>BNCR01000012.1:7213977-10163977 GCA_014656515.1 Oryzias celebensis
CACCTGAAAAAAAGAGGAAACTTGTCAAGAAAAAGCTCCATGCATTCTGTGATTTTACCTTTTTAAAAAACTAAAATAGGTAAAATGTTCATTTCTTTAAATTTTCATTAAATCGATTTTCTAAACACGTTTATGTACACTAATGACACCCTTCAAAATGTTGCATTAGGTGATGGCTTCGGATGTACCCAGTGGACCACTATAACTCTATTAACACTTTATTAAAATTTTTCAGCAGCATGCTTTGGTTCTACTCTCCTGCAGCATTTGAGAGATAAGCCTCAGTTTATGTTTAGGTCTCTACTTTCCATGGCACTTCTACATGAGCACGTTTGCAGTCTGGTTGAGCTTGCATCAGACTTTGTCTCCTTTCTTGTTTTGTTTGGCAGGTGCAAATGATAGGGGTGTTTATTTTTCCCTCTCACATGACTCGATGAGCATCTTCAGTGCATAAAGACTCAAGGTAGATTGTAGTGATATGATACAGTCCAATTTTTAAAAAAATGGTTTATTTGGCATTTAATGCTATAAATGAAAATGCTTTTTTTTTCCTTACTGGCCCCTTTTTGTTTGAAGCAACAAAAACAAAATGTCTTTGACGTTTGGATGCTGAACACTTTCACAGCTCCCCATCACCTACTCACCACCCATCTCCTATCTACTCTCTCGCTATGAAACGGCACCCCCCCCAAACCACAATCCCAACACTGCATGCCCTTTTTACACTAGCCATGTATCTGCATATCCTTGCACTAAATGCAGCTTTGCACAACTTTTGCACCTGTTGTGTGGAATGATTGTCTACAGTCTTGCACATATGCATATTTGCATTCTCTAAATGTACATTGCACCTTTTTGATAGTAGTTGATATTTAGTTTTATCGATGTTGACATTTTCTGTACATATTTTAATTTTTTCTTGTCTACGCATGTAAGCAAACACCATTCTGATGCACTGTGTCTTTCACATATATGTTGATATATTTCCTAAGGCTGATCTTATCAAAGATTAGCTTTAGGAAAAAGAATCTGCCTGCTAATAATGCTAAAAATAGGCACGGTGGAAACATCTGCAGATCCTTTTATCGTACTTTTGTAACCACTGATCATCAAGTGTTGCTCATGGGACAGTTCTGCAATGTATGACTAAAATTGTTCCTTTGGGTCTCTGCTGATCAAACTGAAACAATCTCTTCAAAAACGACAACGTTTCCCTCCTGAAAGTTACTACTACGTTTCTGAACCCCTATTACTAAAACTTTGGGGGGGGGGTGCAAAATGAATTCTTGTGTAAGAGATAAAGAAAAAAAACCAAAAAGTGCATATGCTTTTTAAAGATGAATAATTACACCACAAGATGAAACAAGTCCTGTTCTAGCCTGGGAAAGCCAGAGACATTTCTCAGCTCCCTGGAGAGGTATAAGCACCCAGCCCACCATCACTCCCCATCATCCGTCGACCTTTTTGTTTTAGCATGAGCTCAGCTATGCGAAACCTCAGATTCTCTGTTAAATTAGTCTTCTCCAGAGATCTAATCAAAACACCATATAGCATGCAAAATGTACTGGCCGCTGAAGTGCACTTGAACCTTAACCCCAAGTGTATCAGAACGCTTTTTGTTTATTTTACTGTTTATACATTTGTAGATGAAACTGAAAACGCCGATGGGTGTATTCTTCTTTTCACAGATAGCTTAGTATTTGCATGTGAACTCCTTTATCCACTCTGCTTTTCTAACAGAACTACTGAAAGACAGAACTGTTCAGTTATGTGTTTTTTTCTTTTACAATTCCCGCATTTTAAAAAAAATCGTCTTATCAAACTATCAAACACAAGCTTCTCATGTTGTTAGAAAAGGAGTAAAGCGCTCTAGGGAGTCAGTTTACTCCCCCATCTCTGTGAAGCAGATCAAGTCAAAAGGTGGAACTTTGGGGATGCAGATGTTCTTTAACATCAAAACAGACAGAATGAGTGAAATCTGCAAAGGGATAAGAGGTGAAACGTAAAGGGGATCAGTAAGCTGTGAATGGATGCTGATGAAGCTGCTCTGGTAATTTGCTGTTCTGACCTGGTGTGTGAAGCATGACCTTTGGAGATATTTCTACCGGGTGAAGTTTCCATAGAGAGCTGTGATGAAAGAGTTTCCATTTTCAAAAAGTGCTATTAGGGAAAGTCTGTTGTTGGTGTTTGCATGGCAACAGAATACATGATACTTTTTTCATATAATGTTAACATGTTCATTGATTTCTACTAAATCAGTTTTTTTGAAATCTTAAAATTTGCAGCACCTGCATGGTGTGCGTTTTTTGGTGTCTGCTTTGACAGTGTGGAGCTTTGTTTTTAGGCAGACCAGCATCAGCTTGTTTGGGCTGCATCAGAGTTCAGGTGAGCTCTCATGTTTGACCTTTCACAGTGAGTAGTACAGTGGTTAGTGGGATCATCCCCGGGGTCTGTGACTGCGGTGGGTGAGAAGAAAATGCAGTTGAAACTGGAATCCATCACAGACAATCCTCACCACGCTGCAGGTTCACTGAGCTGCTCCTTCAGTCAGAAACTGAAACCCTTTAGCTGCAGGAACTAGCACTTTTAATGACCTTTCCTCCCCTCAACTCTATGGCACCTCATAAACACTGGACACCTTGTTGTGTTATTTGATGTATTTTTGTGCTATACATTATCTGATGTTTTTATCTGTTTTGAGTTATTGCAACAAAAGAATTTCTCCTTTCTGGGATCAATTCCAGCTATTTACTGACGGACATAAAATCCTGCCTTTTGTGCGTCTTATCTGCTTAAAATGCTCTTTTAAGTTGGGGACACAGCAAAAAATTGAAATTCAATGCATTTGCTGCAAAATATATAAAAAAAAAAGCTTGTTGTACACTATAACAGTTATAACAACATCAAGATAAAAAAACATAAAAAGCAGACACAGTCAAAGAGAGAAAAGTTACCGTTTTATAGGAAAAAAAGGACTTTATAAACCCTGTTTGTTTTTTTAAACACCTTCTTGTGGCATTTTTCAAATGGGATTTTTCCTCAAAATTGGGTTTCTTAATTCAAATCGTCAAGAACTAGGAGGAGACAAAAAAGGGACGTATCAAAAAGCTTGTAGTAGTGACGTAGATGCTACAATCGGTGGGCCACAAGCTCCTGCTGTACGTCTTTGTTTTCCTCGTCCGAGCTGGCATCTGGCTTAGGACTGTGCGGCTGAATGGTTCCTATATTGCTCGACAGTTTTGTTTCACCGACAATGTTGGGTTGGGGTTGTGAGGGCCGTAAGCTAGCAGGAGAGCGTGTAAAGAAGGGGATGATGGGAAACGGGGGAGGGAACAGTCCCACCCTCAACTCAGAGGCGAATTTCGAATGTACAGCCACTTTGTAGAAACTATGTCCTAGTGGCCGACGCAGGTTTTGATTTTAGCAAAAAAAAGGCCAAATCCTAATTCAAATACCACTGGGAACGCTTTGACGATAGATCAAAAGATGATTGGAATTGAAGTGAATCAATTCAAGAGAAAAAGGGACTCCAGTCCACTGCAATCACCTTTTAATATTTACTTATTTCTGTACCTTGAATGCAGTCATAATGTACAAAGAAAAATCGGAATTAGTTCAGCGAAGAAGCACAGGCCTCAGCTAAACAGTGATGAGTCAAACTTTATTTGGTAGATTTTAGAGAGGCGTCAAACATACCCGTCCACTTGAATACAGTGCACCACTCGGTCCTAGATGTGCATATGTGCAACACGTTTGAGATGATGAGGTATTTCTGGTAATGACTCAATGCTAAAAAGTGATTTCCGCTGTAAATAGAACATACAGTTTGTTCTGAACTATCTTGAGAACGTGTGTGAGAGTTCTTTTATCTTTTCCCACTAAAGTATGAAGTCTGTCTGTCTGTGCTTGTGTGGGAATATGCGTGCCAACAGATAAGAAGCCCCGGCGGTCCGGCACGAGGCAATCCAAACCGCCACACATCTGTTCTGACCTCCTGAAAGAAAGAAAGAAAGAAAGAAAGAAAGAAAGAAAGAAAGAAAGAAAAACCAACAGATGCTGATCTGTTGTTGTGTTTCCGTTCTCGTTTTTGACTTGAAATGTGTTCTTCAGGTGTGGTTTTAGCACCAGCTTTACAGGAACAGGCCTCAACAGTTTCAAAGTATTTCCCTAATGCAGCGGGGAGAGGGAGCAGCAGGTTTTTCATACCCTGCAGCTCTCTCGCTGCATTTGTTTGCATGTGAGACAGATATGAATTATGACCAGAAATTCTCTGCCAAAAACACTCTTTTTTTTCCTTTAATCATGTACAGAAACAATCCCAAGATAGGATTTACTTTAAGTACAATTAAACAGGCTTCAGCAGACAACAGCACTGCAGAACCTGACCTTAAATGACCCAATTATTCACTCTTACGCAACCTCCAAGCAATGCCTGGGAATGGAGGGAAAATCCACAGGTGAAACAGGATGTTTGGCAAAGTGTCTCTTCAGCTAAACAAGCTGCAGGGATGATCACATGATGATATCCATGTCTGTACCATTGAGAATACAATTGCAAATACGGAAAAATGTTAGACACGTGTTTGTCTTTGCCAAAAAACAAATGCTAACTAAAAAATTATAAACCGCATATCATACCGAGACCAGAAATAAAAGTGGATTTAAGTCATCAAAATATGCAGAAAGAATTGATTTCACCACCTTAGCTAATCCTCACTGCTAAAAGTTTCTTTTCAAACAGAGAAAAGTCGCTAAATATGATTCTAAAATGGTGGGAAAATGTATTTCTACCTACGTTTTAAGTTTAGGATTTACTATAGCAAATTATAATGAAAAAAAAAAGAAATATCATTGCAAACTTTTCTAAGTGAAAAATATTTTGACAAATGAGATTTGTTGTGTAATTTTTGAGCTCTGCAAAGAACAATTTAAATGAGGATTGTCTCAGACAAAGGACTGTGACTGCTTTAGTAACAAAAACTATAAATGAAAGAAAGATTAAACAAAGTAAATACAGTATGGAGCCAAGAACAACAGAAATGCTTTTAACAGTAGGAGCCATCACGTGGCTTCCTTCTAAATGTTTGTCTTACAAACAATCCTAGATATTTGCTGTGAACTTCCTTGTTCGACTGTTGCTTTATTTATTTTCTTTTACATATTTTCTGAATTACATCTTTCCTTTATTTGGTATTTTGTTTTTTCATGCAGTGCAATGTTTTGCGAGTTCACATCGACTTTGTGTGGCTTCACATTTCAAATGATAAATCCTGGTGCTTTCTTCTCTTTTCCCTAAGACAGCTTACCTTAAGCTCGAGGACACTTGTTGGACATGTTGGACATCGTCCAGTTCCTGACACAAAGCCTCAGTGGATATCCCTTATCACATAGGCTGTGGTGCTATAAGCATACTCAGTTGGTACTAAGGGCTGAAAGTGTTCTAAGAAAATATCCCCCTCGCCATTACGCCGCCACCACCAGCCTGAACTGTTGACACAAGGCAGGATGGATCCATGTTTTTATGATGTTGATGCCAAATTCTGACCATCCGAATGTTGCAGCAGAAATGGAGACTCATCAGGCTAGGCAACGTTTTTCCAGTCATCTATTGTCCAGTTTTGGTCAGTCTGTAGCCTCAGTTTCCTATTTTTAGCTGATGGGAATGGTACCTGGT
Source organism: Oryzias celebensis (assembly GCA_014656515.1). Lineage (NCBI taxonomy): Eukaryota > Metazoa > Chordata > Actinopteri > Beloniformes > Adrianichthyidae > Oryzias > Oryzias celebensis. The sequence continues at coordinate 7,219,652 of BNCR01000012.1, forward strand.
GTGATTTTCTGCTGTAGCCCATCTGTCACAAGGTTGGTCGTGTTGTGCGTTCAGAGATGCTTTTCTGCAGATCTCGGTTGTAACCAGGGTTATTAGAGTTACTGTTGCCTTTCTATCAACTGGAACCCGCCTTTCTATACTCCTCTGACCTCTGACATCAAGGCATTTCTGCCCACAGAACTGCTGCTCAATGGATTCTTTCTCTTTTTCGGACCATTCTTTGTAAACCCAGTGGGTTGTGGGTAAAAATCTCAGTAGATCAGCAGTTTCTGAAACACTCAGATCAGCCCGTCTGGCACCAACAAGCTTGCCACATTCAAAGTAACCTAAATCATCTTTCTTCCCATTCTGATGCTCAGTTTGAACTGCATAGAATGTTGTCCGATGGTTAAATTCCTATTTTTTTACTTCCCATATATATTTTTTCATTAGATGCTGGCTTCATGAAGTGCCACCTTTTTCCTGAATCCAGAACTTTTCTTGGATCTTACATTACAGGATTCCTGGTGTCTGGCTGTTTCACGTTGTTAACGTTGAGATTTACACTTCCCTGCAGTCTCAGTTTACCACTGGATTATAATCTCAGTTGGTTAATCTAATTAATTGTAGGAGTTTGGTGTTGTTTAATTTATATTTAAAAAAAAACAAACAAAGGAAGATTTTCTGACCTTTATCATAAATAACTTCTAATTCAAGTTGGAAAAAAAGGTTATCCACAATAAATGTCATGAATGTGTAGTGAATGAATTATGATAAAATAAACTGCAGTTACTGATAGTGTTGGTGGTTTGAAGCCACAAACACTGGATGTGATGTGTGCCAAGTTTAACAGCAAAAAGGAGGAAAGTTCTGCTGCTTTCCACAGTCCTCTGACCTTGTCTTTGTACCGGCGTGTACGATTTCTGTCAAAAATGGCCGGTCCCTTGAAATACATCAATCTCCGTTAGCCCATTAAACTGACAGAAAAAGGATATGTGCTAAATATTGAGCTGAACATTGTGTTCCCTCTTCTGTTGGCCAACGTCAAACTTTGTTTTTAGGGATTGCTTTGATCAGATGCTGGTTTGATTCCACAAAATACATTTTTCACAGTTTAAACTTCTAACAGAGGAGATATGAGAAACATGTGCAGCTCAAAATATGAAAATGCTGCTGCTTGGTTTTAGTGTTGATATTTAATCTGAGGCAACAATCAGGGAATAAAAAAATGTCCAGAGAGGAAAATAGGAAAGAGAAATTAATTACTTTTGTTATTTAGGTTGTATCTGTGATACTTACAAATAACAATCAAAACTTAAAATAATTCATATTTACAAACAATTCTCACAAATCTTGTACTTGTGTTAATGTTCATTTTTGCAGGTTTGAGTGAGACCTACATTTATCGCTGGGGTTTGAATTTTCTTGTTTGTTTTTAGACCAATTCAGTCAGCTAAAGACGCTTTCATATTGACAGAAACTGGAAATGTGCATCGATGGAGCCGCTTTGCAGATTCCCCTTACAAGAACAAAAGGTTTTGTCAGTAAAGTGTTGTCGACTGGCCCATTTACACAAACCCCAAAAGTGGCAAGTGGCACAAAGGCAGGTAGTTTGGCTTTCAGCTATAATTTTTCTGTGCATCTCACTAACGTGCACGTCAGGTTGGTTGGTACATGTGGTTAGGTGTGAAGTCTGCATGATAGTTTGTCTGTCATGAACTGCAGACCTTTCAGGGCGTGTTGTGCGTTTTCACCGGATAACAGCTGTGATGGGCTTCAGTTCCCTTGTGATCCAGAACAGGAAGAAGTGGGTATAGGAAACAGACGGCTGAAAAGTGGCAAAAAATAACTGAAAAAGAAAAGACATTTTATATTATTTAACTGGGAATCTTAGTAAAAGTTGGGGGAAACAAAAGATGTCATCTTGTAGTTGGTGTAGTTGATAGAATATAAGGTTGTGCATTTTGTGTTTGAATGTGTTTGTTTCAGAGTGCCAAGCATCTGCAAAAACACACAGACAGTGATAAAATATTTACTGAGAAGAAAAGAGACATTTCCTGTTTAAGGTGAGGTGTTTGCACAGGCGGTTTCCTGAGTGTCATACCAAGTCTCATACTCGTGTTGTTCCTGTTTGTTCTTTCTGTTTTCAGCCTTATTTCGATCTTAATTTATTCTACTTTGAAGTCCCGTGCTTCTTGATAAGGATCCTCCACACCAGTGGCTTGACTGCTGTGGAGATTCCTGCACAGGTTGGAATGGCTCTTGGTCTAAATCACAAAGATGGTGTTGCCCCAAATCAGCAACAGCTTAGCTGTTGATGTTTATCTCCAGTTATGTTTGTTTTTATCAGTTTCCCGATAAGGAAAGAAACTTGAGGCCAGGCTTCATGTTTGTGCAGACGGGGGAGGTGAATGTTGCGCTTTGAATGCGTTTAAGTCCTTTTGCAATGAATGAAACAATCCTTTTATGAAAAAACTTGTGTCCTGCACTGTAAGCTAATGTTTGCCCATAAAAATGTATTCTGCAAAAAGTATCTGAAGTGTTTTCAGGGGTCTTAATTCTTTCTACGAGAAAGTGTCTTAAACTGGTCTCAAATTGTTCTCAGTTTACTTGCATGAAAGTCCCAAATCTTTAGATAATTTTGAAAGAGGCTTCAGGTGGAAAATGAAAAAGAACTGTGACTGATTGGTAACAAAACCATGATTTTTATGCAGTATTAACACTTTTGCTTTTTCTATTTCAAATTCTGAATATAAAGGCAGTCATAAGCTGTTCCATAAGCGTTTAGCCAAAGTCCCTTCAGAGGTTCTCCAGTTATGTCCAAAACCCAGAATACACTGGAGATACTATCTCTCTGCTGTCCTGAAAATGCTTTGGGATCCCCCAGAAAACTGGAGGGAGTCTGAGCATCTTTGCTTAGACTGCTGCCCCAATAACCTTTTCCGAAATAAGTAGCATAAAAAAGACTGATGGAATTCGCAAATATGGTTTCAGCTCTTTTGTGATCAGTTTGCTTTCATCCTGCTGAGCAAAAGGCATAAAGAAACCATAGTAAGTAAATATTGTATTGTTCTGTTTTTTAAGAAAAAAACAAAACAGAACAACAACAAAAAAAAGATTTACAACTTTGTTCCCCCTTCCTCACCTGAGAGTATCTCAATAGGAAATGAAGCTTTAGCAAAAAAAAAAAAAAAACAACAGCAACGCAAACCCTCTGACCACATTTTACACTGCACTCTTGCAGCAACACAAAAAAGTGTTGCAGATCAGTTTGCAACACAATGTCATTTATAATACTGAAAGATTTTAATTTTACTTGTTTAAAGTGATTTTCAACAGTAAATATGTGTAAATGGGTGAGAAGGTACGAAGATTTGAACATTTGCAAATCAGTAACCAGTAAAGTTATCACAGTCTCAGTGGGTGATTTGAACAGATTTCAATTGAAAGACAAGTTTTTAAGCTGTTTTCACAATTGATAAATGTTACAAGTTCAAAAAAGGTATTAAGTGACATAAAAAGTATTAGAACAAATACTTCGTTCATACATAAGATCTCGTCTGAGTGTGGATTTGTACTTCTGTTCATTGCCAGGGTGTCAGGGTTGGCGTGTGGACACAAACGCAGACGGCAATCAAAATGGAATAGTTCTTCATTTAATTCTCGAATGAGCAGGAACATATCCAAGAAGGAAACAGAACCACCCGACAACCCGTGCAAGGGAGACGAGGGTTTATAACAGGGAGAGAGGATGAGGTAACAACACACAGGTGTGCCAGGAGGGAGGGAACACACAAGGAGGGAGGTGTCAAGTGACCTGAGAAGAAATGGTGAGCACAGGAAATACAACAAAATAAAACAAGAAGTGATGACAACGAACAACAACTAATCAACCTGGTTCCAAATCCCTACACAGGGTTGCCAAAACTATTTAAAATGTCTTAAAAACAAAATAAAAGCAACACCATGAAAAAAAGATTTAAAATCCATACAAAATGTAAAAGACTGGTCTGACATCTGTAGAAAACGCAGTTCTTCTTTTGCAACAAAGTAGAATGATATCAAAAATACATGAGGAAAATTTGAGTTGTTTCTTTTTGTTTGTCTCTGTTGAACCACTTAGTCGTTTAGTGCTCCGTTGAATCTGTCTCTTGTTTGAACCCGTTGACACCAATGCAGTTCTCTATAGTATGTGAGTGCTGCATCTGCAGCTGCCTGCCAGGTATTTTTGTCGTCATTCTATGTTGCAACTCCAAACTAACAAAACTAAACACACTGGCTGGGCTTATTTCAAGAATGTGGTCATTTTGGCCCCACATTAATGAGTGCCTGGCTGTCTTTTCTTTTAATAACCGTTGCTGTAATATTCTCTCTTCTTTTCCTCCATTTCCTTAATCCAAAATGTATATATATATATATATATATATATATATATATATATATATATATGATTATATATATATATGATTTTGATATATATATCAAAACCAGGGATAGGCAACTCCTGGCCTTGAGGAAGAAATGACCTAATGCAAGTTTTATGACTCAAAGTTTTGAGACTCTAAGTTTTGAGACTCAACTTCTTATTCTGGATGTATTAAACTTTTTTAATTCCATACAAAGAATTTAGATGCTGATTCTGTTGCGACTTATTCTCATCAAAGCCCATTCATTCCAAACAAACTTCAACGTCTTTGTCTCTATGGACCACCCGCCACAGATATTCATTTGAAGAAGCACTTGTTTATTAACAGAAAGAGAATGGAAAGAACTGCTCTCCATCAGGGCGTGGAACAGATTAACTGATAAGCCTGACTTTAAAAACGATACAAACATGCTAATAGAATGGTTTGTTTGCATGGAATCCAACAACAAGTGATTCTCCAGAGCATCATGGGTTCAGATCAGGCCTTTTTTTAATGTTTGCATGATTTGGCTTCCATTAATGTCAGATATCCTTTAATGAGTTCTCCTACTTTCTGGTAAAAATAAAGCTTTTTTTTTTTTATTTCACTCCGACAAGAAAAAAAACTCAAAGAACAAAATTCACTCCAAATAACAGTAATTTGCAGCCACTTTTCTGGAAAGTGTTTTGTTTGATTTCCCGGCTGATATCTTAGTAATCAGAACCTCCTTGCTGCCGTGTTGTTTTTATTGCAAGTGATGAATCTGCTCTTTGTGGCACGTTTCCAAAAAAAGCATTTTTTTTAGGATTTCCTAAGAATTTAACTTTGAAGAGAAATGACTCAATTGCTTTTGTGAGCAACTTTGAGTTATCCTTTAAATTCCTGCATTCATCAAATGAAGTAACGAGTGGGGTATGTGGTGGGCGTTAAGACTACGATTGCATGTGAGAAAAACTGATTCCCAAACGTTTTAGTTTTTGTCCTACATGTAAAAAGGAAACTCAAACCATGTAAATCATAACTCAATGTCATAATCATGCCTACCTTTAATTTCAAGACCTTTATTTCAAAGTGCTGAATTGACATTTACCTACCACACCCAAGTCAGATTCCTGTAACAGATGTTTGATGATGAAATCTTTAATGAAAAGCTGCGTGACGCTCTAAATCCTGAAGGAGTTTAGAATCTTAAATTAAGCCAAAGACAACAATAAGTTAACCTCGAATTAAATGAAAAATAAACAAAAGGTCTTGGAGAGACCTAATGGGGACTTTGATGTAAATATGGGAGGTGGTATGTTCCACAACAGATTGTTCTCAAACATTTCACTTTGTTTGGCTAATGTGTAAAATCATCTGAACTAAAGAAACTGAAAATCTGTCAATTTACAAGTGCATTTTGGTAGAAAAAAGGGAGAATGTCTTGTTCATGAATATAGTGTAGTTAGGAGGCCATCAATGAAAGATGGAGGATTTCTTTTTTGTTTTTCTTCATCTTCTCTTTTTCATTTGTTTCACATACTGTTTCCATTTGGCTGTATTTGAAACATACAACTTAACAGTCAGTGCTTCCATAAGGAGAAGCTCCTCCCACATGTGGCAGGAAAATCTGGTTTATAAACAGGGGTACAGTAATGAATTTGATGTCCGGCCAAATCATGGCTGCAGACGCAATATTAAAAAATCGTGCTTGGTGTAAACGTACAATGAGAGGGGCAGAAAAGAAAATCACCAAGTCCCACGAGAATAAATTAAAAGTCATTCCCACCTTACTAATACATAGCAAGTACTTCTGGATTTATCATGGCCCCTCACTATATCGCGGTTCACCTTTTGCAGTCTTTCTGATTTTTTACAGTGCATTTTTTTCTTTCTTTTGTTTCAGCACTTTGTGTTCTGCATCCTGATTGGCAGGTGACCCTGTCAATCAATCTGCTGTACAGATATGTGCAGTTTGACAAATCTATATACATCTTCATTGTGATGAGATCTTAGTTTTTCTTCTATTACGCTTTTTTTTTCTACAAAAGTAAGAGCTTTATTAATTTAAACAAGTGTCAAAATGTTAATGTCCATCTGAGAAAAGTTCATAAAGTGTGTAGCGGGGGGGTTTTATAACCATAAAACATGTGTAATCCTATTTTGCAGATGTCATTTTGTACCTATGCACAAAATGTATTTTATTAGTTACAAATCAAGAATTACACGTGCACAAATCCAGTGTTACACACAAATCAAGAATTACGCAGGCACAAATTGGGGTGATACTATATTCTCTCTATGAGGCACTGCTTCAAAAAACGAGGGAACGCTGTTGAGAGACACTTTGGTCATATCCACTTGTTCACATTTATACTATGGGTTGTTTTCTACTCTCTATTCTGTCTTGCCCACATCAATTCCTCACTGTGGTTTCACTTCCACCCTTCACTTAGTACAGTAATTCTGTCTACAATCAATTGAACCTCACCAGACTCCATTTACAAGTGAACCACGCCAGACTCTAGGGTCTGCTTGAAACCCTGGTTCTCAAGAGGACAGAGTTCATTTCTTTGCTTTGCACCAGTATTTGAGTGAGTATTCACACTGACTTTCATCTAAAGAAGCAAACCCAGAAGTAAATCTGACCTGACAGTCTCTAGGTCAGGGGTCAGCAACGTTTCTAACTTGAAGTGCTAATTTGAAATTTTCTCCGTAACAACTGTGCCTTCACCAACTATAATGCAAACTCTGTTGTTGTTCACCCTTTGGCCTGTCCTGCCAGGAGTCGCCACAGTGAATCAGCTTTCACTGATTTGCACAGGTGGTTAGGCAGAGTTTTACACCGGATTCCTGACAAATCCCAGAATATTTAAGGCACAGGGAGACCCAGTTAGAAAGCAGCACGAAGGATCTTGTCTAAGGACCCTCACTGGATTTTAGCTTATTGCACACCCTGGGAACTGAACCCATGTCCCACACCCAGCCTACTGAGCCATCAACCCACCTGTAACTATAATGCAAACTTTAAAACAAAAAATACAAAACATTTCCAATATACCTGGAAAAAAATGTATTTCACAAACAGCAGATAAAATAGCTTTTTTGAATATATTTTTGCATTAATTCAAAGTGTTTATATGGGTGGGCGGGGTCACAGTGACAGAGCTGTGTAAATTGACAATTTTCTTATGATGCTTTGGGGGAACAAAGATCATTGTGAGAAAGGATTGTCACTCTTTTCAAATCTAAAAAGGACAAACAGACGACAGATCAAGTGCTTATTGTACAATTGTGTAGAATTGTGTAACATTTCCACATAAATTAAGTAAAGCACGCATAAACTGTGTAATTCTCAACCAACCAAAAGTTTTGAGCAGCTCAAAACCCAATTCACGTAAAGACCAGTAAAGACAAATGCAAGAAACACTTGAAAGACTGAAATTACATACATGGACAATGCGTTAATTGTTCATTGTGGCAGTGTGACAACTTTTAGAGTTTAATGATATTAATTATAGAGGTAATGTCACAAAATAGTAGCATTTTCTCTCAGTATATTCAACCATCACACACAAACGGCAACGGCAGATGTGTTCATTTAGGTCGTCTTCAGGCAGTGTTAGAATGTGTTTGGGAAATGAAACAACAATATTCTGTGTCATCTTCCTGGAAATCTGAAGGACCTTGAGTAAGTTCCAATATCTTTTATTTTCATTCGCACTTTTTTTTAATAAGAAAAGGTCAACGAACCACTAAATATCTAACTGTTATCGCTGGGTCTCTGAGGGGAACCTCTTTGTTCTGCTGCCTTGAGGCAACACTCAGATTCATATTTCACATTAGTAGTTTACGTTTCTATGTTAAAGTGTAATTAAATATCATAAATTCATTCTTTGACAGATGTTTTGCTCGTTGCGGTGTAAGAAGAAGAAGGAAAAAAAAGAACAAAAGGGTCTGGAACATGACTCAAAGCTGTGAAGGGCAGCTCCAACATCTGGGGAAAATTTCCGTCATACCAGGGATAACTGTCAGGAAATCCTCTAAGGATTTAGCATCAAAACACATGGTTAAAACTTTGAGATTTGTGACAGGTTTGTAGGTTTTCAGCTTAAGCGAAGCTAAGAAGTTCAAGGGACTTGAGAAGACAAATAACAGAGAGCAGGTCAGACGAGCTTCTCAGAGATCAGTCTCAATTGAACATGCAGAGTAAAAATAGAAAACAGATTAGCGTCAACGAATAGAAAGATTTCTCTATTATGTAGGCTACTTTATTCCCACACGCCAATTTAATTATGTTCCCTGTTTCTGAGCATACTGCCATTAAAAGATGAAACCAGTGGTTATTTTAGATGGTAAACTCAGTTTATAGTCAAAAGATTATGAAATTAAATGTATCATTTAGCCCGGGAATTTGATTGTTAGAATTTGAACTTCTGATGGATTGAAATAGTACATTTTCAAGTCAAGATGGGATTTTAACAACAGGAAAATCTCATGGCCAAAAAACACAAAACATCTGTAATCCTTTATCTTCAGTGATTCTGTCCTCTCCTTCTGAATAAGATGCTCCAAGAAGAAAATGTAAAGAGCTCTGAAGGATAGCAGCATTTTTTTAGGGGATGAAGGCTGCATTTTGATGACCCAAAGTGGAGGACGTCCATCAACTTCTGATAATGGACACCCCATCAGGCCTTATCCTGCTTATACCATAGGAACTCAAGAAATAAATGTTAAATCATTTATTAGTATTTTAATCTGGTTATTTTTCTTTAGGTTTAAATGAATTTTTGCAAAAAGCAGACTGTTTGGTATTTGATGCAAAGCGTTGTCATGGTAACGGCTACAGAGAACCGCTTCCTGTTTCATTTTTGAACATTTCACTTTGATCTTTGGAAACTATTTTTGTTTCCAAAATGTTATATATATTTTTACAGAAATCAGGAAAGGTGTAGGTACTTTGAGACATCGCTGATTGGATGAACTGAAAGTTATTTGACATGAAGCAAAACTGTAAGTGCTTCTTGCTAATTATAAAACGTGTATAATTATGCGGACATTCGAAACACATTTGGAAATATTCAAAAATCAATCATCACCTAATCGGCAATGTCCCACAGTTCCTACGTTTTTCACTTTCATTTTGTGTTTCATTTTTCATCATTTCATTTTGATTTCTTGAAATTACATTTGTTTTCCAAAACATTTCATTTTTATTTTGTTTCTCTGTTTTTTTTTTTTTTTGGAATTGTATTTTGGTTTCTGGAGTTTTGTTTTGATGTGCACTTGAAGGTCACAGTTTGACAGAAAAAGGAAACAGTGTCTCTTTATCATCATTTTTGTTGGTCCAAAGCTAAAATAGAAGATGAGGGTCATGAGGGTTTAAAGATGACGAAAGACTACAGCCAACAGAAAACAACACTCACCTTTATTCCCGTTAGACACATTGCTTTTTTTCCTCATGCACCATCCTTTGTAATTGGAGGCCCAAGAGCCAATTTAACTGATGTGATGTGATCTACGACTTTTAAAATAACTAAAAGCTACTTTCCCTTCTGGGGAGAATTGTAACTTCTAGAATCAAGCCTGAACTTTGCAAGAAAAGCGAATAAAAGCAACTGAAGACAGAAAAATTAATCCCAAAACTGTTGTCAAATAAGCTTTTTAAGGCATCACGCAAACTGCACAACATAAAAAGTCTTGGTCCAAACGTTTTTCCTCCATAAATCCACACCTATGTAGCTTGTTTTGATTCACAGGCACCAGTTGTTGAAGTCATGGGGTTTAGCGTAACACAGCGAGAGGCTGGGGCCTCTGAGGTGGATTTATCAACTGTTTCCCCTCTCAGATGACTTAAAGACATTTGAGGGAAGAAAACCTCTATAGATTTCAGTAAATGTCAATACATCTGCCAGGTTTTCTGTAGAACTTTCTAACCCACGTTGTGCTGGATCTCGTTAAAGTCACAGCTGATAACATCTGCGTCTTTTGAGCTTCTGCTTCTTGCATCTGTGAGAAATGAGAAGACCTCCACAGCAGTTTGAATGACCTTCCAGAGCTCCATCTTTCCAGACCCTGGAGTCCCCTCGTGACCAAGCAATCCAGGCTGAATCTCTGTTTGTGATCTTTAGAAAAAAAAAAAAAAAAGCTTTCCCAGAGAAAGCAGGGAGCTGTAATGCTTCTATGGAATCACTGGGAACAAATACGGTGGTGTATGAAGGTTGACTTCTCCACTGAGTTGTTTAAAACCAATGTGTGCCGAACACCAATGTGTGAGATAAATCACAAAGCTCAGTTTCTGCATTAGTTGAGATTTTTTAAAGGCTGTCAGCAAATTCCAAGCCTCCCAGAATGACTGATGTGATTGCAACTGGGTGACAGTTTGTTTGGGGCTGCTTGCATGTTTTTTTTTTGTTTTTGCTTAGGTAGGAAAAAAGTGGGAACAAATGTTAAACAAAACTGTTTAAAGAGTGACTAATAAAGCTGTTTTGTTAAAAAATCAATTATTCAAAATCAGTTGATAAAAATGTGAGTAGTAACTCAGAAATTGGTTAACAATTCACCAGAGAGCAGATCATTTAATAAGATTTTTTTAATGTTCAATAATATTGTTTTGTTCATACGAGCTTTTAAAAACTTGTTCTTAGTTCTTCATAAAAAGCAGTGCAAAGTGCACTAACAAAGACGGCTGTTTGTTTCGATCAACCTCCATGTCTCAACCTTTGTTTGGAGTTTCTTCACTTTTTGACAGGAGCTGGTATTTTTAGCCGGAGGACTGGACAGTTGGACTGTTGTGAAACACAAGTGCCTGAAGATTTGAGCGTTTCTCAATGATTTTCATTTGTGTTCATGGAAGAACTGGTTGTGTGTTTGGACTTGATTCTAACAGAGCCTTCACCAGCGTTCAAACGCCTCAGATAACCCTAATAAAAGGTTTTTTTAGAATCAACCATACTTAACTCATTTTTAACAGCTTTTTATTTTATTTGTTTAACAGGAAAAACTACCAACCTTTTTAATAGAAAAAAGACCAAATAAATATTATTAAAACATAAATACAACCAAATGATCAAACTTTTACAAGCCTGAAGTTTCTTTTCTTTTTTTTTTTTGTTAATTTAGGAAAAAGTTACACAGAAACTAAACAAAGACGATGACATAATGGTTTATCTGGATCGGTTGGTCCACCACCACCACAGTGCCCCACATTTCAGTTACTGTGGTGTATGCAAACCAAGATCTCGTTTCTGTTCTAAAGCTAAAACTTAAGTAACACAAATCTCAAAATCCAAGTCTAGCAAGTCTCTGCATTAAGATTTATGTTCAAAATGGATCTAAAACCATCAGCAGGGGTCTCTGGGATTAAAGCCCCACTCCCATCATCATTTTTCATCTATTGTAAAAGCTTTCCCACCTGTCTTTTAACTATGCTGTTTTTCGCCAAGCCTAACCTTAATTTTTTAAAAATATATCTTCCATTATCAGAAAAATGCCACAAATACATGTTCAAAACACCAAAAACATGAACCCAGATCGCTCCAATATTTTAACAACATTCTGGACAAAGTTTATTTCAAACCTAGTAGTTTTGTGAGAGCGAAGTATTTCCGAATTTTTTGTTATGTCTGTTTCCTCATCACTGATATTAATTTCAAAGTAAAAGACCCATCCATCTACCAAACTCGCTTAATTCCTTTTGAGGTCATAACTGCAGCATTTATTTAAAGGGATGCTGGTCATTTTTATTTATTTTGGTAGCGAGTGGTGAAACCTTTAATCACAATGTTAAATAATGAACGTTAAATTTGTAAAATGCTATGTTAACATATGGCTTTTTTTCTTTTGCACCTGTAAATTTGAAGTCTTTTTCTATAGCAAAAGCCCACTGTAGTGCAGTTAGTTACCGTACTTGTAAAGTTTCCCTTCTCAGTTTTAGCGGGACAATTCTAACAGTTCAAACCCTAACATGGTGTTTTCTTGACTTAATAATGGCTGAAGAGGCAACATGTGATCCTCACCTAAGGCGGGGCATTTTCAGATAGAGGAAATGGAAACAGCTTGCATAATGTCCTGGGTCCATACAAATAGAGAAGTGAGAAGCAAAATGATTAATGTGGGTCAGGTCATCCAAGTGTTTCCAAAGACAGACAGAAGAGCCCGAGGTTCTTCAGATACAAATACACTGACAGCATGTGTTTTTATATCAGAACAAAATACAAAAAAATCCTAAGAAAAGGGATTATTTTTGGTAAAAGTTGTTAAATACTACATCACAGTTTCTCTTTTTTTTTTTTCCAACTAGAATGACTTTACACCCACATTCCCATTCATTCATTCACACACCACAAACAGCAGATAATTAGAGATTTCTGTTTTATTTTATTTCTAGGATTCCTACAGATTTCTCAATAATATGGAAACAAATTGAAAAACTATCAACTCTATTTTTTAAGAGTTCCATATTTTCTCCTAACTCATTAAATGTCCCCCTCTTTTGAAAATCCTTCAATCACAGATCAATAAATTAACAAATTAAACTGTTAACTAGATTTCTTAAAATAGGCTGTTGACATATTAAAGTACAACTCACTAGAAATTACCTTTCAATGTACCATTTTCATCAAAACCTTATTTTGCACAGATTGCATCCTAAAGAAATCCCAGTTTCTGAAATCATTATTTAAAAAAAAAAAAAAAAAAAGTAGAGTCTGTGACGATGTCTCTATTTAATGCTTTTGTTTTGTGTGAGTTTTTTTCCTCAAAAGCTCAAAAACGACACCACTGCATCAGCAGGTTCCTAAAACCCCAGAAAAAGTCCAGGATTGCCAATAGTTCTCTAAAAGTTCATCTCATTTTTATCTAAAAAAAAGTCTTTTTTTTAATTTGCTTTCCCTGAAAGAGCAATGTGACAAGTTTCACAGAGAAGTCTGCCATCTCCCATGAGGCCTTGCGCATGTCAAATTCTTCAAAAATATCTCAAGCATTCCTCAAAACCATCATCCCTTAGCAGATGTTTTTTTCTTTTTAGAACTTTGCCCCAAAATCTCTGCTTCATTGGAAAAAGAAACAGATAAACACACACAAAGCAGAGCGGACAGGCTGTGTGTTGAAATGCTGGTCAAAGAATGATGAAAGACAACCAGAATGCCTAAACAGACACTGACCTTTGACATGTTGATGAAATAAATACTGATGTCTGTGTTTGAATCTGAGAGATAAAAGGGAACAAATGATTGTTCCTGAAGGCAGGGGGTCAGGGAGGGCTCATGCATAGTTCACGCAAACGGGGACCCTTACTTGCAATGAAGTGTGGTGGTCACTTACAGACTCTTATCTCTGAAAATGTCAGCATTTCATCTTACTCAATGTTGCTACTGACAAGAAGCAGCCGAATTCTTCGACACGCAGAACACGTGTGCCAACAAGCTGGCCAGTCAGGAACAGATTATCTCAGTCCTCACGCTGAGAGGACTCATGAAGGAGAAGCTGTTGGGAGTGTGGAAAGAGTAAAATGTGACAGAAATATGTTTGCTTTATTTAAAGTTTTGATTGAGAGTGTCTGATAACATTTCTTGCTTCTCAAGAATCCATTTAAAAAAAAAACCTGGATGTAGAAATTCATGCACGGCGGTAGTAGTATCATGGATGCTGAGTCAAAGGGTATGTCATTATTGGCCAGTGGCAGATAATCAATGCTACAACATCCTGACCAAAAAAACATGGATTGCTACATGCAAACTGTAAAAGAACAAGGAAAACAGCTTTTGTTGTTTGAAAATGCTTGATGGAAGCCACGTAATACTCCCACGGGTGAAGCTGCTTTTCAAACAGAGGAATGAGGTATAATTATTCTCAGCTTTTGAGAAGCGGTTACTGGAAGCCTTATAGCAGCTGGCCTTGCTGTCAAATTGCAGAAACGTTTTTAAGCATCTCAAACGGCGTCACAGAGAAGCTGCAGTTATGACCACAGTTTTGCTTTTTAACGAAAACATTTTTGGCCTATAAATTGTTTTTCTTCTCATTCTCTGATCCTGAGAACAGTCGTATGATGAGTACTTTCTGGACCCGCTAGCTCCAAGAAGCCAAAATCCTACAGACTTCTATAGAGAAATAAACAGCTATTTCTCAGTCATATTTGTCAGACCTTTTTTAATGCTATTGCTAAAGTAATTTTTTTTCGTTACATAAATATTTTTTAACGCAAGTTATTCAAGTTATAAACTGACCAATCAGGTGCCTCAACTGCCCCCCTAACTGTTGTAACTGTGTGGTGTATGGAGCCTGTCCTTTATGGGAGGGGTAAGGAATGTTGCCCGCGGCTTGGTTTGCAGTTATTTTTTTGAGGTTCTTTTCATGCCTTGTTTTCAGACTCGTGCCCCCCGCTGTGTCACAGCTGTCCACCCACAGCTGTCTTTGTATTTACCATCCTCAATGCATTAAAACCTTATGATCACTGACAGATCACCTGCTGTTATCAACCTTTTTTTTGTAACATTGTCTCACAGATGATTCACATTTACTTTTCAAGTCAAGTTCTGGATTTTGTGTCTTACACTAGTGGTTCCTGACAACAACAGTGATTTACTGAAGTGTGTGTTAACTTGTTATTTTTTGTGTCATTAACTGACGCTCCTGACATTCTGTGCTGTGAAAGAACATCTTTGATGACAGGAAACATGCTGGTAATATTTTCTTAGTGTAGCTGCAACTATGCATTACAGAACCTGTCAAGGGCGATAGAGTTTAGACATTAGCCAAAGCAGAGTCACTACATCAACAATTACCAAGAACAAGCCGCTCATGAGGCGGATTTCCTGTCACGTCTCACCTGTAGCTTCTCTGGGTACCAGGAAAACTCATCCACGTGAAGACAGTTAATCTTTCAGCTGCTGAAGTTTCTAAAAATTACAAACTTGAACATTTTTAAGAAAAGATCCAGGTTAATAATGACACCATTGACCGCAGATTTGTACTGTAGAATTTCTAGAATTTCTTCTAACAGCAGGTCAGGGTACAGAAAACAACTTCTGCTAGTATGAACTTCCACTGGAGTACGTCCTCATGTGTGGCTTCCGGAGGAGCTTTGGATGAACATCAGTCAGCCATTCGGCCAAAGAGACCGATAAGATGTGGCAGAAAATGTAGACGGTCATGAGTTAAAGCCACAACACACAGAACTGTGCACAGAACAGGATGGATGGGATGTTTGGAACAGAACATCGTGTTTCACAAAAAAGAAGAAGACCGACAGAGCTAATCAAAGGAGAAAACAGATAAATAAACAAATCTGGCCCTCTTCTAGAATGTTTTTTTTTTCCTATTCTTGGGTGGATTTTATTCATGCCATAAACGAGTGTTGATAGTTTTGAGACACAAGTACTGATTGAGAATATTTTAACAAAACATTTTTTTTATTGCTATTAAAGTTGCTGATACTATTTTCACTGCTCAAGTCGAAACAAAACTGAGGAGGAAAATGTACAAGTAATCTACCAAAATAAGGCACACTTATTCTCAAAACCATATTTATTTTACATGCAGAAACAATTGTACTCAGCAGATTCTCAGTCAGTTTGAAGGGAAATTCAGCTTTTGTGTCATTTTTAAGTTCAAACTGAAATTAAAAAATAAATCTTTAGAATGATGTTTTTTTAAAAAAAAAAAAACAAACTCCATCCACTGCTGCAGGACATAACTGCCATAGGGGAGCAAATAACGGTTCTACAGTAACACTCAGAAACCTGGTTTCTGATTTGATCTTTAGACCATGTTTATGGAAGACACATAACAATAAAGAAATACTATGAACTCAGAAAACATACAAATCAAGAAAGCCTTGGTGGCAATTATGAGAGTAAACACTAGAAAAGTGACTTATTGAATGAATTCAGACAATCGATTATCAGCACGTGTGAGAATCCGTGTGAAAGCAGAAGTAAGCTGTTTGTTCTGCAGCAATAAAGCTCACACTGACGCAGAACAAAAGGGAACACATCAATCTGAAGTTATAAAATCATTTCCAAACTATTTTGAATTCACAAATATTTATTCATAACTTATTTTGCTCAAAAGAAGATTTTAACAAGAATCAAATTAACATTTTAAGAGCTAAAAAAAGCTAATTTGTAGTTTTAATGTCCAGTTCCTGTATTAATAATGTAGCTAGCTTTTTTTAAACAGCCACTTCCTGCTGACTTGTCACAGTAATCCTCTGGCAAACAATAATTACCCTTCTCAACACAGCTGCCCTCTCTGGTTCTTCTGCCGTTTTAAGGATCGGCTGCCACAGCGAGGGCTGGCCTTCTGTCAAGTGACTCCTGTGTGAAACCAGTTGATTATAAAATTTTAGCTTAAAAGTTTTTTTGTGGAGGCTTTGCTTTTGTGCATTATGTAATTCATGCAGGAGGTGCATGGATGGATTCATTTACGTTCACTGACATGCCAAAGTGCTTTAAACCAGGAAGGAAGATTTAGTGAAGTTTTATCAGGTAAGTGATTCCATGCCGACATAAGAAGTTACTTTCAAAAAAGGAGGAGCAGGAAGATTTAGAAAAAAAAAAAAACAAAATAAAGTCTTTTAAATAAATGGAATCTGCTGATCCCGTACACGTTATGACCTCTGACCTTTTTTTCTGTTTTATTCAATGCAACTAATTTTTACTTACTGCTGGAATCCACCTACTTTCTCCAAATGATCTTTTTGTCTTAGAGAAGTACCCGTTTCTGTAACCATCACACAAATACCAAACATTCCCGTTAAACTCATGCCTTTTAGGTCCCCCATGTTTTTCAAAAGTACTCAGTCTGATTTAAGAAGCTGTCATTCCCACCAAGATGAAGAATTTTTTGACTTATGGTGTCAGGTGACATTCTGAGCATTAACCTTTTGACCCAAAACTTTTTATCATCTTAAAAAAAGATCAGTTACCTGTTTTTTCCCCTCTTGAAATATGTGTTTTTTCAAACCCATAAATTTTAATATGTGACCAGATTTTTTTTTTTTTTTTTTTTTTTTATGACCAAGTTGTTGCAAATCATACAAACTTATTTGGGATTAATTTAAATGAACTGCTCCTTAAATCCAATGTAAACTTCCTTTTTAAAAACAGGCATGTAGCAAAAATAAATGTAATAAAGCAAAATAAGCTGAATAACTTTAAATAGTTTAAATTAAATAGTTGGATCGATGCTGAAGAAGCACAAATTGTTGATTTTTATCCTTTTAATCCATTGACCCCTTTAGCATGCTAAAAATGAAAAATAAAAACACTGTAAGCCTTCTTGAAAGTTACCACAAGTGGGCGCTATAGGTCTTGTTATGAATAGCTTCCCATGTTGGCTTTGCAAACAGGTTTTCCACAATTTCTACAAACATCTCCTAATCTACACATCAGAAATAGATAATATGAGAAGAAATGTGTTCTTTTTGTGATCTGACCCTTTATTTCTGCTCTGGCAGAACGGCATTTGTCATTATTTTTTCTTTTTCGTTATTTTTAAACGTACACTTACAGGCTTGAGTATATTTTGTCCTGCTGGAAATTATTCTGATTTGATTTTGATTGTAACGTGGGTAAAAATGCAAGTTTTATTTTAAAAGAAAGGATGACTTTTTAGAAATAAAATGTCCAAAATGGACTAAAAACAAATCAATTATTTATTTATTTATTTTTTTGGCATTCTAACACATTTGAACATTGAAAAATAAGGACTAAAAGTATGAAGTACGAAAGTCATTAATATTAAAAAGTAAAAAACTTCAACTAGACAAGGCATATCTAAATAATACCAATTTAGGTTGATCTTAATCATTTTTTTGGGGCAAAAAAAAGTAAAAATAAAGTACTGGTGGTGTAATAAATAAAATAAAATGTGATGGTTTGGTAAAGACAAAGTCTTAACTTTAAAAGTCAAATTCAACTGTGATTTTTTTATTCAAAGTATTTGGATGGCACATTCTGTTTACAAAGAGAAACTGCTTTACGTGAAACTAAAAGAAACATTGAGAAGAGCACTAGAAAGATACTTTATATTACTATAGTTTAACATCTTTTTTCTTGATGATTCTCGTTTATATTTTTTAAAAAGAAAAGGTTTCTGTTTCTTGGCTTCCTGACTCTGTTCATCGCTTATCAGGGTTTAGTTAGAAATCCCCACATCTGCTTTGTATTTTGGTGTATTTCTCCCTCTGTGTTTATATCTAACTGTGGTTTCAGGTCTTCTGTTTGGTATCTTTATTTCTCTTTTGAGCTACATGTGCTTTTTTTTTAATAAAATGTCTGCATCTTGCTGCTGCTCAGTACTCCCCAACCACAAAACACAACTACTGATTTTTATACTGCTGCTTCATGGTAGCAGACACTCTCACCCACTAATATTGATCTTAAAACAATTTCCTCTTTATCAGAGTGGCAGAAATCACACTTAAATACACAAAGTTCACATTAGGTTTTGGAATTTCTCCAAGGTGACCTCTGGGCGGCTTAAAGCAGCCATTCTTCATCGTGTGCAGAAGAAGCTTGCTTCAAAGTCTGTTTCATTCTCTCCACACACAGATTGCACACGTGAATGTTTTGATTTTTGATGTCCCAGTACACAGTGATTCCAGCGCCTGTCTAAAATGCAGACAGCCCCCCCAGCACAGCAGCGCTCCAGCACAAACACAGCAGGGTTCAGCTGGTTCATCCACGTTTGCATCACTGCTGCACACAGGCAGCCTGTCTAGGAAAAACAGGTCACACTTATTGTTTTCTATTTTTAAATGACTCCCTGCACAGATGCAGAGTTGCAAATCGGAAAAGTTTCCACTTCAGGAGAGATGAATTACAGAACGGATATGATTTCATAAGTAAAACTCGTGTGAGCTTCGGTGACCGGCTGAACACCCCCTGCCAGCTCTCCCTGTCGACTGCATGTTTAGGCACAGAAACACTTTGATTCGGAGGTGACGGGTCGAGTAAGTCAGCTCAGCGGGCTGCAGACCTGACAGGAAGGTCCTGCAGAGGCTGCAACGGAAGTCTGGGTGTTCTGTTGACATAGACGGTGGAAAAATATGAACTGACAAACATTTTAAAATGTTTTAGTTTCATGAGTTTGTTTTTTTATGCAAAAATGCAATCAGTGATCTAGAAGAAAGACTGATACTTAACATTTCAGCAGTTTCATAGAGACAGAAATCTATCCTTTTCTTAATTTAGATTATAATTTTTTTATCTAATTTAGAGTAAAAAAATAGCATATCAGTTTTTTAAATGTATTATTATTTATTTCATTGAACGGTCTTTATTTACTGTTCCCTTTTTAAGCCAATTATCTAATTCATTAAAGCAAGTTTAATATTTGCTTTTTTGACATGAAATTGATATGTATTTTTATTTTTGTTTATCTACTTTCTTTCAAGAATACATTAGAAAACATGCCAACATTAAATGAAAATAAAAGAAGGTTCTTTAATATTAATATTATTTTGTTAACATTGCTTTTTTTTCAACCTTTTTCTTCACATTTTAACAAAGTTTTGCAATAAGCTTGTTTTTGTGATTTATACAAGCTGTTATAGCTAATTTCATCACATTTTCTTCAGTATATATTCAGGAATTACTGACATTATTAAGTTAATAAGTAAATAAAACATTAATTAATTGTATTTTAGATTATGTTATCCTTGCTCAAAAAGCAGTTTTGAGTGCAGAAAGATTGTGTAACATTGATGGAACTTTAAAACAGCAAACGTTCTATTTTCATGATGACCCTCTGCAGAATGACTGACCGGTTTTATAGACCACTTTATTTCCTTCTACCTTATAATTAAATAAGAACATAAACAAATACATCACAAGCAAATCCAAAGGTTGCAATGGCTCAAGATCATCAGCTGCAGGAGTTGAGCTGCAGAAAACAACAAACACAGTTTGCTGCTCAGCAGAATTTCATTGAAATGAGAACCTTTTGCGCTGCAGGGAAATGCAGCACTTTGACATGGAGGGTTGTTTGAAGCAGCCTGAGAGAACAAAGAAAGATCTGATAGAGCAGGTGTGTGCTTTTCTTGTTTTATTTTAACTCAAATTGTTCTGCTGATGACAAAGAGTCGGCTTCACCAAAAAAACTGAGTGTAAAAGAAGTGACCTTTTGGTTTTTTTATTAGCATGAATTGATGTTTGACCTATAAATCAATATAACATTATTATGAGTATTAGGGCCACTAGAAAAGAAGAAAAATAAACAAATATATGAGATTAAACTTGTAAAATTATGAGAAAAAGTCACCTTTGCAAGACAAAAACTCCTTTGGTTATGAAAAAAATACAAGTTGTACTTTTGTGCTTCAAAAAGTTATACTTTTTTCCCAAAATTTACATTTAGCCTTTAAAATGTTTCACCAACGATTGTCAAGTCACCTGTGAATTCAGAAAAATCAGATGGACATCATGCTGCTCAAGAATCTCATGAATCTGCTCTACTTTATTTTGTAAATTTATAACTTTATTTTTATAAAAAAAAACAACCTCATTTTTAAAAAAAAGCGTTACTTCCTGATGTGAAATCACGACTTTTAAAATAATAAACTTGTGATTTTATTCTCGTGAAATGTTTACTTTTTTCTAATACTTTTATGGCTTTTCTTATACGTATTTATTTTCTTTTTTGGTCCTTATACTCTGTCGTAAATGACAAGAAAAAATAAAGACAATTCTCAGCAATACAGCTTGAAATCCCAATCCGATCAACTGTTGATCTTTTATCAAAGCGTTCCCAGCTGTCTTTTAATTAGGATTATTCTTAATTATTCTTAAATTATTTTTAAAAAGCAGTGTCTTTTTTCTGCAGAGCAGCAGGAGTTTTTCATCGGAGTGGATCTTTAAGCAACAACAATAATAACAAAGAAAGAATAACCATTTCCAGCAAAGCAGTTTAGGCATATTGGAAAGGTAGTGGGCAGAAGCTGAGTTTATTTAGGCCCACCATTTATACTTTTCAAAAAATACTTCACATAACTTATATTGTTATCACCACAATCTTACTCACATCATCACCATCCCCATAATCCCATATACCAATCACATGCATCCATTCCCGCTGCCGGTGACCATTTTTTTATGACGTTTTTTTTTTTATGTGAATATTTTAACTGTCTGTTTTCCAGATCATCACATATATTTATTGTTGGATTTTTATTTTAAAAAATGTTGTCATGTTCAGTTGTTTTTGTCTCAGTCGTCACTCTCTGCTCTTGCTGTTTTAGTACTGTGAACAGGGGAGGGGTGCGTCACAGAACGTGATGTTCCGCAGCTCAGATGAGATCTGCTTTTATGAATTATTAAATTCCTTCCATGTACAATGATGGGCTGCACGAGTTCTGATGTTCAGGCAAAAAGAAAAAAAACAACCTGGCTGGCCTGTCCATCACCGCTCACCTACAGTCAAACACCCCCCCCCCCCCCCCCCCCCCCGCCCCCCCCCCCCCCCCCCCCCCCCCCCCCCGGCAGACACATCTAGTCCATCCTTTGTGAAACCCCACTGGTGGCATCTTGTTTTATTTTTAATGGCTTGCGTCTTTTGCAGCAGGATAATGAATGTTTGATGCAACCACCAGTGGCCTTGAGAGAATATGACCAATCCCAGCTTCAAGGCCTGAAGATATACACATTCAGCTGCTTGCTAAGTCAATACCACCTCAGCGGTGACCCCCATCTGTGCTCAGGGACTTTAATAAGGCTTGCCAGACAAAAAAGGAAAGAACAAAAAAGGTTTGTCTGGGATTCCCTTCAAATCAGCAGGTAATTGTAGTGCTAGATTTGACCTTTCTGAAATCTATCACAGAAAAAAGCAGAGGGCAGATCCAGCCAGATCCTAATCCGATCAGGAATCCATCAGATCAAACTCAATCTCCCATCATTAAACAACCAAGAAAAAAAATTAGCTGCCAATATTTGAATGCAAACCTTCATCAAAGTACACCACAGCCGTGCACAGTATGTGCTTTGATGCCATGATGATCAGGTGTCCCATTTTCAAATACAACCCCTAAACTACGGTGGCCCTGAAGTGCAAATCACATTCATAAATCACTTGACACGAAACAATTTAAATATAACAATGACAATTAAAAAAGCAAAACAAATACTATAAGAAACAAAATTACATTTTAGAAATCAAAACAAAAGTTCAGAAACCAGAAATAAATAAATGAAAAACTTTTCAGAAAAGACAATTAAATGAAACAATTCAAAAATCACAATGACAATTAAAAAAGTAAAACAAATATTTAAAAATAAAATTACATTTTAGAAATCAAAACCAAATCCCAGAAACCAATGTCTTTTATGTCTCTTTCAAAATATAACCTGTCAATTGTAATTAGCATCAGCACAGTTACACACTGACACACACATCCTTTCTGGGAATGAAAAGAGAAATAAAAAGAGTTCTGTGATCTGAGGGCCTTTCATTTGTGGCTGATTGTCTTTAACCCCGGCTCTGATCATGCGTTTCTGTCAGACGAACGCTTGTTTCTGTTCAATCTTTTCAGAATAAAAGGTGATTCTTTCACATTTCCGTCAGAATAAAAGAGCGAGCAAACATCGACATTAAATAAACTTTTCAGATTAGTGCAAACAGAAATGAGCCAATGCCATTTCTGAATAATTCATTAAATAAACACTATAAAAACTATGAATATGTTTCTTCACATCTGCTTTGAATTCCCTCAGTATTGAGCAGTTCAGTTTGTTTGTTGTAAAATGCCCGACTTCCACATTTTCAAGGCTGTCTCTGCAAAACCTATTAAAAATAGATATATTTTAGTGCAACATTGTCTTCCTCACCTATAAAAATTTTAAAAAGTTTTGCACAATACTAATAAGTGACATTTAGTTATATATATATATAGATATATATATGAATATATATATATATATATATATATATATATATATATATATATATATATATATAGATATAGATATATATATATATATATATCTATATATATATATATATATATATCTATATCTATATATATATATATATATATATAGATATAGATATATATATATATATATATATATATATATTAATTTTCATAGGTGAGGAAGACAATGTTGCACAAAAATATATCTATTTTTGATAGGTTTTTTTTTATTTACAAGAAAAAATGCAAAGTGTTGGCATGCAGAGACAGCCTTGAAAAAAAAAAAAATATATATATATATATATATATATATATATATATATATATATATATATATATTCACATATATAAATATATATATATATATATAGGCCTGGACATGACATAGAAATACGAATTGATCTTTTGTGGCCTTAAATGAGCATTTTATTAGTATTTTGTGCGCTCAAAATTGTATTTGCGCACGTAGTGGAAAATAGTGATTTCTGCAAAGGAGCCGTTTGTAAGCATTCTGTTTGATTTGACTGTGAATGCTTAAATGAAGTGATGGAAGTGCAGTGATGTGAGTCAAAAGCAGCTCATCTCTGACTTCCGGAGGCGCCCTCTCCATTGCGGATGACATCAGCTGAGGAGTGAGTGTGCGAAAACGCCCCCGGCGCGCGTACCTCTGCCCGGCCGCGGAGCGTGACACTATGTCTGCCGGTTTAAAACAGCTAGGGCCACTCCTTTAAGGGCTCCAGTCGGGTGTCTGGAGACCACTCCAGCAGTCTGTGGCGAATAAGGGAAGAGGAGGAGGAGGAGGCAAGCTGCCGCTTGGAAAACCGCACAGAAAGGAGAAAGACGCGCAGAGACAGAGCGCAGAGGATGGCTACACTTGTAGAATCCGCAGAAATGGAGGTTCTGGGCAGCAGCAGCAGCATCGGAGCCTCATCTTCCAGTGCCCCCCATCACTTCAACGACGGCAAATTCTACCTGCTGGTGGTAATTGGGGAGATGATCAGCGAGGATCAGCTGAAGTGTGCCATTGCAGACATAGAGAAAGGTAAGATGGAGATGCGCGAGACTGTGGGCGTGGGCCACTGACAGCCGAAGTCCCCAACAACTCCATCAGGAGGGATGCAGAGCCTGAAAGTTTTGTTTTTCTATCAGTGAAAGGAATTTCAAGTGGAAGTGATGGCCAGTTACGCATGCGTTTAAGAGCTTAAACATTACACGAAACATTTTTTATTGGAAAATTCAAATTAAAAAAAATAAACATGTATTGAATACATGCAGATCTGACTGCAGAGGTTTGTCCTCGTTTTTTCCTAGAGGGCCGCGTTGCTGTGATCCACACAAACGCATCTTCTGCAGCATCACCTCCTGCGTGTCAGAAACGCATTTCTGGAAGCAGCACTTTTTCATCTTGGAGCTTCTACTGAGGCCTTTTGTTCCTCAGGAGGCGGACACAGTGAGGAGGGGGGGCTCTCTGCTCTGTTGTCTGCCCTCTTTTTTTGCTCTTTTTTGCAAAAATCGTCGGAACAAAAACACGATTTTAGGCCCAAATGGTCACTTTTGTGGTTTAATAAAACAAAAGAACAAATGTTTGCAGAAGAAACCATCACGATCCTAATCCTGCATCCAGCTCTCTCATCCCACACCGGCTTGTGGGCGTGGCTATGTCCGCACTGCGGTCCCTACGGAAAGCCACAAGAGCCCATATTCAGTCAGAGGGCGTTTCAGAGACTCTCCAGTTGCAGCTGAGGCTAAAGTGCTCTGTCTGTCTGAGGGAGGCGTAGGGAGAGGAGAATGTGGCGCAGTAACCATGTGGGGAGAAAAAAGAAGATTTATTTGTGCACACAAGTCAACCACTTAAACAGCAAAACATTTTCCAACAATTCTTTTCATATTTACATTTTTATTTATTATTTTTGTTTTCTATTTAGGCATAAAAGTTACCATGTTTTCTGGACAAGATAGTAACTTGCACTCACAAGTTAGCATTTTGTGCACATAAATTCATATTTTGTACACACAAGTTAACATTTCGTGCAAACTAGATAGTAACATGTGGAAAAGTTGGCATTTTGTGCATACAAATTAATATTTTGTAAGCACAAGTTTGCTTTCTGTGCCACAAATCATGTTGTTTACCTGCATTTTGCTGTTAACTTATGCGCAACTATTAGCATTTTGTCCGCACAAGACAGTAATTTCTGCGAACAAGTAGGCATTTTTGTACACAAATTATTTGTATGCACAAGTTAGCATTTATGTAAAAATGATAGTAACTTCTGCGCACTTTGAGAACACAAATTAATATTTTGTATGCACAAGTTAGCATTTTGTACAGACAAGTCATGTTGTATACATTTATTTTGTTCAATAAAGTTTAAAAAACAAGCTCCAGCAGTATAATTCACGTTTTAATTCCTTCTTTAAAAGCTACTACTAACTAAATGCTCATTTATGGTCACAAAATGCTAACTTGTGTGCACAAGATACTAATTTCTGCAGACAAAATACTAATTGGTCTGCAGCAATTGCCACATTTAGGGAATAATGTATTATTATGTGTTTTAATGACACATCAAGGGCTCCATACAGATTGCATTTCTGGAATTTTCTAATCCAATTTACTTTTTTCATGAATCAAATGTAATGATTGGGTTTTTGAATCTTTTTTTTTTTTATTGGATGACTTGGCAAAGTTCATTTAGAGGTTATCATTAGGCCTTGCCACTCTGAAAAATGGATGATATGACACTATGACTCAGCACGGCAGAG
This sequence comes from Oryzias celebensis, assembly GCA_014656515.1. Classification (NCBI taxonomy): domain Eukaryota; kingdom Metazoa; phylum Chordata; class Actinopteri; order Beloniformes; family Adrianichthyidae; genus Oryzias; species Oryzias celebensis. Next base: position 7,245,692 of record BNCR01000012.1, read on the forward strand.
GTCACAGGTTCGCCTGGCCTACGGCAAAACCCAAACAGCACTATGGATGTTTCCTAATATAGATTTTATGGCGTCTGCCAAATCAGTAACAAGTCTAAGCGTTTTCCATTCTAAGATTTTCCAATGAACAGGAAGTGGGGCAGATGTCTAGCAGATTTTTTTACACACTTTGGTGTCTTTTTTTCTTTTTTTGTCGTTTCCTGAAATATGTTAAAATTGTTTTGTTTTGTGCAGGAATCCGTTCCTGGGACACAAACCTGATCGACTGCAACCTGGACCAGGAGCTCAAGCTGTTTGTTTCCAGACACTCTGCTCGTTTTTCTGCAGATGTCAAAGGTAGTCATGAAACGAAACATATTTGAGACGTCATTTTGTTTTCTTTTTTTGTGATGAACAGATGGGTAACAGATTGAAGAGAGAGAGAAAATCAGAAACCTTGACTCCCTGCTGTTCAAGGATCTGGCTGTTCGGCTGTGACCTGAAAAGCATTTTGCTCCCACATTTGATTCTGTTTGTCCCTTCAAATTGAACCGTTACTGCCCAATCAATACCAAGCTGTTCTGTTTTCATGAAAGGGGTTTTCTCCACTCCAATTCCCAGGATGCCTGAATGATCTTATTGATGTAAGAAAAAAAAAAACATTTGTACACACATCCAGTATCTCCTAAATTGCAAAGAAAAAACATTGTGATGACATGTTTCAGCTCAAAGTCACAAAAAAAACATTCCTATGAATCACCTTATATATTTAATTGAAGCCTTTTTCAGAAAACAATGAACGTCTTTCATTGCATCTTTAAACTTACTGATTGTATTTGAGTTATTTAATTCACAATTAAATTAAATCTCAGAAGATACCAGTAATTTAAGTGATAAAAAGCTCCTATAAGGGAGTCAAGAAATATTCCCTTTTGACTGTTTATAGGCTTCTAATTTTCTTTTTTTATTAGGCTGTTTATACAAACAGCTTTTTTTTTTTTATTTTACTATCGCCAAAAATTATTCACACACTCTGGAGTCAATTCTTGAAGAATTTAAAAGATCCCAGCTGTCAGTAGTGTACACAACACTGTTCTTCACTGTTTACCAAAGAAGAACTCTTCTGTCTTCTATTTTCTGTCTATAAAGTTTTAGAGGAGTTTTGCTTAAACTGAGTTAAAGCACCAAAAGTCCAAGTCATGCTGGTCTTTGGCAGAATCGGAATTGCTTCCCTACGGCTTCTCCCAAAAAAATGGAGAAAAAATAGTGTGGCCTGAGCTTTTTAGTTCTATCTGTCCTTTTAAATTGAGTCATTCTAGCTAAATCAAAAACAAGTTTTAATGTTTTGAGGGAAAAGGCGTCTTACAATCAAACTTCAATTTAAATCACTAACATGTATGCAACTCTGTTGTACTTTAGTACCTAAATCAAAACTCAAAAAGCTAAACTTTCTTCCCAAAGTTAAAAGGTTTAATGATATTTATGGGTTTGGTCTACACAGCTCTTGAAGTCTTTTCAGCTAAAACAGTAAAATTACATTTTCGATAGGAAATCATAGTAATTTGTATTTTGCACACTTAAAACAAAACCATCAAATGAGTCTGGATCCATTCAACTTTTCAGTGAAAATCTCTTTTTAATACAGTCAGCGTGCAGGCTTTATCACATTCTCCGTATTTGTAGCATGGCACTTTTCCAGCTAAATCCTTCACGGAGTGAAGGAGCACCTCTATTAAGATGGACAGCGATGCCTTGAAGGTCAGAAGCGGTTAGAGCTCCAGCTCAACTCCACGTCACATATGCTATACCTGCTTGGCTGTGTGACAAATTGAATAGATGTTGACCAGATGACTACTTTTATTTACAGCGTTGCATGCAGCAAGTTGCAGAAATGGCTGCACAAAACTGCAAAATGCAATGATTTTTCAAAGCACCAGTCAATAAAGCTGCAGTCTCCCTGTGCTTTTCATCCCACTTTTGTGTTCACCTCCTTCCCATCCTCCCTTTCTGGCTCTCCATCCTCCTCCAGTGAGCTGCTGCCTGGATGCACAGTTGTTCTGGGAGTAATTAGCAGTTTGGATCCTCGAGGGATCTGAAGATGAAGAGGGGCGGGGAAGAAAGGGGTGTGGCTGTAAAAAAAAAAAAAAAAAAAAAGAAGATAGAGAATTGAAGTAAGGGAGGGATGAATGGTGACACAAAAAGGAAAAAGCTGAAAGATCAGAAAAAAAGAGGAAATAATGATAAACATTACAAGAAAGTCACACATTTAAGAGTTGAAGATACCAATGCGTACTACTAGTTCACTGTTACTTTAAAAAAAAACCTCACAAAACATCATATATTTATACTTTTTTTACCTCGAAAAGCTAGTTTTACAAAAATAAAAGTATGCTCCTAATAATAAAATCATTGATGTTGTTTTTAAGACATAGCTTATGCACGCTGTGCTTTCGCTGATTAGGGAGCAGAGCAGCTGGTGTGTCACATAAACACAAATGCAGTTATCCATCTTTTTGATGGATGACAGGAAATCTGCACACAAAAGCAAGAGAGCTGGTTGAGAAACCCTTTGTTTCACCTTTAAAAAAGTAAAAAAAAAAATGATTTACTCGATAATGTCCATTTCTCTTTCTCTAAGTCAGCTGAAACTTGAAGCAGAGAATCTAAAAACATGTTGTGAACTCGCACCAAGTTTCTCTTGGATTGGGTTAAAATATCTTATCTTCTAGACTCTTGATGGTTAAGGTAGAAATTCATGTCTTTGTGGAAAGAATAAAGTGAAAAATTAGAAAGGATGGGTGATGTCACACTCACTCGGTCCAGTTCTCTTATACAGTCAATTGTTCATCATCTAAAAAATTGCAGAAAACATTCCTTAAAAATATGAGCTTTCCCGATGAATAAATAATGAGAGCGCCATAATCCCTTTGCCTAAACATCCTGGCACTTTCAAAACATCTGACATGGACAGTATCGGTCTTCAAAGTCACCTGTCGATGAAAGACACAGAAACGTGCTGACACAACACAGAGATCCAATTGAGAAAACTGTAAATCATGATAGTTAGCTCTGTTCAAACAGCAGGAAGGCGGTTTTGATTTCATGCGTTTGATGTGTTTCTATTGAAAGGGGAGTTCAGTCCTAATTGTTGATGTGTCTGTTTGGTTCGGCCCATGCCTGTGTCTGTCCTGCACATTCAAATTCAGCCAGAAGGAGAAAGCTTGGCATTGCATACTGCATTACCCCACTTTCTGCTGAGAAAGAGCTGCCCTGGATGTTCAGGAGCCCTTTATGGATCCGTGTTATTGACAGCATCAGCCGAGCACCCTGCACAATGCACCGTTTTTGATGACTTAGCTCAGCCACACAATGAGGGCGGTGTCATTTCTGCTGCATTTCCTTCTTTAGAACATGTAGAGCCCACGAGGGGAGGGTGGGAGCAACAATAGACAATGAAAACAATAGGATTTCTTTTCTTTTTAAATCAGCAGACATTACGAACAGGTTTTCTTTTTTTTTTTACAGATGAAAGTCTTCTGGATGGTTTTCAGGAGAACTTTGGTCATCAATGTATCCCTATTAACAGCAGAATACCTGCTTTTATTATGAAGGTTTAGACTAAACAAAAAATGTATTAAACTAATTCAAAATAAATTAAAAGAAAAAATGTTGTGAATAAGCAGGTTTAGGCTTCAAAATACTTATTCAATTGAGAGAATTAAAGTTTTAAAACACATTTTTCATTTTTTTTAATAATCCATTTTGAAAAGTCAAATTGTATGTTATGTGTGCCAAATATTACTATTTAATTTTCCACAAAATAAAAAAATTGCTTTTTTTTTAAAGTGCTAGTTTTTGTATTTATGGCAAATAAACGGTATTATTGTAAACACGTTTAATTAAACTGTCTTCAATTTAAATAGGGGCTTCAATAGGATTTGTCTATGTTTTGACTTCAAGTGGTTATTTGAGGAACTGCCGAATTTGGTACATTTGTTTTTGCCTTTTTTTTAACAACCTGAGATGCTTTAAATGTACAAAAACATACTACAAACCTAAACGATCAATTTAAATAAAACACTTTTTTAAGAAAAAGTTTTTACATTTCACAATAAAAGACAAAAAGACAAATAAACATTTTTTTTAAATGCAAAATCTTAAAAATAATCTGTTTTGTGAGAAAAAAGCACAGCTGTTCTGAACTGTAAACAGAAAAAAACTCTTTCCTTTGTTAGTCAGACAGCACAGAAACCACAGCACTGTCTGCAGGAGGCTTTCATATGCAGTGACAAACCTCTGTGGGGAAAAGCTGGAGTCAAGGGTTGGCTGTTCCTCTCTGAAATGCATGATGAAATATGCATGGAGGAATTTGCTGAGCAGTCACAGAACTGCTGCAGTGTCACATCTCCAGAGATCACACACTTTCTTTGTGCTTTTGAAATTCAAGATGATATCCTCAAATATGTCCAATTTGTTGCGCTTGAGTTTTTTTTTTTCCACATAATGACTTTTCTTTGACTTTGTTCATTTAATGGAAACATCACTGCATGGAGGAAACAGGTTTGATACAGAGAGCACTGATGATCCTGGTTATACTAACATAAACGATGCAATCACTTACTGTCTGTTAGACAGATCTGTTTTATGGAAATAAGTCACGGACTAAATTATTTCTGTTCCTTTTGAAATGAAATTACTGCAGTGATGTATTTTTCATAAGATCATTATACTGGCTGTCATCTGACCTGAGCTTTTGACATCCAAATGTGTCGCTTTGACAATTTGACTGACAATAATTTATGCAAAAAGTGAAAAACCGCTCAGTGGAGTAAAAAAAACACCTTTCAGAAACTAAAGTAACTAATCCAAGATTTTCTTTTTTGTTGTTGTCATTCATTTTTGGAGAATGTCCTGTTGATGTGTAGCAGTAAATCAAGAAAATGTCCAGATATACATTGACCAGTTTGAAGTTTATAAATGTATCAGTTTCGGGAAGCTCTGAAAAGTGATTTTTTTTTTTAATCTTTCAGTGTGAATTTATAAACCAGAAAATAATAATTTTTAAAATAATTTATGAAGAAGTTCAGTTATGCAGCGACGTGTTACATGAACGCTCATTTCAACACTTTGTTTGCAGCTTTCAAAACACATTTGTAATGAATTGGCAGCTAAAAGTGTGGAAAATGTTTTTTTTCTTCCAAAATATGTAATTATGGTCCTTTGTTTTTGTTCTAGTGTTTTTTTTTTTTCTACTCTTACAATGAAAACATGCATACAAGTTTTGAAGCAAAACAAAACACAACAGAACTGGCTTACCAGGCAAAGTCAATTGAACATCTGAAAATGCTACATTTATCAATTATGGAAGAAAGTCAAGTATTTTTGCTGAACACATTTTTTATGCTATAAATAAAATAATAATTAACTCAAAATGCCTTTTAAATGTCTGTAAATAAATGCAAATAATCAGTTGTTTGTGCATTTATATTCTTCAACCTTTAATTGAGCATAACTGAACATTTAGAACACACTGTGATTATATCTGGGGCAGACATAAGCTGCAACAGATCAACAACTGCTAAGTTAACTTTTGACAGGTTAAAAGTCCACAAGTACAGTAAAGTACAGGTTATAAGTGTGATGGAATAATGGAAGGAGAAGGAGCAGGAGGTAGCAAAGATGAAGAATAATGAAATGATGAAGACATTGAAGGGAATAACAGTTTTTCTTTGCAACATACCTGTGGAGATATGGAAGAGTTTAGCAAAGGCAGTTTCTGACTAAACTATGTAACAAGACCTTGTAGAGTGTTGAGTGTAATGGTGCCCATTTTAAAGAGGAACAGAGATGTGTAATGTTAAGGAAACTACAGAGGAATAAAACTGATGAGTCACGATGAAGTCATGGGAAAGAGTAGTGGAAGCCAGGCTGATGTCAGAAGTGAGCAACAGTATGACTTAATGCCAAAGAAGAGACTCTTAGATGTAATATTTGTGGTGAGGATGTTCCTGGAGAAGAACAGAGAAGGTCAGGAGGCTCCACATCGTGTCTTTACAGATCTATAAAGCCTTTGACATAATAGATTTAGTTGTCTAGCAGATTGTTGTATGCCAATGAGGAACAAAACAGAGGAGCTGTGGTTTGTATTAGGAAGTCTGGAGTGACCCAGAAGAACATTGGAGTTATTCAGGACATGTATGACAACTGGAACACAGTGGTGAGATGTGCTGTAGTTGTGACAGAGGAGTTCAACATGAAGGTAGGACTACAGGGGTCTATAACCTTTTACACTAAAAATCCATTTGGTCCAGTTTCTTTCAGACTAGAACCCAGTGAGAACTGCAAAGTCCCACATCATCATTTAGAAAAATACACCATATTCATTGTTTTTGTGGACATTAAAGAAAAGACCCACATGGCTCCAGAGCCACAGGTTGCAGACCCCTGACACCAGGGATCAACTTTAGTTTTGTTTTTGCTTATGTTCTTTTCACATCTCTTCTGCCCTAAAGCAGATGTTCCTGTGTTTATGTGTGTTTTTTTCTGACCAACAGACACAATTTAGTTCTAACAACTTGGACTATTTGAAATAAATTAGATTTTAACAGTTGCAATAAATGTTTCTTCTGTGTCGCTCTATTAAAATTACTGCTTGGGAACTTGGGCTTTACAAATAAACTAAATTAAATCATATTATCTTTTACCACATAAACGTACCAATCAGCATTAATTAACTCTGTTGTAAAGGCCAATAACCCAAGAAGGTACTTCTTTGCTCATGCTGTTGTCTGCTTTATGTTCAGGGCAGAGAATCCTTCACCATAAAAGTCCTGTCTTGGAGACCGTGGTTCTAATAAACCCCTCAGACGAAGCCGTCAGCACCGAGGTAAATAAAGCAAACTCTTCCTATTGATTTTGTTCCAGAAAATCCTCATTTTCAGATCATTTTCAGAATGAGGGCAATAATATTAAATACAATATAAAAGAAATAGAAAACATACAAAAATAAAAGCCTCATTTATTGATTAAACAACAACTTTGCCTTTTGGTTTGTGTTTTATGTTTTTGTTTTACACCTAAAGGGGAAAAAAACAGGAGGAAGTTAGAAACAAAGATGACTTTCTTCAGGGCAACACCTCCTTTTTGGAGCATCACCTCCTCCCTCAGCCCAATTTGCAGTTAAACTGTGCATTACTAATATCCCAAAGTGCTGCAGGAATGACTGGGCCAGTCACCTGGAACAGCTGAGGCTGCTGGAGTGGAATAAAACATCAGCAAAGATGGAGACAGGGAGAGATTCAGACTGATGAAAGAAAACTCGCTGCAGAGTGGACAGCAAGAGGGCAGGTCAGCCAATTAGCTAATGGATTGGAGTGACATGAAAATGGGGCTTATTCAGACGCACAAAATCAATAATCAGATGAATGCAGCAGCACACCACAGAATTTAACTTCATTTGTAATATTGCTTTTGTGTTTTTACCACTCATGTTAATATGCATAAAGCAGATGGAAATTTGACTTTTTTTCTCTTCGTTAGGTTCGCTTGATGATTTCAGACATGGCCAGACACAAACTGCTGGTTCTTTCAGGACAGTGCTCTGAAAACACAGGAGAGCTGATTCTTCAATCTGGATCTTTTTCTTTCTTCAATTTCATTGACATATTCACAGATCAAGAGGTGAGCTAAAATTTTTCAAAATCTTTAGATAGCAACAAAAAGAAATGGAAAAACTGATAATTGTCTTTCTTTTTGGAGCTATTTGTCCAAATGTTTTGTGTACAAAAACTCTTTAGACTTCGAATAGAACATCAAATAGGAAACATATTTGAAAAGGCAACACATGAAGACTTGATTAATACATTTCACTCTGTTCACTAAGATGGATATATAATGGGACTTTCAATCAATTTCTCAGATAAGACTAAAAGAGGAACTTCGAGGAATTAAATGACTAAATACTAACACTTAAAAAAATCAATAAAGCCACTTTCTCACCCTTTTCTGAAAGCTGTCTTTAGCTTCAGTCTGGAAATCACTCCACTTCTTTGAATGTTGTTTTGCTTAAACTTCTCACTTTTCCCCTGCAAGTCAATAGAGACCAAATTTACTATGTCTAAAATCAAGTTCCAAGACCCAGAATTTGATGCTAAACCAGTGGTCCCAAACCCTGGGCCGTGGACCGGTACATGTCCATGAGACAGTTGGCAATTCTTGTTTGAGGTTTCTTCATCTATTTTTCTTTACAAAAGTCTTCCAGTTCTTTGAGATTTCTGGGATGTCTGATACACACTGCTCTTTTCAGGTCTATCATAGATTTTCAATGATGTTGAGGTCAGGTGATTGGGAAGGCAATTGCAGAACCTTCCGTTTCTGTCTCTTAATGAAAGACAGCGTGGATTTGGAGGTGTGTTTAGGATCATTATTCATTTCTAGAAGTCATCCTCTCTTCAACTTTTTCACAGATGGGATCAAGTTAGTGTGTAAAATTTCATCTAATTTGGTGGAATCCATCTTTCCTTCATGAAATGTTTCCTGTGCCGCTGGCTGCAGTACAAGCCCAAAGCATGATTGATCCACCCCCATGCTTAACAGTCGGACACAGAGGTTCTTTTCATTAAAGTATGTCTCCTTTCTTCTCCAAACGAACTTTTGCTCATTGTAGCCAAAAAGTTTCATTTGAACCTGGTCTGTCCACAGGACTTGTTTCCATAATGCATCAGGCTTGTTTATATGTTCATTTGTGAACCTCAAACGTTGAATCTTGTGGTGAGGACGTTGAAGAGGTTTTTTTCTGATGACTCTTCCATGAAGACCACATTTGTACAAGTATCTCTTGACAGTAGAACAGTGTAGCACTACCAGAGTCTGCCAGGTTATCCTGAAGGGATCATGCAGTCAAACATGGGTTTTGACTTGCTTTTCTCACAATCCTGCGAGCTCTTCTGTCTGAGATTTTTCTTGGTCTGCCAGATCTTGCTTTAACTTCCACTGTTCCTATTGACTGCCATTTCTTAATTACATTCCGAACAGTGGATAGAGATGCCCAAACTTTTCATCCCCACCGTATAGCATTACCTGCGATAATGCAAGTGTGAATGCTGCTAAGCAGAATGTGGCTGCTGAAGATGCTGAAGCTGAAAGCTAAAAATGCAGAAGCTGAAAGCTTACTAAAATATTAGCTAAACTCCAAATAACCTCAATGTCACATACATTCATAATATCGAAATCACATTTTAACAGTTCATGCACAAAATCTAGTACAATTGAAGTTTAAGCCAGCTGCATATATTTAACTGTGAATAAAAATAAACATTTCCCTCAAAAGGAAAACTAGAAGCTAAAAGAATGTCCACTTCAGCCTCATACAGGGCATTTGTGAAAATGTTGTTTGACATTAATTTGGTCTGTCACCTGAAAAAGGTTGGGGACCACTGTAGTAAGCTGCTGTTTCCTAAATGCTAACTGTGAAATTTAATAAATATTTCTTTTGATGGCAATTGATTAAAAATGTTAAAATCTTTTTGCAGATCGGTGAACTGCTCAGCACCATTCACCCAAAAAATAAAGCCAACCTTACACTCTCATGCCCTGAACTAGGTGACTGGAAAGATTCCAGTTTGGATAAACACAACCTGCAAGACTTCATTAACATGAAAATAAACTCCACTCTCATCCTCCCTGAAATGGAAGGCCTCTCAGAGTTTACAGAGTATTTGTCTGAATCAGTGGAGATCCCGTCTCCGTTTGACCTCCTGGAACCACCAACCTCAGGCGGGTTCCTAAAGCTCTCCAAGCCTTGCTGCTACATTTTTCCCGGTGGTCGGGGTGACTCAGCTCTCTTTGCTGTGAATGGCTTCAACATGCTCATTAATGGTGGCTCAGACAGGAAGTCTTGTTTCTGGAAGTTAGTCAGACACCTAGACAGAGTGGACTCCATCCTCTTGACTCATATTGGCAACGACAATCTGCCAGGCATTAATAGCATGCTGCAGAGAAAGATCGCAGAGCTTGAGGAGGAGCAGTCACAGGGTTCAACCGCAAACAGTGACTGGGTGAAGAACATGATTTCTCCTGATCTTGGAGTTGTGTTTGTCAATTTTCCTGAAAACCTGGACAAGCCTGAACCTAACTACAGAGTTTGCAGGACTGTTGAGGAGGCAGCTTTAACTCAACAGTTCCTCAGCAAGCTAAACTTGAAGATTGAGCCTTTGCAAAGACCTGTTGGAAACACCATAGAACCAATCATACTTTTTCAAAAGATGGGTGTGGGGAAGCTTGAGATGTATGTGCTAAACCCATCAAAAAACAGCAAGGAGATGCAGCATTTTATGAAGCACTGGACAGGAAAGGAGAAAGACACTACGTCTATTCTACTTCCAAACGGAAAGGAGTCTGAATTTCCTTTGTCTTATTTGACGTCAATCTCTTCACTCATCGTGTGGCACCCTGCAAATCCCACGGACAAAGTTGTGAGGGTTCTTTTCCCTGGAAATGCCAACCAGGATCACATATTTGATGGTTTGGAGAAGCTAAAGCACCTGGATTTTCTGAAGCAGCCGGTTGTCACTCAAAAAATGATGTCTTCTAGTGTCCAAACAGCTCCAACAGTGAAACAAACAAAGATGAAGCACAGAACAGACAGCAAAGAAAGTTTAAAATCTACCCCAAAGCCATCACCAATTAAAGCCATTAGAAAGGAGTCAAAGGAAGAAACATTAGAAAAGACGAAGGTAGAGGCTGATGAAACTCACGAGAAGCCACACCACAAAGCTGAGAACAAAGAACGAGTTGCTCTGAAAAAGGAAAAGACAAAGACGGTTGAGAAAGATTCAAAAGCAAAGGTGGATCAAACCACTTTAAATGGTACTCCTGAAAAAAAGAAGATTGTTAAAAAGGAGCCCAAATCTCTTATAGAAAAGAAAAAGGACGTTAAAAAAGAAATAGCAAAAAAAGACGATGCCTTGAAACCTGAGGGTAAGAAGGATGAGAAGGTTAAAAAAGACGAAGCAAAGAAAATTATGAAAAAAGACATCAGGAGAGACTCACCTATGAAAGAGAAGAGGGAGGAAAGGAGAGAACAAAAGAAAGATGTTAAAAGACCTTCTAAAGACGTGAAAAAGATAGCCAGTGTGGGTGAAGACATTAATCTTAAGATAAAGAAAGATGCTGGGGTTCCATTAAAGTTAAAAGAGAAAGGAAAGTCAAAAGTCACCAAGAAGGAGACAAAGGTGGATTCCAAACTCACACCAAGCACTGCTGCTGGTACAGAAGATCCAGAAGCAGAACGGTCTTTGATGTCCTCACCTGAAGACCTCACTAAAGACTTTGAAGAGCTCAAAGCACAGGAGTTAGTTGAAAATGACGCAACTGTGCAACAAAAGGAAGAGACACAAAATAAAACCGTGATTAAAGAAGAAATGTTACCAAACAAAGAGTCCCCTGAGCCACTAGAGTCTGTTGATGAAGGAATCACCACAACAGAGGCAGAAGGAGACAGTGGAGAGACTCCGGAGGAACAAATACTTAAGGAAAAACATAATCTGAGTGTTTCAGAGAAGTTTGAAGATGAAGGCCCTGTACTAGAAGAAGCCTCTGAAGGAGGGGATTATGAAGAGAAAGGAGAGACAGAAGAAGTATATGAGCTACAAACTAATCTTCCAACTAGTCCCACCATACATGAGGGCCAACCCACACACACCAAAGTGGAGCAAAGAATAAGTGTCGAGGGCAACGATGATGTGAAAAATAGAAATGCTGAAGATGGCTTTGAAAGTCCAGGAGAGACCAGGCAGCAAATCTTTTTTGCGTCCAATTCACCTAAAATGTCCTCGCCCGTTTCTCCGGCTGCGTCCATCAAAGATGAAATGCATCCTTGTGGCTTTGATAGCTACACAGCTTCAGATGAAGAGAACAGAGATGAAGATTATACGTCTGTCCACACTCGGACTGCTGTTGAAATCTCTAGTGTAAATTATCAATCCACAAGTGATAAGACAAGAATTCCATCTCAAGATGTTCAACACTCTTCAACCGGAGAGTTTGATAAGAAGAAGCTGTCCCCACTTGCGGATTTGCCAGGGTCAGATCATGTACATAATGATGTCACAGAAGGCCAGGACTACAGTCATTCTGCTTCCACAGTATCATCCCCATCATCACTTGAAGAGGATCAATTTCACAAGGATATCTCCCTTGGGAAAAAGCCTCACGGATTTCCTGATCCTCAGCCATTATCTGAGAAGAATGTCTTTGACTCGAATAGACCAGATTTAATATCCACAACATCCCCTATTGTCCGTTCTCCATCTATAGAATGTAAGGGTACATTTGAAGCCCAATCAAGGACTGATGCTCCAGTAGAAATATCCTCCACATTGGCAGGGAGCACCAAACCAGACTACGCTTCCCCATCAAGTACTGATGACATGACACAGGACATGGCCAATTCACCTCAGTCATCTGGACACACACCTTACTATCAGTCCCCAGTAGATGAAAAAGTTGGAGCTGTACCACAAGATACAGAAAGCAAAACCCATGGCCCAGTCATTGTGGAGATTGCAAGTGATAAAGAAGACTCTTCTAAGAGAGATACGCCTGAGCCAAATGATGCAGAACAGCAGTTGTTCTCTCAATCAGAAGAGGTAGTTTCCCCCCCAAAGACCCTGTCCACCCCTGAGTGTACATCCCCAACAAAGAAGGAAAAGTCATCTTTTGATACAGATGCTAAAAAACTGGGGGAAAAAAATCTTCCGACATCTACATCAATGGGCAAACATGAGTCTGACAGCAACCAACACTCATCTTTTAAAGAAGAGAGTAAAATGTCCATCTCCGAAGGCACCACGTCAGACAAGTCCGGAACACCCCTGGAAGAAGTAGTGGCAGAAGACACATTTTCACATTTAGCCTCAGCCTCTACAGCATCCCTTGCCACTAGCTCACTGCCAGAGCCAACTACTGGTTCACCCTCTCTTCATGCCGAAGTGGGTTCTCCTCACTCAACAGAGGTGGATGACTCTTTGTCTGTCTCAGTGGTTCAAACACCAACCACTTTTCATGAGGCAGAAGGATCCCCAACTAAAGAAGACAGTCCAAGGCCCATGTCAATCTCCCCTGACAACTCGCCTAAAGCAAAAAGCACAACACAGGCACAGGATGCAAAATCTCCAGAGCATTCAGCCATGTCATTGGAGTTTGGCCAGGAATCCCCTGACCACTCTTTAGCCCTTGACTTCAGCAAGCAATCTCCAGACCATCAATCTGTGGGTAGCAGCTCGCGAGCCACAGAGAACGGCCCAACTGAGATTGACTTCAGTCCGTCAAACGTTGCAGATGGAAGAACCTCTGGAGGGGTCAAGTCTGCAATGGAAAACCCTCTGTTTTTTGAAGAGGCAGAGACAGTTCGTGCAACTTCTGCAACCCCATCAGATGCGTCCCAATCAACGCCATCTGTAACTACCCCATGTCAAATGAAAGAGATGGCACATGCTGTGGTGGAACAATCCGACAGATCTCCAGTTACCCCAAAGGCATCTTCCCTCACCCTTTCTCCCCACTCTAACCAAGCATCGCCAGTGCTAGGAAGTGCCCCAATCAAAGACAGAATGGGTTCAATTTCCCAATCTTTTGAGAGTGTAAATGTTTCTGACACACAGCAGAAATGTGACCATTCAACCTCACCTCCAAAAGCCTCTTCACCGATATCTTCTTTAACTCTTTCCAAAGGAGATACACTTTTCCAGTCAACAGAGGCCACAAAGTGCAAAAGTTCTGCAATGGAAAAAAAATCCCCATTGAGTCCTCAAGCTTCTTTATCTTCCCAGCTACCAATGTCCACTGACCCAAGCAGTTCTAGTTCTTCTAGTGGCTCAAAAGAGCAGGACTTCACAAAAATTATCTCCTGTTCACAATCAAACACTGATGTAGACCTCTGCCTGGTCACTTCCTGTGAGTATCGTCATCCAAAGACTGAATTGTCACCATCTTTCATCAACCCCAACCCTATAGAGTACTTCATCAATGAGCAGAAACTCCTGGATGAGGACAAGCTTTTGACCAAGTCAGGAGGTGGGCCCCCACCCCCAGGGGGTATGCTTGCTGCTAAGCAATGTGAAGAGACCCCACCCACATCTATTAGTGAATCTGTTCCCTCACAGACAGACTCAGATGTTCCCCCAGGAACAGAAGAATGCCCCTCCATTACAGCAGATGCCAACATTGACTCTGAAGATGACTCTGAGACACTGCCTACTGATAAAACTCTAACTAACAGGCATGCTGACCCTTCTCCGGTGCCACTCAGGGACTCTGCCCCAATGTCTGGTCACCATGATGTCTGCATGGTGGACCCAGAGGTTCTGAAGGCTGAAGAAAACCTTCACAACGCCAATCCAGATGGTGCAGAGAAGAAGTCAAATAAAAAGAAGTTGTCAAAGAAATCCTCATCACCTGCTAGAAAGAGTGGTGTGTCTAAAGTGAAGGATTCAAAGACTGATTCTCCAAAGAGAGTTGTGGAAGAGAGAAAAGATGCCAAAAATGCAACAAACACATCTGCATCCAGAGGCGTAAAAAGTGCCACATTAGGTGAGTAGTCTTCTTTATGAGGATGTTTACATGCCTACAAAAACCGCATAACTGGCAGTAATCAGATATTAGCCAATTGTAGAAATCCAATCATTAGAATATCCTGGTTTACATGGGAGTCATTTGATTTATTTTGGAGAACTACATTTGCAGGGATGTTACTTTCTAACTTCCTTTAATTTCAAGAATCTCACTTCTCTGATTTTTGTAATCATTGCTTATCATTGTAATCATATGACCATTGGTCATAGTGTTAGCTTTGCCCATGTAGGACCTAAGATGACTGCAAAATAGACATGTCGCCGCTGTTCTGCGTTTGTACTCCGCAAGGAGGTTGCCTTGGCTATGCCTTGTTACTCTGATCTCTTGTGTCTTCCATCCCCAGCTTTTATTATTTATGCTTGTGTTGCTGTAAAATTACGATAAGATTTGATAGATCAAAATCTGTGTTAATCTGACATCTCATTATTGGAATATTGCTGTCAACTGTTAAAGACTCCGGATCCCGTCTACATGTTAATTAAAAAATCTAAAAACTATAACAAATGTGTCATTTTTCAGGTGCTGGTGGTGGAAAGGGGACATCTTTGTCCAACTGTCCTCCCATGTACATGGATTTGGTTTACATCCCCAATCACTGCAGTGCCAAAAATGTGGACGTCGAGTTCTTTAAGCGTGTTCGGTCCTCTTACTATGTGGTCAGTGGCAACGACCAGACGGGTCAGGAGCCGAGTCGGGCTGTCCTAGATGCCTTGCTGGAAGGAAAGGCCCAGTGGGAAAATAACATGCAAGTAAGTATCAAAGATCCCAATAAAGATAATGCAGAACTTGGATGTTGTTAGGGAATCTACCACAGTCATTTTGAGTGGATTCAAGGGGGTTTTAAATCTCAGGCTAGACTATTGTATTCTTGGGTAAAACACTTTAAAGGCAAATCTAGGTGAAGAACAAAGGAGTACATTTTTATATCAAACTTTCAAAATACTAACACTACTGTAGTTTACAATAAAGTTAACTAAAAAAGCAGCAATGTTTTTATTAATTTTGTAGCTTATTATATTTTTAAGTATGTATTACAATTATGCATTAATAAAAGCTAGACTTAACTTTCAAATCAATCTGAGGACACAATGAAGAAACCCTCCCTAAAATCCGGTCTCCCAGATTTTCCTCTTTTTTTTTCATTACCTGAAGTTTCAAAAGTGTCTTTCTGTCTGCTTTCAGGTCACTCTAATTCCAACCCATGACACAGATGTAATGAGGGAGTGGTACCAGGACAGCCATGACAAGCAGCAGGAGCTGAACATCATGGTCTTAGCCAGCAGCAGCACAGTTGTCATGCAGGACGAGTCTTTCCCTGCGTGTAAAATCGAGATGTAGGTGTGTTTGGTGATCAATCATAAGAAATCTCTTTTTGCAAAAACTAAACCCAAACTATGTAGCATGAAGCATTAAGCAGACACAAGTACTGGATGAGACAGAAACAAAAAAATACAAAAAAACAAAT
This sequence comes from Oryzias celebensis, assembly GCA_014656515.1. Lineage (NCBI taxonomy): Eukaryota > Metazoa > Chordata > Actinopteri > Beloniformes > Adrianichthyidae > Oryzias > Oryzias celebensis. Next base: position 7,261,767 of record BNCR01000012.1, read on the forward strand.
ATAGTCAGGATCACGCTGGACACAATTATATGCAAAGGACTGCATCCCTTAATCTCACATTGATATACGGAGCAAATTAGGGAGGAAGACTAGAAATGAACCAGCATACCCATAATTAAAGTCACTCTAATTGAACATTTGCTGATCTTTTAATCAGTTTACTGCTTTCAGGGAGCAAATATTTCCCACATTCGCTCCATAGCGAGACAGCACAAGACAGTGTTTATTCAAACCAAAGCATAAAACAACACTCTTCCTGTTACTGCCTTAGGAAATCTTAATGAATGTAGTGGAGCCAAAAGAACAGCAGACAGGTAACGCCGAACACCTTAGGTTGACCTCCCCCCAAATTGTTGAGTTTCCAAAGCGTCTCCTCACCTGGATGAGCATTAACAGGATGTCTAACCTACATCAGGAGTGTTGCTGCTATAGTTATGTCATATTTGAACGTTGGTTTTTATTTACGAATCAACAAACATCTGTCTTTGTCCTTTTTAAGTTGCTGCTAATAAATTGTCAATCTTTTATAACCTTACACTTTAAATTATTATTATTAAACGATCTTTTTAATGCGGTAAATGGGAGATCAAGCATTTACCTGCTGAAAGCTGACAAAGCAGGATATTTTCAGAAATTGTGGAATGTCTTGCTTTTTTTAAGGGTCGCATTTATAAATCCCTTTGTGGCTAACGGGAGCGGTTGGCGAACTTGCATAACTTACATTCGATCGTTAGATTTAGAGTTTTTTAATTCTTTTCAAGGAGTGTCTGCTTGCACTTAGGAACTAAGGGAAAGAAGGGCACTAAATAGGCACATTTCAAATGGGCACTAAGGTTTTTGCAAGTTGTGCCATGACATTCATAAGTGATACACAAAGAACAGTGATTTTCAACAGGACTATTGTGATGGGAAATGTAATTTTGGGTGCAGTACATTGTGAGTGATCACACTGATGCTGGAAAACTTTGCAGGATGTAAGGAGATCTGCCTCTAAATGGAGCATGAGGGAGTCAGCACACAGATAAAAGTGCTTTTGTGAACATGTAAAACCAAAAGGACACTCTACAACAAACGTGACATAACCGCAGAGGCCGCACACCCACTTCAACAGGCCACTTTCTGGAGAAAATGTCAACAAATATCAAATAAATATAACAGCCTTTGGTATTTTTGAATAAGAAATGCACATTTCTGGGCTTACATCACAACACTGTGCAGGAAAACAATGAACTTACTGTCAAACTGAACAGACATTTCTCTTAAACAGAACTTTCTCTTTCTCTGTCGTCTTTCTTCCTTGTCCTCCTATCTGCCTTTTCTCCCCACCTTTCTCTTGGGAGACCTTTACTAATATTTGTCTGCTGCCGTCTGGTGTAGTTGTCTTGTGATCTCCACTCCACCCTTTCCCCAAACTCATGTGTAACCTAGAGCGACTAGTTGCGAGTGAAAATCCTCTGTAGTGCTTTCTCAATTCTGTGTGCAATACTTCCTCTACTGTACCCACAAGGCAAATCTAATGTGAGAGGAACCACTATAACCACAACCACAATAAAACCTGTTGTGAAAAAGAATGGTAATGGCTTCTTTTTGACTCTGTTTTTGGGACACTTTGTGTTTAAATAAGGCAACAAAGAATCAATAAACTTCAAAAACAGACCCTTTAGAAATAAGTAAAGAATTCTTACCCCACTGGCAGATTTTCGTCAAATAATAGGGTAAAAACACAGTCTTACTAAGAATTCATGTTTTAACTCTTAGTATTCTGGAGCCTTTTTTAACTTCTATCTTCCTTTATAATATGCTCTATTGTTTTATCTTTAAACAGTTTTTATGGCAAAGCTTGATACACATCCTTTAGTACAACCCCAGCTTCTGTTTTTTAACAGATATATTTCTGTTTATATTACAGAATCGTTTCACAGTTAACCAGAAATTGTCCAGAAAAACCTCAATTGTGACTGGTAAATTGGGTCATTTTTTCCCAAAATCGAGACAAATAGAGACAAATTGGACATGTTAAAATCTGCAAAGACAAGGTCAAAACTATGTAAAAAATATCTTTTAAAAAAACTATAGCTCTATTGGAACTATATACAAAGTTCCTAGAATTTATTCTAAGTGATGTCATGATTATGTGTCAGAACCCTTATTATTTTGTTTTAAACTAAAATTTAAAAGCTACAGACTTTTTGAAACCTTTACGTTAAATGTTGAATACAAAAATGCTTTTGGAGGGGTTGGTTTAATTCCTGGGTCATTGTAGATAACATGATTGGCAAACTCACCTGGGAGTTCAAGGACTCCTAAAGGTATAGCGAAAAACATTCTAATCACCAAGACATGATTTCTCATACTAAGAATTTTTTCTTTTTTACTTTTTTTTTTGCAATAGAGAAATAGACAACTGTCATTGTACTTTCTTAAGATCCAGTTTTTGCAGTGTATTTAGCCCAGACAGTTACTAAACAGTAGTCTGGGTTCATCTCTACAGCAACATGGAAACCCTCCTCGTCCTCAATGTTAGCATGGCTATTGAACACATTCTATTTCTTTCCATACAAAGAAGCTTTACAAATTGATGTAGATTTTTGGGGGGGTCAATTGTATTATTAAAAAGTGTAAAGATGCAGTTCACCTGATTCTAGTTGCAACATCACGGTACTGATTCAGCTTTGCCTTTCCAACAGCCTTTTGCAACCAGAGCACTATTGCAGCTTGTGTTCAAGCTCACTCGTTATTATCTTGACAGGATGTCCAAGAGCCTGGCCTCTCCCCAGCACTGGCAAACAGGCGGCACAGGGAAGCCTGACGACACCATTATACAAGGCTGTTGTGGAGCTCTGAAGGTCAGGGCTTAGAATCTGCCACAGAAAGTCAGTGGAGAGACCTGAACAGCTGTAGTGAAAAATGTACCAGCAATAAAACCCTAAATTCTTTTTGTAGAGGAAACCAGCAGAAAAGATATTCATAACATGAAAATGAATACAAAAATAAAAACAAAAAATACTTTTAAATTCTGTTTTTATTGTAAGTAAAGGACTTTAATTTGTTTTCTCACAGAAAATGGATCTTTGCAAAATAGCGTAACAATTTGTAGCTTCTACATAGTATTTCAGTAAAAAAAAAGTACTACATTATTATTGATCCATTCAAATAAGAGAGAATTACTGACATCTCTGCAAATCCAGCTACATGTTAAGGCATTTCAGATTCAGAGAAAAAAAATCAGCCACTGCCTGGACAGGTTTGCACATCCTTGTGTGTTAAAATTCTTCTACAGATGGCCACTGGTTTTAATTTACTCTTTTAGGTGCAATGACATTGCAATTACTGCACAACCAACCATCAGTACCAGCTGTTTTTGTTCTGTTCTAAATCTGTTCCAGTGTCGACAGTTATTAATCACCATGGGACACCCGGGGTGCTTTCAAAGCTGGGGGAAGTGCATGTGAGGACAAATCAAAGAAGATGTAAGAGCTTCAGTTTGTCTGCACAACCTGGCTGCTTGTCAGAGCAAATCAGGGTCTGTGTGATCGACACATCCCATGCTAACAACACTGTGATTTCTTTCCCTAGCAACCTAAAACGACCTGTTGCAAACCAAAGTCCCAATCTGATGGGGAAATCCAAATGATCAGCGTGCAGAGACGCTAATATCCTCCTAAACATGGAAATGTAGAAGGAGAAAAAAATGAAACAACGGTCTCATGCACCTCGCAGGAAACCATAAATTATCCAGGTTTCTGCTTCTGATTGGCTGGGTGGGATGAGATTGTGTTGCTATGGTAACTGAAGGGGAACCTCCCTGAGCCAGTGTAATTTTCTCTGTGCTTCGACATTCATCATGAATGTATTCAGGAAATAATAATTTCAAAAAGATCATTCTCATCTGCAGAGTTAAAACCTTTTAACTGAAAAACAAAAATGAAAATGTGGTTAAAATAATGATGCATGTATTCCAACAAAAGAAATGCATTTATGACAAACCCATAGTTTTATGTTTCAATGAAACAACAGAAACAAGGTGGAAAATGAATTACACGTTAATTATACTTCTTGTAATAATTAAACTGTCCTGTTTCCGATCGTATTATATTTTTCACATGTTCACAAGAATCCTCTTTGATCTGGGCTTTGTAGTAATTTTATCATAGAGCAAAATGAATGAAACCAAACTCTCAAAGTTAAGCACAATACTGTCCTCTGCTGGATTAAATAGTAATCATACTTTTTAGATACCTTGTAACTTAAAATAATATCAACGGTAACATTTATTTTAAAATAAACTAAAAAAATATACGGCAACTTAATTAAAAGAAAATGTCGCCAGAGTTGCAATTTATATTATATTTGTGGTAAATCTTTTAAGGGTGACTTACTGGATTATACCAAAAATAAGCTGCGATCTCATGGGAAAAAAGAAAAATAAGATTGTCCTCTAGTTTTTAAATGTCTTTCAATGACTAAATGACATACTAAATACTACTCTGATACAACAATAAAATAGTGTAAGTGGTAAATAGAATTCTATAAATTAATTATTTGTTCTACAACATACCTCTGGATTTCGTCTCGATGGTACAGTCCGGGGGCAATATGGCGCTTGTTAGGAGAATGGCAGCCAAATGTTGTCGGTCGTTGCTGTTTGGGCCTTTCAGTGGACGTTTCAGTGGAGTTTTAGCCCCGGGGTGGATTCAAAGCTGTGTTGTAGGTAAGAAATATTAAAAGCTGAGTCGTGTGAGTGAACGGGACGTGAGTATATAGTGGCTCACGGATAGAGAGAACATGCAGAACATAAACACAGCAAGCTCCAAGGGACAAATGACAGTGAAATTATGTTCAATAGCTTTTTTTGACACAAGGCAAACTATGTTTTTTAGTTGTAAGTTGAAAAAGTACGGTGTTTTAAAACTTTTACTGTTTTCAAACTATAAATATGAACTGTAAACCAAGACTTTACTTCCAGGACTTGCCTAAAGCAAACCTTGAGAACTGAAATAAGGCATCTAACCAAGAAAAGACAAATAAAAAACACTAATTCTGTGGTGTTTAAAGAAGAAGTTTCCAGTTTTAAATTTTAATTTGTAAGGCATCAGTTGAGCTAGATTCTCTTCGTTTCATTTGTTTTATCTGTAGCTAAGAGACATCTGCTGTCAGAAGATGTTATCAAACTGCAGGACTTCCAGCAGAGGAAGCTGGCTGTGGCTCATCTTGCCACTGGAGCAGAAGGTGAGAAGCCTTTTCCTCAGTGGTGATCTGTTGCAGTTTTACCTCAACAAACCTGTTTTCACAGGTAATTTTGTCGAGCTGTTCAGACAGAAAATGCAGAGAAATGAGCTGGTTCTGCGGGATGAACTAAAGCTCCTCCTTCACCTGTGCCAGTCTTTAGATGACATGGTGGTAGCCAGAGATGCCATTTATAGGTATAGCACACACATTTTTGCATCAAGAAATCATATACTTCATCCATCAAAAATCTGCACCGTTAACATCTGATCTTTTCATGTGTTTCCAAAAGATATCATGCAGAAAATCGTAACTTGCTGTACGGAGACTTTAAGTTTGGCCCTCTTTTCATGAGACTGTGCTATGAGTTTGGCCTGGAAGAAATGGCTGCGTCTGCGCTAACAGATAAGGTATGCAATAGTCATCGAAACCTAAAAAAGCTCTCCATTTATGTGTGAAATATAAATTGTTTTGGACTGATGCTTCTTTTTGTTTCAGAATCTGAAAGGATTTTTCATTGACACAACCTCTTTTAACATTTCTATTGACATGTTATTCGTTAAAGGCTTGTATGAACGTAAGTCGCATAAGAATCTGGTGTTTCTCTCTGGGTGTTGGCACATGTTTATAATATGTCAAATTTGGATTTTATAGGAGCTCTTGAGGTCCTAAAATGTATGAGGAGCCAAGGCCTACAATTCAACAAAGATACTTTAACTCTTGCAGCTGCTACGTGCTATAAGCTGGTGAGGTTTAAAACCCTTCATTTGCAGTTTGATTGTGATTGAATTCTCAAGAGTCTGGATTAAAATGATTTAATGTGTTGCTGTAATTGCTTTCTGCCTGTCAGAACACGCCAGAGTCGTACCGGATCTGCACAGCTTTGATAGAAGAAGAGCAGACCAAAGGCCACTTCATCCCTCGGCACGCATTCTGCTTCGCTGTAGCTTTAGCATTGCGACAGGTCAGTTTGTTTTTAAAACTCCTTTTTTGCATTAAGACTTCAAAAATATTAACCTTTCTTTTCACAGAAGGATATCAAAAAAGCAAAGTCTCTGTTTGCACAAATTATGAACACAGACAGTAAAATCTGCCAAAATCTTAAGGTGAGAGCTTTGTATTCATACGCTGCATATTTGCTCGTTTTCTGAAGCAATTAATCGGTTTATTTGGTTTTTCCCTTTCAGGTGGCAACACTAGCTATGTCAGGGGAAATTTCAGATGCCATTACCTTATTATCAGCAGCCTTGTTACCCAAAAGTCCATATTTTATTAAAAAAGCAGAGTTCTCGCAAGAAGTTGTGAGTACAGTTCTGCTTCTGCTTCACCTGATACATTTTCTGTTTGAGATATTAGGGTTTTTGAGCTCATATTTGTCACCAACTTCAAAGGAGAATTTAAGCTACAGTTATTTTTATCATAGCCCTTTGTAACCAAAGTTATATTTTACATGTTTTGTACAGGCTTGAATAATCACAAAATCTTAAAAAAAAAACAACAACAACTATATATAATCTAAAAAAATAACATAAAATGACTTCTTGTACTTTTATTTGACCCTGGTCTCTTGCAGGTGGATTTAGTTTGTCTACATAGCAAAGATGGACCACATCACACAAAAGTGAGTCAGGTCGTGACTCAGCTTGAGCGAGCCTCTCAGGTGACTCAGCAGACCCTCGATGACATGTTGTGCCATACACCTGTGGTGAAGATGAGACAAGCACCCATGGGCAAGGAGAGGAGGACCAGCCGAAGGACTTTGAAGCCTCTGAAGTCCTCTCTGTTGTCAGAGTGAGGGCAGTTCTGCTCAGCTATGCAAATGTCTGACGTGAAGATTTGTAATTATGATCACAATTAAGAGCTTTGTTACGATACAGGTACAACACACAGCAGTATTGATTTGACATTAAGAGTCAGTTAACTGACTTTTGTTCATAAAAAAGTTTTTTTTAGTATTATTAAATAAACCTAACTTTGACCATACCTCATGATTTAATTACATAAAAGCTTCAACTTAGTAAACGTTACTTGAACATGATCGGCAGTTTGTTATAAAGACATTAAAGTCATAATAAATCAGGCAGACGGGCTTGTATTCTGTACATCATGTGTAAGTGGGGGGTGGTTTTTTTTTTTTTTTAAGAAACAGATGGTACGAAAATATCTTGTTTTTAATTCAATATAGTTTAGAATATTTTCTTCCAGATTCATATATAATACTTATGTGTGTCATTGTTCACCCCCCCCCATTCACGTAATACTTGAAATGAACCAATTAAAATTCCAAATTTTCTTACATATTTGAGATCTGATTATATTCAAGCTACTTTTTTACAAAAGTGTTTGTGTAATAAATTAGGTTGACAAAAATAAGATTGCTTTCGTAACCTGCTTTGCTGGGAATTCCGGCAAAAAAATCTCTTGTGGAGAAAACGTGGTTACTCTTTGTTTATTATTACTTTATATCTTACAATGGGAGGCTGAAATGTTCCTCAGTTTTGATTTTTTCTTTTCCATGTTAACTTATAAAAGTTTTATTTTAATTTGTCACACAATCAAAACCACCCCAGGTAATTTACCGTTGTTTATTAACCTAAACGTCTGAACTATTAAGGCAAAACTATTAAGGCCAACCACGAACTCAAACTGTAGATTGGAACGCACCCCGTGTAAACAAACGCGTGACGTATGTCGAATCTCCTCCCACAATGCATCTCTTCTATTGGCTCGGCTTCAATTTAATCAGCTGAACCAACCTATATCAAACAAAATGCTTTAAATAATTATTTTAAAAATAAGTTTCAGTTTGGCGTTTTAGTTTGATAACACGGGGTTGTAGTTAAGTATACAAACGGAGGTGAAATATCCCGTTACAGTTTACGAGCAGAATGCTTTTTATCATCAGCTAGCTCTTTAGCTAGTAGTGACTGGGAAGCCGAGTGGGATCCTGTTGATGGTGACAGACGACTCGCCCCTGCATTCATACACAAAGAAAAACCATACTTCTAAGCAATAATATAGAGTATTTATTCTTAAACTGCATTTGGTTTTACTCATCGGAGCTCAATTGGTGAGTAGGCTAGCCAGGAGTCGGTTTGTTGGCTCTGGCTAACTTTCGACATCTGTGGGAAAACACGATGAGCGCCGAAGAGACCGCAGCAGCCAACAAAACCACTCCGGAGGATGATGGCATGACCTGGTGGTACAGATGGCTCTGCAAGACAGCGGGAGTTTTAGGAGGAGTGTGTAAGTAAATCTCCAATTATTTTGGTCAAGTTAATTCATGCGGTTTTAAACAATTTAATCCTTCCTACATACAACATTTTAGTTTGTACATGTGCTAAAACCAACTATAAATTTCCTTTTGGCTTGTAGCTTAATTACTCTACGTTTTTAAATAAGTAGTTTTAAACCTTTGAGTTTGGCTTCGTAAACAAAGGCTTTGTCACAGCTTATTGTCCCCTCACTGCAACGGGAACCGCCTTTTGATGCTAGGCTCATCCCAAAGCTGCTCGTAACTCCGTTTATGAGCAGACAACAGATATACAATTCGTGGTAAAACGTCATTTTTAAAGAAAACCGACTCCGAGCCGCTGGCTGTGTAGACTCCCTGCGGCTCGGCAGCTGTTCAGTGACACCAGTCACAGAAGAACCTGCAGTATCACATTTACGCTGCAGATCCAGTGGGTCCTTTATTATTCAAAGCCTGAAGTTTGGAAGATGTAGGCCATGTTGCAGTTTTTCCATGGTTTGAAGCAGCACAGGTTGTGAGGATTTTCACTTTTACATCAACTAAAGTCTTTTGAGTTAGATCTGCAAATCACATCCAGTCAGACACAAATGGAAACTATTTTAAACTACTTGTTTTGTTTTTTTGTTGAAAACTTTAGGCTCCTTTAGACTGGGTTTCTGCTGGGTTTTTGGCAACATTTGTTGAATTTGGAGTTATGTTTTTGATCTATGTAAAGGTTTGGTTTAAACTTTTGTTAATATTGTCCTTTTATCTATTATTGTTGGTTTTTTTCTTTCGTTATCAAGCCAAAAAAAGCTTTGGAGGGGGAAAAAGCTTTAAAGAAAATCAATAATTTGTAAATACAAGTATTCTTGCCAAATAATTCTCTTTAGGCCGAGTTTTTTTTCCCTTCTAAAGTTTGTATTAAGAAGAATCAAATTCAGAAAACTTTATTGATCTCTTAGGGAAACGGGTTCATCAAGTGTTATGTAATCACAGCTGCAAGTCACCTTTCTCCTTGTTTTTTCTTTAGTCTATTGAATATATTATCCTTTGTATTCAGTTTTATTATTTAATTTTCTTGCAACAATTTTTAAAAGTACAAAGAAAAGTCCAAAAGAAATTGAAACCAAAACATTTTGAATATGAATACATTGTTTGAAATGCATAAGATGTATATTTAAAAAAAAATGGGGGATAACTAAAAGATGTAAAGATAATGTTTATTTCCATTACACTTACAACAACTCAAGATGCTTTTGGTGAACTCACAATGGAGTTTTATGAAAATGTAAAGCATTAGGTAAAGCCACTAAAGTGCAGATAAATAAAGTAAAGATTTTCCTGGAGTAGATGGATCCAAATTTGGAAGCTCTGTTGGGGTTTTGGAACTGTCCAGGATGAGTCTTTATGGTAGCTGGAGCTCTGATGAACAATTGTGTCAAGTTGGGGAGTTTGTAGATTTTAATCATTTTAAAGCCTAAAGTTAGGCATTGAATTTCGTCTCCTCTGTTGTTATAAGTGCTGTGAACTTAAAGAGTGATTTATTCCTTTGTGTTGAAGTTGGATGAAACCAAAGTAAAACTGGATGAAGTAAATGCAGTAAGGTAAATAAAAGATGCCCAAAATCTAGACGGGAAGAAAAGAGATAGTCTAAGCTTTCTGCTAAAATACCAAGTCTTCACATTGTTTGTCTGAGCTGTAACACAGGCCTGATGTTTGGAGTATAAAGACTTGACCTGCTGCCTGTTTTGTCTGTCTTTTTTGTTTTTATGGGGAACAGCCTGTGCCATCTCAGGAGTGTGGAACTGTGTCACAGTGAACCCTTTAAATATCGCCGCTGGAGTGTGGATGGTGTAAGTCCTCAACACAGTCACGCGTCCGTATTAATAATTTACCAATCAGAAACTCCTGTTGCGCTGTCAGAACATCCCTCTTAAAATTCAATTCAATTTTATTTATAAACCCCAATATCACAGCCATAGCCGTCTCATTGGACTGACATCAGTATATCGCAAGAAACAAAAAGCCAAACATGTAAAAGTAAACAATAGCTGGTCGTTAAACAGACTAAGCTGAACAAACATCTCTGCCCTTACACCCTCCTTCTCGGTGAGGAAAAACTCATAAAAACACCCTGTCTTTTTTTGGAGGGGGAAACTAAGAATCCTCAGGGTTGCCCACATGAAGGAGAGATCCTCAACCCCAGACGGACAGGTGATGTGCTCGAACTATTAAAGAAAAGTGAGCTTAATTCATTCTACAACAACATGGTTGAATAACGAAGTATATGTCTAATAAACAAGCATGTCTAGATAAACAGTTACAAGTTAAGATAACAGCTAAATATTAAATAAAACAGTGTGGTAAACTTCATTACAGTAGGTGAGGTAGAGGAGCAGTAAGTTGAGTAATCTCTGATTGTTCTTTGGGCAATTTTCTGATGATTAAGGACATATATAAAGACATAAGCTCAAAATAGCATTTCTAAGTATTTCTTTATTCAAATAATTGTGAATCAGGAGCAAACAATCAAATAGCTATTAAAAATAAAACAGTGGAAACGCTTTTACAATGACGATGATCGAAGTGGGTCTTTGATTGTTTTATGGAAAAACTTATTAGAAAAGTAATTCTGGGCGATTATTTACTGATTTTATTTGCAAATGCAATTTAAAGCCAAATACCAGAGAACTTTAGAGGAAAGTGTAACAGAAATGTTTTGTTCTATTTAGTCGATTAAATTTTTTAATGAATTAACTGTGTGTTTTTATGAGGTAAATCTGCTAATGTGGTTCAGTAAGGCAGCAGACTGCTTATGTGAGTAGCTTTTTATGTTCTGTTAAAGCATGTTAGTTTTTTTTTTTTTATGCAAGTGACTTCTTAAGCATTGAAAATGTTGCAGCACTTTTTCTTTAATTTACTCCTTAAAAAAAGCCATTTTCTAACGTTTACTTATTGATGTCAGTAATGACCTTTTAAGCCACTTTCATTACAGCACAAAAGAAACAAAGACATTGGAAAAGCAACAGAGATATGTTTTTAGCATTTGTTTGAGAAGGTTGTTCACATGATTCTCTGCTTTCTTCCGATCCTGCATCCAGGTTGAACGCCTTCGTGCTGTTCCTTTGTGAGGTCCCGTTCTGCTGTCAGTTCATAGAGTTTGCCAACGCAGTAGCGGCGCGTGCAGACAAACTTAAACCCTGGCAGAAAGCCTTCTTCTACTGTGGGTAAGAACAACCCAAGTCTGCTACTGAACCTTTGATAGACATTAGAGCTCCAACATCGTTAAGGATTCCTGTATAAAACTCTAGAATCCGATTACATTTGTTAGGTCAGTTACAAATTATCAGTATTTTAGGTGAAGCCAATATAAATAGCCCTACTTCTTGCTAAATTGCTACAGGAAACTTTGTGGGGAACTTTAGACTAGAGAAGAAAACAATATTGTAAAATAAAGGGGAACAAAGCACTCAAAAGCTAATTTTCTATATAATTGAAAGAAAAAATAAGACGGTAAAAAACAAACAACAAAAAGACTGGTAAAAACTTGAACCTCTCCTTCTAACTGCTGAAAAAGCTAAATTCAAGGCTTCAGTCTGAGAATAGTGACATCTAGTGGTGAATTGAAACCATAGCAACATTGCAAGATTTCAACCAAAACAGTTTGTATGCAATAAAATAATAGAAATGTAGTAAAATAAATGATGGCACAAAGATCCTCCTCCAGAGTTAAGTGTTATCTTTAAAAAAGAAAAAAAATGTTAAAAAGTCTAATAGAAGCTGAACACCCCTCAGAAACACCCCTAGATAAAGAAAATCAAGTAAAATCCAAATGACAGAATGTGAACAACAAAATGTTGATCCAAATCGATTGAGAAATCTCTCTTTAAAATTTTAACTAAACTGCAGCCTTTTTCATAAACTGATGGGGTTTGGTTTAGATTAGATTAGAAACCTTTATGTAGATTTTTGTTAACCGCAAAATAAATTTAAACTGAAATTTATGCTAAAAAATAATTTTGACTACGTTATTTATTTAGAAGATTTTGGACAGATTATTCAACAATCAAATAAACTGTTAAAGGGTTCTCTACCAAAGGTTGCTTATTCACTCATCTATTAAAATAAATAAATAAATAAAACATGGTTTCTAAATGACTATTCTGTCTTTTTTTGTTGTTGCATTGGCTGCCTTTTCTCAGGATGGCATTGTTTCCTATTTTCTTGAGTTTCTCCTTCACCACCTTGTTTGGGAATGCCATTGCCTTCGCCACAGGAGTCCTGTACGGCCTCGCCTCTTTAGGCAAAAAGTAAGCCGACTTACTTGGTTTATAGCTGTACAGCACAGTCCATGAAGTCACGTCTGTCTCTTCATGTTTCCTTCACTTCCATTAAGAACCTCTTACTAAGTATTGCTTTTGTATTGTTGAATTATTATCTAACAATCCTAATAGTAATAAAAATATTAATAACAATAATCCTCATCCATGCAAAACAACTGTGATAACTTCTCCGTCATTCCTGCTTCCTCTAATCTTCCTCTTCCTGCGACCTCCCGTGCATTCTTCCCTCCTCTTCTCTCAGGGGAGATGCAGTGACTTACGCCAGGCTGCAGCATCAGAAGCAAGGAGACGAGGAGAGGATGACGGGGACGGCAAACGGTGCTCCAGAGTAAAATGACCTTCATCTTCACCCCGTTTATCGTTGGGTTTCCTTCGTTTGGCCTTGTGTGGTTTTTCTCCTGGCGTCGTACCTCAGTTCTGTCCTCACACTACACACAGCTAGTGCTTTTATTTATCGTCTTAAATCTGCTGCAGAGTTGACTGATGCTGAAGTCAGCTCATCGTTTGCTTTGAGCAGACGGCTTTTATCATTATGACCTTTTATTTTTTTGTTTTGTCTTGAAGGTTTCTTCGGATTTGTGTTGTTGTTTTAAACCTTGTTGCCCTGAAGCTTTTGGTAGTTTGAGATGAACTAACTGTGATTGTAAAATACTACTTGAATTGAAGTTTTTCTCTCTGAGAGTTCGGCTGCCATTCAGAGTGGTGTCGGAGGGAAGGAGCAGTTCATCAAGGTGAACCAGGCACTCCTAATCATTCTTAACCAGCATCTGAAACATTTAGAATGAGGTTTTTAGTGAGAGAATACAAAGAACCAGGTATTGACGTGTTTTTGGAAGTATGACAGATGTGTCTGATCCAGACTATGTACAGCCTGTCCACGTTCAAACAAAAACGTGCAGCAAAGGCTGCAGTAATGTCTGCAGCTCCTGACTCATGTAAAGTCATTTTGATCCCTTTCCTCCAAGGCTGGATAAGTACTTAACTTTTATTTTAAACCTTTTTGTGGTTAAAACAATAATCTAATTACTGACACTTTGTTTTGTACCTTGATACAATTGTTCCTGTTAGTGGATCCTCTGAACCTCTAAATGTGACTCATTTTTAAAATTTCTTTTCTGCTCTTGAAACAAAAACAGTTAAGTCCAGCGTTTTTCACTTGAGTCAAATCGGTGGATACGGACATATTTGGAAATCACTAAAACAGAACATAAACTTCAGCTAAAAGAAACTTCAGAATCAAAAGAAATAACTTGTTCATCTCCTCGGTTTTGAGATCCACCTGACCTATCATTGATAGAAAAGCAAAACTCTGTGTTTTTCTTGATGGAACTGCTTACCTACATCAAAATAAAAGCATTGAATTCTTAGACCTCAGAGGTGCAAAAAATAGTCTTAAAAGTACAGAATGGCTACTTCACTGCGTTTCTTAACTACAGATGTAAAGTGGATAAAAAGAAAAAAAAAATTTGTGTAATCGCAGAGGAAACGATACATTCATGCACAAACCTGTGAAAAAATAAGTAAGTTTTTTTTTTTTTATTTAAATATTTCTTAAAGGAATTTTGTTGATTGTTTTGTAATAATTTGAAGCATCCTTTTCATTAACATATAGTCTTGTAGTGTCAAAGATCAAATATTTGTGAAGAGGTGTTACTTTGACAGTCTTTGGGATTCTTTTTATTTATTTTTGAACTTCAGCAAAAACAAAAGACTGAGGATACTCTAAACCGCAGCCTGAAGAACATTTAAAAGAAGAACAAGGGATGGTTTCAGTGTTGGGAAATGTATTTGATGCACCCAAAGACCAACACCTGATGCTTTTATTGAATGCTTTTGTACCATGTCAAATTCCAGTCACTTTAAACTCAGTCGAGGCACGCTGCACTTAACTCATTGTAGCATTCTATCATGTGTATCAGAAATGACTGGCTCCAGAGCTGTGGCTGCATGTTATGCATTTCAGAAACTTTATGCTCATTTGGAAAATATGATCAGAAAGGCACCCTTTATCCATGAATAGGCATCTCCAGGCCTCGAGGGCTGCAGTGTCTGCATAATTTCCCGACATCCAAGTCCTACTCATGACTGATGACCTGATTCAGGTGTGTGCAGCCAGTTAGAACAAGCCAGAACATGGTATGCTGGAAAACATGCAGGAATGCTGCCTTCGAGGCCTGGATTAATCACCAGATTAAATTTGAGCTTTTGTAAGATTGAATGCTGTTTTAACCTTTGCTCCTGAACACACCTTTTTGCAGCCATCTCTTTGGTTTTTCTGCATGTCAGTGGTAAAGTGATAGAGATCCAGCAGCTCTCAGGAATCGCACAGGCAAGCGTGAAATCCCTTTGCTTGAATCAAGCTCCAGACACACGGGGCACAGTTGGGGCGGGTCGCAATGCGTTTTTAAAAGGGGTAACCTTAAAATATGTCCTCTGCATTTGACACACCATCTGAGGAAGCAGTGAGCTGCTTTAGTAGTTTAAGAAGAGTTTTGCTAGTCTCACCAAGTAAAACGAGACCAATTCTTTTCGTTTTCTGGTGATAATCCCCGTCTCTGAATCTAGCAGTTTCATGCATAAGAAATTGATTATCTTTGGATTATTTTCAAAGCATTTCCAGTGGTCTTCTAAAAATGATTAATCTAAAAGCCTGTGTCGTTTTCTAGAATATAGTTTCTGCAGAGCGACAGTAGTTCATTAGAGATTCACCTGTGTGTTGGGGTGGGGGGTGGGGGGGACTGTTGACACGTAGCAATCCTGTCACCCCATAACGTCTCCCACAGAGCAGGGATCTTGTGGCCCACCCACTGTATTTTCTCCGTCACAAATAAGCTCTTGCTCCTGATTCACAGGGATTTAAATAAAGAAGACCTGAGAAATGCACAAGAACACGTTAACACCAAAAACACAAGTTTTATTCTCAAGGAGTAACGTTCTCACATCTCTTGTCATGTAAGCTCATCATGCTTTAGTCTTAAAGTAAACTGACGCTCCAAATCCATTTAGGGTAGCTGTCGAGGGGAAGAGTGAAGTCCACTCTTCCTTTTGGTTTTCACTTACAGAAACTGCTTCTAAAAAAAAAAAAAAAAAAAAAACCCTCTAATGTCTAATGTGACATGTCTAACACAACCCTGCATTCTGACAGCCCTCAGTGTCTGAGCCTTCAGTTTAAAAGTATTTATGAAACAAAACCAGCATTGTTCAACTTTTCACTACAGTTTAACAGTTTCCACCTTTTGTTTCTGCCCCCATCATCCATTTAAGACTCGAACTGACAGGTTTTGCATCTGCAGGTGTTGAATGTATAATTTACTTTAAGGGATTGTGTGTGTGTGTGTACAGTGTGTGTTGTTGTGATTTGAACCCTGCTCCTGTTTTGAAGTTGTGCATTAAACAAACTAGCTACCTTCGAAAGTTTCTGTTTCCTGTAATTCTTGTGCCCTTCCCTCACCTCTATCAGTTCCAAATTTGATGTAAACCAGAAAGTACCAAGTGTTGCTGTTCTTTAAAAAAAAAATAAACACCAGAGGTAAAAGTAAGCAACTTTCTATTGACTCCCATGAGGGAAAAAAATCCAACTTTAGAGATAAATCGATGTACAATTTGGTTTCTGGAACAGTTTGTCTATTTCTTCATGTGTGACATAATAGAGAAGACATTAAAAAAAAACAATAAATGGAAAACAGACAAAAAAATACACATGTAAGAAGTTATATATTTTTTTAATATAAATGTTATGCTCTTACTGTTTATTATAAGTAATATTATATGTTATAATGTAAAATAGTCTATAAAAAATAGAATGTATGATCAAAAATACTATATTACAAAAATGCTAAAAATGCAGAATATTTGTTATATTAGCTATTATATCTTGTATGCATATGTTCATATACCAGTATATGTTATATACCATTGCTATCTGGTTTCAATGCCCTTGACTGGGTCTCCCAATGCAGACAGCTTCTAGGTGATGAGCCATGAAGAGTGGTTCAAAACAGAATAATGTGCTCTGCCTTCCAAGAACAGACTCAAAAATTCTCTTTTAAGAGCCACTTGCAGAGCTTTTAAGAGCTTTATTACCTATTTTCATTGTTTATAGTAATACATTTGTATTGTAGTTAATGAAGTGAGTGATTAAAAATGCTAAAAATTGCAACTTATTACAACTATTTTTGATTCCACCTTGAATAATTGTTTTCTTTATGTTGTGTTGTAGCAGTGAGACTTATTCTGCGAACTCTTCAGTCTTGAAAGCGTTATTAAAATAATTTTGAAAGGTTTTGGAAGTAGAGACAAACAGTAAACATTGCTGTGGTGTATTGTGCAAAAAAAATGTTTTAACTTATCAATAATAACTGACCAGAACAGCTCAGATATCTGGAAGATTCCTCACCTAAGAAGTTAAAGTACCAGAACAAAATAAGCTCCGGATATGTCCCCCGTCAAAGCCCAGAGTCCTAGAGTCCATAGTTTGACAGTTTTAGCCACACTTTGGATGCATATTGTATAACATATTTTAGAAGATGAGTGTCTGACAAATGTAATAAAACAGACTTTCACATAGAAAACATGAAGCATGGTGATGGTAGTATGATTATGTGGTGTTGCTGTTCAGCTTCAGAATCTAAGCCTGATTCAAGCAAATGTAGATGAAAGAATCACGTGTTTTATCAACTCAGGTCAATTTGTTTGATGTGAAACATCAAAGTGTCACAAAAGTGCAGAATCACTTTACAAAATAAAAGCGTTTTTTGAAAGTAACATGCTATTACTGTGTCATTATGACTGCATGTAGACCCTGCTTCAATTAGACGAATCTTTTATTCTTTCTTTTTAATAGAGAATAGAGAAAGACATTTGAAAAGAAGTTGTCCTCTGACTCATCAATAGAGGGCGCCACGACACAACAACACAGTTGAGTATTGGTAGAATCTTGATTGGAGTTTAATTATGGAAAAAATGTCTCCCAGAGCAAGCTTAATTATTGAAGCGTTAAAAACCTAACAAGGGATGCTCTGCGTACCTGCAGGCTCCTGTTAGTTTATACAAGACAGATTCCACAGAAGCAGCTTTATACACTGGATGCTGGCGTGATATGAAGGTTTCCACTTAGCAAGTTACACACAGTTTCACAATGAAACTCAAACTTACCGTGAAATTGTAAATGTAATTTGTATTTTTTAAATCAAAATCCACTCTTGAAAACTACATCTAAAATGTTTGTTTCTTTTTTAGTCCAGACTGAAAATTAATTTAAGAAATATTTTAAGCTTTTTCATGTAGTGCCATGCACGCTTTACAAAGCGAAGCATTTTAAATTGTAAAATAAAAAAAAAGTATAACGACAAGAATGACTAATAAAAAATGCGGCAAGCAAAATGTGACATAAAAATCCAAAAATAAAATTGCTTTTTTTTTCTTTTTTATTGATAACAGCTTGATTTGAATCTATGATAATTTGAGGCGTTTAATGATTTGATGATGATTTTCAAACTTTTTTAAGACAACAAGCAAAACTGAAATCAAATGCATGGATACATAGGTAAGAACTGATTAATTCCTATTAATCGATTGTGCTGTTAACTAGTTCTATTACTTTTTGAAGTGAAAATTATTTCAGTAAAACTTAGGTTAGAGCTTTCAATGGTCAAACTGATCCTAAAAAATACAACAGGTTTTATCCCTGATTTTGTGACGTCACAAAACCTTGCAACTCAGTACACAAAATAGCTTCTACATGATTCTTTAAGGGAAAAAAATGTTTGATATATTTTCCTTAAGTACGCCCCCCCAGTTTTCCTTTTTGTTTGTTTGTTTGTTTTGCTCTTTCACAATAACTTTATTGTCCTTCACACAGGAGATCCGGGTTGGACTTTCTCGTGTCCCCGGGGACTGCATGGGTTGCCTCCTGGTTGGCCTCCCGGCTCCGGGTTGCATCATGCCTGGGAACTTCGCTCCAATGAGGGGCTCGCTTTGTGCTTTGTGGAGGGAGGGAGAGGCGGACCGGCTGCTGCAGCGTCCCCCCCTCTCCAGGACGGAATTTCAAACATACACACCCTCCGAGAGGGTCCTGCATCACAGAGAGGGGGCACAGCAGCAGCAGCAGCAGGGGGTTTCCCAGGAACTTCAGGGGCCAGACATCTTTCAGTTGGTGAGGATCCCAGAGCGTCTCCTGGGGGGTTTATTAAAAAAAAAAAAAAAAAAAAAGGCGCGCGGGCAGTTGTGCCCTTCTTGAGGACGGGACGTTTGGAGCTCCAGGCAACAATGAGCTGCGTTCCCACCGCGGACTACTTCCTCCTGGAGCCGTCTTGGACGCAGACATGGAGGCTGTAGCGTTGGGATTCGGGCTTTTTTAGTTGCTGAACTGCCGCTCCTCTTTTCGCGGGATGCCCGCGAGGAACAGGTACAACCTGGTGGACGACGCGGCGGACTCGAGGGTGCCGCTGCACAACGAGGAGGCGTATCAGCATGGCATACATTTCCAAGCCAAGGTGAACCAACTAACAATTTACACCTGAATGATGTTTTGCGCACACGCGTCTGCGCAGCAGCCGTTGGACGTGGGGTTGGCGGAGTAGCAGGTGCATTGCACGCGCGCGGGCTCCTCTGCGAAGTTTTTTTTTTTTTTTTATCTGTCTAAAACTACACTAAAGCGGGTTTCACGCAGGAAATGTCTTTTCTAACCAGCCTTTTGGCGGTGTTTCTTCTGTTTTTCCATATTAACTTCAAAAGTAACCCGAAGGCACCTCCGTTTCAGTTAAACATATATTTGTTTTTGTTTTTTCAAGATTTCAAACATTCGTGAATGATTAACCCATGCTAGCAGGGGCGACGTTAGCTGTTTAGGGAGCCCAGGGAAAACACCAAAAATACCCCCCTTTTCTCCAATTTAAAATAAATACATAAATATTTTCAGTTTTTGCAAAAAATAAAGCATATGGAAAGGGATTTGTACCTATAGATTAAAAAAGAAAAAAAGAATACAGTCATGCCAGCCAGCGGTGTGCCAGAGTAGAATTAAGCCTGAAATTTACAAAAACATGAAAAAAATGCACACACATACAGCATAATAAAGCATTTAGTTAAATCTTACACTTAAATGTACTCATAGCGGACATAGCGCTGCAGTATTCAAAGCCACAATATAATTAATTATAAGTAATCACCAGTAATTGTACCTCCCCATTCATGTAAAAGGTAAACCTTCAACATACATGATAAAAGGCTTCCATGTTCTAAAATAGTTATGTATTGAGTCCTGTGAACTGTACCACAAGTACTCAATTTTCAGACATTACTTCTCTCACCCACTGAATAAATGAAGGAGGGCGAGCATCCTTTCATTTAATCAATATTAGTCTTCGGGCTAATAGAGGCAAGGAAGCTACAGCGTTTGTTTGACATTAAGTCAGGCCATGCTTATTTTGAAGTTCTCCAAAAACTATTGTGTATGTGTTAGGGTCTATAGTTCTATTGCAAATATCTGAATTGGGTTCAAATACAGATCCCCAAAACCTGCCCAGAGCCCAGGACCAAAACATATGACTCATTGTGGCAGCCGACTGGCTGCATTTTGGACACCCATCGTCAGATGTTTCGATATATTCTTGCCAGTCTATCTTTTGATAGGTATGATGGAAGATGTTTTATTGTATTAGACAGTGTTGAATGCAAATGAATGTTGAGTGGATGACATTGATACTCATACCCCAAATATCATCTGGAATCTGTAAGTTTAAGTCTTTTTCCCATAAATTTTTCCACCTGTCTAAACAAGTGGAGTCTATGAGATGCAACAAAGTATATGTGTGAGAGATTTGACCTCTAGAGATAGATCGGAGGCGCAAACAGTCTTCAAGAGGGGAAGGGAAAGGTTTAGCTAGATAAGATTAAAAAAAAAAGGTTTCATGACAAAGGTACAGGCCTGCAAGTACCTGAAAAAGTAATGTTTGGAAATTTCAAACTCATTACTTAAAGTTTTTAATGTCATCAAAGGGGCCTTATCCAACAGATTGCTTAAAAATATAATCCTTTTTCTGTACCAAGTTTGAAAGCCAAAATCACAATGAGCTGGTACAAAGAACGAGTTTGAGATAATAGGAGAATAAATGAGTGTTTGTTTAAAGCCAACGTGGCGGCGGCATTGAAATCAATCAAGTGTTTTTTGGTGTTGCGGTGCTATTGATAGCTTTAGCAGCCTAAGACTTCTTGGTCCTTTTTGGCCCAGATATTGTTAAAAAAAGTAGCCCATACAACTTCCGAGCTTACAGCTATGTTGTAGTTGTAGAGAGCATCCAAAATCAGATTTACTAGTATTAATATGAACAAGTCGTGTTTCCCCACGAAACAATAATTCTAAGCGTCTTCACATGTCGGTGGGAGTGAGCGCCACCACCCCTCATCTTTTTTTGTACTTTTTAAAAAAAATATTAATTTTTAAATCCATTGTTTTCCCAACACTTTCAACCCCTGTCTTGTGATCCTCTCCTCTAATGGTTTAGCATCTTTTTTTACTAGTTATTTTTAGAAAAAAAAATTATGATTATACAGTTTTAAGCCACAAAAAACCAAAAAAATAAAAATAAAAAAAGCACCTGTCTTTTTTCTGCAGAGCTGCAGGAGCTCATTAGAAATTTAGCTCAGAGTTGTGGGCAGGACTGTTGATTCGGAAGTTAGTGTCAGCTAATTTCCCAGCATTCTTTTGTTTACTCTCTTTACTCGAGTCTATAGCACCTTGCAAGGCCAAGCTAACATTAGCATATCAAGAAAATGGCAAGCTATATCAGAGCCATCCGGCTGTACAGTTTTAAACCCAAATGCCAGCTCAGATAAGGAAAATGAAGACGTACAGACGAACTATTTATTTCTACAAGTGGATGCTTCAGAATCGGAGCGGAGAAAGGAGACTTTGGCCCACCCATGGAATTATCTCACTTTTAACATGGTCACTTACAAAATACATAAAAATTAAATCTATTTTTACACAAGGTGGACTATTTGATGCGTACTTTAAATTGCAGCGGCAAAGAAAAATGATATATGTGTTTATCGTCATGATATGTTAATAAAGCATCAGTTCAGAGAGAAAGTTCAGCTCTTATCGCTTGTTTTTGTACACATCATGAAGGAAACGTTTGCTTTGAAGAAGCCTGGACATACAGAACATTATCAGAACACCCAACAGCCAATTAGATTTGAGTATTGATCTGGACCACTGAAAGTGCAGAAACACGGTGTTTGTTTCTTATTACTGTATATCAGGATCTTTGTTTTCCTGGAGTAGACATGAAAGTTTATACAGTTCTTTATAGTTCTACTCATCTTACTGTTGATGTGTTTTGTGCACACAAATTAAACTTCTGCATTAACTCTTTATACATTTCAACATTTGTTTAGTTGTTAATTTATGCATAAAGCTACATATTGTCTTATAAAATCTAACTCGTAAAACATTGTGATTAATCATGACTCCTAATTCAGGGCTCCTAATTATTATGCAAATTGTATTTAAGTGTCAAACGATATAATTCTTTGTTTTTACAATTAAACTTGTGGTTGATATTGTGTCTCAGGACTCTTTGGATCACTGAAATCAATCTCAGATCCATGTGATAATTAGTTTGCCGGGTGAGCTCAATTAAAGAAAAAGCTACTATGTTTTACTACTAATAATAGTGTTGAATAATTGTCAAGAAAGTAACATGAAGATTGCAACCAACTTTACCTAAAGGGTTTATTAAAACTTTAATTGCATTTTCCCTTTATGAATTAAAATCACACACATCTAGAGCTTTAAGTTGAGTTATTCATCCTAATTGTTCCCCTTGAGTGCAGAACAGAAGCTGAAGAGTCAATGAAAAGGGTTCAATGAGAAAATTCTTCACTTTCACTTTGAAATCATACAGAATGTCACTGCATTCATTTCATGTCATGCTACAACTCTAAGGTGAAACAGAATCACACACATGTTGGATTGTATGATGTTCTGTTAGAGAAATATCTTAGCCAGTAACTACAATATTAAACTGGGAAAGAACACAAGGAATTGGGTCACAGAATACATTTTCATTACCCAGGCAAAGTCAGGATTATTATCTTTTTTTCAAATTGTGAGCTGAAGTCAAAATAACAACAACATCAAAAGTAACACGTGTGCCTCTTGTGAATTCAAATTTATGCAACCCAGCATACGAAGAAGGCATAGTTGTGTTACTCATTCCATGGCAGAAAGAAATCTGACTGAAACAGAAGCATAACATTAGCAATAGAAGTACTATAATAATGTTTTAATGCAGAAATTGAGGAGAGAAGGGCTTTGCCTGTTTCCTGTTTATCTTTGAACATGAAATTCCCTATTTTGTAAGGGAAAGGGTCTCACAATCATAACTTCAAAGGAAAATAAATGTCTGTCATAATGGAAATCACTTAAGACAGTTGCAGTGAATGAAAATGAAGAAGCTTCACTGAATTTGTTCTATGATGAAATAAAAACATGGCAATTTTGGCCGTAATAAGCATTCACCTTCAAAATCTGAGCTTTAGCTTCAGTTATGACATTCTTTTGACTACTAGCTCTCCAACCGTTCATGCAATTAAAGCAGTTCTAGTGGACGCTTTACAGTTGTGTGAAGCGCTTACGCAATCAGTGTAAATCAGCTGATTCTATCCCAGAGAAAAGTGACAACGCTGATGAAAAGGCGCTTATCTCCATGTCAGAATCGGTCAATTCAAGTTGATCTCATAAATGGTCAAAGAGTTATGGTATGTCAAAGAGTGTGTTATGTAGGTGTCGCTGGCTACATCTAGTTTTAGACTACTGTCACAGACCCCAATTTTCCACCACATGGCGACCCTCAATGCAGGTTTTTCAGCAAATTTGGCAGATGGCCGCAGAGTTTTTATGAAAAAGTTAAAATTTTAGACATACTTCATTGGCTTTAGGGAAGATTGGTTTTAAAAACAAGACGAGAGATAAGTGGTAGAAATGGGTTTGAACTTATCCTTCAAAATAAAGATGAGGGTGCTTTGTTGGTAGAGTCAGAGCAATATTTGGCTTTTCTAGGGTAATTTTTTAAAAATATGACTTTGCATATTTATGAAAGCCATATTAAATATTCTTTTTAAGTTGAGCCTGAAAGATCCCTGTGCTCTCTCACTCTGTGAACTGGTATTTATCTTTCAGCAAGTTTCTAAATAAAAAGTATCTTTTTAAGCAATGCCAGATGTTGTGGAATATGGAAAGAAGTGTTTTTACACAAACCATTATTTGAAAATTGGTTATACAAATTGCATTGTTCAGCTGTTGTGTATTAACCCTTTAACACAGAAGCTTTTGCTCCAGTGTGGACATTATGTGATTTACCATAACTCTTTAAGCAATTATGCATTTACCATAATTCCAATGGATTGTGGAGCTGAGAAAAGCAGCTTTGCATTGATACTCAAAACTTTACGTTAGTAAACTGTGTACCCAATCATTGGACACTAGCTGATTCTGATTTGGAAAAAAGTGGCCTTGCAATGTTATGGAACACTTTACGTTACTACTGTATGAAAAAATTGGCGCAAAGCTCCTTTTCTCTTCGTCACAACCTGTTGGCTTACGTCAACTGAGGAAACAGTCGAAGAGTAGTTCAAATGGCGTGTGTAATTTTTTTGTTGCTGGCAACAGCTCTGGTGTTAAAGGGCTACACAAGGACTTTTTAATGTTTTATTAATGTGCGTTTGTGTGGGATTGTTTGCTACAGTACGTGGGAAGTCTGGATGTACCGAGGCCTAACAGTCGGATGGAGATCGTGGCAGCTATGAGGAGAATCAGGGTAAGATGAGTACACAAGTAACAGCTCTGTTGGCACCAATAAAACTGTCTATAAAGATAACCAAATCAGTCATTTCTTTGATTATTTTTCGCTTTTTTTTGTAGACATTACAACCACAAAAACCAATATGACTTTACTGTCCTTTTATACATTGTTAGCATACCACAGTTGTCTTCTTTTGTTTTGGATTCTTGCTCTATATTTGTGCTTCACCTGTACAAATCACATAAGTTAGGTTATGTAAGTTATATTATTACATAAAAATAGCTTGTAAATTCTTCAGAACCAATAATCCAGGCTTTTAAATGCTTCCAGATTTAACTGTCTTGTATTGTTTTAAATTACAAAAAAATTGTCTTTAAAATATCGGGAAATCCTTGGTACCATATATGTTGTGCTGACTCTTTGGAAGGTCGTAAACAATTAAGTTTTTTTTTTTTTATCTTTGGTGTCTAAAACTAAAACGAATACAAATACAAAACACAGAAATTATCTTAAACAATCATTACTTGAACAAGAACTATCAATTATATTTAAAAAAAGCTACAAAAGAAACTGGATGGTTTACTGTCTCTCCAGTAAATTATGAAAGTGTGTACTTGAATTGGTTGACAATTTATAAACAAAGTCATTCATAAATCGAAAATTAGATCAAATTTCTACATCAGATTTATGGTGCTAAGAAAAGCGTTGGCTCATCCAGGAAAATGTCGAAAGAGAAGTGAAGGAAGCATGTTGCATTACGACAGAAATGAGGCAGGAAAATGTTAAACCAGAGCAAGTGGCAACCAAAACCCCCCAAATTTCTCTAACCTTTAAGGTCGATATAACCAGAATATTTTAGAGTTCTTCTGAAGAAGACTTGAAGCTACCCTGAGAATAGGAGTGATCACGCACACAACAAGAGTGGGCTGCTGTCAGATGAGATGTGTTTGGAGAAGGCAGTGATGCATGTGCTGAGCACTGGATAACAGAGCACAGCATTTGATGGAGAAAAGCAATGCAGGGATGAATGTTTGTACAAAGAGTGAAACAGTCATGCGGCTGGGCAGTGGTTTTTATGAGTTTATGAGCGTTTGCATTGTTCCTGCTGTCAGATAAACTCAATCATTGCTTTTCCAATGTATCCTTTCACGCTTAAAATATTTCTGTTTGCTCTTTTCTTTAAGTGACTTCGCTTTTCGACAATTTTTGAGTCATACTTCCATTTGTCGTACAGTGAATTAGCTGTTTTTCCCTCAAGCAGCCTAACGGCGACAAATCCGTCATGGTGGTTCTGTAATCTAAGTGTGAGTCACTACACAAACTTGGCTTAGACATGACATGACAGGGCTTTTATCCACAGCAGATTCGATATGCAGAAGTTTGTTGTCTGAGCTCCCGAAAAGCCACAAAGTGCATTTAGCTTTTAGGAATACTTATTTTAGAACTCTTCAGGGAAATCCTCGGTGCTGTTTTTAAAAAGTGTGCAGGCAGAGGCTGTATCGCTTCGCTTTTGTGCAAAATAAAAAAAAAATAGAACAAATCAATTAAGTTGGAACGTAAACATGAACTCTGGAATGAGAATGCTGGAGGCTCGCTCAGTAAACCCGAGCAGGTGCGGACAGGTTATCCCTGACAAAGTCTTATACCCCTGACATGGTATTTGAAAAAACCGCGACTTTGCTGATGAAGTTGCATCAGATGAATTAGCGTTTGCGTTCCAACTGGAACTAACCTGGAACACACATTGTCATTTTTCAAAATCTAATGGATTAAACATCTTAGAGATAAATGCAAACTGTGCGTTTGGTTGATTAGATATCAGTGTATCTAAAATTTATCATTTTCATTATTGTGCAACAACTTGAGACAAGTCATAGATGGATGTTGTGGAGAGAATGCTGTAGGTTCCAAAATAAAACTTGATTCAAAGCCAAATAAGAAATAAAACTGAAAAGCTGCAAGTTATGGACTTTTTTTTGTGTGCACCAGTACCAGTCCAAGGCCGAGGGATGGGGACCCCCAGTTAGACTATTCCAGTCAGATTAGGCCACTTTTTAACAAATTTATTGAAAGATTTTGTGTATTTGTAAGCTGTGAAGGGTCTTTTGTGGGTTGAATAAAGAAGAAGTGTCACTTTATCATTTTAAAGTCAGTTTCTGTGATAATAGAGCAGGTAAGATATCTTAAGTGGATTATTTTATTTGCCTAGGATAGACTGATACAGGACTAAACTGTTTAGCTTTTTTTATACTTACATAAATAGTTGTTTTTTTTTTTTTTTTTTAGAATGAGAGTACTTGGTAGACCATATGTGTTAAAGGGTCTACATAATGCAAAATCAACTTTATTGAACTTTTAAGTGCATTATAATGTTACATTATAATAATGTTAATTCCTTGTGATAAACAACCCAAAGTGGTATTTTAATTCATTTACACATCTCTGAGTATTCCTCTAAAGGGACCCCACCCCCCGGGCTAACAAAACCACCCTCTTTCTCTGCGTAGCTAGCGGTGATCAGCGAAACGCCTTCATTTTATATGCACAATATGCAAATCTTTTTTTGCAAAAGTTCGGATGTTTGTTTTTGTGGGAGAAACGCAGACACGCTGCCAAGGCTGACTCTAGGATGATGTCATGAAATGGACAGGACCCACAAGGAGCGAAAGGCAGAGCCTCAGAGATCGAGTCATCTTACTTCCAGGAAGGAAAAGAGTTCATGAAATTAACTCATATTTCATAAAGAATTTGTTATTTAGTGTGTCAAAGGTAATGTGTCATCATACATATGGATATAGTTTACTCTGAAAGGTTTAACAATAGCATGATATAGGGTTTTTAATGTCTTCCTTACTGTTAAAAATCACAGGACTTATCATAAAACTAGATAAATAAAGTTTAAAAAAAGTAAAACAAAAAAAAAAGGAATTAAAAAAGAATAAGGTGGTTCTTTCGTAACTTCTCTGGGTTTTGCTCAAATGTAGGCAAAAGTTGTATCAAACCTGTATAAAATTGTGAAGCCAGCTAATTTTATTGAGATTAAATAATTTTTTGTTAATCAATGCAACTTTACTGTAGGCAATTAGGTGTTTGTAGGTGAACTCAAAGGTCGCCACTGAGAATTGGCTTACGCTGATCCACCCATTTGATTTGACCGAGAATTTTAAGCCATATCTCTCTTAGAAAACCTTGTATTTCATCAGGGCTGGGGACCAGCAGAGGAAGACCCAGATTCGGGTCCCTGTGTGTCTATATAGTTGGGTTTTAGAATGAAAGGTCTTTCCCAGTGACCCACACTGGAACAAGCACATTGCGCTCTCTGAGAAACGAACCCTTGTTTTCCATGCGCCAGCCCTGCATGGAGCCAACTCAGCCATCCGAGGACTACCAGTGGAAATGGCTAACACTGTTAAATGAAACATACTTTTAATTTGAGCAGGAAGTCATTACTATTTCCACTGT
Organism: Oryzias celebensis; assembly: GCA_014656515.1. Taxonomy (NCBI): domain Eukaryota; kingdom Metazoa; phylum Chordata; class Actinopteri; order Beloniformes; family Adrianichthyidae; genus Oryzias; species Oryzias celebensis. Next base: position 7,289,840 of record BNCR01000012.1, read on the forward strand.
CAACAAATTGAATATTTTTTATTAATTGCCACAGTTTTAAAAGCATACATTTCTGCTTTTATCTAACCCAATTTGAGTTATGTGAAATGTGAAATATTATCAAATTAGACGTCTGTTTCTAGAGACTGTGATGTGGAAGAAAGAGTCCACCTACAGCTTGTATAAACTGCAAACTAAAAACCAAGGGAAAAAAAATGGGAGTTTGTGCCAAATCCTTCTCTTTAGTGAACTCTACTGCGCCTACACCCTGTAAATGCAAACACTCGAGTGTTTTAAGGGCAGGAGAGCCTGTTTGGACCTGTTTGCCAAATCAAACACAATTAACTTTGTATGGATGAATATCGACCAACCTTCCTTATTACTCTCTCAAAAGCCCTGATGGCTGAGAAGAATTCCAGTGGAGTTGGAATAAAAGTGAGGAGGGAGCGGATGGCAGAGACCTGGGAGCAAGTCCTGGAGTGAAGCGAAGCTGTGTGCAGGCTGGCAGAGCCGCCGCGGTTTCACATCCCTCGGCTAATCTCTTTAGTCTCAGTTGAGGCGAAGAAACGGCAGCAAACATGAGATGAGAGGGGGAGAGGAACTGACAGTTTGACGGAGCAGAGGATCCATGCTTGTCTTCAGCCGTTTCACAAACTCGCGCTCTTGCCACTCCCACAGGGAGAAAGTGAAAGGCAGCAATTTTCTGTCCTGTGGATCTTTTCAGACCAGCGTTTTGTTACGCGGTTCCTCATTATGGCTCACTGGCCCTTGTGCTAGTTTAAAAGAGTCGTTTTCATTCAGTTTGACCAGTGGTTTAGAAAGTGCGGGTTAGCAGACATATTTGTATGTGTGTGGGTGAACTCTTGCATTCTAACAACCTCCAAAATTGATTAACAAGGCTGAATAACAAAGGCTGGTGTTGCTTCATCCACACGGAAAAGAGTGTGTCGTTCACGGCTCATTGCCTCAGAAAATGATGGTGATGTTCCCAAACACGGACCTTTTACATAAAACTTCTTCTTGACTCAAAGAACTCAAAATTGAGAATACTCTTCTCTGCACACAAATATCTCGTCTTTCTCATGGTTGTTTATGTTGAAGGCCCCCCTCTTCACTGATGTTTTCTTTCCATCCACTCACTCTCCTCTGACCAAAATAGACCCTCTCCATTTAGTCTGTTTCTGGCTCTCTACTCTATGCTGACAGGAATAGATTTTAGGCTGAGGGCAGACTATGCTTGCCATCCTTTTTTTTGAATTTTGATCAGCTCTAATGGGATTTTAAGCTTCCATTGCATGTCCATCAGGATGCAGCTCCCTTCCACAGCTAACTAAGACTCTGGTTTCCTCAGCTTGCTTTCTTTCTGTCTCATGAGAATACCATGTCTGCTGTTATGCTCTTTGGTTTTGGACAAGTGTCTTAAACACCTCCCTTCTGAGAGCTTGCTGTCTTCTAGGTGAATGCCATGAGAAGATGGTCACTCTGGACCTGTCAGAAATTGCAGCAGACTGGTTAACCTTTTCTGCTTTTGCCCTTTTTAATTTAAAAAAAATATAACGGACATGCTTTTATATTGTGAAATATATACATAGATAGCAGCTAACTTAATTTAAAAGGTGCTCATACTTGCTCCGAAATTGGACATGCACAGCGTGTGGTGACATTACCCTCCTGGTTTGTATTGGTCTAATTTGAAGCCAGTTACGGTTGTCACCTTTTTTCCTGGATTTGATGAGACAGAAATCCAGCCTCTCAATCAATATTTAGCTTATTTTAGCGAAATCTGACTATATCTGTAAAAAAGCTAGGAAACTACCCATGGTGGTGCAGCAGTGGGACGTTTGACCTCTGATCAAAAAATTGCAGGTTTGATTCCTGCCTTGCCCACCCATGTGATAAAGTGTCCTTGGGCAAGAAACTGAACCCCACATTGCCTCTGGTGGTATAGTATTTTTTTGTATAGGAATTTCATCAGCTCAAAGATGTTATTAGTGTTTTCTTTTTATAAATAAGCCTCAATGAGCACATTTTTGATGTAATATATACACGTTTGTGCTTTGAAGTACATTATATAAGTTTTATTAAAAATATATATTTTGTGAAACCATTCAAAAATTTTTTTTAGCTTTAATCTAGTTAGTTTTCCTTTTTTGCCCCTTTTCACTTATTCAAAAAATGATCCGAACTGTGACTGTAAAACCTTTACACAATCTGAATCATGGGTTTTGTGATCTGCTATACCACTAATCTCGGTTATTTGGAGAAACTCGAGTATCCAAACACAGAGACTATGCAAAACATCCTAAAAACAAAAAAAATATTCATATAAAACTGTCACAGTGAAATTCAAATGTATTAGTATTTTTGTTTTGCTATTTGTTCATTCATCGCAAGTCATACCGTCATCACAGTTCCAAACACAGATATCGCATATCGCAGATCTTTCTCATATTGTGCAGGCCTAACGACCTCTTTCAGTGGTACTTCTGTCTCTCTGTAGCCCAGTTTGATGTCTGCATTTGTCTGGAAAGGAAAGAAATAAAATTATGAGAATCAGCAGATCTTTTATTTCTTGATACAAAAATGAAAGACTTTATAAAGTTTGGAATGGGCAAAAATGGCAATTATGCGCTTTTCTATGTTGGTTTTAAACTCCACTCACTGATTGCATCATCAACATGTCATTACTAAAGTTGAGTTCTTGATTGATGCAGCAAGAAAGAGTTGCCAAGGTTTTGATTGTGTCATGTATCAACATTTTTACCATTGCCACAAGAGAATCACACTGCAAGACCTCTCATTGCAGCTGATTTAAAATTGAAACTGGACAGCCCCCATGACACTGACATGCATTTGGTGAGAATTAGGCAGTTTTAGCTCTATCTGTAGGTAGAGGGCCAACACCCCTATCAAATGTTTGGCATTTATTCAGGTAGTCACTAAATTGTCATTGTGGAAGAAGTCAAATCATAAAAACACTGAACAGTTTTGTTTTTACACTTAAACGTTGGTTGAACCTTGTTAACTAATTAACTTGTCCTTCAGCGTCTTAAAATCTTCTTTACAGTAACGATACCATCCAAGATGCGCTTGTGCATTAATTTAAAAATGCACAAAAAAGGAATTTCACTCCTAAACCCACAAAAAAAGACCCTCAAGGGATTAATGCTCAGAGGGTAATAGAATGCAGCCCTGCATTATTGAACATGTCAGAACCAAACATTAGCAAAGCTTTGTATTTGTGTTTCAGACATACATATCCCACATGTCCTAGAAAACCAGCTGGACAGCACATATGTAAATGTAGGATATGCTGCATTAAAGCAGACAACAACCATTAAGGAGGGGGGGCTTTGTTTGCATTTCAAGCCTATTGGCAGATTTGGCAGAACAATATAGTAAGTGACCTACATATCAGTTGAAGCAGATGTGATGGTGCAAGGTAAAAACTAGGAATACTACTATAGTCATGATAGACTCTGCATATTTAATTTTACTTTTATTTCTTTTGTATCAACCACTTTTTTGTTTTGTTAAATACAGTTGTTATCATTTAAAAAATAAATTTCCTACTGTGATTATTGGAAAACTACTTAAACTTGTATAGTTTATTCTTAAATATTAAATTGACTTTTTCTTAAATAAACACACACACTATCTGATTAAATGAAATTGCTTTTTTATTTTACATATATTCATACATTTATTTACTGCATATATAGTTTCATGGAATATTCCCCAACACTTCACTTATCTTTGTATTCAGTGAATTTAATTCATCTGATAAGTTGTTCTGGAGCCTTTCTAAACTTTGAATGCCTTGAGTTCTGCTTTAACCCTGTTTCTTTCACCTCCACAATTTATCAAGGTATAGATGAGCAGATGACCCCAGATTCACCCAAAACAAGTCTTCTCTCAAAGGCAGAGTGTTTCTAAAGACACAACTCAAAAAAAAAAAAAAAACACACACACACACACACACACACACTGTTGATTTAACATCCCGTAACTTTTTTGTACAAATCTTAGGGTTAAAAAAATCCTAAAAATATGTTGTAAAAAATGCAGACCTTTGTTGTTTTTCTTTATTTGAACTGCCGCAGTTTTGTAGTTACAATGTCGTTGTTAATGACCTCCTTTTGCTTAATGCTGATGTTTTAATCACACACAAATTCAGGTTTTATCTTCAGTAACTTTGACCTTTAGTTTTACTATATTTAAGTAATCATACATGTGATATAACTCCAATGTTGTTCTGGATCAAAGTTTATTTTTGTTTCAAATGTAAAATCTCTACATTCATTACAAATGATAATGAAAAGTATCCACTCTCCAATACTTTGAAATTCCCCTCATGCAACCACACTTTCAGTGTTTGAGGTGACATTGCTCAGTTGAGCGATCCAGACACGTTTTCTCCTCATAACACTCTAGATAAAGTCATATCAGGTGTAAACTGTATCGCTGCCTGGGAGCTCTGCCTCAACATTAGAAGCCAGAGAGGCCTGGTCCATTGTGTTGATATAATTTGCTGTAAAATGAGAAAGGAAAGAGCTCCAGGCTCTACGAGGTGCCTGGATTTACCAGTCTTCCTTTGCCTGTTTGTGAACATTTTTATTTCTCTATTTTCTGTCTTCTCCAGTGTGCTGGAAATAATAGAGAGGATGAAGGTGCTGTTTTTTCAATCCAGTTATTCATTCTCCCCAGATTCTTTGCTTTGCTAGCTGCATCTTTATTTCATTAAAGCTTAAATCTTTTTTGGTCCTTTTCTAGGGTATCAGGTTTATGTTTAAACATTCAGGAAGTGGCTCACCTTTAAAAGCTTTGAGTTTAGGTGGATTTTCAATAACGCTGCTGGTTCTGACATTCTGAAATCCTGACCTGCATGAACTAGTCAATGTCACTGTGACTTTATAGTTTTAAAAGCCTTCCGCTTTCATTACCTTATTGTAGCTTTTGATTTGAAATGGTTTATTTCAAGCAATCAAAGTAAGAAATGGTGCATAAACAGTACAATCAACAGAGGACATATCAAACATTGGATAATTGTAGATTGCTTGAAAGGGAGTGGAAGGAAGCGAACTAGTATAATAATCATACCCTGTGTTTGCCTAACCATTTACTTTACATATGTTATCAGTATCAGGTTCATAACTTACACATTACCAACACAGTTTCAGACCATTAAGAATTATTTTAGCCTAAAAAAAATCAGATGACAGGATGAAATACATAATGATCATGACACTGGACATAATGTTATTTCAGAATTCCAAGTCCAATGAGACGGCTGTGGCTGTGATATTGGACTATATAAATAAAATTGAAAAATAAATAAATTGAATTCATCAAAGCATATGCAGATCAAGCATCCAAGTTTAATATAAATGCAGATTATTTTTCATTAAAAAAGCAATAATATAAATCAAGTATCAAAATTTTAAATTAGTGCAGATTTTTATTCATAGTAAATAATAATAGTGGTAATAATAATAAAAAATGAATATACTGGTAGATCAAGTATCAAAGATTAAAAATATGTGCAGATTATTTTTCATTTGAAAAATCTATAGTTATAAGTCACATTTTAGTAAACTGAGTGAATAAATTTTTTTGAATAAGTTTGTAAGTATATTGGTGTTTTTCACATTAGGTGAGAAAGAGAATCATTACAGTCACCTAAAAGTGAGCACTTGTAAGCCAATTTTCTGGCTCCAAGAAGCCAAAACCCCAACTTCTATCGAGAATTAAACAATTATTACTCTGTCATTCTATTTATCAGAATAACATTTCTTTCTCTGCTAGCTGCCTGTATTTCTGGAAAAGTAAGTCCTTTTTGTTTAAGGACTTTCTTTTTATGTCAAAAATCTAAATCTATCCTGAGACTTTGTCAAACTGCATTAGTTTGCATTCCTGGTTATTTCCACACACATCAATCCATCAGGGTGGAAAACATAGATAATGAGAAATGAGATATTCTGTCAGCTAATAATCACAAGCGCTCGAAGAATCAGCGTGTTTCTCAAGCAGAATTAATTTTATAAAATCCAAACTTTATCATGTCATTCGCCTCCTTTGAAGAATTGCATTCCAAATTAATTTGAGTTCAGGACTATATAAATAAAATTGAAAAATAAATAAATTGAATTCATCAAAGCATATGCAGATCAAGCATCCAAGTTTAATATAAATGCAGATTATTTTTCATTAAAAAAGCAATAATATAAATCAAGTATCAAAATTTTAAATTAGTGCAGATTTTTATTCATAGTAAATAATAATAGTGGTAATAATAATAAAAAATGAATATACTGGTAGATCAAGTATCAAAGATTAAAAATATGTGCAGATTATTTTTCATTTGAAAAATCTATAGTTATAAGTCACATTTTAGTAAACTGAGTGAATAAATTTTTTTGAATAAGTTTGTAAGTATATTGGTGTTTTTCACATTAGGTGAGAAAGAGAATCATTACAGTCACCTAAAAGTGAGCACTTGTAAGCCAATTTTCATCTGCATTGGCCAAACCCCACCTCCCATTCACAAAGTTGGCACTAAGCAGGAAATACTAAATGTTGGTACTACTGTCTGTCACATAAACATCTCTGGTGTTGGGGAGAAATTCCCTGTTTACTTCCATATTAAAAGTGAACTTTTAATCTGTTTTTTATTGATTGTCAGTATATGAGAACTGGACAGACACATTCCAAATAGGAAGTACCTGCTGGCTCCAAGAAGCCAAAACCCCAACTTCTATCGAGAATTAAACAATTATTACTCTGTCATTCTATTTATCAGAATAACATTTCTTTCTCTGCTAGCTGCCTGTATTTCTGGAAAAGTAAGTCCTTTTTGTTTAAGGACTTTCTTTTTATGTCAAAAATCTAAATCTATCCTGAGACTTTGTCAAACTGCATTAGTTTGCATTCCTGGTTATTTCCACACACATCAATCCATCAGGGTGGAAAACATAGATAATGAGAAATGAGATATTCTGTCAGCTAATAATCACAAGCGCTCGAAGAATCAGCGTGTTTCTCAAGCAGAATTAATTTTATAAAATCCAAACTTTATCATGTCATTCGCCTCCTTTGAAGAATTGCATTCCAAATTAATTTGAGTTCAGTCTTCTCTTGTGACTTGTCTCTGCCTTCACTTTGACTTTGGAGGCTTTGATATAAGGATCTCTTCAGATCCAATGTTTTTTGCATATATTATGAAACCACAGCATCAGTGTAATTTTGGGTGACAGTTTTCTTAACTTCAACATCACAGCAGCATTTACTTTAATGACCTTCTTTCTGGACCTCGGCCATGAGAAATCACCATGTTTCTTCCGCTCTTGTCAGTCTAACATTGAAGCAGTCATAAATCCTGTTTCCAATGCTAACCTTATAGAAGACTTTTTCTACATCTCAAACCACTTTTGGTCTTTGGATGCCATTTATATGTTCTACCACTTCCGTCCAGACTAAAATAACTCCAAGGACATTGGATGGATCAGCATCTAATGCTACACGCACTCTCATGGTCTCTAGGGGATAAATAGTTTTAACTTTTCTTCCTATTGCACAGCCACAAGAATGATAGCAGAGTTACATTTTTAACATCAGATGGTAACCATGGTTACAGTATCTGGAGGGCTTTGATTCTTGGGCTTATTGTGCTCCATCCTGTGTGCCGCTTATCTACAGGAAGTCCTTTGATTTCCATTGTATGTTTTTGATTAATTTTGAGCACTTTATCTGAACTGATAATTGAAGCTAATCTTGTTTTTGCTCTCTGAATAAACATCTATTAGCTTACTTTTTACTTTTACACATGGAAGAAAGCATATGGAATGGGAGAAGCGCTCAAGCTGCTGTGTGATGAGTGTGGAGTTCTATGAAGAGCTGCTACTGTTCTTTTCAGACAGTTTTAAGCTACTCATGCTGGAGCTTCATGAACTGTCACAGCCCCTAAAAGCCTCTTGTAAGGGGCTTTGTGGAGCATATTTTGATGTAACGCACAGATGGTGCCCCCGATTCACACCCAGTGATTGACCCCGTAAAACGGGCTAAACATGTGGGGATGCGTTGATCTCAAACTTGACATTGCACTAAGTGGTTTATCACCTAACGAATTGTGTTTTCCTTTTGTTCTCTCACTTCTCGCTACTGGTTGTTCACACCACCTGCCATCTCCCAGGAGTCCTGTTACTCCTTATGTCACTTTTACACACAGTCTTGTCAGTCTTCATCAAAAAGACCAAATGTTGATAAAAAAAAAATATGGATCCTATAGATCAGATTCTGTCAGATTTCTAAGAGCTAGCTGTGTAAATAATTCAAAATATGTCCTAACAATGGGTTAAAAACTGTAGAAATACTCGCAAAGAAATAGTTGTTTCAACATATTTGACATAGAAGTGTTGCACCCTTTGAGATAAATGTCAGTGCTTGTTGTGTCCTGAGTTTGGCCTCAACTCAGACTTGTACTGTTGATGGAAATAAGTTGGCAGTGACATATGAAGATGAAGTATTTTCAGTCCTGTTTGCAACTTCAAATTATTTAGAGAGATTGTTGAAATTTGGATGAAAAAATGAACGTTAAATGATAGAGGTCTAACGATTCATTGTGACGAAGATTTGATTCATGTCATAATTTGCGGTTGACAAGATGATTCATAGTCGACATTGGTTCATTTTGAACAGTCTAATTCAGTACAATTTACTGACCCAAAATCAAGAACAACTTTAGATGAAAATTCAACCAGTGGGACTCGTAGAAATACCTGGATACTGAACAGTGCAAGTGAACTTTTCCACATTCCTTCTGTTTCTTGTAAGATAATCAAGTATAAATTAAATATATGTACAAAAAAACAAGTAAACAAGAGTTGATGGCAAATCCATTCACATTTTAGCTTCATAAAGTTAAACTCGCTGTTATTTTTCCACATAAAAAAAAAACAAACTTAACATTATTAGAACTTTCAACCACACTGTACGGTCACATCTAAAATTTAAAGTGTTTCCACACATTGGACTGTAATGATGGTTTAATCATTTTTTGCTGTCGTCACATGAGTTTTGTTCGCTGTAATGGCACTTTTTATATTATAGTAAAATCAATCTTAATCCAAATTATACTTTCCAAGATCAATTATAAATCAATGTATTTCATTTTTAAACAATATTTTTAATGACATAGATTTATTTGATTCCATTTGATTTACAACTTGCCCCAGATAGATCGATCTGGTTGGATAAATCGATTCATTGATTAAATTATTAATTGTCACACCGCTATTGAAAGAATAGATAAATAGATGAAGAGATACTTGCACAATAAAGGACTTGAGTTGGAGTGATTATGCTTGATAAAATGTACGTTGACTACCTAACTGTTAAACTTGGAGAGGCCTACTTTCAGGATGCATTTTGTTTAAAAAAAAATAGGGCAGCTGTGGTGCAGAGGTAGACCTCTGATTGGAAGGTCACAGATTCAGTTTCTGTCTTTCCTGCCTATCTGTCAAAGTGTCCTTGGGCAGAATGCCAAACCACACATTGGTTGAGGCTGGCAGCAGAACCACCATCAGTGAGAGGATGTATGTATGTGTGTCTGTATGGGTGAATGGGTCTGTCATAGTACTTTGGGCCTTAAAACAGGCTAGATAAGCACTATATAAGGCACTGCATCACAGCATTTTATTGTTTTAAAGCTAAAACATTCCTTCAACAAACAAATGTTGGAGGAAATTGAAGATTGATGGTGGAGAGGAGTGATACTCAGTCCTTAAAATGAAAAATGGTTTGCTATAAACAGAAAAAAATGTGTCTGACTTTTTCTCAAAAATTAGAGACTTACAGTATGTATCCTGAATATAAAACTATAGTTAAAAAAGTACCACAATCCACAGGTCAGTACAACACATTTCTCTGTGTTAGTATCTTTACATAAAAAACACATTGCTTCTTAATGCAGTCTCACTTATGTACATACCTTGTATTAAATTTGCACGAAGGGGGAACTTTCTTATTTTTAGATAAACATTTAAGGATTAGATAATAAGTTTAAATTGTTTTAATTTTATTTTTGAAGTTAAAGCTTCTCCAAGTTGGTGTCTGAAAACATAAATCAGGTTCAAAACCTAACAATGAGCCACTTTGGAATGTAGATATTTATTTCTGTGTTTTATTTGCCCGCCCTCCTTGACCCGTGTGACTAACCCTTAGGAACCATCATCATTAGAGCTTCAGGGCTGGCTGTTCTGTCCCTATCTCCATTAGTGAGTCACTCGTGCAGGGGTCAATTCCATTTTGAGGACATCGATGCCCGAGAAGTGCTCGCCTCGGCCGTCACAGCTGCTTCATCTGAAAAGCAGGCATTATTGATCCTTTGCCAAAGAGTCCTGCATCCCAATTGCCTTGGCATCTCATATCTTGCTGCTTCACTTTAAGGCTGAAGGGCTTTTCATTGATCAATCAAGTACACCCACAGGTCTTCTAGGTAGCTTTGATGGATTAAAAAGTGCAGTGATTTATCAATTGTCTTAGTCAGCCTCTATAAACAGATTTGCTGCATAGGTTATGGAAGCCATCTGTCTTGGAACGTCCCTGCTTTCCTTTACAAGTCAGATAATACATGTGGAACTGTAATGTAAAAGGATGATTTCAGTGAAAGCTCAACAAAAGTTACGCATCATTTTATTAGAGCAAAAATGTCTTAAAACGAACACTGTAAAAGTATGTTCCTGTCTCTGTGCCAAACAGTAGTTCCCCTTAAACAGGCTCCTTCCTGTTGACCTTGATCACGTTTTCATGCAAGTAAAAGCTGCTCAGATCCCTGCACCAAAAAAACAAAAATGGCCAACTGCCTCTTATCAGGTCTAAGGTTGTCATCCACAGAAACCGTAAGCCTAATTGCTCCCTCATGCACAGTCCTGCTGACTAATGATGGGATGTGCCAGTGCACTCTGGAGGCTCGGGCAGCTTCATGGGAGCCACTGTCTCTGTGGCTGCAATGCTGAAACCAATAAACAGGGTTACTCAGAGACTTTGGGTCGCTGAGCAGCTGTTATATCAGCTGATGGAAAATTCTCCTTTAAAAAAGGCACTTGGTGTTCTTGTAATGAGTCAATTTTGCTATTTTTTAACAGAAAATGTTCACAAGTTTGACTGCTTTCTTATTCCAGTTTTGCTTTAGTTGATGAATTCTAAAAGGGGGACGTGGCAAAATGTCCTCAAAACCTTGGATACTACAAAGAGGTTGCTAGGTTACGATCTATAGGGCCTATTGTAGACCCTTCTATGAATTCAGTAGTTTATAAGTGAGCATCAGTAACCCGCAATGCACTCACATTCCACTGCTATTCAGAAGTGCTGGATGGTCCACGGGGCAGACCCTTACGGTTCTTGCTATTACGTTTACTTAAAACCTTGACAACACGTAAATATTGTTTTTTAAATGCCTTTTTCAGCTTCTTATTGATTGTTTTTGTTTTGTTTTTTTTTTATCAAAAAGCATTACTTGCAAGAGCCGGTGAACTCCAACTTAAAGTTGACTCCATTTAAAAATAGATCATTTGTTTATAGTTCCTGGGCAGTTACTAAGAGTTTCAAGCTGTATTATTTGAATTGTAGTCACTTGATCAAGACAAACAACTTCTTCATCAATTGGAAGGCTTTTACACTAAAACTTTGTGTTCAATACCACAATCATTTTCTTTTTTCTAAAGACTAATTTGATTGGCAGCTGTTGAAGTTGATCTGAACTTTGATGCAAACCTGTCAGGAAAACTTTCTCACACTTAAAAAAATGAAAGATTTGATTTGTTAACATTTCAATTTAATGCAGTTCAGCTACATTAAAATGTCGTTACAGTCTAAATAATTAAAGTGAATCAAAAAAGAAGTTAGTGGGGAAACAAAACACAGAAGGTCTCACAGTATTTGTTATATTTTGCTTATTATTCCTTGTTCATGTCTAGCTTAAGCATTATTGCTCCCACACAATCTGCTGTTGTAACTATGTTGCTTCCAAGCAGTTTAGCTAGTTCTTAACAGTCCAGTCAGTTAGAAAGCAATCTAAACAACCTAAAATGTTGCTCGATACCTTAATCAATTGAACTCAGTCTCCCATATTATCCAAGCGTTTGAGCAATCTCAATCTCTAAATAGAAATGTTTATATAAAATAACTCTTTAATTTTGCGACACAACTTCTCTCTAAACCAAAATTTGTGGTAATAACCATTAATAATGTACTGTGCAAGACTGTGTAACGTGGAAAAATGAAGCCATTAGCCATCACCATTCTGTCTGTGATGGAATAAACCCCGGTCTCCAATAGCTGCTGGTCTCTAGTGGGTGTCGGATTGGCTGCCAAATATTTGGAATAAACGCTGGAGCTTTGATTGGAAGATTAAGTTCAAGTAAGATATACAGTATTTAAAGGTCTCCTATAGTTTGACCCTGTTAAATGTCTGCAAAAGCGACCACATCACTTTTTGTGATGTTTAAGTGTTGATGAGAACTTCCTGGAAATTGTTTTGATCTCGAGCAAGACCAATGAGACTTCCCCCCCAATCCACACCAAAGCAGCAGCAGTTCTTAACAGCATTGTCGTGTCAGACGGAAATAACATTTCAACAGGAGCATTGTATGTCTTTCCTACAACCGACTTGATGCAATACAGCGCTCAATCTCTGAATCTTGTGTCTTGAGTGTCTGTGTGGATCTACAGAGCTACAGCTGGAGGAAAAACAGGAAACTGGTTCAAGATTTCTGCTACGTTCAACTATCTGCTACTATCTTTTCACGTTTTGTCTGTTTTTTAATAGACGTACAATTAAACAACATACTTTTGAAACTTGCCTATGGCATTTTCTATGTCAATTGGACATTTACAGAGACAACTAATGTTTAAAGGAATATGCTTAGTTTAAAATCCTGAAACAAAATGTCAGTATAAGAACTTTAGTGCCTTTAAAAAATATCTTGCATCATTAAAATGTATTTACATTTTCAAAATTTTTTATTCAGGGATGTCAGAATCCAGGCCTCGAGGCCTGGTGTTCTACATAACCAACCAAGTTGCTATTGATGCTCTTTATTGGCCAAACACACCTGATAGAGGTAATCAGCAGCAGATAAGGCAGGGTTTCTGCAAAACCAGTAGGACGCTGGCCCTCGAGGCCTGGATTTTGACATCACTGATCTAATCTCTTATTTCTAATATTTCTTCTAACAAAATTCTCTCAAAACTAACACAATCAAAAGTAATCTGAGATAGATGTATGCCTGGCTGAGGTTCACCAACCTAAGAGAGTCAGAGATCAGAGTGGAGCTTGTGTCATGACCTGTTAATGTTTTTAAAATCTCTATGATGCAAGTGAAAAAAACACAAGTGCATTAAAAGCCTAAATATTTCATAACACATAGCCCAAAAATGTAAAGCTTTTATTCTTTGAAGGAAATTGCAAAATCCCGTTTGGCTTCAGCAGAATAATAACAGAAATCCTCAATTATTAACGAGTTGTACCACATTGCCACAGCTTTAAGGTAAAGGTAGCTCTCTGTCCTGATGGTGTTTTTGAAAAAAAAAAAGGGATTTTCACTCCTGTTGTTTGCACATATTCCTACACAGGATTATTGTTTTTTGTCAAAATTATATACACAGGTATTTAATCATAGTGGATCAGAATTAATAGAATCACGTTATTTCAGTTTTTTTATATATCATTTAAAAAAAATCAATGCTCTTCCTCATACACAAATGCATACAGGAGATAAAATCTTCCACATAATCTGAGATTATTCCAGTCTTATGCTCAATGGATCTCAATGTTTTTTTTTTTTTTTTAAAGAATGGATTATGTGCAAGGCGAATGAATTATACCAAATATATCCGATGTAATTTTCTTCACTGAGCATGCACCAGGTGACAGTGAAGGGCGCTGAACCCTCTCAAACAAGGACAAAAAAAAATTGATTTTGTTCAGATTCGTGGAGAAGGGTGTATCTGCAGGCCTGGAAACCTAACTACACTTTCAGGACAACACTCTCAGGACTGAGGATTTTTGAGACAGCGCCTCGCAACAACAGGGTGGAGTTTGTTTTATTATTTTCAGCAGACCATGCGAAGCACAACACACACATGAGTGGCAAGAGTATTAAAAAATGTACCGAAGCGATGCAAAAACATAAACAACTAGGTAATTTACTTCGTGAATCTTAAAAAGTAAATTACATATAAATCTTGTTTTTTTACAGAAACAAAACGTTGATGTCTATATGTAGCTTAGTTTAGCTTTTATCCAAATTAATGTTGTTTGTGAAGTCTAAAATTCATGGTGGCTTATTTGCAATACATCATTTAACATTTTACAGTTTATATAATTTTTGTATCTTTCAATCTTTTTGTGTGTACATGCAATTAATATATTTTGTATAAATCATTAATATTATCTCATTATAGCCCAAATGTGGTTTATAACAAAACAGGGGAAAACAAAATGTTTACTGAGCAAAGCCAAATATTTATTGATAGATATCTTAGTATTTTGTAGTGTAATATACAAACTTGATTCATTGCTATCGCTCAATAATATTACTTCCAATAATAATAATAATTAAGCATTTATACTGTATTGTTCAGAACTGAATTTCTCTTTATTCTGTAGGTCTACAATTGCATATTTCACTTGTGTATCTTTTTCCAGATGGATCTAACAATTCAAAAGAAATTAAACAGTGTTGAATGCTACAGCAATCCCCATTGCCCATTCTATTCTACAAAGTATTTCCAACCAACAAAATTATTAAAGGTCCAAATTCATCTTCTAAGACACTTCAACTTAAAAAAATAATGGAAAATTATTCAAAACATTTCTAAGAGCAAAATATTTATTTTAGTTAGGTAGAGGAATTTGACAGAAGGCTTGGTAAAGAATTAAACAAAAAATTTTCCCCAATCAGAAAGCATGTATTTTTTAATCTAATGTTTAATTTAAGAAATTGTACTAATGAAGTTTTCCTTTTCCATTTTGTGTGCCATTTTGTGTTGGTCTTTCACATACAATTCCAATAAAATATATTTATGTTTGTGGTCATAATGTGAGTACATGTGGAGAAGTTCAAGGGGTGCGAATACTTTTGGAAGCCACTGTACCTGTCCACCTATCAACATTTTTTTGATCATCTGTTGATGACAAAATCCTAGATTTTGTTAGAATTTGAGCCTTTAAAATTCTAATACTATGAATACTATACTATGAAGAAACAATGACATTTAAGAGACAATAGTAGACTGTTTCAATAAACGTGTTTGCTAAAACGTGAAAATGTTTCATATTTCTTTGGGGAAATATAAATATTCCAACAAATTAGTTCCAAACTTAACTAGCTGAAGAAAGAATAAACCCCAGTCCATCTGAAGACTGAAGTAGAGCCGAGTGAAATGAAGGCAAATTACTAGTATTGTCTATACCAAAGCACTGATTCAAATCAACATTGTTATGTATTTTAGACATCTATATCATAATGGTCTTGAAATGGACAATCCTGTGACAGCACTCTTTGGCAGAATGGCTCTTCTAAATCTAATTTTCCTGGTTGGGGTCAAAGGGTTGCTGGGTCCTACCCAGCTACTGTTGGGCAAAGGCTAAGTACACTGTGCTTCATTTGCTAGTCCATTGCAATGTCACACAGAGACACACACCCACATTCAAGGGCCATTTGGAGTCATCAACCATGGAAAGAACATGCAAACTCCACACAGCTGGGATTCAAACCAGCACATTCTCACTGTGAAGTGAGAGTGCTAATCCCTAAACCATCATTCAGCTTCATTTACCAAGAACTTTGACTGATAGTCTCATTTTCTGCTTTATCACACCAACTGGTTTTATACTACGTGTCCACTCCACTTCTCTCCTCCTTCTTCTACTTTCTTCTGTTTTGTTAATTAAATAAATCTTTTGTCTTTATAAGATTCTAATAAAAAGTGGAAGATTTGCTGAAGATGGATCATTCTACTGAAGGACCTGCATCTTTGATGTGACAGTGACCTGAAAACTGAAAGTGCTCACTGAGTGACTTGATTTAAGCAAATGTGGCCTTAAAATAAAAAAAAACTAATGAAGATGTGTGATATATATTTGAGACGGTCGAGCTGTCAGCGACTAAAATGTAGGACATTAAAGATGAGACATTTTTTCTCTTTTTTTTTTTTTTAAATCTCACTTTAAACTTTAGAGAGTAAATTTGAAGTCTGATAATAACTGATTTTAGCTGAATCGAATTGCTGCATCTTTGACCTTGTATAAAGTGCCACCATGGATCACTGTCCTGATACAGACCCAATTTTGGGTATGGCAGCTGATATCCAACCCACACGGAACTTTGCTTCGTGTTCTAATGTGACCCTGATTTGAGTCGACAGGCCAGACGTTCTAAGTTCTTAAGCAGAGTCCTAACCCAGCTGACAGGGCGTTAGTCACTAAGGCACATAGAGCTTTTTCTGTTCCAGTTAGCAAAGACAACTGAGACAAACGCATAACCTACTTAATCATTTATCTGAAGTGGACTATTGTTTGAATTAACTAAACAAGTTTGTTCATTTGGCGTGTGACCTCAAAGTAGGCTAAAATTCTAATATTTATCAGCAGAACACTCTGAAATTCTATTATAAGCTGACAAATTATTCAAGAAATTATATATTAAAGGAGATTTAGATTCTGGTCTAATTTCGAACAAGTTGCACTTGTAATTCCATGTCATTATTTAAGCAGTATTTAGCAGAAAATATTTTTTACAGTTTTTTCAAAGTGACAGATGAAGTCAGGCTTTTTTTCAAATAATTGTTGAATTATTGTATAGGAGGAATGAGAGTTTATCATCGTTTACTTATTTTTGTTTTGTTTTTAGTACGAATTCAAGGCCAAGAACATCAAGAAGAAGAAAGTCAGCATTATGGTTTCTGTTGACGGGGTCAAGGTGATGCTGAGGAAGAAACAGAAGGTAAGAGGGAGCTGATCAGCTGTTCATCTCTGCTTCAAAAGTTCTAAAAGTACCACTCTGATCATCTATGCTAAAAGCATTATGGGTGGTCTTTTAATTGTGATTATGCCATTTTGATCCAAAATCCCCCCAAAAATGTGTTGTTTTCTTGGACATGGTGTATGCTGAGTGGCAGTAGTTCATTAGAAATTTGCTTTTGAGTTGAGGGTGGGACTGTTGGCATGAAGCAACCCTGCCCCCTCCCCTTGTGGAGCAGGGAGCTTGTGGCCCGCCCAGGTTACTTTCTACATCGCAGTCATGCTCTTTTTTTTTTTTACCTGCATTTTCAATTCGGCTTCTGATTTACATTGATTTCAATAAAGAAATACTTAGAAAAGCCATTTTGAACTCCATCTTGAGAAAATGCCACAAGAACATGTTAAAAACACCCAAAACACAATTTTCATCAGACTAAAAAAAAAAGAAATCTGCTAGCATCTTTGTGAAGTGATCTCTTTTGTCATGCACAGAGAAAAGAATGGACGTGGGACGAGAGCAAAATGTTGATCATGCGTGATCCAATTTACAGGTCAGTAAGTACCACACACTTTGAATAGAGAACATGCTCAGTAAAAATGTCGGGTGTTCACTTTATGTGTGGAAAACCTTTGGAAATCCATTAAATTCCCTCAAATGATTTCATCCAGTGGACCCAGGGAAGCTTGCATGTTCTGGATCATGTAGGACTGGTGCTGGAATGAGTTCTGTAGAGTGTGCCTTTAACATACCTTATAAATAATCGATAACTTGGAATGTTAGGTGAAACATCTTTTTCCAATTTTATTCAAGTGCTGCTGTATAGTTGCATTATATTTATTTTTGATGAACTGTGTTTGATGTACTTTGAAATTAAAAAAAAAGAGTTTTTATGTGTTCATGCTGAACTGTCAACCTGCTGCAAAATGTTGAAATCTGTCAGATCCAAGTTTAATTACATGGCAGCAGCTTGAGGATGTGAGGGTTTGTAAATTATGGATTTGTCATTTGGCAAAAATGTTTCTTAGTGAGGAAGCGTGTGACACGAAAAAGAAGGTCGACATTTCTTTAATGCTTGCCACATAGCAGATAGTATTGTCAAAAATAAACGCAATTGTTGAAAAAGTTATTTTTAAAAAGTTTACTTCTTAGAATTCAGATTTCATTTACGTCTTGTTGAGGTCAGTTCATTTCAATATGACATCAATCCACTTTCAGATATCTGTGTAAGTGAATCTGTTTGCTATCAAAACAGTTTTCTCTTTCCTATTTAATTCATAACATAAAAAATGTCAAGTTATTAAAAGTTCAATAAATAAAAAAGTATCCAGATTAAACAGAAAGTTGTACATTTTCATTTTCAATAATTACAAATAGCAACAAATGTTAAAAAAAATCTGGTCATTAAGGAACAAACTGTAGATTTGAATATTGTTGTAGTTAAGCCTTTAAAAATTAAAAACGTTTTAAACTTATTTTAAAACTCAATGGGTTTGAAAAGAAGTTTCTGGGAGTTCATTTTGACCTAATTTCTTTTTTTCCATAAAGGAGCAGCATTAAAATAAGCTTTCAGCTGCTATTTCCACTCTTTTTTTTGTTTTTGTAATAGAAAATAATTTTATTCTGTGTAAAATTATGTGTATTAGTTTATTCTGTGCGTTAGTTCAAATTCTTGACTAACTTTGCTTCTTATCATGGTCACTTTGTCATTCCCATCTATACACACCGTATCCTCCTGACTACCAGCAATGCAAATTTGTTCTCTGTAGAGAGCATTTCAAAAGCTCAATATCTTCCAATCACTGCATACTACTGAAGTAACTCATTTTGGTGTTTTGAAGGGGTGGGACTCTGGTAATTGGAATTTTTGGTGGAAAAAAAATAACCTGACATTGTTTTTGTCTTTCTGATTGACAGGAGGATGTATAAATATATAATTTTGCTGAGAAAAACTTGGATTAGGACTTTCTTTTTTTTATTATTTATTTATTTATTTGCACATTTCCTGTGGTGTTTTTCCAGAATTTTTTACGTGTCTCATGACTCGCAAGACTTGAAGATTTTTAGCTACATCGCCAGAGATGGCTCCAGCAACTCCTTCCGATGTAACGTCTTCAAATCAAAGAAGAAGGTACAGATTTAGCTCAGCTCAAACACTCAGCCTGAAGATGCACTGAAAAGCCAAACTGAATATGTAAGCTGTTTTTTTTTTGTTTTAGTTGATATTGTTTGAATTATTCCTGTGTTGTCAATCACTTGGTGCTTCTTAATTCAATTCTGGATTTAATCTGCA
The DNA here is from genome assembly GCA_014656515.1 of Oryzias celebensis. Taxonomy (NCBI): domain Eukaryota; kingdom Metazoa; phylum Chordata; class Actinopteri; order Beloniformes; family Adrianichthyidae; genus Oryzias; species Oryzias celebensis. Next base: position 7,309,130 of record BNCR01000012.1, read on the forward strand.
CATGCCCAGTTCACGTTAACTCACTTTGCAAGGCTGAAAACAAGCTCTCAAAAACAAAGAGAACAGCTGCTTCTTTTAGACCAGCATCTCAGTACATTTCCTACATTGAGGTTCTTTCTTTATGCCTCTGCAATCTTTGCTTGGCTGCTTTTTTCACATTTGCCATCTTAAATGAGAAAGAAATTTAGAATTCAGGATGCAAGTCATCTAATAATTAAGGATGTTTTTAGTCATTTGACACATAATTGTTTTGGTTCTATGTGTGTCTCCACAGACACAAGCAATGCGCATCGTGCGGACAGTGGGTCAGGCGTTCGAGGTTTGCCATAAGCTCAGTCTGCAACATGCTGAGCGGGACGCAGACGGAGACAGTGACAAGTCAACAGAGGAGGCCGGTTCCCAGGGTGAGAAGATACTGCAAATGAAACGTTTTAAGTGGTGCAGAGCACTGGAGCAAAGAGGAATACATATACTGCTTGTTAAATTGTGTTTAATCAGTAGTTTATAGAAAAAAAAGACTCTCAAAATTCTCATATTTCATAGTTCCCTCTCATAGTTTCTTTTTCTTAGCCAACTGATTTTTCTAGAAGAACATAATGGATCTCTACTTTGCTCATCAGAATTCTCAAAGGAGAAGCAGTTCTAACTATGTATCCTCAGCTCCAGGTACCATCACCATAGCAACCTTAAAGGCACAGACAGACCCAAAATAAGAAAATCTGTTTTTCCTGCCAGCAAGGTTTTTATAGCCTTTCTTCATAAATTCCTCTGTGGAAAACATTTAACTAAATGAACAAACTTCAGCCCCTTTTTCTCATTATTCAAAGGAACCACTTAAAGCTCCAGCAAAATATGTCTTTTTTTTTTTTCAACATAATAAGTTAAGTATTGAGCCTTCAAGCATTGTAGCTTTGTTGGCGTTCAGAACATAAAGGAGGACATTTTTGAACCCCAGCACGATAGAATAATTCGTTCAGGCGTAGATCACTATTGAGAAGTTTAAAAGAATTGCTAATAAATTCAATCCCTGTTATAATTTTTACCAAAATGTTCAAAACACCAGCTGACTGAAGATGAACGACACGCTCCTGTACAGACACATACAGAGCTTCTCCAGCATCTTTTTTTATTTCACATTTAGGTGTCTCAGGATTCTACCTTTTCAACCAAACTGTAAACTTCTAATCAGTTTACGATCAGAAGAAAGCCGTGTTAGTGTGAGTCTCTCCAACCTTTTTCTCAGTTTGGTGTCATCTAAATGCCTAAACTTCCAGCGACATGTTCTTGTTGTAGCTGAAAAACATGCTGCTCTCATGCATTAAAAATCTCTCCCTTTTTCTTTTTTTTTTTTTTTTTTTTTTTTTACATCACCCTCATTTACAAAGGAATGTTGTTTTGCCAAATGACATTTATCCATAATTTACAAACACACACTCATCTGAAAGCACGCAAAGCTTGCTGTCTGGCAATTAAACTTGGATTTGGCAGATACTCATGTTTTGAGTCAGAAAGTGACAGCTTTAGCAAAATTAATTTCTTTATTTTCAAGCAAAAAAAAAACGTTAATACAATATATATATATATATATATCCTATATATATTTCTCTAGATTTAAAAGCTAAAATTGGCATATTATCTTGGAAGAAAAATGCTTTTAGAAATTGTACAGTGGAAGTTTCTGCTAATTCAAATTGAAGGCAGCTGCTGAAGGGGCATTATTCCATGTGTGGTCTTTTACAGGCCGTAAAATAACAGCAACCGAGCAAGACGAAGAAAAAGAGAAGAGCAAACATGGAGGACAAGGAGACAGTTGTTCATCTGAAGCTTCACTGTGTGAGAAAGCTGTCAGCGAGATCTTGCAGAGCCTGGCTGAACTGAAAGTGGTCAGACCTGGACAAGCTCTAAAGGTAAGATAGATTTAGAACTGATCAAAGTTAAAGAGACATGTTGCAAATAAACTGCAGTGAATATAAGGACAGTTCTGGAACAACTGAGCAGCTTTTCAAAGATGGAAAACAGACCCAAGACCCAAACCTGCACCAAAACCTGGACCCAGATAGAGAACAAGGTTTCAGATAGGATCCAGGCCAAAGTTATGGACTGTGTGTTGGTTTACGGAATGACACAAGAGGGAAGAGGGTCAAAAGGTCAACCCTCAACTCAGCACTTGCTAAACGGCATCATTCATGTAGAAATTCAACAAGAAAATGACAGAGAAGATTTTGTTGTCTGGGACAATGTCAGTTTTCACAAAAGTCTGCTTATCAGATGGTGGTTCAACACTAATCCTTAACTTGTATTAGTTTTCTTCCACCTTGTTCTCCATTCCTTAACCCAATTGAAGATTTTATTTCTGTTTGGTGTTGGAAGGTTTACAAGAGAAAACCAATATTTTAAAAATCATGTTTTGGTGTGTAGTGTTTTTTATTTTGGCTAAAAAACAACAATCATTTTTTTTTTTAATCGCTGGTAACGTTTTCTAAAATAAACCAAAAGATGATCGTAATGGGACTTTGAGGAGGTCAGATAAAATAGAGCATTTTTATTGGGCCCTAAAAGCGCAAATTTTTCTGATATTTGATACTCTAGAACATCCTGCTCCATGGTAAAAACCCCAAAACACATGCAGCTGAAATGAATCAACCATCAGCATAATGAGTCATATTCTGTCTCAGAAAAGGTGCAGAGATGTTACAGGATTATACACATTTCCTAACAGTAACTGTCTGGCAGAAAAAAAACAGATTTGACTTCCCTGACCCGTTTTAATGGCCTCTCTCACAGATTGCATTTCAATCAAAACACAGTCACAATAATGGCCAATTAGGAAATGCTCAAATGTAAAATCAGCACTAAGTGTGCAGTAATTCAGAATAATTCTATTTATTAGTATCATACACGTTCCAGGAAAACAGCTGTATAAATGATAAGCTTAGAGTCCCTTCGTTACTGTACTGTCGTATATTTGATTTTCACACAATACATATTTAGTATTAAAGTCAGGCAGGTTGGGTACAGGGTGAATCCACAACTGAGTTTTACATTTCATAAACCCTGAAATGACTACAATTAGGAAAATCATGATTATTATTTCTTGCAGATGCTACAGTTTGGAGGATGTTTTCTAGGTTCCTGTTCTCATGCAACTCACTTTAAGCATTTTCTTTTATGGACATTAAAAAAATCTGTTAAAGTAAAGATCTTTTAGAAGAAGCTGTTTGGTCCAAATGGGGTCAAATCAGGATATCTTACCTTAAAGTGAATGAAAAATTAGATTGTAAATTTAAAAAATAGATTTTGTTAAAAAAATTATACAAATTTGAATTGGAAACATTTTAAAACTTGATGGTATTCTTTTTGTTTTCAGAGTTGAGCCTAATTCTACATGGGGTTGGGCTTTTAGCCCTTTGGCAATGGGAGGTTATGGTAACTTTTTGAAAAATCAGCGTGTTCATGAATGTAGACGGCAGCTGTCAGTTATTCAGGCAGGTTGACGTCATTACAAAATCGGGAGGCCACAGAGCAGTGTAAAGCACAAAGCACAATTTTCTGTCTTCTTCATATTCTTCTCAGTGTCAACCACAATTCATCACTACGCAGGTGCTATCAACGGCCTGATGAGTTTTGTGTAGCATCAATGCCATCTCTCCATTTGGACCCAAGGTGGCCGGGATCACCAGTTTGACATCTCGTTATCTCTGGGCCCTCGGTCTATGTCAACAGCCCTCATCAAGTGCTGCTACCGTACGATATCTAACAATCGGACAATGGCAGTAATAATTATGTTATGTTATATTATGTTATATTATATTATATTATATTATATTATATTATATTATATTATATTATATTATATTATATTATATTATATTATATTATATTATATTATATTATATTATATTATATTGCGCTGCCATCATCCTGCCACCTGGCTGGCACTGGCCTGCCACCGCACAACCTCCAAATGTGTCAGAGTGCTCACTCTCTGATATCAAAAAAATCATCTGGTCGCCGTTTAGTTTTAGCTTTTTCATAAATCCCCCACGACTGCAGCGCGGCATGTAAAAATGTGACTGCTACCTCCTAATTACTACCAGATGCATATTGCCACCATGCGGCCACCTGCTAATTTTGCTGAAAAATGTGCATTTAGGTCACCACGTGGACCCTTTTTGGGATATGTGGCCAAAGTCTAAGGCAGGGTTATGCAACTCCAGGCCTCGAGGGCCGCATTCCTGCAGGTTTTCCAAAAAATCATGCTGGCATGTTCTAATTGGCTGGACACACCTGAACCAGGTCGTCAGTCATAGTAGGGCTCGGATATCTGGAAATCATGCAGACACCTCGGCCCTCGAGGCCTGGAGTTGTTTATCCCTGGTCTAAGGTAATGTGATAGTTTGAGGGTAAAAATAAAAGGGAGATGTCCATTTGCACCACCATCTTTGGTCACAAATAAGTTGAGTCTTGAACAGGGACTGGGAATAGTTTTTAAAAGTGAAGAGTCCAGTGAAGAGAAGCTGCCGTTTACTGTGATAACATTTCGTATTGTTCTTAAGCTTCGGTGCTTCCAATGCTCTCTGCTGTCAACCGCTTCTGCTGCAGCAGCTACAGGACATCCACTCTGTCCCCCTGAATCATTGATTTGGCCTTGGTCTTCTTTTTATTTTTACACCACAATCAGGGCACAGAGCTGCCAAAAGCTTCATTGAGCTAAGTAACCACATCATTCAGCCGCATTACTGCGTGTTTCCCAGCATATTCTGCTCTGGCATGTTCCCATTGGCTGGACTCACCTGATCCAGGTAATCAGCAGAGTAAAGGAAGGGTATTTGGAAAACATGCAAACACAGCAGGCGTTGAGTCCTGGAGTAACACCTCCCGTCATTGGCATAAAGCCTTGTCATCTATTTCAGCACCTGGACAGATCATTAACTGCAGCTCCTGTTTGCAGATCTGTTCACTCCTGCATAATCTACAAACCTCAAATCCTTTGCTGCTGCTCGGTGAAGAATTGCATAAGAAAAGCCTTTGCTGTGTCGCAGCATTTTCTTTGGATTTGTCGTTAAAGGGTTTTGGTAGCGTTGTGGTAGACATAAACTCCTATAATGCCGGTAAAAGCCAGTGGAAGGGATTGGATCAACCAACCTGCATATTCCCACTGGCTGTATAAGGGGGACACCTAATCTCAAACACTCAGTCTGTTCCCTTTGATTTTTGTGGAACGCCACCATAATCCCACACAGGGGGCTCACAAACATCTGCTTTGCCAAGATAAGAAGGTAAAGACAGTGAGAAGGGAAAAAATGAATAAGGTTAAAAAAAATGACAAGATTAAAGATTATATCTGATCATGGTAGTACTGTCTCTCCAGAGACGTGCATGTTTTGGTTCATATAAGATATATTTTTCTTTCTGAAAATCATTTTTATGCAGATTGATTCGATATTTTTGCATGTAATAATTTGGATTGCCTAAATAACTGGCAAGTGTATTTTTTGGTTTGAATTTCAATTAAGCTTGGTATTATGGACTTTAAACAATACAATTCTGCCCCCTATAGGTAAAATGTAGACATTACAACATCTTTCAATTCTCAAGTCTGACACTTGACAGAACAAAAACATTGTATTTCTTTGGTCTTTACTATCACCATCATCATAATTATATATTAATCATGATCATTTGGAATCCAAGATATTAAACTGTTATAAAATACATTTAAAAATAAAAATATTGAGAAGGAAATTATGGCCTTTGATGGTTTTAAAGTGATGGCAATACCATTTACTTCTCTTTTTTTAAATCAAGTTCTGCAATGTATGTGTTTGCTCTCTTTTCTCTTTATCAGGACTTTGATGGCAGGTCAGTCTACACTATGACGTCCCAGGGCATCATCACTCCCAGCAGCCCTTGCTCTCCATCTCTCACTCCACTGGCATCTCAGCACTACCTGCAGCTGCTTCAGCAGCAGCTCCTGCAGCAGCAGCAGCACACACAGGTGGTTGTTGCACAGGTAAGAAACAGTTTTCTGTATAACAATTTAACTTAAAGAACTTTGGAGAAGCCACAGGGTCACATTTGGCTGCTGTTTTTTTCTCCTTCAATTTTTTAAAAAATGTATTAATGTTTATATTTTATCCAATACAAACAAAAAAGTCAGATTAACTTTACATATGCTCAAAACACATTTCTTTGGGTTCTCCAGGGATAAACATAACAAAAAACACCCAGGGTTGTAACTAACAATAATTCTGCTTGATATCTAACCCATTAAGTGATTTTCTTAAAAAAAAAATTAAAAGATGGTCACTATTATTATGAAAGCTTCTCTATTTATGTTTCTATCCAACCACAACAATACTTTGTTATTTTTAAATAAAACTTTGCAAATAAGGCTCAAATTTGCACTTCATAATACATAAATGAAATTTTAAATTGTTTCAAAAGTATATGGACTATTGTGTCTGCATTTAGTCTTTATTTCTAAAGCAGATATTTTGCCATATAAAGAGCTTTGTAGCCACGATAATCAAGGATTTCACTAAGATTGAAACTATTAATAATTTCCGATGAATATATGCAGTGTTAGGTAAGTTACTTCTAAAAAGTGATTGAGTACTTTAGTTACTGTATAAAAATTGTAATTAAACTACTTTACTCCTTACCTATTTGAAAAAGTAATTCACTACTCGTTACTTTACGTTACTTTCTTCTCCTCTTGTCTTTCATTTAACAGGCTCTTTTGAAAAAGAGATGTTTAACTTCAATAGGACTTATCTAGTTAAATAAAGGTAAACAAATATAAAATAAAATAAAAGTAAATAATAAAAATTATATATATTTAAAGCAATAACCTTGTGCAAGGTATGAACATGGTTCAAGACATAACCTGCTTCATTTGAATTAGACAACAGTGTGAAAAATGACACAAAAATAAGTTACTGTTACAACATATGAGCTGCAGCTCAGAGTCAGATGATGAAAATACTATTATGTAATATTCATCTCTATCAAATCATGCCATACCAAAGAACTATTAAATGCCTCCATGTTTATTTGGCCAACTTTAGGTATTCCATTACAATGAGTTGCACCCAGTGAATCAGTCTCTCTCTCCTTTTTGTACATCTGCCTTTTGTGCACAGTTGTCAATACCTGCGAGTCTACCTAACTATGCACCCCCTCCTGCCCTCGCGGAGCGCAAGCTCATATTGACTAGACGTGTGCAGCTTAGAGAGAAAAATAAAGAAAGGGTGAATTAATATAGAAAAAAATCGGCTCTGAGTCCTAGGAAGGAGCGGACGTTTGTCTTTCACACCAAAGAAAAGCTTGAGTCCTTTCATTCGTAACAAACACATCAGTACATCATATCTTTATCTGCATATCTTTTTGTCTCGTCTTTGAGCCAGTTTGGAAAGCACCTTGACTACAACAATGAGGGCATGTCGGTGCTTTGACCGATCCCCAACTCTGAACGCACATGCGTGCGCGTGTGCACCAGTTACTCCACTTTGTTTATATTAATCTGTGTTTTCGTTTCATCTAACCGAGAGACAATGTCAGAGCTTACAAAACACAAGTAACTTGTTATGAAGTAACTTGTGTTTCTATAGTGCAGTAACTGTACGTTACTCCGTCTCTCACAAAAGTATTCATTAATTAAATTACAGTAATGCATTACTTTGTAAGCAAATAAATGTGTTGTTTTGCCTGATTTTATTTTCCTCAATTAACCCAAAATTTACCTGGGTATATTTTTCATATTTTAATAAGAACTATTTTTCCATGATCATACCATTTGTTTGGAGGTTTTCTGCCTGCGGACCTCAGCGCCCGCTTGTACCTTTATGCTCTCAACATTTGTAGCTTATTATGGCGTGTGGCTTAAATGTCAGGTAAGATGTAAAAACAATGCTGTCCAACGTAATGCTCTTTCTTTGAGGTCAATCAATGGATCCGAATGTCACCTTAAACCTCCTTCTTTAATGGCATTAATCTACTTTCGATGTAACCTTTTGTCCTTGCAAGTTCACATGTTTTTCTCCAGGTTGTGTCCTAATCACTTTGTTACATTCTTGACCTTCTCTGTGTTTGTCCCTAAAAACAAGCTTTTTCATTTTTGCTCCAAGACATGCTGAAATAGTGGATGTAGTCGGATCATATCAGAAGTAATAGATGTTACAAATAGGGTTTACTGCTAGGGGGCAGCATTTTTCCAGCTATGGCAGCATCAAGCTGAAGAACAGTCTGCACTGAGACCCAAATTTACAGATTTCTTGAACATGCCACGAAATGACCCTGACCTCAATACTCCACACTTAATGTAATCTAAGACCACTATAAACCAACCATCTCAACTTTACAATGATCAGATTACAAATCCAGATTTAGCTGAAAATACATCTAATTATTTTAGCCTTTTTTGCGCCACCTACAGGTGCAGCTGTTAAAAGATCAGATGGCGGCAGAGACAGCGGCTCGCATGGAGGCTCAAGCCCGCATCCACCAGCTGCTGCTGCAGAACAGGGACCTGGTGCAGCACCTGGCGCTGCTGGTGCAGCAGCTGAAAGAGTTGGAGGCGCGCTCGCCGGAAACAACACAAGCTCAGCCGGAGCCTCAATCTAACGGACACAGTAAGTGAAAAGGGCTTTCTCAGGTAGATCTCCCAGACGGAAGATGCATTCACTCCATGTTATAGTTTTAACAAAGAAACATAGTTGGCCACTAGTTATAAAACAAGACATTTTTGAAAAATAATTTTAACTCTTCCTATTTTTGTGAACTTTTCCCGACAGAGTCAAATTTACCCATAACATTTTCTGGGAAATATAAGTTTTATGTCCATGTTCTTCCACTTACTCTAGGTGGGCCACAGTCAGAGGGCAGCTCAGTTTCTTCATCTGCCAGATCACTCTCCTTGAACCTAAAGAATCACTACAGTCACACCGTGGAGCAGCTTACCTCTGCATGGCCGCTCCAGACCTCAACTCTCACCCCCATCCAGGTGGGCAGTGCCGAGTCCTACATCAACCTGCTCAACCTGGAAAACGGCTCCGAGATGGCATCATCGCTCTCCGAACCGGAGCCCTTCATCAGGGCTAACAGCTGCACAGACCAGAAGAGCAGAAACTCTGGCGTCTTGGATGAAAAGTAAGATCAATACTTATTTACATATGGTTAGTACTATACCTTCTCATTTATTTTCTCCTTTAATTTTCAAGCACTAAATCTTCGAGTCTCCGGTTTTTTGGTGTCCTCCAATCCCATTTGATCATCAAACTAATTTAAAAACACCAATATGCTTTTCTTAAAAGCTTTCCACCAGTTTTCGGCTGTGATCTGCGTGAAAACAGGATAAAACAAAGAACTCCACTGATCTCTACCAAGGGTAAAATAAACAGCAGATAAAGATGTCAATTCATGATCTTTAAAGGCTTTCACATTTTAATCATTCATAACTTTATTCCGACATTTTCTTTTTCATTGATTTTCAAATTCAATTCAGGAAAAATAAACTGCATCCATTGCTTTGTGTTATTAGCATATTTCTTTTTATATTTTGGCTATATCTCAGATGCACAGGTGAATATCATAACATGCTTGTCTTATGTAGGGGCTCAAAATGTAGGGGCTCAAAATATTGTCTGATGGAGAGAGTGTTTTAAAAGCTTTCTCTGCAGCATCACAATATAGGACCCACCTTAAAAAGCCCAAGCAGAACATTGCAGTTCAATTGTCATACTGCACAGTTAGGAGCAATACACTTTTGACTCTTATTAAAAAAGGCAATATGTTTGCCAATCAAATAACCAAATCAAAAAAGTTGCTTCTTTTTGAAATAAAATCTTCAAAAACATTTTCAACACCACAAGTATTGCATGCCTTTAAATGTGATAACTAAAAACGCTAGAAACCTAACAATGATAAGAGACTACGAATTAAAATGTAGTAAAAAAAAAGAAAAATGCAAATATATACATATATGATTTTATTTTTATAGTGAAGATTCAAAGAGATATTTTAATAATATATATTTTAAAAATAGAAAATGAAATAAAACATGCCATTGTTTCAAATAACAAAAAAATAACAAAACAGCAGTATTCTCTTTCTTTTTTTTTTTGCTGTCTGTGTTCACACATGCTAAAGCGTCTGCATGCTCTAAAGTAAGAAACTCCTTTATGCTGAACCTTTTTCACTTATTTAATTTCCTGTTACAGGAAAACAAAAAAGAAAACCAAACTAATACAGTTGTTGCTCAGCTTGACACGTTACTTCTGGTCTGCTGTATCAAGTATCAGGTTCTGGTTCAGTTTGACCAATCACTTTATTGAGGCAAGAACATGCAGACCCAGAAGTTCAGCTGTCCTCAGATCTCAGGAGGAAATTCTGACTTAGTAGTTAGTGAGAAAACTTAAAAATTTGTTTCGTAACCAGTTTGCTGTACTTTTTCAAAACATTCTCTAGAGTTCAAGTTGAGCAACTAGTTTGCGTCTGAACTTTTGCACCTGTAGCTTTCACATCATCATCATCCTACTAAATGAGCTTCAACTGCATAGCAAGTTTAGCTACATGAATATCTTTATATTATGGTTTGCCTGGTCCAAGAAACCAAATCCCTTCAATAAGTAGATTCTGGTATAAGAAGTCAAGCATTACAGGAAGCTGGTGCTTCACTCGTAGCCTCAAAAGCCAGACAAAGTGCATGGAGTCGCATAGACACTGAGCCATTATGCTTTATTTGCACATCTCATGCAGCAGGTTACTGAGGAACAGCAGCTCCGAGCGCTGCCCATTCAGCAGGACTTCCGAAGTTCCAATTTATCCCCAAAAATTACCCACATATGTGGTGCTTTGGTTTGAAAATCTAAAATTTTCTCTCAGGAATTGAACTTTTTCCTACTGTGAAGAACATCATGCACGCACAATTTTCAAGATTTATGTACTTGATACTTGATCCCATCTGTGAAAAAGCTGAAGTTGAAAAGAGGATGACTTCTACAAACGAATAATGATCCTAAACACACCTCTAAATCCACGCTGTCTTACATTAAGAGACAGAAACCGATGATTTTGCTGTGGCCTTTCTAATCACCTGACCTCAACATCTTTACAAATCTATGGATAGACCTGAAAAGAGCAGTGTGAATCAGACGTCCCAGAAATCTCAAATAACTGGAAGACTTTTGTAAAGAAAAATGGAGGAAGAAACCTCAAACAAGAACTGAGAGACTCTTGCTGGTTACAAAAAGCCTTTACAAGCTGTGATACATGCCAATTGGGGGCAGTACAAGATACTAACTCTGCAGAGTGCCCAAACGTTTGCACACAACATTATTTTGTTTTCTGTTATTAGAAAGGGTAAATGACGGAAAGAAAGCCTAATTTTTGACGTAGAAAAAGAATGCCTCATCTGTAAACTGATGCCTTTAGGAGATTTTGTAAACTTTCCTTGGGTTTTTTATGCACAATAATAAAGCATTTTACCTGGGGTGCCCAAACTTTCGATCCCCACTGTAACGGCCATTTCCATTTGAGTCTGTCTTATCTTTTCTGATTGGATTCTGCTGTTCAATTTCCAAACTTTAGCTGTTCTGCTGTCAAGACCGATTTGCTGTTTTAGTGTTTCTCCTCTGGCATCATTAGTGTGACACAGACTTGCAGCCGATACACTGTCTTCTCTAACTCCTCCATTTGGTTTGTACTGTGTAGAAAAAATGAAGACGCATTCTCAACTTTTACGGGTTTGAGGCGAAAATGGTTCTGGCACTCCAACTCTGTCGGTTTGTGTGTGAGGTAGCAGACGATATGGAGACATACACATCCTGTAGCTTTTAGTGTTATTACCGAGGAACAGCTCGACTCAGCAAAAACCGCCTGCAGCTAATGAAAAAGCAAGTGTAATCAGGGGATTATGGGGGAAAAAAGGCCTGGAGGGCATAGGCTTTGAGGGCGAAAGTGCGAGTTGGAGAAGCTTGAGAGGAATTAAGAGAAAACCTGTGTTTGTGTTTTTTCCGTGGAAATTACTCATTCTGAGAAACAGCGTGGGAGAACAAGAGAGAACAAACGTCTTCGTCTCCCATGTTCTTCAAGCAGTCATCTGTGAAATATGCTTTTCAGGGTGATTTGTGTTTCTGTTTACGGCTGCCGAACAAGTTAGAGTCTCCACGTTTGTCTGTAAATTCTTGCAGGATGAAGCTGAAAAAAGCAAACCATAATCGTGTTTTAATTAGCTTTTTAATGAGCCTTTAATCTTCTTAAGGCTGTCATGAGGACCTGCTTCACTGAGGAAAACTTTTAGCGCCTCCGATCAGTTCTGAAATCCTTCTTTAAGAATAAGGACGTTGAAAACAAGAGTCTTTTCAGTCTTATGTTTCTCGACAGCCTGTCAGGGCAAACACAAGAGCTTTTCTAAGCCTTTTTCTTAGAAAAAAAGTAGCAATTTGGTAAAGATTGTTTGCTGTTCCTATGTCTTCCACAGCTACATATGCCATACTATATAAACACTCGCAGAGGCATTCAGCGCCGGCGCATTTCCATCTGGCTCGTAGTTTTCCTGGGCTGCATGCTGTTCCCCTTCTTCCTTTTATTTGAAATGATGCAGCAACCCACCCCCACCCCCCTGTCTGGCTGCAGTTTATACTCAATAAGAAAATTCATGAGTCATCTCACTACTTATTTGCTTCATTTATTTCCTCTCTTGGTAAACAGAATTTCTGATGCTTTAAAATGTACAGATGCAAATGGCATATTAAAACAACAAAAAATGTCAATTAGTGCTGCTCTGAATAACCCCTCAGCTAAAACGAATAACAGCTAAACAGCTGTCACCTTTCAGAGATACTGATTTAAATTTACTGACACCATTGGTTTTGTTCTGTGTTATTTCTTTGCATCCCATTCCAATTTTTGTTTTGGCTTGTTTTCCACATTAACCCACAGAATTACCATATTTTCTAACCATATAGGACACTGAAAATCCTTTAATTTACTCTATATTCCACACTTTGTCTGATGTATCAATTCTGGTTGTGCTTACTAACTTGGAACCAATTTTCGGTGCTACACTATACTCAAAAATTTGCTTAAATGTTTTTTTTACGACTTTAGTAAACTATAAGGGCAAACTGCTTCATTGTTGGAGCATTACGGCTACTATAGTCACGATAATGAACTAATAAAGTGAGAGTATCGTTTTATATTTTATGTGTTACAACTGAACACTACTGAGAGTCATTTCAAATCAAGTTTGATTTGTCTGTCATGTCGTCTCTGCAAAGGTAGCTTATTGCAGATAAAAGAGGCACACATGAAGAACAAACTAGTTTGCAAGAAAAAATTCAATATTCAATTTTACCTGGTGTTAACGAGGTTGAAAGACGTCAACAAGTTTTCTGCAGAGAGAAGTGTTTTTACATTTTTTGGAGAATGTTAAAGTTAAATCCCGTTAGTTGTTACACACCGGGCAGATTGTGTGAAATTTTGCGTTCCACATTTGACCCATCCTCTGGGGAAGCGGTGCGCTGCAGTCACAGCCACGCTCAAGATCATTTTGGTGGTTAAACCTCTCAATCCAACCCCTTAATGCTGAGTATCAAACAGTGAGGCGTACGCTCATTCTTTGAGTCATTGGTATGACTTTACTATGGATTTGAACTCTCAACCTTCCAGTCTCAGGGTCAAAACTCTACCAGTAGGCCACTCAGTTTCAACATTCCCATAAAATTGCAGACTTGTACAAATACTCACTTTCACAAACACTTCTGGTGCATTTTTGAAATTGTTTCTGCCAACAGAGATACTGCCAAGTTCAAGATGCGTTTTTTTTGTGTGTTGGCTAATATTTTTGTTAAAGCAAAATTATCCCAAGAAACTGTCCCAGTCTGCCAGAACTTTTTTTTCCCTTTTTTTTTTTTTTACTACTGTTCACCAGGAGACACTTCTTTTTTTGGAGGGGTGGAGGTGTTAGTAGTTTCCTGTAAACTTCTCGGTCAGTAATCATGGATGCCAACTTTAGAATAAGTGGCTCCTTATAAAAAACAGAGAAGTCATGGTAGCCGTACATGTTTTCAGTTGCGTCTTTTGGAGACCTGATATCTGGTCAAAATATCAACATTTGTTTGAGTGACAGGAGATGGTGGATTATTTCAACGTGAGGCGTGTTTTCAGCTGCGTGTTGCGTGTGCACATTTCCTGTCCTCATCTGAGTCGTTTCCTTGCCCTCAGTGTTGTTTTTTCTTCTTTTTATTAGTTCGACTCCTCGATTCTTCACGTGTGTCTGCCAAAGCTGCACAGGCACATCTCTGTCGGCAATAATTGGATTGCAGTGATGGGAGTGGAATGGATGCTGTTTCCTTTATTTTCAGCTTGGTTTATACCCTTCTATAAGTCCTCTTTCACAAACATATCCTGTCAATTGGAGCCAGGTTTATGTTGGTCTGGATGTGAGGATCAGGAGGATGAATCCTTAGTGGTGTCAGTCAGAAGACTGTCAGAGGCGGAGTTGTACTTTTTGAGAGTCAACAAACTTTGTAAATTTGGCTGCGACGGCTTACCCTCCTACGTTCTTCACGTCCCACGCAGACATCTCACTCGAGCGGCATCATTCTTGGTCGAAAAGAAAGATGCTTTTACAAAGACTCACTGTCCCCTCTGAGTTCCCTCCACCCCCTACTGTTTTATTCACCTACTATGCTTGTCTTTCAGTTCAGACAAAAAAACATTTGAAGATGGGAACGCATCTTGTCAGACTTAAGTGAGAGGGATGTTTCTTATTGATTCTCTTTTGTAGTCCCTGCCTGTGGAACTTCTTTCTGGCCCTCTTTATGAAATAAGGCGTGTTTTATTCTATTGACTGGCTGCTTTTTTTTTTCCTATTTATCGACCGAGTTATTAAAAGCACAGAGCTTATGAGTCACTTCTCCTTCAGTTGCTGCAGGGAAAGGTTTACCTTCCACTGTTTGTGTTGTTGATTTATGACATTTAATTAGTCCAGAAACAAACCATTTACTTTAGTGAGAAAAGCCAGTTTTCCCTCCTTTATTTTAGAGGCACCCATTGTTTCTATTAGAAAATGAATTAAGGATTATTTTATACTAAAAGGTTATTAAATGTATTTGTATTTGTAATTTGTAAAAAAGATCATTTTAAACCTAGCAGAAAATGTTAATATTGATAGAAAAATTCAATTTTTCAAACTGGTGGTGTCAACACATTTCTAAGTCATTATCATCAAAATTGCAAGAATTAAATGTGTAAGGATTTCATTTAAATATGTTATTTTAATTTACTGAAAAAAGCTTTAGGAAATTTTACTGAAGGTCAAATGTTTTTGTCCCTTTTTTCCAAATGTTGATCAGGCATTTAATACTGTCGCTCTGTTGTAAACACTTCTTAAATTATTGTAACTTTTGAAGTCCCACTCCAATAATCTTTTAATGTATTTTATTAGCATTGCCAGTTATGATTTTGCTGTATTTAGATAAAGTAATAGAACTTATTTCCACTGACATTTTTGTCTGCTCTTGATTGGCATAGGTTTAAAAAAAAAATACTAAGAAATGCAATTTTAAGCTTAATTTTCCTTATTTATGTCCTCCATCATGAGAAAATTGCCACAAAAACATGTTTAATTCTAACAGATTCTGAAAGTTGATAAAAGGAGCTTTATATTGATATGAAAGTGCTGCATTTCGGTATATAACAGCTTCACTGAACTTGCAGAATCCATTGAAATTACGGTAACTGCACAAACAGTTGAAGGATTAAGCATAAATAAAGGAGCAGGTGTTATTTTAAAGAGTTAAATGCTGTAGAACCTTTTTTAAGGTGGATTCAATAAAAAGTGTAACTCCTCTGCAAACCAGGGCTTTTAGATCTTAACCTAAAGTCCCATTCCAGTCATCATTTGGAGTGATCGCCTCCCCCTTCCCCATTATCCATCTTTTGATGTGCTCTTCTGCTAGCTTACAGTCCGTCACTGTAAAATAACAAAATATGTCCTCTATCATGAAAAAATGCCTCAAGAACATGTTGAAGACACCAACACAGGATTTTCATGGGAGAGGATTTTTTTTCTATTTTAGATGGATGCAAGTTACTTGTTGTTCCCATTCAATCTCATGTTCAATATATCCTACATTTGAACCAACAAATTTGATATGGATGATGAATAGGGGTGATTGATTGTTTAACACCCAGCAGTTTATCTTATATTTATCAAATTTTGTTCTAAAA
Source organism: Oryzias celebensis (assembly GCA_014656515.1). Classification (NCBI taxonomy): domain Eukaryota; kingdom Metazoa; phylum Chordata; class Actinopteri; order Beloniformes; family Adrianichthyidae; genus Oryzias; species Oryzias celebensis. The sequence goes on from BNCR01000012.1 coordinate 7,325,366, forward strand.
CAGGGATTTGATTGTTTCATTGACAGTCTATAATAAACCACTGTCAGGCTGGTTATTCTTTCAAATATTAGCTGCTGTTACTGCTTGTACACGTGATGTTACTTGAGCTCAATAACTGTGAAAAACCTCCCAAAATAATTAGCCCCATTCATCACTATTCTAGTGGTAAATGCAACCCCTAGTAGACCTGATTTCTTTTTGGGGCCTCGGCTGCTTCCTGATGCCAAATGTGTAAAAGTTCAGCTGAAAGTCACCTCCCTGAGCTAGGAAGTGTAAACCCGCTGATCTGTGAGGCTCTGAGCTCTTCATCTGTTGCTCCGCTCCCTCTCTAGTCTAACTGTCGCCTCTCTTTGGTACAGGTGTGAAGATCCGCTCCTGCTCGTCCTCTTCCTCTTCTAACTGTCCCCTTCACTCTGACTCTGAGCTAAATCAAACAAAGTGAGCCAGAATAACAGGAAAGCAGCAGCTTTAGACTCACAGCTCATGAGTTCCATCATCATGTCCTCATCCCTGCCCTCCTCATCGTTTGCTGCACCAGCTCGCCTCTCCCCAGGAGCCTGGGCAGCTTTCTGCCTCAGTCCCTTATTTTCTCTTCCTTCCTATCCTCCTCTCTCTGCCCCACCTCCACCTCCCTTTATGTGAGTATTACTCATGACAACCAGCATGTGAATCTGGTGTCTGTGGCAAAAGCATAGGGCCCAGCATGTGGTGGATCATCCATTTGGGTGCTGGTGAGCCTCACCCCATGATTTCTTTGCTAATGACTCAATAATAAGCTCTATTTACATGCAGACAGTCCCAGTTGATTAGGAATCACATGAGCAATGAGCTAATCAGCAATTCATAAGGTCTCAAATCTCTGTTCCGCACTAAATTCAAATGTGTCTCCTCTTATAACCTGGTCAGAGAACTAGGAAACGTCTTCTTGTAGAAAATTACAGTGATGTTTAGCATAAAAGAGTAGATAAATGTGTTTTTGTCACAAGGAGACTTTGTTTAGCTGAGCATTCTGTTGTCTTGGATGGTGAATGTGAAATCATCGTTCAGTCATGAGGCTTTGGGGTCTCTGGTGTCAAAAGAGCTAGAAACATTAAATTTGAGGTAATTACCAGTGAAAATGGACAATTAACACAGCAGAAAAATGTAAAATACATTTTTTTGTATTTTCAGAACAGCAGCACCAAGCTTAAAAAAGGCCTACGGGTTGTAAAAAAATGAAGGGAAAGTAATAGTATCTGTGTGCATTTACACGTCAAACTAAAATGAAGTTAATGTCCTGGGAAAAAAAAAACAGCGAAATACCTATTAATCAGTTTCTCTTATTCAATAAAATGTGTAATATAAATAATCTAAATGAATGTTTGATCTTCACTTCCTTAATAATTCTGCTATTTCTAAAATCAAACAGTGATAGGAAGGAATATTTTAAATGGCAATCATCATTTGCTTGAGTCCAGCAGACTCAATCTTGGGTTTCTTACATTTTTTTCGCAAAGTCAATTATGGGGGAAAATCTGTCAAAAGTGTGTGTCACTGTATCGCTTCTGAAATTTGCTAAATGAGGCTAAAAAATAAAGAAAAAAAACTGTCCACTTCTCTTTTATATATATTGATGACCATGACCGTTAGATGGGGCACCAATAACGAGACTCTGAAACTGTCAGTGGTAAAGAATAAGACTAAACATGAATTTATTTGTTATTTTATTGACACCATGATGCAACAGATCAGTAGTTCACCAAAGACAGAACTGATTTTAAAAAACATGTATTCAAAAATGCGTCATTTCCTCCTGTATCTTCATTGAATTGCATGACCTTTATTTTGCCACTGGACTAAATTTTGACTGACTTGAGACTATAAACAAGATCAGTTTCTCTTCAGGATAAGACATTGTGGATTTTGATAAATATTGTACTGTAAAAGAAAAGGAAAATGTACTACTCAGAAGAGCATGGTAGTTCACACCAAATGTTCTCGTGGTCTCTGTGAAGGTGTTTAAGCCTGTAATACTGAAGTCAAACATATATGAACTACCGTAACTCTGTTAAGGTAACCATTTATGGCGAACAATATTGGATCAATCCCGTCATACAGTTCTGAGTCGGAGAACAACTCGGACGAGGAAAATGAATGTGCGCAAGGGGGGGAAGAGGCAAAGTGGTAGTAGAGACTTTAGCACGCCCAGGTAATATCTGCGTCATTAGCCCTGGGTTATTCTAGCATTGGTGATCCATTTGAATTAAGAAATACACATTAATGCAGTTTTAATTGTAAATTATTTTATATTGTTCCTCTATTATAACACAAATGCTACAAAAACATGTTAAAAACACAAAAAAGACCATTTTTATTGGAGTCGTCTTTAAACACAGCAATATCTCATATATTACTTACATGTTCTGAGTTCTGCTGTATTTGTAAACATAGTCTTATTTGTGCTGTCACAGTGGATGTATGATATGCAAGTTTTGGGTCAAATTTCAACTCAAGCTTGTATGACAGTAGTCTTATACCTATTTTATGTGATTGTTACTAAAAATGTATTTTTGTTTTACTAATTCCTCCACTATTTTGTTTCTCAAACTAATTATAAACAAACCAAATGAGCTCCCCGAAGGCTGAAATATATAAATGTCTTTATAATCATGGCTATAATAGAGTTTAGCTCAACCTCCTGTACTTTCCGCTTTAGAAAAGGACAGGTGGTGTTTTTTTTTTCCTTGAAGAAGTTTGTATTTCCACATAACAAGTCCATCATCACTGCAGATTGCATCCTCCTCCTGTAGGAGCAGACACTGTAGGCCTCATTAAGCCTTGTAAGTTCATTTCTCTGAGCGGAATTGCACCATAAGCCGGATCTTTGGGGAAACAAAGTTAGCCGCCACCAATAACTGAGAAGAATCCTGGAGGAAGTGAGGTTTGTTATCAAGGCTCATTTTCTAAGAGAGTGAGCGTAATTGTGTGGATGTGCGCACTGGTGTGTGTCACGGCTTTGTTGTGGTGAAATCAGCGGCTGCAGCGTTTTCTATTTCTGGTGTGGAAGCAAAGCCTGCAGCTCTCGCTTCGCTTCCTTAGTCCCATCCACCGGGCTCAGGCTCTTTTTCTTCCCCTGGCCCTCTATTTTAACAACAGGGGAGCTGCGTGCTGGAGATAATTTCCCTGACAGCCAGCACAACAGGGATCCAGACAAGAGTCAGTGTCTCGTGTAGCAACAGCTTTCGTCTCTGTGCACTCAGGTTAATGAGGTGTAATGTGAGTGATGACGACCGAGACCAGCTTTAAGCTGTACACCTTTAAAAAAGAACAATAAAAGCAGGTTAACAAGCTGGGATGTGTAATTTATTTTTTCTGTTTTTACAGGTATAAACAAGTCATACCTAAAATCAACCCCCCTCCGCCCTCCATGAATCGCAAGAGGTCCAGCAGGACATTTTCTCCAGGGTCGGAGGTCACGGCCATGCCCCCGCCTGCTGAAATCAGCACTATCGAAGTCGCCCCCAGCCGAAGTGTCAGCCTCTCTTTCCCGGACGTGACCCCCGGTTCCCTGTCATCAGCTGATTTCCACTCCTTAAGCAACGGCGAGAGCAGCTCCTCTTCTGCCAGCGACGACTCCGGCGTGCGCTCTGAAACCAAGTCACTGCTTTCCCCTTTGCGCGACGAAGACGACCTGTTCGGGGATCGCCACATGTTTTTAACGATGACCAGTGTCTGCGGAAGCCCCCTGCAGGAGAACGGAGACGCCACTCTGTCATCCTCGGAGTCGACGCCAAGTGAAGCCAGCAACATAGCTTCACAGTCAGAAGCCGGTGAAATACCTCTTCCCTTCTCCTCTGGGATGAATGACACCTGCCTTCACATCAGTTTTTCAGAGGATGAGCTGCTGGAGGGCGGTCAGGAGGACACCAGTGGCCCCCAGCGGGGTTAAGTGGATGACCAGATGCCGGGGGGTCTGGAAACTTTCCATATTCTCCTTAAACTGGGATTTATCTACTCTGGAGTTCCACTAGGCTCCATTTCAGGACTTTAAATACTTCCACTTACATGTTACACCACACCTGTAAATTATTAGCAAGGGGACAGATTTAGTATTTTTCTAATGAACTTAATGATCTGTTTACATTTGAGCTACTAGAATAAAGGAAGATCCATGTAGCAGAGAATTTGCTGTAGAATTGAAACCTAAAAAAATCAACACGTTTTATTTTTGCTAGTTTTTGACCTCAGATTATTATTGTGCAAGACTCACAATAGTGAAAAGTAAAACAGAAATGGTGCACTCCTGTATGAGATGATCAGAATGGTGGTGATGTTGGGAAAAGCCTCAACTTTTGGGATGCACCTTTAAGCCTGACGGATAGAAAGAAACTAGAAAGTCGGAGATGGAAAAAAGAAAAGCTAAAAAGCAATTGCATTTAAGAGAATTTCTTATTTAGTTTTATTGACTAAAAGTTTCTCTACATGTTTATATGTATGACAGAGTATTAGGGCCACCAAAAGAAAGGTTGACAAGATTTAAAGTTCTAAATTTACAAGAAAAAAATGCAAGTAAATTTATTGCTTTAAATCTCATAATTGTACAACATTTTTTCTTGTAAATTTACAAGATTAGGACCACACACAAATGAAAGTAATTTTAAGAGATTAAAGTCGAAGTGAACATACAGTCCAGCAAGTGAATGCTGTGTGCAGCAGAAGACCAGCTTTTTTGATGAACAAACAACTTTGGTGTTTTCTCTTGTTAATTTAGTACTTTTTTTCTTGCTAACCTATTACTTTTTCTTTTCAATTTAGGTTTTTTTTATTAATTTACATGTTTTAAATGTGTAAATATATGACATCTAAACTAACACATTTACAACTTTAAAACACAGAATTTTATGAGAAAAAAAGTCATAAATCTAGCCTGACTTTTAAAGTCACAAATAAATATACGGAACAACTTTACTCTCATAATTTAAACAACTTTTATATTTTTTGTAAACTGACCGTAATACTTTGTTGTTTATATGAAAGGGAAACAGAGAAGATAGAAGCAAAAAATACAACTTTTTACTAAATTGGAGTTTCCTTAGAAATCCAGTTACCTTAAAGAACCAGAAAGTAAACAACAAGGATGTAAGTTTGACTAAAATTCCGAAAACTTTGCTCTATTTTCATGCATCCAGCAGTTCAGTATTTTATTCTCAATACTGAAAACATTTTGAATGAGAAAAAAAAACAGTTTACTATAAAGTGTTCTCTCCTTTATCACGGGAGTTATGCTCTAAAAAAACACGCTACAGGGGAAATCCACAAAGTGGGATTAAAGACACATTTTGGCTGTAAAACCCCTCACCACACATTTTACACCACGCTTTTCTCAGACAGACATCAACATTTCAACTCTTTTCTCTCTTGTTTAAACTCTGAAAGTTCAGACATTCATAGAAAAAAAAAATCCAGTATAGAATGAAAACAAAGATCTGCACGCAATCAAAGATTTGGGTAGATTTGGCAAACTGAACGGATTTTGTATGGAAGACGCAACATGGGGGAGATTGACAAGGTCAACAGCCAATTAGGACGGAGAACACAGTTCTCCCTTAAAAGACAAAAAAAAAAGCTTGCAAAGTTGAATTAAAAAAATACAGGAAACAGCGAGACCGCCAAAGGTGAACTGCGAGGGAACACTGTAAATCAAACCAGACCTGAAATAACTGAGATTTATGTGCAGATCGAACGTTTTTCTGTTGAACTACTTTAGAATCATATTGTGATGATTTTTTGACAGTGGTACGGAAAGTTTGCCATTGTCACCTTTAGAAAGTGGAGGCAGACAAAAAATAATAATATTAAGGGAGGAAGCAGCTGAGAATAACGAGAGAAAGTGAAAGGTGCAGATGTCCAAATGACAAACCAAACATTTTCCAATCAGAAGTGTGGCTTTTCCCAACAGTTCACGAGCCTGGGAGCTTCACAGCAATAACACCTGGATGAAAGAAAATAAAGAGTTGTACCTAAAAGTCTCTGTCCTGTTTTATTTTGAAATAGTTCTAAAATGGAAAATGAATTTGTTGTGCAAATAAAATTACAAATGTTAATTTTCAGGTTTGTTGATCGTCTTCAACACAAGCCCGAACAGAGAAAACCAAACGTCTCATGCGGTGAGAATACATAAGGAATACATGTGTGGTGTGAAATTATCACATTTAAGATCCTTTTTTAGGTACCTGCTCAGTTTGGTCACAATATTTTTTTGTTCAAATGTCTTCAAAATTTCCAGAACTACAAGCTTTCTTTCAGTTTCTTCTGTTGGTTTTTTTTTTTCAGAATTTCCTATTTTAGTTTTTCAAGCGCAGATGATTTCTGCTAAGCACAAAGAAGTGACATTAACGCCTTCAGGGTCTGTGTGAGAAGTATTTATTAGAACCAAGGCCCCTTCTGCTCTAAACTGTCGGAGCTGGTTTGTTTTTTCTGAGAATCCCAGTCTTGATTTAAGACAGTGAGGTTGCTTCCCTCTGTGCCAAACCTTCAACATGGTCTGGATGATCAATTATTCAGGTTATAGTGTCTTGACACTCATCCCTTCTTTCTCTGCAGAGTTTGGGTCTTGTTTGATGTACCCATTCAATACTGGACTGTATTTGATCTGTGATCAATCTAATGCGGCTTTTAAAAGCCAGTAGGCAGTTTGAAACTGAAACCTCGGCTCTGAGGGTGGTGTTTAAAAACTCAGGGCGGTCAGATGGCAGCGCTGCAGAAAAACCATCAGTCTGCGTGGACAGGAGGAAGTCCCTTCAGGACGAGCTGATCTGGATGCAGGGCATGGCAGGATTGTATTTCATATAATGCAGATTAAATGTATTAAGAAGATCATTCATTTATTGGACTGCAGCATTGTTTTTTTTGTAGTAAGCGTTTTACTTTTAGCTAGTGCTAAGATAACTAGGTACCATTTAGAATCGGCTGATTATATATATTTTATATTTTATTTTTTTCAAAACAAACTTGATGGCATTAAATAATCTAAAATACATTTGAATGTCCTGAGTTGAGTTAGAAAAAAATGTTTTTTATTGCTGCCAAGTACCTTCTAGATGCATAACTTCAAATAAAAACAGCACAGCGGATGGGTGAACAGGAAATTACATTTAAGAATGCAATTTTGAAAAGCATGCAAGTTCAGTTTGTGTTCATTCTTTTAATATTGATGTAAAGCAGCTTAATGTTTAGCATAACCAAGATGTACTTGCAAACTTAACATAATTTAAATATCTGCATTTATATACAATAGGTCAGTATTAGATTAAAAATAAAGAAATATTAACCTTATTTTACTAACCAATTATCTTCTAGTAGTTTATTGTGAAAAATTCAACTTGCATATAATATAGTATATAATAGCTATATAATATAGGCTCATGTATATTCAAGTATTTTGAATTTAAATAATTAACATATACTATCAATGAATTATCAATCAGTGAATATACAGTGAATGATTGAAATGAATGTTAAACCTAATTTATTCTTTTTTTAAATTTAGTTCAGTTGAAATAATGATTGCTCCACCTTCTGAGTTGTTGTCTTGATAGAAATGATTTTGAGACTGCCACTTCATACTTTTTGGACAAAGTTGTAGGTTTTAGACCTGCAACCTATTACTACAAACTGGTGAAAGGTTTCTGTAACCTAGTTGTAACTCCAGTCTTGTAATCTGTTTTTTTATCTAGAAGGACTTAAGGGAAGGCAGGAGTCTGCAACCTGAGGCTCCTGAGCCACACTCCTGCCATTGTGAGTCTTTGGCTTTGAAGAAACATTCTATGATTTAAATAAATAATTGATTTGTAGTTTTGGTTCGTTTGTTGTAGTTGAATAAAATTTAGGTTTTCAACATGTCAGATAACTGAGCAAAGTGATGAAAAAAAGAATGATGGTTTATTAGAATGAACTTTATGCTGATTTTCTTATCTTTCTGCACAACACCTTTAGTGGCAAAGCTCTTAAAGTATATAATGGCATTTATATATATATATATATATATATATATATATATATATATATATATATATATATATATATATATATATATATATAAATACATTTTTTTAAATTATACACCAATAGTAGTCATGCATGAATTTGACAGTAAAATAGCATGACAGTGCACCAAAGTCACAATGATAGAAAATACTACGCAGTGCTGGTTTTTGATATGGGCGAAGTGGGCGGTCGCCCAGGGTGACATTTTCCAGGGGATGGCACAGATGAGGAAAAAAAAGCTGTAGTTGGTGCCAGAAGATGCCCATTTGCAATAAAAAGAAAAGGACAAAACTATCCAGTGCACAATTTAGAATAAAGAGGAACGCAAACCAAGAGAAATGTGAAAAGTGCAACGGTATGATATTGAACAATGTTAAAGCCATTGTTTAAGCTTAAGACAACTTTATTAAAAAAAAAAGCCCAATAATTATATTTGAAGAGTTAGGCTAAGGCTATTGTTTGCCTACACTTTTAATGTTTAATTAATTCAAACTCAATTTGTGCATTAAATACAGCAAATTAAATACAATTTTATTTTCTCTCATATCCAACCAATTGTAACTAATTTTAATTACATATATCCAGTACTTCGTCTTTTATTCTCAGTGTTATTAGAACTACTTTGCGGTGGTTCCTCAGCTTGTTGTCAGAAATTGCATTAAGAAAATTTACAGCTTCAATCCCCTCTACTTTAGTCTAAGTATTTTGTAAGATTGTTCCATTTTTCTATTCATATTAGATGCACTTCTAAAATATTTGTGGTACATTTTTAGTTTCTACTAAGAGAAATAGACCAAGTTTATAGTATATTTTCTATGTTGATTTGTGATTTTTTTTTTAATTATTTAAAAATCTCAAATCAACATATATAATCCTTAAAAGAGTTGCTGTTGTTTCCATTTTAAGTCATTTAATGACAGACTAGTAATCTACAGGAATTTTCAAGCTTTAAGTTGCACTAGTTGTATGTAGTTTTTTTTTTTAATTCTTACAATGGAAATCCTTTTAAAGTTAAACCAAACATATGTGTGATGTTATCCTCATAAGAGTTACTCAAATTTCTAGAATTTTTTTATAACAGTCCCATAAACTGTAAAAATGTCGAAACTTCTAGTTGTACTCTATGTAATAGGTATTTGCTAAAAAGTAGAACTGTACATTTGTGTTGTAACGGGGGGGGGCACTGAGGGGCACAACTGATGTGGTTCGTTTTGCTTTCTTGCATTTTTTTATTCTGAATTATGCATCTTATTTGGAACGTATTTGAAATGTGTATTTTATTTTGAAAGGAACTTTTGACCTAAAGTTTGATCTGTGCGACAAAATGTCTAAAAAGCAAGCTGCTGAAACACTGTTGCATTTCAAATGTACACTAAGAAAACTGTAATTTTCTGCTTCTCTACAAGTAATCTTTTTTTTTTTTAAGTCACCTGGTATGCGATGAAGATCCCTGATAAAACTCACACATGACTAATTAAAGAGAGAAAAAGACATCCGTTTGGCAAAAATCAGGGAGTCTTCATTATGCAGGTGTCAAATCAGCTCGTTCTCTACATTTATTCTAAGTACCATCTCCATATTAGAAATATTTCTTAACGCAAAGTATTTGTTGCCAGTGTCTGTCTGTGTGGCACAGCAAACTGTCCTCTCTTGTCCATTCTCTTTTAATAGTGTCTCAAAAATCTGCCCAACAGAAATGAAATGTTGAAGAAAGTTTGTTGATCTTCAGGATAGTGTTGACCCCGGAGGAGATAGAGTAACCTCAGGTGCAAACTATTTCCTGTCCACAGAGACGTTTCTTTTTAACATCAAGTGGAGAAAAAGTAATACCTCTAACAGCCTCGGCTATTATAGGCCGCCCAGAAAGGTCAGCAGCAAGCTGAAAGCCAAGGATTTCCACGAGCTCTTTCTGTGAAGCTCATCATAGATGACGGAGAAGGGCTTCCTAAACTCATGAGGAATTTTTCAGCAAAAAAGAAATGGATAAAAATGTGGTTTCAAAAGCAAACAACTTCAAAACAAAATATTGAACGTTTTTTTTATTAAAAAAGCGTTGAGGTCAAAAGGGCAGAGAAAATATGCAGAGGAAAACTCATGTGAATTAATAGTGTGAATAGCAATGCCAGCATCATTATTATTTTTTTTTTTAAATATCCTGTGGGACTCTGGGGTACAATATAATTGATGGTTTGCACAGAAAGTTAGGAATATGGAGTTACAGCATAATATTATCCCTGGCAGCTCTGTCGGTGAAGCAGTGTGGTTTTTCGTGGCTGCTGCAGGAAGCAGCCTCTCATTTTCCTGCTGAACATCTAAGCAGGCAAAAGGGGGGAGAGATTCAAGAAAAAAAGAAACTGCGTTGAAGGCTTGGCTTCCTCTGGTTTTTGTAAAGTGTAACAAGGTGCTGAAAAGTAACGTAGTTTTGTAGTTTTTTCTGTGGCTGATAAAGCCTTAAAGATGTGTACAGTTTGTTGGAGCATGTGGAGCATCAAACCTGGCAACACAGATAAATTTATGCCTTTTCTAAAAGGGGTATACTGCAAAAAGAGGAAGTCTACAAATAGGACAAGAACCCTAATCTTGAGAAGAAAATCACTAGAAAGACGTGAAATTATCTGTTCCCACAGGCAAGTAACTTTTACTAACAAGAAATGTTATAAAAAGATATCAAATCTAGAAACAAGGATTTCCACACAAGCATTCCAAAAGGGAAAATAAGCTAAAGGCCAACAGTTAGAATAAAATCCAATCGAATGGTATACAGCCCAATAGTAATTATTTTTTGCTACCTCTAAGTAAATGGTTTGTATTTGTTTAGTTTGGATGTACTTAATTGTAGATTATTTTTATTGCATTGAGAAAAAACTGGTTTAATAAGTGAAAATGACTTATTTTAGGGGAAAAAAACAAAAACAAAATGAGAAAACAATCTTAGTTTATGTTGGTCAATCTTAATACTGAATCCTGAAAGAAAAAAAATAAATCTAAAATTTATTAGGACTTTTTCTTAAAACCTAAATCTAAATTTTGGTTTCTAAAACAATGAAAATCATTGCCAGTTTGAAACGTCCATATCTATTGAACTTCAAAATAACATACATAGAATTGGACCAAATCATGACACGAAAATGTACTTCTAATAAGGCAAAAGAAATTCTCAACTGTGTTGATTTTGAGAAATTTAAAACCTGGTAAAACAAAATTGTTGTTTTGTTTTTCAACTAGTTTGGTGTATGTAGTGATTATTACTGGATTAAGATAATAATGTATTCTGATGACGGTCAATAAGTACATATGCAAGAATATAACATATGAAAGAAACAACTCAATACAGATGGGATTGGCTTATCCCTACAGGGAAGTTGCTTTCACTGCTTTGCTCTGGTGGTTTGGCCCGACACGACCCTGTATTTTATCCTGGCTGCTAGACCCGCACAGAGAGACCCAGACTTGGGTCCCCTTGTGGCTACATTGTTAGGCAGCAACTCTAAGGATCCTATCCAAGGAGCCACTCTGGATGAAGTTCATTGCACACGTTGGGGATCGAACCCTAATTTCCTACATTTAACCATTTTGACTGACATATATATTAGTATTGTCCTTGATGGCGCTCGACAATTAAATGAGTTATTTTCCAGAAGGCTGCTCCAGGCTCGAGCATAACAAGCCTGCAGCTTGCATGTGTCTCTTTTTGTTAACAGAAAACGTGCTAAAGCTGAGCATTTTAATGACATCTCTACACACACTCTCACAGTTGGAGACCTTTTTATTGCATAAGATGTGTTCTGGGTAAAAAAAAAAAAAAAGCACCAATTTTTCATGGGGGTGGCCACGGATGCAAATACACATGTATTGACCATTTGAAGAGAAAAAAAGAGAAATGGCTAAAGAAAGATTTCAAAAAAAGAAATCGGCTCCCAGGAAGGAGCCACACTGGAAACGGTCGTGAAGCAATGTCATAAATCTGGTCAAAGTTTCGGTGAAAATTTGAAGTTGCAGAGTTGGCAACAATTCGCGGGGTTTGCTTGAATTTGTGGTAATAGTTGCGATCGCAACATCGTGAATTCCTGGAGGGACTGATTGGGGATGAAATGCATAACAGATGCAAGCACACTTAATAGTGGGCATTGGGGTGGCCAGGTGTTGCCAGTGATGGCCACAGCCACCCCTTGGTGGCAACATCAAATCCATTCAATATACTCACAGTCAAGTACCGTTTAACTGCTGTGAGGGGAGTTGGAATGAACTATTTCATATAATCCGTGACTGTTTAATCCCCAAGAAGCCTTTAAATCTATATTATTCATATGCTGTGTTCTCACTGAACCTTATGCGCGCAGCATATTTTCGTTTGCCACCTCTGCTTTGACGTTAAGCAACTTTGCTGCTCAACGCATGTTGCAAAATGTGTGCACAAACTTGATGCTCCTGCTGTGTATGGGAAGAGCTATCATTTTTTTAGCCTCATTGCTTCATGGAAGCATCGACTGTATATCGGGTAAATCAGATGATGTTGAGATTGGGTTTATTCATTTTATAGAGCTGCGCAAGAGCGTCTGTAGACACGTTTCTATGTCTGGGTTCATGGGATGATTCGGAGACTGGCGAGGTTCACCATCTAAAGCACGAGCTGCAACTGAATGACAGATGCTTTCAGCTGCACTCTGCCTCTGTATCACCCAGGAGGTAGAAATAGAAATAAATTCAGATTTTTATTAGTTTTGATACAAACAAGAAAAATATCTTTAGGTTCAGGAGAAGAATGATCAAATTCTCCTCCATATTGGTTTTGTATTTCCCCCATCTAGTTACATCATCAAATCTGGTTGAGTCTTTGCCAAACTTCAGACATTTGAACTTGAAACTGGAAACCAAATTTTTGCTAAAATGCGCTGCTGCTAGATCGCCGCGCCACGCCTGACACTCAAAACAGAAACGCTAATTGTGTCTGTACATTGACTTAACATTGAAACTGGATGCACAAATGACATTCGTGTGAGCATAACAGAATGAGCTGCTTGTGTAACTGAAATGTCACTAGCTTGTTAGATCATGACCTGAATAACCTTTTATCGGCTTTTGCAGGTCTGTGACTCACATTTCTGCTCTGTTCTCCTAACCCTGTTAACCTCTCAAAACATACAATCACACAAACTATGGTTGTTGATTTCGCAACTGGTTTTAGATGTGCCTTCTTTGCCAACGCACCAATTTATTTATTGTTAGCCTCTTCGCAGTTAAAATAACCTGACTGTATTCTCACAGCGTCTCTGTAGCAACCAGGCCTTCAGTGAGGCTTCCCCAACCCCTATAAGCTATTCAAACAGCTCATTCTTGCGTTTAGTGTTTGCTTTTAACAGAAAAAGTATTAACAGATGGGGTGCAGTTGGAAAGCTGAGGTTCGCACATACATGTGATATGGAATCCAATCTGTTTGTTTGTGTATGGAGATTTTTATTGCTCGTGCTTTGATCTTATCATCCTGTGTGGACATATCAGACATCAGTTTTACTCAGCAAACACTCATAAGTTACAGCAAACACAAAGAAAAATCTCTGGCTACAGTAATTAAAAAGAGTTATGGAGCCTGAAAGTCTGTGTCAACAGAGGATTGTCCTGTTAATACAGGAAATTGCTATTTCGACCAGCCTCAAAACATTGTTCCTTTCAACTGACAGATGAACTGGACTTTGTTTCTTGCCGATATCCTCAAACTTGTATGGATTCCTTGTGCACATGCTGCTAATTGATAGAAAGTTTCCATCTTGTTGCAAAGACTCTCCCAACAAGGCGCCCATTTTCTTAATTTTGTTGTGAAATTGATTTTAAAAGCATCCCCTGTGTTTTTTCAATTATAATTATGCCGTTTTTTTCACCTGCTCCTGTTTCACATTGATTTGAATGAAGGAATTCTAAGAAATGCAATTTTAAGTTTAATTTTCTTTCCACGTCCCCCATCATGAGAAAAATGCCACAGGAACATGTTAAAAACACAATTTTCAGTTCAGATTGTCCCGTGATAGTGACACCCTCACACACTGATTGTGTATTTTGCATTAATATCTATGCTAGAGAATTTTACTTTTTGTTGATTTATGTGAAACATGTTCATTTTTCTCTCAGAGCAAATAGAAGTGGAGTGCCATTAACTTTAAAGATCTATTGTGAAAGCATTTTAACGAGATACATTTGGCTTCAGTCTTGACGTGTTCCCTACAGGCTACCACAGTTGCATGTTAATGTAATAGGAGCAAATAAACATGGGTTTTGAAAACATTTACGGGTACAGCGATCAAAATTTTATAATTTTTCTACATTGTTCACCACAAAAAATGTACAATAATCTTTATTTAAAATGTGTCTGTAGTAGGTAACGTAACTTTTGCAGGTACATAATACACAGCGAGGGTATCGAGGACTAGCAAGTCTATCAAACTGTGTTCCTATTTTCTAAAAATGAATTCTTTGTTTTAATAGATCATCAGAAAGTGACAGTTGGACAACAGGGTTCACTAAACTGACTACATTTAGGATGTCAAAACCGGTCCAAAGGAAGACTATATAAGTAGATGACAGTTGAGAACAATTTTCTTTTTTATACATTTCAAAAATCCATTATGTCTTTGCTTTTAAATGTAAATAGAACGTATTTAAATTTACTTTCCCATTTTCTCTCCACCTATTCAGTTCCACCAAGCTCAAATGTGACCTTAATTTCCATTGTTGCCCTGCTTTCCGTATTATTTATGTCATTAACATGAGTTCATAACTGAATATTAAACTGAAGCAGAGGAACAGACCCGCATTGATTTTTGCAGCGGTGAGGAATCACTCCATTAGGATTCACTGCGGTTATCCCTGTGTGTGACCTTGACTATAATCTGCCATCTGGACAAAGTGCTCAGTAGAGCCTGCGCGCACAAATGTTTTTCGGGCAGGGGGTGCGAGTCATTTCAGTAGAAGCTGTGTTGTTAAAAAGCTTCACAGGCACTCATTAAGTTCACCTTTACAAGGTCTTCTCCATATTGAAAGGTTTTGTCTCCGCTTTGAAATGAAGAATCACTCTCTGGTCTGGCAGGAGGTGTTTCTTGTCATTTGGTCAAATCTATTTTATTCCACACTAGCGTTCAGTCCTATTCGGGTATGCTAAGTTTAGCGTTTAGCTAAGTCTGATTCTGGTTTCATAATTTCACAAAATTTCTTGTACTTTTTGGCTCATGGCAACTAATTTTAGACACGTGGAGCATCTATACCTTTCTAAAAAGATTTGAATGATTTTTTTTTTAATTTTTAAAACGTTTTGCAGTCGTGATATTAATAGCAGTGTAAACAAAAACCAGCAAACCCGTGCAGCATGCTAACACCATTTGCTGGACGCCATTGAACAGTAACCAGTGAAATTTGTTTTATTCAAGTTTTTTTTAAAACAAAATACTTGTAACCTGATTCATATGCACAAGACTCACTGAGTGAGACTGAACTTTCAGATAAGATTAAAGACCTAATTTAACTTTATTTTAATTTCCAATAAAAAAAATATTGCTTCATGTTTTTGCCGTTTAAAGTGATGCTAAAGTGAAAACCTGGATTAATTGGTGAAGCAGTTAATCCCGAAACCTTTTCAAAATTTCCAAAAAACAATGACGGAACACACTGCGCCAAGTTTGAGTGATAAAATTAGGACAAAAAAGAAAAACAGAAAAACTTGGTAACATAAATTCTCTTTTGTCAAAACAAGACAGTATCTATACAGTTGCCAAAAGGCTGCCAGCTTCTAGAGGCCATTATTTTGAAAATATAGTATCCTACATTTTTGTATATCAGTAGTTTAACTTTAACTGTTATCTGCACACAATATTGAACTATTCTGTATTCCATTGGCCCAATAAAAAGAAGGATTATCATAAAACTATCAAATAAATTCAAAAGAAGAATTATTGATATTTTTTTACTGTATTTAAGACAAAGCTTTACCCCACTAAAATATTCTGTCAAATTTTAAGAATAAAATGTAATGCCTGGTAAGCTCTTGAGTTCCTTAAATGAATTCCTGCCAGCCGGAGATCAATCTGATTACTAGCACAGCAGTGACAGATTGACTGGAGTCATGCTCAAGCAGCATGAGCGCCAATATCCAGAGAGCTGTAGACGGGAGAGCGTCCCTGCTCATTTGCAATACTCAATCTTCTCCTCGTCATGAGGCCACGCAAGCACAACAACAACACACAAACACACACAAGAGCACATCAGGCTGAAGATGGACCTGAACCGAGAGGCATTGATTTATCAGTTTCTGCCTGAGTTATGACTTTTAATTTACTTTCCTGTTTTTATGAGGTGTGTGTGTGTGTGATGCGGGAACTCTTATTGTTGAAAGTTGATCATATTGCCGGCCAGCGGTTGCACTTAATGGATCATTTGCTCACCATCTCTGCATAGTGAGTGTTGAATTTTTCATGGTGTCCCTCTATCGTTTATTGTGTTGACCTTCTCAAAAGTGAGAGTAATACCTTGGTTCCTGCCAATTTAGGAAGCTGTGCATACTTTTTCCTCATCTTCCATAATATAGATCTTCCCTGTGTCTGCACTCTATCCCAACCATGAATGTTTAGATAAGGGGTCTCTGACTTTGAAAGCTAAAAGAACCATCAGGTCCAGAATTTTACTGTCTGAAGTCCTCGAGAGCCACAAAGACCAACTTCAGCATTAGAAAAATACTCTTTATTTATGATTTTGTATCCATTTATAAAATGTAACTTAAAAAATGTACAGTAGTTGAATTATAGTGATAAAAATATGCATGGGATAAAGTGAGATATTTTTCTATTTATAGCAAATGTTTTACTTTTGACAGCAGCAAAACAAATTCCTTTCAAAATAAAATACACCCTGTGTCAAAAAACAGATCTGTTGTATCAGATTTACAGAATAAAAAATGCAAGAATATTCAATTAATCGTAATGTTTTCTATGATCATGAACTTAAATAAATAAACTTATAGTCCCACTCTAATGTTCTTTTTTCTATTGTAAAATTGTTCACAGTGGTCTTGTGCAATTTTTAGCCAAAACCAAAAAGCCTGTTTCGTTTTTTTGAAACATTCTTTTGGAGACCAGCAAGAAAGTTGCTGACAGAATATGTTGCTGACAGAAAAAGCTTCCGCCAAAGCTTTAATGTGACTTCACTGTTGTGTATCTGTTCTTTCCATCTTATGAATAAGCTCATAAGAAATTTGCCTCTAAGTTGAGTGTGGGACTGTTGGTGCGGAAGTTAGCCTTTGCTAATTTCCCATCAACCCTTGGTTTACACTCTCTCCTGCTAGCTTATAGAACCTTACAAGCTTACATTATCGTAGCAAAAAAAAAAAAAAAAAAAAACGGGAGCCAGAAATACTGAGAAACACAGTTGTAATCTTAAATTATCTTATCAATGTCCTCCATCATTAAAAAAAATTCTACAAGAACATGTTAAAAAACAATTATCAATGGAGTAGGTCGTCATAGATCAACAGTGGAAGTTTCAGATCCCTAGTATAGATCATTAATGTAGTTACTAGCCTGTATTTTTATTGTTTTAGTAGCACGTGTTCCAGTGTTTTTTAATTTGTCTCCTTCCTGCTCACTCACGGTTGCATGTAAATCACTTTAGTCGTTTAACAGATGTTTGGGGGGTTGTGCAGTGAATGAATTCTCTTATAGCCGGCTGTTTGTCTGACTGCGATGTTGGACCCTTCGGGACTCGTTCTTCTCATTAATGAAATGGTTCTGTCTCAGCTTGTCATCCCCTCCAGCTTTTTCTTGCATCATCTCAGCTCTTTCCTATTTTACCATGTCTCCTGGTCTCTGATGTCTCATCTGAAACAAAAAAAGGCTCTACTGTGCTACTGTGTTGCAACACAAAGCTTCCTTTTATCTCAAGTGTATCTCCTGGCACTTTTGTGCAGGTTCAGCCACAGTTGCATCCTGAGGCAGAGATCCTGAGTCATAAATAACACTTTTAAGTTGTGGCTTTTTTAATTTAAGGTTCTCATGTTTGCAAGAACTTCTGAAAGACCTAACAGAAATATAAAGAATAAAATATTTTTCCTCTCAAAGGTCACTTGATTTTATTATTTACTCCAAATATTATTTGCTTTAGACACCTAAACCTCTCATTTATTTAGTTTGCTGTTGACTTATCTATATAGGTTTGCTGATATCCATACTTTGGCTTAACATCGGTAAGAGGACCGCCACAGTGAAACTGTCTTTGCTGCTGTGGGTGTGCAGGATTAGAGATGGGAAACTAGAAAACCGATGTTCTGTGTTTGTTTTGAAGAGTCCCAACTGCCTTCTCTGGCAGGACTGACAGAGTGTCTGTTAAGGGAGGCTGGCTGTCATCATGGAAGCCACCCACTGAGAATCGCTTGGCCGACCTCCGCGGGATGACTGGGCAGCAATCTCGAACAGAGAGCACATCTGGAACCGAGCAGATGGGGAAGCGTCTGTTCTGTTCGCGTACTCTGACTCTTTGCTGTTGATTCTGTCCTTTGATTCAGTTTTGCGTGCAAACTTTACCTCATTTAAATACTGTTGTCAAAGACCCATTTCAGTTACAATTTTAACATGTTCTTGTGGCCTTTTTCTGATGATGGGGGACATTATATTAAGAAAATTAAGCTGAAAATTGCTTTTCTAAGTATTTCTTTATTCACATGGTTGTGAATGAGGTACAGATGAAAGAAAATGCTGTAAAAGAAGAGCGCATTTGTCATTTAGAAGAAACCCTGGGCAATCTTCATGCTCCCACCCACAACTCAGAGGTGAATTTCTAATGAATTCCTGCCACTCTGCAGAAAACTATGTCCTAGAAAATGACACAGGTTTTTAAACTTTGGCTGAAAACAGCATAATTATCATTCAAAGAGCACTGGGAACACTTTTACAACAGATGATCGGAGTTGATCTTTAGGACGCTCCCAAATGTTTGAATTGAAACATTTTCACACATTAAATTTGGGTTAAAGTTTGTTTGAGAAAAACAAAGGAATTTCTTCCATCATCAGTTAAAAAGTAATCTTTTTTTATGTGCGTGATACAGCATTATAGAGGAGGTTCTGGACATTTGGGTTTTGCTGAGAGAAAGAGTAGAAAGTAGAAAACTCACATGAAGCTTTAAAGTGCATCTTTGTGTCATCTTACAGCAGGAAAAAGGTAGTTTATTTTCTACAAACAAAGTCTTTGTGGTTGTGCAAGTAACAGATGCTCACCACCTCCACATCACGTGTCGCTGGGAATGAAGCTAAAATAGAAAAAAAACAACAAACTTGGTTTTCCTAAGGGTTTCTGAAAAATCCTAAGTCTGATCTGGAGAAAGTGATATTGTGGAAAAGAGGAGACGTTTTACGATCGGATCGCTTTTGGGTGTTGGGAATGAGAAGTGGGTGACAGCAGTCTAGCTTTAAATCACTCACTGAGGTGTCCACAAGAGTTTTTGTAAAAAGCTTCTTTAAAAAAAAAGACAATGACAGCAAATCAGAGCAATTTCAGTTATTCATCAGAGCTGACTGCTTCTGGAACATTCAAATGTATGCTAAATTGAATTGCAGGCTTAAAATTATGGACTATTTTTTTGCTACAAAGAATATCTTTTGTTTCTTCTGTTCAGACATACTGAATTAACACTGGACGGATTATGTCTGATATCTGAAGAACAAAACATTCAGCCTGAAGTGGGACAGCCATGATAACTGGAGTTCCCTATGCCTACTCAAAATGGGTGATTGAGCAAAACAAAAGTAAAGTGAGTTCTGTTGAGTCCACCCCAGCTGCCAATCAAAAAAACATCCAAAACTAAACATTGAGCTCATCTGGAAATCAAACCAGCAGATTTGACACGCCCACTTTGACCCCTTTGATCCCACCCATCGTAAATTTTAGAGGTCATCAGAAGGCTGCGTGTGGTTATTTTTGCGTGGAAAATTGCTTGGTGGTGTAGTGGTTAGCACTCTCATCTCACAGTGAGAAGGCTTTTGTTCAAATCCCAGCTGGGACATTTTGTGTGACGCTTGCATGTTTTTACTGTGTATTGAGGGCACTCCAGCTTCATCCATCAGTCCAAGAAGAGTGTGTGTGATTACGTGGCCCTGCAACAGAATGGCAACCTGTCTAACATTAGCTGGGATAAGCTCCAGCAACCCCACAAACCTGAAAGAGATTAAGTTTGAATGGGACTTTCTCTCATTTTGAAACGAGCCTCTAGAGGTAATTTGAGGAACTTTGTGTAAAGCACTTTGAGGTGCAACCGAAAAAGAGATTTATAAATAAATTTCAATTTGAACTGCAACATGTGGTACATCCAGGTTTTATTTAGATTTAGGGACAGAAGGTGAGGGCTTGTTTTAAATAAAGACTGAAGAAGAGGTGGGTGACAGATTTGTTTTCTGCTGTTCACAATCCTGGCTTCATATGAAGCAGCATTTCTCAAAAAAATGGAACCAAAAAACCAAAATCTTAGCCTTGTGTTGGATAGATTTTGTCACAACCAGGGTTATGTAGGTTTTGGTGTATAACTGAAAAAACACTTTTAAATGATTTAATCTTTTCCTTTTTTGTTTCCGATTTATGTGACTCATAATAACCTTAAAGGTATGCCGTAATCAACCGCCTGCTTGAGTTTATTTCTGATTAACATCACATTTTCAGCCTAAACAGTCAGACTTTAGATCATTTCTAATCAAGTGTGATTTTTTTTCTTACATGGTCGAGGAGAGAGGCGATGCAGTGCTAATCCCTGAGATGTGGAGGGTTTTAACCCAGGCTCTCTTTGCTTTCTCAGATTTAGAGGGATTACCAGGCTCAATCTACCCGCTCTACACTTCCAGTCTTGGTGAACCCAAATAATCAGATGTGAGAGAAATGTGTGTGTGTGTGTGTGTGCTTCTTACTACTTTATAGTAAGTAGTTGGAATGGAGAAACTACACATTTCAAAGTAAAGTCAATGACATTTAAATTGCATGACAAATTTGCTAAAATGAGATAAAGATACACTAATGTAACAAGACAGACAACATAAAATTAACACATAAGGTAAATAAATACAAAATAAATAAAAACAAGTAAAAAAGTGTTATTCACACTGATAAAAAATGAAAGAAACTAACAAATTCAAAGTTAAACTCTAGCTTTTATATTTCTTCATTATATGAAGTGGGGCTTAAAATAATCCATCTTCTAAACCAGGCACCTCCAACCCTGTTCGCCATGAGCTGCTGCGCTTCTTGTTTTGCAGCTAACCAGCTTCAGTAATTACTGATTCGCCTGATGAAGTGAGCCCAGTTTCTGATCGACTGAACACACCTGATCCAGGTGAGCAGTGAGCACTACTCAGCTATTATCTGACAAAGGTAGAGCACACCCTGGATGGTTTCCCCATCCGTTGCAGAATCAAAAAAAACCCCACCGAAAAGACTATTTTTACAAATCGCCAGTGAACCCATGACGCAGGTTTTTGGACTGTAGGAGGAAGCCAGAGTGCCTAGATATGCACGAGGAGAACATGCAAACTCAACATAGAAAGAACCCAGTTGAGATTTGAACCAGGGCCTTTTCTTTTTTCACATTTCTTTTGTGTCTGTTAAGTAAGAGTTGTAATTTTCTACCATTTCTAGAAAGCCTTAATATTTAGACAGGTCTTCCAATAGAACTGAAATTGGACAAAATAAGGATTCTGAGGCCAGGAACCTGCAACGGTGTGTCTGTGACCTTCAACCAGGAAATATGGACTCAAAGAGCACAAAAATACTCACCATCAAGAGCTTGAAAGAGTTTATTTTGTTTCTTTGTAACTAGCCAAATGTATGTGTGATGAAACATATTCTATGGATCCTTCTGTGCTGTTTTAACAACATTGTGCTGTTTTTGACATGATGCATGCCTATCTCTGTACATATCCCAGTTATGTCTATAATCGTTAATATTCTGAGCTGCGTTTATTAATTTTATTTATTTTTGAGGACTGGTAGCTTGTTAGGGTCTTTAGGGAAGTTCTGAGCTCTCACTGAAGATACTAACTTGGTATGTATTTGTACACAGCTTTTGCAGAATTGAGGAGTATCAGAACCAAGTAGCCCTCTTTGCAGAAACAGAAGTTGAAGCACTTTCAAGAACAGCAACTTTGCTCAGGCAAACGCTGGAGAGGATGAATTAAAACACAAAGAGGGTGACAGTCTGTGAGATTCTGAATAATTGGAGAAAAAGATGTTCTCCCATGGGAAATAGAGATGAGACTCATTGACTGAGTCATCACAATGCACAACATGACACAGCGTTTAGATTAATCAGTGGAATTAGAGGTAATCCATGTGCACGACAGGATTATTCCAAATCTCATTTGGGGGAACGGCTGATCATCACATTCTGTCAGAAGTGGACGGATACTTTTTAATTGTTGTGTTTTTGTGATGTGTCCTTGAGGAGCAGCAGGATGGGGTGGGAGTCCAGACGGTTTTAATGTTGGGAGCAATAAAGTCCCTGTAAAAGCTATTTTCCAATTTGAAGATGCTAATGTCTTCGTAAGGCCTCCAGCGTGCTGTCAGAGCTCCTTAAGTGTGACATGAGTCTTTCAGCTGTGATTGCAGAGCAAACGCTGCAGAACATCAGTATTCAGACACTACATTGTGACTGATTGCAGGCAGTTTCAGATGAGGTGTGTTCATCGCTGCAGCAAAACAAACACAAAGAGGGAGTGTTTGTTGGGATTTTTTTTGTAGTTGCTGATCAAGACCAGCACTTGAAGCCTCGCTTTGTTTCTCCTGGAAGTTGATTCTCTGATTGTATGCGAGATCTTTTAATCAGAGGGGAGATGCTTATGTTTGTTCAACATGACTCTCTGGGTTTGTTTACATTTTTGAACATCAAATCAAGGTTTGCAATGAAGCCCATTCTCCAACTGTTTTATTCCACTGATGTGAAGGTAATATTATTAGAGCATCTCTGAATGTTTTTGAAGCACAAAATATGTAGGTGGCATCACTTTTTTAAAAGTAACAATTTATAAAGAAAAACGTTATTGCAGTAAGTGGGTGCTTTTGCTTAAAAAGTGTGATCTTTCACATTTTGGGCATCCCTCATATAGTGGTGGAAATAGCAGTTTGGGGGCCCCAGGCTAACAGTAACAAGTGACCCTCTTCAGTGACTGTATAAATAGTTGCTTTTTAAAAAAAAGTTCATTATATAAATTATTTACTGGTCCACTTTTAGACATCTTCAATGTCGATAATTCATATGTTAAAATATGAATTTAAAAAGAAAAATCACATTTAAATGTTCAAGAAATGTATTTCATATTTATCTATAATTTATTTATTTTTATCATTATGTCATTATGAGAAACCTTTTCTTTTTACCTGTTTATTTAAGACATTTAAAATAATAATAATAATAATAATAATTTTCTGCAGCTCAACCAGGAGAAAACAGAAATTTTAATTATTGGTCCTGAAGCTAAGAGAGAGAAACAGTTTTTGAAGTTAAAAGAACTTTCATTAGATTATTCAGAAACAGTAAGAAACCTTGGCGTTTTTTTTTTTACTCTAAGCTAACTTTCATCCCACATATTAAACATGTGGTTAAAACGTGTTTTTATCATCTTAGAAACTTGGCTAGAGTCCGCCCACTACTCTCTCTCGCTAACATGGAGATGCTGATGCATGCTTTTATCACAAGTAGAATTGATTATTGTAATGCCCTGCTTGCCGGTCTTCCAAAGACTAACCTTAAGAATCTTCAGCTTCTCCAAAATTCTGCTGCAAGACTTCTTACTAAGACCAGGCGACAGGCCCATATCACTCCAATTTTAAAATCCCTGCATTGGCTCCCCATAAGCTTCAGGATTGATTTTAAGATACTTTTAATGGTTTATAAATGTCTTAACGGTCTTGCGCCTTCTTATCTGTCTGACCTTTTAGTTAAATATGAACCCTCGCGGACCCTGAGATCCTCTGGCATTGGTCTTCTAACCATTCCAGCAGTAAAAACCAAAACTTATGGAGAGGCATCCTTTCAGTATTATGGCCCTCGTTTGTGGAACGGTCTGCCAGAGGATCTAAGAGCTGCAGAGAACATAGATGTTTTTAAGAAAAGGCTCAAGACCCACCTTTTTAACCTGGCTTTCATATAATTTTTACTTTGTATCTTTTACCTATTTATCTATTATCTATTTTATAATGTTTTATCAATTTACAATAAACTATTAATTTATTTTAAATTCCTCATTATAATGTTTTATTGTTGGTTTTTTAGCTTTTAGCAATGTTTAGTTTTTAATTTAATTTTATTTTGTTTCCAGTGCTTCCTCAGTTGGGTTCTCTCTCTCTCTGGGTCGGCTGCCGTTCAGCTGCGGCGGCTCTGGATGGGGAACTGCATCGCTCCCTAGCTGTGGTGAGGCGGGTCCCTGCTTGTGTCGCTGCATTTGGTTGACTGTGCCGCTACTCACAGAGAGAGAGGTCCCAACTATTTGCGTTTCTAAGAACAAACTGTCATGCTCAGCCTGTTTCTCATTGCCAATCTCCATCAGTTAGGGGGTAGGAGGACTGAAAGGGGTGGGGGTTGTGTACAGATCTGAGGGAGGGGACTTTATGTTAATTTATGCTTATTTTTATATTATTGTTTGTTTTTATTTGCTTATTTAGTATCATTATTTTGTTTTATTTATTTTTATTTTGTGTAAAGCACTTTGTGTTATGTTTTATATGAAAAGTGCTATATAAATAAAGATTGATTGATTGATTGATTGATTGATTGATTGATTTTTTTCCCTTTCTTTATCCCCTCTCTGAGCTGTTGCATTTTGGGATACTTTCCATTAAGTTGTGCCGTTTGATAGGATTCTTTTTAGGCGTTTAGGAAGATGTGGATCTGATGTTCCCTAAATACTGAATCAACCTCTGATGCGAAATGGTTTAAAAAGCTTCACATAGAGAGGATTTTTTTTGGTCTCTTTGCTTTGCCTTTTTGCACGCAGATTAAAACTGACCACTGTGCAAAAGTGCCGTAAGCAACAGAACCAAGTAGAAAATATCAATATAAACAATCTGATGGACCTCTAAGCTGCAACTCAAACAGCATGATTGCTATGAAGTGAGATGCTGCATTTGAAGATCAGAAGAATATCCTGCAGAGATGCAAAAGCTTCTGCTGCCTGTCATTAAAGTTCTTTCACCTTTGATCAAACCTTGTGATTTGACACAAAACTTTTGCCTTAATCTGATTCCAAAGTGTTTTTATGATTGGGTTTGCCATCGTGCTCTGGCATCAGAACATGGATGGAGCTGATCTGTCTGTGACATTCAGGTCAGGAAGTTTCAGAAGAATCCGTGCTTTTATGGGCAGATCAGTCCTGGCTTTGTGTGGCTGCAACAAAATAGCAAAGCCTTCACCTTCAGGAATTTGACTTTTTCCACCCTCACCGTCAGATTAAAGTCCCACTCCAATTTTTGTATGATTTAATTTAAAAGCATCCCCAGTGGTCTTTTGATTATGGTTATGTCGTTTTTAACCAAAATCAATCAACCTGTTGTTTTCCAGGACATAGTTTCTGCAAAGCAGCAGTAGTTCATTAGAAGTTTCCTTCTGATTTGGGAGTGGAGTAAGCCCTCCCCCATTTCACATCATCCATCTGTTTACACGCTCTTTCGCTAGCTTACACACCCCGAAGCTAACATAACCGGTGGAACAAAACTAGTGCTCCGTATTGTAGCTATGTATCTGTACAGTTTGGAACCAGATGTCAGCTCGGAAGAGGAAAACGAAGATGTTTATGGATCTATTTGTAGCTCTTTTAGTGGATGCATCAGCATTCACTCAGAAATGCTATTTTGAGCTTAATTTACTTTATACGGTGGAGCAACATTGTTAGCCAGCCACTAATTGTGCAAGTTCTTCCACTTAAAAAGATGAGAGAGGCCTGTAATATATGTAATATACCTCAACTATAAGAGACTAAATTAGGGGGGAAAATCTAGAAAAATCATATTGTCGGATTTTTAAAGAATTTATTTGTAAATTGTGGTGGAAAATAAGTGTTTGGTCACCTACAAAAAAGCTAGATTTGTAATCTGTTTTTTTAATAGTTTTGTGGGTGTTTTTGCTAGAGGAAATGACTTTATGTTAAACTTCCCTTTTTTTATTACTTTGTGTAGAAAATGTGATGATTCATGTTTCCAAAAATCAATGTTGCTGAGTGCTTCATTATTTTCTCAATTGTCAGCAGGTGTGAAGGGGGTGTGGCCAGTTTTTGCTGAAACAGATGCTGAGAAGTGATGAAGAGTTGTTTGGAGAATTGAATTCAGGAGTTAAAATAGACTTAAATGCAGGGCATTATGGAGACCTGGGTTTGGTCACACTCAACCGAGTTACAGTTTTATATATCATCCACTCAATATACCAATAGGTGGCAGGCATGCACCTAAAATGTGTGTGGCAACCAGCATAAAACCAAAGAAGAAGAAGTGACAAAAGTGGAGATAAAGGATTATGAGTGGAGAGGCTGGTGTGCTGTTTCTCTTGGACTCTTCCCTGGTTCGTGAAGCATTTCATTAAACTAAACCCTCTCAGAAGCTGAATCTCTTGTTTGTAGTGAGGTTCTTGCAACACACCTGCTAGGATTTAAATGTTAAGTCTAACTAAAGTGCAAGAAATTTCAGGAGGAGTGTTTAAAGTGGCAGAAATGTGTTGTCTTTGGTGTAGAGGAATGTAAATGTTTGGTAGACACATAGTCCTTTAAGACCACATCTGTATTTCAAATCATTAAAGAAACTGATATAAGTTTTTACAAAACCTAAACACGTCTCTATCAAATAAAACCATTTGAATCCTGGCTGTAATCTATATTGTTGGCTACTTGACAGTTTATAAATCTTTGTTCCTTCAGGACATTTTGATTTACAAACCCTCCTCTGATGCTCTTAAATCTACCGATCATTTGTCCTTGTCTCAGTTTCCATTTTCATCTCTCCTCACGTGTTCTTCTGCCGCCTGCCTACCGTCATGTCAGTTTTATCTGTCACCTCTTTTCTAATTAAAGCTTCTCAGGGAATCGCGCTCTGCACCTGGATGGACAAAAGGACCGAAGATCCTCATCTGGAAGAGACCACTCCGCCATGATCAGAGCACCAAGCTGACTGCAGCTCTGAAGTGATGCTCTCCTGATGTTAGAAATGACACCAGGATGTTGCTTTGATTGAGGTGAGTCAAACCACTTTATATCAGACAATCGCCTTTAAATCTGAGAACACAAAATCACTTTGTGAAAAAATGAACATGTTAGAAATCCTCAAGAGGATTAGATAGTTTAATTTTATTTTTAGAGGGCTGGAAACGGAAGCAGTTTGACTAAAAAAGCCTATTTTTGTTTAACTACATAACCATATTTTGGCTTTTTTTTTTTAATTATGTAGGCATCTGTCCCCTAAAAAGATCCACTTTAATCATGTTTTGATCTATTTTAAAAGCAGTGGTCTTTTAGCAATGATTATGCAGTTTTTAGCCAAAATGTAGGAAAATGGGGTCGTTTTCGAGGACATTGCTCCTGCGGAGCGGCAGTAGTTCTTTCAAATGAACCTCTGAGTTGTGAGTGGGACCTGCTGAGCTCTCCAGCCGTACAGTTTTAAACCAGAGGACAACAAAGACGTACATGTCTACGAGTTGCTCTGAGACAAGTTTGCCGCCAAATTGAAAGCTGAAAGTTTATTAAATGTAATTTTTTAAAGTAGATAAATAAATATAAACTTACAGTTTAATAAAGTTGGTTAAAAATAGTTACAGAAATGGCTTTTGGAAGATTGATGATGGACTTTGACACATCTTCACCCTGTGCTTATAATATTCAAGAAGAAAAGCTTTACTTTTTATTAGACAAAGATAAAAAAAAAGCTAAATATTTATCGTGTTTAACAAATAATGAGATATCCGACAGATACATGTTAAATAGCTCACTCTAAGATAAAATGATAATAATTGTGATGACAGTGATCACTGCTGGGTCTCTGCCTCTGATTTAGCAAACGTTTCCACTGTATGACTGTCATGATTGTGATAATCCCTTAACAGTCTTGTTTTCATCAGTTTTCGTGTCACATTTTTACGCCAAACAACACTTTGGTGCCGCGAAACCTTTTCAGTGACTGGCTGCACGCATTAGCACGTGTTATAAACGTGAATATTGTTTTAGTCAAAAAGTGTCAAAATATGCAGGAGCTGAAAATGAGCCCTTCATAAACAGTCTTTTTTCTCTGATTTTTTTTTGTTTTGTTTCCATAGCCAAACAACTTGATTTGGGATAAAACAAGACCTAGTTTAGGACAAAACTTTATTCATGGCCTGAAAACACAAAAACGAGACTCTCTTGACTCTCTTTAGAGCAAAGATCCTTTTGTGTGTGTGATCATAGTGTTTCATATTTAATCGTTCAGCCAACACTTTTATCCAAAGTAAATTATAGGCTTCTTTGAAGGCTGTGATCTGGGACGAGGCGCTTTATCCAAAGACACAAGTGCGGGATTGAAGGTTTGCATTTACAGCCATTCTTAGCGTTTGATGTGTGTCTTTTGATACATAAGTAGTCGTTTTGATGGAACTGATGCTAAATGCAGACAAAAACATATTTGTTTTCTCTGCACTTAATCACAAAACCAGTTTGTCATCCTTTTGAAAGGTTTTGAAGTCTCAGATTTGCACCGACAACCCTCCAGCTGGGTTTGGCTTTCATCTGCCACGATCTAGAAATTTGGCCTTAAAATGTGGAGGTTGATGAAACGAACATCAAATTGACAGCGAGGTCTTTCCCTGAGGGATCCCAGCAAGCGGCATCAATAACTCACTGATCTCGAGGGGGTGTTTGAAACCACAAGTCAGAGCGCAGGTCAATCACCTGTATTTGCATAATTGTGAAAAAAAAAACTGCTCTCTGCCTAGTTTTCTTTTTTTGTTTCTTATTTTCCACTTGCTGACCTTTGTCACAGCTCAGGTCAGGTGCAGAAAAACACAGTCTCTTGCAGCTTCGCTCGCCATTCCACTTTCATCTCCGACTGAGGAGCTCTAATGAGGCCCTTCCCTGCCCAGCACCAATCATCTGGACACTGTTAGCTTGTGAACGCAGCTCAGCAATTAGTCATCGGAGAGTCAGATGTCTCCCTGAAGAGCAGGTGGGGAGAAAAAAAACTGTGATTACTAGAGTTAAGGAAATTTCCAACACGCACAGAGCTGCTTTAGTTAAGAGCCAGCTACAGTTTGTAGACCTGCAGTTATTCCCAAAACCCCCAAGAATTTAGCCATATTTTAGGGTATTTTTTTAAATGGATAATTTCCTCAGCACAGCAGTACGGTGTAAAAAGTTCAGTGCAAGAGTTGCAGCTATTTAAAGACTGCGGGCTGAGTTTCAGCAGATCTGTTGAATCACGGTAAGTCAGAGGGTTTGAGCAGCAAAACCAGTCCAACCAATGGCAGCAAGCACGCAGCTGTGAGTCACTCTGAGGGAATGCTTCCTCTAAACACCAGGGCCTGTGTTCTCAACCATGTGTGTTTATGTGGGAGTCGTCCGCTCACTTTCTGCTGGATGGAAAATGTGAAGCATAAAGCCTACGAGAACCAAGCAAGCAGCTTTTTAATCAGAGTGGAGACTGCTGGACCCAATCTACTGATATATCTCTCCCCTGGAGTTATCGTACGGCAGGTTTGCAGCCTCATGTCGGAGTAGCTGCACACGAGGGACGCTTTCTAACCCCAAGAGCTGCAAATTAGCAACTATTTTGTCATCTTTAAATACTCTCAACTGTCTAATTCAAAAGATTTAACATACATGAAATAAAGGATGTTGCCTATTTATCTAAGAGTAAAAATCTATCCTTTCTTCTGAGACTGTTAAGGTAGAAACTTTCTTTTACATTTTTCAAGGTTTATAAGCTTAAGTGTGCATGTGTGCCTTATTTTATCACTGAAATATTGCATGCACCAGCATAGCACCCATTCACTGGCATAAGCGGATAGAAAAAGCCCCCTACTCTGCATTTAAAAAACAAGATTTTTGGAACGAAAACGGCTTCAAAGACGACTTCTGATCAAAACCATCCATCAGCGAAAAATCGTTTGGATGGGTTGTGGAGAATGAAAGTAACAGAAGCAGCAACCAGTTCTGTCATAGCGTCATGACACAAGAAAAGAAAATATGTTTGTTAGCTCACACAGAGAGAAAATCGAGAAATGAGAGTCCCACTGGAAGAAACCGAACGCAGAAAATACTTTTTGTTTTCAATCTTGATTTTCCCTTTTATGGATTTGCACTGTGGCCTTTTCCCCCTTTGATTCAATCTGTGGTCATTTGAATTTTTGTGTGTTTTTTAAGCAGCTTTTACATTTCTAATCTCTTTTGTCTTTGAACTACCTTATAATAAACTTTGATTCTACAACAAAGGTGGCAGTTCTTCCCTGCATTTTTCTTGTTTTGTCACTTTAGTTTCTATTTTATCTTTTTGTCTTATAATTGATGTTTCAGTATTTTTGTGAATTAGCACATTTTTGGATTCATTAGGTTGAATTTGTTTGATTTGTTTTGAAGAATTCATATTTTCGTATCTTTAAAACTAAGTATATATTTGGGATTCAACTTTGCATTTTTGCTTGATTTTACATACTAAGAAGCATTACTCAATTTTTTTCTTTAGTTTAAAATGACTTTGACATTAGTGCAAAAATGTTAAACCAATGTATTTTAATAGGTAGATGTTTAACCTTTTAATGTTGCAATTTAACCTTAATTTTGCCATACTTACTGTTTAATAAGGGAGTGTCAAAAGAATTCATTTCCATTCCTGGAAGAAGCCCTCTGGTTACCGCAGAGTCTCTGGTTGAGTCTAAAGGCAGGTGTGGTAATAAGCATGACGTTGTTTGCATGTAATACTCACGCACATCATTACAGATTAAAGACAAGCCTAAAATAAGCAGGTACTACCTGGTGCTTCAGGTTTGAATGTGTAAACGAAAAACTTCATGAAAACATGGGAAAAAAACTGTTGACTCCCCTGCTTTGTTTGCTTTTGGTGTAACCCTTTAACCCTGGAGCTTTAGCATCAGTTTTGATATTCTTTCGACTACTGAAACTCTTCATCCATTTACATAATTAATGTAATTCCAGTGGATTCTGATTGGAGAAAAGCAGCTTTGTGCTGATAATGTAAATAGAGTGTAATACAATAAAAGTAAATCAGCTCTTTCTGTCGCGAAGAAAAGCATCTTTTTGCTTTGATGCAAGACTTTACCTTAGTGTTGCATATGGACACAAAGCCAATATGCAGAGCTGCTTTTGTTAGGCCTCAGAGTTTGCTGATTCACTCTGATCATGTGAACACTCAAGGATTTACGGTTTGTCAAAGTGCCTGTTTTTTTTTTTGGATTCGCCAGCAACATCTCCACCGTTAAAGAATTAAAGTCAGAGGATAGAGCAGACTGTGACCTCTCCATCTGTTTCAGAAATGTGTAAATGCTCGTTACAGTACAACACGTGTTTTTGTAGCAAGCCACCCAGTGGTTACTTGGTGAACTGACCTGGCTCCAATGACTGCCTAGAACTGTTGAGTCAAAGTGTTTTTTTTCTTTGTGAAAACAAGGAATGACACAGAAAACAGCAATAATGAAATGCTTTGACATTTAAACTTTATGACCTTTTTAAAAATAGTTTTCGAACCATTCATACACCAGAGCTAGACTGAAAGCAACATTAAACAATGACATGTTTTTTTTCTTAATTACAACCTTAATGACTGGAGTTGATCATATGTCTTTGGGGGCAGCTGTGCTCCTGATGGTGTAGTTACATGGTCACATTCCAGCACTGCCACCATCAGTGTATGAATGAGAGTGTGATTGTAAAACACTTAGCCCCTCTTGGTAAAGATGGCCATTTATTTGAAGGGGTGTATGGCACCTTTTTTTAACCTTTCACTTTGTGTGGGAGCCAATCAGGGCTAAGGGGTAGAATTGAGTCTCATCTTTAACCTCCATGATGGACCACAATCGTTTGCATCATACATTAAATTAAAAGTTTCATTATAAAAGCTTGAGGAGCGGCTGGATGGCTTGGTGTAGGACTGACGCAAAGCAGGTGTCATATTACAATACAAAATGCCTTACCTCCGGTTCTAGCAAAATGAAGATAATTCAGTCGACAGTGACTGGTCCAACTCGATC
Organism: Oryzias celebensis; assembly: GCA_014656515.1. Classification (NCBI taxonomy): domain Eukaryota; kingdom Metazoa; phylum Chordata; class Actinopteri; order Beloniformes; family Adrianichthyidae; genus Oryzias; species Oryzias celebensis. The sequence goes on from BNCR01000012.1 coordinate 7,357,610, forward strand.
GTCGCCTGCAGTATGCCCAAAGAATAAAACAGACATGAACATTTTCGTTCCACAGGCTCACCAAGCGGTCGACATATTTTGTGGGTCGACGTACGTCACCCATACAGGTTTGCCAATTGTTTTTTCTATTTTTTGCCCGCAGATAACCTGTATCCACCTGTAAGGGGAGTTGTGACCAAGCTTTTAGATTAGCATTAAAGCAGAAGCATCAACAAGCAGGTGTTTTAAGAAAAAAATCGGAATCTGGCAGAAAACCCCACTGAGCTGCAGATCCATGGCGGGGAGGGGGGACAGTTCTCTTCTTGGTCTCAGTTTCCTATGAGTCACCTCCTTGACATCCCACCCAACTGAAGTATGATGCACACTCAGCCCACATAGTTGTATTTTTAGAGCTTGTTTTTTTTTTATTTTTTCCTGCACTGATTGACTAATCTATATTTCAGCGCAGCTGGGTGTTCTTGCAGCTGAGAGCTGCAGAGAGAAGGCCCGTCCAGGGTCTTGTCTGTCACACTGTGGGCTACCATTTCTTGTTAAAAGTTTTACCTGTTGGTGCCGCGCCCCCGTGCTTTGTCTTCGTGAGTTGTCAAAGTGAACGTCACTTGCTGAGTCTGCAGCAAAGACATTGAGGCTGAGATCATCTCAGCTTCAAGTCGAACTGAGGGATTATGGGTAATGGGACTGTAAGAGGATGCAACTGAGGTTAAACTTCATGATAGTTTATCCCTTCTTGATGTTTCCCGTTAACTAAGAAATTTGAAAGAAAAAAACCCCAAACATATTTGATACAGCACACTCAATGAGTGTGGAGATGTTGCCGGCGACCGTTGATGCAATCGGCTGATTTATGTTGATTGCGTAACCATTTCACAGCTGTAAAGTGCTGCATATAATTGTAAGGCTGGAATTTGTTGGAATTACGTAAACAGCTGAAGAGTTAGGCCCAATCTGAATTGCTTCCCTACCACTACGGCTTCTCCCTATCCCTACATTTATCCCTCCAAGCGGAGAGATATGGAAAAAGTTGTCTTCAAATCCAAACGTTACCAATGCTCGATGGCAACATGAATAGTCCGCCAGTCATCTACATTAGAGCGTAGATGCCAACGCTGGAAAAATGCCCGACAAGGATTTGAAAACTTTTCAAAGTCATACAAAAACCAGAGGGGTAGGGAAGCAATTCGGATTCGGCCTTACAGCAGTGTAAGGAATGTCAACAGTGGAGCTGAAGCTCCGGTGAGGAAAAATATGGAGGCAGATTCTTTTCCAAAGTTTTTTGCTGGTGTAACATGATGTCCACTCATGTTATTACATTTTACATCTGGAAATAAGATTTCTCCCAAAACGCTTTACAGGCGCAGAATAGTTTGTGCTTTGTGCCATAGAAAATGTGATCATGCAATACTGCCATCATCATCATGATGGCTTCTTAAATTTCAAAGACTGACCATTGAAAATCCTCTCATGTTTCCCGGACACATCTATTCTGAAATGAGAAGTATAACATTTTGCAATCGGGTTGGTTCAAGAGCAGTGACTCATTGAATGGCTGCAGACAGGAGGAATAATTGGTTGATTAGTTGAGGTAGAATAACTTGAGTTTATGTCTAATCTGCAGTTATGAGGATCTGTACATTCAATTCAAGTTTATTTACATTAGTACAGTAAAAGCTCAAAACGTAAAAAAAAATCTAAGAGATTATAACAATTAAAAGTAAAATAGAATAAAATAGATCACAGATAAAAGTGAAAATAGTAAAACACACCTGCTGGCTGTGTGCTAAGCCTGGCTATAAAAATAGATTTTTTTTTTTTTTTTTTTTTTTTTAAGTGGACTGTGAGGATGCCTGCTGTTTGTGAAGATACAAAGCATTTTTCTATCTGTAAATAATGTTTATATGTGCTTAAATCTGTTTTACTGCCACAAATTGGATGTGATTAGATTTCTTTTCAAACATGTAAGACAAAACAATCCAAAAAATCAATACTCAATGCTTGAAAAAAGAAAAAAGTTGACTGAACTTAAGAAAAATACACGTTGGGAAAGGGGACAGGTAGCAGCCTCTCTCTTTATCCACTTTATACACATTAATCAATAATATTCCACATTATTACATTTCTTTCTTTTTCCACAACCAATAATTGGATATGTCACTTTTTTTGCATTTCTTGTATTTTAAAAAGTTTCTCAGATCAAAAGGCTAAACTGGTAATGCAAAAGCACTTTTTTCTGTAAATGTCTGTAGAAATACAAAAACTCTGTTTGCAGATGCATAACTCCACATAAAAGTCGTAGTTGGTTGAGCCTGACTACAATTTAAACTCAACTTTAAAATAAAACTTCAAATATTTTTTTAGCTGGAGACCAAAACAAAACTTTGACATCAAACCTCCATTTTTTTTCTTTGTTTTTTTTTTTTTTTGCTGCTATTTAGCCAAATCAGATTTTTTTTTTTTTTTAAGTCAGGACTAACTGAACATACCTGACCTGCAGCAAATAGGACGGGGAAGCTAAAAAACCAGCAAGGTGAGAGATCTGGAGGAAATAACAAGGAAATGAAGCAGATGGCTGCTAAAGGAAGTGAAGTGCAAATGGTTTTCTGTCTCATCAGGTGATTCTTGGTGGAGTCAGAACTTTAGCACCTGGGTTAGAGTTTAAAGATCAGCCCAAACTCATGTGGCCTGACCACAAATTTACAGAGTTCACCCCTTTTGTAACTTCTCATGATATTTATGGCATGGTTTGAAAACTTGATCACTCTTGGTTTGCCTTTTTTCCCCATTGTTTTTCAGTAGATTCCCATCCTTTTTGAAGGCCTCTCCATTGGATTCTCGTGACTATATTGGTTTTGCAGCCTGCAGCATCATAGGAGGGACAAACTACAGGAACACCAGAGGCTTTTCGGCTTAGTTTCTCCTCCTTTCTCAGGAACAGAGTGAGTAATTCACCCACAGACACGCTCTGACTGCTCTAGCCTCACATCTCTCTCCTCCTCTTCCTCCTCCTCCCGGAGCCTCTGCGCCGCAGCTTCAGTGTGGGGCTGAAGCTGAAGGAGCGCACTCTCTCCGGACTCTCATGAGCCTCCATGCCCAGCAACATGCACCCAACCTCAACGGGCATCCGCATCCTGATTCAGACCTAGCCCGACGGGGGGAGGAAGTGTCAGCCTGCGCCCTCCGCTGAGGTGATCCGTGCGTCTGGAGCATTTCTTTTTACAAACCTTTTCCTTTTTGTGTCGCCTCTCCGTCCTCTTCCTGCCTCCTTCCATCTCGGTCCATTTGGTTTTTCTACCGGCACCCATGAATTCAGACAAAAATGTGTACCTCGGCAGAGACAAGGCTCTCATGCGGAAGAGAGCGCAGCTCCTTCGGAAAGGTTGCAGCTTCGAGATTACCAGGTAGGTCATCTCTGTCTATTTTCTATTTTCTTTTTTCTCCCGCGAGTGAATGACTTTATTTTTGTCTAGGGCGAGATATGCGCGTTCTGTCCCGCAGAAACGCCACTTTGCGTGATGGCATTCGCTTGGTGGTTTTCTGTGCGTGCACAGACGAGGGGTGTCCCAAAACATGAGCGTCTCGGATTTCCACCTTTTGACTGTACAAATGTTACGCAGCACTTCTCTGGCTTCATCCGTGCGTCCATTACCGGACGCGTTGCGCACAGATGGAACGGCTGTGCGCTTTCATTTTGGACACATATTTAGATTTGTTGTCTTTTTACGCAGGTTTGTGCGCCAGGCGTGCAAAAAACAGGGAGCAAAATATAATTGGACATCACCTGATGTGGTTTCATACCAGGCAGGCGCAGCTGAGCAGAGTTTAACACACATGATGGGGGAGACGGGGGGAGATATGGGGTTGGGGGGTGTCTCAGTGACAAATGGACTACATAATGCGCAGCTGGTGGGGCTGCACTGCATGACAGGACTGGCTTGCCCTGCAGGGGTACCCACACATGGATGACAGACTGTCAGCTTGTCTGGTTTTCCGAACAAACCAGGCACACGATCTGCATTTTCAATCAACTTTGTCTGGGAAAAAGTCAGAACTAGGGCTTCATGTTGCACCAGAGAGCTTGCATGTCCATTCAGCAGGTCTGCAGCTATAAGAAGTGGCAGTTATTTCTTTATTATTTCTTCAAGTTTTGTTCAGGATTGGTCATGAATCTCCCTCCACTGGTTTAGTGATGCTGTGCGCTGTCGCTGTTTGTGAGGCTGAAGATGCACCCCGGCTGCCAAGTCGTTCTGGGTTTTTTTTTTCCTCCCAAAACACAGTCCTCAAGGTGATCTATGCATGCAGGAGTGAGATTTGGCCAGCTTAGTGCCAACTTTCAAATTATGCATCCCTTCTAATTAGCCTGATCTGCTCAAAGACAGAACTCGCCTCAGTTTTACTGGAAAGCTTCCTGGCAGGAAAGCTTCAATGGACAATCAATCAGGGATGCATGTGAAGTGCGAGTGGACGGGGAAATGGAATCCCCTCTATCCGGAGGGGGTTTTAAAAGACACTGAAGTAAAAGGGCTGGGAGGTTGGTGTAAACCTGCAGACAAATTCCTTGAAGCAGCTTCATGGAGAACGTCTCTCTGTTTGGATTTCCCTCAAGCTCACCTGTGGAAGTGAAAGTTTCAGGATGCCCCATTAGATGTTAGTGCTAAAGGAATAGGTTGAGACAAAAAAAAATATGGTTGCAATCATGTTATTGTGCCAAGCTGCCATCATCGGTTTTGATCTCTTGCAGCTAACATACAATCACAATGCAGCTTATTGATGTTTCCATGTTCTGGGCAGCGTGTCATGATGACTAAGCCTTATCTAACAAAGTCCGCAGGCTGCCAGCTGGCCTGTTCTCCTGGACAGCAGGTAGCAGCAGAGTTGCAGGTGGAAGCAGAAACTTCGATGGATAACTGGAAACATTTATGAGGTCTTTTTCCTCCCTGGTGCCACTTTTACTGCTTTTAGGCTGCAGACAGAGATTGTTCTCTCTGAACAACTACTGTGAGTGTGCTGAAGTAAGCTGGACCCATCAGTGACATCATTTGGAAGTTAAAGAACAAACGGTTGGATTTTAGAAGAACCTTTTTTGAAAGCATCAGTTAATGCAGAAAAAAATCTTGCAGATTAAAGCAGACATTTCATGAGCAAGAACATTCTGTCTGTCTACTTCCAGTTGAGTATTTTTAACAGTTGTTCAATTGAGCTTTTAAGATGAATATCAATTAATCATGAATGCGAAAGGACTGATTGATCAGGGAGGAATCCGATTACCAGGAGTCAGTTAATCATTTGAAAATCACACCTTTGAGGGCCACCAATCTACTCCTTTTCCAGACTTTGTCACCTTCATTGCAGGGATAGCAATTAAAGTGTATTCCTATTTGCCTGATTTGTAGCCTGGTCTGCTGTTGCAGCCTTGTGAAATAAAATCAAATATATATCCCTGAATTGTCAGCTGGACCAGCACCTTACAGTTCATACTGTATCTATGTCTTTAAATAACAGCTCAGTCCAGAGCTCGATGAAAGACACAAACGGTTCTTCGTTTTAACCGACATTTATTCGGACTTCTTCAACATGTCTTAACCTGATCTTTGCTTGCCCCACGAGTGCCGTCAGAACTATGAAATAAAATACAGAAATGTAAATTCAAGCTTGCTGCAAAGTGTTCTCGCCAAGAATGAGAAACAAAAACACAAATAAGGTGCAAAATAAACCAAATATACACACTTAATTCTCCTTAAACAACCTGTCATATATCTTTTGCATAATTTCAGACCGGGGGGGGGGGTAATATTTTTTAATGGTCATTCTTGTTTTTTATCTGTTTTATTTTAGAGTATTATTATATCATATCAGTTAGAACTTAGTGATGTCTGGATGCAAACATCAATGAGTTAAGGACCTATTATCCTGATGACCCTTCTCAGTTTGAGCATATTTGAATGACCAAATATATAAGAATAAAATAAACTCATTCAGACATATGTACATTAAATCAGAGCTACTTTCAATATAAATCTTAAGTTAGTGGCTCAATTTGACCCCAAACAAAAGAGGAGCCTCATTTGAATTTATCATTGTCACTTTCCCCCGAAAATTACAAAATCAAAAAAAAAAATTATAATGAATTTGTTGTCGTTTACATGGTGTACAAAAAAAAGCTACCAAAAAATGTTGTTCTCATTGAATTGTGATCTGTGAAGAGTAAAGGACGTCATTGAACTAAATACTGTTAGAAGTGGTTAGTTAGATAATTAAGGATGAGACGTAATCAATGTTTTTGTGAGTCTTTTCTGTGGTTAACGGGTCAAATTGACCCGAGAACATCAGAATTGTTCCTCAGAAACACAACAGGAGGGTTAGATAAAATTAGGATTTTGATCATAAGAAAATAATTATTGAAATCATATCCAATCAGAGATCAAACAAGGTTTTAGTAATAATGGTGAACAGTTTTTAAATAAGGTTTTGGCTTCCGTGTGATAAACTACTTAGTCGTTCCTTGGTGAACTCAGTTAATTTCTTCATTAAAGGTGTTTCAAATAGGAAGTCAGAATGCCCTTTGCTAAATACAAGTCCACAACATTCTTGCTTCAAAGATTTGAGACAAGCAGAAACTACCCCTCCCAGAATTTTATTGGATTTTTTTTAATCATCTTGTTAGTTAGTTAACTGAAATATGATTGAAAATAACCTAATCAGCTGTTTCCTTAAGGCCACGGTCAGATGTTCCAAAATACTGTACCACTGCACTGCAACATAAATACAAGTTTTTCACTAAATTCGACAGGTGGCATCATGGTGGCATTTGTAATCTGGAAGTGAAGGTTGCGTTTTTACGTGCTGCACAGTGGTGGCAGAGGTTTTAAGAAAAAGTTGAAATTTTACGGCGACCGGACGATTTTTCTCTAAAAGTTCACATCAGTCAGTGGGCGCCTCGGCACATTTCAAGGTCTCGCGGTGGCAGTCTATTGACAGGCGGAGATGAAATCGAGCGACAGTAAATGTCTCCTGACGTCCATATCAAGTGCCACCGGCCGCCAGCTGCCGGTTACCCAGGGGTTTATGTAAAGCAGTCACAAATGACAGAGAAAAGCTTCTTGGAAAATCCTTAATTTTATTTTTCAGCAGCAATATTCATGATAAATGAGTCGCTAATATTTAGTGGACTTGTCTTTCAAGGTACAGGTGCATAAACGTATTAATCCAGTCCTAAAGCAAGCAAGCCCAGCATGTTTTTTTACATGATGAGTTTGATCTGTTTAGAAGCTGGACATCCTCCAGGAACAACAAATCTTAACCTGGTTAGTGTCTCCTCCCAACATTTTCCCTGACACTAGCAGCCTGTCTCTTTGAGGGCTCCTCCTGTCACTGAACTCTCCGTGTGTGAATGAGATCAAGCTTCACGGTGACATTCATGTTTGAGTTCATGAAAAGAGGCCGGAGTTGGGCTAGAATTATGACAATGCTCTGTAAGCTTGGTTTCTACAAAACGACGACTTCCTGCTTTAATGGAGCCTTCAAAAGAAAAAATCAGTGAGTTCAGTGAGGCTAACAGAGCTCTGTGTGTGGAATTAGTTGAGTCCTCATCAGTCTTTCCTGGAAACTTTGAGGCTCATTTAGGAAAAAAGCATGTGCTGGCAGAGACCAGTTGGAGAGGAGAAAAGCCAGTCCATCGCTCAGCTTTTGCACCGTTTGTTTTTATTCACGCAGATCTTCAAACAGGAAGAGATATGGAGTCTGCTCGCAGTTCAACCAGCACAGATTTGGTTTGATTGCACGGATGGGTTGCTTAGAAATGTGCTCTACTCTTTCATCATTTTACCCAGCCTGGTCATGTCACGCCGCTTTTCTACGCCAGCCTCCAGCCGCTCATTACGGGAAGCAGCTCAGGACAGAACAGTTCACCTGTGACTCCAGCCAGATCACATCAGAGGACAGACTCTGATGTTCTGCTGCCCGTGAACTCCTCTGCCTCCTTTCTTTCTGCATTTACGGTGACATTTTACCAGCAGTGTCTTCATTAGTGCAGACATATGCAAATACTTGGTGACGACAGTGAGCCACACTGTCACTGCTCTGTGCTGCGTTCAAGTGCAAGAGAAGACAAGAACAGAAGGAGTAAAAAAAAAAGTGAATATGTTTTAGTGTTTGGTCTCTTGTGGTTTCATTCTTAAGCTGTTGCAGATGCTTTACAGCTTTAAGTTAATACCAAACATGTGTTTGAGATGTTTTCTGGATTGTCCAGCAGCCTGTTTATGTTTTCTCCAACAAACACGCAGCTGAAATCTCACTGGTGTCCCCCTTTGCATTATGGTCTATCAGCAAGCATCCCACAGGAGCTGTGTTAGAGGCTTTCTGCAGGCTCAAAGACCCACTCCAATGAAAAACGTGTTTTTAACATGTTCTTGTGGCATTTTTCTATTGATAGAGGACATATTTTGAAATTTAGGATTAAAATTGCATTTCTGAATATTCCGTTTTTCAAGTCGTTGTGAATCAGGAGTAGATCAGAAAGAGTGTATGTGTTTCATAGAACATACGTGGTTCCATTCTGATGCATCCAGTTGTAGACGACTAGATCCATGTGTGTTTTTCTTGTCTGAGCATCTGGCATCTGGCTCCAAACTGTACAGCTGGATAGCTCCAAAATCACTCGCCATTTTTGTTGTACCAGTGATCTTTGGTTGGGGGTGTGAGGGGCTGTGAGCTTGCAGGAGAGCATGTAAAATGTAACTTTCAAAATAGATCAAAACAGAATTGATGTGGGTCTGTAAAACCCGTCTTTGCTCTGCATTAAAAAAACTTGTAATGTGTTGATTTTCTGGCTTATATGTAAAGTTTCTTATAATTTTTTTGCATTAGAATGTCAAAAGGGAAGTTCGTCACGGCCTTAAATTAGTCTATTACAAAGCTTTAATTAATTTACATATTTAGAGGGGGGAAAAAACTCCAAATTTACTGAATATTATAGCTTTGTTTTTAAAACACAAAGTAAAAATGTCAAAGTTTAGGTCTTATGCGTAACAGCATTTTCCATTTACTTCATCTATCAATATCACAGAAGCAGAACGACAAGATTTTCCCCTCACTTCCTTAAAGGCTCTTTGTATTTCTCTTTCGACTATCTTCCTTTTCTCTGGAGGAGGTTGAGGTTGGAATGTTCTCTCCTCATATCTGCTCTCTAATTTTTTCTGCAGATTCTGAATGGGAGCTGGGTTCAGGCTCTCGCTGAGCCATTCAAAATATTGTTCTCTGGTAAGCGTTTTTTTGGCCACTTGAGCTGTATTTTTAGGATCGTGCGCATGTAGAAAGGACCAGCGCTGTTTTTCTGAAGGCTGCCGGGAATCGTAATGAATGCCTCTTTTCTTATAACGCCTTTTACCAAGTCTTATGGAGTTTAGATGAGTTGTTTAGATAATCTTTAAGGATTTTTGCTTGGCCTCATTTGGCAGACCTCCGTGGAGAGCTTTCAATTTTTGGGAGATAATGGAGCATTTGCTGATCCTTCTTTTTGTGTTGGCTTGTTTGTGATATTTGGATGATGTTCAGTTTCAAAGACGAATTACTTTAAGATGTTTTTTAGAGTCATCAAAATACATTTTAAAAGCCTTTGGCTCAATTGACTCTTCAGCAAGTTTGCGAATCCTAAATTGTAAAATTTGTTGAAGAAATAAGGCGTGAATAAAAAAGTCAATAATAAAACTCAAAATGAGGAAAATAAAAAAATCACTTTGTGGTAGTTTAAAAAAAAAAAAAAAAAAAAAACTGGTGCTTTTTTTTTTCTCTTTTATTAAATCATTCCTTTTTTGGTCCTCTAATTACCCATGATGCACGCTGGTTTTGAGAAATCTCCTCTGGGAAATAAATGTTTCATTTGCATATTTGATTAATTTTAACATTCAAAAGTGTCCGTTTTTCCACATAAACTGTTAACAGACAGAGGACATACTAAAATAACTAATTGAGTAAGGAACGTTTTACGTTTTGGTTGCAGTTTTTTTTGGAAAAAGGCGTCCGCTGTACGCTGCATTGTTTTCCTTAGAAGGTTATAGGTGGAGAAAATGAAACGGTTCAGCTTCGCTCAGCCTCGCAGTCAGTCCCTCAGCGAGGTCTGGTAAACACTGGAGTGTAATCACTCCCATATGTGGCTGCATAGTTCAGCTCAACAGACTCGTTTGGGCCAGCAGATAGAGCCAAATTACAAGAGGAAAAGTACAATGAAATAACAAAAAGACAGAAATTGTATTCTTGTGCAAACCTTTAGACTTTGGAAAAAAATCTGCTTGCATTTAAGGATTTAAAGCACATGTACAGGCTAGAAAAACATTTCCATGATAGTTGATTTGTAGTTAAAGCGGCCCAAGTGCGGCCATCTTCAGCTGAACCACAAGCCGCATGCACACCAGATTCCTAATGGGAAGTATGCATTTTCTTTTCCTTCATAGTTTTGTAAATTTCCTTTCTTTTCTTCTGGCTGGCACTCTAAGGGATGTGCAAACGAGAAGTGAGAGCGAGTTGAAGTTCTACCAATAACAACTTGGATCAAAGAGTGTGTTCTGAACTATTCTAGAGAAGCTCCCAGCATGTGTGTGTCGCATCCAACCGAAGGAAATGAAGCCTGTGAGGGGTTACTGCTGGACATTTTTGCCCGCGGTCTCATGGGAGGTCGGCCAAAACGGTTTCTAGGTCTAAAAGAGCAACAGAAGGAGCAGATTTTATGTGTTGCAGTTCTCAGAAATGATCAGCTTACTTAAAGTTGAATTCAGGGGGAATTTTGGTCTAAATGTAAGGGAAACACAGGTACACCACCACAGTTAGAGGTTTTTTGGAATATCACTGACAGATGAAAAACAAGATCAAAACTTATTTAAAGTAAAGCAAAAAGCATTTCCATTATGGGATTTAATGTAGTCACGCTACACACAGTACCTCAAAAAAGGATAATTGAGTTTTATAAATACTATAAGAAAATATAAGCATTTATTTTCTAAAATCACAGTAAAAATGTAATTCCATGTTCCATTCTGCCTGTGAAGCCCACCTCCTCACTTTAAGAGCTATGAATGGAAACTGTTGTTCCTGGATCTGAGGCTGGACTATCAGTCGGACTTTCCTCTCCAGTACCCTGGCATAGACTTTCCCAGAGAGGCTGTGGAGTGGGATTCCCCGGCAGTTGGAATACACTCTCTAGTCTCCCTTCTTGAAAAGGGGAACCACAACCACCGTCTACCAGTCCAGCGGTACAGTTCTTGAATGCCACGCGATGCTGCAGAGACGTCTCAGCCTAGACACTCCCACAGCATCCAGAGATTTGAGGTACTCAGGGCGGACCTCATCCACTCCCGGTGCTTTGCCACCGAGGAGCTCATTGACTGGCATCAGAGTATCCTGATACCACATGTATTGATGGACACCCCTGTGCTCAAACATGGTGTTTGTTATGGACAAACTATGAGGAGCACAGAAGTCCAACAACAAAACACAGCTCAGGTTCAGCTCAGGGAAGCCGTTCCTACAAATCACTCCCCTCCAAGTGTTGTTGCCCACGTGGGTTTTAAAGTCCCCCAGGAGGATGATGGAGTCCCCCGTTGGGGCACTTTCCACTCCTGCTTCAAGAGACACCAAGAAGGCCGGGTACTCTGAACTGCTTTCCCCCCCCTAAGCCGAAACCACAGTCAGAGTTCTGTCCCCCACTCGAAGGCGAAGGGACAAGACTCTCTCGTCCACCCGGGTGATCTCCAACACTTGGCGGCTGAACTGGGGGCTCACAAGTAAGCCCACACCAGCTCGCCACCTCTCACCATGTGCAACTCCAGAATGGTAGACAGTCCAACCCTTCTGGAGGGACTGGGTTTCAGAGCCCAGACTGTGCGTAGAGGTGAGCCCAACTAAACAAGCACAAGCTCAGGCTCCTTCTCTCCCAGAGAGGTAACGTTCCATGTCCCAAAAGCCAAGTTCCATGATCAGGGTTAGGCTGCCGAGGCACTTGCTTACGACTGCCACCCAAACCACATTGCACCGCCCCCTTCTGAGCTCCTGCAGGTGGTGGGCCCACAGGAGAGCGATCCCATGTCGTTCCTTTGGGCTTTACCCAACCGGGGCCCGTGGGAAGAGCCCCAACCCCAAGCTTGGCTCCAGGGTGGAGCCCCAATGACGCCAATCTCTCTACAAAATGAAAGTCTTCCATATTGAATGTATGAAAGTAATAAATGTATCTATAAAATCTTGCCACTGAATAAATGTATACATTTTAGTGGAGAAAAAGGCAATTGTAGCCACGACAAGCCCCAAGCCAGGGATTCACCATACCAGTCCCAACTGTGTGAAAGAGAGAGACCCAAGTGGAAGAGTGAAGTTACAGGAAGAACAGTTAAAGTAGGTGGAAGATTTTAAGGACCTAGGATCAATAGTCCAGAGCGATGGAGAGTGTGGAAAAGGAGTAAAGGAGCGAGTGCAGGCAGGTTGGAATGGGTGGCTAAAAGTGTCAGAAGAATTTTAGCCTAAATGACAGGAAATATGTACAAAACTGTAGTGTGGTTAAAGTTGTGTCAAATGTACACCTTAATGCTTCATCTCATTTTAAATGAATCCAGAATTTGTGATCATTAAAGAAAAATTGGAGGACTTTAGCAGATGACAATATTTTATGCTTCTGTGTAAAAATGAATGAAACTGTTCTTTAATCGAAGAAAAAACTGAGTTTTCCAGTCTTTTATGTTAATCTCGTTTTTGGCCACAAGAGGGCAGACTTTTTCTTTAGAAACACCTGTGGTGGATTGGTCAAGGTTAGGGGAGATTTAAAAAAAATGAAACTAAGAAGTATTCAGGCTAAGAAAGAATATGCTGGTGACATTTAATGTATGGGAGCCTTTGTGCCTTTTCAGAAAAGTGATCACAGAATTCTACCAGGAGGAGAATGAGGAAGTATCTGATGGGCTCACTTTTTTATTTAAATGTTCTCAAAAGGAGGAAATTTTTACTTTTTTTTTAAACCTCGTGTTTAAATCTAACAGGAACAGTGGGTCAGAGCAGAACGGCGTCCAGAGGCTGCCCGATCCGTATGGACAAAAGGTTAATTCAGCAGATCACATTTAATGAGAGCGCCATTATCAATCCTTGCAGCCTGACATTGTGACATTTTGCAGAGGCCACATGGTGACTCGCTGGCATTTGAGATGCAGCAGAAACAAACAGGCCAAGGTCTGAATCTAAATCGTCAGTGCATACGTCTGTTTGCCTGTGCGGGTCAACAGGGAAAAGCTCTCAGGTGAATGGAGCAGTTCCTAAAGCTCTGACAATACCTGGAAACGCAGAAATACCTGGAAACCTTCAATCATCAGCTTTTATGCTTTCTAAATAACTGCTGTCTTGTCAGTTGTCTTCAAACCTTACTCGGGTTATGTGCAACCAGAATGTATTTGTCTGAAACTAAATATGTATTCTAAATATGTATGTTGGAAATGTAACTCACCAGGTAGTAAAAAAAAAAACAATTTTCATTGTTAAAAACTGATATTTATACAGATTTTCAGTTTACCGATGGCTTGGGCCAGAAAAAAAGCATTTTTTTCTGTGAACAACTAATACTTTTAGCTAAACATGTTGAACTCCGGGGCAGAAGTATAGGGGGGCAACAAAGGAACAGCTTCTCACCCCTCCAGCAAAAAGCTTTGAGCCCCCATTTGCCCCCCAATTTTTTGAACCAATATTAGTATCATTATTGACAAAGATTAGAAAATCATCAATCTGCTCACAGGCAGATTTTAAATGAAGTTTTAAATGAAATTTTGAGACCCTCAAATGACGTATTTTACGTATTGTTTACGTCTGTATTTCCATCCAAAGCCCCCCCCCCAATAAATGCCTTTCAAGCTTAGAACAATACTTTTTCTTTATCATAAAAAAAAGAGCTCGCAATTTGTTCAAACCTGATATTCTATTTCTTTCTTTTAATCTTTTGTGTGACTCTTTACAATAGGAATCAACAAGAAATTGGTCTTTTTTTGGAATTTGCCTCCTCTGGTCTCTTGAGGAACTGTAGCTGTACCTTGTTTGTGTCAAATTCAAAAACCCTCAGTGCCCACAGCACCTAATCACACATCCCCATGTCTTTACTTTGTAGTATAATCCATGTCTACATTCATACTGTAGTAAATGCACCAGGGTTCACTTGCAAGTGAAAACTTTTAGGTGGACCAGGGTTCCCTTGTTTTGTCTTCTACCCACATTAGCCAGTGGGGTGACTTAACAGCCTTTGCTTCGATGCATTTTATTCTGCATTCTTTATGATGTAAAATGGTCTCCTAAATAAGATACTTCAATGCATTTCCAAAAACAGAGCGTCAGATATTTGGAACAACACAGTTTGCACTTAAACTTGCTTTAAAAAAAGCTGTAAAAGTTGAAAAAGATTTAGTAAAACTTTGAAAAATGAATTTATTCTTGATATTTTTCTGTTTTTGTCCCCACTTTGTCATTGTTTTTCATATTCACTCACGTCAACTAAAAACATTAACTAGTTTGCATGTTGCTGCAACACAATCCGGACAAATAAAAACTCCACTTTTCTGGATAAAATAATTTACTTTGCATGGCACTGTGTGCAGAATATTTGCTTAACTATCTGCCCCATAATTGGAAGAACCTGCCTACTGTAGTTCAGTTCACAGGCTGAATGGAGCCTCTTTCCTGTGAAATGCCTGCTGTCAGTCAGCTCTTTCTTGTGACATATGTGGGAAAGGTGCGGTGAGCCTGATGGCAGCGGTCCAGAGAGAAGCTCAGAGGGATTATCACACTACCGAGTCAAGAGCTCCTGATCAGCGTTGTGCAGCCCCATGTGCTTCGGCTGCACCTTGTTAATGCCTGCAGATGATGTGTGCACCAAAAACACCACTGGCACAGGCACTGTAAAAAAACCCACACATTATAATCTTACACCTACAGTTAAATCCTTACCTTTGAAGTTGTATTTTCTCCAGAGACCCAAGAGCCTGGGATAGTTCAGCACAGTCAAGCTCCACGCACGCTCATCAACCAGGCAGAAAAGACTTAAGCTTGTTCTCTCCATCCAATTAAATCATACTCATATTTCAGAAAAAAATGAAATGGTAACAATAAGATGATGTGTTTGCTTCTTATAATAAAACATGATTCACATAAATTCCTAATGAAAGATTATTTTCAATTCTCTTTTTTCCACAAATTTAGGGTGTATCTATTATACTTTATGTTAAAAAAACATTTGCACAAACGATTTGATGACTTCAACGTTACTTTTTTAAAAATATATTTTTTTTTTCATGGCTATTTTTCTCTAAGTATCAGTACCACCTATTGGCCAATTATAGAACACCATCTGAAAAAAATCAATGCCTTTATGGTGAAAAAGTCACAAAATAAAACCAATAAAAACAGCTGCTGACATTGTTTAAAGTACATTTTAATGAACTGTTTATTGGCTACTAACACATGGCAGATTTCTTTTAAACCCACACATGCCAGGCCAGTTTAAACAAATTATTTTTATTTTTTAGCTGCTTTTTTTCCAAGGGCAACCAGTTGCCTCTATCTTCTGTAACATCTGATTAAAAAGCCAAATTAAAAAAAAACATTTTTTTTTAATGGAAATACAAAAGTTGATCACCTTATAAATGACCTGCTACTTTTACAAATTCTATGCCATCATGGAATCCAGTTTGGAAGCATCCTCCATGGAGTTTCATTCCAAATGAATTTGTGTTAACTGTTTTGAGCGTGCATGGAGAGGAAACGGGCATAATGAAAGTCTGAAACGTAAAACAGCAGCATCTGTGAAGACTCAAAACCATTTTGAGTTTTGCAAACTTTGGGTCAAGCTGGGGTGATTCTTTATGTTTGCAAAAAGGAAAAAGAGGCTTTAAAACCTGACAATAATAATGTTACGACTGCACAAACAAAATTGAGGTTTAAGCTAACTCCAACCATTTTCTGATTCCTTCTCTACAACTTCATTCCACATTTGTAGTTCAGTGTCAAACCTTCTGTGTGTTTTTGAGAATTTAACGACATTCCCCAGCACATTTTGTTGCACAAATCATTCATCCGTATAGATCTTCTGAACCCACTGAATCCCTTTTTGGGGTCGTGGGTTGCTGGAGCCTATCCCAGTAACTGTTGGGCAAATGTGTGTTACACCTTGAATAGATTGTCAGTTTGTTGCAGGGCCACAGACTCACAATCACACATAGGAGCAATTTAGAGATACCAGTTAGCCTATGAAGCATGTTTTTGGACTGCGGAGGGAAGCTGGAGAGTCTGGAGAAAATCCCGAAAATGCAAAACTCAACACAGGAAAGTCCCATCTGGGATTCAAACCAAAGCCTTTTTTGTTGTGAGGTGATAGAACTACACCACTGTTCAGCTCTCAGCCCAAGTATTTGTTTTGCTTAATATTTTTCCTTAATGGGCGTCACTCACCTGTGAAGCTTGATTATCTTAGAGGAAGTCTTCCCCATATTCACTCTTTGTCTGACATCATGAGTTATACGGTTACAACAGAAGGCACCTGTATGCAAAACTGTGGGACAACAAAGAGCATCAGCCCGAGAGCTGTGTTTATGTAAAATGCATGAATGTTTTTGTGGAACTTCTCAGCTCTAATTGGGGCGTTCAGGTGTCTCATTTGTAACCTGATCACAGGTCAAACAAAGCCTTTTATTTTACTTTGAAAATACGCTGAAGTGTTTCAGTTGCATTTCCAACGGGTTCTTTTCAAAGGACGGTCACTTTGAGAGGATGAAAAAAATAACACACAACGCCGACCGATGGCTTTAGGTGCTTCCGGCAGCACAGAAGGCCACAGATGAGTGTGGGTGGAGAGGAGGGGGGTTGTTGTGTGTATTACAAATTAATGAGCAGCTGAGTGGCATGAATTCCGAGCCAAGCATTCCTGCACTCTTTCATGCTGTGTGTGTTTTTGTAGACGGAGCTACAGACAAGCCACTGTACTGGCATCAGATTCACCTCAGCTCACGTTTCAGCTGCGGTTTGAGGGAGTGTGTGTGTGTGTCATCACCAAAAACTCTGGGAAACCACCACATGAACACAACCCTCAGTCAGTCCTGACATCTGCTTGTCTGCACCCTTGAATTTCCTCTTTAAGGAAAACTTCAATTCTCTAACTCTTCCTCTGAAATTCCTCCTTCAACTTTAGCTATTATCACTGCAAAAACTGCAAAAACTCCTGCCAAGTACATTTGTTTCAGTTTCAGTCAATTTAATTGAGCAGGTGGCCTAGGATAGAATTACTGATTTTTTTTTTTTATTATTATTTATTTATTTATTTTTTGGATAAAATATAAATCATTTTTAATGACAAATGGCAAACACAACACAACCAGCCTATGAATGACCCAATGTAGTGTCATATGTTTTTAAATACACTTCCTCTTTTGACCTCAAATTGTTGTTTCCTCGTTTTATTCTGAGGACATCATGCAGAGAGAGGGTCTAGGCCTCAGGGAGTCACCTTGTTAATGTAAAAATACTTCTGTCACACCAGTGGACACTTTTAGATTCTCCTAAAAAACAAATATGAATAACTTCAGGGACTGGCGGAAAAAGAGGAAATGCTTTAAATTACAATATGGAAACGGGTCTTTAGTTATTTGTTTGCACAAAAGGTTTCTAATTTTAATATTTTACAAACCGACTCCAATGAAAATTGTGTTTTTAATATGTTCTTGCAGCATTTTTCTGTCAAAAATATGCCAGGCGGGCCACAAGGTTCCAGCTCCTCGTCCGAGCTGGAAGTGGATCAAAACCGCACATCTGAATCACTCCAACACTGCTCGCTATTGCTCGCCCACAACTCAGAGGCAAACTTCTAATGAATTACTGCCGCTCTGCAGAAACTGTGTCCTAGAAAGCAACACACGTTTCGTGATTTTGGCTAAAAACAGGATAACTGTAATAAAAAGACCACTGGGAATGCTTTGAAAGTAGAGCAACGGATTATTGGAGTGGGTCTTTAATGAATTGTTGTTTTATTTCAATGGATGAAACAAGTAATGATTAGCAAGAACTCAAAATTGGAGGAAATGGAACCTATTTTAAAGTGAAAAAGGTCCAAAAACTCTTAAAAATGATATAAAGGTAGTTGTACTTTGAGGATATTAACAACAAATGTGTTTAAAGATGAAGAATGGTGGGAAGGTGTCATCCACCGGTTCATTAGTGGTCCATTTGGTTACCCCAATTATACGTTATCAAGCTTATTCTTGTAAAATGGTGGAAAAACATGTTGCCAGAGGATTCAAATGATCACACTCACTTTCAGCAAACTTTCAATCCAAACTATGAAATTCTAAAAGGAGCTTCTTTAAAAACATACCCTCAGAATTGCTCTTTTGGCTACTAAACATTGCCAAAGGTATAAAAAGATGTCTCAAGCTGAGAGTATCCTTGTTTGTTTATGTTTATTGGGACAGCTTAAGTCTAAAATAATCCTGGAATCAAGTTTTCTAAAGTCTTTCCTTTGCAGAAAGACTAGTTTTTACATTTCTTTAAAAACTATATGAAGGTTTTTAACGACTTTTATTTTCCTTTGAGTCTCTATGTATTTTTCTGTTTTCCCTCAGCTGTCACATGGAAAGTTGTGGCTTAGACGAGACCTCAGTCTATTTCAGGAAATTTCAAAGAAGTTTGGTTTTCCTCTTTTACACAATATAGAAAATGGTAAGCGTAAAAAAAGGTTGTTTTTAATCAATTTATTACTCAAAAAAACAGTTGTTTATGACCTTGTTTTGGTGCTCTAAAAAGACACAGAATCAAAGATGGAATTTCTCCTATGCTGCAACATTAAAGTTAGTTTCAGATCAGCAGAAAAGTTCTCATTAATGAGAGTAAGGAGACATGGGAGAGGTGAGATGATGAGTGAAGGAGGAGAGTGATCTGATGGGTTTCTGAGCCAAAGTGCAGTAGTCTTTCGTTTACCAGTCAGCTAATTACTGAACAATCAAGCATTTATTACATTAGAGTCTGCAAACGTGGGCTGCTGCACGTTGAAAGCAAATGGAAATATTAGTGAATTATTAAAGACAGCTGTGAGGTACAGGGGATGAACCCCTTCAGAGACCGTGACTGGAAACGGACGAGCAAATCTGATCCGGATTTTACAGCCTGATTACTAACCAGCTTGTAAGTATGATTAGGATTAGATGACATCTGAAATTAAGAGTAATGAGATTATTATTGGCAAAGAATTATTACTTATGTTTTTATGTTCAGTGCAATCTGGTTGGATGCAGGGCGGGAAGTTGTCCCTCTCCATGGGTGTGCACTACTACGCTCTGTTAGATCGACTCGCAAATCCTTATTCACCTTAACAGGCTGCGCCGATGCAGAGGAGGAGCTATTCCTCTCGAAGGGCGGAGCTTTGTTCCGTGTTTCTAAGGAAGCTCAATTCTGCAGTTTGTGATCTTAACTGCTCATTCACAAACCCACAGCTGAGCTGTGTTTTCTGAATTAGCTCTCCCTTCACCACAATAAATGACTGCAAACTGCACAGTATTACAGATGCACGGATCCATCAACCAAACCCTCTTTTGTCTGTGAGCAGAACCCTCACATACTTCAGCTCCTCCACTTGGGAAATGTCTCCTTCCTAACCTGAAAGGGAATTCCCTCCATGGCTTCATGGAGGTTCTCAGCCCAGCTGCTTCATGCTAATCTGTGGCAGCTCTACTTAGAAATGGAGGACAAAGAAAAGTAAACAGAAGCACATCATCTGCAAAACACAAAACCGGTATTTAGTTCCTGAAGAAGATCCTGAAGAACCCCCAGTTGCATTGATGCTCACTTGATTGATGACCACAATGCATTGTGTTTGAACGATTTTTCATGTGACAAAAATGTGTGTTTATGTATTGCTTGTTACACACCATCCTAATAATCATCTTCAGAAATACAGTGGAGTCTTACATAGTCTTTGAAAAATGTTCACTTTTGTTTGATTTTTACTTCAGGAAATCGGGGACGTCATATTTGATGTTTAAAAAAATGCACTTTATAGTTTTTTTAGTATTTGGGAGTAAAGAGGGAGTTCAGACACAGCCTTGATCTCTGTGACGTCTACACTGTAAAAATAGGTCCCTTAGAAACAAGTCAAAATTCTTACTCCATTTGCAAAGAAAAAAATCTGACAAAAATGGTCTTATCAAAACTTCTTATTTTGAGAAACAAATTCTAGACACTAAGACATGTTTCTCAAACAACAATTATTTTGCTATTGAAAACATTTCTTGATCATTTTTCTTGCAAAACAGAAAATCTGACATTTTTTTCTTGAAACAAGGGTCTTTTTCCTTTCAGTTTTTGCAGTGGCCGCTGCACGCTTCGCCTTGTGCTGCACTCAAGAGTCCTACAGGACGACCAGGCCTCTGAGCTCCTTCTTCATCTCTCACTTGTTGAGTTTGAGGATTGCCACCATAGCAAGCACCAGCAGTGGCCTTGCAGCCACAGCTGTGGTCAGCCACTTTGACAAAGGAGGCATGGAGCAAATCCCTCTGAGACTTAATGTCACCGACTTCCCTTGAGACATTGAGGCAGTCCCAAAGTGGCAGTTGAAGATCCGCCTGACACGTTTCTCTGTCAGATGTTCCCCTTGAATGAATGCGTGTGCACAAGTTAAGCAGAAGGTGTTTCGTAAGATCAAAAAAACAACAAAAAAAACTTGCATATTAGATAGCTTGTGTTCATGCAATTCATGAAGAGTCATTCTGCCCACGATAAAAATTGAGATTTTTTTAAAGAGTAAGTTGTTTAAGCAAAATCAACAAATTAAGCAAACCAAAATGAAGACTTACCACTTCTTAAAGTCCCACTCTGATTATCTATTGATTTATTTTAATTGTTCCCAGTGGGCTTTTAATTATGGTTATGTCGCTTTTAGCTAAAATTAAATAACAAGTGGTTTTCTAGGACATAGTTCCTGCAGAGCAGCAGAACTTCATCAGAAATTCACCCTGTTGATGCAAAAGTTAGCCTCCACTCATTACCCATTAGCCCCTTTTTTTAAACTCTCTCCCGCTAGCTTAGGTCTATAGCACCTCACAAAGTTAGCCTAGCAAAAAAAGAAAAGAAAGAAAAAAAGCAATATTAGAGCTATCCACCCAAAAAGTTCAGAGCCAGACCAATTTGACGAAGAAAACAAAGACGTATGTGGATAATTCGGAATGGAGCGTCCTCCGATTGAAGCACTACAGGCTTTTTTTTTTTGTCTGCTCCTGATTCAAAACGATTTGAAGAAAGAAAAAATCAGAAATGCAATTTTAGGATACTTTTCTAAATACATATGTCCTCTATCATGAGGGAAAATGCAACAAAAACATGTTAAAACACCGTTTTTAATCAGAGTGGGTCTTTCAATTATTCATCAATGGGCATTAAATAAATTATAACTCACACGTGGTAAAAGGAAACCTGAAATATTTTCTTTTGGGGACTAAGGAGACTCCATGAAATGTGATTCTTGACATCGCTTTGACTCCTAACTATGAGCTGCAGTAACTTCGTGTTGTTCCTAACAATGCACAGATCTGAATGGAGCTTTTTGCTGCGCAGAGCCTCCAGCCACACATTGGGGAAAATGACTGGAACTGCGCCTGAGTGAGGGAGGGAGGGGAGGAGAGAGAGATAAGACAGCAAAGCCCGCTCTACCCGCTCTGCTGGGAGCGCCGTTCCGCTTCATCACTGCGCTCTGGGTGGACACGACGGTGGTCGAACCATCAACCCGGGGGTCGGCTTCTGCTGGGAGTTGTTGGTGGTGTTCCTGCGCTTTTAGCAGATAGAGCGGAGGACAGAGAGCGTTATTCCTTCTTTCTATTGATCTTTTCGTTGCTGCTGCCGCCACGTCCGCTGGACTGACACCGCATGGGGACATGAACAGTGCGGATCCAGCCTCTAACAAACTGTTGACTTTCAATCAGCGGTAAAAACTTCGCTCTGCGTGCATGCGTGTCGGTGCTCATCTGTTGAATGCATGCCTCTGTTTTTATCCCTGCGGCATTTTTACGCAGCGCTCCAGACAGAGAAGCTTTTCTGCATCCATCTGTGGTGTCGCTCTATTCGTTGATCATTAGTGTGTCTAATTATTTTCAGATTGCAATAGTTTCTACAGACTACTTTGTTATTTGTTGTAAGGAAAAACTGTGCGCGATGCACTCCATCCCCAAAGTCTCCAATTTGGAAGCGTTGACGCGCAGCGTTTAGCCTCTTTCTTTCAGGATTTTTAAAACAAAAACGTGATCTGTCGTGTTGTCTAACAACAGACGCAGAGTCCGG
This sequence comes from Oryzias celebensis, assembly GCA_014656515.1. Taxonomy (NCBI): domain Eukaryota; kingdom Metazoa; phylum Chordata; class Actinopteri; order Beloniformes; family Adrianichthyidae; genus Oryzias; species Oryzias celebensis. The sequence continues at coordinate 7,379,927 of BNCR01000012.1, forward strand.
TGTGTACATGGAAAAATATGAATTATTCATGTCGTGCCTTTCAGTTCAAAGTAGTGGAGGCGCAACAGAATGAAGCAGAATACGGACATCTGGCTGAAATTGTGCAGCAGTTCAGATGTGATCCAAGGCTGAAGCGAATGCTCACTTGCAGCTTCTTCTTCTTCTTCTTCTTCTTCTTCTTGTAAATGCCACCACTGCAGCCTCCCAATAGATTAAGAGCTTCTGCAGACTGCAGCAGCACAGAGGCATTAGAAAAAGCATTCTCTCTGAGGGGTTCTTTAACATCCATTCATCAAACACAATGTTTGGCTCCATAGTTCTGTCACAGCTTTTTGTTTGAATTTAAACCACATATTCTGATTCAGTCGCTTTTATTAATAATTCAGAGGATGGAAGACCATTATCATTTGATGCAGAACTGCAGTGAGCCTTGATCCACATGCTTCTTTGAAATTTACAACATTTCTTTTTCACTTATCAAGACATTAACTTTACATTCCTTTAGTGTGTGCTGTGATGGAGACTAACTAGTTTGTGTTCATCTGCAGAAGGTAGTGGCCTGTTTATGAAAACCATCTTCATATAGATTTTTTTCTCCTCATTGCTCTGAGGCTTCAGTCATTTTTCTTAGACAAACATCCATTAGACTACTGGACAGCGAACGCTTACATGCTGAAGTGCAACTTCATGCAATGATACTGGACCATTAGTTTGAATTTAAAGGCATGATTTCAGCTTGCTTCAAACCAGCAGGACTGAGATGTCAAAAAAAGAAAAAAAATCAAACCAGTTTTAAAGAAATTTCCATCTAGAAAGTTTAGGAAAAGTTATAAGTTATGATTTTGCAACACCTATTTACTCAGATCATGTTAGCCTAGCAAAACACTGCTTAAAACATCAGTAAAAACAATAGATTGACCTTTTTCTCGCCTGCACAAGGTGGTAAACATTGGTACACTCTTTGTTCGAAGTGCTGCACCATGTTTTCATGTTTTGGTATATACAGAATCAGATGTACTTCCACATTTGAGGAAGTTTCCAGTTTCTTCTGTTTGAATTGCTGAGTAATTCAAACTAATGTATGAATGACTGTAATAAATGTGCAGTTTTCGCTCATTGGTGTTCGATGTACGATGCCTCAATTATGTGAACAAACGTCCAAATCCATGATAAATATCAACTTTCTGTTGAATTGTCTTTATTTCAATATTTTTGAAGTATTCTGACTTAAATAAACTTTAAATTCTGCATAGACGCTCTGGTTGTAGATCAACAGAGAAAAAAAATATACACTTCAATTTTTCGTCGTACTAAATTTTAAATGAGACATAGATACAGTATGCTGATTTTATTTTGAAAACTCTGTGACAATTTCTTTTCTCATAAATAAATAACGTAAATAAATAATGATGGAGGTTTACAGTTTTTTTTTCCCAAGACCCTTACTATCTGGGGGCACTTTACTCCTGCAAAAACAATCTCCCTCAGTGAGTTCTGAACTTTTATTTTAACTGTGTCGAATTTGGGCTGAACAGTGGTTTGCAACTTCACACGGTTCGAATCCCAACTGGGACTTTTCTACGTGAAGTTTTCGTGTGCGGGTTTTCTCCAGGCACTCTTGCTTCCTCTCAAAGTCCAAAAACTTGCTTCATGGGCTTTGAATTGTTTCTTAGGTGTTGTTTTGAGTGTTTTTGGTTATTTGACTCTGTCTCGCACTCTCAAACTGTCCAAAAGAGCAAGATGAAAATGTTCCTAAAGTGTATGAACTTATTTAAAGGAGAAAACCAGGAGAATATGACCACCAAGTTCAGATAAAGAAGATAATATTTGCTTCCAATCAAACTGTGCTGGAACCAAAAAAAATCGGATTCTCTGAGCTGCAGCCCCTTTGGCTCCTCACCAGCCATAAAGCACATTAATCTCTCTTGTTCTTTAATAAGGTGTCAGCACAGCTTGAAAGTTTGTACCTGTTCGATCAGACAGAAACCACCATGTGCACTATTGCTGCTCGGCTCACAATGTTTGGTTTGAAGAGAAACATTCAAGCTTTTTCAACAAACAGCACTTGTCTTTGGGCTTTTAATAAGACCAAGATTTGGGGTTAAAAGAAAATCTTGACAGTCTCGGATTTCAATTTGCACAACTTGAATTATCAGGGAACCTTGTAAGAAACGCATAAAACCCCCAAAGGACATTAACTTCAAGATCGAGTGGCTTAGTAGGAAAGGTGTGTGGTAAATCATGTCATTGCCCTCCTCCAGCTTTCCGTCCTCTAACCCTCCCCAAATGCCTAGAGTAAAGGTGTGTGACCAGGATGCTGAGCTGCAAAAACCGAGCACAAACAAAGGAGGAGAAGATGTGAGGACAGAGTGAACAAGGAAGCGCTGATGGTTACATCCTGTAGCAGACATTAAAATGCATCCTTATACCCTGAGTGCAAATAATGTATTAACAGCCTCACTCTGCTTTCAGTGAAACCTCACCAGAGAGGTAACAGTTAGCAGAGATGTAAGCAGAGGAGAAGATTTTGAGAAAGCAAAAAGCCCTTTTAGGAATTGTGCATGCAAGCAATATGCAGAAAATGCAAACCCTGCGAAAAAAAAAAAAGGTGTGCAGGACCTGTTCTGACAGATGATAAGGGGTTGAAAATCATTTCTCTAAATACAATTTATGCATTCCTATCTTGCAAAAAGGCATTATGTATGTATAATTGGCATTCATGTTTTCAATTTACAACAAAAGACTTAACTGTTTTTTTCCTTTCAAATGATGCATCCATAACTGGCTCCAAACCCTAAAGATCCACTCCGAGGAAAATTGTGTTTTGGGTCTTTTTAACATGTACTGGTGGCATTTTTCTGTTGATGGAGGACTTGCATGAAGAAAATTGTGATGAAAACAGCATTTTTGAGTATTTCTCCATTCAAATCGAGAATCAGGAGCAGACAAAAAAAATGTTGTTGGAAAATGCCTGTAGCAGTGATGTAGGTTCTACATTCAGCAGGCCACAGGCTCCCGTTTCCATTCCATTCCAATGCATCCACTTACAGCCAAATAGATCCATGTACGTCTAATGCACGGCTGAATTGCTCGCCGTTTTTGTTGCACTGTCAATGTCAGCTTGGGGTTGTGTGGGACTGTAAGCTGGTGGGAGAATGAATAAACAAAGGAATGATGAGAAATGAGGCCAGGGTTACAGTTCCGCACACAACTCAAACAAGAATGTCTGATAAACCACTGCGACTCTGCAGAAACTATGTCCCAGAAATTTGATACAGGTTTTAAGATTTTGGCTTTAATTGTGATTTAAAAAAAAAAGAAAACACTGGGCACACTTTAAAATGATATCCAACCAAGTTTAAAACTACATTTTCGTTTGGTTTAAGTAATATTTAATCATTCTGCAAAAGAACACCAGTAGTTTAATGTTGGTTTTGTTTGTTTTAAGGCTGCCACTAAAAACCGAGATGTTACTGTTAATGGTTCTGTCTAGAAATTTGGTTTTATTATAATTGTAACAGAATGAGGAGATGTAAAAACATTAACAACTAAACAGTTCAGTCTTTTATTTGGAGGAGACCTTTCCCAGTCGTGGGTTTAGTGTAATTAGAGACTGTGCCTGGTTCTCAGGACCGTGTGAGAGGTGTTCTGGGATCATGGCTGTGAGGACGGTTTCCCTGTAGTATCTGGTCCCTGCACACTCAGAATGAAGTGCACAGTCAGCATCGAGTCAGACCTCTTCAGATGTGTTGGACTGCATTTTGTCTGTTCCACTTTTCAAGTTGTTGCTATGGTAATAAGTCATCAGCTGGGTACAGGTCACGCTTGTGCTTTTTGCAGGTTTTTTTTGGGGCACCATGGTTAGATGGCCCCTGGCGTTCACTTATTGTTAGAGTGAGGTGCAGCTTTAATGCAAATCTGTAGCTGTTGTTTTGTCTAGAAGAGGGTATGTTCTCCTCATGTAAAGGAGGTTTAGTTCTAGTTTAGGAGTGGTGGTAATAAAATGGGTTGGATTGGTGTTAATAAGGGATAGCAGAGCCTTCTTCTTGAGTTACCCACTCTGTCTTTAGTCTGAGTCATGAGCTTTGAGGGAAAAGACAGAAGCACAAGATTCCAAATAGAAGCACCTTAAATGCAGTTTTCTTCACATGGCTTACGGTTGCAACACCTTTTAGAAATAGACTTGGCATGTGGCCAGAAGCCCCAGGGCTGGAATAGGATCTGATGGAAGGACAATATCCTTCAGGATAAAATTGCAGAGAGGCCTCAACTCGCTGCAAATGTCACAGCAATTTTATAAAGGTGACTATTCCGGCCTACCGTTTGTCACCTTTTGGGTGGAGGTAAGCCATGCAATGTAGATAAATGTCCCAGGAAAGGTATTTTTGGTCATCAAATAGGAAAAAAAAGATCGAAACAATGTGGTAAAGATGTCTTTAGTGAAGCATATAAGCAGACAAACTATTTTTCTTATGTTACACAAACCACAGATGCACTGCTACCCTTGCACCTGTTACCAATATGACTTGGTGTTGAATTAAAGAGGTTTAAGAATCACAACTTCTACCAAAATTAACCTTATTCTAATCATTATAACTCAGAAACTGAAGAGCAATGTCAGCTTCTATAAATGTATATGGAAGGGACTTAAGTTGAGTATTATATAGGTGCTGGAATATGTATATGAACAGGTGAAGGGTTTGTCATTTTAATTTCTAACTAAAAGGACAAAGGAAGTTGTTCGTGGATGGTGTTAGCTTTGTTTCAAGCTTTAGTTCTTGGAAAAAAAAATTACTACTGCTTTATGCCTTTGTCACAGCTGCCCTGATGGGTGGATGCCGGCGATGAATGTGCACGCAGGCGGCACGCACAAAATATCGAGGTTGCGGAGCGCTCCGTCAGCCGGTAGAGCAAAATTATTCAGGCACATTTTTCTTCGATGGGCATGCTGCTGGGAGAGGTTGTAGCGAACATTTAAACAGCACGTAAAGGTCAGTAAGGGAGAAACAGGTGAGATTTTCCATAAATGTCTGTAACTTGGATTAGCCTTTCTCTTGTTTCACAATACACTTACCACACGCACGACAATGGTTAATTCCATTTTCATGAGGTCTCTTAAGGACTGTACAAGCATAAAGGGCTCTGCCCTTAAGATGAGGCCACTCCTCTCTACCACCCTCCTCGGGCCTGGACAACCCAAAAACCCACAGCACCCATAAAGGTCAACCCCCCACAGGTGTATGTGACTAAGGCCTTAGGTCAAATAAGAGTAGTTTCAAAATGTTAATGCCATAGTCAAACTCATACTTGCATTAAACTCATATAAAAACTAGTCAGTTTGTGACACTGCCCACAAAAGATTGGTCAAACGTATTAATTAAGCAAACATGTCTCTGCATTAACTCATCAGATACATGTAAACAAAGGTGTTCCACATATGCTTTTTTTGTGTTTTGAGTTTCTTCCTTCACACATTGTTGCAATATTTCACTTCTTTCCCTGCTTCCTTGGTGTGATCTTTGTGTTTAGGCACTTGTGAAGGAATAACTTTACATCTTTGTGTTTGAGGTGTTAGCTTAAACCAACGCCAACGCGTTTTCTTTTCTTACTTTGCTTTCTATTTTCCCTTTTAATCTTGATGCTCTTGATTACCTGTGCACTCGCTTTTCTTTCCTTGTCTTTCATGACATTAAAGGAGAAACAGACATTTCAATGTCTCTGCAATGATGTGCTTCACACAGTGGGTGTATTACTGACACGATTTGACTTTGAGAATGTGTATAATATGTAGAATGATAGCAAAATATAGCAGTTTTTAAAAAAATGTTCATAAGTCAATCAAGTTTGTCACTTTGGCACAATTTTTTCTTACATTTTACTTTGGGCTAAAGCTATAAAAACAAACCCTCTTGTATTGTGTTAAATCATTGGACTAGTAAATATAATTTGCTGTTGTTTAACTGTTGCCGTCTTGACTTTGTTTTAACCTAATACAAGCAAAACTCTTGTTCTTCATCTTAAAATGATTTTGTAGCTTTTTGGCAATGATCCTATGTCACATCTTTCTCTTTCCTGTGGTATGAGGCAGCGTTCTACTCATTGGCCTCTGTTTTTTAATTCTGTTCTTCCGTAAAAACATAATTTTTTTTCACCTTCAGCTTCCTAAAATGCAGCCACTCCCTTCCTGATCAACACTCTAACTAGACGCATGCTCGTCGTTGTGCATTTCAGACTCTGTTCCAAACTAAAAATGTATTTTAAATCCCTCTGTGGGCCTGCTCCACCTTTTAAAAGAAGCTTTTAGTTCCAAGTTACCCAGGTGGAGGAGAAGATGCAACTGAACATACTGAAAGCTCTCAGGTTATGAGTGTTTTAAAGAGTTTGCTGGTCAAAGACTGCCAAGTTTCAGATAGAATGTCTCTTAGATCCATAATAAAGATATTTCTTTTCTTTTGCTTTTAACTCCCGATTGAATGTAGACACGTTTCTTTTGTATCATTTATATTGTAACTTGTTTGTTGGTTTTCTGCTCTGTTACTCCACTTACATTTATTTTTTCATGTGTGAGGCACAACTTTTAGTTTTTCTTTTAAGTGCTAAATATGTAAACGATTGAGTTTTATTTTGTACTGACATTGAATAAATATTCAAAAAATCCCCATGAGATGCCGAAGTAGCATTTGGCTGTCACAGCAAGCCTCCATCTATCACCAAAGCTTAATTCAATCAGGGTGCACTCTCAGTCAGAACTGGGTAGGTCCTGGCAAGTCGCTGCGCTGCCGTCGGCAACCAGCAAAAAAGCAGAACAAGAAGAGAGGGGGGGATAAATTGAATTGTGGAATTAGTGGGATAAGACAACATGAGACGCCGCATGTGTATGTTTGTTGCTTTATGTTTGATGTGTAGGTGAAGCGGGCCGCCCGTGTGACCATGTGCTTTCGTTACAGCTCTGCCTCTGAGGACTTGGGCTGCAGGCGTGGAGACTTCAGCAGGAAACACTATGGCTCAGTTGAGCTGGTGAGTCCCACCCAACATGCGCTCGTCTGTGTGCTGCTCTCTTTGTGTCTGAGCATCTCCTCATCTTCCCCATTGATTGCCTTTTTTATGGCCCCCCCCTCCTTCCTTTTATTCTCTCCGTCTGTTGGCATGGACAGACAACAGAGGGGTGCTGATGAGTCATGACATGCTGGGTGTGGTCCAGCCGTGTTTCTTTCTTGGCCAGCCCGGGTCGCAGCAGGGTCTTCTTCTGCAGTGACGTATACAATGCTGTTTTCAAAGTATTACTCATCGTGTGCTGTGACTTATATTTGGAGTGTGAGAGGTTGATGCCAGCTGAGTCTGTACGTTCAGATAGCTCACTACGGCAGGAAGTCCTGCTCAGCCATTGCACTTCCTTCCAGGGTCATGTTGTGGGTTTGTCTGTGATAGCTGCACATCACATAAGTGTCAGATTAGTTTTGAGGAGAAGCCCCAAGTTGCATATCAGGACCAGCAGACAGAGGCTACACACTGATGTGACGTGTGAGGGCGGGAGGATGTGAGAAAACCAGACAAAGCTGCAAGGCGGGAAGTATAGACAAAAAGAAACATCTGATAAAACTTGGGATGTTCTTTTTTTTTTGCAATAAATTCCTCTCACACGACCATTTTGTTTTTTTAAAACTACAGAACAGATATTAAAAAAAATATATATTGTTCCAGATTTTAGTAAAGTTTTGTGGTTATTGGAGGCCAGAAGGGAACCCCCGATGACTTAAGGGAAGAACCAGGAGGGTCTTAAAGTAGTTCTTAAAGTAGTTTTAAGTACACAATTAATTGATTTTTGCAGTGTTCATTTTTATGTAATTCAATTACTATCATATAATGATTGGGGCCCCTTGTGAATTCATTGCCCAAAGCCCCTAAAATCTCTATTAGTGGCCTTACTGGACTCTAACACAAAATGTCTTCTAAACACCATTTAAATAGATGTATAAGTCTTATTTTGAAATGAAAAACTTTGAATGCAACAACAACCACCATGTCAGTCTTTGACCTCCAGGACTCTGATTATATATTGCAAATATACAAATAAACTGCCAGAGCATATTCATATTTTTAAGACAAGCCTGACAAATGCCAGTGAAAGTGGTGCACAGAGTGACACGGAGGCCACATTTGCAGTCCTGAATGTTCAATCACAACGGTGTCTTTTTTGTCGGTTGCTGCTCAGCATGGTTGAAGTCCAGACATCACCGTCAAAGATGGATGCTGCTCTGCTGCAGTGACGGCCTGAGGGAGAAAGTTAAGATCTTTCTCTGTAACTTATTTTGTTTTTCCACAATAAAAGTATTGTTATCTGAAAGGGTAATGGCTTCAACAAACAAATACAGAAATTATAAGTTCATTTTTTTATATAAAAGATGCAAAGGCTGGTTGAATTTTTTAATTTCATAAACGGACAAACATTTGTTTTTCTTTCCTTCAGAAAAGATCTAGACTTTTATTTGTAAAATGGAGTGACACAAGATATAATATATATAATATAATATATATATATATATATATATATGTATATATATATATATGTATATAATATGGCAGCTCAAGGTTACACAATTAATTTTTCACCATCTACAACTAATAAAAACCATACGGGCCTCCAGGAACTGAACTGTAAGCAGACTCATGCTGGAAAGGATTACTGTCATTTTTTTTTTTTTTTTTTTTTTTTTTTTTACTGAATAAAAGGCTGCTACACAGAAGACTTTAGGAATTAAACACTTTTTTTTTTAAGTTTGACTTCTCCGCATTGTCAAACTTGACAACAGATACCCCACAGCATGTGTGGGGTGCAGCACAAGTGTCAGCCTTCGTTATGAAACGTTAACTCTGATTCATTTGGGTTTGCTTTCAGAATGGAGGCATTTGTTAACATTAAATTAGAACATTAGATCCTTCTTTGACTCCACTGGAATGTGTTTTATATCAGTGTAGGTTTTAAAAAAACAATTAAACTAGATAAAATGTGTCTTTTTTTAACAGTTTTTTTGTTAAAAATAAGCTATAAAATATGTTTATCTTTAAAGATTCCTCAAAGGCATCCCTCTTTTATACTGCATTTCTATAAAAAAAGGACCATGTTTTAAAAGAAAAGCATTCAATAGAAAACAATAAAATCATAACTTTAATGTAATTTTTATAATTAATCATGAAAACTATTTTAGCTGGGAAAGAAAATACAAAAGTTAAAACTATGCACTCATGAATACACATACAGTAAAGTCAAATGCAGCCAATCATCCATCCATCCATCCATCCATCCATCCATCCATCCATCCATCCATCCATCCATCCATCCATCTTTTCATACGTGCTCACAGTACAAAAACAAGCTGGACCTTAAGCAGAAAAACGATAAATTGTGCTGATTTGTAGCAAAACAGAAGCTTCTTGAAAAATAATATTTTCAATGTTTGAAAATGATGCTCAGTAATTATTATTTTGTGCAATGGGATTTGTCTTACTAGACAATAACAGCTGTTATTTCATTTCATCAAACTGTTCTTGGTTTCTTTTTTCTTGAGAAAAAAAAAATCCAAGTAATGTGGGCAACTTTGCAGTAAAAACATTTTTTTGGAATAATCAGATATATGTAAAGATATAAAATGTGTTTGTCTTTTCCTGGTCAGAGATTTTAGATGCTGTCTGTATATCCAAACTGTAAGACAAATCCCTTACTTTACAGAATTAAATCTTAGAAACCAAAAAATGAAAACAGGTGTTTTAGTCCATGAATCCTACCAGAAAGAAATGCCACCATAGTTAAGTTGAAATAAGTTCAAAAAGCTTTAAGTGACAAAAATAATTCATTTGTGAAATTTGTGACCATGTGTGCATTTTCAGAAATTGACGCATGCTGCGGAAGCCTGAACTGGCGGAAGACGGTTCCTTCACTGAGTGTAATTAATCAGCATTTTTTTGGACATTATTAAAGCTGGAAATGTTCCTCATTTACAAGCAGTTGATAAATGAGGAAAAGCTACACTTTAAAATAATGTTCCTGATTCTTTACCAGTTTTTAGTAAGTAATTTACTAACATCTTCTTCACGATCTTGTACAGTTATAAATCATAAATTTATAGGTAAGCAGTCATTTATAACTTGCTAACTAACAGCTAGTTAGTTGTCTTCCTATCAATAGGAACATATTTATAAATCCTTAACAAACTGTTAACTGTTATGTCACAAGTCATTAAAACTCAATAACTGATTGTTTATTAATTATTTGTTAACTTGCTATAGCTGCCTCCTAACAGCAGAACATCATCTGTTAACGCCCAGCACTGTTGTTATAATAAGAGGACTTTACCTCAAATGGTTGCTAAATATGTTTTTTTTTTCACAAATAATTTACTCAATACAAATTCAAAAACAAGAGTTATTTTTTTTCCTGTTGTGCTGACCACAGCTCACCTTATTGTGACAGAAAAGCAGAAAATAATCTGTCTCGTAAAAAAAACTTGACTTGCATGGGAGAACATTTTAGTAATGTCTGGACTCAAACAGGGAATATTGATCCTAAGCATGGACTCCTTAAAAAGACCAGCACAAGCAGAACCCTGACTCACTTGGTCTATTTTATTTTTGGCGTCAGCGGTTGCAGTTACCAATATATCTCCGTGCAGATGCTTTAATAAAGATGTAATTCACTCCAGTCCACACATGTTAACACACATACTGCGCGTCAATGTATACGCTGCTGTGATTTCATATGAAAATAAAACAAGTTCTTCAGAGTGAAAACAATAACTGATGAAATGCAACTTCTGTCTTTTGGTGAGACTTAATTTCTGCATCCAGATGTTCAAATTAACGAAGTTGTTCTTAATTGAAAAGACAAAACAATCTTTATTTGAGTTATTGACGGTTCAATCCTTGGAATTATAAGAATAAGAACGGTGACCCGGAAGTGTAAATCACACCAACAAATCACTCTATGTAAAAACATATTAAAAACCACAATGAGATATTTTTTAAAAAAGCAAAACAAATACTAAATAAAAATACATTTTAGAAAACTAAAATTAATTTCTAGAAATCAAAATAAAATGTTAAATAAAAAATGAAACAAAAGGTAGGTACTATGGGACATCACTGATTGGATTATGATATTTGCGTTTTGAAGAAGAGGGAAAGCAGAAGGACGTTTTGCCTAAACCAAAGAGTTAATAGATTCATCACCAAACATTTGCGGTGGCTGTGACCAGAATCTGACAGAAATATCGTCAGTCGGGAGATATTGGCATGGCAAATAACTTCCGGTTGACAACGTGAACAAATCTCATCATCCAATCAGTGATGTCCCATTCTGATTTGCTTAGTTTTCATTTTGATTTCTAGAAATTACTTTTGTTTTTTGGAAACATGGAATTGTGTCTGTAACATGTTTGTGTTTTGAATGATTTGCACTTCCGGGCCACCGTACCTAGGTGTCATCCAGCTGTTAATGGATGAAAAAAATATCAGATACTTGGCTGATTTAACACCAAAGAACAAATATGTTCCCAATAATGACTTTAATGAAATGCTCATAAAATTATTTCCAAACAACATAAAAGATGTTTCCCTTCTGTCTAAAAGATTGTTCACAAGTTGAAAACTTTTAAGGCAGTTGCCAATCCTTCAAAATGTATCCATCCTAAAAAAAAAAAACAAAAAAACTTTACTTGTCATGATTGAATTGTGCATTTCTGTTGTTTTGCAAAGACCTATAAGATTCTTTTATCTTTAAAAGGGAGATTAAAACAAAAACAGGAGTTTTGAAGTGAAACATTCAGCCTCCTGTTTCTGCATCCATGCAGACCCTTCCATGCAAACTGTCCTTTTGTTAGCATCTGGAGTCAGCAGGAGTGAGCTTGTTCCTATCGTCGGAGCACATTTACAAACTCCTGTTAAAGAATTTCTAGTAGAAAATGCTTCCCGACAGCATCTGCCTTCATGTTTGGAGACAAATGACACAAAGGCGACTCCCACGTGAAAACTTCAGTGTGCTTTATGTGCAAACACTGAAACCAGGAGCAATTAAAGTCGTTTCATTCTGACATGGGAGCCCATGTTGATGTAAAGGCAGCAAGAAAGCAGCTGCCTGATGCTCGCAAAATAAAACCCTTTGGAGGTAAAACCCTTCATACCCACGCTAATATCGATTTTTTTTTTTTTTTTTTTTCCCTGTGTGGGCATGTGCATCTGTTTTGTTTGGTGTGCCGCAGTGCACAACCATGAATACAAATGACGCCACCGTCAGAAATGTGCTTGTGTTTGAAAAACACTGTTGAGGGGGTTTGCTGTCAGTCCTGCACAGCAACTGGTGAGCAGACTGTTCCACTCCCACCTGCCCACCAGTGTTAATATCAGTGCCTCAGAGGCTTTTGACTGCGCTGCCACTTTGAATTTATTCCCACTCTTGATTTGTGCCTCACACTGTTTGACTGCCTGCCTGTGTGCCTTCGAGCTGCATAAATTAGACTGACAGCAGCAACAGTGGCCACACGCACTAATTACAAGATGATCCAAGCCTGATGTGTGGCAGATTCAATTTTCCGTCTGTTTTTGCAATGCACCAAAGCAAATGTTTGTGTTTCACAGCCTGAGACAGAGACTAGGCATCATAGAACTTATATTCATATAGAAACTAAATGAAGTTATTTATCTTACTCTAAAATGACCACAATGAGGAAAGTGTAATTAGTTGTAAATGTTTGTCCAGCCCCTTTAGTCACGTTTTTTTTAAGCTTGTTTAAGAGCAAAATAACGGGCAAGGTGCAGTTCCCGTAAATAGCCACTTGGGCCTTTATATTCAATAAGTCTTTATTCACTCCAAAGCTTTCACCAGGCTGCTCCATAAGCTGAGTAAAGTTTACCGTAATCGTAATTATGATCGGAGTAGATCTTCAAAGAATTTCTTTATAGATTCCTCTTTTTTTGCTTGTTTGGTTTGTGATGTTTGGCTGAGTTTTTTCTTTTCACTTGCTTCTGTGGCTCCCTCTAGCTGTGCGGGTTTGCATCAAACCTGGCAACCTGGGAGTCGAGCTCCATTCCACTTGGCACAGACACAACTATTAGATATCTAAATCATGGCTATTTCAAAGCTTACAGCTATAGATATGCATGATGCATCTGATAGACATTAATTCATAGAGGTCTATCTATCTCAGATGACTTTCCTTCAGCTATTTGCGTTGTGTTCCCATCATGCCTTGACCATTGTAAACACATCATTTGTAGTATCTTCCTACCACACACATGATATCTAAATATAGACATAGATTGTAAATGTCTATTATATAACTGTTAGAAATCTAGTGTCTACTGGACATCAACTCTATTTTGTTACTCTATTATAGTGTTTCCCAACCATGTTTTCCATGCTGCCCTGCTTATCCACACCAGATTCAGCTCATCATCAGGCTCTGCAGAAGCCTGACAATGGCAGCCATCAGAGGCAGGTGTGTTTGAACAGGGTTGGATTGAAAAAATGCTGGACGGTGTGCCCTGAGGACCAGGGTTGGGAAACACTGCTACCAAAAGTGATCTGCATACAGAGGTCTCCTACATATCTACTTGCAGACATCTAATATTTGGATATTTTTAAGTGTCTATTGAAGTATTTTTTTTAAACAATTACTGGATATAAAATAGCCAAGTAAAAAATGTTTTTGGTGTTAACAGCAAATATAAACATCACAATATTGGTGTAAAGTAGCTCTTTTGCCTTAAAGCAAGAAGAAAAGGGTTCAAATCCAATCTGTGTAAAGTTTGCATGTTCTCCCTCTTCAGGGGTATTTTTTCTTCTGCTTCCTCCCACAGTTCAATAACATGTTCCACAGGTTAACTGCTTACTCCAAATTCTGCGGCTGTGTGTTTGTGTGGAGCTGTGACAAACTAGTGGCCTGATTAGGATGCACTCCACCTTCAACAGTAGCTGGATTGGAAACCAGTAAACCTGTGACCCCAAAAGAGATTCAGTTGATTCTGATGTAACAGTGCTGTATTTTTTTAATTGTAAATGTTAAAAAAAAAGTACTCAAATAGACATCTAAATATATCCCAAGATTAAATGGCAACCAGTAGATGTGCAGGACACCTCTATAGGCAGATATCTTTCAGAACACTATTGATAGACATCTAACAGATTAACAAAATAGAGTTTACATACAGTAGATGTCCTGTAGACATGGACAGTAGATGTATATTAGTTTTCTAATAGACATCCTGTTCCTAGTTGGACATTTGTTTGACCTGCAGTTAGCAGTATAACAAAAGAAAAATAGGAGGAACTATTGAATAAATGTAAAAATATTAATTATCAAACTGTTTAAAAAAGATTTTTTTTCAAGTTAAAATACGTTTTTAAAGTATCCAATGAAATGTTATCATAAAATTGTGTACTTATAATTGACCAATAATCACATATTCGTAATTATAGAGACAAGATGATTGATAAAAATATCCATCTTTATTTAAAATCCACAAATATAACTGGTGGAGACTACATCTTAATTTTTCTTTGCAATCCATTTTTCCTAATTTTTATGTCACATTTTTAAATACCCATCACTGTCTCCTTAAGATATGGTACTTTGTGTCCACTTGTGTGCTTTCAACAGTGTTACATAAATAAAATAACAATTCAGAAAACCCTTCAAGCTCTCTTGAAAAGAAAAGACAGACATGTCCCTGCACATCCTCCTACCATGCAGTTTCAAGATGCCGTCGGTGCAGGTGCATTTCCAAAGAAAACATTTCAATAGAATCTTTTCATTCTTCCATTTTCCTCAGATTTATTTTATGTGAATTGAACCGTATATTAAGCAGATCCTAGTGTTGAATGGAAAAATCCCCCTGCAGCTTCTGCGCCTCCTTAAATCGGTTTAACTCTACGTGACCCTCCAGTGGGAGTCTGACACATTTAGTCCGAGTCAGCACATTAGTCATGCTGCTATATAAAAACATATATATCAATTTAGTGGAGTCTGCTGGGCTCTGACTGCTCCACAAGTACAGATAATTGGGTGCTGTCAGAAAATGCATGGCGAGCAAAACATTTTCTTTGATTTCAGCTGAAGTTTTCTGTTCCACAGGTTGTTATTTTATGTCAACAATGCCACATTATGAATCATTACCTGCACTGGAGGTTTGCTAAAACTCCTCTGCCTCTGCATGTTTACCTTTGGCCAGCATTGATGTAAATTGCATGCTTGCAGAGAAAATAGATGTCTAAAGAAAAAAAAATTAAAAAAGAAAAGATTTGCCTTTCATGAGAAAGCCAGATATTTCGAAACCCTATGTGCTTTGTGGAACATAAATAAATAAAAGGAAGTGGGCAGGATGTAGAAAACTATAGATGTTTGAAGCGAAGATAAAGGGGGCTTTAAGTGCACAATCAATATGTCTTAAAGCTCTGAAATGATTTTGAAAAGTGAGGATCAAAGAGTCTCTGTTGAAGCATCAACCGGGTTGATGGAAAACAAAGCAGAATGCAAATTTGAGTCCAAAAGGGATTTGCTGAAAGAAAAGAATGGATTATTTAAAGAAAAAAGAAAATTAAATTAGACTTGCTCTGTAAAACCTGACTCATCAGACGCTCTGAGATATTTGTGTGGATGGAACTTGTTCCCTGAACCTGTGTTCCCACCTTTTGCTGTCTGGACGGTCAAATGCTGTCTGGTTTTAAGAGAATATTTGGGTTTTCTCTGCAATGGGTTGTGTTTTTTATTCTACCATGTGAAGTTTTTTTCCCATTTTTTAAAATTATCTTCTTTTTTGTTACTAAAAAATTAATTAAACTTAGAAAACAAACCTTAGCAACATTTTGTTAGTCTAGCGTTATATTAGCAAACACTTCTTTGTTTATTTTAGTTCTACTTCACATGACGGCTCATGAAAGTCTGGATTTTCAAGGTTTCCTAATGTGAATATCCAATTTTCCTGTGTGGCAGCGACTTAGAGGTCAGACTTTTGAATTTTTTTTGTTTTCTTTTGGGAAATATTAACAGAGAAGATATCTCAAAGATGCTCTCAGAAGTCAGAAAGTGCAAAATTGTGAGTAAAGATAAAAACAGACATAGTTCTTTTAGTCAGTACTACTCACACCGATACTTGCAAAGATTGAAAGTTTTGTTTTTAGACATTTAAGATGTTCTACACCTTTCCAAGCTTACTCAAAATGAACACAGTTGAGAATATTTTCTTATTAAGACCTAGGATCTAGAAATAAGAAAATAATGCTCCAAACTCCTGAAAGTAGAAAAACTTGATTTAAAACAAAAAATCAATTCCTCAAATTAAACTGCAGTTTTTTAAAGATATGATTTTAAAGTTCAACAAATGTTGACAATCCAGATTGACATCCATTATTGGGCTGTATAACATTCACTTTGAAGTAATTCTCTTATCTATTTTCCTTTTTGAATGGTTGTTTGGAACTCATTTTTTCTAGATTTTTACATCTCATTATATAATTTTTTGTTCACTTAAAATGATGTGCTTCATGACCAGAGAATTTTACTGCCTTTTAGTGGTTTTCTTCTAAAGATTAGTGTTCCTTCCCTATTTTTAGGCAGTGCATTCACACGCATGTTTGTGGCAGATGTACATATCATGATCAATTTAAACCCAATTTGATCAATTTAAACATTGTGCAGCTTAAACATATTTAAGTCTATGAAGATTCGTATTCATCCAGGGCATGGCATCTCTGGAGTTCTGTTCCAAACTTCACCACCAGCAGACAGATTAAACCTGCTCAAATGAGCAACTCAATGTCTTCCAGAATCCTTTTTTAAGTTCTAAAGAACTGAAAATCTGTCAGGGATAAAAAAAAAAAAAGAAATAGATTTAAGAATTTTTTTTTTGCACAATTACCAGGAATTGCTATTCACAACCTTGAAATCTCAAAGAGAAATTTCTTTAATTGGAGTTAAATGTTAAATGTCATATTGTTCTAAACCTCACAACATGAGCAAGTTTTATCTACGGTGAGGAAAAACAGTTTGTTTGCATTTTTATTTATATTATTTTTATAGAAACACATTTTCCTACAGTTCCACCCCTGCTTACACTGAACGGCATGTATTAGGGAGGGAAAATGGACTGCTGGGTAGATATTTTGCGATGCATTGCACGTCTTTTGTCATGGTGATTGCACCAGGAGTGCTTGAAGTCACTGAAAGGCTTCAACTGTGCATTACATAACCTTTTTTTTATGGAGAGAAAGATAAATGGGACTTTTATTTTTGGAGCCAGAGGCGTCGATAGTCGCTCATCCCGTTTCCCATCTGGATAATTTGAATGAACATGACGTTTAACAAAGAAGTTTAAAAATGGAAAGTGGGAAGAAGGAATTAAAGAACAGAATGCATTTTGGTAATTCCTCTTTTGAATGCTTCAATTTCATTTTGAAAAATCCTTTTTTTTGTCCCTTTTTTTCCATCATATCCCCCTTTCTCTCTGTCTTTGCACCTGTCTCTTTCCCTCCTTCCTCCTGCTCTGCTCCTCATTCTTTGAATCCTGCTTTTCTGCAGGATTGGGAGAATGCATGTTCTTATTAAGTCAAAAAACTATTGCAGTCGAGAAAGTATTGATCGATTTTTCTGACAAAGGCCGCTCCTTTATCCCTGGGACTTTATGTCATTTTCCAAAGTGGAAGCTAATAAAGCTGTTGCATAAGAAAGACTGATGTGTCTGTACAACTGCTCTTTTCCCAGGGGGGGGTTATGCACTGTGGCTATTCGTCTTTTATTATTATTATCCTTTCTTCATTGCCATTACACATTTGTCCTGCTTTTGCTCTGACCACATCTCTCTCCCTCCTCTTTTCTGGCCATTCCTCTTCTTTTGCTCCCAGCCGTAACAAGGTGTTTCATGGGTTGTTTGTTAAAACATGGGAGCCTGAAAGGGTCCCTCTATAACCCTGCTGGCTCCTTTTAGCATCTGCTGGTCCGCAGGGATTTGCTGGAGTGCAGCTTCCCCTTCTTACTAACTCTTCTGGTTGGAAGTGATGGCTGTTCGTGTGTGCGCAGAAACACCCACACAGGCTCCCCAGAGCACCTCATCTCTCTCCTCCAAACATTTTTCAATCTTTCCCCCCCAAACCAACCCAAATCCTATTTGCACCCTTCATCGCAAATACTCATCTGATGTTTCTTCCCAAGTGCATACACCAGGGAGGCGGAGCATGGCTCTGTCTGACCGCCACAGTGGTTTCCTCTCCATTATGCCGCTGCCGGACAGGTAATGTCGCTGGAGGCGAGAGAAATTGAGGGAGATGAAGTCTTGTGGACTCGATATTTTGTTTTCCATTTTCTTGCAGGAGGCAAAAACAGGCGACAGCAGTAAATATGTTTGTTCTCAGACCTATTAATATGCGTCAGACAGGAGAAAGCGCAGCCTTTCCTGTTGCTACTCCAAAGGTGGATAATTATTTCACAGAATCCGTTTCTGTTTTTTTTTTATCAGAGCTTCACACCTGCAGTAAACAAACTGAATTTACAGTCGCCTTGAACACAGTGAAGTTTGCAAAGTAAACACAGCTTGCAAAACTTTTGTTTTTTACTTGCTGTATAACTTCAGTTTTGTTAAGCGACATTTAAAACACATTTTTGGAATATAATAATGAAAGCATTTGGTTTACTTTTTTGTGCGACAGATTCCAAACTGATTCTAACATGAAATATTTCACAAATTCATAAATTGTGTAGTTTTCTTAATGACAACTTAGAAAAAAACATGACAACACTTGATCTGCCTCTTCAGTTTGAGTTTGACTTTATTTACCATCAGTTTAGACAGTTCTGTTTTATGTTTTTTATTTTTGTGTCTCTCAAGTGTTGTTTTTGGTTTCAGTTCAGCTGTAAAAGGAGATGTTGAGCCGTGCGACTGAATAATGTAATGAAAGTAATATCTCTCTGTACTGCAACAGCTTGCCATTAATTTGCAAGCAGCAAATGAGTTTCAAAAATGTCTCACATGATTAAACTAAAATTGAAAACATCTATTATTGAAAAAAGTGTTGAAGAAGCACATGCAATAGGACGTGTGACTTGTCTGGGGTGTCCACTACAGTACGTCCAAGCAGGTTGAGCTGGGATAGACTCTGTGACCCCCGTGACCCTAAGCAGAGTGAGGTAGCAATAGAAAATGGGTTGATAGACATCTTGAAAAATAGGGCTTTTCAATGGTTGTAATTTAGTTTATAAGCTGCCGATCTTAAATTAAAGCAAACAAAAACCCTTTGACTTCCAATGTGTAGCAGTTTTTAAAACTAAAGTCCATACAGTACATCTAGGAGCAGTTCACCAAACATCCTCTAGGTGGCTCGTTCCATCAGTTTTCTTCATTTCAGTGTGAAACTGTTCACTGTTACGACAGAAATGAACATTTTTACAGTTTGGTTACGTTTAGTTTTCACAGAAGCAAATGTGGGAAATATATATTTATGAAACTGTTCAGCTGCATGGCTCAGATATTGCTCGCTGTTTTTTTTCTCTACGCTAATGCTAGCTTTAATGAATGAATGAATTAATGTATATATTTGAATAGAGACAGATATAAAAACATAGAGCACATACGGCAAAGCAGTAGTCCCATGCTCATATCATAGTGCTTATAGCAGAAGCTAATTTGCAGCACTTGTGTCTGGATGGGCTTTTTACACAAGATAAAAGAATGATAAAATACAATAATAAATTATTAATTTAAGAAATAACAGTGCCATCAAAGAGTTTAAAACAAACTTTTGGGCTTATGAGATGCTATAAGCTAGCGACAGAGAATGTAAACAAAGGAATGATGGGATTAACGGAGGGTTAAATCCGCGCCAAAAGTCCCTCCCACAGCTCCCACAGAGCTTCTGGCGCTCTGGAGAAAATATATCCTAAAAAATTACGCAGGCTGCTTGACTTTGGCTAAAAACTGCATAACCGTAATTAAATGACCACTGGGAATGATTTCACAACAGCAAAAAAATAGTTAAAATGGGACTTTAAACTTAAGAATGACAGTAGCAGATCATGGTTAGTGTTCTAATTAGGTTAAAGTAGATCAATGAACACTAGTGAAATATTATAACAAGATTAGCTCAAGGCTTTTGTTTCTAAGAAAAAAAATGAACACTTGATTTTCTTGGTGCGTATATATTTTAATATCCAGTAAGAAACATTTTGTGTGACAGTTTATGATCTGACTGTTTACTCAGACAAACAAAAACAAATTACTTAACAGACAAAAGAACACATTCAGCTTTACGGTGTTTGTTGTCTTATTGCCTTGTGAACTTATGTGCTATTTTTAGTTTGTTATTTAATGCTGCGGTTTTTACAGTGCTATTGGAACAAATTATTTTTCCTATTGTGGGATCAATAAAGTTCTTTTCTATTTTTGTATATTACACATTACTATACATTTTATGCCTACTTTCCTTTTTAAGTTTTTTTTTTTAATTGCAAAAATCTTCTGGCTTTTTTTTTTTATAACCGGTATAAACGAAAAAGTCAAAGTGAAATTGATTTCTAATTATTATCAGGAGTGTAAAACTTTTAATGCAGATCGTCATTGGAAGGAATGTTTTGAATGTACTTTCTGCCATATGAGTGCGCTATCATCGCTCTTCCTGGTCACTGAACTGTCTGGTCCAGTAATGAGCAGCTGGAGAGGAGAACACCACCCACTCTTCCAGCTCATGAACACTGTGGTCTGCTTTGATACTGTTTATCAGACAAAAACTGTTGGTTACATGAATGGAAGTCAAATGAAGGAGCTGTCAATGCATACCCACTTATGTTTTTACCTTATTAGACAGAAGGTAATCCTTGGTGTATTTTATAAGTGTAAAAGGTAGTATTTTCTAAGTCTCGCTTCTGACTTTTCCTGCTCATCCTCTTTAGCTCAGTTTCCCCAGACCATTTTCAAGCCACCTGGATGTGGTCTGCAGGGGTGCATAACTCAAAATATTTATTTATATATATATATATATATATATATATATATATATATTAATAGTGGCAAAAAAAAAATATTTTTCTCTGAAGAAAAAAAGCAGACCATGACAGGCAAAGGGGTCAAAGGGTGAAGGGCAAAAGGACAGGCCGAGGGGCTGTAAATGGAGGAAGAGGTCCTGTTGCCAGGCAACAAAACATCAATCAGGAAGACAAATGTGGGGGGTTGAAAGTGATACGTGATGAGGAATACATTGTTTATGCAGATGTCCATATGTTACAGACTAAACAAGTAAAGAATAAAACGCATATTGTTAATTTTAACTTGAGCTTAACTTTGAGCGTTTAGTAAAAATAGAATAATTTGTAGAGGTGAAAATAATACAAATCCATATTTTATAAGCTATGGTTATCCAGTATCAATTGTTTCCTTTAAAGCTAAATCTGGGAATGTTAAGGGAACAGATTACTTTACATTTTTTGAGTAATGGGCTAATTATCTTTTTAGAAATATGAAAATGAAGAGCTTTTTTAATTTCATGAATATAAACTAGTGGAAACTAACGAAAGCATTTGTGATTTACATTACTGAGATAATTTGCAGTCAAATTAGCATTTGGTCAACAGAGACAAAACAATTTGTGCGACTATCAAACTTTTCCCATTGCATCCACTACTTTGGTATAATAAAATAGATGTTAGTATTTAATTTTTTTCCTGAAATGACTAACTATTGGTGGAAATACATTTAAATCCATATCCAAAGAGTGTTGGGACACTGCAGTTGGATGAAGTGCAGCTTAGGGATTCTCTCATTGGAAATGTTCGATTTCAGGGATATTTCCTCTGAAGAAAAGACAATTTTCTCTGTAAACAGATTGCATCATTAATGTGTTTGGTAAGAGCATGGCAGCACTCCAAGAATTTGTTATTTTTATTTTTTATTGCTTAAATTGGTTCAAAATGCAAAATATGATAAAACCTAAAAAAGATACAATTGTTCATTTTAAGTACATTTTAAGTGGTCCTTTAACTATGATTATGCAGTTTTTATCAAAAATTAAGCAGATACCAGTTTAGATGAGGAAAACGAAGACGTCCATGAATGTGTTTGTCTGCAAGTGGATGCTTCAGAATTGTAGTGAAGAAAAACTTTGCCGATTGCAGCTGCACCAATGCTGCATCACAAACCCAAGCTTTTTCAAACTGCTTCTTCATTTGCTTCTGATCCAACACAATTTGAATAAAGAAATACTCAGAAACACAGTTTTAATCTTCAATTATTTGAAACATGTCCTCCATTTTAAGAAAAATGCTACAAAAACATGCTAAAAAAAACCCAAACCATGATTTTCATTTGAGTGAGTCTTTAAAAAAATAATGAATTTGTATTTTTTATGACTTACTGAGCAAAAATTAAGGACAAAGCAATTTGTGAGTCTGTGGTCCATCCACTGCCACTGCTTTGAAAGGCTGAAATTAACATTTGCACTGGGTCAATTTAATAGTCTCTGGCTTTGCAATTACCAAAATGTTATGTTAAAAAAAGCATGTATTTTTTTCTAAAAATCCTTTCATGTATTTTTTTTATGAAAACCGACTGGAATACATTGTGTTCTTGTCCTCTGGCCTTTCTTTTTTGCACACTAAAACCATTACCTGTCCCATTTCCCTCTCCAGTGCTGTGGTGGAGGAGGTGAGTCAGCAAAACAGATAATTGGAGTGTTAAGGTGAGGGTTTCTTGCTGAAGGCAGCTCCAACTCATTAGAGTTCAGTGAGCAACAAGGACCTAAAACACATTTCCAAGTATGTTTTGAAGTTTTCATGACACTAGAATTTCTCATATCAAAAACATACAGAATCCTTGAGGCAGTACTTGATATTACAAGGTAAAAATAAAAAGAGACAAACCACTACCTCACAAAAATCGCTCCTCATATCTGTCAGATAATAAAGAGATAAAAACAGGTGTAAAAAATTAAATAAAAATTCCAGAACAAAAAGTAAATGGTGAGGTGCATCAACTCTTTCCTGCTTGCATGCATTCATTCAGCAGGAAGAACTGTTTTTCATTCTAAAGTTGCATTCACACTGAACGCGATTCGCACGGCGAAGGCGGCCAATTTCAATGTAAAGTCAATGGTTTAAACGCAAATTGAGGTGTTAAAAATGTTTTTTTTTTTTAAGTTTGCAAATGCAAAAATATTTTTTGAAAGCAAAAAAAAAGTTTTTGAAAGTAAATATTGAATATTTTCATTTGCAAATAATTTGATTTGATTTTGTTTGCAATTTAGAAAATTCTGATCTCAAAACTGTGACTTTTCCTTGCAACATGGTCGCTCAAAAATCACTGCATATAAAAATTTTAGCTGCTAGCTCCATGTAGCAATCAGGCTAAAAACATTAGCTGGGAGCTCCTCCCACACGTGGCCGAGCCGGCAAGCTTAAGGAACACATTTTTGGTTGTGTTTTGAATGCATCCTAAGAGTACAAGCCTCTTTTTGAAAAAGCAGTCTCTAGATGGGTCTAAAAGGTTTATGGTGACAGGATCAGACGATTGGCATAACTTCTACGTGTATGCCGGAAAGTTTGTTGCTGAAAGGTTTTACATTAAACAAACTCCGTTTAGATGCAGGTCAATGGGAATTCTTGCAGAGGAAAAATCATGTGTAGATGTGTTTATGCTCATCATAGTCTGTTCATTTCTGTAAAAAAAAAAAAGTCACTGCAGTCCAGTCTTCACACAATCCTAGCTTTTTACAATTTACAGCTCTCAAATTGATAACTTTACAAATGTTTGGAGCTATTAATGTGATACTATTGTCATTTTTAAAGACACACTTTATGATCTTTGTTTTCTTTGAGCTTTGCTAGTGTTTTTATGCATTTTAATGTCTTTGCAGACAGTTTTGTTTTGTTAACTTGAGAATTTCTGCTAATGGCTTCATCTGCACAGAAATAAAAGAGCTGAGTGTCTGTTTGAGGTGCTAACCAAAAGTGTTTTTAACAAAATCCTGTTGTGTAATAATGATAAATAGAGTGAACTATCAATAAGTAGTTTTCTGATCATTTATCATGTTGTGGTATGGTTCTTGGTGTCACATAGAAACTACTGTGACGTCCAGCTGGACATAATGAAAAATTAGAGAAGGCTGTTTCCAACTGAAAAGCTTTAATGCAGCATAAACGGTTACTGTTGGCCACAACCACGCCAAATACAGCACCAAAAGAAAGGAACTTGCCCCGCAGACGCAGGCACCACACCCGCTCTTGTACTCTCGCCACACACCCTTATGTTCTTGCTCGTCAGCCCTCACCCACACTCATCCAATCACATTAATCTACTGAGGAGCACCACTGAAAACACAAATGGTAAATGGCGTATACTTATATGGCGCTTTTCTACCTTCCTTGAAGGCCCAAAATGCTTTACAGTTACAATCCCATTCACCCATTCTCACACACATTCACATACTGATGCCGGCTTCGCTGCTGAACACTGGCGCCAACCTTCCATCAGAGGCAAAGTGGGGTTCAGTGTCTTGCCCAAGGACACTTTGACACATGGGTGGGCAAGGTGGGAATCGAACCTGTAATATTCCGATCAGAGAACGACCACCTTACCGCTGCACCACGGCCACCCCAGAATGGATCAACACACTCAACACCGGTCGCTACACTACCATTTTATCTTGTCCACAAGTTCGTCCAGCTTCTTCATATATGAATTGTTTTCCATTAGCAGATATATATACTAAATCTGTTTGTCTCTGTTTCCTTCTTAGTTGATTTCCAGTGATGCAGATGGAGCCATTCAGAGAGCAGGACGCTTCAGGGTGGAGAATGGATCATCAGATGAGGTGTGTCCACTATAAAACAGTTATGTGATCAAATTTGAAACAAAAAACTAAGAAACCCTCACAACTTGTTCAATGACCAGGTAACCAATGGTGTATGAAAAAACACCAACAGCAAATGTATTTTAGTGTAAGGTATATACTAATTGTAATAAGCTATATAATAAGATGCAGAACTATAGTTTTTAAAATGCTGTTTACCTTTCCACACATCCCGTCAGGGGTCACCACAGTAAAAGCTGATTTGTACAGGTGGTTTCGGCAGAGAGTTTTACACCGGACACAACCCTGTATTTCATCCGGGCTGGAGACCGACACAGAGAGACCCAGACCCAGGACCCCTTGTGGTTACATAGTTAGGCAGTGGGGAACAGGATCTTTACCAAGGACTCACAAAGACCCAACCGCTAATTATATACCTTACAATAAGGCATATAAAGAGTATGCATCAGTTATTTAATAGGTATGCATTAGTGAATGCATAATCAAGCATAATTAAACCATTTTTTAATGCATTAGTTAGCAGTTACCTAATGTTTAATATTCAACCTTACTTAAAGTATAGGAAAGCATTAGTAAAAGTTTCCCTATGCAATTGCTTAGCGTTATGTATGCATTAACAACATATTAGTTAATATCTAAAGCTTTAATAATGTCGGAAGTAATAATTTACTGTGGTTGTTTGTTTGTCATTAGGAAGCAAAAGGTAAGTAAGGTTTTATTCAACAACTGTAACCTGACCTAACACTTTACTGTAGAATCTCATAAGCATTACCTAACTCTTACTTAACCATTGTTAAAAATTGTGAAATAGGTGTTACAAAACTTTGTCCCCCCTCAATTGCATTGGTAATGCAATTGGGAAACATGATAAAAAACATCATTTTTGTGATAAAGTCTCAGTTGAGCCACCGTCATGACGATAGATATTTGTAAAATGCAGTGGGTGCTAATTGAACTTTTATTTCTTTTATTATATATTTAGGTTGCAAATTGTTGTTGCAAATGTAAGACTATAATTTGCATTAAATGGTAAAAAAAAATCATAATAATGAGTTTGTGACATAAAGTCTAAAAATTCTGAAAATATTCTACTACAAATAAAAAGAAACAGAAGTGAAGTTACTGATGTGGCACACAAGAGAGCTTAAACAAAGCAAAGAAATTTCAGACTGAAACAGGAAATAAAGCACAGCATTTGTCATATTTTAGACAATTTGTGATTGCTGTATTTTACTTTGCTATGGTTTTATGTATCAAAGTTAGATGTTTCCTTATTGTCAGTACTTGGTGATACATGAAACATACTCTTAAAAAGGTACTCATTTACCTGTCAGTGAAAGGTATTTTTTATTTTTATTTTTTTGCTGCACAACAGCCAACTTAAGAAATCTGTCATCAGTGTGTTGTCTTTGTTACAGTTTTTTCCAAAATCTTTAAAAGAATTTTAAACTTCAATAATACGTTGGTAATATTATTACCTTTAAAGAAATAACAGAATACGTCAATGTGAAGTACTGCAACTCAATTTCTGTTCTCATATTCCTGAATTCCTGCAAACAGTTTCCCGCAGAGTCAAGTGCTGCTGTGTCTCGAGCTTTGACCAACAACCCTGACATTGCAGTGTGTGTCTTTGTGTGTGTGCGCACCTTCAACAGACTTCAGCCTACACCCCGGGAACCTGGAGGAGAACAGATGTCCATTTGGAGAATCCAGAGTACCACACCAGATGGTTTTTCAAATATTTTTTGGGAAAAGGTCAGTGATGCTCTGTTCAAACACAGAGGTAGTTTAAGGAGACAGTTGACCGTGGATGGGGTTAAGACGGAGGCTTTTAGCCCAGGCTGCACAAACATCCTCTGAGTGTCTTTTCTGGTTCAGAGAAATCTTCTTATCTTATGAAGTCGGCCCCATCTCCCTGCTGCACTGCTCTTCATTATAACTAAAAACTTATTAGCTTCCAGTCATTTTCCAAGTAGGAGCCTCCGCCTCTCTCTGAAATTATACAGCATCTGGGGAGGAGGCTGATGGGATAGGGAAGTCTCAGTAAACAAATAAGGTTTATGGTAAAATCTTCTCCTGAAATCTCCACTTCTGCCCACAAAGGGATGAAATTATGTTGAAATAAATCTGAATTAGCACTGTGTGTTGTCAGAATTGCTCTGTAGGCAGCAAATTATTTCAATTTCTTTATTTTTTTTCTATTTCCACAAAACAACATTTTTGGCTAGATGGATGGACAGACGGACGGATAAACGTTTCTTGGATAAAACAAACATTTCAGAGTAAAAAAAATGTATTAGGTGATATATTAAAATATCGCAGAGCTTTGAAAAGGACATGAGAGATAAGGTTTGGATCTAAAATGAATACACATTTGGAACAAAAACATCCTGCTCTGCAGTGGTGTGTTGTGGTGCTATAGCACATCCCCTTTAAAGTGAGCCACGTCTCAATAATTTTGGCTGAACCTGTTTGGACCACTGCTAAGCCATCTGTGTCTCACAGTCTGAGCAGAGCTGCTTTTGCACGCCACACGCTGACCGGAGGCCACCTCCTGTGTGACGGAGCACCGGCAGTAACAGGAGGACTTCAGTCTTAACTTCCTTCTGATTGAGTGTGTCTTTGACTCTCAAAGAACGAGGCTCAAGCATTCACAGTCTAGAAAGTATCCGATTGCAGCACGGCCTTGTAAAGTAATTGCTTCCCCAAAGCATGAAACACGGCTAATGACAAATAAACAGGCCTGGAAAGCAGCTGGAGAAAGACAATGGAGCTGTGGAGTAAGCACTCATTAGAGGAAAAGATGGTTTCAAACAGAGGCTGAAAAGATCCTATATGTAAATGGATTTGGATATCTGTACGGCATTGTTTCTGAAGATGTTGAAGAGTGAATGTGTGAGTGGAAGAGCTGAATGATGGAGGGTGAACTTGTAGATGAAGGAGAAGGTCGAATCTGATATTTTCAACCCAGAAACAAACATAAAAGCAATGAAAAAAACATTTGCATTCTTATGGTTTGTTTTTTTTCTGCCCTCAGTCCACCAGAACTATGTAGGTACAGATGCAGAGAAGAACCCTTTCTTTCTATCTGTTGTTCTCTCGGATCAGAACAACCAGCGGGTCCCTCAGTACAGAGCCATCCTCTGGAGGAGATCGGTGAGTCTGCTGTCTGTTCGGCCCGAAACTCGGCTAACATGTTAAAAAAAAAAACGTTCAGCCTGCCTTTTTGAAATTGGAAGTTTTTACGTCTTTGCTCTTTTTAGTAACCATGCACATGTCGTTGCATGTGCGATGCCTGTTTATTATGTTTGTTTGCTGTTTAGTGATTTAGTTACGCGAAGAAGAAGAAGAAAAAGAAGATAGCTGAGATTTAATTTTAGCCTCCAGCCTCGTCTGGAACCTGATTAGGGCAGTGCACCTCCGCTGTCTGATTACATTGATTTGTCTTGTTTCTGTCAGACTCTAACTGGTGCAATATGTTTGTGCTGCTGTTCGTACAACAGACCTGATTAAAAACTTTTCCAACTCTTAGCAAAGTTTTTGGGTCTAAGTTACCTCTGGGATGTGTTTGAATTACTTTTCATTTCTGTAACAAAAAAAGAAAAATCAATAATGCGGAGGATAAACTGAGCTTAATTTTTTTTTTCTGAAGTTCTAAACAAGCCTGAGACCTGTTCTTGTCTTTTCAGGGCACTTTGAAGATCAGCCTCCCCTACAGCCCGACCAAAACACTATCAGTCAAGTCCATCCTCAGGTGAGGAGTGGAGCCCAAAAACAGAAGCAGAAAGTTCAATACTTTTTGTGTGACTGATGCCGTTAGCTCATTCTTTTCCACTGTTTCTCTGTGTTACTTAATTCAGAGGCTCAAAACAAGGTCCAAACAACTTTCAAACTTCAGATTTGGATCCTCTACAGGTTTTAAATTAAGTGTGTCCTGTATAAATATTAGATGACTGGAAGTCTATTGAACCGATTAAACGAATGGAGTATATTGCAATTAATACTCTATTAATTGCAATATAATACTATATATACTTTATTTATAGTATTTAAAGTATATATATTTATAATATATACTTTTCATCTTCTATGTTAACTTGCTTCTAGCCTCTTCAATGCCCTTCAAAGGCTGCGTATCAGCTTTAAAACCGCTGATCTCATAGGCTATCAATCAATCGGTTCCCCCTTTTACATCAAATATTAGCTCTGCCAAAACTGCATTAAAAAATGAAAGAATCTGTCCCATGTCAGACACTAGAGTTCTATCTTTTTCCATCAAAATCATTATTCAATCTTTCTCTTCTTCCATCAGTGAGTTTCCACACTTTTGTCACAGTCTTTGCAAGAAATAGAACTGAAATCAGCCATCATTCTTAGACTCAGACAGCTAATCTTGTTAAGTTATGTCCAGAGCGGGTATTTGATGTGCATTCATTTAGCCCATGGTTTTCACACTGGACCAGCAGAGAAGGGCCTCTTCCTTTTTTTTTGTCTTGCTACTGTTTACTAGCGCACTTTATCCGCCTACAGCTGGACGGGGGCTTTGAGCAAAATTTAAAAAACAGTGTAAATCTCATGAATCCTCCTCCAGGGTTTTTTCTTTCACTGCTCTATTCTGATATACCTTATATCTTCCAAAAGTAGCCCGGGCGCTTATTCCAAAAATTTGGCAGCCAGTCCAGCATTTATAAGAGACAATGAATTGGAGACCGGCATTTATTCAGTCACAGACAAAATAGTAATGGCTTATGGGTTCATTTCTTGTTTCTGTCATATTCTCATGAATCTAATACTGTGATGTTCAAGTGAGCATCTTTAAAAAATTCTCTTTTCTGCTCTTCCACCATCAAATGTCTAAAAAACATCAGAGAATCTTTTGATTGGGGATCTTTTTAAACAAGCGTCATCCCACATTTCATCCCCTGTTATTCCTTTTTAGCAAGTATAAATGCATGCACACACATGCCTTTTTGAACAACCAAAGGGCTTTAATTGATTGCACCGCTCATTGACTGCTGCTGACAACTCACACAGGAAATGGTGGCCCAGTTGTTACTACCAAACCTCTGGCTTTAGGTCTTTACTTCAATTCCCAATATTGAAAGGAATTAACTTCAACACAAAATATTGACAGAATTAGACCTGGCTGGCCTGACCTGCTGTGGTGCCCTTGAGCAAGTGCTTTGACCCAAATTGTTCCAGTTGAGCTACTGCTCAGTCATCATGTCTGTTGTTGTATTTATTTGAATCTAAAGCTGTAAATTGGACATCCTTAAAAAAGAGCGTTCTCTCTCAGTGGACATTCTAAAAAATACATTAAAAATAGCTCCATAACTTTTTAAAAGGCTTTTTCTTGCGCTTTTACTGGTCTATACCTGTCTGTTTCAGTTGTCGCATAAATTGCCTACTGAAGCCAGTGTCTCTGCTTTAAGCATCCCCTGAAAAGTAGCTTCTTCAGAGAACATCTTTCTCAGCCCAACTTTGTACTTCAGTTGAGGCTGAGCTTTTACTTTGGCCATTTCGGTAGATTTAGACAGATTTAGTGCCTTTCCACTTGGGTTTCATACCTTAACTGTGTTTTACTTGTAAGTCTCCTTGTTTAATGATCCTCAGAGGAACAAATTCAAGCAACTAATGACTTGTCTTCCAGTGACTAATGTTATTGTTCATGAGTCCATCAGAAAAGCATTAGGGGGAGAGTCTGGCAGGAAGACAAGGAGCAAGCCACAGCTCTTCAAAAGAACAGTGTTGTCCCCTTTATTGTTAAAGATGAAGTTTACAAGAAGCAAGACTTTCTTCAAATTGTGTTAACAAAAATTTTGGATTGTTTTGGTTAAAATATTGCAACTTAATTTACATTTTCTTCTATATTTAATGAAGAAAATTTGATTTACTTAAAAAAAAAAAAGTTAAGAAATTTTTTTTTCTTTTTTAAAACGTTTTTTATTAGTCAGATAAATGTATTTATTTAGAGAAAATTCAGCTCAGGAGGTCAAAAGAAATTATAGACCTGCTCCAATCAATTCTTGATCCATTGTGCAAGTGTTCCAAATGGTCTTTTAATTATGAATATTATTTCAGCCAAAATAATAATAATAAAAAAAAAACGTTTGTCATTATCTAGAGGGCTGCAAAGCGGCAGTAGTTTATTGGACATTTGCCTCAATTTTGTGGGTGGGACTATTGGCCTGGAGCAACCCCGCCCCTTTCCCCTCCCTGAGAGCTCTCTGTTTACATGCTATTCCAATTACAGCCCCTCACACCCCCAACCTAACATTATCAGTACAACAAAGATGACAAGCAATATTGTAGCTATCCAGCTGTATAGTTTTGATCCGGATTCCAGTTTCGACAGAGAAAACAAAGACATACATGGATCTATTTGTCTGCAAGTGGATGCATCGTATTTTTTACATCACATATTTTTCAAATAGCATTTTATTCATCTGCTCCTGATTCACAATAATTTCAAAAAAGAAATACTCAGAAATGCAATTTTGAGCTTAAATGTATTATATATGTCCTCAATTATGAGAAAAATGTTACAAAACATGTTAAAAACAACAATAAATAGGATTTTCATTGAAGTGGGTCTTTGATTATAGAAATAAGTCTGCCATTATTTGTGTAGTGTTACAATAAGCGTAACATGCTTTTTTTCATAATAAATTATACGTTTTTTAAATCAGATGTTTTTGTGGCAGATGTCGTGAGATCTTTTGCAATAGGATATAAAAAAGGTGAACTGCTCAAAAAATAGGAAACTGTAAATTCCTCAGGCTACACAGCTTCACAGCTCAAATTCCAAATGAGTAGAAATATTATAAGCCAGTATAGAAGTTCCCCATATCAAATGAGTCTTTTCTGTGTTAGGTTTAAGGCCATGTGTCTTCCCCCAGCCTCAAACGCTCCCTATTTTTCTTTTGTTTCAAATCGTGCTCCTCTGACAGTGCAATGAACATGGACAGGTTTGAGAGGGGCCCCAGGGAGATCCTGAACCCAGAGATTCAGAAGGTAAGAATGACACCAGAGACCATTTTTAGTGAAATACAGCAGAGGTCGGATCAGCAACACATAAACCACAGTGTCCTCTAGCTGTGTGATCCTCAGCTATACTGTTGGTCAGTGTGAATGATGGCTGTTATGTCATCTTTTCCCAGGATCTGCTGGTGCTGGAAGAACAAGAGGTAGAAATAAAGAATAAATCTGTTTCCTACATTTATTTTTAAGATTTAAGGCTGTTCTAATGTCATTGCATCACCTAATATCATGTTGAATTTACCACTTTAAAGGATTATTATATCGCACTGCTTTTCATGTGAGTTTGTGCATTTCTGTGAAGTAAAATATAGATTATATGTTGACTTATGTGATGATCTAACATTTACAGGGCTCTGTCAATTTTAAATTTGGTGTCCTGTATGCCAAAGATGGACAGCTCACGGATGACGAGATGTTTAGCAACGGTACTTCCTTTCACACGCTTATTTTTCTTCCAGTTTTTGAACATTTTCTTAAGGATTCTTAGACATTTTAGGGGGGGACACATTAATACATACAAACATTTTACATTTTTGTAAAATAATAAATAAATCTTTTCTCCACAACAAATTCAACTGATTTATGTTGGATGCGTAAATATTTCCTTCCTGTGAAGCTATGTAGAAGCCTGCCATGTGATGTGTGTTTCAGAACCAGGCATTTTGAACGTGTTTTTAGAATATGGTGTTCAAACTGGACTGTGCTGTACAGTTAGAACAGGCTTGATGTAAAATCTTGAAGCTGTTCAAATCTCAGAAACTGCTACGATTAATTTTTCCTTCATGATCAATTTTCAAACGGTTGGTGTTTTGAAAAGAACACTCCCCATACGTCACTACCAAATCCGAGTCACTGATTGGTCAAAGTTCAACCTGGTTTAGCTTTCAACACAGGTTCATTGCCGTTTTGAACAGACTTAAAAACATTTCTGAGCCTGGTGTAAATATAGCATAAAGTGTTGCGTATCAGCGTAAGGCTACTTTTCTCTGCTTCAGAATCTGCTGAAATTACGTCAGTTGTGCAAATGTGTTCATTGGTTGTTCATTGGTTGTGCAAAAGTCAGTGGGAGCTCAGCAGCAAAAAAAATTTAGTTGGCAGCAAAAATAAATAAATAAATAAATAAAAATAAAAAAAAATACAGCAACTCACAAATACAGCACTTCAGGGCTCCAACAGTGTTTGTTGTTTTATAATAATGTTCCTCGACCTTATAAAGCTTGGTTACATGGCTACTGGTTATTTGCCATGTCTCAAAATTACAGTAAATTGTTCTCAAAGTTGTTTACTGTCAGCAAAAACATTCAACGTTACTAAAATATATTTTTCACATGAAAAGATTTTTTTTCTGTCAGTACTTATACTAATTTTAGGCAAAATTCTTAAGTGATCCACAGATAATTTAAATATGTGGTTGCTAAGTTGCTGCTTTCTACACTTTAAGTCGAAATGCTAATTAAGCTAGCCCACATTTAACATGTGAACTTTATTATTAATTAAAAAAAAAAATTAAAAACTCAACCAATCATTTAAAACTAAGTGATTTTTTTTATGTTTTTAGAGATGGGGAGTGAGAACTTTGAAAAGTTCCTAATTCTGCTGGGAGATACCATTACACTGCAGGGATGGGCAGGTTACCGCGGAGGATTAGACACCAAGAGTAAGACTGCTGACAATGTTGCATAATTTTAGAACATTTTGAATCTTAGTCTTAAATGTTTTATTATGTTGTTTATTCATCTACAGATGACACTACAGGAATCAAGTCCATCTACACAGTTTATCAAGGCCACGAGCTTATGTTTCATGTGTCCACCATGTTACCTTATTCTAAAGAGAACAAACAGCAGGTAGGTTTTCAGAAAACACAGACAGCAGGATGATCTCAATTTCTTTACTTCAGGAGGGAATGAAAGAAAGGAAAGGACATCAATGATTTTCTCTGCCACACAAATATTAGTGGATTTGATGTAAAAGGGTTGGCGCTTCACAAATCTAACACTTAATTGAATTTGTTGTGAAGAACAAACACTCCTGATTATGAGGAACATTCTGTGCTGATGCTGCATCTCACTTTGTCACATAATTCTCTACTACTTGGCCAGAAAAAAGTGCATAGATGAAAAATATCCAAAAATATGGATTTTATTTTAGTTCATTTCATTTCGGTTCGTTTCGGTTCGGTTCGTTTCGTTTCCTTTCCTTTCGTTTTGGTCTTATTTTATTTTATTTTATTTTATTTTATTTTATTTTATTTTATTTTATTTATTTATTTATTTATTTATTTATTTATTTATTTATTTATTTTCATTTATTTTTTATTTTATTTTATTTTATTATATTATTTTTTATTTTTTTATACTTTATTTTACTTTATTTTATTTTGCAGTATGTCTCGCTTTATTTACCTCTAAGAAAATGAGTTTTACATTTGTATTCTTTACATCTCTTTTTAGAACCGCTGAGTCCAAATAAATGGATACAGACAGCAAACCTGTGTGAATGACAGCAGCAGTTTCTGCTTTCCTCGAGCACACAGTTTGATGCTTCAGACCAGCAAAATGGAAAAAAAAAACATAATAGAAAGACAAAATAAAGGAAATCAAGGGATTTAATCTCCTATTTAAACTCCTCTACCTTTTTTATTTTAAACAGTTTTTTTCTTGCTAATTCCTACTTTTTCATCCTCACTCTTGGACATGCTCTTTTTGTTGTCTGGCAGGTGGAGAGAAAAAGGCACATTGGAAATGACATTGTTACCATAGTATTCCAGGAGGGAGACGACACGTCGTCAACCTTCAAACCCTCAATGATCCGATCACACTTCACCCGTATCCTTTATGCCAGACGTGACTTCAGCTGGTTATTCACTGAGCAAGTGATCCTCCATGTTTTTCAAGAATCTCCTTAACTTCTCTTCTTAGATATCTTTGCATTAGTTAAATATAATAGCCAGAATGACAGTTACAGGTAATATTTAATTAGTAAGAAATTAACCAAAAAAGCCCATTTGATCCATTCTTGAGAACCTGTTGGTGTAGAAACCTCTGCTGTCTGCCCCAGGTTAAAGATTTTCTCAGAAGAGAGCGTGCCTCTGTTTGGACCCCCTCTCCCATCTCAACCTGTATTTACTGATCACCAAGAATTCAGGGACTTTTTACTAGTCAAGCGTAAGAAAACGTTTGGGAATCATACCATTTATCCTAAATAAAATTTGAGGTTTTTTTTTTATTGGATATTTTTTCATTCCAGTAATCAATGGAGAAAAAGCCACACTGGAAACGCCAACATTTGCCCAGAAGCGTCAGCGTACTCTTGACATGTTGATCCGTTCTCTTTACCAGGACCTCACACCTGACCTGCACAAGGTAGCATATCAGACCGCATAACTTCTGCAGAGACCTTGGTTTTTGGGGTTTATTGTGCTGCATTTCACTGGAGTCTTGGCTTTGCCTTTGCATACTGCACCACAGCAACAGGAAAGCCCTGCAAAGCTGACTTTTCCAGCAGAGCACCTTCTGCTCACATCATTTTTTATAATTCTCCAGCTTTCCCTCCAAAGCTGCTTTTTATAGTGTTTCACTGCTGCTCTCACCCCCTGCTGGGGCCACTCTCTAAGACCCTTCCTGTGCTTTCTCTTCTTGTGTGTGTTGCATTTTCTGTGTTCCACGTTTAGGTTCCCTTCTCTCCCCAGAACATGTTGAACCGACGGTCCTTTAGCGACGTGCTGCCAGAGTCTCCAAAGTCGGCACGGAAAAAGGAGGAGGCGCGGCAGGCGGAATTTGTTCGAATAGGGCAGGTAAACACACACCTGCAGATACAAGTGTGTGCGATGCACCCACATTACAGTGAAGAGCACAGCAGTAAACATGTCAACAAACGCCACTGAAAATCCAAGCAACCTCCTGCTGTCAACACGGATGGATGACATCTCAAGGTTGCAATTAAAGCCTGTTAAAGTATGCACCCCATTAAAAATATTATCTTTGAATGCATATTCAATTTGATTACTTGTATGCTTTGTTTTATCTTGCTAATAAATTCTTGACAAATATATTAGAAGACAATTATTTAATATTTAGCAGAAGAAAACTGACTTGTTAATATAGATTTTTCTGACTTAATAATAGAAATTAAACAAATTAATGATTATTTTTAGTGCTAGATGCAAAGATAATATTTTTCTTGCATATAATTGTATTCTAAAATGTTGATTTTAGGACCATGTGATATTTCACTTTTTCTTTTTTAATAAATCTGCAAAAATTCTGTGGGGTTTTTTTTGTCAGCATGGGGTGTTGTGTGTACTTTAATGAAGGAAAAAAAATAAACTTAAATGTTTTTAGCAAATGGCTGCAATATAACAAAGGGTGAAATATTTAAATGGGTCTGAATAATTTCCACTGTAGTTTCTGCAGAGCAGCAGAGATGTGGGCGGGATTGTTGGCATAGAACAACCCCGCCCCCCTTTCCCCTCCCTATTGCAAAGCGTAGCAGGGAGCTTGTGACCCACTCAGCGTATTTTCTAAGTCACAAATACATTTTTCTTTTTCAAACAGCAAATAATTAAAGTAGGAAAAACTCTGAAACACTGTTGGCCAAACACTGTCAGTTTCTACTATAAACTGTTGCTGATGCTTGAATACATCCAAGTCTCAGCCCAAAATGAAGTATTTATACTGTCTGAAATTTTTTTGGCTAAATGTCTCAAATAAAAAAAACTCATACAGAAAAGAAACTGAATTAATTCCTTGACAGACAGCTGACTAAACAAAGCATCCTCCAGAGAGAGCTTCAAGACTAAATACAATTTGAATTTTGTGTCAGTCAGGTTTCCACTGACATTTTGGAAATCATTTGTTTTTTCGCATGGTTAACTGATTAAAGGAACATTCTTTCTAGTTGCAAAAGCCTGATTAGTTTGGGGTTTTCTTGTGACTCATTACATTCTCCAGACAATAAATCATGTCATTAAAAGTCAACTTTTAAATGTGACCATTAAAGTTAGGTTTTAGACATAGAAAATCTCAAGAGGGTCTGTAAGATGAGGCTTAGTCATCTAAAATCAGTAAGAAAGGCTGCCTGTTTTGTCAATTTTGACCCACTTTGCTCTTTAGCTGTTGTTAATCTTATGTTAATTTCCCCAGCCACAAAACCTAAAAGTCTTTGTAGGTTTGAACATATTTTTATGGGTGTTTTCTAAACAGTGGCACACTGCGGCGCTCTGCTGAGCCTCCCAACAGTTGGTTTGTGCGGGTTTTATGATCTCCAGATTGGATGTTTATGCAGATATGTGAGTGGTTATGGCTGACAGTGCAGCTTGAATTGGCAACGTTCAATGTTCTGATCAGATGGGCGCTACTTTATCATTCTCACAAACTGCTCGGTGCTTAAATTCTTCATTTTATGGTTGTCATGTGGGCCTACCTAATTCCTAAGACTCACATTTATTGCTGCATGTCAGTTAAATTGTTTTTAGGGTCTGTAATCATAAAGTATACCTTAAATTAAACATTTCAGCAGTTTTAGCATCATTTTCAAAAGTTTTGATCAGCAATTTTACTAAAAATAAGATGAAAAATGTTTCTTTTCTATAAACAATGGGATAATAACTTGTTAATGTTTTATTGCATCAATGTTTTTCCAATCAAAACGAGTGATTTCACATGATCATTTGTCATTTAGGCTCTGAAACTGAAGACCATCGTGAGAGGAGATGCACCCACAAGCCTCGTTACCACCGGCCTCTGTAGAAAAGAGGTACTGACCACAAAAAACACAAAAAACAGTTTGTTTGTCAATCCAAATTCAACACAAAGTTACTATTTTGTTCATAAAAAGCATTAAAAAAAGACAACAGATATACAATTAGATTTTAGGTCCCATTTAATATAGGATTTTTGTCAAAATGTACTAGGTTTCCCTGTTTAAACATTATAAACAAGTTGGAAATGTTCGTAAGGATTGTAATGTTAGTTTTACTCTGGGCTGAAGAAAGAAAGATTGAGGAAAGAGGAACTAATTTGTCTTGAAATTGCATCAAATTCATGATAAGACCACAGTTTTCTGTGGAAATTGGTGCTGAAATTTGCTTCCCATGCATAAAATTCCACTTACATGACAATCACAAAAAACACTGCAAACTGCAGTTTATGTTGCGTTGTTCGCCGTCTCAGCCAAATGCCACTTTAACCTCCTGAGAACCAGGTTTTTTATTTATGACCTCCATTTAGACTCCATTTTATCTTCCTAGGAAGCCAACCTTCCCATTATCCCATCCAAGCACAAGATGTGTCAAGATGTCCCTATTTAAGCACATCTGGTAATCTTAGTAGAGAACTTCAAATGAGTCAAAGGACACATTCCAAAAACAGAGAACAGTTTTCAGGAGGAAGTAGTGGTTGAAACTGTTTTATTGAATATGTTCAAAGATTCCTCTTTAAAAGTCTGCAGTGTGCAGGTCTGTGCGTCCATCAGCTGTTTTCTTTACCCTCATCTACTCAAATCTCGGCTCGGCAGTCAGACTTTTCATCAGAAAACGCCTCACTTGCTTTACATGAAAGCTAAAAAAAACCTGTCTGTATTCTGCAGCCATGGGAGTCCCAGTCTTTCTGCAGTACGTTCCCCTATGAG
This sequence comes from Oryzias celebensis, assembly GCA_014656515.1. Classification (NCBI taxonomy): domain Eukaryota; kingdom Metazoa; phylum Chordata; class Actinopteri; order Beloniformes; family Adrianichthyidae; genus Oryzias; species Oryzias celebensis. The sequence continues at coordinate 7,418,433 of BNCR01000012.1, forward strand.
ATCGTGTGCGCTGACTCATGGGGTCAGTCTCTGCTGGTTGCCACTGACACCGCGGGAGTTGTGCTCCTGGAAGGTTAGACTCCTCCAAAAATAGTTTTTTTCCCTCAACATTTTGCTAAAGGTAAAATTTTCCCCTGCCACAAACGCGTTCATTCCTTCACATTTTAGGCCAGGATCCGGCTCTGACCAGCGCTGGTGAGTCTCCAAAATGTTAGTTGCGCATTTCCTAGATTCTGTTTTTCATCTGATAACACAACTGGTGTCTTGCACTTCAGAGACGCAGACTCTTCCTCCGGTTCCCGTGTTTGATAAAACAATGGCGGTGAAGCAGATGCACGTTCTCGAGCCTCAAGACCTGTTGATCACCAGAGCCGACAAAGGTAAACCTGCACATCAGAGACTGCTTCCCTCTGTTCTTTCCTTTCATTATATTCCCCCTTGAATCAAAACAGGCACTTAAAGCACGCCATCTTTCTCATTACGCTCCAAATTCATCTCTGTCATCTCTCTGTGTTGTTTAATTCGTACTCGCTGCGCCCTCCAGTCCGATGAGCACATTGATCTGTGGCTATGATCTGCAGAAACACATGTGAGGAGAGATCGCTGCCAGAAATAAAAAAAAGGGATGGAAAGACCTCTAATATTACAAGAACCTCACAGACACTTTGTGTTGTTTATTTAAATGGCTGCAGTAGTTATGTATCCAAGCCGTGTTTAAGCTGAAGATGTTTAAAGCCGGATGAGACAGATAAAGAGTAATCTTTGTAAAAAAAAAAACACCGGAGGCGCTTGTTTTGTTTCCAGGAAAGGACGCTCGACTTTACGTGTTCAAACTCGGCTCGATCAAGAGGAGCCTGGAGGAAAAGCAGCTCATCAGGGGCAAATGTGACTGCAGGGAGAACAAGCTGGAGAAAACGAAAGGTACAACTTTAAGAAGTTAGGCTGACAGAAAGCAAGATACATGTCTTTGACTCATGAGATCATTAGTTAATCTAATCTTTGTTGGAATTAAACCTGAAAAATGAGACTGCATTTGTCTTATTTGGCTTAGTCATTTAATCTTTTCTATCTTATAAATTTGCCCCCCATAATGTAATAGTCTCTCACAAGTGAACATTTTAAATGAAAAAAGAAAGTAATTAAGAAATTACCAACAAGGTTTAAAATGATTTCTGACTTCACACAGACTTTAGACATTTCCTGACGGACGGGAATCACATCCCATCCTGCGGGATCACATTCCATCTGAGCCTGGAGGGTGTCCGTGTTGTTATGGTGCGGGTTCTGGTCGTTGCCCTCTGGTCTAAACTCCAACATTGGGAAAGCCGGGTCAGGCTATGTTTTCAGCACCTTTCGGGGACCCCCACTCCTCTTGGTTGTCCATCCTCTAGGTGGGGGTGGCTGACCCCTGGTCGCTGACCCCCTCTCTCCTGTATCTTTGGGGATAATCTCTATAACCCCCCCATTTCCCCTTTTCTTTTGTGCCCCCAACCCAACATTTCTCTCTCTTCTTCCCCCTTTCTTTTTCTGTCCGATCCAACAAAAAGAAGGACACAAACAAAATTAATATAAATAAAGTTCAGTTTAAATAACAAAAAAATAAGATAAAAAAAAGGATTCACATCCAATTACATTCAGATGTAGAATTTCATTGGCCGGATCATTTCTCTAAATTCCACAGATCATTCCAGCATTTTCTTTTTTCACTCGTTCTGAGGTTTAAACCTACACAGGAGAGCCAAACAGTTGATTTACCATTAAAATACCTTAATCCCTTTTACTGCAAAAAATAGGAATTTTTAAGTTTTACTTCACACATAAAAGAAAAAACGTTTGGTTTTTTTTTAAGTGATCTATATTTGATTTTGATCTGGTTAGAATTACATTCATTCTCATAGTTCCTCTCAACAACAGTATAAAAATATTGATTTAGACAGAATAAATACATATATATACATATATATAATATATATATATATATATATATATATACATATACAATTAGAACGAGGGCGGCCCAGGACTGACCCCTGAGGCGTCCCGCACGTCAGGGTTTTAGAATCAGATGTAGTGTGATTTGCAGAGAAACTGAAGCTCCTCCCAACCAGATATGAAGAGAACCACTTTAGAACAAACCCAGACAGTCTAACCACATCACACAGCCTGCTAACATTAATTCCTTAAGGTGCAGTCTGTGAACCTTAAGTCTGGAGGATTTCTATAAGCATTCAGTTTTTTGACACAGTCAGAGGTTTTGGGTCAGTGGAATAATTAAGCTCAAAGACCACAGCAATGATTGCTTATGTAGACATACTCAACACTGACATTCGTGATATGGGGCGGCTGTGGTGCAGTGGAAAGGGCAGTAAGCCTGTGATCGAAGGATTGCAGGTTCGATTCCCACCTTGCCCGCCCATGTGTCGAAGTGTCTTTGGACAAGATATTGAACCCCGCGTTGGAAGGTCTGATGGAAGGTTGGCGCCAGCGGAGCTACCATCAGTATATGTGCGTGTGCGCGCGTGTGTGTGTGTGCGTGTGTGTGTAAAGCGCTTTGAGCTTTCAATGAAGGTAGAAAAGCGCTATATAAGTATACGCCATTTACCATTTACCATATGTAGTCCCAGTGAGATGACTAGGTCCATCGTGTGGTCCAGTTATATGCTGATGAGGTTAAAAGCCTCAAGGATTAAAGCTTTGTAATATAAAGCTATATATTAGCTATATAATATAAAGCTTTATAATCTTCTAAAGCTTTAGAAGATTTATATTTGATGATAAAAAAGTCATTAAAATCAGTTAAGAAATCACCGGCAGGGCCAGGTGGGCGGTAGATTAAAATACAGTAAATGGTGATAGAAGAACATCATGATCATCACTGATTCAAAGGAGGAGAAGTGTTCATTGTTTATCTGGCAGCATAAATGAATATGATAGATTTTGGGAGTTGGCATAGTAACAGTTGAGCTGCAGCAAAGCCATACACAGGCACCATCTTGTGCCATAATGCATCCACTTGTAGACGACTATATCCATGTACGTCTTTGTTTTTCTCGTCTGAGTTGGCATCTAGATCAAAACAGTACAGCTGGATATTTCCAATATATTATAAGATGATTGGAGTGGGACTTCATTGTTATAGAAAGATGTTCTAAAACAAAAACCTAAAAATTAACAGGTCAGAGTGTTGTTCTTACAGACATTTGAGTCAGCGGTGACCAGAGAGAAGAAAGGACAGAAAAAATCTAGCACTCCAGGTCCAAAAAACATCCAAAAATCATGAAGGGTCCCCATATACAGAAGAAATTGAGGCAGAAATTGTAGCCAGAATCATTTTTAGCCTCTCTAGTTAACAGAGATGTCAAGTGGTTTGCAATGACAGATCTGAAAAGGCGTTCTGGTGCCGAACTAGACATTTTTTGAAGGTGTTGGTATGCTATGGCTTTGTGGGGATGAAAAAGTCGATAGACGGCATTGCGGCATAGCCCACATGTAATGAATTCCACTTTCAATCTTTTCCCCATCCCTCCTCCCCTTCTCCTGTGGCTCAGGTTGTCATTTGTACTCTATCAACACCCACCATGGCTCAGAGCTGAGAATAGTGGCAGCCATCAGAACCAAACTTCTCCTTATTACCAGGAAGCATCCACGTTTCAGCGCTGTTGCCACAGGAGCCGACTCCCCGGTGGAGGAATTTCAGTACATAAGGGTACGGCGGACCCCATGAGGAAAGACTGTTGGTTCTTTTTAGACTAAAAATAAAGAATTGTTTTCTTAAAAGTCGACTTTCATGTTTTATTTGCAGACATTTAAAAAAGAAATGCATTCAATTCCAAAAGAAGACATCCTAAAAATATGATTGCTGAGGCAAAAATGTGTTAAATGGAATTTAAATTTCTTGGGATTTCTTTAGAATCCTGAGGATGACAGACTGCCTTAATAAGAACCCTAACATCTAGACTCCTCCCCCTCAGGAGATCTGTCTGTGTGACCCGCCGGTGGTGATGGCGCTGGTGGATGGTCCGACGGGGGAGAACGACAACATGATTTGTGTGGCCTATAAACACCAGTTTGACCTGATCAATGAGAGCACCGGGGATGCTTACCGGCTGCATCATGTAGACGCCAACAAGGTGAGGTCCTCTTGGCCTCCGTGGAGGTGAGGTTTATTGCAGCTGTAACCTGTGGCGGGCCCAGATGGTTACTGTATTTACCTGCTGGTACACCAGAGAATCACCAGGCTGTCAGTCACAGCCACCAGCTGTGGGGGAGGGACCACCAAACAGCTGCTCAAATTTGATTTCAGAGAAATAACAAACTGATGTTGACATCTTGTACATCTTTTAGGTTACCTTAAGGCTGTGTGACCTGACATTATGTTTAAGATCTTCTCTCATGTCCGACCTTTGGATCAAGATGAGATTCTCTTTTTAAAGTGACTTGACTTTGCCTGCAGGTGAACTTCGTAGCAGCCATCGACGTTTATGAAGACGGGGAGGCAGGTCTGCTGCTGTGTTACAACTGTGAGTTCGCCTTTAACTTTTAGCATTTAAGATGTTACACTGTATTATTCAGGCCTGTCAGAGCTTTTCTCCTCTGCCACGAGGGTAAAAATCACAACATCAAGCCAGGTTTCCACATTGCTTTCTATTTCTATTTATTCTATTTCTATTATGCTATTCATTCACTGTATGACTCTTTTTGTTGGTGTGAGGGGTCAGGAGGTTTGAGGGGATTCTCTTTTTAATTTTTTAAACCTGTAAAGCATTTTGTGTTGCTGCTACATAAAAACTGCTTTATAAATAAAGTTTGAATTGAATTCCTTCTGAATTTTTATTTAAAGAAAACCATTTCAAGCAGATACAAAAGCAAACGCACAAGACAAAATCCTTAATTCCAAAAACTATTTAATCATTTTTCTTATTTTTTTTTAAACAGATATTTGTTATTATAAGAAAGTTAGTCCGTTCAACGGCTCCACACCAATGATCCAGTCCAACACTCCAGACTTCCACTTCAGCTGGAACCAGATGCCCAACGCTATTGGTAGGTTACTACGGCAACAACACTCAGGCCCCACCCTGGTCAAGCCGACGACGGCCTGGCTGGAGCTTGTGGTTGCTGTGGAAACAGCATGTGCGACCGAAAGCATCCAGCTGGCCTGTGTGGTTATGTGTGTGTGTTTCTGTGGATGTTGTTATTAACGCAGAGGGTGACAAATAGAACCTGTTACCTGATCCCTGTTGACCATGAAACACTATTTTCTTCTTTTTTTTATTTCATTTTGAAGTTTTTCTTTCCTCTATGGATGAGTATAAGAAATTTCAAAAATAGCACAAATGAGTGAAAATTAAAAGGAGAAAAAAATAGGACATTAGCATTCAATGTTAAATAAGATAAATAGTTTTGAGAGAATAAAACTATTTGATTTATGTTGCAGCAATTGATCAATTGAATCTGGATTATGACAATCTGTTTTACTTGATTAATAAATAAAATTATTCTTTTTTTAAATGATATTTTTAAATGAATCTGAATCAGATATAAATAGATATAAATGAATATAAATATAAATTAGTTAAAACTGCAAATCTATAAGATTGTAGTCTTTTATTCTGATTTTCATCTTTAGTTCCTACAGACAGGTTGATGGTTCCTTGGTAAAAAGACAAACTAAATCCATAAAGAAAGCAGAACAGAAAGCAGCAGAAACGGAAACAACAGATGTGTTGTCAATAGCAAAATACAATCGTAAATTCAGAAACATACAAGCAACAATTGAGGAAAAAAGAAGACAAAAAAGAGAAAAATGGATCAAATAAAATAGATGGACAGATGTAATAGAAAAAAGCGATAAAAATGTATGCAGAGGTGTAGTGGCAGTTTCTACTGTCTAAAAGCCATGATTTGACCTGTTTGCTAAATGAGCTCAGAGTTGTCAGTTCTCTTATTGTCGTGAGAATTTTGTTCCAAGTGTGAGATGCTCTGTAGGAGAGTTCAGCCTGACTGATGGCGCTCTTTCTGAAAGGAACAGTGCAACCACCCCTGGAAACTGCTCTAATAGACCTGTTTGGGTTTCTTTTGATAAATGCCCCTTAAGGAGGAGGGATCAGGCCGTGAAGGATTTCGTAAATTGAGTCGTTGTATTTGACATAGTTTTTCCAGTCCAGCAGCTTGTGTTTTTTCAGTATATGACAGTGATCTTTGGGCTTTGGACATTCAGAAAGGGTCGAGCTAAGAAATTTAAAGATTCTTTCAAAATATTGCTCAAATACCTATTTGATAAATGTCATACATTTGGCACGTCCAAAGTCCAAATGTGGACCGCATTCAAGTTTCCACTGGCCCGCAGGCTCCTTACACATAATTAATCATATCTGGCCTCCAGCACTTTCTAAGAATTGTGTCTACAATTTTTAGGATGTGATCAGCTACATTAAGTTATTAGCCATCTTAAAACTGTGACAACAACCTACAGCTACTTGACCTTCAGAGCCTTAAGGGTCACAAAAGATTTATTTGTTTCTGGGATCAAAACCACTTTTGAACAAGATAAGTCTTTTTGTTATTTTCTGTGATGATTTACATTTAGAGGTTTACAGCAGAGCATTTAATAGTGAATAATATGCAACATTTCATATGAACCCAGATTTAAAGGTTTTTTTTCCCCCAAATATACTTATTCTTCATTTTATTTCCGACCTTCAAACATAACACTTTTACCTCACGAAATTTGTCCCTCTTAGCAAAGCTTTTGTTATAAATAATAATATTAGGATAGATTTTAAGGGCAGTTTTTGTGACTGGAGCTCTTTAGCACCTGCTGCATTTAAATTGCCAGGAGGTTTAAGGTTTTTTTTTACCTTCCAACATCATACCTTCCATGCTGTGTCTCATCTTTCGCACCAAGGATCAGACAAAAGGATTCTCTGAAGCTCCCATCTCTTTACTTTATCTCACCAGTAAATGCTAAAAATGTCTTTCTATTTCAGGTTGTTTGACAGCTGCTTGTTTTTTTTTTTTTTTTTTTTTTTTTACATTTCTCTCTTAAATAAAAAAATGGTTTATTCCAGTCACGTGTGCTGTCGTTACAGTTTGTGCTTTCCCGTATATTTTGGCCTTCACAACGGACTCCATCGAGATTCGGCTGGTGGTTAATGGGAACCTCGTGTACACAGCAGTGGTCCCTGAACTGCAGCTGGCTGCTTCACGGGTTGGTGTGACTGACATGACACAATACTTTTTATCGCACTCTCTTCTCGCCATTTACGTCTTGTTCTTCTGTTTTGTCTAACTCCTTTTTTCAATTACCTGTAACAAATTAATTTCCGCCGTAGCAGAAGCTATTACAGTGGATTTTTTAGGGTTTTTTTCAGCTGTGGCTTCATGTCAGGCTTCCCTCTGTGCTGTTAAAGTAGCTGTTTCAGCTCTCTGTCTGTTGAAGCAATCTTTATTACTCCAGTGGGAAATATGGCTGACAATCTGAATGTCCACAAAGCAATAATTCTGTCATAATTTATACACAGAGATCATTTCAAACAGAAAATGCTGCAGCTGGCATCTAACAAGAGCCTCCAGCTCTTTGTTTTTCTCTGCTTTTCCTCATTTCACCTCCTGCCTCCCAGCTCTCAGTGATATCTCTCTGTTTGCCCGCTAGCTCTGCTTTCATCTCACCCTCTTCTGCGTGTGTCTGTTTCTCCGCCCACAGTCGGACATCTACTTTGTCTCATCCGCTCCAGTCAGCTCGGCCTCCAACTGCAGCTCCAGAGACACCAGTTCCCAGAGTTCCCCTCAGACGCCCACGGGTTATGAGATACCAGTGTTTCCTTCGCCACTCAGTGATGGTAAGTTCTGAACAGCTGTATCTATTAGAAAGGGGTTAAAGCCAAACATCTCACCTTGCCTACTGATTAATAAACCACAACTCAGCTGCATTTTTAGCATATGAGGCAAACAAAACACAGTAACAGCACTAAAACAGCCTCCCTGAGGATCTGGGGGCTTCACCTATATAGGAGATTTTAAATGAAGGAGCTAATCACTTATCTATCTTTTTAAAGGGCCTTTATCATGCTATTCTTGAGTCATTCAGAGTAAACAATATCCATATTAGTGCTGTCAATCAATTAAAAACATTAATCAGATTAATCACACTTTTGGGTTGTGGTTAATCCCGATTAATCACAATGTTTTACAAGTTGCATTTTATACAACAATATACAGCTTTCAAACAAAAAAAGGCCAGAAATAAAATGTTTCCTTCATTTTTTTTGTTTGAAATGAGGACGAAGTGTCATTTGTGTGCACAAAACACAGTAACAGTAAGATAAGTAGAACTGTAAAGAATTTAATGTATGCAATATTACTCAAAGAAAACAAAGATGGTGATATACAGCCATGAGAAAGAAAAGTTGTGTTTCTGCACTTTAAATGTTCAGGGTGAATACTCAAATGTGATTGGCTGCTGGGTGTTCCTTAAGAAGTTCCGGTCACAATGTTCTATTTGTGCAGGCTTCTTCAAAACAAAAAATGGTGAACTTTCTCTTTAAACTGATGTTTTATTAAACCTATCATGACGATCAGCATGTATATCACTTTTTTTTTGCTGCTGAAGTCACGGTCTGCCGGCCCAGCGACCACATTGTGTTACCATGACAACAGGCCGCATTATGAATCAAAAAGTCCGGCTTTTGTGAAAAACTGATCTAAACCTAAAAAATAACAAGAGTAAAGTACTAAAAATTGATTATTTCTTTTGTAAGTGACCGTGTTATGAGCGGGAGTGGCCCGCCTTTTGCCCACGAAAGCAAACAACATCCGAACTTTTGCAAAGATGGATGTGTATATTGTGCGTATAAAATAAAAGCAAAATGCTCAGAGATAAGTGAACACAGAACTTTGAGGTTCTTTTTTGTGAGGAATTAACATCATAATACACATAAAAGTTGCTTTTGCAGGATATAGGCCCTTTAAAAACGTAGTGTATTACTCCCTCAAGGCAAAAATCAGCAGGAATTTTTTTTTTCGTTGATTTTGTCCTGGTTGGGTAGTTAAAGGGTCAATAGATACATTATTTATGTTGTCTTTATTTCACTATATTCTAATGGTCATTTGTGCATGTGCTACATAAAGTTGATCTGATTTCATTAGATTTTTTTAAAAAAAGAAACATTTGTCCTGCAGAAACATCCTAAAGACACTTGATTCATGTGAGAAATGAAATGTTGTCACAGACTTCTCTACAATTTTTAATTCAGCTTTTGTAGCTGGTTGTGTTCTAGGACATCCTGAAATATGAGGCTTTATTGCACATAAAAAACCTTTTCAGTTTTTGTTTTTATTTATAATAAACAAAATCAAGAAATGTAAACACACTGAGAGAAAACAATCATTAGACCGAAAGTTGATCTTAAGAAATGTAGCCGTTCTGTTGCAAGGAGGCCATTTTGTATGTTTATTTGATCAAAAAGAAGTGTTATAAAAGATCAAAGATCTATTACAGGAGTTTAACACAACTAAATATCTGTAAAAGAACAGAGAAGGTGAGAGAACTGCTGTTTAAGTAGTCCATTAATACTTTTCACCACTGAGATCGTGTTAAGTAGACGTGCTGCGCTTGTTCGTTGTAATTAGATTGCTGTGATGGTTCCATCAGAGTGCATTTGGAGATCACATGCAACTGAACACCTTGGGACTGTTTTTTCAAGGTGCTTATAGATTATTTCAATACTCTGTCTTCTGCACTCCCACTGAGGTCCAAAGGACAGGGTATATTAGGCAAATGAAGAGTGCTGTAGTGTGAAACGTCTCCCTGCTGCAGTGTCAGGACTGCAGGCCTGGTCACAGCAGCTCGTTCACAGAGCAGGGAGGTGCTTCAGCTGCCTGGGTTCACTCATTAGGTATTTTTGCATTACATTGCTGCAATAACATCCTTCATAGGTTAATTGGTTACTCTAAATTGTCCCTAGGTGTGAATGTGAGTGTGCATGTGTGTGTGATTGTGGCCCCTGCGACAGACTGGCGACCAGTCCAGGGGTGTCCCCTGCCTTCGCCCATGAGTGGCTGGGTTAGGCTCCGGCAGCCCCGTGACCCTGAAAGGGATAAAGCGGTTCAGAAAATGAATGAATGAATGAATGAATGAATGAATGACATTGCTGCAGTATCTCACTTTCAATTGTGACTTTACGAAAAATAAAGGCACAATGTCTGTGTGAGCAACTTCTAACAACTAGGGTGAAGCATGACAACTGGATAAAAGCAAAACAGAATAAAGACTCATTTGATTACAACCAAAATAAATAATTACCAAATTACCAAACCAAAGATTTTAGCATTATTTTCAAACAGAAAGAATACATTATAATTGAAAATCTGAATTTATTAAAGACCCTGTCTGTTGAAAATTGTGTTTTTAATATTTTGTGGCATTTTTCTGCTGATGGAGGGCATAAATCAACAAAACCAAGCTTGAAATTGTATTTCTGAGTATTTATTTATTCTAATCTTTGTGAATCAGGAGCAGACACAAAAAGCCATTTAAAAAAGAGCATATTTGTGATGTTGAAAATACGCTGGGCGGACCACGAGCTCCTGGCTCCAGGTTGTCAGCAAAAGGGATGAGAAAGGGGGGTCGGAGTATCTCCACACCAGCGGACCCGCCCACAACGCAGAGGCAAATTTTAACGAACTACTGCCACTCTGTAAGAACTATAAAACAATACACATTTTTAATTTAGGCTAAAAATGGCATAATCATCATTTTAAAATGCTTTAAAAATAGTTCAGATCTTTAAACCAATGTTTTGTATTCGGAATGACACTATTTTGATGAGGATGTTACACCCGTCTTAATACTTCCAATCTATACAAAAAAAATGTAAAATGCTTTTTTTTAAAGCTTCAAGATCCCCATAATTCACAGAAACCTTATGTTTCTGTCACTTAATTCTAATCCTGCTTTTGTCAAATCAAGTCCGGTCAAGTCCAAGGATCCTTGAACACCCCAGTTTGTACAGCTGATGATCCATTTGATCTAAATGTAACACAGGATGTCTGCTGTGTTTTTTACTAAGTCAGTAAAAATAGTTCAAGAACCATCAGAATGATTACGGATACATCGATAGCATGCTGTGGGTAAATGATTGAGGCTTGGATGAATGTTTTTGACGATAAAACAACCATTCCTAAAGAAGTGACAAATACCACCCATCCCCCCCATTCGACCGCTCATAGGAGAATGCTTTCAGGGATGATGGAGGATCAATTTGAGTTCGTCTCTCCATCAAAACCACTTTCAGTCTCCTCCATCTTTCCCTAAATCCCTCCTAGCCCCTTGGTCCTGACCTCTCCCAGACCAACCGATGCAGCTGCCATTAATGCCGTTAACACGCCGCTCCGTTAGATACCGTAAGGAGGTGTCAGCTCCTCTTTGTTCATTAGACTCTGTCGTGGCTAAAATTCTGTCCAGGTGAGGGACGTGGGATTGAAAAACAGGAATGTTATATTGGCTGTGTACCTGCGGCTACACCGTCAAACTGAGCTTTTTTTGAGGAGAGCAGCTACTTACAGGTTCCATTAGTGCTCACATGAAGGAAGGTTGCAGCTGCAATTAGCAGAGGATGGGATTTTAAGCTCCTCCGGTTCTTATTGTTTTTGGCCTTTGTTTGTTACCCGTGTAATGCTACGTACACACCAGGCATAAACGGACATTCTTGAACGCGTGTTTTCAGCATATGCTGTTCACACTGGACTACTCCCACCCGAGCATGTGCTCATGTTTGGAAGAGGTGCAAAATGTCGTAGCGGAACAAATCTTTCTCCAGGATTTTTCTTTCATCGCTCTATTCCGATATATGAAAGTCTCGGTGCCAAATAATTCCGGTCGGGCACAACTGCATTCATTAATATCTCTTTTTCATGATCACTTTTCAGTCCGTTGGCACATCCATGTTTTGAAAAGGAAGCTACCCATAAATCACCACCAAATACGTGTCCCTGATTTGGTCAAAATCAACTGGTTTAACTCTCAATGAGTAATCAAGTTTTGTATGTAGAGCACAAAAACTGACTTAAAAACCTTGCGTAGCGATGCGAGAACGCGAGAATTTAGAATGTGGAAGCATGAAATGCGCATTTACATAGACTTTTCACTGGAAATGGTTGTTTGAACGCATGTTTCTGAGCCTGGTGTGAACATAGCATAAGTGTGTGCGTGTGTTCAGTCTGTGTAATCCTTTTCTTCATCCCTGGTTCAGATTCTATACGGATCCCCTATGGTACCAAGCTTTCCCTGTACATGTCTAAGGATGCTGAAGGTACTGCAGGATTCTCCCACATTTCATCCTCAGCTCATAAAAAAAAAGAAATAAATAAAACACTCATCAAGCTGCCACAACGACACGCACATGCTCCCTGAGTGTTTCGCCCTGTCTGCTCCAAGGCGGCATGTTGACTTGGACGTCGGTTGAATGCTAAGTGAACGTCTTCCCCATCCTCCCGTTCTGTTTGCTCTAATGAAAGCGTCAGGGGTTAAAGAGGTGACAGAGCACGAAGTGAAAAGTGAGTTGATAATGTCAGTCAAAGTGGTGTGGTTCCGCATTAGAGGAAGAGATGGATGATGGGGGGCAGAGCAGATATGCATGAGAGGGAAAGGAGGGGTCGAGGACATTCAGGAGGGTGGGAGAAAAGAGGGAAGAAGACGCTTTTGCCGCAGCATGATTTACAGATTGCACTGTCTCCATGGAGACTTTTGTCAGCCCTCTCTTCGATCCAAAGTGGGAGTCCAAACAGTGGTGCCACAGTCTGATACTGGGTGGGTGTCTGTCGGAGGTGGGGTTATGAAGAAGGGGCGGGTTTGAAGGGCTGCTGACAAAAATCCCATCACCTTAACTGCCTGTGGGTTCGCCGTATCTGCTCCTTGGGGAGGTTTTAATTTGATGTTATTGCATCAGTAATGTGAATAAAAAGCTGGTCTACCTGCCCTGGCTTAAACACAAAACACCGACCCACAGCAAAACAGCTGGGGACTATTTGTCTTCAATTACTCCCCTGACTCTGAAGTCTCGTTAATCAGCCGGTGTCGTGAAAACTGATGCTTCCCCTGGTCCAGAAACAAATGCATGTGGAATACAACGATCATGGAGTGATCGATATATTCCAAATAACAGCATGCTTGCTAACATTTTGTTTGCCGCTCTTCTGTGTGACAGAACAGGACTCTAACAGTACCGACACAATGTACCTGTCAAACACGAACAGTGACCCTCCATTTTTCACCATGGCTCTCTACCCCCCTCTCAGCCACTAGCATTTCAGATGAGACCGTCCTCTTTGTGCACCGTAGCCCCCGCTTTGATCCATTCTCATCAGTGTTGCCTCCAGCCTGCCTCAAACGAGCACAGCTGACCGCTTTAAAGCAACACTGCCTTCCTGTGGTAGGCCAAGGAACTGCATCTTCAAAAAGGATCCACTGTTTTAACTTTTTTAAATTTAGTTCTTCAGGATAGTTATTTGCTATGATTTGGTGTTTGAGTTATTTAAGTCACTTTAGATTGGCTCAGGTTCAATAAAAAGGCCAATTCTTGTTCTTTTTAATGACCTGAGGAATTGCTCCACAAAATTTTGCATACATTTCTCCTTTTCAACTCATTTTTTTTTGTTTTGCTGCACTTTAAATTGGCTACAACTTTACAACCCCCTCCCCATACGATTTGAATGTAATTCATACATTTTGAATTCTACCTATATTTCTTTTCTCTTTTAAAAAGAAAGAATGAGAAAGAGGAAAACCATTTGCTTGTCTCTGCGCCAGACAAATGATTGTATTTTTACACTCAGTTTCTGTCATTTCTTGTTAAATTTGTGCTTTCTTGTGTGCCTGTTCTGTCCAGTATTTAAATGTTGCTCCTAAGAGTTTGTTTCTACAATAAACTGATGTACAGAAATTTTAGCTGAGTGACTGCAAGTAGCCCTTAAGACTCCAAGATAAACAGTTAAATTTGGACATCACTAATATTTTTTTTTTACTTTAGGTAAACAGTTAAAAGACAAACTTTTGCTTCCAGTGTTTATGTCTAGCCACACTAACCATAGTTTTGTTTTGTTTTTGTGGAGTTTATACATTTTTATCAACTCTTTTTTCTCTTTCACCTCTGTGACCGTCTGATTCTCTTTGTTTTTTATCCTTACCCATCACTCCTTCAATTTCCTGACTCCTTTTTTATGTTTTTTTTTCCTCTCCTTTTTCTTGTCTTTTGAATTTCCTCCTGCCAGGTGAAGTGACATGTAAGCACATCTTCAAGATTCCTTTGTGTAATTTGGTGGGCCGGAGCATTGAGAGACCCTTGAAGTCTCCACTGGTCAACAAAGTTCTCACAGCGCCGGCCACAGCGATGGCGCCCCCAACTCCACTCATTTCAGCCACTCACTCGCTCTCTTTGTCCCGCATGGAGATTAAAGAGATAGCCAGCCGCACACGGAAGGAGCTGCTCGGTGAGATGGGAAATCTCTACAAACCTTTTTGAAATATCTCTGACAGGACATTCACAGCAGACCTGTTTGACCCAGAGTTTGTTTTCTAACTGTCCTCTTCATTTATCGAGTGTGAAAGCCACTCTAGTGCAAACCAAAAACTCCAATCAGACCTGCAAGGATTTCAATTTGCTCACAGACGAAGCACAAATCAAAACAAGAATATTAACATTGAGGAATGTCTCGTGGAGCTGGAAGAAGATGCAGTTATATATCCACATGCAGAAGTCAAACAACTTAACAGTCCCGTGATGTGTGACTGGGGCTTTCTTTACAAGTTTTGCACATGACCCAGGAGTCTTTAGGCAACACTGCCCCCTAACAAGTACCTCTTGTAACTGCACAAAGCTGTCTAAACTTTTGGTCCACTCTCAAAAGTGTGACCTTAAAGACCCACTCCGATGAAAATTGTGTTTTTAACACGTTTGTGTGGCTTTTTTCTGATGATGGAGAACATATGTAAAGAAAACTAAGCTCTAAAATTTGTATTTCTGCAACAGTAATAGTAGGCTGGCGGTGGGGGGTGCTTTAAGCTAGCAGGAGAGCATGTAAACAGAAATCTCTCAGTTATGGGTGATGGGAAGGTGGGTTGCTCTGTACCATCAGTGCCGCCCACAACTCTACGAGCTACTGCCGCTCTGCAGAAACTATGCCCCAGAAAACTACAGTTTTTTGTTTTATTATTATTTTGTCTAAAAATATTATTTTGTCAGTAATTTCTTTTTATTCCAGCATTTAGTCTAAATGTGCACTCGTTCATTTTGGTCTGTGTCTTTGCTAAGGCTTGACAGAGGAGCCGAGTCCAAAGTCCGACAGTGGATCAGTCAAACACAGAAAGATGAGCAAGAAGAACACAGACGAGGATCCCAATGCACGAGCCCTAACATCAAAAAACAGTGACAGGTGAGGCCTTCATCGCCACAAACCCGTTCAACCAACTATTTGGAACGGGATAATTGAATCATCTATGTGTGTGCGTTTGTGTGCAGCAGGCCAACATCAGAATCTTCTGGAGCAGACTCTGACGTCCAGGTGCACTGTCCGTCCAGTCTGGAGGCCGAGCCGGAGAAGGCGCTGCTGCACGAGGAGTGTCCGCCTCTCGCAAGTGCGTTCACGCTCCCAACTTCCTTTGAAGAAGATGTCCTGGACTTAAAGTGAAGACAATCCCATTGTGCACTTCTTGACTCACCCACTCCCGTACTGTCACTGTCATTTTATAGTTTTTTGCTTTGCTTCAGGTGGGTTTGTTCATTTTATATCTGGTGTTTTTTTCTTAATTTAATGGACCTGCCTGTTTGTTAGACAGGATGGGTGCGGTGGGAGTTCAGAGAAATGTCTGTGTTTTTGCGTGTGTGAGTGTTTGCTTTCGCGAGCAGTCTCCTTACCCTCTGTGCTGACTGCTTGTGTTGCCCTGTGGCAAACGACCCAAAGAGGAGGTGAGCGTGTGGGAGCTGCAGATGTCTGCAACAGCTTTCAGAAAACCACTTGACCCCAGACCACAAAGTGAATGTAAATCTGTCTCCCAGGAAACCACGGAAACCTGCGCGTCCGCAACTACCTGTGAAGTCGCTCGATGTGTGTCGTTTGTGATTATTTGCAACCCACTTCCAAATGTTGTACGATACGTGTATGTGTACATGCAAGCGCATCTAGAGGCAGGCGTACAGGCATGTCTGGCCTGTGAGGCATATTTATAGATATATTATATAAATCTGTTGGCTTAGTAAAAGTTTTCTCTGCACATCCTAGTCCTTATGCTTCACCTTATTGACACTACACAGATCGACAGGGCTGGAGGCAAGGTCTCCCACAAGTGCCATTTCCCAGCATCCTCCACCCAACTTGCTCGGCAAACAGCCACCATATTCTGGCTTTGATTCATATTTCATCGGAATCCACTTGGGATTGCAGCAGAAACATGGATCTAACTTTGGCTTTGTCCAAAATCCTTCACTACTCAGTGCACTAATATAGGACACCATTTTATCAGGGTGTCTACTATTCCAAATCCTGTGCCCTGGAAATTTCCCAGAAGTTTCTGCGAAAGACTAGTATGCATCCATGCTCACTAAATTGGCAAATATAGACCACAATGCATTGCGTTTGAATGATTTTTTTTTTTGTTTGAAAAAGTTTAGGAACATTTGTTTTTTACAAATCATCCAAGTTTTCATCATCAGAATACACAAATAGTCTTCATAAAATGTTCATATTTGTGAGATTTTTAATTTGGCAAATGGGTGATTTGCCGTTAAAAAGTAGAAAAGTAGTGACCACGTGTCGGAATCACATCAAAATCCAGGGCACTAGACGAGATAGTCCTGCACTTTATGGTCTTTTAGGGGTAAGGTAGCAGTGAGGGAATTTAGACAAAACATTTATGAGACAGAAAAGATTTACAGTACCCATGATGCACTTCTGCAAATTGTGCACGGAGCCACAAAACAGCTGTAACGTTGGGACCCACTTTATGACCACGAAAAAACGGGGCGATCAAATGTGTTAGGCTTGTGTTTTTGTGCCGACATTTAGGTTTCTATCAATTATATTACAATAAACGGTTCAAACTGATTTTTTTTATATACATACCACAAAAGAAAGTAAAAACTGAATTATTTTTATATGACTCCTGTTTTATATCCCTATAACCTTTGTGTCTGTTGAAATACTGCTGGACACATTTTAAAGCCCCAAACGCCCCGGTGAAGTTAAACTTACGGATCGAAAACATTTTTCACCTATAGACAAATATCACAAAATATTCCGGATTGCTTCAGCTTACTTTTGAGAAAATAGATACTTGGTTAGTGAAGTATAGGAGAGCTCAGGTTGGACAACTTTTGTCGTTTTTTTTGTTCTCTGTCATTTCAACAATCTAAACATTTCATGTTAATTGACAACTAGAGGCTTCAACCAAAACAGACCATAAATTCCCAGCGCTCCCATTCACCATACAGGATGAGGCTGAGCCACAGACCAACTAAACCTATTTGCAATCTGAAACTAGTTCATCCTGAACAAGCAGGTGAATTTAGGTATCAGGTTTTGCTTTTTTGTCACACAACCTATCCTTAGGAGTAGTAGTCACACTAGGACTAATTTCTTTAAACTGTGCATGAGAACATTCATACTTTCATATAAAATTCTATGAATTTTCAATGTGCTACTGTAGGTGGAAGCATGTGGAAATTTGGTTGATTTTACAATCTGTAAATAATTGGAGAGAACCGTTTGTATGCCCTGGTTTGTCTCATAGGTGCTTACGACCAGGGTCAGTCCTCTAGAGCACAATATGGTTTGCAGTTGTTTCCACTTTGGTTCGAGTGCTTCAGCAGAGGAGTTGTTGCTAGGCTCATGCTTAAGATGGATGGTTCATTTGGCAATCCCAAAACCAGAGTGATGTTGTTCAAACTGTGCTCTGACCCACTTCTTCAAGGCCGCCATTGCAGAGTTCCGTTCCTGATTGCACAAGTAGCTTACACTAGCCGAACAAACCAGTCTGGGCCAACAACAGTCTGCCTAGTGTGAATACACTCAAATAATCCTTGGCAAAAAGCGCCATTGTTGGAAAAATAAAAAAAACATTCCAAGAGAGAACTTTTATTCAGTTTAAAGTCCCACTCCAATCATCTTTTGATCTATTTTTAAATCGACAGTACTTCTTTAGAAATTTACCTCTGTGTTGTGGGCGGAACTGTTGCCGCTTCCATATCCCATCATCCATCTGTTTATGCCCCCTCCTGCTAGTTTACAGCCCCTCATACCCCCAACCTAACATCACCGATGCAACAAAAGTGGCGAGCAATATCGAAACCATCCAGCTGTACTGATGCCAGCTCAGACGAGGAAAATAAAGACGCACATGGATCTATTTGCAAGTAGATGCATAAGAATGAAGCGGAGCAGGGCGCTTATATATATATATATAAGTCACTGCTTCAAGCATTTGTTTTTGTCTGCTCCTAATTCACAACAATTTGAATAACTAAATACTAAAAAAGAAAAAATTGTTTTAAGCTTAGTTTTATTTCCTTTGTCATGGGAAAAATTCCACAAGAACATGTTTAAAACACAGTTTTCATTGGAGTGGGTCTATAACTGTGAAAATGGTCGCGAGTCGACGCAGCCGGTCTGTGTGCACCTTCAGCGAGAAATGGTCCAACATTCAATGAAGCAGAGTGGTTCCCAAAGTGATACAAGAAGATTTTTCACAGATTTTGGAATTTGGTACACACAAAAGGCGCACTGGATTATTAGGCGCCTTTTGTGTGTACCAAGTTCGCCTTTATTTGTTTTTACAAAAATTTGCATTCAATTGCAAGAAGGGCAAGATCACGTGCTTTTTCAAGGCCTCCATGTGGACTTTCAACTCTGCAGCTGCACAAAATGAAAAAAATTGTGACACAAGTCACGAATTTACATTCGCCACCTTTAAACCAAGAAAGTTGTTTCTTTGGGTGACATACTGTCCTCGATGGTGGGAATATTACCTTAGGGGAGCGAAGATTACCTGAGCCAAGATGCTTAGCTAAAGGTCACATTTCTATGCTAATCTGGATTATGAGTGATGGTTGTGATGGTTTTGCAACCCAGCAGCTCTCAGATATTGCATAAGCCTAATCTTCTCACTTTCCCATTTCTTTTTAACCTGGGTTCCCTTTCTTTATGTCTTAAATGACGACATTTTAGGAATGGGAAAAAGATCAAATGGGGACAATTTGTACAAATCTTTTCAAAACCACTCCAAACATAAGGGATTGTGGAACTGCAGCTTTTCTTGCTTCTGTTGGTCCAATACTTCAAGCATTGATGTTAAATAATTTTGATTTCTACCTCCCCTTGGCATTTTCACTGTTTTATTTTTTTTGTAATTTAACCTATATTTCCTGTTGACAACCTAAGGTTGTCCATAAACCTCTCTGTGATATCAAAGTTAAAGAAAAAAAAAAGCAACACCAAGTGTCTTAAAATATTGTATCGCCATTGTTTTTAATGCCAAGTAATACTTGTAAATGTTTGTGTATCAATTGTGGCCTCAAATGAAACAAAACTATATTATATTATTAATATTATTTGAGCAGTTATTTTAAGTGCTGTAGACCACTGCTGTGAAAGTAGTTGATTCTGTTCATTGATATGTAATAAATATTTATTAAATTTAAACTTTTGAGGTTGTTTGTATAAATGCATGTTTGAGCTAGCCATTTGTATTTAAAACTACACAAAATACCAGTTTGTGTAACGTGAAAAATATTTGTTTCCGCCCGGTTTCGAACCGGGGACCTTTCGCGTGTTAGGCGAACGTGATAACCACTACACTACGGAAACCCGTTGAGAGAGCGAAGTGTCCTTTCTCTACTTGATTAACCTAACCCATATTGTTTGATATTATTATACAAATAGGTTTTTTTTATTACATTGACTGTTGTTATAGAAAATAAGTTTAACAAAGTATTTTGTAGAGTACAGTACACATAGAAAAGACAGAGCTTTTTGTGAATTCTCAATATATCCTATTCATCAGTAAAAGTCTTACTGTTGTCCATAAACAATGTATTTTCGTTTTTAATCGTTTTTTTTTCATACAATCTGGATGTTGAGGTAAAAACTTTTTCATTTTATATTTAATTAATTGACGCCTACTCTTTGCACCGCCTTCATGTGGCCACAAGGTGGCGGTAAAAATGAACTTTGAAAAACAAAAGCTTTATTTCTTGCCTGACCTTCCTGTTTTTTAAGTCTTTACAACATATGGCTCAATAGAAATAGACATGAACAAATAAATGTTTAGAGTTTTGTAACAATAATCAAAGTATGATGTAATGTAGGCGAGAGGTCATGATAGAACTCCGCTGTTTGTTGTATACACAGACACACCTTTGTCAAATTCATTAGTCTTCCATATTGCAGGTGAACTCGTCCGGGAGCAGAAGTGGATTTTCCAGCCCGTCCCACTCCCCCAGCACTGCTGTGGTTTTTTTTTTCTAAAGAGCCCAGAAGCTGTTCCACTGGTGGAAAAATTCTGTCTTCCAGGTAAACCAGATTAACAAAAGCAGATGATGAAGGGAGCCTCAGAAACCCATAATTGTGCAGTGAGCACCAAGGTATTTCTACACACATATATGGTTTGTCGGTGTCTTCCAGGCCTGTTAGTGTTAACAGCACAGCCTCAGTGCTTATGTAATACGTGCAGGAATGCTGGAACTTTGCCTCGGACCACTGCAACATGTCATCCTCACACACACACACACACAAACTGGGGCCCCATCCCCCTAAATAACCAGCCTCCACAGGAACATAACTACAAACTGTTTTATTACCTCAAAGTGTTTATGTAATGGCACAGATTTGACCATACACTCCAACAAAATAATAAATAAACATTCAAATATGACTAAAAAAAACATTAAAATGTGTTTTCACAGATAGCGTTTAAAAATGAGACAGTCTTTCTCTGCAGGTTGCTGCAAAGGCATTGATACATCAGTCGTTCCGTCTTTTAAAGCGGTCTGAAGACCTCATTTCTGCCCGACAGTGGTAAAAGGGAACACATCTCATGAGCTAGAGCCGAAACAAGCAAATGAAATTCCACAGGAACCAGATGAAATCATCATGAGGATCTGAAACCACAGAGGTGGCCGGGTGTAAACTTACAATAGATCGCTGGACTGTGAAAACCAATGGGGCTTTTGCTTTTACAGCTTCCTGTTTGCTCTCAACAAATCTCCATAAAACGAGCACGAACCTTCATTTTGCATCTTAAATATAGAATGTGCTCTCAAATACTTCAAATGTTGTTCAAGACGTTCTACAAATGTAGTATAAATACTGAAAAAACGTTTAAATAGTGGACAGGAAAGCCACCTATTGCCTTTTTCTGGACACAGAAACAGTCAGGTGTTCATGTTCAGGCATAAGCCATAACTGACATTAGAATCTGCACAGCCATGGACACACAGGGGATTTGTGCGATGGTGTAGGCCACAGAGCGGGTGGGCGCCCTCAGAGCCAGCAGGTAGGCGACGGTGTGCAGCAAACGGCCCAAGGAGAAGACCAAGAAGTGGAGGCGAGCCACAAAGAGCGAAGGCCCCGTCAGGGAGAAGATGGCCCCCAAGAAGAGGAAGGGTAGGATGTTCTCCATGTCATTGACGTGGGCCCTGGAGCAGAGAAAAGTTTCACAGCATGAGTGTTAAAAGCTACCCTCCTTTAGCTGGATGGTGGAAGCAACCTGAGCTGGTTGAAGGGTGTATGCTTTCAGCATGTATGGGATTTTTGTGCTTTCCACCCACTAGCATGACAATCACCCAGTTTTACAATACTCTCAGGTGGCGGTTAGACCTGTTTTCAGGGAGATCGTGTGACTCTTCTGTCTACTTTCATCTGAGTTGGAATTTTCGGATATTTCTTATAGATAGTTTTAATGAAACACTTTAAAGAGAATAAAATGCAAACGATGTAAACAAATGGTGGAAGTTCAGATAAACCAAAGAAACCTCTCAGCTTATTGTTACAACTGAAACCAACAGGGAAACTCTTATTCTGAGCAAGAGAAACTTGGAAAAAAAAACAGATTCCATTTCTGTAGATCTGGACCAGTTTTTGGAAAATCTGGGTCAATTTAGTTTGAGTTGCTCAACAGTTTGCAGGAACTCTCACGGCAGGATTTTCTGTAATCCTGTGCAACTCAGCACTAAATGTAGCAAAGTTTGATTTCACTTTGTTTCAGTCAAATTACAAAATTATAGCAGCTTGCTTCCTTAAATGAAGGCTTTGTCCAAATTCCCTCTCACTATTCTCTGACCCCTATAAAACCACATATATATTTCAGACAAATGCTCACAGCTTTCTTTTTTTAAACAGCAAATAAGACATAATTTATTTACCAAAGTAAATATCATATAAACAAACATTTTACAAACTATTTAGGAATCCACTGGGTTCTGATGATTAAAACTTAACTCGTAAAAAGTAGAATTTTGAAATGTTTGAAAGATTCTTTCGAGATCACTTTCAGTGGAAGGGGGTGTTGCTCTCCAACAAGCCCCTCTGATTAGTAGGAGTGGTCACCATAGAAATATTGACACAGACCGACTCGGACCAATCACCGCTAACTAACGTTGTCTGGTTCCAACATGATGACGTTCGTATCGTGCATAAATGGCGACTGAATTGACTTCATTTCAATGGAGCCAGAGGTGAGGCATTTTCTATGGGTGACGTCACAGGCGCTTTGTCCATCTCTATATACTGTCCATGGCATCGATGCACACTTGTTTTTTGCAGAGACTTCTGGGAAGTTTCCAGGGCTGTGAATTTTTTTCAGACACCCTGGCAAACACCCTTCATAGTGCTCTAAGAACTGCTAGTTATAGGATTGACTGTAGATGACAACTGGACTGAGTGACTCCTCCCTCTGGAGTTCCTTACATGAACGATTCCAAGAAGTCAAAATCCCATAAACTTCTACTGAGAAGAAAAACTGAAGCTCAGAGAATGACTACCTACGGACAAACCTTTCTTTTCAGCATGTCATGAGTCCACAGTCAGACAGTTAAACACTTATGTGGTTTTGAACTCATGCAGTGACTCATATCATTTCATATTTTCGTAAGAATTTCAGATTTCTGCAGGGCTTTCTTGCTCACCTAACTCTGGATTCCATCCAGTTTTCTCAGAATCAGCCTAAAACATGATTTTGTTTTCTCTTTTTATCGCTGAGTCAGATTCAATCTACTTTCCGGCTTCCTCTCATCCTGTCGGAGCAAGCCTTTTACTATTATTTTAGGAAAAGTGCCCATAAGTCAATTTAAAACGGCAAGGAGAAAGCAAAACATTTAGAGTAGCTCATGCTGTGAAATAGCAGTGGATTTTTTAAGGAAAATTCAGGGGATAAAGACATCCAGATTTGTCATTTTTATGAATGGGTAAGGAAAAAGAGGAGTTAATCTTTTACAAGCAGGAAAAATGAAACCATCTGCTCTTTCTCTTTCATTGAATGAATATTTCCAAACCAGTATGAGCAAAGCAGAAGCCGTCTTTGCTGAAAGTCTAACTCAACTTGTGAAAAAGATATGACATAATGGAACAGAATCAAACACAAACCCACTAAAATACATGAGTTGCATGAGTACTTGTTTAAGTGCAGAAATTCTAGGGAGAGGTCTGAGATCACATCTATTGATTCAAGTAGGCATAACTTTTGCAAAACTTTGACCATTTAGCATCTCAACATACCTCCAGCTGGAACACCAACATGCCTCGCATAGTTAAAATATTTCTTCCTGACTGGTTGGTCAATCAGCAGCAGTTATTTTAGTGGCGTCCATGACAACAGAAAATAGCTTAAAGGACTCATCTTGCCCACGTTTGCATTTCAACAGAAACAATTCTGGGAGGAAAACCCAAAACGAGTTAGGTTACCAAACTTGTAAGAGGAGAATTTAATAACGCAACCCCAAGTAATAGTCAAATCCTAATATAACCTGTTCTACCTGAAACATTGGAAAAGAAACAAAAAGGAGAAATCTTCATTATGCAAGACTGGACCTGCAAAACGCCCAAAATACAAATATTAACTGATGGATTTCAACTCTATGTGTTTAAAGTAAAAAAGGTTGATGACTCTTTTTGATGTTGTATGGTTCTATTAATAGAATATTTTTCAATTTTGGCCTGTACAATAACACATTTCTAAACAATGGAATCAACTTTTTTTTAAAAGGGGCCGTATTCTTCTAGTGCCGACAGTGGTGCTAAAATGCGTTTATTCCAATATCTTAAGTATGTTTTGGATGTAATACTATTTCCAAAATAAAAGTATTATGCCACACATTTTTACAACTTTAAAAAAAAATAGTTTTCAGGGTTTTTTTTTTTCTTTTTTAATAAAAATGGTAAAACCCCTCTTCCTCTTACCTCCGGCATCTTTCCACGTACGGATCCTCCCTGTGGAACTGCAAAC
Source organism: Oryzias celebensis (assembly GCA_014656515.1). Lineage (NCBI taxonomy): Eukaryota > Metazoa > Chordata > Actinopteri > Beloniformes > Adrianichthyidae > Oryzias > Oryzias celebensis. The sequence continues at coordinate 7,442,920 of BNCR01000012.1, forward strand.
CTCCGTGTCTCAGAGCGTCCTCCGGGTTGGCAAAAGCCTTTCAGACAAACAAACAGAAAAACTTTCCATAACCATCAGCAACAAAGGAGTCCGTGCGTAAAAGGCGCGCAACTCACCTTTTTGCGCAGCCGCACTTGGCCCGTTATGATCGCGATCACGTACATTTTAATGATGAGGAGAACGGCATAGAAGAGGAAGCAGGAGAAGACCTCGTTTCTGATCATGTTTGTGCGCGCGGGGAGGGAGGGGGGACACCAGGAGCTCCAGAGATGGTGCGTAACTCTTCGTGAGTGCGCTCGAAGTCGGGGTAGGGGTTGTGGGGGAGCCTTTTACAGGCGGACTCTGACGCGCCTTCATCCACCCACCACAAGCGGAAATGTTTCATTCGGGTTTCCTTGAATTTCCAGATTGAAGCAGGAGTGAACAAGAGAACACCCACCCACCTCACATCAGTCCCCTCCGGGAATGGATTGTGAAACATTGTCGAGCACTGCTTCTGGTTTTTTATTCATTCAATCAGCTAGTATAACTTCTTCTGGGACTGTTTTAATGAAATATGATGGCAGTAAAACAAATTGTAACATAACTTCTCCCTCTGGAGTCTCTTTTATTTCTCAAATTTCATTTTTTTCCCTCAGAATCCAAACATTTTTCCCTAAAATTTGATTTCTGTTCACTCATACCTTTTCCCCTAAAAATACTGATAAACAACATCCAGATTTTTTTTGTTAATCCTATTTTTATTTTATGTCCCTGACAGTCCTCAATTCCTTTGACAATCTTTAAAAATAAGACATAAAAAAAAATCTTAAAAAGTGTTCATGAAATTGTCTAAAAAGAGCATCAAATCTTACACTAAATTAGAGATAACCTCAGAAAAGAATTTTATTTTTTGTGAGGATTGAGTGGTGTAGCTTTGGTTTTTGATCATGTTCTTCTTGCTGTTGTGTAGGACCCCATAAGTTCAATATTAGCATTACAAAACCAAATCCGATGACCTGGAAAGAGCTGAAAACCAGAGACTTCATTGCACTGAGGACTATTAGCACAAATCAAGACAGCTGTGGATAATTGGCTACCCAGGTGTGACAGACAGCGAAAACAGCAACATGAACACGACCAAAACTTCAATTCAAACACTCAATCCTCTCTTATTTGTTCCTCTATTCACTGCTATCACTGTTCTACTAGCATAAGTAGTTGTTTCAGCAAAAACTTAATCTCAGGTAAGTAAAACAACCATCAAATATTTTCTGTCTTGCAAAGTGTTATTTAAAAGGTTTTTTTTTGTTGTTAGATTTAATACATTTTCACAGTTATCGCTCTAACCTCTAGTTGAAAAGTTTTAGCTGAACTTTGACTGCAACTTGAATCAGAGTTAGATGACTGCATAGATTATTCATTCTGAACCACAGCCTTTTGAGCCAACATGCTTCTACTCCTGTAATGATCACAAATGATTTCATGAGTCTGCTGGCATAATATGGGCTGTGAGTTTATTTCAAAACATGAAAATTTCCACTGCGGCCACCGGAGAAGCTGCGATTCGTTGCTCTATACAGTTGCTCAATCTGTCATTATTCCACTCAGTTAGAGGTTATGAAAACACAAAGGAGTGCTGGATTCAAACACAAACTGAAGATGGTCATCATATTGCACTGTTTTGATTTTACACAATAAAGCAACAGGATTTGAAATTATGGTTTTTCACCAAAATGTAACCAGTAATCAAAAACTCGAGATTAATGTTCACGGTAAAGCTTTATTTTGACATTTTTTTTAAAAGCCCACACGTTTATGATAAATTGGAAACATGTCAAAATAAAAGTCTGAATGTGAAATATTTCTTTTGTTTCATAATATTTATTTTGTGTATTATTGTAATGTCTATTTTAAACAAGCCATTTAAAAAAGTAACAAAATGTTTTATGATCTTTAGTCCTGAGATGTAACAAAAGGAATGAAAATATGAGTTTATAGAGATGTATATACATACACAGATACAATATAGCTTTCAAGTTTCATGGTAAGAGCTTGTTTGCCAAACTTTCCTCAAAGCAACTCCACATTTCCGAGATGCAGTGTCATGTCACGCCCCGCAGTTGCATTACTCTTACTGATGGTCAGCCATCAGTACCTTGTCCCTCCCAGTCCAGCGTGAGCGAGCTACCCGAGCTGGTGTCGTCGCAGCAGTCCTCAGCATCGGAGAAGGAGGACATGTAGTGCAGGCCCGTCACTCTGTGGTAGGCCCCGTGCAGCATGTGGGGGTAGGTGGCCAACTCCATGGCCCTGCGGCCTGTCCTTCGGGCCCTCACGGACCACATGTCAACCAGCTGGGTACAGGCGACACAGCCCATGGTGTGCGCATGCAGAAAATAAAGGTATATAGTCTACACACAGATGTTCTCACATCCTCGTGAAGCAAAGATAAAGCCTTTATCATGAAATTTCTAAAAGGTATAGGCAACAGAATTCATATTTGAAGCTTTAAAGATCAAGGATTTCCATGAAAATAGGTTTCATCCAAATGTAAAGTACATTATAAATACAATCTAATATTATAATTGTATAAATCACATTTCTTTCTCTTATGAAATGTAGTAAACAGAAATCAGTGAGCAGAAAATTAGAATCAAACTGTAAAAAAAAAAAATGACAGGAGGTCAAAACATTAACAAACCAAACTCAATTTGTTCCTCATTCCTAGCAGCTGTAAGACATGGCATGAAGATATTTACATCAGCCACGTTTGTCAAATAGAAAGAGAAACAACGTCAGAGAAGGGCCCAGGATAGCAGGCAAACCGGTTAAGATCTTTGTTCTCTGGACTCGTCATCCACAAAACGTCCAGATTCACTCCAGATTTTCAACATGAATTGTGTCCCAGCTCACTGGAATGACCAAAGCTGCAATCAGACCTTTGGAAAAGCGAGACAAAATGACAAAAAGTGGCAGATTAGCTCTCCTTGTTTAGCTTCAGGACAAAAATTGTTCCATAAAGATAAAACTAGCTGTTATATTTGCATTTGAAAAGGACAGGGGAGGGTGGGGGCTTTATTTGGGAAGGGGCAATACATCCAAAAACCAGACACCAACACAACCCCAGTGATGTGTTATGCCCTGACAGGTTAAAGCTGTTTTAAAGCCATTTAAGGGGGGGGTGACAATATCCTAAAGTTAATGAGTCACACAGTAAACATGCGACAGACGGGATCGGTCGTTTAAAAGAATGTGTGGGAATAACTGTGGAAAACGCAGAGGCTGGATAGTTCGGATTAAAAAGTGCAAACGTATGCCGAGGGAGGAACTTCCGCCCTGAATGATTACATCTGCAGTGACAGAGTAGCATGTCGAACGTGTACGAGGTGATGATTTGATATGTGGGGTAGGCGTGACTCAACGAAAGCCGGACTGCCTCTGAACCCGCTGTTGCTATGGCTACAGACAGACCCGAGGGCAGACAGGCACCTTCATGAGTGATCATGTTTGCAGACGATACTCTGAAAATCTCTAAAGTTAGAGATAAAACTGAAAGAAAAGAATAAATGTAAGCATTTTTTAAGTAAAATAGATGTGTAAAAGGTGAAAAGATGACTGTAAAGAAGTGAAAGTTAGGGAGGGTCTCCCTGATATGAAGACAAAAACTAATTTGAACAAAGATCTTTATACAAACAGCTCCAATGGAGCTGGTTTTACACATTAGACGAGAACTTTAAGAACATTTTTAGACTTATTTTGCGTCTGAGGATGGAATGTCCGTCATAAAAAGTCCTTTTCTCATCAACAAATGTTAATGATCAACAAATTTAAGATCCTCAAAAAGTGGCACCTTCAAGTTTTTCATTTTCTGTCACATTACTAATGTCTTGCTGAAAAAAGATTAAATTCACTTCAAAAATGTACTTTCTTGTCACTTGTGCGTTCATACAAAAGTACAATGTTAGCAATGATTTTTAAAATGCTATCAGGTGTTTGTTTTGTTTGTCCTCATATGAAGCATAAAAAAGGACAAAATAATGGTCAAATGTGCTAAAATTGACCTTATTAAAATATCTATTAAAATATAATTATTATTCATTCATATGCATAAAGCGAGAACTTTTATATATGCTTCATTTCTGATACAATCTGCCCCCTTCTACCAAAAGAATTGCTGCAAATGAATGACTTGTATTTACAGAAAGATCATAAAAAAGCGAAATTGACTCATCAGTCAAATGTTCACATTCTGAAAAGACAACTGAATATATCAGGATGACCAGCAAAAATAATAATAATAATAATAAAAAAACAACTGCAGGGATGATTGTATAATGTGCAGATACAGAGATCCCGATAAGGCTGAACATGACTGAGGACAGAGAGGACAAGTGTGGTGCTGCTTCACGCCACACCCATCCTGTTCCGATGAATGGACACAGCAGGAGCGACTCCTCTGCTGTCCCGTCACTTATTACTTATTCGATTTAAAGTAGGATTTCTTATTTCTCAGAGCATCAACCTGTAAAACCCATGAAAAATGTATGTCAGTAGTTATTAATGTCTAAGAGGATGCGGTCGTGCTTGCGCTAAGACCCACACTGCAGGCTTCATGTTCCCATAGTGTCATTTGACAGAAGCAATGAAACACTGCACTCAAGGATGGTTTTATGAGTCCTACCTCCTCCAGATGAAATGCCAGTCCCTTGTCTGCAGTCCTGTTGTGCATCACATTACCCAGCTGCCCGCCGTGCTCCTCTCCGTCTCTGCTCGATCCAGCTCAACATCATTAGAAATGACATCACAGTCCTTAAAAAAACCCTGCTGCATCTCTGACCAAAACTGATCAATACATAATACAAACATTACAATAACACAATTAAGTTGGGATATTTCATTAGACTTATACTGTTTTATGGGATTTGGACTCCACTTTCACTTTTCATTTTAGTTTTTTGTAAAAATGTAAGCACAAAGCTCCATCATGAATGTGACCTGTGCCTCAAAAAAAAAATCTGTGGCCCTTTGGTAAAAGTAAAACAAGAACTGTAACGGAACATAAATTACGCACATTTTAAACAAAAACCTTAAATTGTCCAGACAACATAAACAAGTCACAGTGACTTGCACATTTCAAACAAGAGCTGCATGAATATTATGTTTCTGGTTTTTTCTTCTGTGCAAAAGTTTTAAAACAAGCTTTTTGTTCCCAGTGTTTCATCTAAAAACCTATTGTCATAGGTACAGGCACAAAAAAAGCAAATAAAGATGAGTTCACACTGTAAAAAGGAAGAAAATGAAGAACACTGTTTCTGTAATGTGTTGAAACATCAAAAACGCTAACAATACTAATAAACTACACAAAAAAAAACGTGGAAAAAAGATGAATTCATGTGTAGTTCTTTAAAAACCTACCAACATCTTAGATTTACACGGTCATAATCAACCAGTTGCCGATTTTGCAAGAACTTAAAAACAGTAGTTCCAACCTTGATATATATATTTTTTTGTTGAATATAGAAAATTAAAACCCAAACATTTATGTTTGTGCAAAAAAGAAAAAAAATGTGAAAGGGAAGTTACATTTACCTTTCTAACTTTTGGGAAAATTGTACTCCCAGAGTAGTTTTTCTGCTCCATACTTTCACTTAAATATGATGATAAACCAGTACTTTTAATTTACATCTAGTTATATCTTCCTAGTTACTCCTTTTTTGTTAGAAAATGTTGTTCCATTTATTCTACAAATATACAATAACATTGGTATTGTCAGACAATTGCATTAAATGTATAGATCAGCACAGGAATTAGTTCAGTTTTGATTGTAAAAGTGTGCAGAACGAATCACTGCAACAAACTTCTTTAGGAAGTGGAAGAATGTAGAGGAAGAACCATCTCTTTTGTAAAAAAAAAACCTGCTTTTTTTTTGAGGGAAAAACTTTTTTTCCTCATGGTTTTCTCATTTTTTTCTTTAAAACTTTAATTATTCATATTATACATTTTTACCATATCACACATGGACAAAATGTCTAAAAACATCAGGAAGTTCATTTTTATTCATGTAACTTGTTTTGTTTCAAAGAAACTTTCACTATAAACTAGTCACTTTGCCCTGCTATTTTCTTTTTTTTTTACTTTTATTCAAGGAATAATTTGGACATCTACTCTTTTGTGGTACTTGAGGAATTTTATTCCCAAACATTGCTTTTACTTGAGTCTCATTTTTGAAATCTCTTTATATTTCTTGTAGGGGTGCGAATACATTTCTGATCTTAACATTCAACAATTTTTTTTTAACTTCATTTTGAAACACAGCTAATACTCTATAAATATTCATAAATATATTTGCAGCTTACAATGGGATTACTATATAGGAAGGTGTTATCAATATCAGTATTCTTACAAATAAACCCAAATTCATGAAGAAAACAAAAAGAAACTAAAATCCGAGCCCAAAACGTTTTATTTATCGAACCAGCCATGTCTTAACACTACAGACATTAAGACATCATACAAACGTGTGGTCAACTACAGTTTAAAGCATCACCATTGTCATGACAACGGGCGTACACTGTTAAATATAAGGAAAACATGTAAATAAAACACAAGAAAGGGATGATTAAGTTCTGACGCTTCCGAATTTCTACACACTGCACTATAATCTTCTGCACTGTCTGAGGATTTACTGTTAGTTGCTTTATATATTATTGTCAAAGGGTGTTGCAGCTCTAAAGCAATACTTTCAAGATTGCACAAAGGTTCATCTTTATTTCATTGCACTTACCCCTCAAATGTACAAAAAAAGTATTAACAGGAGTTCCTGCTTCAAAATCTTAAAATGTTTTACCACAAAATTAAATGCAGAGAAAATGTTCATTTTGTTTTCTTTAATATCAGAACTTTACTTTAGTTAATAACCAATTTATTTAATGACACTAAATGTGGCCTAAGTGTGCATCACTGCAAAAATCACTACACTGTTATTTTCTCCTACTTGTTTTTAATTAATGCATTTCTTTACTTCTGAAATGAGTTTTATTTATCTGTGGGATTTTTTGTTGTATTGCCTACAATTAATGCATGTAATAAATTAATACACCAAATCAGTTCAAACCACAGATTCCAAATGGCCAAAAAAAAAACCACATTTTCATGATGAGTCTGTATACATAATGAGCGGCCAATTTTTTTAGACGTTGAAAACAGGAAAATCAAAAAAGATTCTTTTCTTTTTACCCTGTTAAATAACAAAATAAAATCTTATTTATGCGTTTTTTAACTTTAAAATTGCAAACCAGTATTTGTTTCTCATCTTTACTTTGAAAGGAGAACAGACGCTGTGTGCCAAAAAGCCTCCACACAACAACAACAGTAGCAGCTTTTAATTACATGCATGTAGTAATTAAGCCACAAAAAGGATTTCTTGTAAAAGCTAGAAGAAAAGGTCACGCAGTGGATTTGCAAATGTATCAATACATTTCTGAAGGATTTTTTTCAGGATACATTTAAATAATTCTTATAAACTTTTGTTTTTTTGTAGGGTTTCCAACCTAAGACATGACCAGCTGTAAATAACTCACACATTCTGCGTTTGAGGAAGTTCTATTCTTATGATCATAGTTTAAAATCCTCCATTTAAATAAACCCTATAATAAAATAAGTCAAAAGACATCTTACAACATAGTGGAGATCTGTAATTCATTATTTCCTAAAAGTAGTAAAATTCATTAGAACCCTTATAGTGGTTATGTTACGGAGAGAGGCAAAAGCTTTTTATTATTAAATTTAAAAAAAACGTAAGAGACATAAAACTGAAGTATTGATGCATCAATGCATTTTAGACAGTAACCCTTCTATTATTTTTTTGGGAATGAAAATACTTTTAACCCTCCAGTGACGTTAAAACTGTAAACTTTGGGTCAGATTGCACCCTGAGTTATTTGAGTCATGAACTTTATGTCAATTAAATCTTTAAATATCTGTATAAACAAAACAAATATTTTACAAGTACTTAAATGTTTGAACAAAAAAAAAATTTAAAAAAAGCAAAAGAAAACACTTATTTTCTAAAGACATGTCTGTGGTTTTCTGCGTCAAAGAGAACAGCAAGAACACCAAGACAATGGAATTTGATTAAAAAACTTAATCAAGAACATCCACTTCAATAAGTTCAAAACATCTAAAAATGCCACTACATTTTAAATATCTACATGTGATCACATATTTTTACAAGTGAAAACTGTGTGTTATTTGGGACTATGGCAACATAGAAATTAAAGAAAAGAGGAAAAAGAAGTGTAATGTAGATCGCATCATCAAATATCTTTTGGGTACTTTAGGTTCATTTTTTCACAACACAGCAGTTAAGATTCTGTCAAATAGGTTGTTTAATAGTAAAAAAAAAGATGGAAGTTGTTTGATTTAATGAAGAAGCACTGCATGCTTTTTATTTTCTTTTGCCGTTTTCTCAAAACTAATATTAATCCTATTCTAAAAAGGAAAATTGACCCTGTGAAACTCTTCTAACATGCACCTGCAGTAATACTTTGAAGCAGAATGTTTCTTATCGACTCGAAACCTGCGTAAACCCTTATCCAGTGGTAACACTTGCAATAACAAAGCAAGAAAAACAAACCAATAAATAAATTTTGTGCAAAATGATCATGTCAATATTATCGTACTTGCAAGTGCATGCGTTCTGAACCCTGAAAAAGGTCTAATTTAATCTTATGCATGCATTTATAGACAAACCCATGGTTATGTTACTGGCCCAACATAACCAAACAAATAAACTTCCATTCTTTAGGGTTCAGTGCACATTTGAGGTTTACATCTTTCACGTCTGCAGTTGCAGCTATGCACTCGTACATGGGCATACAACAAAAAGCTTGTTAATGAACCCTTGTTGCTGTTGTTTCAACTTAAATAAATAAGTTTTGACTTTAGCTTTCAGTCTCCTGCATCATTCTGGGTTGTAACGCAGGAAGCCGTCTGCCTGCCATAACCAGTAAAGCGGTACATGACATATATCCACTACAGCAGCCACTGAGACACCACATCTACCAACAATGTCTTGTAATATTTTTTTTTTCCAAAATGCCCAAACACTGAAGATCAGACTGAAGGATTTGAAGGTTCCTCCTCTTAGCCTGGCATCAACATAACAAGTTGCTACATTTACAAAATGCTCACAATGCAGCTTCCTCTCCAAGGTGCAAATTCCTCAGCTTCATGTGAGGGCTGGAATCAAGAAGGAATCAGAAGACCTGAAATGATTTAAAAAAAATAAAATAAAAGGAAAAAATTGAGAGGTCAACTTTAAACAAATTCAGCTCTGTTTATTAGCCATTCTTGGTAACATAGGTAGAAATATTTGTTCTCAGCTGGCAAGAAAGAACTTATGAGCAACTGAAAGTCAGAAAGTTAATTGTTAAGTTAACCCGACATTTTACCTTTAGGTTACATGAAGCTCAAACCAGGTCACAAATGCAAGTCTCTCCACATGAGGATAATCTGTTTCTTAAAATTTACCTCCACTGAGTTACATTTTGGTTGAACTGTCTTTACATTGTTAGGTTAGCATCTTCCATTCCTCCTTACAAAACTGGTGAATGTGAATTATAGGGCATTTCTTGTTCACACATGCACTTTTCAAGGCTGCCTGCAAGTTCTCTACAAAATAAATCCAATATTTTCTTGTTCTTTATGATTAAAGTCCCACTCCAGTCATCTTTTGATCTATTGTAAAATCATTCTCAGTAATTTTTTGATTATGATTATGCCATTCTTAGACAAAATAAAAAAACTTGTCTCGTTTTCTAGGACATAGTCTCTGCAGAGCGGCAGGAGGCCATCAAAAATTCAGCTCTGAATGATGGGTGGTTTCGCTGCAGAGGAGAACCTTGTGCCCTTTCCCGTCACGCATAAGTAAGCTCTGTTTATGCTCTTTTCCGCTAGCTTACAGCCCCTCACACCCCCAATCTAACATTACTGGTGGAACAAACCTGGTGAGCAACTTGGAAGCTATCCTGCTGGACAGTTTTGATCCACATGCCAGCTCAGACGAGGAAAACAAAGACGCACTTGCATGAGAGCACAGCTGCGAGCTTGTGGTCCGCCCAGAGTATTTTTTAATCAGCTATGCTGATTATACTCAGCTCTAATGACCTAAATCCCACTAACAAACTTCTTGAGTGTTCCATTGATGTGAAAGATTGGACGGCAGCGAACTCAACAAGAACAAGTCAGAAACTCTGATCACTGGGCCTGTAGCTCACAGAAAAGAAGCCAATCTCAAACTTCAAAACTCTCTTTCATGCAGATAATTTGGCAAAAAGACTGAGACTTTTCTTTGATGCAGATCTTAACGTCAACCTTCTCTCTATAAAATCAGCGCAGAGACTTTAATCCATGCTTTTATCACGTGTAGACTGAACAATTGCAAGCTTGTCCAGAATTCAGCTCCATTTGTTTTAACTTAACACAAGCCCACATTCTCCTCCTAGTTTTTAACCCTCTTCACAGATTAGGACCTTACAAGCCCTACAGAACTCTCAGAACCTCAGAAGTTTCTGCGGAGATCTTTAAATGTAAATTAAAGACACATCTTTCCAATTTAGCTTTTGAATAACTTATTTATTCAACGTATTTATTGGGCTTTAAAGGTTTATTATTTGTCCATCTTTACCCTGTTTATCTTATAAATCCATGTAGTGCCTCCTCAAATTTTAGCCACAGTGTTTCCTTTCTTTTTGTGTTTTGTTTTTAATCTAATGGGTTTTAGGACCTCTTTTTTTGTTTTAACTAATATTTATATATTCTTCGTCTTTTTTTGCTAAGCCCATTGTGTTTGACAGTATGTTGATGAAAAATGTTATATAAAATGATTGTATTTTTGAAGTATTTTTTTCTTGAAAGGGTAAGTGAAAGACTCTGTCTAAACAAGCTTTTCTCTAAAAGAAAAAAACTCAAGGTAAATGCATTTTTTTGCCACCTAAGAACTTCTTATGGGTCACAAACTTTACTTTTATGTCTTGCAATGCTCACAAATATTTCTTTATTTCAGTATAAAAGCATAAAAAAGCAACATGTGCATTAAAACAACATAAAATAGAGCTTCCAACCTCTGTATTAATTTCAAAGTGCTCTCGTCTCTGCTTCAATCTTCCTCTCTCCGTGGAGGTTGACAGGGTCAGCTGGAGCCACGACTTGCCTCACTGCAATCTCAGGTCCGCCGCCATAAATGCCCAAAAGGTACAGCCACGTCTCCTCTGAGATCTGACCATAATCTGCGCCTAATTAAAAAAGAACAAAAAAAGTTACACCTTAATTTTCCAAATAACAGTTTCCATTCGTGCTGACGTTTACCTTGCTTCAGCTGTATGTGTCCTCCTTTCATAACCCAAATTTTACTATTGTCGATGGGACCGGGCGGCTCTGAGATAACACACAAAAGTTATTTAATTTTTAAAGAAAGAAAACTGAATAATTAGTGTTCAAAACTGCATTCGGTAGTGATACCGTTGTCTTTTCCTTTTACAAAACTCTCCCACTCTCTGAACCACTGCATGCTGATACACAAAATCACTGTTGGAGCCTCCTCAGCCTGGAACTCTTTGTTCAGCTGAGAAGAACAATAAGATGGTCAGCACAAAAAAGTGCTTAAATAGACCCAAACAAACCTTTCAGAAAACAAGCAATTACTTTGATGAAAGTGTCTATTTCAGTTTTCCTGCGTTTAGCTAACGTTTCGATTTCCACCTGACAGATGGCACAAATGTACAGGTGGTTGACTGCTGGACCGCCACCAAAACTGAGGAAGGGAAACATAAAAAAGTTAAATGAAAAGATGACATATGAGACAAATATGGACTGGCAATTATTCTAAATTAGAAGTAACTACCAATTTCAAGGGTTAATCTATATGTGTAAAAACAACAGACCATGAAACCTTCAGATCCAAACTCAAGACTCATCTGTTTAAATCTGCTTTTTCAGTCTGACCTCACTGTTCATTCCTACGTTTGTTGGTTTTAGCGTGTTTTTACCGTTTTTTATTTTTATCATGTTTATAAAAAGTCAAACCTTTAAAAAAAAACTCAAACAATTTAAAAGGGGATTTACAGACCGTTTTTTGGAACATTTTCAACAAAGTCATTGTCATCATTGATTATTTTAACTTAAAATACCGGTATTTATCTATGTTTTTTTTTTTTTTGCATCTTGCTATTTTAGACTTTTAAGAATTTCAAAAGAATTTCAAAATACTTTTTAATTTTCTTCAGCAAATGGTGATTTTTTTTTTTTTTTTTTTTTCTTCATCACTTACCTGTTGTAGAGATATTCCCACACATTTTGGGGGACAATCACAACCAGATCATCTATGTAGTGGTATTTGTTTGGAGGAATGCCTGTGCAGAGGAAACACATGTGAAAGTTTAGCTCAAATTTTCCCCAGTCTTTACTGAAGGCGAGGAGGGGGGGAAAGAAAAAAAAAAAACATCTGGTTTTGCTTTTTGGACAAAATCTCCACCTTCAATCTCACTTATCCTTTGGAAAAACATGGTTAGCAAACCTTTGATTTTGTAAATCTAGACATTTTGTAGAAATTGTTCCAACTAAAATGATTCAAAGGCAATATCATAATGTTTGGTGTTTAGATTTTATAAGTTAAATTATGTATATATAATGAATCTACAGTGTTCCTTCATTTATCACTGAACTTAGGTTCTAAAAACAACACACAGTTGGTGAAATCCACAAATAGGACAAGTCGCTTTTTTTTTCTTTTGTATAATTATTATACATGTTGTAAGCCTGCAATGGATCCCCACTACACACTTTATACACGTTTCTCAAATAGACAAACATTTTCACACTTTTCTCTCATTTAAACTCTTAGTGACCTGAACCATGGCATGAACTGACCTGAAAGTTTTGTCTATTTTTGTTAAAAGTTGAAAAATGAAATGGGGATGTATTGCTTAAGTATTAAACCTCCTAAAGGTTACTTGGTGAACTTCACCTGGTTTCAGCCAATTCCTTTTTTAAATAAGCTTCAATCAAGAAGTTAAAGGGTTATTTATATTTTGTTGTTATCTTCTGACACCAAAGTGAGTGTTTTTGTGAACACAAAGATGGAAAGCACAATCACACACCTCCGTGTTGACAAAGAAACGTGTGATTGCTGATCGGGCCCGGTTCTGCAAATGTGTTGAACTTGTTGAGCCACTCCCTGGAGATGTAAAACTGCAGCAGACTGGGCTCCTTCATGTTGGCCAAAGCCACCACCTTCTGCCGCTCTCGGACCGCCTCCTCGCTACTCTTTCTGTGTTGTTCCGTGAAAAATAGTCAGAAACGATGCTGGAGAGAAAAAAGCAGAGAGACTGAAATCCTACTTACCTATAAAACAACACATAGGCCTCTGCGTTCTGCACCACCGTCTCATGAACTTCTGTGACATACTGGTCATCAAACTCATACCACTGTCCATTTATTACATTTTGACAGTAAGCTATGTAGTGTCCGCCTGGAAAAGATGAGAGAATGTAAGACTTTCAAACATAAAACGATGAGCGGAATCATGCGATCATTTCTTACTTCCTGCTGTGCCATGATGGCAAATGACTGACAGCAGATCATAGGTGGTGACCTGAGACGGGCTCTCTTTGGCCAGGAAAGGCCGCATGTCGAGACCCTCCAGCGGGAAGGAAACGTGGCTGCTTATCTTAAACGAATACATGACTTCGTGCCGGAAACGCTTTAGGTGAATGCACAGAATCTATGCAGAAGACAGAGATGAATGAGCACGCAACCAAAACTGCTTATCTGCAGCAAGAAAGATCAGATAAAAAGAAAAAAAAAGTTACCTCCGGAAGTTTGAGCACTTTGCAGTATTTAATGCCATTCCGCAACCTGAACAAAAAAGTACATCCAAAAGCCTGTTAATAACCTGTTGTTTGAAACAGATGTACTTTAAGGATGACTATACTCACTTTTTACATCTCTCGCAGCTGTACATGTTGTCTCCTGGAAACAAAGTAACCATGAATAGAAAGTTAATACGGTAAATGTGACTGTACCCGTCGAGAGCAGCTCATTTCTATACCTTTGAGTTCATCTGCAGCAAAAAAGGCAGCGAGGCAGTCCTCCAAGGTCACCATGGGACCCCAAAACCAACTGGGGATACATGAGACTACAAACCTGCGGAAGGACAGAATGCCAAAGCATTAAGATTCTGTTAAACTGCTGCATGTGTGCTTACTGAGCACTATAGTTATCTGCTTAGAGATGGTCACATAAACTGTAGCTTAAGGAGCTAATGAGACAAATATGATGCCACTAAACCGAATTGATGTTCTTTTTTTAGAGATTCCCAATGTGGTCAAACTCTAGACTCTGGGAGATGTTTTGTGTGTGGAAAGCCTTCTTTCCCAATCTGAGGCACGTAAATCCTGGCAATTTCTTGGCAAATTAGGAAAGAAAACAATATATTGATTCAAAATATCTGGTGGTTTAATGGATTAAGATGTTCAGCTGACCTTGTGTGGTAGTTACTTAACATGATATGAGAGAGGTTTTGGACTCATCAGATAGCAGAACCTACTTTACTATACACTTCCTGTCACTGAAGCATTTTTTTAATCAGTTGGTATCACTAACACGTGTTTTTTTTTAGCTATTTTAGCTCTGTTCTCCTCACTTCTCAGACTAAACATCACCGTAGTTCAGCTGTGGATTTTAGTTTCAAATATTCAGTGATCAGACATTTAGTATTTTGTTCCAAATACATTTTTAAGGCTTGAATAAATTCCAGTAGTGTATTTCTGTTGAAAAAAGAAGTGTAAACACAGTGAATGCAGCCTCTTGTTGACACTTTTTCTAGTAAAACGTAAGGAATATTTTTCAAAAATTAAGTCACAATTACTTCTTCTAAAGTCCCAGAAAGGCCCCTGATGTAAAATCCTGCAAGCGTAAAAAATGAATTGGAAGAAAGGATGCGTTCGTTTAAGTCTAACAAATAGTGTCCCAAATTTTTTTGCACCAAAAATTGCTGCGCTTACCCAGAATTCTGACCATTACACAAAACGGCATAAAAGGCAGCATAAGCCCATCAGAACGCACTAGAATTAGTCAGCAATATATGGATTTGTCTTAAGATGCTTGGTTAAATCCCCTTAACATTTGTGTACATGTCTTATAACTAACAGGTTTAAAAAGTGTGGCTTTTAGTTTGACTTTTATATTTAGAGTAGCGTTCTGTTTCACAGTAATACTTAATTTAAAAATTCACATTTACCAAAATTCTGACTAATAACTGATTTATTGACTTTAGAAAAGACTGATACTCTGAAATAGAAATGAATAACTTTCTAAAAACTACAACAAACAGAAAAAAATAAATAAAGTTGTAAGTAAAGATAGAATAATGACTTTTTAGCATAAAGCTATAAAGCAATGTTTTTAAAATGCACTAAAAATCTCTTTAAAGATAAAATAATTTTTAGGGAAATGTTTAAAATGTATGTTGCAAAATAGAATAAAAGAAGAGATATATGTTTCAACACTTTTTTTTTTTTTGGTAAAAGGAGACCAAACCGGAGACGTCTGAGCATTGGGAAGCAAATTTCGTAGTTTCCAAAATGTAGTCGGGTAACGAGAGAATGATGATGTGCACCAATACTGTTTGCTTTAGACAGAGCAAGTTTGAGATTAATACTTTGTACAGTCAATCTGGATGTGGGGTAGAAACACTGGTCCAACACTTTTGCAGAGGCCCTGCCACAGACTGGTGGCCTGTCCTGGGTGTACCCCACCTTTGGCCAACAGTAGCCAGGACAGGCTCCAGCAACCCCATGACCCCAAAAGGAATTTCGCAGGTTAAGAAAATGGATGGATGGATTTTGTAAGAGGATAAAACTATTCAAGTGTATTGCATTCAAGCAATACGAAAAAAAAAAGTTGGTGTCCTTCGAGGTAATCTTCTTGAAAAGGTTATTTTCCAGCCCAACACACTTTGCAGATAATAATTGCATATAAAATAATTCTTTTTGTTGTAGTTTTTTAAATAGTACTTCTAAAAAAATAATCACAAAATAATAATTTTGAAAAAAAAAAAAAAATATTCAAAAATCAAACTGGGGAGTAAGAGGATAACGAAATATCGACGAGGCGCATTCCTCAAACAATTCTGATTAATTAAGAATGTATGTGGAATCTATATTAACAGCATTGAGTGTCTACAATGTTGGTTTGATATTCTGTTTCATTCTAGATAAAATAAATAAATTTGATTGACGGGGATGTTTTGGTGTACTTTGTTGACGGTCCCCGCCTGTCTGCAGCTTCAGTTGCAGACTAATGTTGAGGCAAACATTAGTTCAACTGTCAATCAGCTTGCAGTTTTCTTGCATTTGTAGCTTTTAATTAAATTGTCTTTGAGAAAATGTAACTAAATGCACAGACTCGGCCTCCGACCATGTGAAGAAACACGTGCATTTCCTGTCACAGGGTTTCTGATTTTTTTTTTACCACAACAGATCAGAGTCTGCATGCTTGCAGATTGTTCTGACAGTCTGCCTAAATCCTCAACTCACTCATGTACCAAACTCCAAGGCATTCTCCCATTGAGGAGTGAGGAGGATGGGGCTTCCCATCTGTTTTAGCCAGAATGGCTTTAAACTTGAAGGTGTGGATTTTCAACGTGAAACCTCCATGTTTAGCAGTAAACTGCTCCAGTAACATGTCAGAGCTTGACTACCCAAAACTGCATCATCTGCAAAAAGATCATCTCCCCCTACATTTTTGTGCAGAGCGTGCAGAAAAGTTATAAAAGCTGAAGGATTTATAACTCAAAAGTAAAAAATTCAAAGCAGAAACTGCACTTTTGTTTATTCGGATGGAAAAAGGAGGATTTTGTTTTGGTTCCAAATGCTTTTTTATCCCCTTTATCCCACATTGAGGTGGCATATCTGACAAGGTCATCGGATCCTGCATCCATCACACACATCACCTCCACTATCAACACAAACACAACTTCATCCACAGTAACCATGTGTTCATTTTCCTTTAAATTTCGTACCTAGTTTTTTTTTTTTTTTCTTAAATGAGTCGAATAGTAGGCATGACAACTCAAAATGCTACTTGTCCACAGTCTTGTTTAAACTTTACCCTGAAATCAAACCTCCCATCTCTACTAAGATCTGGCAATAAAGCTCAAATGAAAACACGCATTTCCTTAACGCAGCTCCAAATCAGATACGTAAAACATGAGACATATTTATTATCTTATACAAGTACGTTGGAAACAGCTGAGAAACCTGCGTATAGAGTCCATGATGAAGGAGATCCACCCCTGTGAACTGTACGAGTCAGGACACACACCGGTCTTTACGGGCAGGTTTTGATGGATGGAGGAGTGAAGCTTGGCCAAGTCTTCTTTTCCCGGAATGGGAAGAGATAAGTCCTGGAAAGTTTCTACGGTGGTAGAAACCTGTTACATACACAGAGATTTGGGTTACAGCGCATACCTCTAGCAGAAAGAACAGCATAAAAAAGCATTCAGCAGATTTAACTTTTTACATTGTAATCTAGTAGATGACGTTCTTGCACTGAGATTTGGATTTGTTTTACTAGAGCCATAGAATCACACAAAAAGTGCGTCCCTCTTTATGGATTCAATTTATTTTTCTGCAAAAACAAAGTTATTTCCTTTTTTTGCATAAATAGAATAAATAATGCACAAAAAAAATAAAATGTAATATTTAAAACCCAGCAGTAAGGCTGAAGGATGATGGAATGAGTAGCCCCCTCTGGTGTTCAAAGGTGTGAAGTGCACCTTACCCTGTCACATGTTAAACATTGGACTAAGCTGAGGATGGAGCCATCAAATATGTCAGAAATCACACTGCGATAGTGAGACTGCTTCTTCTTTCTTGAACTGAGCAGCAGTTGGGCTGAAAGACAGCATGATTGAAAAAGAATAACTCTTGAGTAACGTGAATAAAGGAAGAGGAAAGGGGCAAAAAGAGAAGTCACTTCCTCCTGTGGTTCTTCAAAATTCACAGATACAGTCGTTTTCATTAAATGTCATCGGGTCAATTTGAACATAACATAGATAAACAATCTCTTATCTGACATGGGAGGAAGAGCCAGCATCTTGTACACAGTCAACTCAAGGTTACTGCACTTTCTTCCCCTCTTCTGATAAAACTGCAACCTCTTTCTTGATAATTATCACTTGCCTTTTTTTAAGGAGTATGCAGGGCCTGCAGAGCGTAGGGGGCTGGAACGTGGAGGGCTTGATGAGAGCTTGTGGTGAAGCTCCTGCAGGGTTCGCACAGGGCTGCAGGGAGTAGACTGAGGTTGGGTCATTGATGCTTCGTTGTCCGGCTCTAAAAAGCAGGAAGTTTACAATTTATTGATGCCGAGTTGAAATAAAACTTGTTTCTTCTATCCCGCCTTCTACCTGATATGCTGTTCCTCTGGGTGTGTCCTGTGGTAGATGTTTGGTTGTTCTCCTGGCACTGGACCTCTGTGTTTGAGGATGGTGCAAGCTCCTCCTCTTCTTCCTCCCCTCTCTCAGGAGCCCCCTCCTCAGCTGCCGTGTCCACATCGGCATCCTCGTCCATTTCTTGCGAGGCTCCCCGTAGAGGTGACCCCGACACTCTCTTCTCCTTTAGCCTCTCTTTCTCTGAAATGTGCGTGGCAGAGCCAACCAACCCCACAGACGAAGACCTAACCCCATCGCACTCGTCCTGCAGGAGGAGCTCTCCCTCCCCTACGCCTCCTCCCTCTCCCCGATCACTGCTGGACCCAGAGTCACAGGACAGGAACTCGTCCTCCGACGGGGAGCGGTCCCCGTCTCTCCTGTCCTCGCCGTCGCTTCCGTCTCCGCTCATGTTGCACTCAGTCAGAGGCTCCTTCAGCTCCTCATGTAACTGGTCCATCAGACAGCGCAGGAACTCCTGAGTGTCCTGGAGGAAGAAAGTCAAACAAAATAAGAGCTTGTGACCATTCCATCTTTAACAAAAATATAGAAAAATTAATCCATTTATATTTTGGGGAAAAAAAAACATTTTAATAACGTTAATGGGGATCAATTGTTTATTTCTCATCACAAACTTTAGTGGACATGCACAACAAACACTCCAGTTTCTATAGAGGGTTCTCATTCTAGATGCTAATCTGCAGTCAGCTGTTTCTCCGTGCATGTGCATTAATCTTCTCTGGATATCCGCTGCCATTTTTCTAGGCAAGACCAGGGCGTTAATCTGTAAGCATGTACACAAGGTTGGTCTATAAAAGATCAGGTTTGCAATGAGTAAAGCTGAGACGTGGAGCAATGCTTTGAATTTTGTCTGAGGTCGCAGAAAAAAGATTTTTATTCAAAAACAAAAAATATTGAGAGGGGAACATGTTGTTGCCAAAGTTAAAAAAAAATTCTTTATTGATAATTGCTACAGACTATATTACAGCAAGAGATTTTTTGGGAAATAAACCATTAAAATTTCATGTTTGTCTTTTTACTTATCTAAACTCCACCACAACGTTTAGATAAGAGCGGGAAGTTGTAAACGTTTACAATTTCATTGGGTTTGCTTTCACTTTTAAGCAAGCAGAAATACCTCCAAATATCAAGCAGTTTCAACAGCAACCCATCTGAAGGTGATAACAAGCTCAGACCAGGAAGAACAAATACATATAAAGTGGCGGCCGTGGTGCAGTGGAAAGGGCAGTCGGCCTGTGATCGAAGGATTGCAGGTTCGATTCCCGCCTTGCCCGCCCATGTGTCGAACCCCCACATTGCCTCTGATGGAAGGTTGGTCGGCAGCGGAGCCACCATCAGTGTATGAATGTGTGTGTGAATGGGTGAGTGTGTCTGTGACTGTAAAGCGCTTTGGGCCTTTAATGAAGGTAGAAAAGCGCTATATAAGTATACGCCATTTACCATTTACCATAGAATTTACCATAGAAAACTGGCTGGTCCTTCGTCTGCCATTCAAAACATTTTAGATTTGCACTTTCATATTTCTTCTGTGCAGGTTCTGATAGCAGGTCACAACTCAACATCCATGAGGATTTTTTTCCTGATTTATCTTTTTTAGTTTCCCTGCTGGAAAGTCTGTATGGATTCACATTGTAGCGAACTGCGCCACAGTTCACTTGAACGTCAACTGAGATGATCCAGTTTGTTTCCACAAAAACATTCAGATACGATTTCACATCAAACAAGTTTTTAATCTAAGGAAAACCTTTATGATCCAGAGCAAAAATGTCGATTTAAAAGTCATCGTAACTGTTCGTGAAATGTGAGGAAACGGCTGCTGGATGACAGAGGTAAATGTGCATCGGGCAGCGAGTGCTTGTCCTAAATGATGGGGTTGTCAGTCATGAAAAATGCATTATGTTTCATCTATCTGGAAAAATTCTAAATCAGTGCAGAGTTCATCACCATGAGCTCAAATGGACAAGCTCCTGTGTTTAATTTATGATCCGAGTGCCAATTAGGACATTTTATTTTAAATTAACCTTAAGTGACTGCAATCATTTGGATTTCCATGACTGATCTGGGTCACTCTAACTTATTAACCTAAATGAGAGATGATTATGGCAAATATATTAATCCATAAGAGCAGAATGATACTTGTGTACATTTAATTAAAGTTTCCTCGTATTGTGTTTTCACTTCTCAAATTTACAGATTTGCATGCAGCTTCATACATAGATTTCCTGCCTATACTGCTCATAAAAATGTCACTTTTTTTAATCAGAGTTTGCTTTAAAAGGTAAAAATGGACTCCCACAATTCTTTTGTGTGCAGCAGCCTTTAAAAAACTGGGACAAATCTGACCGTTTCTACTCATGGATAAATATATCAGATGAAAGAAAATTGCTAAATTAGTTAGAAAGTGGGTTATGATTTTATGATTTTACCATAACCGATAAAAACAACATGGGAGAAGCAAGATTCATAACAAGAAAAGAAAGAAAAGAGTCAAGCAGCTGCAGTTACCTGCTGCGCATAACCTCGAAACATGGGGTTTACTAGTTTGATACCATGGGAGAGGCTGGTAGGCACCACATAGCTGGGCCTGAAAGGGCAGAAATCATAAACTGTTTTAATATGAGAAAATAATATTCTATACGGAGCTTTAGGTCACTGTTTAAACAGTGTAATTACACTTTTATTTGGTCTTTTTGTTACCTTTTCTTATGCCAGAGCTCTGAGATGAGTTTCTGATAGCTCTTGCACAGAGCAGGCTTCTTCTCAGTCCGTACCAGTCCGCTGCAGTCCAGGAAAAACTGGGTGAGGGGGGGGCTGGTGAAGATAGAGGAGAGGAAAATTTGAACTAAAGGACAAAACATGAAAACAGAAGAAATAACTGCATGCCTGATGGGGGGCAGATTTAAGAAAAGCGAGTGAACGCACCAGTTGGACAAGGCTTGCAGAGCAGCATTCATGTAGCAGGAGTTTCCAATATTCTTCATTCCTGTTAGACCTGCAGTCAACAACAAAAGCAAGTATGAAACGCTCTGTCCATCCTCCAACACTATTCAAAGACAGATCATGAGGCCAATAGTCTAACCAGAGATGCCCAGATCTCCTTCTCCACAGGAACGCCCTCGTGTTCTGTCAAAAGGCATCCTGTGTCTTCCCCACAGCTTCCTCCAATAATACATCTGGAATACCTCCCCAAAAATGCCAGTAAGCTTCCAAAAGATACTGGAGACACCTCAACTGTCTTCTCTCAATGTGGAGGAGCAGCGGCTCAACTCCTTACTGTAACGTGTCCCCTTACAGTTGGAACACACCCTCCACCACCCCAGTCTGTCAATCTGGAGCCACTGCACCTGACAGTTACACAAAGGCATGTCACCTAAGACAGACTAGAGAGACTCAGGGCGGACGTCATCTGCCTTAGGTGCCTTTCCCCGAGAGAGCTTTTGACTAACTCTGTTACTAACTCTGAGACTTCAGTTTGAGTGATGGACTGTTTTTGCTCAGCCAAAACCTGAAAGGCATGCTGCTTGGACTGTGGGTATCAGTCAGCTACTTCAAGAGTCTACAAACCAAGAGCTCATTCTTCAGCTGTATGGGATCGATAAGCGTCCTGCTATCAGCATCAGGTACATGGATTATGTCCCCAACAAACACATCTTCAAAAACAAAGATAAACAAAAAGATAAACAAAGGAGGTGGAAAACACTGATTCAATGTCTCCAGCTTCTCTTGCTACCTGGTGTGTTCGTCCACTAAACAGAAGCACGTAATACAAAGGCAACAAAATAGAAATTAAAAATGATGCAAGATATGAGAAGTAAGACCTTTCTGTCAAGTAACTTGCTCTGTTTTCTATCTAGTTCTCAGCTCCCTCTGCCTCTCTCTATGTCTCTGTCTGTGTGTGAAGTTCAGTATTTCCAATAACTTCTTCAGTAAGTTTGTAAAAAAAAGTCTGTAGTTGCATACTCTAATTGCTGAAATAAATTCAACTTGAACGATGCGATTTGCAAGCGATTACACTAAAATTCCAGTCACGGGTGACGTCACCAGCAGGTGTGACGTTCTGCAGCGACTGGGACGATTCTGCTCCGATTGCCGTGCGACCGCTGCTACGCGAGCGATTTCACATCGCTTGGAAGCATAAACCAGCCCTTAGGGTTGCTTTTTTTAAAATTTTCTTACATTTCGAAGAACAGCTGGAAATACTATTTCAGTTAAGCTGTTGGAAATTTGTCCTGATCCTTAAAGACATCATTCACTCTTTTAAACGGGCCTGTTTTCTAAGCAGAAAAACTACTGAAAGGAGATCCCGTGCACCTCTAGGTTTCAGCTCATCTTCTTCTGATTCTGAACCGTCCTCTTCTGCCACAGCGATTGGAACAGCTTTTAGTGGGTGACCTCCAGACTGCGGAGCCCTGTCCTAAAAACAAACAAAAAACAACATATTATTAGGAGTTTTTCAAATGAAAATCATGGGTGGCGCTGGTGTGGTCCCACACCTGCTCTGCCGCTTTGCAGTGGTGAGGCGCAGTCGGCACAGGGACCAGGGCCGGCCTCTGGTCTAGAAACACCTCCCGCTCACACGTGTAACACCAGATCCTGAAGGTTGTTAGGTTCACCGTCAGATTGTGCTTCTTTGCCTGCAAGATGGATGCAGAAAATCTGAATTTTTAATCAAGTCAAAGTGTGCAAAAGGTGGAGAACTAGTCAGCCGTCATTGCTTTACCTGTGCGTGCAAGGTGCTGTGATCAGAGTAAGACTCTCCACAACCAACGTAAGGACAGTCACTCTGCAGGTCAGAAACACTCAGATTAGATCTAGCAGAACAGCAGCTTTCAATTCTCCTAAAACTGTTGCGCTTTGCAATTTAAAAAATCCTGTCTTTAATTACATTTAGACTCCTATCGCTTACTTAAAGTAGCCACTGATTTCAGATGATGCACTATAAGAGCAATTTCATCTAAAATGAGGGAATTTTGAAGCATACCTGCAGACAGGCCCACAGGTTTGGGCCCCCAGCACCACATGACTGGCAAGTCCCCTTCAAAGAAATATCATGAAATCAAACAGATTAAGGTGAATGATATGCTTGTGATTTTATTATGGCATCCACTTTACATAGCAACATAAATGGAAACTCACCTTTGATTTCTGCAGCAGATCATCCTTGGTCACTTCACCTATGGAGTCCAGGTGAGGACAAAGTTCCTGCTCTGCCATAACTACTCACCGTCTTAAGGATGCGTCTGTTAAGTTGACAGCCGACAACATGTAATTTCATAATTTCATAATAGAGGCTCTTCTACCTTAAGCTAGCTCCGTCATCACAACACCAAAGCCGAACGGCAGTCACAGACATAAAGAGGTCGGTCTCTGATTGCTAGCTTAAGCATGTTAAACGTCAACATTGTTGTTTTTTTCCCCAGAACGTGCATCTAAACAGAATGACACCTCAGCAAAGTGGCAGGCCCAATGTTTACCCTCGGAAGCTCATCCCTCTCTACCGTCTGCAGCGATAAAAGTTGTCACGAATAATTCCTCATTACCACAGAAGTAGAGCGGCCGCCGCAGGCGTAACAGTTATTTCTCATCTTCCGGAAAAGCCCTCGAGTTGACTCCGAGCTGCTAGCAAGAAGAGGAGCAAAGCGACGTTGGCAGCTGACCCACCATCCTGGAACTGACACCCCCCTTTCGCTCCGCCGCGCGGGCTCGACGCACGTTCTGTGAGCCACAGCGGGCGCTACCAATAGGTGTCTATTACGGGGGTCTAAAAGGGGAGGAGTCCGAATATGTAAACTACTTTCAATGGACATTTTTTTTTCTTTTTTTAATTAAGCGAATACTTCAGAAAGAACACTAATACAAAAAGTTATATTTTAATCTAAAGCGTCTTTAAAATAAAATGTATTTTTAAAATAAATAAATGAACACGTGATTTGTCAAAACAGTGAGATTCCTGGGTATGTTTGACTATTCTTCCAGGAATGCATTTGTAAGGTCAGACAATGATATTTAACAAGAAGAGCTAACTCACTTTGTTTAATCTCAACTTGACCTCCATCAGTTTAAGGTCAGGACTGCCAGTCTGGATCCTCACCAAACTGAACCTTGCTTTGTGCTCTTTTCACAGTCTAGTTAGAACAGGAAGGGGACATTCAAAAACTATTTTAACAAAATTATGAGCATACATTCTTGGTATGTTAAAGCATTCAAAATTAATGTCAGTATTTAAAGATACAATCTGATGAAAATCATGTTTTTAATTTTTCTCATGACGGTAGACAAATATTCCGAAAATTAAGCTAGAGATTGTGTTTCTGAGAGTTTCTTTTTTTCCGATTGTTGCAAATCAGGAGTAGATGAAAAATGCAATTTGAAAAATCAGGGTCACAATTTCCCTGCTTCACTCACAAAGAGAAGGAGAGGTCAAAGTGGGGTTGCTCCATGCCAATGGTCCTGCTTACAACTTAGAGGCAAATCTTAACGAACTACTGTCGTTTTGCAGAAACTTTGTCCTAAAAAAATAAAAGTTTTTTTGTTGTTGCTAAAAACAGCACAACCATGATCAAAAGCCCACTGGAAGTGCTTTAAAATTGCTCAAAAGATGATTGGAGTGGACCTTTAGGGAAAATTAAGAGACCAAGCTCAGATGCTGAAAACCCCCACATCATAATACTCCTTCCACCAAACATCCCACTTGGTAAACTGCAGTCAAACACGTACTATTCTTCTAGAAAATCAAGGGTATCCATTAGATTGCCAACTGAGAAGCTAACACTGATTTTTTTCTTTAGTCTCTTCATTACTTGACTTGTTTCACTGTTAAAGTCACATAACTAAACCTTACAGGTCGTGCTAATGTTATTTTTGACTAAAGTCAAAACATTAGAAGCATAAAGCAATTTTTGATTGAGTGCAGATGCTTTCTTCTTTATGCATTTCTGGCTCATTATTTTAAAGGGTATTTTACTCTATGCTTCTACTTGTGTTTTTAATAATGAATTTGTTGTGTGTCTGTGTGTGTGTTTGAGAGAGAGAGAGAGTTTTTTGTTTGTTTGTTTACAGTTGTATTTAATTAATAGAAGATTTTATGAAACAAGTTGTGTAAAAAAAGTGTTTTTATTATTAGTTTGTGTATTTCTCGGATTTTAGATGAAAGGGCAGGGTTTGTGACTTGAGTTATGTATTACAAACCACCAATTCACCGATTAAAGTGACAGAAGGGTCATTTTGTGTCGCCGTAATAATTGTCATTTAACTTTTGTTACCCCTCTCACCCCATTTCAAAATGTACTGTCACCGATAACTGTTCAATGTGATATCTAAATAATTTGCTAATAAATGCAGGTTAAAATAAACCGATGAAAAATCTGATCCTGGATCGGTTCAGTAAACGCAGCATGTTGACGCTCCAAGCCTCGCGGTATTTCCGTTACCCAGAAGCCTTTGGTCCTCCTTTCTGCCTGAACCAACATGGTGGGTACATACTTGCTTTTTTCGACGAAAGCTTATCCTTGATATATCTCGTTGCATCTGTCTCTCTGTTTCTCTTATGCCCTCATCTAATTTCAATTCATAATCTTTTAACCCTAAATTTTCAATCTAGGAGGATATTGATGCACGATAACGTGTGGTTAATGGATAAAACTGAGTTTGATTTTCGGAAACGTACCCGGTACGAGGAGCACTTCGACGAATCACATTAAGCTAACACACGCAACATTTACCAGCTGTCTCAACGTGTTCTAGTCTATTATTTCGGAGACTGCTTCTTCTGTTAGTTATTGTAAACTTAGACTATTAAAAGCGTTAAGAACTAGGCTGCTGTAACTTGGAAAGTAGCTTTCAGTGAATGGACATTAGCTTCGACTTGCTAACACCGGGTAAATAAGTGGCTGGTTATGTATCCTGAGTTTAGCTGTTTTGTGTCTCGCTTTTTTGTCATAAATATAGACGAATTATGATTTTTGGCCTTAATGAAGTTAGCATTACTGTGGCAACGTGAACTTTGTGAAGTTCTGGTAAATTAGGTTTCATATTTGTGCAGTGCTGCTCAATCATGGCTTATGCAGAGCCTGATTATGAGCTGAATCCGGTGTTTTAAAAGAGGGCCACATGGAAAACTTGCAGGACTTTTTTTTTCTTTTCAATGACCAGAGTTGAGAATCACTGGTTTAGGGTGAACTGTCAGTGTATTGACCAAGGCTTGGAATACTAAGGTTTTGCTGTTTAAGACACAAGTTGCCATAGACATCTGGTAAATTACTTGTGATTAAGTCACTTGGCTGTTTAAAAAGCTAATGTAGCTGATTAGTGTAACAATTTCTTGTTTTTCAGCCTAAGGGAAAGAAGGCTAAGGGGAAGAAGGTGGCACCAGCCCCTTCTGTGGCCAAAAAACACGAGGCCAAGAAAGTCGTCAACCCCCTATTTGAGAAGAGGCCCAAAAACTTTGGCATTGGTACGTATCCACTGTTCCTGGTATGAGAGAAACTGTTGTGATGCATGTGATGTCAACGAATATTTGCTAACTTAAGATTAATGATGACAATCTTCCACCAAGATCGCTGATGCATTTGTAGAGTTAAATCAAATGAGTTTGTGTGTTTGTTGTTTTTCTTATTTTTGGGTTTTGTTGTCTACAGGCCAGGATATTCAGCCGAAACGTGATTTGACACGCTTTGTTAAATGGCCCCGTTATGTGCGCCTGCAAAGGCAGCGCTCCATCCTCTACAAGCGTCTCAAAGTTCCTCCTGCAATCAACCAGTTCACTCAGGCTCTGGACCGCCAGACAGGTAAAACGTGATCATGTTTTTTGGAAAGGTGTCACTATTGGGTGCTATTTTTCCTTTTGACAATACAGTTTTTTCTTTGCAAATGATGTAAAAGAATATTTGCTATCTGATGAGTGATGCTGACGCATTTCCACCAAGATCGCTGATGCAGTTTCTTGTACCAACCAGTGGTGCTTAATATTTTGGTCAGAATTGTAATATAAAGTTTATTTTAGCCACTCAGCTCTTCAAGTTGGCACACAAGTACCGGCCAGAGACCAAGCAGGAGAAGAAGCAGAGGCTGCTGGCTCGTGCTGAGCAGAAGGCTGCTGGGAAAGGAGATGCCCCCACCAAGAGGCCTCCGGTTCTCCGTGCAGGTAAAACTCTCAGATAAAATGTGCCAATTAGTTTCTAAAAAAATTTTTTAATCTATTTTTGATTTTGTGACATTGTTTGTTTTGGCCTTTATGCAATGATGTTCAGAATTTCTTCACCTGAATCTTTCTTTGATGGTTTTTGAGCTTTTTAACCCTGAGCATTGGCCATTAGTAGTAGTAGTAGTAGTGATTGAATGGACTGTTTTTCATGGAACAAGTTCATCTTTCCCTCTTGTTTCCAGGTGTGAACACTGTCACAACTCTGGTGGAGAGCAAGAAGGCTCAGCTTGTTGTCATTGCTCATGATGTCGATCCAATTGAGGTGAGATTAGTTTGTTTTTGTTTTACTGTGGCTGCTGGCAATGATGTCTGAATTTCTTCACCTGAATCCTCTGTGTGGATCCAAACATACGAGCTTTTTAACCCTGAGCAGCGACCACAAATATACAACTTGACTGAACCTTACTCCATTATGATGTGGATATTTCTGATCAGTTGAAAACGTTGTCACTTTACTCATGTCTTGCTTCAGCTGGTCGTGTTCCTGCCTGCTCTCTGCCGCAAGATGGGTGTCCCGTACTGTATCATCAAGGGCAAGGCGAGACTGGGCCGACTGGTGCACAGAAAGACGTGCACTTCTGTTGCTTTCACACAAGTTAACCCGTAAGTATCAGCGAAAGCTAAGCTTTGATCTCAGTGCACAACCCCAACACTTTGACTTTAAAACTTTTGGCTAAAATAAATATATTAGGAGTTTGTTTTACATCATGTAAATAGTGCAAATACAAAGCCAGTTCAGACATTTTTGTTGCATGTTAGAGCTGCATAAACTGTATGTTTTGTTTTCTGTCCCAGTGAGGATAAAGGTGCACTCGCTAAACTGGTGGAAGCCATCAAAACCAACTACAATGACAGATTTGAAGAGGTGAGAAGTCATTAATAAAATCTGTTTTGCATCCTCTGCATCATAACATTTCAAACCTCCTGTAACTCTTTTTTTAATTTTTGTTTCAGATCCGTCGTCATTGGGGAGGCAATCTCATGGGCCCCAAATCCACAGCCCGCATTGCTAAGTTGGAGAAGGCTAAGGCCAAGGAACTGGCTACAAAGCTTGGTTAATATGTTTGGAATAAAAAATCTATGTCCTAATGTAAGACTCTGTTTTGATTAGTCAATTTCTCAAGATACTTTCTACCTTCAGCACAGAGGTCGGGGTTGTCAGATGACAAACTGAGGTAAATGGGGGTGGTTTCAAGGAAAATAAGTGTTCAGACAAAAACATTTCGCAATAGTTCTTCTAAATAGAATTACGACTTTAAGCTGTTTAAAAATACCATCTACATTTATGATTGCATCATTTTTAAAGAACCTTCGGGGTCTTTCATAAAAGCTGGTTACATATAAGTTAATGTAAACTGAAAAACAACTCATCTGTTTCAATATAGTTTTATTGAGTGATTACAATTTATTTCTACAAAATCAAAGTTTTATCTTCTTGATGAACTTTGCGTACCACATGTAGGTAGTAGATGCACACAAGCCATACCTGGGTTAAAAAATAAAAGAATATTGAACATTTGACATCCAAAACCAACTTTTTAAAGATAAATCCTTCTCACCATGTTATGATGTATTGCATGTGTTCATTCCTTAGTGTAACTCTGGTCTGTCCTCCTATTGGACCTCCAGGAATCGTGCTCCCTGCATGATCAATGGAAACATCATTTCATTTGGCGTATACTTGCATAGTGCTTCTCTGCCCTCCCTGAAGGCCCAACGTGCCTTACAGTCTCATTCACAAACGAAAACATACAGTCACACTGATAGCAGCTCCACTGTTCAACACTTGCACTACCAGGACTAATGTGGGTTTCAGTATGTAAGTCAAGGACACATCAACCCAGGGGTGGGCAAGACGAGAATCAAACCAACCACTCTACCTCTGCACTATGGCCGCCCCAGAAGATGAATAGTCGTATATCTAATGTCATTCGTATTTTGAGGGAATAAAGCACTGGGTTAATCACCGAAGTCTGCATCGATGAAGATGGGTGCAGCTCCAGTGACGTGGCACATGGCTTCCAGGTCACGGTAATGCCAGCGGTTTCTTTCCACATCATTGTTCGGTACAAACTGCTTCCGGCTCTCTGACAGCCTGACGATGCCGACCACCTCCACCTCATCCTCCACCTGTGTGGAAAAACACCAGACCTCTGCATCTCTGCTAAAAAGAAACCGCAACACTGCAGACATCAAAGTACTTTCAAAAGACCATTTTACAAAGGAGAACATAAAAATTTAAGGATATGTGATTAATGTAGTGTGTTTATAAAACGTTTAAACATTTGGTGCCTCTGGAAACTATTCACTGTTCTCAGTTTTTGTCAGTTTTTTTACTGCAACAGTCTTTTATAAATAAAAAATACCTTTTCATAACAGAGAAAGCAATGTGGAATAAATAATTGAAACTCTCACAGTTATAATCAAAAGACATTTTATTTTTTACTCTGATATTTAGAAATTTCCAAATCGTTTTGACTGAACTCGTTCCTCTGTCTTTATGATATTTTTTTTTACTCAGAAATCTAATCTTAAAAAAGACATTTTTTCTATTTTGGAGTAAGGCTGTTGCATGGAAAAGTGCTGTTAAAACCTGAGATTCTGGACTCATTATGCTAATTGACTTACACAATAAAAGAAAACAGTCAAATATCATAATTACTGCTTTTTGAGTGTGTAAAAATCCCCTTTTTCTATTGTTAAAAATATATTTTTCTTCAGTTCCATCAAACAGACCTGCCCCTTCATCCTGGTCTCTGGTCTTATCTTCTGCTTTGGGACGTATCCTCTGTTCACTAGGATTGTGATGCTGCAGCGACACACAAACAGCAGAGATAAATGTTGTATAGCTCCTGTGTGAGCTTGGTTCTATGATGACATTTGCAGCTCCTTACCCATGGTCGGTGCACTGAAATGGTGTGACGACGTTGGCACCAGTCTCTCCACTTGAAGACAGGCTGCCAGCCTCTCTGGCCTCCTTCTCTGGGTCGACTGGTGAGCGAGGCATGATGTAAAGCTCCTTAGAATGGTCATAGCGGCCTCGCACCCTCACTCTCCGGTACTCCAGTTTATTCACCTCATTAGGACTGAGACACAGGAGGAAAAAAGAAAGGAAAACCTGCTAAAGGGAACATAGACACACATACTTGCTTTTATTTTGATAATGTTAAAAATGTTACAATGTCCTCATCTAGAAAATAATTAGATGTTCAGACATTTTGACAACCTTTTTAGAAAATGTACACAAAAGCAGTACAAATAATTAGAAACAATAACTTAAATCTCAGAAATTATGCAGTAATCATTCTATTATTCAAGCAAACTCTGATCTGAGTACTTACTCAACTGGAAGTGGAATGGGTTCTTCTGTAGTGAGGCGGTGCAGTTCATTGATCAGTCCTATTTTCCACTGACGCCGTTTCACCTGCACAGATACGATCCCATCATTTTATCCAACTACACATCAGAAATGTATTTAAGTAAAAACAAAATCTGGTTGTACCTGCCATGTACCGAGGCCGAAAGTGGTGGCAGGGATGAGCAGCAGAAACCACTTGAGGAACGAGTCTTCAGCTTTGTCTGCTTTGACTGCTGCAGAGCTGCACAAACGGCCAAAGCTGAGAGTCCTGCCTACGAGCATGCAAAACAGAAATGACACAGGAATGCAGAAAGATTAAAAAAAGCCCTTATGTCATTTGTTCAAATAAACAACAAAAAGTTATCAGTTTGGTAGAGTAATCCGTAGTTGTAACAATACTTCTTGACAAAAGCATTTCATTAGATTCATTAAACCATATTATACAAAATTCGTAAATAATGCGCTCACAAACTTTTCTCCAACATTAAGAATAAACACCAGCTACATCTTTCCTATCAATAGCAATATATATCTATTGGTTTGTTTATTTTTTATTTTTGTTAAGTCTGCTGATCACTCCACAAACGTTTTATTGTAATGCCAGTTAGACACAATTTAAAGCAATAAAAAAGTTCACTCTAAAAGTTTTATTTACATTCAGCATTCTTTTTGCATATTTAGAATGTAATTATAAATACTTTTCTTAGCTGTTCTAATTTAATTTACAGAAACAATGAATGTAGAAAAAGTATTTAGGCTACAGGGAGTAGAAACCTAAGCATGTATGAAAAACACTTCCTGAAACTTCAAAAGAACAGTTAACCGCACAAATACAATCATCTGGTAAATATTATGATAATAATAGCTTTAGTACCGTCAGAACGTTTGAAGAGTCTTGCCAGAAAAAGGTTTCTCTTGAAGTAAACAACTCGGGACTAAAATATGTATAAGACACAAAATAGATACACTTTTAAAATGACTTTCAGATACGGGGACAAAAGATAAAAAAAAACTCAGTGTTTTTAGAGTAAGCATAAAGAGCTTACCTGTTTCTGAAAAAGCCTGCTCGAAAACGCAAATAGAGATTTAAGAGAAGCCATTCTTGATTAGAATTATGAATAGAATCAAAGGAAAAACTAGGTTTGAAGATCAACTACATAACAGCTACCATCGAGATGTTTGTGCCCGGACATTTTCCGGTGTTACTACTTCCGGTTTGTGACGTCGTCCCTCCCACTTGTCGAAGGTTCCCGCGTGCGCACAGAAATGTGTTTATGACTATTAAATTCTCATATTTTTCCCCCCTGCGTCTGTTTTAAACATTTTTAATTTGTTTTTGAACATGGACCTCGCTGCGAAGGACGCCTACATTCAGAAATTTGCAAGTAAAACTTTTTCTCAGCGCCAGGAATCTAAAGAGAGACCTTTTGGTAAGTTCAACTAGCTTTATTTGCTAGATGAAACATTTATGATGATCACACAAAGTTAGCTTTTTATTCCTTTTTAATTACTGAGTTAGTTCACAATACATTTCTGGTGTGATACTTACATTAACCTCAAATAGGCGCTACATTCCTGTGGTGTTTTTTCTGTAATTTCCTTTTCACCCTTTTAATGTCAAAATTAACGTTGGGTCAAATTTGCCACATTTTTTTTTAGCAAGTAGGCTTTGTGCTTTTTGTGTGTGTCTTGTTTAATTTGGAAAATAATAATAATAATAAATATAAATAATAATTACAAACAATCTCTTGTGCAAAATGTATTGTTAAGTTATCAGCAAATATTTACAAAGACAAAAATATTGATTTAGTTGTGAACAGACTGGTTTTAAAATTATTTTTATGCCACTTTATTGATTAAAAATATCGTTATTAAAATAAGATAAGACGAATATTTTTCATGCTTACAAGAACAACTTAAAGTATTCGAGTTTCAGTAGTAGAAATGCACAAGAGAGAGTAATAATAATATAATTAAAGAAAAATAAGTGATATAAAGAGCTATATAATGTATTCAAAAAATTAAAAGCTAAAACATGGTTTAAAGGAAAAGTTTTTTATACATATTTGTGATCATTACTGATTAAAACTTTGTCGGTGTCACTCTCAAAAAAATGACCTTAAAGAAAAACTTTTCCCGGTGAATTCCATCTCTGAATGGTGGAAAAGTCAAACACAGCGTGACCTCCCACTGCTGGTAATTGAGGAAGAAAAATTATCAAAAAATTTACATTTGTAGAAATGACTTGAAAATTGCTGATTTGTTTCCTGTCAGTCTGATGGTACAGTCTAACATAACAGATTTTTTTACTAAAACCTGTTTTTAATTGTAAATATGCGTTATTTGAGCCTAAAATGTGTTTTCATTTGTGTATTTTAAGTTTATTACAGAGGTAAAAGCAACACTGATCCTCAAAAGAAGAAGAAGAATAAAAAGAAAAATATTAAAGACAAAAGTGCTGATCAAAAGACTCCAAAACCCCAACAGAAATCTTCGCCATCCACACAAAAAGGAGAAGCTCCAGCAGAAAAGAACAAATCTAAACACATCACAAGCACTAATGGAGCAATACCACACATGATTGAAGGTGAAGTCATTTAACACAAGTTCCAGAAATCATGTGATGACTTTCAGGAATTTGGTCTCATTGGATTTATTATTTTTTTCTTGAATGTAGAGAAGTCACACCCCAGCTTTACCTCTGTAGATCTGCTGCGAAAGAGGCTACATGACAAGATTGAAGAGTCCAGAGGCCAGGTATGCACATGTCTGGACCATAGACCCTATATAGAGATGGACACAGCCGAGTGTGATGTCACCCTTGGAAAAGGCCTGACGTCCTGCTTCAGTGAAATGAAGCCAATGAAAAGTAAATGTAAGAAGTAGATATCAGAGTAAGAATGGTTATTCTGACAAGCAGAACGACTGAATAAAAGCTGTTTTTTTCTCTATAAAAGTCTATGGGATTTTGGCTTTTTGGAGCCAGCAGCTGCTTCCTGTTTGGAATGCGAGGGTGGATGGGTTACTCTGTCCAGTTCTGATTTACAGTCCGTTATCTCTACGTACAGAAGCAAAGACGGACGGGGGGACTTTTGTTCTTATAAGCATGTTTAATTTAAATATATAATAATACATCTATAGCTTTGTATTTGGCTTAAAAATGTTGCAGATTTTAAGGTATCTCCTTTGAATTTAAAAAATGAATTTACTTAAAAGTGTGCATGTCAGTTTTTTAAAAGACTGATTTTTTTCCAAGTCACTGTGGTCCTAATGCTGTTTTACTGAAAGATAGTATGAAAAACATACTATACACAAGATTTTAAATTAAAAAATTCCTAAAATACTCTAGAAGATTTAGCAAGGCATTATTAAATATTAATTTTAAAAGTTTTGTTTTGTCGTTTGTGATTGTCACACAATACATTTCACTGCATGTCGTAATATATATGTTTGTGTATGTGACAAAGAAAATGTATATATTTTTAAAAAATTTTGATTTTAATTCTATATTGCATCTTTTATTAGGGAGCTCCACAGGATGCGTTATCAGAAGCTGTTCAAGCCAAGCGTGCAAAGCGAAAGCTGGAGCGAGAACGCAAAAAGAGGAAAAGAAAAGAATTTCAGATGAAGAAATTGGCTGAAAAAAGTGACCAAGTGCAGCCAGTTGAGGTGAAAAAGGAGGAACAGCAAGCGACTGTCCCAAAGAAAAGAGATGAAACTGCTATTGTCTTTAACACGGTGAAAATAGTAGAGGAGGCATATGTTGATAAAATGCTGAAAAAGAAAGAAAAGAAACAAAAGATGAAGGGCAAGTTAACACCGCTTACAGGAAAGAACTACAAGCAGCTGCTGAGCCGAGTGGAGGCTCGCAAAGCAAAGCTTGAACAGCTAAAAGAAAAAGACGAGGCGAAGGCTCTTGACTTTGAGAAGAAGATGAAATGGACCAACGTGCTTTACAAAGCGGAGGGCATCAAAATCAAAGACGACGAGGACATGCTGCGCACCTCTTTGATGAAGAAGGAGAAGAAACGTGCGCAAAAGAAAAAGAAGTGGGAACAACGTTGTGAAAGCGTAGTAGAAAAGATGCAGCACAGGCAGGACAAGAGGAAGAAGAACATCCAGAAACGCAAAGAAGTCAAGATAGAAAAGAAGAAAAACAGAGCACGAAAGAAGGGAAGAATTCTTCCAGAAGATCTTAAAAAAGCCGCCGTTTAGATGAAGAGAACTCTCAGCAGCACCTGAAAAAACAAAATGACGAGTTAGTGCTGAAATGAGATAAATAAAGGTCCACTGATTATCCCATAATATTCTTTAATGTACAGGATGTTTGTCCTGGTAATAAAATTTCATCTTTCTTTTAAAATGAATTGTTGTAGCTTTCTGTTTCACTTGTAATTGTCTAAAATCCAAAATTGAAGCGGATCCATTCTTCCACTTCCTGAACTATTGTTGTGTCCTTTGCACATTGGAGAGTAGAAATTTGGCCCAAGAATGCATCAACATTTGAAATATTATTTATAAATATAAAATACATGGGTGATTAAGGGGTTCAGAATATTGTATTTAAAAAAATTAAAAGAAAAGAATGTCTCCATACGAGTAATTAAAGTAAACAAAATACGAAAAGCTCGAGTGTCCCAATGCATTTAAATGCAACATAAACATTGATCAAATCTCGTAAAAGTAGATAATTACGTTGGTAAATTTTTTTATAAACAGTGCTGAAGAGAACCTTATTAAAAATATAGTTTTATATTTTTAAGTGGAACTATTTTATCAAGCCAGTTTAGGATTTTTTTTTCATCCGCATGTATTACAAAATCACCGGAGATTATTCGTGTACCATTAATGCAATTATAAACAAAACCAAAAGAAAACTTAAAAAAAAAAAGATACACTTAAAAAATCTCGGCGGATTGATTTATGTTTTTTTCTCTGTCTGATCATTTTTGATTTGTCCTAAATCGCCTGCGTCGTTGTTAGTATCGGCTAGTTCCGCCCACACCGGAAGTAGTATCAAAACATTGAGAGGTCGCGCAGAGGTATTTATTATACGTCTATGGCAGAAACGTTGTGATAAGTTTATGGGAAGAATCAGGAATCTGTCCACTAGTTTGACAGTAATTCGTCAAAGTTTATTAAAAAATCATCAAAAAGTAAGTACAGCCCGGTGTCAACTGAATCTGTTGTTTTGTTAACCAGTGTAACTCAGCTTAGAATGCGTTTTCCATTTTAGACAATCATGTCGAGAAAAGTTCATGCCAGCAGGACTGAAGGGGTTGATAAAAATGTTTGGTGAGTGATCTTTTTATGCGTTTTTTTTAAAGGGGGTGTCAAATAAGTTTTGTTTCTGCACTAATAATTTAAGCAAGTTTTCTGTAATAAACAATCGTTTAAATGACAGCGAAAACTAAAAGGCAAAATTCTTAAACAGTTAGCAGTTTAGCATAATTACTGTTTTTGAAAACTGAGTTTTTGAAACTGAATTGTCAGTTTTAAGGAAGGAAATTGTTGATTGGTGGAGCACAGAGGAGGAACTGAGATCAAAGTCCCCCAAAAACTGTTAAGATGATCACAACGCACTTGCTTATGCTTTCAGAGAGGAATCTGTGCTATTTCTGTTCTAAATGGACACAAAAGTAATTGAACGCAATTATTATTATTTTGGTATTTTTACTGGGGTCAAATCCCAGCTGGCACCCTTTCTGCATGTTTGCAAGTTTGCATGTTCTTGGCTTTCTCCTGACACTCCGGCTTCCTACCAAAGACACGCTACATAAATTAATTAGTTTGTCTAACATACTCCTAGGTGTGCATGTGTGGCCCTGCAGGGTGTACCTCACATTCACCCAATAGTAGTTACAATTCACTCCAGAAAACCCTGTGACCTCGAAAAGAGAATAAGCGGGTTCTTTAGATGGATAAATATGATTTATTCATAGATTTAAGTTAGCTTCAGTTAAGAGTTTCTGAAAACTAAGAAAATTGAAGCCAGATCTTCACAGGACAAATTGTCTCCACTAAATGCTTCTGCTTGCAGCTTCTCGGTTACATTTTAATCATACTTACACTTCAAAATGTCTACTTTTTTATCCTCAGATTTTTGCTAACAAAATAATGTCTTCTATTAAAATTTGGCTCAAAGTTTGATCCATAGAGCAAAAAAAAAAAGAGCAACTAACCGTGAAGACTCTGCAACACAGTCTGCTGTGCTGCTCTGCACTTGACTGTTTGTAAAGCGCTTTGGGCCATCATGGAAGATTGAAAAGTGCTATAAGAGAGTACTCCATTTACCATTCCTGACCAGTCTTTTATTACTTTTAGTAATATTTTTTTGCCTCTTTTAAACAAAGAATGTTGCTTGCTTCACTTTTCCACCCATAGGGTTGAATTCACCCAGCTTGCTGCAGATTACAAAGCTGTGAACCTCGGTCAGGGGTTCCCTGACTTCTCACCACCAGAGTTCATCCGAGAGGCGTTCTGTAATGCTTTGAAAGGAGGACCTGCCATGCACCAATACACTCGGGCTTTCGTGAGTAAAATGGTCTCCAAGACGTGCATTTGACTCCCCATCAGCAAGGTTTTTACCTGTTCTGGTCATGATGTTTTTTTCTCCCACCAGGGACACCCTCCTCTTGTAAAAATCCTGGCCAAATTTTTCAGCAGGATTGTGGGACATGAGATCGATCCTCTAGAGGACATTTTGGTGACCGTCGGAGCTTATCAGGCACTTTTCTGTGCTTTTCAGGCTCTGATTGATGAGCAGGACGAGGTACAGAAGTCAGATTAGGATGAAAAAATAATTTTAAAAAACGAATTTGACTAAATACACAGAATCATTGAAATAAGCTGATCTTTTAGGTTATAATCATTGAACCGTTCTTCGATTGCTACCAGCCGATGGTGCTGATGGCTGGAGGGAAACCGGTATACATACCTCTGAGACCTGTGAGTTCAATTTTTGACAACTTTGCTTTTGTTTTCAACCTAATATTTGCTTTTCTTTGTTTCAGGTTCACATTTATAATCCTGTGAAACATGTTTTTTCTGGTTATTTCAGAGAGAAGGCAGTGCTGTCCTGTCGAGTGGAGACTGGGTTCTGTCTGCGGAGGAACTGGCCAGTAAGGTCACTCCACGAACAAAAGCCATCGTCATCAACACTCCAAACAATCCTTTAGGAAAAGTATGTTAGCTGAGTATGTGTGTGAGGGTTTTTTTTTGCAAAGATTTATCGGTTAAACAAATGGAATTGGAACATTTTATTGCACTGATATCTTCAAAATGTAACGTATGTGCTCTTTTTTTATTTGTTGACTTTTTAATCAAAAATGTGCAGGTTTACAAGCTTGAGGAACTTCAGATGATCGCCGATCTTTGCATCAAACACGATCTACTCTGTTTAAGCGACGAAGTGTACGAATGGCTTACATATGATAGTGCTCAGCATATAAAAATCGGTAAAAATACTTACAGTTTAGCAGATGTACTAAACAAATGTGTGTATATTTTCTGATGGGGGATTTTGTCTGTGACAGCCAGCCTTCCTGGCATGAGGGAGCGAACCATCACAATTGGGAGTGCTGGAAAAACCTTCAGTGCCACTGGCTGGAAGGTGGTACTCTGATAATGACATTTGTTAGTGCTTCATTTCTTATTATTACATAATTTTTATGTTCATCCATTGTCTGTTTAGGTCGGCTGGGCCATCGGCTCGAGAGATGTCATCAAACACTTAAAAATTATTCATCAAAACTCTATTTACCACAGTGCAACTGCAGCTCAGGTAAATCCATGAGTTTTTATAAATCATTTTTGAAACCGACCAAAATGTATTCTCCTTGCAAGTTTCCCCATAACATTTTCTTTACTGCTAGAATTGTATTTTAAATTGAATTTGAAACTCTGCAAAATTAGTTTTGTGGCTTTGGAATCTGGGTTTAAAGGTGTTGCCTTGAAAGGAAATATAAAAATACAAATATTACATGGAAGATAAAAATTAAAGGAAGCTGTATTTAATAATGTAGTTAAATAAAAAAATTTGGTAACAAAGTTAAAGGAAACTGTTCCTCTTTCAACTGAAAATTTGACCTCGTTTTAAAAATTAACCATTAGTTTTCCTTTCTTCGGGACATTTTGTATAAGTTGATTTTCAATTTTAAGCCATTGTGTCTGTTAAATAATTACAACTTAAGTTCACCTGAGAATAGAAAATTAATTTGAACATTTTCAACTCTTCTAAATTTTTCTCTAGTCAAAAATGGCTAAGCTAAAGTTGCTTTCCCTCTGCTGCCACCTACTGGACAAATATAGTTACTGTTTTGTTTAAAGGTGATCCTCCTAAAATCTAAAATTTGGTACATAGATTAAAATTTTAATATGCATATCTGAGCTTTATGTCTTTATGTAGAACAACCAAGCCAAATAACACACATAAGAAAAACATTAAAAATAATAAATATTCACTTTATGTTTTCTATGTTAAATAAGAACTTGTCAAATGTGAACTTGTTAAATTACTTTTTTAATGTCTGTTACTTATCATCACTTAGTGTTGTACATATTTAAAAATGCTGGATACATATATAGACATTTACAAATCTGTGTGGCTGTAAACTTGCACATACAAACAAAATAATTCAAGAAAGTGCATTATATTTTATAAAATGATCAGATCAGTTGTGATAACAGTTGCAATATTTATTAGTTGCAAGTGTTTAAAGATTCACTCCAATGAATATTGTGTTGGTGTTTTTAACATGGTCTTGTAGATTTTTTTTCACGATAGAGGGCATATTTAAACAAATTTAGGATTAAAACTGTATTTCTTTATTCAAATCATGATGGATCAGGCGGAGATGACAACCTGTGGTTTAAAAAAGAACTGGTTTGTGATGCAGCAACTTCAACTGGAGAGTCAGTCTCCCTGATGCATCTCATTGCAGACAACTAGATCCATTAACTTAATTTTCCTCGTCTGAGCTGCCATCTGACTCAAAATTGTACAGCTGGATTGCATTGACATTGCTCTGCTTTTTTTTTTTTTTTTTTTGCTACGTTACTGTTAGCTATGGGTTGTGAGGGGCTTTAAGCTAGCAGGAGAGTGTAAGCAAAGGCATGCTGGGATATCAACGTAGGGTTGCTTCCGCGCCAACAGTCGCACCCACAATCCAGAGGTGAATTTCTGATAAACTCCTGCCGCTCTACAGAAATATATCTTTATTAAAAAAACAGCAGAGGCTTTTTGACTTTGGCTAAAAACTGCATAATCACAAGAAAAAGACCACTGGGAAAACTTTTACAATAGGAAAAATACGTGTGGAGTGGGACTTTAAGAAATCCCTTTAACTGTATACTCAAATCTTTTAAACAGTTCATCAATAATAGTGTTGGAATCTTGAAATTCACATTTCAAACAGGAGTATTTTAAAATAATTTGCATAAATGTATTGCATCTAAATACATTTTTGCATAGAGAGAGATCTTTTTGCAGCAGTTTCAAGTGTCTTTAAAAAACTAGAAGTACTATTTAGTTATAATTCAAGATTGCAAAATTAGAGATTAGACATTTCTTTACAAATATTCTGGTTATCTTTCCCTTAAAGTTTATTGATAATCTAAACATTGTAAGCGTTATATTTTTTTTATACTGAATTGCAGGATTTTCTGTATGTAATAAGGAAAAAATGTGATTTTGTTCTGTCCAAATTCTAGTTTCTCCTCTACAAATATCCCAGAGAGCTTTCATCATTCCTTGTCCTCAGGAAGCCGTGGCTCGCGGGTTCGAGAGAGAGTACGATGTGTTTGGTACTCCAGACAGTTACTTCCAGCAGCTGCCTGCCATGTTGCACAGCAAGAGACAGAAGCTGGCCACGTGTCTGCAGAGCGTGGGTCTGAACCCAATCATGCCAGAGGGAGGATATTTCATGATTGCAGATATTTCCTCTGTCAGTAAGTGACAAGTAAGCTCCTTAACCGAATGGTTCAGCCAACACCTAGGTGTAAATAACTGGGTTTTCTGCTTTTGAAACAGAAGTGGATCTGAACGATGAGAGTAACAAGAATGAACCTCAAGACTTTAAATTTGTCAAATGGTTAATTAAAGAGAAGGTAAAGATTTGTTATACTATTTTAAAGTTATTCATTGTTTAGTGTAATTTAAGACTGTAACAAAACATTATTTACCGCAGGGCCTGGCGACAATCCCCGTCTCTGCTTTTTACAGTTCGGAGCATGGGAAAGACTTTGACAAATACATTCGTTTTTGTTTTGTAAAGGTAAATGTGTGCAATTTCAACTTCCTCGCTAACGTTCAAACTTTTCATGCAAACATTCTTCTATATTCCAACAGGAGGACTCTACACTGAAGGCAGCAGAAGATATATTGAAGGAGTGGGGTCAAAGAAAGTAAAATTACCCGTCCAATCTCCTCTCACTGGCCCTTTTCACGTGGCGTGATCAGCTGTCTCAGGAAAACATCATTCACACTTATTTGTTTTCATTCTGTCCCAAAAAACCTATACAAACTTCCATCCACTCACTTTTGCATTTATAGAAGCCATATTATATACATCATAGACGTGCAGTCTTGTTTAAGAGTTCAACATCTTAGATGCTAAAAAACTGATCCAAATAATCTCATAATAAAGCTTTTAAATGATTCCCTTGTGTTTTTTTTAAAGTTTATATGCTTTCATCACCGTCATCAACTTTATTAACAAACAGTAAGTCCTTACGAAACAAAAATACAAGACAAACTGTCTTAAAAATCCAGAAAATGTTTAAAAAACAAAATGAACAATCGGATCTAACCAGCCAGACAATCACACCAGTGTTTTCACAAATACTTTTTTTTTTTTTTAACAAACAATGAATGACTAAGGTAGCAAAATGCAAGTTATGTAAAAAGAGAGAGACATTTAAATACATCCTTTCATATAAATGGCCTAATTTGACCTTTAGCATGATTTACCATTGGTTTGGAGCAACCTGATCATTAGGTTAAAAAAATCTTTCATTCAAAATATAATTTATATCATTCAAATAAGTAAAAACAAACAAACAAAACAATAATAAAATTGAATATAAATATTAAAGTGACAAATTTAATTCCACAAAGTAAAAAATAATAGTAAGAAAATCTTTGTGCAAATTTGCCTAAAATGTATTTGTAGAACTTTCCTCCTGATATTTTCTAAAGAAAGGTAAATTATGCAACATAAGAAACAGTATTAAAACGAGAGCAGAACATTTGATTTATTTTAACACTTTGTACTTTTTCGTTTTATTTTTTATCAAATATAAATATTGTTTAAATTAGAAACAAACAATAATTTGTCAAAGTGTAATGTATCTTTAAATATTTGCTCAAATACGAAAGGTCAACCAACCCGGAAGTAAATACGTCGCACGCGCTCGGGAACATGTCGCTGAACGGAACAGCAAAAAATCCCAAACTTGGGGCGTTTAAGGTACAATTACTGTGTTTTTATACACGCCAGAGTGTCTGTGAGCGGTGATGATGAACGTATAATTTCTTACAGCCTGAAGATAAGATTTGCTGGAGGAAAAGAAAAAATGAACGTAAGTAAACTACTCTGCTAATGGAAAACAAGCTAACAGTTTTTAGCTGCGATTTGTAAAAACTGTGTTTGCTGCTAGTATAAGTAATAATAAAAAAAGTTGGTTGCACCAAATGCAATATTAAATAATTAAATATCATTAAGTGTTGCATTGTATCACTATTTTTCAATGTACACCATGTGATTGGAAAGACAAACTTGTATAGTATTTTTATGTACAAATGGAGAGTCGAAAAATCGGGCAGATATAATAAAATTTAAATGTCAACAAACACTGATTTGAATAAAAATTGAAATATTAAAATTATTTCAAAAGAACCTGAGGATGCCCTTGTCTTGAGGAATAGCCCCACACGTTTACATTCATGGCTATTTACCATAAACTTTTAGTGTTTAATTAAAAAGAAAAAACGTAATTATGACTTATAGACACAATTAATTACCTTGTAAAAGTCCACCAATGTGACAAGAATGGCAAAACTCAAAACAAAAAAGTACTTCACCTTTTTCTCTAATTTAGCTTGCAAATACTGTTTTTTTATCCTTCTAATAACCAACTTTAATAATACTGTAATGTCCTCATTTTGTTTTTTGCAATAAAAAAACAAATACTTTAATTATGTGCACACTAGAACTTGACCACAAAACAATGATTGACTTGACATGTCTGATTACAGAATTCAAAGTTTACACAAAGCTTTTTCTTAATGATCTCATTCTTCAATAACAGTCAAGG
The DNA here is from genome assembly GCA_014656515.1 of Oryzias celebensis. Classification (NCBI taxonomy): domain Eukaryota; kingdom Metazoa; phylum Chordata; class Actinopteri; order Beloniformes; family Adrianichthyidae; genus Oryzias; species Oryzias celebensis. The sequence goes on from BNCR01000012.1 coordinate 7,486,282, forward strand.
AGAGTAAAAAGAAGCGTAAGATGGCCAAACTCATAAAAAAGTTTGAAAAGGAGCAACAACAAGAGGCTGCAGAGAATAGCAAACAGGAAGAAAGCCAAAGCAACAAAGGTAATAACCTCCTTATTGTACAGAGTTCTCTAAGTCTCTTTGGGAACTAAAAATGCGTGTTTTCTTCAGGTCGGGCTTACACAGTGAGTGTGGCGCTGCCGGGCTCTGTCCTTGACAATGCTCAGTCCCCTGAACTCCGTACGTACTTGGCAGGACAGATCGCCCGAGCTTGCGCTGTGTTTTGTGTGGATGAAATCATTGTTTTTGATGAGCAAGGCGAGAATGTGAAGTAAGTCTCCAAAGAGTCTAAACATCAGAAACATCCAGGAAGCTGTAAAGCTTTTTTCTGTCACAGGAGTATTGAAGGAGATTTTAAAGGCGTCGGGAAAAAGGGCCAAGCTTGTATTCAACTCGCACGAATTCTTCAGTATGTTGAATGTCCACAGTAAGTGCAGACATTCATCAGTGTCATCTGTGTCTTTTTTATGTTCTTATTGAAATCCCAGCTTCACCTCCCTTTATCAGGTATCTTCGCAAATGGTTTTTCCCAGTGCATAAAGATTTACAATATGCAGGTACTTTCATTTTTATGTTTTGTAAAAACAAAAATATTCTGAGAATCAATATTCTAGTTTAGAAAGCAAGGTATGTTCAAAGAAAAAATAAAATAAAATTAGGTTTGTTTTTGCTTTTAGGTTTGCTAAATCCTCTAGACAGTCCTCACCACATGAGGATAGACGAGGAGTCAGAATATCGGGAAGGAGTTGTTCTTAACAGGCCGCCTAAACAAGGAAAAGGCTCATTAGTCAATTGTGGGATGAGAAAAGTGAGCTTAACTCCAAGAAGAGCTCTGTTTTTATCTGTTTATTTGTAAAATCATGCTAACTGTCAGTCTTTCTAGGAGGTTCGCATCGATAAGCAACTGCAGTCGGGATTACGAGTAACAGTGAAGCTTAATAAGATGCAGATTCAAGGTAATTTGTTCTAGTTTTGTACTATTTGAGTGTTAACATTTGACTGAGTCAGTAATCATTACTGTTATAAATCAACTGCAACACTTGATATTTAGAAACTCATCAACGAAACTTTGCTTTGTGCCTCGTCTTTGCTTCACTTCAGAAAGTAAACTTTACAAAGGAGTTGTTGTGCCCCCACATGTGCCGAGAACAGAAGCCGGTCTCTATTGGGGTTACACGGTCCGGCTTGCTTCTTGCCTCAGTGAGTACACAGTTGTCTTAATGCGTCCATTGTTGTCCTAACAGGTTTCTTTCTGAGTCAGAACCCTCATCCTGCTTGCTTCTGTAACCACAGGTGCAGTTTTCACTGAGGGTCCGCATAAAGGGGGATATGATTTGACAGTTGGAACCTCGGAGAGAGGCAACACCATGGAACAAACCACACTGTCACCATTCAAGTAAGTTCAGAACCGATAAGATGACCAGGTTCTGTTTCAGTCTGAACTTGAGGTACTGCTGTGCATCTCTAGGCATCTCTTGGTGGTTTTTGGAGGTCTTCAGGGTTTGGAAGCTAGCCTTGATGCTGACCAGAATCTGGATGTGACTGACCCCAGTCTCTTATTTGACCTTTATCTCAACACGTGTCCCGGTCAGGGCAGCAGGACTATCAGAACTGAGGTGAGAAAAACTTTATTTAAAGACCCACTCTGATGAAAGACCTGTTTTTTTTAAGCATGTTCTTGTAGCTTTTTTCTTATGGGGGACATATAAAAAAATTAAGGTCAAAATTGCATTTCTTTATTCAAGTTGTGAATCAGGAGCAGACAATAAAAAAAGCTGTTTAAAAAGAGCTTACTTATTATATAGTCTTGTAAAAAAATTAGAACACCCTATGAAAGCCTGTTTATTTTCCCATATATTAGGATGCTTGCAAATTTTAAATCAATTTGGACATCATTGAGTGATCCAAGTGATATAACTTGACATTAAAAAAACATTTTTAGGCAATTTAAAAATTTCTTTCAAATGTAATTTCTGCTAATGTTTAAGTTCAGGCCCTTCACACGCAAGGCATATTTAAGGGACTAGAGGGTAGATACCGCAAAAAAGTTTCTCAATGACACAATTTCTGCCAAAGGAGCAAAAATAGTTAATTGGAGGCAGGAGCTCCAAACTTTGACCTCCATTAAAATGTTCAGATATTTTTTTCTATGAGTAGAATAGTAATTTTTCTGTTCAATTTGTATTAAATCACTCTTTCTAGAACATTGTCAGAATACGATTGGACATTGACTTAAGAACATTTTCTTAAGACATCTGATTAATGAGGGTATCGTAACTTTTTCACATGACTGTAGAGATACAGAGTGTGTATGGCCCACCCAGTGTAACAGTGAGGGGAGGACCAGGGAGGGTTGCTCTGCAACAACTATGCACCCACAACTCAGAGGCTAATTTCTAATGAACTCCTGCCGCTCTGCAGAAACTGTCCTAGAAAACCATACAGGTTTTTTAAATTTGGTTAAAAACTGCATAATTAAAATGAAAAGACCAGTGGGAAAGCTTTTAAATTAGATCAAAAGATGATTAAAGTGGGTTTTTAAGTAGTTTTTCGTGGATTCTGACTGTGCTGCAAAACTGTCATCGACAGGAAGCCATCCTGATTTCTATGGCAGCGTTGCAGCCGAAGATCGCAGCTGCTTTCTGAGATTTCTCCATCAATGGTGAAAGAAAAAGATGTAAATAAACAGAATCATTCCCCTCAGGTATTTCATTGGAGCTCTTTATTGTTTATATATGCACTTTGGAACATCATCTTGTTTTTAAAGCACTCAGTTGACAAATGATCAATGCTGTTGATTAACATTCCATCTGTTTCTACATATCTGCACAAAGTGTATGTTTTCAAATACAAACCCACGTGCTTTAAATTCACTCCATGTTTTTAAATAACCATAAGCTCAGGACAGAAATCTTAAATGCAGCACAATGAAAACAAACTTAATGTGGAGCTTTTGAATTTAAAGTTTCACATTTCTGAGTCCGTTCTTTCAAGTTAGACGAGGTGCCCCTGCTGCTTCTTCAAGACCGATTACAGTCATTTCTGATTGTCTTCATGATGCAGTATCATTCATCAGTTGCATGCATCTGATAGCACAAAGTACACCTCTGAATTGTGTAGAAGTAATGTGAAATAATTGTGTTGCAAATAACAGAGAGGCAGTTTTTATACAAGAGCCATGCAAATCCTTCATTATTAAACATTACAGCTAGCTTTGTGTTTTGAGCCTCTAACTGCATTTCACTGACATAAGGGTCATTTAGGCTTTACAGCTATGAAATGGTTTTATGTGACTATTCACAGCTTTAAATTCCACATAAAGTTATTTGATAGTGCTAATGAAATCTTTTAGTCACCACTTTTTTTTTCCCCCCTTCAATCTTTTCAACATAAACTAGCTCACAGACTGTATTTGCGACAAGAAAATATAAAAGGCAACATGGTATCAAGCAAAATCCACTTTTGCTTCCAACTTAAGACACTGATGGATGTGATGTTTAAATGAAGAACTAACTTTATGGCAACAAGAAGCAGCTTTTGTTTTTAACCCCTTCACGGCGTATGTTGTAAATTCACAACAAAATATTTAATCAAGGACTCCACTTAATTTAGCATCACCTTGAGAATACACAGAATATTTCAGATAAAATTGTAAATAAATTCAAGCATGAGGTTAAACTGAGGTTGTGTTCAAATTCCTTCACTATTTAGTGCACTTTATAGGGCATTCGCCTGCAAAAAAAAAACCCGGAGTGTACGTTGATGGTTATAAGATTAGCGAAAATAAACCACAATGCTTGGCATTTGAGCGATTTGTCATTTGAAAATCTCTTAATTTCTTTTTTATAAATCATTCAAGTTTTCTTCATCAAAACAATGTCTTCATAAAATCTTCACATTTATAATGTCATATTTTAAATTAACAATAAATGGCTTAAAAAAAAGCAGTGAGCATGAGTCTGAATTGCGTTCAAATCCAGAGCACTAGATAGTCCTGCACTATCTAGTCTTTCAGTAGTTAGGAAGTAGAGAGGGAATGTTGACATATTTGCGCCCAGAGTATGTTACAGTGCATCTGCCAGATTTTACCCACAACCCCCTTCTGGGTTGATTCTGCAATAGCTATTGGCATCATTCATTGGCATCAAAAGAAGAAAAATAAGTAGATTGCAATTAGAGTCAAACACTTTTTTCTTTTTTGTAGCGACATTTGCATAAACACTGATCCTGCTGCAAATGTGCTTCATCAACAGCCAATGAAAAGAAGAGGATGGAACACAGGAAGTAGGGGACTGTCAAAACCAATGGGTAACATTAGGGACAAACTTGGACCACAGAAATAAAGAGATTGACTACGAGTGGCTGTATGTAAATGTATGAGGTTGGTTGCTTGTGTGCTTTGTCTTTTGGGGAGGGGGTTGTCTCCCCAATGCACACCCATGCCTTGTATGGTTTCTGGTTCAGGCTGCAGCAACTGTAGGATCTTTGCAATGGAGTGGTTACAAATGAAAAACTACATTATATGCATTCATAGGCCACTTAACATCCTATTAAAGGTACTTGCTGATATAATAAACCGATTATGTATTCATACATAATAAAAAATAATATAAATATATAGAAAATTCTTCAAATTAGTTTTTCTATTTACAAAAGAGTTTTGTCTGACAGCTCCCGCAAAAACGAATTCCTCTGCTAGATCCAACATCCTCCCACGTCCTTAAAGTCCATTTTTGTAGATCTTTTTAACTATTCCTAATCCTAGAAGGCTGTGGAAGTCAGCCACCACTTGTTTAGCATCCATTCTCTGACGGAGCGTCAGGATCTGCCTCTAGTCCTTGGTGGTTTTCATGTTCATCCTCTCACCATTTGGGGTGAGTAAATGTTATGTTGTAGTGCTTAGCCCAGCGTGCAAACACCTGTTTCTCAGTGATAAAGCGATGGTGGTTTCCTCGTCGGCCGCCCTCGTTCTGTATGTACATCACACACTCGTCACCCCCTCTTGGTTTGTAGTAGTGGTACAGCAGTTTCTTAGATCCTGTGTTTTTTCTAAAGGAAGATTTGAGATGTGATGGACTGAACAGTCTGTCATTTGTTATGCCGTAGTTTTAAACTCCATCCCTGTACTCACCCACAATAATTAGGTGGAACCATCCCATATACTTTGATGTTGTCACATATTTCAATGGCGATGACCATTGTGAACCAGCCAGTGCTCAACCATGAGTGAGATTTTTGCCTTAAAAAAACAGAAGCATATAAAATGAATGCAACACTTTCTCAAAGGTGGAAATGAGCATAGCAACTACTTTAACACTCACCGATCTCGTCCTGTCTCTCTTTGAAACAGACTATCAAATTTGCGCATCTTGTTTGGGGAAATACTGAAAAAAGTCAAGTTTCTGTAGGTCATGCTGACCCTCTGGATCACCCTGTAGAGCGTCCCTTTGGCGTCCTTCCCGATCTTATTCGGCGGTCCCCAGAAGATGATGGTAGAGTTGCTGCCCATGCTCTGCAGGAAATCGGTGGGCCTACGGACCACTCTAAACACGCTGGCATGAGCGACAACCCTCAGTGTGGTCCGGTTCCCAACATCTGTACCGTACCCTAAAGTGGGGGCGTCGTTCATGCGAATGACACACTCCGTTTGATCGATCTCATTTCCGGCTTGACTGCCCAGGACGTGGCTGGAGCTGGTTATCAGAGCACAGTTGTGACAACGAAGGCTGAGAGTCTGGAAAAACAAACAAATTAAATCCTTAGAAGCAAAGTTTTACCTTCGTCAAACCTTCACAATGCAGCAAAAGAAAATACATTTTTGATGAAAGAGGGATTAACCTTTTAACTTCATTATACAAATATATTTAAAAAACAAAAAGAGAGTTTGGTGCAACCTTAAAGTTAAAAGACACACAATGCAGCTCACATGATTGTATGATTCAATGTTAAACTCTAGTTACCCTATTCAAATTAGAGCTTAAAACTTCCTGAAATGAATCGTGAGTCTGTTCCATCATCAAGAAAAAGGATCTGGGATATCCTTTACCAGGTAAATGATTCTACAGCCAGTGTTGGCAAAGACCTTTAAAACAGTTTTATGTTACAAAATATGGATTACATTTCCAAAAAAGTAATTTTTACAGAATTTTTTATATTAATTATTCCAAGTATTGAATTATAAATTCTTCCTCATGTATAACATGCATTTTCTGGGGATTTCTTCCTCTCTTCACTCAAGCTGAATTAAGCAATTTGTTTTTGAAAAGAAATGTTAGTGAAGTGTGTTTCAACTCCTTTATTAAAAATATAAAAACAATTGCTTTTTGTTCTCTATTTCATAATTTAAAAGAAAAACAAACAAGTGAGGAAATGTCTTTCAAACTAATGTTCTGCCTTATTTTGAAAATCCAACATCCAACGCTCCATTGAAACATAATTTTGAGCTTTCAATAGCTCTGCTTATGAGAAATTTTGGTTATGATGCATCATGCCAGGTGGTGACTTACAACAAACTTTTTTATTTTAAGTTTAAGATAGATAGTAAATCGCCTGTTTTCATATAAGTGTATTTCGCTCTTTAGTAGTGGAGTACAGTTACTAACATTTTTATTTCAGATACGTACTGCTGCCTGAGCAGTTTAGCAAGATTTAAATCAATTAAAAAAAAACAACTTTAAAATGTTCCTTCTAGTTTTAATTTGTCTTTTTAATGTGTTATTTTCAGTAGCAGGTTAAACTCAAACTCTACAACAGCCTAACTAACATCTTTCTACAGCTGTCAAGCTTGCTTGTCCCACCTTTTTGTCAACTTTTTTGGTGAGGGTAGTGTATAGGTGGCATTGTGTGTGGCCAAAATAGCAACGACACAGTAAGAAAACAGGACAAAGGCGAATCCTGTGGGAATCCTTGTTTTTGAGGAGGGTTTACACCATTATCGTTTTTTTTCCTGCTCTCCTCGTTAGATTAACTCCAGAATTATAAAGAAAAACAAAGTCTCACATTGCCAGATGCCAACAGCTCTCGATCCCCTTCAAAATAAAATATTTGATCTCATCTGCAAACTGTGCAACTGTCTTACAGCCTGACACATTAGGAGAGTCACTTTTTTTTTCTCCTGACATTCGGCGAAGATTCTTCCGCTGCAGGAATAAGAGATACCACCCCTTCCATGCTATTCATAGGAACATATTCTGTTACAACCATAGCAGATCCTGAATGCAAACTTGTCAGAGTGAATAAAATGTGCATTTCGGTCACACTGATGCTCCGGCACGCGTGTTTGTTGTGCAACATACTTTGTTTCCATAAAGTGGCACATAGTCGTCCTTCCCAGTCCACTTTTTGAGGTCAGTTGTTTTGAGGGCGTGGTTTTCTGCCACATGGAAGGGAGGGTAGATGGCTTCTGGGCTATTGTTGGAGCCATAAAGAATGAGGAGCGTCATCAGAATGAGGATGGCAACAAAGATGGCCAAACTATGGCTCCTTTGACTCTGGAAAGCAAAGGACATGTCTTTATTTTTAGGAAAATAAGTGGACTAAATACAAAAAAAAAAAAAAAACACACAAACAAGAAACTTGACTTTTTTGTACAATTTGCTCACTAAATTCATTTTTATTTTGTTTAATCATTAAATCATTATTCATTATTATTAATTATTAATTATATGAAAAAGATGTGACTAATCAGTATTACTTGGAATAATAAAAAAAATAATCACAAGAATAATAAATGTAACTTATCATAGTATAATAAACTCAAACCTGGTTGTTAATGTTTAACTAAAAGGGCAAAAGATCAGTTTACAAGGAAGATATGATTTTTTTTTTTATGTGTTCCATATCTTTAGTTCTTTGTGTGAATTTCCTGCAAGTCAAAACTAACTCTTTTCTATGCTTATGTTCACTTATTCTCATATTTTTTTTATTGAGAATATCCTATAATTTATATTATGTACTTTAATTTTACTGCAGCTGGAGTGTGCAAGTAATTTCCCTAAAGTCATGGAACAAAAAAACTCATAACATTTTAAAGCTTATAAAAATGGAAGATTATAAAGAATTATTTCTCTAAAGAACCTCAGGCATTTAACATTCTGAAGTTTTCTTTAAAGACAGCAATTCACTCTATAAGAGAAATAATTTAAAAATGCAATATTATAATGCCAACAACACCAAAGGTTATTTACAGAGAGGGGAAACTTATTTTGCTACAGAACAAGATATTTAGAATAAGTATATTGAGTTGTTTTGCTTAGAAAAATACAGAATTAGATTTTATTGAAACATTTACAATACAAAAAAAAAACTGTAGTTAACATCCACATATCCAGAGAGAGAAATAAACACGTTATTACCATACAAGAAGCAAATAAAAATATTTAAATAAGAAATTGTGGTTAAATTACAGAACAATTACTCGAATTCACATATTTTTACGTTGTCTGATTTTTTTTCAAACTTGTAAAATTATAGTCCTGGTCATTGCATGTTTTGCCTCCTGCCTTAATTGGTTTGTTTAACCATCATCTAATTTTAAGTTCCTGATAGAATTAAACATAATTTAATTATAATAAATTACCTTTCCACTGAGCTTGATCCCCATGCTTCCAGATCAGACGTGCCCGTCATCCACACCTGATAGGAGAAACACGGAAATAATTTAAGAGTCCGTTTGCTTCCTGCATCTCCGTGCTTTCACGGTTCTTCACGGGCACACAAACGTAACGGCTCAAATGACGTACACACCGGACAGTCGAAGCTCTGAAATGTAAATATTAGGCTAGAAACACCATCTTGCGCCGCATCCATTTATCGTCCGTTGTTGCTGTTTTCTCGCTCCTGCATTTTTTTTAATTTTTCTCCGGCCGCGTTTTCAGCCCAAACCCTGTTGTTGGACCGAAGATTTAAACCTGTCGGCTCGTTTGAAGGGCAGTGGACGTCCGTGCAGCTTTTTGTCGGTTTGAGGTGTCCGCGCGCGTGACGGTTCCCTTATCCTTCTGGTTCCCCCATCTTCCTGCGCCACTGGCTGACGTCACGGCGGGTTCCTGACTGCAGCTGAGCAGCAGCAAAACTTTCCCCTCTCGGTCCCCCGTTTAACCCTTAAAACGTCCAGTTCACTCATTTAAAAAAGTGATTTTAAAAGCCACGTGAAAATAAATATTCATATTGGATTATACAATGAAGGAGACACTTTTTATTCAAGCACATATGCAATGTAAACATTCAGTTTTTGTTAGAGAGAGCGACTCCAACTAGGGGCGGAGCTACAGGGGAACCAAGGGGGGCAGCTGCCTCCCCAGCAAAAGTCCCAATACTGAGTCAATATTAGTATTATTATTGACAAAGATTAAAAAATCAACAAGCTTCTTTAGACATTACAAAAATAAAAGCAATATATTTAAATGAAAATTAATCCACCCAAATCACATACTTTTTTTTTTTTTTACATACACATATTTAAAATAAATATCTTTATTTAAAAAAAAATCTTTTCAATATTGAACTGCAGATTTTTAAAATTTGTAATCTGGCTCCCTATTCCTACAAATCCTTGAATTAGTGAAATTTTATTTGGTGTCAGGTCATATTGCGGTGCCAGGTCAGCTAGCTTGTCAGGAAATATACGGAGAAACAATATAAAAATGATAATATTTTACGCTTCATATTTTTATGTTCGTTATAAAAAGTCCTCTGCTGAATTACAAATGTATTTTCTGTCATGATAGAAAGTATCTGGAAACAAAACACGTCAAAAGGATGTCAAGGAGCTTCCAGAACATCCATTGATCTGTTAAAAAAAAATTAGAATAAAATAAAAGTCTGAACTGGCCATAAAAAAAAAAAAAAAAATCTTATTTCGGATAATTTGTGGCAAAATCCGATTCATAGCAAATTTTATTGAGGAAATGTTTGTCCTCAAAAAAGTCTAAATTGCAACAGCACTGTTTCTGTTGGGGTAAAAAAAAAACTCCACCCAAACTCCATTAGCAGAAGCATATTAAATTCATTGTTTTACTTCTGGATCACAGATAAAAATGTGTATAAATATTGTGCAGAAAAAGAGGGCCCTTCTCAAAACACTTCATGTCCCAGTTTTGGCTCTACCTGATTAGTCCTCTTTATCAGATGACAAAATGTTGCCCTTTACTTTTATTAGCTGTAATTAAATATGTGCAATATATAATTGCTTAATGCATAATTTAACATGGCAGTAAAAATGGGCAAAAAGTATTTGTCAGTCACAGATTCTGCAAGTTGTCTTACCTAAAGAAATGAGGTCTGTATCGTTCATCGTTCAAAAGACAGAATGCAAAAAATCCAGGCAATCTGTTTTTAAGATTTTAAAGGATTTATTTGTATAATCCTGAAGAAAATTAATAATTTAGCTTCTACAAAAGCAAGGGATCTGTCTCTCTCAGCTGTTTCATTTTCATTAATAAACTATTCTGTCCTCCACTCGTTACCTGTTTTAATGTCACCTGTTTGAACTGGTTATCTGTATAAGAGAGACACCCTTAAACAGTCAGACTGCAACCTTTCCACCAAATAGCTGTTTAAGGACAGCAGGGAAAAGATTGTACACCTAAAGAAACTGGAATGCACTAATCTACAACAAGCAATCAGGTTGATTAGAAAATGGAATAAATAAAAGATCACTAACAATTTCCCTCCACCTGGAGCTCCATGCAAGATCTCACCTGGTAAGGAACAAATAATCTTAAGAACGGCGAGGTAACATAACCTGAAGAGATGAGGTCACATGAACAAAGGTTACTATGAGTAACCTTTGGGTAACCTCATACTTTAGTTTCCTCTCTGCAAAAGGACAGAAGGATGGATTTAAAGGAATCAAACCATGTTTGCTTCAGAAAACAACCATGAGGAATACTGTAGCGCCTCCTCTCTTTCCATAGAGTGTTTGGTTCATAAAAAGTGCAGTCAACAGCAGTTGTTTTATTCAAGTGGATCTCACTGTCGTGCAGGTTCAAGTTGACATTTACAATGGAGTTTAGCAGAGCACAAACGCAAATTTCTTCTAGCAGCAAAACCATCTCTTAGGATTTCCTTGCAAAATTATGTCTTTACAAAGAAGGCAACACTGTTTTCAAATGTCAGGAGGCAAAAAAAAAAACAAGGACACTTGAAGATTGAAGAAGAGAAGTCAGTTTCACAACAGAGTATTAGGGCTAAAAGATATATATATATCTTTGTGTATATATATATATATATATGTTTTTTTTAAATGGTCCTAATACTCCATTGTAGGTTTAGGTATGTAATGAATTGTCTTGTTTCAAGCACACATTTGGTCTGCGGAGTTCAAGAGTCATGACATTTCACACAAAAAATGCATCAAAGTTATGGACTTAAATCTGCTTTATATAAAATAGAGTTCAGTCAAGGTCTAAGAATCCATTAGCTGATTTTTTGATGAATAATCATGCAAACATTTCATACACTAAATGCTAATAGCAGCCCTGTACAACAGAATAGAAATAATAAAGGTGCAGTGCTGTAGCTTTAACTGACACAGGCCGGTTAGATAGAGTAAGGCACAGAGACTAAAGAAATCATGACCTTGTTTTAGTTGGTAAGTCTCAGTATGAGCTCTGTATCAGAGGCTTCTTTTAAATGGTTGTGTTTCTAAGCAGGAAATAAAAGTCTTTGACCCTCAAAGGCTCCAGGATGGATGTTTAAACTGGATCTTGTGCCGAGTTGCCCATCTGGCATAGATGAGCTTCTCGGTGATGAAACGGTGTCCGCCGCGCCGCGTGCTCTCGTGAACTTGGTACATCCTGCACTCGCTGACTCGGTTTTGTTCATAGTAGTGGTACGGAACAACGCTGCGATTGGCTTGACTGTGGGGAGGAGTAAAAAGAGAGCGGGTGAAAGTTTTCTGAAGGAGTAGAGATGGACCCTCAGAGCAGATTTCAGGTGTCTCACCTGCAGTGGTTGTTGTCGATCATTCCAAACACAGTGACACTGTCGCACACGTCCATGGCAAAAATCATTGTGAAGAACCCAGTGCTGAGGAACGCTCCTGTTTTCATCCTGTGGTTTAGTTGATAAAGGTTGTCAGAAAACTTTTCCAGAAACCTATTTTTCAACTTTATGTCACTATTTGTTTTCTTTTGACAAATAACTAAAGCAAACAAAGTGCTATTCACTGTTATTAATTTACTGTTGATTTAATTAAAGAAAGAAAAACATCCAAAATTTTGTCTGTCTGTTAAAAAGGGAAATATTATGTCTATTGTTGTTGTTTCAAAATAGACGGACCATTTTTGGAGAAAATTTCTTTTGAATTGTGAAGAATGCATCAAACCCAAAACACTCCACATATTACTATTATAAATGATATAGTTCACAGAAAAGCTGTGATCATCAGGGCGCCGTGACCCATATACCAGATTTGTTGACAAAACCAGATGAAGGTTTTTACAGCAAGATAGGATGTTGTGGGGTTTCTGATATGAAAGCTTTGTTGTGTCTACAGGGCACTGGATTTTAGATTTGTAGATTCCAACACCCCCAAAAAATGAAAAAAACTTTCTATATAGGGAGACATTCAGACACAATTTTAGACTAAATGATTTGCAGAAAAAGCTGACCCTAACAAACTTCTTAAAAATAAATCAAAGTTGTTCTCACTTATTAACTTTCAACTCCGAGTTAAGCTCCAAAGTAAAGTTGTGGCACTTTTTGTTTATGAACAGAGAAAGGTGTTTTGACAACTGTTCAGTTTTGCACTTTTAATTCAGATTAAACTGTAAAACTTGTATTCATTGGAAACATTATAAAAGGTACCTGTTTTTCCCCGTTTCATTTTGAAACACATTATCACAGTCTTGAATCTTCTCTCTAGCTATGGCATAGATTTTGGCTTTTGGATACTCGATGGCCATTTTCAGGAGGAGATTAAAGATGGGCCCTTTGCCGTCTTGTCGCATGTTCCTCTCAGGACCCCAAATAATGTAGGTTGTGTCCGCTTCCTGCCGAAAGTAATACTGCTTGTTTTTCACGAGCAGGGGAACGCTGGTGTGAGACACAACCCGGACACTGGTGCGGCTCCCCACGTCCTTCTCGAACCCGCTGGTGGGTGCGTTGTTCATGCGAATCACGCAACCGATTTGGTCGATCTCCTCTCCAGCATTAGCATTGAGCATCTGACCGGAGCTGGAGACCAAGGCACAGCTATTACAGTGAATGTCCAGATACTGTTAGGAAGGAAATACAAAAAAAAGCTAAAATTAAATCAAGAAGCAGCCTAATAAATAGCATTAATAACATATAAAACCATGTGGTATCTTCAACAGTAAAACTAGCCACTTATGTGAAATATGTTATATATTCATTCATTCATGAATGAATGAATGAATGAATGAATGAATGTTATATATATAACTTAATTCACATATTAAAAAGGCAAGTGTGAACTATCCTGTCTGCAATAAATGTAACTTGTGCTCATAAGTTTACATACCATGATGACTTTGTTCTGAAAACATGTATACAATCTGATTCAAAAGGGTTTCAGCTAAAAGTAACCTTTCTCACTTGTGACTCGTTTGCCTGTAGTCAATCTGTGTGCACAAAAGGTCTTGGAGTTTTTGGGCTCCCAATAGACCCTTGCATCCTTCATCTGGATCCTGAGTCATGGGAAAAGCCAAAGAGCTGTCGAAAGATCTACGGGAAAAGATAACGGAACTGTGCAAAGCAGGAAAGGGATAGAAGAAGATATCTAAGGAACTGAGAATGCCAGCCAGCAGTGTTCAAACTTTGATCAAGAAGTGGAAAGTGAGGAGTTCTGTTGAAACCAAACCACGTCGGTCACAAAAATTTCTGCCAAACACAACTGCCAGAAAAATCGTTAGGGATGCAAAGAAAAACCAAACGAATAACTTCATGATGAGACCAAGATCGAATTTTTTGGCCATAACCACAAATGTAACATTTGGAGAGGAGTCAATAAGGCTCATGATGAAAATAACACTATTTCTACTGTGAAACACTGGTGTGTTTGAGACGTGCGAGCTACAAAAACACAGGAAAATTGTGTCAAAATTGATGGCAATATGAATGCAGCACGTCATCAGAAAATACTGATGGAAAACTTGAACTTTTCATCTTGGAGGTTGCACATGGAACATGCGACTTGGACATTTCAACATGACGACAATCCAAAACACAAGTCTAGCTGTCACTGGTTACAACAAAATAAGGTCAAGATTCTGGAGTGGCCGCCCCAATCTTCAATATTATGAAAGCCACTCTGGGGAGATCTCATGTTAACACTGTTGTTTAAAAATAAATGGCCTAATCCAACCATGAGTGGAAAAAAAGTGTTTTGTGCTATTGTTCATATTCTCTGAAAATAGCCTAGAATTCATAGTTTCTTCCTAGATATGTAAACTTGTGAGCACAACTGTATAGCATTCAAGGACATCTGATGCAGTAAAAAAAAAAAAAGCTAAATAGTAATAAACAAAAATAAGTTATTGTTATTGAGGTGTAAATGAATACAGTTTAACATAAATGCATATTTTATATATTTCACATTTTTAAAATGCTAAAATTGATGCTGTAGATTGCAATTAAAGAGGAACCTTTTAGTTTGAAATTTCTTGTACGAATATTAGCAGATTGCCAGGCAGTACAGAAAGGCCTCCTCGTACCTGAGATTTGCCATCAGGGCGGATCCTCGTGTATCCTCTGAGCGCGGTGCTCTGCCCTGTTGGATACTCGGCGTCCCGCATGATCAAATGTCCGAACCAGAAGAGCAGCGGAAGGCTCAGGCTGAGCAGGAAGATCCAGCGTCGGAACATCTGCACAAGCGACTTTAAGGAGTCGCGAGGACGGTTAAAACTCGACGTTTAAAATGAGTTTTTTTCACAAAGTTATGTCTACCTGAGCTTTCATATCAAAGTCTCCTGGCTTTCCCCGGCATATTTACTCCCTTACTTTGTCTGTGGACGAAGAAGAAGCTGCAAGACTGCCATGTTTACATCCATATACTTACAGGTTTCACTTTACTTCTCAGTACCAAGTAAATTTCGTTTTGATTAAATACATTATTTTAATTATTACTGTGTATTGCCGCACGTTTACATCAATTATAAACTATCTTCTAACGGTACCATGTCTTTTTCGAAAATACTGAATGACGCATGAAAAAGAAACAACATCCGGGTTGTATTTTCACAATAAAATTTCCATCAACCTAGAGTATATTCAATCTGCTGAATCCAGTGTAATTAAAGACACATATTGATGAGTAATTTACGGTGGTTATGGTTTATTTATTTTTATATCAAAATATAATACGTTACTTTTCTTTAGTATTGGTGCATTACATTGAACATTTTCATTGAAAGCAATGTAAGGCATAGATAATTTAGAAAGATTAAGAAAGGTATATTTTACATTATTGTTTGTAAGCAAAAAATAATAAAAATAAATAAATAAAATACATTAGATCATCTTGATCTACATCTGAGCTTTTATTTGAAAGGCGAAAGTTATTTTATTTTGAAAGATATTTCTCAAACCAGACATACACACGACGGATACTTTCTTCGTACACTTTTTAAAAATAAAAGAATCGTTGTGTTTCTAATTCTTTTTAATTTATAAAACTTTTTAGTACATTTCATTTGGAAGTTATTGTATTTTTAAGATATTTGTGTGTTATAACTCTTACAGTCATACTCTATATAAGTTATAACTCTTGTGGTATATGAGTTATAACTGTATTATAACTCTTTTTTCATTGTGTTTTATTAAATGATGTATTTTAAAGTATATTATTTTTTATCAGGATAAACCTTATTTTTTTCGATCAGTGTCAAAGTGTCTTTAAATGTGATTTTTTTAAAATTCCGACTAAAAATAAATTTTCAGGTTTTACTAAACGTGACACTTGTATTGTTTCTTAATAAGATGTTTATCAAACCTAGAAACTTTTAGCATTTTTATTTAGATCTTTTGTCTCTTCATTTAGTCTTTTGGAGTGGAACCTGAGTGGAACAATGGCTAAACTGCAACAAAATGAATGGGATCTTTAAGAAGTTGCCCCGCCCTTTGTCCATCCGATTGGTCAATTGGAAGAAACTCGCAATACGATTGGTTGAGTTTAACGTCACTACCTACGCGCTTCCAAAGTCCCGCCCCTTAATAAAACATTCAGTGCGGCTTATCCTGACGGTGACACGGGGATGTCCTCTGACGTCTTGTGTGCTCCGGGTATGTGAGAAGGATTATCTTATTAGTTGTGCGTAAGGTGAGCTGAACACAAAGCCGTCGCCGGAGCCCGTGAGTTGTCAGCTCCAAGCTCCACAGTCACGTCTGGCTGACTTTGTGATGCTATGATGTCAACTGACAGATCGTGCTGGGCCAGGCTTGGTAATGAGCTGGCTAGCATTAGCATGATTTACAGTGGGGGGTTCTTAAGTCATTATAATTTCGACATTTCTCCTAAAACCAAGTTTTATAAACATGTGTTAGCCTAACGTTATTTTTATTTTAAATTAAAAAGAAATGCAATAATGTAAAATAGTGGCCTCGGTCTCCTGAACGGAAGAATAGCCTAGCTTCGGGTTTTCTTCACATTCAAGGCTTTCCTAACTAACTTTTTAGCTAGTTTTTTTTTTTTTTAATGTTCTTGCCTGGAACAATTTTTCAGTATTTTAATCAGTCTGATAACTGGTTTGTAAGATCTTTTGTGAAAGGAACAGGTTCATTACTTACAGGTTCCTTACTCAAAGAACCCCGACTGCATATTTAGATTTCCCTCCTTCTTAGCTTTTAATAATAATAATAAAAAAGTCTTTACTGGCTTTGATTGTGCAGAAGCAAAGCTCAAATTGCAGTCATAACTATTTGCATTATTGCACTATTTGCAGGTTAGACGTTTTATTCTAAAAGTCTCTTCTTGTGATCAATGTATTCAACCACAATATTTGTCATTTTGGAAATTATTTTGGATATTTTGTGTTATAAATTAAATAGCTGACAAACAAGTCAAACGGTCACATGCATATTATCTGTTACAGTGTCTGGCACCAAGTCCACATCCAGGAGTAAATGCCTGCTGACTGCAAACTGTGTTTGATCCAAGAGCTGAGGGAAACTCTCACTTTGGGTTCATGTGAGGGAATTTGAAGAACTGCTCCGTGGAGACTTTTCCAATCTCAAAATGTCTCTCAAACAACCAGAAGGTGTGTCCATCGCCCAGGCTTTGGCCATGACTGTAGCTGAGATACCAGTCTTTCTGTATTCCACATTTGGGCAGGTGAGTTTCAAATGCTGGACTAAAATTCTTAAGAACATAGTTAAAAACTGTTTTTAATTGCATCCTCATTCCTTCTCTTTTAGTCGATATTTTCCCAGCTGAAGCTTTCCCCAAGCTTGAAGAAAGTGTTGTTTGCCACAGCCCTCGGCAGTGTGGCTTTAGCTCTTACTGCTCATCAGCTGAAAAGGCGAGGGAGGAAAAGGAAGCAAGCAGCACAAGCAAAGGAAGGCCAGAGAGTAGTGGGAATACCTGAAGCGCTGCTGAAGACAGGGAGGCCGTCATCGTTAAAAAAAGGTGTGTACTAATTCCAGAGTTTGGATTTTTTTTTAGGTGATTTAAAGCATTTTCCAGAATCTTTCATTTTTGTTTCAGGTCCATTTACTGGTCGACAGATGATGAGCCCCAGCTCTCGTAGCAACGACACCATGAGTGGTATTTCCTCGCTGGCTCCCAGCAAACACTCCAGCTCCTCACACAGCCTGGCTTCTGTCAGTTTAGCTAGTTCTGTTTTTCATCAAATGGGCATGCCTTTTGTTTCATGGGCTGTTGTTTTTAATGTGCTGATATTTCTGTCATAGACTCGAGTTCCAAATTCTCCAAATCAGTCTGCTAATCCACCCACTCCCTTGGAGGCCCAGTTGGTGATGGAAGAGTCAGGGACAATAGAAGATGCCAACGCAGAAAACCTGTATTTAATGGGTAAGAAATTACTCTTATTTCAGCTTTCATTAATACATATTCATTAAAATGAACATTTAAAATCTTACTAATTCATAGAAAGTACCAGAAGGCAACAGAAAGCAACATCACAACTGGCGAGGTTGTGATGTGGTTATCTTCTAACATGAACTGTTGTAGACTATCTAATGGAAAGATTCAAGGACTTAATTTTTTTTGCATTTTTTTTTGCATTTGTCAAGTAAAAACTACAGCTTATCTCATATTTTCAATAAGCTGTATCAAAATATAAACAACTGAGACATTTTTAAAATATTTAACATTATCTTTGATTGAATGACGTCTGCTTTAGGACTTTAGGACACCTTTATAACAAGATATTTGGGAGAAGAATCCTAGAAAGTCAAACCTTTTTAGTATAAATAAAACTTTTTAAATTGAGAATAAAACAGAGTTTTACGTTTACATTATGCTTCAACATAAAGTGACTCTTTACTTAGTTTTTCATGGTAATATTTTTCTTTCAAAGAGGAGATTTCTCTGTTTAATCACAGAGGCAATCATTGCCTAAATATTAAAAAAAAAATAAAAACAACAAAGTTTCAGTCAAAACTTAAACATTTCTGTGTTCAATTTTTGCATAATGTGGTCCTGCTACTCTGTTTCCATCTGAGCTGCTGTGAAACTAATTCCAAAAATGGTCCAAAAAATTGACAATTAAAACAAATAGATTTGTACTAGAAGAATTCCTGCTTTTGATTTTAAGACATTTTACTTTTTCCTCCACAAGGGATGGAGCTGTTTGAGGAAGCGCTACGAAAATGGGAGCAAGCCCTGAACATTCGTCATCACACCCACTCAACCTCCAGCAACAACAGCCTCGCCCTGCAGGGGGCGGCATGCAGTGAACCTCCCACGGTAATCTCAGTCCTTCATTTTCCCGTGAACATTCAGTTCTATTTGTAGTTTAGTTTCCAAACTTTGACTTGTGTACCTTAAATATTGTTGTTGTTTAAGTTTCACAGAACAGTTTTTTTCTTGTTTTAGGCTGAAACGCAAAATAAAGTGTTCGCTGAGAAGCTGGAGACGCTTCTGCACAGGGCGTACCACCTGCAGGAGGATTTTAGCAGTGGCATCCCTGCAGACAGTGTACTGGCAGACTTTGGTGAGACTCTGTGATGGTACAAAGTGTCTTTATTTACTTTTATCAAGCAAAAAAAATTACTCAAGTTAAAAAGATTGATACTTTTACAAAGTCAAGAACTGCTGAGTCATTCTTAGGACCCTGTGATCACATACAGTTGCATTTTCTCTCAGAGAGTGAAGGAACTCTTATCCTGCCTCAACTGGAGAGTTTCTACAGACTACCAGATGATGACACGACCACTGTTGGCTCTGATGACTCCTTCTTCTCAGCTGCAGAGGTGATTTATGTGCTCTAAAGATGATCAGAAAACAATATTACACCAGGACTTGGGATTAGGTATACATGCTCTGCTGGATATAGAAGTTTGCTGCACTCCTATAAAATAAATGTTTGTTTTTCTATACAGATCTTTGATGACATGACTCTAGAGGAGCTCTACCAGCCAATGAGGCCGGCAGCTCTATATGAAGAAGCCTTAGCTCTGGTCCGTGAGGGCAAAGTCCCATATCGATCTCTGAGGTGATTATGATGCTGATTGCAGTTTTGGTTCTTAAAGTAGCTAAAATTCATGTGCTTGTTATATTATGAATACTGTTTTAAATATGAGACTATTGCCCCCAAGTGGTCAAATTTGTACTTAGGCTTTTTTTTAAATTAAAAAGGTTGTTTAGTCTTTCATTTTCATTTTCTCTTTTACAGAACTGAATTGCTTGAATGTTACAGTGACCAAGACTTCCTCGCCAAGCTTCACTGTGTGAGACAAGCATTCCAGGTCTGTCCTTTGTGTAAAAATATCTCTCTTTAGACTTTTGTAAGTAATTTTATGAACTTTTTAACCCAAATTATAAAGGATTTATTTATTTTTTACATCTTTTTAATGGAATCCTTATTGTGATCCATTTTAACAGTGAGGTTTATGTTAACTATATTTTTCAGGGAGGCAAAAACAAGTGTTTGTTCACAGAACAAAGAGCTTGCTGATTCAAATCTCAGTTTGCAGCTGCGTGCTTGGAAAAAAAAGCTCCAAGAATAATAAAAAGATTTTTATTTCTGTCAGATTTTATTATTAGATGAAAATCACCGCACGTTTTTCATGGAGACAGGCAAACAGATGGTTGCCGGATTAATGGTGAAGGCGAACAAGGTAAGATAAGTGAATGTGTAGTTTTATCTTATTTAGATCGAAATGCATATTGTTTAAACATTCATTGATTTTTATTTTGGGGGGGCGCTTTATACTCAGAGTCCTAAAGCTTTTCTGGAAAGCTATGAAGACATGCTGCTTTACACTCAGAGGGAGGAAACGTGGCCCGTTACAAAGATGGAACTGGACGGTCGAGGGGTGAGTTCTGTTCAAGTCCCATGCTTTCTTCCTGTCCTTCAACAAAAGCAGTAAAATGGACAGTTGTTGGGAAAGTTTGTTACATTTACTCTGACCTGGTGTAACAGCAGCCTGAAAAGAAAAGTAAAAAAGTGTCGCTCACAAAATGACTTTTACACAAATAGGTAAACAGTCTGGCTTTTGGAGTTCCACTCTTACAGACTCAAATGAATGCTGTCTTTCAGAAACTATGCTGTTTTTTTTTCTTTTTTGCTTCATTAATCTTTAATAGCATCTGTTACTTTGGCGCAGCCTCAGTTACTCTACTTATTTACAGTAAAACTGGGTAAAAGACAGTAGCTGAAAGAAACTGTACTTAAGTTGGTTTAAACGTTATGTTACCAACCCAGGTGAACGGTAAAGAAGGTTTAATGTAAAAAGAAGACCTGGACTGGTGCACTGAAATCCAATGCAGCTTTTAATTAGCTGTTCGCTAAACAACAGAAACACAGAATATGAAAACCAACAGAAAATGAAAACCATCAGAAAACAAAACAGTCAAACAAGTGGTTTAAATTAAACAACAAACAAACTTTCCACAATTAAGCAAAAGTCTCAGGTACAATATACTCAAAACTGTGAGGTCCTCCATTGAAGTCCACAGCGATGAGGACTGGAGCTTAGACCACCTGAAAGGGTGTGACAAAAGCTGCTAACGAAGGAAGGAAATGACAGCTCTTTTAAGCAAGCTGTGATCCTCAGTCATAGCAGATGATCAAGATCCTGTGTAGGAGGCGGGTCCAAGTTCAGCTGCGACACATGCAGAAAGCAATCACTCACAAACTCATTCACCAAATTCATCAAACTAGTGCTGCGTTTAGGAATAAAAGCCTGCTTGAAAGGCATTTTACTTTTTTGCAAATGTTAAAAGTATTTGGTATTTTAATGACCCACTCCAATCAAAATGTTGTTTTTGGTGTTTTTTATAATTTCCTTGTGGCCTTTTTCAGATGATGGAGGACACATATAAGCTTAAAGTTGGAGTATTTCTTTATTCGGATTGTTGAGAATCAAGAGCAGACAAAAAAATGCTGTTGAAATTCTTTGTGACGTAGAAAAGCTCCCTGCTCCGTTCCATTCTGATGCCTCCGCTTGCAGACAAATAGATCCACGTACGTCTTTGTTTCCCTTTTCTGAGCTGGCGTCAGACTGGATAGCTCCAAAATTGTTCACCATTTTTGTTGCACCACTAATGCCGGATTGAGCTTGAGAAGCGGTAAGCTAGCAGGAGACCATGTAGCTTTCAGCTATGGGTGATGGGAAGGGGGGGTGAGTTGCTCCATGCCAACAGTCCTACCCACAACTCGGAGGTGAATTTCGAATGACCTGCAGTAGCTCTGCCACTTGCTTTTAAAACATATCAAAAGAGGATCGGATCTGTTCAGAGAAATGATGGACATGCCGCATGCTCCTGTGTTCTCTGCAGGTGGTGAGCATGAACTTTTTCGACATAGTGTTAGATTTCATCCTCATGGATGCGTTTGAAGATCTCGAGAGCCCTCCCTCTTCTGTCGTGGCTGTACTGAGGAACCGCTGGCTCTCCGACAGCTTCAAAGAGACGGTACGTTGATAAAGCACCAACACGAGTCATGAAGAGAACATTTGTTTTGTTTTACTTATAATTGGGGATTTCCAAGTTAAACATAAAGGAGAATAGAAATGTAAAATAGAACAAAATATAGCAACAGTTAAAAGAAAAAAAATACTAGTGCTAATGCTAATAAAAAATATACATTACAAGGTTTTACAGCACTGCAGCTGAAGAGAGATGTTGTCCAATAACAGAGTTGTATGTTTTTGTCAGGCTCTGGCAACAGCTTGCTGGTCTGTCTTAAAAGCTAAAAGGCGTCTTCTTATGGTGAGTTTTCACAGTTAAACATTTTGCGTTTTCCCTCCAGGAACATGTCAGGCTCTCATCATTTGTTTGTCATGGTTTTTCCACAGGTACCTGATGGGTTCATCTCCCATTTCTACGCCATATCGGAACATGTAAGCCCAGTCTTAGCTTTTGGGTTTTTGGGACCTCGTCAGCATCTGAGTGACGTTTGCACGATTTTCAAGGTAAATAGCTGCAATATTCCCCGCAAAAATACCCAGTTATTGTTTTGCAAATAGATTAAAACAAAACAAAAAACTTAAGCTGTAATCCAAAGACTAAGTTTGCATTCTACACACTTGGATACTATCCATTCAGCTACTTGCAGAAGCAGCTTTTAGCAGTTCAGATTTAGATTAGGACACTGCTTCCTAACATATGTGAAATATAATATTTAAGGAAGTCATAAAATGCTTTAAAAAATGTTAATTTTCTCCTGTAGCAACAAATCGTCCAGTATCTTAAGGACATGTTTGATCACGACAAGGTCCGCTTCACCTCAGTGCAGTGTCTGGCTGAGGACATCCTGAAGCTTTCCCACAGGAGGAGTGAGATCCTACTGGGGTACCTGGGCATTGACAGCCTTCTGGAGCTGAATGGTGCCCTGCCCAGAGGGATAGAGGCCTCCCCAGGTGCTAGCTAGGGTCACCAAGGGCTTCATTTGGCTGACATGTAGGGAGGACAGGACAAAAGCAATTCTTGGTCTTTACAAGTGTAGATTCCTGCTTCTGTGATGCTCCGAGAACCAGCATCCCTCGTCTGTGTTCGCCCATCTCAGCTGCTGCTCACCTACAGCCTCTCTGGGCCTGGTACGAATGAGTGAAGCCGTTTGGATCACGTGGGGATTCCACCCTTCCCTTTTGTTGCTGCTTTTTTGCATCTCCAGAATGCAGTCCATAATCATGCATAATCGCAGACATGTGAGGACTTGTCTCTGCCTTGTTGGGTAAATGTAAAAAAACAAGTCACTTCCAACTTCAGCCTTCTGCAACCGCCCTTCACGTGAGTCCAGCCTTTAATGGGTTTTTCATGGATGAAAATGGAATTCATTACTTTGCCCTTTGATTTTTTTATACTCTAAACAGAAGGAAATGTTTTAAATTGATCAAATTATTACTTTTGATGTACAAATGAAGGCTTAGCCCAGTCAGAAGGTTTGTCCTCTTTACTCTGCCCTGTATTTGCAGATGCTTTATTTTTTCAATGAATCTATTTTTTGGTGATTGTTTGCTAAATGCCACCAGATATCATTTAAAAACACCTGAGACAATCTCCAAGCAGAGATTACATGGTCTCCAAGGTGACATTTAACTTGAAATATATCTAAACTTTGGTGGACCTACTTTAGAAAATGTTCTGTTCATTGAACCCACCTCAAAATCAACTTCTGGGCTGTTGTGGTTTCAATGGAACCACTTTTCTCTCTGTGTGGTTTTAAGAGCAACCTTTATCACACATTGTTTAATAGCTGAAGTCTACCTGTTTTTTATTTTTTTTCTTTTTTGCTTCATACCAACCTATTTAATGTTTATTGAAAGTTTCGGAACTTCAGGTGAGGACCTTTGCTTGTGTGGGTTGTCAATCTTTATGTGAGCTAGTTTTCATCAAGATATCTGGTAAAAAAAAAAAAAAAGAAAAAGGAAATGTGTGGAGCATTTTCAAGCTTAATTGAAAACGCCTTACTTTATGCAAACATTCCCGACTCAAAACGCCTGATTATAATTGAATGACATTATTTAATGCTGTGTCTAGTGTCTTTTCTTTTTTTTTTTTTTGGTCCGTGGTGGTCCCAGCTGCTGTCTCCCCGTGAAAACGACTGAAACTTTTTAGCTTTGAACTCATCACATAGTCAGTGTTTAAAA
Source organism: Oryzias celebensis (assembly GCA_014656515.1). Classification (NCBI taxonomy): domain Eukaryota; kingdom Metazoa; phylum Chordata; class Actinopteri; order Beloniformes; family Adrianichthyidae; genus Oryzias; species Oryzias celebensis. Next base: position 7,510,582 of record BNCR01000012.1, read on the forward strand.
CTTAATGATTAGATTTTGTTTTTTTATTCTGAAATAGTGCCATCCAGTATCTAAATGAGGGAATTCCTGAAACATTAAGACCTGTAGTGAAGAATGGTTGTGCAAAACGCTCAAACCCAATGTTATTTTTTTTTAAATTAAGGGACATTAAGATGCCAAGTTGAAACTATTAAATGCAATAAAAAAGAGCTTGCTTGTAGCTGCTTGTATGTGTGGAGAATTTCAGAAGTGGCTGCTTGGTTTTTCCCTATTGGTATAATTTATAATTCATACCATCAACTTGTCAATTTATTATTCATGTTTTGTGGCATTAAAGATTAGTTTTGCTGGTGTTGCAAAAAACTCTCTTACATTTTCACCTCTAAAGTATTTTTTAAACCTTAACGTTGCTAGTCATGCACATAGTTGGTATTGGCGTCTAAAATGAGACCAACAGAACCAGAAGTGGGTAATTTATTTGCATTGTGACTTGGTTCCTTGATGTCCAGCTTTACTATTTTTTTTTGTTTGTTTGTTTCTTTTAGCAGTTTGCACTTTAGCAGAAAGATGGGGGTAGTGTCCAATGACTCTTAAAAAAAATTATGTACAGATACTAAAATACTTACTGCATCACATGACCGTGTTTGTAAGACAGAATATGCTGTACAGTAAAAAATTTATCTTTCCAAAAATGCTCTATAATGAATAGTTTCTACAATCTTTTTGTTGGAGTATTTTTGCTTTAGATTATTCAAGCCCTTCCATTGAACTGCTATAGTTTGACTGCTAATCAGCTTAGCATCAATTCTTCAATGTTGTAGAATCACTGACGGGTTTAAATAGTTAAAGATTGACTGTAATAAAACCCCCATGCATGTTGACATTGTAGATTTTGTCGTTAATGCAGAATGGAAGCTATTTCTGTACTATTCCGATAGAAAAATCAGATGGCCAAAAAAAAGATTTATTTCTTTTTAATTGTTGTATGTATTCTGCTCACGACTTTTTTTTCCTATTGTCAAACTTCTGGCAGCACAATCTGTAGATTGGTTAAAATTCTCCATAATAAATATTATTTTTAATATTAAATGTGTCTTTTCTTGATTTTTTTTTTTACAAAAAAAAATTAACTTGAATTTACTGTAAAGGAAGGTGCACAATTAAATGCAACTGAAATTTAAAGACCCACTCTGATCATCTTTTGATCTATTTTATTATGCAGTTTTTAGCCAAAATAAAGTAAACCTGTGTTTTGAATTGCCATTGACACATTTCAAAATTGTGCTATTTATTAAAAATGCTGTGATCGTCGCTGTGATCATACCTACTCATAGTTGGAATTCAGTCATGACATGAAATCTGTTACAGTTGGGAAATATAAAAATTTCAGGTCCCTGTCTAAATGTGTCTAAATTTAACATCTTATTGTGATGTAATTTGGAAAAGTGAGTTTGTTTCTGTCCCTCCGAGAAATCAGCCACTTTTTTTTAGGTCTACTTGTTTACTGTTGCCTCAGAAAAGTTGCTCTGTGACATTTTTGTAACCTGAAAGGAAACAGATTAATAATGAACTACGGTATCTGCATCTGAACCCGATCACACACGCACAGGTAAAGGTGTTTTTAATGATCATTTTTGCAGGATTTAGTGTTTAGAGTTGATTAGGAGTGTACTGCTACATTTATTTTAGAAATGAACTCTAACTTATTTAATTTTAAAGAACACAAGTCAATACATTTAAATTAATGTGGTATTATTTAAAAATTGAAATGATGGATTTTTATTTTTATTTTTTTACTTTTAATGTTTAAAAATATTGGTTCTCGCTCCGTAAGACCAGGTTAGTTGTAATTATTATTGTTATTATTATCATCATCAATGAGTTAAGTTTGAAAAATGTTTGCACACTGCTGGACTTGACTTTATTTCTCTAATTTTCATTCAATATTTCTTCTCTATGGGCAGAATCCCCCCTCTGCTCGGCGCGGCCCGGATTGGTCGGCTCGCCTGCTGCCGGGGCCTGTTTGAACGCTCAACTCCGCTCTCCATTCGTCAGACTCGGGTTTGGGGCGTTTCACCAAAGCTGCCCCGGTTGTGTCCGGGTAAGATGGCGTTGGAAGAGCAGTGCTCGGTACCACCTCGATGGCAAGCCATATCAGCGACACACGTAGAGTTTCCCGAGGGTACGTGAACTCAGCCAGGCTGTGCACAGAAGGAGGTTTAGTTAACCGTGAGCAGCTCAGTAGTTTTCCGGTAGAGCGTCTGTTTTGCTGCTGGTGAACGAACGCGGCCGTCAACACCTGCTAAATAGTGAGCTGTCGCTGAACCCCGACCACAGCGAGGACTGCGAAATTATGAGACACTGCCGCATGCGCAGTTTGAAATACGGTTCACAATGAAGGGTAGCTAGGCTACTAGCCGATTTTAATGTGCTGTTTCGGTTTTCTTTCGGGTATTAACTGAAACAAGTTTTGTGAAATGGTTTAAAGTAGCTAAACAACGTCAACCACAAACTATAAAATCTAGCGCTTAACGCACTGGGTTATTCCCATATATAGCAGTGTTTTTCATGCTAACTAGCTCCCTTGCCTGAATATGTCTTAACTAGCATGACCCACATTGTCCCGAGTGGTCTAAATTTAATGAAACCCTTTTGCTTTGTGCTGGTTTAAGGTCGACGCTCTAGTCAGAATTTGCTTCCCGTCTTTATACTATTTATGTAATTAAAACGTGTAACATACAAGATCGCCGGTATGCTCCCACCTTGTTTTAGGGACTTCACGAATTTTAGTTTTTATTTTGTGTCAATGTGTTTCAGGAGATCTGACGGGACATCTGCTGGCTTACATCAGTCTCCTGCCCATAGCCATTCTCGTGGGCTTTGTCACGCTCATAGTGTTTAAACGGGAATTGCACACGGTAAGTCGAGCTTTTGTGGTTTCAAAGTTTAAAGTCAGCATCTCTCGTGTCGAATCAGCGATGTAAATGAGCAGGTGAGTGTGTGGCGCGTGGTCACGTCTAGTTTGTGTTTCAGATTTCCTTCTTTGGCGGCATCCTCCTAAACGAAGGGGTGAACTGGCTGCTGAAGCACATTCTCAGAGAGCCGCGCCCTTGTGCAGGTGAGTTGAGGAACAAATTGTTCACCTTTTGACCGGGCTGAGCTCTTTTTCAAATCATCAGCACCTGATCCAACAAGATTTGAGTGAAGAAATACTCAAACGCAGTTTTAATCTTAAGGTTTTTAGAGATATACAACAATAACATGTAAAAAAACAAACAAAAAAAAACACAATTTTCATTGGAAAGGGCCTTTGAATTAAAATTTGACCTTTTATTTTGAAGCAAGTTCTGCTTTTGCAATCTGGTTCTTCTGCATTTGAAGTGAAAGCAGCTTCTGCAAAGGATACTGTACCTACATACCGTTTCTTCAGACTTTGTTTCTACTAAAAATAAATACACCTCTTTATGCATTGGCAAGGGTTGGGGGCAATGCCAAAAAATCTGGCAAAAATTCACAAATAATACAATACATATCCTCTCCCCCCAATTAAACAAATAAATAAACAACAAGAAAAACGTTAGGATGGATGAACAGTCATAAAAATAAAAGAAAAAAAGACAAATGCATCATTCATCAGGGATGCTTGTGGTGGTCCCAAGCCCGGCAAATGCATAGTGTCAGCAAGAGCATTCAACATAAAGACATAGTTACATGGATAGATGGAGGGATACTATGATAGCATGGTTTTCTATGCATTTTAGGTGCTTGGAGGGAAATGAGACTCTAAACTCTCTAATCCTCAACAGTTTGAGTTTATTTTAATGGGCCTGTACAGTGTTTTACTTAAGCCTTTAAAAGTAAACAATATCCATGAATATGATCATGTATTACCTTTTGCACACTAAAAAACAAATAATTTATGAAATTAGTTATTTTTGTGGACTCTTTTCACACCCGGAAGTAAACTGACTCCACCTCTGAGGCCACGTCTTGGGCTCCTTGTGGGTGACACCCAAATCATGACGTCAACCTAGAGCCTGTCTCAGCAGCGTGCCTGCACGTGCCCGCTGATGAAAACACCAAACTTTTTTTTAAAGATGGATGTGCATGTTGTGGAGCCTTACATTACAATCTGGAATTTGACTTTTATGCATCTTGTAGAAATATTTAGCATAAATTCACATTCATTTCTTTTGTTTTAATATTTATTTAAAAATTTGAAGTGTTTAAAATGGCTTTTAATCTTCTGTCAATTATAGGTTTGACTTTTGAACAACCTTATTTATGAATGCAGTCTTAAAATGATATAGTGCACATGTCCTGTAAACTGATTGCAGCTTTTTTTTTTTGTTTCTCTATAGGGGCTCACACAACCCTGCACACAGAATATGGAATGCCCTCCAGCCATTCCCAACTTATCTGGTTCTTTGTTGTTTACTTCTTTCTTTTTCTTTATTTAAGGTGAGTTTCTTATGACTTGATTTAGGAAAATAAAAATAAATTCTAAACTAAATAGGTTCTTAAGTTTATTGTGTCCATGGATACAAACTTCACACTAGAGCGTTTTAAACTTCTTGGCGGATATTGATGCAAACATGGATCAAACTGCTTTTGCTCAAAACTTACCTTTTTTACCATCTACAAGCAAAATCATAGTTGTTGTTTTTCCAATAATTGAAAGTAAATTCAGGCGTCAAAGGTTTAGATACAGCAAGTATTTAACCCTGGAGAACCCGTACAGGGTCAAATTGTTTTTTGCTCTTTTTTTCTCTAAAAAATGATTTAGCTTAAGTCACTTTTTTCCATTTTTTTCCAAATGTCTTATTCTTTTCTTTCTTTTTTTGGGTGCTTTTATTTGGTGCAAGCCAAAATGAACAAGAAAAATATTGTCAAATTAACTTAAAAAACCTGAGGATTCTGCAGGGTTAAGATATGTTTTAATTTTAAGTTATATATTAAGTTATTTCATGTTTTTAAGTTAATCTATCACAGTTTACTGAGTATGTTGAAATAAAGGCATGATTTAAAAGGTTCTTCCTCATTTACATTAACTAAATGTCATGAACTGTGTCTTTCAGAATGCATCAAACAAACAATGCTCGATGTGTGGACTTGCTATGGAGACACATACTGTCCATTTTCCTATTGGCCGTAGCCTTTTCAGTATCGTACAGCAGGTCAGAAAATACTTTTTTATTCTCTTTCAGTCGGGATTTACCATAAAAATGCAGTTTCAATAGTTAAAGGTTTCCTTTTTGAACTCCAAAAAGGTTTTTTTTCCTTCTTAAATGATGTGTAATGGAAATTATTCATGCAAGATTCTGTTTTTCCAGCAGGCAATGTCATGAGGATGCTACCTGCACTTTTTTGTGAATTTTATTATATTTTATTATTCTTGCACGTATGCATCTGTATTTTTGAATGGTGCTATTATTACATGGTACAAGTACTAATCAGTTATTTTGGTTAGACGAATGGTTCTTCTCATCCCAAGCTTTTCATGGCATTGTTGACCAATATGTTGAGCCTGCATATGACAAGTATAGTAATAAACAGCTTTTGTGCCAGTTTTAAAAGAATTAAAATACAGTTTCACAAATCCAGAAAGCAAAAAGAAACAAGCTATCTGAATTATAAGTCATCTTAAAGTGTTATTCATAATAAATATGTACATTTTCTTAATATGTTTGGACACTAAAAGCTTTCATTATTTTATATTTATCTTGTGATTATGAGTTTAAAAGCCACATACTCAGATTTAGCTAGATTTGCATCTTAGCATGTAAATTACTTCTGTCTGTGGTTTAGTGTTTATTTTCAGATTTGGTTGGTGATAAATCTGTGTTTCTGTGATGCTCATTACTATTATTATTGTTTCGCAAGTAAAATCTCTGAAAATCAAACCACAAAAGTCAAAACTTCTACTGTTAAGATATAAACATTTGAGTATAGTCAACAATGTTTCTAAAGTTGGAGAAAATGTTTATCTTTTTGAAATAAACTTGTGTTAGGAGTTTTCTTTCCTTGTATGAAGTATGGATGTATTATTTGAAGCTTTTCCTATTCTGCTGTATGTTTGTCATTGTCAGGGTCTACCTGTTGTATCACACCTGGAGTCAGGTTTTTTATGGAGGGGTAGCCGGCAGCACGATGGCCATAATCTGGTTCTTTTTCACACAGGAGATGTTGACACCATTATTCCCTAAAATAGCTGCCTGGTAAGTGTTGCCCTCATTTAAAAACGCCTTTGTCAAACTTCTCGGGAGGATATGTCCATCTCACCTGGATGAAGCTGACGGAAACGAGTGTTTCTGATTCTTATAGACTCGTCACTGTTCTATGTGTTGCTATTTGCAGGCCAGTATCAGAGTACTTTCTGGTGAGAGACACAAGCCTGATCCCCAACATCTTATGGTTTGAGTATACAGTTACCAGATCAGAAGCAAGGTAAGATGCTGTTGGGCTGCCAAGTAAAGTTTCATTTTATTTTAGCTTGTAAGTTTGTTTACAAAATCTGAAAATCAAAATGTTTTTATTTTACAAAAAAAAAATGTTTGAGTTTTGAAAATCAGTTTGAGCTCGATTTGATGGATTTGCGGCATTTAGATTTCTTTTACTCAATGAAAAGCAGTATTTTTTTTTATAGTCAGCCTTACAACTACAAAGCAGATTTTATACTTTATTTAACAGTCTGATTATTTAAGATATGTTTTTCATTCAGTTCTATTTGCTCTTTATTTTTTATAGAAACCAACAGATCGATTTTTATTTTTATGTCGATAAATCATATTGTAAAGTAAACTCTATTTTGCTTGTGTGAATGTGATTGTTTGGAAGCTACTGATCGAAACAGATGTCCATCTTTTTTGCTAGTTTGGCACTGGGTGGTGCTAGATCTCTTAACTTGTATTGGATTTTTAAATGGTTTATTTCAAGCAATCCAAGAAAGAATCGTGCAAAAACGGGATAAATTTAAATCTGTACAAAGAAAAATCGAACGCAGGATAATTAGTTATACAAGTTGAATGGAAAATGCACATACATCCACATTCACCAGTAAATAATTCCACTTGATGTTAAACGGTCTCACCATTGCTCTCATTAGAATCAGAAGCATTGCTAGCTTTGTTAGCTCAGACTTGGCTAGCCTTTGCCTGGTGTTTGATCTGTAATCCAGTAATAACTGTTCATCTTGGAGAGTTCAAGTGCAAGTTGTCCACTCGTTTCTCCAGAATGCCGACCCCGTTGTCTCATTCGTTCTGGGCTCAAGTCTTCTGAGCTCTTCAGCTAGAAGCAGCTATTAGCTATTAGCAGGGTAATATTTTATATTATTTATTTATATTTTAATCTGGCTAAAACTGTCAGAATCATACTTATAAGACCACTTCAAATAGATCAAAAGGTGATTGGGGTGGGTCTTTAGGAGATTTTGGAAAGTTTAAGAGTCATGCTGTGCCAAGCACTCATTTGTGTGGTACTAGTTTTATACATTTTTTTAATGTGCTTTTTAGGATTATTTTGTGTCTTTTGATTTTGTAGCACTTTTTAAAGTAACATTTAAATCTGTTATTTATTATTCTTATTGTTTTTAAAAATTCTTCTCTTTAAGATAAAATTACTTAAATATTGCTTTTCAAATATGCAAGCAAATTCAGAGCTGCTTTAAATTCTTTTCTTTTTTTTTTTCTTTACTTTCAGGAACAGACAACGAAAGCTTGGAACAAAACTTCAGTGACTGACGCAGTTCTTTAGTGCAACAGAGCCCCCCCCCCCCCCCCCCCCCCCCCCCCACACACACACACACACACACACTAACCATTGCAAACAGCTGCTCACTGGGCAAAAGCACTGAAGAAAGCATCTCTATGACTGACGTGGCAGCGAGCAGCATCTGGCAAAAATTGTTTATTAGGGGCAGAAGAGGAGCCAGGACCTGACCGAGAGCCCACAGCCTGAGTAAGCCCGTCCACACGCCTTCCCTCATGTACAGCTTGCCCAAAAATGCTCTTCAATGCATGCAAGACTGTGCAAGAGGCATATTTTAACTGTAAAAGCACGCGACAGGAACCGTTTACTGGAAGGAGCCAAAAAACGGAGGCTTTGGTTTAACGTCCAACAAATCAGAGGGCGTCATTACAGCATGTCTTTAGTGGTTGTTTTATAAAATGTTCTGACTGGTAGCAGCTGAGAATGGGTTGGGGTGGGGGTAGCTTTGTTAATCTGTTGAATTAACCATTTTTCATTGTTATATATAAAAAAAAAACAATTTCTAAAATTGGTCATAGTGTAATATGCTTGCAAATTTGCACTTTGTGAAATTTACAAGTAAAAAAAAAAAAGCACTAGTTTCTTTTTGAGGACCTTCCACATTTTGTCTTGAACTGCCAGTCCTCATAGATTAGACCCCAAAGCTGATCTCAATCCATACCAATCAATGTGACCTGATCATGATTGGTCGTTGAGGCTCTGGCCCCTCCTCACAGGCTATATCAAAGCTCGGATGACGTATTTTTCCGGGTGGAGGTTTTTCTCAACGCCCCAGATACGGTAGCAACCGGGGAGCAGAATTCTGGGAATCCGTTTTCTTCTTTTTATTTTATTTTGTTACCTGCCGCTGCAGAGCACTTTCCCTCCTTACCTGCATTCCCAGTTTAACATTCCACATCATGTAGTGTAAAAACGTTCCGACTGTGGAGGGAAATGCTTACAGTTTTTTTTGTAATTTTTGATTTCTTTTTTTGAAGTGGTCACAAACGCCTCAGGTCAGTGGTAGCATGCGATTCTGCTTTTTTCCTCGTGGTCTAAGGCACCCGATGTGACAAGATGTCAAAAGGGGATCTGAAGCTGGTTGAGAACAGTCATTAGCTCCAACAAAGGGAAGTAGTTCTTCTAGAAATTGAATTTTTTTTTCCATGTGTAACCTATATCAAACAGAAAATAAAAATGTGTTTATGTACAAACCTGATCCCAGTGTGATGCTTTAAAAACAGTGTTTTCTTGTTTATTCAAATTACATCTTGGCATCTATTGACTGAAAGTAAATATATTTTGTCTGCTGTTGTTTACGATTAAAACATTACTAATACAGTTAAGACTTTAGAAGAAATGCATTTCTCTGTCCCTCTTTGATGCTGCTCTGGTCTTTAGAGAACTTCTCTGGATCGCCTCCTGACTAACTGGGGGGGAAAGAACGCCATCTAACCTATTTAAGCCATCAGTTCGTTCTTGATTTTCAGGTCTCAAGCTCTCCCAAAACACCTGTCATGTAGCCTAGATAGAAACTGAAGCTCTCAACCTAATTCAGTTTTTCCTGTCCGGATGAGCTGCAGTCTTATGTGCTGTCAGAGCATTTCTGTTTCCAGAGTTTCAAACGCTTTCTTGTGGTTTAGTTTTAGTTTTTATTACTGAAAGGTCACTGCCTTCATTGGCCCTAACATTACAAATGGACGGTGATCAGCTCGGAGCTCACAGGAATGTGAAAACAAGGGAAGACTGGCGTCTCCAGCAGTTTAGTCACACAGAAATGAAAGAATATTCAAAGAAGGCCTTCATTCAGAGCATAAAAAGACAAATTAGTTCAAATGTAAACAATGTTCATATTATGGTGGTTTGTAGTGTCTTCAGTAAACATATTTATGATTTAAAAAAAAGCTTTTTTTTTCTGATTAGAAAAGATGTTTTAATGTCAGTAATCAATTTTAGGGAAATAATTCCCATGTATTTTCATTTATCTCTTACACGTGACATGAAAAATAATATTTTAGTGGGATTTTGAAAGCAATGTAGCCTTATGTCTTCATAACCTAAAGAGTTTATTAAGTTGCTCCACATGCAGACACATAGTGAGCAGTTCTCATTGTTAATTCAAAGAAGTTCAGAATATTGTAGAAAATCCATGACTTTTTAGCAACAAGCTTTTTTTTTTCAGATACACAAATTAATGTTAATTTGCTTGTTAGTAGGAAACTAACCTAGTGGAAAAAATAATTTAAAAAAGCTTATTTTTTCAGAGTTGAGCAGAACATTTAAAAACTGAACTTTTAAAACCAATAAAATTTTTTTTTAATTTCTACCTGCATTAACTATTATTCATTTGTTTATTTGTTCTATTTTCCCTGGTAAACAACCCACTTTTTGTAGGCTTTTCCATATTATATGTAGTTTTTTTTAAATAAAAAAAAAAATTTAACAACTTCATGTTTGTAACTTCCAACCGCACAATGATGATTGTAGTGCTAAAGAAAGACCATCAGAGGGCGCCCAACATCCACAGATCAGTTCTCATAAAACTTAGAAATATTAATGCAAACTCGTATTTTTATAAGAACACATCTTATCAAGTCTAAATAAGTAATGCTAAACTCTTTCTTAAGCCTTTTATTGTTTAATTTTGTGAAATTATTTTCTCTTTAAAGTTTCCCGGAAATGCCCCGAAATGTTATATTGAATAAGTTATGAAAACAGTAAACAATTCTAAGTAGGAGGTAATGACATAAAATAATGACATGCATATCAACAAATAATTAAATTGAAAAAGTAGTAATTCCCCTTTAGAACTTAAGACATTTTAATAAAACAAATCAAAACATAGTAGAGCCAAAAGTACAACTTCCCGCCAAAATTCTCTACCACTCTATATTTTTCGTTTTATGCCCAAAAAGCAAAACACAAAAATAGAGTGCTTCAATAGCGAAGAGATACCTTCATATTTTTGTTTTTGTCTCTTAAAATATGATGCACAGCCAAAAACAAAAGGTGATGCTGCACTAACAGTGCAATATTATTTCAATGTATTTTAATCCATGGGAATGTTCTATTTTGTATTTGTATGTACCTGTTTTTTTCTCAAAAGAAACTCAGTTTTCTAAAGCTTTTGCATTCTTTTTTTGTCTGATAATTTACTCTTCAATTTATTTATGAAAGCTGTATAAATCCATGTTTTCTTGACCATGTGTGGTTGTAAAGGTGGAAAATGTCTTATTGAATTCATCTTCTGTCATACCCTAAAGTTTCCAATAGAGGGCAGCAAACCCTGACCTGTCTGAAAAAGTATTTTGGTTCAAGGTCATAAAGGTTTTTAAAGGTCACAGCAGGCAGTAAACTGGATTCAGATCATATTTTTTCTTGTTTGAGATTATTTTGCAGACTAAAGCAAACTAAATATGTTTGATGTTTAATTGGTTGACACTAGGTTTTAAAAATGCCTCTTTACTGCTTACAAACTGTTTTGATTTCCAAAAATGTAGTGAGAGAGAAAACAGCGGAAAGGCTTTAAAGTTTTAAATCTTGTTTTGTTTTTGTCCTTTCACCCTAAATAGTTGAAAGTCTTTATTTAGACACAGACTGAATAAAGAAGAAAACAAAACAAACGCTCATAATAAGGTCAGATGTGGAATGCGAAGTCTATTTTTATCCAACGTGGAGTTCATGTTGAGATCATTTCAAAAATGCAGAACTAAAAAGCTTTAATAACATTTTCAAAGTGCATCCTGGGACTATTTCTGATTAATCAGATAGGTTTTGACCTGTAATATGTGTTGTGTGTGCTTGTTTTGGGGTAACTACTTCTGGTTTGGAGTAGCCCTTATCTCCACCATGTACAGTATTTCATGAACCAGATTTTAAAATGTGATCCAATGGATCAAAAATTGTTTGATTCCACCTGTGGTTTAATATCTTACTATGTTACTCTGAACTTAATATTCAAAATATTTTGTTTTTAATTGTGATTTTTTATGAATTAGGAATCAAACAGCCATGTGACATTGTTTGAATTAAATGCGGTTTCTTTTGGTTCCTTATTTCTGCAACAACAAAACAATTATTTTGTGTTTTCTGAGACTAATATCTGCATTGTTAACAGCTCCTTGCAAACCATCACAAACAGACACCAGCATTCTGCAAACAACTGAGCCACTATGATATCAACCTACTGTTTTGCAGATTAAAATTCAAATTTGGGGCCTTTTCTATTTAAATGTATATGTGCACTCAGGTTTTTCTTCAGATTCTGTGGTTGCTTCCTTAGTGACAAACCATGCACAGCAGGTGGATTTGTAACTCTAAAATTCCCTACAAAATATGGGGCTTTGGTTGTTTGTGTGTTCTTGTAATGGATTGACAACTTGTTGGAGCTGTAGTCCACCTCTCGCCTAGTGAGGATTAGACTAAGTTCCAGTGGAGATCCTAAACAAATTAATTTGAGCACAGAAAGTGATTGAGGATTCAGCAGTATTTTTCCTGTGAAGAAGACGAACAAAGTATGAATGTTTCATGCATGAAACTTCCTCAAATTACAAATATTTTTGCAAAAGATAACCAAAATATTTGTAGTTTACACATTTTAAACCAACGGACTGCAATACTGCATGGCTCCTTTATTCACATTGCACTCGAAGCATTTTGATTTGTTGGCAAATGACTTCTTTGTCAGAATAAACCCTTAACTTTGATAAAGTTGTTGCCAAATGTATTTGTTCCTCTGAGTTATTAATAAAGTTGAGTGAAGTTTTATTAAAAATCTATAGGGTTTATAATGTTGCCACACAGGTATGCTTGGCTGCCAATCACAATACTTTTTTTGCCTATAAATTCATGAATTTTTGTTCCTGCTTTTGTGCCGGCCAGTTTTGGTCTGAGTTCACTCCAAACATGCAAGACGTCAGTGGCCCAAAGTCCAAACATTATGCACTTATTACATACACATTTTTTTTAACACAAATAATTCTTTTGTCACATTCCTGATGATGTGCTCTTCTTCCAGAGGCACATGTCAGGTTTGAATAACACTGATGTAGAGATGACCGGACTCACAGTTTTTACTCTGATTCTTCACACTCTCTTGAGTTAAGGACAGAATCTGCTTATCCACGCTTTTATGGATTTTTTTGGATTGGTCTCAGTGATGTCAGATCAGGATGGGCTCATCCATAAACTTTTTCCACAGTTGGGAAATCCCAACTGGGCAAGTTGTAACTGTCATTTCACAAAATCTCTTGTTATGGTGGAGCATTCAGAGTTCATTTCCACACACACTGTATTTTCTACACTATAAGACGCACCATCAAGGATTTGGCTATTTTCAAACTTGTGACACAAATACAGCGCACTGAATGCAGATTCGATAACACTCTTTAAGAATACGCTTCACAGATGAAATAGGCTTGGTGTGAAATGTCAAAGCGATGCAAATCTGCAATTTCTCCTCCATAATCCAATTTTCAAACAGTTTGTACTTCTGTGAATTAAAAGGGACGCCAAACATATATCACTACCAAATTCGAGTCCCTGATTGGTCAAATTTCACTAGTTGAAGTGCATTCAATGGGCATTCCATGGCCGCACATTTTGTATGTAGAGTCCAAAAGCAGGCTGTGTATCAGAATCAGGTGCACTGTTGTTTTTTGTCTTCTTTTTTTAAAGGAAGACTTCCAAGTGTGCTTTACAGTGCATACAATATAGCAGGTTTATTCTAAAGACAAGCTGTCTTTTGCATTTTAATCTGCAGAGTTAAGAAATACTAGTTTGCAGCAGAAGAAGGCTTTCTAAAGATGTGACCATCCTGTGAAGGGGCATTTGTCAGTTGTCCTAGCGAACCCATGGGCTTTGGTTTCAGATGTTGAAAAATGTTTACTTGGTGGACTTTGTTGTCTAGTGTTTCTGAAACTACAATAAACTGATTTGTTCTTTGGTCAAAAGACAGTAGTTTTATGTCAAATCCTCCTCCAAACTGGAGTATAACTTCTTGTGTTTTCATTTTCTTACAGCTCCCAGCCTGCTCCACTCTTACATCTGCTTTTCTAGTCATTTCTATACAGACTTGCTTTAACCATCCACTTGCCATCTAACCAGCCTCAGGGTGCTGATACATCTTGCCATCTAGTCTCTTATTTCTTGACAGTTTTTCTAAATTGTCTCCTTTCGAGATGCTGCATTTTCTTCTCTAATTTCTACTTAAAGCAACAAGTTTTCCGTTTGTAGTTTTGTAAAGGCATCCTTATCTACACTCCATTAATGTAAAAAAAAAACAGAAAAAAGTCCAATTTGACACAATTGTGCTTCATGCACGTGTAAGAACTCTAATACATATGAAGGCCAAAAAAGTGTTGTTTAAATGTGTGGATGTGTGTAGGACAGCAGTGAATTTATTCTGTATGCTTCTCCTCTGTGGTGTTCATTTCATAGATTAAAATAAGGAAAATACTCAGCTCCCTACATCCCATTTCTATCTCAATTTTCTCTAAGGGCAGGGGTCATGTTTGTAGAATTATTACATCCACACTCCACAAGAATCCCCAAAACTGTGATAAATTTTGATCAACAAGTAAATCTTAAAACGGGAGGACCATTTGCACGTTTTGCTTTAGTTACTTGTACAATCTTTGGCTCTGTGTAGATCAAGTTTGCACTTTGAATGTTTAAGAAAGAGACACATATAGCTGAGGTATATATGTTAAATCAGTATGTTAGGTGTTGCAAAGGTTAGCTCTCCTCTATCTATTTGCACTAATAACGTGCAACGAACAAAACTTAAAATATATGTATTTAATATAAGTGTTTCTACAACTGAGGTGATTCATAGATAAATATACTTAATAGCTGTTTGTAATAACTTTTTGAAAAAAAAAAATCAGACTTAACATATTCTTACTTTGTTGGTTTTGCTTGACAAGTTGGATTTATAACTGTAAATTCAGTGGCAATTCACGAACAAATCCAAATGAAAACACAGTCCAAATACAGCTATTTAGTTAAAATGCTAAATTCACATAGCAAAAAGCCAAAAGCAAAAGGGATAGTTTATCTACATTTATTGATTGGCTTAACAAAGTTTAGCAACCCTGTGAATTCTTCAAAGGTTAACTGGGATAATCAACTGGAAATCAGGTATAAGATGAAAGCCAGACTTAGTTGATTATTATAGTTCCCAGATATATTTGCATTCCATCCATCCATCCATAAATCTTCTGGATCCCTCTGAATCTTTTTCAGGGTCTTGGAGTTGCTGGAGCCTGTCCCTGCTACTGCTGTGCAAAGGTGGGCTACACCCAGGATAGTTTGCCAGTCTGTCCCAGGGCCACACACTCAAGCTACGTCCACACTACCCTCGCCAATGCAAGCAGCCACCTGAGATGAAAAGTCTGTATAAATCCAAGCAAACATGTGTTTTGGGCTCTTGTGTTCAAAACTCTCATGTTCATGTGTAGTTATGCAAGTTTATTCGACTGTTTTGGGCGCTACTTACAAAACGTACAGCCATTGAGGTTGTGTTGAAGGTCAAACTTTGACCAATCAGAGGCTCAGATTTGGTAGTGACATATGGATGGCCACCCTTTTAACTCTCTGAAGTACAAACCATTTGAAAATTGATCATTGCAGTTTGCGCCCGGCCAGAATTACAGTAGCTTCACACATGCTCACGTTCACACCTAGGGGACAATTTAGAATCCCCAATTAACCGACGAAGCATGTCTTCAGACTGTGAACTGGATATTTCCATTTTTCATTGTTTTTTTTCAAATAAATGTTGTCATTACTTCAGTTGTCTTTGCGGTCTTCACAGGAATCCTGATGAGGCCTATTGGAGCTGGGTTATTGAACTTAAGGAAGAGCATCCCAATGTTTGGAACAGGTAAATCTGGTTAACCATCACCAACAATGAGTTCGCTAACAGAAATGAGATTCCTGTTATTTGTAAGAGGTTCAAATAAAAGTAGTAAAATAATCCAATAATCCAATGTTTTACTCATGTAAAGATTAAGTGACTTAGTTGAACAAACATCAATCAAATGTGCAGCCCGTCATCACTTGTATATTGTTGCACTTGTTTTAGTTGTAATAGTGCAGTTTTTGATTTGACTTTGCACAGCATTGTCTCGATATGCAGCAACCATTGTATGGCTCCTGGTCATGAATGGTCAGAAAGGGCAGTATAACCCAGAGAGCATGAACAATAAGCTTAATATACAGGCACAAGTATTGCATATCTGTGTTAATACATTTAAAACTAAAGGTGAAAAAAAATCTACGTTTCTGCAAGTACTTTTTAAAAAAGAACAGGAAAATATCTGATTTTGTGACTGATCTAACCATAATCTTTTACAATTTGCTCTTAGGATCCTTCAGCTATTTTATTTTTATTTTTTTTCAAACTCCATGCTGCTGTATTCTGCCATCTGGCCACTCTCCCACACAGTCTAGATCTGTGAAGCACAGCACTGACTGTAGTCTTTCCAGAAAAAGCTTCTCCTTTCAGCCAAAGGGAAGGAAGCTGTAGTCAACTCAGACAGGTTTGATCCTCAGGTATGGACAATTGCTTCCTATTACCTTTCAAAATTAGCAACACTCATTATTTGTCCATTAACAGTTTATTATTGGAAGAAAAAAGCCAAATACAGGTGAGATATCTGACTTAAAGGACTCAGACTTGTAATGGTTTGGTGCATGCCATCTGAACACTTGTAACTTAAGCGTTCATTTTTTTCCTCTGAAGAGCTTTTTGTCCTTCTTTGTGTTTATTTGATGGTACAAGTAGCAAAGAGTGCTGTGGTGGACGGCAGTGATCCATGTCAGAGCAGCAGGGTCCTCCGTCCGCATGTCTGTCTGATTTCCCAAGCTCCCTGACGGCATCATGAAAATTTGTCTGCACTGACACTTCACACTGTGACTCTTATTCATTTTTTTCTGAATGTCTCCCGACTCTTATTGAATTAAGAAAGCTCGGGTGTGCACACAAGATGTTTTCAGGGAATGGCAGGCCAGCAGTTAACAGTTACTGAGGAGTAATAAGGGGATCAGTGAATCTGCAAGGCCTCAACTTTATTCATCAATCGTCTGTGCATTTTAACACATTTGTTGGTTCTCTGGCACGAGGAAGAGCACAAGGCTTAGAGCAATGCAGCCTGCTGATGGATGGAGGAGCTGTCTAAAAAACTGTTAAAAGTTTCCTGCTGCAGTTCCAATGTCCTTAGTCAGGCACATTACACACATCTGTCAGATTTAAGCAGCAATAATGTATTTTTGTCACAGAAACAAAACCATAAGCAAATAAAAAAGGTTCCTGTTTGAGTGTTGCTTGATCTAAGACCAACCTTTGATATGATATGAGCCATCCAAATAAATTATGAGAACAACCAGAGCTCTGGAAGTAGTCAAATTTCATTCTTTTAAACAAAAATTAAAAAAGGTGAGAGATTTTGGAGGAAAAAAAGGGTTAATTGAACGGATGAACTCTACTTTTTTAAGCACAAAAGCTTGATTTAGAAATCCTATTGATACGGATAATTCACTCAGACCTGCAGCTTCAGTGATCACCTTAAGGACAGAACGGAGTCCGCCTTTAAATAAATTATTTAGAAAAAAGCTAATTTATGCCTTAACATCCAGCAGGCTGAACCACTACAAAGGCAGATTTATACTCTGTGAGAACAGAGAAAATTATATAGCACTCAGGTCAGGGAGAAAAAAGAAATTTTGTTGCTCAGAGTTTTTGGTTATTTTAGGTAGTTCTCCGCACATCACTTTAGTTGAACTTTTTGTTTTTTTGTCCCATAAAATTACTGTGATTTATTCAACATTTGAAATAGTCATATGAATCTACTTTAAAGCTGCTTTCAGACTAGGATGGTCCTTCATATTTAACACCAATCATCTTTTGATCTCCTTTAAAAGCGGTCTTTTAATTATGATTAGGCCATTTTTAGGCACAATTTATATAAAAAAATTAGTTTTCTAGGATATTAATTTCTATAGAATAGCAGTAGTTCATTAAAAATTAACCTCTGAGTTGTGGGCTGGACTGTTGGTGCAGAGTGAGCCTACCTCCTTTCCCATCATCCATCTGTTTACATGCTCTACCATGAGCTTACAGCACCTAGCAATGTAACATTTCTGGTGCAACAAAAATGGTAAAGAATATTGGAGCTGTCCAGCAGCCGTACATTTTTGAGCCAAATGCCAGCTAGGATGAGGAAAACGAGCTCATCTGCTATTTGTCTAAAAGTAGATGCATTAGAATGGAGTGGAGCAGGGAGCTTGTGGCGTGCTCAGCATATTTTCTACATTACAAATACGCTCTTTTTCAAAATTCTTTGTTTTGCTAACTGTTATTTTTGGCATGGTACTAGAGCTTTAAAAAGTGTGTTTTTACAAAGCCCTTAAAAATGATGGTGTGAAAGAAAGCTCTCTGTGTTTGCAAGTGCATTTCACAAGTTTGAGCAATTATAAAGACATTTATTAACAATGTATTGTATTTTTTTTTGTAAAACTGGTTTATTTCTAATTCAAACACCACTTGAACACTTGCAAATGCACCCACATCATCACACTCCCACCTCCATGCCTCATGGTCAAAGTAAACCAATATTCATACAACAGTTGAAACTTTGTCAATCTATGGCTAAAAGTTTGTGTACATTTTCCAAATCATCTGACAGAGCTAGACACGCTCGCTCTGTCACGTTAGCAGAAACTTGGCCGGATTATAAGATCTGCACATGCTGAGCTGTGCAGTTCCCAGGGTTGAGAAGTGACTACATATTTATGAAATGAAGCCAAAGACAAAAAGGCTTCCAAATTGTCTGCAGATCACCTGATACGCAACCTGAAAGTTCAAGAGAAGTATGTGAACAGGATCTGCGGAGCTTTTCTCATGTTCACATCCCAGGGAAGACAGAAAAACAAATGTTGCCGCTTCCTGTTGACTTCAAACTGCTGTGATTTGGCAGAGAACATAAGTCATGTGCTCCAACACGGCCTCATCCTCGGTGGCGGCAGCACAGGGTATGATAGCATGGCAGACCTGGTCACAGATGGCACACTTAGACGCCCCAGAGGCTGCCTGCTGGCATTACACACACATTACACAACAGACACTGTTTCCGCCTCGATCACACTGACCAAACACCTCCACCAGGCCCTCCCCTGTGAAAGCATCGCTCTGCACTCTTGGTATTTTGGCAATGCTCATTGTTTTTTGCACTAAATTGAGGAGTTGTTGGATAAGAAAAGAGGTGTGAAGTCTAAAAAAAGACAAAACACTAACAGATTTGAAATGGTGGAAATGTTTGCAAAGGACACATAGACCTGCATTTTTTTAAAACTGCGCTTTGTTTTGCTAAACTTAATTTGAATGAAGAACTGAAAACTGTACCACATCTAAAGATGTCGATAACATTTTTGTGTGCAAGATAATTGCACTCTCTTGTGTCAGTTGTGAGCCCCTCTTCTCGGGTCTGCTGGGACCTACCCAGGAGGTGCACTCTCTCTTTCTCTTTCTATTCTGACCCTATTGACTCTATCTCTTTCTCTTTCTTGTGATAAAGTGCTTTTGGCAGATCTCATTAAAGCCAGACATTACATCTAAAAGAGGCTTATAGCAAATCTCCCAAAGGACTGGCATCTCTTCATCAACGTAGAAGTTCCTGAATCAATCAGAAATTTTTTAAGCTCCTGCTGTTTCTTGTCCTTGGAGTCGAAAGATTTCCCCAGTTCCAATGTGTGCAAAGTAAAATGATATGAGCTCATCGGAGCCAAGTAAACTGATCAAGCACCAAAAAAGAAAAAAAAAATCGGTTGTTGTTTTAAAGGCAACCTATCAAGATTTCACAATGAACTTAGTCTGAGGGTTGAAATCTGAGCTTAGTCTGTTTGCAAGGATGTATCAGCATCAGTTGCAAATTGGAAACCTCTCATTGGAAAAGTAATGCATTGCAGAAATGCAGAAATAATTGAAGCAATTAAGAGAAGGGAATTGTGAGCAATATTTACACATATGTCCATTAGCTTGTGTATTTCAACAAACTTAATGCCCCAAAATGTAATTATTTAAAACAGCGAGACCATTAGGCATTTTAGCATGAAAAACTGTCAAGGAAAAATGTATTAATCCTGATTCTGGTTGGTCATTTTAGATTTTTAAAAAATAGATGTAATGATATTACTGAGCTACATTTCTTGTTTGACTTCATTGACCACCTTCATTGACCCACTCCGATGAAAATTTTGTTGTTGGTATTTTTAACATGTCTTTGGGGCATTTATAAGAAAATTAAGCTCAAAATGGCATTTGTGAGTATTTCTTTATTTAAATTGTGGTGAATCAAAAGCAGACAAAAAAAAAGCTGTTTGAAAAAAATTGTAGTTATGAAATAGAAGCTACAATCAGCGCACCACAACCTCCCTGCTGAGCTCCATTCCAAAACAGATCCATGTACGTCTTTGTTTTCCTCTTACAAGCTGGCATCTGGCTCAAAACTGGACGGCTGTATAGCTCCAGTACTGCTCGCCATTTTTGTTGCACCGGTAATGTTAGGTTGGGGTTGTAAGGGGCTGTAAGCTAGAGGGCGAGAGTGTAAACTGATGAACGATGGGAAGGGGGTAGGGTTGCTCCGCGCTAATGGGCCTGCCCTCAATTCAAAGACAAAAAAAGGTCTACATTTTCATCCAGTGAAACACAAAGGTGAACAGAAAAAGTAAAATCAATGCTCATTGGATTTATCAAAATACTTAAAAAGTCTGTTTTTGTCTGTAAAAAAGTTTTTGTTGACAAACTGCATTCTGGAGGATAACAAGTTCAATATTTATACCAGGCAGCAGTGGATGCAGTTTTTTTTTACTCTTTATAATTCCACATAATTTCCTTACTGAAGTCCTTCATGGCAGCCCATCTCCACCCTGATCTTAAACATCATCACTGCCATGACCACTAAGAGCATCCAGACCCTGGTCCCTCTTTAGCTTATGGCCTAAAGCGTGTTAGGCCATTATCTAGAGCAGGGTTTGGTCAATATTGTTCTCTAGAGCCATAACCCAGCCTGTATTCCAGTTCTCCCAGCCCAGATTGCTCCTGATTAGCTGACTCAGGTGATTCCAACATCTTGATTAAATGAACACCTGATTCAGGGGGTCAGCATCAAGCAGCCCCAGGTGACCTAAAAATGAGCAGGGTTGTAGCTCTTGAAGACCAAGCTAAAAAACTTTTGTATTAAAATGCATTTAATTTTCTATATAACATTTGTTTGAAAAAAAAATCTTACTTTTACTCCTTTGGGATCTCTCATGGTTGGATAAGCCAGGAGTCTGCTGAAAAACTGGTGAGTCTGCCTGTGATTGCTTCTGTATTTTTCACAGTCATTCATGATTCTGTGTGCAATCTGAGTGCGCTTTGTGGTTTTGTTTTATTTTAAAGAAAAAGTGAACAAATTTCATAATCATGTATCAGATTACTCACACTTTTGGATTGTGATTAATCATGTTTTACCAGGCAAATTTAATGGGACAATATGTGGCTTTTGAACAAAAAAGGCCAGAGAGAAAATGTTTCCTTCATTTTTATTGTCTGAAATGCTTTAATTTGTAAAATGTGAATTCAGGTATCCAAGAAATATGTGTGCAGAAAAACACATCAACAGTAAGATAAGCAAAACTGTAAAGAATGTCTGTAGTTTTACTCCAAGAAAACAAAGATGCTGATATACGGCTAAAAGAAACAAACATTGTGTTTTTACGCTTTAAATGCTCTGGGTGAATACTCTAATCTGATTGGCTGCTGGGTGGTGATGCACATCTTAAGAAGTAGTTCCGGTCATATACCCAAAAAGGTTCTATATCACTGCGCATGCTTCTTGAAAACAAACTTTTTGCTTTGTCTTTTTGAACAAAAACAAGACTTGATTTAAGAATGGAGGCTGGGAGTACGCCTGGATTTGAAAAGGCAATTTTACTCTAAACTATTTGCTATTTAATGACTCACCAGAAAACAGCCAGAAATGTGTCATAAATGGTTTGCAGCAAGACATTGAAAGAAGAATGTAAAAAAGACAAAATAGTGTTGTTGTCATTTTACCTGTTGAGGAACTAAATGTAAGATATTCTGCAGTTAGCTTATCGTCTTCATGCATGTGACTGTTCAATGTTTTCTGTGTTCCTCTTCCGTGTTAACACCTGTTTTGTGCTGAAATGATTACACCTGCTTTCTACTTTTTTTGTCCTTTCAGTATCTTGTTCTTTTTTACATCCTTGGGTCATTTTTGCTGCTTTTGGGCTTAGCAATTGTTTCCAAAACCATCAGGCCATGACAAATCTAATATATATTCTATGGTGTATTTTTTAACCTTCTTTTTTTGGTTTGCTTTCATTTGGGAAACACTGCTTTGAAGTGATTAAAAATGACCATTATTTATATTTTTATCTTTTGGAAAAGCTATCTGGTGTTAAATCAACAGCATCTGAGGACTTCTTGTCAGTCCCCTGGTGTCCCTGCTTATGGAGAAAATCTGTTTCCTACAAATAAGTGTCCAGCCTGCAGATGGATGCAGCATGTTCTGTGCTTTTGGCATATCATTGCCAAAAACACACCAGATGCATCAATGACAAGAATATAAAAATACTCATGCCAACTTTTCCTTTGTCTCTAATTTAGAGGGCTAAATTAGACTCATTGCAGCTAAAATAAGTAAAGTGTCATTCTCTGTGATGCTTGATTGCATTGAAGAGCTTTGACAAGGTTTTCATGGAGCTTATTATCACAATGTTGTGATTGAAAAAGTCTTTATTATTGGCACTCTCTAAAAGGATTATTGACATTGTGTCCTGCTCTTTCTATAACCGCTAACTGGTTGTTACGAAGAGGTGAACTGGCCTCTAGAGCCCACTGAACACAAGCTTTGCCAATATCTTAGTGGGAACATGAGCGTTCAGCAGGGTGAAGCTGAAATCTGTTGAAATGCACAGCTGGTAGGGGTGTAGATCAACCTGATTCAGAACTGGTGCATGTCATCAATCTGCTTAACAGATTCAGAGTTCTCAGCGGGACTAATGCATGTGTTTATATTCAATCAAGTAAAAAAGCTATAAATGGGACTAGTCTCACTTTTTAAGTTGACAAAAACATCTTTAGAGATAAATCAAAAAAATATCTTAAACATAGACAGCATGGTTTTAGGGGACAACATTATGACATAGATGAGATTTGCTTTTAACCCCTATTGATGCAAATGTGCATCAAACTACGCTCGCTCCAAACTTAACTAAAATTGACATCTACTTGAAAGGATTTTATTAAAAGGCATTTTATAAGTAAGCAAGTCATCAATATTTTTTTTTCCCCATGGAAGTAAATTCAGGTTCCAAAGGGTTGACTTGAGTTTTGGTGTGTTTTGCAAAAAGTTAGCTTTTTAAAAACAACCTACTAACAACAGGATCCTTTATACATTAGAAACAAATCGATAGTTATTCGTTTTTTATTTTTCATTTTTGAGTTGGTTTCTATGAAATTCCTAATATTGTATTAAAATCTGTTTAAAACAAAGTTGAAGGGACATTTTTTCAGGTGAAGACAAATCAGTTTCTTTTGTTTAAAGTTAAATGGAATTCATCATATAAAATGTACCTTTTTTATTGATGCGTTTTAGAAATTTTAGAGTTCTTGTCAGTCATGCACCTTCTTTCACAACATAGATCATTGACTTTGGTCAGGACTTTACATGGTTTCATCCAGATTATCCCTGAAATGTGTTCATGTTTTCAGCCCCACTGATCCTTTGCTCTGTTCTGCATGTCTTTGAAAACAATCATTTGATTAAAATTTCAATACGTGGTTATTCCAGTCCGTTTTGCCGCATCACTATTCCACCAAGAACAGCAGACTCGGTTTGTGGACTTTGCAATTGCTCTGATATGCAAAATAGTCGTTACTCTTAATAGGAAGGAGGTAGTTGGTCTTGTTTTTCTGCAGTGCTTCTTTTTACATGTTCATATTTTAAGCAAACTCTTAAACATTGTAATTTAGCTCTTAAAGGCATCTTGACATCCTAATGAAGATCTGCAAAATGTACCAACAGAAGAGACATCAAAGCCAATCCTTTTCATGATGGACCTTCTGTGTGACAATGTCCTTTAAAAATGCAATGATGTCTGTCTGAGAGTGCGAGGAAGGTTCCATTTAAAAGCGTGTGGGGTTTTTAAGCATTATGTAAAATGACGTTCCTGAGCTCCACTTGCATCAAGCTTCCCACTCATGCGGTGCTTCAAGAATAAATGTTTGAAAACCAGAAAGAGGAAACGAGCCAGAATGTTGTCTACTGAGGAAACTGTCTGTCTGGTATTTCAGTACTGTTGTGGATGTTAATGCCGTGAATGTTTAGAGCCTGTGACGTACGCAGCAGATGGGGGATTCAACAAGACGATCTGCACAGAGCTTCTTGTGAGAAAGGAAATGTCCTGACAAAAGACAACATGTCTTGCTCTTGTGGGTACCACAAGATGTGAGATGTGTCTAGATGAGTATGAACTAGACTTTATGAGTTGTACACTAGGCTGGATGCTACAGCTTCTATATCTGTCTGTAATTTACTGTATTGAGCTAATGTGAGGAGGAATGTGTCTTTTTCCAGGATTGGGCGAATAAAGAAACAAACTCTAGCTGTCTTTTTACTTCATTTTCAGACAGACTAATGTATAACTGAAATGGCAAAGAACTTAAGAACAGTCTTCAGAGCCTCCAACCCTCCATTCCTTGTTTTCCACAGTCAGATCAGAGTATTTCCATTGTAAATGGACTTGTGATAAAGTTACACACAAAAACGCGCATTTGTGGAAGCATACTGGCAAAGCACAGATGGTGGATTATAATTTGCAGAAGAGTTGGGGCAGCTGTATGTCGATCCAGATGACATGTGGAGGCATGAAATGTCTGAGAACTAGGGAGATGATCTTTTTACTTGATTCCCTCTTGAAAGACCCACTTGGATGAAAATCCTGTTCTTGTAGCATTTTTCTGAAGATGGAGGACGTATATTAATAAAATTAGGCTTAAAATAGAATTTTGGAGGATTTCTTTATTCAAATTGTTGTGAATCAGAAGCAGTAAAAAAAGAAAGCCCTTTGAAAAAGATTGTATCTGTGATGTAGAAACTACAATCACTGGTCCATTCTGATACATCAACTTCTGCACGTCTTTGTTTTCCTCTTTGTTTCCTGAGCTGGCATCTGGCTCAAAACTACATCTGGATAGCTTCAATATTGCTTTCAAATTTTGCTCACGGTGTCCACTGATTTACTGAAATTAAATTAGTGGATTTTTAAGAACACTTAAAATCAAATTTAACATCGTATGTACAAAGAAAATGAGAAACAGCTGGACTCTACGATACAGGTTTTTGATTTTGGCAAATAATCCCATAAAGATGATCGGACTTTAAGTGAGACATTTCAAAGAACAGAAAAGTACGTGCAGATGATATTACAATTTCATTTGAAGCGAGATTCCAGAAAGTGGTAACGACTTAAAACTTCATGAGTTCTACTGACACAGTTTGCTTTGAGAGGGCCGTACAGTGAAGACAGCAAGCAGTCGCTCCTGGTCTTTGTGGTTTTAGAGAAAGCTCTGGAAAGAATGGCAGCAGAGGACATCCAGTAATGTATGGCGAATCACGTGTTGGTACTGCAAGACATAGAGTGTGAGACAGTTGTGAGATGTCTGGAGTGACAGATGGGTTCAGGGTGGGGGTGGGATTACATCTGGGATCTACTCTAAGCCCCTCTTTGTTTGTAATGGTGATGGACAGGTTGACATATACGATTGGGCAGTAGCCTCTACGGGCTCTAGTGTTCACATACGACACTGTGATCTGTAGAGAGTAGAAAGCAGATGGAGGAGAATCTGGAGAGATGGAGGTATACTCTGGAGAGGAGAAGACTGAAAGTCAACAGGGAAGGACAGGTAGATTGCTGAAGATGCAAGAAGAAAAAAGAGCACAGGTTTAAATCCCAGTGACAGTGCATATGAATGATTAAGAGGAGATTAAGCAGAGAAGGTGGAGGCTTCAGTCTTTGGTTGACAACAGTCAAGACTGTAGTGATAAGTATAAAAAAAAATGTGATGCAGATGCAAAGTGTGGGACAGGGTTTATTGGATTTTCTCTTCTGCTGTTAAAATGAATCTATTCCTACATATTTGATACTGTTTCTGAAAAAAAAAATTGCATTCGTGGATAATATGGTTCACCAGGGCAGGGCACATCTGGACAGGTCACCAACTGTCACAGGGCCACACACTCAGCCACACCTAGATACAACTTAGAGCACTCAATCAACCTATGAAGCATGTTTTTGGACTGTGGGAAGAAGCCGGAGCGAGTGGAGAAAATCCAGGCATGCCTGTGGAGAACATGCAAACTCCAAACGGAAAGGTCCTAGCTTGGTTTTGAGGCTTTTTATTAAAGTACGTGCACCACCATTTTAAAACCAGTCGATGGTGATTGATCCAAGTTGGTCTTGTTGAGGGAAAAAAGTGAACTCAGAATCCAGAAAAAACTGTAATCTGCTCAAAGGGTCTGTTTATTCAAGAACAAATTCAGAAGATCTTCAGCATCTCAAAGCCGATCATTGATTGGAGCCCAAATGCAGTCAACCCAGTCAGGAAGAAGAAGCCTCTGACTCTCTGTTACTGGACTCTATAGACTTGTACGTTCTCTAACATTCTCTAACACCCAAAAATTAAACTTGCGTTGCTAATTGCTCCAAAAGAAGTTTTTGATGGGTCTAAACACTTATAACAAAGCTACAAATGTTTTTATTTTGTAGTCACAAAACAGATTGTATAACAAAATACTTGAGTAAAAATGAGGTTTTTACGGTTTTCAGACTCAACCAGACTGTAAAAACAGGTCAGTGGTTAAATTTAGAAAGTTGACGTGAAGCAACTTACAATCCAGTGTGTCAATTTGCAGCCTGTATGTGCGGTCCCAAAGAGAAAAAGAGCGCTTTGATGACCGTCACATGTTCCCAATGCGTGGCCATTATTGAGCCAGCTATTCTTTAGAGAGTTTACCTCTGCTTTCCTGTTGATACAGTGGATATGGACTGTAGTAAATCAACACATTCATCACCTGTCATTGTTTCCTGTCCCTTTTATAATACTTTGGTACTTTTACCTGAATAATTTCAGTTACGTTTGGCTGTCATGGCACTGGTAAATGTTAGATTGGAATTGGCAAATGTTTACTGAGCAACATTTGCACAACCCGGCTTTTATCCAGGCTACCTCAAGGGCTGCAGATATGCAAATTAGATTATTTGCGGCTGAGAATTGACTCTGCTTACAATGCTCTCCACATTCTAATGTGTTAATGTATGAACTGTTTCAAAGTAGTTTATCAAAAAGCTGCAAAAGCACCCAAATAAAAAAAAATAAATTAAAAAAAAGAAATGTACTCATAATTTCCACCTGGACTCGATAAAGTAACCAAGGAAGAGTCTTCCTTTAGAAAAACTCAGCAATACATTTTTCTCACTTTTTGATACAAATAGGACATAGTGACAGATGTTTAAAAATGTAAGTCTGCAAACAGAGCAAAACTCCACCTGTGGAACCTTTTGAGTCAATAATAACCGCTACAAGAAACATGAGGTGCTTTGCCAGGCTTCTTCCAGAGGGACTGTGTGAGGCTGGGGCCAGCTCTTGTCTATATGCATTTTCAAAAGATGATGAAATATCACAGCCGCTTTGGTTAACACTTAGAGAAACAGACAGCCGCGGCACAGAAATAAGTTTATGTGCAAGGGAAGGGAAACCTGGACAAAATATGACTGGCAGAGGTCCCCCTGGCCCAACGGTGTGATCGGTGTGAACGTGATGAAGGAGGTTTGAACATTTTTAGGGCAATCGGATATGGAAGCTGCGTGGACGCATGTGAAATCCACAAATAATCTCAACAGAATTTTGGTTGCGCAGCTGGGAAACAGTCCCGAGATGACACGGACAAATGGAAACATTATTTTACCAATGTCTGGGTCTCATACAGACACCTGCAGGTGGACTAAGACAAAAAATTAAATCCCGGAAGGGCAGACCCAACATCAGCAGCAGCGGCTTTGTTTGCTTTGCTTTGCATATGAGATATATTTAAAAATTATATTTGACATCCCCTCCCATGCATTACAGGTCACTCCAGACTTGAACTGTTCATTTACTTGCAATGTTGATAGTGACATTAATAAAATAAAATAAAACATTTTTCAAAATGTCTCATGAATACCAAATGCCCTTATTTAATCAAAGATTGTACAGATTATTATTATTTACACTCTTTCCAAATGAAATGCTGTTGTCAGCTGTGTTACAGTTTATTGAAGGTTTTTTATTTTTTGTCATAAAAATACAAATATGTTTTTATGCAGCTAAGCGTTTTATTTAGGCAAATGACACTGAAAAATATGCAAAAAAAAATCCAATAAAATGCTTGCACTTAAAATGCAAGCAGCAAAAATTCCTATGAGAACACAAGTAAAAATTTTACTTTGAACATAATTTATGAGTGGTGGACCTTTTCCTCGAAAAATCCTGGTGTCATCAGAATTTCTTCAGATGCATATATACATTAGTACGTATGTGCTCTCAGTGTGTTTCCAGATTTGGAAGAGTCCTTAAACTTCCTTATAATTGCCTTGTTTCTCTTTTGCAGGGAGGTGGTTTCCTCCGTCTCATGTTTTCTCATAGGTATTCCTTTAAACAATGATTAGCTGTGGAACTGGGAGTAGAGTTTGAAATCAAATATAAACTACACACTGATTTATGAGCTTTAGGCTTTGTTCAAACAGGACACATTTGGTTCGCTTAAAGTGAACCAAAGTTCATTTCCCCTGATAATCAAAAACAATGTTTCAGTCGGAGTACACCCAGCTGACTGGTACGGCACCAGGAATCATCTTTAGAGGTGGTGTCGGTTCGTTTCCAATCAGACTGAGTTTCCTCAGTCTGCACGGACCAAGGGACTTCTCCAGTCTGCATAAACCTTTAGACACATAGCTACGTTTGATTTCAGAGAGCAGACATTTGACAAACTTCGTGTGGCAGTATGGCACATTTGTAAAACTTAGTCTCCCTGTTGTACTGCAACTGCTGCACATTTGCAGTAAAAAAGATTTTGGTAACACTTTATAATGCCTATCCGTTATGGCTTGTTAACAAGTCATTATTAAACTGTTAGTTATTAAGTTTTAAATGACTTGCTAAATAACAGTTTGTTAAGTAGAATAATTGTACTTTATGGATTGACCGTGGATAACTAACAAGCTTTTAGTTAGCCATTTATGAATGACTTGTTACCCATTAATGATTGCTATCTGCACCTTATTAATTAATAATAAGTCATGAAGAAGCTGTTACTTGCTTTAATTATTTACTAATCACTTTTTAAGAATCAGTTAATATTTTATACATGTTCCTGGGACGTTGTAACTTTTCTTTAACTATTAGTAAATGAGGAACATTTCCAACTTACTCTAACCCTAATTCTACATTTATAAATCCTTATTAAACAGTTGACTGTTATTTAACAAGTCATTTATAACTCAATTACTAACACTTTAATAATGATGTGTTAACTAGCTATAACGGATAGTGTTACCAAGAGTTTATTAGTAATTTGTAAAATAACTACAAAGATTGAAACAGTTTTAGTTGATAACAAAGGTACACATACTTGTTCATCTATTCTTGCCCTGAAGAACTCAGAATTTGATCTTTTTGCATGAGGAAATAAACATCACATTCAATCTCACCATGCAGTTCATAATGCTGTGTAACCCTGTTAAAATCAGCTGTGAAACGCCATGTTTGAGCAACTAGTCATAGTATTACATGCAAAAGCTATGTTTCTATAGTTATGATTCAAGAAAATAGTTTTTTTTCCTGTTATTGTTTTTATCCTCTTGTTTTTCTGCACAGTCTGCCTGCGGTTCCACCCAGCAGGACTTCACCCACTCACCTGTGGTTTTCCATGGAGTGGTGCACAGCTCCCTGCATGCACGCTAGTTTAGCAGCATTTTTTGCATTTCATATATTTTCTTTGAGCAGTTTTGTTGCTTCTTTCTTGATTAGCAGAGTCCACTGAGACCTGAGTTCTTTTGTTTCGGTCTTTGTGTTTTTGATCTGCTCTTTTTCTGACTCTTTAGGATTGTTTTTCCCTCTTGTGTTAGGAAAGAAAACCCTAATCCATCCTAAACCTTAGTTTCTTTTCTTAGTTGACAAGAGTAGAACCTAATGTGGTCTTCTGCTGTTGCAGCTGATCGTCTGTGTTGTATTTATAAGAACAGATTCATCATTTTTGACAAAAGTTTTGAGTCATAATCAATAGCCAAAAAAGCGAATGGCAGGAGTGACACTCACGGGTTAAACCATCAAATGGTTCCAAAGTGTAACTGCAACTTAAGCTTTTTAGTTTTTAACATGTGCTTGTGGCATTTTTCCCATGATGGAGGACACACATAAAGAGAATTAAGCTTAAAATTGCGTTTCGGAGTATTTCTTTATTCGAATTGTTGTGAATCAGGAGCAGAAGAAAAAAATGCAATTTAAAAAGGCTTGTAGCTGTGATGTAGAAACTACAACTGCAAGGCACGAGCTCCCTGCTCTGCTGTATTCGGATGGACACACTTGTGGACAACTACATTCACGTACGTCTTCGTTTTCCTCATCCGAGCTGGCGTCTGTCTCAAAACTGTACGACCGGATAGCTTATGTTGATATTTTTGTTGGATCAGCAATGTTAGGTTGTGGTGTGGTGGGCTGTAAGCCAGTGTGAGAGTTTAAACTGATGAATGATGAGAAGTAGAGTTGGGTTTACCCCGGGCTCACACCACATGGGGTCCGGCTCCGGTGCGGCTGAGGAGCAGTATAGCTATACGGAAACTCACACTATGGATTGCTTGCGGTCCTGCTGCAAGCAGGCTCTGCTACAAACCTCACAGACCTCTGAACTCACAAAGGTTCTCGCAAGAACTCTCCATTTAAATATGACGTCATAGTAAACAAACCCTCATTCCGCCGTGATTTTGGATTATATTCACAACACTTCCTTTTCTGCGTGACTCACCTTCAAACAATGGATTTACAAAGGTGGGCATACTTTTCTTAACTTTTTAATCTGAGTATGAATGTCCATATTACACAAACTCACCATCAAGTCCAACAGCCTGCGATATCTTAGCCCAGGCTCCGTCCGTTTTGTCGTTATCCATAAAATAATGTGTTGTATCATAAAGGATGGGGTAGTTCTGGATCTCTGTGATCAGCCCCTCGTCGCCCACGGTGTCTTATGTTCTACCACACACTTTGAGACCCCGTGTCACCAGAAATTACATCATGTTTACAACATGGTGAAAACAGCAAGTACAGCGAAAAATGAGTTTTAGTTTTAAAAATGCAACACAATAATGTGCTATGGTTCATCTCCGGTGTCCGGAAAAAATTTGAAGCCAACGAAATGGATAGAATGAACAGGATGCTGTGTGTCGGCCTCCCGCACTTTTCATGTTATGTAAAGACGCCAGCGTCCACACCGCACCCGCACAGGAGCCACACCGAATGCGGGGTGAGCCCAGGGTTACTCTGAACCAACAGTTCTGCCCAAAACTCTGAGGCAAATTTCTAATGAATTCTGCCGCTCTGCAGACACTAAGTTCTAGAAAACTGCACTTTTTTTTTTTTTAAATGTTGCCCAAAAACGAAATGATTATAATTGAAAGACCACTGGGTATGCTTTTACAATGTATAAAAATGTGATTGGAGTGGAGCTTTAAAGTTTCTGCCTGGGTTACTGTTTCAAATACTGCAACTGCTCCTGGTCTCTGATTAGTTTTAAATAAAAATATTCTTCTACTTCTACATTTTGATGTTTAAGGCTTCCATCTCAATCCCACTTCTGACACCAACTTTCCAAACATTGTAATGCCCGGAAATCCACTGGATATCACTGTCTGACAAATTCCATCCATCTGTGTCACTTTGATTACCAGACAACTATGTATGTGCCTCAGTTTTCACATCATTTATGCTAAGCTTCACACACAATATAGTTGCAACATAATACCAGCTCAGAGAGAATGGAGTGAATCTGAATCCTGCTATTTCTTCGGCTTAGTCTGGCTTTTATCTTAGGTTGGGATTTGATGCAGCTTTTGTGTCTATCATTTTTGCTTCAACCGACTCAGCAGTAGAGCATCTCTCTGTAAAATGATGCCTTGAAGGGCCTTTTTGCTGCAGACAACATGTCTGGAGGAGCTTACAAGAGGTGATGAGTGCAAGATTAGTCTGGCATTAGTGTTTTGAGCACTTCTGCAGCGTATATTATGTTAAAAAGTGCTTTATAAAAAGTGCATGTCCTGCTGACAGCAAAGGTTAGTGACTTTATACCTTTATATTTTTCAGCAAGACTAGCATTTTTAAACATCTCTGACTTTTTTTAAGGTAATTGCCAAATTTACATGCTACTTTACAGGATTTAATGCACATTCAAGAATGTGTGTATAGTCCATGGTGTTCCCACTAGACAAGTAGGGAGGGGCTTCTTCTTTTTCTTTTTCTACTGTTTACTAGCGCATGTTGCCAAATGTTCCGAAAAGAGGTGCAAATCTTGCAGTTTGGGCACAAAACAAACTGTTTACCTCATTGCTAGCATCCTTGCAATGGCAGACATGGATTATGTCAGAAGGGTGGCTTTGGTTTATCTTAATTTTGAAAAATAAGTGCAGACGTTCACCAGAAAAAACAAACCCACACTTCACTACCCAATCTGAGTCTGGTGGCTGGATGGCTCAGTTGGTTAAGTGTAGGACTGGCGCATGGAAAATCAGGGTTTGATTCCCAGGGTGTGCAATGAGCTTCATCCAGTCTAAGTCCTTGAGGAAGACCCTTCGCGCTCCAGTCTAACCATGTATCCACAAGGGGGCCCGTGGATGCCAGAGTTTTGAGCGCAGAAGCCTGAAATATGGGTTTAAGCGCATTTGTTGGAAGTGTCTACTTGAATGCATGTTGATGACGGCGACGTGAATATGGTTTAAGAGAACTGGACTTAGTCGCCAGATAAAACAGCGACATCGCCAACTGTGTGTAAAGTTACTTCTGGTTTACGGGTCTAGACGGGCAGGGCAGAGAACTGAACGTTGTTTGACATAATTTTACGTAAATAATACATAGTAACCTTACCAATTGTAACACATTTTTACGACATTTATTTTATAAATGTTCTACCTTACTGTATTGACTTTCCTCCCTTAGATCGTTAACAAATCAAAAGACATTGAAATAATCCTCCAATTTTTGATATTCTATAGAAAATGTAAACCTTTTATTTGAGCAGATGTTATGTCTAACTGTTTATAATTTGCCTGATGTTATTTACACGTATCTTAAGTGAAACCAAGCACAAAGGTCAGAGACCAAGCTCAGACCAATTCAGGCCAATCATTACTTATTGGCGTCGTCTGGCGCCAGCATGGAGGCGTCCATATCGTGAAAAAATGGCGTCGGAATTTACTTGATTTTGTTGGAGCCAGAAATAAGCAGTTTTCTGAGTGGTGTCAGAATCACTCGCTCCAGTTCTTATACAGTCAATAGACCACCTTAAACATTCACAGTAAGCAACCTGCCATCAATCAGTGTCTGACACAGTTCCAGATTTAAAGCTTCATTTTTTTTAAATCTAACCTTTTTTGGCTTTTATCTACATTAAAGAAAAGCACAAAGGAGTAACTTAAAGTCTTTCCTTGCTGCACTGTCAGTAATTTTGTTTAATCATTCATTTTGGAAAACGTTTTTCTTTTTTTCATTTGAAAAAACACTCAGTAGTTGACCTAAGACCTGAACCAAGCAACAAAACTGAAAAGTCATTATAAATATAAGGATTCTGGATTATGTGTAGAAAAGTAACCTTTAGGAGCTTTTTAAGCAAGTTGGTCTCACCCATTCCAATTTAAATTAATACAAATAAATATACTTAGTCTGGATCCAAAAACATTGTTCATTCCTGCTACAATATTGTGATTTGATGACCCCTAAACCAAAAATATGTTTCATGAACCTGTTGATTTCAAATGTAGATTGTAATTGCACCAAAAAAAATGGAGACGTGACCCTGAGATTGACAGGTGATGGTGAAATTCTTAGATCCAGAGCAGCTTCACCGGGGTGTGTTCTAATAGCTTGTTTGTCCTGCAAATTTCCCTGAATTTTGAGAGGGCTTCATTAATGTCAGATCTGGTCAAAATAGAAATGATCACAAAGCTTTTATTTTTTTGTAGTTGGCTCCAAATTATGAAATAATTCACTCCACATCAAAATGACTTCCAAATACAATTACTTAGTCTTTGTTTTTGTTTTTTTTAAATTGGGTTCATGTTTTTAATATTTTATTATTGAAGGTGTTGCATCTTATATTTGTTGCGTTTATAATTTTATCTGGTGCAGTAGTTTTTCTGCAGTATGTTTTTCAAATAATAGCTAGATTATTCCGATTTTTCAGTACAAACTGTTAAAATGACAAATGCAATTTTAAAGAGTAATAAAGAATAATTCACATGAAAAAAATCAAAGCTTTTTTCTCCTCTACTATCTGAAAAATGCTTGACATGTTGGTTAATGATAACAAACAAGCAAAAAGGCAAATAACAGTCATATTTACTGTAAGCTATACACTTTGTGTAATAAAAATGCACATTTGAAATAGTTTTTCTTGTAGTTTTTTTGTATAATTTATTGTAACTTCAAACAAAAATAATTTCTACAAAAAATATTCAAATAAAGTCATATAATATTGATACGTGGTTCATATTTCCCTCTCTTCTTTACCTCTGATTAATTGAAACCTGTTAAACTCTGCTTTCCTGAATACTGCGTGAAGTTTTAAATCTCCTTAAGTGTGGCAACAATCACTCATTCCTACAAACAACCATAACAGTGACTAAATTATTTTTTAAGAATTCATAATCCCCTGGATAGTATATATGTATAGTCTCAGCAACTGCTAGTGGGCACATTTTAAATACAATGATTTAAGGTATAGTAAAATAAAAAAAATGCAGCAGAAATAGAGTAAATGTCAAATCAAGTCTCATTTCTGAGAGAAAACAAAAATGAAACCTGCTTAATATGATGTAGGCTTCAGCAGCAGAATCAAACAAGCACCCCCTAACCCGACTGTCAAGTCATCTTGTCTCGTCCTCGCGCTGAGCTTGACCAGCACACGAGGGCCGTCAGTCTGACAGAGGGGACGTCCCCAACCCAAACGAGAAAAAGGAAAGAAAAAGTCCTCGTGGTTACAACAGCCATTCCCTTTGAAGTGAAACAGTAGTGATTTCAGTGTTTATGCTTTTTGGTTTGATGCACATTGCTCCTGCTGAGGAATAAAGGGAACAGTGGTTGGCATGACTTTTTTTTTCTTTTCCTTCCCCTTTGACTGCATCTCTTTTTCTCTGAGGTTGCTCCTGCTCGTCTTTCTGACACATGAGCGCACGCTCAGTGGCATATAACAGTCCTGCGCGGTGCATGTTTGCAAAAGAGGATGGGGCTAGGTAGTGTTTTTTGTGGGTGCTTATAAGAGTGCTGTCGTGTGCGTTTTACTGAGGTCCATGACTTGATTGGCCTTCACAACTTTTGGGCCAATTGTTGCCTCGTACTCGCGTGCACACTCCGTCGTCGGAACGGCGGCTATCGTGGCTCAGTGAGGTGCTAATGTGGCCAACATGTGAGTTAGCAGAGAGCAGAGCAGCAGCGTGACTGTGCAGAGGTGCGGCGAAGAGGCGCCATTGCAGTCCTTTCCCGCCTCGCAGCGGGAATGTTGGCACAGTACCCCTTTGAACTCTGGAGGACACATGCACTTCTGGTTCTGGAAGCACGTTCCTCCGTTCTGGCAAAGGAGCATCTCCTCATCGCAAAGGTTAGCTGCAAACAGAAGACAGAAGAGAAAGAAGGGGAAGTTGAGCAAAAGGATTTGCAGAAGCTAAACAGGATTGCAGCGAGGAGTTTGAAATCCAGAGCGTTTCAGCAAAGTGACAGCATGACAGGTGATAGAAGGACGGGGAAAGACGTGTGGCAAACAAAGACAGGTAGGAGGAGATAAAAAGATGGGATGTTAGAACTAAATGTGATAGGAAGCAGATGCAGCAGGAAGGGGAGGGCGGTTATTCAGGATAGAAAGAACAAAGAAAAGATAGCAAGAGGAAACCAAGAGGGGAGACAAAATTCTCCATTCTTCTCCTCTGGGACATGAACACATAACACCTGCCTTTTTGTTTCTGCAGCCCTTTTCTCAGTTTTTCTTGAGCCTGCACTTTCTAAGGGTCAAGTCAAAATTGTATCAAACCCAGCAGAAAATACACTGAACGTGGGATATTTTTTTAAAGCTATGATGGGAAGAACAAGTGGCATCATTAGAAGAAACTCGGAGGTAGCTGCGCTGCTCAAGACTCTTGACCTCGAGAACAAAAGGATCCGACTTCTGTTGGGAAGAAAACCTTCTTCTTTCATCTGTGCAGTTTTATTTTTCACCACAAACAATAAAACGTGTAAATTTTAGGATTGATTCAAGGCAACAGTCAAATGTGGCTACATAAAGGATGTATTTGGGGCTTGGTCCTCTAACTAGTAGACAGCAGAGGATGGGGTTCTTCCTAATGGGGTTACGGTGTGACAGAGTCATTAATTAAAAGAGCTGCTGATGCTGCTAATGAGCTACATGATCTATTCCCCCAAACATCTTCAGCGGCACAAGTCACCTGAAAAGGTCCTGAAAAGGTGGCAACGTTATCTTAAACCTCAAATCCTCTAACAGGTGAAATCTGTGACCTTAAACTCACGGTAACAGCCTTGTTTCCAGTAGTATCCTGGCAGGCAGTCGTCACATTTGGCCCCCGTGGCGCCCTCTTTGCACTGGCAGAAGCCCGTGTCGTTACACCGGTCATGAACAGCGCCCATCTGGTTGCAGTTGCACTCTGAAGGGAGAAACAAATTAAAAAAAAAAACATTAAAAATGTTTTTATTTACTTTTTAAATCTTTATTTGACGTTTTCTAAATTTAATGGGGTCTCTGCTTAATGATGGGTCTTTAGCTGGCTAAATTCTGAGGTGTTGTTTAAAATGGAAACAGAAAAGCACCCCGCTGTCTCGTCAGTGTGATGTTCCTGTTCTTTTTTATGTCACAACATTATCAGTTGTGAAAAGTGGACATGTGCCTCAAAAGCGTGGAAAGTGTTAGTAAAGCAAATGTTCCTCCCACCTGTTAGTTTATTAATGCTGCGAGCAGAGCTGTCCCTCAATTTCTGATAGTTGACTCTGGTTTTTTTTCTTTTTCTATTTCATGTTGGATTTCTTGTGATTGCATTTCCAGAGGTTTGTTTGTTTGCAGTTCCCTACCTCTGCATACAAACTGTGGTTGGCTAATTTAGAATTCTGCATAAAATTTTTGTTGGTGGAGCTTCTATCATATCCAGACATCTTGCGCAGGGTTAGTCAGTTTTTTTATTTGTTGCTCTTTATGCATCCCATTGTTTACGTTTCAGATGCCGTCTCAGGCTTGTATGCATAATTTGGAGATAATCTAATAAATCTAATTCTGTCTGGGTATCAAAATATTGTAGATGTGAATTCATTTTGCATTTTGGAATTTATTTCCCACTTTGTCTGCAGAGCATTCATGCAAAAGACGTCTTAAGGTTTACTCGAGTTTACATTTGCAGTCCTTCAATACAATCCACCAGCATGTGTT
This sequence comes from Oryzias celebensis, assembly GCA_014656515.1. NCBI lineage: Eukaryota > Metazoa > Chordata > Actinopteri > Beloniformes > Adrianichthyidae > Oryzias > Oryzias celebensis. Next base: position 7,548,102 of record BNCR01000012.1, read on the forward strand.
TTCTGGTAACTGCAGCTGTCTTCCAGCCTGGAGGAGGCCGGTCTTACTTCCTTTCCATCTAGGTAAAAAAAATAATAAAAGAAGGGTAACAGATGTCCTTTTATGAAAGACAGTATGGCACATCTCAGATGTCGGGTAGAGAGACCACATAGAAATGCAGGTCTGTCTTATCTAATGCTTTCTGAATTGAGATTCAGGGGAGAACAGTTAAAATCCTGAATGAGGTTCAAGGCTCTCGTCAAATATTTTAGCACTGAGCAAACATCTAGAGCCAAAAACTACCTAAAAATCTTGTGAATTTAGCTAGAAGCATTAAAAAAAGCAGTAAAGTGAATCATCTTTTGATCTATTTTAGGAACATTCAGTGGTCTTTTATTATGATTTTGCCATTTTTAGCCAAAATCAAAACCCTGTGTTTCTGAGACACTTTTTGCAGAGTGGCAACAGCTTATTAGCAATTCACCTCTGAATTGTGGGTGGGACTGTTGGCATTGAGCAATCCCGCCCCCTATCCCTCTTTCTGTTGCTGGGAGCTCTCTGATTCCACACTTTCAAACTAGCTTGCAGCCCCTTACAACCCCAACTTAACATTACAGATGCCACATTAAATGGCGAGCAACACTGTAGCTATCCATCTGTACAACACCTAAATCCAATACAAGTCAAAATGGAAATATAACTCTTTTCCCTCTGCATTTGTTTTGTCTGAAATACTCAGAAACGCAATTGTGATCTACATTTTTCTCAATATATCCTCCATCTTTAGAAAAATCCTACAAGAATAAGTTAAACACTGAAGACACAATTTTCTTCATAGGAGGTCTGTATTTACATATACAGTAAATAGATTCTGAAATGTGATAATGGTGGTTTCACACCTTCCCCCTCTTAGCTGTTTCTGGTTTAGATAACCGCTTACTTCAGCCACGCCTGAAAGATTCCTTTTACAGCCTGCACTCATTTTGTTTTAATTAATTGTCTCTTAACCATCAAAGAGTCTCACTCGATTTCCCTTATCTGTCTGTCACCAATGCCCTCTTGGGTATTTGGATGACAGGTTGGGTTCTTGCCCATTTGGATGCATGTTGGTATGACCTCTTCTGCAATTGTTGGATCAGGTTTTGAACCGTAATTCTAAGTACTCACCCCTGAACTGTGGCTGTCCACATTTCACCCACATCTTTAGCTCTTTGCACCATCCATCATTAACCAAGTGTTCTGTTTTGACTCAGTCACTGCTGTCACTGCAGTGATGCCCTGTAACCCGCTGCCTGCTGTTCCTGGACATAGTCCACCTGAATTGCTAACAAACCTCTTACTATTCCAACTCAAATCTGACACTACAGTAGCCTTTAAAGCAAAATAAACCTTCAAGTGCAACTTCAAGGTCAAATAAGATGGAAAAAGAAGAGCTGAATAACGCACTGTTGTAACACACTGGCAGCCTCAACAGTAGCCGGTAGAGGCTCCAGCAACACTGTGACCCCTTAAGGGATTCAGAGAGTTAGAGGGATGGATATAAAAAGTTACTTCATTTTATACTAGAAAAGAAGTGGCTTGACTTGTGTATAATGCCTCCAGTGTGTCTTTTTTTTTCTGACAATTTGAAATGAATTTGTAATTCTGGAGTCAAATTTAAAATCTTTTTACATCTTTATCTGCCTTTATCTCACAGCTGTTAACATTTTCTATTTTTAGCCTAACATTTTAGGATACTTGAAGAAACATGTTGTAAGGTAAATATTAATTCCCAGCCTTAGAGTTTTATTTTTGGGATAAACAAAAAAAGAACTTTATCTTTTCGGTAATTTTACATCCCTTAGACTTAAATTGAGGACTCACTTTATGTCTAAACCTTGCTGGTAATTATCATCCAAATTTAGTTTATAAACAGTCCGGAGCAAATAAAAAATGATAACGAAATCCACAAATCTCCATTTTTGTTTGTCAGTAAAAAAAAAACAAACAAAAAACCATGAAAAAACCTATCATGATTTGATATAATTCATGCATGTGTTTTTTGCATCAAACAAGATCAGATTTTAAAATTAAATGCATTGTAAAATATTTATACATCAAAACTGGCACAAAGCTGGAAGCCCCAGATTAAAGCAATTACAGCAGTGCTGTCAAAAATCCTGCTCGTGGGTCATTTCCATTTTTGTGTGGTCTCTGTGTGGCCTACTGTGAGAGAATGTGTGTGAGAATGCAAATCTGGGTTTCTTTTTTTTTTAAACTTTCTGCCCGAGAGACGCTTGATTGAACCGATTCTTGTTGCCACACTCGGCGTGCCAGCGAGCTGGCAGATGAGCCGGCGGGGCCTTATTTGTGCTGACTCCAAGGCCTTGCCCTGTGTGTGCCCTGACCGTTGCAAGTTTACCCTCCAGCCCCCTGCAGTCCACCTACAGATGGATCCAATCAACACCAGATTTGATCTCCACAGTTATGCGGACAGATTGACCTCTGATCAGGTTTTGTGTTCCGCAGCAAAAACAAAACAAAACAAAACAAAAAAAAAACGATTAAAAGCAGGTTTTTAACAAATATTTTTTTGTCTTCATTTTCTTCAAATCTATAAAAATGAATGTTTGTTTTTGTTTCTGAGCATCAAACACTGCATTTGGTTGGAGTTAAAAGCGCCTGCTTTCTGCTTTAAGGTTGCTGTAGGCTGTTCTCATGACAGTGTAGAGCTTTTTTGGATTTGAATGGATATTGCTGTTCATGCAGCTTCAGGGTAGCAGAACAACACCTTTAAAAAATGTTGTCCTGTTTCTGAACACATCGCTGTAGCTGCACAAGAGCAGTTTGAGGCAGAAGAAACCTAATTGGAGAGCTTGGAGTGCCGTTTCATCCTCGGTCAAACGTCCAGTGAAAAAACAGTTTGTGACTCTACACTGAAAAACTGAAGAATCATCTGGCTCACCTGCAGATAGTAGTTTCAGTTTGTTTAATAAATGTTGTTTAATTTCTTTGTTAAAGTTGCTCCCTTTCTGGCGTCAAATTCATTCATTCCAGCTTTGAGAGCTTCTTTTTTTTCATTCGTTTGTTCAAAAGCACTCCCGGCATCACAGTTTGTAATATTAAAGAGACAGTTTTCTATTAAACTGAAAGATGTAATGTTTTTGCTGTCTCACATCATCAACAAATTTATTAAAAGAAATTATTCAAATAAATAAATAAAAACATGCAGGTATAACAACAAAAACATATTTTAAATATTTAAAAAATGCCACAAACTCATAAAAACTGATATTTTGGACAAATATGTCAATGTATTTAATTAGGTTAACTTCCTTTCAACTGCTTTTTATTAAAAGATTGACAGAACAGAGACATATAGAAGCTAATTATTTGCAAAAGTGTGATGAATTCTTTTTTAAAGTTCTTTTCAATAGTTGTGATTTCTTTTCCAAACAGTATTTATTCCAGGCTCAGTTAAAAATAAGAAAAATCTGATTTTCAAATTCATCTTCTTTTGCAAGATACAGTATTAATTTTATGTAAAACTGCAGTAGAAAGATTTTACAATCCAAAAGTGCTAAGTAAATTTTATTGTAAATCAATAGGAATAATTAATGATGTTTTTGTAGCAAACTGACTTCATTTTCTAAACTAATGCGAAAGGAAGTAACAACATAGTTCTTCTTTTTATGTTTTGTTCTATTCATAGTCTTCCCTGTACTTGCAGATTTGCACAAATCCTTTAAATGTTGAATGCAGGACTAGGAATGAGTCTTAAAGTATTTCAGATAAAATGATCAGAGGAGGTTTAGATTTTTTTTTTGTTTTGGAATTGTTTTTGTTTATGCACCAAGCTATGATTCTTGCACTAGCATCATTTCATAATTCTGTTTCTAAACTGTCCGTGTCAGTTTTAAATGTAACAGTAGAGTCTTGTTCTCTTTTCAACCAGACGTGTTCAAACTCCACCACAGCGCTGATGCACCTCCAGCATCCCCCTCTCACATTCTCTGACTGTCTCCCAGCAGACTGACCGATGCAGACGTTCTCATCATCCAGCTCGGCAGAGGCGTTGCGGAAGTATCCCAGTCTGCAGTGTTGGCAGTTCTGGCCTCTGGTGTTGTGCTTGCAGCTGACGCACGTGACGATGTTCAGGTAGTCGATGTAGCTGCAGCGGTTGGAGTGGCCGTAGCACTCACAGTCTGCAACAGAGAAGGCAGACTTGGGTTTAGCTGTACAGCGAGGGCAGTGATTTAATGTTGACCTCAACATTTAGAGGATGAAAAATAGACGGGATGTTTATTGGATTTGTAGAATAATTGGATGACAGCAAGGAAAGATGAATAATCTGCACTGAGAGATATGTCTGCTTTAGTTTTAGATCTCAGTTTAAAGAATGGATGGGTGCCTGTGTGTTTTATGAGGCACCTCTATCACTCAATATTGGCTCAATAAAGACAGGCCAATCCCTCCCCATTACTACACTCACAGCTTTGCTGAGTCTGCTCTGCTGGGCTGCAATGATTACTGATGGGAATTCCACTGTCCTGAGTGTGTGTGTGTGTGTGTGTCTGTGTGTGCACCTGTCTGTGGTACGTACATGCCATCAGAGGGAATGTTAATTGTGTCTGGGAATTTAATTATATCACAAGATGAGTAGATTATAAAGGATTTAGAGGTGAGTGGTACAAAGACTGAGTGTTTCAAGTCTGTACCTGAAACTGACACAAGTCTGACCCAAGCCTGACAGAGGACTGACTCCTGAGATCAAAGGTAAGAACATTCCTAGTACTTATCGCAAATAAATTCCCTCAAAATCAATGGAAAATGTGTCTTTGTAAGCACTTTAAAGTCCCACTCCAACTATATTTTTAGCTATTGATCTGTTTCCAGTGGTCTTTTAATCATGATTGTGCAGTTTTCAGCCAAGAAAAACCCAAAAAACTGTTTTCTAGGACATAGTTTCTGCAGAGTGGTAGTAGTTCATCAGAAATTCCTTTCTTAGTTGTGAGTTGGATTGTTGGCACAGAAGGAAGCCTCCACTGATATCCCATCACCCCTTTATTTACACTCTCTCCCACTAGTTTATGCTCTGGATTGTTTAAAATAAATGACGCATTTATGGGCAAAATGAGTCAATTACTGTTACTAAATTAGGTGCAAAATAAAGAGACGGAAGGCCTGTATTGTGTCATCCCACATTGTTGCATGCAGCAAAACACAAAAACAAAAACAGTTTGAGAAGATTTGAATTAAATTCTTAAAACTGTGGCTCATACAGGCTTGGAGAAAATGGTTATAACATTAAATAAAATTTTAAAATGAACCAAACATTTCGTTTTACAATCGTGATTTCATTATGAAACTGTATGCTTGTTTGTTGCAAAAAGTCAAAATTATTACAAAGAAATAATGAACACATTTACTAAAAAACAATGATTGAAAAAACTTTTCAGCTCAGCAGCTGGGCGTTTATTCTTTTAACCTAACACATCTATTTTTAACTACATATTCTTTTTTGAAGATCTACTCCAATGAAAATCATGTAATTAGTGCTTTTAAGTTTTTCTTGTAGCATTTTCCTTATGATGGAGGGCATATATAAATGAATTTGAGCTTAAGAAAGCTTGGAGTGTTTCTTTATTTACAATATTGTGAATCTGGAGTAGATGAAAAAATACTGATGGAAAAGGCTTGTAGTTGTTATGTCAAATCTATAACCACTTTGCAGAAAGTATGTTCTAGAAAACCACAGGTTTTGGATATAAACGGCATAATCATAGTTAAAAGACCGCCGAGAACGCATTGAAAATAGATCAAAAGATGATCGCAGTGGGACTTTAGGTTGCTGTTTTTTGGATCTTTTGTTTATTTAAAAAAAAAAAGTTCAGGTCCAAAGTAATGTAATGGGTACATTTTGTGTTCAACTTAATCAATTACAGCTTTAAAACTGTCAATTAGCCACAACCTCAATTAGTCTGCAGGGAGCAGATGCTTTAGACCACAACAAGAAACTTAAGCTTTTGAGGGTGTAATGTCTTATTTTAGGTTCTGAAAATTTACGTCTGAACAACAGGGAAAGTTTACCAAAGCCTGGGTTACCACCGGAATTGTGGAATTGTAGTAAGACTCAAAATACACTATAACATTAACCTTTTTGCATGTGCTCACCAAATCCATATTTTTTTGGTTTGAACAATACATACCAGATTTTAATTGAATCAGAGCTCCATATAATTTTCTTGACATTCTTGGATTTTTGTTTTTTTTAAAGCTGTGGTTCCACATGCTTTATAAACTGAGACTAGAACCTGAATTTCATACCCAACTACCTAACCTAAAGAAAGAATGAGGGAAAATGAAGAAGTGAGTGAGACCTCTGTTGAATTTTTCTCCAGAGAGCGAAACAAAAACCTGGTATTGGGTCTTGCCGGATGTACACTGTGCACCGAGAGGCAGAGGTGCATTGCTCTTCTATTATTTTTGGCAAAGGCTTGTTCCTAATTAAGGTTTTATTAAGCTTTAAAAGTTAGCTGCAGTAGTTTGCTGCAAGGAATCACTGTCCTCTAAAGAGACGTTTACCAGGCATGTTTATGCAAATACACATTTAAATGCACATTAAAAAGTCGGAGTTTAGCTTTTTAATCAGCCATCACATTATTATTTTATTATTGTTTGGTTGATGATTCCAGCTCAAAAATTCATGAGGTGGTTTAAAGGAAGCCGGCATGAGGAGCACCATAAAGTGCCTTTCTCAGCACTGAGGGAACCATGGCAGCGATGGGGGAGTGTGTGTGTGTGTGTGTGTGTGTGTGTGAGTGTTTGGAGGGGGGACTACCTAATTAAATATAAATGGCCAATTACTTCACAGACTAGAAAGGCAACAGTACATTGTTTCACAAATTAGCATTAAGAGTCTAGCTGCTGCTTTATTGGCATTTATTAGCTGTGAATTCTTTTTGCTAAAAGATGGTTTTATTGGGTGACAGAGGACCTGTTTCCTTTCAAGGCGATGCTCTTCCAGGCACAAATGTGTATTTTCTTAGTCCTGACCATAACAGAAACATGTCAGCATGGGTGAAGATCTAAAATGAACTGAAAAGTGCAGATTCTTACCTTAGTAGCGCAACACAACCATGCAGGGAAAGAATGAGCAAAATAAAAATGAAAGGAATTTCTCTACAGTTTTTTTTTCTAAAAACTCCTTTTTATAAAAAAAAAAAAAACCCAACATAAAACCAATATTCCAAAAGAATTCATTAAGCTAGAGACTCCTCCTGGTTCTGAAATGCAGGTCTCTTACCTTTGAAATCATCATATATGATTCCAAACAACTGTTTGGCTTGGGGCTCTCCTGAGATCAAGAGTTGCAGAAGCCCTTGGGGGTTGAAGGATTCTTGGTTTAGGATTTTTATTCACATCATTCACAGGCTTCAGCCTCCTACAGCTTTTTACAGTTTCACAGCTGGAGCTAGCATTGCCTAGGGGTCACTGTTGGTTCTACAGAGGGTCTAATGAAAGAGGATCCCACTACATTTTTGTCTAAGAGAAGGAGCTTACTTTGTTCTATGAAGCTGAAACATCCAAGTGTTTCATAACTGATTGGACAAAATATATGTGCCAAAAGTGTCTTCAAGCCAAATCTCATTCTGCAGATCTATTTGTGGATTATGTGATTGGCAGTTAAGTGAGGCTTTTTAAATACATGTCCATAATTTAATATTTTAAATCAAATTTGATAGAGTAAGTGGAATTGGAAAATGATATGAGATTATTTTGACAAAAAAACCTCAAGTAAATTCCAAGAGACACAGATGAACTTACAACTGTCAGCCTGAATCTTGATAAATTTGAGCAGCCAGTTATGAATCACTAGAAGATTGCATCATTCTTGAGCTCTACCTTTCCTTTTCTCTCTTTCTGTCTCCTCTTCCTCTTTACCAGAAGTGTGCTTTGTGGTCCCGTGACCTCCTCTTTCGCTCTCTGATTTTTCATGGTGCGCTACAAACGAGCCGCAAGACAAAAATCAATTTGTATTTATGTAGCACGGGTTACCATTGGGTCTTTGACCACAGTAGAGACCGTAAAGAATACCAACAAATTGACAGCTTTCACAGATCAGTGAAAAAGCTTTTTTATACCGCATCCTTTTTTGTGGAATAAGTGCACAACAGATCCATAATTTGTTAATCCATCAAGTTATGGGACTCTGTATGCTTTATTGATTTGAACATGGTGTTAAAATTTTATTTCAAGGATGGTTACAGCATGAAACATGTATTTATGATCACGCTTCTAACCTCTGTTGTTGTTGTTTTTTGTGATTTTCAGCATCAAGAAATATCTAAAATAAATAAAATTGTTAAAAATAATTAAAATGGTATAATATGTATTGTTGATTCCTTTGTATGCTCCTTGTGTAAGTGGGAAACTACCTATAGAGAACAATATCAACTTTAGAAAACACAATAATAACATACTCCCTGCAAGTAAGATGCAAAGTTTGTTTTAATGAAGATATTACAAAATAGAATCATTGCATTTTAGGTTTCCTCTTTTGCTGCAGTGATCACTTTAATTCAGAAAGTGGTGGCCTTCTTAACGGTATCCTGTACTGCAGTTGTTCAATGCTTCACTAAATAACTTAAATGTACATTTTTATTTCTTAAAAGCAGGAAAAATATAGTAGACAGGGACTCCCTTTTCCTAATATGCACTCGAAAAACATAGAAGACCATATTATGACATGGGGAATCAAATACCAGGACAAATCAAATCAAAGTATCTACCAGTCCAGATTAGATTTCTGTGAACCAATCTAATTTACAACTCGGGATCAAATTTACAAGTGCAAATTGAATCTTAAGTGCAACTCCTGCACTTCTAACTGAAAGTCTAATGGACATGTTCATTTTTCCAACCATTTGTATTTCTAGTTACGTTGTACTCTGTGGGAGAGGGGGTTTGGGCCTTGACAACCAAACTTTGTACAGTGAAGGAACCCACTGTTTTGTGAAAAGTTTACTTTAACGCCTAACGTAACCAAAATATCTCTACCAGGTATACTGTTTGGTATTCAGATGCCAATGCAGCAGTTTTGTACTTCAGGAAATGTGTTTTTAAGTTCAGAAGTTGACTTGTCTTCCTAAAACTTTTGTGTGAATCTTTTTAAAGTTGTATGTCACTTAAGAATCAATGCATGTGGATTAGAATACACTTGTGAAAATTGCAGTCGCTGATTGCTACTGGTGCTTTGTGGTCTTTGTGTTGCTCATTTACCTTCACTTTCCAGTCGGTGGTGAAATGATGGCCTATAGGTCCGATGCACATGTTGATGTCCATGCAGGTTATGTGACCAATACGAATTATGACCTCCATGTGAACTATGAGCCCCATGCGAGTGATGTTGGCTATGAGTTTTGTGGGGGCTATGGGTGTTATGAGTATTTTGAGTTTCATCTTTTTTATGGGTCCGATGTGAACTACCACTTTCATGTCCACCAGTCTCATGTGAACTATGACTTAAATGCAAACTTCCATGATGGGTCTCATGTGATCTAATTTCATGTGAGCCATGACTTCCATGTGGAATCCCGTGAGAGCTATGACTTAGATGTGAGTTATGACTCCCATGAGGATTCTCCTGTCCGCCAGTCTCATGTGAGCTATGACTCCCATGTGGACTTTCTTGTGACTTATGACTTGCATGCAAACTTCCATGACTGATTCCATGTGTACTGTGACTTCCATGTGCGCTCTGACTCCCACGATGTGTCTCATGTGCGCTATGACTCCCACGATGTGTCTCATGTGCGCCATGACTTCCATGAGGAGTCTCATGTGCGCCATCATTTCCATGTGGAGTCTCATGTGTACTATGACTTCCATGAGAAGTCTCATGTGCGCCATGACTTCCTTGAGGAGTCTCATGTGCGCCATGACTTCCTTGAGGAGTCTCATGTGCGCCATGATTTCCATGAGGAGTCTCATGTGCGCCATGACTTCGTTGAGGAGTCTCATGTGCGCCATGATTTCCATGAGGAGTCTCATGTGCGCCATGACTTCCTTGAGGAGTCTCATGTGCGCCATGACTTCCTTGAGGAGTCTCATGTGCGCCATGACTTCCTTGAGGAGTCTCATGTGCGCCATGACTTCCTTGAGGAGTCTCATGTGCGCCATGACTTCCTTGAGGAGTCTCATGTGCGCCATGACTTCCTTGAGGAGTCTCATGTGCGCCATGACTTCCATGTGGAGTCTCATGTGCGCCATGACTTCCATGTGGAGTCTCATGTGCGCCATGACTTCCATGTGGAGTCTCATGTGCGCCATGACTTCCATGTGGAGTCTCATTTGTATTGTGACTCCCACGATGTGTCGCATGTGCGCTATGACTTCCATGAGGAGTCTCATGTGCGCTATGACTTCCATGAGGAGTCTCATGTGTATTGTGACTCCCATGATGTGTCTCAAGTGCGCTATGACTTCCATGAGGAGTCTCATGTGCGCGCTGACTTCCATGAGGAGTCTCATGTGTATTGTGACTCCCATGATGTGTCTCAAGTGCGCTATGACTTCCATGAGGAGTCTCATGTGCGCGCTGACTTCCATGAGGAGTCTCATGTGTATTGTGACTCCCATGATGTGTCTCATGTGTATTGTGACTCCCATGATGTGTCTCAAGTGCGCTATGACTTCCATGAGGAGTCTCAAGTGCGCTATGACTTCCATGAGGAGTCTCAAGTGCGCTATGACTTCCATGAGGAGTCTCAAGTGCGCTATGACTTCCATGAGGAGTCTCAAGTGCGCTATGACTTCCATGAGGAGTCTCAAGTGCGCTATGACTTCCATGAGGAGTCTCTAGTGCGCTATGACTTCCATGAGGAGTCTCTAGTGCGCTATGACTTCCATGAGGAGTCTCTAGTGCGCTATGACTTCCATGAGGAGTCTCTAGTGCGCTATGACTTCCATGAGGAGTTTCGTGTGCGCTATGACTTCCATGAGGAGTTTCGTGTGCGCTATGACTTTCATGAGGAGTTTCGTGTGCGCTATGACTTCCATGAGGAGTTTCGTGTGCGCTATGACTTCCATGAGGAGTTTCGTGTGCGCTATGACTTCCATGAGGAGTTTCGTGTGCGCTATGACTTTCATGAGGAGTTTCGTGTGCGCTATGACTTTCATGAGGAGTTTCGTGTGCGCTATGACTTTCATGAGGAGTCTCGTGTGCGCGCTGACTTCCATGAGGAGTCTCGTGTGCGCGCTGACTTCCATGAGGAGTCTCGTGTGCGCGCTGACTTCCATGAGGAGTCTCGTGTGCGCGCTGACTTCCATGAGGAGTCTCGTGTGCGCGCTGAGTTCCATGAGGAGTCTCGTGTGCGCGCTGACTTCCATGAGGAGTCTCGTGTGCGCGCTGACTTCCATGAGGAGTCTCGTGTGCGCGCTGACTTCCATGAGGAGTCTCATGTGGGCTCTGACTTGCATGAGGAGTCTCATGTGGGCTCTGACTTCCATGAGGTGCCTCATGTGCGGCATGAGGAGTCTCATGTGCGCTATGACTTCCATGAGGAGTCTCATGTGCGCGCTGACTTCCATGAGGAGTCTCATGTGGGCTCTGACTTCCATGAGGTGCCTCATGTGCGCCGTGTCCACCAGTTTCATGCGAGCTATGACTTCCATGAGAAGTCTTGTGGCCTCCAGTTTCACCTGCATGTGGAGTTTCATTTCCACCAGTCTCATGTGACCTTTGACTTTCCTGTGGAATTTCATGTGATCTGTGACTTCCATGAGAAGACTCGTGTCCACTACTTGTTTCATGAGAGCCATGACTTCCATGAGTCTTTTGTCCACTGGTTTCATGTGAGCTATGACTTCCATGTGAAGTTTCATGTCCACTGGTTTCCTGTGAGCTATGACTTCCAAGAGTTGACTCGTGTCTGCTACTGGTTCCATGTGAGCTATGACTTCCATGAGGTGACTTGTGTCCATCACTGGTTTCATGAGAGCCATGATTTCCATAAGTCTTTTGTCCACTGGTTTCATGTGAGCTATGACTTCCATGATGAGTCTTGGGTTTGTCATTCCCATTAGAAACATGACTTTCATGAAAGGCCCCACGTGAGATTTGACTTTCATGAGAGATGTCATGTCCACCATTTGCATGATTTTCCATGTGACTTTCTTGTGGAGTCACAAGTGAACCGTGAGCTCCTTGTGGAGTCTCAAGTACACCAGCTTCATGTAAGCTATTTCCATCTATAGTCCAATGAGAGCTGTCACTTCCATGAAGAGTCTTTTGTTCTCTATTCTCCTGTGAGGTATGAGTCCCTTGAAGATTTTTATGTCTGTCAGTTACTTTTGAGCTATATTTTTCATCTGAACTTTGAGTCTTATCTGAACCAGTTTCATGAGGTCCAATGTCACTTGAGCCATGATGTCCATTTACATCATGGCTCCCATGTGAATAATGGGTATTTGTTGAGCCACGGGTCCCAGGCAGTTGTTCAACAGATGAATGTTGGGCTGAGACATCGGGTTGTCAGAAGCAAAAATACAAAAAGAAGACAAACATTTTATTTTCCCAATATGTTCACCCATACAGTTGTAGTACACTAAGCTGTTCTAACACTAGCTATAAACTAGGCACTGTTTACGGTCTCTCTTTGCACATTAATATCCTGTTGATTATATTTTACGGCCATAAATCCCATTGTTTTTTAGATTTATTGAAATCCGATGAGGCCTAATGAAGATGATGTGCACATTTTCAGAATACCCAGCATTTTTGACCGTTTTCATCCATTTTGTGATTCTTTGTCAAGCAAACCTCTACATATTACACATGGAGTCTTCACTAAATTTGCACATATGTTTCTTTTATAGCTTTCCTGGCTTTGTTATAACAATGTCACATGAGACATGGCAGATTGGACTTTTCCATTCACTCACTGTTACTCAATGAACACATTAGAGTGATGGTAACAGGATGCTAATAAAGGGATCAGTCAGTTAACCACATAGACGTCTAGATACAGTTTGGCATGCAATCAAGAGCTTAACCCTTTAAGACTGGAGCTGTCACTGGTGACATCAAATAACACCACTTTTAGAATAATTTTTCAAACCTTTTTGCAATCAACGTAATTCCAAAGGGTTCTAATGCGGACAAAGCACATTAGCCAGTATATTAGCACAGTCATTTTTTAACTGCATTAGAATCAGTTTGAATGACGTAAACAGTTGAAGAACTATGGTAGATCACAGAATGCCAACACTGGAGAAAAGGCTAAAGCCATTACCTTCCTGGCCAAAACAAACTTCCTTTATGAGCTAGGCCTTACTTAGGAGGATCAAGTGGGTAAAAATTCCAAAATATTAGCACTACTTTGCTCCTTCACTTTCTGTGGGCTTGTTTTAGTCAAAGCATGAGTGACATGATTGACATGTTAAAAAATAAAGGATGCTGTGACACCATGCACCCATTTCACAGTAGAATTAGCTTTATCTTCATTCAAGCACAGGTTGAACTGCTTGTGTTGCAGCTAAAGTGGCAAGCAAAAAGCTATAGTTTCAACAAGCACAAACCACAGAAGATTAAAACTCACTGCTGCTAACTGAACTGTAAAGATTTAAGAACGTTTGAAAGAGATCCCCTTGCTCTCAGCTTCTCCTGCATCATGTTTAGATGATGTTCTCGTTTCGTGGTCATGACTGTCATATTGTCTGTTTCCTAAATTTGTGGTGGTCGGAAAAACCATAATGACTGCACTTTTGTGAACCATAAAAAGATGAATGAAGCATACAATTTATGATTCCTCTCTTTTGAAATTCTCAAAGCACATTTTCGCCCAGAAATTTTGATCTATGCTGGTAATACTTCTTTAATGAATGTGCACAAATATACTGCAGTTTAATCATGGATTTTCTTCACAGCGTTCTATAAAGATAAGTTACATAAAGATTTCTATCCCAGGTATGCCATTCTCCTTCTCCTTCCCATGTGTCTATACCGAGATGAGGTTGCCGCTTCACTTCATGGCCATGAGCATCATTTGCGTGTTTGTCTATACTGGGTTGAGTTAAACCACAGTAATCGTTGCTCAAAGGGAGAGATAAAATGTATAAAATAGCCACAGGTTTTCAAACTTGTAGGTTTTTTCTATCATCTATGTTGTCCTAAAGATCTACCACTATACAATAAACATACCTCCTGTGTCGTAATTCTCTCCTCCTTGAGTTTTCTCTCCATGTTGGACTGACATGGTTGTATGGGGGTTGTTTGTGTGTCCTTCCAACATGTGGGAAGCTGTCATACCACAGTGTCACAGTGAAAGAAACTATACATCTTTGCCATTTTCCTTGCTTGGATCAACTAGTGCTTGTTTTTACTACTTGGGGTCATCTACTAAGGAGCCACTACACTGCAAATAAAGCAAATACCTGCATGTTCAGCCTTTGAATGTTCTTCTTTTTTGTGTTCAGGTGCGGTTGTTCTGTGGCCAACACTGCTGTGCCCCTCAACCGTGTGGGAGTCTTCCAAACCACAAGCATTAGCAAAGCAAGCATAAATATAATAAGCAAGTCATCGAAACATTTTTTAAAAAAATCAAATTTCTTTTTTTGTTAGCTTTTGTTTGAGTTTAATTTGAGTTTACTGCAGGAACACTTTTGCAGCTACAAACAAAAAAAAAGGAAAACGTTGTTATCAGCGTTGCTTCCTGTGTGCTGCTCTTCATGGCTCGCTGTGGTTGTGGTTTTGTGGCCATGAATCTCACGTGTGTGAAACTCAAGCATGTGGGAGACTGTCAAGTCACAGTTTAAGAATAGGTATGAGACATATCCAGAGACTAATGCTTTCTTATTAAATTATTTTCTACCTTAAAATTGATCCCAAATGAGAAATTAAATGCCAAGATGTTTTTATTATGAACATTTACTAAAGCTGAATTGCATTTTGATACCGTTTATTACCAACCGTTTTGATAACCATCAACATTTGACAGTAATAATAATGAACCGCAAACAACTTGCTGCCTCTTTTTGTAACGTTACCCCCTCCCATACTTTATCCTTATTATTCATCCTCTAATTTTTTGACCCTCTTTTTCTTCCTTTGTGTGTCACTATCACCCATCTTTAAAATGCCTCTATCTCTTTTCTTTTCAATCCAGTTTCTGTTTCTGTGAAATGTTAGCGTTGTTTTACCAATTAATATCCATTACTTGTTTTTTCTTAAAGTTTCTTCATATTACTTTTTAAAATGAGGCTGCATTCTTCTTCCTTATCCACTATTATGTAAAAACTTTTCAGTATTAGAGTTTTAATAGAGTCAGCAGGCATGTAGATTGAAGGATTAGTTTTCACAAAATACTCTCAAAATTAGTTTATAGTCCATGTATTTATACCATCATGCATTTATAGCAAGCAATGATTACCATAAGGTTTCAACACTAATGATACATGTCAACAAATTTCCATTTTTATGTAATAAATATTATATTGTAGCAAATCCTTATTTGAGGCTAAAAAGACGTGGAACAGTAGCTGCGTTTCCAGTACACATATGTGCAAAACTTTATCGAAATTCTAGAAATTTAGAATAAGCACAATTTTGCAAATACCATTTCTGATAAAATCATGTTTGTGCGAATAAACACAAACCAAGTCATGCGAGAAGTCAGTCAAAAACATGATAATTAATGGATGGGAACAATATTTTGATTTACAGCAGATACGTGGTGTTATTGTATTGTTTTAAGTTGATTATGTTCAAGAACTACAAAGGTGGATGACGTCACAGAAGTGACGGGCGCATTCTGCATAGCAAGACACAGAGACACGTGAGAAGCCTGTTCAGCAAAATAAAAAAAAAAAAACGTTCTAACAAGCATTCAAATTTCTGGCATCTAGCCATCATCATCATCTGTCAAAGGAGATAACATAGCTCCTTCTTACACATGGGAGTGGCTGCGAATGAAGCAATTTTGGTAAATCGTGGATGGTGATTTTGCAGAGAAGCTGTGCATCCTACATATCCACATGACACGCTATACTTTGGATGAACTGCTGTGGGACCTCTTGTGACGCCTGCTGAGCGATGCCCAATGCAGCTAGTTCCTACTAAAAAGGGGTCGCGTGACTCATTAAATAGAAAAAAAAAATGTTTCCTTTGCAGTTTTGCTAAATATGTCATTTTTGCTGTGCCTCAAAAACCATCTCCTCCAAGAGCAAAAATGTCTTTCGATTAATGCGATTTTTTTTTTTTTTTTTTTTTTTTTCTTCAAATAGTCATGTTTTTATTAAACATTTTTACTATTGCAAATCCAATTTTTGCAATTTCATAGTGAATGGAAACACAGCTAGCGATACACATAATTTAGAAATTAAAATATTGTAAAATGAGTCCAAGAACATTTTATGATATTGGGTACAAGTTTGAAGCATTTTTACTGTGATATATATATATATATTTTATATATATTTTGTTTTGTATCCCACTCCCCCTCTTCCTCCTCACCTTCCTCCCCATCCTTGGAGGAAGCTGTTGCTTTGTGGCCGTCAGCTCCACGCTCCTCAGAATTGCGGGGGCCTGGCGCACCAAAGATATTATTAACAAACAGTGATGCATCTCTGTTTGTGGCTTTCAGAGCAAAAACTGTTTTCCTGATGAGATATCTTTTCCTTTCTGTGCACCTGCTCTTCATGCTCAGTTGATGTTTATTTCAACACAAGTTTCATCCATGTAAACTTCTTGGGACTAAAGAAATTAAATAGAAAAAAAAAATAAATGTTTTTTTTTTTTTTTTTTTTATGTTTGTAGCAATGTGTATGATTTATAGCCTCTAAATCCTGAACACTCCATGAAAATGAAATTCCTATTTGCTATTCTATTAGGAATCTAAAATCCTATTGTACAAGATAAATCGATGATTTCATAAACCTTTTGCATTCTAGATTGTGGAACTGAATGACAAACCGTTCATTTATGCTATTTCAACACGACAAAGCTTGTCGTCCCACGTTAATGAGCTTATTTGTTTGTAATTACATTAGGTTTTCAGTCATTATGAGCGCAGTGCCAGCATGCCGCGATGGCATCCTGATAACTGTAGCAAATGATTAAAGCTGAACAATGTCAGATGGCGAACAATGATGTCTCTATGTAAGCAGCTGCTGAGTTAAGCAGCCGAGTGGGGCTGGCAAACCTCACATTCTTCATTAGAACATATATTGTCGACTTTAATGACGCAACTGGACGAAAACGAGATTACACATTAATGCCGACTTTCATTTACCTGATTTGTTTTTTGTTTTTTCCCAGCAGTTTAGACAGGAAGCTTGAAAACCACAATCAATTGTGACAACATACAGTAAATGGACATTATATACGACTTTACAGGCTTGTAGTTTATTTTTTAGAAGTTATTCTTTTTTACTAAGTACTCAAAACGTTATCATGTACTAATAATTAATACTTTTTAAAAAGAATTGACGCCTGAATGTTTTCCTTCATCTGCTTTCTTTACAGCCAGTCATGTTTGTTGCAGTTTGTTTTTTGTTAGTGTGAAAGGCACACTATAAAGACATTTCTGTATGATCTAGCTGACCAGCATAGTACAAACAGTGTACATCTTCTAAAGTTCCATGTAACTGTTATTACCAGTAACTTTGCTCGTTATGTGGTGACTTCCTCTAGGAGTTCATTAATTTTCTGTGATTGATGTGGTCAGAAATGGCTCACTATGTGACAGCTTTTTCAAAAAACCCAGTTGTGATAGCTGTGGTGTTTTGTGACTTTTTATTTCATCTTTGCTGTGATGGTTGCAATAAAAACAACAAAAAAAATACGCTTAGTTCTCCGTATTTGGATCCAGACACCTTGTTTTCTTTGTTTACGCTGTTTGACAATTGTGAAATCTCTGATTCTATTGCAGACCAAATGAGAACAAAGTCTGGTCTTTTTTAGTAAATTTTAGGATATTAATTTAAACAAAGGTGACTAAAGTCTTAGACACGAGCACTTGTTTGGTTTGATCTTTATGGGTCAAGACAGGAAACTTGAAAGCTGAAATCAAGTGTGACAACATACTGTAAATAGACCATTATGTACAACTTTAGAGGACTTATAATGCCTGCATCACACCTACCTCATTCTAACTTACCCTCACGTTTTGTAACTGTTTGCTACAACTACAATGTGAAGGAAAACTGACTGTCCAGCAGCCTAAAAACCAAAGTAAAGGAGAGAAACATGAGGACATAAGAGCCATACACTGAGTGTTTTCTTCTAAATGCTTTTTTTCATCGGTCAGTTCCTGATTTTTGGCAACTTTGCCTCTAAAAAGCTGCTGATACAAGTGCTAATTGCTAACATTCAGAGGTGCACTGTTAAAGTAAACCAGATAAGTGAAGGTTTGGTATTTTTTTTGGAATCCTGGCACCAATGAATCCCTTAATCTGATTTGATCCCCTTTCTTGACAACACCTTTTTCTTTATATATATATTTTTCAACATCGACTTGATTAAAAAAAATTAACTGAAACAAGAACTAATCAGTTGAAGTCCCACTCCGATCATCTTTTGATCTATTTTTAAAAAATTCCCAGTGGTTTTTGAATTACGATTATGCTGTTTTTAGTGAAAATCCGAAAACCCGGCTTTCTGCAGAGAAGCAGTAGTTCATTAGAAATTTGCTTCAGTTATGAGTGTAACTGCTCCCACTTCCTGTCATCCATCTGTTTACAAGTTCCCGCGCTACCTTCTAGCCCCTCACGCCCCCAACCTAACATCAAAGGTGCAACAATAATCTAAAAGCCATCCAGTCGTACAGTTTTGAGCCAGATGCAAGCTGATGAGAAAATACAGAAAAATGCATTTTTATGGTTAATTATCTTAATATATGTCCATCATTAGAGAAATGTCACAAACACCACTTTTATCAGAGTGGGTCTTTAAGAGAAATCTACTTCATTATTACAATGAATTACAGGTAGTAATGGCCACTACAAAGGAGGTACTTTTACTTTCAGGTTTTCCTTCTGGGTGCAGCGGCTCCTCCTCCGCATTCGCCTCCACATGTGCAGATGAAGTTATGGGTTTGTGGCTGTAAGACTTATGCACATGTTTCTCAGCCTTTCTGTGGTCTGACACTGCCATTTACACAAAAAGCATAAACAGGAGGGTGGATTTTATTTGCCCTTTTCTCAGGACCCTGAGCAATAAATAAGCAACAAGCTGATTCTTTTTTGGTGTGTATTTTTTACTGCAACCTGCTGTCTCTTTTTCATTTCTAACCCATCAGCTTCAGTGACTGTCTGAAACGAATGTATGATGATGATGCTGCCGGTGCCAGAATTGGGATTTGTTGGCTGCCAGTGAAGAGATCAATGTGTATAGATTTCAGTTTTATGGTGATATGTTTCTCTGCAAGCTGTCAAGATCCGGAATAAAAGATTATGTTGTGCATTTTGCTTAAGCAAAAGTAGAATGCACAACATAAATCTTGCACATCTTCAGCAAATACCTGTCATCTCAGACGCTTTTTCAATTTGCTCCCGACCCTGTCTACCGCACGCGCTCGCAGGAGCTTCCACGAGTCTCGTACAAAGACTTGTGGGAAACTGAGACGCCACAGTCATAATTAACATAACAAGAACAGACATCTCTTGGGGTATTTTACAAGCTTTTCCTCAGCTGCCCAAACAAAAAGAACTTTATAATTAGGCTGATACTGCAGTGGGTATAGATTGTTGATGGCGTGTGCCTTCTTCCCCTCTTCTTCTGTGATCCAACTTTTCTTTTTTCTCTGTCAGATGGGGGCTTACCAAATCAAGGGCACGTCTTTTTACTTGAATGGGACACAATTATGTGCTTATAAGTTTTGTTGGCACAAACACGTATGCATTTATATATATATCACAGTAAATGTTGCCCATGGGTTGCCTTCCCTACATTGAGATATAGTGTTCTGTCTGCTGCCACGGTTACACAAAACATTCTTCAACACAACAGAAATTCCAATTACGCTGCATTTTTAATTGCTTCTTGCTTAAGTCTTTCTCCTCCTTTCTTTGTCCTTTATGTCTTTTGTGTATTCCCTTCTCCCACAGGGCTCTGTGCTATTCCCAGAATACTTCTCTTCAATATTTTAGTGCACACGCGAAGGAAGAAAAATATTTTACAGATCAAGCAGCCTTCTCAGTCTTCCCTTTTTCTGCTAAATAAGCACAATTCAACGAGCGGAAAAAGTCCTTGCCGAGCCGATTGAAAACACAGCTAACCAATCACGTGAAGTGACCACAACATGCACCTCATCCAGGGACTAATGATCACAGAATCGCTGGAGAATATACAAATCCCTGCTTTCACCTGTGTTTTCCCTGGAGGTGATGCACATCTTTTCTTCAGAGAGGGGCATCCTAGGAGCATCCCGCTCCCCTGCAGTGTATACCCCCTTTAGGCTATCCCGCCCACTTGCTTCCCTTCACCCCTTTCCCATGGATCCAGTGAGACAGGACAGCAGCTGTTCTCACAGCAGTTTCACACATGTGGCATCATGCCATCATAACATCTCATCAGGGCAACCCCAGTGTCCTCCTCTAGGCTCACTACGCCACACACATCTGTTGCACCCACACACAAAAGCTGGTAGAGTCCCGGTGGCAAAGCGGGAGTCTAAATCGCAGTTGTTTTAAAAGCCGCTTCTGCACAGAAGTGACTGCAAATGCATTTAATCTCAGTATCTCATGCTGCCTTGAGGGGGTGGAGCCGTTCTTGGTATTAATCTCAATCAGACCGACCCAAACAACCTGACATGAGATGCTGGCAGCTGGAGCACCCAGGGTTCCTGCGTGCAGAGAGAAGACTGCATGAGAGTCTGCAGGGCTTTGTACGGCATGACAGTGATGCAGTTCTTCATCTGCCCCCTTGCTGGCAGGTTGACACCGTGCCAAAATGTAGCAGATTTTCCCCTCAAAAGCCACGTGATGCTTGTATTTATATCTTGACACCTTATGCAATAATCCAGGAAACATAGTAAGTTGTGATCTGAGTAAGTTGAGGTTAAGTCGGGCTTTGCCCCGATTCTGTCTGCTTTGTCTCCACTGATGCTCCTCAGATCTGCTCAATGTCTCCGAACAATGCAAAGTTATTGCCACAGAAAAATCAGACTTTCACAGGTTCCAGAACTCCAAAACTTTGCTCTATTCCCCCTGAACATCTCATCATCTAACGCCTAAACAAATGACTTTCTGAAATGCTGAGTGTGAGAAAAATGATGCTGTGTTAAAATCTTCTTAAATTTGAAACATTTTGTTGAACAGTACAGTTCTATTTCTAATAGTCTTTGCACTGTACTAGATCTACTAGGTCTAGAGCTATAGTGGGGCTTACCTCCTTGGCTTTTTTCATGTTTTTCCTCACTTTCTGGGGATCTTGTGTGATCGTGGGTCAGTGGACGAAGAGTGGACTCATGTATGATTGCATCCTTGTTTTGATGATGAACAACAGACTGATGTGGGGATTCCTCAGTGTTCGAATGGGATGCATATGAGGGTTCAGCTTCTGCATGAGAGAAACTCTGGGAAACTTCCTGCTCCTCTGGAGCAGAGGACGGCGAAGGAGGAAGAACCTCTGTTCTATCAGGAATGGCGTCAGGTTCTCCCGTGGGTGTGAGTGGAGGCTCAGAGAAAGAGCTGGTGGGGAAGACGGGGCGTGTTTGTGGGGCTGAGCTTTCTCCTGGTGGAGCTTTGCTGTCTGTTGCATGAGGACAGAGAATGTAAATGCAATGAGGAATGGGCGAGATGAGACATTAGCATAAGAGATGCTGCCTCAGATTGTTTATCAGGAGAAAGCCTTGCTTTTTCTTTTTTCTTCATATGTGCACATAAACACTCACAAGCGTGCACACTGGTAACAACACACAGAAAGTGAGAATGCACAATGAAAGTGTGATTTCACACTGCTGAGATAGGCTAAACTCAAAAGCTGTTCTTTAACCCTTTCAGTGCTAGAAGCGCTGCTCTGTCTGCGAATCAAGGCGACAGTCCAGAGTTTAACGAATGCTAAGAACAGAATCCTGTTAAAAGTCAGATTGAAGTACTTTGTTTTACACTTTCTATCATGTCAATGCTCAAAGTTATGATGAATCATAAAAAAATTGATAAAACAACTGCAAACGAAATGTTTTACATGGAAAGACATCCAAATGAACTCATTTGCTTTTAAATCTAGAATTCTAAATAATATTAACAAATTGTGATTAAAAACATTTTCAGTTTTTGCTGCAATTTTTTTCCCAACATCAAGCATAGAGCTATTGGGTCCAGTTTTTACAAGTTTTGGCATGACCCGACTGTGGCACTGGCCATCATATGACGTCACTAAACAGATGGTTGTCATGCAGTTGATGTGGATATTAAATAACCAGCTGTTGTAGTTTGAAGGCAAGAGTGCAGGACATGGTTAACTTAGTCACAAAACATAGATGAAAATATATTAAAAATAAAACAATGTACTTAATTAACTTTTTAAACTCAAATCAAACTTTATTTATGGCACAATTTCTCTGCCAAAGTAATGCAAAATGTTTTCAGCTAACATAACTATAAAGCATGATTAAAAAAACAGTCAGCAGAACTAACACAAAAGCTCCAATTATTTGAGTTTTTCAAAATATGCTGCACTTAAACGTAAAAAAATAAATGATGAGCACTTAATTTAGTTTTATATGTTTTAATTATCTAAGGGTGTATTCAGACTTGACCCATTTGGTTTGTTCAAAGTGAACCAGAGTTAGTTAGTGAATACACTTAAGCAAACTGTTTCCAATTGGACTGAGCTTCGGTTTGCTCTGATATTCCTCAGTCTGAATACAATTCGCTCCCGAAGTGGAATAACGACCAAAAGGGTCACCGTAGCCGGTGTTAGTGATGTAAACAGAGAAGGAATAATGCAACGGATCAGCCGCAGACAAATGTAAAGCAGCGATTGTCTGAATACACCCTAATATACTTTTAACTTTAAAGACCCTCATATCCTGTCATACCTACTGATAGATATTATTAATGTGGATACTGTTAACTCTTACTTTCATGTTGATTTTGCAATGTAATTGCATTAAAATCATTTAGTCATTAAGAACAGAAATATGCTATGAAAATTAAAGAAAGACCTTTGTGCGATTGTTTTTTTTTTTTTTAAGTATGAATAATAGCAGACATAAAATAATTTTTCATACTTATTATTAAGCAGGTGCATTAATAAAATGTAGTAAAAGTATAATAACTGATTCAAGTCACAAAAGACATAATTTTACACAATTTACGTGTTCAGTCTCTAAAAAAAGTATCAATCATTTTACCTTTATTTATGCATTTATAAAGTCTTTTTTTCCATTCAATGGTGCCACTATTCTTTCATAAAACGTTGGAACAATATAAGCTTATCCGTGTCATAATCCTTTAATATCCACCCATCTGCGCAAATGGAATCACCAACTGTCCCATGACACACTCTCCTTCACTCACACACACTGTGTTTGCAGTTTGTTCATGTACTTTTAGATTTTAGACATGTTCCACCCATGTGCATTTGCATATAATGAGGCGATTTGTCAGTTTTGTTAATATGCTGTAGGAAAGTATAACAATAATAGTTAATGTCACCTGTCAGTCTTAGCATTCCCATCATTTATTACCAGAGAGGTGGACACTGATAAGGGCTAATGAAGCCATTATAATTCAGGCAGAGTTAACATGCAAGGACAACTAATAGACAGCATGGATGTTTTTAATATGTCCTACCATTTTCCAGACATGACTCAATCTTTTTCTAAGCAAGGCCAGGCTCACTTTTGATTAAAAACAAGGGTTTGAGCAGAGCGCACATTAGCATTCTGTGTTTCTGCTTAAATTTAGCCTCCTCTGTCGCTCTGGCACCTAATTTTTGGATGAAATTCAAAAGTAGGGCCCAAAGGGGTCATGCAGGGTTAGTTTTAGGATTTGATTTCTCCAACCTTTCCTCCGTGTTTCTCGCTCTCTGTCCTGCTGACCAATTGGCTGCAGCCTCGGTGGATCAGACTCTCTTGCCAATAGATCGGTAATCCTCATCTGAGCATGCTCGCTAGCTTAACTGGGGCATGGCCGGGACAAAGGATGCAGCTACTAGAACATACTGTCAAATGCTGAAGTCTATCGTGTTTTTATTAATAAATGTTTTTCAAAAATTTCAAAAATCTATTTATTAATCTCTATTTTTTTCTGCAATGCATTGACGAGCACACTATTCAGAACACATCAATATTAAAACTATATTCTATTTAAATAACAATAGGAACATAGACTGTATGCTGATTTTGATCACTTCTTAAAAAAAAACCTTTATGTGATTGCTTAGTTTAAATATTATGTGTGTCAGAGAATACAAACAGCGGTGTTCGCCCTGTGAGGATGGATCTAAGACCTGGATCCCCATGAGGAGAAGGAGAGGATGAAGATGATTTATGGCTCACTCTGAAGTGCACCATATGTCCACCATAAATCTTAACATACACACAGGCACACACATATATGTACAACTGGGGTTTGCACACATTAGGGTCAGGTTAAATCCAAAATGTACTTCTTTAGCTGTGAGATTCAAATAAAAGCAATTTGACTCTAGACTGGGACAACGGTCTTCTTTGGGTTATTTAAAGTTAAAAACTGCATAGTCGTTTTTACATAACTGCACATTGCTGATAAAAATAAAAACAGATAAAGTTAGGTTAAATTTGAACTTTTTTTTTCTAAATAATTTAAACATTCATACTCTTTCAGTAACAGATAAGCTTTGGTTTCCTGGGTGTAAAGTAAGCAGGACAGGAGCACGGATCAGCTGCAATCAATACGTTTGATCAGAATATGAAAGACAAAAACGAGGTAACTGTTAGTGTACTTTACATATTTAAAATGCAAAGAATTATTTAATAAATTGTGCTTTATTAAACATTTATTTTTATTAACAGGCAGTCAAATGGATTTAATGCATACTGAACCACTATATGTTGTCTTGTTATTTTTTTATTACTTATATGTGCATTTGCTTCCTGGTTTATGAACTGGCTGATTTTAAAAGTATTCTACACACTTATTAATCAACTATAGTTTACTTCTTTCCAAATAGTGTAATCAATTTTTTGCATTACGTTGAAGGGATTTCTGCAAAAGCAGTTTTAAAAAAAATATTGTTCAATAAATTGTACTGAACCACCCGATATTTAATGAATTAGAAAATTAGATGATCTTTTGTGTGTCATCTACAGATTTCAATATGGTTCCTTAAATAACAAAAAGTTAATACCTTTTTCTATAAACCTATGATAAATAATAATATAAAACAATAATAATTTTTAACTCCCTTACATAGAGGTATATTTAACCATAGAGTAGCTTACAGCCATTTCTTTTTCAACTTAACTTATCTTTTTACACATTCAGTGATTTAAAAAAGGTTGAATAATCAGAAAACTCCAGTAAAAAAAATAAATAACAATTTAATTTAGGTTTAATTCTCTTAACAATCATTTTACACACCCAAGTAGAAGGTAATATTTTTTTTCAGCTTAAATGAGTTGAGCAGCTTATTTTTAATTGAATTCCAGGTCATTGGTTTTGTACTACAAAAATTGTTTAATTTTTATTGTCTGCACATATTTACAAAAATTCAACTAAACCAATCCATGACAAACATGTTACTTGCTAAGGTCTTCACTATTTCCTGAGGAAACTAAAAAAAAATCAAAAAATAATTTGTGCAAAAATGTTTTTGAAGAATTTTGAAAAGACAAATTATTTTCTTTTTGAGTCCTTTTAAATCACATTAAATTATTGAGCATTTTGTTTTCCACCAATGTCAGCCAGACAATAAACCTGCTGGGCTTTCACGTGAAAACAACTAATGGGTTTTCTTACAGCTGTTAAATAAATAAATGAATAGAAGCCTGATGACATCATAAAGTCCTTGCTCCACCCCCATTTTGAGTGCTTTCCTGGTGTAACATTTGACGGCCCCTTCTTCCCTGAGATGGCAGATTTAAATATAGCATGAAGGCGCTGTGAGGACCACTTTACTGTACATGGAAGCAGCTGACAGAAACTGTTTGCATCTTTCTTGGGTTTGGTTTAGAAATCAGTCAGAACAAATAAAGTCTGGAGGTCATTAGGCTGACGACCTTGTTCTGGAAACAGGACAATCCACATCCAACATTAATGTCGGAGATAAAAATAGGCAGGGAAACGTTCAATGTATGTCTTCAGACCTTCAGTAAGTCACAGGATGAATTATGTATGATTCCTGCACTGACGCAAACACCCGGCCTGTCACAGCCTGTAAGTACATTCACAGACACATGCATTTGATTTGTCACACATGTAGTAAGCCTGCGCTCCAGCAGGCGCTATGATCAGCCGGCTGGAGAAGAATTGAAACAATCTCGCAGTATATATACATATACAAATGTGTCAAGTAAAAATTAAAGAGAAAACATTCCTGAAAAGAAAACAAAAGTAGCTTTTCCTGATTTTAAATATTACATCATACTTTCAAAGGATTATTGTTGCTTATGTAAGCACCAGTGAGCAGCTTTTCAATATTAAATGACTGAGACAAACTGAAGTTGTTGTCTCTGTGTTCATGTAATATTTAGCAGGTCAAAGTATAAAAACAAAACAGTTCATTCTCTGAATCTGTTCAAACTGAAGGAGTAGGTTTGTTTTACATTCTTATTTCTTTAGTGGGGTTAAAAACCCTTAATTTTTTTGTTATGCTTATTTGCCAAAAAAAAAAAAAGGTGCTTGAAAACAAGTAATGCGAACAAATGTTTAGGGCCCCAGGGTAAAGGTGGGGACCCCCAGGGGTAAACAAACTTTGAATCAATACAACAATCATTAACTGTACATGAGAACTGGATCGAGTGAGTGTGACGTCATCCATAGAAAACAGCTTTCTTCCAGCTCCATCAAAAGGAAGTCAATTCATTCAGTTGCCATGTTGGAGTCAGATGACTTCAGTGAGCAGTGATTGGCCCAAATGGGTCTGAGCCATCATTTTTATGACAACTATTCTCGCCAGTCAGGAGTGAGCTAGTTGGATGGCCACACCCCTACCACTCGAACGCAAGCTTGGGAGAATCTGTTATTTTATTCATTTATCAGTCTAACACTTGGTTGTTTCGAAAGCTCCTATTGTTTGTCTTTGTACGGGACCCTGCTTGGAGCACCCCAGCTAATGTACTTTTTTGAAAACTTCATGAAGACTAATATTATGATCTGTTGGGTTACAAACCACTTTTTCAATTTAGTTTGGCACAAAAACTGATAATTATTCACAAAATTCATTGAACTTTTCCTGGTTCCTTTTGACTTTCAGGAGTTTTCCTGAACACCAAACTTTGTGTGGATTACACACACGATAAAGAAATTGTTGTTGTAGTGCAAGCTTTAGTTGTGTAAGCTGTCTGTTAGGATTTTCACTTTCCAGCATTTGAAAAATGCTGAGCTAAACAGCTGCTGTCTACGCCGTCGTGCCTTTTAGATACTGGAGTGTTGTCAATCATCTTTTCCAGTTCAGTCCACAAAGAAGTGCAAATCTCAGAACACTGCAGCATGTTTTTTATGGAATGTTCAGGAAAAAAAGTGTCAGAATTTTGACAGAAAACAAAATAAGAGGAAAAGATGGCCTAAGGCAAGTTATTATTAAAATATTCAGGGACAGAAATGTTCATCTTTTTGGGTGACCTTTGCAGAAAGGCATTTGTTTTCATTCTAAAAATAATTTATTCTGTAGAGATAATGTTCTAAAGGAACTACTGATTGCAGATGTGAGTGAGATTATCTGCAAACAAAGAAACCCATATTGTGTGCAGAGGTCTAAAAACATACAGAAAGATTAAAGAAACAATAAAACGAAGTTTACCTACTCTGGTAAATCCTTCAACAGCAACTTTTCTCTGATTTTCACCCTTAAAGTCCCACTCCAATCATCTTTGGATCGATTTTAAAAGAATTCAGTGGTCTTTTAATTATGATGATGCTATATTTAGCTGAAATAAAACAACCTCTTGTATTCTAGGACATGGTTCCTGCAAAGCGGCAGGCATGTAGTAGAAGATCGCTGGTGAGCTTAGGGCAAAACCACTGACACGGAGCAACCCACTTCCCCTTGTTGTTGCTGAAAGCTCTGTGTTGAAATACTCTCCCAACATGTTAGGGCCCCTCAGACCACCAGCCTTCACATTACCATTGAATAAAGGAAAAAAAAATGCGATTGATTTGATTGATATGATTTACAACAATTTAAGTAGAGAAATACTCAGAAATTAATTTTAAACTTAATTTCCTTGATGTACCCCACCATCAGTAAAACGCTGTAAACATGTTAAAAATGCCAAAAACCCTATTTTCATAGGAGTTGACCTTTAACCTCATCCACGCTCTCAGCAGCAGTAAATTTCCTACGCGGTGTCAAGGCAATTTGAAACTCACCCAAAAATTTTGATTAACAAACTGAAGCTGCGGGAGTCTTGATCCCAACCACTTAAGCCATAATCAGCCCATTAACGGCAGTCATTATTTTTCCAAATAACCACACAGTTCTGTTTGATTGCCAGAGGAGGCTTTTTAGAAAAGCGGGCCTCTGCAGTGCAGTCCAATTGCTGGGTTTGTCCGCGCATTGGCTCTGCACTGCTGGGCCATGTGGAGAGAGGCCCATTGCTGTCAGGGTTGATGTTGCCACTTTACCGATCGTTTCTGTCTAACAGCTCGGAGTCTGAGAGCCTCTCCACAGAGAGATTCCCTAATCAAATTCCCTTTTATTCCTGCCTCCTCTAGCTCTTCGCCCGGAATCACACTGCATTACAACATGCTAACATATGCCTGCATCCTTCTCTGCAGCTTCTCTGTGCCTTTTCCTTCCCTCTTAGATTCCTTTTGTTGCTCCATTCACTAAACGCCACCCGCTCCCGTCCCTCCTTTTCTCCATCCATCACTAGGGCAGTCGTTAGTCTAAATATAAAGAGGCAGAACTGTGGAAGAATTCCTCCTGTGCAGGTTAGTGTGATGTGCTGTGATAAAAGGACATGGCGACAGAGAGACTTATTAATAATGAAGCATAGAGGGCCTAAGCTGCCGTACTGAGAGAGGGGATGTGGGGAATAGAAATGATTGACTAGAGAGCCGGCAGAACGTCACAGGCGTAGAGGTGGAGTTTGGGAAGGGAAAGGGTTAAAATGAAACTTAACAGAAACAATACAAGAATAGACCCAAATTAGGAAACAAAAGAAGAATAAAAAATGTTTTTCTTGCTTTGCATATTACTTACTGGAACCGGAGGGGGAGCCAGCAATTGTACCTGAAAGAGAAATAGAAAAGAAAGAGGAGATCAGAGCTTGTTTATTTATGCATTCAATTTGCCTAAAGACTTGACTCTGGCTCATTCCTCAGACTCAGGTGGCAGAGAGAGCTGTTGAGCAAAATAAGGGCTTATTGTGGCCCACCTCTCCACATCTCTGAGTAATTATGGGATCTGCCCCGCCTCAGCCATCTTTTCCTAATTTTACCCACTTCTAAAGCCTTGTTTTCAAAGTCCCTCATCACATTTATATCTTTTAAGGGAAAGATGCTTTTTGCTTTTCTTGCATATTTCTCTGCATAGCGTTTTAAAGTTGGCCCCGCTGGGCGTGCATAATGCAATCTGCAGAGAGGAACTTCTTCGCCAGCCTTGACCATTTTGCAAGCAACCGAGCACAAGCTGAAAACATTTTAATTTTTAAATGCCACTAATGCGATTCAGGAGTTTTGAAAGGCTGGCGGTGGGCTCTGAAGGTGAACAGTAGTGCCATTAGAAAAGAAACAACAGCATAATGGCAGGAAAGGGAAAAAAAGGTTGATTCTCTACCTCGTGTGCGCAAGTACAGGTGCGTATGTTTGCGTTTCTGCGTTGTTCTTTTTCTTCTTGTGTATTCACATTAGTGCAAAAGGAGAGAAGTAGGGAGGGGCTGCCCTAGATTATTATTTTATCACGGCTCGCTACTGTAGCTGGCTACACTCTCCAAAAGGATTTCCTCCCCACACATTCCCCTGCTATTACACAGCTCTGATCCGCTCAGCCTCTTCGTCATCATCTCTCAAGTTGTCCTTTCTTCTCAGTCTGCTCCCTCGGTCCCACTTTTCATTTAGGTTCCTCATGATAAAAGTGTCTGCACTCATCAGTCAGGAAAAAATCAATTTGGAGTATCTGCTTGTAAATATGCCACCATTTCATATTTAATTTTAAAGAGACAGATGCCGCAGGAAAAAGATGGTGTGACTTTATCTGTAACTGTGTCAGCATAAACATTTTATTCCTGGGGCAGGGATACGTACAGGTGTTGGGGCTTCCTGTGGGTGGAGGCACGTAGGAACCTGCTTTCCAGGACCGAGCTTTGAAGCCTTTCCTGCATCGCTGGCAGTCCTGGCCGGTCGTGTTGTGTTCACACTGGCACTGGAGGTTCCCGTCAACCAGCAGGCACTGGGAGGCGTGGAGGTTACACTTGCACCTTCAAGAGAAAGAGATGAGACCGTTAACACTTGCAAAATCAAATAGTGGCGTGCGATGAGTGTGTGTCATCAAGTCCAAAAAGGTAGCAGGAGTACAATGTAATCACACCTTGGTTGTTAGGGTGGTGTTAATGAGGGCAGGTATTATGGAAGAGGAGTATAAAAAGACAAAGATATAAAAAGACATGTGCAATTACAGATTAACATCTAGAGCAAATACAGTATCTCTTAGGACAGAATATCATATAGAAGAAAAAGTATATGTAGATGAAAAAAATGCTAAAATATCTCATTCAGTTTTGTGCAAGTGCACACTTATCCAGCATGTGTGTGTTTGCACACTAGAACATTTTACCAGAAATGAGGGTTTTGAAGAAATCGTCTGAAACAAACACTTCTGCAATGCCCGTGGGACTTGTGCCTATCTTTGGCTCGTGTTACTCTCAGTCACGTTTCGGTCTCTGATACATTCCTTTTTTGTCTAAGAAGTGACTGGCAGATCCAAAATGTCCCATTTTTGTATTGATGTTTGCTCACACGAATTCAACAAATGCCAGTCCATCTGAGTTTTTGTCCCATTTTATTTTTTCAAGCAGAGTAACTTAAGAAGAAGACTGAAGGAAGTTAGAAAAAAATGGAATCAAAACTATAAAAATGCTGCAGAAATTGAAAGGTTTTGATGATTTGGTTTTACTCAAAATAACAGGGGGAAGGTTATTATTGTTAAAAAGGTTTAAATGTTGCATGTTTTTTTTCATGTTTTTTCATGTGTCAGTTAGAAGCCAGTACTCGCACCACATGACAACTAGAGTGTGCATCAGTGCACTGTACAACAGGATCACCTGTATGTCATAAGCATGTGCAGCTTACATTATCCTTGCAAATACTTCCCGATACCTACCACACATGACAATAGTATGTTCCATTTTCATGACATTCCTTATAGGTTGCAGTGTGAGCCTCACAAGACACAGTTGCGCTCCCCTAAAGATTCAGACGTTCCTCTCTCCAACCCCATCCGAGTGCACGTGACTCAAAGCTTTAACTCAGATTGCAAAAAACAAACTCTAGGTGACAGATGAGCAGTTTCATTGACGGTAATGGACAGCAGTCACCTACTGGAGTTCTCGATACCCTGCATTATCTGCTGTTGATTACCTGGATCAGGTGTGTTTGGCCAATGAGCAGCTTCAGTGGCAGGTTGGCTGGAAAACATATAGAACCCAGGGCCTCGAGGCCTGGATTTGGACGCCCCTGATTTATGGTATTTATTCTCACATATGATGGCAACAAAACACCAGCATTTACAAAACTTGGCTTATAGAAAAAAAATATTGAGAGAAACCCAGTCTAGTTGTTCTAGACATTTGATGATTTAACCACAAAATTAAACTCCAACTATTAATTGATTAATTGATTTTTCTTGTCCAACAAAGAAAACCTCATGAACCTCAAATCCCCAGTTGCACACTCCCATTTGCAAACAAAAAGGCATTAACAATTAGAGTCCTGTGAACATTTACCATTTGCATTTTGACCTCGGCTCAGGGTGGGTACCAGGTGTGCAAACCTAGAGGTTGAGATTCCTCCAGAAAGGAAATGAGGATCTTAAGGACACTCGGCAAGTATGACTTTAAATTACAGCCTTTTCCAGATGAGCGACTGGACTCCAATCCAGTTTGTTCCGCTGGAGTGAACAGCTATCCGTCTGCATCAAATATTCAAAGAATGGCCTCTGTATTCTGCTGAGATGAATACTTCAATCTTTCCTCCCCAAGCTTATCCATCGTGCACTCTCTAAACTTGTCCTGAGTGAGGTAGGAAGTTTGAATTAATAACATATATCCTTAATTATTCTAAGATTACACAAAGCTTAAAAAAACACTCAAGGAGGAATTGGAAACAGTCAATTGTGAGATTTGCTGTTGTATCACAAGATTTCAATCCAATAAATTAGGCTAGTTTTGCTTTGATCGGCAATCGTGCTGACAGGAGCCACGGAGGATCCATCCATCGACGGGGCCTTGTTTTCTGCCTCCACTCTGAAGGACACAAGCTGTCCACTCAGCGGAGATGGAAATTGAACATCTCTTTTTGGTGCATGGGAAAACGTGTGTCAAATGAGACAGGTGTGCGTTTCTGTTTCACACATTTATCTGAGAGCGCCAACGATGGACAACAAATCGGAGAAGCAGACGCGCAGTGACTAATGCCTGCGCTGAATGACTGACAGTGCTGAACATATCACCGCATCTCATCCCCTGCATCTTTGCTGATAAATCTTATCTGTCTGATGTAGAAAGTGGAGGAGCTGGAGTTGTAGTATAAATCAATAGTCAGGAACAGAGTAATTTTCTAGGTACATTGCTGTGCAGTTTGTGTCATGCAGGCCTAATGGATTCCTCGTACTAATAGAAATGGCCTCCGTTTTGTCAGTCATCCAGACAGCTGACATACTGTGGACGAGCATCAAAGCCTCATGAGTTTGAAGAATGAATTTTGCCTATAAAGCAGCACTGCTGACACAAATCTCTGTTCATTCAAATCAGTAAGATATTAGAATCCCACCGCGTTACTCCAAGAAACTTCAAGGACACTTGATACCCTTAACCCATTCCTCCGACCTCTACCTTGCATCCCACAAAGACCAAGAGCACTTCCAGTTCTGCACTCCTTCCGCATGAACGATGTGACATTCCGACTTTCCGAGTGCCATGTCTCTTTGCTTCCCCTCTTTCGGTTGACGGCTCGTTCTGGGATTTGCCCCCCCCCCCCCCCCCCCCCCCAATCCCTCCCTACACAAATAATATATGGGCACAATCATATGTTAATGTGCAAGATGTTTGCGCTGACTGCAAAGTCATCAAAGCAGGAGGAACAGCATTGAACTTAAGTAAGGACAGCTGGATCAATCAGTGTTGATGGAGGGGGTAAAGAGACGGTGAGGGAGCTAGGAATGGGAATTATTTACAGTTGGAGGAGAGGGATGCAAATTAGAAAGTACTCGCAAGGTAGGATTTTAATTAGTGGCTTAATTATGTGTGAGTGCTTCTGTTTATCAGGCAGTGAATACAGTTTTGGTTTCTGGGAAAGCAGTGGTGCAGTGAAGTATTTTTCAGAAATATTTTCTTTAAATGAGGGTTTCGTTTAACTTTTGAAAAACACTTGCACATGTGGACACAATTCCACCAAAGTGCTGGGAGTGGTATTTATAGTGGACTTACTCAGCAGAGTAGATATGTGCCATAAAAACATTTCTGAGGTTTCACAGACTAAAATCATATTCAACTGAACAAATTTAATTTTGATGCAACATTTATATCCTTTCATTGCAGATGTAAATATCATCATAAAAGTTTAATTTGGTGTCATGTTTTCAGACCGCAGGTGTGTGCGTTTCAGAAAAAGCATAAATTACAAGGTTTTTTTGTAATTAAGGTAAAACTATTAGTGATAATAATAACTTAAATATTATTTTAGTGTGAACAAAATGTTTTCAGTTCAAGAGATGATAAAGTGTCTCTGTCCAGACTTTACTAAATGTGTTTGTCTGAACATTTCCCCCATGTTCTCTGTCCAAAGCCATGTTGGCCCAGAGTATTTAATGGTTTGCAGAAAAGCAGCAATTAAAAGGGATAAGTAAGAAGACAGATAAACAAACATCAAGGGGGAGTCATGTGGTGGCCGAGCCTGAAAAAGCTGCTGGAAGCAGCAGTTAATGGGGCTTTATGTGTCTCTTTACTGTAGTCGACTTGTATTTCTTTATCCCTCATCGGGGACACAGCTATCGCTCTGTTTCACTCTCATTTCTTTTTTCCCTCTTTCTTTTGGCTTTCAAATGCAGTCTTTTGCGGCTGACTGTCAGCATTTCACTTTTGTCCTCCTCTGAGATTTTCCACTTCATCTTCGTTCTCTTTCCCTGCATCTCTCTGTTTTGGTCTTTGCAGCCATGCCCTTTTAGCTCCTTTGGTTCTGCCCGTTGCACCAGTGTTGACTAAGGAGTGCACTGGGAAAACTATAGGTTGTGGTCGTGTGCTTTGGAAGAGTTGGAGGATGACAAAACAGAGAAGATCTAAATAATGCATTAAGCAACCACATTGGTTAATGAAGAATTTAGACTGTTTTTAAGCAACAAAAGTCTGACTTTCACAACATGGAGAAGAAGCAGAAAGGAGGAGACTCGACATCAATGCGCTCTAACCAATGATGACAGACTGAAACGATGCAGCTGTGACCCAGCGGGAGGTCTCCCTCCACTATTCCATGTTCAATCAGCCGTCACTGAGGAGCAGTATCTCACGTTTGCAACACCCCTGGCTACACAACCTGATGGAGACACAAAAAAGAGAGCCAGCCTAATGGGGGCAGAGTGTTGGTGCTTTTTCTGGAAAGTTCTAGCACCTTGGAGTGACTGACACAGCAGTCGTTTGGAAACAATGTTTCAAATCTGTCCATATCTAAGCCCTGCTGTAGCCTGTTCAAGAACAACTATGAAAAACTAAGCTTTAAGCTACGTTCACATCGCCCTCGGCATTGGCCGTTCAAGCGGCCACTTCCAACGAGAAGTCTATGTAAATGCATGTTTTGAGCTTCTGCGTTTAAAATTTTTTCACAAATAGCTACACCAAAAAGGTTTCTGAGCTCTACGTGCAAACAATTGCAAGGTAAGTCTGGTCGAACACGCTGGAGACGTGTTCTTGTCTGTAGCCTTATTGTCACCAAAGCATTGGTGATAGATGCCCATCAAACCTTTGAACTAAAAAGTTTCTTTTGATTCAAATGAAATGTCTTTACTTTTAAATGTTATTTTACTAAATATTATAAAACACCGGTCTGTATATTCACATGGATTTATTTGATTAAAAAACTTTATAGTCTCAAATGCTTTCCTGACATTTACAGGATGTCAAACTAAAGTTTTTTAAAGTTTCTGTATGAAATGTGTTGTGCACCATGGCCGCGATAGGACGGTTGACCTCTGGTATGAAGGTTGCTGGCTCAATTCCCGCCTTGCCCGCCCATGTGTGGAAGTGTCCTTGGGCAAGACACTGAACCCCAAACTCTTCTTTTTAAAATAGTAGTTTCAAAAAACAAAACCTTTTGCTTCATAAAGGATAATTGCGTTACCTTAATTTGACAATTAAACTTTTTGGAGACAAAAAGCATTAATATTAATTTCTTACGCAGAACTTTTTGACAAAATATTAGGCCATTTAGACCAGGAACTTAAACTCCTGGAAAAATATCTTGGTTTTTTAAAATTTTGTTGCCAAGCATTTATTTTGTTTGTTTTGAATCCGAGTAAACCATAACTTTAGCTCTTTAATAGTAGAGCTGTCCCCAGTTACGTCTAAAAAAACCACAATCTTTGACTCTCAGAAAATCAGAAGATTTTTTTAAAGATAAAGTTTTAAAGGGTTAAAGTTAGATTTAGTCTCAGTAAAGCCTACAGCTCCACGTGTCTTTGATGGCATGGTACAGTTGCTTTCACACTGGTACAGTTCTGTGGGCTCAGTTCAAAAGAGCAGAGAATGCTAAACAATTACCTATCTTTGGTTTGCTCTGTGTTCATGAAGCGCTCTGTGAAGTGAACCAAGAACCTGGAGAACTCAGCACCACAAACTGCTGCTTACTTGAGGGACACACGAGTTCCCACCAGAAATAAACAGCACAAAGAAGAAAACATGCTACAGTTCCACTAGCCCTCGGGCTTTTGTGTAGTAAAAAGCACTTTCACAGTCTCGCAACACCATTTTAACCCACCAGATAATTTTCATAATTTCATTTATCCAGATTTCTGCTGTGGGGTTTTCTTTTTCTCTTTCTTTAATTGCTCCACCTTTGCAGGGTTAACATTATTTCCTCACTGAATCAAATCCACCCAGGTTGGTGAACAAGCCCCAAGTATTTTTGCAAGCTTTGTTTCTGCAGTGTAAACAGACAAAGTTTCTTATCTTAGTGCTTCAGGTCAGACTCTAAACCATTTAAACATGTGAAAATGCTGTTTTTAATACCACCACATTCACTTCTACTAATAATGATTTTAAAAAAAGTATTGATAAGATTTGAAGCTGTAGTTGAAATGATCAGTGAAAGAATTTAATCTATAAAGGCTTCACTGCCTGATCATCTTTGAAAGGTTAACATGAGGTATGACAGCATAAACTTCATTTCTCCAACATTCCTCCTTTTGTGTTGACTGAAAATCAGATCTTCTTTTAAAGCTTTTCTCCATTTAAAAAAATGCTTTCACCTTTACTTTTTACTCCATGCAGATGGCTGACCTTTACCTTTACCTTGCACTGACATTCAGTCATCCACATGGAAGTGGATTTACATGCAGAAAGGAGTACTTTCTTTGGTGCTTGTTCACAAAATTGGATGTGGATTCCAAAAGCAGCATTTCTTTCTAACCCAACAGTTGGGAAACCGATTTATTTTCATTAGCTTAAGCTTTGAACCTGTTAAGTACTGGATTTTGTCCAAAAACTTTGCACAAAAACCTAAAGCAAACAACTGATTTACCAGTTTTATGTATAGCTTTATGTAAAACAGTTACATCCCTGTATAATTCTTTACAACTGTTTACTAGAAGTGGGTCTGATGCTGAGCAGAGTCCTCCAGCCTTCTCATTTCGGGGCAGCTGGAAGCGACCAAGCTCAAAATGGAAGTTGTATGAACTTGAGATCAATGATCTGTGGCATGCCTTATTGGTTTCTGCTGATGTCTTTATCACCATGTCCCCTCCTACTTCCTCCTCCGCCTCGCCTCGTAAATTTAGAAGAGCTAATTGGACATGACTGCGTTTATGTTCCAGCTTCATAAATTCCTTTCTCTGAAGGCAGAGGATCGATTTTCCTCGAGTGCAACCTTCCGTGGCGGCACAAGCCTCTTTAGACATCCCCTCTCCTCGGCACCACCTCTTTGCACCCCCACCCACCTATCTTAACCATTCATCTTCAGTGCGCTTTCACTGTCTCTCAAGACAACACAAATAATCTATATCTGATACCAATGCAGTGAAAGGAGCAAGAACTATTATTAAACATCTTTTTGTGCAGAATTTTCCTAATCAATAAACTTTTTCATGTGAAAATGCAAATTCACGAGGATACATATTTTTTAAGCTCATTATGTAATATCAAAGCTAAAGAAAGTTTCAAATGCCCGTATAATTTCCTGAATTAAAGTTCTTTTCCTGAGTTTTCACTCAAACTTTCATACTTTTTTAACTTTTCAACCATTTTTGAACATTTCTGTTGATTCACAGACTTAAGCCTTATGCTGCGTTCAAACCAGGCTCGGAAATGCGAGTTCCAGCGACCACTTTAAATAAAAAGTTTATGTAGACACGCGTATTGGGATCCCTCATTCAAAACTCTCACGTTAACGCGTCGCTATTTAAGTTTTGAAGTCTGTTTACAGGCTCTCCATACAAAACACTAGGCCATTGAACATGCGTTGAAAGTTAAACCAGTTGAACTTTGACCAGTCCGGAGCTTGGATTTGGTACTGATGTATGAGTAGAGTTCTTTAGAGAACACAGTAAAGTCGCCTAAAGTTTTTCATATATTGGAAAAGAGCTGTGAAAAAAAAGCCTTGAGCAAGATCTGCGAGATTTTTACCCCTTTGACTTTTCACACTCAGCTTCTTTCAACTAGGAGTACATATGCTATATTCAGGTAGCGACAGATCAGTATGAACACCATATGTTAAAAGTGTCTTCAACAATGCCTATTTAGCACCTTCTTGACACTCATCACATGCCTAGTGTGTACGTAGTATCAAAAAGGCCATGTCGAGGTACTAAAAGGCCACAAATATTTTCACACCTGTGTCTATATCAGGGCTGGCCAACCTTAACACTGCCTGTTTTCCGGTCCTCCCTGACCAGCTTGCTACTGATTAGCTGACTCAAGTAATTCCACATCCTGATTGAATGAACACACCTGATTTAGGCTGTCAACATCAAGCAGTGCAGGGAGAGCTGGAAAACAGGCAGGGTTGAGGCTCTTGAGGACCAGGGTTGGCCAACCCTGATCTATATGTTTGCAGTGGTTTAAGAGCATGGGGGGGGGATTGAGGTTTGTTGGTAAAGTTGTCCTTTTTGACTGTGAATCATTGTTCTATGCATTTAGACAAAATAAAAAAATCAGAGTTACTCTTATAGACGGCCTGATCCCCTCATCTGGTCACTGATGAAATTGACGAAAACTGAAGAATCACTTCAGTCACCTGGATGTTGTCAATGACTGACAACATCAGTACAATCTCCACCTGAGTTACACTATGTTTAAAGTTATCAATTATAAATTGATCAGTCTTTTGGTGTTCAAGAATTTCTCTGACATATAGCTTTGTTTTGCTGCAGATTGTAGAAAAATGGAAAAAAAAAAAGATAATCTTCATTATCTTGTCATCATGACATAGTGAAATGTGTTAGCTCGTGATAACATCTACTATCTTGTTATCACAAGAACAAAAACGTGTTTCTTCGTGAGATAGTGGATGTCATTTTTACAAGAAAACCAAGAAAAAAAGCAAGATAGGGTGTTCTCAACTGCCATTTAAACCAATATTATAACATTATTTTATGATATCCCAACTAATTCAAAATCTCAAAAACCAAAATCTCCTTTGAGGGAATGAGCATCGGCTTTAACTGTTAAATATGTTGACTGTAAGATGACTGCAAAAGGCAGGAATGATGAGCCAAGCAAAAAGGCGTCCTTAATTATTCATGGCAGATGAATGACCTTGATTGTCTTTGCAATCTATACCCTGCGTGCATTAGCAAAGTGTGAAAGTGCAGAGGAAATGTGTAACCTCCCTGGTGTGCTTTTGGGATGATTCATTATTTTTACACAGTTTATTTATCAAAACATTTTGTGATCTCGTGCTGTACTGTGTTTATGTATGGCGGGACAGAGAGAAAGAGAGAAAGAGGGAGTGGGACAAAGCTTCGAGTAAATAATTTACACGGCATACAGTAAATGGCTGTAGCGTGCATGCAGGCCGGTGTGTGATCTGATTGGTCACGTTGGGTCCCGTAAAGAGCAGCAGGCAAACTCGGCTTCACTTTGACGTGCCTGCTTTCTGAAGTATGCACTGTATGCACAGGAACAAATGGCTAAATAATGGAGTCCGGGCACATCCTGTTCTGTTCTGCAGACCTCAGAGGACCGTTCTCATGAGTGCAGCAGAGAATGCTGAAAGTGACAGAGCTGTATACCAGAGCAGTTCAGGTGTGGATTACGTGCCAGCTGTGTGCTGTTTTTGCTGGCCTTTAAGTACTATCGCAGGGACATTAATAAACAGCTTTTTAGAGAGGTATTCTCAAAGTTCTGCCCATTTTTTTCCATCTTTTTTTGGAAAATGTGTGCAAAATGACAGCCCTAGCCCAATTTCTAAAAAGATGGATCTTCTTTTTGATATTTATGGATGTGGATGTTACCATTCTACAACTTTTAATCAAACATAATACTAAAATAAA
This sequence comes from Oryzias celebensis, assembly GCA_014656515.1. Lineage (NCBI taxonomy): Eukaryota > Metazoa > Chordata > Actinopteri > Beloniformes > Adrianichthyidae > Oryzias > Oryzias celebensis. Next base: position 7,588,123 of record BNCR01000012.1, read on the forward strand.
AGTAAACATGTACGATGTGACTTGGTTTTATTACCATTATGTTTTATTACAAAGAAGTACAGCTCATTTGAGTTAATCAACAAGACATAGAAAATCATAAGCCAGGTTTTTCAAAGAAAACAGTAACAGTTAGTTAAAAATCCTTTCAGTGTAAATTAAACACCATCTCAAGCAGTATGATCGCATGAAGTCTTTAAATTTGCTTGGACCAAAGATTGTGACCCACTTTACGACATTTTTTTTTCCTTGCAGATCTAAGAGGAGATGTCACTTTTCAAACACAAGTTGAAGAGTCTTTGGGGCTGAAAGGAGGATTCATTCTTGGGGCATGCGTTATGGTAGCTTCAAAGCCACTTAGATCTTTTCCTCTTGCCATGTTGATACAAAAATAGAATGAGTTGGAGCTGCTCAGCACTTCCATGCACGCCACTGAGCACCATCAGACTGAATGACATCTTCATTTCATAATGCGTCGTAGCTTATTGTTCCTCCACAGTATTTTTTTTTTTCTTTCAAAACTAATCGAAAATAATCCATTTATTTCTGAAAAGGGCGCACACTTTCACCTAATGTAATATTTAATATTTATGCACATGCAAATTCATCCCCACCTCAATCTTCACCTCTGGCTTTACTGCACCTGCTCACATTTGATTCTGCTCAAACCCTGTAAAAATACTCTGAGGTATTGGATCCTTACATCCATGTTCAAACTGGAAACTTCATGTGGAAAAAGAGCACAAATTAATGCTCCAGTATGTCACCAAGTTTAATAAAAAAACTAATCAGATTATGTCTGAAAAATAATAAGTTCGTTTTAGGTATGTGGCTGAATTTCATTTGTTCAGATTGTTTTCTAGTAAGAGGATCCGGAGGTTTTTTCTAAGCCTCTTCTCAACTGTATTACTCACAATGTGGGTGTTGTGAGAAGCTGCTGTTTTTAACGTATTAAATAAGTTGTATAAATGCATCTTAACGATATCTAGGGCTAACGTTCGGATTAATTGTAGCTTGTTAAGCTACTCATCCAAGTCCTTTTTATATTAGCTTCCTCTCTTATTTTGATATCAAAGCTGTCTTTAAGTTCAAAGACTGCATCTGCTAAAATGCACATCTAAAGCCCAGTTGCATTACATCAAACTTTATTAAACCAACGCTTTTATCCAAAGCCCAAAAGTTTCTCTGATTTATAAGTTCCAGGTTTAGTTTTGCTAAAGGACAAACTAGGTCAAGGGGAAGTCAATATGTTGTATGCTTGTTGCTATGTGTGGTTGGATACATCGTCATTGGGGATGAAAAACACACCAAAAATGTTAATGCTCATCTGATTAAAGTGAAAATTTTCAGATTCTGATTGTTTTCTGAAGTAAATTACTTCAAATAATTAACCCTATAAAGCCATTTGTGTCATATATGATACATTTCTGAGGCCTCCAATCTCATTAGCGTGATCAAAACATTCCATTAAAACTCTTGTATAGAAGTTGTTTTCTGCCTTGTAGTTCATCCTTATTCCACTAGGGGCAGTAGAAGAGCTTTTCCTGCTAATTTCTATGACGGGAAAAGTTTTACTAACTTCCGAGACTTTATGGTGAGAGTAACTCATTTGTTGTAATTTTTTTTTTTACATGACTATTTGCTTAATTGAAAGAATGCTACTTTCATTGATAACTAACTCTTTAAAGGCTAATGCATTTGCACCATGTGTGGATCAAATTTGAAACAGCAGGTAAACTAGACACTTTTCACTGGTTTTGGATCTTAAACTACTATTGTGTGAGCAAAACCTAACAAATGTATTATAATTGACACTATATTTGAAAAAAATATATATTTTCCCATTTTTTTGTGTGTATTTCACGGAAGGGTTTCAAAAAAACATCCTAATCTCAAATATTTGAATTTTCTGTCAATTATTTGATGTAGTGGGCTTTACGGGGTTAAAAATAAGAATTAAAATGTACATATTTTTATTTTCTGGTAGGCTTTGCTTGAAATCATTTTAAAAGTGTTTTCTGAAAATCTATTTAAAAAAAGAATATTTATGTGTAATATATATATATATATATATATATATATATATATGTAAATTATGCTCTTTTATTGTTTTTCCATATTTTTCTGGTTTAAATTTTTAGATAAGTTTTTGTACATTTTAATAGCTTTGTTCTTATTGCATTATTAAGTTTTTCAAAATGTAGCTGTTATTCTTAGGTTTTATTATGATCTGCTTGCATTAAATATAGAACACAACTTTTGCCCATGCTCATGGAGTTGAAGGGTAAATCTGAGAACTTCTGGATATTTTACAGCTATGTTTAGAGTTCAGAAACCTCCACATCAGCAATTCCACTCCATGATACTAATGAAGAGATGCTGCACTTTGAATAAATATGCTGAAATGGGTCATTTGTGAATGAACTTGTCCTTTAAGGTCACTGACCACTGCAAAGGGCGACATGTATTAATTCACACCATTATATATTTTTAGTTTACCTTGGCATTCGCGGGATAGTAATTTGAATCACAGCATGCCATTATTATAGTGTTTGCATTGCATAAAAGCTGACAAATCTGTGCTCTTTTAGACATGTCCAGCTTAGCTTTTTTTCCTCCTCCACGACCGTCCTGAGATCTAACTATGTTGAATGTTAGAGGGTAAGCTCCCCGCAGAGTCCTTACTGCAGCTGGGTGTGTTTTAATGAACACTGCAGCACCAAGTAACACCTGGGGTGACAGGAAATTGGGTGTAATGTGAGATACAGGGGCTTGCACACAACCCCATTATTGGAGGGAATGTAAGAACAGTTGTGGGAGAAGGTAGGTAAAAAGGTTGAATTAAAAAGTAATGAAGAGGTGGATATTTGGGGATGCTGTGGGACTTGTTGGGAGGTCCTTCCTGTTATCTGGTCCCCCCTCTAGTGTGTTTTAAGCCCTCAGGGGTTATGAGAAACTTTATTTAACTTCGTTTAGTCATCAGAATGATTTTTTTTAATAGTTGAAAAAATGACAATAGACCCCAAAAAGCATCTTTTTATATTCCATCATCAGGTTTTGACCCTGATGATCTTAATTCTTGTTTAAAATATGTTCAAATTTTATTTTTTTGTGTGGCAGCCTATTCCAAAAATGACAATTTGTAAAATTCTCCTAAACCCACCATACTTAAAACAAAAGCAAGTCAGCGTCAGTCTTTATGCTATACTGGTGCAGAATCTGTTTTTTTAAATTTTTTTTAGACATTTTTAAGACACAGTCTTGTGTATTAAAGTTTAATTCCATCGAGAAAGAGGAGGGGAGGATGCCTGAGGAAGAAGAGTTGATTTGGGATCATCTAGAGGACAAGGGTTAATATAATTATCCTACTGGAACCTTGAGACTTAAAAAACATCATTAGTCATAGCAACAGAAGAGCTACCTGAGCCACGGGCCACGAGAGAGGCGAGAAAAAGGAGGAAGAGGAGGTGGTGGGGACAGGGGGAGGTAGAGCTTCAAAACCCATTAGTCCACTTAGCAAGACAATATGTGCGAGCGCTGAAACTCAAGTCTTTGTTTAAAAAAAAAAATCAAATGTGTGTTTTACAGCATCAGTGCCTGCTCAGAAATCAGAATATGTTTTCCTAGCGATCTTCATAGAAATGAAATGTGTGTTATTGACAAATATAAAGCAGTGTAACCTCACAATAATACTGTTCAGAGGAGGGAACCGATATAATGATGCCGTTTGTGAAATAATCTAAAGTTTGTGCAAATGTATAAAGTGGACAGAACTTTTGTCTTTATCAGCAAGTTTCAAAATTGTAGCAGAGGAATGCACACATTACATTACACCTACAGTATATTTACTATCTGTGGAACCAAAGACAGATCAGCACACATGAAATGTAATCCTTCATGTTTTGTCACAAATCTAATAAAACTTCCAACATTTTTTTTTTTACTTTTCCTTGTTGGTGTTAGGTAGTTGGGAAATTCAAAAATCCATTTTAGTTAGATACTGCACTTGAGCATATGTATGCCTTTTGTTTTGGAAGCTTATAACCTTTAAGCCTGCTACATTTTAAAAACTGAATTTGCTTCAACTAAATGTTCTTCTCTTTAGACTTTATATCAAAACAATGATACATTTTATAAAAGTTTTTTTGCACAATTTCCTGCAAAAAATACCTTTTTATGGCTCCTGATCTAAGTTAATATGGAGTGTCTTAGTTAAAAAAGTTCAAAATAATTTATTAATTATTGTTGTTTTTGTTTTGCATTTTCAGTGTCTGTTACTTATTTGGAGAATGTGATGTGTTACCAAGTAGCAATTCAGTTTTAATACTCAAAATAAGACTCAGGAACTGCATGTAGTACAAATAAAGTACATGGAGTCAAATTGAGCCTGATAAGTAGCAGCTGTGGGACTCCAAACCAGACTTGAGTTCCTGGCTGGCTATGGTGAGTGATCTGAAAATGTGTGCCTTTTTGTATTGAAGCTTTTAAACATTTTAGTTGCCCAACATTTTAAATTGTATGTATATTGACAGGTGGGTAGATGAGTTCAGACCCTGGGGCACAAAAGGTAAAATAAGTTTGTAAATATATTGCATAAACTGTATATTTTCTCACCACCAAATCTTGTCTCCATTTGGGTGTCTGTGAGAAGACGTTCGGTCACAAGTGCTACAAAAATCTTGACGAACGTAGCAGCACCAAAACTCATTACACGCCTTGAGTAACAATTTTAGAACTTCAGAAGACAACTTCTGAAACTGAAGAGTACTTTGGTACATTTGAAAGAATCAAATGGTGCATTTTTTACTTGTAATTTTTTTTTAACTAATTTTTATCAAAAGCATTAACACTTGTACTCATGTTTCTAACACTGAGTATCAACAAGTTAAAACAAGCTGATCACATAAAGATGTGACTGTGAAGTTGGTAACATTAGAAACGGTAAAACTTAAGTTATGAAATATTTTTCCAATGGAAGTTGCACTAGATTTTTTTTTTTTTTCCAAAAAAAATGACTTTAGTGCAAAACAAGCTTATAACCACTCTAACATTGTATTTCACAGAAGTTAATACTTAAAACAAGAAGTATAATGTAATGGAAGGTAATGGGACAGAGAAACTCTGGAGCCAGTTTACAATTGAGACACTACCTCATTGGCTCCACTTGAAAAGACTTATAAAAATCTGTGCCGTCGTGTCTGTCTTTGACTGTCCATCCATACATTTTCTAAAGCTGGCTGTAGACCTGATCGGGTTGCTGGAAAAAAGCTATTATGGTTAAAGGAATGGCTACAAAAAGAGCAAACAACCACACACTTTCATTGACATTTAAGTGACAATTTGGGGTCACCAAGTAACCTATGAATCATGTTTTGGACTGAGAAGAAATGAGACAACACCCACACCCACTGTTGGAGAGCATGTAAGCTCCATACAGAAAGAACCAGGATTTGAACCAGGACCTTCTTACTTTGAGGCAAGAGGGCTAATCGCTACACCAATGTGCAACCCACTTGTTGACTGTCAAAAAATAATGCAACTTCTTAAATAAAAACCTCTACAGTTTTGGACAAAATGGGAAGGAAATGACTGCAAATGATCATCTACTACACGAATGATCGCTTTTATTTTTGTGAGTTGATCAGAAATGAGAAGTTCGGCATAATGACATTAGTTATTTGTGTCAACCGCCAGTGATTTGTTTAGATGCGCTAAACAGATCCATCCCCTTCTGGCGTCTGTTGGGGAAAACACTGCGGTGAAACGGAGAGTCTCTGACATCAAAAAGTGACTGATGACAGTTTGAGCGGGTGTGTTTCTCATTAACCAGCACACGAGGATTTTTCCTCTCCCTCACACTCAGACTCAAGTTGATGAGTTGTTTATCGGAAGCCATCAACATGCTTGTGATGACAGAGACGGTCCCACAGCAAATACAGCAGCATGTTTTTGATCACACCATCCCTTTAATAATGCTATGCTAATTAATGTGGCTGACTGAGAAGCAGCCATCTTTCCAAGGACATATTCCCATCCACCTTCCAATTCCCAGCACACTTTTCAGCTTTAAAGCTGCTGTATCAGGAGAGTTTCTTCTCACGAGATTTATTCCTTATTTTATTTGTGTTTTTAAAAGGGTATTTGTGGGTGAGCGAAGAAAAAAGGGGGGAAAAAAGATTCATCTGTAAAACAAAAGTATGAAAGGAAATCAGGCAAAATTGCTGACTTTAACTATTCTTTCAGAGGGGAAATAAACTCTGATTATCAAATCACTTACAACCATTGTGTCATAAATCATTGCATATAAGAGGGACGATGACACATTCCTCATTCCGTTTCCTCAGATTTCTGCATGCCTTTCTTTTCCGGAGAGTGCTCATGAATGATTTAAAAAGCGATCTGTTTTCTGAGCCTCAGCTGCCCTGGAGGAAGATAACACGGATGGGAGGAGTCTAAACGAGGTAGGAGAGGCCACACAAAGGTTCACTGTCTTAGAGCACGCATGTGGCTTGTATGTTTCATTCATGTTATTAAAAAAAAAAAAAAGGCAGCAGCACTTGTGCAACAGAATAGATGGGAAGTTTTCAAATGCATGATCTGCGAAGTGGAGAATAATATTTACAGAGCATCACACCTCACATCATTCATCACAAAATCACACACCCCAGCTAGTCCCCTGAAACTAGGAGTTAATCCATCATCTGCCTGGATCGCCCCTCTCCCCCGTTATCCAGGCTTACACCTCCAATCCACTCACCTTCCCTCTACGAAGGACAGGAGAGAAAACTTTGCTGTAGTTCAAGAATAGTCTGACAGTCTCAAAGTCACCCTAAAAAGCTAATCAGGGAAGGAAAAGAGGCTGGAGGCTCCAAAGAGGGAGCGAATAGGAAGCATCTGCTCTTCAGTGGAGAGGTTGGAGTAGCCAGAGGCCACAGATATTCCTTCCTATCTGCCCTGGTATCGTCATTCATGATTCCACTACAACAATAAGCCTTTGTAAGAGTAGGATTAGCCTCTGAGAGCTGTTCAGGGCCTAATTAGTCTTTCCCTCAGGAAGCAGTGGTAACCCACAAGTACAAGATCAGGGTTACATAAGGTCACACATTTGCAAACTTGAATTAGTACGTTTGACTTACAGTATAGGTACAGTTGGTTTTATTTTTTAACTGTTTCAATTGAATCTTAGGTTTTCTTAGTTACAATTATTGTTTGAAATGGACTGTTTTGTAGATTTTTTTTTAAAGATTCAGGAATTCTAAACTGCATATCTTAATGTGATGCTTTTTAATGACTATATACATGAAGGTCAAAATCAGAGGTCAAAGTTAATAAAAACTAAAGAAAAACAAAGTTTGAGGTAGAAGACTAGAGGACTTGTAGCGACAAGTCCTCTGCCTCCGCCTGTCATAATGACCTTATTCCAATATAGCACATTTTTCAACATAGCGGGATGCAGTAGCCTTGTGATTACGGCTTGCACATTGGAAAAAAGCTCTGCTGCTTAGAGGAATAAACAACTCAACTTCTTTAAATGATTAACATATATCTTTAAAAAAAAATGTTTGGCTTTCACTCATTTAAATATTTTTTTCTTCTTTATCCAGTGCAGAGTCATGTGTTGCTTGTTTTTTAAATAAAATGAAAGAACGGTTGATAAACTTGTAAATTTGTGTTGGTGCAGAAAATTTGTCTGAAAAAAGTCATAAACAAACAAAAACAAATTTCTACACACCGAAATAATATCAACTCAATATCAACTCAACCCTTCAACACCTGAGCTGTTGCCGGTGACGGGACATGACACACACACACACACTTTGAATTACCATAAATCTTCAACAGTTTATGCAGTTTGAAATAAAATTTTTACTATCGTTAAGACGGCATTAGATGTCATGTAAAGTGGGAGTTCACTCATTCATAAATGTGAAAAAAGATTAGATGCCAAACACTGCACAATAAGGACATTCTCTTAAATTTTCCGTAAAACTGTATGAAGTAAATATGACAATTAAGAGCCAGCAGTAACACTGCAGCACACTTGAGTGTGTAATGCAATTTTTTTCTTCCAAAGAGAAGCCCAAGATTTGAGTTATATTTGAGGGTAAACCTGGCAGGTCCACTCAAGCATGGATCTCTTGGGTCCTGCTGCTTCTGCAGGATCAAATGGACAGGACGAAGGCCTCAATGACCCACACAAGCTGGCATTGATGCTGCCTATGTGGGTAAGTACAAGCTTTCTGAGGATTGCAGCATTATCTTTGTCCAGGTTTTCGCTGCGATCCTGCTGAGGGATCCGAGGGTTGCTTGTTGACATTTCATAGCGCATGTGAATCTCAGTCGTTGGTGACTCTAAACAGTGTTTGTACCAAAAGGGACATTTGGAAAAGGAAAAGGCTCAAATGCAAGTTCTCACTCCTTGAGAAACTTTGCAGTTATACATTGGAAAAAGTAGCACAAGCTAAAAAAAAAGTAAATATTTCATTTTTTTAGAAAAAAGACTTGTTTGTAAAAACACAGAGATGTTGATTCTGTCCATAAATATTGATCTGACTTTTCAGATTTTATTTATTTTTTTAGATTTGTTTCAATTGAAAATTCTGGGAGATTCCAAGATGTGTAACTACAACCCCACATCAAATAGTAGTCTACATGCATAGGATACCTCAAACAGATTCATATTATTTTTAACAGTATTAGTTCCTTTGTCATCAGAAAAAAAAAAAACCACAACTTCTGCTTGAAAAGAATTATTCAAATATCAATTTTTAGATTAGTTTTCTGCAGGGGGGACTTATCGTTAGGCAATGGTAGGGGATTGCCTGGGTCCCCCCAACACCTTAGGGACCCCAAGCTGAATATTTAATAAAAATGTATATAAATTATGAGGAAAGTCAAAATGTTACTAAAGTAGAAGAAATTGTGAGGGAAAAAAAGTCAAAAAGTTACTAACAAAATTGTTGAGTCATGAGAAAAAAAAGTCTAAATTTTACACGGATCAAGCTGTAAAATTATGAGAAAAAAAATTGTAACTTTAAAAAGGAAATTATCTTTTTTCTTCAAAAATAAAATGTTTGAAAAATGTTTCATATAAAACCACAAACTTCAAGTTATTCTTCTTTTGAAACGCAGACTTTGTTTCATTTTACAAGGTTATTTTCATATATTTATAAGTGTTTTCTTTCATGATGGCCCTAATACTCCATCGTAAGAATAGGATAGAAAAGAATTCAACTTTATTGTCATTGCACCTGCAGTACAGAACAACGAAATGCAGTGAATGGGAACAGAAAAGGAGAGAAAAGGCAGGGCGGGACAGAAAATTGTCATTTTGAGAATTTTTCTTCATTCTTTCTAATTGACGCCACTCCATAGTGAACTGTATTGTTACATCATTTAGAAATATATATCTTTTTGCTTTTTTTGCCTTCTTGACTAAAACCTGACTGAAATGATTAATACAGTCACTGCAAAGGGCCCCATGGTATTGTTCGCCTGGGGCCCCCAAACTGCTAAGTCGGACACTTGTTTTCTGGCTGAAGCGCCATTTCACATGGAAGAAAGGTATTGTGCTTGGGAATAAAATGAGAAACTTTTGAAATAATAGTTGTGCCATCTGAGCTAATATACATCAAATTAGTAGTTGCTGAGATTTATTTAAAATATATTATAAAAAGATTTAGTAATGAGTACCCAATAAGATGGATATGTAAACACTCCTGTTTTAAGAGACAGTTCTTTAGATGATCATCTTTGTTGAGGCAGATGTGAAGACTCACCTAAACTTCTGTGGACAATGGCTTTAGTTTGTTTGTCAGTGAACCCTGGTGCAATGTGAACAGGAAGAAGTGACCATCACTATAAAAAAAATAAAAGTTTGCGAACACATATTGTACGTTATCATGTAAATGCAAAAGTGAATTGATTTATGATCAGAGAAGCAACCAGAGGAGGTTGAGCACAGTTTTGGATTGTGGCCAGATGATAAATTAGCTTTTGTTCTTTTTTGTGTTTGTCCCTCCAACTTACAAAAGCAAAACCAGTTTAAATGAAAGTTGAAGGCAAACCAAACCAAATGTTAGCATCTGAATTCCTCAACCAATCAAGTCTTAGTCTACTTTAATGACCAAGTATAAGGACATGTGGTTTAATGGTTTGTATTGGATTGACTAAAAGCATTTTTTGACTTGACAGTCAACATGAAATCTAAAGCTCAAGACTGTTAACCATCAATCAAAAGACTACTAAAAGTTCAGTAGTTTGGGTAAAAAAAAAAGAAGTTCACAAAGTTAACCTCTGTGCAGCATGTTATTTTTATAGAGTCACTTAGGCTACAAAAAATAAGTCTTTTGAATTTTAAGGTAGCAGTTCACAACCAAAGTAGTCTCAAAGCGCTACTCAAAAACGTTTCTGTTGGTTGAAATGAGTGTTGATGGTCATTTTTTTTTGTAAAAAGCCCTCCTGGTGGTTTATTGGTCTAGCTCTTAATGTTTAGTTTTTTTCATGTGGTTTAGTTGAAGTTAAATGTTTATAAGTTGCCAACCAAACTGTCAAAATTATTTCCAAACTTTTTATATGTGTGTCAGCATGACTGCTTCAAAATTTGTGATGCCTAATTAATAATCCAACTCACGTAGTTTCTTTCTTCATTATTCACATGCTGTAACCGCATGCTAACGACTAATTATCAGCAATGATTTCTAAGAAATTTCTTCTTTAGTATTAACAAATTGTATGAACAAAAATTAGCAAATGGTAATTTAGTTACTTTTCTTTTTGCTAGAGAGTAACAAACAAATTTCAGTGCATTGTTTTGATAATGAAGTCCCAACCTCACAAAGCATATTCTTCTTCATCTGGTCTCTCAATAATAGCTGAAGTCTGGTTGACGCGTCCCTTTCTAGAGTCTCTGCTGTGTGTAACGGAAAGTTTTCAGTGCCAGTCTATCAAGCGCGCTAACACTTCTAAGCACATTAGCTCCAGTAGCGGAAGAGGGGTGGGCGGGGGCGGAGCAGAGAATCACAGACACACAGTCGATGGGTAAATGAGTCGAGCAGGCATGCAACAACACACAACATTCAGAGCATCACTGACATTCAGATTCCTTCCACAACGCCAAGTCAACTCTAAACTGATTTGTCTCGATTAGAAAATGTTTTTTTGGAAGAAACTGAGCCCATTATGTGTAATCAGGAACTAAGTTATTTGCTGTTTTCAGTAGTTTTCAATGATGTCGCATTAGTGATGATATTATGAGTGTTTCTATGCAGAAATATCCCCAAATCTTTTGTAAAAATTAACAAAGTAGCACTAGAACAGCTTTTTCACAACTTCCTGTCATCTGCTTTACATGTCTGACACTATTTTTTTTAATAAACACATTAAAACTTGCTTTTGCAGCACACATACTGAAGGTCAGGATTGGTTTCTTTCCTTAGTGGAAAAAGCATGGCCATAATGTGGCCCTCCAGTTGCTGACTCTTGTGTATTTGAATCAGCTAACTGACAGAGAAGAGAAGCTATGATCAGCTGGCTCCTCTCAAATACCATCATCCTCCATAAGTCAATTTAAATCAAAATGTATTAGTCGGCCATGAGAGAAACTGATGCTGCAGCGATTATGAACCAGGAGTGAAAAAATAAAAACAATGCAGACTTTGTCTACCTCCTCATCCTGCTCTGGCTCCTTTTCTCCCTCTTGGCCTTAATCCACTTAGTTGGCTCTTCCTGAGCTTGAAGCCTTTCCTTTATTCCATTATAAAGACCCAGCATACGACCTGCTGCTTATTTCATTAAAATGGCCCAACCCATGACCTCCTGTCTAATCCATAAGGCAGTCTACAGTCCGGCAGGGCGGCTGACAGATGGGACAGAGGAAGCAGGCTTGGAGAAATGGAGGTCCAATGAACGGGGAGGAACATTTGAGATGCTTTCTTATGAGTGAGGCTTGCCCCAGAATATGATTTTGCTGATGTAAATGATGATGGAGTGAGACTGGAGATGCCTTTCACATGGTCCACTGGTGATGTGGAAACACTTGCATCAGGAGTCAAGCCTCTTGAAGGACCATGAGGCCCGGGATGATTAAAATGCAACACATTTCTGCTTAGAAGTTTGCATCGTAGTCGCTGCTCCATCTCTTTTATTTAGTGCTGCTGACACACATACTGCTGTTACTTTTCATTTACGATTTTTAAAGACCCACTCCAATGGAAAATGGTGTTTTTGAGTATTTCTCTATTTAGATCATTGTGAATCAGGAGCAGATGAAATTATAGCATCAGAAAAAAGCTTTAGCAGTGTGACGTAGAAGTTACTACGGCAAGCTGCAAGCTCCCTGCTCCGCTTCATTCTGATGGACATCTTGGTTTTCCTCATCCAAGCTGGAATTTGGCACTAAACTGTACGGCTGGATAGCTTCCATATGTTGTTTGTATTGTGATGGGAAGGGGAGTAGCCTTACTACACATCAACAGCCCCACCCACAACTCAGAGGAAAATTTCTAATCATCTACTGCCACTCTGCAGAAACTATGTCCTAGAAAACGACACAGGTTTCTTGATTTTCGCTAAAACCTCCATAATCACAGGGACTCTTTTGCAATAGATCAATATTTGATTGGACTGGGACTTTGTTTTTGCTTCCTCTTTTCTCTTGCCCCATCCCAAATCTTTGTTCCACCTCTGGCTGACCTCTCCTCTAAACGTCCTGTCACACTGTGCTCTAGATCCAGTTTGCTGAGCGTTTTTGTTGCATCCACGAATCTAAATTTACACACTCCAACGCTGCTCTGCCAGCATTTGCACTCAGTGGTTTATCAGGTTACGAATTTATTGATAAAACAGCACTATTTATCCCAGAGGACCAGACTTTTAGCATACCTGCAGCAGCATCACTCGGAGGAGACTCGTCCCACAAGGATTGCATCTGCACTGGCTGCAGGTGGAAAGAAACAAGGCTCTGTTTGACTGTCTGTGTGCAGTCTCAGTTCAGATCATTACAGTCAACTAATAATAATTACTTTTAACTGGGTTCAGCCAGAGTCTCAGCCGGAGGCACGAGGACACACAATACGACCAGAAAGGAACTGCAGCCCGCTCTCCATCGATAACGGCAGCGTATCTCATTACCGCGACGACCTGCGGTACACTGCCACTCAGTCTTGATCATATAAAACCCATTTCAGTGTGCCGTCCCTGCCGGAGCACCAGTAGAGCGGAATATTCATTATTCAAATTTTAAGCATTGGGAATCCCAATATGTTACCAAGGCCAGATGAGGGGAGATGAAATAGCTTAGCCTTTTGTCCAGGGAACACTGACTAATCGTCTCACTCTCCAGAATCAATTTTTTAGCCGTAAGCATCAGACACTGCTGATTGTACTGTAATGCTCAGGACCACCCCCCTATCCCTATCACTTTATACCCCTGCTATCTGCCCAGAATAACTTATTGATTAGTGATAATATTACGGGAGGTGTGGGTGGCTGAGGCAGAAGACGGACTGGCCTCCGTCATTTCCTTCCTGCTAAATTTGGGTTCTCTGTTACCAGATACAGCACTAACCGAAACCAGGTACCATCACAAGTGACAAAGAGTTTATTTTTTCCTTCCTTTTTTACTTTACACATAGGACATACAGTATTTGAGCTTATAGAGGAACCGATGTGAATAGGTGTTTGATGCAAAGTAAAATTTTTGGGAATTTGACTTTAAACCGCTGAAAAAGCAAACAAAAACGGAAACTCCCCATTCGCCAGGGGTGTTACAAGTCATTTTAGTAACAGTTCAATTCGTCTCATAGCTTGTGGTTAATGACATTTACATAGTACTGAACAATGGAGGGGAAATTTTCCAGTTTCTTTGTATTTCTTGCAAGATAATCAAGTGTAAATTACATTTGTGTATAAACAAACAATTAAACAAGAATTTATGGCAAATCCATTTTCATTTTAGTTTCATAAAGTTATGTTCTTTTTCTACATTAAAATAATTAAACCTACCATCATGTGTGCTGCTCGTCGTTTTTCTGTTATAGTAACATAAACCAACTACGTCTTGATCCAAATGGTATTTTTGAAAATTGATAAAACCGATTTTAAAACAATTCTATAATGATACAGATCAGTTTGATTTTTATTAACAACTTGCCTCAGACACACGGAATATAAATCGATTCATCAATTAAGTCGATTATTCATTGCACTCCTCCTATTTGCATAGTCTTTATTCTTTCTGCTTAGTTCGGTGGACGTTTTTGCCAACTCCTGATATTCGACTGATCTCTGTCTCTCTCTGATTCAATGCTGAGGCTGAAAAGCGGCTGTGATCAATACCTGCAGGCCTGCTCTCCACGCTGCCAGAAGGCTGCTTGTGCGTGTTTCTATGTCTGCTGTGTCAGCATCCACTCAGGACTTCATCAAACAAGCCCCACATCTATATTTTTTTTCCCCCCATGCACACACATGCATCGGTCAACGCCCGGCTCAAACAGATGCCCTCCACCCCCATCGTCCAGCTCACACTCGCAAATTCATGCATTCTTCCTTTTGCTGCATTCCATTCCAACAAGGATGTTAAATACCATTCAAATGTCAGCCCGCCGTATTGATTGGAATAATAACTCTGAAAAGAACAGGAGATGGCTTGTTGATGCCAAGTAGGTGTATGATGGCGTGAGCATCGTTCACTGTCACAAAATTGCTATGTAAGGCTTCTCCCCTCCCCCCTGCGATACCTGGATAAGGGGGCGGTGAGGGAGGTTATGTTGGACCACCAAGGCTGTGTGTTTCTGTCATTAATCATTGTCATCATGGGGCCGGTGACGGACCGGGCAGGATTCATGCTCGGAGCTGGGGGTCAATTTGAAAGCCCTCAGATCACAGAGGCTGGGTGTGGATGTCAGATGGGAGGGGTGCGTTCATCATCAGGTCTCTTTTTTTTTTTTTTTTTTTTTGCTCTCAATCATGTTTGAGTTCAGCAGGGACAGAATATTCAACTACAAACACAAAACGTGTGCCAGTCGAAAATTGTCACTTTTACTCAAATATGAATTATTTTTAGCCTTTGAAAGCTTGGACCTTGTGAAGCTGTCATATCATTACAGTAAAATACATTTTCAGCTGTTCTGTCTGGATAAATAAATCTGGAACTGCAGAACAATTTCTAAAGAACATTTGTCTTCTGATCTGATTGCGTTTTACTGGAAAAAAACCACCAAAAAAAGCAAACTGAGGAGATCTTAAATAAGTAAAATTGACTTTTTTTTCACATTACACTAAATCAAGAGACATTGAGAAGTTTCCCTTTACTTCAAAATGCATACATCAGATAACTAAACAAAATGATGGTAAAAGATCTGATCTAGAGTGATTTCTTAATAGAATAACTTTAATCTCATATTCTCATCTTGTGCCTAGTTGCTGTTCAGAGGTTATTAAAGTAATGTATCTACGACAGCAGGACGATTCTAATTGACACAAATTGGATGTGCTCCTGTCATAAGTAATATAATAAATCTTCAACATTTTTAAAATTCAAATATTGTAAATATTTATAAATGAATAATGGCCACAAATGTATAAATATTTTTTTTCTAAACAGTGAAGTGGGACTTTGTGGTTCTTACTGAGGTTCTGATCTGTGAAACTGGACCAAATGTTTTTTTTTTTTTGTCTTAAAGGTCACACAAATCAATACGTGTTTGTTGGTTTCAACGGTCTACTCCACTGTGGAACAGATATGTTGCTTTCTTAAAGTGAAGAGGTTTTTGGTGCCTGGTTGCTTACCTGGCTGGTACTTCGATGTTTGAGATGGCGTAGAAGTACTTGAGGAGGTTTTCTCTCTGGACGTAGGTGCCTCCGAGGGCGGGCCTGAGGAGTCTCAGCCTCAGGTTGGTGAATGTGAAGAAGTCCCTCAGGCCCTTCATACTTTCCATGCGGGTGTACAGGTTGTTCATATTCTGCAACCGAGGCCCTGCGAAGACAGAGAAGCGCGCCCGCACCTCGAACTTCACGTTCTTGTCGTTTTTGGAGCCGATCCAGCGGGAGTACTGCTCAGTGCAGATAACCCGCGTTATGTTGGCGGGCGAGAGGTCACGCACTCGTTTGGGGGGCATGTTGAAAGCGTCCAGGCAGTCGTCAGCGTAGAACTGATAGGGCTGCCAGGAACGGCCGTGGTCCATGGATTTATCCAGCACCATGATGGTGGGACGGCCATATTCGAAGGTGATCTGAATGTCATCTGTAAGCTCCAGGCTCTTGTTCCAGGACATGCTGATGTTTGCCAGCAGGGGCTCAGGGTGGCGGCTCCAGGTGACCGTCTGCCAGTAGGTGATCGGTCCAATGTGCTCATGGTCCTGCATCAGCTGAGGCGGGTGGGCAAGGTCGGGGTTAGACGCATCACACTCATCACTGCACATGTATGGATTCTCCTGCAGGACACAAAAGTCAAAAAGGTCATCAAGGTGGGCGTTTAGGATGATTTCTAATACAAAGAGAAAAAGAACACATTTCTACAAGGCAAAGCAAGAGATGTTATGCTTATTCATTTGTTTTGATTAGTCTGTCAGATCATATTTGAATATGATACATTAAAAAAATTGTTATATTTTTGTTATTTAAAATTAGTCTTGTAGCAGACACAGTAATGAGTAAAGCAGAAGAAAAGAATTGGTGCTCTCACTCCTTCTCTAATTTACTCTTGGTCATTACTTTTACTCCAATCCAAATGCTGATTCCAACGATATTGTTCCAGGGATGTCTAAAACTCAATTAAAAATACATTTCTTCCCCAAAACCACACTGTGAGTCTGAATGGCGAGCAGCTCGCCAAATTGCTAAAGTGACATAAAGTAAACTTGCAAATCAGTACAAGAAGAAGGTCAGGAGCATCGTGCATCATCACTGCCTTTGCATGGACAGCAGAGTGCTGCTGCACTTTTAACTCCAGAGAATTGATCCTCCTCTCCTAGTGATGCAAAAGCTTTCAAGCTGCTTCCCTGCTACACAACTTTGAGTCAACAGGATTATTCACATGGATCCCAGAGCTCCACAGGCTCCTTCCCATCTGATCTAAGTAATGCCTCTTAGTCTGATTGGAGACTTTCTTGTGCTATCTAGAAGGAAAAAAAATCACCTAATCAGGTTAGGAGGTTAAAAAAACACACACACAAGATGAATTACATTTACATTAAAGTTTTTTCTTAAATACAAAACTCATGACTTCTGGGCTACTTGTCCGACATTCCCATCACAGCAGAAGTTAAAATATTTGCACAAAGAATTCCCAGAGACCCTCAGTCATCTCTCTTGGTGCTTAATTTGCTAAATTCAGCTCTGGCGGAGTTTGGATTGCAGCAGATGCACAAAGCAGATTATTTACCATAGTAAGTGCTGTCCTAATGCAGCACAGTAATTAAACTAAAACAAAAGTTATCATTTAAAAATGTATAGGAATAATTTAAGCACTTAAACTCTATCAATTAAGTATGTCGAATGTACCATATTTTACACATCATAATTCACTTCTGAAAATTAATCGCAGTAGCCGAAAAAATAAATAACTCGCATATAAGTCGCACTTTTCGGATAAATTTATTTAACAAAATACAGAAACAAGAACAGACATTTCATCTTGAGATTCAAATCAGACTAATGGAACGCATAACAATAATAGATTGAAGACATGAGACTAGTCAACTATAATTGTGAAATAAGCACCATGAGGTAGAAAACTGATGAACTGAAAAGTAATAAGAAAATAACTTTTTAAAGAACAGTCATTGAGCGTAAAAGAAAAGTGAATCGAGTGAGTGTGACATCATCCACAGGAGAATCTGTCAAACATTTCAAACGTTCAAAACGGGGGCCAGCGTACACCACATGCTTTTATTGAAGTATCTGATTGGCCAGTTTAGAACTTGAATAAAAAAAGGTTGTTAAAACAATAGGATTAGCAAGAATATGAAAATAAAAGCCATATAGCAAAAATCTGCCCATTTTATAGAATTCTTTGTTTATTTTTTTTAGTTTTTTAATTTGTAACAATCATTGTTGAAAAAATTATCCAAGTTGGGAATTAATTTGATCTAGTTTTAATCCTTATTCAATCTTTTTATTTACAGACTCCAACAGCATTTTTTATTCAGTTGTGTTTGAGCAGAAGCAAAGTCAATTATCTTTTTATCATTGCACCTCTGTGACAATTTTAACTTTTTTTTAATTTATAAGTAAAAGCATCTTCCACAAGATAATCTCAACATGTTTTGTTGTGATCTGGATGTTAGGATGACAACCTAAACTATGAAAATTCTCGCTCCGGTTAAAGCCTACTGATCCAGAGGTGTTTTTAAATATTTAAATATAAAGGACATTGAAGAGTTGGCGAAATCCTCGAGCGAGGTGCTAAAACCTGCATGTGGCAGCAAGAACAAGAGGGAGTTTGTTGTAATTAAGCCTTTTGTTTTTGATTATTTATTTGTTGTCAGACTTACAAGGATTAAGCTGAAGAGCCAACTGCAGAGTCAGCATTTTTGGAAAATGAAAAGGAAGTCACATTTATCAAGTGTCTAGTGCTGCAGTAAGCGAGAACCTTTTTTACAAGCAGCTTCCTTCAGAGATCCTTTAAGTAGAATCAGCAGAAGACATGGCTTCAAAATGGACTGAACCTCTAATTTGTACTCACACTTGTGTTTTAGTTATAAACCATCCGAATAAAAATTTTGTTTGGGGTGTTTTTAGCATGTTCTTAACATGCTCTTTAAATGAAGCTTAAAATTGTATTCCTGATTATTTCTTTAATCAATTTGTTGTGAATCAGCAGACAAAAAAAAATCTCTTTAAAAAAGCTTGTAGTTGTTGCATTTAATCTACAATCAAAGGGCAAAAAGCTCCCTGTTCTGCTCCATTCTGATGCATCTTGCAAACAAACAGATCCATGCACGACTTCATGTTCCTAGTCTGAGCTGGCATCTGGTTCAAAACTGTACAGCAGGACAGATCTGATATTGCTCACCATTTTTGTTGCACCTGTAATGATAGGTTGAGGTTGTTAGGGGCTGAAAGCTAACAGGAGAGAGTGTAAACAAAGCGATGATGGGAAATGAGGACAGGCTTTCTCCGTACCAACAGTCCCATCCACAAATTTCCATAAACTACTGTCGCTCTACAGAAACTATGTCCTAGAAAACAACAGTTTTTATTAATTTGGCTAAAAAAAGAAAAACATAATCATAGTTAAGTCTTTTACAATATATCAAAAGATGATTGGGGGTGAAAAGGGTGTTTGGATCTTTTTTTGAAAATATATTTTCCTTTTGAAAATGGTATGTAAATGGACACTTCATAGCTTGGTAAACTGTTTAGTATTTTGCTAGTAAAATGATTCATTTTGAAGCCTTTGAGCTAAATTGGCTTTAATTGAATTTTACCACAGTTCCATAGCTTGACTGTCAAACTCTGGACTCTTAAGGCCTTGAAGGATGGATGTGTATAGTTTGTATTCTAAGCATTGATGGTAAATGCTGGTATGGCAGCAGGGCACTTCAATGATACAGATTCTTACTAATGAGCTCACCAGTTAATGTTTTCAATCTGAGTTTTTCACAGAAGTATGAGCAGTCTCACATGGGAAGCATACAGATGAAGAAGTGACTTATTTTTTGAAACTTTTTTTTTTCTGCAACTAATGTGAATTTAAGCCTTCTGCAGCCGCCGTTCACTCCCGTGAAGGCTGACTTGTCAATACTCAGAAGATTTGGGTCGAGTATCACATGAAACAGCAGTTTCTTCCTTGTGATGTAATCTTTAACCTGAAGGCAAAGCTGCATAATATTGATGTACTGCGCAAGCACAGATCATGTGTCAGAGCTTCTTTGCAGACGTTCACTGTTTCCCCATTCAGCGACAGCAAAACGCAGCATCCGCTCTGGCTTTTGAATGAAGTTACTGGACTGTTACGCGGTGGAAAGTGAGCAGTCACTCGCAGCAGCTCTGGTGATGTAACACCAAAAGTTAGAATCCCGAAAGGCAGAGATTATCAATCATCTGATTTATGGTGACAAGCGAGAGTGGGAAAACTCCAGTCATAAGCAAACGCTTCTGAGGGGAGATAGTCAACGAAGAAAAAAAAAAGCAATATAGATGATCACTTTGCATGCAGAGACACAGCTGTGGAAATATCTTGATGCTGCAATTGCAAATAATCTCCCTCTGAAGTACATTGGAGGATTGTTTACTATCTGATAACCCAATTATCCCTGTTGCAGTGGCTCACATAGAGATCGCTGTCAGCGCAAACACACTTAAGATGATAATCGACATTGTTCGTAAACAACTGCAAACGGACGAGGTAATTAGACTCGGATAAAGAGGTGCTGCAGTGGACGTCACCGTATGAGAGGGTGCCCTGTGGAGGCCCAGCTGCTTTTCTGCCCTCACTTTGAGCAACTCCTGACCTTAGTCCAGACACCAACAGAAAAAAAGATTAGTAAACTGCTGTTGTGGGCTTGACTCTTGACCTACAAATCCTATTGAAAATGACCGTACTGTCGCACTACTCAGGTACAGTGCAAACTCTATTTAGGTTACTCAACAAAAAAAGCAAAAAAATATAACTGTTGTTGTGTGGCTTCATGTACAAGCGATTCCACAAAGCGGGAGAACCAGCCACACACTGCTGCTCATCAGCTGCTGACCTCTCCAAGCCCATAGGATTACCTACAGTAGAGGTAATATGTACAGTAATAGAGCTGGAAGATTTTATCCCCCATGAGAGCCTTACGCGAGGTTATGCTTAAGCCGTTTGTGTACCCTGCCCTCCTTTCTCCACTCTACCTCAACGCTTACCTGGCCCGGGATAAGTGTGCCAGGACAGGCACATCCACAAACGTCTGCAGAGACACTCTCCCTCACAAGCATGCACACGCAGATCCCAGCCAAATACTGCGGCAGGTGGCCCGCACTACTAAACCCCTCCAACAATTATCTCCACTGGGCTCCTGTCTCTACGACAACAGCTGCCACAGCACGCCAATGATGAGTGACTTCCTTGTTTTCAGTGGCGGGTCACAACAATGAGACCTTAACAGTCATTAAAAACATTTCAACTGCTGCAGTTTGGCTCAGTAGCCTGCTTTAGATGCTGATTCATGTTTCTGCGTGTGCAGCATCTGTGATGGAAAACAAGAGTGAAATAATGATGATCATGCAGAGGTTTATCAGTCTCAATATGCTTCAAAATAATAACTCTATTGGTTTTTCATAATGGCTGTGACATCACTTTATGAAAGTTTGCAGTTTTAGAGAAGTATAGAAGGTTTTTTTTTACATTTTATTGCAGCATAAACACTCAAAAGAGGCAGAAAAGGTGCAAGAAGAAAATAAAACTAAGATGCATTAAAAACGTAAAGTATGTACACTGGATAATTTCTGATGTAACCCACTAGATTCTGCAGGGTAGATGAAATGAGGTGTTTAATGGCATTGCAGTGCAATATGTACAATTATATGATATTTAGAAAATTTTAAACCATCTGCACAGTCTTATTGAATAGAGCCTGACGTGAGAAAGAAAAGGCACCGTGATTAAAGCGTCTTCCTCCGCAATAAAAATGTTCTGAAAATGTCACTGGGATCAGGCAAAATAAAGTTTGAAACTCGGACTTCACTCACTCAACCTTCCAAAAAAAAAAAAAAAAAAAAAAACAATCCTGTGCAAATTTGAGCTTTAATAAATGAAAACGGTAAACGACCATCAAAAATATGATATAAAGTATTTTTCATCCAAAAATTTGACACAAGGCCGCACAAAAATACATTTTTGTGCAAAGTCAGACTTTTTAAAATAGGAGTAAATGGGGATTACTTCTTTCTGACATCAGCCTCCAGTGGTATGAAGCTGGTTTGAGTCAGGGCTGCACGGTGGAGCAGTGGTTAACACATTCGCCTCAAAGCGAGCGGAGGCCCATTCAAATCCCTATTGGGACCTTTCTGTGTGGAGTTTGCATGTCCTCCACGTACATTTGTGGGTTTTCTCTGGGCACTTCCTCCCAGTGTCCAAAAACATGCTTCATTGGTTGACAGTTCTACATTGTTCCTAGGTGTGACTGTAAGTGTCTATGGGTGTGTGACAGGATGACCCTGTGACAGGCTGGCCACCTGTCCAGGGTGTACCTCACCTTATCCCAAGAGTTGCCAGATTGCCAATTTTGCAGCAATTTGTATGCTTTTTTAAATTCTTGTTTTTTTTTTTTTCTGTTTCTTTTCACAGCAGATTGTGTTCTGTATCTGGTTGGCTGTAAATCACTGTAAATCAATCTCCTCTAAACAGAATGTGTTCAGTTAGCCACATTTACAAAAATCTTCAATCACGATCAGATCTTTGTTTTCCATCTGTAATACTGGGCATATTTTTCTACTAAAGTTTGGACTTTGAGAGTTTAAACAAAACAGAAAAAATGTTGTCTGAGAAAAAGAGTGTAGTGAGGTGTTTACTGATAATTCTACTTCAGACTTCACCTTTCGCGGGTTATTTATTTAACTTAAGCTCTGGGATAAATGAGAGTCTATTGTACAAAAAAAAAGACATTCAGGTTTTTTTTTTGCAGACATTTCACTTTGAAAACAACAATTATATCCATCCAACAGTAAACTGAAGCAAAGTTAAGGTATTTATTCTACTCTGACTATATTTACTTCACTGTAATTTTTGGCTATAAATGCACACATACTATGCACAGTTAACAATCCAAATACAATACCTCTTAAAAATGCTTTTGAAAAACACAATTCAAGATGCATTTGACATGTGTTAGCAAGGGACTAATCATAATCTGAAGAAACCAAGCATTACTAAGGATTTAGTGGTTAAAACATGTCCATAACATAGAAAACACCATTTGAGTTTGTAGCTTTTGACTTTCTTTTAATATCATTCTTTTCTTTATCTTTTTATACAGCAGTTTTACATCTTTTTCCATGTCACACAGAAATGAGCCTGTAAGATGGGTTAGAAATCTCCAGAGAAGACGATGGCTGCTCCTTGACACCACACTGCTTTTGCGTTTGTGTTTTTTCTTCCTCCCCTCTCATTTCTGTTTCCAGCCTTTGTTGTTCCCCAGTATACTTCTTTGTTCCCGTTTAGCCTCCTTTTACGTCTAATTTTTTCTTCCACATACAGAAGTTTCTTTATTATATTGCCTGCATGGGAAATAAAGGAAGGGACAGGCACTCTGAGAACACAATTTATTTTGTTTTGGAGAAACATCAAATGGAACAACCTTCCCATTAAAAAGGCCACAGAGGGGAAGAAGAAGAGATATTGCTTTTTCACTTTTATCGTTAATCTTTTATTTTGTCAGAAAGGTTTCCATCATGCTGGAAATTTATTATTATTATTTATTTTTACAATGGGTGAAGCGGCTTTAAATATGTGCAGGAAGTTTGTGTGGCCTGATGCTATTTTCTGCAATTTTAAGAGCAGGGAAAACTAGAGAAAAGGAGCCTGGGGCAAAAGGTTTAGACATCACAGAAAATCTAAAACAGATTGTTTGATCAGAGCTTGTCTGAGTGTTAGAAAAGGACAACTGACACAGATCTAACAGCTTCAGAGAAATACCTCGAGTTCTTTCTTTTTTGTTCCGAAAACTGCAAATTTTGTCATCCTCCAGACTGCTGCCGGCAACACTTTAAAAGAATGTCCGGGTGGAAAGTTGGTAGTTTAAAAAATTGCTCTTAACACCAAAAAACATTCTCTAGAAAGGTATGTTAGGTATGTTAGGAAATTCATAAAATAAAAATAAACACTCTGGTTAACTGCAAAGAGTCTGAGTGTTTGCATTATTTCTTTCTGCAGAAAAAGCTGAGCAACAAATGAGCATAAGACATTTGCAAAGGAACTTTTGTGTGAGCTTAACTGGGATTTTTCAACATTTATGCTACAGTCATAAATGGTGCATTCAAGAACTTGCTAAATGTGCATTTTTGAATGCAAATGTAGCCCAACTTTCAAAATTAGTTCAATAGCCGCACGTTTTGTACGTAGAGACTTAAAACAGACTTTAAAACTTGTGTAGCAACGCGTGAATGCCAGAGCTTTTAGTTTTCAGGCTCAAAATGTGCATTTGCGCACGTTTTCAAAGCACTTTTCAATGAAAGTAGCCGCTTGTTGCAGAGGCCAGTGTGACTGTAACTCAATACATTTGCAAAAAACCTTTGGTGTGATCTTAATTGTCATTTTTCAGCATCTTCTGCTACATTCACATTGGGTATTTGACCTAAACACCTCGAGTGTGTGTTTGGCTCATGGTGTTAGTACTGGACAAGTGAGGAGGGGCTTCTTTTTTTTTGTTTGCTACTGTTTACTAGGACACGTTCGCCACCTACAGTAAGAGGCTTGTTGTGAAATGTTGAAAAGGTGCAAATCTCACAGGTCTTGCTCTTTCTTTCACAGCTCTGTTCTGATATGTGAAAGACTTGATGTCACTTCCATTTACAATTGACAATTCCAGCCGGGGATAAACTGCAATTTTTTATTGCTCCCCAACAATCAATGTTCAAACGTTGACACTTATGTGAATCAAGAAGGACGCTATCTATACACCACTGCCAAATCCGAGTCCTTGGTTAGTCAAAGTTCAACCTGGTTTAACATTCACACCGCTTTTGATTTCTGTGCATATATAATGTCACATAATCTCTTTTAGGGTTCTTTATGTTGGTTACTGTAGGATGTCACCAACACCATACAGCTTGCATTACAACTGTGTGTGAATCAGGGTGTGAATGCGTGTGTGAATGGGTGAGTGGGTCTGTGACTGTAAAGCGCTTTGGGCATTCAATGAAGGTAGAAAAGCGCTATATAAGTGTACGCCATTTACCATTTACAACTCTTTGACAGCCAGAAAAATGCTCCCTAAACGTCATAATTTTCGCACCGGTCCTCCCCATTATCTTTATTCGGCCAAAAGCTGAACCCTATTAGTCCAAACCCCAACAACAGGTTGAGTGAAAGAACCGAAGGCCAGCCAGCATCTCTGCCTGGTGCGTTCACTGAACTCTGGAATTTAGAACGGGACCCAAACAGCCACCCAGCCCAACACAATGACCTACAGTACGTTGAGCCCAAAAATGATTGTAGAAATTTGTGCAGCGACGCGAGAACACAATAATTTCAAACATGGAAGCCAGAAACACGCGTTTACATGTATTTACATATGCTTTTCATTGGTAGTAGTCACTTGACCCCTTTGCTGAGGGCGTTGTGAACGAAGCTTTACACTTCCATAAATCAGTTAACAACACCAGCTTTGACCTGACATACTGGAATCAGAGTAAAAGCAGGGACATATCAGCGCAGATTTAGAAACTTCATTTAGAAACTTACCCTATCAAACACGGGAGGAAAAAAGATTAAATCTCTCAAAAGAACAGGGAATATGAAGCTCACACATTCTAAATCTGAGCATCATTTAGAACGCGTTTCCTGAAAAGAGGGTCCATATTTTGCATAGAGGCTCAGTGATACTGGAAGGAAGAACCTTAATCTAGACCTTACTACTGAAAAATAAGCAAATAAATACATTAAAAAGTAATTTAGCAGAAAATACTACAGTCATCTTTTCTCTTATTGCTTTCTGGAAACCAGGTGATTCTTTTTCAGGTGAGTCATTTCAAGCTGGGGTGCTCAAATTGTTTTACTCCTGGCACAAGTGAATCCCTCAGATTAAATTACAAACAATAGACCAAGGCTTTGCTTTAATCACATAAAGTGTTTTACATTTCCTATAAAATGCCTTGCTGTGTTCAAAAACAGGAGCCTCTGCATGCAAATGTGCTCTAGGTGTGTGTTTGTGTGGGTGGGTGTTGTTTATGTCTGTAAGGGCGGAAGATGAGAAGAAAAAATAACCCTAAATGTTTACTGTAGGCATGGGTGATTATGCTGGAGGAGGAGAGGACAGAAACAGAGACGTCCTGTTGCTTGAAAGCAGCAGCTGAGCTCGTTCTGCTGGAGTCACAGTGGCCGGACCTCCATGGACAAGCTGCGTTATGAACTTATCTTGTATTCAGGCACAGCATTTATGCTTCATGGAGGGAAACCTATCAGATGGAGGCACTGCCTTTTTCCAAAGTGCCTTCATGAGGTGAATTCAGGGAAAAGCTATTATCTTTTATTGATGTACGTTATTGAATATAAAGCAATTACAAGGAAAGTGTAGATGAAAAGAAGTAGGAAGGGAAGGATATTCTGGCATAAAACAACCAGTAAGGCCTGGACTAATGTTCTTCTCTCTGGGTTTTATGGAGTGGACAACCAATTTTCTTTTGCAAAACAAAAAACAAGTAAACAAACAAACATAATTTCTGGTGTATTTTTGTATTTCGTCAACTAAAAATGTTTTCATATTGTAAAATAGCAAACCAAATTCCACCTTTTTGTTAACTGGACACTTGCAAATACTGGGTAAATTTAGATTTTTTTTTTTATTTAAATCAAATAAAATTAATTAATTTGGTCTTTTAACACATAAGAAACACTCTATGCATGAAAAATGATAACATTTATGCAAATAGAAAAACGATGTGAAAGAAAAGGGGAGGATATGAAATTATTTAAATTTTGTTTGGAAAGTTTCTTGACATTTTACAATGATTTAACACATGGAGAATTGCTTTTCCATGTGTAACTTAATTTTACAAGAACATCAGAACTTTGTTGCAGGGTAGGCATAGGGGTCCATCTTCTTTGTTATTCATATCGACTCATAGATCAAATCACAATATCCGATATGTCACCTTTAACAGGCTTAACTTATAGAAAACATTAGATGGAAAAGTTGTGATTCCGCAAAGGTTGAGAAACCGAAAAGAAGGTTTCCAAACTCTTAAAATAATGCAAAAAACAGCTTCCACGAATGCATCCATCATTAAGCATTGAGTACAGAGGGGATCGTAATGCCAAAAGAGTCTTTTTATAACATCGAATTAAATAAGCGCTGTTATTGTTTTATGAGATCCACGAGTCATGCAGCACAGTCAGTGATTTATAGGAGAAATCGTCCACTTCAGGCCACTCGAACTCTGCAACCAATTTTCTCTGAGTAAAAGAAAAACCAAAGAAATCTGTTGTCCTGTTCTGGCATCACATAAACAGTTTTAGTTCACTTTCAACTGTATCCTAATGAGGGAGCAAGCCACACCATTACATCATCGCACACTCTTCCTCCTCCTCTCTATTTTTTCTCCATCACTGTTGGTCTCCGTTCTCATCTGGTTCCTGTCTTCATAGCTGAACTTTTAACCAACTCACACAATGGGCACCAGGGCAGCAAGTTTCCCAGGTGGGGGGCATCGAGAGCATCCCATTGCCGGACTCTTTCCCCCCTTTTCCTCAATGGTCCACTGCTGGACAGAGCAGGCATGTCGAGTCTGGCATAGCCACCACCAAACGGGGAGCATGAGGTATGGCCATAGGCCCAGTCTGAAATGCACTGATCCACACTACCAGCTGCCATCTTCCTCCCCTTCCTGCATGCTCTCCTTCCACTACAGCACAGCTACTCTTTTCTCTCATGTCTATTTTTAGAGCTGGCTGATTCTACTTTCTAAAACTAGCAAATATGTTGGGGAACAGCGAGGCTGCTTTTTTTTTATTTTCAGTTTTTTTTTTTTTTTATCTTCGACATCCTAACGTGCACAGTCAGCCAGTTCATGCACACGTTTAAAGCAGCGAACGCCACTGTGAACTGTAAATTCCAGCACACTGATACCCGCGTTAGCATTCGGCTGCTCTCTATTCTTTTTCCTACGGGAGGCGATTGACTGAAGGTTTTGGTTCAAAACCAAAAAAACTAAATAAAAAAAAGGCGCACAGGAATGCAACATTTATAAATGGGTACTGTGTGTACTACTGCGGAACTGTGGTCTGGCTTCATCTTTCTGCTTAGCTAAGCTTGGATCTTCCTCATCTCTTCTCATCATTAGCTACCCCTCTTGACTACGGACTGCCTCTAACCGCTCATTCCATCACCCTCAGCAGCAAGCTGCACTTGATTCCATACACAGAAACTACAAAGAAACTACAGAGGCTCCTCACATGCCACAGAAGAGACAGTAGCATCTTTGTCAAAGTGCTGGAAGCCCATCCCGTTACGGAAGCCAATATGCCAGCCTGTTTGACTCTGTGGGAAAAAAAAATGCTGCATTCCCAGGAAACAGTGGAGATAAATAGAATAGAAAAAAATGCATCCCTGTGGAGATGAGGGGAACAAAAGCTACAGTGTGCCAGCGGAAGTACAGGAAGTCGAAGTACAGTGAGCTTCAAGAAGCTTGAAACCTGATTTCTATCAGTGTAACAACATACTGTAACAATCAGTCTGGAGAGGGAAGCATCTTTTGCAGTCTATTTCAAGTCTTAAGAACAAGCAGCTCTGCAAACTGGATGAAGCATTAATTAATAATCTATTTATTGTATTGTTTTTTTTTTCTGACTTTCTCTTAACTTGTGCGATTACTGAATGACTGCAAATATACACCAATTAGAAAAATACACTAGCTTTGCTCTAGAGCTGCCAAATCTGGGGGAAAGAAGAAGAAGAAGAAGAGGAGGAGGAGAAGGAGGAGGAAAGCATTTTTCTTGTCTAAAAATAAATGATCTGTAAATCAAGGAGCTTCAGCCAACACCCATTTGGTGTTTTTAAAGGATATAGAGTTGATCTGATGAATGCGTTCCCATGCAGAAGTGTATATGGTAACCAGATCTTTGCATATTGGTGTGAATTCCTTGATGTTGAAACTGCCAAGGTCACTTGAAAAGATGGACCTGTTTAGTTGTAACCGTTAGATCCGTGTGGACAGATTTGGTTTTATTTGGATCATCTTGATTGGTGGTTTTTAGGTTATCCAGTTCTTCCTCTTCCATTACGAACACACCTGATAACAAACTAAAGCGGAAGGGGTTAGGGTTACCCTGGAAGGGGCTTTTCCCCACATTCTTTTGTATGAGGACCCACTTGTTTTTGTAGATTCAGAGGAAGGATTGGAGAGGAATGATTATGTGAATGGACTAAAATCACGCTGTTGGGGTGTTTTTGTGAGGAATTGACATTATGATACATAAAAGCTCAAAAAAGTTGGTTTTGCTTGCAATAAGCCCTTTAAAATCCATACTTTAAGCTGATCATTGTCAAATCAAAGTTGTTTCTTTCACAGTCAGGTTGGAAGCTTTTTGCTATATTGTTCAGTTTTTTCTGCTTTCTGTTATTTATTTATTGCAAATGGTTTTCCCCAGCTTCTCCTTAACATGACATCAGAAACATTCATAAAGAACAGATGAAGAACTTTAATTGTTTTCCCAGACCAATGCTAAAGTGAATATAGAAATGCTGCATTTGATTAGTAAAAAAAAAAAAATATGATAGCGCTCTCTTTTTAAAACTATTGAACTTAGGGGTTTGATACTGTATTATGTGCACAATTACTGACATTACTGCCACCTGGCTTCAGAAAAAACCAGGTCAAATTTTATGGAACTGTTCTGACCCAAACTGCTGCGGCTCAGAAATGCAAGTTAGACAAACAGAAGTGCAAATACAGCTCTTGTATACAGTTAAATTCAGCCAAGTTTTTTACTTTTTAAATGGTCTATTATGCCCCCCTCTAAGGCATCATTCTTTACTTCCTATCTGAATTCTCCTCTCTAAACTCTGAGCTAGTGCACTCTTGGGAGGACGGACAGACTAGTTAAATCCCCACAGCCGCAAATGACTGGAGAGGAACTAGATCTTTCCCCGATAACGACGCCCATCCCGCGTAAAAGTGCTGACTGAGGCCAGACTCCTTCCTGTCCCGCCCTCCTTCCTCCTTTTTCTGTTCTTTTTTTCCTGTCTCATCAGCCGTGCAGAACTCTCTGGATCCTTGAGATGGAGAGTCGCTGGCCAACCCTTATAAGGAGGCCCATTAAGGAGTCCATCAATATTTCATCATCGCTCACTCAGAAACATAGTTGGAGAAGTTTTCAGACTGAGGCCATTAGGGGGCAGACGTCAATACATGATGGCAGAGAGCAACTCTATGCCTTACTCCTGTCTATTCTCCCTCTTAAGAGAAGTCACCGGAAATGTTTCACTCAGGACAAGGGTGGTTTCCACTACTAAACTAATTATTAGCCTTCAGGTGTCCAAAGACAAAGAGGTCTTTACCTTCTCTAATGACCTCCATAAACTCTCTTTTTTTAATAGGAATAAAGGAGGAAAAGGAAATGAGGAACACTGTTTCTGAAATGTGCAAAACACAAAGAAAATAGGCAGTTAAACTGTGTGGAGAAACTTTGTTGGGATAAATCTAGTGCCATGATTAAGTGTCGAGACAGTCAGACAAGAATGGACAAAATATGTCTCACAAGTCAAGTGTCATGCATATAGCGTTTTTTTTGTGGCCTGATTTTAATCTTATAATTTCAGATTTTATAAGCCTTTTATGAATTATTGCACCTTCATTAGCTGGGACAAGCCTGCAGGGGAGAGTGTGTTAAAAACTGCTTTAGCTGACAATTGAACACGTTTTCCTGCAGAGAAACCTCTAGTGTCCTTGGAAAAAAAAAAAAAAAAAGAAAAAGAGAGATGCTCCAGTATTTTATCCCAGGAAGTGTGAGGTTCTCTGGAAGTCCTTTCAAATGTAAACAACACCTCCAGACATCTAAAAGCAAAGTTGACTTAAGTCACTGCATTTGTGTCATCCCTGCACAGCGTTGACCTGCAACTGTGGTTCCCCCTTCATGCTTGGCATTACTTTTCACCTTGTTGCATGGATCTGTGCATGGACTAAACGTCAAATCGTGCACCTATTAAAAAAAAAAGCATGCAGAACTTACCAGAGTACAGAACCTCTCGGGTGGATTTCCACACGTGATTCCCGGCGGGTCCACTTTGATGCGCATGAAGTCTTTCATGGATGCGGGACTCGGTTGGCACGCGTAATGTTCCCACACCGAGCCGTCATCCGTGCTCACCAGGGACTTGCACAGGTCGTACTGGCCAAGGGAGGACGCCAAGCAGCGCAACAGCAACAGGATCACGGCCTTGAGGAGCATGGCAGGCCGGGGATGGGGTTTACGGAGCGGGGTCCGGCACGGGGCGAGGGGGTCACGGAGCTCAGACGAGCGGTGAAGCGCATGGATCGGTGATCATGAGAAAAAAAGTGAGCATCCCTGCTGCCACCTGGAACTGTGAGGGACGCCGTGGTAAACCGATTCCCCACTTGGTTGGTTACAATTCCCCAGATGTTAGCAGACTCCTGTAAAAGTGAAGTTAGTTTTCAAAAAGTCCCCGGAGAACTGAGAGAGGGACACTTTTTTGTTCGGATGGCTAAATTCCTGAGACAGTTGGGCGGTGGTTGGAAAAGCAAACACTGTTGCAGGGATTAATCTTGGAGCACACTTGGACCATGCTGTTGCAGGGAGTTGGGTGGGAGGTGGTCGCGCGGATCCATGCCTCAGAGAGCGGACAGCTGCAGGGGGTCAGCGGTGATGGAGGGTGAGGATGAAGAAAAAAATGCTCTGTCTTCACATAGATCCATTGATCGGTTTAGACTGGCTCCTCCTTGTGGCC
Organism: Oryzias celebensis; assembly: GCA_014656515.1. NCBI lineage: Eukaryota > Metazoa > Chordata > Actinopteri > Beloniformes > Adrianichthyidae > Oryzias > Oryzias celebensis. The sequence goes on from BNCR01000012.1 coordinate 7,619,724, forward strand.
CTGAAGCCACACAAAAAGTTAAAAAGCAGAAGAAAGTTAGTTCAGGAAAACTTCACCGCATTCATGTCGTATTTGAATAATAATGGGGTGATTAGCAGCTTTATAGTGAGGGGAAAATCTTCAACTAAACGCATCTACAACACGCTGAGCCTTAATGGCATTTGTTCAGAATTGGAGAAGACTTAATAGCGCTAGACTGAGATAACCTTGTGCGTAAAAACACGTGCTGCTGCTGCTGGGTGCCGCCTGTGCGTGCAGGAGTTGTAGTTGCTCCACTGCTGCAGAGCGGGCTACAGATGTTCAAATTACACTGCAAGAAATGTCCGTCTCTAGGTTTCTATTGAAAGTCTATTACATTTTCTGTTTTTGTTTTATTAGTCTTAAAAACCAATCAAAAAAGGATTTAAAATGATGATTTCACTTTATTTGTGTGGAAAAATCAATACGCAAAACCTGCAAAGTCTAAAATTATATTCGATTCATGGATGTGCGATTCTTTTTCCAGCGTGGATTGAGAGATTATAATCCCACTTTCAATCCACAGTGACGGACAAACTGTCCCGCGCGGACCCCGCGCACTGATAGTTCCCGATTGAAGTGTTCAGCGCTGTTTCCCGGCTCTGACAGTCTTGCAGGGGTGTGTCACTTTCTACTGTAGTGCAGCCGACCGTGCAGCTCCGCGCTCACTCTGCAAACTGTCATTTACAGCCGCGCGGCGCATCCTGACAGGCGGCACTTTGTAGTGCCCGCGTGCGCCCCCCCGTTCTGACTTGATGGAGCTGAATGTGAAGATGCTTTATCAGATAAATAGAGCACTTACTTTAGGCCGATCGGACCGTGCACGTCCCTATGGGTGGATACAAAAAGAAAATCCCCCTCCGACCATCCGGTGTGGAGCATGCGTCCCCCTGTCGTGATCCTCACTGTACTCCCCTCATCAGCCTGGCCCGGCGTTTGTGTTGCTGTACAGTGGGTTACTTTTAACTTGTGAAATCTGTGGATTGCTGCACGCAGTGGATCGGTGTCCTAGATCTGGTCGGGAGAGCAGGGCAGAAATCCGGCGTCAAGGAGTATCAAAAGTATAAAATATGGAGTTTTGGAAAGGCTTGTGCCCGCCCTTCTTCTTCCCCCTCTCCTCCTCCTCCTCCTCTTCCGACTTTACAAGCTCGGGTTTACCCTGGATGCTCAAGGGCAGGAAGAGAGAGGGGGGGGGAGGCTTTATGGAAAGTATTTCCCTCCCTCCTCCCTCGCTCTATCTCTCTATCTCTTTGCCTCTCTCCCGCCTCCTCTTCTCGCTCTCTCAGTTAATGCCGAGGCTAAATCCTTTTACCATCGCTTTCAATCACTATCTGCGCTTTCATCTGCTCCTGCCCCGCTGCCCTGCTCGGCACGGCACGGCGCGGGGTAACTTTCTACCCCAGATCGCTCCCGCTTCCAAACTGCTTTCCCGTCGGGTCCGATCTGCAGCTGTTTAAAGGACCACCGCTCACTTTTCTTCAGCATGTGCTGGACAAGCACAGCTTTTTTTTTGGAGAGGACGGACGAAGACAGTTTTCTATCTAGTTCATTACGGACCAAAAACCCCGATAAATCCAGTCACAAATGTAGGTTACATTTGTTAAACGCCAAACTGTTCAGTCGCTTATAGAGCGCTGTCCAGGGTGCTGAATCAAAAGGAATAAAAAAAAAAAAAAAAAAGCAGGCATCTCCTTTAATTAAAACAAACAAACTTGGATATACACAGACTTTTATGTGCATGAGCACTCAAAACTGCGCAGCAAGGGTTTTTGCTCCTGTGCATCACATGTCAACAACTCTACAATTAAAATGTTAGTTAGCTATTCGGCATTAAAATATGTAAGGGGTTCTTTTTCAAAATTTTTCAGATTGTGACTGCATCTCAGAATCTCACGTATGTGATCATAAAGAATGTTTAAACTTTATTTTTTCAGTTTGTAAATGAGGTTTTTCCATCCCTTTTCCAAAAACACCTTTTTTTAATTTCACTGTGGGAGCAGCAGAAACGGAAAATCGATTTTGTGAAGCAAAAAGATTTGTTTGCAAACACCTACATCACTCTAACTAATTGCTATAGAATTGTGCATTATCTAATTATAAATCCAATTTTAACTTTATTTTCATCCTATTCTTACTAGTTTCTAAGTCTTTTGGGGGGATTGTCACAAACTATAGCTCCATTGAGAATATACCCCTCACTCATGTCATTCCTCAAACGTAGTGGGTCTTTGCATAAAAAATAAAAACAAAACTCTTAAAATTGCATTTTGTATTTATTTGTAGTGCATCAAAGCTATGACCTTAGACAGAGGGTGTGACCAGTCCAAATGACAAGCTTGATCACAGTTTGGCAGAAGACCGATTTTCATTTGAAAAGATGATGACGAAGGACTTCCGCCCAAAGTTTGGACTTGTGGAAGGGCTCATTTGTGTTTTATAATAAAAGTACAGAGAAATGCTGTTGAATTATGAATTATTTATTATGATGTGTTGCTTCTGTTAGTTACTGACTCTCTTCCCCAAAAACAGCAGCTCTTCTACAGCGAGTGAACTCCTGCCTGTACACACAGGTGGAGAATGCATGTGTTGAGAAGCATATATGTTTTTCACAAAGGGTGAAGGTCAGGTCAGTGACTTGAATGACATTTAATTAAATAAACGAGTAAAATTTCCAAAAACAGGTCCACTAAAGGAAAACAGAATATTAGCCATGTAAAAATGCCTAAAAGTTATAAATAAGTAAATGCAGTTACAGAATAAAACTTTGGGTAATTTTTGTCAAATATTTAACAACTAAAAACACTCAAAAAATGTTGGGCAATATCGAATAGTTTTAAATTCAATTCAAGACATCAAAAACTCAAGGAATTTGTCCATTCCAGAAAACAAAACAACAATATATATTAAGCATAACAACCATTATCATGAACAAAAGTTTACAAAAGCATTCAAGTGTGTGAAGAAAGGATAACAACAAATGTGCAAGTAAGAAAATCAAAGTAGACAGAGCCTTAATATGTTATGCAGACCTGAAACAGAATCACCAATGGGGGAACCTTCTTATATTTCTTTTAAAATGACTTTTCCATTATAAGGAAACCCCTGTGGGGATCATTTCACCCTGGTTGTATCCAGCAGCACAGAGACAGGAAGTAACCTAAAGATAGGAAGTGACGTAAACACCAGAGATTTTCAACAGAAAGGATAGTTAAAAAGGAAGCTCACAGCACAAATTCCAAACATTTCGAAAAAAAATGATCAAAGATGTTCAACAGGCAGTCACACTTTTTCACAATCACTCACCAAAACTTTATTTTAAAAAATGTAATTACAATTGCAAGTGAAACAATTTCGCTGTATATTAAACTGTTAAGATATTTTTATATAATAATACAATTTTTGGGTTATAAAAATTAGAAGTTACAAAGTAAAAGGTCTAAATAATAGAAACAGAGTTTCATGTTTACTGTCTGATCCAACTTTAGCCTTTTGTCATTGGATAGCACTCTAACTCATACATTTAAATATCTTTTTGTTTTTGTTTCTTAATCTTGACAGCATGTTGATGGGTGTTTTTATCTGAATCTGTTATTTACCCGGAGATGAACCCAAGAAAAAAAACAATGGAATGACCCTTTAATCTCTGGATAATGTGTTGCAATCTGCTGTTATCTACACTTTGACAGTGTTTTCTAAAACATCAGTACTTTCCCTCAAATTTTCCAATATAATTTCTATCTTGCTGATGGTCCGCAGTTTATTTATTTTTTATTCAGCTTCCTCATTTTTTGTGTCAGTTTAACCAACTAAATTACACATGAAAGCTCAAGGAAATCCCAAACCCATCTTCAGCCACCTGTTAGACTTTGTCACAAGAGGAAGCAGATTTCTCAATCAGATGGTTCAATAAAACCCACTAGCCTTAAATTAGCAATTACCAGAGCACCTGAAACAACATTTTCAAACATCTTAAAAGTGCATGTGGCTCTAATGTGCCACTGCTTCACTGTGCCACAACAGAGAAGCAGATGCAAGGAGTTTAGACAATCATAACAGCAATTGACATTTTAGAGCTGAAAACAAACATTTAGAGGTGACATAATTTCCATCTATGGTCACATTTAAAGGAAAGAGAGGCAGGAAGAGGCGAAATCTGCCCAATGAGGATAGGGAAACACAGATGAAAAACTTTAGAAAAAAGTTATGAGCTGCAGATGAAACACTGGCGGTACAGAAAAGGATCGATAGCTCGTCCTTGAAGGCATTTTCTGAATCATCAAGATGGGATTTAACCCCCTTTTGGCCTGATGAGATACTTTAAAGGAGAGAACCCCTGCTGCCCAAACACACATCCTCCATAAAATGTTGCAAATGTGACGATCGACATAAACTAACACAATTCTTTTGCTAAAAAAAGAACCCTTCTGAACTTGTCAAGCATCTTCTGAGTCAGCGATGTAGCGGAAGCTGCGCAGCATTTGTCAGAGGCTGAGAAAAGTTGCTCAGCAAACGCCACCTTTCATTTTAGACTCCCAAAGGTCTTCAGATGTTTCCAGGGTAAATTTCAAAACAAATACTGCTTTCACGTTTTATCCAAATCAGAGGTCTGGACTGATTCAACGGGTCAGTTGACCTCAAAACGTGACTTTGGCAAGATTAAGCTGCAGACGTTTATTCCCCAAAAATGGATGCGGATTACACGTGTAGGCCGGGAAGCTGATTGCGTTTTGGGCAAGCGTCTGTGTCACTGTTTGTCTGACAAATATAATCATCACATTTACAGCCAGAAAACACATTTTCTACATCTGATTTTTTTTTTTTTTCTTTACACTTTGAGCAAACTCGCTTGACCGTGCATCAATAATCTGATAGAAATGTCAACCCTCAACATGATGAACGAGTAATATTGTATTTTGGAATTCAATTATGTATACTTAAATAAGAGCATCAATAACAATAGAGCAGCCTGTCCGGGCTAATAGAATTGTACACATTACGGTATGTTGCACGGCAGTGTATTGTCACATTCATTTACTCCAACAATGTCAGTGATTGCAACATGGCAGTGTGTAAATATGATCCCTCTGCAAAGCTCACATCATTCAGTCTTTTGTTAGCTTCAGCATTAATCTTTAAAATCATTTACTGGTAATCTGAGGAGCTGTCCATATTTGGTAACGCAACAAGATGAAACGCTATCCTCTTTAGTTCCGTTTTAACTTTTTCCATACTTTCCCTTTCTTTCTTTATCTCTATCCTCCTGTTTTGGCAGCAAATCAGTCTGACAGAGTGGCCTAGCTGGCAGACCTTGACAAAAAAAGATATACCCTTCACCGTGGCAGCCTGCAGAGTTTGGACAGGTTTCAGGACAGGCCTCATCTATCCCCCTGTTTGCTGAAAAGATGACGCTGAAGTCAACCTGTGTGCGTGTCACAGTGGCGCATAAATCAGTTTGGAATTCTGGAAAGGCCCCAAACAAGTAGTGCATGATCAGAAATAATTTATCCATCCATTGCATTCATGCTGCATAACTTTGTCCAGATGGCTGGGCAGTAATCTCTTTCTTCGGCACTTGTACACACTCATCTGTTTGTGCACAAATGTTGATGTCTGTGCTGTTTTACGACAGTAATCTTTTTGCTGACGTTTAAGCCTTTATTCCAAATTTGATTGTTGCTTTTGAGTTGTTTATCATATCTGCAAGTTTGACATTAACAAAACAAAAGAACTGCACTATAGTTTTGTTGAGTAAAATTATTTTAAGATGCATTCCAATGAAAATTGTGTTTTTGATGTGTTTAACATGCTCTTATAGCATTTGTTTCTCATGATGGAGGACATATATGAAGAAAATAAAGATTAAAATTGCATTTTTGCAAGTGTTTATTTAATCAAATCGTTGTGAATCTGGAGCAGACAAACAAATACAGTTGGAAAAAGCTTGTAGGAGTGACATAGATGCTACAATCAGCGGGCCACAAGCACCCTGCTCTGGTCCATTCCAATGCATCTACTTGTAGACGACCATATCCAGGTATATCTTTGTTTTCCTTTATTTGAGCTGGCATCTGTACAACTGGATTGCTCTAATATTGCTCACCATTTGTGTTGCACTGATAATGTTAAGTTGGGGTTGTGAGGGTCTTTAAGCTAGCGGGAGAGAGTTTAAATTAATCTTTATTTATATAGCACTTTTCATAAAAAAAAGTAACACAAAGTGATGTACACCAAAATAAATAGTACATAAAAAGAAAACACAGTAATATAAAAATGACCCAGCACCCACGCAAATACACACAAAACCTTCAACTCCCTTAATCAATGTAGGTAGCTATTGGGAAACAGGCTGAGCACAGAAAAAGTTGGCTGGGGGAAATGCTAATAGTGCTGCATCACAGGCGGGGACCACAGCAAAGTGTGGCTCCCCATCCAGAGCTGCAGCATCTAAACAGCAGCTGACGCGGAGAGGGGGAGGACCCAACACAGGAAGCACTGGAAATAAAAATGATGATTACAATGTTCATAAAAAATAAATTCATTGATAAAAGCAAAAACTAAAATATAAAACATTAAAACAAAGAACACCAAAATGAATCATTAATAATTCAGTGTAAAATCATTTGACTTGATAAAACAGAAAGAAATCAGGACCGTCAACATGAACGCGTTAACCCATGCTATCAATGGAAGAATGGATGCGTTCATTTTTATCAATGCAAAGTAAATATACTTTAGAAGCGACTGTCTTCCACTTGCCTCGAGCGGTTCAGGCTTCCACGGCGTGGGTTAATTTCTGAAAATGCACACTTTATCTGACATTATCCCATTTATATCACTGTCACTTACAAAAGAAATAAACATTGATTGATTTTTAGTGTTTTATTCTTGTTATTTTTTTCAGTTAGACTGCTTTCTCTCAAAAAGCAGACCATTTGATCGGTTGGTCGTCCCGTTGTCACAGTAATACGACAAAGCGTCGCTGACCTCGACTGGAGCGGCAAAGGAAAGTGATATATGTGTTGATCGTTCCGATAGGTTCGGTAAAGCATCAGTTCAGAAAGAAAGTTCACCTCTTACCTCTTTTTTTCATATCAGAATATGAAGCAAGAAGTTTGTTTTAAAGAAGCCTGCGCAGTTATATAGAACATTTGGGCTTTGTGACCTGAACTTTTATCTTAGTTGCACGTCACCTAGCCGCCATTCAGATTTAAGTATTCACCCAGACTTTTTAAAGTGCTGAAATACAATGTTTGTTTCTTGTGGTTGTTTTTCAGCATCTTTGTTTTTCTTGAAGTAATCCTGCAGACATAAAAGTCTTTAGAGTTCTGCTTATCTTACTGTTGATGTGTTTTGTGTACACAAAACTTCTCTCCTCTATTCTTTATCATTTACCCAGTACTATATTTTATTTAGTCCGTCCTCCCTCTGTTTGGTGCGATTCATATGTTGTCCCTCTTTCTTACTCAGACATATAGCTGAAGCGATAGATAAGCACATTTTTCTTTAACAGTTCTAGTACAATCCCTGTTCGTCCTGGGAGAAGATCCCTTCTTCATGTGGACATCCCTGAGGTTTCTTATTTTTTTCCTCTTCCCCGAGAAGGAGGGTCTAAGGACAGGGATGCCAGTTTAGCTTTTTCTGTTTAGTTTAGTTTAGTAACCAGTTATTCTTTATATTTTATGACTGACTTTAGGTTCTTTGCACAAATACCAGTGTGAAGTCCGTTGAGACGGCCATGGTTTTGATATTGGGCTATTTAAATCAAACTGAATTGATTAATTGTGATTAATCACGATCCAAAAGTGTGAATAATCTGATTCATTTATTTAGTCTATTGACAGCATTAAAATAAATACAAAACAAATAAAATATATTAGGGTTGATGGGAAATCAACGCAGGCATACTTTGCGCAAACAGTCCCACCCACAACTCAGAGGTGAATTTCTGATGAACTTTGATTTTCTGATGAAACTATGTTATAGAGATCGTCTGAGGTTTTCCTGTTTTTGGCTAAAAACTGCTAAATCAAAATTAAAAGACCACTGGGAACGATTTTGCAATAGATCAAAAGATGATCGGAGTGAAACTTTAACTTAAAAAAACAATTTACACTTTAATGTGGGGCATGCTGAGTTTCAACTTTTTAAACTTGCTGAACAAATTGACTTATGTTGACAGATGGGTCAAAGGTTCAGACTAAACCAAATTCCAAACAAAATAGTAGTTGAACTGGTTCTGACATATTTATATTTGTAATAAAAGCTTAGACTGGCATTTTTTCCTTCCCTGAGAGCCCCACATGTGCCTTCGGACTGCAGAACATCTGTCAGTGTCAGCGTATAATGTTCTTTAAACAACCAGATGGGTCCTCCAGAGAATGAATGGAGACATGCACATACGCGTGTACACCAATCACGGTCTCCTGGCAACTCCTAGTTAGTGGCCCTACCTTGGAAATGATGCTCTTTTTAATTAAAAAGGGTTTTCATTCACAAGTGAAAGCAGCATCCCTGAAACCGAGGCTCTCATTTCCACAAAATGCATCTTAACCTTTCTCCTTATGCTTGTATCACCACCAAGCACGCTTTTTCCACTTTACCCTCCATTGAACAGTAGTTAAGCTGTTTCCCTCTCACTATTAATATTAATAGTTATAGATTAATCTCTTTAATGGTTTTTATTCAGAGAAGTCTGTCAGGCGGCAAAAGTGGTGGGAAAAAAATGAAGGATGCGCTGCAAAGAGCAGGAATTACACACCGGGGGGCTAACGTTTTGACGTTACGTATAAGTCACTTTTTAATGAGGGACAACAAAGCTTTATGTGTTTGCAAAACTGGGCATAAAAGCCGTCACTGTTTGCATTCATTGTGTGTATAAAAGCTCAGCGGGGTCCTCGGATGTGAATCCGTGTAGAAGAGGCACTGAGTTTGTGCGTGTTCAGGTGCTGCACAGACGTGGCCTCCTTTCTGCCCATCAGCTGCTGCATGACTGAGCTTCCTCTCTGTCCCTGTGTGATGTGATCGATGAGATGCTCTGGAGGTGCCTTACACACACGGGCATGCATGCACACTCAGTTTTCTGTTCTTGGGTGCTGGATGTGTCTTGAAGGTTAGAGTTGTACAGCTAACTTGTTCGTCAGCGTCTCGCTCAACGGATCAATCAGCCATTCACACCTCCATCCTCCCCTTTCTGCTTATCTATCACTTCAGCACCATGGAAAGTTGCACTTACTGTTAACAGGGATGTACATTCCTGATAAATTGTATCCACGGCGACTGACACGCACTCTAACACAGTCAAACACTTAACACCACTCACCCACTCATTCATGCATTTGGCAGATTAGTGTGTTCACTGTTCACAGAGCGACTCATTCACCTCACCCAGCATTCTGTGTTCTGTGTTTAGAGCCTTTTTATGCAAAGAAAATCTAGATTCACCTGCTCATGTCAGTCATTTATCAGTACATTAATCTATATGTTTGCACAGTTTGCAGTCAGGTTTTTAGGAACCTAATATACTGTTTGTTTTGTTCTTGATGTCCTTTGCAAGAAGTCAAGTCACTATCTGGAGGATTCACAGACAGTCATTAGTGCAAAAACAACCAAACACCTGATTATAAGAAGAAACACTTAACAAAAGACAATAGTTTACGAGGGACTGCTGTCGTTTTCACTGAAGAAAAATCTGATATTGTTTTTATGCAGTTTTAATCTAAGCACATCTTAAAAAAAATAGCCCTTTTAGACTTAAGAAACTCTCAATCTAAGAATATTTAACTGTGTTAGTTTTTCCAGATGTAAATTCATAAGTAAGGATTGCATTGCAAAATAAATGAAATATAACATAATGTTTAGTATGTTTGAAGAGACTACACAGGTATAGAACAATGCCCTCTAATAGAAGCTCTTCCTGATGTACAGCAGCATCTTTGTTGTTTCATGCTGGACAGTGGCTTTGATGCAGAAGAGTTCCCCCTCCTTCCACATACTCAGACTTCACTGGAATCAGAGAGAAACCCTTCATGCCTTGTGAGAAGCTTTCTTGTCACAGCATCAGTGTCCTGCATCTCCTCCAGCATCCTTGTCTTAGGACTTGGCAAGTAATCTGATTCCATGCAGTTTCCATGATTTTAACCTTCCAATCCTGTCTCAGTACGCTTTACCTTACCGCTTTTCTAGGATTATTATATTTGAAAGATACATTTTCCTAAACTTTTGAGTTTTGTGTATCATTTTTATATATGTTTAGAGTTTTAGTTGTTTTTAATTTAAATAATGCCTAACCTAACTTAACTTTAAGGTTAGAAATGGTTTATTTAAAGCAATCAAAGCAAGAATAATGCATGAACAATACAATAAACAGAGGTTTACATCCAAAAAAAGACATGTCAAACATAGGATAACTTGGCATGAAATCATAACTGCTTGAAAGGAAGTGGAAGGTATAACACTTAAATAAACCCACCGCGGCCCTACGTTACCATTTTCTTTACGTGAATTATCATTATGGGGTTCATAACTTCTAATCACAATGTATACTTTACCAACACAGATTCAGGTCATTAAGAATCCTTAAGTATCAATAAATCACATGTAAATAGATATAACCCTATTTTGGAATTCATCTTAGCATATGCAGATCAATCATAAATCAAAATATAAAACAGATTTTAAAAAATCAAAAATATATTCAGATTATTTTCCATCAGAAAAATCATTATTAGAAATCCAGTGTCAAAAATAAAACATAAATGCAGATTATTTGTCTTTTAAAAGATCAATAATGAAAATCACATGTTAGTAAACCAAATGAAGTGATATATTAGAGATCAATCACTTCAACCATCTTCAATATTTTTTTTTTATGCTAATGCTAAGAAATAAAAAAATCATTATTCTGTTCATTGCCCATGGTTGGTATTCCTTCTTTCCTGCCTAACTGACAGACTTCCTTCTGGTTGTAACAGTTTATGTCACTTAAAACTTAAAATAGCTTTAAATCCTGAAGTTAGTTTTACTTTTTTTTTGTTTAACATACAAAATGTACCTTTAAAATATAAAATTTAACATAATTTTCTGTACTTACACTTCCCATTATAATTCAAATCACCCTATAAACTAATGTTTATAATAATTTAAATGAATGGTTAAATCTAAAAAATGCAAAAACACAAACACATTTATCTTTATGGAAACAATAAACAGTGCATATATGTTTTTTAACTTTAGGATTTTGTGAGAAGTATTCTGAGCAATACCAATTTTAATGATTTAGAGAAGTAGTCATTTCTTTACAAAACTTCAGTTAATCAAATTAGCATTTTTAGATCCCCTTTAACCACTGACAAGTGTAAAATATTCTTTTAAGATCCAGTTTGGGCTGTAGATCCATGGACACTGAGGATATTTCTATAATGTTTGCTTCAAAACAACTCAGTTGTTGTTTTTCTACACTTTTTAAATTGTAAGTTACTTTTTGTCATCCTGCATCTCCAGTAAAAATCTTCTTGAATGAAACAACTGTCTATGATGTAACAGAAGTCCCTTTCACGCTGTTCCTATTCACAATAAATTACATTTTAGTGTATGTAAAACCGGATCTTTCTTTTTGTATAATGACTTGCAGAGCTTCTTCTGGAACAAAAAAAATGCTTAACAAAAAGTAGAGAAATTGCCTAAATTAAATGTTTTTTGTCATGGCTCCTGTGCAAAAGAAGTGTGTTAATAACTAAAAAACTATATATATTTTAAAATCATTTTACTTTTAGATACTCACTTGTTGTCTTCAATGTGGATGCTACTACATAAATGTGAAGTAGAAGACCTTAACTTATATTTTTGCATTGTGATAACGTTTGTCCAAACCTGAATGAACAAAGAAATTCTGGATTTCTGATTATGTTTCAAAGCTTTAAGTTTCATTAACCTGTTTCAACCCTGGCCACCTAAATGTTCTGATAGTATCTCCATTTGTTTTGACACTGTTGGGCCTGAATAACTATATGCTTGTCAGATTGTGAACAGCATGATGTCATCCATGAGGAGCAGGTTACAGCCACTTATTGAGTTGATCTGGCAAAAATCATGATAGTCTCCCTTTAAAGCACGCTCTCTCCTCTTTGGATGGTCAGCAGGCTTTACTTGCGACATCATTTCAAATCTAGATTGGCTTATTTCTGATTCTCATGAATTTATTTTATTCAAGATCAGACTGAATGGTCCAGCTTTAACTTCTTGAACTCTTAATTTAAATGAGGGCGTTTATTGATTTCTGTTAACAATTTCCAGATCAACATGTAATTAGAACGTTTTTGCACTTCAGTGTAAAATTGAGTATCTTGGGAAATAAGGTTTTTACATAACCAAAACACAATGAAATAGTTTGAATTATGTATGTACCACGTCAGAAAGAAAGATCAAGATCTGGTCAGCTACTAGTCAACAATTCAACCCACTTAAATAAACTCTTAGAATCGTCATTAAATCAGCTGTAAAAGAGGGAACATGATTCATCCTGGTGCTTTCAGGGCAAACAGGGCACAGTCTCCCTACTTCCGACTATCTTGTTGACATTGAGGGGGATAAATGCAGCTGGATCAATACTAGCTTTTTGTCTCATTGATTTGCTCATACAACCTTGCCCTCCTCTGACCCAAAGCTCTTCCACCAAACTAACCCTCATTGTCACCTGTGGCTTCGTGTAAAGCCACATATACAGGAAATTCTGACATTATATTGCTCACAAATTTAATGTCACATTAGAAATAAGTGCTTTGAGTAAATACAATTAATGTTTCTGTAAAATAAATCGTTTTCCAAAATCACAGAATAATAATATTTATGTTATATATTATTATTAATTATTAAATCATTATAATCATTGTTTTTGAATAATTGACTCAAGTAAAACTTTATCAGTTATACATTTTTAGTCACAGAAGTGAAATACTGGTTGAAAAGCAGGCCGATTGCATGTTTCTGTTGTGCAGTTGAACCATTTTGCATGGACCTGGATAGAGACTCACTAGTTTGTGTTGCACGCCCCTAGTGGTTACTTTGTGAACTACAGCTTTTTACTTCTTTAGTTTTTGAATAAGCTTCAATCCAAAATATGGAGCTCCAGATATAGATAATGATATAAACACAGATAGAGAAATAGATAGTAGATATAGATAATACAGATAGATAATGGCAGATATTCATGCTTGTTGCGGTCTAAAATGCCTGATTTCGCTGCAACTTGTTGAAATGCAAAAAGTTGCAATGTTTTTTTTTGTTTTGTTTTTTTAAAGCTCCTCAAAAATGTAAATTTTAAAACAAGCTTCACATTCTCATATTCCAACTCTTCTTATTGTGACATGTGCATTAGGAAAATGTTGCACCATTCACCACATACAGCATTGTTGTGCTTTCATTTAACAAAAATCGAACTGTGAAACCCCCTCCAAAAAAAAGAAATTTTGATCTTCCCTGCTCACAATAACCCAAATATTTGTGTACTTGTTTCAACACACTTTAGAGAAAAATGAAGTTTTGCAGGGAAGAATTATAAATGTATAAAAAACCCAGCAAAAGCCTCAGATCTACATTTCCTATGGAATTATTTTCTTGCAGACTCTACATTCTTTTCTTGTAGGCTATTATCAAAAATAGTGAAATTGTGACACTAAGTTTCTTGATGTTTTTGTGCTGGACCCCAGCGCTCCCTCAGCGCCAACACGAGTGAACTGACCATTCACGTGCGGCTTGAAGAGAAAAAAGATGAGGCTAATGAAAGATAAAAAAGAGAAAATAACACTGATTCCAGGAAGGCGCAAACACGAGAAACAGCCCTGAAGCAATGTCATCACCCAGTCAAAGTTGCGATGAAGTTGCGGTGAAAATGTAAAGTTGCAGTGTGTGTAACAATTTGCGTGTTTGCTTAAATTTGCATTAATAGTGATGCGATCGCAACATCCCGAATTCCCGGAGGGACTGGCATATGGTTGGGAGAAGCAGTAGGATTAAGGGAAGAATTTAGATTTCGCCCAAGTTACATGGTATGAAGGGATACTGGATATCAGGGATGTACCATGATGCCTACCTTTCTCCACTTTCCTATCATGTTTTGTTTTTTGCCATTTCATTTTGATTTCTGGAAATTATTTCTGTTTTCCAGAAAAATTCCTTTTTATTCTGGTTTGTTTTTCTAGAATTTTGTTTTGGTTTCTCAAATATAATGTTTTTTACCATTTCTTTTGTGTTTTAAATTGCGGTTGTGATCTTTAATATGTTTTTGCGTTGAGTGATTTGTTGGTGTGATTTGCACTTCAGGGCCAACATACACCTTTATCCAAATTGACTTGTTTCCTTTTGTTTCTTTTTTTTATTATTGGGTTGGGTAAAGATTTTGCCCTGGGGCAAAATGCCTGTTTAGCATTGGATTTGAACCTTTGACCAACTCAATGAATTAAACACATATGGCTTTTTAAAACTCCTTCGTTACATGAAAAACTATGTGTTTTTAAACAGTTGGATTTTTCTAAACTGTGAACACTCATGACAGACAGTGTTGTGAAGCTGTATGCAGGCAATCCTGAACCGCCTTCCATTACATAATTAGCATGAGCAGCACTATTTCTAGGTGACATTTTTTTTTTGCATAATTGAGACATTGCCACAGCTGATTGGTAGTCCATTTTCATGGCTGAAAACCGCTGAACGCTGAACAGAACAATGACCACTGTAACCTTTCGCTGCAAAAGTGTTTTGTTTCCATCAGTCAATCAGAGATGGTCTTTGTTTATTTCTGTCCTTCCTCGAGGGTAAATAAGACCCTGTTCTGCTAGAGAGGAGTCTGGGTAATGAGGCTTGTGTCTTTGGAAGCTCCACATCTGAGAGGTCATGGGTCAGCCTCAGATTCAGGGGAAATGGATATGAGGCTGGAGGAATCTATTTATATTGTAGTCTATGTCTGTATATGTTTTCCCATTAGACCATGTTATCCATGATTATCTTCATCAGTTTGTTTAGTAACCAACTCAACCTACACAAAAAAATGCCACAAATTAACTAGCAAAAAGCAAACACAAAACCTTAAATTGAGGTTTTTACAATTTATAAAAAATGTTTTATTTTCTAAGTATTTTGTAAATTCAGACAGCAAAGGATAAGTATTTAACTATATGTAAAATTGTGTGAAAGATGCAGCTTTCATGCTGCACAAAAACTAAATATTTACAAGAAATACATATTTTAATGAGATTTATTGCTGGATATTTGCAGAACATTTTGTTTTAAAATGTTTGAATCCACTCCTTACTTCTGAGTTTATATGTGTAAGTGACCTTTCACTTGTGGCTCCATTCAAGGTTCTGGCATAACATTTGAATCAAATTGAGATCTAGAGATGTAGTCAACCGAAGTCAAGTCAATGTTGCTTTCTGTTCTAATTACGGAGTTATGTAAAGCTTGGTTCAGTCAGAAAGACTGCCTCTTATGCATGGATGATTTTCAAGCATCTGTTCTTCACTTCTAATAAGCCTCCATCCTGCCACACCTTCTCTTTTACCCAATCACTCCTGAGCTGTCGAGTTTACCTGACAAGTCCTTTCACAATCTCAGTTGTCATTGCAGATCACAGTAAACCAACTTGTTCTCTTTCTGCTCAAGTCTTCAGAAGGCTCATGTACTGTTCTCTTCATCAACTGGCACAGACCACTGCCTGTCCTTGTCGACTCCTTCTTTTTCTTCTCCTAGTTGATTTCTCAGAGTTAATTGATTTCTTCACATTCCGTTGTTTTATGTTGTTTGCTTTCACTTGATGCTCTGCTGTAAATGATGGTCAAACATCTCTTCATGTTTTTTTTTTATTATTATTTAAATTTTTATCCCACAATGTTGCAGATATAAAGAAATGGCTTTCTCCTGAAACCGCATAAAAAAAAAAAAACCTAAATGAGCTCACAATTTTCACAAAGTAAACTCATTGTTGCGTTTAAGAAAATCTAATCTTTTGCTAAAATAAATCAAATTACATATATAGAATTAAGCTGGCAGGAAGTCCTTCTTGTAAATGGAGGAAGAACCTTTTAGATTTTCAGAATAAAACACAGAATGTGGTCTGTGCACATGCCTTGGGTAAATGTGTATATCAAGAGTCCTGCCATATAACACTGCTTGGGGCTTTTTGCACAGTAGGCAGAGCAAAAATTATTTTCTATGTGGTTCCGTGTTCTGACTATCCGCCATGTTTCCATGTCTTTGTCTAGCCTGCTTATCCTGCAGCTTCTTGCTGCTTCTAGCTATTTAATAAAAGCATTAAGTGCAATTAACATAACTATAACAAACAGTAAACAAGGACATGTGTTGAGATTGGGCTCATCCTAACGAGTACAAAATAAAAATAAATGGAAAAAAAAAACTGAAGGAAGGAAGGAACATAAAATTCATTCAGGGATCAAACAAAAAACAGTCCAAAAGAATAAGCACTCTTGACCATCTTTTGAAAAGTTGTTGTTTTTCAGCTGTAGTTGAAAAGCCAAATACACCATCAAATACTCCTGTCTTTACTTCTTTGACCATTGAGTGTTGGTTGGTAGGAAAGGCTTAAACCGGTTTAGGTCTTTCTTGCAAATCCACAAAAAGACATGCAAAACATAATTTAGAAATTTCAGAGGTTACCTCAATTTCATCTTAAAATGTAGTCAGGACATGGTCAACAAGTAATGTTTACGGAGGCTCTGATGTGCAATTCACACCAACATATCTTGAGATGCAAAAAAAAAAGTAAAGATCACAACAATTAAAAAACCAAGACAAATAATAAAATATATATATATCGTAGAAATCAAAATAATATTCCAAATTAATGAAATTAAATAAACGTGACATGTTTTGGAAAACAAAAGTAATTTCCAGTAATCAAAATGAAATGTTGAAAACAAAAACACAAATCAAAACTGGAATACTAGGAATAATGTTTTAGTTTTTTCAAATGGGTCTGGAGTTTTATGATTAGCACATAGCATATCCAGAATAGCTTCATGCCAAATATCTTTCGGTTGAAATGATGGGCAAACATCATTATCAGAAATGTCCTATAGTACCTCTCTTTTGCAGTTTCTGTAAAAACAACAAAAAAACACTTTTAGAAAACAAAATTAAATTTAAAAAAAAGAAGAAACAGGAAAAGGGAAGGTAGAAAGAGACATTGGATTATTTATTGGTCTGATTTGCACTTCAGGGCACAGTAAATATTGCTTGCTGGGAAAGTTTGATTAATTTGCCGGGTCTTAGAGCTTATCAGACCTAAAAACACCTCTTGGTTTCATTTTACCTCATGAGGTTGAGTGAAAGTAAACGATTTAAGACATGTGCATTTTGAGTTTGAAAAAAACAAAGCAAAACTTAACACAGAGGAAGCAAGAATCAAGAAAAATTGAGAAAATACTGTATACTTTTGAAAAGAGTATTACAGATGGATGGTTTAGGCACTTAGAAAAATATGGTGTTTGCAGGACTGAGGACTGAAGTTTGCTTCAGTCACCTGCCTCCAAATGAGCAGCTGTGCGTCTCCTCTTGAGAGTGCAGTTTGAAAGTAAATCAGACTGAATGAAGTTGTATCCAGGACAGTATAGGCGATTTGGTTTGAAATCACCTTTACACCTCTATGACTAACTGATCAGAAATTGACTGTTGTTTTCCACAGCCAAAGCTGTAAAATGTCCTTTGAAATGTTTTAATGGTCTAAATGTCTTTGTGTAATATTATTTAATGGTAAAAAATGTGAGTGCACGTTCAGATTGCTTGTGTGTGTTTACTTTCCTCATACAGACTTTAAGCCTGATATATCAATTGACTTTTCCCAAATTTAGTTTTTCTTTCCTGCATCAAACAGCTTTAAACCCACATCAGCTGCAGCTCATCTGGACCCAGTGCCACCAGTTAGTGCCTGTGATAGAAAGTCTGCTAATTATCTCCATATCCTGCTTTCTACAGTGGCTGCACACTGCAGGGGGTTTCGGCATATGACTTCAGTGTAGACCAAAGGTTTCCTGGACTTAAAAGCATTTCTTCTCCCACTCCCTGATACAGTTTCTCCCCTTATTAGACCCAGAAGAAAGGCATTGATTCTTGTTCAATTATTTTTCTTTCTCTACCAACAAACGGATGATTTCCTTCTAGCTTTTAGGTTTGTCTACCGGGGTTGTAGCTCGTCAGATTGTGTTCTTTCTCTGTGCATGAATGAGCATGTTTGTCCGAGAGTAAATCTTTCTTTATGAGGCAAACATAATTTCCTATAAATTTACACTTTTGTGCATTCAGTCTCTGCATATGCTGATCTTTCCTAATTAGTGGAGCATTTTCCCACAGAGTGCAGAGACAGAGGTGGTGGGTGTTTGCAAAGGTTGTATCTCGTGTCCACTAAGGGTGGGAATGAAGCAGGCAGTAGGTGGAGGTCTGACTGGAGATTAGCCTCCCGTTTGAGTGATTCCAGGATTGCAGTAAAGGCAGCGCCTGCTCCACCTCTGCAGCTCCCAACTTTCCCATTAATGTAAACACGATCAATACGTTTACCGTGAGACCTGCAGCTAAAAGGAGGAGAGAGTGAACTCACACAACTGCAAGGCCAGAATTTTGCCTCACTTTCCCCATCTCTTAGAAGACTTCGTGATCCTCCAAGATCTTGACCGGTTCCTGTGATGTAATTTCCAGATGATGTAAATAGTAACCTTTAAGAAAATCAAACAATGTTGACCTTTTGCCAGTTAACCAGTGCTTGGTCATTGCTTTTGTTGCTCCTGTTATTCGATTGCCTGATTTGCTAATATCTAGCTTAGTGTTATCTAGTTTCGTATTTAAAAAAAATCTAAGTAGCATCTTTAGCATTATAGTAAATAAGCTACTGTGTTACCCATTTGCTGTCCAAGCAGCCTGTGACGTAGTTGCTCCTCCTTCACGAAACACTGCTAGCCTTAGCTTAGCGTTTAGAATGGCCTCACCCTCTTCTGCCTTTGCCCATCTGTCCTGCTTCATGTCCCATATTTTCAGCAAAGATCCTGCCTTCTTTAGTGAGGATAGGGGTAGATGTGTTAAGTGTAGTCTTGGTTTAGATTTGGAGGTCAGGCTAGAACAGTTAGAATCGTGGTTCCGCACAGTCGATGCTAAGCCTGTTAGCCAGGTTGTTACTCGTAGTGCGGGCCGCTCTACCAGAGCTAAATTAACTGGAACCCCAACCCCTACCAGGTAACAGCTGGAGAATACGCAGGATGGATTTGTACTGGTGGGGAGGAAGCATAGTACTAAACACAAAAACTTAGAGCTCCCAAAGTTCCCGCTGTGTAACAGGTTCTCCCTCTGGTTATTGGCTCCTCTGAAGTTGTTGAAGACAGAGCAGCTCCTTTTAACATAGGGAAACACTGCTGGAATAATAAGAGTGAACCCATACATACATTAATTAATACGTCTGCAAAAATGTCAAAAATTAAGTGTTTTTTTTGTCAATATGGGGTGCTGTGTGAACATTAATGAGGAAAAAAAAGAACTTCAATGATGTTAGTAAATGGCTGCAATATAACCAAGAGTGAAACATTTAAGGGGGTCCGACTACTTTCCGTAATCACTGTATTCCTGCTATTCTCAACTCTGAAGATTTCCTTACATTTTTGATAGTAAAATCTCAAATATTAGAGTTAAGTTGAACAAACTTATCCCTACTTATAACCCAGAGCAGGCTGAAGCGGTAGACATAAAGGCATCCATTAAAACCTCTGTATCATTGTTGCTTCACTCCTGTAGGTCAAGTGGAAATAACATCAATTATGACGTCTTCCAAAACGTTTATTTTAAGACAGCTTAAAACAATTCTTTCGCGCTTTTCTGTGTTTGTTATGTGGCATCCTAGGAGTCAGCAACATTTATGTCATGACGTGGCAATTTGAAATTCTCTCCTTAATAACTGCCATCACCAATTATAATGCAAACTCATGTTGTTGTTCACCTCTCGGTGTATCTTGTTCGGGGTCACCACAGGATTCGCACAGGTGGTTTAGGAGATAGTTTTTACACCAGATGCCTTTCCTGACACAAGCCTGTATTTTTGAGGCAATAAGTGATTTTTCCAGTCTTAATACATACACCCGAACACACCAGAAATATGATGTTCATTGGAGTGGGTCTTTACTGACCAGTAACACAACACAGCAGTTTTCCTTTTGATTTGGTACAATATATAGTAATTTGGTTTGAAGTTGTATTTTACTATTATTCCTAACTAATGCATTACATAAGAAAACAATAAAACCAACAAAAAATAAAATTACTAAATACTGTCATAATCCAATCTGGGCCAGATCAGTCCAATAAAACCAAATTGCCACAACTAGTTTTTGCTATTGGCTTATAGTAGACGTTTTTTTCTTGGTATAAATCTCCATACTGTGCATGCATTTGGGTGAATTTCAGGAAAAAGTCTTCCGCCGGTTTGCAAAACCGGCCATGATAAAGGAGACCGTTTGCTGAGACCATGTGGGGTCAGTGAGGACGAGCAGGAAACACACAAACACAAAATTACAAAAACATCTGCAAAACTGACATCTATGTATTCAGAACAAAAGAGAAGAAAGGTGTACATGAGCAAAAATGCCCAGAGCTACATGAATGAACCCTGGCAGTCTGGGGTGAAAGCAGCAAAACTAAAAGCTCAGGGTCACCAGAGAGAGATTTTAAACAATCTCCCTTATCAAAGATAAAATTATTAGTGAATTTTTTTTTTGTGACAGAACATAAACGAAGAAAGATTGGTTAATTCAACCACATTAAATAGTAGAAGTTTTCATGAAAAGTAGCAGCTGCACTTTTTTTCTTTAACTGTCAAGTCAAAAGAGCAGCTGCAGGAGAAAAACATGAATGCTAAAGGTGAAACTTCAGTGAGCATCTATGAAACTGTATTTAAAAAAAAATGACACGAGAATCCGAACAAAAAAACATTCCAATGACAGATGTACTGCCACTGTAATCGGAAAGAGTTTTGAAACTCTAGCAACAAAAATGTGAGAAATGTTTTGAAAATGCCGACCACGGTGAGTTCTGTAACTCACTTTTATGCTTGGTGTCTGTTTGAATCTCTGCGAAGTTTCTTACTGAGCATTTCACTCATTAAAATGGTCCTCCAAGGCTCTACGTTTCCACGCTAGTTTAAAATACTGCTCCCATCAAAAATCCAAATGTGATTACAGATTTATTTAGCTCACGCTTGTTCATATCTCTGCTCAACTCTCCTCCATTTCTTTTAGTGATCTGACTTCACAGTTAAAGTTGATTTGGACAATTTTTGCTCTAAACCTAAGCTTTGCAACCTGCGATGGTCCAATGCTGTTTATTAGCAATCTATTTTTTTCCTATATAAGCTTTTCCACTGATGTTTTTTTAAATGAGCCCCAAAAAAATGAATAATGTTGGCAGTAGGATTTATTTTTGCACAGGTTTCAAAAACTTATAACGCCCTTTTACTTGTCTTTATTGGGCTAAGCGACCAGAGAAAATAAAAAGACATCGATTATTTTCTCCAACTCACGAGAAAAAGGAAAAATCCCCATTTCTAATATAACTTTCATAGTTTTAAGCAGGACTCCTGGAATAAGCTTTAAAATAAATTCTCTTACAAGCACATGGAAACACCTGTGCAGATCAGCTGACCCAAACCCAGCTAAGTAAAGCTTTCTGACATCGCTGTGATTTGTATTCCTACAAGTGGGTATCCTCTTTATTTCTGACCCAATTTTCTTTTTTTAAATGGCCTGTCCAGAAAAGGATAAGTGTCCAGGGTTATAAATAGCAACATGTAAGAGAACTCCTCTACATTAAGCTGACCTAAAAACACCCTAGTAGTATTTACACATTGTTTTATTTATATTATATATATATATTATATTATATATTTATTTGGATGAAATCAGTGGCTGAGTAAACCATCTAATGCGGGATGTCTTTGGTCAAAAGAAAACTGAAAAATATCCCTGCATTAAAAGATGAAATGCTCTGTGTTGCTTGAACAAAACTATGAAATTCAGAAAACTTTTTTTTCAAATTTGCTAAAGTCTTTGTTAAAAAATGTTTTTGTGTTATAACAGTAAAGGAACAAACTGCTGGACATGTAACATGTGTTAAAACTAAAAAATGTTCAAAGACCCACTCCAATCCTCCAATCATCCATTGATTTATTGAAAAAGTGGTCTTTTGAGCTTGATGATGCTGTTTCCAGACAAAATAAAAAAAAAAAAAAACCTGTGTCGTTTTCTAGGACATCGCTACTCTAAAGTGACAGTAGTTACATAGAAATTTGCCTCTGAGTTGAGGGCGGGACAGTTCGCACGGAGCAACCCTCCCCTCTCTTATCCTTTCCTCTGCAGAGAGCTTGGAGCTTGTGACCCACAAAGTGTATTTTATACATCACAAATATGCTCTTTTTCAAACTGAATTTTCTTTGACTGCATCAGATTCACAATGATAAAAAAAACAAATAACTCAGAAATGCAATTTTGAGCTTAATTTCTTATTATATATTTTCCATCATCAGAAAAATGCCACAAAAGTATGTTTTAAAAAAAACAAAACAAACAAAAGCAACATTTTCATGAAAGTGGGTGTTTAAGTTAATTTAAAAACTCTGGAAATTGCTTGTTGGAGTGATTTCCTTATCCTGGGTTTTCTTTATTTTGATTTAACTGTTTAGCAATCCATTTCAAAATCAAATATAAACAGAAATTTTAACATTTAGTTGCATTGTTTGCTGAAAGGACAGTGACAAGCTAGCAAATTTGGAACTGATCAGAGGCCAATAAAGACCTATTCCAATTAGAACTGTTTTTGTCTTTTTTAACATGTTCTTGTAGCATTTTAAAACAACTATGCTTATTTATACTAAATATTTCTTTATTCAAATCATTGTGGAGCAGGCAAAAAAATAATAGTAATAAAAATACAGTTGGAAAAAGGTTGTAGGTGTGACAGCACTGGATGTAGAACCTACAACAGCGAGACCTATAAACTAGCGAGAGAAAGTGTTAACAATCAGCGGGGAGAGTTTTATTCCGCACCAACAGTCCCACCCACAACTCAAAGGTGAATTTCGAATGAACGACTGCCGCTCTGCAGACACTATACCCTAGAAAACAGTTTTTTTGATTTTATCTGAAAACATAATCAAAATGAAAAGACACTGGGAACGCTTTCACAGTAGATCAAAAGATGATTGGAGTGGGACTTGGTTTGACTTGCTCAGCTTTTAAAACAACTCGAAGTTTACAAAGAAAGAACTGCCAGCTGCTCTGTCGCAGTATATTTGACATAATCAGCAAATTAAAGGCTAGGTTGATGACATTTCTGTATTTCTTTCATGGTAATATACTGACATTTTCAATACTCTCTTTTGGTAAGGTTGGAATTTTCAAAAACTCATTTTTAACACAAGTTTTTTATTAGTAGTATTTTTAGGAAGAAAACCTCTTCAGGCAAGCTTCAAATCGAAATGTTCTCCTCAATTCACGTCTCAGAAACTCAGCCTCTCCCTCTGTCACAGACACCCATAGGCGCACATTTCTCTTCACTAAGCCAGCATCCCTCCTCTGTGCACGGGGTTTCTCTCCAGAGTCACTAGATCACTGTCGGATTAGCCCCCTATTTCCCTGCAGGCAGTTGTGGTTCCCCCTAGTGTGTCTCAGTGTGTTTCTGAGCGTGTGTATCTTTGTGCATGTGACATGCTTATGAGCATAGAACATGGTGATTAACACTGGATGTGTGGTAGCTCCCAGTGCTGGCACTCTAACAGAGGAGTGCTGAGCCGTGTAAGCACCTGCTTTATCTCCGCCCGCCCCCAAGTCAGACGACTGAATAAAGACATTAAGTGCATCTCAGCACACACCCCCTACACTCTCTTTAATACTGTCAATAAATTTGTTTACAGGCATTGAGGCAGATGTTTTTTTTTTAGCCACGATTAATTGATTGACAAATTTCCTCCTCAGAGAGTCCGAGTTTATCCAAACATGACCTCAGCAGTTGGTCAAGCTGTGGCAGAGCAAAACTCCCAAACCAGCTTACATGTTCTCACACTGAGATCATTGTTAACTCTCTTCTGAGTCCTTCTTCACTTGTTCTTGAAGCCAACCGGCGGACTTAGAAGATCTTTGTGTCTGAATCTGTGGATGCTCTTCGAGGATTTGGCACCAGTCTGCAAGGATAAAAGTCTAAACTTCAGAGATATGAATCAGTATCTGTGCTTGTACCAACCAGATTTCAGACCAATGCAGCTCAAAAAGTTCATCTTTACTGAGACTTTTACACTTTAGTCAAACAATCTCACACAATCAAAGAACGTTTTAAACGTCTTAAAAGTGAAATGTGGGGAAAACATGTATGTGCCAATTAGATTAGATCAGGCGTCTGCAACCTTCAAGAGCCTTTCAGGTCAATTTCTCACTAACCACAACGCTGTAGGAGCCACAAAGTCGTACTTCAGTTTAAAGAAAAATGAGACACTAAGTTGTAGTTCTGCTTTTGTTTGTGTAAGTATAAATCTAAATTAATAATTGGTTTTCTTTTGACATAAATTAAACAGAAACATAAAAAGAGAATAGCTTTTTTTAAATGAAAGGTTTATAAGTTTTGACAGACCTTCAAATAAGGCCCTTTCAAAATAAGACACCCTGTACCACATAGGATCATCTATTGCAGTAAATGTAGTGGTAGATGGTGTAATGTCAGCAATGATTAAAAGAAAGTTTATTTTATTTGTTTATTTTTTACTTTAATACCCACTTACTTTGTAAAATTAAAACTTTGTATTGTTCTCTACCCAGAGAGCCACAATGGAGGGATAAAAGTGTGGCTCTAGAGGATCAGGTTGCAGACCCCTGGATTAGATCACTGACTGTATATGAGAACTGGATTGAGTGTGACATGACCCATAGAAAAATACTCGCTCCTGGTTCCAATTAAATTAAATCAATTCAGTCAGCATTTTTTTTTTAGATACAGACATTGTCACGCTGGAGCCAGAAAGCAGCACAAAGCAGTGATTGGTCCGAGCCGCACTGAATCAACATTTCTATGGCAACCGTTCTCGCCAATCAGCAATAAGCTTGTTTTGAAGGCCACACCTCTACTACTTGATAGCGTGCTCAGGAGAATCTGTCAAACAGTTCAAACTTATGACATTAGACCACATGCTTTTATTAAGGCATCTCATTGGTCAGTTTGGATTTTGCATAACTTGCACAAAATTGTGCACATGAAAAAAAAAAGAATAGCAACAACAAGTTAAATAAAGTTAGCTAGAAATGTTATTCTGACAAAAGTAATGAGTTCAAAAATGAAAGGGGAATTTTTAAAAGCATATTGGGTTCAAGGTTGCATCTTTCACTGCTCCATTGAATTGTACTGAACAACTTTTTTTCTTGATAAGTCAGAGGCTGTGAGGCTACATTGGCCATGCTGGTACCAGAGTTTCTCATTCAACTCTGCCTGAAGGCAGGTTTCTACAGTGGTTTCAAACGCTGGCTTTAATACTCTTGTTGATAAACAAACAAATAAAAGAGACCTTATAAATAGACGAAAAAAGAGACGGGAGCAAACAGTTGCAGTAACTCTTGTGAATCATATACATATATATATATATATATATATATATATATATATATATATATATATATATATATATATATATATATATATGCTTGTTTTTTAATCAGTTTTATTTTAATGTAAAGCACTTTGTGTAGGGATGTTTTTGGCCATTTTAAGGATATTTCTATTCCTGAAGCAAATATGTACCTTTTTATTTGAAATGTAATGAATACTTTAAGTGGAGCAACCCACCTAGTGGTAGCATTGTGGACCTAACCAACATGGCCCCTTTTTCAATCTGACCAATCTGGAAGTCATTGGTTCTGTATTTCTACTTTTTTACTTTTATGTTTTTATTCTTAACAAATGTACCTGATAATAAGTATGTTTTGTTCTTTTAGGGGATACATATTCATCTATTTCTAAATTTAGAAATAAATGGGACAAATAAGTTTTTAGTCAAAAATGGTTTCCTTCATGGTCTGCTCATTTTGCTGGATATAAAGAGAAGAGAGTTTTGTGAGGGCCTATCATTTCCCCCAGAAAACACCATCTACTGGGTTTGAGTAACATCTGTTGGGTTTGGTTTTGTAAATTATATTTTAAAATATGCTCAACTCAAGCTTTCAGCACAAGTTTACCACCTTAATTGGAGCGTTAAAAACAATCTGTGGAAATACTTGCAAGTAGGCCATCTGAATCAAAAGTCTGTTCGGATTGGAATGCTGTTGGTTGTTTAA
Organism: Oryzias celebensis; assembly: GCA_014656515.1. Lineage (NCBI taxonomy): Eukaryota > Metazoa > Chordata > Actinopteri > Beloniformes > Adrianichthyidae > Oryzias > Oryzias celebensis. Next base: position 7,646,090 of record BNCR01000012.1, read on the forward strand.
AGTTTGCCTTCTTTTCTGCTGCATTTCCTCATATTGGCTGAAAACAAAGATATGTTCAAGGCCACAGTGGCACTGCTGCAGCTACTGTTATAGCTGTTTTTTTTGTTTTTTTTTGGCCACACTGAGCAGACCAGTAGAACAGATTATTGTGAAGTTTAATAAAGCCACTCTAAAAAAAGGGTTTTATGGAGTTTTCAAGCAGGGTTCCTGTGAATTACTCTATAAATTATGCCTAATGAGGAAAGGGAAATTTAGATGCATGAACACAGTTAATTCAAAGTACTTTACAAAGATGCAAAATGCCAGGGCCTCATTAGAGCAAACGTTGCAATGAAATCTAAAATTTCAAGAAAATTAAAAAAAAAGAGCCAGTATTTAAATTTGTGCTTTAACATAAAAGCACTGGAGGAACATCTGATTGTATCTGATTCTATCACAAGTTAAAATCAACTTTGTCCTGTTTGCTTCTGACTCCATGTTTCACCAGTAGATTCCTTCCTGCAGATCCTGGAGCCCTGCTGCGCTTTTCTACGTGTGAATCTGAAAAGTATTTGGGTCCCATAACCATTAAGTTATTCATAAACCAGCAACAGCACTCTATTGTCAGTTCTATGTTGAACTTGTAGCCAGTGTAAGCACATAATCACAACCGTTGAAAAAACAAGTTCAGCGCCCTGTCTTGTAGGTTGTGGTTGACCCCACTCCCAACGTGACTTGCCTTGGAAAGCACAATAGGGATTAAACAATTGCATAATTCACAGTATTGGAGTCTACTTTTTCTCTAAAATTGAGCATTTTAAAAAAAAATGTTGTCCAATACATGAAAGAAATTTGCTGAAGAGGCTGTTAGTGTAAAAAGTTTGTTTATATGTAACCATAACTGCTTTTTTAATATTGTTTCCATTAAAAAGAGGACCAACAATAAGTCTGTTAACATTTTTCCTTCAGAGGGGAATTGTGAGTGACAACAAAGTATACCAAAAACATGATTTTAGTAGAGAAGACAATTGCTTGCAGATCACTAAACATTTTTTCCAAGCACTATTTCAACTTTGCTTAAAATTCACTTTACAAGTTACATTTACTGTCCACTCCTACTGGAAATTTCCATCTGTTGTGTTAAATTCTTTCAGGTTTGCTGTAATTTATCAGAAATGTGCACAGATTTGTGTCATCTTGTGTCTTTGCCTTTGTGAGGCCAGGGATACAGCAGAAACAGCTGGTGCCCGAATTTCAAAGCACAAAATAGAAAGATTAATGAGACCTTAGTTTGCCTGTTGACCAGTCAAAAAAAACTTTATATTAGTTTATAGTCAGTTTATATGGCTTGCTGAGCAATGTTTTGTGCAGAAGCGCTGACACTGACAGGGTCTTGTGGTGATGCAGGGGCACAGGAGGTCTCTCAAGTGTCGCCAGGAGCTTTGGCCACGTAATTTGATATAGCTGCAGCGGCGAGAGTTTGAAAAAACTCCAAACTGTTAATTAGGCTTCCTAGACTCTCTAGGTCAGTAATTCTCATCATTTTGTACGCAGGAGCTTTAAGTCTTCAATTATTGGGGGCTATTTTTCCAGGAAAATGCTTCTTTTGTTTGATCAAACTTAAGATCCCCTCTCACCTCAGATCTCTCCTGATTATGTTTTTAAGGGGTTATTTGCCAACAGCCATTATCAAACTTGTCAGTTTTAGTCAAAAGATCTCCCTGGAGCAGATGCGGTGCTTGTAATTCACCCCGTTTCCCCTGTCAATCACTGCTTGCTGCAAGATCAGAGCTTTGCTTTTTCTGAGGTTGGACTTAGTAGAGATCAGTGGCGTCAGAGAATTCCCCTAGCCTGCGTCCGTCCCCAGAAGGTCACTTTGCCGTAGGCTCTCTTTTTCTTTCGTCAGCTGTAGCAGGAAAGTTAATGTGCCTAACAAATTAGAGAGGGGTTTTGATTTAATATTTTAAACAACTGTCCAAAGTTGAACTCTGTTGTGGAGTTGGTGCCACAGAGCCCCATGATCGCTCTGCATTACTGAGCTGCAGTAAAAATGCTGTCTGTGGGGCTTACATTGTGGAACAGCTTTCTCCTGAAAGCTGATCAAAAGTTGGTAAGTCGTCTGTGAGAGCTGCAGAACGGCTGTGCAGATTCCAGCTTTATCTTCTGTGTGTGGGGGTTGTTGTTGTCACTGTGCACACATGCATGTTTGTCTCTGCCACCGCCGGCTTTAATCATCTATGGAGCGAGGCCATGGGTTACAGTCAGCGGTGACCCACCTACGCTTATTCAGTTTGCTTCTTTATGCACGGTCCCCTCCTTGGGATGCAGTTCGGCTCAACTGCTAATGACCCAGCAAAGAGCGTTAATGACACGGAACACATACTCTCTTGCTGCTCTGGGAGCCACATCTAATAAGTTGGTCAGTCAAACGGTAGACAAATTGTGGACCTTCACAAAAACAGGAAGTAATGGGGGGAAAAAAAGCAGCAAAGCCATGGTACAAGGAGCCATGAACATTTTCGACTTCTGGCACTGAGCAGACACAACTCCATCACTCAGATCTGCTGGAGTCTTTGATGGGTGGGGGAGTGGTGAAGTAGATGAATAATAAATTGAAATCTGCTTATTTATCCTTTACCGCTAATTCCTCATTAAAAACTGTCCGAATCAACTGGAGCCTTTTGATTCAAAGCTGCGGAGTGTTTGCTTTGCTTCTCCAAACACTGTTTTGCGGTGGGCCCACTGTGTGAGTTGGCTGCAAGTCTCAGGAGATTATGCTGATTTACTCTAACTACATTATAGAATTTATTATTTCGTGAGTGGTTAGCTGTGCATTCGGTTGTGAAAGGAAGAATCAAGGCTTTTGTTGCATCATGGACAAAAGTAAAGGGATCTTTTTCCATTATTTATATCAGCTCTTTAATTGTTCCAGGGCTTGGCACGTGCACGTGTGCTGGTGCGATTGCGGCGGTATGTTTGCAGTGCACACAGCAGTGCTGTAACAACAGCTGTGCTGAGTTTAAAACAAAGCAATATTTCATAGGTCATTTCCCCGTGCTCCTTCAGAGCACACAAGCCGGACTGTGTCAGTCTAAAGCCCAGATTGAGTTCTGCTCATTTTTCAACTCTGCCTCCTGTCCAGGTTTTAATAAAGCCATTCGAAGGGTTGGGAGAATAGCGTGGATGCTGGATGTGGAGAGAGGAGGAGGAGGAGGCGAGGGTGTGAAAGGCGCTAATTCCAGCCATCGCTTGGTTCTGGTTTGGGATCTCATTAGTGCCATGTTTTACTGTCACACACATTCGCCCACTTGTTCAATCATAGTGAGCAAAGACGTGTTTAAAGCCAAAATGAGTTTCTGTCCTAAAAAAAAAACTTCACATCCATGTAAGCAAAGGACTCTGATTTATGGGGGCCTGACCCAGGAAATACCAAAGACCTCCATCTCAGTGGCCTTACTTTCTTTCTTCTCTTGCTTTCTTTCGTTCAATTTATGTGTTTACCCTGTGATGAAAAGGTGAACTGTTGCCAGGTAAAAACCCCTCATTCTTCTTTAACCTTGATAACAGACTGATAAACAAAAAATTGAACTTTTCTTTTTTCTTTCCCCATAATTCTTCGTTTGGTTCTCTGTTTCTGTACAAATTCCAACAATTGCCTTCTCCTCACAGCCCACAGTAAAACGTTGGTAGGCAAAAATAGTGGCAAAAAGTAATTCAAGTTGAAAAGAACATATTTGGGCTTTTTTTAATAGAGAGTTTTAAAACCTCAGTGGCTGACACCAATTAGGAGTTGTAAAGGTGAAATAACATGTATTGTTTGCTATGTAAAAAGAAAAGTTGGCATTGTTTTGCATTTATCAATATAGCAGCATACAAAGAAGTCATAAGCAGCTTCAATGAGCAGACATTAGTCAGTCATACGAATGTGGAGGTATTATGTCTCCTTTTTTATGTCTAAATGTAGGGATAAAAACTCATCTCTTACTCTATATCTGGTTCTGGTGCCTGATCTTCACCTGAAACCCATTTACTGAGAAATTCTTGTTAAAACATCCTTGAAACGGTGAACACTGCTCTAGAACAGATTGCCTCCGGCTGAGACAGTGTCTTCAGGCTCCAATTCTGGCTCAAACAAGTTCACAGTCAAACTATGGAGGTTCGGCACTAAGGGAGGGGCTGCACCTTTTCTGTGATAATGTGACATTTAAGCTTCTGAGTGGGTACAACTTTTGACATTTCTCTTTTTTTTATTATCAGATAAGAAATCTGTTCTCATCTTTCAGTCCATACATTCTGGATAAGGCGCAGGGGGTGGGGGTGGGTGTCGAGCTAATTCTGTCCAGTTCAATTCCAAATTATTCATATAGGACTGAATCATACTGTATGTCATGTCATGCTTCTTCACATAGAGAGAAATCCAACTATTCCCTGTGAGTAAGGACTTGAGGGCAATTGGAAGAAAAACCATAGAAAGTTCCAGAAGAACCAGGCGCACAGAGGGCAGCCATCTGCCTCCACTGACACACTTTTCTCTGTTGTGACTCAAAAGCCCTTTTTTCCTCTATTTTTAAAATCCTAATTTTACCAAAAACAAAAGTAAATTAAATCGCGCTTTTTTGCACCCAAATGGTTTTACTTCTGTATGTTAAAAAACGTAACACCCTAATTATCTTCTGAGGTGTTTTTAAAGCGTCCCCAGAGGTCCTTTAATTAGGATTATGTTGTTTTAGCCAAAATAAATACCAAAAAAACCTGTTTGTTTCAATAATAGGAAGAGATTGTGTTTCTGCAGAGCGCCAGAAGTTCATTCCATATTCTGTTTTGAGTTGTGGGACTTCTTGGAGTTGTGGGTGACTGTGGCCCTCCCAGCATTTTTATTTTTGAATACAGCATTATGGTATTTTTTAATACTTCGAATAAAGAAATACTCAGAAATGCAATTTTAAGCAAAAATTTCTTTACATATGCCCTCCATCTTGCACGGAAAAATGCCATAAAAATCGGTGAATTTACCATTAGGCAAAGATAGGTGACTGCCTGAATCCTCCAACACTCTGAAGCCCTGAGCTGAACTCTTAAAAGTGTTTAAAACACTAAAGAGACGTCCAAATCAAGTTCTGCATGTTTTGGCTAAGCACACCTGATCCAGGTGATCAACACCACATAAGGCAGGGTTTCTGGTAAACCAGCTGGAGGCCGTCCTTTCAGACCTGGATTTGGACACCACCGATCTAAAGTAAAATTTACACCAATTTTGTTGAACTCTTTCATAAAGAAAAAAACCCCAAATCCCTGAAATGGCATGAGACTGATTGTGTGAAAGTGTCTCTCTTTATATATGTCCTTCATTATCAGAAAAATGTCACAAGAACTTGTTAAAAACGCAATTTTTATCAGTTTGAGTATTTGATATGGTCTTTGTATTTTTTCTCTATTATCTTTCTCAAAATTCATTTTCAAAGAACCCTCTTTTGAAATATTTTCTTCAAATCCAGATGAAGCTAGTTTAAATGGCATGCAGGAGTCCTTTAAAGTGGTCAACATTTGGCGGGAAACTGGTTGAAAATGCTCTCTAAAAAGGCCAATAAAGTGGCTTCGTTTGTACATCTTAAATCTGTCTGAGGCTGAGATTTTACCTTAGATTTCTGAATTTAATAAATCTGAGATGAGTTGGATCGTTTCCTTTAAGCGTGAGCGTGATCCACAGAACAAAGCATGAAAGAGTCTGCAACATGGCTCTTTTCTACTGTAACAATGTGTACTTGCACTGTCTCATTTCCCTGAACACCAGTATCCTCCACGTTCTCATTAAGCAGCCCGACTATTCTCTAAATCCACCAGGGTTTGATCATTAGGACGTACAGAAAGAATCAATCCAGTGAGTGAATTCACATCACATACACCTCCAGCTCTCATCCAATGACCTTGACGGCTGCAGCTGCCGCCAGCGTAGCTTGGTTTTAGATGAGAGGCTAAGTATGATGGTGAGATGTGTGATGTGCAGATGAAGTATTCTGCATTAGCAAGTTTGGGGAGGTAAATTCATGCAGGCTAATGAATATGTCACACTGACTAATTTAAAGTTCAGCTCCTGCAAAAAAATAATCGGAGCCTCTGTGCTCGCAGAAGGGTTTTACCACAGATCTGCGCCTCTGATTTGAGGTTAGTCATCTGTGGTGTACTTGAATGGACATAAAGGAGTTGCAGCTTTGGCTAACCGTGGTAACTGCCCCAGGTCCTGCTGGTGATTACCTCACCGGCATGACACCAACCTTGATCTCCCAGAATGCAGCGTCCGTGTCTTCAGGCGTTTGAATTGCAAAGAGCTGCAGGATTTTGCACAGAACCTCACAGTGTGATATGTCTGTGCTGTGAGCAGCCTGGAAGCTGGGTTAACACCTGTGCCTGTGAAGCCACATATGCAACCGTTCTTGCTAATGTGACAAGCGTCTCCTGCATGTGACTTCTATATTCTGTCAGTGAAAAATGCGATAGCTTGCAATTCTTAAGGCGCAGGTGGTTTGGAGGTAGAGATGAATGTACCAAATGTCGCTGTTACACAACTCAAGAGTAGCTATCAGGGCCAACGTGTGTGTGTGTGTGTTTTTTTTTTTTTCTGTCCCCTGGTTTTCTGTGCAGAAGACCTAGCAGATTTTCAAAGCCTCTTTTTTCCCACTCTGTCTCATTTGGGAGGAGAAATGAAAAAGGTGTCCTGAACCTGCAAATGCATAGGGAATGCATCATCCTGGTTTCTCTTCCTGGCTTAAAAGATTCAGGGAAGGTTTTCAGTGGAAGACCGCTGTCTTTCCCGCTCAGCACGCCATCATTTGTTGCATTTCTCACATAATCTGTCAAATGAGGTCAAACACACCAACACATGCTCCTCTACGGTCTCTGTTTGAGCAACACTGCCTGCAAACTATTTGATACTTGCAAGGATTTAAAACTGTTTTCTTAGATATTCAAGGTATTTTACCATTTTTAAAGACCCGCTCGAATGAAAATCGTGTTTTTGGTGTTTTTAACATGTTCTTGTAGCATTTTTTTCATGATGGAAAACACATCAAAGATTAAGATAAAAACTGTGCATCAAAGTATTTCTTTATTCAAATCTTGATGTAACAGGTACAGATGTAAACTTGCAGTTTGAAAAAGCTTGGGTTTGTGACACAATAGCTGCCATGGGTGGACCAAAATCAAAATCTTCCACATGCAAACTTCTATATCCATACACTTCTTCATTTTTCTTGACTGAGCTGCCATCTGGCAAAACTGTATGGCTGGATAGTTCTAATTCTTTTGCTTCATGCTACACTAATGTTAGCTTGGGATTGTGAGTAACTATAAACTTGCAGGAAAGATGGTAAACAAAGGGATGCTGGTATATCTGCTTGGGGTTACTTCCGCAACAACAGTCCCACCCACAACTAAGAGGTGAATTTCTAATGAGGTCCTGCAACTCAATGGCTTCTCTTTTGATGTCCGTCAAATTCACGACTCAATGCCTTGAATCTCCGGGCAGCTGACGAACTTCATTTGTTGACCACATCATGGAAAACATGGATGATGTTGAGCAAGTAGATTGGGTCTATACCCCTAAATATGGAGCTGGAGCCATCGCGACCACTTCGACAGCATCTGCGGCGGCTCTCAGGCAGCCAATTGCCTGCGGGCTAGCATAGTGAGCGCCGCCAACCAGAGGCGAAGCTTGTGACAATAGCCTTTGAGGGTCTTTGGCAGACTGGTGACTTGTCCAGCATGTATCCCGCCTTCACCCAACGGTGATCAGAACAGTCTCCGGCAACCCGGCCCCAGCATTTTAAGAAAATAAATGGAAGTTCAGGACCAAAATCCTTGCATCCGGTGGCCTTATTGGGATATTTTTTTCTGATCTAGTCACTGAAACGTCACCTGCCCAAAACAGAGTCCCTGATTGGTTGACGCACCCAAACCGCGCCTGATTGCACTCCAAGACCTCAGATTGCATCTGTACATTGACTTGATATGTAAACTTGACGCCCCTGCCAGGTGAATAATGTCCGGTGTTAATGCACCTTAAGTTGTTTTAGCTCCAAGCTGTTCTCAAAATCAGTAGAGTCTAGAAATTTTAGTCTCATAAAGAGCAAGGATGTAGAAATAAGACAAAAATGTTATTAAAATGAGTTGAAAAATGTTGCTCCAAACTCTTGACAAAAGAAACGCTATATTTTAGATTAAAAATGTAGACTTAAGTTTTAAGAATAAGTGCTAGTTTAAAAAAAAACTAACAAAAAAATTAGTACTATTGTTATTGTTATTATCAATTTCTGAAGATGACTAAAGTAATTGGTTTTTAATCATATCATTCCACTTTGTTTCCCAATATGTGATTCAAATGAAATATTCCTGATGATTATCAAATCTGTAATTTGTGAAAATCCTTTCTTGAGTTTTCCCGTTACATATAGATATTTTTCTAGAGACGCATAATCTGCACATGCATTTGATACTTGATCTGCATATGTTATGATGATTTTTGAAATATTATGTCTACTGGTATTTTCATAAATATTATGTATTTCATCTTTATCATGTGGTTTATTGATACTTGTAATTTCTTTAATGACCTGACTTTGTGGCTAAAGCATAAATAACAGATTAGAACTTAAGAACTGGATAAAGATAATTTAGGAAGATTGAATGATTCCATAATTTAAGAAAACGAAAGAACAAAAGTTAGCAGGGGTGGGATAATATAAGTTTGCTTTCTCCCACTCCCTTTCAAACAATCTATGGCGCTCCAAATCTTAATAGTTAATAGTTTTGATGTGTCATGTTCTAGAGTATGTGCAAATGAGCAAATATGTGTATTTTCCAGTCAATTTTATGAATAGGTATCCATTGTTTGATGTATCTTTGTATAGATATACATTTCTGTTATTTGTCATGTTTGATTGCTTAAAATAAACCATTTAAAATCCAAATCCAAAATGACTTGCTGCACTGACAGATAATATACTACTTTCTGTTGATTTTCTCATTAAGATTTGTGATCTTTTCCTATTTTTGAGATACCTCTTCAAATTTTTTAAATTGCTTTTCTATCCATGCAGATGACTTTTGCGTGCATCTGTAAAAGTTGGGTTTTGGGGTTTAGGACTCTTGGTTGTGGACCCACAAACATGCATGCTGCAGCAGGATTGTGGATTAGTAACCAGGCTCATTAGCTGCAGAAGGCGGCACTGGTTAATTAAAATAATTCCCAGTTATCGTGGCTACCTTGGTCAGCCAAATGATACCCAGGGACTGCTATGCAGCACAGGATCCTCTCGCTCAGTGTACAGAGCTACTCGACCACAGCTAGCACCTAATTAGCGCCGGAGGAGGAATATTTTACAGAGAATTAACATGCCGAGCTTTGGCCTGAGCTCTAATTGACGAGCCTCATCTGAGAGCTGGTGGAGGACTGCTGCAGCCGTACATGGAGCGCAGCGTTACAGGCATAGGCGAGAAAACATGCATAGAATATTTAACCATTTAATGATTAGCGAGAATCAAAAAGCTTCCTATTTGGAGGCAGAATGAATATCATTTTTATGGGTGTTATGTACCCACTCAAAGAATGGCCGGCTCCTGTTCTCCCGTGACCTCTGCTGCACTCAAGCTAGTATTAAAGCAGGTGGGGATGTATCACAGGTTAAGCGCCGACAGTGGTAAGTACCCCATAATCCATGTTCAGACCGAAACCTAATGAAAGCATGTGTGTGAGCTTTAATCTGCTGTTGTGGGAAAGAGTCCAACAAAATATTCTCTCAGTCGGTTTAATATTATTTAAACCCAAATAACCTTCAAAATACACATTGAAGTCTTGCTGGAACACACTGCATGTGAAAAGGAAATTCTATCAACCCAAATGGGACTAATATATTTTATTCAAAATGCCGGTAGAATCTAAACAAACGGAAGAATAGAAAGGTGGATCTTTGGATGAAAATGAAATCGAACTGTGAAACATATTTTATCCACTGCAAACTCTCCTAAGATAATATTTGACCAGAAGATTGTCCATTTCCTGTCCAGAGATGATAAAAGGAAAAAGGCTTTTATTTCTGGCCACAACAGTTTTTCTGAGTAAGGAATCATTCCTGGTATTAATGATGTTTCCAATCAATTAAACGAGTATTCTATTGTAAGGAAGAAATAGTTTTTACAGGGATTTCCCTATTTCTTTATTTCCACAACTAGCAAGAATTATTACGTACAATTAGGCTGCAATTGACTTAATTGACTGCAATTGTAAAGTTCTTTTTGCCATGTTAAACTATGGTGGCCCTGAAGTGCAAATCACGCCAACAAATCACTCAAAGAGAAACATTTAGGGATCACAAAAAACATTTAAGAAAGCAAAATATAATAATATAATAATAATTGCATTTTAGATATTAAAAAATATATAGAAACCAGAAATGATAAAAGATAAAACAAAGAAATATGAAATGAAAACAAATGTAATTATCCAGAAATCAAAATGAAAATGTAAAACTAAAAGAAACACAGTAAGAAGTACTAGAAGAGGTAGGTATTATGGGAAACCACTGATTGAATGACTGAGCTTTTTCAAAAGTGACTTTAATGTCTGCAACACCATTAACATATATGGAGCTGGACAAAGCGCCTGCAACATCACCCGACAAAATAAAGTCAATTCAATTGTCATTTTTTCATGTTCTTCACCATTTTGGAAAAAGACAACGTTAGTAAGCAGTGATTGGTCGGAGTTCTGAGTCATCATTTCTAACCACTCTTGCTCATCAGGAGTGATCTTGTTGAAAAGCACACCCCTTCCACTGAAAGCGGGCTTGGGAGAATCTGTCAACCAAACGTTCATTGGAACATTGGAGGTGGAGGCCAGCGTGCACCACATGCTTTACCTGAGGCCTCTGATTGGTCAGTTTATAACTTGAATAGCTTGTGATAAGATAACTTTTTGGTTTAGCAAGAACATGTTTAAAAAAAGGGGTATCAGAGCAAGAATGGTTATTCTGACAAACACAGTGACTATTAGCTGTCTATTTCTCAATAGAAGTCTATGGGATTTTGGCTTTCTGGGACCAGCAGGTATTTACTATTTGGAACGCAAAGGGGGAGGGAACAATCAGTCCAGTTCTCACTGTATACTGTCTATGCTGCATACTAATAAGTTTAATTAATCAGCAAGGAGATTATCCAATATAGTTTCATGTCAAATAACTTTTTTTAAGTGATGGAGCAACATAATCATCTAATTGTTATGTAGATGTTGTTTTTTTTATCATCTTTTTAGCATTTCATTCTGATTTTTGGAAATTACTTTTATTTTCCAAAGTATTTCATTTGTATTTCAGTTGTTTTTTGGGGGGAATTGTACTTTGGTTCCTGGAAATGTGTTTTTAACTCAAAAATGTAATCTTTTTTTTTTTTTTTTGCTGCTTTTTTAATTGTCGTCGTGATCTTTAAAATGTTTTTCCATCGAATGATTTGTCGATGTGATTTGCGCTTTAAGGCCACTGTATCAAACAATCAAGACACTTTCAAATGTTTTTTTTATAATTTACTTTAACAAAAGAGGTCAGACTCACAAGAAAATTACCTTTTAAAAAAATGCTTTAATAAAAGCAATTCAATCCAGAACCTTAATATGATTTAAAGAGAAACTCAATCTAATAGAAGCCCAGAAATCCACTTGTTTTAAAGAAATAACAATAAACTTCATGCACTGGGTTAAAAAACAAACTGTCATCAGCTTTATTTTCACACAGACATGAACACAGATTATATCAAATGCTAATATGCTACATATTGAGGAGTGAGAGCTGAGGGATTTTTTTGTCTAAATGTTTTATTAGAGACAAGAAAAGTTCATACTAAAAGGTCACAGGTTTAGCGCTTGCCTATTTTGGTGTTGCTTCCCCTAATAACTTTCCAATGCTATGATTAAGTGATTCATTAGTAGCACAACTCACCTCACTGTGTCCTGAGGGATCTAGTGTATCTTAGCAAATGCTACAGCTTGAAACTGTAAAACATTTCAAGCTACAGCTTGTTTTGATGCTTTGAACTGAAAAACATCGGCGTTGTGTCTCTAATTTGCAATCCCATTTGTTAAAATTAATAAAAATGATTCCATTAATCTAACAAAAATACTGCTTTGTTGAATTGGATAAAGAACGTCTGTTTCTCTTTCTTCTTTGCTTCCCATCTTCTCCTTCCTTTGCGTTCATGTCGGTGCACTGAGCTGTAACAGCACTGTCAAATTTTGACGTGCAGGAACGGTTGAGTGGGAGTTCTGACTCTTTTTCAGAACGTTTTTTTTCATCCGTCTATTTGTATAGCTATGTTTGTTCTCAGCATGTTAATCTAGCTGTCAACAGCGATAGAGCCTGAGCTGTGTATTTGAGAGACCTGAGGATCTTTTGATCAGACCAGCACTGCCTTCAGAGCGGAGTCCTTCTGCAAAGCTACAGAGACTCTTTCGCAGCTGTACAAACCGTCTCCACGGACTGCTGCCTGAGTAAATGCACGCACAACTGGACAACACTATGCATTCATAGGTTTTAACCTTAGCATTTTGTAAAAGAAAAAATGTTGTTGCAAGCCTATACACAGTTGGACAATTTTTGGGAAAACTTCTGGAAAAGAGTGATCAATCATGAGGTTTTTAATTACTTTTAAAGGCTTTTGTCTAATGTCATCTGGAGAAATGATCATCTGTGAGATTTAACTTCTGCTTGCTCTTCTCGTTGAAATTCAGAGTTGTTTTAGGGCTCTGTTTTGAATCTTTTCTTCTAACTTTTATTTTATTTTTCAAAAGTGGTGTTTGTTTCTAAAATGTTTTGTTGGAAAGCTAAAAAAAAAAAACAAAGACCTCTCGGTTCCAGTTTCTTTAAGAAACTTGAAAGAGTTGACAGGATCTCATCCAGCCAAAATATTTGTATGTTATCAGCGGTAGAACTGTGGCCTCGTTCTCCTATTCTGAATTACCAAGCTTCTCGGAATTCTGAAGCATTAGTCTCAACTCCCCTCACGGGTGGGCTGTCTGTGGGTGAAAAATGGGCTAACCTGTATGGTTAGCGAAAGGTCATAAGGAACACATATAACACATAAAGTCAAGTAAAGAGAAGTGAGTAAGATGGAGGTGTGTCATACACATTTTCTTTTTTCAACACCCACAAGCCCTCTGCACTACACAAGTAGCCCGTCAGTATTTTTCATGTGATACTTCCGTGCTCAGTGTAGTTTGTGTGGACATCCTATAAACGTCTTACGGGCTCTTACATATCACCTCCACACCCTGTGTGAGCAGCATTAGCATCAGTAAGAAGCCAGTGTCACTAAAATCCAGAGTGCGACATAAGGGCTACGTTCACGCCGCCCTTGCAAACAAGCGTCAAACGACCGCTACACTTTTTTAATGCAGATGAACTGTTTTTCTAGACCTTCTGATCCTCAAACTGATCTTCATAACTCCTCTTTCTCATTTTGATTGCTAAGACTACAGTCACGTATCCCAAAGGTTTTTCAGCAAATTTACGGATGATTTTTCTCGAAAAGTCAGGGGTTTTGAGGTTGTTTGGAGTTTCGAGGTCATGCGGTGGCTGGGCGGTCACAGGGCGGATCACCGGCCGGCAGCAGCTCTGACTGGATGATGTGTAAATGTCTCCGGACGGTGGCTGTCTATAAAGTAGCTGTCCACATCAAAGGGTAGCAGTTGTATTTGTGACCGTAGTATCGAAAGGTTAATGTCTATTTCTCTTTAAGTTTATTTTTTGTTTCTTCTCATTTCATCAGGATGCTTTTTTTTCTTAATTCATTTATGGAGACTGAATTCAGCCAGAGTTGTCCAGACTTTGTCTTTGATACTGTACATCAGCTCCCACTGACATGGAACAACATACGGCTGAAGGAAAGAACAAAAACTGCACTCTTTGTGGGGTCGGAACAAACAGCTGTGCACACACTCACACACACATTAGAGCCCACTCACTGACACATGAAAGTAGACCCAGAGACAAGCAGCCTCCATGTGCCTCAGAGAGCTCTAATGGCCTTGCAGAGTGCAGTCAGAGGGAGTGAGGGTGAAGAGCAGGGCAAGGTGAAGCCATACGGATCCACTTCCAGCGCTAAAACACACATGCGCAAGTGCATCTGTGTGCTCAGGCACACGGAACATCCGCATGGCCAGAAACACAGGATTGGTGAAGGAACACAGCTACCACACCGGTTTCAGAGTTGCTCAAACTCACGCTGCAGTACTACAGTCAAGCAGGCCTGTCCTGATAAAGCTGCCGTTTCTAAAAGGAGCAGAACATGAATTATGCAGGTTCATCTTCACAAGATGGTTTTTTTCCTCCGTCTTTGCCGCATTTCTCTAAACCAGCTGTTTTCTTTTTTTCCCTTGCTTTTCAGTCCGTCTTTCCCTACGTTAACTCATCTTTTCATCCCAGATTGCCTTTTCAATTCGGCTTAGTTACTCAAAAAAAAAAAAAACCTGCAAATCTCTCTTTTCTGGTGTTTCTTGTAACCACAAACACTTTCCTATCTCTTTATCTTTGCACACACTCCAGCCCCTCCGCCTCACCCTGAAGTCTCGTTGCTGTTTTTGAATGCTAGGCAAAGAAAAAGAAGGGCCTTGTGCTGCACCAGTGGTATTGGATTCTCATAAGCGTGTGAAATCAGAGAAGCGGAAGTCTTATGGTTTGTTTTAATGCCCTGACTGCTCAAGTTTCCCTTTCAAAGAGGACTGGGACACCAGTCATGAGTTATCATGGACTTGTGCTTGTTTTTGTTTTTTTTTGTTTTTTTATTAAAAGGTTGACTGATTCACATTTTCACCAATTAAATTTTAGACAACTTAAATTCTACTTTGCTTTATTGGTTTTAAACCAGTTAACCAAATCAGGTTAACAATTTGAAATAGGGTTATAATGATTCCTTTTCATTGATTTGTTTTTAATTCATTCATTTTTATTCATTTCAATATTGGTTCATTTTGAATGATCCGATTAGCTGACCTAAAATTGATCAAGGACATCTTTAGCCAAAAATTCAACTAGTGTGACTCAGAGATAGTTACCTCGGTACTGAAGAGTGCAGATTCCTTATTTTCCTTGCAATAAAATCAAGTGTAAATTAAATACGTATACAAACAATTAAGTAAACAAGAATTAATGGAAAATTCATTCATATTTTCATAAAGTTCTCTGTTGTTTTTAAAAACACAACATTATTAGAACATTTTACCACACTGTATAGTCACATGTCTTTGTAAAATTCTAAGTTTTTCCACACATTGGACTGTAATGGTTGATTGTTCATGTTTTGCTGCCTTGGCGTGTGTGTTGTCCACTGTGATAGTACTGTGTTGTTTTTATGTAATAGATCAATAAACCTCAATCCAAATGGAATTTTCCAATAGTCATATAATGAATTGATTTCATGTTGAAACAATGTTATAATGGTGTAGGTCAAGTTGATTAACAACAGACAGATCCATCTGGTGATATCATAGAAATATAAATTGATGAATCGATTTAGTGATTATTCCTTACATTCCAACAAAAAAAGCATAAGAAAGTGCTTTTGAACAGAAATTATGTTACTGGTATCTAATTGTGTGTTTTAAGATCAACATCACATTCAAATACAAATCACATTCACATCCCTTTGGAGGCAGAATTTTCAGAAAGTTGAAAGTAGCTGCTAGAATCCAGAGATAAACAAGGTCATCTCCTTCTCCAGCAGCTTGGTGGGAAGTCACCAGTGGGCCAGTCACCAGGGCCATTTTTATCTCACTCTCAAAGCAGCTGCTGCGTCCTTGCGGCATCGATCTGCAGTGGCACTGTCGGGTCGGCTGTGCTGCGCCCCCGTCAGCCGGGAATCCAGTCGTTCTTAACAGCAGCAAACATCACATGACGGCACCCGGCCTCCCTTCAGCCTCCAGACTCATTCAGCTCCTGAGTACATATGAGGACTGGCCCACCGCCATCAATTCAGCAGCTCTGCACGCAAAACTGATTACTTCTTTAGTTTGACAGTAATAATGTTTTAACAGCAAACCTCAACAACCTGTAGTGTTAATTGCTGCATAAGAATATATTAACCCTTTATTATAAAAGCTATTCTTGAATTTGGTGGGTTTTTTTATTTTGTGTTTTACTTTTTACAGCACAAAAGTGACAAAGGAAGGCAAAGTTGTTCATGAGTCTCGTGATTTGATTGTTGTGTTGTTTGGTACAGAGGTGAGAAGGGGTTAAAGAGAGAAAGAGATTAAAGGTTTATGACTGATGATGAGGATCTCTGCGCGTTAACCTCTGAGTGGTCCACTATCCTTCTATGTGATTTTGAAACGCTGCCCGCTGCTCTTTTAATGCTTAGCGGACCCAACAATGCACATATAGATGCATTTTACAACGTAAGCAGATGAGCGTATGTATGCATTTTTCCAGCATTTGGACTGATGTGCAGAATCAATCCAACAAATTGCAGCTTTTGTCATATTATTGCATCTCTTTACTCTTCCTTCATATTCACACTGGCAAGCTCTTCTCCTAAAGCAGCAACAACGCAGCTTCATGAGCAATTTCAAAAACAAAAATTTTACTGCTCTTGTTTGTACATTTGTTTTTTTATTTAATCATGGGAGATTGAAAGGATTAGGCTGGAGATTACGTATGGTAGGATTACTCTGACCCTGATATCAGGAGGCCTTTGGGACGGGATGAGGAGGAAGAGGTGTAGCATGGGATATGGAGGAGAGTGAACTATGGGAATTACTGCTGGTGTATCAGAAAGTAAATTATAAAAAGAACAAAAACAACAAAAATTGATTTGTGTGTGATTAGATAATGTTTTGTGAGGAGTCTAACAGTAATATACAATTATCCATCATGAGAAAAATGCTACAAGAACTTGTTAAAAACACATCAGTGTAGGTCTTCAAAGACTGCTGCCTTTTCTTGTTACTTGAAACCACCAAAGCATTAACCCCCCAAATTTATTCAGCCTAGCTTTACTGACTGAATATCTGGCTGATGTCATGTTAAATGTTTTAGCATGTTAGATGTCTCACCACTTACGTAAACTTTAGCTTTCCCACAATATGGACACACTTTCAACCATTTCCCCCTGTTGCTATACCTCAGAATAAAACAAGCAGACAGCTGTTCATATATTACCTGAATCATTGCAGTTTTTACTTTTTGTGTTTGTCACTCAGTTTTTCAAACTTCACAATAGCTATCACAAATTCAAGATGAAAAAGGCTGGTGTTTGCAAGAACGTTGGTGTTCTGCAGATAAGTTGGAACAGTAATAAAAACCAGAATCGGATCTGTTCCAGTGTCTGCAGAAGCAAAAGGCCCCACTTCAAAAAGAGCTTCAAGATCTGGAGAAAGAGTGTGAAAAAAGATGCTGAAAGGAAGCTCCAGTTTTCCTCTCCACAAGCTGATAAAAAGATTTTATAGAGCGAATAAATACAAATGAAAAACCTTCCGGGCGTACTTTCTCAATAATGTGAGGAATTCAGAAATGTGATGACATGACTTCTGACTGTAGCGCACGCAAATAAAAAAATGAAGCTCTTTTGGAAGGAATATAAAAATCTAATCATGACAGGAAATTGACAAAACTTGGAAACTAAGTATCAGAAGTCAAATATTGACACATTGAAAAAGCAAATCTAAAGAATCACCAATGAACTGCAAAAGCTTCCTTTGGAAATTTGGAAAGGATTCTGAAAAGAAATGGTATGAGCTAATGAAGTATTTGCTTAAAGATTAAAAATAAAACCAAAAACCTGAAACTCTTTCAGCAATTTAGCCAATAAAAAAATGTAAAAAAAAAAAAAAAAAAAGCTTCATTCCAAAATGTCCTCTATGGGCAGCACGTTGGTCTGTTAATTGACCTTCTTGTCTATGGGACCCATGCCTGCATTTGTTTTATCTCAGTGCTTCAATTCCCACCCCCTTGTGTTCAAAAGTTCCCCCCTCACATTATTTACTATTAGCTAAAATTTCACAGTATGAGTAAAGATTTGAAGCTACATTCACACTAACAATGATTCGCGTGGCAGAGGCGTTCAGTTTCAAAGTTAGGTCAAAGCGAGGTCTGAGGTCCTGTGGCACAATTTGAGCATCGGGCGGGGCGTGTCAATCTGGCAGCAGTGCGATTTGGGCAGCGGGATTTGGGCAAGGTCACTGTCATCCAATCAAGGACTCAGCTTTGGGCACTTGACATGGTCAATGACTCGATCAGCAGGTGGATAACAAAACCAAAATGGAGGATAGATCTGACCGCTCTCATCCTGAACTTCCATAAATTCATTTTTCTTCCCAGCTGTTTCCCTTTCGGGGCCACAGGGTTGTCAGAGCCCATCCCGGCTACTGTTGGCTGAAGATGGGAGGTACACCCTGAATGATGTAAAAAAGCTATACATATTTGTTTTTTTTCTCACCTCTTGGACTAATGTCATCAAACTAGATCACAGAGAGACAGAAACACAGCAGAAAGCCGCCATCATTCAGATACAGCTCCAGCAGCCGGAGTGAAGCTCACCATACTGGGAGAGTCTCTGAATGCTCTCCTGAACCCAGACATGTAGACGTGATTACTGATGCTTTCATAGAACTCTTTAAAATAAATAAATCGGATCTCAAAACATCATCCGTGTCTTCCATGCATTGTAAATGAGATATTTACAGTTGGAAGAGAAATTTGATGTGTGAATTGCATTCAGTGTGAACGTATCTTTAGATTGCTGTCTGGAATTGACTATTTCCATGATTAGGACTATATAGTCTGTTTCTAGGACTGAGTTTTAACTGAATTCCTTCCTGACTTTTGTTCTAAAAATACATTATTTTCAATCAATAAAGTTAATAAATAACTGCTTGCTTGTACAGAATCTCAGAGGCAGGTTTTTTTTAGAAAATTGTGCAAAACACAAGACAGTTTTTGGGTGTGAAGCTAAATGTGAGCCTGTCTGTATGATGGTCAGTTAGACAGCAAAAGTAAAGATACTTTTTGTATTGAGGCCGAACACACAACATTTGAAAAATGTGATCAACTTTTGCCTTTTCCCATGAGGGGTCGCCACGACAAATGAGCTTTCTCTGATTCACACAGGGGGTTTGGCTGTGATTTTTACGTCAGACACAATCCTGTATTTTCAAGGCAAAGGGAGACATAGGTGTGAAGACTTACCTAAGACTAACCTAAACTAAGCTCATTGCACAGGAGGTGCAGGTTTCCTGTGTTCCAGTCCCAGCCAAACTGAGCCATCCGGCCGCCTACGACAGAAGAACTCCATGTGGCGAAAACATTGTTTGCTTACTTTTTTACCACAATTCAAGAAACATTTTTCATGAAAAGTCATCGTGAAATGAGAACACTTGGGTAGTAAATATTTTCATGTCTCTACTTCATGCTGAATCTTTTTAAATCAAAAATCGATTTCATTTTGTCTCCTGGAGCTCAATAGAGTTCATGTGGCAGCTGTTAGCCTTGCTCACACGGACTGGCAGAGCACCAGACGTCAGCCTAATTGATCAAAACCTGTCATTTGTGAACAGTAGAGCTTGACTTGAATAACAATCTTTTTTTTTCTTAAAGAAAGGGATGTGGAACATCAATGACTTAATTTACTTAACTGTATTTAGTCATTCAAAGACAGGTTCCTTTTCATTGTTATTATTACTAAAAATTTGTTGGAAACATGAGTTGGGTTGGTTGAGCTACCCATCTAAGTAGAAAAAGAATTGCAGCAGCAATGTTAAGCTTAAGGCAGTTTAGAATGTGAGTTCCAAGGAAAAAAACTATCCATGGAGTGCCCAAGGAATGTCTTTATTTAGCAGAAGGATGGTATCTGCAAAAAGTGATTGAACTGCCAAAGAGTTTAGACAAAAGCTGGGTGGATTTATCCAACATATTAATTTTGGATGACTTAAAGATAAGTTTAAAAAAAATGGGTTTTTCTTCATACAGCGATCTATTATTTAACCAGAAACAAGTAAAAAGTATTTTAGTGAAATTTCAGAGGTTAAAATGGGCTCAAAGGGTCTTTAGGTGCAGCTATGGTAGTGATATTCATAAAGAAACTAAAGCCTAAGGCAACCTGACTTCCTGTTTGATGCCATGTAAAGTATTTGCAAAGCTTACATGTAAACTAAAAGGAGAATAGTTACATACTAGTTAGACTACATTTATTTGGAAATAAAATAATTCAGTTTCACGGCAATAACAATTCCAAAATGTTTATTTAAATTTTTTTATTTATTTCTTTTTTTATCTTTCATTTAGTTATTTATTTATTTATTTATTTTAGAGCCAATCATATGGAGGACTGGGTAAGTATCTCCAGTACTGTCCTCAAATGGTTACATCCATTTTTTAGGCAGGAAACCCTTCACTGAAGTGGGTATCTCTTTCAGACCAAATCTTTTACCTCTTCCCGTTTTTTATTCCCGATTTCTTCTGTTGTTTTGAGTTTTGTCTGCACACTTTTGGTTTGTCTTTTCTTCAAGACCCTTTGAATTGTCTTAGGTGTGAATTGTGCTGTGCAAACAAACTCGCATATACCAGATTAGCATAGCGACAAATCTATTGCATTAAAAGTCACTACAACACATTTTCATGTTCCTTTGTAATCAACAGCTCATTCAGACATGCTTGAATGCACATACGCACATCCCATATTGCTTTTGCCTTCCGTATTGGGAAATGTATTCATCATCTCTGCCTTCCCATGCCTCTTTCATTGAAATCTGCCGGTTTTGTGTTACTGGAAGTCATAACAGATTTACTGGAGTGTCATCATAATGAGTCTGGACAGTGAGTGTGAGAAAACAAGAGAACAGAGGCAAATGGATAGACACTGTGTTAGCAGTGGATGGAGATGTTGAGTGTTACTCATGTCATCCTGTTAACAATGAGTAAGAGTCAATTCAAAAGAAGTTGCACTTAAAAACTGCAGATTGTTCATTCATGCTGCAAAAAAAAGAAGTACTGCAAAGTATGAATGTGGAGTGAAAGCCAAGCTGGCACGCACGTCTTCTGCATCCACATCTCGTCCTTGCTGTTTACTCTGGAGACTCTCTTTTGCATTAGATACAATACCTTGATGTCACCCATCGATTGTCAGCAGTTAGAAAGACATGCAGCATGCCCTGATTAGCATACAATTAGGACTAACCTGCTGCTCTTGGGACCGGACAGAGCGAGGGATGGATGGAGGTCTTTAGAGGGGTGGGGGGTGGAGAGAGAGAAAGGCAACCACAGCCTGACACAGTGGCTTCTGTTTCTGCTGATATGTGCAGGACAGCAGCGGGGTCTCAGAGGGCACAGCGGGCCGAGGTGTGCCAAACCTGTATTGACATTTGGGAGAGGTGTCTCAACCGGGATGACGGACGCCACTGTGAGCGCTTAATGACCTCAACAAGGGAAAGTTCAATGATAATTATTCTAGTTTACAATTATGCTACACTTTTTCACTGTGCTACACTGCTCCACAGACTGTTGTGGCGTATAATGAACAGATATTTTCTTCATCAGAGTTTAAGTTTTTCTGAATGCAGAACTATTGGTGATGTGTGAATGCTTTGCAGCATTGGCACACGTAAAAACTCCATACTTTCAGCAATTTCAGCAATCTTGGTAGCAAACATTCAGCTTGTTCTAGATTTTAATGCTTGTACTGTTGGTATTCCTATACTTCATAATTTTTGACTATTGAGCAAAATATGACTGAGAAATTCTTCAAATCCTTCAAAATATTTGTGCACTTTGAAACCTATAAACTTCTGCATACTCTCAGCTAGAGACACCATTCTAAATTCAAAATATTCAGCAAATGTGTATTCGGCTTTTTAAAATACCTTATGGTTTTCATGCAAACAGAGCACAAGTTTTATGCAAATTTGAGGACATTTTTCAACGTTCAATGTAACTCAATGGATGGAATGTTCGGGATCTAGCCTGGATGATGTCACAGCTAGAATGGAGCACATGATTTCTTTAAGATGGAAAATTTTCCCGACAAACTGTCCTTACTCGAACATCGTTTGTCACAGAGTCATGATTGTTTTTAAGCAAAATATAGGAAAATTGCTGTAGATTCACAAACTGTGACCCTAAAACCTGTGAGCCAAACATATTTGCCCCCTACGACACCTAGTCTGACACAAAGTTCACTCAGTTTGCCTATTCCAGCCCATATTAAGTCTTCTCGCTTCTAATCGAAATCATGATATTAACTTGCGATTGTGAGAACACGCTTGAACCTACAAATACAAAACTAGAACACAAAATAACCTCAGTATTAAAAATGTGTTTGAAAATCTGACCAGTCGTAATATTTTCTTATATTTTCTTTCTTGCCACAGCTTTAGGCCAGCTAACCCTGTAAAGCACAGGAAAGCATATCTCTAATCCAGGGCGTGTCTCAATGGTATTGAACACTGAAATCCTCTCGTGTCCCATAGCGTTTGTTTTGATGTATTGATGCACTATTGATGGAAACAGGATGGCCGACGGTGACAAATTAAAATGTCAGCTGTGGCAAAGGTGAGCCTCGCCTCTCCTCGTTGTGTCCTTAAGGTGGGGTGACAGGCCATCGGCTCAACGATTCCTGATAAAATGCTGATGCCTCACTCACGCATACACAAACTGTTCACCAACAAGGGCATCAGTGACAAGGGGAGCGACCCATTGAGGGGAAGTGAGTGAAACAGCAGGACAACTGATATGACAGAAAGGCTTCATGACAAATATCTGGTTGGTGATTTTATTTTCTGATAAATCATTTACATTTTAGAAGCAGCCCCTGATTCTCTTGAATTGTTTGAGGGTTATAAAAGTCTTTCTTTACCATTCAGAATCAATAGGACACATTTTCCAAGAAATAAAGAAAAGATAATGCCAGTGTGACATTAAGCATGAGTAGGCCCAGTGCACACTGGTTTTGTACAGTAGGTTTGGAGGAGTAGGATGAAATGAAGTGACGGAGGACACGAGTGCTGGGCACGTTGTCAACATTTAAATATCATCAAGTCTGTTTGTTTCCTCCCACCCATCTGCCCACACAAACAGAGGACACAGAGTATATGATAACTGGAAATAAAATGATTAGGCTGTGAAAAACTTTATTTTCTGCGTCCTCTCTGTTTTCTGTGGACATTTTTGACAGTTGTCTCAACTGTCTCGTTGTGCCTGCTTACAAGTGAGAGCATTAATCTGTCAATGTCTTTCCTGATGTTCCAGCTGTGATGGCGACAGTTTGTGATGAGCTCTTTTCTGACAGCCGAATGTCCCGAAATCTCAACAGTCAACGCAGTCTGGCCCCAGGAGAACCCCCCACAGCCAACCAGGGTCAAGGAGAGCCACTGATTGACAGCTGAAGTCAGATCTGGATTAAGTCATTGTGGTCACATGACATGCATTCTAACTTTCAGAGACTAACTGGGGCCTCAACTGTAATGTTTTTTTAGACCTGAAAGCTGCACCGAACTCCTCTTCATGTAATGGATGAAGGGAGAGCTGCTGCTGGTATACGATTTGTTTTATTCATGCTCTCCATTGCAGTATTAAGCCTGCTATTGAGCTATCCTTGACTGACCTGCTCTCACAGAAGTCTCTGCAAAGTGAGCAGACCACACCTTGATTCGCTTGTAGCCCAGATTCTGCCTGATAAACTTAGGCTGAAACGTTTGCATTTCCACGTGAATTTCACAAGAACTGCTCTCAGTGCCATCCAGGTCATCATGCGAAAACACTTGTGTGATGCATGTCAAAGAAGTACAGGACAAATAAGTCAGCCATCCACTGCTGCTTCCTGTGCCCTCTCAGTCTGTGATGTAAAAACATCTTTGAGGTCGTCCTGTCCTCTAGAGTCAGCAAATGCAATTCTATCACTTCTGGTCTATATTCTTGTCTCAGCACTGAATAGTCCATGCTCTTTTCTAAATTAAAAGACCTCTTCTTCAATTGTCTCACTTTAATCATAGTTTTCTGTTGTTTGGCTAATTTATGGCTAAGTCGCCTCCAAATCCTGCGGACTGTCCAAGGGGCTCAGGAGTGATGCTCATGTGATAAGCACATGCTCCTTGTGTGCCCTGTACATGTTTGCCCATTTTTATCAGCTGAAAGCTCATATCTAGCCATTAGGGCAAAGACTTTACTAACAACTACAGTGTGGTACAACAGCACCCGCACATTATAAGTGTGTATAACTTACAATAAGGATTCACTCTGATGAGAATTGTATTTTTGGTGTTTATGGCATTTTTCTGATGATTCTGGACATACATGAAGAAAATTAATCTTAAATTAGCATTTTGGGGTATTTTATTGTTCAAATTGTTGTGAACCAGGAGCCAATGCAAAATGATCATTGTAAGTGTGACGTACAAGTTACAACGACAAGCCACAAGCTCCCTGCTCCACTCCATTTTGATGCATTCAGTTGTAGACTAGATCCATTTAACGGTACATCTTTGTTTACCTCGTCCGAGCTGGCATCTGACTCCAAACTGTACAGCTGGACAGCCCCAATATTGCTCGCAATGGAGGTGTGAAAAGCTGTAAGCTAGTGGGAGAGAGTGTAAACAAAGGGATGATGGGAAGTGAGGGTATGCTTCCTCTGCACCAACAGTCCCGCCCACAACTCAGAGGCAAATTTCTAATGTGTTACTGTCACTCTGCAGAAACGTGTTCTAGAAAATTACACAAGTTTTGGGATTTTGGATAAAAAGGACAAAATCCTCATTAAAAGACCACTGGGAGCTTTTACAAAGGATCAAAACATTACTGTACAGGGACTTTAACTTCACTAATATTTTACAAAACAGTTACCACACAAATGACATTCATATGTTCCATTTTCAACCAGCTTCAATGGAACTGCGAGACACACCTGTACTCCCCTCAAGATGCCCCTTGAACCGGATGTCCATAACCCGCCACGGAACCAGAGAACCCAAAAACCTGCAGCCCCTTTAGAAGTGCATCTGACTATACCTTTAGTTCAAGTTCGGTTCATGTTTATTTTACATTTGAAGTATGAAAAACACATTGGAAAACAGTAGTTTAAAGACCCACTCCAATTAAAATTGTGTTTTTAATATGTTCATGTAGCATTTCTCTTATGATGGGGGACAAATATAAAATAGTTTAATATTAAAAGTGCATTTCAGAACATTTCTTTAATCAAATCATGTTGGATCAGGGGCAGATGAAAACCAGCAATTTGAAAAAGCTCGGGTTTGTGACACAGCAACTATCAAACGTGGGTCAAAGTCTTAATTCACTGCTATTCTAAATCTTCCGTTTGCAGACAAATAGATCCATTAACGTCTTTATTTTTGTCATCTGAGCTGCCACCTGGCTCAAAACTGTACAACGGGATAGCTTCGACATTGCACTTTTTTTTGATATGCTAATGTTAGCTTTGTCTTGTGAGGTGTTTGTCGACAGCGAGAGAGTGTAAACAAAGGAATGCTGGGAAATTAGTGAGGCTAACTTCTGGGCCAACAGTCCCACCCACAATCTAAAAGCGAATATCTAAAAGCTCCTGCCCTTATGCAGTAAATTTGTCTTAAAAACAACAAAGGTCTTTTGATCTTAGCTAAAAAAAATTTTTTTTAAAGTCTGAGGACACAAATATACAAGTGAAAGGTTTAACTAAAACAAAAAGATACACGTTTGAGATATTACAAAGTGCAATCCAAGTCATTACAGCTTTTTGAAATGAACTTTTAGCCAGATGAGATGAAGTGCATTTAAAGGCTTGGCATTGTTTCCTTGAGGGCAGGAGGTCAAGCATCTCAGTAGCAGGGTGGCCATAGTGATCATTGATGATCTGGAAAGCTCTCATTAGGAGTCCAGATTTATAAATGTCCTCCAGGGCTGGTAGGTCACAGCCTGTTGTCCTGGGAGCAGAGCAAACCACTCTCTTTAAAGTTTCCTTTTCCTTCACAGTGAGATTACAGACTGTACTGTGATTGAGCTGGAAAGAGGACTTTCTACAACACATTGATAAATGTTGAAAAAAGTATACAGCTTTGAGTGAATTCCCTCAGTTTTCTTAAAAGAATAGGTGATGCCGAGCCTGTATAGCAATGTTATTCACGAAGACACATCACAGGTGTCTTCTTAGGCACTGGTGTTATAACAGAAGTTTAAAACTTAGTGCAAAGTAAGTATCCGATTGACATGTTATATAGGTGAGTTAATACAGGAGCAAAGTTACTCTGAACACAGTCTGAGGAAAACATATTAACAAAACGTGAGATCTTGGTGATCAGTGAAAGCCTTTCAAGACAACAAAGATATTTGTTGCCAGGAGTTCTGACTCAGCAACAGTTTTCTCATTTTTCCATTTTGAGTGCCTCCAAGACACTCAGGATTCAACACTGATGCTTTTCTCCAAAAATGAGCACCCAATATTTTCCCAGAACCAGAGGAACCTTGGATGTCAAAGGATTTTTGGTTTGGTGATTAGGAGTTTTTTGAATGCAATTCCCAGTGGGATAAAGAAATACTCTGATTTGTCTATTTTATCTTCAATTTTATCTTGTTTTTATCAGCATCCAAATTAAAATCTTCTTCATCTGCAATTAGTTAAAAATGTTACATTAGATGTAGATTCTATTAGATAAGATTAAAATGTAATGTATAAGATATAGTTCATGTATTGAACTAAAAATAAGTATGTCTATCCATACAGTATATATTTAACCTTTTGTGTTGTAGGATTCAAATAATTGCACAAACTACTAAATGAAGAAGGTTCTTATTTGTCAAAAAAATACTTCTGCTTATTTTTATTTTACTTTTGCCACATTTATAGATCATTTTTGTGCATAATATTATACAAGCAGCAACTCTACTTTTAGCAAAAAAAAAAAGATAGCTTTTATATACGCATTTGTCAGTTGACATAGATTTGCCAAGTCTTGATCGGCTGGAAAAAGTATGTTTTCTAAAATCCTAATACAGTTAATATATTCGCAAACAATAGCAAATTTGTGCTGACAAAGAAGAGGGAGTGGATGAGTCATTATGCTTCAAGATCACACTTGTTCTCAGCCAAACATAAATGTGTGGTTGAGTTGTTGGACCTAAAATGTTTCTGGCTGCAAAAGATACAAACTTGATGTGGAGAAAATAGATCTCATTCGTAGCTGTCTTTCTTTCACGTTTTGCCATCATTGCCTCATCTTGATTATCACCTCTCCTTTGCTGCCCAGAACACATATGGGGTTCAGATGGTCCAACAAGCAGTAGGTTCTCCAGTGGATGTAGTCCTCAAACCTCAGCAGATTTGAGAGGAAAAGCACATCTTAGGCCGGAAGAGAGCAAACAGACAGGATGGAGGCTGTGAGCCGAGGGAGAATTGCAAAACAGCCAAACCTGTCATTTACTTCATCTCATCCTCAAACGTCCAAAACTGCTTCTTTGAAATTGCCTGAGTTGTTTGAAGCGCCAACATGCACACTTAGCAACTGCTCAAGACCTGCAGTGTAATAAAAAAAAAATTAAGAAAAGGACTTGAGCTACAGAGGGAGACAGGAAAATCACACGGATCACATTACAGACAGAAATGTGAGGAAGTATTCAAGACAACGAGGGAAGGAGATCGGAAAGGGAGACTCGGTGAGGCATAGATGACAGCTTGTGACGCCACATTAGTCACTGTGTTAAAAGATGGAGGTGTCTACACGGCCTCTTTAGCTCTGTCTCTTCTAATAGCTGCACTTGCGAGGAGGTGCAGCGCCCACAGCCTGCACGCCGCGTCCTGCCGTTGCTGTCTGTGTTTAAACAGTGGCTGCAGCAGTGTTGATGGAAACACACATGGGAGGGAGGGAGCATGGGAGGGGAGCAGGGCAGTGCTAATTGGGACAGAAGATCGGGGTCAGGAAGAATGAAGGAGAGGAGTGGAGCAGAGGAGAGACTGGGAGTCCTCGAGCCCTCCAGTGGTGCTGTCTGCCTAACCATGCGCTTCTCGCATAATTAACAGACGGTAATTAACGCTCGGATCACCTGAGTCTGTATGAGTAACATGCCCTCACTCCACCACTCAACATCAATTCATCGTCACAAAGTCCTGATTACAACCCCACGGTGCAGCGAGCGAGACCTCCCAGCAGCCCCTGCAGCTCAAATTCCATATGGAGCCCACATGTTATACTGTGTGAATCCACAGCATCTTCTAAACCAGAATATCTCATTTTGCTAGTCTGTCTCTGCTTCTAGTGTTAGGAAAAATCTCACCACAAAAGTATTGTATTACAATAACAAATTACATATTGCTTTAACAAAGTAGTGAAAACTATTTCTGATTTACTTTGAGCACAAAAGACTTGATGCCCAAAGTAAGTTTGTTTAAAGCAGGAGACCATGTGGTATTTGTGGATAAAAAAATGTCACAAACTGAATGTCTTTTCACCTTGTGGGTCAGTTAATTGTAGCTGGGTTTCTTTTTTTCTTTTTTTTACTTGATCTAAATAATTTAGCATTAACCCCTCATTAATCCAGATTTTTTTTTTAAAGTTTAGTTCTGTTTAAAGACAGGACCAACATCTGTCCATCTTGTTGTTGTGAACTAGATGTGGTCATTTTTAGTTGCTTTTTACAAGGCATCTTTTTTTTTTTTTTTTTTAGCTTTTATCCTTTTTTTGGCCTTCGGTTCTCTGTCTGATCTCTGTTTTCCTTTTTTTGCAAACCAATACTTAATATTAATGGTATAAACTGACTAAAGTTGAGGGCCACTCCTCTAACTTCACCAATACGGGTGCTTTGGGTTGTCCGGGCTCGTGGAGGCATGTAGAGAGGAGCGACTGCATCTTAAGAGGGGTACAGGTGTTTCTTGCAATTCCTTTGAGAATGTCATGAAAGTGAAGCGTATGATTGTCATACATGTGATAAGTGTATTATGAAGTATTTGTAAGGATAATGGAAGTTGCATAAACGTATGGGTGATGCTGCCGTATGGTCGTACTCCATTTGTTAGTAAGGTGCACGCACTGGCCGTTTACTAACCGCACACAAATACTGCACACATGGGGTGTGCAGGTGATACGTAAATGCCACCATTTATCAATTGAACAGCAGTGATTGACTCCATGCACAGTACACAGGGTGAGAGGGAAATGTAAAAATGAGAACTCTGTACGACACACCTGCATCTTACTTAATTCCCCCTTGTCTATGTGTTCACGACCACCCGTCATTTCAAGCATGCTCAGTGGCCTCATGGTAGAGTGTCCACCTTGAGACTGGAAGGTTGTGAGTTTAAATCCAGGTTGAGTCGTACCAAAAAAAGACAACTATGGGAGTATTAACTTTAAAACATGATCGTCTTTTGCTCTACAACCTCAGTATTTTGTGTGGGCCACCTGCATGTCCCACACAGATGTGTCCATTTTTCACCCGCAGAAAGCTCGTATCCAACCATAAGGGCAGTTGGCCAAAATAATGCAGGACTCATGTAATGCAGTACAATGTTTAGAGAGTTTAAAGAAAATGAATTACTCCTGAACAACAAGTAATCTGCAACACATTACAGTTTTACTCACACAGCCCTGTTCTTTATTATGGACACAGCCAGCGTTTGGTCCACATGACCTGTCAGGCTGTTTGAAAGCAGGTCTCATCTCTGGGTTAGTTTTGGCCAAACACAGATATTTTAATGCAATCTTTTTGTGGTTGTGAGAAGTGGCATAAAACAAAAGTTTACATTCTAACTTCTTTGCTGGGATCTTAACCAGTTTCTTTACGAACACTTACTTTAGCCTTGAAGATTGTGGGTCACAGAAACAGGCATGAATCAAAACACGTGCAGAAGAAAAATACACACAGATGGTGGCGCAAAAGACATTATGCTTTTGCTGGCTTGCTCCTCGACCATTAATAATACATGGAGTTGCTGAGACATTCATTCCAGGCAGCCCCATCTCCAAACAAAGCACTGTGCCTAATAAAAGAGAAATGAATGTATCCATATCTTTTCTATTTCATCATTTGTCTGCCTTAGGATCGGGTCGTGTTAAGTCTTGCCCCCCACCAGGACAGATCATGGGATGTTCACTTTCTTCATAATTGAATTCTAAAGTGACCTTGTGGTGATATTGATCTGCATTTAATAAAACTGCTCAGTCACACACTGGAAGACACACACGCAGACATATCCTTCCTCGTACATCCTTCACACCTCAAGGTTAGCATAGTGGCAAAGTAAGCAGCGAGCAAGAGTGCTTCGTAGTGAAGAATATTTGTCAAAGGTCTGTGATGACTGAAGTTTGAGAGTTGTGCTGAGAGGTGCAATAATAGGAATGTGTGTGTGTTTGTGAGGGGGTGCTGAAAGAGGAGACAACAGGAGAGGAAGGCTGCTGGAGAGGAATCCGGTCCAAAATATTCCACAACGTTCTGTTAAATCAGACGTTGAAATGAAAGGAGGAGAAAAAAGAAACAATTGGTTTTCTGGATTGATTGATTGAAAGTAAATAAAGAAGAAAGAAGTCAGGTGTGAGAGAGGCAACTTCTCTGACCTGTTTTAGAGTTTGGATGCTGCTTGAGCTCAGCTTCCACCAGTGCCTCCCTCTTCTGGTCCAAACCTGGCAGTGCACCCAGAAATCACCCCTATTAAGTGTTTTCATTCCTCATTAGCTGCAATAAAAGCCAGCTTTTTATATATTACTTGCGTCTGAACGCACTCATCCATCAATGTGCCTGTTAACTACAGCTGTCAGCCCGAATCTCAGCTCTCAACACTGAGGCTGATGAGAGCTGACGCTGATTGCAGGAAATGGCTCAGATTCCCAGATGACCGTCACTGTGACCATGTTTTTGTTGTTGTTGTTGTGATGAGATTATCTCCAATGCCACGATCTAGCTGGAATACAGGTGAAAACATAAAAGTTGAATTGTTGCGTTAAACACTGATTGTACATGTGGTGAGGGTGTGCCTATTTTTTTGCATTGGAGTGTGGGGCAGAAGTTTGATTATTATTTGGCACCTGTTAAAGCATTAAAAGATATCCTCTCATAATTGTATTAATAAAAAACTCAAAATGGATAAAAATTTACAGAAACCTATGCATAATTAACATTTGAAGGGCCTATATCATGGTATTCTCAGCCTTTCCAGAGTAAACTATATCCATATATGTGATGTTTATATTAATATGTGTTTATATTATTTTTTTATATTATCTTTGGCATACTAAAGAACATTTTTTTTAATTAAATATGTTATTTTTGTGAGCTCCTATTCCTACCTGGAAGTAAACTGACTTGATCCCTGAGGCTCCGCTTTTCGCTCCTTGTGGGCGTCGCCCATTTCATTACGTGATTCTAGAGCTGGCCTCGGCAGCAGGTCTGCGTTTCGCCCACAAAAACAAACATCTGAACTTTTGCAAAGAGGGTTGTGCATATTGTGTACATACAATGAAAGTGTTTTGCTGATCTAGCTCCGGTGAAAAAATGGGTGTGTGTGTTCGCCAGGGGAGATGCTAGCAGTTCAGATTCTTCCTGGAATGGGCTGTTCCCAACTTTGTGATGTCACATTGTAAGGCCTGCTCGTTTTCATGGATTGGGAGGGGCTGGTGCTCAAAGAGCAAGGTTTGAGAGGAATGCTCAGAGATGCTGGAATGGATCGAAATACAGCTTTGGGAATGTTTATTGCAATAATTAACATTATAACTCTCTTAAAAGCTCAAAGTAAATGTATTTAGCATGGAATGGGCCTTTTAAATATATGTAAAGTTTTGCAAAGCCCCTGTTTGTGTTGGCTGTCATGCTGTGCTGATAGTCAGGCGAGACATGGGAGTGGAGTTAAACACAATGAATCACAGATCTGAGTGTTCTGCTTGCTGACATTTACAGAGACAGAAGGATGCTAAAGAGCCCCCTATGGAAAGCCTTTTTAACATTTATTAGATATCCTTGATATCAGATGTTTTAAACCTTACTAGTAATGCCAAAATTACAACTAGTTAACTAGTAACAGCCAAAAATGTGAACTAGTAAACTAGTAATCATTAAAAGTGTGCACTAGCTCACTAGTGGGCACTATTTGTGCTCACTAGTGAGCTAGTGTCAATCTAAAAAGGTCACTAGTTAACTAGTTACTTGCAAATTTACTACTAGTTCACTAGTAAAGGTCCTGTAAAGCTCACTAGTTAACTAGTGTCACCAAAATAGTGTACTAGTTCACTAGTGACATGACAAATGTTAACTAGTTGACTAGTGAGGCATATTGAAGTCTTACTAGTTAACTAGTGGGACAGAAAAATGGCACTAGTTAACTAGTGTACTGCAAAAAGACCACTAGTTAACTAGTTGGCACAATTTCTTCTCACTAGTTAACTAGTTCATCCTTGTAAGAGTCACTAGCTAACTAGTGAAAAGTGACATGGTAGCTAGTTAACTAGTGTTTCAGTATGCTAATGTGGAGGAGTGCTGGAATTCAGAAAAAGTCCTCCTATTGGCTCTGCAGCAAAGCTCCAACCCTCTCAACCCAGGATTAACCCTTTCAGCCCCAGTGTACTTTTACTGTTGATAACTGAAGCCATGTGGTTTTTATTATTCTTTCAGAACAAAGAGAAATATGTGAACATTGCATTGTCAATGTAAAAACATTAAACATAAATGTCAATATGATTTTACTTTTTCCATTATTATGTTTTTTTAGGGACCATTGTGGGGTTTTATGTCATAAATAGAAAGGTACTAACAACATTCTACACATGCCTTAATAGAGGAATTATTGAGCCAATGTTGTGATGCATTCTGGTGGTAATTCTTGAAATCATGATACACTGACCTCACCTGTCCATCATGCGAGAGGATCCCTCCTTCATGTGGACATCACAGAGGTTTGTTTTTTCTTGGCTTTTCCTTACTAAGAAGGAGGGTCGGATGGCAGGTATGCCCATCTTAATTTAGTCTGTTTACTATAGTTTAACAATCAGCTACTGTTCAAATTTTATAACTGTGTTGACATTTTTCTGTATAAATATCGATATGAAGTTTACTAGGAAATTATGGTGTAAGATTGGTCAATACAAATGAAATTCAACTTAATTGAATTCATTTAAATTGTATTTGAGTGTCTGTTTTTGTTCTCATATGCAATAGCAGTCAGATGGTCATTGGTTAAAAAAAAAAAAAACAATCACATAGAAATAGCAATTACCTACCTCACACAGTGGCTATTAGGCTACTACAGTGATTGGACAAACTGTGACACATTTTTGACTGTTATCCAGTTAGGATTGTTGTCTCCCGCCCTTAATGAAAATGTTTTCTTTGCAGTATAAATGACAAAATAAAATGAATAAACAATGTAATACTGGGGGGTTTACCGTATCTGCATTTACCTATGAAATATTTTACCATAATCATAAGATTGACGCTAACATTTGACTGAATGCATAAAGAAGCCACAAAATAAAACCCCTAACTGTCTCTTTGTTTCTGTTGTTGAAAAACATATTCATGTTAAGTTTGTAATAAATATACTGCTATGCCATGAAACCATGTTTATTTTTATATCCATTATAACACTCATGTCAGCATTCCGTTTTACCAGCAAGAAGAGACATTTCTAAACAGCTTTGAAAATGTCAACATTAACTGTTTTAATAAAGCTTTAAACTTAAAATGGTAAACGTGGAGCCAGTAAACACCAAGTCCTAAATAAAACAAGTCCAATATGATGCAGTCCTTTTGGATGTTGTTTTCCAGCTCATCAGCCCGACACTTTCAGCAGGAATCATGACTCCTCTTCCCCAAGACATCCTTAACAACCAATCAGACTCATGTAGCAGGTCAAGAAAAAATTGCTTTTCCAATGACCTGCAGTTTAGAAAAATGTAAAGATTAGAGTCAAATAATTAATAATTGTATTGCATATAAATCAGAGAAATCCATCATAGTGATTTGTCTGTATGCTATATAGCATGGTGAAATTACTTTTGTCTTCTTTTTATTCCCTTGTAGAGCTGTCCTCTGTTCTTCTGGTTCTGCACAAACTTTTCTGGAACTTTGCTTCTAGAAACTTGACCTGCAGAAATCACACATTTTAACTCAACATCGTATTTTATGCTTTATTGGAGTTTACTGTTGGTGTCAGTTTATGTAGATGTTCAAATGTCATTTTCAATATAGTTTAATGTTTTTTTGACATATTAACTTATTTACTGATTTAACTGTTATATATAAATTAAGCAACTTTGATCCCATATAATTACTGTATGAATCACAGAATCATCCAGGCTGGCTGGGGCCGTTTCTAGTCTTATGCGGGGCCCTAGAGTAGATGCTGGTTAAGGGCCTCCATTTTGTAAACTGTAGTGAAGAGATTCCTTACCCCTTTGGTCTACTAAGACAGCTCTATTTAAGAAAAGAAACCACTATAAATCACTACAAGGGGAAAAAAAAAACAAATCCTCTTCATCTCAATAAATAGAAGAGATTCAATAAACTAACAATTGAAATTAAAACAGCAAATGTACACTTAAAATAGTGCTTGACTGTCGTAGTCTCACATTTATTATACCTAATAATAACACCGTGTTTTTTGTAACAGTCATGGTGCTTTGTCCTCAAAACGTCGGCTTTCTGGCTTTTCTATTATTTGCAAAGTCATCCAGCTGAGTCTGTTTTATCTTTTTCTCACTAGTTCTTTAAAGAAAGTGATGCTAAAAGCTTCTATTATCTCCTTTTTTTGGAGGAAGGGGAAATGATCTGAATTGTCTCTCTGCCTACTTCATCAGTCCTGAATAAATTAAAGAATAAATTAGCCAGTCATCTGCATCTACTGGTTTAGCAAAAACAGGCCAATGTCCATGTACATGCACATGTGCAGATGATACCTTTATGTCAGAGAAATCCTCAGAAACCTGATAGTCCTGGAGCTTTTTGATCAGGATGTTCCTCAAATCCCTCTGGCTTAATGTCTTATCTCCAAATATTTTAGAATTGCTCCTGCAGAGAAAAAGCTCATTAGATTATTGGAAAAAAAACATAATGAGTGCATATTCCTATTTTATTATTGGTGATGTTGCAATAATGCAGAAAAAAATTAAATTATTTAGTTTTAATACATCTATTTTAGGGTTTTTCTAAACACAAGTTTACACACAGTACTGATTACAATCAAAATAATTAAGATAAATGATCCACTGCCACAATAAAAAACAATTCCTTTTAGAATATTTCCAGAATAATTCTGTGAATGTTTAAAATAAGAAGAAAACTTTCACTGAATCAGTGCTCTGTCATTGCTAAAGATCATAACAACATGTCATGTTAGAATCTGAAGAAATGGCTCTGGATACTTTCTGGATTTTCTCCGCTACAGCTGTTAGCGGATAGTTTCCCCTGCGAGAATTTATATCCACATTTCTGACAATAGTTATTACTTGTCGGTTGAAAAATTATTCCACAACAACGGTTTCATAAATTTCACATTTCTTATCCTAAATTAATCAAACAAAGCTCTGTTTGTGTCACTGATCCCTGGAACTACACCAGTGTCTGACGCTAGCTCTAGCTAGCTAGCAGCACATTCCACACTTTGGAGACGCTGCAGCAACATTAACTTGTGTGGTTCAAAAGAGATGAGACACAGCTGATTATTGCATTTTATTGTATTTACAGTCAATATTTTTTCATATATAATTACATAATGGGTTTAATAAACTCAAGAAATAGCTACATGTAAAATCGGACATTTTAATTCTCCTCATGAGAAAGTTGATGAACATGCAACTTTAATGCCTCCTTGTTGCTTGGTGGCCCTTAACAACGTTATTACCAACAACAGGAACGGTTTTCAGGTTCCTTTAGTGCATCCCCGAGTTTCAGTTCACAACAGTTACTTGTCAAAGCAAAACGTCTAACAAAGTAACATCGTCAGAGAAGTGACGGAAAAAAGGTAATTAAAAGGATTCTTACCTGGAAAGTGAAGGAATTATTTTCAGTTATCATATCTTGGGTCTCTGGGTTTCCTTTTACGGTTGCAAAACAACAATATAAAATATTTTCCCTTTGCTGAAAGACAACTGATAGCACGAGCAGTGGATCAACTTTCAAAATAAAACTCCACGCAAACTACTTCCGGTTGACCCAGACTTTTCAGACGAAATTGCGAGAAAGGAAACTGAACGCTCGTTATTCCGTTTGTTCCATTTTCGATTTAATATACAAATCAGAACACGGAAAAAAAACTATTCGTTGTTAGAGCAATAATCTTTGAATTTAAAGAGTATTTTAATTTTTAGACCACCTAAGTTCAGTTAAAGGTAATCAGAAGTACTTCCTGTTTCTCCACTAGCATAGCACGTCTAGAAAGCACGTTCAAAGTTGGCCCGACAAAAATTAAAAGGAGCACAATTGAGAAGGTTGTTTTTTGTGTGTGTTATAAATCCACTTATAAAATGAATTAAATGAACTAACGTTCATTATCATGCCAAAAAGGTATTATGTATGTCTATTATTTGTGTAAATGATTTGTGAAATTCACGTTTTATTTTTATAGTATTACCTTTTTGTCTGTTAGTTCTACGGTGTTGGCGTGGTGTGAAGTTGAAGAAAAGAATACCACATTAAACAGCACTGCATGGAACTCTAGTGCCTCTCCTGTGTGTGACAATGAACAAGCTGTCATTGTGACAAACTTTATCATACACCTTGTTCCTTTCTGTCATTCCTTTTGCCCTTCATCTCAGCTGCTTTACTCTCTCAAAGTAAAATTCATATTATAATAAACCACATCTTTGTCTCAATTTCTGTTAATTCCCTGAGCAAAATCAGCAAAATGCCTGCTGAAGTGATAAAAACAGACTGCTCTTCTTTGGAAGCAAAAACAAAAAGATCACTGCCCCTTTAAAAGCCTCAAGTCCAGTGCTTTGGAACAGACCAATCAGGATTTCAGCCCCGCCCCTTCATTTGCATACAAAGTGCCACTAGTTAACTAGTGGGCATAATTGTGCCCACTAGTTAACTAGTTAGGTTTGTAAATTGCCACAGGTTAGCTAGCTGACTTCGAAAATGCTCACTAGTGAACATGAATGAGCCAGAATGGCAGCTAGTATACTAGTTGGCCCTAAAGACTGCTACTAGTCAACTAGTAAGTGCTAAAAAGCCTTCTAGTGAACATGTTCAGATACAATTGTGTCACTAGTTAGCTAGTGAGACCTAAAAATCTTACTAGTTAACTAGTCATTTGAAAAAATGTGTACTAGTTTACTAGTGAACGCATTTTGAGCTCTACATGTAAACATGTAAGGCCAAAAAAAGCATACAAGATAACATGTCGCAGTAAAAAATGTGAACTAGTTAACTAGTGAAGCTTAAAACTGTGAACTAGTTCACTAGTGAGCGCTATTTGTGCTCACTAGTAAACTAGTAACAATCTAAAAGGGCCACTAGTTAACTAGTTGCATGCTGACAGCCCTACGTGTTTTCTAGTAAAATAATTGTTAATGCAACTAGTTAACTAGTGGCCCTTTTAGATTGTTACTAGTTTACTAGTGAGCACAAATAGCGCGCACTAGTGAACTAGTTCACAGTTTTAAGCTTCACTAGTTAACTAGTTCACATTTTTTACTGCGACATGTTATCTTGTATGCTTTTTTGGCCTTACATGTTTACATGTAGAGCTCAAAATGCGTTCACTAGTAAACTAGTACACATTTTTTCAAATGACTAGTTAACTAGTAAGATTTTTAGGTCTCACTAGCTAACTAGTGACACAATTGTATCTGAACTTGTTCACTAGAAGGCTTTTTAGCACTTACTAGTTGACTAGTAGCAATCTTTAGGGCCAACTAGTATACTAGCTGCCATTCTGGCTCATTCATGTTCACTAGTGAGCATTTTCGAAGTCAGCTAGCTAACCTGTAGCAATTTACAAACCTAACTAGTTAACTAGTGGGCACAATTATGCCCACTAGTTAACTAGTGGCACCTTGTATGCAAATGAAGGGGCGGGGCTGAAATCCTGATTGGTCTGTTCCAAAGCACTGGACTTGAGGCTTTTAAAGGGGCAGTGATCTTTTTGTTTTTGCTTCCAAAGAAGAGCAGTCTGTTTTTATCACTTCAGCAGGCATTTTGCTGATTTTGCTCAGGGAATTAACAGAAATTGAGACAAAGATGTGGTTTATTATAATATGAATTTTACTTTGAGAGAGTAAAGCAGCTGAGATGAAGGGCAAAAGGAATGACAGAAAGGAACAAGGTGTATGATAAAGTTTGTCACAATGACAGCTTGTTCATTGTCACACACAGGAGAGGCACTAGAGTTCCATGCAGTGCTGTTTAATGTGGTATTCTTTTCTTCAACTTCACACCACGCCAACACCGTAGAACTAACAGACAAAAAGGTAATACTTTAAAAATAAAACGTGAATTTCACAAATCATTTACACAAATAATAGACATACATAATACCATTTTGGCATGCTAATGAACGTTAGTTCATTTAATTCATTTTATAAGTGGATTTATAACACACACAAAAAACAACCTTCTCAATTGTGCTCCTTTTAATTTTTGTCGGGCCAACTTTGAACGTGCTTTCTAGACGTGCTATGCTAGTGGAGAAACAGGAAGTACTTCTGATTACCTTTAACTGAACTTAGGTGGTCTAAAAATTAAAATACTCTTTAAATTCAAAGATTATTGCTCTAACAACGAATAGTTTTTTTTCCGTGTTCTGATTTGTATATTAAATCGAAAATGGAACAAACGGAATAACGAGCGTTCAGTTTCCTTTCTCGCAATTTCGTCTGAAAAGTCTGGGTCAACCGGAAGTAGTTTGCGTGGAGTTTTATTTTGAAAGTTGATCCACTGCTCGTGCTATCAGTTGTCTTTCAGCAAAGGGAAAATATTTTATATTGTTGTTTTGCAACCGTAAAAGGAAACCCAGAGACCCAAGATATGATAACTGAAAATAATTCCTTCACTTTCCAGGTAAGAATCCTTTTAATTACCTTTTTTCCGTCACTTCTCTGACGATGTTACTTTGTTAGACGTTTTGCTTTGACAAGTAACTGTTGTGAACTGAAACTCGGGGATGCACTAAAGGAACCTGAAAACCGTTCCTGTTGTTGGTAATAACGTTGTTAAGGGCCACCAAGCAACAAGGAGGCATTAAAGTTGCATGTTCATCAACTTTCTCATGAGGAGAATTAAAATGTCCGATTTTACATGTAGCTATTTCTTGAGTTTATTAAACCCATTATGTAATTATATATGAAAAAATATTGACTGTAAATACAATAAAATGCAATAATCAGCTGTGTCTCATCTCTTTTGAACCACACAAGTTAATGTTGCTGCAGCGTCTCCAAAGTGTGGAATGTGCTGCTAGCTAGCTAGAGCTAGCGTCAGACACTGGTGTAGTTCCAGGGATCAGTGACACAAACAGAGCTTTGTTTGATTAATTTAGGATAAGAAATGTGAAATTTATGAAACCGTTGTTGTGGAATAATTTTTCAACCGACAAGTAATAACTATTGTCAGAAATGTGGATATAAATTCTCGCAGGGGAAACTATCCGCTAACAGCTGTAGCGGAGAAAATCCAGAAAGTATCCAGAGCCATTTCTTCAGATTCTAACATGACATGTTGTTATGATCTTTAGCAATGACAGAGCACTGATTCAGTGAAAGTTTTCTTCTTATTTTAAACATTCACAGAATTATTCTGGAAATATTCTAAAAGGAATTGTTTTTTATTGTGGCAGTGGATCATTTATCTTAATTATTTTGATTGTAATCAGTACTGTGTGTAAACTTGTGTTTAGAAAAACCCTAAAATAGATGTATTAAAACTAAATAATTTAATTTTTTTCTGCATTATTGCAACATCACCAATAATAAAATAGGAATATGCACTCATTATGTTTTTTTTCCAATAATCTAATGAGCTTTTTCTCTGCAGGAGCAATTCTAAAATATTTGGAGATAAGACATTAAGCCAGAGGGATTTGAGGAACATCCTGATCAAAAAGCTCCAGGACTATCAGGTTTCTGAGGATTTCTCTGACATAAAGGTATCATCTGCACATGTGCATGTACATGGACATTGGCCTGTTTTTGCTAAACCAGTAGATGCAGATGACTGGCTAATTTATTCTTTAATTTATTCAGGACTGATGAAGTAGGCAGAGAGACAATTCAGATCATTTCCCCTTCCTCCAAAAAAAGGAGATAATAGAAGCTTTTAGCATCACTTTCTTTAAAGAACTAGTGAGAAAAAGATAAAACAGACTCAGCTGGATGACTTTGCAAATAATAGAAAAGCCAGAAAGCCGACGTTTTGAGGACAAAGCACCATGACTGTTACAAAAAACACGGTGTTATTATTAGGTATAATAAATGTGAGACTACGACAGTCAAGCACTATTTTAAGTGTACATTTGCTGTTTTAATTTCAATTGTTAGTTTATTGAATCTCTTCTATTTATTGAGATGAAGAGGATTTGTTTTTTTTTTCCCCTTGTAGTGATTTATAGTGGTTTCTTTTCTTAAATAGAGCTGTCTTAGTAGACCAAAGGGGTAAGGAATCTCTTCACTACAGTTTACAAAATGGAGGCCCTTAACCAGCATCTACTCTAGGGCCCCGCATAAGACTAGAAACGGCCCCAGCCAGCCTGGATGATTCTGTGATTCATACAGTAATTATATGGGATCAAAGTTGCTTAATTTATATATAACAGTTAAATCAGTAAATAAGTTAATATGTCAAAAAAACATTAAACTATATTGAAAATGACATTTGAACATCTACATAAACTGACACCAACAGTAAACTCCAATAAAGCATAAAATACGATGTTGAGTTAAAATGTGTGATTTCTGCAGGTCAAGTTTCTAGAAGCAAAGTTCCAGAAAAGTTTGTGCAGAACCAGAAGAACAGAGGACAGCTCTACAAGGGAATAAAAAGAAGACAAAAGTAATTTCACCATGCTATATAGCATACAGACAAATCACTATGATGGATTTCTCTGATTTATATGCAATACAATTATTAATTATTTGACTCTAATCTTTACATTTTTCTAAACTGCAGGTCATTGGAAAAGCAATTTTTTCTTGACCTGCTACATGAGTCTGATTGGTTGTTAAGGATGTCTTGGGGAAGAGGAGTCATGATTCCTGCTGAAAGTGTCGGGCTGATGAGCTGGAAAACAACATCCAAAAGGACTGCATCATATTGGACTTGTTTTATTTAGGACTTGGTGTTTACTGGCTCCACGTTTACCATTTTAAGTTTAAAGCTTTATTAAAACAGTTAATGTTGACATTTTCAAAGCTGTTTAGAAATGTCTCTTCTTGCTGGTAAAACGGAATGCTGACATGAGTGTTATAATGGATATAAAAATAAACATGGTTTCATGGCATAGCAGTATATTTATTACAAACTTAACATGAATATGTTTTTCAACAACAGAAACAAAGAGACAGTTAGGGGTTTTATTTTGTGGCTTCTTTATGCATTCAGTCAAATGTTAGCGTCAATCTTATGATTATGGTAAAATATTTCATAGGTAAATGCAGATACGGTAAACCCCCAGTATTACATTGTTTATTCATTTTATTTTGTCATTTATACTGCAAAGAAAACATTTTCATTAAGGGCGGGAGACAACAATCCTAACTGGATAACAGTCAAAAATGTGTCACAGTTTGTCCAATCACTGTAGTAGCCTAATAGCCACTGTGTGAGGTAGGTAATTGCTATTTCTATGTGATTGTTTTTTTTTTTTTTAACCAATGACCATCTGACTGCTATTGCATATGAGAACAAAAACAGACACTCAAATACAATTTAAATGAATTCAATTAAGTTGAATTTCATTTGTATTGACCAATCTTACACCATAATTTCCTAGTAAACTTCATATCGATATTTATACAGAAAAATGTCAACACAGTTATAAAATTTGAACAGTAGCTGATTGTTAAACTATAGTAAACAGACTAAATTAAGATGGGCATACCTGCCATCCGACCCTCCTTCTTAGTAAGGAAAAGCCAAGAAAAAACAAACCTCTGTGATGTCCACATGAAGGAGGGATCCTCTCGCATGATGGACAGGTGAGGTCAGTGTATCATGATTTCAAGAATTACCACCAGAATGCATCACAACATTGGCTCAATAATTCCTCTATTAAGGCATGTGTAGAATGTTGTTAGTACCTTTCTATTTATGACATAAAACCCCACAATGGTCCCTAAAAAAACATAATAATGGAAAAAGTAAAATCATATTGACATTTATGTTTAATGTTTTTACATTGACAATGCAATGTTCACATATTTCTCTTTGTTCTGAAAGAATAATAAAAACCACATGGCTTCAGTTATCAACAGTAAAAGTACACTGGGGCTGAAAGGGTTAATCCTGGGTTGAGAGGGTTGGAGCTTTGCTGCAGAGCCAATAGGAGGACTTTTTCTGAATTCCAGCACTCCTCCACATTAGCATACTGAAACACTAGTTAACTAGCTACCATGTCCCTTTTCACTAGTTAGCTAGTGACTCTTACAAGGATGAACTAGTTAACTAGTGAGAAGAAATTGTGCCAACTAGTTAACTAGTGGTCTTTTTGCAGTACACTAGTTAACTAGTGCCATTTTTCTGTCCCACTAGTTAACTAGTAAGACTTCAATATGCCTCACTAGTCAACTAGTTAACATTTGTCATGTCACTAGTGAACTAGTACACTATTTTGGTGACACTAGTTAACTAGTGAGCTTTACAGGACCTTTACTAGTGAACTAGTAGTAAATTTGCAAGTAACTAGTTAACTAGTGACCTTTTTAGATTGACACTAGCTCACTAGTGAGCACAAATAGTGCCCACTAGTGAGCTAGTGCACACTTTTAATGATTACTAGTTTACTAGTTCACATTTTTGGCTGTTACTAGTTAACTAGTTGTAATTTTGGCATTACTAGTAAGGTTTAAAACATCTGATATCAAGGATATCTAATAAATGTTAAAAAGGCTTTCCATAGCCCCCGATCATTTCTGGCATTCATCACGGCCGCGGTGACGTTGATTGTGGGCTCCACTGCTACTTTCAGGGGTTAATAGCGATTGATTGCTCGCCGTTAATCACCATGGCTTGTGATTACCTGGCAGGGCAGTATTGATTCTTCATTGATCAGAGCAGCTCTGCCACTTGCACCGATGTGTCTGTGAGCTCACTGTCATTTAGCACTTTGCTGGTGCAATATTGTTGTTATGACACCCCGGGCTTCGTTGCCGCTCAATTACTCCCTGGTGGCGCTTGTCTGTTGCGTTACAGGAGCCAGTCAGCCAAAGTTTCATTTACACAGTTCAACCAAAGTGGTAGAAAGCTGCTGGGTGGGTGGCCTTCTGGCTCTCCTCTGGTGGTTTAATCGAAGTGGGGAAAAGGTTTCTTTTCTTTCTCTCAGCATTCAGGTGTGTGCTCAAGTGAGTCGAGGATGTAGTTTGAATTAATAACAAAAGTTTATTCTCGCTTTCCTTCCTTTCTTGCTCTTTGTCTTATTCATTCCTGTACTTAGTGCGGTTGGCTCCAACCTCCATTAAAAGGCTTGTCCAAGGTAATGAGTTTAAAGTCAGGGTGCCTGTCTCAGAGAAGGATTAGAAACAGAAAGCATGCTCGTGTGAGTACCTTCTCCACACCTTCTGTGTGCACAAACAGGATTCTGAGAGGGCTTGTGTGTGTAAGTGCGCAGAGACTTTGAGGAATCCTTTGACAGCTGCGAATTTAATGAGCAAATGTTAAAGGTAGAAGGAGGAGGGGGAGCATATGCAAAAGGCTGCACTTATGAAATATGAATGACTGATTCTGCATCATCTTCAGCAGGCCTCATATGGTATCTGGTTTGCATTTCCCTTACTTCTTGCAGAACAGGGTGCACCGTCCAGCAGTCTCCAGAGTGAGGATGTTTAAGTCAGTGTAATTATGTTTCCTCAGATGATCTGTACAGAGTTTTAATAAGCTAGGGCATGTGTTTATATAGAAGGGTTTTTCTCCTTGGTTTTAGGCATTTCACACTTAGCATGCAAGCAACAGGGGGAGCTGCATGAGGGGAGGGGACAAACAGCTTTGGAGTGAGATCCTTAAATGTATGTCAGTTTCTTGTCGGCTCTAAAGTCAGAAGATACTGAAAGTATGGAGACTGAGAGTTGTAGAGCGTCTTTTTTTATTATTGATGGAGGAATTGTGACAGGAAAGCTAAAAATACTTTCAGATTGGGTGGTTGACACGCTACAGTTAGGTTTGAGAATGGTCAGTTTCGTTTGGCAAGTACAAAAAATTATCTGAACTCATCTGGACCAAACCAGTGAACTTCGCTCAACCCTGGTTAGTGTTCATGTGGTCGAAGTATCGAGCACTCAATCACTGAAGGAAGGTGGCGAGTTT
Source organism: Oryzias celebensis (assembly GCA_014656515.1). Lineage (NCBI taxonomy): Eukaryota > Metazoa > Chordata > Actinopteri > Beloniformes > Adrianichthyidae > Oryzias > Oryzias celebensis. Next base: position 7,690,507 of record BNCR01000012.1, read on the forward strand.
TCTTTAATGCTTTTTTCCAAATCGTATTTTCCAAGATTGATTATCATCAATTGATTTCATTTTGGAACAATTTTATAATAGTTTAGGTCGATCCGATTCAATTAACTTAATTTGGTTCATCGAATACTCATTAGACCCCTAATCCCTTCACCCCTCATTTACTGCTCATAAAAAGATTTACGTTGATGTAATTTGTCATAATACCGGCATAAACAAAAATCTACTTTCATGCCTGTGTGTCCAGTTTAAGTCTGTAAATGCCTTAGCATTAAGCCAAATTTGTGCCAGCAACAGAAAGCTCACCATACCAAAAGTTGGTAAAACAGAATTTTTAAAAACTAGATCGTGTTACATATGACTCATGATTTAATTAACATTGTCAGACACATTGAAAACCTTCTAATTCTGCTTTGAAGGGGTTTAAAAAAACATTCACATGTCTGATAAAGCTACAGCAATTAGGATGACAAATTAAAACATCATTATTGATGACTCTAAATAGAAGAGAATTTTCCTGTTCAAACAGCTGCTTTGTGCTTCCTCGAGACCTCCTCTTCTGTTGGCAGCGGCGTCTCTTTCTGAAAGAAATTCACTTCAACAAACTAAGAGTTTTTCTAATGCAAGCCCAAATTCCTTATTTGTGACTTTCTATGTAATTCTAATTTTAACAAAAGAAAACTTTTCAAGAGAAAAGCACTAGCTTGACCTTTCCAAATCAATTAAAAAAATTCTAATGCAGAATGTGATGTAAAAAACTTTTAAGTTTGAGTTATTTTTCTTTTCAAACAAAGTCGTATCAAGATACTGCTGTCAGACGTTAATACTTTTAACACACTGCTGATCATTTCCCTACGTAACTTAGCATTAACCTTTCTGCTCTTGCCCTCACTCTATAGCAAAACTATGTCACTGAGTGCTCACTTTATTCAGAAATTCCTCTGAAGTTTTAGCTAGGACGGGTGTAGAAAACCTTATCTGCTGTACGTTCTGTGCCGGAATGCCTAAAATTACCATTTAGGCTTGGAAACTCCAGAGGAACAGGAATTCCAATAACAGGTCAAACATGTTGCATGGAAATGCAGTTCAGGGCAGAGGCATCGTCAGGTTAGGAATTATTGCAAAATAATTTTGCAAAATACTGCAAACGGCCAAAGATTGTGAGCTTTAGAAAATGTCCAAGGGGTTTTAAATGCATACTGTTGGTGTTTCTAAAATGCAATATTCTGACTTGTTGAAAATAATTAATCTTTTTCAATGGGTTTCATTTGATTTATGCTCAAATACAGACATAGAAGACATTTAAAGGTAGCTCACCACACAAAGACCAGAGTTCATCTTTACCCACGTTTTTCACACAAGTCAAACAAGGCAAACAAGGTCATAAGACAATTAACTTTCTTTGTTTTCTTCTTCCTCCTACCCCCTATTTCTCATGTATATTAATTCCACCATCTGATCCATAAGATGAGATCCTTTTTCCCCAGCAGGGGGGTCAGCTCCCTATCTGCCTGGCCTGCAATTCCAATTGGGTGATGAAATGTGAAAGAAAAGGGGCAAAGCAAGAAAAAGTACAAGTCTCCATGCATGACTGAGGAGAGAGAAAAGCCTTGTTTTTTTTTTCTTCACTCCCAGATGTCAGGGTTCTCCATCGTGTTCAGTTTAACCCCTCCATCCCTCCTTTCCAACTTTAATTACACACACACACACCCACACACACACATGCTGTATTTCCACAACTCCCACAGAAGCAGTGAACTAGCTGAGTGCTCACCAGGCTCTAAAGGCTGAAACTGATGGTGTAACAGGCACACGAAAGCTCTCATTAGCAGTCTCACACCGATAATGTGGAGATGAAAAGATGCTGTGCCGCAGTGTGTGCAGCAGTGCTTTTTTTTCATACGAGCTCCAAAACGAAAGTGCATTCCCGACGCTTTGAGTCACACGATTTTGTTTCAAAAAGACCATTTGGATCCTTTAAAGGTGATAAATAAACACCACACAGCTGGTTACAACCTGTGGTTTTGAAGATTAAACGTATTGCTTTGCATAATTAAGCATCTTCCTTAGATTTATATTACAGTTTTATCCTTAGAAATGTGTCAGAAAATCGATTGGTCTAATAAACACACTTAGCTTTTAATGTATCATTGTCAAAACGTCACCACTGTAAAGTGTGTGTAAAGTGTAAAGACTGCTTTTCTCCACTTCAGATTCCGCTGAAATGTCATTAACTGCGTATATTCTTTTCACAGTTGAAAAGTTATGGTCATGAGAATGTCAACTCCAAAGATAAAACACAGTTAAAGGGTGAACCAATTCTTCAAGGGTTAAGAACCACTGCTCAGTTACATTGCTCTGGATTCGATCCGTTGCTCATTAATTTTTTTTTACAATCTATCTTAAGCTTACAAGAAAGAAATGAAAGCGAACATGATCATTTAAAATTTAATCTCCAGTTTTTTTTAAGTATAATTGAGCAGGAATGTATTTGAAGTAAATAGTACTACTTGCATAACTTTTGCAGTTTTCCAGGTTCTTTTTTACTAAAAGCTCAATCAGCGTTTGGATGGTTAGTTTATCTTTCAACTTGAGTAATGTGTATTTTGAAGTATTGCTACTTGTATAATTTAAGGTTACCTTGCCCACTTTTAGAGATATGACCGGGTGGATTCATGCTTTTATTGAAAATTATCATTCTTTCATTCGGGGCTAAAATCAAGACTGATTAACCCAGACAAAACATTTTTCTACATTTGTCTGATATTTTTGGGGGCTTCTGTAAATTATAGCCTCAATTTTCTACTTTTTGCTGAAAGAAGTATTTTGTTTGTATGACTGTCTTTTGTAACAGTGAAAATCCAGCACTAGATGTAGGACATTTTGTAAAAAAAAAAAATTGTGTTGCAGGTTGGAGAGTATAAAGATGCAGTAACACTGTGTGTGGTATGCCCTTTTGAACGTATTTTTCTTTCGACAGTCCATTTTCTTGTCTTTGGGGAATTGGCAAAGAGGTGCTAAAAGCCACTGCTGTGTTGGCGAGTTGTGCTTCTTCTGTGGAAGAGGTTACCTCCGTTATAAACTAGTGAGCATCTCGGCATGATGTTTTGTTTTGTCTCAGATTTGGACAAAAACTTTTGCCTTTCTACTTTGTTCCATTCAGACTCTAAGCATCTGGGCAGTGCCAGGTTTACTGAAGCAGCTTGCCATGCCGTAGTACATCTTTTGTAGCTTTACTTACAATTTGTAGCAATCCCCCTTTAAAAATTCTGTGACAAAAGAGGATGAAAATCCTGTAATGCATTGGTTCATCTTGTCTGTCAATATGTTTAGGCTACTCTTATCTGCTACTTTGTAAAGTATATTACTACAATGTTCATTTTGTTTTTAACAAAATATTAGCGCTCATGAGAAGAACTTCCAAGGTTGAGCGAGTTCTGGGTGGCTCTGCAGCATCTGCTTTAGCTCCGTGTTGCCAGATCAGACATGTTTCCAACCAACTGGACTCTTGAATGGATTGGGCAGTAAAAAAATACATTTAATGGTTTCTCACAGATTAAGCCACAGTTAATTTAACATTTTTTCCAAAATATATTCAAACACTTTAAATATGCTGCTATCTTTTTGCATTAATTTAGGTTTTAATTCACAATCTACAAACTTCAAATGTTTTTTAACCATACACATTGAAAGTCCTTTAAAAAGTTATGTTTACCCCAGAAATATGTGATTAGCAAAACTTACTTTAAAAAATTACTTAAAAATCTATTACCTTCTCTCTTTTTTTTTTTTTGAAGAGAGATTTTCAATCACACATTGAAATAAGCTAGCTAGGGCAAACTTATTTTGAGCATTGCAACTGAACTTAAACTTTACAAAGAACTTGAGGTTAATTTTTTGAGGTTTTTTTCTGCCAATGTAGAGAGCAGAAAATAAGTAGCGTATTGACCCAGGCCTCCACAGTGAGATCCTTACTTAAGCATTAGTAATGCAGTGCTGTATGGCACTCTTCGGGACTGTTTCATATTTTTGGTCCCTTTCAAAGCCTTTACTGGGTGTGGGTGGAAGGCTTCTGATCTTCCCTTGTTCATATTAAATAAGTCAGATTCTAGCTCCCACCTCAAAAACCTATATTCACATTTACACTGGGGGCTTATTGAATGTGAGTATAAGCTTGTGTGGAGCTTTCCTTTCAGCTCAGGCCAGTGAGTTTGAATCCTTTTGAACAGGCAGTAACATGAGGCAACCATGACAGCCAGGACGACCCTTGATCACTGTTAATTACCTAAGTGGTCGTGAAGCTCCCAAACCACCACAGCAACGCTGCTAGCACTCCACGTCAAGGGAGGGTGCTTGTGTGTGTTTTTTAGGCCACTGGGAGACATGTATGTGTGCAATTAAGCATCTGTGTGCATCTGTGTGTTGCCATAAGCATCATCATTTGACATATTGCCCTTCAAGTGCGTGGCGTGCTCACAGGAAGGCGATCTTTGCCATTGTTCAAAAGCAAAGCGCGGTTTGTCAAACCTGTCAAACACAGAGGCACACAAAGGCGCTCTTGAGAAACTCTCCCTTTAATGAAAGAGAGGCCATTTAAGATTTATGAAAGAAGTTTTAAGGCCCAAGTACAATCATCTTGTCATTACACTTGAATTGAAAACAGTTGCATCATCTGTCAGGAAATGATCTTCTTCTTTGGGATTATGGAGCTAATGCTTTGAATTCCCATGTGATTTAAATGAGAGGAACAAGAAAGATGCAGAAAAAAAAAAGTTTTATTCATTCTCAGAACTGCAATTTCATATTCCGATCTCAGGACATGAAAAAGAAGAAAACTTGAAAGAAGTTTAACCAAAGAAAATGTATAGCTTTAAAAGTGTCCTTGGTCACCCCATTACATCATGATTTATTGTTGGGTGTTGGTGAGTAGTCTGTTTTTTTTTTTCTGTGTCCACTAAAGAGGTAGTGCTGCAAAACCAGCTGGTCAAAGTGTCCTTGAAAGTATCGACTAGATTACGACACAGCACTGATAGACAGCATATGTAATCCCACTGTTTCTCTGGGGAGGAAATCTGTCAATAAAAAGAAGACCTAATGGCCTAATTTGCACATGAAACTGGCAACACAGTTGAAGTCTCATCCACACTCTAAAAATATATCAAATAAGGAGAAACAAAATATACAAAAGCTACTAGGTCTTCAAGTACAAAGTATTCAAAGCTTTTGGGCCCTTTCTAGATGTTTAAAAATGGTTTATAAATTTGTCTTTTTGCACTCAGTGAGGGCTTCTTCTTTGCAGCTTTTCACAAATTAACTGCAACTAAAACAGGTGAAATTTTGTTGCCACTTGTCTAAATAAAGACAGCTCATACTCAAGAGACCACATTTTTCTGTCTTCATTGACCTGAACTGATAAAATTGGAGTTGCACAGTGATTAGCGCTCTCGCCTCACAGTGAGAAGGCCGTGGTTCAACTCTTGGCTGGGTTCTTTCTGTATGGAGTTTGAATGTTCTCCTCATGTTCTCCGCATGGGTTTTCTCCAAGCACTTCCTCCCACAGACCAAAAACAGGCTTCATAGGTTGAGTGGCATCTCTAAATTGTCTCTAAATTGGGTTCTAAAAATGCACATAAAATCTTCTGTGATCCAAAGAGCAAAGTAAATCAAACGGAATCAGTTGTGAGCAAAAAACAAACAAATAAAAAAATCACAAGACAACTTCAAAATAATAACCAGAAATCTTGGGGCAAGCCAAATTTTCCCTCTCATGATTTTTACTTCCTGGTTGAAGCTCCCTATCATCTCCTAACATGCTGTTATAAAATGTGCCGATGCCGGTATGCTGGTCCGCTCTAAAGACAATGTGTCAAAGAAATCCAACCAAATAAAGGTCAGAACCATTGACTCTATAAGAGAATTGGATTGAGTGACCCTTCCTGCCTTGCATTCCAAATAGGTACTTGCAGGTTCAAAAAAGCTAAAATACCATGGACTTTCATTTAAAATAAACAGCTATTACTCAGTTATTTTATTTGTCAGAATAACCATTTTTGCTCTGCTATCCTTTTTTAACATGTTCTCTGTAATCCTGTTTTTTTTTCCATAATATTGTTTTCTATTTTGCAAGTTACTCAAGTTATAAACTGGCCAATCAGATGCCTCAAAAAAAACTATGTCTTGCACACTGGCCCCCACCTCGAATGCTCGAAATGTTCGACAAATTCTCTCAAGCTCGTTTTCAGTGGAAGGGGTGTGGCCTTTCTAAGGCTCACTCCTGATGGGCGACAATGGTTGCCATAGAAACGTTGACTCAGACCACTCGGACCAGTGACTGCTTACTCCCTCTAAATGGCGACAGAATTGACTTCATTTCCATGGAGCCCGAAGTAAGGAATTTTCCTTGAATGACCTCACACTCGCTCAGTCCAGATCTTTTATAGTCTCTTATGGTCTGAACTGTGGCTTACCCAAACTTGGAACACACCTGTCTGTTTGATTCACCTTGTATGCCCTGAGTTTTGATGGTTTGCTCACAATTAGATCCGATAAAAAAGTCAAGAATTGAGTCTGTAACATATTAAAACTAAGTTGTTTGGATCAAGCACCAGGTTTCCACAATCATTTCCTTACTCTCAAACAAAAAGTCTTGTCCGTTTCAGGTGGGTCGTGCCCATTATCATAAACGACCGTTTGTAATGCAGCCGCTGAATGGATCTGATGTGTGTTTATGGGTTGCAATGTATTGTGTGAGGAAAGAAGAAGTGAGACAGAAGGAGAGAGATGCTTTGGGAGCTCAGAAAACAACACTATCAAAGGAAGGCTTCAAAGAATATCAGCTGCGTCTCCTGGGTAATTTGTGATCCTGCATTCTTTTGACTTCAAAGGGCCGCTCTGTGTTGGAATACTGCAAGTGGGAGAGTGAAAAAGGGGAGGTAGGGTTTGGAGGAGGGAGGGGAGGGATCTGATTTCTCTAATAAATGCTGACACCAGGCCTGTTTGATATTAGATTCAGGGAACAGTTTGATTTGTTATCGCCTTTGAAACTCTTCGGATGTCCTTCAGAGAGGCAAGCTGGCTACTGCCGAGTCTGGAGAGCAAAGGGGAGAACGTAGAGGGTGCCAGCCTGGCAGCACAAGTGCACAGCTATAAGGATGACCGCTAAAGTGCTATTGATTAGAAGTCTCTTTGACGCTTCGTCTGTCTCTTTGTCAGGACGCAGTCTGTACGCACTCTAATACATCATAAACAACTCAATGAAACTAAAATAATTTAAGGCGTCAGGACAGATTTGCAGTATGGCTCTGAGGAAAGTGATTCAACAAGTCTTTTTAAACTTTAATCATATTGAAAGTCGCTGTTTATTTGCAATATTTTAGACCTGTTTTGTGAAATTTGAAATACGACATGAAATGTTATCACCACCGGCGTGATAGTCTGAGTTTGGAGAAGCTCTCTGTCCTCAGGAAGCCTTTCTTGCACTATTGGTGAGTACAGGAGTGGCAGCCGGCTGGAATATTTGATAACTACCACCGACTGCAGGTAGAAGATGAATATCAGAGGAGAATTCTCACTGGTAAAAAGAAAAGTATGCACTCCTGCAGATCCTACATTCTGGCACGAACAGAATATGAGTGTTGGTTTGGTGCAATGTACCATTGGTGTCCATCACCCAACACATGTTGCACATGTTAAACCTTCTTAATGATATAAGTTTTAACATACTTTAAATTAGTCATAAACAACTTACAAAAGTCATCTTTTTGTTCTTTATTGTTTGAGATTGAAAGAAAAAAATCCCTTGGTAGTGTAAAAAATATCCCACTAGGGACAGGATGTCTATTACTATCTAATATACATCTACTGTAGATATCTGCAGGACATCTATAACAATTCTAATTTGTTAATCTGTTAGATGTCTACCAATAGTGTTCTGAAGGATATCTGCATTAACAGAAGCGGTATCCTACACATCTATCTGAAGTTATCTAATCTTGGGATAATTTTAGATGTCTATTAGAGTCCTTTTTAAAAACCTTTACTAGTCAAAAAAAAACAATTTTACATCCATCTTCAAAATCCATTGAATGCCTTTTGTGGTCACAGGTTTGCATGTTCCAATCCAGCTACTGTTGAAGGTGGAGTACACCCTCGTCAGGTCACTAGTTTGTCGCAGCTCCACACAAACACACAGAAGCAACTTGGAGTTAACCTGTGAAACATGTTATTGAACCGTGGGTGGAACCAGGAGAAAATCCACACCTGTAGGGGGAGAACATGTAAACTTTACACAGAAAGGTCCCAGCTAGGATTTGAACCAGGTTCTTCTTTCTGTAAGATGAAAGAGCTAACCACTGTGCAGCCTTGTTGTTAATGCTAGTAATCACAAAGTTCTACATTTTATGAATTTTAAGATTTCTACTGAAATTTACCTGGGATTAAACGTCTGAGAAACTTGCATCAAAACAATATTCCAACATCTATATTTCTGTTTAGATTTTTACCTTGTCATAGCCTTTAACTGAACAAAATTATGGTAAAAGGTTTGATCTATTGTCAGAATGGATTATTATTAAAATGATCTTAAAGCACAGAAATGTCATATCTATTGCTGCACAACAATGTCTAGTTGCTGTTCGGAGGCCAAGTTCTAAAAGTATAGACCTGAATTTACATGTAAAAACTAGGGAAAAGTGTACTCTACACAAATGTTATGTTCATATTCGATAATAAAGGAGAGAAAGGATGACGGCACTAAAATCACATTGATAGAAGCACTTAGTTTTTCTATTTTATATCTGTTATTTTTTTTAAAAAGCACCCTATTCGACATTCAAAATCATCCAAAGATTAGATGTCTACAGGTAGATGTGTAGGAGACCTCTCTATGCAAAACACTATTGATATACAAATAATAGAGTAACAAACTAGAGTTGTCTTAGATGTGCAGTCAACATTTCCAATTGTGTGTTAGTTATCCAAAAGACATTATCTATTTTTGCTTGTATCTTGGAAGAAACTTTTGCAGTAAATGAGTTTAGACGCAAAAGTTCAACTCTGATCCTCTCTCTGAGGCTATTTTTACATTTATATTAAAGAGGCAAATACATATTTAAACACCCTGTGATTTTGCAAGTTATCCTACTTAGAAATCATGGACGGGTTTGAATTTTTTTTTTTTATTTTATCTTAGATGCATGTCCACTGTGGGAGACCTAATCTAAAAAAGAGAAAAATCTGGAAAGATATTTAGGTGCTCCTTGCAGGAGGGAGGTGTAAGGAGCCGCCACCGAGCTGAAGCCCCACATGAATCCTCGATTAAAGTTGGCAAAGCAGAGGAACAGCTGCAGCTCTTTCATTATGGTTGGTTGAGGTCACTGCAGCACCACCTCCACCTTACCCTGGTCCATTGTCACTCCTTCAGCACTGATCATCCAGGAAAAAAATGGAGGTTTTGTGGAACTCACATTTCTCTCTCTTTGGGTGATCAGTGGTTTCAGCCCTTGACGGATGTGGGAGACATGTTTCTCGAAGGTGTGGGAAAAGACCAGGATGTCATCCATGCAGACGATGACATGTATCTGCAGCAGGCCCCGGAAGAAGTAGTTTACGAAAGCCTGGAAGACAGAGAGGATGTTGCAGAGACCACAGGGCATGAGCAGATACTCATAATGTCTAGAGGTGGTCGAAAATAAGGTCTTCCATTCATCCCCTGCTTGTATGCGGATGAGGTTGTAGGCGCTTCTCTGGTCCAGCTTCATGAAGAAACCTGCTCCAGAGCTGCAGGAACCAGAGGCAGGGCATAGCTGTATTTCACGGTCACGTCATTCAGGCTGCGGTAGACAATACACGGCCTCAGACTGCCGTCTTTCTTCTTAGCAAAGAAGAAACCGTCTGAATCTGGAGATGTAGACGGTTACAGGAAGCTCAACACCAACTACTCTTGAATGTACGTGTTCGTGTAGTCCACATGACAGTCCTTGGGCCTTTCTGCGATCTTCAGGCATTGACGCTGGCAGTGCTTGGATGAAAATGCCAGCCTGTGCTCTTACCAGACAATGCTGGGGTCGTGCCTCTCCAACCAAGACAGACCGAGGATGATGGAGCAGTGGGGGGCCTCGATGTCAAAGAAACAAAGGGGTCATGCTGTCAAGCCGGTGCAATGAGTGTAACGTCCTGAGTCAGGAACTGGATCCAGCCTGACCCAGGGGTCGTCCATCGAGGGTGAAGACAGCCACTCGTGCATTGCAAGCAAGCAAAGGGACATGGTGAGTGCGAGCATGTGCTAAATGATCGAATACGTCGCGCATCATCTGCGTGAACGCTGCATAAGAATGGAAGGCACCTCCTGTTCAGAGCACAGCCAGCCACTCTCGTGCTTCTCCAGTCAAGTGCGAGCACATCAAAGTCACTTTAATGTCCTTCGTCAGGTAGACGTGGTTACTGACGTAGAAACAGGTCGCATTGCACGAGGAAGCCGCTGCATTGCATAGGATCTCCATTCAACTTTTCTGGGAGCGCCAAACTCAGCTCCCATGTGAGAGCTGAATTGGTGCGCCATCTGGCGGGGTAACCTGTAGGTGCGCCTTCATGGCTTCATGGTTCATGGTTACAGCAGTCACACGCTGAATCTGGCGACATTGCTCTCTTAATATGGCGTCATATCCAGCTGGGTTTGTCGGGCTGGGTACCCCTGCTGCTGGATCCGTGTAGGGCGAGGTATTCTGTCACAAACGGGCAGACAGCTGGTTCCACTTGCAGTAGGTTTACTGATCCAGACAGGCAGACAGAAGCAAAGCACAGCTAAAAGTCCACAAAGCGAAATCAGAGTAAGAATCCAGACAATGGTCGGGGCAGGCGGCAAAGGGGCAGAGTCAAATACGAAGCAGTCTGGTAAACAGGTGATCAGATCAGGAAGAAACGCTCGCTATGCAAGCTGAAAGACACAAGCGATACTCTGCACTGAGCGAGGCTCTGTGTGTTGCTTAAGAGACAGGTGGGTGATTGTCAGATCGTGGTCAGGTGAGCATCATCCGGGGACTGCGCGCTGGGGCTGCTGGGAGATGTAGTGTGTTTAGTACTCTGGAGACGGCTTCCACCAGTGACCAGAGGGGGAGAAAGAGCTCTGACTCCTGACATTACCATGAATTCACTCCAAAGTTTTTGTGAGCTTAAAGCAACTGTATTCGCCGACCCATGGGATTAAAATGATATTTGATTATTTCACAGAAGGATTGATGTGTCAAACACCCCCACTGTTTCTATGCATATTTAAGCATACATCACCATTGATCTACTGATGCATCAAACTGTGTGATGAATATTTAAAACTCCAGGCCGGGCATCTGAGTGATTTTCTGTTTATGACATCACCCCTAAGTCACAGATGTTTGATTTATTCCGTCCAGGCAGGACACTGGTGGCTTGTAAATGAGATGTAATCGCTATAACACGCGAATGCTCTTGTATTTGTGCCAGCTGAAAAACACCACTGCTGCCCCCCAGATTGCAAGCCCCTCCTCACACATCCTGTCAAAGTCCCTCCTTTCCTTTTCCGTCTCTGTATCTGCTTATTAGTGTTGGGTTTTCTACAAAGAACCATCTGGGCATGGCTATATGCCAGCTCAGGAGAGCTATTACTCAGAAAAGACAACCTCTCTTCAACATCTGTGTGCCGGGATCAAAGACGTTTCTGTTTACCCCCCTAAATAACCACTACACACTTTTTTTTTTCATGTTTCCCCTTTCTTATGTGTCTGCCTCTCATTGTCTTACATCCTCCACAGAAACTTGGTTTTCTTAAGATGGAAAATAAATTAAATGTATCTTTGCAAATCTTTGGTTGATCTAGCTAATAAACTATGGTTGTGCACCGACATGATCAGTATCAAGGGTGGTGTGGTTGATTTTGGCGGTCTGAATGTAGCATTATTTATTTGTAACATATATATTTGTGAAATCTTTTAAACTCTCATCGCCAGCCCAAGTTACAAATTCCATCTCAGGAACCTGCCAGCAGAGGTCCAACCACGACCCCAGCCTGAGGATCTCCCACCTGGCTCTAATGATTGGTTGGACCACCCCAGAGAGGGTTCTGTTACAGAAAATCATGTTTGCCTTTCAGCCAAATAAAAAAAAAGCTCTGTTTGATCAGAAGGGCAAGTGCTAGGAAATGCTTAGTGTCAGGCCATGAGTGTTTCAGTGTTCAGAAAAATCAATAGCAATGTTGAGCTGTATATGAAGGCACAGAAAAAAAACATGATCTGGACTTAACAGCTACTGGAGACATAAACTGGTTCCTGTTTTGTTGGTGAGTGTGGATTATATCACCAGAAACAGATATCTTATTATTTGTGTGCAGTCCAGTTTCATGGATTTGGCTATGTTGGCTATGTTTAGTTAACTTCCTCAGAGGTTCTGAGACACCGTGTTTTGTTAGCCTGGCCTTGTAAATACAGGGGATCAGAAAAAAGAGTTATCCTTTAAGCCAGGTGCTCTAGTTTAATTCTGCTGACTAAAACCCTTCTCTTCCTGCTTCCTGCTTGTCTGACTATCTTCTCACATGCTCAGTGTGCGTGTGAAGAGGTTACTCAGGCTTTCTGTCTGAGCTGTGAGGATGCAAAGCGAAAATGCGGTGACAGTGTTTGATCATGAAGAACAGGCTTTCTGGTAGCCCAGTCAATGTAAAGCTGAAATTGCTCTGTTGCTGTTTCAAGGTTTTGGCTCAGAACTAATAAAGATTGATCAGTGTTCCTTTCAAGATCAATGCTGACGCTATTTTAGTTATGCTTGTTTGCCGGGATGCATTCTGATCAATGACAGAGCTATTTTTTGTGTCAAGGGCAGGACCTAGTTTGCTTCAGGCAAAGTGAGAGAGACGGGCTTGGCCGACGGACCATTCAAGGCCATAAAAGCTTCAGCAGCTCAACAAAACTCGTATTCTTTGTCTCATGAATATTCTTCTGTTATAAATGTGTTGATAGTCAAATCATTTTGAGGGATTCAGCACTCTGTCTGTCTCACAAAGTTCCAGCCAATACAATGACACCACTGTCAGCTTACAATATGCCACCCACTCTCCCGTTAGCTGGGAGAAGCACTTCAGGGAAAGTCCTGCTCGGATGTTCCATTGCTCCGTTTCTTTAAAGACCCACTCTGATCATCTTTTGATTGATTTTTAAGAGTGTTCTCAGTGGTCTTTTATTTTTTATAATGCAATCTTTAGACAAAATTTAAAATATTCTTTTCTAGAATAGTTTACAGAACGGCAGGAGTTTATCGGAAATTCGCCTTTGAGTTGTGGGCCGGACTGTTGGTGCAGAGTAAGCCTATTTCCCGTCATCTCTTTGTTTACACATTCTCCTGCTAGCTCACAGCCCCTCATAACCCCAACTTTAGCCACGCAACAAAAAATGGCAAGAATATTTGGAGCTGTTCAGAAGTACAGTTTTGAGCCAGATGCCAGCTAAGACAAGAAAACAAAAACGTACACGGATCCAGTCGTCTACAAGTAGATGCATTAGAATGGAGTGGAGCAGGGCACTTATGGTCCCCTGAATGTAGCAAAAAACCTAACCACTACAAGCTTTTCCCAATGGCATTTTTTTTCCTGGTTCACAATGATTGGAATAAAGAAATATTCAGAAATGCAATTTTAATTTTAAAATTCTTTAATGCTGACTTGTGATCAATTTTTGTGTGATTATTTAAAACCTGTAATTAAAGACATTAAAAATTTTAACAGATGTCCAACATTTACTACACACTTCTAAGGGGTATTATTTCTAATCCCAAATAGGGTGAATTTGATGCAGGCTCTGTAGTTGTTACTATGGCAACATGTCGCACTGCGTATCATTTAGTTAATTTTTTGTGAATACAGATTTCAACTTAAAAATATAACAATGCTAAAGTGCTAATAATAGATTTAATATTTACCAATTTAACAAGTGGCCATGGTATAGGTGAGATAATGCTCTTCGAGGTGTCCATTATCAGCAAAGAATGAACTTCGTAGAAACAACCATCCGATACAGTTAGCTGTTCGCATACCACACAGATGTATCCCTTGCATAGTAGATAATTATTGTGCTATACCATTGTTTTGGGTTAATTCTGTTAAGAACTACAAAGTCGCACATTGATGATGTCACAACAGTGACGGGTGCTGGCTGTATAGGGACATAGAGAGCGAAGAAAGAGGCCATTTCCGCTGAGTTCAGATAAAACAGTCATACAAATAAACAGCTGGACCCTTGCTTTATATTTAGGAACACAACAATAGGAATGAAATGAAATTGAGATTGATGCAATTAAAAAAAAAAAACGAGCTAAGTTGTCTGTAAATAATACATTCTGATTATTGAGAAAAATTGACTTATTTTCTATATATATATCATGAGAAAAATGCTAAAAGAACATATTAAAAGCACTAACAGGTTTCATTTGAGTGAGTCTTTAATAACTCTCCAGTCCAGTACTGTACTCTCACAGCCCCATATGGGTGGGTCATTGTCCGAGCTTCCTCAGCAGCAAGTTCAGCAGGAGACAGCCAACTGGAGCATAAAACAAGGTTGCGGTCCGCAGATAGCCGCCAGCTGAGCTCACATGCCGCTAAATTTGCTTTGACAGGTGAGATCACAGCCTCTCAGTGGGGTGTTGCACCCAACAGAGTAGGGAGAGGCACACAGCAGTTGGAGCTGCAGCCTCAAAGGACTAACCTGTGCTCTGCAGCTCAGAGGAATAGTTAACAAAAACATGTTTAAGGGATTATACGTTTTTTTAGTCAGTCCATGAAACTAAAACACTAATACTTTCAGAGACTTTCACCAACTCAGACTCAAAACATTTGTCACTTAAGGACTTTTTTTTAGCTGCGTTTCTTTAAGTAATGTTGCCATTTAGCATTTAGAAGGACATTTTTTGCTGGTTTTGTAAACAGCCATAATCAAATTCTGATAAGTGCCCCTGTGCTCCCAGCAAAAGAGGAGACATTACTCATGAGGTGCAAGCTGTTTTTGAGTTTGAGAATGATTTTTGTTTGGTCAAGATCCTTACAGAAGGACGCTTTAATCTTACCTGACGCAGGGGGAATGAAACCTTCTGATCTTAACAAGATCAGAATTAAGGATACACTAAAAATATACTTAATTTTAGAGTCATTTGCTAAAATGGGAAATGCAGTACTTGAACAAGGTTTTAGCTAACTGACAAACTTAAAGACCCACGTCAAACATTTTTTGACCACCAAAAGCGTTTCCAGTTTTCTTTTAATCACGGTTATGCCATTTTTAGCCCAAAAAAACCTGTTGTTTCTAAGAAATAGTTTGTATAGAACAACAATGATTCATTAGAAGTTTGTCACAGAGTTTTGGTTGTGGAGCAACCCTGCAGGATGAACCCCATACTTAGCTCACTGTTTACGTTCTGTAGCTTAAACCTCTAATATGGAGCCTCAAACTGCCCATAATTAAATAAACACGTAAACACAAACACAACATATGATCATGTGCAATCAGACACTCGACCAATACATTTCTTATATAAATATTAAAAGATCATTGAATTGTGAAAAACCTGCACACAGATATTAAATTAGCCATAATATCATTGAATACATTTCATTCAGCTTTAAAACCTGCTTATTATTTCATGGCAGCATTATAATCATGTTGACTATTATATAATTACATTTTTTTTTCAGAAACTCTGAAAAACTATAAAAAAAAAATTAAAAAAAAGAAAGAAAGGTAATTAGGAAATAAAAAAGTCATTCTGAAAAACAGCAATGTAAAATTTAAAAAGCTACTTTGAAAAATATTGATTTTGAAATCCACATTTATGGAAAAAAGCCTTGTAATTATAATATTTAACATTATTAAAATAAATAAATGCTGTTTTGAAATAATGGGCAGGTTTTAAAACTTTACCTCTTTGTCAATCATTCTGTTATATGTGCAATAACGTCCCTCATAACCAGTTGTACCCCTACATTCTCCTTTGTCTTTCAATCCTACCTGCACCAATGTATTTTCGCCCTACCTGTCCCTTGTATTTTATTATAATTAATTTTGTACATATTTATCTTTAATTTTGCAAGGTACAACATCTGCGTGCTACAAGTACCTCTCTATTATTTTAGCGAGTCAAACAGTTCATCTCATCCCAAACATTTCATGGCACTTTTGACCTACTGTTGATCTTGCATATGACAAATAAAACTTTCCAGCATTTTCTAATCTTCTATCTTCTAGATGATGTGACTTTTTATGATTAGTACATTTTGTATTGAGTACTTTTTAAGAATCGTTAAAGTCGTCCTAAAAAAACGTTGTGTATTTGTTGTTTTCTTTTGCATATGACTGTGTTTCACAATTTCTGCCAAAGATGTGTTCCTTATTTTACTCAGATGTAAAACACACATGCACACACTCACAATCCTGACGTATCCCAGCTCCAGAGATGCAACTCAGCAAATGTGGCCAGCAAGGTTTAATTTTCTGCCCCCCACCTTCTCAGCCCCCAGCTTCATGTATTTTTCATCACCACCATCCTGTTCCCACTCAGTCACTGCTGCTATGCAATGCTATTGATCGGCGATTAAGCCATCAAACTGTTATTAAGAGGTTAATATTTTAAAGCTGTTATGCCTTCCCAGCTTCCCCACAACAATGTGCGCCCTTCTTTACAATTTCAAGGTTTTAAGAGTTTCCGCTGTTGTGCAAGGTCAGTTTATGAATGTTTGATGTAATGTAGACGACAGGGCTTTTTTTTATTCGCTCCTGTAGGGTACTTATCACACAGGCTTTTAGCTCGATAAACTGATGGGGCCGAAGGTTAAGAAAAACTAGCGTCAGTCACAAAGTGACTGGGGAGGGTCACTTGCTGCAACCACCTTATTTACAATGTTTCTAGTCGTTGACCAATTTGTTTATGGTAATTCTAATAGATCACCAGAGACCACCAAGCTCTGGCTCTACTCTTCAATAGCAATATTGAAGGTTCAGCATTAATTGTGACCCTTGGGCAAAGAACTTGCAGCCTCATCCTATTTCTGCAACTGATAAGCATCTTGAGTTATTTAAGGTACTTCTCCAGATGGGCTGCGCTCCTTTACTTTGTGAAATCTA
Source organism: Oryzias celebensis (assembly GCA_014656515.1). NCBI lineage: Eukaryota > Metazoa > Chordata > Actinopteri > Beloniformes > Adrianichthyidae > Oryzias > Oryzias celebensis. The sequence continues at coordinate 7,707,630 of BNCR01000012.1, forward strand.
TCTATCTATCTATCTATCTATCTATCTATCTATCTATCTATCTATCTATCTATCTATCTATCTATCTATCTATCTATCTATCTATCTATCTATCTATCTATCTATCTATCTATCTATCTATCTATCTATCTATCTATCTATCTATCTATCTATCTATCTATCTATCTATCTATCTATCTATCTATCTATCTATCTATCTATCTATCTATCTATCTATCTATCTATCTATCTATCTTGGCCTTTTTAGTACTTACTTGGCTCTACTCTGCATGATGTAACTCAGTCTTTGGATTTTTTTTCCTAGAATACCTTTTTTTTCCCAGAGATAATACACATACTGTACTTTTTTTCAAGTTTACTGTAAGTGCTTTTTTTTTTAAAAAATGTTTGCATAATTTGGCCGGGGTTTGCAGCTTACTGTCACCAGAAGTAAACAAATCTTCAAAATGAAGTATCGATGAAGCTTCCCATTTTCAAAGTAAACTACTGAGTGACTATTTTGTAGTTGAAAAAAATTTGACTGAAGATCAGTTTATTAACATTAGTTCTGAAAAAAACTAATTTGCTTAAACACTGGAGCATTAGTTCCAGTGATTACATTCCTTTGATTCCGGTAACACTTAACTGTTGACGTAATTAACGTAATTTCAGCGGATTCTGCAGCCCTTCATAGTGGTAAAGTGATTACATCATCACAGTGAATCCGCTGATTTTGTCGCAGTAAAAAGACATAAATAAAGCAAATTTACCAACATACAGTAATACATGAAAAAGTAAGAATTTTGGTTCGATCTGTGAATCGTTGAGCTTGATTCCTGAATCAAATCAAATTGCCACCTTTCAATCCACAGCCCTTTTGTTTACACATACACGGCTGCAAAACAACAAAATAAATTGAATAAGCATTGAATGGGCACATGCTGAGAAATATCCAATTTAGAGGAAAAACCTATGTTTGTCTGACATCAGATAACTGCTGTTATTGAATAAAAGATGTTAAAGTATCCTGTTTGCATGGTCTATTTAGAAATGTAATGACTAAAAAAGCTGAAATTTTTTGTACATGTACAGTGGTCCTTTTTTAAAAAAAAATAGGCTGTTATCTGGATGTTCACCATCAGTAATGGATTTATAGATGCCTTAAAAATACAGTAAACATTTTGTTAAATGTAGAGAAACTGTAATAGAAGTGTAGAAAAAGTAATACAAGAAAGAACATGCACACACATCATGTGGAAAGTCCCCAGCACTAAAAGCAGAGGCAGCCTTGATAAAAAAAAAATATAAATAAATAAAAAAAAACACCTGAACAAAATAAGATAAATAAATCATGAATTTTCCAGTTGGGGAATAGCGTGGTCATAAATAAAGTGAAGAGTCACAGTGTTTCAGATGCACTTATTGCACTTGATGTGAGGGGAAGGCCCGGGAATAAAAATAAAAAATAAAACAGTAACAGAGGTTAACATACGGTGCAGTTCATGGCTATAAAAATGGACTGCACTGGGGTCAGCGTGTATTGCTGGGCAATCCTTCATTTGGGGGAACGGGAGGCAGTGACAGCAGCTCTGTGGCTAAAGCTTTATCCTGGGATGTCTGTGGGATAGTGAGGATGAGAAAGAGGAAGACTTCACTATAGAGGGTTGTTCCCAGAAAGGTTGAAGACCGGGTGACACCAGAACATTTTTATTTTGTGGTGTCTTACAGTGAACATCTTAAAGAGGTCGAAAAGCCCTTACAGATGGTATTTTGAAGATTTTTCTTTCGGCGTCGATCCGATTCTGAATCATTTGATTTTGAGTATCTGACCATACCTGTTTTTTTCTACCTGTTAACAGTTATAAAGGGATTTAAGCTTTGTTATTTCTTCATTGCAGTTCAAAAATATAAATGTTGAATCTTTTAAAACATGTTTATGTATCTTGGAGCTTTTCCAGTTCATGTTCTCTCACTGAACATCATCCTGATGTTTTTGTGTTTTTCGGCCTACTCTATTCTCTCACAACCCAAAAGGTCACGACAAATGACTTGCACTTAGTGAATCTGGTTCTGCCAAAGGGTTTTTAACTAATCTTCTTTAATTAGAGGTACTTTCCCTTTCCCCTCTACGTCCATTGCTTGCTCAGTATGCAGAGTCAGTCTTCTTAGCTTCGTTTTTTTTTTTTTTGACTGATCTATTAGTTAGGGCCAATGCATTAGAGTGTTCTTGTGAGGATTGAGTGATTTAGTTTGTCTGTTCAGTCGGGTTCAGTGGGTTTTGTTCATGTTCTATTTGCTGTTTTGTCTATGTTAGTCACACCAGATTTAGATTGCCAATCATCCACAGCTGTCTTAATTTGTGTTAATGACCCCCAGTGTATATAAGTGTCTGGTTTTCTGTTCTTCCCTTTTCAGGTTCTCTGTTTTGTCACCATTCTGTTTCTCTATGGGTTTGGTCAACTAGTTTATTATAAATGTTTCAGTTTCTGCCACCATGCTAATGCTGCACCTATTGTTCTCCTCCATGGGCCCTGCACGTCTGGTTTCTGATAGTTTTGTACCAGATTTACAATTTTATTTTCCATCTGTGGTCCCCCCAGCTTACCAACAATAAACATAAAAATACATGGTAAATGCATTAAGAGCAATAAGAATAATCACAGGAAGTAACTATAGGGACCCATCTACACCACTATTTATAGAGATGAAAACATTAAAATGTAAAAACGTATTTAAAAACTAATCATTCCATTTTTAAGCTAATGTGTAGAGTACATTACGGAAGTCTGCCATGTAACATACAAAAAAAGTTTGAAAAAAGAGCAATTACAACCTAAAAGGATATGACATTTTCAAATCTAACAAATTCAGAAAAAAAATGAAAGAAAAAAGTGTTTCAGTGAAGGGTATCAGATTAAGGAATAATCTTGAAAAATCAATAAGATTCCAAATCAATTATTACATTAAAAAAAACAGTGAAAAAACAAATTCTCAGACAATATGGATTACAAGAATGAATGTTATAGTGATGTTATATATAAGAATGTTATATTTAAAAAAAAAACGTTCTAAAGCATTTGGTGCATTTTCTCAACATGTTTCTTGTTCTTCTTTTTGCTGTTTGTTTTGTTTTTGTTTGTCAGCTTTGTTGCTATTGCCAGCCAGTTGATGTATTGGTGTTACATTAGAAAGAGAGATTTTTGGTTAAAATAGCTTGATTGGTTTAGTTCAATGGAGCAGAGATAATAAGTTTTCTTCTTTCTGTACCCTTTCATTTTCACCAAAAACTAGAATATTGTGTAATTTATTGTTGTCTGCTATGAAAATGACACAAATAAATAAATCAAAATTGTAAAAAAGAATTCACTCACACCTTGTTAACTAAAGACCAAATGACATGCCACCTAACTTGTCTGTGGTAGGAACATATGCAGTAGGGTTTGCCCAAGGTGACATAGAAACTAAAACTACAACTGACTTTGACTTTTGTCTGTTGTCATGAATTGTAGCATCATTTCAGTTGGATGCATTTTCAGCTAACTCAACAGATCACGTTTCACAAGCACAAACGTATTCACCTGATATGCCTGTTTTCTGTCTGCCAGTCAGTTTTTCTAACTGCTGGACAATCAAGACAAGTGGCTCGTATAATAAGAGAGGCCGGTCAACATTAATGCCTGTCAGTTTGTGCTGTTCAAGTCCTCACACTTTGCTCCAGGGCAGAGCTGGATAACACGCTCTAACAGTGTCCCAGTCACTGTGATCCCCTGTGTCAAATCACAGGCACGGATCAATACTCAATTCTCCTGAGGACTAAGGAATCATTGTAACTTTGTAGTCCAGTGTGCCTCCTTGAGGTAGAAGCTCCAAGGCAGCGAAAGGTAAACTTTTGTACCTGAACGATGAGTCGACATGAATATTAGAGTGAAAGCTGAAGAAAGTAAAGGTAGCAACCAAAAAAAAAGAAGTTAGTGTGTGGGAGATTTAGGACAGCCGTGGGGCACACTGTCCTCTTTTACTGAGACACTGCATCGAAACTTTGAGGGGGCAGATGGCGAATCCTTATTTGTTTAGGGCTGAATTAACAATCCCTCACCCTCACAACAGCTGTGTCATGGGAATGAACACTAATGTGTTTTTGTTTTATAACAGTGTCCCAAAGCACTGTATGGCCCATTCATTCACATGTTTGGTCCACACCAAAAAAACGTTTGTGTCCGCAAATATTCCACTTCACGTATGGGGAGATGTGAAAACTGATCTACTCTGGGGTAAACCAAACTACCAGAAATGTACATGAGTCCACTTGTCCCCTTTAGTCAAAGGCATTTGTGCAGGCTACTTTCAGGGCACATCTCTTCTCGATGCTTTTTCCTGCCCAGAACTTTGCTTCTGCATCCTGGATGGGGCTACGGCCATGTCATCAGTGGTAAATAAGACTATGTAAAGAAAAGAAAATGGGCAACTCGTGATAGGAGTGGAATTATATAAATTTCCAGCTTCTCACGCCCTTTCTTGCAATTAATCAAACTCTAATTGACAATAATTGTGTTCAATGAATTCAGTGCGTACTAGGGGTGTGATGACTCGTTTTAACCATTCGATTCATATCATATTTTATGATTGCCAATACAATTCATAGCTGAGATTGGTGCACTTTGAGCGATCTGATTCCACCCGATTCAGATCCTGGACATCTTTACCCAAACATTGAAGTAGTGTGACTGAAAAGTGCAGGTGAAGTTTTCCAGATTTTTTGTGTTTTTTTTGCAAGATAATCAAATTAAACGTTTATACAAACTAACAACTAAACAAGAATTAATGGGAAACCCAGTCACATTTAAGTTTACATAAAAGTTCAGCCCACTGTTGTTTTTCCACATCAAAATAATTCAAACGGAACATTATTCGAACATCCTACCACACTGTTTGGACTTGTGTCACATGTCTTTGCAAAATTCAAAGTGTTTCCACACTGAATTGGAATGATCTTTGTGTATTTTTTGTTATTTTGCTGTCATCACGTGTTCTACCTGCTGCAATGGCACTTGATCATTTTTTTTGCTATGGTAAAATAAGTGTTCCTCAGTCCAAATGGTGTTTTCCAATATTGATTATAATCCTTTATTTATTTTGAAAAGATTCTATAATGATATAAGTCAAATTAGTTAACAACATGCCTCAGACAGATTTATCTAGTTGAATCGTAGAAATATAAATCAATTTATTGAGTGAGTCTGTTAATCATAATACTCCTAGTGTGTATCATATGTAAAAGTGCAAATACGTCTTTTTGTGATTTGGAGCACATATAATATCAAGAAGGTAGCTTCTTTTTGTTTATTTTCTAATCCATTTTGAATCAATAACTCAAAGAAAGTTGATATATTGATGTTTTTTTAATTCTCTTTTTTAAAATGGCTTAGAATGAACCAATCAGATTCCACCAACCATATCACCTTCTAAAGTCCTATTAATAGCTAATCACTACTTTAAAGTGCTGATGCTAGTATGTTATCGGCATGGGGCTGAAACACTTGTCAGATCTATTTGTACACAAACCCAGCTTAGCTTTCAGATTTGCAGAAAACAGTCAGTTGGTAAAACCGTCGGAATGAAGCTTTTAGCTGCTTTGCTGTAAATAGAGCGATCTCCCCATTGACCTCAAATTCTCCTCAAATGTATCTTTATTTAAGTCCAAAGTTAAACCATTGCTCCCTTCTGATGCCTTTATTTAAAAAAAACACTCTCAACATTTCATTTGAAGTACTTTTACTGTATTTCTCTTTCATTTCATCTTCCTGTATGCTGCAAATGCTTTTTAGTTTCAGCAAACCATTTTGAATGCCTTCTGTGCAATAAAAATAACCTTCCTAACTAAAATAACCTGCTTTACCATTCCTTGCCTTGTGCCTCATGCTGGCTTTTAGCCTGTCATGCTAGAACTGGTGTCTTCGTTCTTTCGAATATCTAGTCCATAAAAGATCAAATCTGTGGGTAACACTTCAGATGAGGTGCAGCAAAACACTCAGTATAATGTTGACTGTTTATTATTACGGCCTTTGTAGACCATGGTCTCACTTTAGATGTCAATGAAGCTTATTAACCATGTTAATAAACCTTAATCGTCTTATAAACCCTAAAAACACATAACGTTTGTTAATGTTTTAATAAAGCTCATTGAGGAATCTTTTTTATAAACCACTCTGTTTCTTTTCTACCTCTCTCCCACTTTTTCTACACAAATTCCATTTTGTATTAAATTAGGTAATTGCACACACCAATTATAGGCTTTTCCTGCATATTCCTATAGTCTTGCTAATGAGCCTGCTCTCCTGTATCTGGCAACCACATATGTTGTGGGACTGGATTATGATTGGTTGGCGCTCTCATTAAAGCCTAAAAAGGTGAACTTTTCCTAAGTTCTGCTAAAGTACTTCACACAGACATAACAAAAGCACAATTTAGGTTAGCAAAACTTAGTAGTGTTTCATCAAGATCAGTGAGAAGTACTAATGCGTATGTACGAATCATGGCAAAGCTGTTTTAAAGATCCGACTTTTCTGTTTCTACTCTCTAAATGACTTATAGCTTTCCTGTTCCTGTCCTGACATTCTTTTAGTACACAAACAAGTTTGAGATGCACACTGTAAAACGCACACACATGACCACACATGCACAGCATCACATGCTATACGTTCACAGTGTTCCAAACGTCCAGCTGTTCCCTGTCTTCATTAATCTGTTGTGAGCGGTGTTTTTCTTCACACTTGTCTGCTGCATTTTGTCGCTGGTCTTTGTTCCCTTCTTCCTCGTTTTCTTCCCCCTCCACCTTCCTCCCAGCTTCTCCCCCCCGCTGTGGCTGCCTCCAAACACCATCCACCCACCGCCACTACCTCTGTGCTTACGAGAGTTAGTCTCTCATTATTGGTCCTTGCTGCACCCCAAATCAACTTTCTCGCTCAGTATGGCGTCATGCTTCTGTAGAGTATTGTCTCATTATCTAACCCCATTATCTCCACAGACACCAGAGATGCAGGGCTGTAAAGGACATCAGACACTCCCCCTCGGTCAGAGGGCCAGGGGCTCCTGGCAGAGATAACAGGCGATTAAAACAAGCCAAAGGTTTTATTTGCTCACATCAGTTAAATTTGAAAGAAAAATATTGCTAAGGCATTATATTTTTTTTTTCAAAATTTTTAGGGAGAAAAAAAACAACATTAGGCTAATCAGTGACTGTGGAAACAGTTTTCTTCTTTGGGTTTGCTGAGTTAAAAAAGGAAAGATCAAAGTCTGCCATATTCTTAGTTTTTCAGGCAAAAACAACCAAATGAAAACAAATTCTGACTTTGTACGCTGCTTCCAAAAAATGTTTCATTTGACAGAGTTTTCACATAGACTGTCCTCTTATTTTTCTGCAGTTTTCTTCATTTTAAATGTTGTGTCTTGTTCAAACAACTGTATTACCAGTTTTTCAATTCTTGTGCTTTTTAGGACACAAAAGCTTTCGGAAACCATGTTTACAGGAACATTTTTAAGGCAGTTTTGGGGATTTAGTTCCAGGTAAAGGTTCAAACTTTTACTCTGCAAAATGTGTTTTCTTTTGCACAGGCAGGCATTAGTTAATTTTTTGGTGGACAGTTTTCACAAACAAATTTTAAGTATGTTATTAAAAACAACTTGTCAGACTTATTGCTGCAGTGTGACAGAGTATTAGGGGCCAATTTACAACCCCAAATAATGTTTTTTTATTACGTATTCATAAAAACTCATAACTTTACAAGAAAAAACTTGTAGCTGTCAAGTTACGAGAATAAAGTCAATAATTTACGGGTTTAAAAGTCGCAGGCAACATTTTTTACTTTTGTAGTTGATTTAGTTGTAAATTAATTACTTTTTTAAAAAATTTTATTACTTAAAAACACATTTACAAAAAAAAAAACTACAAATTTAAGTGAAAAAAGGAAAGAAAAAACAACAATTTTGTCTGTTGATTGGAGCTGTGCTCTAAGATGAAAGACTTGGCGGATTTTGGGAAGCTTTATTTCCGGATATATTTTAAAAAAAAATTAAATTGCTTGACATGTTGGTGACTCAGATTCAAATTATTTTTAGTGTAGCTGGCTTTCAAGGATTCTGTGTCGGTAATGTCGAGTTTTATTTGTAAAATAAAGAAGCTCAGACACACGATAGGTTTTATTCTTCACTTATCATTCACATACCCAGAAGTACATTTGTTATCTTACGTCATATAACTGGAATGTGCACAAGGAACACCAAAGGAGAGTGGAAATAGTCTTATACATGTCCCCTCCTCCAAATGAAATGTTCCATTGTAGCACAAAATAACGAAGGGGAATGAAAAGAATTTGCTATATTAGCATAAGAACATTGAAAAGAATATTCTAAAAACTGGGCCTCTTCAGATGGAAGCGTCACACAGACTTGGGGAAGATCTTGACTTTCCTGGAGGAAGAAAGGATAGTAAATGGACAGCTGCGGGACCATCATCAACGGGCGCTTCAGAGATCCTGCAAGCCACCTATCAGTGAATGAAACATTAATGAACCCTAAATCAAACTAAGGAGCTTCCAAACATTTGCAACGTTCAGCTTACCTGTTCCAATCCAAGACAGTTTGACCAAATTGAGTTTAGTCGGTTTGCTCTGCTGCTGCACATGACGTTCACTTGCTGAACTGCATGTTCACTTGTTCATTTATTGCTTTAAATCTCATATTATTACTTTATTTATTTTGGTGTTCCTAATACTCCGTTGTACTACAATACAGGCTTTTGACGAACTAAATTTTTCAAGCTCCATTTATTTATTTCATTTTTATTCATTTAAAAATAGCATTTCCCAGACCAACTAAACCAGAAGTAAGATGTTCATGTCACACAACTGTGTCTTATGCGTAACCGCAGTTACAGGTTCCATTGGTTTGCTTTTGATGGACCTGTATAAAAATTGTGACGATAAAGAAAAAGCATTCCCACTGACTTTTTAATTGACGTTATTCCAGTTTTTGCCAAAATCAACAAATCTGTCATTTTCCAAGACATAGTTTCTGCAGAGCCTCAGTAATTCATTAGAAATTTGCCTCAAAGTTGTGAGTGGGACTACTGGCGCTAAGCAACCCCGCCCCCTCTTCCCCTCCCTGTTTCTGAGAGCCTTGTTTACACTCTCTCCCACTAGCTTACAGCCCCTCATACCCCAACCTAGCGTAACTGGTGCAACAAAAATGGCGAGCAACATTGGAGCTATCCACCTCTACGTTTAAAAACAGATGCCAGCTCGGACATGGAAAAGAAGACATACATGGATCTATTTGTCTGCAAATGAATGCATCAGTGGTTGAGCTGGTAGCTTGTGACCTACCCAGCCTATTTTCTACATTACAAATACTGTTTTCTTAAACTGCATTTTTTTTTTCGTTTTTTCGTTTGCGTTTAAAGAAATAATCAGAAATGCAATTTAATTTTAATTTTAATCTTAATTTTCTTTTTATATGTCCTCAGTCATCAGAAAAATGCCACAAGAACTTGTTAAAACCACCAAAATCACAATTTTCATCAGAGCGGGTTTTTAAACTGGTTGTGTTTATGCAGTCTACAATCAGTTTGGAAAACACTAAGCTCAGGAAAGCACACAACCATCTGCACATCTTCAGGTCAGTGGTTCCATTCAAGGCCTGCTCTACATGTCAACGTGCTCTTGGGTCGGTCACCTAACCACTCGTTGCCTCTGAGTAACTAGATGATTGCTTCATACAGTAGATGTTTTTGATAATTGCAGCATGATTTAGCCTCATCTTCTTTTGAAAAATCTTAGGGGGGCAAATAATCCTTTTTATTGCTTATAATTTGAACAAGTGTAGGTTTTACTGTGGCTCAGCTGGTTTTTGTTAAAGTGGAATTCTCTTACTTTGAAGTTGATCCCTTTACAAAAAACAAAAAGAAAAAAAAACTGTAACAATAGTTACTTTGGTCAGCTATAAGTATATTAACTTAAATTCTGTGTCCATTGCTTTGCTACCATGCTCATGTTACTTTTTTGCTCAAGAAAAAACAAAAATCACAAATAAGTCTTGATATATGGCAGTGTCTACACCTGGCTCTTCATCTCCTACTTGAGTCATCTTTTCTGCTTCCTTCTGTCTTCTCAGAGTTCCAGAAAGCAACACGTGACATCCATGTAACTGTGTCTTTTTTTATGGCTTTAGGATGGGGGTGGAGTGGGGCTGGCGAGGACACAGCACTGAGAAGGAGGAGGAAAGAGGTGGTGGAGGTGGAGGGGGGGTTGTCTGTCCTAGGAGACAGATGGCGTGGGGAGCTGGTCCATGATGGGTTGGTGCTGGACGGGCTCCATGTGCTGTAGTGGGTAACAGGGGCCCAGGGTGGAACGTAGGCGGCACTCTGATCCTCGGCGCCACAGTATTCCTCAGGCACAGGAGTCCACTTCCCCCGCCCATCTGTTCCTTCTATCGCAGCTATGGCACACGTTCCCATAAACACATGCAAGCACGCAAAAAATATACGCCAGGCAACCATGCACAAGCATTCATTTACACGCATACGTCAGGCTACCCCCTGCTAATTTTCAGCTTTGGGTTCAGTGACAGTGCACAAGCAGCTCCTCTCCGCTCCATCTCACAGAATTAGCAGGTTTGACTCAATTCCACTTCTACTCACATTTCATGTCACACCAACTGTATCTGGTATTGATAGCACAGCCGTTTGTGCAGTCTTTCATAGCATTAAAATGTTCCCACGTACATCTTTTGAGGACCTTGTCTTTGCTGTGGAGCGGTAACTACATCCACAGATTGAGGAAGAAGATGAGAAAAAAGAGGACGGGGGGGGGGGAGCATAGCTACAACCAGCCAAAAACATGCTGCCATAAGGTGTGGAACACACACCAAAGGATGGTGTGTGACTGATGCAAATCTTTTCTCAAACCATAAATGTTTTCTTAATTAGTGTGGCACCACATATCCTGACACATACAGTGTCAAAAGGTTGTTGGTGGGTCGAAGGAAGAAGAAGTGAAATGCTAAGTGCTTTGAAACTCCAAATATTTGTTGTAACTACATATTTTGTTTTGTTTTTTTTCCAAATGATCTGATGTGACACAATTACAGTAAGTGGTGAGTCGTTTTTCTCTTTTTTCCTTTCTTATCAAGATGGAGTAAGCCAGCAGGGAAACCCCTGGAAATGTCAACATTCTAAAAAAAAAAAAAAAAAAAGAAATACAAGCAGCTGGTGGATCTACTCATATATCTGAACAACTGTAAGTAAAAAATTCCATATAAAATGTTTTTTTAAAAAACTGTACTGCTTAGTAACACACTGGTGTTCCATCCGTGATCATGTCTCCGTGTTTGGTTTCATGAGATCATTTAGAGCAGGGGTGCACACGTGAAGGTAGATTGCAGGCCATCAAAAATAAATAAACTAAAATAAACCTTCTACTTACAAATAATGAAAAAAAGAAAAAATTCAGTCACCAAATGGCAAACACTCATTTATGGTAATAGCTCTCGTGGTGACGGTGATTTGTCATGCGCTAGTAAGCCATCGACACTGGAAGAAACTGGGTTTGAATCTTTCAGTAGCCGAGCCTAATTTTTTAAATACATAGTTTGGAATTCATTAGATAAAGAAAATACAAGTTTTTTTTCATTTCTATGAACATCTTTTTTAAAACAACAACAAAAATTTAACCATGGGTTTCATAGACTAGATTTATTTGTATTAACTTTGAATTACTAAAAAAATAAACTCTTTCTGAGAAGAAAATACATTTTGATGACGTTCAATATCTAGAGAACTATCCTGATGTTTTTAATTAATATTTATAGTCATGTGTCTTGAGTAATTTAGCAAAAAAAATTCAACAAACTACCAAAGCTGATCGTGAGCTTCGAACCTGACGTCGTTCAATTACAAAAAATTGCATGCACTGGAAAAACTCCAGTCACCAAGAGCTGGCTCAAGGTAGTATTTTTCACTCAATAAAGACAGCCACCCACACAATGATGTGTGTAGGGCTTACTCGGGTTATCGATGTTTCCTAGTTTTTAAACAGGAAGCGAGTGTCTCTGTTGAAACAGCTTGTTGGTAGTATATTTGAGCATTTAAAAATATACCCACCTTCGCCCAAGAAGCTGGGCGGGTTTAGGAAACCATGCTGCCCCAAAAGGGAAGCAGTGGGTTAAGAAAATAAATGGAAGTTCAGGAGAACTGATCCACCATATTGGATTTGTATTCTACCGGCTGTCACTGAGTCCCTGATTGGTTAAATCTAATTGTTACTAAGCAAAATTAGCAGTGGAGCTTTAGAATAAGATGCCTTTAACAATCTAGTTATAAGTCATTAACAAACAGTAAAATATTGTTTAGACTTTATAGGACATTTATAAGACATATTAACATTTTTAGATGTCTTACTAATACCTAATAAGTGTGAATATGCTGCTTATTAAGAAAATTAACAGTTACGATGTTAATAGGCTGCTTGTAAAGACATTTTTTACATTCGTAGATTTCATGTAAATGCTTTATGCAAGTTAACAAATTGGAAATGAGCATTTAACTGTGTATTTGTTAATAATCTATTGAGTATTTTTGCAGCCTCCTAATCTAAATTGTGGGCTATATCTTGCCTCATAGAATGAAAAAAGCAAATAACATGCAACACTTTGAACATGTTGAGTAACAAGAGATGAGAGTTGAGTAACACTAAATGCATACATTTGTGAATTTATTTTATCAACGAAAAAGGCCCATGAATCTATTTCTTATAAAAGTTGAGGGTATTTAGGTAAAAAATTGAAGCCCCACTTAGCATGGTAGTTCTTTTCTTTTCCACAGAGCCTTTTGCTTCTGAATTCCACAACTTCTACCCTTTTCCTTATCACATCATCATCAAATGTTTTCTCTTAATAACATGCCTCTTAAAGTGTCATTTATTTACTAAAAGCAAGCTGTCTTTGCTTTGAGTCAGACCACTTAAAATTGAATTAATCTCATTCCCAGCTGTGCATTTTGAGGCAAATGAAAGATGCTGGTAGTAATGATTGAAATAAAAAATATCCTCAAACCTGAAAAATTCCAGCTGGTTGCAGTTTTTAAACACATTCTCCACTTGTCATGTACGAGTCATAACTTCTTAACTGTCATTGAAAATTATGTTTAAACAAATATAATTTATTTTTTCGGGATGACATTCAACACAGTAGCAACACATATGACATTCCACTTAGCAGCAGGGTTTTATTATAAAGAGGGGCCCTTAGCCTGCTGTCTGAAAGCCATTTGGGGAAACATTAGACCTTAAATATTAATGTTGTAATATGGCATTGTTGGAATGCTTACTGAGCTGTGGGCTCCAGGCCTGCTGGGTAATTTGTCATACTCCAGAAAGCTCACAGCAGCCAGAAAAGAATGAATAGCAAAGCATTTCACCTGAGAAGAAAAATGAAACACATTTTATATCTAAAAAATTGAAATAACTTTGTTGTTCTATTGCCTTTTTCATCTTCGGATAAAAAAATAACGTGGAAGGAAAAGAAAAAACTGAATTTGTCCTCTGCAAAGTATTCAGCAATAAAATAGAATTACTTAATCAATGTCTTCGTTATTTACAGGTTTTTTCCAGTCATGTGACTTATATGGTCCATCACAAAAAAACTCTGACAACCCGCTGATTTTTTTCAGTTGGAATCAAATTACCAAAAGGCATAGAATAGTGCAGCTGAACAGACTTTAGAGCAACCTGAAAATGCCACTGAAATGGCCAGCTCCTTCGGCTTTGAAAAAGTAATCAACGCGCTCCAAAAAGTTAATGATGCTGCAGGAAAAGGTCTCGCTTTTAGATACGCTTAAAGAAGCAGATTCCTATGCAGCAGCAGCTCAGAGCTTCAGCATCAATGAATCCACAGTTTCACAACCAGGACGGAAACCGCACTGTTGTTCCTGGATCTGAGGTTCGACTAACGGCCGGACTCTCCTGTCCTTACCCTGGCATAGACTTTCCCAAGGAGGCTGAGAGGTGTGATTCCCCGCTAGTTGGAACACACCCGCCGTTCCCCCTTCTTCAAAAAGGGAACCACCACCCCTGTCTGCAAGTCCAGTGGTACAGTTCCTGACTGCCACACCATGCTGCAGAGATGTGTCAGCCAAGAAACTATCACAGCAACCAGAGATTTGAGGTACTCAGGATGGACCTCATCCACTCCCGGTGCTTTGCCACCGAGGAGCTCATTGACTACCTTGGTGACTTCAGCTCGGGTTATGGACAGCTCCACCCCAAATGTCTCAGCCTCTGCTTCCTCAAGAGATGACATGTCAGCAGGATTGAGGAGATCCTTGAACACAGCCTTCCACCGCCCGACAATGTCCCCAGTTGAAATCAGCAGCTCCCCACCTGCACTTCAAACTGTGCTTGCAGAAAACAGCTTTTCCCTCCTATGGCGCGGGACGGTTTGCCGAAACCTCTTCAGGGCCAACAGAAAGTTCAACTCCATGGCCTCCCCGAACTCCTCCCAGGGCCGAGTTTTCTTTATGACGAGCACAGAAGTCCAACAACAAAATACTTCTTGGGTTCAGATCAAGAACCTTCCAATCACGCCCCTCTAAGTTCAACTGTCGTTGCCCACGTGGGCATTGAAGTAACCCAGGAGGATGATGGAGTCCCCTGTTAGGGCACTGTCCAATACCCCTCCGAGAGACACCAAGATAGCCGGGTGCCCATGAGCTGCTGTTCAGTCCACAAGCCGAAACCACAGTCAGAGACCTGTCCCCACCATGTATGTACATATACATATATATGTGTGGGTGTCTATGTGTGTGTGAGAGAGAGTGTGGGTGTATGTATATAAAACAAAAAACAAAAAAATGCCCCTTTCACCCATCGCGAGAGGTACCTCACCCCAAGCTCAGGTCCCGAAAGCTTAGTGTGTGTGTATATGTGTGGCTGTCTATGTATGTGTGGCGTATGTATATGTGTACATGTATATATGTAGAAAAAATATTTTTCTTTGCAAAAATGTTTGCAATTCAGAAAGAAGCCAGATTTGAGAATCAAGAGATACAAAATGCTTTCAACTCCACTGTCAACACAGCCTCCGCTGCTCAGTGTCTCTGTGTGAATCTTTCAGAAACAGATGGCTAATAGAGAAATCAGCAACACATTTATTTTCTCTGTCCTTTATTTGAACAAATATGTGTCATAATTGGATGGATCCCCAAGCATGCATATTTAGAAGAATGTTGATTGTGTTCCAGGAGGATATTTTAATCCTTCATCATTCAGTGAAGTAAATTTATGTCTTTGAGTATACCTTGACTTTTTTAAGTGTAATCTAATGTTCAACTTTCTGCTAAAAAACAAGTTGTATTTTTTAAACACAGAGATTTATATTTAGAAAAATGTTAGAAAATGTGTTGGGGTGCACATTAAAGACCTACTTAAATGAAAAGCGTGTTTTGGGATTTTTTTAACATGTTCCTGTAACCTCTTTCTTGTGATTGAGGACATATAAAATCATTTAAGATTAAAACTAGTAGGCCAAAGTCTCCTTTCTGCACTACAAATCTGATGCATCCAGTTTCAGACGAATAAATCCATTAACGTCTTCATTTTCTGAGATGCCCTCTGGCTCTGAACTATACAGCCGAATACCTCTGATATTACTAATGTTAGCTTGGGCTTGTGAGGTGCTATTAGCTAGCAGGAGAGAGTGTAAACAAAGAGTTGATGGAAATTAGCAGAGTTAACTTCCACGCCAATAGTCTTGCCTACAACCCAGAGTTGAATTTCTAATGAGCTCCTGCTGCTCTGCAGAAAAGGTGTCTTGAAAAACGACTCGTGCGTTTTGATTTGTGGCTTAAAACAGCATAATCATGATTAAAAGACCACTGGAAATCATTGTACCACAAGAAAAAATATAGTTGGAGTGGAACTTTAAGTTGCAATGAGGAGCAGAAGACTTTCATAGACTAGTGGCTCCCCAGTCTTTGGGGCTTGGATTGAACTGGACCCATTTGACATTAGCTGTGGGGCTGCAGAGAATGAATTAAAATGTAGAACAGTGGTACATTGCTAAATTGCGATTCACCTTTTGCGAGCTTAAAGTTTGTTTAATAAACAATGCAGTCCCTCATTTGACCTCACTCCTCTACTGACACAGGACAACTGACAAGATGCAGTTGCATAAATATTTTAAATTTTCATATTATGGATTTTTTTCTTCCAAAAAGTGGCTTTATTTAGAAATCTTAAGGTGAGCCACATCCACCAGCAGGACTTGTGCATTAGGAACCATGGTTCATTTTCCAGGAGGCATGATGGGTTTAATCCAGTCTGGGTTCTTAGGCTAGCTAGACACAGGGGGGCCTGAGTCTGGGTGTCCCTTTGCCGGTCCCTAGCCCAGTTAAAATACAGGGTAACATCACGAGGGACATCAAAACTCTCTGCCAAACCAAACACATGTATCTGTGATGGCTGATTTGCTATGGCAACCCTTGGAGGGATATGCCAAAATGCATATCATGCATTTCCTGTGTTGATAAAAGGAGGTTATGTTGGTTGTTTAACATTTGCCATGAGGTCAGGTTTTCTGGAGGTACTGTGGGTGGTGAGTAGAGACCGGTGACACGGGTGGTGGGGTCGGACTAGAGTGCACATGCGGTGAAAGGAGGGTCACTGATGTGAATTCCATCGATTGTCGGCCTCCTGACAAGTGTTCAGTGATTTCCTGTCCCTGGCAGAAATATTGTGCTTGTTAATCCATTTGAATGGGAGCAGCATGGGGGCTCTGTGAACAAGGCAGTGTGGCTGTGTGTGCATGTGTGTTGGGCTGCTTGGAAATGGTAGATTGGGGGGGGGATCAACTTAACAGGATGCTAATGAGCCTTCGCTAATCAATGTGTGCTTAATCAGCTATTCAGCTCTGAGTGGCCACGGGAAGGATAAAGGAGAGGAGCGGGCAGAGTGTTGGGTGGAGTTCATGAGAAAGTGCAGGCCCAGCCTCTGATTCACTCCCGCCGCTGAGAAGATTGGCTCTCAAGAAGTCCTCGGTGAATGCAAATTTACTTTCTTGCAGACATGGAGCAGCGTTGTTGGGTCTCTGAATCAGCAGAGCTGCTACTTCACTCTTCTGAAAATAATTTAATGATACACAGTGTAAAAGATGATGACACCATGATTTGTGTTTGCTTGAGTGCATGCATAAAAAATATTATCCAATTCATACATAGCCGAGGAAGTGCATTAACTCACAAATGAATATTCTAGTAGGGAGGTTGTGGATGCTTCTTTGATATTGCATTTAATTTCCTGTCATTATGTCAGATCTTACAGTTATGTGACTAATAGATAATTTACCCTGACGAGTCAACATCTACAAGTGTCGTCTATATTGAATAATGCAGCACATTTGTCATCCATCAGATGCATTTTTTTCTGCCTTTTGATAGAGATTTTTCATTACTGTTGTCAGGTGTTATGCAGGAAAATTAAATCATATTCAGTGTCTCCATTATCAATCACGAGGAATTTAAAGACTCCGCTTATTCACCACTTCAACAAGATGAGCACATATTTAGAAAGAAAATATGTAGGGATTATATTTGGTTGATCAACAGCTATGTTGAGAGAGGGTGTTCAGTATCTTAAAATGCTGACCTCTCACAGCACAGCATGTTATACTGTTGTGAGGCTGAGGGTGTGGATGTAGCGGTTTTCCAGCCTCGTTAGGTCCTTGCATCGTTTAATCGCAGAGTTTGAGGACTAAGAATCTGTCTAATCACAGTGATATCAATCACTCTGACTTCTTTTTTAGGATGAAGATTGTGTGAACTAATTTGAAATGAGAGATCTTTACTTTTTTTTAATAGGAATTTTTTTTAAAGCACAAAAAATTTGGCATCAGCAATAAAATCACCTCTAATGCCCATGAAATGTTGTTAGGCATTAAAAGTAAAACCTTTTCTATTTTTTTTTTTTTTTATTTTGGAGAAGGATTTAGCTTTTTTACACTGAACTTTAAAGACACAGTCCCAATGAAAATTTTGTTTTTGGTGTTATTAACATTTTCTTGTGGTGTTTTTCTCATGATGGAGGACATAGAAAGCTCCAGACAGCTTAGCTCCTGGGATCATATGAGCCTTCAAACCCCTCCACTACATTAAGGTGGTGGTTTGGGGAGCAGAATTTGGTTGTTTCTTTCATATTTTGCTAATTTTACTAAGCCCATGTGAATTGACCTCAGCTTCCTGTCCTGAGGTGACAGAAATGTTATTCGATGGTTTGCTGATGTTGCCCATCTGCTACAGTGTGTGACGTGATCAGAAATTATAGCCTTTGTAACGTTTTTTTAATAGTCATCCAAGATTTTTAAAACTTTCTATCATCTTAAACCAAAGTCCATTTTCTCCTGACAGCAAAAATGCTTGTTCATCCACAAATATTCAGCTTGTCACTGAATATTTTACCCTCTTTTTTATAACCTTACAGGGGAATGTCCATTATAATACCTTTTTGGCACTGACAGCAATCAAATTTTATTTAACCTTTTTACACCAGAGCTTTAGCTTCAGTGTTGACATTCTGAAGATTTTTGTAACTCTTCAACCAATGCAATCATATGTAATTCCAGCTGATTTTGAATCAGCTAAAGAGAAAAGCAGCTTCATGCTCAGAAGTGTTTACACAATACAACTAAATTGTCTGATTCTATCAAAGAGAAAAGCACATTTGCATATAGTTATGGGAAACCAAAAAGTGTTTTATTTAGGTGTCGCTGGCAACTCTAATGTTAAAGGGTCAAGTCTCTTCCAATTTTACAGATACAGATGCCTGAATGAAACAAATTGCTAACAAGTTGATCCGTTGCTTGTATAAATAATCAGCTGAACAGTTGTCCCTATGTTTTTGAAAACACATCTAACGCTGCGTATGCACTAGGCATGTGTCTTTTTTTTTATTTTTCTATACCGTTTACCACTGCGAGTCGACCACCTACAGTTGGAAGAGACTTGGTGTGAAATGTCAAAGCAGTGCAAATTTTGCCCCAGGCTTTTTCTGTCATAGGTCTATTCTGATATACTTGGTGCCATATAATTCTGACCAGGCACAAATTAATCATTCTTTCATGATCACATTTCAATCAGTTGGCACCTCCATGTTTTGAAAAGGACGTTCATATGTCACTAACATATTCAGCTCCCAGATTGGTCAAAGTTCAGCTGTTTGGCGTTAAGCAGTTGAAAGTTCAGCTCGTTATACTTTTAGCGTGCATTAAATGAACACCCAGTTTGTATGTACAGCCCAAAAACAATCTTAATTAATCTGTGTGGAGGCACGTGACAGTGACAGTTTTGAACTCAGAAGCCCAAAACTTACAAGCATTTACATAGACTTTTCATTTAAGCAGTCACTCGAACGCCAGTTGCCGAAACCAATATGTACCTAGCTTTAAGCTTGATTTGTGCTGGTACGTCTACGGTGCAGCTCTGTTTTGATGCTGTTACGACCCAAACATGGCTCAGGTCTAGGGGTAGACAAGATGGGGTCGCAACATAAAGAAAATGCTTGGACACAGAATTAAAACGAACACAGTTTATTAAATAAACAAAACTCTGTGTCCTAGAAACAAAAAGCAAAATAATTCAAGTGCTGGTTTTAAAACAAAAAGACGAACCAAAGGGAACTGGAACCTTGACCAAACATAACAAAAGGTCAGGGAGACAGCTGACCCAGCCATGCTGGCCGTCGGAGTCAGCAGCTCCCTGCTAAGGGCTGCCTAACCAAACTACCTAAACCAAAAACAGAAACAAAGCCCACAAACTAAGACTACCAAGGTCCCGAACCCAAATTAAAATAACAAAACCCAACAGTATAAGACTGTTGAGGAACCAAAACAGACACAAACCAGCACAAACCAAACCCACTGCTCTCCGCCTCCGCCTCCGCCTCCGCCTCCGCCTCCGCCTCCGCCTCCGCCTCTGCCTTCTGCCCTCTTTGGTGTGGCCTTCTTGGTCTTAAATACCAGGCAGGTGCTGATTAGGATGATTGGCTTCACCTGCCGGGTGAGGCAGCATGACAGGATGTGGTGGCATCGGCAGGGGGACGTAACAGATGCAAAAAATAGAACATTAATCAATCAGTCTGTGTCTGAAGTCCAACCCTCCACAATTCAACACAAGATTTACACAAGCTTTACGCAGAAGTTCTATTTCCAGTACATTCCAGTTTGCAGCAAAACGCCATAGAAACAGGTCTGAGTTTCAAAATAAAAACTTTTGCTATACTTGCAAAAAAAAAAATGTCTAAGATTTTATTCTATATTTAAGGTGATGTGCCCATTCGATAAAATATATTAACACAGCATATAACACCAGTGACAAAGGGGTGGCAGGAAAAAAAACTCCTCTAGAACCTAGGGGGGATGAAGAGACGGACTACACACGCAACAGAGACTATGCAAACTAGCTAAGATGGAGTCTCAACACAACGCAAGGGAGACGCACCGCAGACGGGCCGGTGTAAATCAGGCGCTAGGAAGAGTGTGCTAATGTAGTCTGGAAAACCAGCAAACATTTTATTACAGCAGGTACCCTTTAAAGTCTCATAAATCTCAGAAAAGAATATGGCAAACATTTTTTAGAATGAGTCTGTTATTTGACATGTTGATAAAGTGAGACAAACACTGTTTAGTGAGAGAGTTTACTGGGAAGTCAATTGCACAGGTAAGTAGGATAGCTATTTTTACATAACTGGTCTAGTGATCATTTATTCATTGTTAAAGGTTACACAGTTGTTTTTGCGCACTTGTATTCCCATAAAGAATGAATAATACAGTACATAATTCTAAAGTTTATAGACCCTCATAATTTAATTCCTTCCCAACGGATATTTTTTTTCTCCATCTGTATTTTGTTTCTCATAACTTGTTGGCTTCAAGAGGTCCGCATTAATCCTGTTCTTTACCCACTCTGAAAAAGGCCACAACTCAATCAGTCTCCCCGCCTCGAGAACAGCTGAATTTAAAAAATGACTCCATGCCCAGAGCTGACAGCCCAAAGATGGAAAGAAAGGAATTAATCTAAGAAAAAGACTCAGAAATAAGAAAAAATAGGCGCGGGTGCTGCCAAATAGAAGGTTTTTCTGGATACAGAAACAATCTGTGTTTTCGGAGAATGCGGGGACAGCTGGGGTATGCTCAAAAATTATACACAAATGGAGCATTCCACCGTGCATGCTTGCGCATTCACTCACACACATATGGGTGTTTCATGAAAATGAGAGCTGGGAGAGAGTGGACGAAGGGATCAATCCATATTAGGCTCTAATCTGTATCACCCTGAGCTGACGCAGGCGCAGGGTTTGGGGTTTATAAACTGTTGTCAACATGTAATTCCACCTGGAGCGGGCCCAGGGAAACAAGGCACTGGATTTAGTTGTTAATATTCTGTAACACAGTGGTTCAGCACATACACTTGGTCTGTGGCATCTCCATTTAACAGTTAGCCAGTAGGTTCAGTGTTTGGCTGCTGAAGGGTGACAGAAATCTTTGGGAATTAGATGAGGTGAAAATATGAGAGGCAGAAAAAGCAGGAAAGAGGGGGATGAAAAGGCACATGATCTCCTTTGTGGCACTGGTTCACATCAGCTGTTTGAGATCAAACGAGGTCTATAAACGTGGATTATAAATGTTATAGTTAGAAAACAGATTATGCCTAAGTCATGACTGATTTGACAGGCAAAGAAATGGGCTCGAAATATCAAGGTCAAAAATAACCTGGTGAGCCTGTGGAGCAAAAAGTTTTTTGTACTTTTTTTTTCTTCAGGCACGATGTGAGCAACGAAGGACAGGGTACAACAGTATCACCTTTACATCATAAGTGAGTGCAACTTGCATTATCCATACAAATACTTCACGATACACTTAACACACTGCAATGGAACATTCCATTTTCATGACATCCCTGAAGGTGGTCGCATGAGCCTCAAGGGAACCACAAAACACACCTCCTGAGGTCCCTTTAAGATGTGGCCACACCTCTCTACAGCCCTCCACGGGACCGAGCAACCCAAAAACACCTATAAAGGACAACCTCTGTATAGGTGCATGTGAATAAGGCTTTCCTTTTATCATAAAAGGTCAAACAAAAGGCCAAAACAACAAATATTACAGATAGTTAAAAGCTCCAACTCATTTTAAAATTTAAAGTCTCACTCCAATCATCTTTTGATTTATGGTAAAAGTGTTCTAATGCTGCACACCTACTGGACAGTTGATGGACTGATGCCCCAGTCGCGAGGCAACCCCCGACAAACTTCATTTGTTGACCACATCATGGAAAACATGCATGATGTTGAGCGAGGAGCTTATGATTAAATGTGTTGGAGAGCTAGAGGTGCCGACAAGCATGTTGCCATGTCTAGGTTCACTAGAGTCTATGGTTAGAAGGAGGATTTTGAACTTGATTCTAGATTCAACTCAGAGCTAGTGAAGTGAAGCTAACACAGGAGTAACACAGCTGCTAACAATCTAGCTGCTGCATTTTGAACAAGCGGAAGACTTTTTTTTAAGAACTTTTAGGACATGCTTCTAGCAAAAAGTTACAGTAATTCGGCCCAGACATCACAAATCCATGGATGAGTTTTTCAGCATCACTTCTCGATAATATATTTCTGATCCTAAATATATTGTGTAGATGAAGAAATGCAGTTTTACAAGCCTGTGACATGTGAACCTCAAATGAGAAATCCTGGTCAAATAAAACCCCCAGGTTTTTAACTGTTGAATTGGAGACTATATTTACGCCATCCAGGGAGATTATCTGATCAGATAGAGCAGATCCTCTGATCACTATGTCATCATCTAGTCTCTGGAGTAAGATGCTGTGGTCTATTGTGTCAAAGGCTGCACTGAGGTCTAACAGAACCAGAAAAGAGATCAGTACTATTTCTGAGGGCAATAACAAGTCATTAGTGACTCTAACTAGTGCAGTTTCAGTACTATGGTGTGGTCTGAATCCTGACTGGAAATCTTCAAGGTGGCTATTATCCTGTAGGAGGCAATATAGCTGTTTAACTACAACTCTTTCCAGGATTTTTGACATAAAGAAGAGATTTGATATTGATCTATAGTTGGCCAGAATGCCAGGATCTAAACTGGGCTTTTTCAAAAGAGGTTTAACAACTGCTTATTTAAAAGACTGTGGCACATAACCTGTTTCTAAAGAGGGATTTATTAAAGTTAAAATGGATTCATTAATTAGGGGGATGGTTTCTCTAAAAAGTTTAGTGGGGATTGGGTCTAAGAGACACGTTTAGGTTGCGTTGGTTACGTTGATGGTTCAGCGAGTGTGTTGCTGAAAAGGGGGAGCAAACAAAGAAATACCCAGAAACAAGTTTTTAATCTTAATTATCTTTATATATGTCCTCCATCATGAGAAAAATTCTACAAGAACATGTTAAAAACACCCAAAGCACAATTTTCACTGGAGTGAGTCTTTAATTTTGTAAGGTTCATTTCTATTTCATCTCATTTCTATTTGGTTTACTGTCTGTCCTAAAACCCACAACAACATAACTAACATTGATCACTGTAATTTAAACAAGCTCAGTTAGTTACCGGCTCAGCTTTCCGTTCATATGTATTTCTATTCCGGGAGATGGTAGATGGCTTTAGTTTGAGCCAGGAGCTGAGTTGTCATTAGCGTGTCCCCAAATACACCCACCAGCTCTAATGATCCAAAAAACATGCCTGGCTGTGGCTGTGCATGAGTTGTTTGATGACCGTTAAAAAAAAAGTGTTGATTTGAAGAAAGATAGCTGCAGCAACATGTATGACTTTAGTGCAGTGACTGTTTTTCACTATAAAAGATGAAAAAGAATACAGTCAATGTGTGGGTCTATATTTCAGTTTCACCCTAAAGAGGAGTGAGCTCTTAACGTGCAACTAAGAAATTGACAGTCAGGGGACCCTTTGATGTCCTGCTTCTCCGGTTTTTCAGAGGATCTGGTTTCCATTGAGCATTTTCAATGAGCTCCATGTAAAAAAAATGATCTGTTTTTCATCATCTGAAAAAGGAGGCAGTTTCTCCTGAAACCAGGACCCAAAGTCAACTTTGATTCAATAAGCTGTGCATAAAAATTGACTGACAGGGCAAATCATTTCCTTTAAACATGATTAGAAAATACATGCCTGCTTTCATTTTTAGTCCTCCAAGAACACCTCTAATTGTTTGAGAGAGTCAAACAGTGTCTAAGCCAGTTAAGATTTATTATTAATTTAATATTGAACAAAAACTACATAAGTCTCAATGATTTCTTGACATAATATTTTAGATATTAAAGAAAAAGACAGACGTTTCCATAAGTCTGCAAAAAATATCACCTACTTTTTTGAGGATAGTAATGATGATGTTGATAGTAATTTATTTAGAACATAAAGTTTAAAAGGAAAAATGAGTCAAGAAAAACAAAACAAAAAAATCTCCCCTCTTTTTTTCTGAAGGTGCATCTCCTTTCTCTTTGCTGCAATATTGGCAATCGTGAAAAACGAAATGATTGTTGGAGGGAAAAATCTGGTGCAACAAACCATATTCAAACATAATGGTGCTTGAATGAAAGGAGGTGTGGGAAACAGGCCTGAGGAAAAAGGCTAGCAACTTGATGAAGACATGAACCATCTGAAGATCCAAGAGGGTCAAAGACAATGGTGCAACTTTGGAAGAGAAAAAGAAGTTTCTTTTAAGCTTCTGCAAAGACAATGGAAAATATGAAAAGATATATGAAATAGATATAAAAGATCATAATTTAACTTGAAAGCATGTTGTTTGGCTGGGGTTGTATTGAGGCTAATTGGGGATAGCAAATAGGTGATACAGGTTCATGACAGCCTTCTGACAGAACATTTGCGTCATATTTGAAGCAAATAATTTCTGTGTAAACTAAAGAAGAGTCAATCTCGGTGCAGCCCAAGTTGTTTATGTCATGAATCAAAAAACTATGTTGTTGGAGCAGGATCAAATATTAAAACAAGATAACTCTCCTCCAGAGAGTTTGCACTTTTTTAGAAAATCTCAAAGGACCATCAGCTCATAACATCAAGATAAAACAAACTCAATTTTTGCTGCAAGAAAATAATCCAAAGGCAATCAGCAAACATTTAATATTTGACTCAATATAAACAATAAATTAAGTTCTTTAAGTGGTCTAATGCAGGTTCCAAACCCCAGGGACACAGACCAATATCGGTCCGTGGGACTGTTGGCTGCAAAGTAAAAAACACGACCTAGATTTTTTCTATTTTTTTGTCTATAATCTGATTCTAAAGGAAGTTTTATTTTGGAAATCTACTGGATTCCCACCACAACATCTGGACACACTCTTGACGCATGTCAAGTCGCTCAGTCACATTCCAAAAATCCATCTACTACGTCCTTAAAGTGGTTTTAACATACATTTAACACTGGCCTTTAAATTAAAACCCAAAAACTTGCAAAGTTAATGAAAAACAAAAGTATTTTGAAAGTTTTCTCATAAAAGAGCCAGTTAGGAAACAGATTAACCTTTAGCTTCAAAATAAAAGCAAGCTGCATTTAGCAGACAAAAACCACCATTCTTTGCTTGAAATGGGGACATTTTTTTTTTGACAGTTGTTACCACACACCATGATATTTTAACTGGTATTTATTTATTTATTTAGTAGGGACAGCTATAACACAAAGTCATACAGCAGAGTAGCATTCCCATGCCCATATCATGATGCTTTTAGCAGGAGCTAGTTTGCAGCATTTGTCCCTAGATGGGCTTTTAATGCAGTAAAAGAAAAGCGATAAGATATAAAACAAAAATAGCTAACAAAAAATTTACATTAAATTATTTAAAACAGAAACTCATCAACTGGACAAAAAAAATACACCTGCACACATGGAAAAAATTGTTGGTACCCCTCAGTTAAAGAAGGAAAAACCCACAATTCTCACTGAAATCACTTGAAACTTACAAAAGTAACAATAAATAAAAATTTATTGAAAATTAAATAATCAAAATCAGCCATCACTTTTGAATTGCTGATTAACATAATTATTAAAAAAAACAAACTAATGAAACAGGCCTGGACAAAAATGATGGTACCCATAACTTAATATTTTGTTGCACAACCTTTTGAGACAATCACTGCAATGAAGCGATTTCTGTATTTGTCAATGAGCGTTCTGCAGCTGTCGACAGGTATTTTGGCCCACTCCTCATGAGCAAACTGCTCCAGTTGTCTCAGGTTTGATGGGTGTCTTCTCCAAATGGCATGTTTCAGCTCCTTCCACAGATGTTCAAAGGGATTCAGATCTGGGCTCATGGAAGCCACTTTAGAATAGTCCAACGCTTTTCTCTCAGGCATTCTTGGGTGTTTTTGGCTGTGTGTTTTGGATCGTTGTCCTGTTGGAAGACCCATGACCTGCGACTGAGACCAAGCTTTCTGACACAAGGCAGCACATTTCTCTCCAGAATGTCTTGATAGTCTACAGATTTCATTGTACCTTGCACACATTCAAGACACCCTGTGCCAGATGCAGCAAAGCAGCCCCAAAACATGACTGAGCCTCCTCCATGTTTCATCGTAGGGACAGTGTTCTTTTCTTCGTATGCTTGGTTTTTGAGTCTATGAACATAGAGTTGATGTACCTTACCAAAAAGCTCCAGTTTGGTCTCATCTGTCCAAAGGACATTCTCCCAGAAGCTTTGGGGCTTGTCAACATGCATTTTTGCAAATTCCAGTCTGGCATTTTTATGATTGTTATTCAGCAGAGGTGTCCTCCTTGGTTGTCTCCCATGAAGTCCACTTTGGCTCAAACAACGACGAATGGTGCGATCTGACACTGATGTACCTTGGCCTTGGAGTTCACCTTTAATTTCTTTGGAGGTTGTTCTGGGCTCTTTGGATACAATTGGAACGATCCGTCTCTTCAATTTGTCATCAATTTTCCTCTTGCGGCCACGTCCAGAGAGGTTGGCTACTGTCCCGTGGGTCTTGAGTGGGTCTGAATAATAAGAGCCACTGTTGTCACAGGAAGTTCAAGCTGTTTAGAGATGGTCTTATAGCCTTTACCTTTAAGATGTTTATCTATCATTTGTTTTCGGATGTCCTGGGACAATTCTCTCCTTCGCTTTCTGTTGTCCATGTTCAGTGTGGTACACACCTTTTCACCAAACAGCAGAGTGACTACTTGTCTCCCTTTAAATAGGCAGACTGACTGATTATGAGTTTGGTAACACCTGTGATGTCAATTAAAGGACACACCTGAGTTAATCATGTCAGTCTGGTCAAATAGTTTTCCATCTTTTATAGAGGTACCACCATTTTTGTCCAGGCCTGTTTCATTAGTTTGTTTTTTTAAATAATTATGTTAATCAGCAATTCAAAAGTGATGGCTGATTTTGATTATTTAATTTTCAATAAATTTTTATTTATTGTTACTTTTGTAAGTTTCAAGTGATTTCAGTGAGAATTGTGGGTTTTTCCTTCTTTAACTGAGGGGTACCAACAATTTTGTCCACGTGTGTAAACATACCTCACTCAAACATGAGCAACCCTGCTGCTGGTACAGCCAGGACTTTGTTTTTTAAAAAGACTAAGACTGGTCACAGATTTCAAATCAGCAGGGAGTGAGCTTTAGAGTCTTGTTCCCGTCACAGATAAAGCAGATTGAACAAACGAGGTTTCGCAAAAAGGAACATTGCAGTTTCCACTTAATGTTGCTCTGGTCTGCTGGAGCTGTCTGATTTATAAATAAAAGTGCTTAAAGGTGAAGGTGCTAATTCAAGTAAAAAAAAAAAATCATTTTTAAAAGACTAAAACTGATCTGAGAATGTTAAAATCTTGTATTTTAATAAAGTGGTGGAATTCCACTGGTTTTAAATCTAAAATCTTTTACACTTGATAATAGAGACTCTCCACAGGTTTGAGTGTGTTTGTGACCAAACAGTAACTCCATAAAACAGGTGGGAAAAGACCATTGAGTTTAGAAAGATTCAAGCACAATCAGAAGTCAGACATTTTCTTATGAGTTTGAAGCTATTAATGTTTTGCTTGGCAATTTTACATGTTTTTTGTATGACTTTTAAAACTTTAATTGAAATCCACAGTTATTCCAAGATATTTTTCTTGTTCGATCTGTTTCCCATTTGCAAAAACATGCAAATAATTATTTGAGGATTTTTTTATGGAGAAACATGTGCACTTTGATTCTTTTTTTTTTTTTTCTAGTATTGAGAGTAAAATAAGATTCGTCCAACCAAATGGATATATTTTTTAAGCTATTGGTTAACTTTTGACTGACTGTGCTGCAGTCTTTACCAGATTTTTTTTGCATGATATTCAGCAACCAGTTGTTAATGTTACGGGGATGCTTCTAATAAAGTTGTTGGATTCTTGTTTTTTATTGTCTTTAAAAAAATAACAGTTTCTGTGACGTTTTACTTTTTTTTTTTTTTCTGTCGTGGCTTATAAGTCGGATAAGACTGAAGTTGTCTTCTGATTTTGTAGCTTCAAGAGTTCCAGATTGCAGGAAAAATGATCAAATTTTAATGATTCCGACACAAAATCTAGTGTGAAGAATAACGTTTAAAACAGCTGCCGATATTTTACAAAGGAAAATAAACTTTACCCTCAAAGGTTAGGAAACTGGAAGCTAAAAGAAATCGTGTGTCAGCTTCAGCTGGTCTTTGAAAATATAGTTTGACATTAAATGGGTCCGTGGCCTGAAAAGGGTGGGGACAACTGATCTAGTGAATACTCAGGATTGAATTTGCTAAACTGAGTGCCAGGTATCTCTACCGGATGTGGCACAGCAGGTGGAATAGGGTCAAGAAAAGTAAAAAGGTCCATTCTAGGCAATAAGTGAAGTCACACTGAAAAGATTTTTGAAAATTAACTAAAGCAGTGCTGTGCGATGAGAAAGTGAGAAAGTATATTTTGTGCTGCTTCAGCAAACCAGGACGTCCATAAAATTAACAGGATCAAGCAGACTCTAAGTCTTACATGAAAGTGAGAGAAACTGAGAATATTTACACAATTTTCAAAATAAAACACCACGTCTGCAACTTTGCACGTTGTCCTCTGGTAAACTTGTGATTAGAAGTTGCATTAAGATTTACAAATTAACCTTATTTGAGGTGGATTTAAAAGGAAAAAGCCTAACGACAGTAACAGTCCTTGGAAATCAGTTTTCCTGTTCCTTTAAGTAAGAAGTGGTACAAAGAGTCAAATCAGAAAAACAACAATAAGAGAATCAGCATAACAGCAGATGCATAGTATCCTTATATGCCTTTGCATCTCTAGGGCCATACCATCATCCACTTTTCACTCTTGCAACGCCTCATCACTCCTGTCACTGCGAAAAAGGAGTATCCAAAGTGCACCACATGCAGAATTTGAAAGAGGGAGGAGGCATTAAATATTCTTTTTGATTGCATATCCAGCTGCATATTCTCACAAAGGGGTTTTGCTTTTAACTGAATATGCTGTACACAAGCACTTTGCAGTTTTACAAATATTTTTCCCCTGGCAATGTCTCAGCCCACTGGTGGTTTAATACATAATCTTTCCTAACAATCCAACGACTAGATCTACCAAGCAGTGGGCGGGAGGCTGCCACCTCTACAAAGGGAATCATTGACTCTACTAAGCTGTTTGCAAAAGAATAAACTGTTGGATCACAAACAAATGTATGTGAGTTCTTTGTAGACTGTATCACTCACCATTACAAGAAGTGACCTTTCTCTATAAGGCTCGGTTGGTACATTTTACTAGCTCCAAATGCTAAGTACTAATTATGGTTAAGGAAACATCTCACAGGGGAGTTCTGCAGCTCTCACCCCAGGTTTCATTTTTAAAAAGTCTGTTTTCTTATCATTAGACCTCACTCTGAAAACTCATTAAGACCAGAGATCAAAGAATGAGGCGGCGGGCCTGCAAACTGGACACTGTTGGCTATTTCCATTTACGCGTGGCTATTTTGGCTTTAAACGTATGTACATTCAAATTCTAGCGAAGATTTCTTCTTTAATCATGTCAGAGTTTTGACACCCGTGAGCAGCTGCACACTGGGACGTCTTACAACTGAAAATAAAAGTTTATGCAGACCTCTGAAACAGAAGAACTCAAGAAACATTTTAGATGTCCAATGGATTTCATACACTTTGTATTTAGACTTTACTCTGGTCATTTACAAGAAGTTTCAGATAATCAAGTGTTTTTGACAAGTGTTTTCTATTTGCTTTATCTTTTTATATTGTACTTGTCTCTAATGCAATATAAAAAAAACGTCTTTTTCTTAAGACATTATTCCTATTATCAGGCCCAATTTTACATTGGACCTTCTGCTCATCAATTATATTCATATTAACTATCTGTAATTACTTGGACAACTATTTTATGACCATAAGTTAAAATAATTGTGCAGCGTATTGTGCTTCTTGAACCTAAATGAAAGATTGCTAGTCAAATATGTACTTATTTATTAAATGTAAAATTATGTTTATTTAATTTCAGAAACTTTTTTTGTTCTCAGTTTGAACATAATCTGTGAGTTCTGGTCTCTGAGGTTTACATTCCAGTTAAGTAACGCTTTAAAGTTTAGGTAAAGTTGGTTGTCACATTTTAATTTTCCAATTACATTTTTGTATTTATTTTTCCCAATTGCATTATTAGACCCTCTCTTCCAAGGTTTTAAGCCAAAATAAACTTTCTTTATTAAATGTGCCATAGATTATGTTTTCAAGACAGCTGAAAACAAAGTTCTTATTTGTTGTTCATGAAATACAAAAAGCCTCAAACACCAAAATGTCTTTTAAAGTGTAAAAATGAATATTTATTGTGTTGACTCTGTTCATTTAAGAAAAAGCTACTCTGTACATATGAAGTTCTTTCCGTCAGTGGTGTAAGGATTGAATACTTTGATATTTGTGATGTTTCGTTGGTTTTCAATCGTGTTTGGTTTTCTTGTGTCAGTCACACAGGTTTTGGTTGTCAATAATCCATCTGTCTTGATTTGAGTTTCAGGAACTCCAGTGCATTTGAGTCTCTAGTTTTCCATTCTTCATTGTCCTGTTCACGTTTCAAACCTGGTCTTCTGCATTTTGGGTCCTACCATCTAATCCTGGCAAGTGGTTTGTATTATTGCCCCACCCCTGAGTTTGTGAAACTCTACTATGAAACGTTTTTTCATAATAAAACATTTTGGCTCAGATGACATTTCAGGATGTAAAACAGACACTAAAACCACTCCAGTTCAGAAGATAGGTTTTGCATGGTAATAATGTATCTATTTATTCACAGGAGAAAGTTTTAAGACCGAAAAGGATTTTCAATCCACCAGCAAGCAGGATTTTGCACTTAACATGAATGATGCAGGTTCAGCGCAAAAATCAAAAACTGAGTTCCGTCCCCAAAGAAGAGATCTCTGAAGTTCTCAGAAAGAAAAAACAGGAATGCTGTTTAAATGCAGAAAATTTCACAACCGCAGAGTGATGCAGTAGTGTCTGTGCAGTGAGGACAGTCAACACAAAAAATAAACAAGTCTGATGGTTTTTTTGGAACAAAAACATCCCCAAAAGAACTCATTAAAACTAGGGATGTTTCACTTTCCTAAGTCAGCACTGTAGTGGGAGCAAAGACTGATTTTTGGAGGAAAAGGAGTCAGAATTTTGTAAAAACTACACTTCAATTACATTAAAGAGCAAGGATGGAAAGAAAAACTTTTGCTTAACAATTGTGAGCAAAGTCAAATAAAATAGTTCCATTTACATCATCTCCTGGTTTTTGACTTAAAACTCTGTGTTACTCCACTGTTCAGTCATGTGAAGTAGTAACAGGGGATAGTTATGGGATCTACTTCTGAAGCATAAAATGTGTTAATTTTTCCATCTTCTGTTTAAAAGGGAGAACTCCTGAATTAAGTATGTCCATTTTCAATTTCACCACATCAGGACAGAAATAATGCTTGACATATATATTTAAAAATAAAAACCTTCTAAAGCAAAATTCCTTCAAAACTCACTCCATTGAGAATTGTGTTTTTGGAGTCGCTTGAGAAAGAGCAAATTTGTGATGTAGAAAATACAGTAGGTTGGCTGCAAGGTCCCTGCTCCGAGCTCTTAGCGACGCGTCATCTGTCCCGCCCAAAACTCGAAGGCAAATTTCTAGCAAACTACTGTCTCTGCAGAAACTATGTCCTAGAAAACAGCACAGGTTTCGTTTTTTTTTAGCTAAAACAGCATAATCATAATGAAAAAACCACTGGGGATACTTTTAAAATAGATTTAGATGATCACAGTGGGACTTTAAAGAATGAAAATCCAAAAGTTTTGGTGCTTTAGTTCAAATAACACACGTAGGTCGATATTTTTTTTTTTTTTTTATTCCAAGGCTTAGTAAAAAGTGGAGCAATGCAGATCCAGGAAGAGCATATAACAATTTGACCATTGACAGTGCCCAGTCTTTTCCTTTGTGCTCTTTGCAGATGATGAAAGATGATGAAACAACCTTCTCATCAAGGGAGCTACTTGATCGACCATGAATGACCATGTCACAGCCAACAATGCATTTCCTGTGTCTGTCTTTTCACCTTTAGGCAAACACACACAAAAAACGCACTTGTTTAGACACGTACATATTCATATTCATCAGTGAAGGACCTCTGTCAGGCCAGCAGGTGATGTCTGCCCACATTTACTGCCATTATATCTGAGTAAAGCTGGAATGGATGAGCCATAAATGAGCGAGCGATCACTTGTGTTTATGTCACAATCACTTGCTCAAATTTGCTTGATCTACAAACATCTCCACATTGAGACATCAGTCTTTCATTTAAAGACCCACTCTGTTCCTCTTTTGAGTGATTTTAAAAGCATCTCAGTGGTCTTTTAATGATGCCGTTTTTAGCCAAAAACCTTTTGTATTCTGCAACGTTTTTTCTGCAGTACAGCAGAATTGGCAGGGTGCAACCCAGCCCCCCTTTCCCATCACTAATATCTGAGAGCTTTCTCTTCACACGCTCTCCTGCTAGCTTACAGTCCCTCACACCCCCAGTTTAACATTACTTGGGCAACAAAAATGGCAAGCATTATCGGAGCTGTCCAGCCGTACAGTTTTGAGCCAGATGCCATCTCAGACGATAAAAACGAAACCGTACATGGATCTAGAATGGAGTGAAGCAGGGATCTTTTGGGATTTGCTACCTCACTTATACGATCTTTTTCAAACAACAGTTTTTGTGTGCTCCTGATTCACAATTTGAATAAAGAAATACTCATAAATGCAATTTGGAGCTTACTTTTCTTTATATATTGTTATATATTTGTTAAAAACACATTTTTTTTTTAAATTGGAGTAGATCTTTAAAAAGCATAATTGAATACTGATGGACTAAAATTTTACGAAATCATGCTGGTATCAGTGCATGTGAGCCTGTTCCATCTGCGCCTTGTGCAGCAGGCTGCAGGAAAGCGCAGTGTTTTACGTCGGGGTCTGTTTTTGTGCCAATTAAAAAGGCATTTATATCCATCTTAGTGCCTGAGCTGAGGTGCTGAAATGCTCCAAGGTTCCACGTTGCCATCTTTTCTACATGCCAAGGCAAACTAGGTTACTCTGTTGACATCAAAATGTTTATTTCAGCACATCAGAGCTAAAGCAGCCTAAACAGCCCGATGGATGTCATAGGAGCTCAACAGATGTAGCTTCCATCGCTAAATCAGCTCTTGGAAAGTTGTCAACACAGCTCTGTCAGAACTGCTGCTCTTCATCTTTGTCTGTTTTTAAACTTTTTTTTTCTTGTTTTCCTTTTTAGTGTTTGCTCGCTGACTCCACAAGAGATAATGAGGATGATATGCTGCTTTGTGTTTTGTATTTTTTTGCATATTTGTGTGTGGCTTTTTCCCATGATGCAATACACACTGATGCTAAAGAGGAGTACTTTCCAGTGTTTTTTTACACAGTGAATGTGTCTTAGTGCAAATGAGTGTGTTCAAAGAACATTCTGTGGACAGAGTA
Source organism: Oryzias celebensis (assembly GCA_014656515.1). Taxonomy (NCBI): domain Eukaryota; kingdom Metazoa; phylum Chordata; class Actinopteri; order Beloniformes; family Adrianichthyidae; genus Oryzias; species Oryzias celebensis. The sequence continues at coordinate 7,741,680 of BNCR01000012.1, forward strand.
ATACTTTTAAGTGCTCAATTAGAAGAGTGTTTTTGTTGTTTTCCTTTTGTTTTCCAGATTGTTGGTGTATTTCTTGTAGGACAAGGTAAAAAAAAACTGTCAGTATGAAGAAAGACACGTCCATTTGTCTTATTTACCTTCTCTGAAGAGGTGATGGTGTGGTGCACTTTCATCTCTTAAAATCTGTCAATTACAAGAATGATGCGAAAGTTCTAATTCATTCAAAAGGCATTTTTAAATCATTTCACTGCAGTGTCGGTTTGATTCAAATAATGTGTAAGACATGGAAACTTCATCTGGTCACTTATTTCTTTACGTTTTGGGTCATTTTTTTAAGATTGCTGTGTTTGCCGCTTTTGCCTGATGTGATATTACCAAACATTTCCACAAACATATGGTTTGGTGGGACAAATAATTATTAAATTATTATATCCTATGTTGTGAAAATGGTTGCTAAAAACATTTTTATTTTTCTGCATCCAAAATGCACAAGCCTGGAATATCTGTGAAGACCTCATTCATTTCAGATTGATCTATGGCTGACAAAGTTTTTAAGAAGTTTATCTGGGATTTGTTTTTAAGAGAAAGAGATTTTGCTTCTTACCCAAGAGGCCTTCTCAAATAGAATTGAGAGATAGGATTGAGAAAGCTTCTAGAATATAAGAGGCAACTTAAAAACTAAGCACAAACCTTGTGTTGTTGAAGATCTCATTACAGGTGTATTCAGATTGGAAACATTTTGCTTGTTAAAGTGACCTAGAGTTAGTTTCCCCGATAATCCAGAACATATGTCCAGTCTGAATACACTCAAGTGGACTCTGGTCCGGGATCAGGAATCGCTTTTGGACTTAGTAACAGTCTGTTTCCAACCGGACTGAGGTTCGATTTGGTCAGCAAATCCTTGAAATGTGGACAGATTAATGCAGGCTCATTAAAACAATTTGAGAAAAAAACCCTGTAAAATAAACACCTCACGTGGATACTGACGTTCAAAATTGGTTAATGAAATATAAAGTTTGTAGAAGTGAACTATATTTACAAGGATTGCAAAGTGTAGGACTTCCATTATTTTTTCTCTGGTTGCTTTGCCCCGCCCTCATAATTCCTGGCCAATGTCTGAAGAGATCTTTAGTCATGTGGTTTTGTTTACAAGCTTTCCAAACAAATATGTACTTAAATGAAGAAATAAACATGTCAAGAAGAATGACATGTTTGTGGTTTAAGTTCAGGCTGGTTAGTTGATAACATGCATCAAGCTCCAGCTCCTGTTTATTTCAAACTGATCTCAATCAGGAAGTCAAAGGTTATTTTTTTTTTTATGTAGTTTGGTTTGAAGACACCACCAGCCCAGTATGAAATTATAGGAAACGTTTGAAGAACTTTGAAGAGGTGCCATCAAAGTCCAGTAGCAATAGAAAAGCTGCGATGTGGAGAAATGAAGCTCCAGATGTAGCAGATCACACTCGGCCTCTAAGACGTGTTTTTGCAAGAACTAAAATCAAGGACTGCTCGATTGTAGCAGGACTGTCAGACAATTTTAATCTCTTATTTTCATGAGAATATCAAGATAGCAAAGTGCTTCCCTTAAACTCAGTTTAGCTAGTTTGATTGGAACTTTCATTTTTCTGGATTATTTGAATAATTGAAGAAGCTTCTTAAGCAAAAGAGAAACGATCTGTAAACCATAGAAGGCAGGGCTACATCATTGGCTTTGACAGACGGCTCCACTTTCCTTCTCATTAAATTTCATAACATGCTGGCCAGCAAACACAGAGCAATATAAACATCCACGAGGACTGATGCCTTTGTCCATCCAGCATATGTAAGAGCGTTCATATTTTACCCCGAGTGAACCTTCGGCTTCTCTTGAGGGAAATTTTCAATTTTTTAATCTGCCAGGTGAAGTCCGCTTGCCTCTTATTTGATCCGTTTGCCATTTTGTGGTTGGGATGCTTTGTGTACTAATCCTTTAGAAGTGAAATTAAAGTTGCTGAAAGGAGTTTAGACTGAGCCAAAACAACGAGAAAGGTTCAACGTTTAGACCTGCCACAGGTTCCTTATCCAGGCTGGGTTTCATCCTCTGTCTGCTCTCCTTTTATTAAGATGAGTTTATTTTAGTTTCCTCACACACGGACACACATTACAGTCAGGTGGATTACAGCTCGTAAATTTCCCACAGGAACAAATGGAAGAGTGTGTGTGTTTATCTGTCAATCTGTGTTAGCTCTGCGATAGACTGGCAACATGTCCAGGGCTTTCCCTGCCTTCTGCAGAACGTTCTGCTGGAGTTGGAGCCCAGCATTTCCACTAATAACTTTAAAGCTTTTCTTTTCATTAAAGTTAAAGACAGTGCCTTTTTCAGCTTCAGTTCTTTAACTATATCTTAGTGCTCAAGTTGTGTATTTTCTAAGTATTCGCTTGCATGTTTTAGGGCATGTGAATTCTGCAACATAAAATTAAACTATTAAAATCCTTTTGATAGCATCATGTTCACCACATTCAGATCATGGATGCTTGTCCTTTTGGCCTTTTTGTGTCTTTTTTTGTTTTTTTACTGTAATTTGCAAATTATAACATTGTTCTGCTTTTTTAAAACACATGGCAAATATTTAAAATGCTATAAAAGCAGATTTTTTTACTGCTACAAGTTAAGCAACAGAAACCATTTAACTTTAAATAATTGTATCAATTTAAAAAAAAAACTTGCTGCACAGTGTTTTCACACATCTTTGATCAATTTTAATAGATCCTGTTTATTTATATGTTGTTTTTTCCAGGAAGCTCCTCAGAGTGAATGGCTTCTTTTAAAACACATTTTTTAACATTCAATTTTTTACATTTTTTTTTTATAATTCTTGACTTTCTAGAACTGTTTTTGTTTTCCATTTAACTTGACATTTTTTAATTTTATATTGTCCTTTTTATATTATCCACAATCATTTGGCTTTTCCTTAACACGGCTTGATACATACTGTTTCTGTTTTATAACATTTTTATTAAGCATTCAAAGTTCATTCAAAGTATATTTCACTTTATTTAGTTAATTTTGCATTCACTTCTATGATCTTTTGGACATTGTTTGCAATTTTTTAGCATTTTGCTTTTTTTAAACTTTCTGAAAGTTATTTCATATTTAGCATGTGCTCTGACACGTTTAGCAGTTTACATTGGATTTTGATATTTTTTTGGTTTTTTTCAGTGAGAATATCTTTTATTTAGCTAATTTTGCATAAATCGTCCAAAAGTTGTGTGAGTTGTGCCTGTTTGTCTTGATTTTCTTTCAATATATTTCTTGATTTTGGTCTTCAATTTAGTTAATCGTCATCAGTGTTTTTTAGGCGTCTGTGGTTTTCAGAATGTCATTGTCAGGTCATTTGTTTTGTAATGCATTTAATGTTACTTAGGTCATGGGTCAAGTTTCTTTATTAAAGTTTGTTTCTGCAATCATGCCAGATCTCCTGCATTTATGGTCCTACATCACCAGATCAGACAAATATACGTTATTTTTTTTAATTTAACAAGATTTAGCTTTGCTTTACCAACATCACAACTTTTCAGATATTTAATCAAATAAAATAAAATCAAGCCTTTTTTATTATATAAAAAAGGAAGCAGCTAAAAGCACTTTACAACCATCTGTTTTTAGATTAAGCGTTAAAAAAGAGAAGACAAACAAAATAAAGAATTAAAATAAAACCAACCCACTCACAATTAATACAGTATTGTATGAACACATAGAATGAATAATGAATACATAAAATGATGCATAGCGGTACAAAGTATTCAGTTTGAAAGTTTTAGTTTTAAGCAATGACTTTTTTTTCTATTTGTGTTGTTGTTGTGTTCCAGTTGCTACCGCTAATTCATCATTTAGGAGTTTGCATGTTTCTTTTAATGTTGCCTAGGTTTCAGCATTCTCAAACCAAGAGTTTTTACAATGAGCATCAATACATTTGAAGAAAGCTATTCATATTTAAAGAAAAAAGACATTAGTTAACCCTAAAAAATAATGGTTTGTGCTATATATTTGTTGCTATTGAGTGGCAAATATATTTTTAATTCTCTTTTAGAGTTGCTTATATTTATAGTCAAATATTCATTAAACTCTCTGGTCTTCACGCTGGGTGCAAGTTTTTCCACTCTTGCATCAATTTAGTGCACAATAAGAATGTACTCTGAAATATGCAGAACGAGAACAGAGTTTTGCAACTTTTTTTATGCTAAAATGCATGAAATGAATAAACATGCATATATTTTACTCTTGATATCTGACTAATTGAGCAACAAAAAAATACTCCAACATTTATGGATCAAGCAGACTCCCTGGAATGCCTGAATACTGCTTGTAATACTTGTAATTTGTCCCGTCCCACTTAACTTACTCACAGATCCTGTTATTTAACAGCATTTTGTGGATTTTGAAATGGAACAGTTAAATGCATGCTCCATGTTGGAGAAGATTTGGAGCCAGCAGCGCAGCTTCCCCTCCCCTGCCTTTCACCCTGGAGTTGGTATGAACTAGGGTGACACCCACAGACCAGACTGTCTCCCTCTGCACCTTGTTCATGACTGCTTCTGTCAAAACCAGGCAGAACCAGTGTGAATAGACACTGACTCATCCCAGTCAGCCGACATTTTCACTGACAACACCTGCCAGTCCAACTGACCAGATTAACACTCTGAAACTGAGTGATGAGTCGTGTGAGGGAGCAGTCGCAGGCAGGGCAGACTCTTTTCACTTCTGTTTTAAAAAACCGGGATGCTAAAACTTCCAGACGGACACAAGAGAGAAAAAGTGACATTGAAGCAGAACCCTGGAACCCCATTAAATGTCTCCGACCCGCTGAGCAGTACAAAGAGAATGATAAACACTGACATTTACCACTTTGAAGGGTTCTCAAAGAGGGATAACAATCCAAGGAACTGAATTAGTTTACTGTGCGACCAAAGAACAGGGTTGTTCTGCACACCGCTTTCCCATCCCCAGCCTTGAGTTCACCTCTCAGACCGAGGACGCCTGCTGTCCTCAGTGACTCCAGCGGCTAATGGAGGTGCAAGATAGCAAGTGGTCAAGTCTCACTGTGAACCCCTGCGGCTGCGCTCATTTAAAGCTCTTTGACCTCTTTACCCTTCCCTCAGAGTTAAATGTCAATCAGGAGCACCGAAAGGGCTGAGAATGAGCGATGGAGGGTCTCGCCAACAAGATAGGTCAATCCCACCAATTTAAAACACCACAAACAACAGGGAGTTTAAAGAGTGAGACCTTCACAGTCATAGAAAAGAACATTTCTGAAAGGCAAGCAGCTTTCTTTAGCCTGGGCCTCCGCCCTGTAGTGCTTTAAAGAATAATGCAACAATAACTGTGTCAGCACATTAATAATTTCTGACTTTAAGTGTTTATGCATCTGCAAATGTGAATATACACTTACTGCCTTTGACGTGGGGTTCCGGTGCTTAAGGACCTTTAACAATAAAGGAAAGGATTTGATTTACGATAATGTTTTTATGTCAGAAGACAAAATAAGCTTTAAATTGAATCAACTAATTATTTCTGGTAATATAAAAGTGTAATCTGCCGGCCCTTCATGTCAGGTGTTATGAGCTTCAGTCTTAAGACTTTGAATGCAACAAAACAGGTGTAGAAACTTAGCTATTCAGTAAACAGACAGTTTTATTGTTCTATGTCATATAGATTGATAAAAGCATCTTTTAAAGTTTACTCATTTCTTTTTTAGTTAACATGGTGGAATTAGCATTTCATCAACGTTTGATTTTTTTGTTTTTAACAGAACTGGAATACTTTCCACAGCTGAAAACACTTTTCCGTCCATATTGCAGTTGAAAAAAGTCTAGATTGTTGTAGTAAATTTGTGTCTTTTCTGGTTTGTAGGCACCTCTTCCATGAGATTTTGGAAATGAATCATCGCTCTGATCCGAGTTTCTTTTTGTCAAATGTATACACAGGACAGAAGAGAGGATGCAACACTGTTGGTTTTTCCACTTAGCTGTCAGCAACCTTCCACATCTCATTTCCCCACCCTTGTGAACCACGATGTGTTTGTTGAATGCTCTTCTGGAGTTCTCCATTTTGTTCTAGCTTTGTTATGACCTAGATATCACCCTTTGTTCGATGTCTTTCTACATGCAAATAATCCCATTATTGATGCCAGTAGTTGCTGTCCTTTGTCATTTTCATTGAGAAAAGCATCGTTTAAAGAGCCTTCTGTAATGTAGAAAAAGGACTTTGGTTGTTTTGATGATTTCCTCCCATTGTTCCCGGTTAAACGCATCTAGGCTTTTAAGCCTCACTAATTCCACCCCACTTTCTCCAACTCTCACGTGTGTGATGGAAAAGGGGTCTGACCGCTGGTCAAGGTTAACAGAACCTTAGACCGTGTTTGAGACTCACATCACACGCACACCATCAAAGGGATCAAACACTTTTCTTCTCCCAGCTGCTGCCACTGAAAGCAAAACTGCCTTGGTTCTTCTTTTGTTGTCCAATCTTCTTCCAGTCCACAGGATACCCAATCTGAGTCTAAGCCCAGTTTGAAGCTCCTCAAAGTGTACATGTATGAAACTTCTCCGATTCATTATACATTCCCAACCATAAAAAAACACATTGTTTGAAGCTTGCCCTCTGCAAGCATCATCTGCTCCCATTTAGTCACACGTTAAGCAAAAGAATGACGATGTTCTGAGAGCATTTTAAATCAAAGCTTGAGGGGATTAGTTAATTTTTTTTTTTCATGTTTCAAACTTTCCCCTATAAAGTGAAAACCAGCTGAACTTTAACAGGAAATCTCATGTCGAGAAATACTTTCTAACACTAATACATTTTTTTCAGTTGCATTTATTGGCACTTTCTTTAACCCTATATAAATGTGGAAATAAAACACAACTGGGTGCAGAAGGTAGGGCTTTACAGGTATCAGAGACCCTCAAATCATCAACACACAAGTGAGATGCAAAAGATAACATGTGGTTCGTGAGCACCACCCTGTGGTGGAATGTGGAACAGCAGTTCGTGTTTGACGCAAAAGGATGAGTACCCTAAGTATGTTGCTGTAAACAGTTTGTACATTTTTTTCACTTCATTCAAAAGCATTAAGTGCAATATATATATATATATATATAATATTAGCTTTGTTTTTATTGGATTTTGACTTAAAGAAATGATACATCAGTGTGAGGCTGTCCAATTTTAGTTTTTTCTTAAATTTATAGACAGAAAAATATACATTTCTCCCAAAAAAAGCAAATGTATAGGATTTTCCATTGATCTATGACTCTGAAACAGATATATTTGACCATGTGATCTCACAGCTCTGTTTCTAGCAGCTTGATTTCTAAGAGTGGACTGCATGTGCTACATGTGTTCTTGTTGTTTTTAACATGTTCTCATGGCATTTTTCTCATGATAGAGGACACATATCACAAAAATTATGTCTAAAATTGCATTTCTTTATTCAAGTATTTATTTATATTATAGTATTTCTTTATTCAGAGACAATGTCCTAGGAAAAAACAGTTTAGTATAATTAAAAAGACTGCTGGGAGCACTTTTCAAAAAAATTAAAAGATGATTGTAGTGCGTCTTCTACCAAACACAGAGAGTCTGGAGACTTTAAGTCCGAGTGCACCTTGTTTTCGTTTCAATAGTCAATGCTGCTATTTGAAGCGGTGGATCAGCAATCCACCAATCAAGTGGTGGTTGAAGGTAGGAATGGTCCAAGCAGCAAAAGCAGTTGCAGAGGCAAAACCTTTAAAGAGTTAGAGGAGGCCATGAAGAGGGAATATTGCCACAAAGAACTCTGGGAAACATTTTAGCATCTCAGGAGCAATTCTCTACCAACGTTTTCTACAGTGCAAACGGTGGGTTTTTTCCTCAACTGTAGACATCATTGAAGGTGGAAGAAATACTTTGAGAATCTCCGCCAACATGTTCTCTGTTGAGGATGCAGAGGGAGGCAGGATATTACTAAGCTGAAGTCAAAGAAGTTTTCAAAAAGCTCCTCAGTATTCTGTGGGAGATGCTTTGGGAATATGAGGTGAGGCCCCTACTAAAGGTCTCAGTAAAACCAGATCAGAATCTGTTCATCATTTTTTATGGACAGAATTTCTAGGTGCTGTCAGAGGTTGGAGGGAGTCTGTTTTTTTGGACTGCAGAATTTCATTTCTGCTTTTTGCAGTGGATGATGTTATGCTGGCTTCTTCAAACCAGGGCCTTCAGTAAACCCTGGGGTGTTTGGGAGTTGGCTGGAATAAGAATTAGCACCTTCAAGTCAGGGGCCATGGTTCTCAAACTGGGGATTTTCCCTCTACAAGGAGGTGGAGAGCTCCTGCCCACAGTGAAAGAGTTTAATGGGACTTTTTCCCTGAGTTAGGGAAGGATGCATGAGATTGTCATGCAGGTTGGTGCAGCTGATGCAGTGATGCGGTCGCTGTATCTGTTAAAGTGAGCATAGCCCAAAGGTAAAGCTCGCGATTTTTAGGTCAATCTAAATTACTGCCCTCACTTGTGGTTATTAGCTTGGTGTCATGACTGCAGGATAAGATCCTTGATGAAAGCGGCTAAAAGGAGTTTGCTATGCAGGGCGGCCTGGTGCTCCCTTAGAGATAGGGCGAGGAGCTCAGTCACCCGGGAGGAGCTGGAAGTAGAGACACTGTTCCTCAAGAGAAACTACTTGAGGTGACTGGAATCTCTTTTGGATGCCTACGAGACGCCTCCCTGGGGAGGCATTCCAGGCATGTCACACCAGGAGGAGGCCCTGGGGGAAGACCCAGGAAGCGCTGAAGGGACGATGTCTCTCAGCTGGCCTGGGAGCGCCTCAGGGCCCCCCTCTGGCAGAACTGGAGCAACTTTCTGTGGAGAGGGAGGTCTGGGCATTTCAGTTTAGACTGTTGCCTTCAGAAAAACAGAAAAAAGTGGATGGATGGACAGACTGACTGACCAGAGAGCAAAAGCACAGAGGGCATTAAGAAGGTTCAACCCCTCTTTATTGAGGGTTCATCTTTTAAAATCAGATTTCCAGCTTGTTACACCCATAAGTGCACTCTGAACACTCGGAGGAGCATGCCTCTCACTGAAAATTCAATCAGGGGTCATTTAAATTTAGAAATATATAACTTGAACAGCACATGTTTATGATCTGTGACTTAAATTATATTTTATTCAATTTTCAAATAAATGTTAATGACAACAATTTTGACTTTTCATTTGATTGTATCTAATTTTCTTTTACTTGCTGTTTTAATATTTAATTTAATATGAAAATTCTGTGATTCTATTGTGTGAATTCACCTATTAATTTGTTTTGGTCTGTTGGTGAACATGCACACATACATACACACGCACAAACACATTCAACACACACATACATACACAGTGTTGGTTAAGTTGCTTCTAAAAAATAATTGATTACTTAGTTACTGGATCAAAATTGTAACTGACTTACTTTACCCATTATTTATTTGAAAAAGTAATTCACTACTCGTTACTTTACTTTACTTTTTTCCACTTATATACAAATTCTCAAGGGAAGAACAGCTTCACACAAACAAGATGCTCTTGTCTTTCATTTAACAGGGCTCCTGTGAAAAATAGATTAATTTTAACAGGACTTCTGTGGTTTAATAGAGGTACATTTAAAAAAAAACTGCTGTGTGTCAACCAAACTATGCACACACCACCACCACCACCTCTGCAGGGCGCATTAAGCACAAACTCATATTGACCACTAGTCACGTGCAGCAAAGAGATATAAATAAACTAAGACGGAGTGAAATATTATAGAAAAAAACAGCAGCGACTGTGACTGCAGCAATGAGTGTATGTCTGTACTTTGACCGACCCCCATTTCTCTGCGCACCTGCGCACATGCACCAAGTACTCCATTTTTTACTTTATTTTTTATTAATCTCTGTTTCGTTTCATTTAACAGAGAGAAAATGTTAGAGCAACACAAAACCAAAGTAACGAAGTAACTGGGTTTCTATTGTTCAGTAATTGTAATTAATAACTGAAGTTTGAATTGTAATTCATGATGTCACTCCATTACTGAACAAAAGTAATTAAATTACAGTAATTTGTTACTTTGTAATCTGTTACCCTCAACACTGATTACATACATACACATTAAAATATATTTAATTTCATTGTTTTATGGTAAACTTTCCTGCCGAGCAATTGTGAATGTGGCTTGACTTTCAGTATCATTTAAAAATCTGAGTTTCTGCATTTCCTTAACTCATTCTTTGTGTTCTAGTTAGTATTTACTTCCTGTCAATTGTTCCAATCTATTTTTGTTGGTAATCATCACAGCTGCTGCTAATTTCTTGCTATAATCTGTCTGTGATTACCTCCGTTTTCTGTGTTCTTTGTTTGTGTGTCTGTGTTTGTTCGTGTCTGTTTTTGGCTCACATTGTTCTTAATCTGACTCATTCATTTTTATTGCTTTTTTTTTATTCGTTTAAAACAGTTTTTCAACTAAAAAAAATTTTTTTTTCCTTGGCGGTCTCTGATCTTTTGCACCCTTGGCCTTAATCAATTACGTCTATTTGGACAAGCTAATAAAGGGAATATTTAAAAACACAAAATATGCACAGATCTAAAACATTTAAATTTTGCTATTTTTATTAATTCAAAATAGATCTACCAACTTTAAGCATGTCAAGAACAAACAGCAGACTGTTAAGGCTTTATGCTTGATGTTTAACATCCCAAGAGGTTAAAAACTAAAAATAATTATAAAAGAATGCACTACTCTGTTAAATTGAAGTTGATTATATATGTTTTCTGTTGTTTCGGTGACGAATAACTTTGCATACTGTACCATAGCAGTCCAGCAATCTGTAAGGAGTTAAAAAAGATCAGTTTTTTTGTGTTTTACAAAGGGTCTGTAAATGTGATTCAAGTGCAGAACTCTCAGTAAGAGTCAAAGTAGAAGTAAAATCCAAAATACAGATAAGACCAACAGAAAAGACATTATGGGAAGTAAAGACACAGTAAATAAAGAACATTTGTGTGAGTTCAGTCAAAATACTTAATGAGGTTTATTCAAATACATCTTGTCTTGTCTCACATGTTGAGGCAATGCAAATATTGGTTATAAAAAATAGATCTTTAATTTTTAAAAAATCTATCTATATTTTATTGATTTTTTTCAGGAAAAAAACACTGCTTGTAGTAAGTTTTAATGTATGTATTGCAAAATTGTATTATCAAAAGTTTAAGGTTTGCATAGTTTAAGTCACTAGTTGAAAATTGTTATTGTTTTAAGACATTTTGTTTGATAGAAATTGGAAATATCTGTAATCAAAACATGCTAAATCAAAAATTAAACAAAAACGTGTGAATACAAACCAAAGTGATTTGGAATTTGGCAATGATACCCAGCTCTTTATTGCACATTATCTATATCTGTATGCATGTAATTTAACCATGAGCATTGTCCATTTAGGAATATTGTGACTCCAAAGTACAGGAGAGAGGGCGAGAAAAGAAAAAGTTCTAAGACATACTTTAAATTGTTATTTTGGTGTGTGTGAAATATTTTAAATAAAATTACATTTGAGATTAGTCACACAAAGTTTTTGACAAAGATTTTTATGATAGCAATCAGGTCAAATTAGGCACTAAAAGCAAAAAAAACCTCAAATCAATATACCTATTTATGTATTTTTTTTGTCAAATTGAAATTTCACTTTTCGCACAAGAAATATAAACGCACTGGACTCTAGTTAGGAGGAAATGACTATGTAAACATCACTTCACCTCCAGTAAGCAAAAGATGATAATGAAGATAGAAGACATTGAAGACGGAATATAATAAGGGGGAATTCCACAGGGGAAAACAACCTACTAACTGATTGGCATGGTGGTGAGAGAGTCATGCTTTGGGCTTCTGTTGGCAGGAGTCACCATAGGGAGAGAAGAAATCTGACTCAACTGAAAACGGGCTTCATTTTTCCATTATCTTTAGGGTGTAAAACAAAGAAAACAAGAAAGATTTAGGAGTTTTATTCTGAAAACAAAGAACCCAAGTGGAAAAAAAGTTAACTTGGATTTGTTTCTTAAAAGCAAATGGAAAATAATAAAAGCAAATGATGTTTTCATTGTTTATCAATGTCGAAATCGTTAACTTCATTTCCATGAGGAGCTTTTCAAAACTTGGAATTCCACTGTATCATGCCCTGACTAGTTCGCTGCTGCCTGGCAGTTCATTGTCTTCATTCTTTGGCTTTTAAGACCGCTCCAGGGAAGGCATTTCAGTCTTTGCACACAGACACTGAGACACACATGCCTCCTCCTCACAGCACACAAACAAGTACTTTGCACTTGTTATAAGGGAGTGCTTTCTGCTGTGCAAGCAACACACCAAGTTTTCAGCTATAACAACAGCCAACGTAAATATGACTCTCAAGGCCTCGGTTTTATGACTAATTAAAACAGCTGATGAGGTGGGCCACACAGGGTTTGGGAGTAGAATGGGACAATACATAATAAAGGAGTTTGAATGATGAATCTTTTCTATTCATGACAAGATGACTCATAGAGTCACAGTTGTATCTATTTTTTTTGTTTTTTACATTTTGTACTTTATTGTCGAGAGACATAAGCTTGTGCAAAAATAGTGGTAGTAGTAAAATAATGGTCAGCCTATATAATAAAGCACATTAAAGCAAATGTTAGTCTGCTTTTCTTTTTTATTTCCTTTTTTTCCTGGCATTCAAACCAATTATGGTTGGATAAAAGTACATGAGAACAAAGCTTCAAAATTCTATTCAAACTGCTGGGTGAGCTTTTTTCTTAAATGAGTCGAAACCTTTTGTGTGTTTCTTTTGTGTTTTCAGGATCAAACTGGAGTGGGCTTTTCTATCAAAGCCATCTGATGTCAATTATGACCAAAATGTACATTAAGCAAAACACCAATGAGAGGAATTATTGTTGATAGTCAGTGCTGAAAATTCTTGGAGAAGCAGAACCAACAAGTTTATTATTTAAATTTGCATCTGGGAAGTTTCCTGTCGCACATAGAAAACAGAAAATATGTTTTATGTGCATATTCCAGAAATGTTGCATATCCCAGTTCTTTTTTTATTTGTTGTTGTTATTATGCCTTGTGTGTGTGCGAAGTCTCTGTCAGTAGGAAAAGTGATTTATAAATAAAGTTTCATTTGAAAAAAAAAGTCTAGCAAAAATAAAGACTGGATAAAAGTAAATGTTCCCTCATTTGGCTTTGGAGGTTAAAAAAATTCAAGTTTCAACTCTGAACAGAAATAAAAACACGCCCATCTTTTTGTGACAGATTGCTGTGACTCATTCCTGGCGAAAGGGGGCGCTGTTACACAGGCAGACTGCCCTAAGCCCGACCGTCGGTTCAGGGCATTATCTGGAGTGTGTGGGGTGTGCATTTGTGTGTATGTATGCAGTGAAAATTACCCCGGAGACGAACAAGGTTTTTTTTTACCGTACCAATGTGTGTGGCCCGTAAATCTACACTGTTGTATTCTGCGGAATCCTCGGACAGACGCAAAAGTAGATCCAAAATGAGGGAATAATCGGAGGATACGCGGGGTGAAGCTCGACTGCAGCTACCGTTTCGTTGAACTGCAAGTGGGATCCCAGCTGCTGGCTACGAAAATGTCGAGAAAAATAGAAAGCAAGCACGGTAAGACCCGCCGGCGATTCTAGCAACACAGCTGTTTCTTGTTTTTGTTTTCTGGTACACCGTAAATGGTGTTCCTACAAACGGGCCGCGGATGGAGCGAATGTGGGATCCGCGGAGAAGTCCACAGGCAATGCGAGGTTCCAGATAGGACTGGATGGATGTGTCCGGTCTAAGTGGCGGTTTAATTTGGGCCTCGCGGATCGTTACCCGGTTAAAATAAAGGGTCACGGTACGGGCGAGCAGACATTTCAACGGGAAGTGTGTAGCCGGTTCGTCTGGACACAAAAACTGGGAAGGTGTCGCCAACCTGACGTGGGAAAATCACCGGCTTTTTCGCCCTTTCTGATTTCTAGTCCCCTCTGTGTTGTGATTTGGCTGTTTGGAAGCATCCTCGAACGCCAAGGAACACATCTTGAGCTGCGTACGCCAAGATTAAACCGTTAAAAGCTCTTCGGGGAAGTGATTTATGGGTACAGAAACTGCTCTGTGTTTTGGCAACCACGATTTAGGACACGTTTATGGGGGCAGCTAACAGCTAAAGGTTAGCTTTTCATTGGCTAGCGTTAGCTTCCCTGATTCCCACTACGGCGGAGTTGTACCGCGTTCACGCCCAAGACCGCGCGCGTGTGTGTTTGTGTTGTATTGATTTTGGCTTTGCGCACGTGGCACATATTCTTTAATTAAAGAAGAACCTTTTTATTCTCTATGTAAATGGACGTTTCAGACACGTCTCTGGAGGCGACACCGACACGCGTGAGGGGTCTTGAGTGCGTCTTTGCGTGGAAACTTTACACCCGCCAGCTATACTTGCATCCCATTCCGCCAGCTGTCTCCCTGCTTAGCTTCACGCGGAGGTTTCCTGCGGGAAAAGGACACGGACCAGCGCGCGCGCGCAGTCTCCGAGGGGAGGGGAGGGAGTGTCATCCTCCAGAAGCCCAGTCATTCCTCACGGGCGTATAAGTTTCCGACTCTCTTCGTGTCTTGCAGACAGATGACTTCATATGCTAGAAGAAAACTCAGCTTCTATTGACTTTTTTTTAAACCTCATCATCGTTTTTGAGTGTGTTGTTATTTTCCTCTCAGTGGTGTTTACAGGGTCACTGTTATCACATGCACAGCAATCCTGAAAATATTCCCAAAGATATTTGCGGCCACAAAAACACATAACTCTCTGAACCATCACACTTCTAACCATAATTAGTAAATATGATTATATGAATTCCTGTTCGGGTCACAGAATGTGTTGGAATGAGGAATGGGTTACAAATACACACAGCAGGGACAGAGTTCCTTTTAGCACAGATCCCTGTTCTTAGTGAAAATATTAAGATTTTAAGCAATTGTTTTGTTGAAGTGGTCACCATAGCACTAAGTTTGAGTGGCTTTATCGCTGTGTACACTTGGGGGAAAGGCTCTGTTTGGAGAGTTACAGCCAGATGATCTGGCTGCAACAACATGCTTCCAAATCACCATGGTTACGCTGTCCTAAAGTCCCCTGACTTTTCCTCTCTAGGGATGTAAACACCTTCAGTGTATGCAGAAGGTTGTCTTTAAAAAAATCCCCCCCGCCATTCCACTTTTGCCAGGACATCAAACCCCGATTTATCCGTTTGAGTTTTGAATCCAATTGTCTGTATGACTTCATCGCTGAACTGGAACGCAAAAACAGATTCAACATCTGGTGCTTCTGGCTCAACACCCACAGCAGCTGACAGGAAAACTTGCATCTTCCTATTTTACATCTGGGAAAAAGAACTGGGTGGAGAAAAAAAGAAAAGTTGTTGATTTCTTAAAATTATTTTTTTCTACTTTATCCCATTTATGAGAACTGAACCAAGTGAGTGTGACGTCACCCATAGAAAAAACCTCAAAATGAGGTCGATTCAATCAACATTTTTTTTCGCGATATCAACGGCACCATGATGCAACCATTGACTGTACGTATAGAACTGGACAGAGCAGGTGTGACGTCACCTATTGAAAATACCGTACCTCTGGCTCCATCGAAATGAAGCTAATTCAGATGCATTTTTACGCATTATGGGCATGTTGAAGCCAGACAACAGTGATTGGTCTGAGTCAACATTTCTATGGCAACTATTGCCGCCATTCATTAGTAAGCTTGTTTGAAGTCCACACCCCTTCCACTGAAAGTGGGCTCGGGAGAATCTGTCTTATTAAACGTTCGAAGTGGGGGCCAGCGGGAACCCACATGCTTTTATCAAGGCATCTGATTGGTCAATTTAATAGTTAGGATAAAGAAAAAATATGGAACAAAAAATTAGCAACCAGAAATGGTCAGTAAGCAGTGATTGGTCACAATTGGTCTGAGTCATCATTGCTATGTCAAACACTCTAACCAATCAGGAGTGAGCTTGCTGGAAGTTGGACTCTGAATAATCAGTCAAACTTTTAGAATATGAGACCACAAACTTTTATTGAGGCTTCTGATTGGCCAGTTTATAACTTGAATAACTTTCACTTCAGAAAAAAACAGGATTAGCAAGTGCATGTTAAAAAATGGCAACAGGGCAGGAATAGTTATTCTGCCAAATATAATGACTGAGTTATAGCAGTTTATTTCTCAATAGAAGTTTATGGGGTTTGGGGTTCTTGGAACCAGCAGGTACTTCCGATTTGGAATGCCAAGGAGGAGGAATCACTCATTCCAGTTCTCTTGTACAGTCAATGTTTTATCCCCAGACTTGGTATATTGTGTTGTTTTGACTTAGTGGCCATGCACACCCTGACTTAAAGATGTGACATATAAATTTCAATTGGTGGACTTGCTAGTTTTTGGTGTTTTTTTTTTTTTCTCTTAACTTTGTCACTTTGACTATAGACCTTTTTATATAGTTAAAAAAAGGGTACAACTGATATAATTGCATAGGTTGGTAAGTTGTATAGGATTTTTGTTAAGTTGGTAGAATATAAAATCAAATTTTCCTTAATTTTCAAAGGGAAACCTTTGTATTTGCATTATTTTTGCAATTTTTAAAAACTCAACTAATGCTTTATAGCCACAAACACATTGGCAGAAACTAAACAAAACATTTCTGTTTTGATTCAGTGTAATTCACTCTGGGATGCACAAAACCTCAACTTTAAAAAAAAACAGTTTCAAGGGATTAGGAATTGTTCTGGTGCGCACCGGAACCTTGTGTTGTTCTTTTTTAGCTGCGTTTTTGTTAGAGCCTTTGGCAGGGATTATTTTTGGCAACAAGGCCTACAGGGTTTCATCTTATTACATTAATATTACGCTAGTTTGTTTATTGTTGAAACTGGAAAAATGATGTTACCCCGCAGCAGCAACATTCCTCACTCCATGCACATAGATGCACAAAAACAACTAATGCTTCTTTGTCTTGTTTTACAATAAAGCAGGTTAGACATGGGATTCTTCTCTTAACAAGCCTTTAAAGCGGGTTCATACTCTGTAAGAAGCAAGATGTTTTGTCTTGTACTGCTGCAACACATAAGTGACATCATTTTTGTCTTGCAGCTCCACATAGTTTCTATCGTATGTTTCTGACACACATCACTATAGCCAAACCTCTCGAGCTTTTTCATCCATTTTTAAACTTTGTAGATTTTGTTATACTTCTGAATCACAAAGCGATGCTCTTTGCTTACATGGCCCACTGTCTTTGCTCCAGTTTTGCTCTTTTTTTTTCCCCCACTAAGTGATTTGTTTGCATGTCTTTTGGAAGTGAACAGCACCAGGGTTCATTTGCTCATAAACGGAGACTTCAAATTTCCAAGCTAACTAAGGCTCGACTGTTTGGTCCACCCCGGAGTTTAATTTTATCCTATACCTTTCCTAAACAAAACAAACTCATGGATTAAAATACCTCCTTGTTTATGTTGCTATGCTGCTATAACACAAGTGTGCTGTTTTTCACCAATACAGCACTCTTTTCAGACGTCCCTGTCCTACTTTCTGCTGATTACATAGATCGAGTGTTTTCTACCAGTAGGAAGCAGTGGGAAAAAGCACAGCATCAGCCCTTGAGAACTTGAGTTTAAAATCACTGATGTAGTGTGTATACACTTAGCTCTATTATGTAAAGCTTTCTATATTCATTTGTTAGGTTATTCTGGCACAGCGGAAGAGCTGGGAATTAATCATTGTTTTTTGAATGGAGATTGACTGACTACCCCAAAACAGTCTTACCACACTTGTCTTTAAATAGATGTGTATGTTAACAATTTTTGTAAATCTTTTAGAAGCTTGGTCATTTCTGTATGCCTTAGCTACTCCAAACGTTTTAAATTTGTCCTGAAGACACAACAGGCCCTGGTATGTTGTTACTGGTTCAACGTTTTGGCTGCTGCATGGTGTTTTATAATTAGCTTGTGGTCTCTTTCTGACTGGACAGTCCATAGTAGCAACCAGCCGCAGAAGAACTGATCCATCAGTTGCTTATTTTAGAGTCCACCCCCTAGCATGCTATTAAGCTTGTTTTTGTTTTGTTTAGCTTATAAAAAAGTTTGTAATGCAATAAAAAATTGTTTTCCGTCTAAGAATTCGCAGACACAACACTGAAGAATAAGTTATTAAAACGACTTGGTGTTTGTGAAGTGATGAATGCTCAGACTTTAATATCTTTTTGTGTTATGTACAGAAATAGCAAACCCTGCATGCCTTAGTCACCAGAACTCTGAGCAAGAGCTAAAGTAGTTCTGATTACAAAAGGTTTCCGTGGATAATTTGGTCTACCCACATTGCTGATGAGTGATCCCACTGTTGCACAGAGCAAGCCATGAGTCCCAGTTTGACATGCTGCAACTTTGAGGTTTGATGGGAGCAGGCAGTTACCCCTCCCTTTACCACAGAAAAAAGAGGCCTGCTCTTCCCATATAAGTTTTGCTGTGTTGTAAAAAACATTTTTTTTTATTTGTGCATGGGAAGGCGAAAGAAAAGAAGGAGGGGAAACAGGAGAGAGAAAGCAAGGTTTAGCTCATTAGGGTATTCAGGTAGATAAGAGGATGGATTACACGTTTGATACAGACTGGGGAGAAACAATCAATAGGAAGCGGAAGGCTGTATCTATGAAACCAACCAGGGGATTTTTGTTGCATGAATATTTTCAAGGATGTTTCATATTTTGGCATCTTCTTCAAAATCTTCTGAGGAACTAAAGAACAACAGATACGATTGCTGTTTGGAAATGCCTGTGATTGAATAGAAGATTTTTATGTATATATTTGCAGGGTGGATTTATTTTTTAACCTCCGTCTGTAATTTGTTCACTTCAATATTTTTGGATTATGCTTCGTTTGCCTTCACTCCTGTGTGCTGGCCTATATGCTGGGTCATTTATTTCCATGGGTTCCATGGCTGGCCTTCCCATTTCGTCATGACTGAATATGTCACTAAACCCTGAAAACTTTGGTTTGGAGTTTCTCCACTATTGACGCCTCCTTTTTTTTACCATTTTAAAATATATGTATTTTTAGAAACTACTGTGTTTTAAGGATACTTGTCAGTTCCTCTTTGTTGGAGCTATTTGTGGATCTTTCTCAAGTGTTGTGTCAAGAAAGAATGATCACAAGAACGTGATGTGTGACTAATTCTCAGCACTTCCTCTGAGTGATGGCTGTTCATCTCTGGGCTTGATCAAGAAATCCAAGCATTCTGAAAGTGACAGCTTCAGTGTTTGCTGGAAAGGTATCAACCTGAGTCTCTTTGATGGGCAATATAAGCGGGAGGAGTCAGGTGTCAGAGGACACAGACTTCTCTCTGCATGATGAGGACACAGGTAAGGACAACTTTACTGTATTAGTGTGTATTGTAGATAAGATTGTGTTACTGTCCTAACATGGGAGTGTGTTTATTCCCTTTTAAAGCATATTCAGGACTTTGTTTAGAGCTGCTATTTGGGAGTTTTGTGTAAAATGGACTCACTGGCAGATTGAAATGCAGGGGACATTCTTGCTGGGGTTTTGGTGTTGTGTGGCTTTATGCAAAGTTCTCATTTACTCCTCTAAAGCAATGGGTGGACCCAGCTAAAAGTGGCTTCACTGCAGGTCCCATAGCTTTCCATCAAAAGTCCCATCGTTGGCTTGTTGCGTTTGAAAACGGTAGAAACCAAAGCAGTCCCGGCTCATCAGGTGAGGCTTTGTCTGTGCGCCTGGATGCTGATGCTTTGATCTTGTTGCACAATACCAAAGAATGCATTTGATGCATGCACTCCCCGCTCAGCTTCACCACAGTAGCTGAACATGTTTGTCGACCCACATATAGATGTTAATATTGTAGGATTTATCAATGTTTGTTATGGCTATGGACTTCCTTTATTATGTTGTGAAGTGATTCACCCCTGGTGAGCTCGAGCACGTAAAACCTTCTTAATTAAGGTAGTTGAGTTCATCATTGGGTAATTACACAGTGGTGAGGGCCATAATATGTTGTTTTGGAAACAGAGTCCATAGGGTGCTTACTAGGAAGAATCTGTGCATTTCTTCGCTGCAAAGTCAGCATTTGTTATGGTTTTGTCTGCAAAGTTTGCATTACAAGTTTACAAAAAAGTTTACATTTGCATTTACATTTTTTCTATGAAGTTTATCTCTAAATATTTATATTTAACTTTTACTAAACAATGGGAGGATCGGCACATCTTGGTTCCTCATTAGGCAGATAACAACTGAAAAGAAGACAGTGTATCGTATGGTTGACGAACAAAAATGCTGTTAGGATACAAAATAAGTATCTAACCGACACACGCACACACATATACACTGTGATAGCTCTCAACTTTTCATCCATAATCACAATACATTTACGAAACAAATTCAATCAAATCATGGGACATAGATATTATAGAAAAAGACAAAACAAACAAATGAAACACAAACAGACCAATATATTTGTTATTAAATGACAAAAGACGTTTATGAATAAGATAAATTCATTTAAAAATGATCAGTGCTCTAAATGTTTTCTGAAAATAAAATTATCTTTAATGTTTAAAAAATTCTCCTATTCGTTCAAAAACTCTGAAATCGCGCCGTGTTGTCTATGTTTTGCTTAAAGTTATCACACAGTTCCCTTGCTAGCAATGAAAGTAATTCTGCTTTAGAAATTTGAATGGAAATCAGGAGATTTCCGCACAGCTTTAATGAAGCTGAAAAATGTGTTTAACCACAAAGAAAACATCAATTTGAATCATAATTTAGAAGAAAATCTGAAAAGAAAATTACTTTTTTAGTTCTGGGGGAATCAAACCTACAATCTTCCAATCAGGGTTCGACCGCCCTACCGCTGCACCACGGCCGCTCCACTTTCAATTTGTGTGTAGTGTGTTAAGCCTTTTTGTTTTTATCTTTGTATTTTCTATTTTCATTTTAGTAGGTTCTTGTTACAGGATGAAAGATACAACATTTCTTCTCTGCATTTCATAAACCAACAATGATTGAAATAAAATCTTAGCATAGGACTAGTGTTTCATAAATGGGCTGTTAAACATCAGTGGATCTTGCACAAAAATAGTTTACTATAATTTAAATTTATTGCGACCATAACGTAGAAGTGTTCCTCAAATTATTGTAATTGTGGCTCGTGGATACTGCTGTTGCTACTCTGTCTTTTTTATAATTACACTGTTCTTATCTAAGAGCATAGTTTCTTGGAGAGAATTTACACCAGGGTTACTGATTTTCTTGAACTTACTCGCGATTTAAAAAAAAAAAAAAAGAAGCACATACAGACAGACACATGCTTTCATACACTGATGTGCTACTATCCAATATCCTAACCATGCTGCCAGGAACTTGCAATCTTCTGATCAGAGGCCAACCGCTCTACCTCTGTGCTACCTTTGCATAGAGAATGACTGTAGTGGATGTTCTGAAGTTGCTGTTGAAGTTGAAATTACTTGTCAGCAAAGCATTTCTGTTTTTAAGGAAGACAATGTGATTTTTGTGGCAAAAAAATGAGTTGTCCAATGATTTATTATCCTTATATGACACCAAACAGTAAATATTAAACCTGCATAAAGATAATGTCACTGACAAAACCTCCAGCTCTGTGGACAGACTGAGTCTTTATTTTTGATCGTGCCAGTCGTTTGCTGACCCACTTCTTTTTGGATGTCTGTCTTTGTGCATCCTTAAAGGATAAATGAGATGTAAAAATCCAAGGGACAATTTTGAAAAGTGTCAGTTTATGGGGTTTGGAGTAAGATGAAATACTTTTACTTAAATACTAGAAGAACTTTGACAGTTTTTTACAAAAAAAATTATGTAGTTTTCTAGGACATAGTTTCTGCAGAGCAGCAGAATTTCATTAAAAAATGAGCCTCTGGCTTGTTGGTGGGGATATTAGCGCATAGCGACCTCGCCCACCTCCTCGTCGCTGAAAGCTCAGAGCAGGAACCTGGTATTTACCTATAGTGTACTGTATTTTCTACATCACTTTGTCTGCTCTTAATTCCCATTGATCTGAAGTAAGACTCTGAAATCTAACTTTGTGCTTAATTTTCCTAATACATGGTCCCCATCATCATAAAAAAATCACAAGAAGATGTTATAAACACCAAAAATGCCAATTTCCTTTGAGTGAGTCTTTAAATATAGAACAGAAGCCATAAAATAATGTGATTTTGTGGCGCTTGTCTTGACATAAAACTGAAGTGTTCCTAGTGTACACTATGAGCCATAAGTATGAAATATTTTGTCAGATTGACCGGCACTTTTTCAAATGATTACCTCCTTTGTTATCTTTACATGTTGTAGTTTGTACTATGCTAGGTGGCTTGTTTTATCCATTGAAGACTTTACTTTTTCTTATTTATTTTTGCAAGTCACTGGCTCTCACAATTTGCTTTATTTTGGAGGAGAATTGAGGAGTAATTGATTTGTGGGTAATAAAATAACTGCACATGAATCCTGGTAAAATTTGTGTTTGTGGACACACAAACTGGACCAGTTTACGCCATGGTTTACATGGAGCTGACTGTTTCCTGGTTAACACGTCTAAGAAACAGCTACATCAGGGCAGCGTTTTATTTCTTTTTACACCCCAGAGAGCATATGCCTGAGGCATGGATATTTTTGCTCACAGAGTTGGGACTCTTGCTGCTTGTCTGTGATGCTTTCAAGAATTAACACCAGAGGATTGATGATGTGGATAACAATGACTCTATCTGAGTTGTATAGATTTTTTTAAATCTACAAACTCATATTTTAAAATTAAAATTGAGCATTTAGTCTCATTGTTTGTTGCTTCTGTCTTTTTAGGGCGCTGTGGAAATGATGGAAAATTTTGTCTGCCGTGTGTATATTTGTATTTCTGGACGGAAAGCGATGTGTGACGTCTGTCAGTCCTGTCCAATGCAGCGTTTGTGTTTGAGTATCAGGAGAATGACAAGCAGCCCACTGTACAGACAAATGAACTTTGTACAGCCCTCTAACATGACGAGAGTGGTACCACTTCTCACTGCTTAAGGCCATTTACTGCTGTTTATGCGTCTGCCTCTCTCCCTATCTGAGTCTTGCTCTCAGCAGTGAAGTGATTGGTTCTCTTATGGCTTTTTGTCTGTGTAAGATCAGTCTCCTATTTCAAGTACTTCGTACTGCCTGTTTGCCTTTTGCACTCTTGCCAAGCAGCTGCTGTTTGCTAAGAACTCTGAATTTATAGAACAGATTGCAGCATTTTTTCCTTCTGTATCTTTTCTGATGTTGCTTGATTTTAGAGATACTGACAAGCTTGATATTTATAGCCCGTTGTGGATCTTTAAAGTGTTGATTTCACTCAAGGTGAACTGAGACCTGCCAGGCAGTGTGCTCTCTGTCTACTAAAAGATTCAGCTCAGAAAGCAAAGCTTTAAATGGAATGCTAAAACATGCAGCAACCCACTGTAGCCAGAAGGTCACCTGAAGGTTCAGACTTCTTTGAGCCAGTCTGTGTTGCTTGGTTTATGATGCAGTGACCTTCTTTGCCTCGTTCTAGTTTCTGACAACGTGCATGTCTGGAGAGGCCTATTGAGAGAGGCAAACTGTTGCATTGGAGAGCACGGGAGGAAGAAGTGGTAAGTCCAGGCTACATTAGGCTGTGAAGAGGGAGTGACTCTGGAGTCTGAATGATGGAGACAAGGGACAGGAAATCATACCAGCAGCTTCGGCGTCAGTAGGGAAGGAACGGGAGGGGTACCCTGGAGGGTGTGTATACTTGTGTTGTGTGATTTCTTGTTTGCATCCTGCAAACGTGACCAACCTTTTAATGACACTTTCCCAAATGTCTTCACACTCTTTAGACTTAACAGCATCTTTAGTCATTTATTGGTTTTATGCCATCAATGGAACTCACAACCAGTTTGCTTTTTAGTACTTATAAAGGCTTTTAAGCTATGGTACTTTGTTGCAAACAAGTTATGGCAGGCACTACTGTGAAATTAATGCAAAGTATTATTCACAATTCACACCTATGTAGCTGCATCGTATATCAACAGTGTCAGGTCAGATGCAATGAACTGCTTTCTGTCATAGTCAGTTGTGCAACTCTCACTGGGAACACCATACATCTTTCTTCCAAAGAACTCTCAATGACGCATTTAGTGGTCTGTATCTCATCACAAAGAAATATTAGTCAATGGATTTCTTCCATACCAGTATTTAAAGTAAGAGGACACTCACTGATAAATTAAAGTGAAGCAGCCAGTTTTCTTTTTCCTGCTCTTTCTGGTCAGTGCATGTTTTTGGTAGAACTACTGTTTTTTTCCCAGCTAGCTCGTTTGGCAAGTGTGAATACAAAGAAAATCTGGGGAACAAATGTCAAAAATGTACACAAAGGACCATATTTTTCAGACTTTAATGTGCACCATATTATAAGGTGCAATATCAGTTTATGGCGAATGTACGGCCTATTTTTCCTACATAAGATGTACTGGTTTTAAGTCACATTAGGCGAAACAGAACGGTCAGAGTAAGTGTAGATAACCCCACTACTCAGAACACCTAGAGGGGCAAGGAGGCAAACAATTGGTCAGAGGAGTTTCATGGGAAGTTTTTCCTCATGCACCTTTTATCTGCAATAAGCAGCCTTTGCAGATACGACATGATAAATAAATCAAACTTGATTCATAATATCTCTCAAATTTGTTCAATTGTAGCACATTACGTACTAAACAACACAGATTTTTTTCATTCATTATGCTGTAGCACAGTACTGTCCTCTGACTACAATATCCATACTGTTAACACTCAACCAGGCGGTTTCGGCTTCATAGTTTATCAAAGTTGTACTGAACCATTTTGTCAGATTTTTTAGTGCTGTGTTCAACAGAAATTTGGTTCCAGGTTAGTAAGCACAACTAGAATTCATATTTTAAGAAAATCTGCTTTCTAAAGCGCACTGTCAATTTTTAGGAAAATTAATGGATTTTCGGTGAGGTAA
This sequence comes from Oryzias celebensis, assembly GCA_014656515.1. Classification (NCBI taxonomy): domain Eukaryota; kingdom Metazoa; phylum Chordata; class Actinopteri; order Beloniformes; family Adrianichthyidae; genus Oryzias; species Oryzias celebensis. The sequence goes on from BNCR01000012.1 coordinate 7,766,748, forward strand.
ATTATGATCCACTAGATCTAGTGTGAAAGCACCCTTAAATACAGATCATTGGTTCATCATCAGATCCTCTTTGTCTTGGCTAAATAAAGCAAGCATTTTGTAGCCATTTTGAACTAATTGAAAATGTATGAAAGGGAAGCATAATTTTATGCAGAGGTTAAATTTATGACTAATGCAGCTGACTTTCAGCTCTTAACCTTCCTTTCTTCAGCTGACTGCGTTTCAAGGAGCTTTATTGTCTTCCTCTGCATTTGGTTGTGGTTGAATAGTCTCAGAACATCTTTGTATAGTCATCGGTTCTACTTCTCAACAATGATGCTAATGTGTGGCCACTGTACATAGGACAACTGAGTCAACCAGACCTCAGGGCTCAGTGGTTAGCTTTCAATACAACCTCAATGAAGTATTGTGCAAAGTGCTCCCGTGATTTAGTTCCATTAGCTTGCCCGGTGCTCGTAATGAGATGTCGACCTATATTGAATTCATCGGATTTTCACTACCGCTGCCAGTGTCAGGATTATTCGAACACACACATAATAGTGTAGAGGTCAGTCACAGCCCATAGCCAGTGCAGTGTGATGTGATGCATAATACATTTCTTTAAAAAAAATTGTTTTCATTTTTTGTCAAAACTACAGAACCATCTTTGTGAAAGAATTTCTTTCAGTCGCAGCTTGCTTTCCTCCAGGGAGGGTTAATATGGCAGCTTAGCCACCAAAAGTGATGATACATTTTTTAGCTGTTCCGCTTTTCTGAAATATTCTGGAAAAAGTGCAGACCTATTCAAAGAATTTGGTATTGCCCATAAGCCTATGTTGACTTGAAAAAAAGGAAATATGTGGGTACAAACAAAAGCAGCAGCACGACTGAACCACACGCCAAAGTAAAATCGCTGCCCAGTAGACCCAAACAAAGATTACAAATGGAGTTTACAATACAGAGCTTTGTTTACTCCCTACTTTCACAAAGGAGACATTGAGGTTTGAAACTTGTAAAAAATCATCAACATAAAGGTCCTGATGGAAGAAATCTGTGTGCAGACACCTCGTTTAAGACCACAAGCACTCTTACTGTAAATCTGCACCAAACTGGTTTGTGTTCTTTATTGCTTTATCGACAATGGAAGATTTACTTTTGATTGTATAATTATAAAAATTCATGCTATACAGAAACATGTTTGCAACAAAATTACATTTTGAATCCGTTTGTTATTGAAACACTTGTCATTTGAGTCTTTTTGCATATTTTTGTGTTTCTGCAATAACACTCATAAATCAGTTTTGTTAAAAAAAGTAAAACAATTTCCTACATGCTAGTCTTTATTTCCCTTTAGTACATACCAATGAAATATAGACTAAAGTGAGATGGCTTCTGTGATTATCCTTAATTTAAAAAAAAAGCTTTGTTTTAAATAGTGCAGTTCTGTCTTTTGTAAAGAATTGATGGGCAGTCTGACCCACTGCCCTCAATATAGTCATGACATTTGCCACGTTTCTTTTTGTGCAGTCTGTAATTAAGTTACTTTGCATAGTCTGCTCTAAGGTGTAGTTAAGCTAAATTTAGTTTTTATATGTCCGTGCTGATTATTGTTTGTTGCAGCGTCACATTAGTGCCAAATTTGGAAAGTTGACAAAACGGGAAAGTGTGTTACAGAACATTTTAGGATCTGGCGTGTTTTTGTGGCCTTCTTCTACAGCATAGATGGTCTTTTCTCTGCGGATGTGCCATGTCAGTCTTGGTCTGCTGTCTGTTTCCATGCAACCCACGCTGCAGAGCACCTCCATCTTCACAATATTTACTCCTGACCAGTGACCCATCGCTGTTGTTGGAGCTTTGCTTTCCAAAATGGACATACGGAAAAATATGTGGGAAAGCTGTTAAATACCTGCTTAGCTTGAGGTTATATCAAACATAGAAAAGACTTAATATGAGTTTGTCAGTGTGTTTTTAAACACACAAACAGAATTGTTGTATAGGCACTTAGAGGATGGGTCAGTTGGCTGTTTGTAGCCACTTTCTGACTCCTTCTCAGCATCACTTCTGGACATCACTGGTTGTCTTAGTATCTGTTACTGTACACTGTTAGGTATCATCTCTGTAAGTCTTATTTGAAAGTAACTTGATTAAAAATGTCAGTGTTGGAGGTCTATTATTTTTCAAAGTTCAAATTTCTTTTTAAAATGTTGATGTTAACCAATACAAACCAATTCACCTTTGACAGTGACCCTATTTTTCGGAGTCTCTCTAGAGTGTATTGCAGCAGCCAAAAAAAGCACAATAAGGATGAAAAAATCATATATAAGTCACGTTTTGGGACGAATTTCTTTAACAAAATACTGGATCGGAAACAGACATTTTAATCTTGAAAGACAAATTATAACAGAGTAAATAACTATAATAATAGTAACAATACAAGGAATATATACATGTTTCACTCTCGTAACACATGCTGCTTGGTTAGCTTAATGAAGCATAGGAGGAATCTAGTATAATAGTTCATCATATGTACAATTATTCAGATAACCATAGCATAAAGAACATGACAAAAATCACCTTAACAATTTGTATCACTTCAAATCACTGAATCCATTGAATTCTTCATCCCCTGTGTCACTTTCTTCCTAACAATGACAAATAACAATCTATTTGAAACGATTTACTCCAAGCCAGGCGTAAGATTGAAAAGTGTTTTTTCTTCTGCGTTGCTGTCAGAAGCAAATACTGACAGACACACCCACAGTGCCCTCAAGTGGTTGTTGCTGTTTATTTATTTTTAAATCGTATATAAGACGCACTAGAGTGTAAGTTGCAACCCCGACCAAAGAAAAATGTGACTTATATTCCTCAAAAAATTGCCATTTAGGCTCTTTTTAGACTTCTGAAGTCATTGACAAATCAGTTATTAAGACCCAATATCTGTTTTTCCATTTAAATGTATTGTTTTATGAGGACAGCATGGCTTTCTAGTCTATTTGATCATTTAAGTGAAATACAATAGCCTACACGTGTCATCTGTTCAGTTTGTGGACTTGATGCGCAATTTCTCTTTGGCGCACAGTTAAACAATGTGCCTAAACAGGACTTTTTAAAAGCCATCACAAAAGGACTACAGGATCTCTGCAGTTAACCTTTCCTTTTGAAAAATCAGCTGGTAACCATGGCAAATACCAAGACTGCTTCTTTGTCATTTTTGGACACATAAACAGCACATGTTTTATAGCTGCATGCCGTTAATGATTGATATAAAGAGGATTCCTACTGAAAACTCAACCATACAGCCAACAGGAAGAAACCACTACATTACAAGAATAAATTATTCACCAAGCTCTTAATGGCTTCTTGCTGAACTTTTCTCTCTTTCCCCTCCTTTTTTCCTCCTGCTGGGTTTCCTCACCTGCTTTATAGGCTTCCCCTCTTTATTCTTGCTTTACCAAAGCTCACACCTGTAGAGAACTATCACTGTAATTTTAAATTCTGTCATTCAAAACTATATATTTAAATAGTTTACCTGCTTTATTCTTTTGGTCTAAATGTAAAGGATATGAAAGACTTGACTGCTTAAAGAAGCAATATATTACCAATCTATTCCTAATGTCATTTAACTTTTCTTTTCAACTCCAATTGAATAAAACAACTTTTTGGTTGCTTGATTTGCTTTTCACATTGCAGAATGCATCGGTCAACAGTGCTTGCACACACTTTCACTGAGCAGAAGGTTAGCATGGGGTGACATCTGTGTGTGTAACCTGAAGCACAACCTACAAATCCTTCCACCCTGTTATCATCCTGTTGTAAGGGAAGAGGAACGGTAACGGGTCAAGCAGCTGTCCCATAAATGGTAGATGACATCAGAACTGAACAGGAATTTCCCCTGCATGCCAAGCCCTTCTGCCAGAGTTTCACAAAAAAACTAAACGTTTTTTTGGTTGTTTTTTTTTATTTACCAACATCTGGGATTGCCATTTATCTTTTTTTCTTATTCTTGTATTGTAAGTTGGTGCTAGAAGTTGGATCCATTAGAAATAGTGAAAATTGGACAAATGTGTTTTTTCTTGAAGATTTTCTAAGTTTTAGCTAGCGTTTTACTGATGGCAAATTAGGATTTCAAATAGGGAAATTCCAGACCGTGTATACTTCCTGTTAAGGATGCCATGTACCTGGAAAGATCCGTTCTTCACAATGCAATGTCTCAAGGCAGTGGAAATGAATGTGGTAATCAGCGGTGAATCCTTTGATTAGTCTTCACATGTTGAATTTATTGTCTGTTTTATTGCCAGAGGTGTCCATAAACGTACGTCCCGTGAGTGTATTTAAAGGTGTTTTTGTTTGTTCATTGTGCCAAAATGGATTCAGTCTGTTTGGCTGTTTATTGCTAAGCTCTTTGAGACTCAACTACACCACAGAGTTAAATTCAAACTCTCCCAGGCTTTGTTGACAAGTTGTTCAGACATAAGTGTTTGTTTGAAAGGCAACTCAGGTTTTGGATTAAAGAAGCGTCTGAGCTGATATTTACACGGATTAGTCAGATTTATTTATTTATTTATACTTTTATTATTGTTTCCCAAGAGTTTTTAAATGCTGCAAACATGTCCTGGACTATAATCACATCTATTAATTAAAGACACTCCAATCATCATTTGGTCTATTTTAAGATCATTCTCTGTAGTCTTATAACAGCTGGTCTTTTTAGCCAAAATAAAAAAGTCTTTTATTTTGTTGGTGCAAAACAACCCTACCCCTGCTCTCTTTCCCCATTGCTGAGAGCTCTCTGTTTACACTCTTTCCTGCTAGCTTACAACCCCTCACACCCCAGCCTAACATTACTAGTGCAACAAAAATGGTGAGCAGCATTAAATCTGTCCAACTGTACAGTTTTGAGCCAAATGCCAGCTTGACGAGGAAACAAAGACATACATGGATCTAGTCATCTACCAATGGATTAATCAGAATGGAGCAGAGGAGGGAGCCCAGTGTATTTTTCGTCTTTCATCATCAGAAAAAGTCACAACAAATTAAGAATAAACAAAAACACGTTTTTTTTATTGGAATTGGTTTGGGATCACCCCCAAAACACTGATGGATTAAATTTTGATTAGTGTGATTTATGGGTTTGTTGAATCAATAATTTATTTTATAAGTGGGATTGTAGTTCATTTCACTTAAATGTTTGTTGTCTGAGTTTAACATTACACAAACAGTGCAAGTTTTGATTGTGAGTCATGTTTTCATACATATTTGTGTAAAAAGTTTTTGAGACAGATCAGAGGAAATGTAAAGTAGGCCTGAATGAAGTATTTTATTTTATTTTTTTAGATTTAACTTTTGGCCAGTCCTTTACTAATCTAATTCAGCATTAAAGACATCCTAACAAGTGGCTATGTTTCCTCAAAATTCTGGCCAGCAACAGACGGGAAGCTAAGGAGCACAAAAGGAGGTGTCTGGCACACATTTCTGACAAATTTCAGACAATCTTTCTGCCTCTTGACAACTTCCTTTCACATTGTCAAACTCTTTTTGTTTCAGCTTGATTGTCGTACTATAGATCCAGTTTTCTGATCTAGTTTTGCTGGGGTAAACCAGCGTGTAAGGAAACAGCCTTGCATTCATAAGACAGCTGAGCTTCAGGGACTGCATTGATGTCTTGAGGTTCTACTCTATAAATCATGTCGTATGTCGCTCTTTTCCCCCGAAACTGCTTCTGAATTCCAGCACCAGTTTAAAACTCAATTCAAGGAGAAGGGAACGCACAATCAGAAGAAGATACCAGTGAGTCTTGTACCAAATCTGACTGACAGACCTCTGTTTATTCACTGAGAAAAACAGGAAAAGCTTCAATACTGTAAACTATAAATCACATATCTGGATTCACCAAAGAAGCACAAAACCTCATGGGCTAAGCTCCATTGTGTTGATCCAAACAGCTGCCTGACTCTTAACCGTCAGTTGTACATCTCTAAAGAAAAATGAAGCCCCTTGTCATTCGTGGATTTTGTTCTTTTCCATCTGGACTGAATCTTGTGAATTTTTCATTTAACCTTTTTTGTCCCTGATGTGTTTTCCTGTCAGTGTTCTAGATTAACACAATAGTGGGGCAGATTTGAATTTGTGGTAAAACTCCCTAAATTGTGAGTAAAAGACCCAATAAGCTTTTTACATAGAAAACAAAGAAGCATTCCTGACTTTTCTATAAATTCAACAAACATGTTTAGATTTGTAAAAGGAGGGCAAATGCAGTGAAGAAGAAATGATTAACTTCCTGTAATTCTGTAATATGTTGAATCAATTCTGCAGCATAAGTAAGTTACTCATGCTGGCAAAACAGCGACTAGTTTTTTTGTGTGTGCAGCAGTAGGATAAGATTTAAAATGTGGGAAACAAGAGAGGAGTCATACATTTGTTTTGGATAGGAACTCAACTGGAAGTGTCTCATCAACATTTGTAATGAGTCTCACTGCCGTCATAGACTGCAATCGTCGCCTCTGCTGTGGTTAAGGACTGACGAGGATTAAGGGTGGCTATGAGGAAGGCATGCTGATTGATGCCATAGATGAAAGCTCTCCCCCGGTTGGAGGCCTGATTGGTGGCTTTTTCCTTCTGTTCATTGCTGTTCAACATTCAGCGTCTTTATGCTGATGGCAGTGGAATGCCAGAGCCCACTGTCATCGAGCTGCGGAGAGATTACAGCTGATACTGGGGCAATTTTGTTGCCGATCCAACCCACACTTCCTGCTGGCTCCCACTGCTGCTGTTAGTTTTTTTTTTTTTTAGTGCGGAGATAAGGTTGTCAAAGGGCAAAGGAGGACCACGAGCCGGCGATCAATGCTGTGCAGCTAATGGAGATGAGGAACTTTTTCTTTCCCTTCTTGACCATGAACTCACAGACTCTCATAACTCAGCTGATCTCAGAACAACCAAGTGCTTTCCATCTCATTATTAAACCCATGCTTGTCTGCTCTTTCCTTGTTTGCGGCATATATACGGATGTGGACCACTTTTAAAAACTGTCCAGGGAATTTCTGTTCAACACAAAGAACACAAGAAATGTGCACGTTTTCCCTTTTGTATTTCTGCTTCATATGCTGTATTGACTGTAAATAAGAACTGGATTGAGGGTGTGTTATGTCACCTGTAGAAAATGGCTTACTTCTGGCTCCAACCAAGTGAAGTCAATTCAGTTGCCGTTTTTTGCAATACATATGTCACTGTGTCGGAACCAGAAATCGTCAATAAGCATTGATTGATCCGAGTTGGTTTGAGTCCAGGCTCCAATTGCAACCACTCTAGCCAATCAGACATGAGCTTGTTAGAAGTTCACAGCCCTACCACTTGAAAGCGAGATTGGAAATATGCTTCATAGGTTCATTGGTCACTCTAAATTGTCTTTAGGTCTGGATGCGAGTGTGCATGGTTGTGTGTTTGTGGCCCCTGTGACAGACTGGCGACCTATCGCCCATGAGTAGCTGGGATAGGCTCCGGCAGCCCTGTGACCCTGAAAAGGACAAAACGGGTATAGAAAATGAATGAATGAATGAACGCGAGATCGTATATTTTTATTGAATTGGTCAGTTTATAGCTTGAATAACTTTCACTACAGAAGGGAAGTGACAGATTAGCAAGAAAAAACGACAGTAGAGCAAAAATGATTATTCTGACAAATTTATTGACTGAGTTAGTCAATGTTTCTCAATAAACAGCCATGGTGGGGCTTAATTTAGTGATGGTGAGATTTGCATCTCCCTGAGCCTTTTTACCTGTGAACTAGGGATGGGCTGGTATATTTTTTTCAGCCAACGCATAACTGATATTTCCCCTGCAACTGTTGCCAGTATATAATATAAGTATCTGCCCAATGCAGATATTTAAGTGTATTTTACTGCACATTCACATTGTGCTTAACCTTTTTAACATCCAGCAAGAGATCTCATAGAAGCAAGTATCACTTTAAAACTTTGAAAATATATCTGAAAATATTCAAACCATTTACTGACTATTGGACAGAAGTGTAAACCATAAGCTTTTCAGTGCCAGGGATCTATTGGGAACAACATTTATCCCTATCAAAAAGAAAACAACCTGAAAACAGAACAATTACTGACTATGAATGTAAGCAAAAGCTTCTATTTAAAAAAAAATATACGTTTCAAAAATAAAATGTATCCGAAAACAGTCAGACAAATATCGATGACATTTTTTCATATCAGACAGATACTGATAAAGTCAAATTATGCAAATATTATCCGATACTGATACTGGCACCAAAATGTCCCCCATTCCTACTGAGAACCCCTATCAAGTATCAGCACATAATGCAAAGTCTTCTGCTCTCTTTTTGTCCCAAAGACTCTCAACGATCCCATCTGTCCACCATCACCATGATACTGAAGGACAAGTTCCACTCTCCCAAGATCAAAAGGACTCCCTCCAAGAAGGGAAAGCAGGCACAGCCCGAGCCAGCAGCCAAGAGTGCTGAAAAACCTGCTAACAAGGTAAATGTGCGAGTTTTTCTGTAACAGGAAATTCTTCTCTGTTCCAGTGGTTTTTTTTTAATAGTCTTTTTTTTTTGTATTATGTTTTCTGCTTCCATATTCTATTGTTACCACCTGTGAAAAAGGTTCCCCGCTGTGTCCCATAGCTTCCCAATCACTGTGGAATCAGGCAGAGCCGCAGCTGGTGCTTAAAGATGTGATGAAAGCCGAGCTGCTTCCTTAATGGATTCCTTTGTTTATGTTTTGGTCATAGTGGAATCGGAGCAGAGTTTTTCATAACCTATACTTAATATTGTTTACCTAGACAGTATCTTTCCCAGTGCATTGTTTAGACTTGGAAAAAGTTTAATCAGTATTAACTTTTTTTATTTATTTTGTGTTTTTTTGCAGAAAGTTAGCAGGCTGGAAGAGCATGAGAAAGAGGTGGTGAGTGCACTGCGCTACTTCAAGGCAATTGTGGACAAAATGATGGTGGAAAAGAAGGTACTGGAGATGCTCCCAGGCTCAGCCAGCAAGGTGCTGGAAGCAATTCTACCTCTGGTTCAGGTAGAGGCATGGATACAGCACAGGTGAGCCACACTTTTTTCTCCGCATTTATTTATTTTGTTCAGTTGAAAATTGAAGCCGATTTGACAACAGACTATAAATCAGTTTGGTTGCACTGTGTGACTTGCACAATGTTGGTTGTAACTAGGAGGCTTGCAAAGACTGTTGCAGGAGGATATATTAAGACTGACACCCCTCACCTTTAGGCCGTACTTAACTTAATTCTTCAGGCTTATGAGTTGTATTTATGTGAAACTCCCTAATTCCTGTCAAAGTATCAGGAATTCTACTTTTCAGGAACAGAGAAGGAGCTTTCTGACTCGGTAGGAGACACTTCCTTTCACTGCCAATCTGTTTCAATTAAACCCGTTGTGTGAAAGTAAGCTCAGCTGCAGTTTATTTGGACTGTCAGGATTCTCTGGAATTCCTCCACCTTTTTCTTTGAGCCTTTCCCCTCATCCATCAGTTCAGATAAAGGTGTGGAGGTTAGAGGTGAGAGATTCTGTATCTCTCAGCCGTGTGTTATTTGATTTGTTTGATGGATTATTGCTGCATCGCTGAGAAACAGTCGTCTCTAAGAATGTGACCCAAGTGCCACATAGAAGTTTTTTGCTACTGCTTTTGGACTAAAGGAAGAAATTTTAAAAATGGCTGCCGGGTCAATATTTTGCAACCCACCTACAAATTAGTGTTTTCTTTTTTTTTTTTTTTTTGGCAAATACAGTCATCAGGTAACCGTTGTGTGTCAAAAAAGGTGTATACACAAAAAGCAATTTACTCAACAAACACTTCTTTGAAGCAACTTAAACCAATATTGGCAAAAGCTTGAAACTGTCTCTTCACACTGCAACGATGGCTGATAAAAATCCTTATTTGAGCTCTGCCAAACCACAAACCTTGGTGATTATGACACAGCACACAAAACTGTCACATTTTACTAGAACCTGTTTACCCATTCAGCGTCATTGCAACTTGTTCTTCTCCATCTATAGAGTCCATCTAATTCCCAGAGCTTCAGCTGTCTTCAACTCACTTTAGAGCTAAGCCCAGTGGAGACGGTGGAAAGATATTCCCCCTGTGTGTGAATCAGCTGCAGCATGTTGATACAGGCCTTTGCCACACCTTAGTGTTAAGGTCTGAATGTACCGTCAGCTACTGGGAGAAACAACACCCCACTTCCCCGAGTGCTTAGACTCTCTATTGTTAGTGCTAGAGAGCTTATTTCAACCTCCACAATTGTAGCTGTGCATTTCTGCTGTCCGTATTACCAGCTCAGTCGCCTACAGGAGAGCGTCTGGAAGGCAGAGCGATTCTATCCAGTGAGCTATGGCTTCTCCAGTCACCTTTAGTTCTGGAAAAAAAAATATTAAAAAGAATACTGCTAAAATTAGTCTCGTATCTGATTTCTTACAACAAAAAAGACCTGTCTCGATGTCTAGGACAGTTTCTGCAGAGCAGCACTAGAAATTTGCTGTGGGCAGTTGGTTGGGAGCAATCCCGCCCCCGCTTGCCTTCCCTTGCTGAGAGCTCTCTGTTTATGCGCTCTCCAGCCAGCTCACAGGCACTCACACCCCCAACCTAACATTACCAGAGCAACAAAAATGGTCAGCAACACTGGAGCTATCCAGACGTATAGTATTGAGTCACATACCTGCTCAGACAAGGAAAAGGAAGACTTACATGAATCTATGGATCTATTGGTCTATGTTACTACACTCTTTTTCAAACTTCATTTTAAGTTTGGTTCAGATTTAGAACCATTAAAAAAAAACCTCAGAAATGCAATTTTGAACTTAATTTTCTTTAAATGTCTTTCATTAACAGAAAAATTCCACAAGAACATGTTAAAAGCACCAAAACCACAGGATATTTGGATTTTTCAAACTCACAGTTTACTACTTCACTTTTCTATTGAATCGTTAACAAAAAGAAAACAGGGCTGAAGCCTCATGCTCATCAAGCCCATTCAAAAACCAAGGATACAGTACACATAAAAAACAAAATTAAACTTTACATTTACAAATAAGTCTCAAACATACAATAAAAAATGCTATGCCAAAAACAAAATACATACATATTCATTAATACATTCAAACATTTTGCTTGTATCGACCAATTGTTTGACATGACAGAAGGACATCTCTATCTCACATTAGTTCTTGATCTGCATGAATCAAACAAAAAGAAATATTTCTCCCTTTATAATATAATGTTCCTCTCTTCTTTTAAAAATGACTGCCCACTTATGTGCAAACGTCTTTTAAATACACAAAGCAAAATGTCCATCGTTCTTACATGCGCAATATCCACCACTAACGAACATTAAAACATTTTTCTTATATGTTTTAATAACTTCCTGTTTATGTTTAACATTTCCTAATGGCTCTTATACACTGCTCCCAACCTTGACTTGTGTCCTCTCCAACAGCACGGCGCTGACTTCCTGCCACAGTCGTGTCTACCAGAGTCTGGGCAACCTCATCCGTTGGGCCGATCAAGTCATGCTGGACGGTATCGACTTGGAGGACAAGGAGAATGTGGCAGCTGTCACTAGTGTCATCAAGGCGGTGCTGGATGGAGTGAAGGTAGGTCTTTTCCTGCCAGAGAGAACGTAGGAAGTGTTGACATCTTGCTGTGTCGCATTCGTTCAGGAGGCTGACGCTGCCTGTTGTGTCCGTCTCCAAAATAGGAGCTGGTGAAGCTGACCATAGAGAAACAGGAGCAGCCATCGCCCACTACCCCCAACAAATCTGCACCACCTGTTGCCCCAGCAGAGAGGTTAGAGCAAAGCGTGCTGGGATGAGCAGACTCAATCAGAGCAGTTAATGAAGTCTCTCTCTCGGCTTTGTGTGCACAACAGTGTGTCATCGGAGACGCATCTAATAGATCGAGAGCAGGAAGTCTCAAAGAAGGCAGCCCCAGCTGCTTCTCCTGCAGAGTCTGCCCCTGAATTACCAGATGAGGATGTGGCCCCTCCCAAACCCCCCCTTCCAGAAGCCAAAATGGCAGAGCTAAGGTGAGGATGATTAATTATGGTGAAGAAAAATTACACATTTGCTTTTCATACAGAAATTTCGCAAGTCCAAACCTGTTCATTCAGGTGGTTTATTAAATGTTTCAGTTATAGACATTTTTTTTGGCATAAAAAGACAAAAAGGAGGCATCTTAAATGAAAGACTAGCCACAGTGCTTAAGAGTCATGTCCTTTTCTGGGGGGCTTTAGGAAAGTTTAAGAAAATTTCTTTAAATTCACAATTTCCTTTTATTTATGCTTTCTGTTGACGAGCTGGTCCATCATTTTTTCATTCACTCCATCAGTTCACCCCAAAAAAAATAATCTAAGAGAATGCAAACAAGACGATGTTGAAAGTCCCACTTCGATCATCTTTTGAGCAAAGCATTCCCAGTGGTTCTTATGCCGTTTTTAGCCAAAATAAAACAACTGGTGTCATTTTCTAGAACATATTTTCTCCAGAGAGGAAGTAGTTCTGTTCATGCGATCTCCCACTGTCTTACAGCCCCTCACACCCCCAATCTAGAATCACAAGTGCAAAAAAAGGCAAGCAATATTAAAGCTATCCAGGCATACAGTTTTGAGCCAGATGCCAGCTCGGACGAGGAAAATGCAGACGTATATTCATCTATTTGTCTACAAGTTGGATGCATTGGAATGGAGCGGAGCAGGGAGGTTGTGGCCTCCCCAGTGTATTTTCTATGTATCAAAACAATCTTTTTCAAACGGAATTTATTTTCATATGCTAAGTGATTTACACTGATTTGAATAAAGAAATACCCATAAATGCGAACTTTAGGCTAATTGTTAAACTCACCAAAAACACAATTTTCATCGAAGTGGGTCTTTCATTTATTTTCCGATCTGGGTGTTTTTTTCCGGCTTTGTCACACATCAGGTTTAATCATTTTGTCTGTTGCTCTTCCTCCTCCTCCTTCCTTACTCTTTGTGATGTCTCTTTCATCCTTGGTCTCCCTTTGGATTCTGGGAACAGAGCGCAGTTGAGTGCTGACGCTGGGCAAAGGAGACCCTCTCAGAAGGAGAAGTATGTCAGCCCATGGGTTCCTCCAGTTCCATAATAACATCCCACCCTCGAACCCCATGAAGCCTCTGAATTGGATGAAAGCTGTCGACTTGCATGTTTGCATTTTCCCCACAGTCTGTGTCCTTGTTGTTTCCTGGAGACCTCATCATCCAATCAGGCGTGGTCGAGTGCATGACAGTGTGTGACTGACCTATGATGTGTCATTTAGAAAGCCTTCATATCATGGTCGCTTGAGTTCGCTCGTACCGCCCCCATCCTAATATTTACTCCCTTAGAGTGTTCAGTTTTGGCAGGTTGGGATGAAGTCATCTCATTGCAGACAGAAGCTAACATGAAACGCCCTCAGCTTCACCTCGCCGTGCTGCTGGAGGGATAATGCTCATGTTTTTAAAGTGGGCCTTTGTTTGTGTGTACATGTGAAGTGGCTGTTTTTTGTGCTTGCCTGGTTAACTTTGCAGATTTAAACTCCAAATGGCCGTTATTCTTGATATTTTTGTGTTTTGTTACAATTCTGTTTGTGTGACTTTACAGCCCACCCCCAGCTCTTCCTCCCAAAAAGCGCCAGTCGGCCCCTTCGCCCACACCCGTGGCAGTGGTTGCTCCAATGACCCGTGGCTCCAGCTTGCCATGCAACGACCACAGACCGGTAAGATATTAACTTTACGATGCATGTCGGTGCAACGAACAGCGGAAAGATGTTGCTGTTTTTCTGTGTTCGTGTAGGGTTATGAGCAGGAGTTCCACCAGAGGCGTTTCTCCGGGGGGAGCCATTCCTACGGTGGAGACTCTCCCCGTCTGTCTCCGTGCAGCAGTATAGGAAAACTCAGCAAGTCTGATGAACAACTGTCCTCCATGGAGCATGACAGTGGGCAGTGTTCTCGAAACACCAGCTGTGAGACGCTAGGTAAAAGTTTACTGCTTTGTGGAAGTCCTTATCTTTTTTTAATACGTTGTTTTAGGAAAACAAACAATTTTTCAGACGAAAATGTTCATATTTATTCAAGAAGTCAATAAAACCTATTTCCTCAAACAGATTTGAAGAAGACTGGTTTAGATAGAAAATGTTCGTTATTGTTTTTTGGAGTCTTCATACTCTTTTATGTGATATCAGTCAGGGTTAGTTATGCAATGATTGGGCATTATTGTGCATCTGATCAGGTTTGAGGAGTAAGGCTACGGTCACATACCCCAAAATGCCACGGTGCAGCGACCTAAATACAAGTCTTTTTTAGCAAATTCGGCAGGTGGCCACGCAGCAACATTTGTAAAATCAGGATACGGCAGCTGCATTTTTACACGTTGCAAGGTGGCCGCTGAGGCTTAAAAAAACAAGTAAAAAATTTTGTGGCAAGCAGACGATTTTTCTTTAAAGGTTGACACCGGTCAGTGGCCATCTGGGCACATTTCGAGGTTGCGGGGTGACAGTCTAATGACATGCGGAGATGATGCCATTACAAAAATCAGGCAACAGCTGGGCAGCCACAGGGCGGTGACAGTCGGCTCGCTGGCTGACAGCAGCTCTGATTGGACGATGTGTAAATGTTTCCGAACAGTGGCTGTCCATATCAGTGCCACCAGCTGCCCTGGGGTATATAAAAAGCAGGCCCTTCTGCACGCCTAATTGCCATCATCTACATTCATGACCATGCCAACGATTTTCAAAAAACTCAGGCAACGGCATGAAATCTTCAAGATTTTGCTGGTGCTGGCATTTGTGACCAGAACGTCAGTGTTTTACATGAATAAAAAAGGAGGGTTTTTTTTGTTTTTCATGTCTGTGTTGATGGAAATAAAACAACCTTAAAAACTAGACAGCTTGGTAATAAACCATAAAGACATTTTTTTAAAGGATTATTTTGAATACTGGTTTAACTTCAGAACATTTTCACAATTTTAGAGCGGGTGTCTTTTTTCCTTTTCCAGATAACACGGAGAGCTACGACCCGGATTATGACTTTCTTCACCAGGACTTGTCTGCTGGGGATAATCTCCCTCCAATCCCAGTAGGGGGCTGCCTCAGCCCCCTGCCGGAGTCTCACAGCGAATCCTCGTCTCCTGTTCCCGGACAGCATCCTTCCCATCCTCGCTTTAGCGCTCCTGCTACCCAGCAGTCTGAATACTGGACCCCCCAGCCAAACCACACTAATCTCCAGTCATCGCGGATCAGCGCTCCCCCCGCCCTGCCCTTGAAGAAACGCCGCAGCACCCAATCGTCCTTCTCTTCCTCTGACGGGGGGACCAGGGTGCTGTATGAGCGGTATCCATCCCAGTATGACAACCTGTCGGAGGAAGAGCTCCACCCCACACCCCCGTTCCCCCTTTTCACCCCCATCTCACCCATGCCCCAGACAAACGGAGGCGTGTTTGTTTCCCAGTACGCTGCCAGTGAAAATGCAGATGTTCCCTCCAGCCCACCGCCGCTTCCGGAGAAGAAAAGCAAGCACAGTAAGAACGGGGGAAAGGTGGGGCTGGAGATGTTACGGGGGAGGGAAAGACCCTTTAAATGAGATGAATGTAGGGCAGGAGAGCAGGCAACAAAGAGCCATGGAGAAATGAGTGGAGGAAAGGAAAGAAGCATTTCGTCATCAGCTTGATACGGCAAAGCTTCAGTCAGAGAATTATTCAATAGGCGGGAAGTGATTCCGAGGATGTGCCACAATGGATGTGGCTTTGGGGGCGCAGAGGGCAATATTTGGTCATTTCCTCCCCTGCCTACCGCACTTGTACACCAGCTCCAGCATTATGTCATTCATACAGTCAGCCCTTCCTGACTGTTGAAACAACTCGACTGTTTCTTTGAGGTGACTTTGGTCATCTGTACTAACTGATAATGACATTATGACGATGGCAGCGAGGCTCTAAATTTCTATCTAGCTGCATCTGGGAAAAATGTTGCTATAATCCACTGCGGCCTCAGCTTCACAGAAAATCGTAAAATGCATTACAGTGTTCCCTCGTTTATTGCAGGATTTCAATTCTAAAAATAACCAGCAATTGCTGAAATCCGTAAATTAATCTGCTTTACTTTTTATTTACTTTTAACACTAGATATTTTAAGGCTGTAAAACCCCTAACAACACACTTCATACACTTTTCTCAGACAGACGTTAACATTAAAAAAAATCTGTGAAAGGGAACCCAATTAGTAAGGAGCTAGGGATGCTCCAAATATTCTGCAACTAAATAAATCTGGCAGAATATTGCAAAAAAAACCAAAACAAAACACCACATGGTGTCTTTGGTGGGAGTGAGTTACAGCAAGTCTGAATAAAGGTATGTGACCCAATGACACAATCAACGTTTGGTTAATCGACGTGCAACGATGATCTTGTGACATCTTTAAAAAGTTTGAGTGTATTTAAAGTGATTGAGAGCATTGATTGTATATAAGAACTGGACTGAGTGACCCCTCCCCCCCTTGCGTTCCAAACAGAAGTACACACTGGTTCCAAGAAGCCAAAATCTCATCAATATTATTGAGAAACTAACAGCTCTTACTCAGTCGTTCTATTTGTCAATATTACTATTCTTGCTCTTCTTTTTTTAACGTGTTCTTACTAATCCAAATTTTTTTAATTTTATATTTTCTGTAGTGCAAGTTATTCAAGTTATAAACTGGCCCATCAGATGCCTCAATAAAAGTTTATGGTTTAAGCGCTTGAAAGATTTTCCCAAACATTTTCCCAGTTTGCAGTGAATGTGGAACTACCAATCTGCTGTTTAGATTTTTAGCCTAACTTTAAACCTATCTAGTGTTGGAACTGGTGTTTTGTTTAAAAGGCCTAGCCTAATATAAGTGAAAAACACTGGTATACTTACTGGAAAGGCTACTGGAATAATAAAACGATATAAAAAAATGTTTATACGTAAAACATGGCAAAAATTTATTCCAGGCTATTTGTGCAAAATTTGAAAAATAAAGAAAATTCAAAATCCACTTTTGACATCCAGTAACTATTCGGTATTGAGCCAAACTTTTTCATTTCTACTTGGCTTTGGCCAAAAAAATGTTCACTTCCCTTCAAGGGACCACTGTATCGGACAGAATTGGGCTGAAACGTTAGTTTGCACTGTTTATTTTTTAATGCTGTCATTATTCTGAAGTGAAACAATGGCTGTTTTATATTCTTTCTCGCTCCAGTCCTTCAGTACATGCAGTTTGTGGAGGACTACTCAGAGCCGCAGCCTTCGGTTTTCTACCAGATGCCTCAAAGTGAAAGCATATACGAGCAGCGCAACAAGCGTTTCCAGGAGGTCTGTGGCTTCAATGACTCTTTCAGCAGCACTGACTCGGTTCACGAGCCTGTGCTGCCTCCAGCTTTGCCACCAAAACAAAGACAACTGGTAAGGAATGCACCCTTAAATACTGCCATTTAAATTGACATTCATTGATTAAAAGAATTGGTTTGTTTGCGCTTTGTCCAACAAACTACCGCGTACACTGAATGGAAAATGACCGGATTTGCTTGTTTGAACCTGTAAAGTTCTGATGGAGTCAAGAAAGCATAGCCGTCTTTACTTTCTTCTGGTTAAAATAACGAGTATTTAGGAATGCAAAGTGCGATCTGGACTGAACCTAAAGGGTGTTTCGACTGCACTTCTTTTCTCTCTACGCTTTTTCTATCTTGTTATCTCCTCACCTTTTCAACCCTCCTCTCTCTATCTCTCCCTGTCGTCCTGTAGCCAAAGCAGAGATTTGTTCGCTCGCAGAGGTGTTTGCTTGTTAGAGGCAGATAAAAAACAGTCTTTATCAGCCCTCACATCAGATCCAATCCAACTATCTTAATCTGGGGTGGCGTCTAGGTTAATTGAGACAACTGTCTGCCAATAAGTCAGTGGAGGGGAGACAGTAGAGGTGGTCATTGCAGATCAGATCACTTTTTAGTTTAAAGCCACACTTTTACTGTGATTGACACAGTAACTTCTGGTTACATATTTTTTACTTGTGGTTTAGTTATAAATTTTGTGCATTCATAAAAGCCATAAGTCTGTCTGTATACTATGGTGGCCCCAAAGTCCAAATCACACTAGCAAATCACTCAACCTAAAAACTTTGTAATAAAGAAAAAAAAACATTTCAGTAACAAAAGTAATTTCCAGAATCAGATTAAGATGTGAAAAAAAAATTAAGAAGCCAAAAACAAAAGAAGAAACCAGGAAATGTGAGTACTTTGTGACATCGCTGGATGGATGATAATGTTTGTCCATCATTTTAACCCGGTTATTTGGTAGGAAGTGAAACTAATCAAAAAACAGTTTTTTAGTGTGCAGACATTGAAGACTTATTTATAAAAAAAATCTAACGTCATCATCCGAACAATGATGTCTCAAAGCACTTACCATTTCCATTTTCTTGTTTGGTTTTTTAACATTTCATTTTGATTTCTGGAATAACTTTTGTTTTCTGAAATCTGAAATCATTTTATTTCCTTTCATTTTTTTAGAGTTGCTCTTTGGTTCCTGAAATTTTGTTTTGATGTCTAAAATCAATTGATTTGTTTTTTATATGTTCCTTAAAATGTTTTTTGCATCGAGTTATCTGTTGGTGTGATTTGCACATCAGGGCCACCGTACCAAACGGTCTTGTGACACAGATTTACGGACCCTTTAAGTTATCTAATGAAAATCAAGATTTTCTCCAAAACTGTCAGTTGAAAAACATATGGGCTCCCAACATGTCTGACAAACATGTGACTGTGATCTGTGGTTGGCCTAAAGCTTTGCAGTCCTATTGAGAACAGCACTTATAGTGGCAGTGAGTGATGATGCTCCCCTCCAGGGTATAATGCTGTCTCCCATCTTATGAAAAAATATCTTTATGGCCGTTGCAGTATACCCAGACCACCCTCCTGTCTTGTGTCCTCTTTTTGCTACCACATCTATTTTTTAGGTGGGTTTTCTATCTGAATAAACATTCGTTCTGTGCTCATCTGTGCTGCAGCCATGAGTCCTAATCTGGCTCCATGTTTTAGACTTGATGAGCTCGTGGCCCAGTGGAATAAGCCTGTTTGCCCCTGCATAAACCCGTGTTAAGGGCTTACATGCTTTGGCGACTTTACACAGATTTGAAAAAAAAAAAAAAAAGTAATTCCAGCTGCTGTGTAGATAAAGAAAAACGTGGGAGGGAAAACCCAAAGCAGAACATATTGGCTCTGTTTGGTCCACGTTTTAGTTGGCCTGGTTTCTGCGGCGCCTTCAAAGCGAAGGACAGTAAAATCTCTGAGGAGACATCAGTGCAGAAAGCGGTCTGTGTTACCTCAATGCATCAGACAACGCATCTTCTCATTAAGGTTTCATAGGATGGAAACTTGTTTGACAACATCCCCTTCTGTTGTATTTATATCTATTATCTCCTCCTTTTAACATGAAATCTCCTCAGCTTCCACCACTTTTCTGCTTAACTAAATCTGAAATAAATCTTCTGTTTGCTTTCTACTGTAATCAAACTGTCCCATCTTTCTTTTCTTTTTCCTCTCCCTGCTATCCCTCTTCCTCCTATTCCATCCTTTTTCGCTCCTTAGGCCTCCCACTCCTCTTCTCCTTCTTCCTCCTCCTCCTCTTCGCTCTCCTGCCACCTCCAGCCGTCTGTGGCGGCCATGGAGGAGGCAGGCTCTGGGCTGGGCCTCAGCATGTCCGTCTCTAACTCCTACCTGAACGGCCAGGCGTCTTTGGCCACACCCACGGTGAGTTCCCCCCTCCCTTCGACCAGGTAGATGGCCGCTCCCATCACCTGTAGCATGGGTGCCATGACCTGTGTGCGATCCAGTTTGTTCAGTAATGAAGTTTCTGACAAGGTTATCCCTTAAAGGTCAAGGCTTTGGTTTTCATGTGGTCTTTTAACTTACGCCTTTGCCGAGCCACGTGTGTATTTAGGCTGCAGGATGTTTTTTTTTTTTACGTTTTCATTTTCTATTTCAACACTTTCATGCAAACCCGGGCAAACTTGTTGACCATCTGTTAGGAAAAGAACAACCCACAAAGGTCAAAGAAGTCACTTTAGATTTAGTTTGCTGACACTTAAACTCGCAAAATAAATAAGAAAACAACAAAATGAAGGGAAATTTGCCCATGAAAAGCACCCGTCCCCTTAATTTTTTTAAATAAATAAAAACTATAGAACAGATCTGGAAATAAAACAATAGTACTGATTGTTGCACAACTTTTTTTTACAAAAATTTAACTTAATTTCCCTGACTGCTTTGAAGATGTCCGCTACAGTCCCTTCTTTACAAGCAAAATGCTGCATTTAAAGGCTTCCATCTCGAGCTGTCATCTCTTTCTACAGATGTTCAGCAGAGTGTAAAGGAAGCCACACAGCCCAGTATTTTACTCTTAACCACAAGTGGGTGTTTTTATCTGTAGGCTTTGGATCAGAATCCTTTTGGAGGACCTTTGACGTGCAACGGAGACCAAACTGTCTCCTACTAGGCAGCACAGTTCTCTCCAAAATGCCTGTAATGTTCCTGTAATTTCAATTTCACCTACAAATTTAAGACACCTTCACATTGAAACAAACACGATAAAACCTTCAGATCTTTAGATCATAAAAGTAGGACTGATATTTGCCACAGTGTATCTACTTTACCAAGTTTTAATATGCTTCAATGATATTCTGGATTGTTGATGTTCATGGATGTCCTTTTGGTTACAGCTCACGTTATGTCTCCTTTTCTGTTAAGGACTTTAATCTTTCAAAATAGAATGTGTAGCTGCATTCACAGGAACATTAAACAGCTTGAAAATGCTCTGGTCACCTTTAAAAGCCCACTGATTAAAATGTTGGTGTTTTTAACGTTCTTGTGGCATTTTTCTAATGATGGAGGAGATATATAAAGAAAATTAAGCTTAAAATTACATTTCTGAGTAATTCTTCATGCAAATCATTGTGATTCAGGAGTAGATTAAAAAATGCAGTTTAAAAAGGCCTTATTTGTGACATGAAAAATATACTGGGGAGGCCACAAGCTCCCTGCTTCGCTCTGCTCCGCTCCAGGGAAAGGAGGCAAGGTTACTTTACGCCAACAGTCCCGCCCACAATTCACTGGCGAATTTCTAATTAACTACTGTCCCTCAGCAAAAAACTTTTATTTTTGTGTGTGTTATTTTGGCGAGAAACAGCATAATCCTAAGTAAAAGAGCACTGGGAACGCTTTGAAAATGGGTCAAAAGATGATCGGAGAGGGGTTTTAAGTTTAAGAAAACTCCTCCTTCTGTGGTCCATGCTTAGTGTGGTACACAGCATGTCACCAAATCGCACAGTGACTATTGTCACTTTTAAATGGTCCGGCTGACTGATTGCAAGCAGAAAGACCAGTGTGAAGCAGTTTTAATCAATCATTTCGTTTTATCAGTTTGTCTTAACGTGTTAAAAATTATTTTTGAGAACCAAAATTCATAATCGGTGTCTCTTTTTTTCATTATTGGTTAAATTTTAGTAACATTTCTATGTATGACTGCATTTGACAGCTTAAGATAATTCAGTGTCCTTTGTGGGTTTTTCTTTTATTCACAGAGGGGTTCCAACAATTCTGCCTATCTGTGTATATTGTGTGCGTCAGTGTGTGCAGTTGTGTGTGAAACGCTTGGCCAGTCACCATTGTGTGTTTTTGCTCGCCGCACCGAAGCATTCCTCCACATGACATGGAATTATTTGACCCTTTGCTTAGTTTTAGCTCTCCTCATAGATACAGTCCTGCATTGTTTGTTTTTGCATCCAATTAAAAAATCTATGAAAGTCATCATGCTTGTGAGATCATAAATGGAACCTCATGGTGGTCAGGAAGGAATGCTTCAGCCACCAGGGCTTTCTTGTGAATGGATTGGTTTGTGGTCAGTCATCAGTACGGGCCTGATCTGACCCGAAGCAGCTGTGTCGTCTGTATTTTTGGGAGCGTTAACCCACAATGACCCCATGATGTGCAAAGACGCACTAAAATATGGTGCGTGTCTCCCTCAGGATATCTAAAGAGGAATGCATCACCAGATGAACTTGATGGAAAACACATTTTCCCCCCTTCCCCCCCCAACTGTCTCTTTCTGCCCATCTTCTTCATCCTCCAATGACGGTTTCTTTTCAAATCGCTCGTGTTGACCTCTCACTCTCCTCTGATCTGTAAATCTGCACACATTTCCACCTCTCCCGTTCTGTGGAATGTTTGCATTCCAGAGTTCCTTGAGTCTACGGGATTGTCGAAGGATGCTGGAAAAAACAGGCTTCATTAGACATTTTTGTAGTTTGACTTAGGAAAAAAAAAAGATGTAACAGTCCATGCATGAACATCTGCATACCTTGTGCGTGTGGGTGTGCGCATGGGTGCAGTGTTTATCATTGATTTGTGTCTGCATGGCTCCATGCTGGTATGCTGCAACAGCGCTGGTATGTGAAACTGGTTGTAACATGTTAGTGAGGTATCTCATCTGGCAGGAATCTATTCCGCTGGCCACATTTTTTGTTTGCACATTAAACATCATTGAGAGCCTTTTTTTAATGTGTTTATTATTATTTAAATGATCAGTTAATTTCCTTGCTGTCTTATGATGTTTGTTTTCCCTCCTGCATTTTTCTGCGTCTGTGTGAGGTAAACTTCATGTTCAGGCACATCACTTCCCGTAGTCCGGTGTTTAGTAAAGGTGTTTACGAATGAGGTGAACGCTCCTCCTCCTTCCTCCATGCCTCCTATGGTTCTCTTTCTGTCTTTCTTCTTGGCTCGGATCTCTCAGTCCTGTCCTTTCTTTCACTTTTCCTCCTTACCTACTTTCACTTTTTCTACCAATCACAGAGCTTGGACCAGGTTGCCTTGACCAATGCCACCGTTCTGGATGGCAGCGGTGGCGGGCCAGCAGTTCCCTGGCTGGCTCAGTGGCAGGGCTCCAGAGTGGTCGCACTTGCGACTAGATTTTTCAATGGTGCGCCCAAAAAAAAAAAATCCATGGTCGCACTAGTGCACCCAGCTCTTCTGGGAATAATAAATCAATACATAATTTCCAAGTGGTCTTTTTAATGATGCTCCTGCTGTTTTTAGCCAAAATACAAAAAAACGGAGTCATTTTCTAGGACATAGCTTCTGCAGAGCAGCAGGAGTTCGTTAGAAGTTCACCTCAGGGTTGTGGGTGGGACTGTTGGCGTGGAAGTAACCCTCCACTGATATCCAATAAAATCTTTTTTTTAAAAATCATTTTCAAGTCCCTAATGCCGATATTGATAGTAATTAAAGAGGAAAGTGACCATCTAAAACTGCTGAGTTAAATGCAGTGTGGTTGAGAAGGTGGGTGCACCTAACTTTAGAATCAAAGTTAGGCGCACCGGTGCAACCAGTGGAAAAATCTAGTCTAGAGCCCTGAGTGAGTTCTGTGGCTGTCTTCTCTCACTGACTCTCTCCACACCTCAGCGGTGAGCTTTCAAAAGGACGGATGCTGGAAGCAGGAAAATCAAAGTAGTTCTTTAACGACCAAACAAAACACTCAAATCTGATTTCTTCTCAGCAGATATAAGTCAGATAGCAGCTGTTTTAGTATTCTGTGTTGCTCATATGAAAATCTGGTGACTCATTAGCTCAGTGGCATCTTGTTGTCATTATCACGGCCCACAAACTGTCTGCTGTCTGATTATTGGTCTTAAAAGAATCCCAGTAGAGCATGTTGCACTGCATGTTCTTGCCAGTAAAAACTGTTACTTTTACAAACCATGCACTCCGGTGCCACCTGGTGGTCATTCAGAGGTAGAGCTGAAACGCACTGCCTTGTGCAGAATACCAGACGTTGGCTAGCTGCTTTTTCTCCTCCTCAGCTACATAGTCACACTTTGACGTTTGCTACATCCTTAGCAAAGGCGCCTGTGCCCCTCTCTGCCGCTTCACGCCTCGGTTTGTGTCCCTCCTCTTTTCTCGTAGAGCGAGAGCGCGAATGACGAGGGCGGGGAGGGGGAGTATGTCAACTTGTACTCGTCAAGCCAGGCCAATGGGGAGCTGCCTCTCTCCCTCAGAGTAAGTAGCTGTCTGCCCCCCTCCCCCCAGGTGAAAGGTCAATTCCATTTGCGCGTCCCGTCACCTCAGGGTATGAATCAATTCAAATGCAACAAGGAATGTCAGGCGAGGAGGCCCGCTCAGCTGCCACATGTCGCGCTCACATGTGTCCGGCTGAGCGAGTCGGTATTGATTCATCTCCTGGATGAACGGTGCTAAAAATGGAATGCCAGTTTAGCCAAACCTGACCGAGCATGACTTGGGGTTCACAGAGTTGGCTGTAAGTGTGTACTGCTGTTGTGCTTTGTTATTGTTGACTGACTGGCTGGTGACTGTTGTCTTTCTGCACTTTGACAAAGACTAACCCATGTTCTAACTCCTGGCTCCGGGGGGGGGGGGGGGGGGGGGGGGGGGGGGGGGGGGGGGGGGGGGGTTGTACTGGGTTTCTCTTTTCCCTCCTAACACTGTGCGCCCTTAATGCATGTATGGTGGCTCTCTGATCTTTTGTGTCTTGGTTGTATTTTTAGGGGTTGCGTTGTTGTCTTGATCTGATTTAGTTTTGAGGACGGTGATGAATAAAAATTGCAGTTTTTAATCACTTTAAACCACATGAAGTCATGTTAGGAATAAAGATCTGCCTCAAAACGGTTACGCCTAGATAGCACCAATATTCCTAGCCATTTTTGTTGCACCAGTAATGTCAGGTTGGGGGTGTGAGGGGCTGAAAGCTACCTGAAGAGCATGTGAACAGATGATGGGAAGTGGGGGCAGGCTTACTCCCCAACAACAGTCGTGCCCACAACTTAGAAGGGAAGTTCTAATGAACTACAGCTCTGTAGAAACTATTTCCTTGAAAACAACAGGATTTTTGCTAAAAATGGCATAATCATGATTAAAAGATGATTGGAGTGAGACGTTAAGAGAAAAGCTAATACAGATTTAATCTAAACTCATTGACTGCAGATGTTTGCAGTATTTAAAAACGTTTCTAATCAACTACATTTTGACATACAGTTTTGGTCTTCACCTAGAGATGCACCGATTGGAAAAACACCATTTAAAAAAAAATGTCCTCTGTGTTGTGGCTGGCCTTGCATTGACATCAAGGTTAAAAGCTTCTGAAAATGCAACATCAGAAATCCCTGCAGCTCAGTGTATTTTGGGCTCAAGTATATCAAATGTCTGAGTCGTCTAGAGAAAAAGAGCTGTGTGTGCAGTTCTAGGAGTTTGGTGATTCTGACGGTTTTTGTCTCAGCGCATGTGTTGTTTCACTGCTTCACTATAGTATCTGGACACATTTTAGCTGAATAACGTTGGGGATGTTTGAGTTGATGCTTTGATGGGGAAAGTATATTGTCCAAACATTTTTCTTTAAATTTTCTTGTAAGCTAGCAAGAAATGTTGTAGTTTCAATGTAAAACAAGAATATTTTTTGGGGTTTCCGTACGATTTCTGTTCCCCTAAGGTGTCCCGTTCCCGGGGTGTGTCACTAAACTGTCTGTTAGTTCTTCTGTTCCCTTGCTAAGAAAAAAAATCTCTGATAGGAACCTTTTTTACTCTGTCACCTTTCATCCCTCCTTCCCCACACCAACGCGCTGCACGAGTTCCTGGTGGTTCGGACATTTTTTCCTCTGCAGCTTTCCTCTTTATCAATGCATGGAACCTTTTCGAAATGCGTTCATTTTTCCCCCTCCCTCCTCATTAGGAAACGATTGCCGCTGATGATGCTCTTCAAGACCCCACCCCTCCGATGGCATCCAGCAACAGCAAAGAGGCTCTGGACAAAGAAAGGTGGAGTCATATGAGTACTGCCCTGGTTTGGAGACAGTGTTTTCTAAATTAGACTTAGCAGTTTACTGGTAAAGATGTCATAAATTAGATCACTTTTACTGTGTTTATAAATCCTGACGTGGTGCAGTTCCGTATAAAGAGATCTGATTGAGGAACTTGTAACTTCTTTTATTTTGATTTACCATTTGTATGAATTGTAGTTTAGTTTCATAGGTGTGGTGGATGTGATTACATTGGTCCTAATGGAGTTTTTTGTGTGTTTCAGAAGGCAAAAGACCTCAGAAATGGCCGGAAGCGACGAGGAAGACGTGGATGAGCTCTCCCTAATAGATCACAAGGAGATCATGAGCAGGATAACACTAAAACAAGAAGTACGACGGCCATTTTTTAGACGTTTTCTCAGACAGAACTTCACAGGAGTGTTAGCATTCTCATTTCAGTCTGCCTCACAGTCTGGCTCAGGGTAAAGGTTGCTGCCAGTGATTCAGTTGTGAAATCAGACTGGGAGCTGCAAAGGGAACAGCTGCTGCTGCCCTCTGGTGTTAGGTCTGTGAAACTGCAGACCTCCCACCTTACAGTCCGGTGCTGCCTCCTCCTCCTCCTCCTCTGCTGTGTGGTGCAGTCTGATGTACAGATATGTGAAAAAAGTGCACATCTCTCTGCAGGGTTAATGTGATGGCAGTGATTTACTTAAACAGAAGGAGAAAACGTCGTAAAAAAGCGGCAACGATTCCTGTGATGGCCTTCAAAGGTTTTACAGAGGACGTGTTGCAGTGAGGGGATTTTATCGGTCACAAGTCTGAGTTTTTCGTCGCCGTCAGAGGAGCTGGTGCAGGATGGGGAGGGCTGGAGGGGGGTGTGGGGGGGTGGATAGGTGCAATCTACTCTGATCAAGCCTGCATCACTTCACATCAACTCCCAGCACTCTTGTGAGCTCAGGCGGATTTATCTCCAAATCTGTTTGCTTTTAGGGCACCTTTGTTTCTGCTTCTCCTCATTTGGTTCTGCTCTTCTAGAATGACGACGGCCCTGACGTTCGTGCTGGATCAGGAGACATCCTGCTGGTCCATGCTACAGAAACAGACCGCAAAGGTACACTGATGTGTTTTCAAATACTGTTGTGCTCCTTTGACAGATTTCCTTTTGCTCTAAATCTAAAAAAGAACAGATTACATTTATTATTCCAGGAATTATTTCATCCTTGGCTTATATTGATGTTTATTCCTGAGTTGATTCTGAAAAGAACCTCTCCCCATGTTGTTTTGAATGCTCAGTTGCAGTCTGTGTCTTTGATGCTGTGCTGTCAGCTGTAATTACCTCACACTGGCTGCACATCAACTCAAATCTGCTGCTGTTTTCCCTGTGTTTTTGTGCCCGACAGATCTGGTTTTGTACTGCGAGGCCTTTCTCACTACATATAGGACTTTTATAACCCCAGAAGACCTAATTAAAAAGCTACACTACAGATATCCTTTCTTAGATCATCCGGTGTGTCCGCTACTTTTTTGTACGACTGATTTATTTTGTCTTTAATTTGTATTTATCAATAAAAAAAAAAAATTTTTTCTAATTCCCATTCAGATTTTTAATAAAACTTAATTAATCCTTTTAGAATCCCCTTTCTGTGATTACAGACATTCAAATATGTTTTATTTTCTTGGGGTGCTTTTTGCACAGCTGTGTCTAAACAATGAGTTAAATCCCATATTTAGCATCAGACTGTTGTGAGCTTTTTCCTTCTACTGTCTGACATTTTCAAGCAGCTAAGTGGTTGATTGAGGACCTAATGAGCAAATTAAGTCCTAATGAAACGTGTAAGTCCTGCTGCTTTTATTGCAGGGCTTAATGAGCGACGCAGCGGCTTCTGCGATTGCTGTGTAATGATGGATTTTGTTTACACAGAGAAATGAGGCTGAAAGACGATTAAAGTGTGGAAGAAAAAACCTCCACGCTGTTGGGCTCTGTCGTCACAAAAGCCTAACCATAAAATATATAATTTTTTTGCTTTTTTTAATGAATAAAAAGGCTTGTTTTTATGAAACTCAGCTTGTGGGGAAGCCATGTTTATTTTCCTTGACCACAAAAGCACATATACAACATTTTGCCACAGTCCAGACACCTTCAAGAAGCGCGTCAGCAAGAACACCTTCTTTGTCCTGGTTCGGGTGGTGGACGAGCTGTGGTGAGTTTGACATGAATCATACATGGCAAGATCATGAAGAACACTGCAAATGTTCTGTTTTTCTAAATGTGTGTCTGCTGAACTAATTGTAACTATTATTATCTCCTGGAGCATGTGTGGAATCCAGTGCAGAATTGTTCTGCTTGCAGACAAAAGCTTCTAATTTGTTACAATGGAAATCCATCATTGTCTTTCGCTCTCATCAACTTGATTTAATTTAGAGAGAAGGAGCATAAAACGGCCCATTTCCTTCATTAACTCCCCTGCAAATGTCTTTCAGCTTGGTGGAACTGACAGAGGACATCTTGAAACAGCTCATGGACCTGGTGTTCACGCTGGTGTGTAATGGGGAGCTCAGCCTCGCCCGCGTGCTTCGTAAGAACATCCTGGATAAGGTGGAGCAAAGGAAGCTGCTACGCTACACTAACTCTCTTAAACCCCTGGCTGCCAGAGGGGTCTCTGCAAGGTACTGCAGGAACGGAGCAAAGCAGTCAATCAGGATACAAATATTTCATTTAGTATTATTGTTTAAAGAAGGTTCTTATAATTAAAAATGTAAAAATTGATAGTACTTTAAATAATCTAAAGTAGGGATGTCTCATTTTGATCACATGATCGGAAATCAGGCCAATCATGTAGTTTCAGACTCAGATGTCTCCCGATGAGGAATCCGACTTTTATTTTATTCTTATTATAATCATGACAGTAATTGGGAAATCTCGAATAAATCTGTCTGTTTTCTCAGTGACAGTAAATAGTAACCGTTCTCGTGGTGACAGCGGTTTGTCGTTGTGCTTGTAATCCAAAGATTACGGAAGTATTTGGGTTCGAATACTGCCATTATTGTGTTTAATTTTTTAAAAACATAGTTGCATTTTATTAAGAATAAAGAAAACATGATTTTTTTAATTCATTTGAACATCTTTATAAAAAGAGCAACAAACATTAAATCAAGAGTTTCAAAGACTACATTTATTGTGTTAACTACATATTAATAAAAAAAGTCACGGCTATAAAGAAAAGACATTTCAGTGGCTTTTAAAATCCAAAGAACTATTCTGATGTTTTTGATTAATATTTTTAATAATGTGTGTTCTGTAATTTAGTGAAAAAAAGGAAAAAAGATTCAACAAAATACCAATGCCGATTGGGGAATTTCAACCCGGGTCTTTCGATTACGAAGAATACTAGACATAAGTCTAACTACATCCACTACAGAAGCAATTGACCCAAATTAGTGTTTGTCACTTTAAAAAGACAAGCTACTCACACAATGCTGAGTGAAAGGCTCGCTCGGGTTGTCACAAAAACATTTTTCCTCGTTTTTAAACGGGAATCGTGTTTCTGTCGTAACATCATGTTGGTTGTATATTTGATCTCTTAAAAATACAAACTTCACATTATTTTATGTGTTTTAAGTAGCTTGCTTGCCAAAAAGTGAGCACCCCTGATTTAGAGGTTCTCTCTGTATAGTGTGGCTCAGTACAGCTGTGTCTGGATGACGGCTGCTTCCGCTGTGTCCGTGTCTCTCTGACCGTGTTTGAAGGCTCGCTGTCCTGCATTAACCCGAGAGGGCAAAAATAAGAATATAATATAATAGTAAAGGGAAACAGCAGGTTAAGAAAATGAATGAATGAATCCACCTCGTTGGATTTGTATTCTACCTGCTGTCAATGAAAACGTCATGTGCCCAAAGTTGAGTCCCTGATTGGTTGATGTGACACAGCAACCTCCACAGAGCTTGGATTTTTTTTTTTTCCACTCTGGCGCTGCTTAAATCGCGCTGTTACCAGACCTTTACACCAGCCACTCAAATCGCGCCACAGGACCTCGGATCGCTGCTGTACCATTGACTTAACATTGAAACTGGCCGTCTCCACGTGAATCGCATTCATTCTGAATGCACCTTTAGAAGTACTAAACTTAGTTTTGACTGTGAGTAGCATTTTTTTTAAATTAAACACAGATTTTGCTTCTATCTCGTCTATTAAAAAGCACTCAGTATATTGCCTATAAACTGTTCTTTAGAAGCTTATTTGTTCCAGTAAAGTGGAGTCATTTTTTCACCTTTAGGTAACAATTATTTGACTTTTTGTTTTCACAGGCCGGGAACCCTTCATGATTTCCGCAGTCATGAAATCGCTGATCAACTCACTCTTCTTGATGCTGAACTATTCTACAAAATTGAGGTGCGTCCCCCCCCTCCCAGCACCACCATCAAGGTTGTGCTTTTCATGAAATAATTGACATACTTCTTTGCTGAAACTTACGTTAAACTGTTACAGAAAACTGTTTTCTGTAACTAAGTGTAAGCAATTAAAACATTTTGTTGTGCAGGCAGAACAAACTGGTCAGATTAAAAAAAATTGGCCACTTCTAACTGGCTACCGCAATGTCTATTCCTTAAACATTTTGTCTCCAAAGTGTTTTCTTGTGTACAAAGACTGCTTCAACACTCTGTATTGGAAGGTTTTGTTGCCTAACTTCTCAAAGGTTTCCTAGTGATAATCTGGCCATGCTATCTACAGATTTTAAATGAAATGCATCACGGGTAAAATAAAGAATTAAAAAAAACATCTAAATATTACATAAATATTGACACCTCTTGATGCAAATATGTATCAAACCACTTCTGCTCCAAATGTATCTTAATTTAGTATCTTCTTGAAGGCGAAAACACAAGTGATTTTTTTTTTTTGCTTGAAATAAATTCAGCTGTGAAGGGGTTCAATTTTAAATTCCATTTGTGCGTTTTTTTCCTGAGAAAAAATTATTCTCATCTGTATTTTGAATGTGTTGAAATTGCAGCTAAATGACATACAGAACAGATCAATTCATATAAATATAAAAGACTTTTAAAAAATGTTTTTTGTTGCAGAGCTTAACCCCAGCTCAAGCTACTGTTCTTCTCCTCTTCTAGATTCCAGAGGTTCTGCTTTGGGCGAAGGAGCAAAATGAGGAGAAGAGTCCCAACCTGACTCAGTTCACAGAGCACTTTAACAACATGAGTTATTGGTAAGGCAGGAGTAGATGACATAACCTGAACACCTTTGATTTAATGTAATGCACTTTTTTTTGTTCTCCTTTCAGGGTCAGATCTCTGATAATTCAGCAGGAGAAAGCCCAAGACCGAGAAAAGCTGCTCCTCAAGTTCATAAAGATTATGAAGGTTAGAGGTCTTCATGTCCAGAAAGTTATTCTTTCAAAGAAACTCCTCATTTTGCTACAGTTTTTCACTTTGACTGTCTTTTCATTAAAGCACTTAAGAAAGTTGAATAATTTCAACTCTTACCTGGCAATACTGTCTGCCCTGGACTCTGCCCCCATCAGGAGGTTGGAGTGGCAGAAGCAGACCTCAGAGGTGAGAGAATCGAGAGGTTTTGTGCAGAAGTGTGTGGCATGTTTATCCTTCACCTTGCTTATATATCTGTCCCCTTTCTGTAATTCCTCAGGGGTTGGAGGAGTACTGCACGCTGATCGACAGCTCCTCCTCCTTCAGAGCGTACAGAGCTGCTCTGGCCGAGGTGGAGCCGCCATGCATCCCATACTTGTGAGTCAATGTGGATGACTGGGCTCACACAGGTTCGTTTTGGAGCTCCAGCTTGAACTGGCAAATCTATTTTTTTTCCCTTGTCTTCACAGAGGTCTCATTCTCCAAGACCTGACATTTGTACACCTGGGGAACCCTGACCTGATCGACGGGAAGGTCAATTTCTCTAAACGCTGGCAGCAGTTCAACATTCTGGACAGCATGAGGCGCTTCCAGCAAGTGTAAGTGTGCTGCCATCCGTTTCATGTTTCATATGACTGTATTATCCAGAGTATAAGTCGTACGAGCCAAAAAAAAAAAGCATAAAATAGAAGGGGAAAGAACATACATACACATACATGTCACACTTTTGGGAGGAAAGTGCAACACTTCTGAACAAGTCCACCAAGCCCGTTGTAATGTCGTATGCAACAAACTTGAGTTTGCTGCCTCTTTTGATGCGTGCCAAATTCCTTAATGCTTGTTCAAAAATATGTTCATAAACTAAACGTTATCCAGTTTTTAAACTCAATGATACATGGAAGCATTAACTGTATATCTCATTAAAATGCATGGAAAACATGACGTGAAGAGATCGGGTTTATTTATTTTGAAAAAACAATTTTTAGTAAGTCAATTTGAAATCATGAACCTGAAGTACGAGCTGTGTGTTTTTTCTCTTGACCGAACTTCAGGCATTATGAGTTAAAGCGAAACGAAGACATCATCTCTTTCTTCAACGACTTCAGCGACCACCTGGCTGAGGAGGCTCTGTGGGAACTGTCATTAAAGATAAAGCCCAGGAACATTACCAGGCGCAGAACGGAGCGCGAGGAGAAAAACTTGGGCCTGTGAGCCCCACCCCCTTTCCCCAACACCGACCTCCAACTGTGCTTCATAACACTAATTCCACTTTTTCCTTGTACTGAGAACGAAAGCTAATGGAGACTTCAGAACAAACTGAAGCGTCGATAAGGTTTACAAAGAGCTCTGTCACTCTGGGAGGTCATATTTGGGATAAGTGCAACTCTGGGAGGTAGTTCGATTCACAGGCGTCAAGAATCACGCCAAGCAGACGGGGGAGACACTACAGAAATGACCAAAGTCTGCTCCCTGCACTCTGTTTTAGAGAGGATCTGTTTGATTGAGCAAAATTGTTCATAATTTGTCCAAATCCCTCCCTCCTCTTCCTCATGTATGTGCCATTTGCCGGTCATCTTCTCCTGGATTTCCCCTCAAGCAAACCTTTGTCAGGTGGAGATTCTGCTCTGAAAGGAACCTGAACTGAAGAGAGGATGACCATTATAGACTGAAACCGATGAGTTTGTTTTGAAACATTTTGTGTAAGAATCATGTATGGTTATGACATGTATTATATACAGTGCTCCTTTTGTTCTTAAAAAGGACATTTATGCTAATAAGAATAGCTTAGCTTCTCCCAAGTGCCATATATGTATGTGCACTAAAAAAGCAAAGCAAAAAGATGAATTACTAAAGATGCTGTGATCTATGTATGTCATATTGAATCATCGGGTGCAGTGTTAAAGTAGAGAACCATCAGACAAATCACAATCATGTTCCAGCTGTGTGTGTGTGTGTGAAGGAGTGTGACTGAAGTCCTCAGTGACGTTTGTGTGTGTGTGTGTGTGTCATTCCACCATGTGCTGTAGTAAATCATTTCATTTCATTTCGGGTTTAAACCGACACATCACACTGTGCTCTTGAATAAAAACAAACAGCTCTGTTTCTAGAAACGCTGCATCTATGGAAGCAATCTCTTTTTTTCTCTCATTCTAGTGAGGCAAAAACACTGTTGTTCATCACTTTCTTTTATTTGCATCAGAGTGAAAAAAGTGTTAAAAAGTAAGGCATGGATTTAACTAAATAATGAAAATGGACTAATTTAACACATACTTGGCTCTAAACTCATTTTAAGAATTTATCACTAAACTCAAAAAGGCAGCCGGAACAATACATCTGTGTGAATAATTTTAAAATACTAGTATATACGTCAAAAAAGACTATTTTACCGCTTTAGGCAGAGTATTACATGCAAAAACAGGATTAAATACATTTTTTACATAACACTTGTAACAACACGAAATGTTAAATTAAGATACCTAAAGAAAATAATGTTAGAGAAAAGAATTACATTATCTTCCAAGTTAATATGCATTTAGCTATTTTTAAAGTAATCTGGTGCTGATAAGGTCATCAAATTGCCTGAATACGACTGATTTGACCATTCTGAAGCAAAATCCAAAACCAATACAGATTGTTCCTCTTTGACTCTCAAAGACAGCAGAAATACAACTAATCAGTCACACTTCACGACCCACTTTGATTATCTTTTGAGCTTTAGTAAAAGCGTTCCCAGTGGTCTTATGATTATGTCACTTTTAGCCAAAATTATGGAAAAGGGGGGGGAAAACGTCATTTTCTAGGACATAGTTTCTACAGAGTGGCAGTAGTTCATTAGCAATTAGTCTCTGAGTTGTGGAGCAGCCCCACCTTCCCTTTCCACCCCTCGTTGCTGAGAGCTCAGAGCAGGGTCCGCTTGGTTTGGTTTTCTGAATCACAAATCACAAAGATCTTTTTCCAACAGCATTTTTTCATCTGCTCCTGATTCCCGACGATTTGAATAAAGAAGTACTTAGAAATGTAATTATCAGCTTAATTTTCCTAAAACATGTCTTCCGACATCAGAAAAAAATAAGAACATGTTAAAAATCTGAAATTCATTCGAATGGGTCTTTCAGCACTACAGATCGGGGGGGTGCAGTTTAGTGGGATCCATTTTTAAAATAATTGGGCATTTTGTGGTCCACGCACCAAATTTGACATGGATGTGCCTTAAGGTTCCATCTTTCAGAAAAGCATGTTTGAAAGAAAATCAAAAATGTTCAAATCTATATAATAAAATTCTGTGGGTACCCCTTAACCTTAAAGACTGCATTTTGTCCATGAACAGGCCACATTGTTGAGACATTTAAATTGGAATTAAATGCATGGCTGTCATCTTTAAAACCAGCCGACATTTTGGATTTTTCTCGTGGCAAACGTGCTTTTCAGAAAGAGGGGTTCCTATGGTACATCCATGGCAAATGTGGTGTTTATATCACACAATTTGTTGGAAATAAACTAACCGGCACCGCTAGTTTTTTTTTTTAACAAATTTAATTTCAAAAACAAGAAGGCTCTAATTAGATTCTGCTTCTTGTTTTTAAAAAAATCTCACCTACTTTTAGGTTTTTTTTTTTTTTTTAGTTTATACTTCATGTATACTCATTTACGTCGATATTTTATGACCTTTGTTAATTAATCTAAAGATGGATAAACCCTAGAACTGAGGGTGTAATTTGTCTTTCTTTTGACTGCAGGTAACATGCCCAGCGATTGTGCAACACTGATTCAAATGTTTGAAAAACAGGAGAAAAATCATGTTAAAAGGAAGAACACAACATTAACTGGTTCAAAAGACTTTTTTCCTCTCCTTGGTGCTATTGCTCACACCAATAGCAGCAAGTGAAATTCAAAAGCTCATACCCGCAGCTCGGACACAATCGTCCAACACGCATCCGCTCATTATCAGTGGGGTCGGGTGCTGGGCTCCAGCAGGACTCTCTTTGTTGTAGAAGGTCCATTCTGCAGGTCATTTTGCTCCGAAATGGTCCGTTTGAAACTTCGTCCATGGCCATTTATAGATCCGCGTTGCCACTTACAAATGTCGCCATTGAGAATATCTTGAATATGCTGCACTATGAGGTTGATGGCCACTGATGACACACAAATTCATTCATTTTTATCGAATTATTCTCTCCATTAGGGTATTAGCTTATTTTAAAATGACTTACCCATATTGTCTACTCCCCTTGGAATGATCACATCTGCATACTTCTTTGTCTGAATAGAACACATTTTGAGTAAAAATTTAAGTTTAAAAAAAAAAAAAAAGATTTCAGATAAATTGTATACTTACAGGCAAACAAAACTCCTCAAAAGCAGGCTTTACAAACGTTGTATACTGGCTAAGGATCTGCTCTAAGTCTCTCCCCCTGCTCATATCTCGCAGGACTGTAGGGAAGATTGGTTTGAATTATTGACAGAGCATTCACAAAATCCAAAACGATGAAGGATCAATACCTCTGCGAGACAATCTGACATCTGAATCTGTATCCACAAACAGCTTCATGTGGAACATTTCACGCACTTGCAAGGGGTAGAAAACGAGGATCCCCTCAAACAGGACCACATCTGCTGGATAAACAGTGATCCGTTCCTCCAACCTGTGAATGTATAAAAGGGGGGTCAGGCCAAAAAAGAGATGACGGCAGGATGTATTTTCTTCAGGGGAAGCACTTCTACCTTGAATGGGACACAAAGTCATAAGTTGGAACGTCAACCACCTTCCCTTCCACAATATCCTCTAAGGTTTTACACATGAGCTCATTGTCAAAAGCCTCTGAGAGAATAAAAAAACACAGCTTCATAAATACAACAGACATATAATCAATCAATTGAAATAGGAAGTGAAAAAATCTGTGTGAAATGTGATGATTAATTTTTAACATGCATAGTTGTGACAGCCTAATCAAAGAGTGCAGTTTGAGTTTACCTGGATGATCAAAGTTGTATTGGCCTTTTAAGGCTTTAGCTTTTTGTTCTGGGGTCAGAACCTTGTAAAAGCTGTCTTGGCTTATGATAGCCACCTTCCTCTGGCGGTGGT
The DNA here is from genome assembly GCA_014656515.1 of Oryzias celebensis. Taxonomy (NCBI): domain Eukaryota; kingdom Metazoa; phylum Chordata; class Actinopteri; order Beloniformes; family Adrianichthyidae; genus Oryzias; species Oryzias celebensis. Next base: position 7,803,027 of record BNCR01000012.1, read on the forward strand.
CCACCTTGTTCTGACCCAGAAGCTCCATGATTTTGGCACAAACTGTGGACTGTGGCAGATAATATAATTCGATTATTTCCGTTCATACATAATAAGTAAAAGAAAACAAACCAGCTCTAACCAGCTAAACAACTACCGGCTCGCATTCTAATGTGAGGTCCAGTGCTGCATCCATTGACCTAATTTCAACGTTCATCAGCTGACTCCTGGTGCCGCACAAAAAGGAAGTGCCACTTTTATCACATTGACTAATTCAAAGTTATTTAAAATGCATACAAGTGGGTTTATTTGTCGTAAGGTAATTTAAGTAACAAATAAGAACAGAATAAAAAGATTTCTTGGGAGAGTGGGCGTGTCAATTCATTTGACAACCAAACATCGCTGTTGATCAGCCAAGCTAGGCTAACCGGGATGCTAACGTCGCTTTTAAACTAAAGGAACTGACCTTGCCGCTGGCCGTTCCTCCGCTAACCCCGATCAGGAAAGGCCGGTGTCTTGGCCTTTCTGCCTCGTCAAGGGTTCCAGAGGAATCCATTAATATGAACCAAGAGACAACAAAACTTAGATATCGGTGCTGCGCAGTCTCTACGACGTCAACAAACATGCGTATGGCAAACAGTAGCAAATTGTTGATCTCGCGAGATTTAACGCTAATATCGCTTCTTTTTTTTCTCTGTTGTTTAAATAATAATAATGATGTCTTATACCAGATTATTCTTATTACAAAACTTAGAATAAAATAACTTTTAAAATATGATTTCTTTAAAATAACTGTTTGTGACTAAAGCTTTTGTTGTCAGGCATTATACAGTTGTTTGTTTGTTTTTTACTTGAATTCAGAAACACACAAAATTTGGGAAAAACTTTATTCTCACTGCAAGATAATCAAAGCATTTTTAACAATAGAAAAATAAATCTCTTTAGAAACAAATTTTTTTCTGGTGACATCATAACTAACAGTGCTCATCTTCCTGGTTTGATAAGCAAATTACAATGGTATTTGTGAGTTAACTACTTTATACATAAATCTAACTTTAAAGGAGACAAACATTATATGTTTAAATCTTCTTCTCCTATTATACAATAACCTTTTTTAAAGTGCCAATCTTTACATTTTCTGACACAATTTATCTTTGTTTTTGTGTTTTTCACTTGCTTTTGCAAGCATAACGGCTCTTTCTATTTTTATTTTTTGCAACTTTTTGTCGTTGGCTTTCTGTTTGTTCTGTGTTTGCTATTGCAAAACTTAACTTCCTCCAATTTGTTTAAAAAAATAACTGTTTTCTGCTTCTTTTCATATAAAATTGTCTACAGTAAGTGGCTGTCTTTAAAATTCAAGTCATAGGACGGAAATGGGAGGAGTGGGGGGCTAAAACAGGGTTGTGGTTCTGGAGTTAAGAGTCCTGGTTTGCAAAAAGTGCTTATTTTTCAAAAAAATACTGTAACACATCAAACAATTAACTATAAAGTATTTCTAAAACACATAAACATTAGACAAAAAATAGATGATAGAACAGAAAACATTTTTTTAAGAAATAATACATACCTACACATCTTTTTTTCTATGTAGTTTCTGTTCTTTTATAGGTGAGGAAGTTGTATGTTTTTTGGCATCTTTTGCACCTCAATATGTGAGCTCAGCTTCTTTCTTTTGTTCACTTGGAAATGACTCAACAGATTAGAAAAAATAATTTAAACGTTTTTTTTTATTCATTAGAAAAATAAACCATCTGAAATTGTGTACATGCATTAAAAGGTCATTATTCCTGCTTTGCTGGCTCTTTTTCGGATTCCTCTTTGTTGTTTGCCTGGTGTGACTGGTTTTTTAAGCTGTCATTGATCACTATCTCCAAAGCTGCGCTCCCTTCAACTCTTTTCACCAACTCTCCCTTGGCCGCAAGGATTTCTTCGATGTTTCTACGACAAAAGGAAGCAAAGTCACGACATGTGGTTACAGGAAATGTTCTACATAATTTTTTTTCTCAGTAAGTTACTAAAAAACTTTCAGTATTACTTTGTAGAACTTTGTTTTAAAGTAGAAATGTGTTTCATTATTTCCTTAAATTGTTATCCAACAGTAGATGATGACTAGTTTATCTATCTTCATACACCTTTTGAACTTTTTTTTATCTTTTTTTGCAAACTCAGATAAATGTTAAAGTTTTCAACAAAGTCTACATACAGTGTAGAAAAATTGTCATCCACCCCTGTATTGTTTAATTGGAAGTTGCTTAATTGCTAGATCTAAATCTAATTAAGACGCTGTGGGAAAAGTGTTTGTATAAAAACTCTTCAAAATGGCTACACTTCAACAATCTTGCAGACATGAGAGAGCAAAAGGTCCTTCAAAACACTGCGAAAGATTCATTTCCAGTAAATTAAAATGCTTGATTGATGCTGCGAAAAGTTATCTAACAAGTTATTAGGGTTGAAGTCCAATCACTATTTCTCACAAGAAAAGGAGAAGTAGAGTTGAATTATTTTCTATTAATAATGAACACATTTTTGTATTTATTTTTGTACAATGTTGACTTGGTTTAATTTTCAAATGTGCTGGGTTATCTAAAATAGTTAAGTGTCACAAAAAATTGTATTAACATCTAAATACTGAATATTTCACTAAAATTAGCATTTTCTGAATAAGTATCATTTCTTCAAAAAATTGTTCATGCAAAAATAGGGAATCTGAATGATAAAAAAGCATTTTAATACTCCCCTTAAGATATTTTTTTCAATAAAAACTGAATGAAAATGAACAATTAATTTGTTGCAAAAACCTTTACTATACTCTACTACTAATAATGACACATTTTTTAAATTGTTGTCTATTTATTTGTGTTAGTGTTAGCTTAAGAAATAAATCCAACCTCTTCCCCTTCAGATCTGAAAACCAGCCGAGGTTATCAGCAATGATGTGGTGATTTTTACATCCTGGGCATGTCACTATAACTACACCCTTATGATAAGCCACCTTGGAGATCTTCTGTGTGGATCTGGTAGAGCAAACCTGCAAGTAAGAAACAAAATCAAGGTCAAACTCTGGACTTCCACACTAAATGAAGCAGAGCATACACTGTAAGCCAAAAGCTCCCGTGCCTTGCATGTGTACATCAGATGATAATGTGTTGACTGGACTTTCCCAACAGCCTCTTCTCTGTTCGCCAGTGAAGTTGAGAAACCTCTGGAGCAGCTATGACGAGCGACACGACCATCCGCTGATAGAAAGTGACGAAACAAGCTTTGCTTTTGAAACTCAGAAAAAGATTTGGTCCAGATTGTTGAAACAGAAAAGCGAACTTTTGGTGTAGTTAAACTACTATAGAAATATCGAAAAAATTGGTCTATAATGTGATTAGATTTTTTTACCCGCGTAAAATTAAGATACTTTTGTAATGCAAGCATGTTTGTGATAGTTAGACCGCTGAGAGGAACCGAGGCTTCACCGGGATCACGGGGCGCACGTCGATGACGTCACACATTCATGCAGTTTCAAAATAAAGTCTACGATTTTAACAAGAACAAAAATTATAAACAAAGCTTTTTTCTTCGAACAATTCACAGAATTATTACAGTAGCATGTATGTTTTATAAAATAACATGTCATTTCTCAAAATGTTAATTAATTAATAAATCAATGTATTAACCAATCTTTTTTATGTGTGTTTTATATTCAAGTCAACAAAGAAACTAGCTAACTAGTTAGACTTTTCTGTCATAAAACTTTGTGTAAGGTTTTACTTTCCACATAACCACCAGAGGGGGACCTACATCACCTTTTTTTCACCACTTTGATTTCCTTTTTTTTTTCTTTTACTCCCTTGGATGCTCAGTTTGATATATTGCAAGGTCACGTCCTATTGTTAGTGGTAGATGTAATAATAGCAATATTCAAAACAAATAAGAAAAAAAGCATGTTCATTATGATGTGTCAGTGGTTCAAATTGTTCAGGAGAATTATATTGGACCAGGAATATTTTTATGATGACAGTGCAGCTTTTTGATTATAAAAATTAATGTACAAAAAAAAAAAACAAAAAAAAAACAGGATCAACGCTAATAAATGATTTGGCAACATTTTTTAATTTATAAATTCTTTCTCTTAAAAAAACCCCACTAAAAACTGTCATTTGAAATTGCATTTGTAAATGCAGCTTTTAAAGGGAAGACTAAACTCTCACAAATTATTTTCATTTCATCAAATTAATAGAGAATCTTCCTTATTTATTTATTGTTAGTTGCATTTTAAAATCAATGTTTCTATTGGATTTGTTCTTTTTTTGAAACAGTAATACATGATCTTTATATTTATCTGGCAACCTATCACTGATAAACAGATTGTTGTTTTACCTTTGAAAAGACTCATGTTTCTTCATAAAATATGAAAAACATGAAACAGTGGGCTGAGATCACACGAAGACAGGGACGTTCCTGCGGAGGAAGGCTGTTGAGCTTTTATTTTGACAGTACATTGCCGTCCCATGTTTCCGCGTCTCTTGTTCTACAGCACAGCAGCAAAGCGCAACACCTCACTGCTGGTTTGGTGTTTTGTCGCTACTTGGCTGTCCAAACGAGGCACCGGCCTCGTGTCCGAGCGGCCTCCGTCGTTGTGAAGCGTTTGAGAAATGTGTCATCCGCATGCGGAGGAGGCGAGAGTCCGCAGCTTTGATCAAACAGGCGAGTTTTTTCCCTTCTTTATCAGCTGGTTTTAGGCAGCTAGCTCCGGGTGAGTCCGCTGCCGCAGCGGTGTGGATGGTCGCGCGGGATGAGACACCGTTTCGGGTCTCGGCTCGCCGAAGGAATGTTACTCTTTCGGTTCTATTTGACCAAACTACATTAGAAAAATAACCTTGATTTAGAGTCACACAGAAAAGAGGTATTTTTTGTAATAACTTCAATAGGTTACAGTTGGAGTTTAGCTAGCTGTTCTGGTGTTTTGGCTCGAAAACTGCTAATAAAGATTCACAAGAACAAACAGTATAACCCGTGTGGGTTTTCTTCTGCCGCGTTCATCTATAGATCTCCGCTTTCGCGGACAGAAAATCCTTTCCCTTAGTTATTAATATTGAATGAGTGCTGCAATCATATCTGCATGCCAGTGCTTGTATGACAATTTTCTAGATGCGTAGATGTGTTTTTAATGAAGCCCTCCCCCAAACTAGCATTTAGAAAGATTAACATCCTATAATATGGTGCACTTTCAAGTATGTGATGATGACTGTGCATATCCAGATGTGAAGCTATTGCTGATCTTTTTAGGTGGGAAAATTATCTGATTTTAATACTGTTTTAATATTATTTAACAAGCAAATCAATTTGGGAAAGGTTTAAAAACCTATATTTTATGCAGACTTTTTAAAAATGTATTTGTATAAATAAATGCCTATTTTAAGTATATTTAAAAACAAAATAAGGTTAATAATGTAATTTAATAGGAGTAGAAATGATTCTCAACAATACAGCCTCAGTGATTGGTTGGGTTGGCCTGGAGGGGCAAAATGCAACCTCTCAACATGTTGTGACTGAAGCTTGTGCTTCATACTGCATGTGTGGGAAGGGTGGAGCTCCTTTTGGGAAAACTCCCAGTCTGTTAGAAACCAAGAATCCTGTAGGACATAGTATGTGTTTAGCTGATTTTACTGATTAAAGTGGGTTATCCCTGTTTGGGGGAGAAAAAAAAAACCAAACCCAGGCCATGTTCTAATGTAATGAACTTGAAGAACGCTTCTGCTCTGTGGCCTCCTCATATGAGTAAAGTTTTTTACGATTATGAAACCAGCAAAGGAGGTAATCATTGAAGTCCCACTCCAACCACATGTTTTTCTTTTGTTAAAATTGTTCCTAGAAGTCTTTTAATTATAATTGGGCAGTTTTTTTTTTTTTTGCCAGAATCAAAAAGACTGTTGTTTTTAAAGACATATTTTATTCCCTGTGGCAGTTAGCAAGCCCGCCCCCTGCCCGTCGCTGAGAGCTATGTTTGTCCACTCACATGCAAATTTAAAGCCAAACTAGAAATAGCAGTGCAAAAAATAATGGCAAGGAATATTAGCTGTACAGTTTTGAGCCAGATGCCAGCTCAGATGAGGAAAATAAATGCGCACAAGGGATATAAGAGAGATATAAGGGAGATAAGAGAGACGTTGGCATGCCCATTTCAGTCACTGTCATTAGCCTGAGCTTTTTCAAGCATCCCGTTTTTCTGATCCAACACCATTTGAATTAACAAATACTTAGAAATGTCATTAGTTATTTTATCTATGTCCTCTGTTATAAGAAAAATGCTACAAGAACATTTTAAAAACACAAAAAGACCATTTTCATTGGACTGGGTCTTTAAGCAGTTCAGATGTGATTTTAGTTGCTGAAAGAGATTAAGTGTCTGTCAGAGAAATTGATAGTGTGGCATTGTGGCTCCTGCAACCGGCAGTCACTTCACCTGTGTTAGCATTTAGTTTGGCTCATTAAAATAGCGGAATTTTCAATATGTGGCGATTTATAGCAGGATCCAGTCAGAAATGGTGGATGAAGCTGCTTCACTTAAAGCAGCAACAGACAGATTAATAAAATGTGTTGATTTGGAGACAGAGCTGTTGTTAGACACTAATGCTGTGATGCTAGCTTGTAAGCCGCTAATCCTATGGTGCTCACTAGCTGTTCTGTGTGATTACGGACCAATTTTGAAGTCGGACAGTATTTTCAGACGCAACATATAAATATAAGATTATTTCATAGGAGGACATTCATAAAAACGATATTTTCTGAATAATAACGGAATTGAATCCACTGTGTTTTAGCAGCGTCTGTGTAGCATCTCTGTGTAGAGTCTGTGTTAACACTGAAAACTGTGACGTGTCAGATGTTGTGCTCAATCCTCCCGCCTCCTTAAAGCTGCAGCTTTAATTTCAATAATGATATATATAATGACAATAACCCATAACATTATACTGTTTTCAGGCGGTTTTTGTTATGATTTGTAATAAAATGTGATCACCTGGAGGTAGAAGTAGGAAATCTCTAATAAATTTGTCTTTGTTTTCTCAGCATGTTTGAATTTAAATTTACAGTTACATGACAGTAAAGAAGTGTTAATTCTATTTATAAATGATTTTTATGCAATTTCATTTTCCTAAAAAAAAACAGTAAATTGCCTAAGATATTTCTGTGTAAAATAGTATTAGAATATTGCAGATAAAATATATGTTTGGCCGACTGGGTCTGTGCTTCAAAAATTCAATTTCGGCCCCTGTGTGGAGGTATTTTATTTAGTTATTTAAAATCCGACAAAAAATAGAGTAACGTGCACCGCAAATTGTGCAGAAGGCATGTTTATTTTAAAACTGAAAAGACCACTAACCTTTTTTATCACCTGAAGCAGTGCCACCAAGCATGATTAGTCTCAGACTGAAATAAACCATAATTCTCCTCCAAAAACAACAAAGTTTAGGCCTTTGCAGCAGCAAGAGTCTAAACTATGAGATAAAATTTGCTTTTAGTTCCTACCTTAGTCACAGTATGTTGACAATTTTTTAGTCAATTTTATGTTTGTTCTGTAAAACTTGAAAACATTAGAATTTATTTGTAGAACTAATGCTTTGTTTTAAATGGAACTGATCAAGGAGTTTAGTGTTTTTTTTTATTTATGTTCTCTTTTGAAACTTGAAAGCTTTTGCTTTAATTTTCAGTTTAATTTGTATTATTTATGCCTTTCTTTTAATTTTTTTTATTTTCTGGGGTAAAAACTGTTGCATCATGTTCCTTCAGTGCATCTGTACTGTCTATACTATGATAGGAAACAAATATTTTATTCTAAACAACCTGCTGATGATTACACATTTCTCTAATGAGCCACATAGCATTCCAATTTGACAGATATAGTTATTTGGTTAATATCGTGATATATATGTTGTTATCGTCTGCTATGAAAAACCCAAAATCTTGATATAAAAATATCACCATCACCCAGCCCTATTTAAGGCGTTACCTGAAACTGTATATTTTTACAAAGATACCTTAGTATTTATTGATAATTTTACTTTACTGTTACAAATTGTTACATGAAACTGTTGCATTAAAATATTGTGTTTTAAATTGTTCCATAGAAATAGTTTCAGGGAGAATAGTATCTTTTCCCTCCTTGTTTTCACACAGAAAAAGTATTCATAAGAATACCAGATTTATAAGCAGTGTCCAAAAGAGGACTAGTATCAATAAAATTTTAACAATACCCATCCCTAATTGTCATGGTGCTACAAGATTTTTGTAATAAATCTAAGGACATTTACCCTGGGACACTGTATTTGCCTGCTGGTCCTGAGTTTAGTCCTACTATCCTAGACTGTTGAGGCTTTTTTTGGCATAGCTGGTGACTGTTTTGTCTCTAAACATGGTGCAGCTGTGGATTATTTACTTTTAATGACAGAAGACCAAAGCACAGGGTATAATTGTTCGTACTCCCCACACACTTATCCAAAGTCACTGGACTTTCTGGGTTTGAAAGTTTAAATCAGGCTCTGAATGAAACAATTCTGATGGAAACAATAAAACTTTGTCCACCATATTTTAGTTGGTTAGCTCAGAATTGAAACAAAAAAATGTAAAAATAAAACAAAAATTTGTGATGGATTTTCCCTCAGTTAACAAATTTACAAATGTTAACATGAACTAGAACTTAAACCTGATTTAAAAAACTGCTTTATCTGCTCTTTTTCTTCTTTTGGTTTGTAAAGCCTAACTGTTGAGCAAACATAAGAATGACGTAGTTCTTTGGTCTGAATTTGTATTTTATGAAGCAGTAAGCTGCCTTTAATTTTCACTTCCACTTTTTTATTAGACTTTTTAGGTCAAAGTTTTTCTTTTCAATGTCTGTTAACAAAACAGGTCAAAGTCAGTTTATTTTTCTGGTAGGAACTTCCTTTGCCAGTGGGGGAACACGAGCAGAGACAAACAGGTTTTTAAACCCCACATCTTACTTGACCACGTTATTGAAGTTGCTTAAATGTTTATTATCTGAGAAAGCTCTTATGAACATGTGTGATAGTTGGCCTGTTACAATAAATCCAACAAATTTGCACGCTCAACATAGCTGCAACATAAAAAAAACAGAAATCCATAAAATAAAAACAGTAAAATGAAGAAAAGAAACAAATATTTACAATTTAATATAAAAAAGTGAATTGTCTTTTTGACAAATGCCACTTTTGTCATGCATAATGATAAAATTCCCCAAAGTTGAAAACTTCTAAGGTACAAAAGGTCTTCACTTTTAGTACTACAGCTTATTGTCTCCTTGTTGTTGCTTTTTGCAGATAAACCATCATGATTCCCATCACAGAGCTCCGGTATTTTGCTGACACTCAGCCTGCGTACCGCATCCTGAAGCCATGGTGGGACGTTTTCACCGACTACATCTCAATCGTCATGCTGATGATTGCAGTGTTCGGTGGGACGCTGCAGGTCACGCAGGACAAGATGATCTGCCTGCCCTGCAAGTGGATTGTAGACAAGCAATGCAAGATCATGATGCTCGCCAATACGACTCCCCCCTATGCACCCGAGCCCAAAGGCATCCAGTACGACCTTGACCGACACCAGTACAACTATGTAGATGCCGTCTGCTATGAGAACAAACTCCACTGGTTTGCCAAGTATTTCCCCTATCTGGTTTTATTGCACACCCTCATCTTCCTGGCGTGCAGCAACTTCTGGTTCAAATTCCCACGCACAAGCTCCAAACTGGAGCACTTTGTCTCCATCCTCCTCAAGTGCTTTGACTCCCCATGGACAACGAGGGCTTTGTCTGAGACCGTGGTGGAGGAGAGCGACCCCAAACCGGTGGGGAAAATGAACGGGTCGACGGATAAAAAAGCATCCAGCATGAGCGAAGATGTGGAAGCGAGTGTGCCCATGCTTCAACGAACCATGTCTAGGATAGAACAGGGGATTGTGGACCGCTCGGATACAGGAGTTTTAGACAAAAAAGAAGGGGAGCAAGCAAAGGCACTTTTTGAGAAGGTGAAAAAATTTAGGATTCATGTGGAGGAAGGCGACATAGTGTACCGACTCTACATACGTCAGACTATTATCAAGGTTATCAAGTTTATACTGATTATTAGCTACACAGCCTACTACGTGCAGCACATTAGGTTCAATGTGGATTGTGCAGTGAACATTGAAAAACTCACAGGGTACAGCATGTTCTATTGTGCTCACCCCTTAGCCACTCTTTTTAGGATACTGGCCTGTTTCTACATCAGCTTGGTTGTAGTTTATGGACTCATCTGCATGTACACACTCTGCTGGATGCTCAGCCGCTCCCTCAAGCGATATTCTTTTGAGTCAATCCGTGAGGAAAGCAGCTATAGTGACATTCCAGACTTGAAGAACGATTTTGCTTTCATGTTACACATGATTGACCAGTATGATCCACTCTACTCGAAGCGCTTTGCTGTTTTTCTGTCAGAAGTTAGTGAGAACAAGTTGAGGCAGCTGAACCTCAACAATGAGTGGACGTTGGAGAAGCTGAGACAGCGGATCACCAAGAACTCTCAAGATAAGCTGGAGCTGCACCTCTTCATGCTCAGCGGTATCCCCGATACGGTGTTCGATTTGATTGAACTTGAGGTTCTCAAGTTGGAGCTTATCCCTGATGTAACTATCCCACCAATCATTGCCCAGCTTTCCAGCTTGAGGGAGATGTGGCTCTATCACACACCTGCAAAAATCGAGGCTCCGGCATTGGCTTTCCTGAGAGAAAACCTGAAATCTCTCCATATTAAGTTCACTGATATCAAGGAGATCCCACTGTGGATTTACAGCTTGAAAAACCTGAGGGAGCTGCACCTAACTGGAAACCTGAGTGCCGAGAACAATCGTTTTATTGTCATCGATGGGCTCAGAGAGCTCAAAAGTCTGAAAGTCCTGCGTCTGAAAAGCAATCTGACAAAGCTTCCTCAAGTGGTAACTGATGTAGGTGTGCACCTTCAGAAGCTTTCTATCAACAATGAAGGCACCAAGCTGATGGTACTCAACAGCCTGAAGAAAATGGTCAACTTGACAGAGCTTGAGCTTGTGCGCTGTGACCTGGAACGCATCCCACATTCCATCTTTAGTTTGCACAACCTGCAGGAGATTGACCTTAAGGACAACAATCTGAAGACGATCGAGGAGATCATCAGCTTTCAGCATCTGCATCGCCTAGTGTGCCTAAAGCTATGGTACAACCAGATAGCCTATATTCCCATTCAGATTGGAACCCTTACCAACCTGGAGCGGCTATACCTGAACAGAAACAAGATCGAGAAGATCCCCAGCCAGCTTTTCTTCTGCCGCAAGTTGCGCTTCCTGGACCTGAGCCACAACAATCTGACCAGCATCCATCCTGATGTGGGCTTCTTACAAAACCTGCAGTACCTTGCTGTGACAGCGAACAGGGTAAGGTGCAGAAATAATTATCCACTTCATGTTGTTCTTTCATTGAAGTTGGAGTAAAACAAAATTCCCAACTACTGGGGTCAAAAAACCATGGAATATCTTTTGAAATCATTGACCTTTTCAGTGCAGTTGAAAAGTTTTAAAGGCCCACTCTAGTAAAAAAAATATATATATTTATTTTCAAAATTGATTTTGTTTCATTTTTCTGATAATGGATGACATATTAAGAGAAAATTAAGCTAAACATTTGCATTTCTGAGTATTTCTTTATTCCAATCATTGTGAATCAGAGCAGACAAAAAAAATACCACAAAAAAAATTGTTGCAGTTGCTTTACTGCCACAGTCAGCAGGTCGGCGCAAAACTGTTCAGCTGGATAGGTCCAACATTGCTCGCCATTTTTGTTGCACTGGTCATGCTATGTTGAAGTGTGATTGGCTGTAAGCAAGCAATAAATCACATAAACAGATGGATGATGGGAAGAGGGTGGGTCTATGCTGCGTCAGCAGCCCCGCCCACAACTCAAGAGTTGAATTTCTAATTAACTCCTGCTCCTCTACAGAACTATGTCCTAGAAAACAGTTTTTTTTTTTACATTTTGTCTAAAAACTGCATAATTGTATTTAAAAGACCACTGGTAACACTTTGAAATTATTCAAAAGAGTATCGGAGCAGGTATACAAGAGTTCTTTGAAGTCGTGCATTATGGCAGCAAAAAAAGAGCTAAAAGAAGCAAACATCATTTTAGATTTACAAAGTGTTGTGGCAAGGCTCCCCCTGCCAGAAATGGTTTCCCTGGTCTCAGGCATTGTTGATTTGTTTTGTAACACTCATATTTTGTCCCAAAAAGTGATTCAAAGAAGGTGAATGTTTACAATGGACTTTTTCTTTTTTTTTTTTTTTTTGGTCATATATGCCCCCCCACCCTAACCCACCACCACATACACACATATTCTATGTAAAACAACAAGAGCTTTTTGTTAAAAAATACAAAACAAAAAACTACCCTTTTTTTGGGCTAATTGAAGATAAGAAATGCGATTTATGAAAGTAACTTTGTTATGTAAGTATTTAAAAACGGACAAGGAATAAATACTGGTAGTTGTTGCTTCTACAGCAAATTATTGGGGGACACTGATTCTGGCAGGCTGGATCTACAGCTGCCTGGGGGAATCCATGCCCCGAATATGTGGGAAAAAAATGAAAACATGACATTAAACTCCCAAAAGCCACAGAATAAAGTATATCATAATCATCTGCCTTCGTTTGACACTTTTTGGGACAAAATGAGTGTTACGCAACACATCAATGATGCCAGAAGTTGTGCCGCAACAAAGGAGACAAATTCTGGCAGGGGGAGCATACCTTGGCACAACACAAAGAATAATTTTACAGTATTATTAGCTTAATGATCACGCTCTTGCTGTTGAGAAGTTTAGCACTCCAGACAAAACAAGAAAAACAACATGTCACAAAGTGATGCAAAGGTGAAACCATATGGAATGTGGTTAAATGACCTGTGGATCCAACTGGACCGTATAGTAACTTCCATTTTCAAACAGCTTTTATTTTGAAATCCAAAGTTTGGTAGTGAAGTTCTGACAAACTTGTAGAACCTACAAAATAAAACATGATGCCATAATTTCATTTTCAAACACAAAACATTTTATTTACTAAAAGAAACCCAGTTTTACTTGTTCATATATCAGCACTGGCTAGAAAAGACGGCAACTTCATCCCGTTAAACATGAAACACTGGTGTGGGGATGTGAGCGTGTTTTGTGCATAAGAAGCTGTAATTTCCTGCTGAAGTAAGGCCCCCCCACCCCCTGTTTTGGGTTTATGTCCCCTGAGAAAAAACAGAAGTTATGGGACAACTCCAGCTCTGTAAATTGTAACCAACAGTCATTAAAGCAGCAGTGCTTCTATAGGAACAGGAGGTTAGCTTGGTACACACTTAGTATGAAGCAATACGCTTATGAATGAATGGCTGCAGGAGCTGGAGTCTTTCTGGCCCAGTTATTTCACCCCAAACACAGAACATTTGTGAAGTCCACATGGGACCCTCTACTGCAGTGCATGCCACAATTGCCTTGCTTTAAAAACAGCACAAACAGCACAACAGGAGTCATAATGAAAACTGCGTTCTAAGGATGAACATTTGATCTTAAATACAAATGCCAGAGAAATGAAGAAAAAGTGACCCACCAACTGCTATTTTTGTGCACCTACTTCTATAGGCACTTTGCTATTTACATTCACCACATTCACTTTACATGTTTGAGTAATCGCACAATAGTTGTTTGAGGGACAAGACAAAGTTTGGATGCTTGTAGCAGAAACAGAGACGTAGATTCATGCAAGATAGAGATAATGTCTCATCTTCAGTTGTCATCTGGTTAGTCACTGCCAACTTTTTTGTAAAAAGCATGAATGCCACCCTGTAAATTTAAACTTCCTGAATTACTGTCACCCATCATCTTGACAGTTTGTTGAATTTCCGTTTTGTTGATGTGTTGCAGTTCATAAACTATCATCTAGAATGTTTCCTAAAACCTTAGAGCTCTCAGGAATCCATGAATAAATGTGTTTTTAGTTAAAGCTACCATTGCTGCTGTTTTTATTGTTTTCTTGAGTCTGCATTCTCAAAATAGCTCCCAGCAGGTCTGGAAGCAGCCACAAATAGCTCCATTAAATGAGACTGTTTGGACTGTTTCGGTGTTTTTTACGTTATACATCTACACCTGTAACCTGATTATTCATGTGTGTTTCTGAGTCCCAGGTGGTTTCTGTTTGATGAGACTAAGCTATTGATTTTTACCCCCCAAAAAATACTATTTTCCATTAGTTTTGCATCAGTTGAAAGTCATGGAACCTGACGAGACAAACATAGGTTGTAGCAGGATTTAAGTATTGAAGTTGTAACAAGTTTTCATAAGTAAGAACTCAATGTTTTTTGTTTTTGATGGTCCTGTGTTAAGGTTTTTCTTTTTGTTACACAAAAGATGTAGTTTACATTGACTAGATTTGACCGCTGGCCAGCAGTTTTCCTCTAAAGGCTTCAGAAGCGTCTGTTTTTAATGGGCGTAGCCACTTTACAAACGTTTCAGGTCTGTCAGAGTGACCACACCCCTTTCTGTGTGGTTGTGGCCTTTGAAGAGCATCGTAAGAGGAAGATATTGTGTTTGTCCCCCTCATCTTGGTTAATGGTGTTGTTTTTGCCTTTTCTTGGCTTTTACGGGTTCCTTGATCCAATGTTTGAACTTTAGCTGGGCTGGGTGATAAATCAATCACTCAATTGGAATTAATGTTATTTAAGAACATTTATTCTGGGGGAATAAATGCCTTCACCAGACCAAAGTAGCAGTAAAAAGTGTTGTACCTGACGTTGATACAGATGTTCAAAATTGGTCACCGAAATAGTCACATGGTTTTGTTTACAAGCTTTGGTTCGAAACAGCAATGTCCAGTTGACGGCAGTGTGAACACAGACCAAATGCAAGGTTCAGGACTCAATCCGAGTCCGGATCAACTGACTTTTCTAGTCTAAATGCACCCTTAGGTTCATTACCTGTTAACCCCTTCTTGCTTCTACTTTTTTGTCCTCTCCGTTTCAGATTGAGACTTTGCCCCCTGAGCTGTTCCAGTGTAAGAAGCTGCGTACTCTCAACCTGGGCAACAACTGCTTGCAGACGCTGCCGTCGCGCTTTGGAGAACTCACTGGCCTCACCCAGCTGGAGCTCAGAGGGAACCGTCTCGAGTGCCTTCCGGTGGAGCTTGGAGAGTGTCGTCTGTTGAAGAGGAGTGGCCTGGTGGTGGAGGAAGACCTGTTTAACACGCTGCCATCAGAAGTCAAAGAGCAGCTTTGGAGGGCCGATAAGGAACAAGCATGAGCCGACATGCTGCGGAAGAAAGAAGTTGGATCAGAAGAACAGACAGAGAAGCAGAGGTTTTCTAAAACCAGGCCAGCTTTGTTACGGATGCTTAGCAGAGATGATTACATCCCATTTGTTTGGTACTGGGCTTCGCCAATTCAAGTCAGAATGTCAGGCGCCTGGAACATGTTTTTGGAACTCCCCATTCTTTGTAGGAAGTCTAATTACCAAGCTATCAACTTCTTCTCCTGACTATAAGGTCCAGAGAAGTTCAGCAGAAAGTATTGAATATGCATGGCATTATTAGGGATGTCCCGATCAGGTTTTTTTTGGGCCCGATCCGATTTCAAGTCATTAGACTCAGTATCTGCCGATACCGAGTCCAATCCGATACTTTTGTAAAATGTTTTTAAAAAATGAACACGTTTAATTAACATATTCAGGTTGTCCCACATTTTTATTTCATTGACCTTCTTTTATCATTTCAAACTCAGAGCACTTCTGTTAAGTAACTTGAACAATCATGTAAAAAAAAAAAATGATACAACTTTTACCTAGGGAAAAAAAATCTTATTTTCTAATAAATATAGTTGAGAAATAGTGATGTGAGAAAGTTTAGTGAGTTTAGCTTTAATATCTAAAGAACTATTGAACATTTTTAACCAAATGTGGTTCATATCTTCCTTTAAAATTCTTAAAAATGAATGATGACTCTGAAGCAAGAATATGAGTACTCATTACTAGCTGAAATCATTATTTTTAAGACTATGGGATTCGTTTTCAGCCTCTCAAGAGGTTAAAGTCTGAAGACATCACTTTTATTTTCATCACTGTAGTTAATTCACTTAACTAGGGGCTCCGTCAAAGAAATAAAAAGGCAAATCAAAGAAAAGCTCAGGCCTTAAGGAGCAGTTAACAGCTGCTCAGAGGGCTTAACGATCTTTTTTTGGTTGAAATTCATTTGTAGGCTGTTGTTTGGGTCAAAACAGCCCAATAGAGATACTTCTTGTCAGTTTAAAAATGTTTTAACAGTTATTGATCCCGGAACTGCTGCCGTGTTCTGCTGCGCTTTTACAACAGTATAATGTCGTGATCCGTTCATGACACGCAGACTTCGAGTGGAGTATTTGTCCAGAATCAAAAGCTTGAAATAGGAAACGCTGATCCTAATAATAATAAATTAAATATTGTGATCGGGAGACAACAGCCGATACTTATCGAGTCGTTAACCACGTGATCGGATCGGGACATCCCCAGCCAGAAAAGTACTTTTTCAGAAAAAGAACTCACTATAGTAAGACTACGTCATGGGTGTAGTCTTGCCAGCGACCTAAAAGAGCTCATCATCATTTCTTTGCTGAAATCTGCGCAAGTCGGTCACTCTCAAAGCACTGTTGCCTGTCCTTCGTCTGACCTGACACTTTTGGAGTGTTTCTCACTGTATCAACACTCTGTAAATGAATCAGTTGAAGCTTAAGTGACTGTGAGGCATGAGGATTTGTTGTTTTTGCCCGGCTTCTTTCTGTGCTCCACCTGCTCGGGGACATCTTTTTTTTTTATCCACACAGAACAGTGGGGCTGGAGTCACCACAGGCCTCCTGTGGAAACGACTTCAAAGGAGAGCTGTCAGGTATTCAGCGGGACAAACTACAGTGCAGTCATTAATTTATAGCTGCAGGGGAAGCTGCCGTGGAGAAACACGCCTTTCTTTCTGAACTCTATGTTTACTTCGCGGTTTATCATCGACTTATTTTGTCTCTAAAATCACGCAGTACTAATGTGTCTTAATGGTTGGCAGGAGAGAGCCTTTATGTCTATTGGACTGTTTGGCAAAAGGCAAATCATGTGTTTATGTACTTTAAAATTCAACCACATTTTTACTTAAACACAAGTAACATAACTACTGACTGAAAATGCAGCTTAATGCAGATACACATGTTCTAAGGCATTTTAAGTGGCCTTTAAACTCAAATATTACTCAAAACGCAAAGGTTTCGAAGCTCATATGTTAGAGCCGCCCAACAACCTTTGCTTTATAAATAAATAAAAAAGTGGAGGCTTTCACACCTTTGTTGGAGCAATGTTCATGCAGGACCCTTCTCCTTTAGCTGGTCATGAATGTATGTGAGAGCTTTGATCAGAGCAGACAATGTCACACACCCAGTTTAAACAAATTTGTATCATTTTTGAATCCTTTGCTGTATATCATGTTTAGTTTACCCCCAATAGTTTATTTTAGGAGATGCAGCTTATCTTCGGAAATGTTTTTGCTGCGGATGTTTGTTCCTTTGCAGGGCAAATGAGCACAACAGGAAATTGCAGAGTTAGAACTGGTTTGGACCGGCCTTCCAAAGGGAAAGATTACTGTGCAAAGTAAGTTTGCCGAATATGTGATATCCATTAACCAAATGAGGGCAACATGCTTTGTCTGCTTGAAACACTTTTCTTTATAAGATCTGGGGTTTAATAGGATCGTTTGGAACTGATCCGCCATGTTTACTTCTGCCAGGCGTCTCTTGCTGCAAGTATGGCCTTAGCTTTTACAAGCTATACCCTGTTAATGATCGTAACCGTCATCGGGGCCTTTTTTCTTGTGTTGTAAAAATGTATAGCTTCAATATTTAATGTCTTTTGTTCAATGTGCATCACATGGTTTTATTCTTACCAGGTGTTGCTCTGTTTTAGCTTGTTAGGAAATTCAGTGGAGGGCTGATTGTAATGGTTTGCACCTCTTTGTTGACCGAGATTTGTTTTTACTGAGGCCTTGTTTAAGTACGGATTCCTTTCAAGAGAAATCTCTTTATGCCAAGTAAACAAGTTTATCGAGATAAACTGCAGCCCTGTTAAACGCCAAACAATATATGCAAAAAGGTACCAGCCAAGTCAAAGAAGAAAGAGACTTATTTTAACACAATGATTGTGTTTGGATTTTTTTTGTAATAAAAATTAAATCATTGGGTCCTCTCATCTTCTGGATATAAAAAACCCAATTTTGATAATTTACATCACATTTAATATTTACTTCACAAATAACACAAAATAAACTCCTTAAAAAAGTTAACGGGAAATAGCAAGTACTTTTGATGAATTGGTCAGAATTACTTTTCGAAAGAAAATATTTTTCTGTTTCATGTCAGTCCAGGAAAACCTTCTGTGATTGTGTTAGAGAAACTGGAGTCCAGCTTTATGCAGCACAGGAATTTCACCCCCCTGATGAACAAAATCCAAGGATCTGGTCTCATTTAATCTCTACAGCAGTGGTCCCCAAACCCCAGGCTACAGACCAGTACCCGTCCGTTGGGCAGTTGGTACCTGGCTGCAGAGAAAAAACATGAACTGCATGTTTTCTTTTTTATTTATAATCTGATTCTGAAGGAAGTTTTATTTTGGAGAAGTACTGTATTCTCTCCACTATATCTACTCGATTTGGCGCAGGTCAAGTCTCTCGGTCACGTGTGGAAAAGACATCCTATGCTGCTTTTCTGCGCCAACAGCTACATTGAAACTCCCAAGCTAGCAAAGTTAACCAAAGCCAAATAAACTGCATTTGGAAAGTTTCTTTTTGTAGAAAAGAGCCAGTAAGGAAACAGAAGAAGAACATTTGACTTTAAATAAATAAATAAATAAATTTATTCCAACAGTTGTTCTCACACACCTTAATAGAAATGCGTAAAATTCAACAACACACTGTTTAATTTTATGAGGATGCTGTAAAAAAGTTGTTTAAAGGATGGATTCAAAAATACAAGTTTAGATTTTGTATTTATAAATTCTTTATTGTACAGATAAAGTTTAAACCAGAACAATTCACTTGGCATTAAAGCAGTCTGTGGCCTGAAAAAGGTTGGGGACCACTGCTCTACGGGACCTGTAAACCCTGATGGGAACAGCTCCATACAAAAGACTAACTGCATCAAATCGTCATGGTAACGTAGGTTCACTGAATGTGTTGGAGCTCCAAATCACCAGGTGGTTCCACTGCTCAGTGTTTTCCTTGTGGCACAGGTCAGATGTGAAAAATACACTTTGTACACTCAGCTGTGTGATAACTTAACCTACTTAACCCTTTTGGGAAATATTAACTGCCTAAGCTATTCACTAGTTGAAGAAAATTAACTAATAGTGGAGACTGCAATGCATCCTGGGAGCTTGTTGTTGCGAAGCCACATCCCTCTGAGAATAGGGAAGTCATGGATCATACAAGCTTTACTTGTATGTATTTACTTAAAAGTACTTTTTATTTGCTCCTCAGGTATTTTTTTTTTATTCAGACAACTCAAGTTCAACAACTTTAGCTCCATCTAGTTTTCAACATGGAGAAACAATCACAAGGTTCTATTAAATAAATAAAATAGCTTTAGTTTTTGTAAAAATAAATTCACAAAGTAAGAAGTTTTCCTTTCGAAACACAAAATTCCCGTGGAAGACAGCTGATTTAAGGTATTTGAATGGCCCACTCACAAAACAAAGTGTGTACCAAAGATATTGTTTTTAAATACAGCTCTAAAGCTGTTGAGTTTTCCACTTAATTCTGCATTTTGGGTTAGTTTTTGTCCGGACGGTACAATATGGTAAAACGATGCCAGTAAGCCTCACTCTTTGAACACATGGCAGCCAATCAGGCCATTTATGTATTTCCCAGCAGGTATTGCATTGAAAAAATGTGCTTTGATTTTGTGTTTTAGTACATAATCACAACTAATTGTAGATGTTTTTATTTTAAGATGCATTTAACTTAAAAGGGAAGTTAAATGGCAACGGGTTGTGAACTGACGGTAAAAATTTGTTCATACAGATTTGTGCCAAAGTTTGTCATCTTTTCACTGACTCACAGCTTTGGATAATAGGTGGATTTAACATTTTTATCATATGTCAGCATCGAGTCCCAATGACTCATGAGGGTTGAGGGGGGGGTCCAGTTGTGGACAAAACCAGTCTTCCTCATGAGTCATTCAGGTGAAAGTTTGAGTTTAAGACAGTCCAATGATTGTTGGAAGCCATAAAAAATAGAAATGTAGCTCTTTACTTTTATTTCTACAACTTTACAAGTGTTCTGGTTTATTATAAACCTACTTTATTTGTGTTGTTCCTATTAATGTATTTATTTAGTTGGTTTGATGAAGCGTTCTACAAAGGACTGCCTTGTTTCTTTTTTTTTTTTGTTTTTTTTTTTACACAGCTGAACAGGAAAGAGTCACTAGTATTATTTGGCAAACATTTTCAATTTTTGTGTATGAAACTACATTTTTTTCAGGCATGACATGAAATATTAAGTGTTCTCACATTTATTTTAATTTTCAAACATTCAAAAATGTTTCAATGTTTTTTTGCTTTTGTAATTCCTGTTATCACCAAACTGCCATGATTACATTTATATTAAAAAAAAAAAAATTGTATTGCCTCCTCGGGGGGGCCTGGAGGTCAGGAACTCAACAAAGGTTTCATTCATTGGCCTTCACTCCGTCTTTGCCTCATACCTGGACACTGGATTATAAAGCTTCTGTTAAAAAAGAGTGAGATTTTAATTTCCAAATGTTCAGCCTCTTCTTTTGTACCGTTCTGACATATTATAATAAAGGTAACACTAAACTGCTGCAGAGTTGTGTCATTCCTCTTCAAGGGTCTGTTCCTGTTTTTTGCCTGCTGACAAATGTTTCTCTCTAAAAGGAGCTGACTAAGACTTTAGTTCTGACTGACACTCAATATATGTGTAATAGCATTAACCGTTTTTTTCTTTTTTTTTTACCTTAAATGCATTCTTAAACAAAAACATGTACCTTAGAAACACAGAGGGGCCTTGTATGAATCAGAAGGCCAGCATGGTAGCTTTTTTTCCACAACCAATTAAACTTGGTATGCTTTATGGGCGTCTAAATTCCTTGTGCACGTGTAAAGTGATCCCCAGGTCATGTGAGCACTGCCTTTTTGGCTTTGGGTATTTGTGTCGACTGGAACATACTTTAAGAAAAAGCCAAAGTAGCCTGAGCTCTGTATTTTTTTTTTTTAAAGATGATTCTCTCTGCAAACACACTTCATTCCTTTTTTTGTCTTTTTTTAAACAAATGAGATCTTTTCAATTTGTGTGAAAGTTGAGCGTTTTCTTATTTTTAGCATGGTTTCCGTTTGACAGAAGCTCTGAATACAATGAAGCTCCTCTGCAATTTTACAAAGAAAAAAAATCACACAAAAGCAAAAATAAATGTAGCATTTCCTGTGACCGAATTGGTCATGTGTCTGATGTTAATCCACTTTGTACAAAAATATTCTTAAAAAAATAAAAGAAATTAAGGTGACTCTACTAGAATGTTGCTATTTTTATCTTTTTAAAAATATATTTAAATAACATAATAGTAAAAACCAGTGTGCATTTAGTTTTGTGCTTTTTATTTACTATCTTAATATAGAAACAGCTTAAGATTTAAAAGGTAAAATATTCATTAACTTTAAATAGTTTCTACATCTAAAAAAATGTATTCATGATTTTAACTGGTAAGTATTTTAAATTAGGAAATGCATAGAATCTTTTCTATAACAAAAATGACACATGAGCATTGTTTTTTAATGTGGCTTGATACATAATATTGTTATTTTATTTTATGACCAATATCCTAGTTTAAACAGAAACACAGTTTTTTTTTGTGTCTTTTATTTATTTATTTTTTTTTAGGAAAATAGTAAAAGATTTTGTTTGATGACTAAATATAGATTTTTACTGCATTTCTTGAGTGGAGAAATTACAAGGTGAAAAGATAAATATAAATATTGAGATTTTTATTATCAAAAATGTTTTCTCTTGTATCCTGACCCCTACTAAGTGGAACTGTGTCATTAAGAAGCGTAGATTGTTCGTTGGCGACATCTAGTGGTCATTTTGTCACAGTACATGTGAATCACGGGCTTCAAGGAAAGAGTTAAGTGTCTCACAATCGTCTTACCCCGCTGCAGTACGAAGCGGTTCCGCTTTAAACGCTTTTGACATGTCACGTGATCGGGCTGCACGTTACCCGGATGAGACACATTGGAATCTTACTGAAGTGGATGATCTGTTTCTGCATAGAAGCATGGATTTCATGACAGACCAACACGTGCAAAAGGTGAGAACTCTTTCAAAATAATGGTAAAGACTGACCGACGGTGCTCTCGTTGTGGTCATCCTATATTTTTAAAGTTAGCTATTTGTATTAAATGATGAGTTGTTATTTTTAGGCGCATAAATATATCAGCATGTTTATATAAAGTCGAGTTTTTATTTGTTTAAAAAAAAGCAGTAGAAACCGCATGCGTACTGTTACGTAACAGCCTCTCAGAGACTAAACTGCTGAACCTTTTGTTCTTTCGCTTATATAAACCAGACAAGATCATTTTTATTCATCTTTCACTGGGATTTTTTAATTGTAGAAGCAAAAAGATTGGGTTTAAAAAAATGCAAAACTGTCAAATAACCTCAATAATATTTCCACCCAAGTATACAATTTTGGATACATTTAAGTAGTGGAAATCCTATTAGGTCTAAATCAGGATTTGTTTGCTGAATAAATTGAAAGTAAAATATTAGTTTATCAGTTGTGAGAATTTTCCACTACTTTTACTTTATGTAAACCATATGATTTGGGTTTACAGTAGATAAACAAAACAATAAACAGAATACAAAACTGCAAATGTTTTACGTTTTTGCATTCAATCTTTTGAAATACATTTTGATCTGGCATTTTACTGAAATGTTGCTGTCTTTCCAACTTGAAAGAAAATTGTGTTTTTAACATGTTCTTGCAGCATTTTTCTCATGATGGAAACAAAAATTAAGCTCAAAGTATTTCAATTGTGAATCAAAAGCAGACAAAACATTGAGTTTGAAATAAGATCATATTTGTGACGTAGACAATATGCTGGGCGGTGGCACAAACTCCTAGCTCTGCTCTATTCTGATGTATACGCTCGCAGATCCATGTACGTCTATGTTTTCCTCACCTGAGCTGGCATCTGGATCAAAACTGTATGGATGGATTGCTTCAATATTGCTCAAGCTAGCAGGAGAGCGTGTAAACGGAGAGGTCTCAGCAATGGGGATGGGAAGAGGGGACGGGATTGCTACGTGCCAGTTGCCTCTCCCACAACTCAGTGGCAAATTTCAAATAACTAGAAAATGATGCATTTTTGGCTAAAAACGCCATAGTCATAATAAAAGAACCACAGAAAACGGTTTTACAGTAGCTCAAAAGATGATGTGAGTTGGGTTTTAAATAGCGTTTTCTGGCTTTTACAGTACAAGGAGGACGGGTTTGTCGTTCTGGACGGGCTGCTCTCCCCTCAGGAGTGTGATGAACTGAGGCAGAGGATGAACGAGATAGTGGACCAGATGGACGTCCCCGAACACTGCCGCACCACCTTCACCACTTACCACGACGAGCAGCTGGAAAAGCAGGTGGCTTCATTGAGATCACTCCAAAGAGCACATCTTAAACAACTTCAGCATCTTTTTTTTTTGAAATTCTGTCTTTTTAAACATGCGGTTACTGCTGAAAGATGCAGGTATGGTTGCAGTCCTCTCTGTGTCCTTGTTCGTTCCTTTGACCAGTTGTCCCTCCTGTCTGTCTAATGACAAACCCTTCTGTCAATAATGAACAAACTGTGTTTATGCATTTCCAGAGAAATCAGCTGACCGCTGTTTGTTTTGCAGGGAAGTGCAGATTACTTCATCACAAGTGGAGACAAGATCCGATTTTTCTTTGAGAAGGGTGTTTTTAATGACCAAGGTGAGAATTTTCTGGGTTTTTTGCCTATCTATTTTTTTTTTTTTTTAGTAGATAAATAGGTGAAATATATATTTTTTAATTGCAGGGGAATTCAAAGTACCAAAGCATCTGTCACTAAATAAAGTTGGACATGGTACGTTTAAACTTTTTTTTTCTTTCTTTTATAAAATACACAAAATTCTGTATAATATTGGTGTTTTGCTAATATATACATGTTGGTATTTAGCACTGCATGCATATGAGCCCTTGTACAAAAAAGTTACACATTCAGCCAAAGTCCAGGTGAGTTGCCCATTGATATTGTTGGAGACTAAAAATCTGCTGGACAGAAAAAGTGAAAACATTTCTCTTTAAAGGGAGTTGCCAAGAAGCTGGGTCTTGTGAATCCTGTGATCCTACAGAGCATGTATATTTTTAAGGTAAATCACTAATTTGTCTGAAAACCACCTTTTGTAAATTCATTAGTATTTTTGATATTTTGTCCTGTTTTCCTAGCAACCAGGAATTGGTGGAGAAGGTAAAGAAACACAGTTGCTGTTTATTTTGTATTTATTAACATTTTTGTTTCAAATTGTTCTGATTTGATGTGAAAAAAACATCCTGAATATGTATTTTAACCTTAAAAAAAAGACATTTTACGAGTAACGAGTTTTGAAGAATGCAAAAAGCAGCAGCTTAGATACTGGTTGAAAATAAACACGCACTTTGATTCAGCTTCAGTTCATGTTCAATGTTACATCGTTGATGCAAAGTTGTTCACTGGATCCTCCTTTTAATCTGTTCATCATTTTTTATGCATTCACGTGTTGTGAAGTTTTAGGATATTTCATCTATACTCAAATCAAACTTTATTTATATAGCACTTTTCATGCAACAGCAACACAAAGTGCTTTATATGTTTAAAAACAAAAATAACACTGCTGTTTGTCTCTCAGTGACAGCACACCAGGATGCTACTTTCCTGTATACAGAGCCTCTCGGCAGAGTGATGGGGTTGTGGATCGCTCTGGAGGATGCCACTGTGAACAACGGCTGCCTGTGGTTTATCCCAGGATCACACAGGAGTAAGGGGAAAAACCAGGAATCACATCATTATTCAGCAAAAAAAACCACAAAGCAATCTGCAATGTTGCATTTCAAACAGTGTTTTTGTCTTAATTTATGCTTTTTTTGTGTTCAGATTGAGGTGGTTTGAGCATCAGGTTAATTTGTTTGTGTATTTTGGATGCATAAGATTTGTTGTCACTCTGCTGGCCTAGAAACATCTTTGAGTTCCCTAAAAGAGTAGAACTGAGTGAACTGGTGCATTCTTTTCTCAGTATTTCTGATTAGATTTTTGACCGTATGACCTAATTTCTTAAAAGTGCAAAATAAAACCCCAGAATACATAAGTAAACATGCATAAAGCTGTTTTTTGGGGTAAAAACCTAACTAAAGTTATAATTTTATACAAATTGTTCAAAAAATGATCAAACTTGAGGGCACAGCTATAAATCTGTAGTTGTATTTTTTATTATATATTCTACATTTTATGAAATGTATTTTTTTTTCCTCAGGTGGCCTCTCCCGTCGGATGGTTCGCACCCCCAAAGGCACCTTCCCACTGACGGATTTCATTGGACGAGAGCGGTCATACGACGAAGATAAATTTGTGGCTGCACCTGTTAAAAAAGGTGTTTTGAACGTTTACAAACTCAGCTGATTATGTTAGAAAATAAAAGAAGGCTTTCTGAGATTACATGCTTTTAAAAAAGTTGGGAATTCACACGTTTAGATAGTTTCTTCATCCACCTCCTCGTTTTCAGGTGGCGTGGTTCTGATCCATGGGGAGGTGGTGCATCGGAGTGCTGAAAACTCTTCAGAAGAATCCCGCCACGTCTACACCTTTCACATCATGGAGGCTCTGGACACCCGCTGGAGCCCTGACAACTGGTGAGAGATTTTAGACCTCTTCTGAGTTACCGCTGAATTGTGAATAAACTGTGAATAAACACGTCAGATAACTAACCCAAAATGTTGACAAAAAGTTTGATCTATTTTCTCAAAGTGGTTTATTAAAAAAATAAGTTTGCAAGTAAATCTGCTGCAGCAGGATCTTAATTGACACAGGATGTATTTTATTTTGAAAGTAACTTGTTAATGTCAAAATTGCTAAGGTAGAAATATAACACTGGTATAATTTAATTAATGTTAATATTTAAAAGCTATATTTTATAAATGAATGTCTCAATAGACAGAAAAACATAAAGTGTATTTTTAATAATCTTCAGAGTGAGATTTTGCGGCTCTCGCTGGGTTTTGCTCTGTAAGAAATGGAACCAACAATTCTTTCAGCGTGGTTGCAGCCCCCTGTACCAGAGCTTTACGTAGAACATTTATAAGTTTGATCAGTTTTAACTGTTTTGATCTCTTTTGCCATTTTATAGGTTGCAGCCCACAGAGGAGCTTCCTTTTCCACCTCTTTTCACTAAATGATCATCAATGACCATCAAGGTTCCTTTGTTTTATGAAAATCAACATCTTTCAAAAAAAAAAAAATTCTATAGCACATATTACCATGGCCAAAAAGGCAGGAACGGTAAAAAAATACAAAATTCTGATCAAAATAAATGGAATAGGACCATTTAATCAATCTCTTGTGTTGTAGAAGTGGTTTTTTGTTACCTAACAAACGGGAAAAAAGTATCTGTAGTTGTAACTATAAGCTAAAATGTTTGTGGAAATGTAAATACATAAAAAACACGCAATCCTAGGGGAAAATTAAATGAAAGCCAGCAACTGATATTCACTTTATTCAGCATCTTCTTATTCAATCACTCATACTTCACACTTACAAGTTTATGTCCAAGTAAGATTGTTTTTGTGAAAACACACAACTGTAAAGTTTTGTTTTCAAGTATATTCATTTTAAGACACAACAAAAATTGATTTCTTAGTTTTTTTTTCAACCATAACTGAAACCTTCACTTCAAGTCTTAAAATCAAAGAAAGAAAAAACGGATCTGAGGTTTGGGAACAGTCGTGCACATTTCACTTCTCAGGAGTCTTATTATTTTATATCTCAGGTACGGCACTGACATGCAATATTATTATAGCAAAAAAATGCAAGGACGGCTGCAGAAATGACATGCTAAAATATTATCACAACAGAAAAGAAAAAACAGCACTAAAAAAATCTATACAGAAGAAAAATTATATAAATTACTGTTGAAAATAAGGTGCATAAACTTAGCATCTTCACCTCAAAACATTTCAATCCAACTAGACAACATTTGAGAGGATTTCCAGTTCAGAAGTAAGTTACAAAAAAAGAGGTTTGGCCCAAAGCAAATGTACAGAATTCAAAATGAGTTTGAAGGCTCAGTTTTACAAAGAAAGGTAGTTTGAATTAAGGAGAGGTCCCTCAAAAAACACAGAATAACAGAGAAAAGGAGAAAACGAATTACAGTACTTAGTTTAATGCAGGTGTGACAGTCAGTCCTTGTTAAAAAAGGTGAGTGGGGCTGCCATGCTTCTATCTAGTGTTTACAATATTTAGTCATAGCTGATAGAAAATACATTTCTTTAAGGCAAATATTTATACGAAGCATCAAGTCTGCACTGCAATCGAAGGGGCAAAATTAGAGTAAAAAAACACGACAGCTTTGTTCTTCAAAGGCAATACATTAGCATGTATTGTTTTCATAGGACTGATGATCAATCACTGAAACCAGCAACTCCAGAATTGTGTTTGTTTAACACACATTTTGTCCTTCCGCTCAACTATGGGTTGCTGTCTTTACGGAAAGCTAAACCGCCATCTTTTGGCTCAAATGTATAGCAAGCACATTTGTTGATAACTTTCCCTGAAATAATTCCTCCGCAACAGACGACATTGGTGTTCAGTCTTTTGCTGTCATGGCTGCTGTTTCATCACTTTGCAGATCCTGTTTGTGCCACTTTTATTTACCAGTGAGTTTAAAACTATCTCCCACTTGTGCCGTTATCTGTTGGTTCCTAAAGGGCGATGTCAGTCACATTTTTTTTTTTTTTAAATACATTATTTCTATACAATTCATCCAATTAAAGGCTGAGTACAGTCGGAGGGAGGTGGGGAGGTGCCATCTGTCCACTCAAAGCAACAGCAGAATGAAGAGGTAGAGGGGGAGCAGGAGGTTGTCTATTTGGGAGGTGTATGCTTCCAGCATGGCTACCAGAGTGATGGAGCCAACAATCCATGAGTAGGTAGAGTTCAGATTTATGCTCCCATCAAATATGAGGAAGATGGCCACGGCGATGATCTGGGCAAACACCGATGTTGCGGTTCCCTCCAAAGTCTTCTTGGTCCCAGGCCAACGGATTTCGCCCATGGTGCTGCCGAACACGGACGCGACCGTGTCCCCAACTCCCACAGCCAGCACCCCCGCGTAGGGCACCAGGCCACCCGCTCCCGCTAAAACCCCCTTCGGGGAGCAGGTTGTGGGGAACAGCCAGATGGGCAGAGACATGCCCATCAGCAAATAAACGTGGGTGAGGATGAGGGGCCCAGAGTCTCGTTCATCCAGGAACAAGGAGAGCAGCTGCCTTAGCAGCTGACCGAGAGGCCTGATGCGAAAGTAACGCACGTACTCCAGGAGCAGGAAAACCGCCAAGCAGCCCACGGACGCCACGTGCAGCAGCTGCCTGTCATATATGAGCCCTGGGACGTACGTGGCCACCACGATCAGGTGGAAATACTTTCGGACAACAGTTGAAGCCTGGTGCTTCTTGGACCCCGATTGGCGCTGATAGTTTTGATGCAAGACGACGCAAGTCGCCACAACGGCCAAAAAGACCCAGTACCCCACTAGGCAGAGTCTTCTGTCATTTAACAAGACAAAGTCCCAGAGCCACATGAGGGGGTGTCGGCCGATGAACAAGGACAGCCACGGCATGAGAATCCCCAAAACCAGAACGGCTGTCATGATATGAAAGAAGAGTGAGGACACCCAGGTCTCTGACTCCATGAAGCAGAAGAGCAGGGCAAAGAAAACCCCCAGCAACACAGACCCCACCACCACTACAGGCAGGAAGTAGTTCACCGGATCACCTTTGACCTCTGACAGGTTCAGCGAGCGCTTGATGAGCTGGTTCATGATGAAGCTGATTCCACCAACGATGAGGAGCGCCTCTCCCGGTGTGAAGCAGCGTGGCATCAAATACAGCACAATCAGGCAGAGATAAACAAAGATCAGCAGCACCTCCAAAACCTCGATTACCTCAGAGACAGTCAAGGTCTGCTTTGTCGTGTACAGAATTGCACTGCCGGCCAGTCCTGCGATCACACAGGTGTTGGTAGGCACAGGTCTTGTGACGCCCATCGCAATCAGGGACAGGAACAGCGCCAGCATCATGCCAGTGATGGTGATCACCATGGAGAAGCGCTCGAAGTAGACATTCCCTGAGGCAGAGCACTTTTCTTTCAACACGAGGCCCAACAGAGGCATCACCATAGAGGCCGGAACAATGCCGCTGTTTGCCGACGGACGAAACTGGAACACGGCGCCCCCTGATTGAAGTAAACGGTCCCATTTGTGCTGGACGTAAAAAGCCTGAATAAAGAGTGCTATGCTGCACCAGGAGTGCTGGTTCCACACTGCCATGTGGACACACAGTACCGCTCCCAGGATGACCCCGGACTCTACGAACACCGGGTTGACTTGCATGGCTCTGGAGAGGAAGAAGATGATCTGAACAGAGTCTGTAGTGGAGAAGAGCTTTTACTGTCAGTTCCTCCCTATGCCAGTCTTCATCATCTGTCAGCTTCCTTTAAGTCTAAAAGAAGAAGTGGAAAATAAAAAAAAAACAAGATAGATAAAAAACTAGCAACTGGGGCAAAATTCATGCTTTTATTTTGTAAGAAAACTTACAACATGCAGCATTTGCAGTCAATTTGTATTACACAAACCAGTCACTGTGCAATTTCAAGAAAATTCCTAGAGGGGTTAAATAATTCTAAAGTAAAAATAAAAAAGCAAGGCAGCTTATTTCATGAAATGATTAGATAGATAAATAATCATAAAATTCACACCTGAAAAAAACATTTTAGGTTTCAGAAACAAGTTTAAATAAAGGAGATCTTATTTTGTTTTACACAATAAAAGTCTCCTAATTCCAAAAAAGACAAATCAATCAGAATGTTGTTTTTTTTATTTTATTTTATGATTTTCATTATTTTTTTAATGCTTTTATGGGATAAATTCAAATTGTTAACTGTAGATTATTGCATTTTACTGCTTCTAAAGTAATTTTATTTTTTTAAGTAAAGTTACTTATAGTCATGTATTATTTAAGGATATTTTACCCACTTCTGCACATAAAAACAGAAAAGAAAGAGAAAAAACTGGGACAAAAAGGTCTCAGAGGAATGATGCTTTCTTTTCCACATTAGCTTTAACCTTTAAACCACAACGGGAGTTGGAGGTTTCAATAAAAGGCGATAGCATCCGTAAGTAGCACATTAACTAGTTGCCTTCATAAGCCAGGCGGAAAACAGTCTCTGCCTGGAACAGGGATGCAGCATCGAGCTGACAGCAAATGCAGCTGAGTTAGCATGACGCCGCTTAACTCACACAAAAGGCGGCGTATGAACAATATGAGGATTACTCCGAAAAGAGTACGCACCGAATTCCCTGGAGTTTTCTCTAGAAGAAGGTTTTTGGACATGAACCGTTGCCGTTCCCTTTGAATAAAAATCCTATTTTTGTCAGTTGTCCCTCCTCTTACACCCTGTAGGAAGGGGCCATCTTTGACAGCCGGGTCACGTGACGCGCTCTTGAACATATCCTACAGCAAATTTGTTTCACTTAAAAAAAACTATACCTATGTTATTATTAATTACTATTATTTTTGTTGATTTTCTATCGAATAATATTATTCCTTAAACACAAATTGAGTCTCACTAATATATATATATTTTTTTTTCTTTTTAACCAAATGCTAAAGGACTACAGCCGCTTACTTTTTTCAAATTATAAATCTTACTTTATAATTTTTTGCACAAGTCAAATACAAAGAAAAGGGGGGTGAGAACAGTCATTTACCGGAAACGACCAACATGACGGAAATGACGGATTCATTTGTCAACCAATCGTATGGCAGGAATGAAGATGGCGGAATCTCAGATCAGCGTCAGGTAAAAAGTCAACAGCAAACTTTCCTCAACATTTGGTATATGTAAATAATTCTTTAAAACGTTAAGTACAATGTTGCAATTTTAAAATAGTAACATAAATATCGTCTGTTTGATTAGCAGTAACCGTTTAGCCATTTGAGCTACCAGCAGCCCGCTAACTTAGCTTAGCGTGGGCTAGCCGCTATAGGTTTGAATGGCTCTCTTGTAACGAGGTGCCGCATGTCAACGAATACATTAGCGAAACATGTTGCGTTTATGTCTGACAAGTATATTGTAGAGGAGAAAATATTGCTGTCATGATAAAGAAAACACAACGCCGTAAGTCACACTTTTCTCCCCAGCGAAGTTGGTATAAATCCCTACTCTCGTCGTTTCTTTTGTTTGTACCCCAATATTAAACTACAACGAAACAATTAGGTTAGAAATAGATTCTTACAATTATTTAGTAAAAGAGCACAACCTTATGAGAATGCGCAACTAGAAAAATGAATAACCGGGAGAGGGTTAAACCTAGAAACCCAGCAGTGCACTAAATTGCCAAAAGTATCCACTCACCTACACGAACAATAAAAAAAAGAGATGTCATGCCCACGTGTGTATAAAAAAAATGATTCAAGGCAAGCAGGCCGCTTTTAGAAACAATTTGAAATTCAGTATGACACAATGTCACCTGTGCAACAGTTTTGAGATTCACATTCTATGAAATAATTGGCTGCCAGTGCTATTACATCCAAGTGAAATTGACTCGTAACAACACCAACTAAGCAACAAAGCAGCACCCTGTGTAAACTGACAGCAAGGCCAGTAGATGCTGTGGCTTTTTTGTGTGCAGAGGTCAGCAACTTTCTGCAGTGTCACTGATGGACCAGTCTGAGTTTAGTGGTTGTATCAAATGCAAAGTTTAGTGGAGTAAGAATTATGGTGTGGGGTTGACCTCTTAGTGAAAATGATTCAGCAGATATTCCCAATGTTGTAGAAACATAGAAATTTATTTTGCTCATCTAGGTGTAAGTCTGCTGTGGTTGCATTGCCTTCATTTGAACCACTGACTGCGTTTTAAATAAGATGTACATGCTGGGCCCAAGAAGCCAAAATGCCATAGACTCGCATTGATAAATAAGCATCTATTACCCAGTCTATAGTCATTCTTACTCTGCTACAATTTCTTTAACGTGTTCTTGGGAATCCAAATTTTTTTTCTAGGATATTTTTTCTGTTGTGCAAATTATTCGTGGTATAACTGGCCAGTCAGATGCCACAATAAATGCATGTGGTGCCCGCTGGCCCCCAACTCGAACGTTCAAAGCATTTGATTTGACGGATTATCCAAAACCCACTTTTAGTGGATAGGGGTGTGGACTTCCAACAAGCTGACTCCTAATTGGCGACAAAAGTTGCTATAGAAACATTAAATCAGACCGACTTGGACCAATCACTGGTTACTGACGTCGCCTGGTTCCAAATGGCAGCGTACGTTTCGCGAAAAATGGAGGCTGAATTGACTTCATTTCATTGGATCCGGAAGCAAACTGTTTTCTATACAGTCAATGATTTGAACGTAATTGTGTTGTTTAGAGTAGAGAGTGAAAAAAAATGTATGTCATGATGCATTGATTTTCATAGGAGCTGTCGAGAACTATGGACCATTCTGTTGGGGAGATCCGCTTTGAGAGAACCGGTACGTTTCACTTTTACTTTTATTTTCAATGTAAAAAATACACAAGGCACATCAAAAAATAAAACTTATGCACTTAACAGTTTTTGTTTGACACATTGTGTTTTTCAAGCAATTAAAGCTTTTGCTATGTTTATTTCTACGTTTATCTTTTCTAGGCACAGATAGAAGCAGAACTTGACAGACACTGGGACAGACTCCATCAAGGACTCAGTTACTACAAGCAACCAAGGTGAGATTATAAGCATGAATATTCTTGTACTTTTAAAATAATTAATGTTGTATTTTTTCTGAGCATAATACATTGTTTTCGGATTTGTTTGTTTTAGCCCGAGCTCTGCGGGGAAAGTTAAGGAAAACAAAAATGTCCCACAGCCGCTGAAAGACTTTGGTTTGAGAATCAGTAAACTGTTGGTAAGATTTTGACATTTCTGTTTACATTAATGCTGTCAATTGATTTAAAAAAATAATTAAATTATACACTTTTTTTGGCTTGTAAGTGATCACAATTAAAAACAATGTTTTACTAGGTACATTTTATCCGACAATATGGGACTTTTGATTAAAAAAAAGACTAGAGAGACCATTTCTTATTGTCTGAAATGTTTTAATTTGTAAAGTGTTAGCTCAGATATCCCAGAAATGTAATTTGTGTGCATAAAACACATCAACAGTAAGATAAGCAGAACTCTAAAAACTTTAATGTCTGCAGTATTACTTCAAAAACCAAAGATGCTGATATACAGCCATAAGAAATCAACATTGTGCTTCTGCACTTTAAATGGTCTGGGTGAATGCTCAAATCTGAGTGGCTGCTGGGTGTTGATGCTCACCTTAAACATGAGTTCCAATCACGTAGCCCAAATGTTCTATATCACTGCTCAAGCTTCTTTAAAACAAACTTTTTGCTTTTCTCATGTGGACAAAAACAAGCAGAAAAAGGTGAAGTTTCTGAACTGATGCTTTACTGAACCTGTCATGACGATCAGCATATACAGTGCATCTGGAAAGTTTTCACAGCGCCTCACTTCTTCCACATTTTATTATGTCACAGCCTTTTTTCAAAATGGATTACATCAGTTTTCTTTCTGAAAAATTCTTTGAAAAACACCCCATATTCACAGCGTTTAAAAAGTTCTTTTGAAATTGTTGCAAATTTATTAAAATAAAAACCAGAAAAATGATGTGTACATAAGTATTCACAGCCTTTGGAGTGAAGCTCCAAAGTGAGTTTCCACTGATGAGCCTTTAGATGTTTCAGCTGCTTAATTGAAACCAGCCTGTGGTAAATCCAGTGGACTGGACCTGATTTGGAAAGGTATGACCCTTTCTATGAGGTCCCAGGGTTGACAGTGCATGTCAAAGCACAAACCAAGCATGAAAGAAAAGGAATTGTCTGTGGACCTCTGAGAAAGGATTGTCGTGAGGCACAAGGCTTAGTGCAGCAACTAAGTATTGAGCAAAGGCTTTGAATACTTCTGTACACATTTTTCAGGTTTTTTATTTTTAATAAATTTGCAATAATTTCAAAATAACTGTTTCAACATTGTCATTATGGGGTGTTTTTCAAAGAATTTTTCAGGAAGAAAACTGATTTAATCCATTTTGAAATAAGGCTGTGACAATAAAATGTGGAAGAAGTGAGGCGCTGTGAAAACTTTCCGAATGCACTGTATATCGCTTTTACTTTACTGCTGCAGTCCCGGTCTGCCGGCCCAAAGACGCATTATCATTTTACTGTGACAACGGGCCACACTGTGTATGAAATAGTCAGTTTTTGTGAAAAATTAACAAAAAATAAAGTAATAAAACTTAAATATTCATTTATTTTGTGAATGACCATGGGATAAGTGGAATAATGCCCGACACGAAGTGAAAGAGTCGCTTCTGATGTGTAATTAGTTGACGCTTTTTTAAATGATCAATTGCATGCGTTAACATGTTAACGTTGACAGCCCTAGTTAATATATTGTATACATGTAATTGTTTTAGATTGTTTCAGGATCTAATGATGGAAATTTTGCAGAATCTTGACGAGGAGCAGAGTGTGCAGCTTTTACAATGTTATCTTCAGGAGGACTACAGAGGGACCCAAGATTCTTTAAAGGTTTTTAATATCACTGTCAAAAAAGCTAAGAAATGAAATAATTGTAAAAAAAAATAAAAATAAATAAGCAAAAGCCTTCTTTGTAGGTTGTTCTAAAAGACGACAGACAGAGCCAGGCGTTACTGCTAAAGGTGAGCAAATGATCTTTGACGGCTCTAATTATGATAACAGTTTTACTTCCTGCTTTTATTTAAAGGATTTTTTGGTGGATGTCTGTGACGTCTATAGATTGCTGATTACTACTATGAAGAGCGGATGTGTTTGCTCCGCTGTGTTCTTCTGCTGCTCACATACTTTCAGGACGAGCGACATCCCTACCGGGTGAGAACTGTTATCTTTATTAATATATTATGTTGTGTTATTACTTTTTTGTTTGTTTGAAAACTTTTCTTGTGGAATTTTACTTCTTGTCTGGACTCGCATGTTTTAACCTTAAAAAGAAAACTTCAAGTCCAGATTCCATAACTCAACTTCAAGGCGTTGTCTGAATGAGTGAGCACCTTCAATGAAAACGTTTTTTAAAAAATAAGCTTTTATTCGTTTTGTTTGTGACAAGGCTGAGTACAGTAACTGTGTCAACAAGCTAGAGAAGGACTTGGTGAGCAGCTGCCAGTCACAGTTTGAGGGCTTGTTCAAAGCTGAAGCACCAACCTGGGAAACTCATGGAAACCTTATGGTAAAAGCACACACGTGTGCTTCACATGTTAATCAGCTGCTAATCACATGTTAAGTTCCAGGATTGATCTTTCCTGTTTTTTCTCTTGTCACTAGACGGAAAGACAGGTGTCACGATGGTTCCTGCGCTGCCTGAGAGAACAGTCTCTGCTGCTGGAGATAATCTTTCTGCACTACGCATACTTTGAGATGAGTCCTTCTGACCTTCTGAGCTTTACCAAAATGTTCAAAGAACAAGGCTTTGGTTTGAGACAAACCAACAGACACCTGGTTGATAAGAGCATGGATGCACTTGTAGACCGGATTGGGTAAGTGAAAAAGAAGATTCAGGTGTTGTTTTTTTGAGGATTTTTTTGTAGTTTTCAGATCTGATCTCAATATTTTTGTTATAAATGTGTTTCAAACTTGATGGATCATTGAATGGCTTTGACATTTACTCCATAAATGAGCTAGTTAGGTGGGAAAGATAATTTTCTTTTTTTTTTTTTATTTCAAAGAAGGCTGTGGTAGAATTGAGTCTTTCACTCTCATGTTTATACCTATTTTTACATCTTTGATGAATTTTATTGACATTTTTTCAGCTAGAGTTCTGTAGATTGATCAGATTTATTTGATGTAGTATAATTTCAAACCAGTTTAAAAGGTTGTCATTAATGAATACTTTATAACCAGTTAAACATGATGCGTGTGTGTTTCTCTGTCTTTCAGGTATTTAAGCAGCCTCATCCTGGTTGAGGGAATGGACATAGATTTCCTGCACAAGTGTGCTCTGGAGGATTGTACACAGCAGCACCAGTTCTCTGATGCACCCAACATCATTAAGGTTTGGTAGTGCACCGCATTTACACATTTGATGTTCATCAAAAGCAGGTTGGTTTATGCTAAAATGAAAATAAAATGTTTCTCCTTCAGGAAATGGATCAGCTTCTGCTGACCTTTGGTGACATCCCTCATCATGGGCCTGTGTTGTTAGGTTGGGTCCTGCTCAGGCACACACTGAGGCCAGACGAGTCCAGCCCTGTGGTCAGAAGGATCGGCAACACAGCTCTTCAGCTGGAGGTGTTCAAGTACCTGTCCACCATGCTGAAAGGCCTCGGAGTCTCAGGGAATAATGTATGTAAACCCTGATTGCACTTCAACTATTATCCTTTTATTTCTACTATTCTATTACAAAAAGATGCACATATTTTTTGAAAGTGGATGGAAAAGCTTTCATTTAGTCTTTTACCTTTCTACACTGGAACTCTTATTAATCTTAACAAAATAAAATATTTTTTGTCAATAAGCATAGTTACAGAGTCCATATAAAACAATCAAAACATCAAAAAATAAATTTTACAAGATTAAGTCCAATTTTATCTTTTAGCTTTATTGACTGAAAACTGGTTTCTTTTGCTGAACTTATTTTCATGTATGAGCATAGTTTTCACATTTAAGGACAGAACAACATGTATAGGATCAAATCAAGATCAGCGTAAAGTGAAGGGAAAACAGCTTGTGAACTTTTAAAATAGACAAAGAAGTAAAAAAATGAAAATTGTTCCAAACTCTAAATTACACATTTTAAACTTGAAAGAAATTCTAAAGAATTAGATAAAAATCATACATTTGAAGAAGATATTTTTAAACTTGAAAGAAATATTGAAAATGAGAAAAATACATTTGAAACTTGAATAAAAAAAACATGAAACCTAAAACTGTTACCTAATGAAAAATAATGTTTATGTGTAACACCTGCTGTTTTGCAATTTCTTTATTTTCTTGGTTTCTCTCACTCTTTACTGGCATCAAATTTGTCTGCTTTGGAGTTGAGCCTAGTTTTTAATGTGATCGTGGAGCTTTGAGACAATTGACTATTGGGACATGATTGACATCAGGTGATGGAGGTTATGATGACATCATTTCCACTCCAGAACAGCATCTGTTGTTGGTGCTGCCCGTGTCATCCCTCCTCTTACGTGGTAGACATTAGTGATAAATTTGGCACATCAGTATTTGTTTGTGTACTTCCCAGTTTAAAACTGTTTCAAAATATTCTTTTTTTTTTCTCAAAATTTACAATCTGGTTTTTCATTTACTTAAAGATCATTTGACTTTATAAATTTGTACAAGTAGAATAATCTAAATAAATTGGAACCATTTTAAAGAAATATTCTGCCAGTTTCTTAATCTGATAGTACAAATTCCTTAAAACGTTTTTTAAGTGTAATGCTTTAAGAAATACAAAAAATGTTCCATTTGCTTTTATCTTCTCACAGAGAGCACACTTCTGTACTTTTATAGTAATCGTGAAAAGTGTTGCTGCTTGTGCAAATCACAAATAAAAAATGCAAGGAAAAGTTTGTTTCTGAGAGAAGATTTCTCCATCCAGGATTGCCATTTTTGCATCATCTGTTTCCAGCAGTGCTTCATTAATTATTTTCCTTTTTTTTGCTCTTTAGTGTACAGCAAGTACAGCAAAAATGTGCATTTACGGCCTCCTGTCGTTTGTTATCACTTCATTTGAGGAAGAAAGCTTACAGGTAAAGCCTAAATTCAATCATTTTGATATCAGAATTAATATCAACATCTGCAACCAGTGTCTGTGACTGAACTCTCATCTCCGCACTTATAGATTGATGGCGTGTCGAGTCACTGCTCCCAGCTGATTGATGCTGCCTGTGAGGTTCTTTCTGCTCCCAGTCTGGCTGAAGTTTTTTGGGAAATGGTGAGAGGAAAATGCAAAAAAGAATTAGACAAAAAAAAAACAAACATTCTTCTACCAACATATTTTGTCTAATATATTCTAGAAACCAAACATGGGGCTTGGTATGGTCCTGGACAGTGCTGCAGGGATGTTTCCTCATAAAATAGGACCTCTGTTACAGCTTCTAACTGCACTCGTGTCTAACAAATCAACTGTAAAGAAGGTAAATGTCTTGCACAGGGGTTTTTTAAAAGCTTCCTTTTGGAATTGCGTTACAAAAAACTCTTCTAATCTGTTGCAGGTATACAATTTCCTAGATAAAATGTCCTTCTACACACAAGTTTACAAGCATAAACCCAACGATGTTGTCTCTAATGATGATGAAACGCTTTGGAGGAGACAAAGCCCCAAACTCCTCTACCCACTGGGTCAGTCACTGAAAAATAGTCAAAAATTGTAAAGATTCTTTTCACTTTTTTAACATGTTTTGTGGTCGCCTCATGGATACCTGCATTCTGCTGTCAGGTTCAGGACAGACTAACCTATGGATGCCACAGGGAGTGCTGGGCCAGGTGATGATTGCAGGTGAACAGGGCTACATGGTGCGCTGGGATTACTCGTACAGTTCCTGGACTCTCTTCACCTGTGAAGTGGAAATGCTGCTGCATGTTGTTTCAACCGCAGGTATGCAAACATTTAAATAAAGGTTTCTTAGCTGAATCTTGAGGGTGTTTAGAGATGCAGGAAGTGTTAAAAATAAAAGGCAGTTGCTGTCGGCTTTTTAGAGTGAGAAGCAAACCAACATGGTTTACTTTTCTTTTTTTGTTTGTTGTTTTTCCTCAGACGTCATGGCTCACTGCGCGCGTGTGAAGCCTATCCTGGATCTGGTCCATAAGATCATCAGCACAGACTGGACTGTGTCCGACTGTCTTCTGCCCCTCACTTCCCGCATT
Source organism: Oryzias celebensis (assembly GCA_014656515.1). NCBI lineage: Eukaryota > Metazoa > Chordata > Actinopteri > Beloniformes > Adrianichthyidae > Oryzias > Oryzias celebensis. The sequence goes on from BNCR01000012.1 coordinate 7,842,331, forward strand.
TACATGCTGCTGCAGAGGTACGCAGCAAAACTTTACTGAACACTCGACTGAGTAGAGCTTAATTTAGAAAGAATGTGTGCTGTCCGTCAGGCTCACGTCGGTCATCAACCCTCCGGTGGATGTGATTGCATCTTGTGTGAACTGTCTCTCTGTACTGGCTGCAAGGATGCCTGGGAAGGTGGGAACTTACAGACTATTAAAATAGGATTAAAAACGTTTCCTGCATGTCAGCAATTTCTTTTTTAAAATGTATTTTAGGTTTGGTCCAGTCTCCATCACACTGGTTTCCTCCCGTTTGCCTCAAACCCTTTGAGTAACATGGCTCAGTGTGTGAGGTAAAGCAGAGCGCCCAAACTGACTCTTTGGCTAAAATGCAACTTATGTGACAGAGCGTAACAATTTTTTAAAATTCTTTAGCGCTGAGGGAATGAAAGCGGGTAACTATGGCAACCTACTGGTCCAGATTGAGCAGCCCAGGGGAGAGTATGCCGTGACAATTGCCTTCCTTCGGCTTCTTACAACTTTGGTTAAGGTAATAGTCCAATTTAAAGCCAGGATCTTCAGCAGTAAGATGCATCTTTGGTAATTATTATTTCAGGGTCAGCTTGGAAGCACCCAGAACAAAGGTCTGATCCCCTGTGTGCTGCTGGTGTTAAAGGAAATGCTGCCCACCTACCATAAATGGCGTTACAACACCTACGGAGTCAGAGAGCGAATAGGTAAAATGACCAAATTCCAGATTCACCTGAGAAATTGGGTAAAATGAGCTCTGAGCTAGTTTGAGTTTCCTCTATTGTTGATGCAGGTTGTCTTATTTTGGAGCTGATCCACGCCATCCTCAATCTGAGTCCTGAGGGGGAGGACCAAGGAAGGTCAGGACAGTGTTTTCATTTCATTCGACTTCTGACTAAAACATTTCCTTCAGAAACAGAATCAGATTTCTTTCTTGACGGTCTCACAATACAGAGCATTTTATTTGTGTTTTCTGAAAAAAGGAGTGTTGTGACTGCAACTGGATCAACTTGTTCTTTTACTTTTTGCGAAGGGTTTAATTCAAGTGACCAGAAGTAGTAATTATATACATTAGTGTTGTCAGTCAACAGACTTTAAAATGGAGGTTTGCTTGTAGAGATGTTTATTTCACCAACCCCTTTCGCCATTCTGTTTACAAATATAAAGCAAAACAGAGAACAGGTTGTAGAAAAGAGCAATTTTTCATTCCACTCCAAAGATTAAAAGACCAACTTTACACCGAAAATAAACCAAGGTTTAATCTGGTTTCTAAAGCTATTTGATATTTATGGTTTTATTTTATATTTTAACTAAAGACCACTTTAAAGGGTGAGTGAATGGAAAAAAAAATATTTTTTTTAATTTTTTACAATTCAAATTGTGGATTTTCAAATAGCAGGTGGATTGTCCAATGGCTGAATACTACAGAGATCCCACCTTTACTTTGTCTTAATATTATTTTTTTTCTTTGTTTTGTTGAGGAAGTAATATAAACTCTAGTACCTGTACTTGTCCCACTTAAGTCTTCATTTTGATTTGTGGTGATATTAGAGGTTATTCATTCAGTGTTTATATATCTGTTGAATATTCAAACGTTTTTGGTGCTTTACTACATTATTCCAAATGTTCTATTTTTAAACGACGGCTTTAAACTCAAATGTGAAAAAAACAACAAAAACATTTAGACTTTTTTAGACATAAGCTCATAAGTGTTTTGTTTTTTTTTTGTTTTTTTTGGTGATGTGACAGCACTCCCACCCTGCAGTCTCTATGCATCTACTGTCTGACCAACACAGAAGCTGGGCAGGCCGTTGTTAACATCATGGGGGTTGGAGTGGACACCATCGATGTGGTCCTGGCTGCACAGCCCAGCAGGTAGAAGCATTTCATTCTTCTTTTCTTAAAGTCCTTCTCCAATTATATATATTTTTTGTTGTAAACTCGTTTCCAGTGGGCTTTTAACTATAATTATGCAGTTTTTAGCCAAAATCAAAAAGCCTGCGTCGTTTTTAAAGACATAATTTCTGCAGAGCAGCAGGAGCTCATTAGAAATTTGCTTCTAGGTTGTGGTCGGTCCTTTGTTTACACTCTCTCCTGCTAGCTTATAGCACCTCACAAGCCCAAACTAACACTAGAGTAGCAGAAAAAACGGCGAGCAGTATTGGAGCCATCCAGCCATTTAGTGTTGAGCCAGATGGCAGCTCAGAGGAAGAAAACAAAGACATTAATGGAATGGATCTTTTTTTCTGCAAGTGGATGCTTCAGAAATGTAGTGGACAAGGAAGACTTTGGCTTGCAGATGGCTGTTGCTGCGTCACAAACCAGGGCTTTTTCAAACCATGGGTTTTCATCTGCTCCTGATCCAACACGATTTGAATAAAGAAATACCCAGAAACACAGGTTTAATCTTAAAACATTTTATATATATCCTCCATTATTAGAAAAATGCGATTAAAAACGTGTTTAAAACAACAAAAACACAATTTTCTTTGGAGTGGGTCTTTAAATATTCACATTTAGGATGTGTCAGTGTCCTGACTGTAAATGCTGCATGTTTCTATTCTTCCGAATGCTCAGCTATGGCTCTGAAGGCCCAGGTCAGATCCTTATCCAGACGGTCAAATTGGCCTTCTCTGTCACAAACAACGTCATCCGTCTAAAGCCTCCATCTGATGCGGTGTCCCCCCTGGAGCAGGCGCTAACGCAGCACAGCGGTCACGGCAACAACCTGATAGTTGTACTTGCCAAATATATTTACCACAAACACGATCCAGCTCTTCCACGTCTCGCAATTCAACTCCTGAAAAGGCTCGCCACTGTGAGTTTCTGACTCTGCCGGATTGATTATCCTTTCGATGGATTGTTGTGGTGCTAATATTTGGACTTTGTATCTGCAGGTTGCTCCCATGTCGGTCTATGCTTGCCTTGGCAACGATGCCGCAGCAATCAGGGATGCGTTCCTCACTCGCCTGCAGAGCAAGACAGAAGACATGAGGATCAAGGTCATGATCCTGGAGTTTCTCACAGTTGCTGTGGAAACCCAGCCTGGCCTCATTGAGCTCTTTCTCAATCTGGAAGTAAAAGATGGAAACGAAGGCTCAAAGGTACAAAATCTGAGCTTTGGTTTTTACTTTTAGCAGTGAGGTACCCAAATAAAAATAAAAAAAACTTTCATTGCAGGAGTTCTTGCTGGGTGAGTGGAGCTGCCTTCATGTGGTGCTGGATCTGATCGACTCTAAACAGCAGGGGAAGTATTGGTGCCCACCGCTGCTCCACAGAGCAGCCCTCGCCTTCCTCCTGGCTCTGTGGCAGGATCGCAGAGATAGCGCCATCTCCGTGTTGAGGACCAAGTGAGTGACTTTATTTAACCCTTTAATGCTGGAGCTGTTGACAACGACATCAAAATAACTCACACACTTTGATTTACTCTTTGATTGTTTACACATCTAATGTAATTCCAATGCAGAGAAAAGCCTTGCGTTTTGATGCAAATCTGTTTTTCTCCTCTTCAGAATCTGTTGGAATTACGTTAATTGTGTAAACCATTGCATAGTTACAGTAATTCAAAGAACATTACCACTGGAGCTAAAGAAATTAAAAAAAACATACTACTGAAGGTTAAGTCTGCTTGTTGTTGTGTAGCAACTGATGGACTGAAAGTGTTTATTTCCACCCTTATATTTATAGTGACAAAAAAAAAACAAAGATGGTCATTCTGAAATGATTTTTCTTTTTCTTCAGAGAAAGATTTTGGGAAAATTTAACAACGCCTCTGTTTGCGACTCTCACCCCCACTTCAGACACCACAGAGGTATTCTGCCTTCATTTCTGCTGCTAATTCTGTTGTCAGTGAAGCTGTCAGCTCATTGCTGTGACTCGTCCTCAGCCCTGCGTTTTAGAGACCTGTGCCTTTGTTATGAAAATCATTGCTCTGGAGATTTACTACGTAGTCAGGTAAACTACAAATCGCTGTCAAACAACTTGTTTTACCTCCTCACATAACAATCTCACAAACTAACGATTTGTGGGGGCTGCTGCAGTGGCTCCCTGGAGCAGTCTCTAAAAGACGCCCTTCAGAAGTTCTTCAGCGCGGGCCGGTACGAGTACTGGTCCCAGTACATCAGGTCACTGGTGTGTCATGTGGCAGAGTCGGAGGAGGAGAGCATCTGTTACCTCTCGGAGACTCAAATGCTAATCTCTGCTTGGAGGATGCTTCTCATCCTCTCCACCAGCCATGTATGTTTTCATTTTACCTTGAGACAGTAGATTCCTATTGGGAGGATTTTTGTTTATTTTTTTCACATGATCAACTGTTTTCAGGCTGATGTGATGCTGCTAACAGAGGATGCAACCAAGCTGAAGCTCTTCATGGATGTTCTGGATGGAACTAAAGCAGCTGTAAGGCATCCTAATATGAACTTTGTTTCTAAATTATATATCGTTTTCCTCCTTGTAACCTCCATCTCTTTTCAGCTGACCACTCCCATGTCTGACCCCTGTCTCCGACTCGGATCCATGATGGCTACTCTGCTCCTCATCCTCCTCAAACACTGGAAAAAGTGAGTAGTTCACAGGTGGGAGGATGTGAACTTGAGCATTTCTGCTAGAATCCACTGTGTCTTCTCTGTGTGTCCACAGCGTGGTGGCAGCAGCTCCTGACATCTTGTCTCCTCTGTCCCTCATCCTTGAGAGCGTCCTGCAGGCTGACCAGCAGATGATGGAGAGAACTAAAGCCAAAATCTTTTCTGCTCTCATCTCCGTGCTGCAGATTCAGGGACTCAATGGTATGAAGCTTCAGCTTCTGTTCAAATCCAAACTTCGGAGCATTAGTTTTATTATTATTTGTTTTCAGGAGGAGATATTTCCCAGCTGCCTCAGCTGCTGCTGTGTGTGTGCGAGACGGTGAAAGACGAGGCACTGGCGCTCATTGACAACACCCGTCACATGAGCCAGGTGGGGGACGCGCTGGAGGACGAGGACAGCATGGAGACGGACTCTCCTCGCAGACCAAAGGACCATCGAGACGGGGTAAGTGTAATCAGGAGATTTTTTAAAACACAGATTTAACCCCATTTATAACCATTATATAATATCTGATGCATTTCTTAGACCTCATCTCATTAGCATGATCTAAACTTCCCCTAAAAACACATTGTATATAACTAGGTCCATGCTTTCTGCCCTGTAGTGCTGATGGACTTGATGTCGTAGGACTTATTAGGGGAAAGTCATTCTTTAAATGACTACTTAATGTATTGTAAGAATCTAGAATTTGTTGATCATTCTTTTTAATGCAGTTGCACCACGATTAAAATGTTTGGATCAAATTTGAGACTGTGGGTAAAAAATTTGTTTTTTTCTGAACATTTGTGTTTTTTTTCCTGAACATTTGTGTCTATATTTTTACATTTTAAACTAACATTGTTGTGAACAAAAATGTACCCAAAAGTGTCATGATTGTATCTATATCTCATAAAAAAGGAAAGATTTGATCAAAGGGCCTAAAAACATGGTAGTTGAAAAAATCAAATCTAATTCCCTCATAAATCTGAAGTGTCTCCACCTTTCCTTTCATTCTTTTTAACTAGGTCTGCGTACTCGCACTTCATCTGGCAAAGGAGTTGTGCCGCACAGATGAGGATGGTGAGCACTGGGTCTCGGTCATGAGGAAGGTCCCGGTCTTGCCCTCAGTTCTAAGCGCCATAGAGCTTAGTCTGCGCTCAAAACACAATCTTCACTTCACTGAAGCTGCTCTGCATCTGCTGCTCACACTGGCCCGCACTCCTCAGGTTAGAAAAACCAAACACAGAAGTGTTTGTGACTTTTAGCAGTTTTTCTGCTCTTGTTTTTTTGTTATGTGATTATTTTAAAGTCTCACTCCAATCATCATTTGATTGGAGGTCTTCAAACCGTAGGCGCAGACTAACCCCATACCCCCTTCCCCTCGCCATTGCTGAAAGTTCTCTGTTTATGCACTCTCCCACAAGCTTACAGCCCCTCACACCTCCAAGCTAACATTACTGGCGTAACAAAAATGGCGAGCAATATTGGAGCTATCCAGCTGTACAGTTTTTAGCGAGATTCCAGCTGGAACGAGGAAAACAAAGGATCTGGTTGTTATAAGTGGGTGCATCAAAATGGAGCAGAGCTGGGAGCTTGTGGCCTACCCAGCATATTTTCAAAAAGCCTTTTTTCATCTGCACCTGATTCACAATTTGAATAAAGAAATACTCAGTGTTGCTCTGACGTTAAATCCTCTGTGACGTCTCCTCTTCTGTGTTGAAACTTACGATAAAAATGAAATTCCCTCCATCTGACATGTTTAAAAATTGGTTTGGTGGAGATTTGAAAATCCAAACTGTGTTTCAGTCTGAAATAATCTACAGATGACTAATCACTGCCCTCCAGGCAGCAGCGGTTAATCAGTACAGCAGACATAGGTTACTTAACAGACTGTAAATCTTCTTAAATGATCAGAGCTTTTTTTTCCTTTCTAAATGACTGTTGGAGAAGAAAAAAACGCTTTTGATTAATTTGACTTCATTTTGAATCGTTCTCGCTGGACGTCAGATCTTAAACATTCAAAGTTCTCCAGAATTGAACTGTTGAAAAAGGAATGTAAGATTCCGGCCTCTGCCATGAGATGTCTGAGATACTTCCTTTCTTTTCTCTTCAGGGAGCAGCGGCTGTAGCAGGAGCTGGAGTTACTGAGACCATCTGCCTTCCTCTCCTCAGTGTTTATGAAGGTCCATCAAATGGAGCAGCTCAGGTGAAGTCAATTTCTGCCTTTTTACAAACATTCTTAGATATTTTAGAACCAAATAGTCCTTCTAAAAGTGTTGCTTCCGTTAGCAGAGCTTCTCCAGGAAGTCGCAGGACTTGGCGTGCTGGCCGGGCGTGTACCGTCTCTGCATGTCTTTGATGGAGAGCCTTCTCAAGACGCTGCGCTACAACTTCATCAATGAAGCCCTGGACTTTGTCGGAGTTCATCAAGAACGCATCTTACAGGTACGATCAGGATGATTTAGACCAGCGGTCTCCAAACTCAGTTCGTAGACCTTGGGCCTGTGCCGGGCCGCAGAGAAAAACACAACCTGCATTTTCCGTTTTATTTATAATCTGATTCTACAGTGGAAAACTACTGGATTCTCCCCACTATATCAGACTCATTCGTGACTCTGCTAAATTAACCCCCTCAAGCTAGAAACGTTGACAAAAAACAAATGTTTTTGGAAAGTCTCAGAAAAAAATCAAGTGAGGAAACAGAAGAAACTTCCACTTCAAAATAAAAGCAGGCCGCATTTAACAGACAAGAACCAGGAGTTTTTTTGTTGAAATATGAATTTATTGTGACAGTTATTCCCACACATAATAATAATAATAATAATAAATGATATTCAGAAGCTCAAACTGAGGTATCACATTTATTATTATATTTAGAAAATAAGAGATTTAGTGATCGTTTGGTTTTTCTATTTTGTATCTACAGGTCGCACCTTAAAAGTCGAGGTCTGATTTTTTTTTTTTTTTTTTTTTTTTAACTTCCACTTTGACAGTTATGATTTAAGAGAAAATACATCTCATGTTTAAGTGGTTCCAACATGAAACCGAGTCAACAAATTGTTTCAAACAGCTGGAGATATTTTATAGAGGATGAAGATAAACTTTATACTGAAAAGTTAAGGGAAACTGGAGGCAAAAAAGGGCAGTCTGTTAAAGATTCAAAAGGTGCTTCATTCAGCAGCACATTAAAAGATGGGCATCTCTTTAGAATATCAGCTGCCACCTGAATATAAAGGTTGCCTCACCCTCTCAGGTTCTTGTGGATCAAACTTTGAGCTCCAGAAAATCTCCATCTGAGCAACAGTTATACAGATGTCCTGAAGGATTTTGAAGGTTTTTTGATTTGAAGGAACTGTTCAAACCTCTTTTCTCAGTGTCTGAATTCCATGCGCACCGTGCAGAGCCTGGCCTGCTTGGATGAGGCAGATCACACGGTGGGTTTCCTCCTCCAACTGTCCAGTTTCTGTAAGGAGTGGCAGTTTCACCTGCCCAAGCTGCTCCTGGATGTGCAGGTGAGTCCACATTTCATCAGACTTTCAGCTGGAGATTTTGTTTAAAACTCACAAAGTATTTTTCCCTCCCATCAGATCAACCTGTGTTACCTGTGCCAGACCTGCACGTATCTGCTCCACAGCAAGAAGATGCTCCATCACTACCTGCAGGTCAGAGAATCTAAGGATTCCTTCATATTAAATATAAAATCTTCTAGAAACTTAATGTCATGAGTTTGTTTTTTGTAGGCCAAGAATGGTGAGGCGTTGCCTCCTGGTCCCCTGTCCAGGACCCAGCGCCCCCCTCAGACTCAGGCAGCAGCAGGAGCAGCAGGGGCAGACCGAGAAGAAGCCGAGCAGAAGGCGCTGCTGGCCGTGCAGTGCAGCCTTTTGAAGATCCTCAGCAAAACCCTGGCTTCTCTGCAGCACTTCACTCCCGACTGCTGCCAGATCCTCCTGGACCAGGTTAGACTCCTCGGATCCTCCCCTTTACCCTAATGCTTTGTGCACAGCAATAATGTGACCAGGCATCTTGAATGCTCTTAACATATGGTGTTCACACTGTACTCTGTACTAGTACAGGTACTCACAGTTGGAAGAGGCTTGGTGCCAAATGTCCAAGTCAAAGCTCAACTGGTTTCATTTGCAATGCAGTCTTAAAACCGGGTGACTGTGAGAGTTTTGAACTCTCATTTACACGTTTACATAGACTTCATTGAAAGTGGTCGCTTCAACACACATTGCTGAGGCTGATGTGAATGTACATAAGCAAAATATTTGCTTCATTATTCAAAATAAAAGCTATTTCTGCATTAGTGCATGGACCTGGCAGAGTACCGGACCCTGTTTGTGCTGAGCTTCACCACTCCAGCCTTTGACCCCGATGTGGCGCCTTCGTTTGGAACCCTGCTGGCTACGATCAACGTGGCGCTGAGCATGCTGAGCGAGGTACTCCTCACATTGTTCATAGAGTATCACAGCTGCAGGAAGTTGTTGACCATTTATGTTCTTTATGGACAGATGGAGAAGAAGAAGGAGACGGCTTCAGTTAGCATAGCATCGCTGGCTTCATCGGAGGAGCTCCAAGCTCTGAAGTGAGTTGACCCCTGACTGTAGTCAAGCAGCACATGGTAGTGCATTTTTACTTTAAGCAGTTTTCCTGAAAGGATTGAACAAAAACCTGCTTTCTTTTTCACCTCAGGTCACTACTGATGTTCACCATGGAGAACTGCTTCTACGTGCTCATCTCTCAGGCTGTTCGATGTCTCAAGGACCCCTCAATCCTCCCTCGGGACAAACAGAGGCTCAAGCAGGAGCTCAGCTCGGAATTGGTGAGGCCTTTGAAATGCTGCTTCCCTTCAAAAATGTGGTTAAAATGCAGATTTGATGATTAGAAGTACCATTTTTTTGTTTTCTTTGTCTTTTAGTCTAAAAATATTTTTAATGGAAGTACAAGTGTGATTTTGACTTGACACAAACAGGAAATCTTCCCCATAATTTTTTGTTTTACATACACAGCGGGCATTCTTGAACACATTAATGGGAGGGACTTCTTCCATTTATTAATGCATGTCTGCAACCTACAGTTGGATGAAGCTTTGTGCAAAATGTCAAAGCAGTGTAAATCTTGCCATTTGGGCACGAAACGGTTTGCTGCCAGCGTCCTTACAATGGCGAATTTGGTTAATATCTGAAAAGCAATCGCAGACATCGTCAAGTTCCTCAACATGTCTGGATTCATCAAAATCATCCAGCTATACTCTGAGTTTGGAGAGCTTTATCCAGTCACTGCCAAATCCAAGTCCCCGATTGGTCAAAATTTGACCTGGTTTAGCTGTCAACACGCGTTCAGGGGTTGCGTTTTGTACGTGGAGCCTGAAAAACTGTCATAAAAACTTGTGTAGCTAAGTGTGAACTTCCCATTTCCTGCACCCCCTGTTGGTGTCAGTCTCTAGTTTCAAAAATGAATTTGACACACTGCATTCAATCTTCCCATTATTCCCAGAGCACGCTTCTCTCCAGCCTGTCCCGTCACTTCCGGAGGGGTTCTCCGTTGTCTCCGGCTTCTGCCCAATCCAAACAACCCCCAGCTGGATCCAAGGGGAGCCATGAAAACCAGGAGCCCATCATCCAGCTGGTTCAGGCTTTTGTTCGACTTGTGCAGAGATAGGTGTGACTTTTGTTTTGTTAATAAAATCGTAGCATTTTAGACTGGCTGTGTTACCCCACATTTTAAGAAAACGATTGTTCCTCTAAAGGACAACAGCTATGGAGGCAGTGTCAAAATCCTATTTTTGCCAAACCTAAACTTCATTTATAACTCGTCACACGACCAGTGATTTATGCCACAGACCTAGTTTTATAGGTCACTGATGGCTCAATCCCAAAACCATTTCAGATATGACTTAAATATAATTCCATGTAGTAACTAAACTGTTCTTTTGTTTGTACTCAATCGGGACTATTTTTGCATTTGTTGTTGTGGAGAACATTTGTACTTAATAAAGGGATTTCAATGCATCAAAACGCTGCAGATTCACCATGATACTCCTCTTTACTGCATTTATACTGAACTTCATGTTTTATACATAAGACAGCAGGTGAATAAAAAACAGTTGGTATTAAAATACATTTTTCAAATATACATAATATAAAAATACAGGCATTTTCTTTAAAATGAACCCTCAGTACCTACGGTAAGTCAAACTAAAAGGCAGAGTCTGCAGTGATTTTTCTTTTCACAGCAGGCTCAGTAAGTGCAGTGCAGAGATGGGTTGCTGTTGTGATCCTCTGAGTGTTCATCTGCAGGCTGAAGGTCTACTGCCCGTTGACTGGGACCTCCTGAAATGACATGGAAGGAGATCAGGAAGCAATGAAAACACAGACGATGCTTCAAGATTTTTTTCCAGAGAAGAAACAGATGTGAAAGTGAACCGTATCTGCAAATACATGCCTGTCAGATGTTTAGGACCAGGGATGGGTACCAAAACTCTTTACCGAGTTGGCACTGACACTCCCAGACACTGACAATCCCAAAAGCGAACAGAAGTTTGTCGTTACTTCAATGCAAAAGATTCTCATTCAGCGACTTAATGGATGAGAGTGACAGACATGTGAAATGTGTTTACTTCAGCGTTTGTACAAACAGAGCTGCAGACTGTCAGAAAGGAGGAACTAAAGCATCTGAGGCAAATTCAAGCGCTCTCCTTCACTCAAACGTCACTGTAAACTGATGTAATTGGCAAGGCACTGGTGAGTTCAGAGACTGAAGGCTGGTCCGTTTGTGGTGCGTCTCCGTTGTGTTGAGACAACTAAAATAGAATGTTCTTTGATCGATCTGAATTTTTACATGGCCTCCATCATGTCTGCGTTTCACATCCTTCCTTTGGCAAGGCAACAAGCTTTACGCAGGAGATCAATTTCCAGTCTGTTGATGGGTCAATGTTGCGGTAAAAAGCCTTTGATCCGGAAACAAGTTAAAAAACAAACCCAAACACTTCAGTTGTACTTTCAAAATAAAGCACTGCAGATAACACTTTTTTTCATCAATTTTGCAGTGGATGACAGTTTAATTTTGAAAGTACAAAAAGATAACATTTATGACACAAGGTGTCAGGAGAGGGCCTGATTGCTTAAGTTTTGGATGAGTGAAAAGAGCAGGAGGAGCTACTCGACATGGGGGGATGGACCAGAGATGGAATGGAGACGATGTAAACTAACAGACGGTCGTGAGAACTCCCCACACAGCGCAACGGAAATGCACTGCAGACAGATCCGTGTAAATTCAGGGTAAGAGTGATGATGGAAACTGTCAAGAAATCCATGGCAACCAAACTGCTCCTTCAAACTGAAGCTCATCATGCATTATAAATTTCAAAAATATCAGTCCAGTCCTAAAAAAAACTGGATGCATTTTTGCTAAATGAATCTAGAGAACTGAATAGAGTCAGTTCATATTCTGCTCTTCAACTCATGCAGGCGCTCATGCATCAGAATAGTTGACCACACTGACCTTCATCTGCTGCTCCTGACAAGCCCAACAGGGAACTATAATTCATCTAACATCGTTTCAGAGAGAGGAAGGGGAGGGGATATTTCACTGATCCTGACAGGAAATCTGATTGGTGCAATGTGGGGGGTTTTGGCAGACTCACCTCCAAGTTTCCTCTGGCTTTCTTCAACACTCCGTGGGTCAGAGACACTGAAAAGGAGAAAAAGTGATCCAGAGTTTTACCAAAATAACATTTCTGTAGAATGTAAATAAATGCATCTAAAGAACAGCCATACATTGATCAATAATGACCCTCTCCATTCCCTCCTTGAGCTGGTTGGTGGTGCGCAATCGTTTAACGGCCCCGATCAGCATCCTCTCCTGCTGCGACAGTCTGCTCTTCAGCCTGGCTATCTCACTTTTCAGGAGCTCATCCTGATACAGAGGATCACATACGGATTAGACCCTCAGACTCTTCATGATTGGACAATTAAAGACGTATTAATGACTACCTGCTGGTTGTTGCTGCTCTCCCCTGTAGAGAAAGCAGCTGGCAGAGAGACCCTCCACAGCAGCTTGAGGAGGCGGCCGGCCTCATCCAGGACCTGCTGCATGGTGTTTGTGCTGCTGCACAAACCTTTCATTTGCTCCTGCAAACACAAAGCATTTATTCGAGTTGCAGAACTCAGAACGTCATAAATTGTCACGTTACCTTGTCGAGGTTCTGCTGTTTGAGTGTGTGCAGACACTCATGCAGCTGTGCATCCATGCTGCGTGACAGCTGACGACCCTCCGAGATCTGCTTCCGGAGAGCGTTGTAATCCTCGATCAAGCCCAAAACGTGGCGCCCGCTACGGTTGGCCCACATCCGGTGGCCCGGGACTAGCCGGGATGGACGGCCAGAGACGCTGTCGCTGGAACTGCTGCTGGCTGAACAGACGTCCAGCTGGGAAGAAGCATGCCGCTTCACATCTGAAGAATCAGGCACGCCAGGTTCAGAGAGGTGACCTTCAAACAGGAAGTTTAAATGGCGTGCAGACTCTTCTCACCGCGAACAACAGTGGTGCGCTTGTGACTCTGGAAGGAGTGATGAGGATGAGGATCATAACCTTCCCGATCTGGCGACCGACTTCTTTCATCTGAGAAAAACAGAAAAATTGGTATTGTTGAAGAAAAAGAAAATATAGAACGTTATTAATAAGAACTAATAAGAGTTACCTGGAGAAGACAGCAGATAGTTAATGTTGATGGTTTCCGAGTGACTCGGAGCTTGGAGCAGCTGCTCTTCCAGTTTCTGCCGCAGAGCCGTGTTGGTCTGGATGCTCCTCTCCAGCTGCAGCCTCAGGTGTCTGATCTCTGACAGGAGCTCCCGGAGGTCCAAAGAGCTGCTGGACGGGTCAGAGATGGGCGTCTGGGTTGGCTCCTCCGATTCTACACACAAAGATAAATATTCACTTTTTTAAGGACCCGCACAACCGTAATGTTTATCCCATGTGGCATTTTTGTGACTTTTTTTCTGCCATTTGTTTTTGGATTTCTTCCTGGTAAGAAATGAAAGCACCGAGTCAAGTAGTTTGGTTTGAAATTTGTTGCATTAAATACAAACTAATTGGGGAAAGTGAAGCAAATAAAAATAGTACCGCCGTGTTTGCTCAGGTCAGTTTTCATTTTTTCGTGAACCTTCAGCTCCACCCGCAGCGACTGGAGGAGATGCTGGGAGTCGGACAGCTGCTGCCTCTGGAGCTTCACTTCATTCTGCAGCCTGGAGACACAAACAGAAAAACACTCAAAATACACCACAAGCTAAAAAAAAAAAAAAAAAAAAGTACTGTAGTCATTTAAACATTGACATCTTTTCAGTTTGTGGCTTTTTGGAAGCTTTCTGATTTTTCCTGTAGTGTTCCCATTCTGGGTCTTGTTGTTTTATAGATTTTTTTAAGAGCAATTTTGCATGCTATGTTCTTTTGTCATGGTTGGCCGAAGATCATTTCAAATCAATCTCCTTCATGCCCCGTCTCCTGTCCAGAATGCATTCAGTTTGCCAAATCTACACAAATCTTCAATCGTGATCAGATCTTTGTTTTTGTTCTATAATACTGGACTTCTTTTTCAATAAAGGTTTGAATTCTGAGAGTCTAAACAAAAGTGTTAAAATGTTTATGTATTCTGAGAAAAGTGTTTAGTGAGGGTTATACAGCCTTACAACATCAGGAGTTATTGTAAAACACTCTTTGCTGATTTCAACTATTGTGCGTTATTTTTAAAACATAACTCCTGCCATAAATGAGGGATTACAGTACTGCAGAAATTAAGTTAAAACAAAGTTATTAAAAAGTGCACTAAACTAGACAAAAAAATTACAATTTCTTTATACATATTCCAAGAAATTGTTTTTTTCACAACTTAATTGAATAAACATACATTTTAATAAATCAACATAAAAGAAAATAAGATATATGTGGTGTAGAATAATTCCCCAAGCAGCATATTTAAAAACAAACATGAACCCTTAACGTGTGCTCAAACACTTGACATATTTCTGATTGACCCTGTTTGGACTGAACTACTGCTCTGCTCGCTGTTTACTGGACGTCTACAAACTTGTGTGAGGAAACAAAATAATAATTTAAAAAAGAAGCTGTTTTCATGCAAAAAGCAAATCAAAAACTAGAATAAACTGCAGCCGGACAGTTTAGTGGGCTGGAGGAATAAATGAATCTTACACAGGGGAGTGTTTCCTTTTATTACCTATAAAATGGGACAAGCAGGTGAAATGAGGGAGAAATGGGAGGAGTGGTGGTCTGAAGGTAAAGGGGTTCTGGTTTCAGGTTGCAGGAGCACTCATCTGGGTCATGGGGTAAACATCCCCTCATTGAGGAGCATGCAAACGCTTCACTTGTGCTAATGTGGCCTTGTAATGGTAATGACTCTTTAGAAGGCTGACTAACGGTTGTTCCAGTGAGTTTGTGTGTCCTTGAAGGAAATGTTTAGGTGCTGTATTCCAGGCTGAGCGTGGTGTTCTTGCGTACCTGTGCAGCTCCTCTTTGCTGGAGTGCAGAGAATCCTGCAGAAGGGACTTTTCCTGGCTGCTGTGCTCCAACTGCTCCTGCAGGCGGCTGTTCTCCAACCGCAGAGTTTCACACTCCATCCGACTGTGCTCCAGCTTGGCGCTCCGTCGAGCCAGAGTCTCCCGAAGCTTCTCGTTCTCCTTCTGCTTGTCTGTAGAAGAGAAGAATAGATTAAACAGTCAAAGTTTGATCAATCTGAGCACCAGGACTCTAAATGAACCTGATTCAAAGTGTCATGTTGCCATCTCAGAAACAACAGGTATGAAGAAAAGGTTGTTTTACCTCTAGATCCCACGTTGAGCCGCTCCTTTAGAGCTTGGTTTTGACCCCAGAGGAACTGCACCTCGTTCGCCAGCTGTCCCTGGCCTTCATTAATGAAGATACTGGTGGCTAAAGACCACAGTGAGAGAGGAAGGAGTGAAATGACCCTGATGTGAAAGACACAGCTAGGACATCCCAGTTTTACACGTCTACCTGGGTCTTTTTCCACCTCAGCCAGTTTCCTCTCCAGCTGCTGTCTGAGGCGGTCGTTGGTGCGAATGCTTTCCTCCAGCCGCTGCCGCAGAGCTCTGATTTCCTGTAGATGTTCTGCCAGCAGGTCTAACATAAAAACAGCAAAAAAAAAAAAAAAAAAACTTTAATGATTTTATTGTTATTTTGTGTATTAAATAAAATGTTTCTTGGTATATATTTACCCATATATGTAGTTACATGTGTGTATATGGGGCTCTGTTTCAGGGATTTGTTGATTTTTTTGTTTGTTTGTCCTATCTCTCTTTTTAAGTACTTTATTTTACATAATATAAAAGTTCCCCCAGAGTATAAATCCAGGATCAACAAACAAGCATTTTATTATCTCAAAATAATTGACAGATATGGTTTTTTTGGGGTCGATTATTAGTCAAAAAGGCTGATAACTAATACTTGGAGCTGATATGCAGTTGTGGGAAAAGTTATAATATTTTCCTCAAAATTTAGAATAATTCAAAGGCCAACAATTAACTTTATTTAGAAAAACAAGTAAATACAAAAGCGAATAATTAGCTCCAAGAAATGCAGGGAGTAACAGGCTCAGCAGCATCTTTTATTAGTTTTTTTTTTTTTTTTACTCAAATAGAATGTTTCATGGAAGTTTTCATACTAAATAAAGTAAAATTATAACATACATTTGATGGCTTATATGTGTGATAAGGTGAAGAAAAATAAAAATGTAAATAAAGAAATTGCCTCCTGAAGTTTTATCAAGTAAAGAAAAGAAAGTTAAAAACAATTTGAGAAAAATGTGACTGTTAAATTGTCAGTAGTCCCAGTTAATCTTTTAACTACCAAACCAGAAAAAAAAAAAATGGAAAAACTTTTTGCGTTGAATGAATGAAAACCTGACAACTGTTCAGCTTTCAGCCTGATGGCACACATTTCTGTACAATGAATTCAATGTTTTTTAAGCTGAAACTTTGTTTTTAAATCAGAAAACAAACCTGCTGCTCTGTGATAAACTCAGAGGTTCAACCAAAGCGTCACATTTACCTGGATTCATGGCGCGAGGCTCGTCTGCGCCATGTCTCTGTGAGGTGACGTCATATCTGTGCACTTCCTGAGGTTCTGAGACTCTGTCCTGGAGGTGAGAACCGGTCTGGGCCATGATGGACTGGTGCAGGTTGAGCTCGCTGCGCAGGGTGGAGTTGAGCTCCTCACTGCTCCTCAGCTGTTCCTGCAGGCGACCGTTCTCCTTCTGCAGACCCTGGACTCTGCTGACAGCATCCCTGTGATCGGCTTCCTCTGAAGCTCCTCCCACCAGAGACGAGGCTGCAGCGGTCCACTCAGTGTGGTGCTGATGGCCTGAACATTCAGGGGTAAAAAAAAAAATATAATATATATAAAAAAATATCCAATATATTAAAACTCAACCTGAACAAACTGCCCAGAGATAATCTGCACTAGTTCTGATTTTTAACTGCTTTTTTAAAGTCTGAAAGTTCAAGCTCCAATGTCTTCAGCTGAAACTAGTCAACCAGAATGTCTCCAACTTGTATAACCCGCCCATGAACAAGCCGAACCACTTCAGCTCTGTAATAACCTTTTCCCAGGGGAAATGTGAGGTAAAGACTGAACCAGATAGCTCTCACTGAATAATGCAGCTTCAAGCAGAGGCCATTTGAAACTGGAAACCAGTTCTGCTGTTGACCCACAACCTCTGCTGTGTGTCTGGCTTCACTGATCTGAGTGGAAAATAACTGTCATTACAGAGGGAAAGCAGGCAGCCGGTGCCCAACAAGAAATCCTTTCAGTGACATCAGAGCAAGAGATGGAGAAGTTCATTTTTAATGGAGCTAATGAAGTTAATTCAGCATCTGTGACACCGAAGACTATAATTGGACGTTGCTGTTAAGCCTAATTACAAGTAATTTGTGGGACTTTTTTTGTGAGAGCGGAATTTTCAATGAACACCTTGTGCGGTGAGGCTGCTGCGGCACGACGACCCCGTCCCATCTGAGAGGCAAATGTCGGAATGAGAGCTGGGATGGCTGCTGGGACTACGGTCTCGGATCTGACTCTGAAGGTTCTGGATGAGCTGATTCTTCTCCCGCAGCTCCTTAGCCAGCCTAGAAGCAGGAGGAAAATGTCCTGTTAGTATGAGCTGATTTACTGTTACCTGAAGTGTATCTAAAAAAAAAAGAGAGAAAGAAAAAAATAAACACCAAAAAAGAAAAGCCAAAAGAACGTGTCAAGCTGGAGAGGTTCTAAAACATCTTTGAGTGGAAACACACAGCTGGAGCTCGGCAAACGTCATGCTGCATGTCTGTTTTGAACCCACTCACAGGTCCAGCTGCTCCCTGGTGCATTCAGCCAAGACGAGGTTCTGCAGGACCAGGAAGCTCACATGCTGCTGCAGCAGCTCTCGCTCTGCCTCGAGCTCTGTACGCAGGTTATCTATGTCCTGCTGAATGCTGGACAGGCGCTCTGGAGGATTTCTCCCATTCATGCAGGAAAGAAGGGACGCGCCTGCCTGGTGAACGTCCCCAAAACTGAACGAAGCAGCAGTTCATGTGCTTTAAGGAAACATCTGTCATTTCTGCTTTAACCGGTCACAAAGTAAATTCACTCATAAAAAATGTTTTAAAGAGCTTTCAGATCATAAAGAGAAAAAGAAAATCACACACTGCAGATTCTACAATCTCACCGTTTTTTAACAGTAAGAGGAAAAGAACAGACTAAAATAATTGATATAAGTTGCTCGGAAGGTAAGTCATTTCACTACTAGCTTCTTAGGGGTAACAGTCACATAGATGAGCACTTTGTTTGGGTTGAATGATGAAACTAGGTCAACAGCAGGATAGTGCAGGCAATAATAAACACAGGAGCACCAACCGGGGAAAAACATAATTAAAAAAATAGCTGAAATCAAGAAACATGTCGTTTTTTAAAGACTTTTCAGCAGAGATGCAATATTGTTGGCGTGGAAGTTAGCTCTGCCAATTTCCCATCAGCCCTTTGTTTACACTCTCTCCCGCTGGCTCATAGCACCTCACAAGCCGGAGCTAACACTAGTGTAGCAAAAAATAAATAAACTAAAACTGTGAGCTCCATCAGAGCTATGCAGCCGTACAGTTTTGAGACAGATGGCAGCTCAGACGAGGACAATTAAGTTTCAAGAAAAACTTCAGTTCAGCTTAATTCAGCCTTTACACTTTATTTATTTGGCTTTTGTGGTTTATCATTTGTCCATTTTTACCCTCTTTATCCTTCAATCTACGCAGTGCCTTCTCAGACTTTAAGCCACAGTGTTTCCTTTCATTTACTGTCTTTTGATTGTTGCTGTTGTTTTTAATCTATTGTGTTTCATGACTCTTCATTGTTTTAACCTATATTTATAAATGTCTTCTGTGTCAAGCACCTTGTGATGAAAGTTGCTCTGGAAATAAACTGATAAGTTGAGTTCTAACCTTAAACTTGATGCTTCCAATAGATCATCAAGGTTGTTGCCAAAAATGTGAAATTGTTGTGCTACAGATGCAACAAGTGGAACTGCTAGAACAACATTTTTTTTTAATGCATACCTGCTTGACAGCTGCAGAGCTGCAACATCCTCAATATCCACAGGAGACTCCCCTGCAGGACACAAATACTATGATCATCTGCAGTAAGTAAGGAAAGCATCCAATGATTTGCAAACACATTCATATTAGGATGTCTGTGAAGTTCTGTTCTTCAAAGGTAATTTACTCAGGTAAACGAGGACAGCAGCTGCTACCTTTGTCCAGGCGTCCTTCCAGCCTGTCTAAAATGGTGAGGCTCTTGTCCAGCTGCTCTTTGACCACCTCTCCCATGTGGCAGTCCATCTCCCCAGCATGCAGCAGCTCCTTGAAGGCCTCGTTCAGCTCCTCCAGCTGCTGGCGATGCAGAGCTCCGAGCCTGCGGCTCTCCTTGATCTGCTGGCGGAGCTGGGACAGCTCTCTGGCTTGTGACTGGACAAGAGAATCCAGTCTGCAGAAGACAACGCAATACGTAAATGAAAAAAAAGTTAACACTGTTTCACTTTATGTATTCAAACTTCAAATACTGTCTGTTTTCTGTAATGCCGACCTAGCAGGTGATGTGGAGCGGCTCCGAGCATGCTGCAGTTCACTCATGCTCCTGTCCTGGACCTTCTCTCTATCCAGGTCCTTACCAGGGAGTCTGCTTTTGTCCTTTAACTGACCCTCACTCTGCTTCCCTTTTGGTTGTCCACCTCTACAGTTCCCGTCTTGGCTGCGGTCCACTTTGAATGTTCCTTCTGGTTCCCTAGTGGTGAATGGGTCACAGATGCTGGCAGCTGGTGAGATGCTGGAGAGAGAGTTCCTGCGCAGAAGACTTTGCATTTGAAGGATCAGTTTGCTCTGATTCTCGAGCTGGAGCTTTAGCTCTCTGATTTGTGCTTGAAGCTGGAGAGGGTCTTCCGACACACCGTAGTCTTCATAAACTTGAAGACCTTTCTGGCTGACCTAAAACAGACACAATAGCTAGATTTTAGCTTGAAAACCTCATTTTACAATGAAAACCTGTATGTAAATACCGTATATCTGCCTTTAGTAGCCCGGGCGTTTATTCCAAAAGCCCACCAGGCTTTTAAAAGAGACAGAAGTCTGTTAGAGACCAGCTTTGATTCCATCACAGACAGAACGATGATGGCTAATGGGCTCATTTTGCTGTGAACGTCTTTTCTCTTTGAAGCATCATCAATCTCCAAATGGAAAATCTTTTTCACTTTCATGCCAACCATTTTCCTGGAGACATGCGCATCTTTCCGTCTTTCCGAACAGTCCATGTTCAAACCAGTTCTTCTAATTTATCGCTCGCTTTCCTTGCTCTTCCACAAGGAAATGGTTTGCTTGTTGCTGCTTTTTCTGCAGCAGTCTTCTTAATATTACCTATCTGATTGAACCATTCTCAAATACATTTAGGATCCATCCCTAAAATGTACAGATTCCTCACCAGAATGTTCTTTGGCATTTGCCACCGCACAAAGTTTAAACACTAAATCAAAAGAGTGTTTCTTTGTCATTGCTATAGTAGCTCACAACAAAAATACCATAGACCAGGGGTGCCCAAATCTCAGCCTCGAGCGCCGAACTCCCGTTGGTTTTCCTAAAACACACCTGGATCAGGTGTGTTTGACCAATAAGGAACTTCAGTGGCTGGTTGGCTGGAAAACATGTAGGACACTGGCCCTTGAGGCCTGGATTTTGTCTATGGCACCCCTGCCATAGACACATGTCTGCACAATCCCAAGGAAGACGGGCAGATCTTAAAGGAGCCGCCCACTATTGAAGACCGGCGTCTAACAGTAACATAAAACCTATTAGACCCGCCATCTATTGGAAACCAGCGTCAATAAGAGACGGGTTCCAATTGGAAGATATAAGGTAATCAGGCATGAAGCCAAAAGAGCAGAAATTGATTTTAAAAGATGTAGAAAAACATAAGGCTCTGGAGCTGAAATCTCTGATAAAAACAACAGGTGAAAAATCTGTTTTTGGTTAGAAAACATTAAGATCATTACCTTGGCTGAGCTGAGAGCTGGAGAACTGGGATATGGAGTGCTGGAGGATGAGTCCAAGTTTTCCGTAGAGGAGAAAGTGTTGTGTTTCAGCAAAGGCAGACTGGAAGCACAACCAGGGTTCACAGCCACCTCCAGATCTAATGAAACAGGAACAGAGGTGTATGGAAGTGAAGAAATCCACAGTGATATGTCAGACAGTCTGTAAATGAAGACACAGCTGGAAGTAAATTCAAGAGGTTAATAAGTGTCCAGAAAACATCCCCAGATGTCACAACAGAGCATGCAAGAATTTGAAAATGCAAGACATTATTTGGTCAGTTTAACTTTCAGAAATAGTGCAGGAAACTGGGAAGGAGGTGTTGTTATTAGATCCACACTGAAAACATCTTAGATGCCTTTTCATGCAGAAAACTAAAGCTCTTCCATGTTTGGAATCAGTTTCCACTCATCTGGAGGCCATCTACCTGTGCTACTGCTCTCTTCCCTATCATTTTCACTCTTGACAGCAGTTTCGTAACCCAGGTCCTGAAAATCCACCTGCACGGCTTTGTCGCCCTGCTCTGGAGCTGGCATTGGAGGCAATACAGTTCAAGTTAGACATTCTTTTCATTATTCCAAGGCTTATTTTGGGGTTTTATCTTACGTTTCCATGTGGTTTCAGGGGGTGCTGTTAGAGCAGCAGCCAGTTTCTCCTCCAGGGTTTTACAAGTCGTCTTCTTCTCCCTGAGAGCTTTATGCAAAGCTTCCAGTTGGACTTGAACGTTTGGTGGTAATCCTTTGGCTCCTTGCGCTGTCCCAAGAGCTCCGTCCTGTGCTCTTCTGTAGCCCCTCTCCTCTTGTAGAGAAGCTTGGAGGTCAGATATCCTGCGGGAGTAATCATTGAAGACCTTGTAGAGGAGCCAGAGATCATGATGAAGCTTCTGCCCTTCCGTCCCAGTTAAAGCAGTGGGGAAACTGCAGCTATTTTTGGGATGAGTAAATTCATTCAGCTGTTCTTTGTCTTGCAGGGATTTTTGAAGTGTGTCTAAGCTGGCCTGCAGGTCAGGGTTCATTTGAGATGCTTTACCAGAAAACAGGTCTGCATTTGCACAGTGAGCTGCTAGGGAGGCAACAGCAGACTCTGCTGCAGTGAAGCAGTTCAAAATAACTTTCAACATTTTTTTATCTAAAACTGTTTTACTAACATCTTCTAATGACTCAGGGTCTTCTTTTGCATCTTCCTCAAGGGAATCTGCTGACATTGTCTTTATCCCTGAGAGGGGGCCATTAGGGCCGGTATAATCAGAGCTGGAATCTGGCCGTGTGGCAGCTTTGGCGAGTCTTAAATGTTCCTGAAGCTCTGCGTTGAGCCTAATTTGCTCTAGAAGCGCTCTTTGCAGAGAGTCTGCGTGTCGCTGAAGCTCACTGGATGAGTCGCCAGACGGCCCTGTGATGCCTTCATCCTTTCTGGAAGATTTCACTGTTTTGTCTTCACTGTGAGGTGAGGAGGAGGCCTTCTCCTTCATCTCCAGAAGCTCCATTAGCTGGTTGTTGAGTCCTTCCTTTTCCTGAACAGCTTGCTGCAGCTCCATGCATCTTTTCTGCAGAGAAGCATCAAAGCCAGAAGCGGAAGCTGCATGTGAACCGAATCCCGCCTGACTATCCAGACTGCAAGCAGTCAAGTAAGCAATGGTGGACTGAGCAGCCTGCAGGGCCGATGTGTACTGCAGGTTCAGACGCTCCTTCTCCTGAAGCTGCACATGAAGCTCCTCACAATCGGCAAGCTGCTCATTCAGCTTGTTGATCAGAGCTTCTTTCTCCTGGCACTCTTGGTGGAGGAGCTCCAGTTGAGTAAGGAGGGCGGAGTCAGAGTGGGTGTGGTCTGTTGCCGCTCTGGTTTCTGAGTCCTCGTGGGACTCCAATGAGCTGCAGCTGCGTCGAGTCCGTTGCAAAGTGGAGGAAGGAGAAGTGTTCTGCTGGAGTGCTGATGGAGAGTCAGGGGCAGTGAGCATTTCTTGACCAAAGACATCATCTAAATTCGGTTGCTGAGTTTCAGTTTCCTGCTGCTCAGAGTTCACAGTCTGACTGCTGCAGCTGGTCTCTACTCTGAGCTTCACCAACACCGGGAGACGGGATTTGACACCAGCCTAGAGTTTAAAAAAATGGAAATATCACATTAAAAATGTTGATTGTCTTTCCAGCTCTAATGCTGTAAGGAACTTACCCTGTGTCTTTGTTTAGAAATCTTTTTCTGTGACTCAGGTTTTGGGTTCTCCATCCTATGGCCTGTGACGGCAGCAGATACAGAAATATTAGCATCCGCCTTACAATCAAGAGCTTCCAAACTCTTTCTCAGATCCGCTGGTCCATCACTGCTGTTCCCAGAAGCATCTCTGCTCTCCTTCTCTTTAGACTCAGTCAGTTTGTGTTCCTTCAGAAGACCCCGCAGCTTTGCATTTTCTGACCTAAGATGAAGTAATTCCTCTCTGGAAGAAGAAATATTTAAAGGCCTTAATGTTCATAGTACTGAGCTAAATTGGGTAGAAGAAGCAATATCTGAACATTTAAGAAAACCTTACCTAAGATGCAAGACTGAATGAGATCCACAATCCTTTAACAGAACTCTAAGAGCCACTATATCTCCATGTCTTTCCTCAAAATTGTTTTTCTTTGTGTTTGAGTGAGAATGCTCTCTACTCAGATCAAGGCTCTCCTCGGTTCTTATGCATCCTCCTGATGCAACCTAAAACAAGAAGTGAAGAAAAGTACATTGAAGTTTGAGTATTTTTATCAAAAAAAAGAACAAAATCTGTCTTGAAATGCTAATTTGACAGTAATACAGCATTCCACACCTCTTCAGGTGTGGTTCCAGTCCGTACGTCTTCATCGTGATCAGAGAGATGCATCCTGGGAGTCAGCGGCTGCATCTCATGTATCATCTGAGGCTGCTAGAGTAATGGGATGGGAGGCGAGTGTGACATGTGACTTGGTAAAACAAAAACTTAAAGAGGGAACAGAATCCATAAAACACTGCACAGCAACAGCAGAATGGCGTGATGTGTCTAATGTAGAATGGTAAAGAGAGGCAGTTTCATGGAACACAGAGATAAAAAAAAAAAGGGGGGAGTGATTAGGAAAAAGAAGGGAAGAGGATAGTTTCTACAAGACAGGAAGCATACTAAGAGAAACAACAGTGCTACAACGCAGAGACATTAGTAACACACTAGATAGGAGACAGATTAAGATGTAGGTTCAGCAGTTAGACAAGAGCTAGTTAGGGAGGATGTCAGACTGTGGCACGATTCCGGTTCATTTTAACTGTTAGAAAAGCGTGACTCAAATAGAGGTTTTTAAAAATGCTTTGACTCCTACTCTTCACATACACTTTCATTCACATTTAGCTTTTCTTGTTGGGCCTCTAACCTGTTTCCACTGACTTCCACCAGTTAGATCATCATTTTTCTTGTCTGGAATGGCATTCTCTGTTAGAGCCAGACGGCTTGGCAGCTCGTTGTTTAAAGCCTGCAGTCTGCTGACAGATTCTTGCAGCTCCAGCACCTTCACCATAAATAAAACAACTTTGATCAGTCTTTATCTGACATGAATGATATCTGGTTAAACCATTAACTCGTAGATGTACTTTTTGTCTGAGCTCCTGAGGGGAGAGTTGGGAGAAGCCATCGTCATCTTGCCCTTCACCCACGCAGATACTCATGTACGAAGTCTGATCTCCAATAAAACTTAAAGTATCACCTGAGTAAAGGACAATTACAATGAAACTCTTAATTATTACAAAAATACACAAAATGTATGTTCAATTTTGTGTTTTGCAGTCATACCGCAATCACTGGCTCCTCCAACACCTCCACCGCGGTTCTGAATTGCTCCTAAGCGAGCCTGCAGAGATGCGTTCCAGCGCTGAGCGTCTTCTAGTTGATGCTTCATGCTTTCCAGCTCTTTAGGATCAATCAGGTCCATACCTGAATAGACATAGAAACATAATTTAGAAATATGAAACCAGACAAGACAATTTAAAGTAGTAAGCTAGACTCATTTTACTACAGGAAGACCAGTCCTGCTTAGTATGTCTAAATATTTACTCCTTTAATTTGATATGGATTTTTGCACTATAAATTTCACTTGAGCATATTTTTTCTTGTAAAAAAAACTTTATTGCTCTACCTTTAGAAAATACAACATGGGATTGACTGAATAATGAATTATCTTTAAAATAGATAAATTATATTGTATCTTGTAACCATTTTAATAACTGACAAAAAATTCAAATTCATTGGATTTGGAGCCTTTAAAGGTCCCTATTAAGAAACTTTTTTTCCCATAAAAATGTAATTTTGTTTTATCTCTGATACATAAGGTCGCACAGCTCAAATATATCTTTTTTTCCTGAGCTAACAAAAACATTCTAAGACAAAAAAAATTCAAGTAATTTAAATTTCCATTCCATTGCTCTTGCAGAGGGCTGACAGGCTCACGTATCAAATATGATACCTTGGGCTTTAAAGGGTTAATAGTGTAAGAATTTTTCAGCTTCTTACATGTAAATTCTCTCTCTATTCATTTTGATAATTTTGTAAAACAATTTTACTAAAAAACTGTTTTTGAATGATAAATCTATTCATGTTAAAAAAATCCAAATGTGACCTTTGGAAATAAAGTCAAAAACATTCTGTATTTTTTATTTAATCCAGCCCTATTCGATGGCCACTTTTTTTAAGGAGCACCCATTCAGTCCAGACCTGGTTACTGCAGCATCTCTCCAGGTTATGATTCCTTTAGCTTGGGTTTAAATAATTATTAAGGTGATAATTCCATCCATCCACCTTAAAAATCATCTGTCATTATTACACTGCAGCACAGTTCCACCAGGCTACTATCAAATACAGCCGTAAAAATGCCATCTTTTTTCAAAATTAAGAGTGAAAACATCTGAGGCATTATTTCTGTAACTGAAATAATTAAACACAGAAGACATACATAATAAAGTGGCCAAAAAATATTCAGTGTGAAATCTCCAAAATAAAAGTATTTTTCAAGCTTAACCCTAGATATAAAGTTATATATAATTAGGGCATCAAATGTTGAATTTAATTCATTTACTTTCTCCTCAGCTGCCTTTGGGCAATGTGGATGTATTACTTTCAGCTGACCTATTTATACACCTGGAGTTTTGTTGACAGGGTTGTGAGAGGAGCATGCACTACGTTTAAATAAAGTGACAGATGGCAGAACAGGTTAGATTAATGACGGGGGAAAGAGCTCATGCGAGGGACAAACAAACAAACAAGCAAGCAAATCCTCCCAATGAACAACAAAAACGAACGTGAAGGGTGAGAGACAGAGAGAGCAGGCCTTGAGCAGCCTTTATTGGTCATTTAATGAAGAACAAACAGCTGAAACTCTTGGATAAATACACTTAAGGGTGACAGACAATGGAACAAGTGTCAACATGTACAGAGAAAAGCATGCAGATGAGAGGGTGATGATAGAAAAATAGACAGAAAGGACACAAAAATGAAAAGGGAGCAGATGTGCATCCTAAATCAACTTAAAATAAACAAAAACAACAGACATGTTTGTGTGATGCTCTATACGTGACTTTTCCATTTATTATTTCCTTTCTTCAAAGCTTTAGTCACCATCATCATCAATCACCCAATGTGTTTTCACTGCACCTTCTCTTATCTTGGCCCTGTGCAGTTCTTTTTCCAAGTCATCCCTGAGCTCCTCGTTCGATTTTATGCCGTCTTCTAGCTGCTGCCGGAGGAGCTGTACTGCTGTCAGTTCCGGCTGCAGAGCATGGAGACGCTGAGCACTGAGAAAGCAAAGCCATGGAATCAAGATTTATTCACTTTCTTTAAAGGTGACTTATATGTGACTCTGAACCTATGGGCCAA
Source organism: Oryzias celebensis (assembly GCA_014656515.1). Taxonomy (NCBI): domain Eukaryota; kingdom Metazoa; phylum Chordata; class Actinopteri; order Beloniformes; family Adrianichthyidae; genus Oryzias; species Oryzias celebensis. The sequence goes on from BNCR01000012.1 coordinate 7,869,390, forward strand.
GAATAATCTTTTTTACCTATCATGTTCCTTTACGGTTCTGATCAGACTGGAGTAAAGCTGCTGCTCAGCTCTTAGTGCTTTGTTCAGAGCATCATGCTCCTGCTGCAAGGCTGTCAGGCTGGGCAGAGACTGAGGGCAGAACAGAGGCGGTTAAAAAGAAGTCAAACGATTTAAAATAGTCCGTTAGAATCAATCTGACAACAAAGTGAGAAAGGCTTTACTTCCTGCTGCCTGTCTCCACCGATTATTGTTCTCTCTCGTTGAGGAAGTTCAGGTGGTGACCTCTCAATGCCAGAGCTGATGACGTGTTCCTGGGTAAAAGCAACCTGACTGTCGCCTCCCGGACCAAGGCGCTGGTGGAAAACCTGTTCCAAGTCACAAACCAATCGTAAAAAAATGTCATTTAATCTTCATAGAATAGAGTATTTTGAAGTTGTTTGGAGGATTTTTACATTGATGATCTCCTCTTTGGTCTTCAGAGTAGCAGTCAGGAAGTCAATATTAGCAGACTGCCCTTCATTGCGAGCCTCCAGCTCAGACAACATCGCCTGGAGTTCAGCCAATGACATCTGAAATTTGAGATTGAAGGGGAAAAAAAAGATCAGCAAATTTCAACGAACAGTATTCCAATTGGTTGAGGAATTAAATGCCTCCAACTCACTGACCTTCAGCTCATTTTCTCTTTTCAGAGCGTTGTTCAGCAGTTCTGTTTTCTGTGCCAACTCCTTCTTCAGGGCAACTGTTTTCTTGGATAATGGAATACTCTCCTGGTTATCCACGCTGTTTCTCCTCGACAGTTCGGCTTCAGTTCAAGCAAAGCACAGTTAAACTTATTACCACCAACTCCAGCTTTAAATATCCTGAGTTTAAAAGGTCACAAGGCCTCACCTTCCCTGTCATCCAGCTTCTCTTGCATAATCTGGATGGTTTGTTTGAGCTCCAACACATGATCATGTTCTGTCTTCTGACTCATTTGTGCCAGGAACTGGTCTCTCTCCTGACTGCGCTGCAGAAGCTTCTGCACATTCACAAAGATAACATATATACTTTATAAGAATAGGTAATTGTGTGACATTTGAAGCTATAAAAAAGGAGGAAATGCTGCTGTCCCTGGGAGGTTGAATTTCATGTCACTGTGACAAGTTTACAGCTGAGCGGCTGTTATATCTCAGTGGATTCTTACATCAATGAGGCTGTCTTTTTCTGCAAGCAATGTTCTGAGTTCTGCCGTTTCTAAATAAGTCTCCTGGGCTGTTGAGGAGCTTTGCCGCTCAGCAGTAGTAAGCTGTAGTTGCTTATCAGCCAGCTGCTTCCTGAGAGCCTGAATCTCCTGGGTGCGCTCTGACAGCATTCGGTTGAAGTGCTCAGCAGACTCCTGGTGTAGAGGAAGAGCAGATTAAAGAAATTAGATTAGACAGTGTTTGTCCTCAACCCTGGACATTTCAATATCATTTTGACTGTCATTGATTAAAAAAGTTAAATGTAAAGCTGTAGAGTTTTACTATTTGTTTGGCTTCCCGATGTATGAATTTACATAAATACAAGCTGACCTTGAGAAGTTGATCTTTGCTTCTGATCGTAGCCAATAGCCCTTCGACAGCACTCTCGTTGTCAGCAACTAGTGTTTCCCTTGCCTTCACAGCCTCAGCCAGCATCGCCTCTGTGACTTTTAACCTCTGGCCCATTTGCTCGGCGAGGTCCCGTGACTGAGACTGTGACTGGCTCAGCATTGATTCAGCCAATTCCTACAAAGAAAAGAAAAATAAAGAAAAAAAATCAGGTGAGGCTTCCAGACTTCCATCGATCGATTAAATGAGAAAACATAAAACACAAACCCAATGTAAAAGACTTAAGAAGTTAAATTAAAGTCCCACTCCGATTATCTTTTGAGCTATCTTAAAAGCATTCCCAGTGGTCTTTTAATTATGATTATTCTGTTACCCCAAATAAAAAACGAGTTGTTTTCTAGAACAAATTCTTCAGAGCAGCAGTAGTTCATTAGAAATTCACCTGAGTTGTGGGTGAATGGCTAGTGAGGAGCAATTGCATTTTTTTGTCTGCTCCTGATTCACAACGATTTGAAAAAAATATATACGAGCTTGATTATGATATTAATGTTGTCCATCTTCAGAACAATCCCACAAGAACATGTTAAAAACACCAAAAACACAATTTTTATCAAAACGAGTCTTTAAATAAAATGCTGTCAACTGACATCCATATCCTTTGTCTTTCCCTCTAAGGAGAGCTGCAGCTGCTTTATGATGGAGTCTTTCTCTCTCAGTGATCTGTTCAGGTTATCTTCTAAATCTTGCTTGGCTCTCTGTAGGTTCTTCAGAGTGTTTGCGAGATGTTGCAGCTCCACGTCTTTCTCTTTGATAAGACTGTCGAAATTCTAGAAGAAAGGACACTATTAGACAAACCACCTGAACAATAACATAGCAATGCAGGTCAAAGAAACTTACGTTAATAGTTTCCTCATTATGAGCTAGCAGGTTATGTAATCTATCCAAGTCTCTTTCTTTTTCCCGTAATGTCAGATGCAGCTTGTGAATTTCATTGTCCTTCTCCTCAACAGCTGCAAATTTCTCATCTAGAGCACGCTGTAAGAAAAGGGAAAATATTAAAATATCATCTTTGTTTCTATCTTGACCAAACCACAAAGTGGGAGAACCTACTTCTAGAGCAGTCTCCTTTTCTTTTAGCCTTTGCCGCAGCTTGGCAAGAGTTCCCTCGTTACTGCTGGGACTTTTGCTTTCATCAAAGTTTTTGACCATGTTCACGTATTCCTAAGAAATACAGAAGATTTAATTCAAAAAGTCTGTGAGGGGAAAAACAAATTTGAAAAATAACTTTAAAAGGCCATCTATTTCTCTGACCTGCAGCTGCTGTTCTTTATCGGTCAGAGACGACGTGAGCCGCTGGATGGTGACTTCATGTGCTTGAAGTTTCCTCTTGGTTTGGTCCAGCACATCCTGGTACTGCTGCTCAAGAGCACTCTCCCTTTCTACCATCTCACCATTCAGCTTTTTCAGTTGATTGTTCAGATCCTGTAAAAGAAAACAAATAAAGGATTAGAGCAAATAAATTGCTTTTTCTCCTGAAGGTAAAACTTTGGGACCATTTAGTCGACAGCATCAGACTTCTTGCTTTCTTACATTCAAAGCTTTGTCGCCTTTCTTCTTCTGTTGTTTCATGTCTTCGAGTTCAGTCTCAAGCTGATCTTTGAGCTGCTGCAAATCCGACAGCTCCTGCTCCTTTCTGTCCAGGGCACGCTGTAGCTTTTGGGCTTCAAGCACTTTGGTGTGATGTTCCCCTTGAAGTTGAGCCAATTCTGTTTGCTTTTCCATTAACAGATTTTGGTGCTCCTCTACCCCCTGAGAAAATAGACAATAATTGTTTTACTTAACAACCTTTAGTGACAATAAGTCTAAAGCACCAGTTCTGTTAAGTACAAACAAGAAACATACCTGGTATTTCTGAAGTTGGGCTTTGTGTGCTGCCTCTCTAGCCTTTGACAAAGCATCATCCCTGTCCTCGATTTCATGACAAAGCTCTGCAATCTATGAAGAACATATAAAGATGTAAACACTCCATAGTAGAAAAACAGCTGTTTTACATTTAAAACAACTGAATGAATAGTTTCATATTTTAAATGCATCTATTTGACCTCTTTTTCCTTTTCGCCAAGGACCTGAGTGAGACCCTGGATGGTTTTATCTCGTTTCAAAGCATTTTTCTTCTCAGAGTTGACTTCATTCTCCACCTCTTCTAGCTTTCCTGACAGGATCTGCCAACACAAGGAAGAACATTTTTTAGGAATTGAATAATTGTTGTAACTGGACCATCAAATGAAGTAACCATACATTTTTTTTCGTACCTTGTTTTGATTATGAAAGTCATCCAGTTTTTTGGTTAGGCTTTCATTGGTGCTTTTTACCAAACTGAGCTCTTCGTTCAGCATTTTATTGACAGACTCCAGCCGATTAATGTCACTTTTCTTTTAACAAAAAACATAAACAGGAAAGGAAAACACATAATTAATACTGGAATTGGGTCTTCAAAAAAAAAAAAAAAAAAAAAAAAAACAAACACACACCGACAGATCTCAGATCAGCTTTTTGTTAAACTACCTTCATTCTAAAAGGAGTGTATTCGTCATTAAACTCCTCTGTAAGGTCATGCAGAGACTTCCATTCTGCCTCCCTGTGTCTGAACTTGGCTTGAGAGATGCCAGCTCTTGATGTTTTCTTGACAGGAATGCGACTGCCTGCTGGAGCAGACACTTGCTGCTTTGAGATGCAGCGCAGGAGCTGGATTAGGTCAGAGATCACAGAAGGCTGACCTGGTGAACTGTGGAGCAGTGCTCTGGTCTGAACCTTTTCTCTTTGGTCTTTGGCTGCAGCATGTTTGGTAACAAGCACCTTTGAGTCTTTAAGCGGTCGTTTGGGTGGAGGGCCAGAAGGAATGTCCAGGGAAAGGTCTTGATTGAGTGACTGCAAGGATGTCGAGCAGCCTTTGAACCCAGGTCTAGACAAGGTCCCCTTACGGAGAACAAGATCAAGATACATGCTCTGTGAACGATGGCGGGTGCCTCCGAAATTCTTTAAAGTGACATCAATCCCTGGTCCTGATCCCAGTCTGCTGCTTCTTGAGCTTGAACGTCCAGAAACGGCTCCTTTGCTGGCGATTCTGTCGAGACTCATACACCTTCTCATGCGGTTCTCAGCTTGACCACTTCCTCCTTCTCCGAACTGCAGTCCCTCATGTGTTGACTGAAGTGCAGCCTCCTCAACAGGATCTCCCAGCCCAGAAAATCTGAGCAAAGTTTTGGTGCTGGTGGGCTCCTTGCTACGGTTTCCCTGGTTGTTTTTGTTGTAGATGTGAACAATGCACTGAATCAGGTGCTCCTTCTCTGCCTGAATTTTTAGGACTTTGTTGTTGTGTTCCTCCTGTAGTTTGCTGATGTTAATATCGAACTGAACCACCTTCTCCAGTTGAAACACACACTTTCCGCAGAGGAACTCTCCACGACCATCACGAATCACCTCCCGACCCAGAACATGGGACAGAATGACCTGCAACTTCCTCTTTCCTGATGAACTGAAGATCCAACGGCACTGACTTCCCACCAGACGAACACCACAAATACGGCATGGGTCCCTCATGGCACCTCAGATCTTTTGCAATGCCCCACTTTAAGTCCAGAAAAACCTCTTTGACACCAGTGGTTTAATGCTCATCAGCTCTGGAGCCATAGCAAGCCATCTTTCATTTTCTCTCGCTGCACCAGCAAGCAAAGCAAAGAGGAGAATGACTGAGTGCAAAGCTCTATAAGCCTTAAGCCGTACTAATCCCTACGTCTGTCTCTATTCCACTCTCTCACTCGCATTCAGTCAAAACAAATCCTTTATGACTTCTGCATCATCTCCATTATAGCTGACATAACAACCCGTTCCTAAATGGCCTGAAAAGTCCTGTCAGAAGATCTGATACAGATGTTGGTGATTGAAGAATTCAGTAACACCTATCTTGGAGATTTCTATAGATAAAATCATTAATCAAAGAAAAAAAATCAAATTACTCTCACAGAATCAGTTGCACCTGGTCCTACTGATCAAACTGAAAATGTCACTTCTCTGGAAGGCATATTTTCTAACTAATAGTTACTAAAACTCCTTTAAAAAAATTAGGTAAAAAATGTTGGGATTTTATAGTTTAACACCTAAAACAAGTCCACAAAAACTTTGACAGAAGCTCTCTCCCCAAACCAATTTAATCATTTTTACTTAACAAATCCAGACCACATATGCTAAGATCTGAATATCTATAAACATATCAATCGACATAGTACCCATAAGCCTCAAGACCGCACAATGCTGTGATTGTGACTTTAGAAAGGATTTTATTTTCCATTCGCCAGTATTCATCAACTGTTTGCTTTAAACACAAACTAAAGAAAATGTAAATTATTGTTCCAAAGCATCTGTAGTGTAATATTATTCTTAAGGATAAAACTGTTCTTATTGCGCAATACTGTAATGAACTAAGATGTTTAAAACATTTTAAGCAATTACTAAAATATTGAGCATAATTGGGAAAAATTAACTTCAGTGTTTTAAAGCAATGCCCTTTTTTTTAAAAAAATCACACTTTGCAACATGGTAATAAATCTTCAGTGTAACCAGCAACAACAAACTGAAAGCCCGTAGTTAACACAACAAAGAAAGAGCAGCTTGCCTTCTTCCTGAACCAAGGAACAAAAATAGATTTCTCCACAGAGGCACGTAGAGGTCAAAGACATGTCAAAAAATACCCTCCATGAGTATTTCTCAAAGGTCACAAATTAACAAACAACTCTCTAAAACAAAAGGGGTGGAGCCTGAAAAAACCTGGCCTGTACACAAACTCAACTTTTAGTCGGAGCAGAGTTTCTTAAAATTAAAAACATGGCAGAACATAAAAAATGAGATAAAAATATAAAATTGGAAAACTTAAAATGCAGCAGGACTTGCAGCTGTTCTGTAGTGTCAATGACCCTTTTACAGGAATTCAGAGAAAAGACTGCAAACAACCACCAACCTGCTGGTCGGGCTGCATTGTTCCCCTCTCTCTTTGCAGCTCATCTCTTAATGCCTGTGGAAGAAAGAAGCAGTTGTTTCTGACATGATTTGGAATCTGAGGGAAAAAAACTTTATAGAATAGAAGCTCTAGAAACAAACTTCAAAGAACAGAAGTTAGTTCTAGTGTCATCACAAACAAAAACACACTTTTGAACCACATCTTCATCAACATCTTAAGTTCACACCTGAATCTCCTGATCCTTCTTTATTATGAGATCAGAAAAGCGTTCATTGGTCGGTGAATCTGTTTTCCGGTCTCTGCTGTTATTGTGATGGAGTGCAGCTTCCTGGTTCTTCAACGTTATCTTGAGCTGCTCAATGATGCTTAAAGGAAATCAAATATATGTTATTATTGCTTAAGTTTATAACTAATAAACAAAACGTCTCTTGATTCCTCCTCACTTTTCTTTCTCCTGGAGGGCTTGCTGCATTTCCTGGGCGAAAGTTGGAACAGGAGGGACTGCACTTAGTGGGGTGAAGACCTGGAGTTGCTTCTCCATGTTTATGTTCCTAAGTTTTTCCTGCTCAGCGATGGCTGCCATCTTCTCTACCTCTTCCTCTGCCGTTTGCAAGCTCTGACAAAAAAATGTATATATTTCTACATCATCAGATTGTTGGAACAAAGTTGTGGACAACAACTGTTCAATACAACAACATGAATTTATATTAATTAAAATAACAATACAAATGAATGCAACAACTGGGTTTTTAAATTTGCAGCATTTACCAAAGAGTAAAAGAAACATGTTCTTCAATCATTTATTTAGGTGTCTTCATAAAAGCCAAACCCACCTGACGTCTTGTCTCAGTGCATCATAAAAAACATTTATGAACAAAAGCATTTTAATATTTGCTTAGAAAATTGTCAATTAATCAATATTTGATTAATATTTCCTTAGAAAATCAATAATAAGCAGGAAGTGATTTTCCTTTAAATTCATTCTTTACATTTTTTTTCAGGCAGGCGGTGGCTTTCAGTTAGTTTTTAAAGTGAGAATTAATACATTTATTAACAGGAGTTGAACCTTTAGTTTATAAAACTAGTTATGTTAAAAGTGTTTTTCGAAATGATCTTGATTGGAAATTTTAAATAAAAAATTTCCATGGAATTGAAGTGATTTATTTTTTCTGATAGTGCTGACTAGTCCTAGTGATGGATTACATCTATACACCAAATTAAAACCTAGACATTTAGACTTTTAAAAACAGGATCAGCATTTAGGAGAACTAAACTTGAATGGAATGTAAGAATAAAAGGATTTAATAAATATACATTTATTCTACTCTTATCCAGATGAAATTACTTGGTCTCACCTGCTCCAGTTCTGCGATTCTCTTGTTCATCAACTCCCTCAACGTGTCCATCTCTCGCTGAGCTTGTTCTCTCACTCGCTGGGGTTCTCCTGATTCCCTTCCAGCCAGGCTTTCCAGTGCTTTACTGATCAGAGTCACAGAAAAACGCATGTTGGATTAAAGGCTTCTCCCCGTTTGTGAACAGTTATGACTTTAAAGAAGAAACATACGATGCAGACACTAGTAGCTCCTGTTTTTCTGCCAGCTCTCTCTTCATGGATTCCAACTCTACCTTCAGCTCAATATTCTACAGAGAAAAATATATTAAAAAGTCACAACATGACATGACAAAGAACAACAAAAGCACTTAAAGATTGTGAGCTCTGCAATTATTGTTCTCTTCTTAAATCTTAACTTATAAAACTACTGTTTTAGCTTCCAATAATAAAATATATTTCTAAAAGAACAAAAAGCCTAAGAAATGTATATAAGTAGTTATGCTGCAAAGTGAAAAGCTTTTTGTTTGCTGATGTTTCAGATTTCTAAAAAAGCATAAATGTAGCTAAGAAAAACAAAAGGTAAAAAATAAAACTTAGCTCTAATTAAGCAAATGCAAAAAGATTTAAAAAAATAAAATACAGAAAAATGGTTTAGTGGCTTAATAAAAAAATCTGTTAGAAACAAAATATTTTTTTCTGTTATTTGGTATCTAAGGCCACAACATTTAAATCTTTTCAAAACTAGGTTTGTGCAAAAAGTCAACCTAATAAATCATTCAAACTTAAAACTACAATAATTAGTCTTTGCTTAAAGTTACTGAATCTAAATAAATACTTACATTTATAATAAAAAATATGATCAATTTAAACCCAAGTTACTCTAGTTGTTGTCTCATTTCATCATAATAACTAATAATGAAACATATACTTTAGAAAGAATGCAAATAATGATTATTAAATAAATAAAATGCAACACCGTTTTGAAAATATCTTCTGTAGAGTCATCGCATTTCTGCTGCATGCGTTCCTCCATGAAGTAAATGCGCAGCTTCAGGTTAAAGTTTTCTTTCTTCAGGGCTGTAATTTGCTGCAGACAAAAACAACATACCTTTTAAAACAGCAATAGAAAAACAAACATAAAGTCAATCAAAATCTGTCCAAGTCAGAAATTGAAAAAATGTAAAATTTTTTCACTGTTTGTTATGAAAAAAACTTCTTTACATTAAAATAATACCACAGTAAATCAATTTCTTCACGATAAAAATGGGTTACGGCAAAAGAGGTCAAACGTATGATTAGTATTTTCAAACTGAAGGGAGGCTTCTGTGCACGCATGTGTTAAGTAGACTGTGCATCATTGTGCTCCAGGCCTTCAGAGCAGCATACATCTGGTAATGGGGGTTGGGTTGACTGTCAAAGGAAAGAGGTACAAGTCTGGACCCTCTTTAAACCTCTAATCAGGCAGGCAGTACAAGCCAAAATTCAAATGTTGAAATAAAGATTTGAACTGGATCTCTCTCCTTCTCCCCCTACACAAACTCAGACTTAAATGTCCATAAATGGTGCATTTCAGTTCTGAGCTGACTGAAGATTGGGTTCAAAGTCAGTTTATTAAGGCCAACTGCATAACTTGGGAGCTAAAGTTTGGGGTTTTAATGTCAGATAAAAAAGAAATATTTTGCTTAGAAAAATATATCAATTGGATAAAAGTTAAAAAAACAACAACAACAAGACGTATAAAACACTCACATTTTCATAGTCCTTCATGGTGAGAGCTTTAATGGGGGACATTTTTTCAGGGATGGATGGAGCTGTGAAGCAAAAACGAGACAGCTTTCATTATGTTTTACTAACATTATCTCATCTTTGGAAGAGTCAGTGTGAGCCCCTGAATATGCTCTAGCAATGAGATCTCATGCTTTCAGCTTTCACCTTTGTATGCATGTTTATATCAGAGAGAAAAAGAAAGAAGAAACCGTTTTAATGCTAAGGGATTTAAGGTGAAGCAGCTTCTCCAGAGCTGCCCTGTTTAGTCCAGCTGATCATGTAACAGTCAACAACAAATTTCACAACACCAACTCAGAAATCGTGTTTGCTGCAGTCTGACAGCAGGAACTCCATCAGTCTTTCAAAAGCAGTTTGTATAAGTAGTGGCAAATACCTATTATCTTTGTTGATAAAGGCACATTTAGTCTTTTTTATTATTCTTAAACACCTAATGAGATTTCAACATTTTTTCTCATCAAAAGAATCATTATTGACTAAAACTGAAAACCATTTTTATTTGCCGAGCTGTGGTTAAGAAGACAACCTGTCTCCCACAAAAATCATCATATTTGAGTATAAAAGTCAAAAGCTACAAATGTAAACATGAGTTGTGTACTTGGCTGCTTAAATCAGTTCAGGCGTGTACGGTTATATATATATATAAAAAAAAAGACTGTAACCATAGAATAGAAGTGAAATTTAGATCTCAACTCCCGAAGGCATCGTGGCAAAGCGGAAAGGCATATATATTTGACAGCTGAGTTAATAAATACACAGGGGAAGCACACACCTGAGGAAAGAAAACAAAAGAGCTTCACTGTACCTGTCATGCTGTCTGTGGAAAATTCACCAGCATTGATGGAGTCTGGAAGCCGGCAGCTGTCGAAACATTTACTTGTTAGTGATGATTTCTAGCTTAGCTAAAAACAAATATCTATCTTGTTATTGACAAAGGGAATAAAATAATGCTTTAGTATAAAAATGAATTCTACAGCTCAGACAAACAGAATTCCATGATGTCCAAGTATTACTCACGCTGGCCAGTTCCACTGAGCCCTAAGGATACTCCATAAATAGCTTAAGAATGACTCTATGCTTCATTTACATCCACTCTGGCAGTCTCATTTCTGTTCGTGTGTGTCATCTTGTTTTTCTATCTGCACGGTCCAAAAATCAGGAGAACATTTGGGTTACGTAACCCAACAGATTTGTAGAGCTGAACCAAATGTAACCAGTGTTTAAGAGTAAAAATTAAATTCCGGGATTGGGGAATAAATTAGTTAGGTTTAGCTATACACCTCAGATGTTTTAGGATATCCATAGGAAACTAAAATGCTGTGACCAAAAGGAAATCTGTGCAGTTGTTAGAAACATGGATATGTGTTCCTGTGTGTGTGCCAGTGGCAGCCTAGCTCTCGAGTTCAGACAAAAAGGAGAGAAAAAAAGAAAACATTGAATCTAAGCAACGAGAGGGGCTTTTACCGCCTAACAAGTGGAGCACTGTGGTTCAGATCGGCTAAGCATCACACAGTGACAGGACAGCAGTGTTCCTCACACAGTACAAAGCACAAAGCACATCTGGATAACTAATGCAGCAAACAAAACTCACAGAGAACATGGCAGTTTCTATTTCTTGAATGACTAACAACTGTGGCTTTTGTAAAGAAATAAAAAAGTAGCAGCATGTTGATGAAAATTTAGTAAAGATTAAGTGTGCTTAAATGGTGTAACTTTGTTTTTAAAGTTACACTGTCGTGGTCAGTTTTTTCATTTGTTTGTTATCTTTTAAAATTTTTCTTCATTCTTCTTTTAGATTGTTGCTTGAGGAGCAAAAAGGCAACAATGTCTAAAGCAGAGAATATTGAAAAAAGGTTTCAAGATTATTGCATTTAAAAAATATTTAAATCAAACACCATATGTTTTATATACTAAAGAAAAAATGTATGTATACTTAAGAAAAGAAGAACATTTTTTTAAGTTAAAATTGTCTGAAAGAGTCTGGTAAAACTTACAATATATCTGTTTTAGGTTGTCTGTCACATTTAATCAACCTGCCAATAGAAAGTTCTTTCACATAATTGTCACTGTCAGGCAAAGGTGAGTTGGGAATAATATAACATTAATAGTAAAACAGAATCAATATTTGATTCGAAAATGCAATTTTTGTTTATCACATCTTTTAATCACTTTTCTTCAAATGTTTTCTGTCTTCTCAAAAGATACATTTATCAACAATACAGCATCAGAAAAGTAAGCATAACTATGTCTTCCAAATGTTCTGTGAGAAATAACACCTTCTGTTTTTATCAACAAGATACTAATCATCAGCAACAATTAGTGTAATGGTTAATGGCAACTTGGCATTGTTCCCGCTCATTTTCCATCCGCCCTACTTAAATTAAAGTGCTTCTCCTCATAAAAAATAATGCAGAGGAACTGGTAACATGTTTGTCTTGCTTTATCTTAACTTTGTTTTGAATAAGTCACAGGGCGAGTCACTTCCACTTTTCCAAGTTCCTTCGAATGTAGTCCAAAAAACACCTTGTATTTAATGTTTACACGGCTTATAGATGTTTGATTTAATTTTAAAAGATTTAGCCCCTAATAATCAGATTTGTCTCCCTTCTCAGACGATATGTCCACATTAAATATACATATCTGACACAGAGATTTGTATCTGCAGTTTAAACAAATATGTAAATAAAATAGAAAAAGCCTACAGTAAAACCATATACCGGTATAGTAAAAAAACAGGAAAGTTTAAACTTAATAATTTTTTCAATCACTGACTGATGGAAACTATTTTGTTTAGTAATGCTCTGCTTTTTTATGGAACATTTTATTGCATGTAAAGCCAAAAACTGTGTGTCACTTACAAGGTATATCATGTTTATTGTACAAAAATATAACACCCTGTGATTTCTTTTTTTATTTTCTGTACAAAAACGTAAATAAGTGCAAGTGCATATTATCCCTCTATTCTCTACTTTGAAAAACCTTGTAAAGCAAAAAACCTTGCTGACATGCATTGCATCACAGAGGTTTCACATGCCAAGCAACCTTTTCCTGTGTTGATGGGTAGGAAGACGAAATACCATATTAGTATGTGCAGATATAAAGGTGTGCAACAACTTCAAAAAATCTTTATCAAATGAAACTGATATTTAAGTTTGGCCCTTTTCTACTTTGGTGATGTCATCTGCGTTTTTAAGTCATGCAAATGCGGTTATCTGTCCATCACCCAATGAAAACAATGTAGGAGCATGTAAACACTGACTTCCTCTTTTTCCCCCCACTTTGTTCAGCTTTTACTTGACATTAAAACACACAAAAAAAAACAACAAGCATAAAATTGTTACAACAATTAGCAGGAAAGGTCAAAAGCAGCAGATACAAACACGGCAATAATAAAATATTAGTTAAACTAAAAAAGTATGAAGGCTCTAGTGTCAGAATTACCGAATAAGTAATGAACACCGCACATATCAGCTAACTTCTTGGGTTACCAAGACACGCTCACCACCTGCATGCATGACTGTCAACACAACACAGCTGTTTAAAAGTACTACACTAATGCACAGCTACAGACTAAAACCCAAAAATCCGAAGCTTTTTGCTGGAGCGTGAACGCTACAAAACTACACATCATTTCCAATCACCATCCACGTTAACGAGCATAATAATAATAAACGGATCACCTACCACAGTCAAATTCTTCTCACGTAGCAAGGAAAGCGAGTGAAGTAAAGACATAAAAATAACATATGGGGCATGTTCACTGTTCCGCTAGTCGTACAAAGAAAGCTAACTGAGAGAGGCGCCGTTGGTGCTAGCTAACCCTCTATAATTTCCGCTTTGATTCACCCAAAATGACAGGTCAAATATCCGACCAACCAAAAGCGGTGACATTCAGCAGCATCCAATGTGCTTAACATATGACTACATCCGTTATAAATATTCGTCTTCGCACAAGTTTTAATATTAGCATATTCAAGACACCATCTAAATTATTTCAGAATGTCTCTTATTATGACAAATAACATAGTTAAACCGGAAGTACAATAATAATAATAATAATAATATATATCTTTTTTTTATATATATTAAACGGACTCGCTGACTTTTAGTTTTGGTTTTAGTCTCGCGTACACGCACGATAACCATGAAGAGTGATTACAATATAAGCGAGCGCTTAATACATTGAGAGCGTCACAAACATTTGGTTTCGTGCTTAACCTTAATAGATATGAAAGACGGGGAAATGTAGACAAAAAACACAGTTAAACATATTCTTTGTTAAAGAAGCTCCGTTTACTCACAATAACCTGCAGTAACCTGGTGAAATACTCCTTTCGGATTCATCCGTCAGCTAAAACACAAGAGCACTAGCGTTAGCTTGCTAGCTAGCTGTTGTTAGTTTTTTTACCTTCCGTTAATATCCACAGGAAGCGTCATGTCCTCCCCTACGACAGAGTCCATCTTAGCAGTTTTGTTAATTAGCGACTTAAGCAGAAGACTTAGTCATTTTACGCTCAACGGAGATGTAAGCTTCGAAAACGCGGGACGGAATTCAAAATATTTCAGGGCACCACCATCATGATATGGTAAACGTCACCAATGTGCTCGTTGAAAAGCGGTGCTGCTTTTGGGTGCTGCGTGGGGGAAAAGGTTAAAGTGAACAAGAAACATATACGTTAACCATAAACATGTCAGATAACGTTTAAATAGTATTAGAAATTCATTTTTATTGAATGCACGACAGGTAATTTGCTCATAATAGTTGCTTAAATTCACGATTGTGTTGATCGATTTGAAAAAAAGAGAAACTTTCGAGCGGCGTGAATGCAACACTTCACTGGATGGTTACTGAAAAAAGCGATTGGCCCAAACAAAAACGGAATGGGAGGCTCCTAAGACTTGAAAAAAAGATGACACTCTTCTTGAAAGGTGTTGACGCAACTGACCATTAACTAAATTATAAGGAAAAACTAGTGTGTTTACCTATCTTGAGCAGAGGAAAACAAAATAAAGACAGCTACGGGAACCCATGAGTTCCATACGATACACAGTGGGCAGAAACATTAAAATCCACGTGTCCAGGAGAGGAGACACATAGAGATGAATCAACGTGTATGTAATTGTCTTGCAAGTATTGGAATGATTTAAAAATGCAAAATAATAAAGAATGCCTTTCAAAACTGTGGTGAGTAATCCGTGTTAGTAACCCGTGCTGTCTCCAGGGGTAAGGTTAATTAGAAACTAGGATGCAATAATTGTCATGTTGCCTTAGTGTTGTCTGGAATAAGTGAACATTATTGCCCATAAATTCATCCATGCAAAACTGCTGTCTCCTATTTATAATAAAACAGTGACACCGTGTGGTGCAATTCTGAAATCCAACCTCAACAGAAACTAGAAAGTTATTATCCAAAGGTGGTCATTATTATATCATTCATCAATACTGCATGGCCCTGAAAGTTAAAAAGTACAAAACCACACCCAATTTAGAGTATTTATTGAACAACTGTACGCTGAACAAAGACTAAAGAGTAAACAGATCAAAAATAAATCTGCCAGAATTTGCTTTTCCAGAGTTTGATGATTTTCTGCATTTGGCAGAAATTTCCAAACAGGCCTTAGTTTATAATAGAAAAAAAAGCAACAGAAAACAGAAAATCTTTGCTCCAAGTCTTGTGTGAATCGTGAGGTATTCTTAGCTCATTTTTATGTTAAGAACAGATTTACAATAGAAACATATTTCACATACTTTGCATATTTCTTTAAAATCACAAGTTATAGCATAGCACAGTCCTGATACAGTACATGGTTGATTATCATATGTGAAAACAACAAAAAGAACAATACAAAAAAAAAAAAAAAAAAGAATTAACATTGAAAATTGCTCTTTGACTCTGGAGCCCCAAATTTACACATAAAAAATTTAAAAACTCCAAGACCAGTTGGGATAACTGATATATAAAATAGTCAGAAAAGAATAGATTTGCATTAAGTGACATCAAATTCCTCTGTCAGCAACCACAACATTAAATAACATTAAATTAGCAAGAGGGGATCCACTGTATACAGCAAGGTTTACACAATTATATACACTATAAGAGTCAACTATAAGAGAGAAATATTTTATTTAATATAAACTACTTTCTAAAAAAATATTAAATACAGCTGAGGGGGGATTTGTACAGAAAAAAATATCCTCAAAAATACTTTAAACCCTGTGATTAATGCTGGATCAAAAAGCAAACTCTTTTTTGTTTTCTTATAGATTTTTGTCGATAAATTTCAGTCAGAATAAGAATCCATAAACAGATGATTGACAACTTGGAGACTTTCAGCTATTACATTTCAACATTTTAAATGTTTTTTTAATTATTATTTATTCAAACAAACATGCATTAACAGCATTCAAAAACTTTTGCAAGTGGTGTAATAACAGCACTACAGTTAGCACCTTAAGTAATTGACTTAGCACCCTGCACTGGGGGAGGATCGGATAAAAGATGGAGGATTTATTTGGAATCTTGTACCCACTCTCCTCCATTCTGTGGTTCAGTTCTCCACCTAGGATTGCCTGTACCTGTATCTGCTGTAAATAGTGTTTTGATTTAATAACAACACTTTTTAAAATCATAAACCAAAAAGCAAGAAACGATCACACTCCACAGTTAGAGAGGACTAAGTAAATCACTACTGAGAACCTGAGCTCCATACTCCTCTTCCTCTCAGAC
Organism: Oryzias celebensis; assembly: GCA_014656515.1. Lineage (NCBI taxonomy): Eukaryota > Metazoa > Chordata > Actinopteri > Beloniformes > Adrianichthyidae > Oryzias > Oryzias celebensis. The sequence continues at coordinate 7,885,818 of BNCR01000012.1, forward strand.
ATCTAATCATTGCTTTTTTTTCCCTGATTATCAGTGGCATCTGGTTCAATAATGTCTGAGTAACCACCTCTGCAGAAAGTACAGAAAACATTTTCTTGATCCCCACGTGGACGGATTACAAACTTTGGTTTGTGGCTTTTAATTGAGAGCTGATGCGGCGCCCCTGTTTCCCTACTTGCAGGAGGAAATCTAGCTTTTGAAGAATTTCTGCTCCAAACGCATTATTTCACCTCAACATGATCATTGAGAACAGAGCACCGCAGACAGACAAAGCGGTACTGTAAATAAATCTTTGCAAATATCTTCCAAATATAGAATTGTTCCATTTTTTCTATTGCACTTATTACTTTACAAAAGGTAAAAAAAAAGTAAAATAACAGACACACACGCACACATGTATCCCTTTATGTATTATGTGTGTATGTGTTACATTTACATCATTCCAATTTCTTTCATCCTTCTTTTTCTGACAAGTTTGAATTGCGTTTTTCCCAAAATGCACACACAGTAAACAGACTGTGTGCAGATACCAAAAATAAGTTCTCAACAGTTCACTTTTGAACTTGGCCTTTTATCTTCTTTGACTTATTAATGTTCAAGAGACATCGTGTGGCCTTATTTCTCTGAGCAGGCATCTTTGTGAAGATCCTCCTTGAAAGGCTTGAAGAAGTTTTTGCCATACAGAGAAGCCGTCATAGTGCAAGAACTCCTCACCCGAACCCCCCCGGTTTCCCATTGTTTCTTCCCTCTGTTTCTGCAGTCAAGTGGGATTTTGTTGTGTGGAGGGGGGGTTGCCTTTTTCTTGAGCAGAGTTGGGCTATGATTCGAAGACCGTTGTGGTCTCCAAGCCAGCACGAATCCATCCTGCAAGGGTAGAAGTCCATCCCTCTATGCTCACAGGGCTTGAGCTGCTTCTCACAGGAAGCAAACTGGACCTACTTCTAGATGGTAATGAGAGCCTGGAGTTGCTTTTGGAAGGCTGTAGATGTCAACCACAGGAAGAAAGGTGGGATCCAGGGAGTGGAACACAAAATGAGTCTGGTGCCAGCGTCCATCTTTTATCTGTGAGTTCAAAACAAATACATGACCACTGATGAAATACCATTCCATCGCTAACACGTCGGTATCCATTCCTACCCAGCAGGAATCCTCCAGAACATCTGGCTCAAGCTCTCCTCCCGCTTCGAACACCTCCCCTGTCCAAGCCTTGAATCTCACAGACCCCTGGGCAAGAAGTCGATCTTCAGCTGACCTCCAAACCGAGACGTTCAGGCAGTGGATGATGACATGCTGAACAGCCTCTGAGCTCAGCAGGTGCAGGAAGTTCATCTGGACACGGCCAACAGTAACAGTTGGCTGCAGAGAGGCGAATGATTAACAAATTGTTTTGTTTGTGCAATAACAGGGAGGCTGTAGTTTCATTTCACCTTGGAAGCTGTAATTGGTTTGATGCAAGTTTGACCGCCTCCAGTAAAGTTGCATGAGACCTCTATGGTATCGGACGAACAGCCCAGGTTGGGATCAATCCAATAAGGGCCTAAAAGCACATCGGCAGTGATAAATATATATATATATATATATATATATATATATATATATATATATATATATATATATATATATATATATATATATATATATATATATATAAATAAACACTTTTGGTATGTGGCACACAATTAACCCACATATACCGTCATTTAACTTCTGTTCACAGCTGTACAGATCCCTGCAGATACGGGCAGGGTTGTCCCGAGTGCCCAGTGGGTTCTTCAGGGTCTGGATCAGGTTACTGAGGTAGTGGAGGGTCTTAAAGATCTCTGCTCCCTGGTCCAGCATCGGCAGATCCATTAACGGCTTATTCTGATGGCAAAAAAAGAAGAAAAAAGCAATAAGGGGAATTGAAGAGGGCATTGTACATGACAATGTCACATTACACAAACCTCAGTCCTGAGGGGGGTAGGTGTATCCACAAACAAGACACCATCTTCTTTCTGAAGCAATGAGAACATTTCATTTATTTCTAATCAATTAATCTACTTTTAGTATTTCCTGGCATTTCTTGTTTCACCAAGATAAAAATAATGTCATGAAATTAGAGAACTTCACTTACAAATGACAGAGGGACACCTGGGAGGCCCTAGAAAGACACAAAATACACATTTAAAGCTGGAAATATTAAAGAGAACTTTTTATTAAACCAAAAAAGATTTGAAAAATTAGAACATACAGGAGGTCCTGGGGGTCCCCGAGGTCCAGGGGATCCCTAATATAGAAAAATCATAGTAAGATAGTTTCAAACTTGAGTTCAGTCATGTATGCATCCATGCAAATAGAAGATAAAATATTCCATACACACATACCCGTGGACCTTGAAATCCCTGTTCAGAAAGGAAAAAATAAATACCTTCAGCCTGAATATTGTTTATTTTTGTTTTTTTAATTGCACAGCTCACAATTTAATTAATGTATAAAAGCAAAAAACATGAAAATACTAACTATTTCCCCGGAGGTGCCTTTCTGTCCTCGAGGACCCTGTAAAAGGAGGAAAAGTTCGTTTACATGATGAAAAACAATCATGAAAGAAAACAATTTTTTTTTTTTTATACACACGCTGCTTCCACTGGGACCAATTATTCCCACGGGGCCAACAACTCCCACTCTGCCCTGATGAGAGGAAACATACAGATTAGTATTGAAATCAGCTGTTTCTGGATATTTTTAACAGCAAAAAGATCCACAGTTTCGTCCACTCACTGGTGCCCCCAGAGGCCCCTTTGGTCCTCGTATGCCCTTTGGACCAAAGTCTCCTGGAGGCCCCTGGAAAAAGCAACAATGCAGAAAAAGGATATAAATACTAACACCCCTTTACATCTATGCCACCTAGAAAAAAATGGAAAACATGACTCCAAATTTCTGTGCCTAACCCGGAATTCTCGGATTCTCGAATTTTTCATCCATCCATACACCTATAAAAACACATTTGTAACTTTTGTAATGTTATGTATATTTTTAAAGGTCATTATTATATTTTTTGACCTCCAGCAAACAGTAATTTTTTAAATTTATATTCAATGATAATTATTTTGCTTTGAACCTTTTAGAAGAAATCTAAAAGTGTTTCTATCTGAAATTTAAAAAAAAACATGTGTTATGCATATGTTAGTTATTGCACAGTAAACAGCAGGTTAAGAATCAACACAATACCAGGTTGGTCAAAGTAAAAGGCTGTAGTATCTAAATAAAACTAGAAAACAACAGGTCCTATTTAAATAAGCCAAAAAAATTACTTTTTCTAAAAATTAAACATTTCTAATCAAATCAACTTAAAGGAAGTTTTGTAATAATTTTATCTTGTAGATCCACTGAAATATTAACCGCTGTGTTTAAAGTTTGCAGTCGTACACTTAAATCCTTCAATATACAGAAATAATAACACGTAATGTGCAATGGAAATCAAGCAGGTTTCCTCCCAGAATATTTTAACTTTGTTGCAACAGAAGTACTGGTAAGGTTGAGTTTTAACCCATCTTATCTCTTTACACATTTTGACAGTGCAATGCCTGTTTAATACGCACTTTTTATTTCAGAGTTTAGTGATGAACATACCTTTGGCCCAAAAACACCTAAAATTCCTGGAAAACCTGGAGCCCCTGTATCACCCTAACAAGAAATGAAATAAGAGTTTGAAAAAATATCAAATAGTGCACATTTATGAACAGAACACCTTAGATTTCACTATTTATTTATGTTATGCTTGTTATACACACAGGTTGTCCTTTTGGTCCTCTGTCTCCCTTTGGTCCTTGAATTCCCATTCCACCTTTAAAACCTTTTTTTCCTGCTGGTCCACTCTGACCTCGAAGGCCCTGCTCACCCTGTGGATAAGGAGGTCATCAAATGACTGAAAAAAGACCTACACCACTTTCCAGTAAACCTTTAAAAGGTTACGAGTTTCTAAATTGTATTATTTCCCTGCTGATGTTTCAAACTGAGCTTCTTATGACTACATACAGAGACTTAACGCATGTCTCAAATGACATAAGCCAAAAAAATAAATAAATAGATGCACGTACTGCATAGGAAAGCTGCCAAAAAGTAATTTTTAGTTTCACTTCATGCATTTAGAAGTTTTCTCACCTTTAGTCCAATGCCTCCTTGATCTCCTGGAAGCCCCGGAACACCTGGTTTACCACGTTCGCCAGCTTTACCAGGAAGACCTGGATCCCCATCGTCACCGTGCTCGCCCTAAATTCATACAGATAAAGTAAGTGGACCCTCCTGGAGTGGATTGCAGCATTTCTAAAAATGGGTTGATGAAGTAGGAAGTCGTTTCAGTCCTTCTAGTAGGAAACAAACCCAATTTCAGGCCAACTAAGAGATTCAATGTCTCCAACATGCGCAGGGTCTTTCATAGTCTCCTCGCAGTTGGACAAACCCTAAAAGCCTTACCAGAAAGGCATCCCAGTCACTTTGTACAGGAAGTAAACTTTCATTGCTTGTATCTGTGATCATAACATTTTACTCATATCTAGTTTAATTGACCAGAACAATGACAACAATAATATCACCAGTGTCTGGTTATGATATTAGTGGACAAGATTAGGGGAAAAAAAGGTAGTTATGTCAGGGTCAGAAGGATTTCTTTGCCCCTACAAAAATCATGCAATCATAAAAAGATTATGCCGGTCTCGTATGGCTCCAGAGGTTGAAGGTCTTCATGTTTTACACATTTAAATCAGGAAAACAAGTCTTTGTTTTTTAAAATAGAAAATCAAGTCATCTCACTGACACAGTTATAATCTTCAGATACCAGGTATGCAAACAAAAACACAATATTAACCTTGATAAAAAAAAAAAAGTCTTACCGGTATGCCTTTACTGCCATCTTTTCCAAGGAGACCATCTGGCCCGGGCACACCTTCCTGGCCCTCTGGGCCAACCACCCCTCTGGGACCAGATGGACCCCCTCGACCCTGGAGACAGCAGCCAATTTATCATACAACTCTTTGATACATCTGTTTTATTTTATTTTTATGGAATTAAAAAAAGGATTAAACTTTCACATGACTTTTTTCTTAAACTTCACATTTTTGAAGGAGTGCATGTGAAGTAAGTCTATGATTTACCTCGAGTCCTCTGGCTCCTTTTTGTCCAAGCTGACCCTTTTTGCCTTTCTGACCCTGGACACAGAGTAAATTCAGTTCAGTAAACGATAATAAGCTTTAAACGTTTTTTTTCAGTACTTTTCAGTGTAAAACAGAAAAGGCATTAGTTTGCAATGCATTGACTGGTGTGAACCAGTGTTTTCAAGAATCTTGTTTAAACTTTAAACATATTTTGAGCTTTAAAATTTGGTATATTAAATTCAGTGTATGCCTGAGTTCTCCTGAGTCTTGAATTTTTCAGTCATTGCTCATAAAACAATTCACTGCTGGCCCAAATTATAGAAAATTACAGTATTTTTAATTAGGGATATTTTCATTCATATGTTGTTAAAATTATTACATATGTTTATCATATTTAAAAATTGTTCCTTCCCTTCATGTCAGGATCCACTTTGTTCAGTTGTTGACAGTTTTGCACATTTGTGATAAAGTTTTAATCCAATTCTATTTCAGCGAGCTTGTGTTATCAGGGAAGGCAAGTTTATCTGTGTGGCACATTTTGTATATATATAGATATTTAAAGTGCTTTACATAAAAAAATAAATGAACACTTCATAGAAATGTTAGAGGAGTGATCACAGAAATAAAAATGTTCAGAATGTTGAAAAGAACAGAATTTAAAGTAGGTTCAAAGTAACAATACGAATGTAAACTTTTAAATACAAACTAATCAAATGCAGCAGAGAATTTCAATCAGAACAGTTGGATTGGAAGGAGACCCATGTTAGTGAGTGAAAACATTTGACTTATATTTGTAATAATGTAGTGACCCATTAAGGTAAGCATTAGGCAAGTGCATTTTGGGACTTTCTTTTTTTTTTCTGTGACGATTTACAAACCTGAGTAGAGTTTCCAGGTTGCTCTGCTTTCAATGTGCTTGTTGTAAACTTTTGATTGTTTCAAAGCACAACTTGAGTGTGCTGAATTACACTGCCGTGAGCTTCGTTTACACTCAAATCCAATTGGATTCTTTTGCAACAGTGTTGTGTTTATGATGTAGATCAGGATAAAAATGTGGAGGAATGATGCATGACCTGCCAATGCTCATCATTTATAATAGCTTTCATGTTAGCTAATATAAGCAGAGAAACTTTTTTTAGTAAGAAAAATGTATTTTTTGGTATGAAACAGTTTGGAGCTGAAATCTTAAATGTTTTACTACTAATTCATGTTTCAAATGTAGTTATAGTTATTTTAAGAGAAGCAGATCAAAAAGCAGCACTGATGTCGTTTTTAGATACTTTTCAAACTAAGTTTTGCTTTATTTTCAATGGGACTCTGTAGCGGAATTTAAAATCCTACGAATTTAAAGGAGAATTTTTAAGTTTTTCAAACAGGAAAGGACCACTTCAATAAAAACAAACATCCTTCGTTTGTTTTCTAACACTTACTTGATCTCCTTTGGCCCCTTTGGGTCCCTTCTGCCCTCGTGGTCCAGAGTGACCCTAAAATGATGGTGTTATGTAAATTCAAGCACAGACAGGAAATAGTTTTTGCTTCCACTCTTTGACACTCACTGGTGCTCCAGGAGCTCCCGGTCTGCCTCGTTCTCCATCCACACCAATTTGACCCTAAATAAAAAGTCAGAATAATGAACGGACTGTGTAACCAAAATATTTTTGGTTCCCATTTTTGGGTTGGGGTAATGAGACCTACTTTGTAACCTGGATCTCCTGATTCCCCTCTTTCTCCTCTGTCCCCTGGGGGTCCCTGACAAGCAAGGACAAATATGCAGTAAGAACAATTAGCCAAAATCTCTAGTGATTTCCTTTCAACACATTAAAATTGTTTTAAAATCTGAGAGAAAAAAAATGTGGTCGACTTACTCTGTCACCCGGATGACCAGGAGGACCCTCTTGCTTCCCATCGTCCCCCTGCTCCCCCTTTACATAAAAACCAGAACATATTGTATTGAGATGGTTTAATAGAAGTCACATTTTTCACACTTTGAGCTTCAGGATAAGATATTTATTTATTTGGACTCAAGGTCAGTCTAAAAATATGAATTCAAGGGAATAAAAAAAGAGAACTGGATCTATGCTGCACATAAAGAGAAAGAAGTGTACCTTTTCACCTTTTGGTCCTGGGCGCCCCATGGGCCCTTGAGGTCCCTGATGACCCTGTTAAGATAGACAGCCAGGAATCATTCTGTGCAACATTTCAGCCACAAAAAGTATGTTTTATGTGAAAAATGAAAGATCTATATGACATCTCACCTCCTTCACCCTTATTCCTACATACTGTGTAAGGGTTTGCTACGACCTGTCACCCACAGCATGCATGTAGAAAAAAATATGCAGGAACAATTTCGCTCTACGGGCTCACCAAGCGATCTACAATCTTAAAATTTTGTGCAGGCCACCTGCATGCTCTGCAAAGGTTTGCCTATTTTTTGGAGATAGTCTATATCCATCTATAGTTGCAGCTATGACTAAGACATTATTTACAGAGTTTCATCAAAGTCCCCTCACCTGGTAGCCTGGAAGACCCGGTTCCCCTTGCTGACCCATTTGACCAGGAGCTCCCTAAAGGCAGCCACAATGCTGAGTTAGTCATGCTAATATTCATAGTGTTTTTTACAGTGTTTCACTAAAGTTATTTTCACATGATTACTGTCTTATTACCACATGTCCAATAGTTCCTCTAGATCCCTTAGGCCCAACAGTACCAGGCAATCCTATTTTCCCAACCAGTCCAGTCTCTCCAAGGTGACCAATATGACCTTTCGCCCCCTAAGCACACAATTGTAAATGAATCCTCAACTATTGAAAAATGATTTTTAAATTTGTTTTTATTTTATGTTGGTTATGAGTGATTTTCAAAAGACATTTGTGATCAATAAAGCATTGGTACCTTTGGGCCCAGTTTGCCTCTTTCCCCAATTTTTCCTGGCTTTCCTTCTGGACCCTACAGAGGAAAAATAAGAATCAAACATGAACTATTTAGAGTAAAATTTCAGAAACTCTACCGATTAGATTACAATGCAGATAAACAACAGAACAGATGACATACCCTGACACCATTTAGACCAGGACTACCGGGTGAACCTTCCTTCCCCTTCAGTCCAGTTTCACCTTTGTCGCCTTTGTTACCCTCCTGACCCATATCACCCTTTTCACCCTGATATTACACAAGACAATCTGTTTAATAATGATTTTTTTTAAGAAAGCATCATGTTTCATATTACAATGCAGTATCAGAGATTTGTAAAACACCTTAGCTCCATCAGGACCAGCTGGCCCAGGATCTCCTTCCAAGCCAGGTTCTCCCTGTACAAATATATCCACTGTGCATTAAAATGACTGTCCTCACTTGTTACAGAAGGGCAACATTTTATAGTTAAACACAAACATACTCTCTGTCCAATCAGCCCTTGCTCGCCGATGTTTCCTGCAGGTCCAATAGCTCCCTGACACACAGAAATGCATCAAACTTTTTGATTCAAACCTGAAACATAAAAACTTAAACATCCAACAAAAAATGTTGGCAGTTTTCGAATCACCTTTTCCCCAAGCTCGCCTGGCAGCCCTGGTTCTCCCAGTTTGCCTGGAGGACCCTTACAAAGACAAAACAGGGAAGTGGAATGAATTCCTTTAAAAACCCATTACATCTAATTACTCTTTGGCGGCAGATATGAACAATGTGTCAAGGATGCGTTCCATTCTGCACAGTCATGTAAAAGTCAGAAAAAATGACGATGATAATCTTCATCAGCCCGAGGACAGTTTATTAAAATCATTTAGCGTTATTGATCTTTAAGCACAATCTGAGCAACAGATGTGGCATATTTGATCACTTAGTCTTAGGCTTGTTTGTGCTGGTTTGAACTGGTGCTCACCATTTGGCCGATTTCCCCCAATGGTCCTACAGTCCCAGGTGGCCCAGGTGGTCCCTGTGGAGGAGAACACAAATTACAATCATTTAATAAGCCCATCAAACTGCAGTCAAATGTCATACATATAGAAAGTACGCAATCTCTTGCAAAGTTTATTGCCAATGACAGATAAATCAAAAAGCCAGTTGGGCTTTGCGAACAATAACTAAACGAGCTTTAGAATAACTAAAGCTTTGCTGAGAGCACCTATTTATTCCGATGGGGTTAAACTGATTGCTTGCATTACGGTTTACTTTCCATTAAAACATTAGGAAGGATTTACATGAAGCAACCTTTGTGGCCCTGCATTTGTACCGATGGTTAAAAGTTCATGCAACAAAAGAGCTTTGTCTGCTAGTGGAAGCAGCACATGGAGCAAGCATCATGGGAGATTAGGCAAAAGATGCACTTCTTATTTAATGGGAAACAGGTGGAAATCAGGATTTCATTCTGCCATAAAAAAAAAACAAAAACAAATAAAGCTTTGAGGGCCTGTCTTCAATTATCTAAGTTCAATGTGAAACCAAACTGACACACTATCTAGGCCTCTATTTCAGGTTGTTATTTACAAAACCAAACCACAAGAAGGTCTGCAAACATTCCACAGTAAAGAGAATCAATATTTACCATCATTTATTGGTAGTTTATAAATGTGGGTCTTCTGAATTTAGGCATTTAATTTTGAAAACTCAGTTTTTGTGACATTTTGTTTCCAGCAGCTGTAGGCCAAAGGTCTGTTGAATGAGACTGTTCAGTGATTTTTAAAAGACAGTTTCAATAAAAGCATTGTGTTGGCATCTCAACTGGTAAGTTGTAAAAGGGTCAAACAAGACATAAAAGTGGGGATATGATAAAAGTGAAGTTAAATGTTGCCTGGGAACTCAAAGAGGGAGAAGAAGACACTTTAGATTGCTTAACTTACCTGCTCCCCTGCTATTCCCTTGTCCCCTGGAGGTCCAGACGGTCCTTGAACACCCTGAAGACAAGGAGGTCAACGAGTTCAGGACATAGCTTAACAGCTATTAATCATTTGTCAACTGGTGTCGTTTTTGATTTTTCACTTAAATCACGCAATTAACAACTACATTTGTCATATACTTGCTGATCATTCTAAATATAAAAATAATTAAGTGAATGTGAGAATCCAATTTGCCATGGAGGCCAAAGCCAATGAAGCAAAAAGAAAAAAAGTCAAAAGAATAGTTTAAAAGAGTCAAATCTGAGGAAAGATATGTTCAGTTTATTGTTGTTTTTGATGGTTTAGCATTCTGGTGATGTTGCAAAGCAGCAAAGGTTTTTGACTCAGATTACAACTTAAGTGATTTTCAATGTTTCTACCAACAGCATGGGTTGACTTTGTTGTGCTCTATCTTGATTTGGAATGATTTATGACCTTTTTCCATACAATAACCCAGTAAATACAGTAGGATGTACTTGTAATGTCTGACTTGTGGGAAAAGATTCTTGTCCGCACATATCCACCAAAAAAATCATACATTTATCAAGCAAATTTTTTCAGAGGTCTAATCAATACTCATCCAGACGCCTGTCGGGATGAAAGTCGCTACACTGAGATCCTGAGGCTTACTTTGGAGAAAAGGATTTAATACGCATTCACAATTTGAGAATCTTGTTTTAGCTGATCTCGTATCTGCTGCTTTTTTCTCTATGCAGCCTATCTTGACGGTGTGTCTTCTAAAATCGATCTTGGTTTTGGTCCAACAGTGTCCAGGTTAGACCTATTTGTCAAAAGGACAACATCACTGCAACTTTCACACAGTGGTTTATCTAAAAATTGTAATTCCTCTATTTTTAGTGTCCAGATCTCTGTGTTATGGTTTTGGAAGGAGCAGCTGATAAGACATGACCTCTAGATTCTTCTTGAGTGCAGCAAACGTTTCCCCAAATCCAGGAATGGATAGATCCATCAAATCTTTTTCTTTGCCTTTTGGCAGCTACTTTTAGATGTTCATCACAGCAAATTATTTCTGTTTGAATAAGCTCAGACTTCCAGCACATAAAAGCATAAAAGTGTCCCTTTGTGGATATATCTAATAGCTTTCTTTGACTTCTGCCTCAATGGTTTTTAGGCCCTTTTTTTTACTATCTGGTGCTTATCACTAGATTTATCCCCAACTTACTCTAAATCTCAGTGCAAATGTCTGAAATGTTGCATATTGAAACCATCATTGGATGATAGTAAATATTAAAATGCTGTGAATCATGTTTTATTATCAGTTTTTTTCTGCTTATTCTGCATCTATACGTGTTTGGTGCCTCACAGGTTTTCTGTTAAAAAAATACCCTCAGTTCTTAGCCTTCCTCTTTAGCATTCAGGCCCTGCATCAAACATTAAACAATGTCAGCAGAATGATAAGGAACTTACAGGAAATCCTTTAGGCCCAGTTTCCCCTGGTTCTCCGATCTTTCCCTTAAGGGGGAACAAAATAAAACATTAGGAGAAGATGAAAGACTTTAAAGTCGATCAGGTTAAGATCCTTGACATTTACATGAAAAGAACCTCTTTAACATATAAATCATTTAACATTTTTATGCTTCTTTTTATTTAGACGCTTTAAAGTGACCTTTGCGCCTTTTTTGCATTTGCAATGACTTAAACTCCCTACCTGTCATACTGCACCTTATTAATCTGCTTCAACTTTCACAAAGGTATTAAACAGACTCCCACTTCAGAAATGTATAAACTCTATATTTTGAAACAAATTAACACTGAAGATAAATTCAATTTTTTAGAAGTTTAAACACCTTAATGCAACAACAGACCGCTTTTAATAAATCTCATTATTTACTGCACATAGCAAAAAGAAAAAAAAATAAATGTCAGAAGGGTAAATCTGACCAGAAATCAGAGCAAACTTTTTAAATCCATTTTTTTCCTCTAAAATGATATGCTGTTACTGATACTGGGCTTCTAACTGCTTTTTAAAAAAATGCCTGTCTGACTTCTAAATCAAATTTATATCTCGTCCCTCTTGAGGAAAATGAGCAATATGAGTGGAAAAGAAAAGTAGGAAGATGCTCAAGAGCTTTACCTGTGATCCTGGGAATCCAATTTTTCCAGGAGGACCATCAGGACCCTGCAGATAAAACAGGATAAGCGAAAGCCAGTGATTTAAAGTTGAGATTTAACCAAGATTTCCTTCCTTCCAAGCACAATACTTTGTGCTTTTTTCCAATTTCCTATCCATTTTAACAGATAAAGCATTGGATATATTTGCTTTCTGTGCTCAGTTTCAATGACAGCATCTTTACCTTCTTGCCTTCTAAGCCCATCTCGCCAGTTGGACCATCAGGCCCTCTTGCTCCCTGAAACACAAGACAGCTGTCACATCACCAACAGAGGTCACTGTAATACTGACAGACAGCCTCAGTGTGCTGAATGTCAGCATCACTCTTCCCTTTGACACCAACAGCACTCCATGGTCCCTGGCAGTGAACTGGACTTCAGAGCATATTCACCAATCAGCAAATTGCACAGTTTTGATGCTAGATTTAGCGTCACATGTCAAGGCTCGTAGCTCAGCCTCAATGTCCCAGCTGAACAGGCAGACTGTCAAACATTGTTATTTGTAAGTGCTTAAAGGCCTGTTCAACTTGAGTCGAGTGGTAATAAATGGGAGGCAGGCAGTGAACCAAAACAATGCATTTGCCCTGCACCTGTTTGCACTTCTCATCCAAATTGTGTAAGGTGGTGACCCAATGAAGCTGACAAAATCTTTATTTTCTGATTTAAAAAAAAAATCGGACATTCTTTCATTACGCTGGTTATAACCAAATAAATCTCTCATAGAAATGAATTATTCTATAGAAAATCCAATCTAAAGTGACACAGACACAAAGGAGACTTTGTTGTTTGAGTGATTGATGACTGTGCACAGTGGGAGTTTGGTCCAACACTACTTACTCAAGTGCTATAAGCCTATTATACGTAGAGCTGGATGAGCATTGCTCATTAACATTCCTGTCTGGGGTACTTGCTACCTGCTAGCGGTGCTTACATTACTTGATTAGCCAAAGTTTGGGGAAAATATTTCACCCAGTGTTTCCTGACATGGAAAAACGTAAATAAATGTATCACGTCAATAAATGGATAGGAACCTTTTTCTAATTTCACATAAATAAAAGTATCAATTTTGCTCCATGATAACCAAATGTTTTTGAGTCAAAGTTTCTTTAATGTTGAAAACCTTTAGTGCAGATTTGTTTGTTGGAGTTTTTAGATGCAGACTAGACTGGAGATTCCTTATGTCCTCAAGTTTTAGTCAACACGATTTTGTGACAAGTAAATATAGTCCAGACGCTCAAACCAGAGGCAGCTGAGAATCTATGTACAGTTTGAAGCCAACATGATGTCTCTTATATTCATTTTATAATCCCAAAACCTTTTAAATGCTGGAAAAAAAAAAAACCTCAACGCGACATGTGAGTGGAGACAGATGCTGTATTTCTGTCAGCACTAAATTTCTATATTTTTTCCCCTCAAAGTAGCTTACAAACAAGAAACCTTCAGTGTAAAAGTCTATGATGGAAGTTAAGGTTGTATTTGGAATCGAGCTTTAGAGCTAAACGTTTCACTCACATCCTATTACCGGGTTAATAGCATTTTATTTACAATTTAAAAAAATCGTTCTGGACATCAATCAAATGTGCTTTGTGCTCAGTGGTTTAAAGCAATAAAAACAACTTAAAATATAAACATGTCAAAAGAATGTGATATTTGAAGCTGACATATCTCATGCAAGACTGCATTAAAACATTAAAAAGCCACTTCTTTTATTTTCATTCATAAAGTTGCCAGAATATTTGTCTCACAAAACCAAACTATTTGGATTTATGTTCATGTTTATGATGCGTATTTAGCAATTTGCTAGCTAAATTGTATTATTTATTATTAGGTTTAGAAGGGACTGATAATGTTTTAATTTATGATTTTAAGAGCTAGATATTTCTGCCATAGTGTTAAAGACTCACAGTTAGCGTTTAATTATGTGTCTGGCCTGACCCTGTAATGTCCCCACCATAGAGATCTGCCTGTTTTGATCCTATATTACTTGAAGACAATTCTTGATCTCAGAATACACCAACTTATGACAAGCAGAACACAGAGGAACGGTGCAGTATCATGCAGCAGATATGAATGTCTCAGTATTAACATTTTTTTAGGAAGAAATGCATTGGGTACTGCTTGTTCTTTGCATGCAGCAGTGGATGCAGCTTATTTTTTCTGAATACAAGCATGATTGTGATAGTATGGCTTGTTTATGCAACTTTATGGAGGGCTGCTTTGTAAGCAAAAAGCAGAATGAAGCTGTAAATCAGCATTTGCGATATCTGTGCTTGTAACATACAGTAAAAACATCGTTCTGTGTGTAGTAAAAGTATGTTTTAGAGGTTAAGTGTGCTTCCTAATTAAAACTCTTCTGAATTTATCTTAGACTAAAACCAAATATTTCTAACATCCAGCCGAAATAAAATTGTTTCAGCTGCAGCAGAAAGTCAATCCCCCAGTTTAAAAGACTCACTGATGAAAATTGTTCACAATCTCTTTGCATTTCTGCATTTTCTCCAACTAAAACTGCATAAATAACTATACAGCCACAATATTTCTTCAATTGTTTTGTTAAATAGGTCAAAAATTCTTAAAAGTTGGGATAAAATGTAATATTTGTCAAATATTTCAAATTTTGGTAGCCCAACAGTTTAGCAATTAGCTCCTTTTTTAATATATATATATAATTTTGCAGCTTGGAGCTACATTTAGTTTTATATGCCAATCTAGCCCAATTAATGCTATCTGTGTAGCTTTAGACAAAAGGCAATATTAAACATTCTAGGAGTATATGTTGTTAATCTAATCTAAATTGTCAAACCCGTCCTCTGTAATCCATTAACCTGTGAGTGGTTAGCAGGTAAATAACAAAAGCCAGGTCAAACTGAACAACTTGAACGTAGTAAGTGGAGTCTGACCCCTAAAAATGATCTCCCTTCATTCTCAGTCAATGATTGATATAAAACGTTATTCTACACTTTATTCAATTTTGAATTTTCTTAATGAGCAATGTTTCACGCATAGATACTCTATTTTCTTGCCAAAATACATATCAATCCAAAACTAAGCTATAAAAATAGCTGGTGTGAACTCTGAAACTTACCCGCAGGCCTTTAGGTCCTCTTGTACCGACTGGGCCAGACACTCCAGGAGGGCCCTGACAAACAAAGGGGATAGAAAGGGAAAGAGAGGGAGCCGGAGAAAAAAAGGATGGAGAGATAAAACAAAGGTTTGCACTGACAGACCACAAGGCCCCCTGGCTATTGACCCAGGCGGGGGGGACAGGCTGACCTCCTGAACACAATGTGGGGTTTGTTGTTAGATCTGTCACTCACACCAATTAAAAGGTCTACTCAGGAATCCTGTCCTGCTGAACCCCAAAGCCCTATATTTATGTTTGTTTTGGTGGCTTACTGCCCCCCTCTTTGAACTGGGGCCGGGCCTGGACTCTGCCAAGCGTGGCCAGAGTAAAGACACAGCATAGGGGAGACAAGGCAGAGCAGTGGCAGCTTCTAATTGGATCTAGGTGTTGGGTTTTTGACTGGCAGGAGGGTAATACAAATCCAGCAGGAGCCTGTCAGTTCTCATTTCTTCAAAAAAATATCAGAACCCCCCCCCAACAATTCTGGAGCATGAAGTTCTTTGACAGTTTTCTCTACCGTGCTACTACGTATGCTACTCCAAAGAAAGATCAGTCAAAAATGTTGTCACTTACTGGTCTTCCTGGTGGTCCAGGAGGTCCAGTCTCACCTGGAATTCCTGGGTGACCCTGTTGAACATTCAGAAGGAAATACACACAAATTATAACTGGCATAAAAACGGATTAGAGAAGTGACGAACTCTAATAAGACTAAAGACCTGGAAATAACCATATTAAGAAGGGCTTTTTGTTTAGTTTCATAACATTTAGCACAAATTCTGCAGTTCATACTTTAACAGGAGGGATCATTGTGCAGAGTAAAGTTTCCAAACAGAGTTCAATTAGAGAAGTGTTGACACAAAGACACAAATCACTTTAAATTGCACTAAATTTGTTGAAGGCTACATACAGCCTTTCTTTCCCACATGCAAGCACGTACAACAACAGTAAAGCATTCATCTGCAGAAATGGGGTCCAGATAGAAAAGCATATTTAGCATAACAGGAAAACTGGAGAAGAAAAGCCTGGAGACAGCTTAAGAAGCAGACTTTGCATCAGGTAACACACCACTTTTGGCTGCTTCTCTCACTTTTATTTATTTATTTTTTTGCTGAACCAGATTTGTAAAGCATAAATGTGCAATAAGGAGTGTTTTGTTCATCCAAGCCAGAACATCTGAGTACAATAAAACCCATTTAATTTGTAAGCCTATAGTGCAGTAGGCACCTCTGATGTCATAAACCCACAGAAATAAATCATAGATGCCTCCAGTTTGGGTTTTCTGTCAGCGGCCAGGGATATCTGCTGGTCAGCTCCTTTCAGTTTGTATGATGCCGTCTTTTCCAGATGGTCTGGTTCTGTTTTGTAACAGAATAAGTGAGCCAACAGAGAACTTCCTTAGAATCTTTGACTGCGAGCGAGTGGAGAAGTCCTCGGAGAAATCCAGCTGGATGTGAGCCAGCAGCAGGAAACCTCTGGAAGAGTGATGACTACATTGTTTCCCACTGCAGCCCCTCATTTACATTAGATGGTCTGTGTCACATAGAAAAGGGCTTAATGGAGAACCCACTTGCTCTAAGTTGCAATACGTTTGAAATAGATAAACTTTGATTTCTATTGAAATGGGCCCAATTTGACTGTGAAGCACTCTGAAAAAGCCATGCAGGGTCAAAGGGTTGTACATAAAAATAGGACAAGAAGGAAAACAAACTCACATAATGAGAAAAATAACACAAAATTAAAAAAAAAACAACTAAGAAGCAGTCTATTTGACACAAATATAAACAAAAAAATTGGAAAAATATTAACTGCAATAAAGAGGAATGGGTGTAAATCACTGAAAACGAGCCATTAGAATGACTTCCTCCTTCATTTAAGGAGTTGGATGCCTCCTGCCGTGTGTAAAACCACAGCTAAAACAACATGCAGTTAAGAAGTCCAGCGGATGATGTTCTAAAACCCTACAACCTCAAATTGATCTAAAGTGCAAAATGCAGAAATTCCCAAGGGAATAACATATATTGGTAATTCTAAGATGGATTTATTAGGCATTCAGCAGACTAGTGGAGCTTTAAAGTATTACAGAGCTACACAAATACAATCCCCAAACATCTGGATCCTCCAGTAGCTTATAGATTACGACACTATCTTACTTCTTGATGGGACCTTTACCTCCCTTTATATCTCCTGACTTGATTTGATCTAACATGTGACTGGGAAAAATGTCCTTTTGCTTTCTCCAAAGCCTGAAAACACAGCCAAAAGAAGCCTCAGAGGGCTCTTTCTCTCATACTGCCTGACTTGCAGCATGTTCATGTGGATTTCTTAATGGCTTAAACACATGACTACCTTTGTAAGCTTTAAGGACAAGCAGAGTTCTCCAGAAAATCCAGTGTGTTTTTTTATAGAAGGAATCTTTATTGATTAACTGCTGAACTTTATCGAAACAGAACCTTTCCACCCTTTAATTTCCACCAAGTCTTACCGTTGATCCCTTTTCTCCAGGTGGTCCGGGAACGCCCATCTGACCTCGATCCCCCTGAAATGCACGGGATTTATCTTTCAAAACCCGCTTGGGGAAAAAGTTTAAAGTAAACAGGGTTAAAGATTTTTCTTTTTTCCTTTTTACCTTCTCGCCTGCCAATCCTGCCTCTCCCATAGGTCCGATGAAACCCACCAAGCCCTGAAACACAGAAACTCAACATTGGACGCATGGATGGAAAGACATTCTTGGATGAATGGCTTGGAAAAAAAACAGTCATTCAATACAGGAAGTGGCAATGTCAAGGCTTTCTTACTCTTTCTCCCATGGGTCCAGGTTTTCCTGTAACACCAGGCTCTCCCTGCAGTGATACATTTTGTATAAGTTGCAAGAATACTATGACTTATGCAGTGGTTTTGTATGTTTTAAAAATAGAATAGGACTGTTAATTGTTTTTTTTTAATTCACCTTAACTCCTTCTGGCCCAACATTTCCAGGAAACCCTTCTCTTCCCATTCTTCCCTAAAAAAAAGAAAAAACAAATCTCATAGTGATGAAAAAGAGCATACATAGATTTAAAATGTTAAAGCTGCATTGAGAGTTCCTAGTAAACGAATAGGAGCTGTTTCCCATTAGATGACATTTGAGAAAAAAAAAACTTGTTAAAGTTACAGAATCGCACAGTTCCTCGCTTAAATAAGTAAAGGGATGTCTGGGTAATGCTGAGAAGACATTTTTGTAGCTTGTAAAAGCATTTAAAGGCTAAAATGTTCTTGTAATCCTCAGTGTTATGAAGATTATTCAAAACATAAAAGTAAAAGGTTTCCTGACTTTTACCTCAAAAATGTTCAAAGCGCTTTAAAACGGTAGGTATTTTTAAAAGAAGGACAGCTACAAGAGCATATGCTGCCTTTGACAAAAAGAGTGACATTTAACACAAGAGAATATTTAGAAGAGTAAAAACGAGAGGGGTAAAAAGTGATTGCTGTAGAAGCCGAGAAGGCCTTGCTACATCCAAACAAAGATCAGTCACAGCTCCCAGGGGAGTCATTCACCGCCTTCCACTCGACAGAGAAAAAAATTGCAATAGGTAGGCCAGAGGATGGATGGGTCAAAACTCAACTAATTAAAAGTACCAGGTTGAGGAGAAAGAACCACAAGCGACATCTAGGACAATAATTATTATTTTGAAAACAGCCGTAGGGTTTTATCTGTCACTTAAACAAACAAGTATTGTTCAATGTAATGGCCTTTTACTATCTTTTAGGACTTGATGGCATCAAAATAATTTGTTTTTGAAATTCTTTGCATGTTAATTTTTTTGTTATCTCCCCCCGGTGGCTAAGATTATGTACTGCAAGTTCTAAATCCTCACAAGTAGAAAGAAAAAAATGCTAAGAGACACGATTCAAATGTCTCAGTAAAACCAAATTCTTATTTGTGTGTTTTCTTTAACAAAAACCAAGAAAAATCCATAAAACATGATGTACTTTAGTTCCCCATTCAACAAAAACACTGAGGGATGCATAATTCATGTTTGGCTATGAAATTATCATGGGTAACAGACGTCTAATAATAAAAGCAGATAATTTGTAGTTAGATCAGATTTTATATTGCTTTTTGTGCTTGTCTGTCATTTGATGTGAGGTAAAACTGTACTTTAGGGACTCTAAGAGCACAGAAGAACCCCACAGAGACTTTAAACATCAAAGGTGACTGCTGAACTTGCAATCAATTATTCACAAGCTCTAATTTAAAAAGACAAAGCTATTACAATGTACAAAATCTATTTTTTTGGTCTTGTTTGTCTTAAAAACACAAAAGATGCTTCCAGACTAAACATATCCTTTTTAGCCAAACTAATACTTAAATGAACAGTTGAATTAAAGACCATGACCAATTCAAAGGGCCAGAAACCAAG
Source organism: Oryzias celebensis (assembly GCA_014656515.1). Lineage (NCBI taxonomy): Eukaryota > Metazoa > Chordata > Actinopteri > Beloniformes > Adrianichthyidae > Oryzias > Oryzias celebensis. The sequence continues at coordinate 7,905,472 of BNCR01000012.1, forward strand.
AATAACCATCTATTTTATGCAGCAATATGCATTGCCAACGATTCTTCAGGTAAAATCTCACCTCTAGCCCTGGTGGTCCTGCTGGCCCAATCGGTCCCTCGTCACCCTGGAAATAAATGATATTTTTCTGAACATAATTTACCACATTGGAAAGGCAAGACATCCCAGGTACATGGTGACATTTTTAAAGATTGAAATTTATACTGTGTTGTTGTATGTGGTAGTCTAACCTCCAAGCCAGGGATCCCTCGTGGCCCCGGTAAACCTCTGTTTCCTGGTTTTCCCTGGTGAAAGGAACCAAAGTCAAGATGACCAAACACTATAGCTGGAGAAATTGTAGCAAAAGCAGTTTGGTTGGCCGTTTAAGATTATCTTTTGCCCTATTATAGAAAGTTTGTGAGATAATGGACATTCATTGGCTCCAAAGAACACATCACATCAATTTCAAAATGTATTAATAGGTGATTAATTGTGGTTTATCTAGCACAGAATTCTTGAATTCTTACAGAGACAAAATGGAGACTACAGAGGACATGAATTGGCTGACTCTCAGGAAAAAAAAACATTTTTATTATGTTAGCATGCTAATATTATCATAATTGACTGTATATGAGAACTGGACTGAGTGACCCCCTCCCCCCACATTCCAAATAGGAGGTTCCTGCTGAAATATAAATATATATATTTGTCAGAATAACCATTCTTACTGTCATAACTGTAATTTCACACGTTTTTGCTAATACTGATTTTTTTCACAATATATTTTTCTGTAGTGCAAGTTATTCAAGTTGTCACTGACCAATCAGATGCCTCAATAAAAGCATATGGTTTCACGTCAAACGTTTGCAACATTTGATTGTCAGTTTCTTCCGAGCAGGCCTCCAAATGGTAAAAGTGTGGATTTCCACCAACCTCACTCCTGATTGGCGAGATTGGTTGCCATAGATACCATGTGTCAAAACAACTTGGACCAATCACAACTTAGACAATTTCTGGTTCCAAGATGGCAATATCTGAACTGTACCAAAATGGCGACTAAATTTACTTCGTTTTGTCGGAGCACTCACATTCACTCGGTCCAGTCCTCATTTACAGTCAATGGTTAGCATTTAGCTCTTAGCAGTATTGTTGTGTTTATGCTCTGAAAAGGCCTTACTCATTAAAATTTTGCTCACCTTTGGTCCTTCAAGGCCATTCTCTCCTTGTGGTCCCATGTGACCAGGGTAACCCTGTTATGTAAAATAAAACAATGTTTTTAATAGTTTCCTTGTTGCAGAGTCTTAGGAATTAGAAGCCACAATAAAATACAAACCTCTGCACCTGGCGGTCCCTGTGCCCCGTCTGGTCCTTTATCTCCTTCTTTGCCCTATTTAAAAAAAAAAAAAAAAAAAAAAAGATAAGAAATAAGTTAAATAAACTTAAAACCTGATTTAAAAAAAATATTTTGTTTAAAAAATAAGAACCAAAGTGGTTAAGTTACATTTTGACCCCAAACTTTTGCACTAAAGTAATACACCTGTAAGGTGTGGTTACAGGTATGCCAATTTTTGTAGTGCTAGGGTAAACTAAACATCTCAGTGTTCGTTAGGATCACTATTTTTTTTCCCCATTTTCAACAATTTCTCACTCTGTGATACAATATTGCCCCCGCTTTACACAGAAATTCACTAACTAGAGTCTCTTGTTGACTAGACAAAGCATGACTTTGCTGGCAACGTATGTCTAATATTTCAACATTTACCCGCACATGTTTAGAATGATTGGTGGTAGAGCGGTCGACCTCGGATCAGAAAATTGCAGGGTTCAGTTAAGACGACACACTCACCTGTGGCCCTGGTTTCCCACGAACGCCTATTAATCCTGGTGGTCCTTGGATACCCTATCCAAAAAAAAAAAAAAAAAAAAAATCTTAATAGAAACACCAGAGGCAAAAACAATCCAGACTTTTTGATAAGGAACAATACATTTTCTCTTTACCTTTTATGTGTAATAAGTCTATTCTTATTTCAACAAATGTCAGAATTGACATTTGACATTTTTCTTGAGCTAAACAACAGTCATCTAGCTTGACAAAACAGCTTTGTAAGAAAGGCTGTGGAACAGTACATTTGAGCAAGGAAGTGGTTGATGAAATTGGAGATCTGGACGTTAGGAGAGCCTTGATCGTGATGTTCGGTTGTGCAGAGGAGAAGATTTACCTTATCTCCTTTGAAGCCAATCTCCCCCTGTTCTCCAGGAATCCCAATATCTCCCTGGGTGAGAGAAAATGGTCCGTTTGCACGCAGGAAGATGAATGAGATTTGGATGGAAAGAAGGAAAAATGGAAGAACATTAGGGCGGACAGTAACGTTCTACACTGACAGTCAATTTCAGTCTTTGCAACAGACAACAATAATTAACAGTTTGTATATCATGAGCCTTGAGGCGCAGTGAGTTTGGTTTCGTTGTATGAGCCAAGTTTTTCATGTGGCGTTCATCTGTCTTCCAAAACGGCACTCAAAAACACTCCCATTTAAATATACCACATGTTTTACTGAATTCAACTAGCAGATAATTAAATAATTTAGCAATATATAATTTTTTTAATTTTGGCATTGTGGACAATTCTTTTCTGTAATTTTCAGGTTATTTGCCAGTCTGCTGTGTTTAAATGTTTTTGTTTTGGCTCAGCTGCATGGATGGATGATTTTTACCTGGTGTAAAACTGCCCTGACTGATATGTGGGGTGCCTCAATGCACTTTTCGGGATCCTTGCTTTTTAATCACATACACGATTTTACTTGGTTTGCTAAAAAGGCATTTATTGCCACTTTATGCTGACGACAAAACTCTATAAAGCTAAATTATTCATTTACCAGGTATTTTGTTACTGTTTATTTTTGTTTTAAACAGTATCAATGGTTCATTTGACAAGTTTCTTTATTTTGGTTCTTGCTTTTAGTTTCTATAATTTAATCTTAAAGCCTCACTCCAATAATCTTTGGATCAATTTTAGAACTGATCCCAGTGATCTTAATTAGCCAAAAATAAAAAATGACTGTGTCAAGGACATCGTTTCTGCAGATCAGCATCAGAAATTCCCCAGTTAGTTGTGTTCATGACCATTGGTGTGGAGTAAGCTTGTGCTTATTTCCCATTAACCCTTTGTTTACCCTCTCTCCCAATAAAGAAATATTCAGAAACACAATTTTAGTCTTAAAAGTCTTAACAAATTTCCTCCATCATTACAAAAATGCTGCGAGAACATGTTGAAAACATCAAAAACACAATTTTCCTTTTGAGTGGGTCTTTAAGTTTTGAGTTAATGTTTAATGACACATCTGTGTGTTCTTGTTTCAGGCTGTATTTGTGGGTATTTTTTACAGAGAATACCCTGACCTACGGAAAATGTGTTAAAAACAATACATGTACAATTTGGATAGAGGAATGGATGGATTATATTCACGCAAAAGCACTTCAAAATCAAATATTCTTTAAGATCTACTAGTTTCTTGTTCACGTTGTTTATGATTTCAAAAACTATGAGTGGTTATTGGTAAGAGTTTCAATGGATTCCACAATATCAACAGAGGAGGGATGAAAGCGTCTCTACTTAATGAGTTGAAACAGCCACCTGAAGTGCTTATCAGATTAAAGGTGGAACCTAATAATAGAGTGACACACTTACAAACTACAAAGACACAGAAAGAGTAGGATGCAAAGCAGTACATGTCCATCACATGCAGCTGAAAACACAGGCCAATAACAGGAATATTCAGATCACCTTATCACCTTTCAGTCCTGGTTCTCCTGCATTTCCTGGAACCCCCTGTAACAGGCACCAATGAACGTGTTGAAAAGTACAACCTGAACTTTATCTTAATGACAACTCATTAATGTTGTGTCCACATTAGCTTTTCATGAGTGGCATAAACAATTTCTACGTCTGGAAACTCTGAATATGAAAACAGACAAACAAAATTGCAGGCATTACAATGAAGATAATGAAAGATAAGACTGTTGAGGGACCAGTTTCCATCTGTGTGTTTATGGGATTACTTTCAGTCCAGCTGGTCCAGGAAGGCCCATTTCTCCTACAGGTCCCATATCACCCTATTGCCAGAAAGAAGGATTAGGAACAGTTGGTGATAAAGTTTATTTAAGCAAATACAGACACACAAACAAGATATATAACTCCATAAGAGGGTTTAGTCAAAAAAAAAAGTCACCAAATCAATTTAGGCAGAACCAAGCAGGTTTTCTACAGTGAAAAACAACTTTATCAGCTCTTTTGTGTCCTGAATTGTGTAAATGAATGGTTGTCTAGACATTTCCCCTTCTGGCAGTTCCCTGCTGCGACCAGCTTTCATTGTGGCTTTTATAGCCCTGAATCCCCCTGAGAAGGATGTTTGTCTACCCAAATATTGTAGTGTTGCTGGTATAGATCATACTGGCAATTAAAGATGGGTGTAAAGGACACGGAGCTCAACACAGAGCTGTAATCAGACGGTCCTCCGATTACAGGCCTACTGCCACCACCCATGGCCTAGAATAGACCACGAGGAGCAGCAGTGATGGCTGCAGGCGGAATGTGACAAGAGAAACCAGTGACACAATATAATTAGACACAATTATGTGGATGTCAGGGTGGGCAATAGGGCGGGCTAAGATGCTGGGGTGGGTAGGGGGCAGCTCTTGACTGTAAATAGTAAATGGGTGAAGAGGACAATAATATGCATTGTAATGATTTGGGTAAAAAACTGAAAATAATTCTAAGAGAAGCTTCGATTTGCTAATTTTCTTCGTTCAATTGCAATTTTTTGTAAAGGTTTGTAAAATAATTGATTATAGTTTATGCCAAATCAGGATTTATGTTTTTTGACAATATATCCTGGGTGCCAATCATAGTGTTTTTGATGGATCTATGCCAATTTGAAGGATTTCCATTGCAAAATAGCTTATTGAGACACAGAAAAACATATTGAACCAATAAATTACTACTCACAACAAGTCCAGGAACTCCATTTGGACCTAAGGGTCCCATGTCTCCCTAGCCAGAAAGGAGGGAAAAGATGACGTGAGATGAGGGGAGCAGGAAAAGCAGAAGGTTTTGTGGGTTGCTGGCTCTTTTTTTAAACAAACATGCTCTAAAAAGTGGCTCAGTGTTCACTGAAGCTTATGAGAGGGGGCTGTGTGCATGTATGGGTGTGTGCCTATAGGGTAAAGGTGGCAGGGGATGCAAACCCATCATCCCATCATGGCTTGTGCAAAAATGCAGGTTTATTCCACCTCAAAAACTAAAGGCACTAGTAAGGTTAAAAAAAGGGGGAAATGAGGGGAAGTCTTAATGAGGACAATGTCTGTATTTGTATCAAGGGGAAAATACTGAAATAAAATGAGGCAAAACAGAAAGAAGACACCTTGGACTTTCTTCCATCATGGATTACAAACGTCAGAACAAATGATGGTTCATTTCCAACACTGATAAAATGTAAAACTGAATCCACAGTCCTTAAGTCAGAGGGTGGATGTGTTTCTACTACAACAACAACGATAATCTCTCTAATAGACTTGATAAATGTAAAAAAAAAATCCCCAAGGAAAACATAATTTTAAGTACTTTATACCTAAAGCTGAAAAGGAAAAATACAATATTTTGTATTTACTTTTCTATAGATGTCATAGTCTTTGCAATTCTATAGTATCTATAGTATTCTATAGTAAAAATGAAATGCCTAAAGGGCAAAAGACGTTTGTTTCCCAATCTTTAAGAAGGAAACTGTACAAATTATGAACAAGTTTGGGTGAAATATATATTCTTTAATTCATAAACTCACTAAAATAAGTAAGCTATATAAGGTTGGATAGAAATGAAAATGCCTAAGTTGCTTGTTTTATTTTTCTTAAAAAATTGGGTTCCTTACTACTAAAGTGATTATCAACATATAAAAATGTTGAACATTTCTGCTCAAATCTTTTGACGTCTTCAACATGAAATGCAAAATGCTACAGAGCATGTTTTCTAACATTTCCGGCAAATAATACTGAAAATGACACGTTATAACATCCCTTTGTATTTTTTGGAAACAAGTTAGGCGTGTCGAAAAGGGGTTAAAAAAGACTCAATTTGATGATGACCACTGCTGAATACTGCAAGTTTCTGCCAATTTAAATCATCTGTATAAAAACAAAACATTAAATTGAGTAGTTTAGCAAAATGTTGTCCAAAGCAGCTTCTAACAAAACTAAAAAAAGGGGTGAAGTGCTAAACGGCTGCATGATTTAACCACCAGTACTGCTAAAATACCAGGGGGGTTGTGTGGGAGTAAACCACCGCTCTGAGTCTGTGTGCGTAAGCCTGTTGTCTGGTTATGTATTTAAGTGTGTAAGTAACTGAGTTTGTGACTTACTGGCTCTCCATCTGCTCCAGGTGGGCCTCTTTCTCCAGGGTCCCCTGGAAAGCCCTGAGAATAAATACAACTTTTAGGATTGGCTGTGTACCAACAACCGTTTCTGCTTCATTACTTTTGTTTTTGGCCACATGGGGGCGACAGAAATGAATTTAACATATAAACTTGTAACATTAAAACAATCATTATAGTTCTAAATATGCGTGTGTTTTTATATCCTGTGTTTTTATTTATTTTTGTCTTGAAGCTCAAGCTAATAACTTTTGCACACAAAATAAATTGGTGGAAAAAAGTTGATTCAAAATGTTTCGTTGAATCACTTCTTATTTTCATTATTTTTGGTCTGATGTTTTTCAATCTTTGAGACAAACTCTGCTGCAAATAGTCACTTTATAAATATACTTCAATAAACTAAATGTATTACAAAGTGACATTTAGGCCCATTTATCCACAGGTATGAAACAAACAAACAAAAAACATCGCAAACTCAAATTAAATAGATATAAATAAGATTTTTCTGCTGCTCAAGCTAATTTGCTTTCTTGTGCACACAATTTTTATGCACAGGAGGAACACTAACAAATTGTAAATAGCGAAAAGTGACACTATAAAGACTCCATGGATCCTAAGCACAAATGCTGCAGCATAAATCCTTTTAAATGTCATCAGACAAGGGAGTTACTGTCTATCACACAAAGTTGATCCGTTTCTAGATTTTGAATAAATTTAACTGTAAATGAAAAGAAAAATTGCTGAGGAAGAAGATTTGTTTCGTTTTTTTCTGGTTTTAACAATTTCGGAACTTATCAACTGTGTATCCTGCTTCTTTTAAGGACGAATGCACTTTTTATCTAACGACAAATTCATTTGGTTTCCTGTCATTAACTCCCAAATTATGCACTTTCTATGTAATAAGTCATTTATTTTATAATGGCTAATTATTGTTCTGATTTATGAATGCTGCAATGTACAAAGAGCACTTTTGAAAATGTCCTTGTACCAGTGACAGTGACAAATAAAATACTATCTGGGAGTGACTACAGCTTCACAATTGCTGACTTTCAGAATATTTTGGCCTTAATTATGTCAGTGTTTGAGCCAATTTAAAAATTCTGTAGTAATTTAGAAAAAAATGTTTTCTTTTAATAGACCAGGATGTGTAAAAATACATTTTAAAATAATAAGTCATTATGTGGCCTGGCAGTATAAACGGTAAATGTTCCACTAGAAACAGCAATCGTATAAATGTCAGAAAGTCAGATACAATCTTGTACATAAACTAGTTCAAGTATATTTAGAAATAGCAGAAATTGTAGTTGTATTACAATTTTTTGTGCTCTCTCAAAAAGCAAGAAGCGAGCCCATGAGCCAAACAATTATTCTGTCCATTTAGCAGTAAATGGGAAACTAATCTGGACAACTCTAACAGCTGGTGGATCGGCAGAGAGAAACCACAACTAAAAAAAGTAACGAAGCCAAGTAGCTAGTTTAAACTGAGGCCATTCAGGAGCAATCACAGTGGGCTGCTCAGCTATTCTGGTTTCAATGCATTGTATGAAAACGCTAATTGTAATTACTGCTGTGTCAAGAAAGGAACAGAGATGATTCAGATAAAAAGCATGTGTATGTATTTTCTAACCCACAGACCTAAATTAGATATGAATGTAAGCTTTTGGTTTTATTTTTATGATTCAAGAATACATTTTTTTCCCACTTACATTCTGTTGAAAAAAACTGTAATGGTAAAGTGAAATCTCCAACTTTTTTTCCCCGCATACCCAAGTTATAGTTTTATAATTCACAAATCAAAGGCAGGGTCAGTGCTTTGCATGGCCTCACTTTACATCCACAGAACAAGCACAAGTGCCACAGAGATCAACGAACCGTAACCAAAAGTTGAATCATACAGCTGTTCCGCTCTGGAATAAAGCGAGGACAAATGTGGGAAAAACAACTTTGCCAAAAGGAGACTCATACGGGTCTAAAGTGGATCATGTAAAGTGTATTTACATTTAGGCAGAAAGTCTTGTTTCTCAGCACTAACTTCTTTTGCTAAATGGATAAAGCATCTGCCGAACAACAAACAAATCCAGATATATGAGAAAAGTGGGTTAAAAAAAATCCAAATGAAATGAAGAAGTGCTGGCAGAGCATTTTGGAAACTTGCTAAGCTCTCTACTGTTCCAGGCATAACTTTTCCCTCTTTGGTATATGACAGTGTGTGTCTGTGTGCTTCTTAGAGAAAGTACAAGCACTCCAGTTATAGTCATTAAATGTCTGACTTATGTTCATGCGAATCTCCTCTTCTTTTTCCGCCATCATAGTGGAGAGGTTGCTGTCTCAGGCAACATTGTGATAAATGTCGTTGCTCTCCATTTTCCATGCAGTAGCAAAAAAGCAGCAGATCCCAAAAGAGTCTAACTTACATAACCTGCACAAGTTCTTTTAACTTCAAAGCTGCTCAGTTTCAAAATGCATGCACTGAGTTCTGCATGCACAAACACAGCTTTCTGCTTTAAAAAGAAGAGTTTCTGCAGCTATTTATCATCCAGAATCTGCCATGGGAGGGGAGACAATAAAATTTCATGGCAGTGCTACCATCGGACTACTTTCAGATTTATACGATCTGTGAAATAACCGAAAAAAAGTTTGTTTTTAATGCAAAAATATGTTGGCTCACAGCCCCAGAGTACAATCTCTCCTTCGTGAGACATCCCATTTCCCAAAAAAAGCCACACAAATAATGACAATCAGCCAACTTCTTCAACATTTCTCCAATTTTAGTATTAGCTTTGTTTCTAAAACTTCACACTAAGCAAAACTCCGGCTTGAATCTCTCATGATGTTTGACGCATGCTTTATTTATTGAAAAACCAATGAGTAACAGCTGCAAAATGATCTCAGCAGTGCATTTTGGGCTTACTCCCTCATACTAAAACTCTTTCCAGCAACTTTGAACACTATATCACAGATGAATCAGTGTTTTCCATCAAACTCCTTGCCTTTTTCTCTTGAATTGGAGACCCAGACATTTGGCTAGCAACCTCCATCTCAGATACATTCAATCCCCTCCAACATGCATGGAAACACTGCTGTGACTCAAACAATGACGTAAAAACAAACCCTATAAAACTTTAGCTGCACCTGAGGCCCTTAGTATGGCACAATGCAGAAAATTGGTTATAAATCTTCAGCAAAGCCTAATTGACTTGTTTTTGTTCTGGAGTGTGCACCTTTGTCAAAAGAAAAATATGTGTTAATGTGCTAGTAAACCTACAGAAACTTTAGTAGTATCTAAACAATAACAAGCTGAAAAGAAGATGGTTGTTGCAGGAAAACTTTTAGAAATTTGACCCAAAAATCCTTTTGCTCCAAGGATAAATATGTTTATTTCAGATTTTGTGTTTCATTTTAGGGCACTGTCCAAGTGTTTTAAGAAGAAAAATGAGACTTATTACTTTACAGAGGAGATATCTCTCAACAGAATCGTCTTTTGATCTATTTTCAAAGCAGTGTCAGTGCTCTTTTAATAACGAATATGCATTATAAAAATTTTGTTTTTGTTTTTGTTTTTTGTTACTGTTAGTACGGGGTAAGCCTTCACTCATTTCCCATCATCCTTTTTTTTTTATTACTCTCCCGCTAGCTCACGGCCTGTCAGAACCCCTAACATTAGCAGTGCGACAAAAACAGCGATCAGAGCCATATCAGCTATAAAGTTTTGAGCTCAGATGAGGAAAACAAGGGCAAACATGACTCTGTTTGTCTACAAGTGATGCACCAGAATCCGGCAGAGCAGGGAGCTCTGCCTACAAACTACAAGCATGTTCATACTGCATTTTTTTGTTTGCTTCTTTTTCACTATGATTGAATGATGAAATACTCAAAAATGAACTGCAAGCTTAATTGTCTTTATATATGTCCTCCATCATGAGGAAAATGGTACAAAAATGTGTTGAATATACCAATTTTAATTTGAGTGGGTCTTCAAGTGCTGTTTTATTATTTTAATAGTTTGTAAGTTTTTTTTAAATGGAAAAAGTTGCTCTAAAGTGAAATTTCATCTAAAGTCAAACCTGACACATTTTTGTTAATTCGTATCTGAATAACCTTTACCAGTAAAGGTAAAAAACCCCAACAAAATATTCACTTTATGTCACATATGAACTCTAATGATTGTACTTTTCAAAATATGCAAAACAGGATTTGAGCCCTGAACCCAAAGGCATCCCAGCTGAAGCTCTTTTGTAAAAATGAAAGGGATTAAAGTCCGGTGCCATTCACAAAGTAACCACTTAGAGCTTGTTCCAAAAAACTAAACGAAGATGCACAAAAAGGGCATCTTTAAAGCCTCTCAGATCTTCCATATAAACACAATAACACTCAAGAAATATCATCTGTAAAGTATGTTGAGACAAAACTTTACCGGCGTACCCATCTTGCCCCTCTTCCCTGGTTCACCAGGAATGCCCTAAAAAACCAAATGTGAAAAGGGGGGAAAAGAGAGGATTGAAAAAGGGGGGAAGACGTGGAAAAACGAAAAAGGTTAAAAAGGAAAAACAAAGACAAAAAAGACATCATGCAGAAACCACATCTAAACAAACCCAGTCTTTAACAGCCTCTTTTAAAACATGAAAGTGAAAAGCTTCAAATTCCACTCATATCCAGATTAGACAGACGTTAATGGGGCCAGTCTAACATTTGTACAGGTTGTATCTGATGAGGAATATGGCAAATTTGTATTTAAAGCAATCTGAAGTTTATCTTGTGGGTAAAGCGGTAGACAGTATCAATTCAAAGTGCTGTTTCACTAGATAGGATAAGGCCGTCCTCTGCTCGGATGAAGCCCCCTGGAGCATGTTATATGAAGGCTAATCGCTGGCTGTAAAAAAAAAACGAGGCCTTGAGTTCAGGACGTTCAAAGGCTCTAAGGAGGCTTTTATCACATGAGTCATCAACACTCCCACACACTTTTACACGGAAACATTCAAGCAGCTGGGCCTGCTTTTTCATAACTACGGGCCAGCTGAATGAAACCGATGCACAAGTCAGCGTTTGCACCTCATGGGAACATTGATATCGAACAGTGAAAGACAACGATTAATGAGAAGAACTCACTTTTTCACCATCAGGCCCAGGGAGACCAAAAAGGCCGGGGATTCCAATGAAACCCTGCAGGAGAAAGACAAGAGAAGGGGGGTGGGGGGTGGGGGGTGTTAGGATTTAGATGCAACACAAGCAGCAAAGACAACAGCAACTCCCGCTGGGTTTAAGGTTGCATTTCATTGGCCGGTGGTCCAGCATGGATAGGATGGGCTTCCATGAAGAACCAAACCATGAGGCAAGTGTATATGCCCATGGACTGCATGGTGCTGGCTTCCACGATGTAGTCCAAGGGCACATACCCTCACGCCAGGGATCTCTGAAGATAACCGGGGCTGCCAGTGCAGAGGAGACACAGAAGGACAAACAAGCAGAACAGATGAACTCTGGAGGGACAGTTAAGTCACAGGTGACAGGGGGTTCAGCAAGTTTACATTTACACAATATGGAACAGGCTCAAAGTAGAAGGGCAGAGAAGGTGGCTCAGTGAGTGAGGGGACTAGAACGCCTCTTTAAGACAGCAGGGCCTCATACGGAGCTTAAACAGGAAATTCCAGCCTTCGGGGGCAGGGAGACTTTGGAACAGCCAAGGGGAGCTGATAAAGAACCTTTATTGAAAAGCAAAATAAAAATCTGTTTGTGTCCGTGACTTGGTGCACCTGAAGGCTGTTAGTCTACATTTGGAAGCCTGCCAATCCAGCCTAAACATTGTAACACAACATAAAGGTACTTTAAGTTTGGTTTACTATTGATAGTCGTGCACTCTGGAGGGGTGGATGCAAATACATTGAAATAAAGAGGTAAAATGCTGGTGCATGAAGGTAGGATAGGCTCCCATGCATGCATATTGCTTGTGCTTTATAATGTCCAAAGCTTCCTTGCTATTTAGCTAGTCATTTCATCAGTAAAAAAAGAGCCATGTTTCAGATTAGAATGGTTCAGTCTTACTTACCCGGACGCCTTTAGGCCCCCTTGGCCCTATAGGCCCTGGTAAACCCTAGAGAATAAAGACAGAATTTTCAGTTTAAATATACAAACACTTTCAATTTTCAAGTTTTTCGAAACAAATACTATAATGTAAAGTTTACAACTGAAACTCAACAAGCAAATGACAGGATCTCCTGTTAAACGACATGATAAAAAGTATTGTTGTACATTAATGCATTTCACTGAAATTAGAATCCGTTTTTTATCTTCCTTCTTTATTTTTCATGTCTTCTATCCATGATTCTTAGCAGAAATGTGTTTTCACCCCAGCCATCTGCTTTGTATAACCTAATTCTACTTGGCTCTGTACCCTTGCTATAGCCATGACAACAACTGTACCAGTCACAGCAGAGGATTTACTGCACCTGCCTGCCAGGATAACCTTTGGCACCTGGGCTTCCAACTGGCCCCTGCTCCCCCTGGAGGAAAGACAGAGCGAAAGACAGACGGCAAAAGGGCAAAAGGGCAAGTGAGAGAGGTGAGAGGGCAAGGGGAGGGTGAACAAAAATCTCATCAGCACAGGCAGTTGAGCCTCTATGAGCTGTTGCCAGTGGATACATGTTCTCCAATGTGGCCGTTATGAGACTTGTGCAGTTTTGAAAAATACCCTGAATTATCATTAGCTAAGCTGAAAATGTATTCCAGACTTGACAAAGACTTGTTTTTAACAGTATCAGAAATTTTAAAAAGCTGATAAAATAAAGGAAAAATAACAGCGGGCTGAACATTATGAATCTAAAATATGAATGGACTCACTATTTTTTTAGTTGTTTGTACACATATTCAATTTACACTTTATTGTATTGCAAGACTATGAATCGCCTAGTCAACTACAAGCTGTGATATAAATAAAATCCTTTTTAAATAGAACTGTTAAACCCCTATAATAAAAAGTAATTTCCATTGGGTTTTTTTTTTTTTTTTTTTACAGACACCGTATTCTGAATAGAGTGCGTTACTGTTGGGTAAGGTCACTGTTGCTAATTATTTGTATTTGGCTTTTTTTTTTTTGGGTGACCTTCTCAGGTGTTTGTGCTTCAAAGAATAGTCTAAGAAAAGACACCATCACTGGTGGAGAATGTTAAGACACATTTTCTGCAACAAATGTTTTTCAGTCTGACGTCTCTTTTGCTTTGTGTTCACTCATGTTTTTCGTCATTGCATTTAAATAATAATATAAGTATAATAACTAAAAATAGCAACAACGGCCAGATTTCCCACGAGAGTTTTTGATAAAAGTTCACAAAGACATAGTTTACTCAAATGTTGCATTACATTCTTTTAACTACCAAAACTTCTCAACCATTCATGCAATTAATGGTAATGGTTTGAGGCGATGGACAACCCAAAAAAGACAAATCCAGGAGTACAGACAGGGGGTTTCAATGATCTGGAGGAAACACGAAAAAGAAAACAGCTTAGGAGGTATACTCTGGGACAATGTCGGCATAGGAGTCAGTTCAAGATGACTCAGATAAGTTGGCTCAGGTGAGAGTTCAGGTGCAGTGACTCAGGCAAACTGCCTTAGGCAAGACGGCCCAGGTAAGTCTATGCAAACGCTTGTCTCAGGCTGGACGGTAAGGGTTGGAAAGTTCAGACATACAGGTAAGGACACGTGGACTCACTGCTTTTGACTGCTGATCAGGAAAGTAACAAAGACAACTAACACAGGAAGAACGATTGAGACCTTAGGGTTGGCATGAAGAAAATGGCCATAGACAGTAACAGAGGGGACCTGAATGAGCCAGCATTTATAAGGGTGTGGGACAGGTGGTTAATCAGTAGCAGCACCTGCTGCAGCTCAGCCAGAGGCAGCAGCCCAGGCTGCAGCCCTGGATAAGCATAATGCCAGCAGATTCTGAAGCAAAGAAAAGCAGCTTTGAGCAATTTGCAACACTTTACGTTACTAATGTGTTGCATATTGGTGCAAAGCCAATAAGAAAATCGGCTTTTCTCCTGATAACGTAAACTGTCGAAGAGTTACGGTACATCAAAAAGTGTGTGTTATTTGGGAGTCGCCAACGACATCTCGGGTGTTAAAGGGTTAAGCAGACTGTCAGCTGAACGAAAGGAAATATAATAAGCTTCTTTTAATGTAAACTGATGTTGGAAATGTGGGCTTTGCTGCTTTATCTGGTTCTCAAAATTACCCATGCTGCTTGTTTTCCTAAAACCTGTGTTTTAGCTAATGCTATACTAGATCAGGTGTTCAGTCAATAAAACCCCAAAATTAACCTGATCTAGATGATTATCAGCTAGTAAAGTGGAGATTGCTGGCTGACAAACAGTGTTAGCTTAAATTGACCAGGGTTTGGTAGCCCATTCCAAGGGCAGCTGTCATTCCTCACACGACTTATCCAAATTTCCTTCTCATTTCTGTTAAGCTAGTTGAAAAAGTGTGCCTACATATTCATGTTTTACTAAGGAACTTTTAGGATTGAGATCAGAATATTGCATATAAATGTAGTCTTGTTTCAATCTCAGCCTCACAATGTAAAGACTCATCGTGCAAAAAAATGCGCAGAAACCCTTAATCAAAAGTTGCTAACCTGATCAAATAGACATAAAAGATATTTGGAAAATTCAAAGTAATAGTTTATTACCTTTTTTCCATCAGTGATTGTAAATAAGTAGAATAATCCAAAATAGAGTTACACATGTTTTTGTATGCAAAATGAAATATGCAGAATGAAGAAAACTGTTTACGTTTTTTCAGACTTTTTAAAACAGCTGATACACACTGCAGGTGCTCATTAAGAGGTTGTGTTCATATGTTTGGCTTTTGAACAGCATGCTGAAGATGGACACACAACTATGTTGCATTCAAATTTTGTGGAATTCAATCCAACAAATTCCCTCTTGACCCCAGAAATGCAGCACCACTGCTGCTCCCTGTCTCGGATAAATATAGCACACAGTGCTGCCGGTAAGAGCCGGGCAATAATTTAGTCGAGTGTAAACCTTTCACTGGCCAACAGTGAGCAAAAGCTCTCAGCGGAACTCGTGATGTAATGCTGTAGGAAAGAGTTATCAGAATTTTATGCAAACCAGGTGGCCTTTGCTTCCACCGTGCCAACCATTCATGCTTAATACTTGGTTGCTAGTATTACAGTGATGGAGCATCAAGGTCATCATGATCATCATTAGCAACAACTCTGTGGGAAACTGGGGGGTGTTTGTGGATGGACGCAGTGGGAAGACATAACGCAGAGACGAAAGGCTGTTCCTCATGATGAGCTGTGTGGGAGCTCCCTGAATGATGACATCACCGGGAATTTACTGTAAAAACAGGCAGCTTCATTCAACTAGGATCTGCACACATGCAGCAAGTATCAGGCTGAATCTTTCTGTTTTCTTAGGGCACTTTTGCAGGAGCAGAGCAAGAAAAACATAGTTGGACGTTCCACTCTTTTAGTAATGACTAAGGTCTTGTTTAAAAAAAGCAAAAGTATGACCCAGCCTGACTAAAAATAGCTCTAAATGCTGAGCTGGATGCTTCGTACTTAAAATAGTCTTGGGCCGGACATCACTGTCACTGTTTCCTCCTTCTTTTCTGTGAATAAAAAGTTCATTGAACTGACATTTAAGGAATAAACTGTGGATGTATTTTCCTAAAGTGTACTTCAGTTTAAATTTAATAAAAAAAAAACAGCAGTTCTACAGTTAAAACTAAGCGAAACTTTCTCCAAAGCTGCAGTGTAATGAGTGCACCGATGGCCTAGTTGGCCTGTTCCTGTTTCTCTTCTCTCTGTTTTCTCTGTCTTTTTGGCACCACTTTCTGATATCCTGGGAAGCACCACTGCAGTGCAGGGCTTTGGCCAGATGTCTGTCCTCACCAGTGTTCCGTAGCAGACTACTCTAATCTGGCTGCCCTGCAAGCATGCATGGTACACACAAACTAAGTGTTTAAACAACCTTGCAGTGGATGACAATCGAAGATTTAGCAAATGAGGTGAGAATGACATCAGTACGGCAGGCAAAAAAGGGCCATGAAAAGAAAAAGAAGAACCAAAGGTTCAAGTTCTTTATGTATGTACATTTAAAATGAAAGATGGATTTTAGAAAAGTGTGTATTCTTGAGAAGATGAAAAGTTCTTCAAAACAGTTTACAGATTTTCCATAAATTTGTGCAAAACACTTACAGGCTCTCCAGGAAGTCCAGGTGGACCAGGGTGACCTTTTTGTCCCTGCAGAAACAGAGTTCAAACCTGATCAGACTATGGACACTGAACAGTAAATGACAGCAGATATAGATTGCAGTTGAGAGATATTCAAGCAAACATGTGCACAGTTCTTTATATGTGAGAAAAACAAAAGTCAAACGTGCCCTCTTCAGCACAAGTCACCAGCAGAAAAACACAGTGCCATGTGCAAGGAATCAATCTACAATCCTGTCAGAGATTAAGAGTTTCCACTGGCTGCATTCACACAGAAACAGTGCCAGAAACATGGCATGTTGAGGATATAAATGCCTTCCTATTTGAGTCAGATAGCAGATCCCTTCTACAGCTTTGAGAGCAGACGCTCTGACAAAAAAATTATAAATATATATATTTAAAGATAATGAATATTATTATACCCACAGTACCTTTAGGTTATGGCCATTGTTAAAAAATGAGAAGCTAATACAGCAAAGCACCAAAAGAAGAGCAGAGGGTGGGATTGTTGACTGCAGCTAAAAGATAGAAGATGATGTTTGTCAGCAGAAAGACTCCCAAAAAAAAGAATACTTTTTCAGAAGAAGTCTTTTTTTCAGAAGTAATAGAATTTTATGTTTTCAATCTGTCAGAAAATGAATGCCTTCTAAATGGTGTACTTGAGTAGTTTTTCTACCCCTAATTACTCTACTGCTAGAGTGATACTTTGGATAGCAACTTTTCATGTATAAAACAATGGATAAGTGCTTATTGTCTGAGCTACCTACTTCTGCAGGAGTGTTATCAGGTAATAAAATACACTATTTCACATGAAATCCTACTTTAAGACAAATAACTCTATAAACAAAGAATCCCTGCTACAGGCATTTTCCAAAACATTTTTTCGTCTGCTCCTAATTCACAAGAATTTGAATAAAGAAATATTAAGAAATGCAATTTTTAGCTTAATTTTCTGCATACATGTCCTCCATTGTGCCACAATAAATTGTTAAAAACACCAAAAACACAATTTTCAGTGAGTGAGCCTTTCAGACAAGTTGTTGTGAAATGAAGAATTAATGCATCTGCTCTTCTCATCATATGCAAACTGATTTTTTTTCACTATATTTCGGTTCATTCAAGTAGTGATCTAATGTCTTGATAACACGCATACAAATAGACCCATGTTCATACGTTGCCCCTGTATTCCAGGGCTCACTTTTAGAACGAACGTGTTGTGCCCGCTGTTCCCAAGATGTGCTGTGCGGTCCACTAACTGAACACACAGACAACCTGCTGTGGGTTTGGAGTGCAAAACCACAACCTCTGAACCTCAGCTGGACCATCTTAGATCCTTATCTCGCTCATTATGAGTTCACTAATGAGAGCAGCCATTCCCACCAGACTGCCTGTGTTTACAATGTCACTTGTTTAATGAGCATGTGTGTTTAATCAAAAAAAAAAAAAAAATCCCACATCATTTACAGCAGCAACCGCCCTCCCCTCCCGGTAGCACCCAAGACGGGCTTCTCCCCCACCGAGCTAAAAAAAAACACCCTGAAGGAAGCAGAACATGTGTTTCATTGTGTCGCTAATGACATGTCATCTTCTGATTGGTTACAGAAAAATACATTTAAAATTGAATGTGCTCATAGCATAAAGAAAAAACCTTCACCACCTGCCACATATGGACAACACCTACTTAATATTTTTATTCTATACTTTCATCTTTCCACTGTCTGCTTTCCCAGCACTGAATCCCAGCACTGAATCCCAGCACAGTATTGAGCCAGAGGATTGTACAGTAATCATGTGGTTTCATGTATAGGCTGCATATACAGAACATTTACACACATGTCTGGCAGGGAGAAACGAAACAAACAACTCCATGAACCTAAATGGGCAATTTGGATGAAATCTACTCTTGTGGTAGAAAAAAAAAGGTTTCTCTTCCCCGTCTGAACCACAATTTCAACAACATGTTAGCTTGCAGGAAGAAATGCTGTAAAGGAGGAAGACACAGGAATGGCGTACTATGTGATTTGTTGAGAATCCAAAGGAAAATTAAAGTGTAATATTGCCAGGATGACTTTTCTTTTTTTTTTACAGAGTTTAGGTAATTGGGAAAAGTTTGGGATGGAACATTTCTCAGGGAACTGTGATTTGGAGCTGTAAAAAACCAAGTGTGAGTTGGATTTTGGCCACAAACCCCCCCCCAAAAAACTGGAAAGCCATTAAAAAACAAAATTCTTTTGGGCTTTGTTCAACTTCAATGAAATTTAGAAGTTGCGCAAAATATTTAAACCAGATAAAGTTAGGATTGCATTTAAAATCCCAATCCTATCATCTTTTAATCTATTTTAAAATAATTCACAGTGGTCTTGTAATTACAATGACACCATTTTTAGGCTAAATTAAAAAGCTTAGGTTGTTTGCTAGGACGTTGTCTCTGCAGAGTGGCAGGAGTTAATCAGAAATTCGACTCTGAGATGTGGGTGGGACTGTAGGCGCGGGGTAAGCCTGCCCCCACTTTCCATCATCCCTTTGTTCACACACTTTCCCGCAAGCTTAAAGCCCCTCACATTCCCAAGCTAACATTAGCGGTGCAACAAAAATGGGAATGGCGAGCAATATTAGAACTATCTAGCAGTGCAGACTTCATGGATTTATTTGTCTTTAAGTGGATGCATCAAAATGGATTGGAGCAGGAAGCTTGTGGCCCACTGACAGATGCACCTATGTCACTGCTTTTTCCACTACCATTTTTGGCTGGCCATTTTTTAAAATGCCACATGAACATGTTAAAAATGCCAAAAACACGATTTTCATTTGTCTTTAATTTGACTGAAAAGCCAATGGTAGAAATTTCAACAGACCCTGAATGAATGTGTTGCACGAAAACACTTATCACAGAAAAAAGAAATGTAATATGTATTTTTCTCATTGTGGTGCTACAGTCACAAAGGAAGAAAATAGGTTTAGAAGTTAAAAAGGCACTGAGCCAATTAAAAATAAAGAAAAAATATTGGTGGGCTGATGGTAAAATTGAAAATAATCAAACTGCTTCAGAAATACAATAAACATTAGGTACATTTAAGTGAATTTTTAATTAATTTATAGCAACAGGTGTTTAGCAGTTGTTAGCAGTAGCGGCATCTTTTTGCCTTATAGATTAATTTAAAGACTCAAGCAAGTTAATCAAGTGCAGTTCCCCAATTAATCATTGGGAGCTTGTTGCACTAAATGAAATAATAAAAACTATAATACTTTTATATTAAATTATAATACTAATATACTAATTATAATGCTAATAAAATAAATGATCTTACAAGGTAGTTTTAAAAAGATTTTCTGTGGTAAGGTTTTATATTTATGGCATCTAAACTGAAGGTACATTGTGATGAACCTTAAAATTGTGCATAAACAGAAGCATAATCGCTTTACTGACAGATTATTGTCAAACCCTCAACTCTGCAATCGCCTTGCTGTGTGTCATCTAATGACTAGTTAAAGAGATGGGGTATGCAGGTTTTTGGACCACTATCTTAACTAAGTATTAAAGTCACGCCAAAAATAGGCAGAAAGACAGCTGTTAAAACATGCTTACTTAGGCTGTTCTGAGACTGCAGACTATGTTTATTTCTGTTGTAGAGTTGGACATTTCTTACAGCAGTAACTAGACTTCCTTAACAAGTCACCTACTGGTAACTTAATGAACTGACCTGGCTTCAGTTGTTAAGCTCAACTGTTAGAACTGTTTTTTTCACTTATGTATCCATTTTGGGGCAAATAATTTGGTATCTTTCCAAGATGCAAGACGGAACTTCTAGTCAGTTATTTAAAGACTAACTGACCTAGCGTTTTTAGTGGTCTTATAATGCTTACGCTGCCTTTAGGCAAAATTAAAAAAGATTTGTTTTTCTAGGACATAGTTTCTGCAGAGCAGCAGGACTTCATTAGAAATTCACATTTGAGTTGTGGGCAGGACTGTCGGCGTGGCTGTAAGTCTCTGCTTTTTTCCCATGAGCCCTTTGTTTACACTCTCCCGCTAGCTAACAGCCCCTCACAACCCCAACTTAAGGTTACCGCAGCAACAAAAAATGGCGAGCAATATCAGAGCTAGCCAGCTGTAGAGTCCTGAGCCAGATGCCAGCTTGGTTAAGGAAAATCAAGATCTATTTATCCACAAGCGATGGATCGGAATGACGTAGAGCAGTGAGACTTTGGTCCACCCATCACAGTTCCAATTCACTGAAAGCTTTTTCAAACAACATTTTTTCATCTGCTACTTATTGAATGAAGACATTTTCAGAAATGCAGTTTTAAGTGCAAATCCATTAATATATGTCCTTCATCATGAGGAAAATGCAACAAGAACATGTTGAAAACACAGTTTTCACTGGAGTGGGTCTTTAATAAGTCATGGGTCACATGACCTTTCCTTTTGTCCATCCTTATTGCAGTCATAGGTCATAATAGCTACTGAAAAAGTTGGGTGCAATAACAAGACCCACAATAAAATCGTTTTTATGAAGAATACAAAAAAAGTCTAAAATGGAAACATGAAGCCACAGGTAGTTGCAGATATAAAATCATCTTCAAACTATAATGATTTTAGAAAATGTTTTTTTAAATCACGAAGCAGGAATTTAAAAAAAGGTAATTTATGCAATTTATGACATAAGAAGAAGACTGAGAACTCTTAAATCAGTAATTCAGGTCTGGAAACTTGAATGTTACAATGCTAGACAGTGAGGCGTGACCTTTGGGAGGAAAAGGCACAGACTACTGAAAGACAGACAAAAAAACCCCACAAAAGTTGAACATCTGACAATGAGAAGAGACAGAAAGACGGAGGCAGTAAGGTGAGACGTGGTGCTTGTAACTCGACCTTGTAGTTGAGGTCTGGCTCTGTGTATGTCCCCTCTCCCTGACCCCCCTGCCATACTGAAAAGCCATTCAGGGTCTGCTTAGTAGAACAAATGTTGTACAGAGCGGAACATGCTTGGCTTGACCAACAGTGTAAAATCGCATCCTACTATCACGCTTTTAAAGCACGACTGCTTACTCCATTAAAGTTTTCCATGAAAAACCAGCAGCCAAATTCCACAATTCCCGCTCCAAACATCAAGCTGTGGCTGATTTAGAGCTGGTACTGTGTTGTGTGTGTTTGGATGTCTGTGAGACAGAGCCTGCGAAGGTAGAGAGGGGAAAGAAAATGAAAAAAACACAGGGGAAGGTGCTCTTGTCTCATTTTCCTTCACCGCAGAAATCCAAGCAAACAAGACAGAGCAAGTTAAACAGCCACAGCAGTACGAAGAAGAGGAAACAGCTCATCATTGTTTGAGGACAGCTTTAGAGTAAAAGTGCTATAAAAGTCATCGTTTCTTCTCGGTTTTTCAAGATCTCTGTGGAAAGACCTGCATGTGGACTTTCCACCTCAGACGACAGTAGAAGAACAGTACAAAGTCTGTCAGAGTCTCTGGTGTCTCAGTGCAGTTTGACTCACACATCTGTTTTACAACAGTGCACAGAGAATCATCAAAAACATTCTTGCAAGGCAACGCTGAGAACTAAAAGCACAATAGTGTGCTGAGCAAGCTTTCTGCGAGTCCACTGTGGTTAGGATGTTAACTTATTCCAGTTAATTCTACAAGTTTCCTTTACAGTCAACATAACTGTGGTCACTGACCAATACCTGGGGCTAAGTGTGAGGATGGCAGTCTGTATGAGTGTTGATGACGTTGCTATGGAGATAATCCCCCTGAAGATATAGCACAACGTCATGCTGATGAGTAGGAGATTTTCAATCCAAAAATAAAAATCGTGTTTTGGGTGTTTTTAACATGGCATTTTTTTCTCTTAATGGAGGACATATATAAAGAAAATTAGGACTAAAACTGCATTCCTGTATTTCTGTATTCTTTGGGAATCAGGAGCAGACAAAAAGACTTCAATCAGTGACCACCCTGCTCCGCTCCATTCCGATGCATTCACATGTAGACGGCTAGATTCAGGTACGTCTTCATTTTCCTCATTTGAGGTGGCATGTGGTTTAAAAATGTATGGCTAGATAGCTCCAATATTGCTCACCATTTTTGTTGCACTGGTAATGTTATGTTGAGGTTGTTAGGGGCCGTAAGCTAATGGGAGAGCATGTAAACAGCTGGATGATGGGAAAAGGTGGTGGGCTTTCTTTGCGCCAACATCTCCTGCCACAACTCAGAGGGGAATTTCTAAGAAACTACTGCTGCTCTGCAGAAACTGTCCTAAAGAATGGCATGTTTTTTTTAAAAACAGAATGATCGTAATTAAAAAGACCAATGAGTCTTTATTAGATCAAACGTTAACTGGAGTGGTTCTTTAAATTCGGACAGGTAAAGCGCTACTGGGTATCAGAAAAAAACTATTTCAAACTCTCCTCTTAAAGCTAAACAATAAATCTGGCAGGTACCTGTGGCATAAGATGAAAATCAGCTGTCACCCTCAGCTGTTAGTCACAGGCCAAACTTTAGATAGGGCCTCAAATCACTTCCATCACATTTTTCCACTTACTTGACCCCCCCCCCCCCCCCCCCCCCCCCCCCCCCCCCCCCCCCCCCCCCCCCCCCCCCCCCCCCCCCCGTTTTTTCCATTTAAGTGAATGTGTGTAAGAGGGAGGTAGCATCTAAATGAACACAGACGCACTCAACACACACAAAGAGGCAGGCTCCTAACAAAAGCCATGTGTTCAATCGAGGCAGAAACGTTGTTGACACTCTTACAGACAGGGTATTGTTCCTCTAGGAAGGAAGCTAATGCATGCAGGAGCTCTTCTCACTCCTGCTGAAATGAAAACAATCTACCTGCTACGCTGAATTACTTAATCATCCCTGTACCTTGCTTGACATCTGCTCATGGCTCAACTGTAATCGATTCAAAATGTGACTGGAAGTGCTTTGGGGCACTAGAGAATACTTGATGATCTCTACAATCCAACAGCTTCTTGTTTAGTTTTTATACCTGTTATTTTTTTCCCTGGCTTTTTTATTTACATCCCAGTAACCAAACCTCAAGTCACTAGAGAGACAACATGTGATCCTGTGATTCTACGAAAAGTTGCCAGACTGCAGTGTAACTAAGATAACTTTTCACAAAAGAGCCTTTGATTTACAGTTTTCTAAGCATTAAGTTGATTTGTGTAAAAAAAAAAAGAAAACATCAAAAAAGTATTGGAACTAAAGCAAATCCATCATTCCAATTTCCTTCTGGCTTTTAGCTTTCTGTTATGAGTTTAAACAATGGGTTTAACTTTTGTAATACACAAAGATCTGGTGAAATGACAGCAAAATGGCCAAATGAAGCTGAGTAGTCCATATTTGACAAGAGTCAACATGTTTTCCATTTACAAAAGTATACCATAATTGCTGCTGTCAATTGACTAAAAAAATTATCAGAATAATCACACTTTTGGGTTGTGATTAATCTGATCAATCATGTTTTACAGGTCAAATTTTATACGACAATATTCAGCTTTTGAACAAAAAAAAATGACAGAAAATGTTGTCTTCATTTTTATTGTGTAAAATGTTTACACTTATAAAGTGTTAACTCAGAAATGTAATTCGTGTGCACAAAACACATCAACAGTAAGATAAGCAGAACTACAACTTTAATGTCTGCCGTATAACTCCAAGACAAAAAAAAAGACGCTGATATACAGCCAGAAGAAACAAACATTGTGTTTCTGCACTTTAAATGGTCCAAGTGAATACTCTATTCTGATTGGCTGCTGGGTGTTCTGGAAGAAGTTCCGGTCACAATGTTCTATTTGGGCGGGCTTCTTCAAAACAAACTTTTCCTTCATGATCTGAACAAAACCAAGCGGTAAGAGATGAACTTTCTCTCTGAACTGATGCTGCACATATATCGCTTTTCTGCTGTCTGTTGCCGGCTCAGTGACGCATTGTCATGTTACCGTGACAACAGGCCACATTACGTATCAAATAGTCCACCTTTTGTGAAAAAGAGATCTAAACCTAAAAGAATTAACAAGAATAAAGTATTTAAACTCTATTGAATATTTATTTCTTTTTTAAGTGACCACGTTATGAGTGGGAATGTGCCCAACAAAATGTGCTTTTTCAGAAATTGATGCATGCCGTGGAAGCCTGAACCCGCAGAAGACGGTTGCTTCACGGTTCGTAATTTATCAGCATGAATACATATTAACACGTTAATTTTTTAAAATTAATACCATGCGCTAACATGTTAACGTTGACAGACCTAATCATAACTGAAATCACTTACAGGCGTTCATAATCGTCTGTCTAACAACAGTGTTTTCTCATTATGATGTATTTGTTGACAATTCCTCCTGTTTTAGCGGCCATTTTGTAACCTCCATGACATCACAAACAGGTTAGACAAAAAGAGGAGGGTCTTCTCAGTGTCTTTGCTCTGATTTCCTTGTTGCACTGCCCCTAGTGTTTAGATGAAAATGTCATTGCTGTCCTTAAAAATTGATTCCACTTCCAGTTTTTTTTTTCATTTTGCCAATAATTATAAATTGACTAATTTTGCATCTTTTTTTGAATATAGAAAATAGAGACTTTAAACTTGGTGTAAGCCAACAACCTGTAACTTAAGAAGCATAATGCTCAATTAATGAGGCATTTACTATTACTTCCCAGTTTAACAAAGGCTTCTTTAAGTCTTCTTTGTCCATGCTTCAATTAAAAACTAACCTTGTGAAATTCAACCTTGGAACTTGATTTTGTCCTGATAAGATGAGTAACAAACAGGGAAAAAATGTATTGGTACATATCAGTTAGAGATACTACAAAGCCCTTCAATAAGCTAATTCGCCATTATGTCATTTGATGTGTGCATGGGTGTGAAACATCATTTTAAACATTTTATGTATAATTTCTAAAGACTTTAAAATGGCATTTCTGTGTATTAAGCCTGCATTAAGGTTTTGAATCAAAACGGGATCTTTTGAGGTTAACAATCATTAAACAGTGTTTTTAAATTAGTGAATAAACAAGTGAATACTCTGAGAGTATAAATAGAATCAGATAGGATGATAGCTGGTATTATATTGTTATGTTATAGCAAATTCAATGCTCCAAAACAAAGAAATTCTATAAATAAATATCAAATATTTGCCATTGGCATGGACATATCTGGAGGGCTGAAGACAAAAGCTAAATGAGAGGTTTCTAGCTAAATAAACAAACAAAACAGAAGAGGAAGAATACACATCCATGAGCATTTTATATAAAAAAATAATTAGAGCATTTTGAACAACCAAGTTTAAAGCTTGGGCTATATCCAGGGGTGGAGCTACAGGGGGGCAAGGGGGGTTTAGTTGACCCGAGCAAAAAGCTTGCACCCCCCCCCCCCCCCCCCCCCCATTTTTGAGTCAATATTAGTATCATTATTGACAAAGATTAAGAAATCATCAATACAAGCTTCTTTAAGCGTCGTAAAAATGACAAAAGCATCAGCATCTCAGCTAAAAGAACAGCTGTTTTGACATCAATAACAGTAGTAAATCTGCTTGAAATACATATTTTTTTATCCTTTCATTTGAAATGGCCTTCCACTCTACTGTTCTCAGTTGCCACCCTTCCAAAGTCTTCTGTCCACTCCTGCCTTCCCATGCAAAATATTCTAGCTCCGCCACTGGCAATTTCAGAAGAAAAGTCTGCAATTGTGCACATTTATAGAAGCAGTGTGCACAAGTTACTGACATCTAGTGGAAAAGCAGCAGAATGCAGCTACTTCTGCAGACTTTGCGAGAATGAAATAAAATATGACGTAATTGCTAAACATGTACAGCAATAATAAAGACTGAATTTATTTTTTTTTTTTTTAACATTTGTACCTACAAGAGTTCGTTAAAGTCTTAAAGATGGATCTAACAGATTGAGTTAAAAAAAAGGCGTCATTGTGACAAATTAAATATTTGTGACTTACAATTCGACCTATTTGGCCAGGTTTTCCAACCAGGCCAATGATCCCTGGGTCTCCCTGGAAACAAAAGCAAACATGTCAGAAAGTAAAAAAATAAGATGTAATATATACATACATATATATATATATATATATATATATTTATATATTTATATTTATTTAATAGAAAACCTAACTAAGTTTGACTAAACTGGGAAATTACGGTGGCAGAAAAATGACTTAATACCTTTTCTCCTTTAGGTGCAGGTCCAGGTGACAAGCCAGGGTCTCCTTTCTTCCCCTTAAAGAAAATAAAAGAACTTTTAGAAATGTGACTAATATTTGGTAATTACAATCTGGCAGTTTCTTGGAAAAACATGTACTAGTAAAATATTTTACCAGCCAACATTATTATTTTTGCTGTCAATGATCCTGTAAAAACGTACAGGCTTTAAAACTAAACAGGATTACACCCTTAAGTAGCTGGTAAATCCACTCACACAAATACTTTTATACTTTTCATAGTGCCCCTTTAGTCTTAAGCTACATTGCTGTCTGCAGGTTGCATTAACAGAGCTGCAGATCATTAAAGTTGTGGATCAAAAATTACACAGAGGACAGACTTCCTCACTACACTTTGTAATGAAAGAGCAAAGATAGCAAACATCAAATACTTTGTAATTTTCCTCTCAACACACTTGTCCAACTTAGTGACCTCGTAGCGAATTGTCTGCCCTGAGACTGGAAGGTCGTGAGTTCAAATCCAGTCCCAGTCATACCTAAAACTCTAAAGAATCTGGCCCATTACCTCACACTCAGCATTGGATTGATGGTTAAACCACCAAATAGTTCCTGAGAGTAGCTGGGACTGCATTTCACTGCTCCCCAGGGTATAGGTCGAATGTGGAGAGCAAATTTCATGCACCTTGATGCATGACAACTGATGGCACTTTACCTTAAAAGGTGCCATCTCTGCTTCAGTTCATAATGTAATAATGTTCATTCACAAGAGCTGAAAACCACTGATAAAGCTCCATAAATGCAGAAAAACTTCATTTCTTTTTTGTTATTCTTTTTTGTCAGACAAACAAACATTTACCCCATTGCAATCCCCTGCTGAAACATTTTTTTAGCCAGATTTTGGACCAGGCCAACCTCAACTTTCCCAACTTCCCAGTGGCTCTATATAGGACATGGTCCAACAGAAGTTGGTCAGATTTAGCATCTGTGATAAAGAAACCTGATCCAAGGAGGCCCTACCCATAAATCTGCAGGACCCCAATGATCTGCTGGAAATATCCTACAACCAGATAAGACCTTTCGACTTCCCAGGGTATCTCTTATCTGAATGTGGGAGCTCTTATTGGGACAAATAGGATTCTGCACTAAAACATTTTAAGAATGTGTCCTAAAGTAATCAAAAAGTTTTTAAAAATGGACATTCATTTTGAAAAATTATATTTGGCTGCTCATTTTGCTGAGCTGGAAAGCTCCACACCAGTTTTTTGTGTGCATGGTGTGTATTATGACAGGCACACAACTTTAATTAAGCTCTGGAAACTTGATCATGTGTCATTTTTAGGACCCTAGTGTAACAAAAACCAGACGTCTGTCATGTCTTTGTGTTAAGCTGCCAGGTAGCAGCTGACGATACATAACAGAACAGATACACCGAGGCGGTTTTTTCTTCTATCTTTAACTATTTGATATTTCTTGCAGATAATAGAAAACAGGATTTACAGGATGTCTTTAAAAGTGTGGAGTCTTTGCTCAAATCACATAAGATTAGGTTAACAGCAAACTAAAACCAACACAATCCCTGGGGGACTTGTTAAGGTCAAGGCTCTGGTCAGCACAGTGCTCTTCTGTTAAACCACAGAAATCATTCATTTAAGGCCTCTCTCTCAAAGTAATGAAATCCAAATAAAGGATTTGTGTCTTACAATAGTTTTTAAACAAACTCAAAGGTTAAGAGCGTTTGTTAAGACATATAACAATCCAGACAATTGTGGAAGGGGAGGATGCAGAGGATTTGTCTTGGGCAGGGTCATCTGTTTGCAAGTTAAAGCCAGACAGATTTATATGAAGTTCTCACTTTCCTACTCCTAATGTCTTTTCCTGGCACCCTTATAAATCACTGGGACCCCCCCCTTCCCTCCCTCCTGTTGCAACCATACTGTTTGTTGTGGTTGCAGAAGAACAGACTCAAACTGACATCAACAGGAACTGCAACTTACATCTTTATCTAAACAAATACAAACATTTGGAAGTAAATTATGTTGGTGATATAGAGTTAAAACTCGCAAATAGATTTTTAGTAAAGAAAAGATTTCTTATTCTTATTATTGTTAACAGTGGGATGTCATTTATTTATTAGAATTACTTGATAGGCATTGGTGTAAAAATATAAACCCGCTTTAAAACGTCCATATGACAACGCTTTTTGCTACGGCAAATTTGCAGTATTTGTCCCCACATGTTCTTTAAATACAAAACAAATTAAAAAAAATGTATGAATAAAATAAAACATAGTAATGCTTACAAACAGAAAACAATTTGATTTTTTTGCCAACAAAAATAAATAAGCAAACAAATTAATGAACCATCCAGCCACCCACCCAACCAACCAAACAAATAAATAAATAAATAAATACGCAACAGGCAGGATTTTTTTTGTATCTTAAAAATGGGAAGAAAAAAAATGCTGGTCACAAACCAGTTCCTTTCAAATATCTGCAGTGATATCTGAACAGAATTTGTCTGGTCACAGACCAGTTTTTTTTCAAGTGGGTAGAAGATTCCAAAGTCCTGTGCCTTTCAAAGAGAGTGTAATTTTAGAAAAAGAGGTTTGGCAAGATAAGGCTCCTGATGATGAGCAGCTCTGCAGTTTTACACATTTGTTGAAACGTGTGGGTGTGAGTTCATCAAAACACTTGAAAATCATCTTTAAAAAGTTAGAATTGATATGAATTTTTAAATGTTCAAATATATTATTAATGTAAATGATCACAGTTATGGTATTGAACTGGGTTTGTGTTTTAACATCTTCAGAACCTGATAGTAAGGTGTGGGCTGCGTTTTCTGTGATCTAATAGTAGCTCCATCAGTCTGATGAGAGAAGATCATAGAGTTAGAAAATATCCGTGCACATTTAAAAGTAAGGCATTTATTACTATCATAAAAAAGCTTTTGTTTGACCTGACAACTTTACAAGTTTTTTTAATATGGCCTTTAAAATGTATTTGGGAGCCTGGAATTATTTGGAGGTATTTCTCTTCTCTTACTTTCTCAGTTGATTCCTCATTTCTAAGAACTATATATTTTTAAGGATTTTTTTAATAGGGGTTTTATGCACTAGGTTTTCTATAAGTTAAAAGCTAAACAAAAATTGATGTATTAATTTGAAGCTGTTGTTCAAATTTTCCCTGACTGCAGGACAGTTTTTATGGTGTTTTAGCTGTTTTTATCTGAAAATGTCAGTTACAGGAGGCTTGTTGCGAACTTAAATGACCCTATTTCCACATACATAACACCTTTGTTCTTTATGAATTCCACCTGGTTTTAAAAAAGGCTCTCGTGTTCTTCTTATGGGGCAAAGAAGGTTCACTAATGCATTTGGAAAAGTCAACATTGTTGCAGGGACTTTGGTCAAGACAACAAAAGACCCAGTTGTGCTCATGAGCAGGACTAGCTATGTACCTTCAAACCAGGTGGACCAGGTCGACCGGGGTTCCCATGAGGACCGGGGGCGCCCTGTGAAAAAAAAAAAAAGAAAACAATCAGAAAGATGGAGATGTAATCAAAAGGTGATTGAGATTTCAATCAATCGCAGTGCTGGGATGAGGAGCTTCCTATGGTGAATTGGACCAGAAAAGAGGAGATCAAAGACTGTTTGGATAACTTCACCCGTCATGCTTTTCTTGCTTCATTTCCTATGCATGACCTGTGCACCTGTGTGTGTGTGTGTGTGTGTGTGTGTGTGTGTGTGTAAGATATTTAGGGATGGGGGTCGAGGCTCAAGGAAAATCAGGAGCCCCTTGTGTGGCTTTACCACATGGGTGATGTTTCTCATCCCTATTTTTCCTCACCTTCCACCCTCCTCCAATTTGACCACAAAAATAAAAATAACGTAAAGGTGCAACTGCCAGGCATCTTGATGACTAAAACAGATCACTCCATGTCGTAACATGTTAAGTTTGGGTTTCTCTTTTGTATGTTTCCGTCAGCAGGAGCTGAGGAAATAAATCCAAACACAGCAGCATCAGCAGTGGCAGCTCAAGGGTAATGCGAACCATCGTGTTCAGTCCAGCAGCCCCCATGGGAAAGTTTAGCAAAGAAACTTTGGAAGCCAGAGAATGAATTACATCAGTATTTCTTTTTTGTAGGGGGTAGGGGTGAGGGTTGTATAGCAGCCTGCAGACAGAAGAACAGGGGGTGGGTTGTTGCGCCATTTATCTATTCATCTGACTGTCTGCCTTCCCTTCCTCCCCGTGCGCTTTTCCTGTGGATACCTGACCTTATCCCTGCCCTCCACGTGATGTGGCACCTTTGGGCCCCTAACCTACAACTGTCCCAGGTCAAAGGCTGACCGGGTAGACGGTAAAAAAAGAAAACCACACAGAGGGTGCTTTAAGAACCGGGTCAGTGAGTTCTATTGAGGTGGTTGGGACAAATTATGAGGACTTTATAGCAGAGCAGCATCAAAACTCA
Organism: Oryzias celebensis; assembly: GCA_014656515.1. Taxonomy (NCBI): domain Eukaryota; kingdom Metazoa; phylum Chordata; class Actinopteri; order Beloniformes; family Adrianichthyidae; genus Oryzias; species Oryzias celebensis. Next base: position 7,936,736 of record BNCR01000012.1, read on the forward strand.
GCATCTTTTGACACCCAGAAAGGGAAAACTATTATAAAACATTGTTTGAGTTTGGTAATCCGGCAAAACTCCAACACAAACTGCCAATACGCCAACTAAATTAGCTTTTAAATCATCTGAATTGAAGCTAGTGCTTAAATCCTTTCACAATGTTTTTAGACATCTGTGAAAAAAACGAAAACATGACGTATAATTATGGTTTACAATCAAGGCATTTTCGTTCCAAGGATTCTTCGTTTTTACAGACTTCGACTCCTAAACATTTCCTCTTTCACTCTCAGCTCGACTTCAGCTGGTTTTCTAAAGACATGGTCAGCGGGTACAGTTTTAGCCCTAAATAAACTTAAACAAACAAGACAAGGTTGAATTATACGTTTCCCAAGCAACTCTGTGGCTCACCACAGGTTGGGATGGATGCTGGTAAGCGCAGGCTGGCACCGACACTTTTCTTCAATCTCTGGTCCCTTCATGTCCATTTCTCTCGCAACAGGTGTCTAATTACAGGGGGTCAGGGTGGGGCACGCACAGCTTGTCGGAATGGCAAATAAAAAAGTAAAACCTCTGAGGAGTAAGACGTTATTGTGGTCAAGATGTGGCAGCGCATACAAATCCTCAAGTGGTGCAAATCTAGCCACCAATACTTCATCTTCTGATTCCATTTCTGTGGTATAAATATCATCTTGCGTGTATAATTTTCAAGCACCACCCTGTAGAAGACAACGCACACTAGTTGTTCGTGTGTTTTAAATCTGGACCCATCAGAACTAAGGTTTCTTTCCCACACAGAAAATAATTTTAAAAAAAAACTTTTAATGGGGGATGCTTCAAACGTAGTCATGGCCTTCGACGCCAGCTTGTAAAAGATGCTTCAAATATAAACCCAGTGGCTGAATTAAAGATAAAAGAGATTCTGTCTGATGCTTTGCCAAATGAGAGTTAATGGGGTAACATTTGATGAACTATTCTCAGATTACAAGAGCGTGTAAGGCGACTGGATGTCGCTGTAATTACAGATTCTTGTTAGCAGACACACACACACTAAAAGGAGGCTTTTTTCTGGTAGGGCTTCAGGAAAATATTTCACTCTCTATTAGAGTCTCAGAAGTTGTGATTGTTGAAGGACGCGAGTGGAATTTGCAGCCTAATGGCACATAATATACAATTAAAAAAGTCCCAATACCAGAAGCAGACAGGGTAAATGAACTGTGCCAATACTTTTACAGCTTCATACATCATCCAGTGACCAGAGTGTTTGAAAAGGGCAACACTAAGTCATCCAAGCCGTTACAACAATAAAAGCTCACAGTCAAGGACAAATTCAAAGCCAAATATTAAGAAATGTCGTTTTAAAGGGGTTCGCAGATGTTTAGAATTAGAAAATGATGTGTGATTTATTTGATTCTGAGTTTTTTTTTCCAGAGTAGAGACCTACACAAAGACAAGACTCTTAGGGATAATAAGGACTTTAAATGGCAGATATGCCACTAAATGTTTCCATTACAACCTAACACTTGAAAAAAGTTTTTTGAAGCTGTTTTCTGTTTCTCTAGAATTTACTTTTTTGATGGGGGAGAGCATCCTGCATGGGGTTTCTGGTAGTTTGTACAGGTGAGGCAAGGTGGGAGAAATTTGTTTAGTGACAGAGGAGCATTGTGGAAGGGTAGCATGAGGAAAGATGGGTGACAGAGATTTTTTTCCCTTAGACAAAGACCCCATTGACCTGGGAGGCTCCAGTCGAATGGATGCAGCCGGTTGTCAGACAGATACAGCCCTGTTCACTCATGATGCTTCCACATTTTCCCCTCACACCCTCCCACCACCATCACCATTTTTGCACCAGACCCGGCTATTCACGGACACCTAGATAAAGCTTCTGGGCAGACATCCGTTGCCGCAGCCACGACATCTCACACTTGCATGTGTGGGATCAGAGGTCAAGGTTCATGGTTGGTGCTTCTGGGGCTCAATGGTCCTCTGTGAGTCATCACACAGACCTTACAGGCCAGGTCAGCCAGGGCTGCGACCAGCTCTCCTCAGCAATGAGTGCATCATGAGGGATTGGGTTTTCACACGACCAAATCCTTCACTGACATCCTGAGGCAAAACTCCAGATTGGGAGATGATTATTTCCCTGTTGTGGCAAAAATTGCCCCCAAATTCAAACTACGCATTCTTCTGGCAGTGGGAAGGATATTTATGTAGACATGTGTAAACGTGCGTATGTGCATGCCTGTGTTAGCATATGGCAGCAGGAGTCGAGCTTGATAAATGCTTTTGTTTACAGGAAACCTCCATAACCGGCCTCATTCTTAATATAGGCTGGTCATTAGCAGCCACTTTCGTCTCTGTGGAATTTGATCTGTAGCGTGTATACCCCCTGTACACATATTAGAGCACTCAGTAAAACGTGTGAGATTGTATTCAGACTCTGGTGACAGGTTTCCAAAGCCAACCCCGTTAATCTCCACCAAAGTTCAGACTTTTTTGTTGAAAATACATTTTTAATGTTGTGTTTGTTTTTAAAAGCCGACCACTTCCACCGGCTATGCCTCTGGCAGTTCAACAGCTGGTTTTCTGGGGCAAACATAGGCCATGTCAAAGACACCAGCATGTAAATCAGAGGTGATATGTTGATGCAAAATGCTGAGGAATCTCAACACAAAACACAACTACCACATATAGTCACTATTTTTGTCATTAAAAAATGAATTATCCTTTAGTATGTTTTTAATTGTTCCAAATGGAGCGGTTTTGTTTCAAAGTTTTAATCTTTTGGGCAAAACTCTGGAGTTTGGTATAGAAAAATCTCATCAGAATCACAGCTGCTTAAACCAAATTGTACTTTGCTGAGCATTTATATTTAATAGTCACATTAAGACAGCCCTTTTCACAACCCATTTTTTAAACTTGACTCAAAACTCATTTTTGTAGCCAAGCATGTGGTGAAACATGAGATTTTGCTTTTATTTTACATTCACGTTCTTAATTACATTTTACCTTCAAGTTTTCCTCGAATCTGTTTTTTATGCACTTATTTATTGCATTTGTATCTTTTATCATGTTTAGCTTTCAAAGGTACAGCACTTTGTTTAATTTTTAATTGTGTTAAAGCCCTTCATAAATAAAGATGATGATGTAATTTGACTTGGATCATAAAACGTCCTTTAATGTTAGATGTTGTGGAACAAGTTAACATACATGAGATGGAAGGTGCTGTTCCAGCTTAAAAACTGAGACAAAAGAGGTATTGTGTATCTGACAAAATCTAAAGAAACATTAACAAATAAAAAAGTATATAAAATATTTAACAGTAAACTAACAGTAAAACAGTAATATTGATGTGTTTTGAAATGCTGTAAATGTCTTTATAAACCTAAAACTTATAAGGTTTTACCCAAGTTTTTGTAAGAACACTGGAAATAGGAAATCTTAGGAAATCTAAGAATTGTATTAAAAAATTTGGAAAAAAGCCAATAATTTCGATATTTCCACCCTTAAGTAGGGAAAAATCTGTCTGGATAATGCAAAAACCCCTTATCTTAATTCATATAAAGAAGAAGTAGTAAGTATTATATTATGTCATGATCATAAATTTTCTGCATCACCATGACAGCAACAAAAAATGCGGAGGGGAGTGGTGGTTAACCAATTGACAAGTGAGATTACATTGATATCTTGCAGGTTTGAGTGGGGGAGTTAAAACAAAAGTTTAAACCTGGTGTTAAAATTTGCATTAAAGATCATTTAAATTATTAGATTGATGCATATTTTAATGGAAACTCCTACAACAAGATTATAAAAATTCTTTTACAAAATTGGACCTCAAGGAGTCAAGAGAAATGGTGTATTTTCACTCTTTATTCAACAATTAATCAAGACTAATGCAGTGACCCGTGCATACAATACACAACCATACGGGTCAGTAACACGCCTGCTTGAGTCCATTTGTCAGAGATGACCAGAAAACGAGGAAGCAAAGGAGAATTCCTGAAAGAAGACCTCTGAATGAGACCATATCTGTTTAACTGCCATGGAAAAAGAAGCCTTTCATTAGCCGGCAGCAAGATTCCTCTGATGTGTTGGTGCAGCCTGCTGCAACAGCTCAGTCAGGAGAAGAAAGTCCAGTGAAGCCATGTGTTCTCTTTCAGTTTACTGTGTTTTTATTAGGCATCCTGTAGCACAGGCAGCCTTTTGAAAGGCGGTCTTTATAGGAGCTTTCCTGTTTATGCTTAGGGGTGGGAGGTCAGCACTCGCAGCTCTGTGCCGAGTATGGTCAATCCCTGTGCATAGGAAAACTTTGGGAATATATGAAGGAGTTTGTGTGCATCAGCTAGTTGATGGAAGGGGTTTGAAGTGATGCGGTTGCCCGCAGTGCGCCTTCATAAAACAGTCCAGGGCTTTTTCGGCTGCAACACATAACCTGACATTGTCTGCTTTTTTTCATTATGACTATTTGTGCATGAATGCTCAGCCAACAAGTTTGTCAGCGCAAGCAGCAAACACATGAACCCAGTCCACATAAATCTTCACTGTGAGCGTAAATATTTGCATTTTTGTGAATGCTACTACAAAAAAAACCAAAAAACTGCTGGGTTCAAACTAAACAACAATGAACAGTAGTCAGAAATGAAGGCACTTGAATGTTTTGCTGAAATTATTCAAAAATCAGCAACTTACCCGAGGACCTCTCTTGCCTGGCAAACCTGGCTTCCCTAGGGGTCCTGGCAGTCCCTGGAGAGAGATTATGCAGCCAGTGATGCAAGCTAAATAACCACACAAATGATCTTTCTTAAAACCCAAACAATCTTCAAGTCATATCAGCCGAAACCATCAGGTCATTTAGATTCCTCGCTCTGTGTTTACAGTGAACCCCTCACACCACATCTGCCTGGTTCACTAGGTAAAAGAGGGACTCCCTTTCCTTCTGAAGTAATTCCGTCTGATGGTGATGGGAGCTCAGGCTTATCCATCAAAAAAGATATATGCCTTGGCGACAGGAAACTGCAAGAACACTGGAAATAACTGGTCATTTCCTGCACCAGTCAATGCCCCTGTGTGTTTTCTATCAGGCTGGTGCTCATTTGTTTTCATTTAATTAGAAAACGGGGGTTGCAAAAAAATAAATAAACCAAAAGACAACTTAATATTTGTGGCTCTGTGTCTACCTAGTTAGAATTCCCAAAATGCCTTGTACACTCAAAATGTTATTAATAAATCTTTATTTAGCTGTCAAATTGAGATCTCTGATTCCAGAAACAAAAGAATGTGTTCAAAACCACAACAACTTGGCTAAAAAATGTAAGCAAAATCTACAACTAAAGGCTACTGTGATCATAGCTGCTTCCTTTTTTTGCTAGTTCTGTCTGGGATCTGGTTTATATCCTTGTGGAAATTGTAATTGCTCCATTGTGCTATCCTTGGCAGTTGCCTCCCTGGTTGAGGCCACCGCAATTGTTGCAGGTGGCGTGCTCTATAGAGGTCCATAGACCTGTTAACTGCATCAGCATTCACCTTGGCCTATTTTCACACTTCTACCCACTGCTAAGACCTTCTTTCTTGGCTCATGTTTGCATTCTATTTACCATTTTTGGGGGTTGAACTAACAAAAAAGTCACCCTCTGAAGTCAACAGGCTGAGGAGCTGTTGTTTTTTATAAGTTAATTTGTCCATGGCTTCATTGTGATGGATTATTGCAATAATAAAAGAAGCAATTTATAGATAAAGTTATAGTTACAGTCCTTCAGTCCTGCTTCAAAAGCCCTTATTTGCTTAGTTTTATTTTTATTTCTAAAAGCATTTCAAAACTACTTCCGCTGGTTTGCATAATTTCCCCATACATAAAGTCAGGTTTTATCAGCCATACATCAAAATATTTGATCCAAATTACTTCCAGATATGCAGTGGAATTGAACCCAGAGGGACTCGAGTTATAGACAGCAGTTAATTGCTTCGTGTCTGTGTGTGAACTGGGTGTTTTGGCAGCAAGAGTCCAAGTTTTGCACAATTGAAGCATGAGTTACTGTTACGAACTGAAGTGTTGATTACACTTTAGCTGTCACTGCTGTACAATCTTGGGGCAGAGATGGGCCTATCTAATGCTTTATGTACTGATCAGTAAGGTAATCCCCATTTCTTTACTTAAGTACACACTCTTTGTCTTTTATTTTTAAAAGAAATAGAAATGTACCACTTTTCTGCTTAGGAGATTTGTACCACATCATGATGGCTTTTACTTGACAATTTTGAGCTTACAGTTCTGAAACAGCACGAGAAGGAGTCTGTGTATCCTTAATTCTCTGCTTTGGGAGTTCTGTCATTTCCTCTTCCTTTTTTCCAATCCAAAGCTCTCATAAGAACTACAATACAACCACTGGAAGACTAATTGCCAGTGTTTCATTGATAACAACTCAGTCAACCATTGATAACAACTTATGTAGATCAAAACTCATTGTTCTCTTCAATTTCAAACACTTGGTTCAGTTGAAAGCAGCTAAGTGGACAGTAGTGGTGAGACAAAGCCCGGATGATGAAATTGGAAAAATAAAAATATCAAATTATTGTTCTGGTTTTAAGACCCAAACTTAAGTCATTGCTTTACCTTTGCACCTGCGTTAGGAGACGAAATGTTAACTGACTGGATTGACCCCTGACCTTGTTTAGCAAAGGGGCCAGGTAACCTCAACTAATACTCTCCAACAGAGGAATCTGGTGAAGAGACGGCAAGGCGTCAGACTTGACACGTCACTCCCAGTCTGGAGGGTTGAATGAACTGGGGAAGGAGGAAAGATGGGAGGAACAGAAGGACTACTATCCATTGAAGGAAAAGAGGCGATAACTTTGACTTGTTTACTTTTGAAGTTCCTCCTTTCTGGCTTCATTCATTTGTATTTGAATTCCATTTGACATTGGCAAGAAAGACCAGTACAGATTGGTATTCCCCACTGTGTCCTTTGCTTCATTTTAACATTAATCAACAAGTGCAAGGAAAAAATATTGCCGTTCAGATGCTTCTGTAGCTTTTCAAAATCAACAGTTTCAATGACCTTTCAAGACTTCTTACCGGTGGGCCTCTTTCTCCTTTCAGTCCCTTAGGTCCCCTAGGTCCTGCCAGCATTGGATACAGCGTAGGTGGCACCTCCCAGCTAAAAAAGCCATCAGTGGCAGGTGGAGTGACTGTGTTGAATGAAGTCTTGGTAGGTCGTTGACTGACTCCAGGTTTGGTGGCTTTGGGTTGCTTAGTTGCATTGGTAGATTGTTTGGAGACAGGCTTTGAGGTTTTAGCAGTGGTAGTTTTGGAGACTGTAGATTTCGTGGGGTTAACTTTGGATAATGCTGGTGAAGGAGTGACAACGTTGACAGAATTCATTTTGGGTTTGGAAGTTTTGGGTTTGGGCGTTTTGGGTTTGGAAGTTGTGGCTTTGGGCGATGGGGGTTTAGGCTTGGAAGAGGTTTTCTTTCCTGTTGTGAGTTCAGGTTTCTTGGTGACAGGAGCTTGATCAAGTAAGACAGAATTAAGTTTTGTCTTTAGGGGTTTCTTGTTGGTAGGAACAGTGAGTTTCTTGGTGTTGGTGGGAACAGTAGGTTTCTTGTTGCTGTCCGTTACTGTGTTTGTCTTTTTGGAAGAGTTCTTAGAAGTGGGCTTTGGAGGTGTAGATTTAGGGGACTTTTGCTTTTGAACTTTAGATGCTGTGGGTTTGGGGGCTGGTGGTTTTGTTAGTGTGGCTGTTGTACGTAATGGCACTGTTACAGTTACAGTCTTGATACTGGGAGATGGGGCAACCAAACCAAGCTGAGCTGTGACCGGCATCACTGTTATAGACTGGGGAGTGGAGACAATCCCATGATTTGGCTTTTTTGCTTGTGAGGGGGGCACATATCTAACAGCTGAGGCAGCAGCAGCAACGCTCTTGGCAAGGCTAAACCCTGTGGGCTTCCTGGCAGTCTGTAAAGCACTGCGCCTGGGGGTTGCAGCAGTAGCTGAGATGTTTGTCCTTCTTGGTAGTATAGGCAGCAAAGGGGAAAGGTTAGGCCTGTATGTGTCAGCTTCCCTGCACTGTTTCTTAATGTACCTGCAGTAATTGTGAGCTGCCTGTGCAGAAGGTACCAGGTCAAACTGGCAAATGGCTCCTTCAAAATATGCTGATCCCTGCTGCTGCTGGCTTGTCCGCCCAAGCAGAAAGGAGCCCTCAAGCTGTGAAGCGAGTCCTTCCTCACCATCCCACCCAAAGTCCGCCTGAATACTCTGCTCTCCGCAGGAGGCATATAGAGTCACTTTCTGTCCTTTAATTCCCAAAGCCAGTTGGTGCCACTGGCCATCATGGGGCTCATACTGCAGAGCCACTGATGTATTTGGTCCTGTGTGTAGGACAAGACTGCCCGGTACCAGCTGCAGGCCAAGAAGGAGCTTTTTGTTGCTCGAAAGCAGAGTGAAGAGGAAAGCATTGTTCACTCGGTGTGACCGTACGCTCAGGACCAGTGCCAACTTGGGCCAGACCCCCACTGGAATGACTGAGCGCAGTGGAGCCTCGATATGCGCCTGCTGATTAAGGATGACCCCAGATTTAAATGGAATGACCCCTGCTGGCGCAGAGCGTGATGGCTTCTCTCCTTTAAGCCCCAATTTTTGGAGGATGTCCACATCTGAGAGAGAAAGAGAAATGCAGTTAGTTATGCAAATGATTCAAAATGGCAGTTTACAAAGTTTTCGTACTCCTTTAACTGTCTGTAAAGAACATTAAATCTACATTTTCACTGTCAAAATTAAAAAACCTAATTAATGCTGTCAAACAAGGAAATAACACTACTATGAAGTCGACTCATTTTCAAGAACGTAACTGTAACAAATAATTATTGCATCAAAAAACAAAATACTAGTGCTCAAGAATGAATTGTTAAAAAAAACAGAACAAAAATTAGGAAGAAAGAAGGTCTTTATTTCATTTCTTTATTTGCTTGTTTTTACTGAGTTCTAGCTTGGATTTGGAAATGATTTATTTCAAGCAATCAGGCACGAATAACACATATGTAACACAATCAACAGAGGTTTACATCCATAAAAAACATGTCAAACATAGGGAACTTGGCGTCAAATGATAGATTGCTTGAAAGGGAGTGGGAGGAAGCGAACTTATATAATCCCACCCCAACTCGACCACACCATTTACTTTACATTTGTTATCAACATCCGGTTTGTAACTTACGATCAGATTTTAATAGTATACCAACATTGATTTAGGTCATTAAGCATCCTTAAGTAACAATGAATTACATTGCTATGTATGTAGATAAAACACTATTTTAAATGTATTAGTAGCTTATGCAGAAAAAAAAGAATTAGTGATGTAAGCTTCAAACATCCACTCATGTATATTATTTCTTATGAGAAAAACTCAGTAATATAGAGCAAATTTCCAACCTCTGAAAAAAAATCATTTACATAAGTCAGTATAAAAATAAAAAATACATGCAGATTATTTTCATCAGAAAAGTCATTTAAGTCTTAAATCAGGAATAAAAATAAAAAACATGTACAGATTATTTTCATTAGAGGATCCTTAGTCATGAATCACACTTTAGGGAACCAAGTCAAGTGATTGATTAGATCCTTTGTCCAAGACTGTATTCCTTCTTCTGCTGCCTGATTAACAGTCATTGCTCTGGTTTGAACAGAGTTTATAAAGTTATCCTCGTTGTTATGACTTCAGACTGTGTCAGGTCCATTATCCTGAAGGATTTCAACTGATATCACAACAAGTAAGTTGAGCTCGAGGTGTCTGCAGGGCAGAAATCGCGGCTGAAAATTATATTTGACTCTTATTTCGCATCAATTAGAGGCTCAGAAGTCCGTGACCACACACTTCTCAGAGTCTTTCATGCTGGTTATTACAATCTTAGACAGGTACGGTGGACCCAGTGGTTTAACGTAGATCCTGGAATTCAGCACCAGGTGCTCTGGATCTGCTTTTTCCACTTTAGAAACCTGGTGTGCTTTGCTAGTTCAGCATTATATTTGGAGAGATGGTCATTAAGATAAACAAAAGATCCTTTCAGGTGTTTTCTTTGCTTCATTAGAGCTGTCTTGAGATTTTGATTCACAAACCTGATGAGGATCGCTGGTTTATCAGACTCCTTTCTCCTGGGAAGCAGGTGGCAGATCTCTAAAGTATTAAGATCAAAGGAAATCCCTTTAGAAGTGAGAAATGATCCATCTTGACTCTCCATGGTCTTGGCTGTGGCCACTGGAGCTTCTGTGTTAACATTAGCTGCGACAGGCCATGCCCGGGATTTGAGATGAAATCCCGTGAGAATTATATCATTCATTCTTACTTGCTGATCCAAGTCATTCATTTTTCTATCCAGGAGGTCAATCCGATTATCCCTTTGATCATTTCTTGATCTTTTTCGTCGGAAATCTTCTGTAAGTTGCATCAGAGGTGTTAGCTTAGCATCTTGCATCTAATTCCAAAAGTGAAATTAGCTTAGCTTTGATGTCAGCAAGCGGAATTCTGAGCTCTGTAAAGTCCGATTTTTCTTGGTTTTTATTCTGTGCCATTTTCAGTTCTCTATATTGCAGAATTACTGCTTCTTTTTGCAGTAATTATGTGATAATTCAAGATTAAAGTCGCTTATATCAGGAGAGCTGTAGACACGTCCTCTCGAACGGAAGCAGAACTTTTTCAAATAATGTGTCGGTATGAGGACACATCCCATTCGCTATATCTGAACAGAGGCTGACAAACAAAATAATGTGGATGGATGGAGAGGAAGGAAGGTCCTGACTCGCTTTAGTTGTCTTTCAAAGGGTGAAGATTTGCCAGTGCTTTAAGAAACAAAGACTGTTGGTGATGACAGAAGGGAGTCAAACCCAAAGCATTCAAACAGGGTCTCACCTCTGAACCGCCAAGTAGAGGCAATAGAAATATGAAATGCTAAATATTTTTCTTCAGCTGAATGACTTCATGTGCCGTCAGAGGCACCCCATTATTTCACGCCAGTTCAGACATGTGCATGCTTCCTGGACAAGAAAATGGACTTTTAAATATACTGCCAAATTTTGCATATATAGAAATGCTTGATCATGAGAAGGAGGGTTTATGGGCAGGGATGTCCAGGGTCTGTCTAGTTTAGTTTAGCAATTAGCTATTGTTTATAGTTTATGACAGATTCTATGTTTTTGTACAATTATTGGTGTGAAACCAGTAAAGACAACTGTTGTGATATTGGGCTCTATAAAAGAAAATGAATTGAATTGAGCTTCAAACAAGTACACTACATTTCTCATGTTCCATCACTAAAAAAGAGTCATCTTAATCCTTATTGGTTTCATGGTATTATTGGTTTAGAAGTTTAGAAAGAATGATTTTGGGGGGGATTTTTGCTGAATCTGCTTCCTTCAAACACTTAGTCCTATGTTTAAAACATGACTACCTGCTAAATATGAAGGTTAGTAAGCTGATTAAGGAAAATAACTCTATTCAACTTAGTTTTTTTTTTTAAAACCATTCTAGGGCTGCACGGTGGTGCAGTGGTTAGCCTCACAGCGAGAAGGCCCTGGTTTGAAACCGTTCAAGGACCTGTCTTTGTGGAGTTTGCATGTTCTCCCCATGCATGTGTGGGTTTTCTCCAGGCACTCCGGCTTCGTTCCACAGTCCAAAAACATGCTTCATAGGATGATTGTTTACTCCGACGTGTCCCCAAGTGTGCATATGTGAATATGTGAGGGAGTGATTGTGTGCCCTGTGACGGACCGGCGACCTTTCCAGGTTGTATTGCCTTCTCCCAACAGTAGTTGGGACATGTTCCAGGCATCCCAGTGACACAAAAATTAATATAGCAGGTCAGGAAAATAAACAAGTGAAAACCATATTACAGTAAATCAAAACTTGTAATTAAAAAAGTAGATTGTTTCACAAATTGCACCATTTTGACTATTCAGAGAAGGCCAGAACCTGATTCCCAGCCTTTGGGTCAGGTTTCACGCTCAGTGCTCAGCACTTCAGTCTCAGTTATCCCAGCTCTCATCCTCTCAGTGACCTGTCACCTATAGGCCCCTCACCATCTATATTGTCTCTGGACTGGCTCTGACCTGCAGTGACTCCCGCTGGTCTAATGAGGACACGGGGTTAGAAAGAAAAAGAGAGATGGAATGTCCTAATATTTATTTGCAGCATTTAAACAGTAGAGGCTTTCAATGAAAAAATGCTTGTTTCCTCGTTGCATAAAAGGGATCCACACTGTTGGAGATGTAAATAGATAATTGAATGGACAGTTTAAAAAAAAGTGAGAGTAATTGCTTCCTCTTGAAACATTGTTTTGACTTCATCATAAAATACAGTGTCATTTCAGAACTTTTTTGTATTAATTGTGCCAAAACAGAACTATTTCTATACTAAAATTAAGCAGAAAAGCCCTAAAAAAAAGTAGTCTAAACAACAACTTCTCATTTATATGCCCCTAGTTCTGTATGTACTTTCCATGCACCGTATAAGCCTGAAAGTGTGCATCTTGCCTCAATGCATCAGGGCTTCATAAAACAAAAACAGAGCTCACACTTAGAGTTTTCAATACTCATGAAAAAGGGATTCTTCTCTGTGTGGTCTTTTCTGAGAAAGGGGCATACATTACATGTAGTTACGCACATACATAGGCCGTCTTTATTCATACATCTTGTACTATTACTGGGGCATACTGTATATCAGCTTGTGGTTTTACAGCCTGTCTCTGGACAGATGTGTGGCAAACACATGGCTGCTGTTCATAGCTCTATGACGAGTCACTGAGGGAGGGCCAGCACAAAGTCCAGGACTCCTCGCTCTGTAATTATGGGACAGGATGAAGTCAGAGATTCACACTTTGGTGATACATCTTCAATTGGTTATGACTAGTATGACAAGTTCATGCTGAGATTTCATTTTTCCCATACAAGAAGGTTTGGAATCCAAAAGTTGAAAGTAATTTTATGGAAGTGACACGTGACAATTCAATTTATATTTAAAAAAGGCGCCAGTGACTGCTCCAGTAGTCGTACAATACATGTCACTGCATGTCACACTGTGTATGTCTATGCATGTGTGTTTTCTATTCTATTCTATTCTATTCTATTCTATTCTATTCTATTCTATTCTATTCTATTCTATTCTATTCTATTCCATTCTATTCTATAATGTGATGCAATTCATTCAAAAAACACATTTTAGTGGATAAGAAAGGAAGCTTTTGACGTACAGTGAATATGAATACCTGCAGGTGTTTGCTACAAAGAAATATTATTTTCTGTACACGTGCTAAGCTTTAAGTGTGAATCATTGCAGGACTATCACAAATGAGGTTGGAATGCCCACTTTTCCAATTGATGTTTCTCAAGATACAATACGTAATTCATGCATCCATTGAACATATGTTCAAGTCACCCTTACCCGTTACCCAAATTTAAATGTTCCTTAGTTGAAACTCTGAGCTCTTCCATCCCCTGAGGGTTGAGTGATCTTCTGTTACAGGAGTTTGGGAAACATTTGATGTTTACTCCATCCCATAATGCTGTATGTCAATCAAGGGGTACTGGATTCATATCTAGACGCTTTGGTATGAACCAGCTTGTGGATTGGAAGGAACAAGTTTGGGACAGATACTTTACACCTAATTGGAAACCATCATTCTGGATTAATAAAATGCACAAGATAAAAAAGGAAGGGATTGTATCTCACATTTTTATGGTGTTTAGGAGCATAAAGTATGCTGGTTCATGCACATACATGTATGGTTTGTTAGTAAAGGTTTTCAGTCATCCATGTGGAGTTATCTTGGAGCTTATTCAGGTCCACTGGACTTTTTCCAGTAAACTTGAAAAGTTTTATTCCTCAACCAAAGAACTTTTTACGTCTAAATTATACTTGTTAACTTTATAACCATCTGAGAGCTATAAAGCTAGCCTCCTTACCAACCTTAATGCAGACTAAGAGGTTCTTTGGATAAGGAACAAAATGTTTAAACTCTCCATGACGTCCAACTGACGTGACTAAGCTCCCAGAGAGAACATCCATTTGTTTTTGCATGACATCAGTTAACGAAGGAAATCTTTATGATCAAAATGATGTGCCAAAAAGGTCCCAGTGTATCTTTCAAAGCTTCTCGATTCAAGTTAAATTAAATTATGAATGGCGCTTGATTGGCAATAAGGGTTGTGTGAAGGCAATGTACGCCCGTTTGAATGCATTTGGAAGTATTATGGTTTGTTTACTCTAATAAATATGCAAAAAAAAAAAAAAAGTGACAGTTCTGGCCTTCACTACTTGCTAATTTAATTGGATATGGGGATTTCAGATTTTGATAGATTGCTGGAAGAGACGAAGGATGAATGGGTTTTAAGGTTGGGCACCCTTACAGCGGACTTTTTTGCAGGTTTTTATCATTTTAAACAAACTGTTCAAAACCAAACAAATATTTATTAGTGTTTAGTGTCAGGAAAAGTAAGAGGGTTCTTTAAAAAGAATGGCAACTGGTCAGTAATGGTCATTAATAAAGCGACAAACACTGTTGGAGCCCCAGAATCTGTTTGTGATTTTAACTTTTCTCTCTGCTGAGCTCCCGTGAACGTTACAAACGGCATTTTCACTTGTTAACCTGGTTTTCTCTTTTGTTTAATCCTCTGTAACCTGAGAGAAGCAGCAATTTACATTTATCTGCACAATTTTGCACTGTTTGTCCTTTACCCCTTGGATGTGATTCCATAAATCTCAATTGTCTCTTGAGAGTCATTTAGTTTAAGAAAAGTTTGTCTGACAGATTTGTCCCGGCAGACAAATAGCTGAAGTGGCCCATGAATGTTCGGATTGTAAAGTCTAGAATCTGATCATCATTCAATTTATCATGTTAAAAATGGGATGTCATGGCAACCACTCCTCTCAACAGTTAGTTTACATGCTTGAGCTAAAGAGAAAAAGTAATGAAGTAGCATTTTTTGTGCTTTTTTTCCATATAAATTTAAAAAGAGAAACTGAAAGACAAGAGGAAGTTTAAAAATGATGAATTCTTACCTTCAGAGTGTACTTGTGCAAGTCCTAGGTAACAAGTACAATATAAAAGTGTGCAGAGCAATAGGGCTCTCCTGTAGGAAAAACAAAGAAAAGTGTTAAAATGACAGACAATGTATGTTTTTTTCTGTTCTGATAAAGCAACAAACTGTAAAAAAATGTTTACAGGCTTAAACTAAACCTTATTAACATCTATTAATTGAACATTTCCAAAATAATAGGCTTGCGTAAGTCTTGAGTGGTCATTTTAACTAACAAATAGTTTGAACTTTGGCTGAAATTCAAGAAAAAGAATCTGTTTTATCTGGGGCTGTTCAAACAATTTGTTTATCTGCTTTTTTATACACAGAAAAAAAAAAAAGAAACTCGCCTTGAAATCGTTAAAATTACACCCAACTGTGCATACAAGCCAAACACTTTGTAGTTAAACTCCTGACAAGAACAAACAAATGGGGGCTGGATTCTGCAAAAGCACGTAAAGCCCCTCTGGAACCCCCAACATGCCTGCAAAGTTGTGCCACACATAACCGGCAACTCTCCATCCAACAGCAAGAAAAGCACAAACACAGAAAGAAACCGGATGGAAAAAAAAACATCCAGGTATGCAGCAGATCTTAAAGAGACTGGCCTGCTATGCAGATTTAGAACCCAGCAGGGGACCGAGATCTGGTGACAGGCAGTGGAACCACTGTTTACTGCTGTAGGTCATCCAGACGCGCATGGTCACACACGTTGGAGGAGGAAATGTGTATAACAGCTGGGTCTTAAAGGCCACAGAAGCAGACAGTTTTCCATATAAATGCAGCCAAAAGGCCACTTTTGTGAGGAGACCTGTATATTTACCTGAATTAGGCTCAACAATAGGGCGCCTGTCTCTGTGGAAGTGATTCAACAAAGAGCCTCCGCCTTCAAATGATCATGATTCTGTGAAAGCAACACACAGTATATTTGTGTAGTCTGGCCCTGCTGCTTTTCCAACTCCAAGATGCTAATAAAGCTTCATCACAGTCATCGGCACACACAGCTGGCTGTGGTTACACAGGATGTGTGGCTGTGCGTAGCTGCATGCACAGATCTCCCAGACTCCAAGCTGATTACAGTCTGATTCAGTGTCTTATCGGCAGCGGGGGGAGATCCGAACCCCTAAAATGAGTCATGAATGTAGCAATTTTTTTTTGCTGCAGTAAACTGACTCGTTCTGCTCCTCGGGCTGTTTACATCTGCGGAAACTCGAGCAAGTTTCCTGGGTAACGGCACAGTTTTCTTTGGCTTTTCACATTAAAAGGTCACAGTAGCTTATTTAGATTTTCACAGTGGCGTAGTTGAGGCGCGCCTGACAGATTGGGTATCTTCTTCCTTTTTTTTAAGCGAGAGGAAGGCCGTTCACGACTAAGCTGAATGGACAGTAACAGTTCCTCCTCAAAAAGTCACCCTTTGACCCTCATTTTTCATCTCTAATCTCTGCTTTACTAAATATTGTTACTGTCAGCTGCATAGGGATCCCCTATCAAACACAGTATAATATTTATATCACTGATCTGCAAAGACAGGTGGCCTTCTCACATCATCTGCTCTGTCTGTTATAAACAAACGTTTTACTTTGTACTGATATCATATGGCTCATTACCAAGAGCACATATCACAAATTGGGAAGTTTAGTTAAAAAAAACTTGCAGTACAGATAAGAAAAATGGCCTTAGTCATACATAAAAAAGTTTTAATTTCCAGACTAGACTGTGACAAACTAGACATAAAGGGCGACGCCTAGTGGTTGTAAGGTGAATGGCCCCTGCCTGCAACTCTACAGGTAGAGCTGAACAATCCGTCAAATCGGACTTCAGCAATGCAGAAGCTGCACGTTTGGGACTAATGGTTTGTGCATCAAAATGTCGAAAAGTCATCCTTTGTTTTCTGTATGAATACTCAGCTTGCTGGCACATGAAGGACGTTGATTCAGACTCTGGATCTCTAAAGTCTGTAACTATTATTGTCATTTTTTAAAATAATCTTCTGAAATTCCCACTTTCTGGCAAAAGCAATTAGATAAACAGACATGCATGACGATTTTCACTGAGTTGCATCATAGAATGAATGAACCCCTGCCTTGCAGATCATGCAAGGATGCAGCACTGACTCCGGATCCGTGCAAACTCTCATGTCAAACAGCTGCAGATCCATAAAAACAACTTCAACATGTGTTGTCTTGAATTAAAATCTTAAGTGAAGTCGTTTGTGTCCGCTTTAAACAGCACTTTTTCATCGAGGCACACATCCTCTGTTAATGAGGATGCGTAAAAGCTGCTGCGTAAAAGTGGAAAAACTGGACAGCGTCCCAACAAAATCTGTCAAACAAGTAATAGACGCTAATGGGGACGTCGTGAAACTTTATGGGTCCAAATAAAAGCCACGATCCTTTGGTTTTGGAGTCAGTTTAGTAAACACTGCAACAAAATCCATTAAGGTACATCTCACTAAACTATCCCAATTTGGATAATTCACGAGCAATAGAAGCACATATTTATGTGCAACATTTTTCAGATAAAACTGTTCAAACTGGATAATTTAAAAACACTAAATGTTCAGAAATGATCAAAAAGAAAACCCAGAGTGTGAGTGGTCCCTCCTGCACTGAGCTGGAGTACAGCCAGCCGGCACAGCGCAGGTAAGCACATGGAGGCATCAACTCCAAATCTTCCACCCAAACCAAGCATTCATCAAGACATGTCACTTACTTTGTGCCTAAACGAGAGGTTCTGCAATCTCTCCTTCGGGTGCCTAAATTCATTTGTATTCATTTGTCCTGGCAGTCAAAGACCTGATCCGTTAATCACAGCGTGACTCCTTTGGAAGCAGAGGCGAAGACGAGCGTCCCCGTTTTACGCATTTGACAACCTTCCGATGAAGTTCCCGAGGGGAAAAGTCATGTTGAGCAGCCTGTCAAGCCCGACATAAATTCCTTCTCGGCGGCTGGTGTGACAGAGTCTCCCTGCGCGACCGAAACCTGAATATTCCCTGGCGTTTCATTCATCAATGCCGATCCAGATTGAAGGACGCGCAGCCCGGAGCGAAAGCTGGGTTCTTGGCGGAGTCAGGAGCGCTGGACTCATCCCTTTCCTTTTTAAATAGGTTTTCTGCGGGTAAAGCCGTGGTGGCTGCAGCGCGCAGCCAGGTGTCAGGTTACAAGCCCAGCGGTTGTGTGGAGCAACTGCACGCCCTCTCCAGGGGGTGGCCATATGGCTCAGACTCTACATAAAAGAGAACGATGCTATGTGTTTAACAGGCAGATTGTGTTTGCAAAATGCCAAACATCAATCAATCAATCAATCAATCTTTATTTGTATAGCACTTTTCATATAAAACATAACACAAAGTGCTTTACACAAAATAAAAATAAATAAAACAAAATAATGATACTAAATAAGCAAATAAAAACAAACAATAATATAAAAATAAGCATAAATTAACATAAAGTCCCCTCCCTCAGATCTGTACACAACCCCCACCCCTTTCAGTCCTCCTACCCCCTAACTGATGGAGATTGGCAATGAGAAACAGGCTGAGCATGACAGTTTGTTTTTAGAAACGCAAATAGTTGGGACCTCTCTCTCCGTGAGTAGCGGCACAGCCAACCAAATGCAGCGACACAAGCAGGGACCCGCCTCACCACAGCTAGGGAGCGATGCAGTTCCCCATCCAGAGCCGCCGCAGCTGAACGGCAGCCGACCCACAGAGAGAGAGAACCCAACTGAGGAAGCACTGGAAACAAAATAAAATTAAATTAAAAACTAAACATTGCTAAAAGCTAAAAAACCAACAATAAAACATTATAATGAGGAATTTAAAATAAATTAATAGTTTATTGTACATTGATAAAACATTATAAAATAGATAAATAGGTAAAAGATACAAAGTAAAAATTATATGAAAGCCAGGTTAAAAAGGTGGGTCTTGAGCCTTTTCTTAAAAACATCTATGCTCTCTGCAGCTCTTAGATCCTCTGGCAGACCGTTCCACAAACGAGGGCCATAATACTGAAAGGATGCCTCTCCATAAGTTTTGGTTTTTACTGCTGGAATGGTTAGAAGACGAGTGCCAGAGGATCTCAGGGTCCGCGAGGGTTCATATTTAACTAAAAGGTCAGACAGATAAGAAGGCGCAAGACCGTTGAGACATTTAAAAACCATTAAAAGTATCTTAAAATCAATCCTGAAGCTGATGGGGAGCCAATGCAGGGATTTTAAAATTGGAGTGATATGGGCCTGTCGCCTGGTCTTAGTAAGAAGTCTTGCAGCAGAATTTTGGAGAAGCTGAAGATTCTTAAGGTTAGTCTTTGGAAGACCGGCAAGCAGGGCATTACAATAATCAATTCTACTTGTGATAAAAGCATGCATCAGCATCTCCATGTTAGCGAGAGAGAGTAGTGGGCGGACTCTAGCCAAGTTTCTAAGATGATAAAAACACGTTTTAACCACATGTTTAATATGTGGGATGAAAGTTAGCTTAGAGTCAAAAATAACGCCAAGGTTTCTTACCGTTTCTGAATAATCTAATGAAAGTTCTTTTAACTTCAAAAACTGTTTCTCTCTCTTAGCTTCAGGACCAATAATTAAAATTTCAGTTTTCTCCTGGTTGAGCTGCAGAAAATTATTTGCCATCCATGATTTTACCTCTAAAATACAGTTAAAAAGTGCTTCTATTGGCCCTGTGTCATCAGGAGACATAGCTATGTACAGCTGGGTATCATCAGCATAGCTATGAAAGCTGATGTTGTGCCTCCTGATGACATTCCCTAGAGGAAGCATATAGATGTTAAAAAGTAAGGGGCCAAGTATGGAGCCTTGAGGCACACCACATTTAATTTTGTGGATCCTAGAAAAGTAAGTATCCATATTTACCATAAAGTATCTCTCCGTGAGATAGGATTTAAACCACTTGAGAACCGTCCCTGATATGCCAAGACTTTTGAGTCTGTTCAACAGGATCAGGTGATCAACAGTATCAAAAGCAGCACTTAGATCTAGTAGGACTAATACTGAGATCTGACCTGAATCCAAGGCACACCTGATGTCATTAACTATCTTTAACAGGGCTGTCTCAGTACTGTGGTTTGTTCTAAATCCAGACTGGTTTGTCTCAAAGATGTTGTTTTGTACGAGAAACTCATTCAGTTGAATAAAAACAAGTTTTTCTAAAACCTTGCTTAAAAATGGTAAGTTAGACACTGGTCTGTAGTTATTAAAAACTGAGGGGTCTAAGTTATTTTTCTTAAGTAGTGGTTTTACAACGGCAGTTTTAAAGGCAGCTGGGAAAATTCCCGTCTGAAGAGAGTAGTTCATTATATCTAAAATCTCACTCTCAAAAGACCCATAAAATGTTTTAAAAAGGGATGTGGGGATGGGATCTAGAAAGCAGGTTGTTGGGTTAACTTGGGAGAAAACTCGACCAAGTGTTGCTGCTTCAACCAGGTCAAAACTGTCCAGTGCTTCCCCGTGTAATATCAAGCCATCATTTTCAATAAAAAGGCTTTTTTGTTCATTTAAGATACTGGATCTGACAGAATCTATTTTGCTCCTGAAGTGGTCAACAAACTCTTCACACAATGACATGGTAGCTGGCATTGTGTTTGTATTTAGGTCAGGGTTGATCAAAGATTCAATTGTGGAGAAGAGGACTCTGGGATTGTTTTTATTCTCAGAGATGATCTTTGCAAAGTATGCGTTCCTGGTTTGTTTCACGGATTGATTATATAGTTTCAGTTGATTTTGGTATAATTGGTAGTTTATTTCAAGTTTCTGTTTTCTCCAACGTCTTTCAGCGGATCTACATTGTCTCTTCAATTGTTTAATTCCTTCAGTTCTCCATGGGGGTGTGGGTTTAATTCTTATCTTTTTAGGCTTAAGTGGAGCAACTGAATCAAGACTGGATTTTAATTTGCTGTTAAAACTTTCTACGATTAGGTCACAGGGGGCTGGTAAGACGAGTGGAGCGTTAAAACAAACAGTTGAAATAAATTTTTCGCCCACTTCAGGAGTTAAGTAGCGCTTCTTCACCGTTCTCACAGAGGTCTGTTGTTTTATAAAACCAGTGATGTTAAAAAGCACACAGTAATGATCAGATACAGCCAGATCCACAACAGTGGACACACTTGTTGACAAACCATGACTGATGACCAGGTCAAGAGTGTGCCCCCTGTTGTGAGTTGGCTGCATGACATGTTGTTGAAAATCCAGAGAAGCAAGTAATTCCATAAACTGAGTAGCGCAATGGTCCGACTCCTTGTCTACATGCAGGTTAAAATCACCAGTTATTAAAATCATGTTAAAGGAAATGTGGACAGACGCAAGGAACTCAGAAAACTCCTCAATAAAACCAGTGTTTGGTTTTGGTGGTCTATATACTGTGATGCATAAAACTGGAGGGCTGTTAAAAACAAGGGCATGGTGTTCAAAGCTGGGGTACTGATCTAAAGTAATTTGCTTTACTGCAAAGGAGTTGGATATAATGGATGCAGTACCACCACCCTTTTTGCCCTCCCTGGTTGAAAAAACAAAACTAAAATTTGGTGGGGAGGCCTCTGTGAGAACAGTGGATGCGTCTGTGCTCAGCCATGTTTCAGTTAAAAAGAGAGCATCAATGTCATAATCTAAAATAAAATCATTCATAATAAAAGTCTTGTTGGACAAGGACCGAGCATTAAAAAGTGCCATGTTAAAAGATGGTGGTGGATTGTTTATTGTTGAAACTGCTTCTTCCTGCTTTGGTGCTTCCTTTAGTGGGCAGAGGCAGCGCATGTTTGGTTTCCTCCCAACACGTCCTCTCATGGCGGACCTGTCTGTAATAATGGTCTCGATGGTATAGAGCACCGGGACAGCAGGTCTTTGACAGGAAGCACCAGTTATTTGTTGGAGATTGTGTGAGGAATGTACAGAATCCAGTCAGTCACTTCCACACACGGATGTTTGTGCAGATGAAGATGTGGTTTGGACTGGTGTGGTCATGATGGGGGCAGGTGATGTCTGGACAGAGTGTCTGATGTTGGCAGCTAAGACATTACTGCCCAGTGGACTAGGGTGGATTCCATCAGTTTTGTAAAAAGAGTTTCTGTTCCAGAACAGATTAAAATTGTCAATAAAAACAAATCCGTTCTGACTGGAAGCAGAATGGAGCCAGGAGCTCAGACTCAGCAGCCTGCTGAACCGGCCCTGGCCGCGGGAGAGGGAGGGAAGGGGCCCAGAAATAAAAACAGTCAATGGACAGGACTTTAAAAATTTAAAAAGTTTGTTAAAAGCTTTTTTAGTCGTTTCAGACTCTCTATAAGATGTATCGTTAAAACCGACGTGTAAAATCAGTCTCCTAACAGTGGAAGGGAAAGAGCGCAACAGTTCTGGGAGTTTCTCCATGATGTCCAGAACTGTGGCTCCAGGAAAACAGTGAGTTACCGCGTTAAAGAAGCGGACCTTCCTTATTATGGAGTCACCGATGATTGCTGTCGTCGGGGCAAACAGTGGAGGAGGAGACGCGGGCGCAGGTGAAGCGCAGACCGGTGAGGCGACAGCGGAGCGTCCCTGTGTGACGGCGGCGGCCTCACCGTGTAGCCGGCGGTCGGTCTGGGATGGCGGCGAGGCGCGGGCACCGCTGGAGTGGAAACGGACAGCCTCCTTCAGGATCCGACGGCGGGAGGAAGAGGTTGCCGACCGAGAGGAAGCGGGGAGCTCCAGCCGGCGACGCTCGTCGGGACCGGATGAGGCTTTCGCGGCGATCCTCGAAGGTCGAGCCGGAACGCCGCCCGCCGCGGTGCCTGCGGGTTCCATCGGAGTCTCTGTGGCGTCTCGCCGAAGAGCGGGAAACTCGACGATGGAGCCCAGGTCTGGTGGAGTCCGTGCCGCTGTGGCCGAAGGAGCCGGAGAATCCGCAGCCAGACTTCCGAAGCGGTTTGAGAGACTCAGCTTAGGCTTTTGAGTCTCATCAGAAGTCTTTCTGGGCATTCGGACAACCACTTCTTCATCCAGGGACCTTTGTTTGGGAGTCGAGAATGAAGAAGGCCGAGGGCAGGTGGAAGGATCCCATGGAGCTGTGTCCTGGAGAGCGGCGCTAAGCGAAGTTAGCCGCTTAGACTGGGCGAAGGAGACATCCATGAACTTGGAAAGTAGAGCGTCTTTCACTTCCAGTTCAGCTCTTAAACGACGGATGTCTTCCTTGAGGTCAGTTATGATTGCAGCAGTTTTACCGAAGAATTGTGAGCCCAGATCAGCCGCTGCTGTTTCTCTGTCCGCCATGTTGTCCGCCATCTTAGAAGCATGTGCATTAGTGCTTAACATGAGGAGATTTTACTCAACATCCATCTGAAATGGCTTTACCTGTGCCCATGATGTTAAAAATGTGACAGAAGATGCATGCAGAGGAGGGAACAGCACCTGGTGGAGTCCCCATTAACAGAGTCATGGCCAGATGCAAAAAGAGGCGGACAACGACTCTTACAGAGGTGCCAATTACCCAGTATTTTTCCTGCCCCGCTGTCTTCAGCTTTAGGCAAACAACTCTCCAAGCTAAACTCAGCCGGATCCCTGACGCCTCACTGGGAATGTAAGTGCAATTTGTGTGCATTTCGGAGGAAACAAACACCAACACTTGGGCCTCATCCCACCATAATTCTCACAATTTTCCAAATTAAGTCAGTTACCAGATTGGCTTAATTTGTGGTTTCAATAATTTGAATAGATCATTATGATCAATTCTTAGATTAGAAGAGATTGAACTCAAATGAAGTCAAATTTCCTGAATGGTGGTACCAACATCAGCGGATAAACAACAAACTAAGAAAGTTGTGGAGTTAGAAACTCAGGTGCACTTTCACATTGTGCCGTTTGCTCCACATCAGAGTTCACTTTCAGCGGATTGTCTGCTTTGTTTGGCAGCTGTAAAAACAAACTTGAACTCAAATGAATTATGTGTTTGAAAACCCACCATGATTAAAAGTGTGTTTTTAATATGTTCTTGTGGAATTTTCTGATGGTGGAGAACATGTACTAACAAAATTAAGCCCAAAATTCTCTGTATTTCTTTATTCAAATCATTGTGACACATGGGCAGATGAAAAATACTGTTTGAAAATGATTGTATTTGTTGCAAAGAAAATACACTGTAAACAGTGAGCTCCTGGGAAGGGGGCGGGGTTTCTCTGCGCCAACAGTCCTGCCCAAAACTCAGAGACCAATTTCTTGTGAACTACTGCCGCTCTGCAGAAACTATGTCTTAGAAAATCGTACAAGTTTCTTGATTTTAGCTAAAAAAAATTGCATAACCATAAATAAAAGACCACTGGAAATGTGTCTACAAAGGATGATCAGAGTGGAACTTCAGAAAGAGAATATGGTTGCTAGCAGGTGGACTCTAGTGTAGGTCATAGCATGAATCACAAAAGAAAGTATAATTGATAAATATGATGTAGTGAGGATGTTAAGGCACTTATCAGTCTAAAGAAACAGGATTGATTGTGTTTTCTTTTACTTCTTTACTACCTTAGATCGTGTTTTGAATAATGCTGCCCTGAACTGTTGTTGTAAAGACACGGCATTTCCAGGCACCTTGGTGCAGAATTGAATGTTGTCTGCCCAGTTTGGCCAATTCTGACCCATCCAAGTCCAACTACTCTGGCACTCAGGCTGCACCTTGAATGACACCATTGACTTAAGATATGGTAATTTTCCCTCGTTTTGACCCCGGGCAATTGGTGAGCCGGCCTCCAGGGTGGGTGATAATAGACGCAAGTAATTAACATGCTCTTTACAGCCCGCCTGACACATGCTGTGCCCTGTGTTTCAGCGCTGGGTGCCACCCAACCCTCCCATGCACTTCCAATGAGCCACAGCTACTCTGCACCCATCTTGCAAATTACAAACTGCGTGCTTGCTAGCACGCTCACTGCCACCCCTTAAAGCTGCTTAATTATGGTCATTGGCACCAAGTCTGAAAGCTCCCTTTATCCCCCCCACGCTCCCGAAATAGGTCCTGTCGAAGAACATAGGCAGCCCAGATCAAACGCTCCCCATAGGGAAGGGGTCATTACTGGTGCGCAGGGCGGACACAGCCCAAAGGGTGCCGGGCCACGCCTTGAGCCCAAATTGCAGCTTGGGCCTAGTGAGGACACAAGACTGTTCTTTGATGAACGTCGAGGGTAACAGCAACACAGCCTGTTTGGATATCAGTGTTTATGGTGAGCAAAGTACTGTACAAACACATAAACAGCCAATACAGCGTTTTACAGACTAAAAATAAAGGAAATTGGTTGGGTGTTCACAACTCTTATGATTTATATTAATCTAAAATCATAACACTATTTTACATAACCATTGAGTCTGAGTGACGTATACGTTTTAAACAATATTTTAAAATGTAATAAAAAAGCATTTGGCTATTTTGAAAATGCAAATAGTATCATTTCAAGGGAAAGACGCTAACTCAATACCCAAAGCAGTTGTTTTGTGCAACACTACAAATAAATAGACTGTAAATGGAGTCATCTCAGTGTAGGTGTGTCTTCATGGTGGCAGAGGTAGAGGTTACGGAGGTGATGGCGTTTAACCAGTCAGTGCCGTCTCATCCAGCTCCACTGAGAACAAGAAGGCTGTTTGTTCATGCAGGGAATGCATGGATTTGTGAGTCTTTGCATATGCTCTTGCATCTGTGTATATGTGGACTGTGTGTGTGTGGTTTGTGTTTTTCCTTTGCAGGTGATTCAGTCCATTTGTTTGTGTTCCAGGTTCTGTCTCTTTCCTGTGTGGGCATGGTTTGGTGAGGCACTGTGGGCAGAAAGTGGTCAAACAAACGTCCCAGAGCCTTTGTGCGTGCCTATCTTCATCTGTGATTCCCCTTTGATCTGCTATCACTTCAATTTTATTTGTTTCTTTATTCCAATCTAAAGCCGTCTTTATCACTCCCTGCTTTTGATTCAGTTCTCCAAATCTGTCTGTCTTTTCCAGCTTTTCCTCCCTGCCAGTCCTTTTACCACAAGCATTTCCAGCACTGGCACAGCAGAGAGGACAGCCACCCTGAAAACAGAACCACAACCACAATGACCATGTTGAGTTCTCATAACAACACCAGAATAACTTACTGGGAGAGAAACCTTCTGGGGGCAGCTTTGCAGACCAGGTTAGCCTGCATAACCAGTCGCACACAAGAACTGCTGTTACTGAAGTGTGAAACATGGAGATAAAAAACTCACTGTGTACATTTAGTCAGTGTTGGCAATATTTTATCACCACTATGCTGATAAAAACCAACTTTCCTGTTTGAGGAAAGTTTAAAACTAACTGAAGCCAACCACTAGATGGCTTGTTATATAAGCAAGTCTGTTCCCAACCCCTCCAGTCTGACTTCACAGTAGAAATGAGGATGTATCACGGCAATGACCATGTCTAACTTTATAAAAGTCTTCATGGTTCTATTATTTTCATGTATATAGGTAAGTTTTTAAAAGTATAAAAATTGATCAGAAGAATTACCAGAAAGGAAATGTTGTAAGATGAAGCATTTTTCCTTTATTACGCTTAAAAGCTGAGCCCCATCCTCAACCTATTTTCCGTTGAAACTATGATGTTTCTTTCCTTGGACTCTCTGTGGTCACCAAAAAGTGGAGTTTTTAACATTTTCTTAAAAACAAATTCAACTTCAAATTGCATTTCTGAGTATTTTTTCATTCAAAATCGTCAAGCAGAGAAACAAAATGCCATTCATTAAAGCTTGACCACAAGCTCCCTGATCTGCTCCATTCCAATGCATCCACTTGTGGACATAGTATTCAACCATGTAGTTGTAGAATTAATTAAGCTCATTTTTCTTTAATAGTTATTGCCAATCAAAAGACAACACATTTTTCATAGCAATGAATAAAAAGGTAGGGAAAACTGCCGACCAAATCAGACACATGCTTCATCGGTTAATTGGTTACTCTGAATTGTCTTTAGAAGTGAATGGGTGTGTTATTGTGGCCCTGCAACAGACTGGCAACCTGTCCCGAGTGTACCCTGCCCTCAGCTACCAGCGCCCGGGTGAGGCTCCGGCAGCCCCGTGACCCTGAAAGTAACAAAACGGGTTCAGAAAATGGGTGGAATGGAACAGAACTTGTGGTTATTTCTTAGCTGGTGAAAAGAAAATGAGTTGCAATATGTAAATAGGGAGCCACAGAGGTAACTTTTCCGTTTTTGGCCTGATTTTTTGCCAACCAAAGAAGGTTTTGGCTCTAACATTTTGTTAAATTAGTCCTCACCTGTTTGCACAAACACCAAGCATAAAAAAGGACTTGTACTGAAAATATGTGTCAAAGAAATTGGCTGGATCGGTTGCTGAGAAATTTTCCCTTCGAAGTTCCTCCTTCTCTAAAACTTGATATGCAGTGAATTCAGCAGAAGCCTTTTTTTTAGGAAAATTATTATGCAATTCCGCGTTTAATAAGAATCCAACTTGGTTGACAGTTTATACCCTGATTAAATCAAGCTTCACTTTTTCATTCTGTACTTGTCATCTGTCAAACAGAGCAGTAATTCATTCTCATTCTGAACACTGCTTTGAATTGGCATCAGGCCACCAGAGACCAGGAGAGGCTAAGTAGAAACAGCAGGGTCCAGTGAAACCTGCTCTTTCTGGCATAAAATCAGAGTCCAGATTCCAGTGATGCCTTCTGTAAAAGGACTTCATTATGCTTTCAGAGTAAGAACTAGACAAATATTTGCCTTGGTCATTATGATGCTGTGTCCACTCCCCTCATGGATCCGGGTCCTACACCAGCCTCAGTGTTTCTCCATCCTCCACTTGCATGTTTGTTAAAAAACTTTTAAAAAAGGAAAATTTTAAAACAGCTCCAAATGAGGTTTTTTTGTAGTTCTTACTTGAGTAGAACAGAAAAGATAAAAAAAATATGATTCTTATAGAACAATGTGGAGGAAAGTTGTGCAATACCAAACATTGTAAATGTACCTGGGGTTGCTCTAACAGTCAGTCATGGTTTGTCAGGAAGTATTACTCCCCAAATCCATAGATCTCTTCAAACAGATAGCCTTTCACTTTTAAACTTCTCTTTCTGCAGTCATCGCCCTCCTCCTCCTGGCACACTGACACTTTTGTTTCAATCCCTTGATGAGGAATGACATTTGAATTACACTTTTCATTGTCTAAATTAGTCCATGTTTTAAGGGTTGTCAATCTCTGACCAAATGAAGGATTTCCTGTCTGCCGCTCATTAACTCATCATCATCGTCTCATTGTGATCATGCTACACACCTGTTATGTGTTAAAGACTCCTCCCATTTTTACTCCCGAGTTAGACTTGTAGTTTTTGCTCAGCACAGATCAGAGTAGCTGATCAACATTTGTGTTCTGACCCTAACTTGCTTCACCTAAGTTACACCCTTTCGCTTCCTTTAACCCGTTTAAACCAAAGCTGTAGCTCTTACTTTTCAGCCATTTACGCATTTAACGTAATTCCAGTGGATTCTGAGGTGGAGAAAAGCAGCCTTACATATACACAACACTGCACAGCAGAATAGTGGAACGCCGATATGAAAAGCCACTGTTCTCCGTGTCACAATCAGCTGAATTATGTTGAGCGCGTGAACGGTTGAGTAGCTATGGTATGTCAAAGAGCTCGTGTTGTTCAAGTTTCACCAGCGACATTTCTGATTTCAAGGGGTTAAAGTCCCACTCCAATTACATTTTTTTTATATCTTAAAAAATGTTCCCAGTGGTCTTCTAATTAAGATCATGCAGTTTTTTGGTGTAATCAAAAACTGTCATTTTTTTAAAGACATAATTTCTGCAGAGCAGCAGGATTTCATCAGAAATTTGCCTCTGAGTTGTGGGTGGGACTGTTGGTGCAGAAGTAACCCTCTAGTGATATCCCATAATCCCTTTCGCACCTGTTTTCACACTCTCCCCTCTAGCTTATACTATGGTCACAAATACAACTGTCACCGCGCGATGCGAAGGCATCGCCAGAATCTTCAACATTTCATGCCACCACTTGATTTCTTTGAAAATCAGTGGCGTGGTCCTGAATCTAGACGGTGCCACTCAGGCGGCTCTGGTGGCACTTTTTCTGCCGTCCGGAGACCTTCACACATCGTCCAGTCAAAGCTGGTAGCTTTGGTAGCAGCTTCCCTGCTACTTATTCAGGACTTTTTACCAGAGGTAGCATTTTGAACTGAACAAAGGTGGAATTTTACGATTCATTAAAACACATTGAAGGAAAAATTAATTATTAAATCACATAAACCAATATTGCACAGTGCAAAAGATGATTATACAGAGTATTTTTAGATCAACTTTTTACATCCTTTAAGATCATTTGGGTTAGAACATTTAGGAATTTAACGTATCTAAGTGCTACCTGTTAATGCTCAATCAAACTGGGATGCAGGGAGCAAAACTTGCTCAAAAATAGACCAACTATTGATATGGATTGAGGACAAAATCTTGAGACTAATGTTGTTTGTTCGTATTACCTTTTGCTCACCTACACTGTACAAAAAAACCTGTGCTATTACCTTAAAACTGTCCTGTAAAGAAAAAAGTGTTCAAGCCTGGTGGCTGTGCCAGGAAATCACTTTCAGATGGTTCAGATAGTGAGATTTTATCCGACTCACTGTGGCTGCAGTCACTGCAGGAAATTGGAAAATGTTCCTATAGAGACGATTAATGGGCCATATGACCCTGTGTCCTGTAAATGCAGTGGTTTAACGTCCTTTTGGGGACTGTGACATGATCTGCCACCTTGAGCATGGCCAAAGTGAACGCTCCTTTTTATTAAAAGACCATAACTTGAGCCTTTTGTTCTTACATAGAAAGATGGGGCTTACTATAGCGTTGCTCTATTGGCCCTAAGGTTTCCCTTTTCCATTATTATTCTATCAGCTATCAAGATTTGCAAAGATTTAGGATTTATTTCTACCTTCTATGTTGTATGTTTTTTTTAATGTCAAATCAAGCTTATGTTAAATTTTTAAAAACACTTAAAAGGGGAATCTATTTTTGGTGGAGGACGTCTTTCTCTACTGTTTTACGACTTGCACCGTTTGTGTGGATTGGCTTGTTTGAGGTTTGTAACATCCCCAGAGAGGAGTTTGGCAGGACCCCAAGTATGTCACCAGCTTTAACTCTTCTGACCCCTTTTTGGGGCTCCTTAACTCCTTGTCCTCCTTTGCTGTGATGCTGCCTCTGACTCCCGCTTCTCACATGCCAAAGCAGGATTCCAAGTTTGAGGAGAAAAAGGGGAAAAGCTTTGCCTTTTTTTCTTAAGGCTCTTCAAATGACCCCAGGCCTGCACAATAAACATTTCATTTCCTCTGGCAAGCAATGGAAAAGCTTAAGTGATGTAAAAGCGCATGAAGGAATAGCCAGTGAGAAATTCTTGTCATTCTGATTTTTGGGTTAAGTGAATTCATTCACATTAGAGTTTCAATGTCAAATTCAGACCTTTGTGTTCTAAAATCCTGTTTAGTCAACAAGAATAGATAAAGTGTTTTAAAAAGTAATGGAAAAAATCTTTGCAACAAAGTAATATTATAGAAATATACCATCATTTCTGTGAGGTCAAAAGATTTTAACATAAATCATATATTATTTAACAAAAATGTTGTATTTCAAACAGGTTTTACAGCTTTTTTTCCTGCACAAACAGCCCCTTTAGAAAAAGGTCAAAAATTCTTACCCCATTGGCAGGTATTCTTCAAATATGCAAAAGAAAAATCTACTCATGAGGCAATGGTCTTACCAAAAACTCTTATTATAAGAAAAAATGTTGGTGACTAGTTTTTTCAAACTAAAATTATTTTCATATTGAAGAGCTTTCTTGATTTGATTATTTTCTTGCCAGACCTAAAATAAGACAACCTTTCCCGAAACAAAGGTCTTTTCACTGTCGAAAGATTTTGTTTTTGCTGTGTTGAAGTTATGTTCCTAGAATAATTTATGCTCCTATTTAATATTGTAAATATATTTGGTGATAAAAGACGTTTTTCCCAGCTTTTTTAGCTTTCAACCAAATATCTGGCCAAGGAAAAGTGAATGAATCAAGACCACACAGGCTTTTATAATTTAGATCATTTCAAATGGGAATTTACTGTTGAACAAACCCTTCTCTTTATTTTTTTTCTCCATTTGTCCTTCAAATAATCTCAAAAACCCAAATTATCCTCCCAGGCAACTGGAAAATATTAAGAATCCACCCACTTGCCACAAACATTCAAAGTCTCTTGTAAAGTTTTATGGTCCTTAATAATATATATGCTGTGTGATTTCCGAGACTAAACAGAACGTTTCCCAACCATGTTAGGGCTTAATGTAATAAATATTGGCCAAAATAAAACAAAAATGTGTATACATTTTCATCTATATGTTTTCGCCCTGCAGTAGCTGTGGTGACATAGCTGGTTGGGCTAAATACAACAAACAATACTAAAATTAAAATGTGGTACTTGTGTTGTTCTGAAGGTCTGAAAGTGCAGAGAACATAAAAATATTATAAGGACTGTGTGAAAGAACCAGGAGTTCTAAGGTCAGTGACCCTGTTCACCCCATTTTCTCTTACTGCCCTGGACAACATCCAAGTCCAAGTGGCCATTAGTCGCAAATCTTTACAACCATTTTTGGGCTCTGCATACGGAACACGCAGCCATTGAACGGACGTTGAAAATTAAACCAGGTCAAACTTTGACCAATAAGGGACTCGGATTTAGTAGCGACGGATGGATGGCGTCTTTTTCAGTTTACGGAAGCGCAAGCCGATTGAAAATTAATGATTGAGGAGAAATTAATAACTATAGTTTGTGCCAGGCTGGATCTACAGTATATGGCACCAAGTTTTTGACATACTGGAGTAGAACAGGGAAAGAATAAGCCTGTAGTAAGATTAGCAAGATTTGCACCGCTTTGTGCTTAGAGATAAAAAAATTATACCCAACAACAGTTGTAGACATTAAAATACAAGATCACTCACCTTCTAAACATTGTGTTGCTGACAAGATGTAATTTCCTGCAGTGCTGGGTTTGTCCTTCCCTATACAAGTGGATTTACTGGATGTTGACAAAAAATGTTATGTTGCAGTGACAAAAGACCAAGACAGCAAATGGAACTCCCCCAGATACTTATTTCTCTGATGAAGATACCCTGGAAGTCTGTTTTAAATTCTGATGGGTTGAAAGTGCGGGAAAGCTGAAGTTACAACAATTAACACCACACGTACAACGTTCTCACACTAATCATCTTTACGAAAATCTTTCCAAACCATTACTTGTTGAAATCCATTTTGAATAAGAAAATAAAAATTAAAAAATTGATTGACACTAATGCACAGACAAGGGTGCTTTTACTTTCAATTTCTTAGATTTCTAGTCACATTTTCTGCAGGATTGTCCTGGATTTACATGAAAACAGATGTTTTATCTAAAAGCTGTAGGTTACTCTGTCCCTTCACACCCATCGAAATCTGTAAAGTTCGACTTTGCATTTGAAAAACAATAAAATCGTGTACTGTAATTGCCTTAAAAATTGTACTCCAAGGTACATATTATTCTTAATCAAAGTATGAACTCAGACGCCTAAAAACTGTTTGCTGTTTTAATATAGACTACATCTTGAGAGTATCCATTGTTTGAGTTTTCTGTTCTGAATGCCTCTATTTTGAGTGGGTCCTGACTGCCCACCTAAAGAGGTTCATGAAGCACCTAAAGCTTAAATTAAAGCTTAATTTCAGTAGAAACGTTTTTTTTATGCGCTGTTTATGGTTTAATTTTAAATGTTTTCAAACTTGGTGAAATTAGGTTTTATTTTGAAAAGACTAATGTCACTTTTTCGTCGCCTTTTTGGACTGTTCTGTCTCAAAAGTGGTAAAAGATTTCAGTTTTTTTTTCAGAAATTCATTACTAAATTCATATATTATCTCCAATTAAAAACTTAACTCATTTTATTCTGAAATATGCTGTATCCTCTTCCAAATGTCAGTATTCTTCAGTTCGTTTGTGGACTGGACCTCCCCTGTACATGAAGCTTTATTCACTCGCTACACAAGTCTTGCTGGAATTACTTCTACCTACACGCAAAACAGCTTCTAAAAGCTTCTGTTGAGATGGAGGTTCTGATGGAGGCAGACCATTTCAGTGCCATGTCCACTCAGAGCTCTGGACACTGTGAAACACTTGCGTGTTGAAGCAAACTCTCCCTTCAGGAGTGGTGCCCCTCCAAGGGTCAATACACTAACATGTTACAAAGGTGGATTCATAGATGTTCACGGTAAAGTCCTGAAAGAGGAGCAAGGCCGGATACAGGCATGGGCCGGGGGGTGCAAAGAGCCATAACTGCCCACCCCCAAATGTAATGGCAAGCAAAATGTCACGATTCACTAAAGAAATACAAATAAAAACATACAAACCTTAAAAAACCAAAAACAAAGAAAACTGATGGACCAACAGATAAATGCAGTCTGGCTAAATCCAGGCCTGAGGAGGACATGGACACAGAGCTGCCCTTTCTTATGCTCTCCATCCTTTTAATGAGAATTTGATCAATCTGCTTTGTAGCCTCCTTGGCGTCTCTCAGACTTCCTTCAGTTTCTGCAAATGTTTAACTTTCTGTACTTTTTTAACATTTATTTCATAGTCAACAACTCTAATTTCGTCGGTGCCGTCTCAATCTACCTTTCTTGACTGGTCTAACACAGCTTTTTTTTCTCTGCTGTCCGGAGTTTTTTCCTGGATCCAGGTTAAGGAAAGCTCTGAGAGGTGATTGCGACCGCTGCCCTCACCACAAACACACAAAGGTAAAGAGGTCAGAGAGGCACAAGCTATGGATTGAACAGACTAGAAGAGTCCCAAAACATATCTGAACCTTTTTTTTAACGCGTAGTCACTCTTTTCCAAGTTCAACTCCCTAAAATTAGTATTCATGCAAAGCAATTCAGAGAAGGTTTCTCTGAGAAAAACCTCATAAAACCTGAGGCTTTTGTGGAAACCTCCACACTAAAGCCTTTTATCTCAGCCTTTATCCTGACATCTTAAGAAAAACTAAAAACATTTCATTGGTTTCATCCCTCTGCTTTAGTGGAAAATTACAGATTTTTCCTTTACGCTCATGAATATTTAAAACAGTTTGTGTGTGGAGGCGAGCTCCAAACGCAAAAGCAGTTTTGGATTCATGGGCGCCATGTCTCCACAGAGGAACAATGCTACCCCTGGTGGATGTTTAGGTTCAATACATGCAGCAGATTCAGCTCATTCACAGAATGTAACCATGAATTAAAGTATGAATAAAATCCAGCTCAGACAACCCTCATCAAGTAAAACAGAATGTGTGACCTTAAAACAACCATGAAAACAATGGCCATAGTTTAACAGCATGACCTGGCCAAGCCAATTTAATCCCATAATCCCCCTTTACACAGAGAGGGCTTGTTACTGAAAATCTAATAGTGAAGAGACAGAAAGAAAATTAGAAGCCTGCAGCAGCCTGCTATATTTTTCGTTGAGCATATACAATAATTAACTTTATATACGTCCCCAAAGCCAATCTTTAGTCATCCCCAGCTGCTGTATTTTAAGTGCCAGTGACCAGACAGAGGCCACTGTCATTTCCCAACAAGGATTCCGCTTTATGCTGCCTGGTCTTATATGAAGCCTTCCAGCTTTAACTGCCACACTTGTCTCAGTAAACCAAACCTTAATGACAGGCCTGTCTATAGTTGGAGTCTGTAAAAATGCTCTGGGTACTTCTATTTGTCTGTGTCTAATTCCTATATCTTCTGCTTTGGATTTATGTGCACTTCTATTTTACATTTGCGGCTTTCTGATTCTGGTAATGGGTGAAAATGTTATTTCAGCTTTTAAAAAAGATGAACATTTGCTTTGCAAACTTTTTGTTTCCGGCAAATATGAAAGATAAATATTCAGTCCATACAATTAGATTTCACTCCATCCTTTGCTCGAAAGCGATCAGTCAAATTCTATTCGTCTATTTTTCTTCTTCTCGTTTTTTGGAGGTTATTTTTGAATGAGTCCTTTCTACAAAACTCATTAATATCACAGCAGAGTCCCGCTTGTATTCACAAGCCGAACTTCCTGCAGAAATACAAACAGGACGGAAAGACACAGATGGACTTTTAAGATTTCTCCACGTTTGCCTCCTGCTAGAACAGCAGGTCTGTGTGGAGCCAGGGCTCTGCTTTATGAAGGCACTCACTAAGGTATCAGTGTTGCTTATTTCACAGGAGAAAAAAATCCATCAAAAGACTTCATTTAACTAGAGATGAAAGGTGAGCCTTTAACTTTTTCCTGTACCTTCAGCTCAACCTGATGACTGTCATTTGTTTACTAGCTCATTTGTAAGAATGCAAATCATCTACTATTCTCCTTTAATTATCGTCTGCATTCGGTACTTCTTCTTTATAATTGAAAGAGGGGAAAGTGGTCACTAAATAGTTTATTTCTTTGCGCACACTGCTCTTCATCATATTAGGTCGTCTGCACTGAACTTTTCCTTTGATTGTGGAAATTGCAGTAAATGTTCCAGCTTTCATGTAAAATGTTTCTATAAACATTTAAATAAAAAATAACTGGAGAAAGTACATTTTATAATAGTAAAACTATTGCTGAAAGACCCACTTCAATGAAAATTGTGTTTTTAACATGTTCTTGTGGTATTTTTCTCATGATGGAGGACATTTCTAAAGAAAGTTGAGCTCAAAATTGCATTTCAAAAGAGTATTTCTTTATTCAAATCATTTGGAATCGGGAGCAGACGAAAAACTACTGACAAAAAAGATTATTTGTTGTGTAGAAGGGACTTTCAAAGTCACCATTTTGCAATTTTATAAATAAAACAGACCAACTGCATTGATAAAAACAGATTTTACTGCTCCAGTTTGCTTGAGCTGCAAAGTGAATTTCTTAAAGAGCTCATCTGGATTGTTACTTTCATTCCACAATTCCTTTTGTCAGGTACTCACCTTTGTTCAGCAGGTGTGAAAGCACAGCTAACCAGACATGCAAACTTAACAAGTGGATCTGGACCGTTTACAAGAGAGCTCTGGTAAGGTGTTGTGCCCTGCAGGCGTTCCTTCTCCCTCATCAGGCACCGCACCTGTTCCTAATCATCACCACCTGTTCATCATCACCATGGGTTCTTAAGCAGCGTCAAACCTTCAGCCACTGTTAGATCGTTATGCCGCTTGTGTGTCAGCCTGCCTGCCACTATGTCATCTCGCCTGCCAACCAGCCTGCCAGCCTGCCAGCCCCGCCAGCCTGCCTGTCAGCCCCGCCAGCCTGCCTGTCAGCCCCGCCAGCCTGCCTGTCAGCCCCGCCAGCCTGCCTGTCAGCCCCGCCAGCCTGCCTGTCAGCCCCGCCAGCCTGCCTGTCAGCCCCGCCAGCCTGCCTGTCAGCCCCGCCAGCCTGCCTGTCAGCCCCGCCAGCCTGCCTGTCAGCCCCGCCAGCCAGTCTGTCAGCCCCGCCAGCCTGCCTGTCAGCCCCGCTCCGACAGCTAAGCTTTCCTGCCTGCCTACCTGCCCGCCCTGTCATCCTGCTCCACTATTCACCTATTCAATAAACATACCTTCTCATCCTTTAAGACGCTGTTATGATTGTCAGAGGTATTCCTGAATATCTTTTCATGGGACAGCACTGCTGAATGACTTTTGGTGTCTTTTTGACACAATAAAAATATATTTTATTTAGAAAAAGTTAAGCGAAAAATACATTTTTGATGAAAAAATAACTTTTCACCGCGATGCAAGAGCAACACTGATCACTTGTCATTGGGACAGAGTAATTTCAGCAGTGTTGATGTCACATGAAAATATATGAATATTTACAGAAATGTGAGGGGTCTATTCACTTTTGTGAGATACTGTAAATGACAGGACACTTTTTGTACTTTGTCCTTTTACTTGTCAATGCTCAATTGGGGGGAAAAATTGTTGTTTTTTTAATATTTTGGGGCAAAATATAAGTATGAGGGTCGATTGTCTGACTAAAAGTCAAATGACATTGTTCTTATTGCTACAGAATAGTGGGCCAGGAAATAAAGTACATTTAAGGTTGTAGCACTAAGCTGCTGGATGTTACCTGCTACCAAATGCAATTTGTGCGAGATGGTGGTTAAACTAAACACGGCTCAGAATAATCCCCAAAACCAGCAAACTGGTACCATGTCCAACAAAATCTGAAACCACGAAAGAACTGCTGAGCACACAAAGTCAGAGCTATCATTACTGAGTCATTTCTTCTAAAAGACAATGTCTGTGCCTCTTTTAGCATCGGCATGTTTTGATTTTCTGGCTGCGCTGAGCGTAAATGCCTTCCAGTAAAAGTCAAGCTTACAGAGCTCTCAGTAAAACATTCCTAACATGAGGGGTTAAGCGTATAAAGGCCGTTCCACAATGATATAATGCACTGATGACAGACGCCGGTTAAATCCAACCAGTTAAAGCTACGAACATTACACTGAAACTTCTGC
The DNA here is from genome assembly GCA_014656515.1 of Oryzias celebensis. NCBI lineage: Eukaryota > Metazoa > Chordata > Actinopteri > Beloniformes > Adrianichthyidae > Oryzias > Oryzias celebensis. The sequence goes on from BNCR01000012.1 coordinate 7,974,260, forward strand.
AGGCAACCATCACAGGAAAAGTAGCTTACTGCAGAAAGTCTCACGTACGACTGGTTGAAAGTCCTCCCTGAAACAAAACCCCATTCAGGTCAGATTAAGATCACTCTGAGGGAGGACAAAGGGACCACTGATCTGGGCCCACTGGAAATGGAGAAGGTTGCCTTCCTGACTTGAAGCTGAGATACATCTCCCTCCTCATGACTTGAGACTGTGAGGCGACTAAAGGAAGACTTACACACACTTTAGAAAATCAATCCAAAGGCAGTAAGCCAACGAATCAATGGTCTGCAAAAACTCCAGATAGAGGTAAAGAATGTAAATTATTTATTGCTTTGATAGAACATCTAGCAGCAAGGGTCCATTTTATCTTATTTTGCTCTTTATATTAACATATAATGTTAATTCCTCATGATAAACATTCTTAAAGCGGTATTCATTTCCATTCACAATTCATGCATCGATGAGCATGAAGCAGGTTACTTCCAGGTAGGAAAAAACTTGTGAAAATTTCTCATATTTCATTTAAAAAAATGTTTTTTTAGTGTGACAAAGGTAATATATGATCATATCTATGGATAAAGTTTACTCTGAAAGGCTTAGAATGGCATGATTATAGGCCCTTTAAGATCCTAGAAAAGGCATGTCCAAAGTCCGGCCTGTGGACCAGAGGCTCCTTTCATAAAATCAATAATATGGAGCCTCGACTGGCTAAATGACATTATAAGCCGTGGTAAACCTGTGGCAAAAGCCACTTGACCTTCAGAGCCTGGAGGGCCAAACGAGAAGAACAGATGTATTTAATTTTGTGATCAAAATCTGACAAAGATAAAAATGTGTGTTATTTTCCTGTTCATGTAAATGTAAATTTAGAAGTTTACAGTGAGCATTTAAAAGTGAAAAATATCTAACATTTGATATGCATCCGGTTTTTATGTTGTAAAAAAACTTTTTTTTTCCAAACAGACATTTTTAATTTTATTTCTGATCTTCAAATGTGAAATTCAAAGTAAATTTGTTTAAAATGTATGTAGATATAATTTTGCTATATACTGTATGTAAAGAAATGAAAAGGATTATATTGCATAAAGATATAATAGTTACATTTACATTTGATGTTATTATAAGGGTTCAAAAACTTCATTGACCCTCTCATATTCTCACCTCAACAAATCTGTCCCTCTTTGCAAAAAGTTTAGACACCCCCGTCTCAGAACAAGCTAATGAACTTGTTTACATTTTTAAGGTAAATGAAATACAATATTAAGGGAAAAAATAATAATTTTTTGGACATTTTTTTCTTTCACTTAAATATCTTCTGTACAAACCAGTCTGGATTATGACTTTCAGAAAAGGAAGGGTACAGAGGCTTTGGCAACCAAATTGTCAAAGAGGGGGAGAAAAAAAACACAATAAAATGTTGTGGGTCGTCAGACGCCATGACAGCACCCACCTGTGCTCAATCAGCCACCAGGTATGGCCACCATGATTGCCTGCACCTGGGTCTCCAGCAGGTGTATAAAGGATCGTGGAGATCCCAGCTCCGGCGCCAGACTGTTAGCTTGCCCAAGACGGTAACGTGCTGGCTCCCAAGACGTGTCTTAGGACTCCACTCTTGTGTCAAAGATTTGCCGACTAACTAGTGTGTTTGTTTGCCAGTGGCTCCCGTCTTCTCTCCACCACCCCTGCTGCCTCCCTGGGCTCATCCAACTCCGCTCCCGACGCAGACCAATCCATGCTGGACTTTCCCCATCTACATTCATCGCCTTACCCCTAATAAATCATAACTTCAATTGTGTGCTGCGCTTGGATCCTCCCCTTCCTGCTCTCCGCCTAACATAAAAATACACTATGTTTAGAAATCAAGTTCTCTTATTAACATATTTAAAGTCTGTTCTCTGAATGGATTACTAAACTGATAGTCAGAGAAAACAGAGAAGGTTTGGACGCGTTCAGAAGAAAGACAGTGACCATGTTTTAGTAAAAGTATGCTGAGGTTGGAGCTGCCCAACAGGAAGTCCAAAAGAAGACCAAAGAGGAGGGTGGTGGATGCAGTGAAGGAGGACATGAAGGTGGTTAGTGTGAGTGAGGAGGATGCAAAGGAGATGGTTTGATAGAGTCAGATGATATGCTGCAACTAAAAGGTAAAGAAGAAGATTAGAAGTCAGTTAATTTTTTTGCTAACTAAAACATGAAATTTTATGTGTACCACATTGTTACCCTTTATTTTCATCTTTGCATTCTTCCTCATAGACTCCTGTGCAATGTCATGCACGTATGACGTAGTTACTATGATGATGGCCCCACTGCAACTTGACGGTGAGCTGATCTGGACTGAAATGTTTTGGAGATTTGGCCAAGTGAACTAAAAGACAAAAAGAAATACGGTCAAAAATCAGACTGAATGACTAACTGAGCTGGCCTAATGGGTTAACCACGTTAATTTATCGTTAAATATAATCCAGACAGAAATTGTACATGAAAGCCATCTGGTTTCCCAACAACACTTGGTCAACCATGCATTCAAGCAGAAGCTGTGTGCCTGTTTGTGTTTATGTGTATATTTTGCAGCAAAGAGTGTTGATACTGGGATTTGTGATCATTCCAAAATTAAATCATTTTGAACGTTTAGGGTGTGCTGGACAAAGAGTGAAGACAGCATCCGAATACATGGCATTGTAACTGCATAAGATGCAGTACAAAAAATGTTTAATTCCATGCCTCTGAGGGAGTTTAATAAAGACCCTCTCCAAAAAAAATCATGTTTTTGGTATTTTTTGTGTGTTGTGGCATTTTCCTGATGATGGAGGACATTTACATGCATACAGAAATTAAACTTCAAACTCTATTTCTGAGTATTTAATTCTTCAAATTGTTGTGAATCAGGAGCAGACGAAAAAATGACGTTTGTGAAAGATTGTAGCAGTGATGTAGAAGCTACAATATGCAGGACACAAGCTCCGTGCTCCTCTCCATTCTGATGCATCCACTTGCAGACAAATAGATCCATGTAGGTCTTTGTTTTCCTCGTCCGAGGTGACATCTGGTTAAGAACTGTACGGCTCCAATATTGTTTTTGTTGCGCCGGTGATGTTATTTGAGGCTGTGAGGGGCTGTATGCTAACTCACATAAACAAATGAATGATGGGATATGTGGGCAGGGCTTACTCTGCGGCAACAGAATTTCAAACGAACTCCTGCTGCTCTGCAGAAACTATGTTCTCAAGAAAAACACAGGTGTTTTGATTTTGACTTAAAATAAAATCTATATCTGCAATGCTCTCACCAACAGGTGGAAACCATTTCGTTAAATCTAAATCTTTTATGTTTAGATAAGAAAAATCAACAGAAACAGGAAAACCCCTCTAAGGTTGGGTTGGAATAAAGTTAATTAATATTGTAATGATGAAACAAATTCGATACATGAACAAAAAGCAAAACAACAAAAAAACTAGTTCAAAATTTTCATTTAACTGCAACAGTGTTGTTCAATTAAAAGTCAAAATAACTTAAAATCAGGGACGGCCCTGGGCATAGGCGACCCAGACGGCTGCCTAGGGTGCCATCTGCTGGAGGGGGGCGCCAAATGACAATGATCAGGCTAATGTTTGTTTTCTTTAATTTATGAAACTTTTTAAAAGTTTATCACAGTTGGTAACACCACTCATTTGTTTAAAAATAAAAAAAAGTAATAATTTAAACATAAAAAAATAACTCAAAAGTTTGACGTCATCAATAACTTTTCCTGGTGCAGCGCCCCTCCTTACCTGATGCTGGTGCGGGGTCGATGTTGCCGCTGTTAGTGGTTCTTTAAAACTTTAAGGATGAAAACGCAGCAAGACAAGGACAGCTTTATGGTCCAAAAAAAGAAGGGAGGAAGAGGAGAAAAACTGGCTCAAAGCAGAGTTTTGTCTGTTTTATTTGCAGTCAGTTGCTTGGAAATTCAACCCCTTCTCTGCATTTCAGTCGAAGAATACTCTCGTTTTTGGTTGAAAAAGACAAATTAACTGGTGACGTAGTTTTTTTTTCTATCTTTAAGCCCTAAACAACTGAGACTATTAAACCTTTCACATTGGAAATATCTTTTTTAAAACCTACCATGTTTTCCTGTGTGTAACATTTGGTGGTCTAGCGGTTAGTGCTCCCCCCTCCAAAGTCAAAAGTTACTGGATTGATCCACGCTTAGGATTTTTTTGTTTTAAAAAATATTACAAGTGGTTATTATTTAAAATAAATATTGATGACGTGCTTAAAGGGCTCTGTTTGATTTGCTCAATACTTTAAGCCATTTGCTGCAGTTTGCATCTGCAACTGATATTGTGATAAATTTGCGATTTATTATGCAGGCCGAATTTTACGCACAAAACACAGGGAGGTCACACCTGACTGACAAGTTCAAACCAAGAGTACAAACAATCCATCCTCCCAAATCTCCAGCAAAAGTGACATCCACCTCAGTGAACAGCACTCGGGGTGCCTTCAACATCTGGCAGAGCACTGGAGGCAAAATGAAGCAGAAGATTCTGCAACGCCAAACCAGAGCCCATCAACAAACAGCACAAGCCTCTAATGACACGCGATGTGATACGCTTCATTACAGTCTCCACCCAGCTCTGCCCCCAAAACTCAAAGGAAAGTCACTGCTTTAGTTCTCCCACTTGTTAAACCGAGCAGTGGGAGCAGTCATGTCTTTTCTTTAAATAATAGAAATCAAGCGTGATTACAAGGAGAAATCCTAAAAGGCTGTTTTTCTTTAGACACGATTAAGATAAAGTTTGTTTACTTTTGGGTGAAAGTGCGTCCTTCTAATTTGAATTTTTAAAACAAATCCCTAAAGTGTTCTGAATATTAGCAACCCATCATGGATTGACTGGACAGTTAAAAGCATATTTTAGATGTGAAACACATTGCACTGACTTTTCCTGGTCAACAAAACAACATTTTAATAACCAAATGTCACAAATATTCATGAGAAATGTCAGGATTTGTCTACTTTTTTTCTAAAATAGACATGAAGATCCATAGATATTAAATATTGGAAAGGATTCCTTCATTGTCAGCCTCTAGCTTGAATGATGTGCTGCCTGCAGACCAGATGGTGGGAAATAAAGCAGGGTTTCAAATGTTCATGTGAGCACTGTAAAATTATCAGCAACCCACAGGCAAAACCCTCCCTCCATTTGTGGTTTCTTTAAATGCATTAAAATGAATGAGTACAAATTAGAGAAAGCCATTATGCTACATCAGGCAAGTGAGGTTTTATTCCAAATAACTAATTATTTATAAATGCTTTAAGTCAGCCTTTCTTTGCAAAAAAAAAAAAAAAGAAAAATGAGGTATAAAGATATAAAACATAGTTCTTTATCCAAGTAATAAATCAAAGTGTGGCTAAAGCTTCAGTTTTATCTGGAAATCTTTTTGAATTCGCCTGTTTCCTTTGAAGCTCGATCTCTATTTAACCATTTTAGTGTTTTGGATCTAAGCTCATCTCTTCTTTAACATCTCTGTTGTGTACATGTTTACAACATTTCTTTGTTGAGAAATATTTTTCTGTGCTAAATTTCACACTGTCCCTCAACCCTATCAACACCCTGAAACATTCGTTACACCGGTGGTTGTCGTTTTTATCAATTCCTTTTTTAAGTCAATAAAGTTATTTAAATCATCTCTAGTATAAATTGGCAAACATTTACATTTCTTTCATTCTTTTTTAACCACCAGTCTCTTTTTTTAAAATGATGACTGTAGTAGATGACTGACAGGTTCTACTCCCTTTAGATTTTCAAGATGACGGCCTTGTGCTGAAACTGCTGCAGTTCAGCCTCTCTTTCCTCACTCGATTTGGGGTGAAAGGGATCTCTTAACAGCCTCGCCAACTGATCCCAAGGACCACCTTTTTGAACGAGTAAATGTCTCATTAGCGAGCAGGTCTGTTTGATAACATCACCTGTGTCTTTTTGGCCTCCACACTGCAAAAACAAGCCTCCTAGAAAAAAAGTCAAACGTTCTTCAGATTTGAAAAAAAAATGTGAAAAAAGAAAAAAAAATTGCCAATAGGAAATTAAAAATTATCTTACAAATAATTCCTATTTTAAGAATAAGTTCTAAGACATTTTTCTTGCAGGAAAGAATCTTTTCACTATCATAAAGACCCACTCTAATGAAAATGGTGTTTTTACACATTCTTGTGGCATTTTTCTCAAGGTGGCGGATATTTATAAAATAATTTAAAATTAAAACTGCATTTCTGATTATTTATTTAAATCCTGGTGAATCAGGAGCAGATAAAAACCCGCTGTTTGAAAAAGTCTGCACAACAAAACTGTAGCAGCTACTGAAAAGGCACACACAACTTCTGCCGAAAGAATACACTTATCCTCCGAATGGACTACAACAAACAGGTGCTGAAAATCCAACTAAAACAGCTTCCTTCATTTCAAGAAAGACACATAGGAAAAGAAGTTTTTAACTTTTTCTGAAAACCTCCGCGGCCACCACACGCCTAATAGGTGATTGTCAGAAGAGCAGGACTTGGACTTTGTTTGTTTTCCTGGTTGGAGCTCATTTGCACCACCTCAAAATGAAACTCCATTCTAACTGTGTGACTGCTGTTCCACACAGAGTGGGAAAAAAAACACAAACCAGATGAAAGTTTTTTTCTGCATTTAACCAAGTCTGCCAAACTCCTAATGTGGAAGATATTTGCTACTCTAAAGTTCTCCATCTGACACCATAATCCCATTTTGATCCACTGCGCACAGAAATCCATGCATGTAATATAGAAATAGTACATGTAATAACCTCCAGATGGAGGTATTTTTGGGGAAAAACTTATAGCATCCATATCTAAGACAAAAACTCAAAAAGCAGCTGCTCCAAAAAGCCAAAAACTCCTCACTTGGCAGAGCCACCAAAACCCCAAAAGGAGTTTAGAAAAGGCAAAGGAGAAGAAACCACTGAGGTCAAAAAAGAGAAGGTTTGTCCCTGAGGTTAAAGCTTCTACGTAAATGAACGTAGACCGGAAGCCACATGAATGCTGAGCCTTTGGCTCTGAACAGAAACCTCACAACAGCATATATCAGGATTGATCGCTGATGAATAAAAAATGAGCCCTGCTCATTTTCAGGACCAATATGCTTACACAAATGCAGAATTAAGTTTTTCTTTCATCAGTTGTGGGGCCAACTCCCACTGACCAACCCGCTTAAATCAGCGGCTGTCTCCACACGGCCCCAGTTCTGCCGCATAAATGATCTAAACAAAATGGTCCTCTCTGGTTTGGTAGAACTTTTTCGTTATAGGTGCCTCTCACTGAGCAGAGCTATTCATTAGAGCTCACCACCCACATGTTGTTTACTTAACCTCATATTAACAATCAAAGGAGCTGTCTTCAGAGCATGTGTGTAAGGCTGTGTGTCTGAGGGAGACTGATGCTTTTTCCTGTTCTACTGATCTAATTTCTCATGAAAAACCTAAAATAAAAAAAACTTTGAGAAAGAAAAAATGTTCTTCTGAATGTGTTTTTTTATTTTGCAACTCTTGAGAAGCTTCAACACATTTGATTTTGGTTTATTTTGTTTTTTGCAAATATAAACATAAATGGAATGGAAATAAATGAACATTTATCAACTCACAACAGATATTTGTATATGTCACTGAGGATTATGTTGTATGTGCATGTATTATAAAAAGTTATTTTACTGCCATAGCAATAAATACAAATAAATACACTGAAACGTAACTGAAAAAGTTATGTTTGCAAAAAACCCTGAAATAACACAAACATTACATGTTTCATTTCAGATTTTAGGTTGTGCGTTTATATACTTCACACATGGATTATACCCAAGACTACATGAAGCTTTTTCTAAAGAGTAGGACTAATCTTTCAGACCACTCTGACATGGGGTTCCACAAGGTTCCAACCTGGTGTCGCTTACTTTCTCCCAATTTGCCAAAATTTTTTTACACAGATGGATTTAAATGTCACTAAAACAGATTTTAGGGCTCTCTATCAAAACTTTGGGTTAATTTTTTTCTCTGAAGTGTCATTATTTAGTTTAGAAGGATTTAAAAAAGCCCCACTTCTGGACCTAAAATCTCAAAACAACCAAAAGTAAAACATTATTTTGAAAAAACATCCTTACTGTAGTTCAAATCTTTCTTTTTCCTGTTGTAAATAGTCTCCATGAGTGAAACCCAACACTTTGAAGATGCATTCTGAGGTAGCCATTAATGCAAATATTACTTCCTGTTTTGCATGCACTAAAGCTTTGGTTTGGCATTTCCTGGGCACTATTACACTGCAACTCAACTTTAAGCATTTATATGTTGAGAATATTTTTTTTTCCTATTTTGCCTTAATTGGAGACATTTCAGTTATTTCCAAATCTTTTCACACAGCTTTTAGATGATTTACATCTTCACAAAAAATTGTTTTATTTAACTAATTCTGCTTCATGATGTGATGTGTTTTTGGCACAGATAAATCTAAAAAAGTATGATATTATTTGTTATAAATGATTGCATAATTTGCTATTTGATGAGAAGACTAGTCTTAAAACTTTATCGACATTTTTTGCCCTGAGCCATATTGGTAAAAAAATAGCAAATCCTTGCAAAGTGCTTTTCTACCCTCCTTGAAGGCCTTCCAGCTGTGCTTTACAGTCACAGTTCCATTTACCCATTCACACACTGATGCCAGACACTGGCGCCAACGTTCCATCAGGGGCAATATGGGGTTTACTGTCTTGGACACTCGGACAGTGGGTGGGCATAGTGGGAATTTAACCTGCAATCTTCCAATCAAAGGTTGACCATGCTACCGCTGCCCCAAAACCACCACACCCCTATATACTGTTTTTTTATTTTGTTTAAGTTCAAAATTTTTCTGATCTCTAGGTATTTTATCAACTTTATTTCCTAATTTTTGATTTCAAAAAAACCCTATCTCTTTTTGGGGGAAAAAACTAAGAAACCTCAGGGTTGCCCACATAAAGGAGAGATCCTCAACCCCGGACGGACAGGTGATGCGCTAAAACTATTAAAGAAAAGTGAGCTTAATGAATTCTATAACTACATGGTTGAATAACAAGTATATGTCGGATAAACCAACATGTCTAGATAAACAGTTAAAACTCAGAGGAGAGTTTTAAACTGCTGCTCTGTGCCCAGAACCTGTCCCTGGGTTGTCAGGTTGCACGGTTAATGCTAGCAGAAAGGTTCTTAGAAAATAGAGTGGCGCCGTCAAAAGTGGGATGGATGCCATCTCTCCGCATGAGACCGGGCTTTCCCCAAAACGCGCTCCAAGCTAACGCCATTTTATGGGCACCATTTGGCTAACCAGGGGTTAAATGATGAAAAGCGGCTGTACATTTCATCACTGACTAGGGTCAGGAGGTGACCAGAGAAAATGACAGTGTCCGACATCGACTCAGCAAGTTTACACACAGATTCAAAGTTTAATTTAAGGATGACGTCTGGCGTCATTACCGCCTGCGTGAATCACAACTCGACGTAATCTGGGTTTACTCTAAGCTAACATTCTAAGGTTTCCTTCTCTGTCACCAAGTCTGGCTCCCGGATAACACCTGACTGTAGCTGTCAGGAGCTTCACGTGTCTAATTTCAGAGGGGGCCGATAACTAGAGTTGACGGTTCATCTGGCGTGTTGCCGAGGGGAGAAAACATATTATGTGACGGGAGCTTCGGTAGCTCTAAGTGTTTACGTTTAGCACTATGCTTCCTTCCCACCGGTACAAACCCATCATGAGTTTTCCTCGGCTGCTGCCCGGGAGGGCTGCACTTAACACATCTGCCACTATCATCACTAAAGGAGGCAGGATCTTCCCTGAACATCTGGCACATGGAGCAGGACGGAGGAGTGAAAGCAGACGAGGTGGAGGCCATGCTAGCACTTAGCAAAGGCTAGCAGTGTTTGGCTAAGGGGAAGAAACTATGTCGCAGACTGCTTAGACAGCAGTGGTTAACACAGTAGTTACTCACTAGAATGCTAAAGAAGACACTTATAATGTTTGAACACCAAACAAGATAACACTAAGTAAGATATTAAGTTAGATATGAATAATACGGGCGCTCAATGACAGGGGCAGCAAAGACAAAGACGAAACGCTGGTTACGCTCACCCGGAAATGATGTCCTCCAAAACGTCCTGCTTCTCTCCTTCTTTGGGAGTGGGCTTACAGTGACACGTGCCGGACACAAAGACTTTAATGGATCTATTTGTCTGCAAGTAGATACTTCAGAATTGCAGCGTAGAAAGCGAGATTTTGCCCCGCCTATGGCAGTTGTTGCATCAGAAGTCTGAGCTTTCTCAAACATCTGGTTTTCATCTGCTCCTGATCTAAGGTTTTTTCCAAAAAATTCTCTCCAGGGGTGTTCCTTGGCCCATTGTGAGACTGCGAAGTTACTGGTATGCTAACCAGTCGATGCAGGTTAGCGGGGTACCAAGTCTCTCAGCACTTTTTAATGTCTGTTCTGTGTATAGTTTCTATAATTATATTTTTTATAATAAGACAATATAATATAATAAGACAATAAGAGTGCTGTGCCGATCTGCAGAACAAAAGAGGATGTGACACGGAGTTTTCCTGCTTTTACACTTTCAAATGCTGAGCTTCCTGTCTGTCAGAGAGTTAAAAATCTTGGTCATGTGATTTGTGACAAATGTTTGGATGATGATGACATCCACAGCCTGCTGTGTTTACTGCATGCTCAGGCAAACATTCTTGTATTCAGGTTGCTACAAAAATTGTTTTTTTCAAGTCCCGCTGTACTCCTCTTTACACTGCACATCTGTAGTCTGACTATAGAGCAGCGAGCGTGCAGAAGCTGCAGGTGGCCTACAATGATGCTTTTGGGATTTTCTTCAAATCACCACGATGGTACAGAGCTACAGAAATGTTTGTTGGTGCAGGAGTTAAAATTCTTATAATATAAAATTAAAAAATATAATCATTTTAGAGCTCAGCAACATTAGACACAGCACTTTAGACACTAGATACCACTCCCCAATTTGGAAATACTGATAAAGACACTGTTTTAAAAAGTTTCCTCTTTTAAACTTTATATGTTTTATCACTTTTATTGTTCTTAGTATTCTCTCACTTTTGTGGTACTTTTACTGGTGATTTTATGCTTTATGTTTGTCTTTTATGTTTCATGTTTCCGTATCTTTTATGTATGGTTGTGGTGTTCATACTTGGACCTCGATTCTAAAAATTAATACAATTAATGAAATGAATAATTGCGATTTGAACAAGGAAATGCTCATAAATGCATTTTAATATTAAATAATTTCATACATGTCCTTCATCATGAGAAAAATGCTACAAGAACACGTTTAAACACACACACTAAAACCATTTTCATTGGAGTGGTTCTTTAATAATTTATTTTCTAACTCTGGTGGTGCAATTCCTGCTCTAGACGCCAGAGGGCGGCACTGAGCTGGAGAGGAGTTCACGCTGACCAACAAACCAGAAGAAGAATCGCACTGCCTGTTCTTGAACCTGCAAACACTGCCACGTGTTTATAAATGACGCGTTACTAGAAATTTTATTTGATTAATAAATATTTTTTTCACAAATTATATAGTAACAATTTAAAAAATGGAGGCTATTGCTAACAAAGTTTAGTAATCAGTCTTTGGAAATACAAATGAAAAACAGATATGTGGCCTAGTCACTGAAATATGTTTTATTTTAGTTTATTTTGAAATCTTGATGTAAAACAGAAAAGACAGCCATATTCGTTTTTTTTAAAAACATTTTTTTAACTTCTCGCTCCCTAAAATCTATTAATCCCAAACCAAATAGGCCTAACCTTAAATAAATTGCAATATATTCAAATCAACCAGTTGGGAAATGTTTAAACAATAAATTAGTTCAGAGAAATAGAAACAGGAGAGCTTCTAATCCTTTTTAATTTTTAAAAGAAATAGTTAGTATAATATTTTACTGAAATCGTGAATTTTTACTCATTAAAAACTAACTTCTGCCAATAGATCTACATGTGGATCAATGATCAACTAAGATGCAGCAACCTCCACAAACTATTTTTTTCTCCAATTGAGCTTTATTTGATAAATTATTTATAAATTACTGGGTGGTTACGTGTTCTGTGTGGCATAAAACCTTCAAACGTATGTTGAGTAAAAAATAAAAGATCTTATTAAAGTACAGCAAAGGCAGCTCAGTAGTACATGAACTATAACAGTGTCTTTTCTTAAAATGTTTTAATTATAATAATTTAAAAAATCAAGAACGGTGTTTCATAGATAAAAGATGAACTTTTGTTAGAAATGTTAATGCATTATACTTCTTTCGTTTCCCTAAAATCTGCAGTATCCCACTTTGTCCACTAGATGTCAACCTGGGAAAGGTTGGATTTGGACATTTTATTTATGTAATCACTTAAAACACAATATCATACAAAAACCTCTAAAAATAACTCAAACCTCTAAAAATTAAACAAAATTACACACAAAAAAAAACAACCAAACTAAAAAAAAGTCAAGGATCATCAATCAATTTGTCATAACAGAATAAACAGGTCAATACATCCAAACAGAAAATTTAATTGAATTGAAATGTATTTATTTATTTTTTTTTAAATCCGGGAAATAAACTAAAAGAAAGCTGCAATTCGTGGTGTGAGTTTTTTAAAATTTCCATTTTAGGTTTGTTTTTAAGTACTGCCTTTCTTGTATGGGTTGCTGAACTGGTTCATCCAGAAAGTTTCCAGATGACGAGTGGAGACATTTTACAATCTGTAAGATTCTTTGAGATAGAATTTTCTTGGTTGTTTTTAGAAAGGCAAAGCCCTGAAGAAGTTCAGCAATGCCAAGGAAGACAAAACTCAACAAACAAATGTGATATCATGTCTGCAATGTCATGGACCATTACCCAGATAAACCAAAAAACAGGTAAAATATTAATAAAAATAACAGGTACATTTTGTTACAAAATTCTATTTTGTTGCATCAAAAGATTTCAATTTTGCAGTTGGAAAAAGACTTAAAATGTCACAATCTGTGATTTTTAAAACTTGGAAATTTAATGCCCCAATTTTTTGGAACACAAAATGAGAATTATATTTATGCAGAACAAGTATAAAGAAGGTGAACAAGAACCTCCGTTTTGTAAAGTCCTAACTTCCTAATCAAGGAAGTTAAATAAGTCTAAAAAATCATCTGGCAAGTGGACTATTGTTTTATTATTTAAAAATGTCCTTTTCATATAAATACTACCAAAAAAATCTAAATTGTTAACACCACAAAAGCTACTGATGACATATAAAAAGCACCATAAACACCTCCGTTTTTAACTTTTCCAACTTTTTTTCTTTTTAGTTACACTTGGTCAGCCCCACATTGCTTTTTTTGCCCGTCAAGGAAGTTATTTAAATTCTCAGGAATGACGTTTGCTGGAGGATCTAAACGCAAAAACAAGTAGGTTGACGAGAAATCCAATAATTTTCTTTGACAAAGTGCCCCGCACCCCAAGCTAAAGATTTACAGGAGACATTAAATAAAAAGTGAAAAATGAGAGACCAATAGAAGATTCTTGTGATGAAAATTGATTTTGATCACTGTTGCCTGACCAGAATGAAAGCAGGAACAGTGAGCTGAATGACAAACCAAAATCCTCTTATCTGGAGACTGATCCTGGTAAAATAAACTGAAACCTTCATGAGAAGTTATTTGAAGTTATCTGTAATCCTGTGAGAATCCAAAGAGAAGCAGATTTGAGCATCAAACTTCACATTGTGCCTTTGTTTATTTTGGTTTATGCAGCAGTGAAATGATACTTTCACATTTAAACTTGACTGGTATTAAATTTAAAACAAAACATTAATATATGTCTCTAAATAAAATCAATATTTTAGTCCTTAATGTTTAGCTTCTAAAACAAACATTTTAAAATACCCGAATGGTTGTTGTTCTTTTGGTATAAGTTAACATAAACGTAAAAATAAAATAGCTTTTTGAAAAAAAATATGAAAATGTTTATAACTTTTAAAAGACTCACATGACCTTTCATAAATGTAACAAGCCAAGATGAAATCACAGCTAATTAAGTGGCCCTTTTTATATTATTCAAGCCGTAAGGCTTAATATCCTTCAATTTGTTCAAATTTAGAAGAATTCTTGTTTATAATCCAGTGTATGAATTCCGGCTGGCTTGATATTTTTGTGGTAGACGGAGACCAAAAATCTGTCAAAGTGTTTTATTACGACTTTGGTAAACTGCGAAAGATTGATGGAGAATTACAGCTACGACAGTCAGGAACCTCTGGGATGATACGTACTGTCTTTCAGCTGTTTGTGAATTAGAACCGTGGCTAACTTTTGACTTTACAGTTACTTTTTAAATCTAAAAAGCTTTTATTTTGCTTCCAACCAGAGAACCACAATAGCAGGGACCAAAGAGCCACGTGTTGCAGATCTATGATTTGTTATTTAAATTAAAAAAAAAAAAAAAAAAAAGCAGAGTCCTGTCACCTGACTAGTCTGTACATTCCCAGGGACTTCCCTGTTTTCAGGGAAGATAATCACAAGACAAGCCAGAACCTGTTTGGATCTCTTTTAGACACCATAGCCTATCATGGTGTGATTTTAAAGAGACACATTCAGCCGTCCTAAAGCGCCTAGGTTAACACTTTTTTAAAGTTTTGCTTTTATGGATAATGACAAAGTGTTAAGAACATTCTGTTAGGACACCTTTACGCATATAATCAATGTGTTATCATCATTATCAGCTGGTCAAAGTGGAAAAGACATGTACGAACACAAACTACTGACATGATAGGATAGTATGAGTGTGAGTAACTAGATTAAACACAACTTGGGAAAACACATTGGGTTTGTTTTCTTTCACTTTCTTTTCTGCCTCCTCTGGTCAGCTGATCCAGTACGTCAGATTTTCCACAGATCCATTTTCTTTTTGTTGTTTTAGATACTTTTCTGTCAGGCTTGGTTGTCCAGAGGGGCTTGTCTACAGTGAAGTTTAGGATTCTTGGGGTCATGCTTTGTATTTGATTAGAGAGTTGGAAAACAACATCATAAAAAAAAAAGGCGGTGCTTCTCTGCAGGAAGAAAGCTAAAAGAAGGGTGGGGAATCCCAGTGACGTCATCTGAATTTATAAAAGCGAGTCTCAGATAATAACAACACTACTTTTCGAAAACCTAAAGCAAGAATCATCTCAAGCTGTGAAGCTCCTTCTGTCTTAAAGTGACAATGGCTCGTAAAGGTGAGTATCTAAGCTGATTCCATTTAGTTTGTTCCAATTCCAATAGATTTGTTCGCTGTGTTTTTCTCCAATGTGATAGTTTTCTACTTTGTAGTACTTTTAATTTACATTGAATGTTAAATTAAACTTTAAAAACATAATATTTTATAATGTTTTGTGTTTTCTTTGTCTATAATAGTGCTGCTTTTGTTCAACGTAACTAGAACTTGAAGCTAAAAGTTTAAAGTTTATAGATAAATGACATATTTGGATTTAGTTTTTGGGCTTTATATAAATGTATATAAGTAAATAGATAAAGTAGGACAGATTTAGTGAAAATGTCATTTTTTTTCCCCTCAGAAATGTCCACTTCTAAGCCAGCTGATACTACAGTTGATGTCTGTGCCCTCATGTTGCGACAAACCGGAGATGAACTCTACTGGAGATACAAAGTGCTGGAACTACTGATCAAGAACTATAAAAGCATGAATCAGTGTGGATGAAAAACCATGGCGCAGCGTGTGAAGAAGAAAATTTGAAAATGGAAAGCCTTGAAAAAAATGGCAAAAATGAAAACCAAAACAGGCTGGGCTGTGACTCATTCCTGGGAAAAAAGCAGCGTTGCTTCCAGCTGGATGTACAAGGAAATGCTGTAAACTCTGAGGGAGAGGCTGCTGTGATAAATGGATTCAAATCAGGACAAGATCTGTGGGAAACAACGGCGAAGATCCATTTCTTTGACCGGTCCCCGGAGAGGAAATTCATCTGGAGAGACTGTTAAATAAATATATAAATGTTTATATTTATTCATGAAGAGGATTCTATGTTTGAATATTTATGTTTGTCATGCTCAATCATATTACTTATTTTATTAAAATGGCAAAAATGTAAACTACAAACTGAAGCTATTCAAAGGAACTAGATGCTTGTAAACTTACCTTTGTGGATTTAAAATGAAAAAATCTATACTAATTTATTTAATGGTGTTTATGTATTTAATTTCATTTGTACATTAAATGTAACATGAAAAAGGGATTATTTTGATTATCATTTAACTTCTCAAAAAAAGCTGTTTTTTTAAATACATTTTTAATGAAAATGTTTTGGAAGTGGAATAAATATTTGCATTTATTCAATATTTTAAAGTAAAAAATGAGAATCCCAAACATTGTTATAAAGAGGTAATTCTGTGTGAACATTAACTGAACATAATCTAAAAATGTATTTAGCTAGAATGATCCGTATCAGCTGATTTTTCAGATGACACGCTGTGGTTGAGGTTGGTTTAAAAGAAAAAAAACAGCCAGGAATTGCCGCGCACTTACCACAACCACCCACGAGGGGGCAGTGTGGCTCAACGTAAACATCAATCAGGTGGGGAAAAAAAGCAGGAAGAAGAAGACTGGCTTGAGCCCGAGCACCTCCCCTTATCAAGTTACTACAAAAAGTGTGTGCATATTTTCTCTTCTCCCCCCTGCACAGCAACTAAACATTGTTTTTTATGTATCCTAATAATAAATTGAGCTTAAAGATCAAATATTTCCAATATTTTGCTAAATTTTGGAATTGGTGCATTTTTAAGAGACAAGATCTCTTGATTTAATGTGCAGTGATATTTAAAAAACAAAACGGTATAATTGTCATAGAAGCATACAGCCATAAAAACAGGAACATTTTAGCCATAAACACATACATTTAACAAACAAAATTTAAACCAACACTGCAATCATTTTATTTTCTTCAGCCAGAGAGCCACATGAGGCTCTGGAGCCTGAGACCCAGATGAATTAGTTGGTTTCATTCAGTATTTCTTGCCATTGCAGACAATACCATCCTCAAACCCATAAGGTTTCAGGTAGTTTATTATACACAAGTCTCTGTTCTGCTTTTCAGAGCCTGTGTTTTAAAGCAACTAATATGTGACATGTATCTTGCATTTCCTGTGTAACTAGTTTTTTTCTGAAAGCACTTCCCAGTTGCAAGAAAGCCATCATTTTAAGGTCAAATGAATTTAAATCACTCCACATAATAAATAAATTATAATTCTGGCTGAACGACCTGTATAATCTGATATCTGTTAATGAACCTATCTAAATCAGCCATAGAGGTGCTAAAATATCAAATAAAAACATCAGCAAAACAGTGTAAATTCAGGCACTTAAAGGATCCTTACTTTATTTTGTGTGGTCATACAAAAAGCATACAGAATCAGAGGATAGCAGAGAAGATCCCTTTCATTGAATTCCAATAGATCGTACACATTTAAGGACTAATAATTACATACAAGCCTTTTTTTCTCTGTAGCTACATCTGCAAGTACCCCGGCCCTCCACCAAAAGCATGCACAGTCTCTTCCATGTAAACGGATCTGAAGTTCTTTATACCCCTTGATATTTTTGCAAGTAGAATTAAAAAAAAAAAGTGTGCAAAGGTTGTAACATCATCCAAAAATATATCAACTAAAACAGAATTACTTTTTTAAATCATAAATATAGGGTGAAGTTAAATAGAACTGCACTAGACTGTATTAGATGTTAGTTTTTAGCTCCAATGCTTTTATTTAAATTCATTTGGACCCGAGTACCCCTCCGCCTCTACACCTGCACGTATAAAAAAAATACAAGATCCCCACTGGACTTTTTTTTTTTGACTGAAGGAAAAGGCTGATGAGTGAGGAGACGTACGAACAGACTGAGACACACACCAGCAGCAAATAGAAAAGCGGTTGACCCGATTGCACATTTCCACGTTTTCTCCTTGTGAGGACCACGTGTGGAGTCCACACATGCAGGATTCACGGTTTCCTCTCTGTGAGGAAAACACGGGTGAGCTTTTGAGGAACAGTCACATGTAAGCTAGCGTGCGAGATGTCGCTTTGGAATTTTGCAAACCTGATGAACCTTGAAAAGGAAATTTACAAGGAAGCAAAACTCAAAAGTTCAACAAGATGATTTTGTCTAGTGTTACGTGGATTAAATGTCTTTATTTTTTAAATTATAAAACACAATCTATCATTTAAAGAACTGAAACTTGCCTGTTTGGCTAAAGATTCCATTTGTAAGCGTCATAGTTGCTCTCCTACGAGATGGTCAAACCTGGGGGCTTTATTTACGTTTTTTGCACATTTATCCACAAATAGAAATGTAAGCTGAAGAATTTTTAAATGTGTCTAAAGGAATGATTTTAAAATATTCACAGAAACACTTTCTCCATAACCGCTGAGGTTCATTATTTTCAAAAATTGCTGCGTGGTACGACCCCCCCAGAAAATGCCTATAAATACCACTCACCTGCAGGGCTATCGACTGTGCAAAAACACTTAAGAAATGGGAGGCTACTCCAAGCAACATTGACTAGCAACGTAAATAGAAAAGGAAGTTGTTCTACAATTTCAGAAGCGACTCCTATGAAAACAGCAAAATAAAAAAAATTCTTGGACTTGTTTCTTCATATAACGTCTTTCATGGCCAAACAGGATCACTTCTGACGCACCGGGATCCAAACTGATAGTTTTATTTTCCTTCTTTTCTCTCTCAAAAACCAATGAGGGAGAAAAAAGGACAAATGCAAAGAGAAAGCAGAGCAGACCGGCAAAACATTCAGTAACCCAAAGCGTGTTTTCCCAGAGGGGAATAAAGAGGTGGAAGGGCCTGCCGCAGCCCAGAGCACCAGTTTGCTCTTTTCTTTCCTTCTTGCATTAGCATGTGACAGTACAAAAACCAGCTGGATTCTGGCCAGATGTTGAGGAAATGGAAAAGTTATGGGGTCTCTATCTTTTTTTTTTTTTTTTTACAAGCAAAACTTGGCCCCAGCCAATATCTTCATATTCACCATGACTACTGCTGCCATAAGCCTTTTTTTGTCTCTGGTGTTATCTTACAGGGAGCCACATGTTCGTAGTGTCGACGTCTTAAGATACATCCGACGCTGCAGCAGCAGATAACTTACCTCACATGAGTGAAAGCAGTCCCTCGTTTTTCATTCATTCTATCCAATCAACTCTTAACTTGGTGAAGCCCACCACCGATCAGACTGCGCTGTGTTAATATGGTCTACCACCAAAATGCCATCCAAAGTAGATGTATAAACAGGCTCCACAACCAGAAAAGATTGTCTCATTTAAGTGAGTTCTGTCTCATGAAGTCCGATTAAATAACAGACCAGAACCGGATCTTTCAGTCCAACTGAATCAGGGGTTTTCATTTGGTGAATGCTGCCACGACAGCCCACATTAGTTCATTGACGCTGGGCTTTGTACACTCCTTCTCGGGTTCCAGCTCTAGCAGGGAGTGGACTCTCTTCATGCACAGGTCATACTGGTCGTCTTGGAGAGGGGCAAAGGCGTTCTCGAGAACATCGGACGAATGAGCCAGAAGGATCAAGGCCAGGACCCTCTTGTCCATGCGGTGCGGATCGTTGACCCACTTATCCAAAACAGAGTCCTGGACCTTCTTGATAAGGCGCTGCAGAGAGCACAATGAATGTGTGGGTTACATTGGCGTAAATCTATTTTAAAAACATGAAATGAAGAAAAGTTTCATCAAAACTCTTCCTATAAACGTGCAAAACAAAACAAAAAATCTGAGAGAGGGCCAAAAGTTTCAAAAGCAAGAATAACATAATTTATTCTCTCATTCATTTTTCACAATCACACACTTATGCACACTAACATCCACACTTAGGGACAATTTAGAGTGACCAATTAACCTATGAAGCATGTTTTTGGACAGTGGGAGGAAGCCGGAGTCCCCGGAGAAAACCCACGCATGCACTGGGAAAACGTGCAAACTCCACACAGAAAGGTCCCCATTGGTGACGCTGTTTCAAGTCCCCCATCTGGGACTTGAACTGGGAACCTTCGGGCTGTGAGGCAAGAGTGCTAACCACTGCATAACCACTGTGCAGCCCATCAAAAGTAACAGAAATGAGTTAATTTCGCTGAACAAGAGCTGGATGCTAAAACAAACCATCTGGTTCACTCCTAGAAAAACAACCCAATTTTATAATAGAAAACAACATTACAGTGCCTCTTTGCAACACCGTGGTTCACCTTTTGCGGTCTTGTTGTTTTGCTGATATTTTTCAGAGCAATGTGTGATGTTCTGTGCCCTGCTTTGCAATTGACCATGTCAATCAACCTCCTCTGTGCCATGTTTTCTGTACAGAACGCATTCAGCTTGTCACATTTACATAACTCTTTGATCACAAGCAGATCTTTCAGTTTTCATTCTATAATATTGAACTTACTTTTCTACAAAGGTTTGAACTTTGAGTTTAAGAGAGAAAAATGTTATTATCTGCCAGAGAGAAGCATATAAAGTGAGCGAGGGAACCAACAGCCTTGGACATCTATACGTTGCAGATTTTACCATCATGGGTTATTTTTTAAATGTAAACCCCGTGATAAAAAAGGGAACACTTTGTTCCTGCTTCTGTGTAGCAAAATTAATCGAATGAGCTTATTTTAAGTAACTTCAGCAATAAATTGATAAAAAAAAAGCAATAACAATTATACTACAACAATAAAAATACATCTATCAAATCTATTTCATACATTTGAAAATAAAATAAAATGATGCTGTTTTTATTTGTATTATAATTGCTCCTAATCATGAATGGACACATTTGAACTTATACACACTGTCCACATGACAAATGGAATCTCTGTTTCATTATTTGCAAGAAAAAGAATGGGAATAAACCAAAACAAGTAAAATCCCAGCCCTTTAGAGACAGATTAAATTATGCTTTAGGTAAAACCCAAGTTGCAGTGACTGGTCAGGTTTGGCTCATCAGGTAAGACAGCTGAATATATCTGAATATTCTTATTAACGGAATATCATTTTCTTTTTTATTAGCATGTTTTACAATTACAATGCCAAGATCCATGGAGATCAAACTGTTGAAATCCCACATGCATCGGCAACCGCACTGCCCAGACCTTAACCTCACAGAGAACATTAAGGACATGCTGAAGAAAGTTCCTGCAGTAATCGGTACATACATGATGCAATCAAAGCTTAAAGTGGGCCAACAAACAATGGACTAACATCAAATTCTTAGCTTTAGAACAACTTTATCTGTGTTCCTACAGCAGTCAGGCTCACTGTGCCGCCTTTACGCCTACACCTTTAGAAAAGATTACGGCTCGGTGACAGAATAGAAATGAACCCCAGAAAAAGATAAAAACTTACTTTAAATGGGCTCATACAAATGAATGGATATGATCAGAACACGATCTGTTCTGTAATTTATGGTCATTGCTTATAATTTAGATGAGAAAATTCCTTTCACATCAATCAGAACAAAGTTATTTCTCAGATGTTGTCGGGTAATTAAGTTTCCCTGAGAGTTTTTGAAGCTGCCAATGTATTCCTGCTTAGAAATAAACTCTGGTATCCATAAACAGAGAAGAGGAGCAGGTGGACTTACACGAGAAAAAAGAGCTTTATGCGAACGTCAAAAACTGAAGTCCACCCATTTTATGACATCCTGTGATTTTATAAGTCTGGCAGTAAACACAAAGTTGAATTCTAATGGTGGTTACACATTTACAGCACCAAAGAGCTAAATTCTGTTTTGGTTTCCTTCCGAGAATTAATAAGCAGTAGTCTGTTTTTTTACAGTTAGGGCAAAGGTTAAAAAAAAAAAAAAGATAACGTTTAACTTCAGAAATACCTTAAAGATTTGCAAACTCATTTGATTTTCATTTACAGTAATTAAAAATTGTTTAAGAGATTAAAAAAAAGATAACTCTCTATATAAAAACTTTTACTCAAAAAACAAAAAAGCAGGTCATATCAATAAGTGTTTCTCCATCTGCTTTATTATTATTAAAGTTGGAATAATCTGAGTCTTAATCTGACAGATTAATTATGAAAAAAAAACTTTATTCAAGGCTTTAAACACAGCTATACTTACATTTCTTTGCTAGAAAAAGCCAAAATGTGTAATCTTCATAAACTTTTCAAGTCCTAAAGCAAGTTAGCTCTATAGCTAATCCAACTTTGTAATCAACTACGAAACAAATAAAATGATGACACCCAGTCAAAGAGAACCTAACAGGAAATGCGAGTTCAGGAGTTTTTATGCGTATCATACTGCCCTTTCAGCATGCACCTGTGTCTCAAAGAAGAGGTCAAACCGGTTGAAAATCAGACGTAGGGTGTGAAAGTTCCTTTTCCAAACTGTTTTCCTACTCTTAATTGAGTTATTTTCCCACTTGAGCATCAAAATGCATCTAAATGCTCCTTGGTTGTACCTGCTTAATGTTGCTGTTGGTGAGGGGATGCGTGGTCATGTCAAAGAGCAGGAAGTTCTGTTTCTCCGTGGTCAGGACTCCTTTCTCGACCAAGTTTTTCGCCAAGCGTTCTCTGACATTTCTCAGCTGGTAGTGCAGCTTCAAGGGATTCCAGGTCTCTCCTAGAAAACACCAGACATTCTCAGTGAAAGGCCACATCCAAGGTGGTATAAAGTTATCACAGAAATACTTTTAAAAACGACAGCTCTTCAGACACTTAAACAGTGAACTGTTAAGAGTATTCTGTTCTAAATACACAAAGAAGACGTACAAAACAGCATAGCGTATGCAAATAATTATAGCAGATTACAAAAGTTTATGATTTGCAAAACCAGTAGAACTTATCTCACCACTCAGCAGCTCTATCCAGCTCTGGACAGTTTCTGGAGGCTGGGTTTCTTTAATGTGCTTCAGGGCCTCGTCCAGCAGCACGTCTCCCGTTGGAGCGTCAGACTTGCAGATTACCTTTCCAAAAAGCAAAGACAAAAGGAAGATGCCTGTTAGTCACATCCTAGAAAACCTACACAAAACAAACAGTGAGAAGTAGTGCTATTCCTGGTCAGGATATTCCATCTCATTTATTTATTCGGATATATTTAAACAGGCCAATGTATCACACATGTTCGCTCAAGGCGGTGAACAAAAGACAAGAACTATCAATTATTTACTTGGGTTATAATATTTATACATTCTGAATATTTCAACAGCTATAGTTAAATTCAACCCAGATAATTCAAACAAAACCAGAAGCAGGTGAGAGGATGAGTAGAGAAATGGATGGAGGGGAGTTTCTTAAAAAAAAAAATAATAGCACACTGAAGGCAACCATTTGTCATAAACAATTGGACTCAGAAAGGACAAAAAAAACTAATTAAAGAACAGAAAAGCCATAAAGTCTCAATATGGTCATCTTTTGATCTATTTAAAAGTGGCCTTTTAATCATAAATAAGGCTACTTTTAGCCAAAATTTAAAAAATCCTGTGTTTGTTTTTTCAGGGACATAGCTTCTGTAGAGCGGCAGTAGGTCATAAATTCACCTCTGAGTTGTGGGTGGGACTGTTGGAACGGAGACCCCCCCAAATGCTGACAGCTTTCTGTTTTTAATGCGCTCTCCTGATAGCTTACAGCCCCAACCTAGCATTACCGGTGCAACAAAAACGGTGAGCAATCTTGGAGCTATCAAGCCATACAGTTTTGAGCCAGATACCAGTTCGGACGGGGAAAACAAAGATGTACGTCCTCTACAAGTGGATGCCTCAGAGTGGAGTGAAATACTCTCATTTTCTAACAGAATTTTTTTAAAGTGATTATTCGCATGTATTTTTCTTAATACATGCGGCCTGTGCTGAACGTTTTTCTTGGTCCCACAGACGAAGCAAGGGTTAGGGTTGCAGATAGATTAATATGTGAAACCAATACCAATATTTGGCCTGGGACGCACTTAAAATATATGCAGACAACGCAGCAACGTGCACACGTGGGCAAATATAAATTTATACCTGTTTTTGTGCTTGGTCGCACGCTGAATAACGGTCTTTTTTTGCCTGCTCCTAATTAGAATGATTTGAATAGAGAAATACTCAGAAATGCAGTTTTTAGATACACGTGCTCCATTTTCACAAAAATGCCAAGAGTGTCTTGAAAACACTGGAACATCTGTTCTGGAGAAATAAGTACCTGCTGTTTTAAGTTGCATTTCAGCAGAAAATGCTGGCAGACGAGACACAAACCAAGGTTGAATCTTCGGAACACCAAAAATGCTCTTACCTTTCTGGCCAGAAGGCTTTTCCTCCTGACCCCACAGGGCTCCAGATGTAACCTCCCCCTGAGGGCCAGCTCCACCAGCATACACCCCCGGAGACCGGAAGAAATACAGTCGTTCCAGAAAGACGTGTAACCCTGAAGGAGAGGAGGGGAAAAACACACAACTTCCTTGTTAGACAAACGTTTTAAGCAAATTGAGATTCTGACCGGTTTTGATTTAAAAAAAAAAAAAAAAAAGAACTGAGCCGGTTTGCGCAAAAACTAAAGACCCAATTAAATCGGCGTGAAATAGTAACTTGGATCCGGGGACTCTTTATCCAAAAGTAGAGCCAAACGTCCGCGGTGAGATTATTGTCACCAAGCAGATTGACACGTTGCACTGTTACATCATTAAATAAATACAAGATGCCATAAACACATTTTCAAGGGGAAAAAATACAAGTTTAAACAGAAATGGAAGCTGGTGGCGCTGACATATACTTGGCGGACCAAAGTAAACACTGGGGGGTTCTACGGTTTGCTGAAACTAATTGGTGACTAGCTAGCTTGCTCTACGAAAAACAAACCGTCACCTCTCTATCCTTGAGGCCCAAGAGCAACACCTCCTCCATTAACGTAAGTCTGGTTTCCTTGGAGTCTCCTTTGTCGTCTTCTTCCTCCTCCCCGCGGCGGGCCTCGTCGTCCTCCTCGCCAGACCCCTTCTCCTTGTCGGCGGCGGCGGCATTGCGACTAGCCTCGGTCTTCCGCTGGACGAGGCCCGAGGTTCTCTGCGTTAGAGAAGTCATCCTTAAACGGCTGCCGCTTGTTCAGATTCGAAGACAAACAACGGATGCGCACAGAGGTAGGCGCGAGCCGCATGTAACTTCACAATTTAAGGTGGATTTCAGGGGGGAAAGGTGAGTCGGATCGAGCCGAAACGGCCGCTGACGTTAAGCTCGGCTCGGGATTCCTGCAGAAACTCTGCCTACTTCCTGATCCAACATGGCGGCGAAGGCAGTGACGTCGAAGTATGGAGCCGTGAATGCGTTCCCTTCAGGGTCATCTGGATTTCTGTCAAACAAGTTTTGTTTTCCCGATTTTAAAACTTTAGCTTTTTATTTAAACAATTAGAACAATTCAAAACATTTAACTAGATTGAACATTGAAAGACATGGCTTTACTGCATCAATCAGACAAAGTCTGTTTTTAATATATTCTTGTAGCATTTCCTCATTATGGAAGACACGAATTACGAAAGTTAAGCTTAAATTTTCGTTTTTATTCATCTCTTTACTAAAATTGTGATGAATCAGGAGCAGACAAAATATGCAGCTGGAAAAGTCTTGTAGCGGGCAATGAGCTCCCTGCTCCGCTCCATTGTGATACATCCACTTGCAGAAAAATAGACCCGTGTACGTCTTAGTTTTCCTCGTCTGAGCTGGCATCTGGCTCAAAACTGTACGGCTGGTTAGCTCCAATATTGCTTCCCATTTTTATTGCTCCAATAGTGCTTGGTTGGGATTGTGAGGGGTGGTAATGTAAGAGAGAGAGTGTAAACAAAGGGATGATGGGAAATGGGAGAAGGCTTACTTAGCGCTAACTGTCCTATCCAAAACTCAGAGGTGAATCTCTGATGAACTTGTTGCTTTTCATAATCTGTGTCCTAGAAAAAGACAGTTAATAAAAATTTGAATGAAAACAGCATAGTCATAATCAAAGGACTACTGGGAAAAAAAAAATCAAAAGACGTTCAGAGAACAGCTTTAAGTGACATATATCTGAATTCATAATAGCCTATTGGTTTTAATGTAACTATGCAGGCCTTTTCTTGGTGGAATATAAGAACAGATTGACTCCTGCCATAAGTTAAAAGGTAACAGGAAACAATGACAACAGAAAGTTTTACATCTGCTTTGTTTTCTGAAGATTATGTAATACAACAGCACACGTTTTTCCCCCTGCATAGGAGACAAAACACGTTAATATACGTTTTCAACACCAGGTGGCAGGACTTGATTGAGAAATATGATCAGGCATCTTCTCTGACTCTTTGTTTTTATCATCAGTATTACCAAGGAAACACAAATTATGGTCTACTTTACTTTGATGAAATATCACAACCATTCAGCCTTTGGGAAATTTTGAATTCAGCAATGGTCTTTAATAATTCACAACAATGTTTTCATCAATTATGCAGTTTTCTCAGAACATAACATTTGCTTATGGAGTGTCCACTGCGAGCCAAAAGGCTATGTTATTGTACTGTTAGATGGTCTTTTCAATGGCACAAAACTATCAACAATACATATTTTGCAAATAAAATCGTATATTTCTCCTAATTGCAGTATCTTATTATATTTTTCATGCATAAATCACTTATGCAAGCTAAATGATCTCTTTTTTATTTCTAGTACTGTTTTATTTAATTTGTTGAGACTTTTTATATAGCAAAATGAACACAGAAAAGTATTTTTAGATGATTCCATTAGTGCATTCCTGTTCTCAAAAAGTTTGTCATTCAAGAGTCTTATAATTTAAGCTAATTAATTTATTTTTAAATAATTAACACTGTTTATTACAGGCTAAATTGGTTGCTAGGCAGTGGTTTGGGGTATAGACTTTACAATCTGGCCTGCACATCTGGGATCAATTTTCCAGCTCACTCTACTCTGAACACCCATACCATGGAGCTGGTTATCCAATATAAATCTGTGCAAGTCATTCAAACCACAACCACATTTGATGAAGGTGAACATTTATTAGTTATACAGAACTTTTTGCCTCAAACAATGACAGCTCCAGTATTTGTTATTAATATTTTGAGTTTATTCTTGTTCATAAACAATATTTTTGCGTTTATGATGTGAATTGATGCTCCAAGTAGGTTTGTTGAGAAAAAGTCATGGTAAATGGTGCTTTTGAACATGAGTATGACTGACTTTACAAAAAATTCTGCTGAAGTCAGGTAAGCTTTGATTTCACTTGTAGTGCATATACTTAACTGATCATTAGGAAGTGAACGCTACATCTGAAGCCTTTTGTTTTCGATTTCAAAAAGCAGTTGAACCTACAGAGCTGTTGTGGATGATTCTTTTTTTTTTTTGGGTCATTGTAGTCATGTAAAAGATGGCCTTCCAGTTGTAAATGCTCATGTACAATAACTAGTATTTAGGAGAACGTGTTTTACTGAAGCTTATTGAGCTATTATGAAAGGACTCAGAGTCACTTTTTAAACAACTTTAAAAATATTTAAGCATTTTTTGTGTTAGTCTTGTGTCTTGATTAAAAACAGATGACTTTCATTAATGACCGTCAAAGGACTAAATATAAAGCAGATTATGAGTGCAGTATATCTTGGTTTCAAGGCTTTTGCAACTGACAGCTGTGGGCTTAAGGGATTTGAAGATGAATCCTGAGGGAGTTACATGTGTATGGAACTACAGCAGCAGGTGAGTGTGTGTCTGTGATACTCCAAGCTTTCCTGAGTGAAAGTAGAGGGTGGGATCAAGCTCCAAGAGACTGCCCATAACCTCTTGCTGAAACATATTACCAATGCAGCATGTCAATCTGGAAGCTAGAACAGAGTTTACGAGTCCTCCAGATGATTGCCCAATGACCTGCAGGTGGGCTACAATCTGGAGAAATCCAGCTGGGATCTGCACTCAACCACCCACTCAGATTGAGAATGCTCTGGTCTGCCATGTCACCTTCTTACTGATTGACAGCTGTGTTCATTGTACCATAAGCGGGATTAGTAAAATAATTACCTTCAAGTAAGTAGGACTTACAGTAAATAACAACGAGATAAAAACAAAACAATGGGGCATTGTTGTCAGCCCTGAATCTATGTGCAGCCAACACACGCCATCCATCCATTCATCCATCTATCCATCCATCCACGGGTTTCCTTAACAGGACAAACCTGTCTTTTGATGTGTAGAACCAACAGGTCTACTCTGAGCTCCTCACCCTATCTCTAATGCTACGTTCCATGCTATGCCTCGGCAAAGTTTGCTCAAGTGGCTACTCGACCCGGCTTATTCTCTGATTACGCTGAGGTCTGTGGATCAGAACCTGTTGATGGTCCCTCGCACTCGTCTCCGGACCAGAGGAGACAGATCTTTCCAGGCTGTTGCTCCGAAACTCTGGAATGAGCTCCCACCCTCCCTGCGTTCTCTGGACTCTATTCACTCTTTTAAAAGCCATCTTGAAACCTTTTATTTTGTTAAGCATTTTAACTAAATCTGTTTTTATTTGGGATTATAATGATTGTTTTATGTTGTTCTTGTCTATTATGTCTCTTAGCCTGTGAGGTTTTATTCTTGATGTTTTAACCTATGACGCTTCTGTCTTTAATGTTTTCACCCTCTGTTTTATCCTTTTAACTTGTGAAGCACCTTGTGACTATTTGTCTGCGAAAGGTGCTATATAAATAAAAACTTACTTACTTCAGATGAAAAGTCAATAAACGTGTCTATACGAGTTCCGGGCTTTCTCCTTCACGCGTAACTATGCACGTTTTTAAATCCATTTTCTGGCTGTAAGGACATAACTTGTGGCCATTGAATGCTGTCAGAACTTAGAGCTCTGTCTCCCCCTCTGGTCACCAGCGAGAGCCGTCTCCAGAGTACTAAACTCACTACACCTCCCAGCAGCCCCACCACGCAGTCCCCGGAGGCCGCTCTCCTGACTCCAATCTGACAATCACCCACCTGTGTACTGAGCATTTCTATCTGGACCTGATCTTCTGTTTCTGACCCGGCTTATTCTCTGATTGCCTGCTGCCTGCCCTGTCCTCTTCCTGTCTGACTCTGATTTAGCTTTGTGGACTTCTAGCAGTGCTTAGTTTCTGTCTGAACTAATAAACCTGCTGCAAGTGGAACCAGCTGTTTTGAGCCATTTGTGACAAACTTTCATTGTAGGTTAAACCAGATTATGGTTTGAGCAAGCAGGGACTCAAATTTGGCAGTGACATATGGATAGCATCTAATTCACGGAAGTACCAACCACTTGAAAAGTGATCATGAAAGAGAAATTAATGATTACTGTAATAATAGCAGAATGAAATGACACCAGGTCTTTCATGTTACAGAATGGAGTTGCGAAAGAAAAAGCCTGGAGCAAGATTCAGGAGATTTGCACCGCTTTGACATTTGGTACCAAGCCTCTAACAACTGGAGGTACATGCACCAGTATCAGGTAACGACAGTCCAGTTTAAACTCTGAAAGCTAGAAGAGCATTAAAGAAACCTTGTTTACTGCGTTTTTGAACGATCGTGTATGGACTGTAGCATAAGACAGCACCCAGCCACCCTGTGGAGGAAACTCACTTCAGATGCTTGTATCTAGGATCTTATCCTTTCCGTCATTATCTATAGCAAATGACCACAAGTGAGGGTAGGAGCACAGATTGACCAGTAAATTGAGAGCCTTGCTTTTCAGCTCAGCTCCCTCTTCACTACAACAGTAACAGAGACCACAGCTGCATCTATCACCATGTCAATCTCACACACTATCCTTCTCTCATTTGTTAACGAGATCCCAAGATACTGTACTTTGGCTCCTCCATCTGGAGCAGGAGCTCTCCACCTCCCCAGCGAAGGCAAACTACCTTTTTCTGGTCAAACACAATGGCCTCCAACTTGGAGGTGCTAATTCTCATTCCAGCCGCTTCCCATTCAACAGCAAACCAACCCAATGCACACTAAAGGTCCTGGTTTGATGAAGGCAACATAACCCCATCTGTAAAACAACAAAAATGAAATCCATAAATCAGACTTTCTGGAGACTTGGCTGCACCTTATGAACAGAACCAGTGACAAAGGACAATGCTGCTGAAGTCCAAAACAGATTTGACTTACAAACCTATTTGTAAAGTCAAGATGCTTGCATAAATGCACCTCTGTGGTTTCTGTTTTGTTTATCTTTCTTTAAAATATGAAGACAATAAATTATGTGGAGTCTCCGTATAATAAACAGATTCTGCTTTGCTCAAACAATGTAGTAGCACTGAGATTTTTATAGAGATGAGCTTCCAGACGTTTGGAAATGTTCTCAAAGTAAACAATCATCATTTAGCTTTAAAGCCATGACAGTTAGGGTAAATACAGCATTTATTCTGAATATCTGCACACAGTCCAATCCACAATGACAGAATCCAGAAGCATGAGGATCATGTTGAAAAAGTCTCACGCGTAATCTATTTTTGCCGACGTCTGTGAATACTGTACAGTAAAAAAAAAAACTTTTCTGAGCTTTCATAAAATACTATCAAACAGAACATATAAAATATTTTTATATGTTGGAATGACATAAATGTCTTTTGGCGTATCAGCTCATTGCCTGCTGCCACTTTGACACGGTTAATAAACCTTTTGTTCCCTGTGAGGCCTGTCCGAGACCTACGGTTTCAAATGGCCAGAACAAAACATCTGTACCTTTCTCTTTGGACATTTTTACCCACTGATCTTGGCGTTCTGG
This sequence comes from Oryzias celebensis, assembly GCA_014656515.1. NCBI lineage: Eukaryota > Metazoa > Chordata > Actinopteri > Beloniformes > Adrianichthyidae > Oryzias > Oryzias celebensis. The sequence goes on from BNCR01000012.1 coordinate 8,005,032, forward strand.
TCTTGACACAGAGCTCAAATCACTCCCCAGAGCTTTAAAAGAAGCCACACTCAGGTCCATATTGGAGCTATTTCCTGTCTCTGGAGTGGGCAAAAGAGTGACCTTTAGTGACCCTCCCATACAAATGCACATGGATGCACTCTCTTAAACATATGTGCCCACTCATTTGGGAAAACACCCCCACAAAGAGTTAGCTGAGGAAGTCCCTAACAGTTGCGCTGCAGCCAGTGAGTTATAGAATCTCTCAGTTGTCTGGTGCACAACATCTCACGGAAGAATAACGGCTGGAAAAGTATAATTATGTTTAAAAGCTTGTGGTTGTCAAAAAATTTCCTTAGAAGCCTGACGATAAGCAGAATCAGTTTAGAATTTACATGTGGAGGACTTTGAGAATGAAGGCCCGGTTAGATTTCTATCAGGTTCTTGCTGTGGTAAAAGAAAAATAAGGATAATTTTCTGTGTGGAGATAATTTGAGATTAAAGCCCTGAGCGGCATTCAAGGCTCTACATGCCCTCACCACCCACCTCTATGTGCCACCACCGTCCTCACTGCCCTACTTAGATCCAACCATAATGTCCATATCCAGTCTTATAATATTATGTCCAGCTCTAATCAAGGCTCAACATATTACATTTTCACAATAATTCGTCAAAAAATGTGCCAGTTATAAGAGTACGCCAATTTTGCGAGCTTGCTACGTGCATGCCGTTTAAAATCTACAACTTCTAATTCCAAAATTTAGTTTTTTGCACCTGCTTCCCAATGATGCCCAAGAAGTTACAAGACGATCGATGAAAAGATGAAAGATGAAAGGTAACAAAGGTGATTTTTTTTTTCAAGATGATGCCCTTATCCCAAAGTCAATGAAACTCTGTGGTGGTCGTAGAGTCCTGGCCGCATGTTTGTTCACTCTGCTGAAAACAAATTTTCAATTTTCTCTAATTGTGTGCAGACTTTGGTGACTTTACGCACATGAGGCGCGGGGCAAATTTTGACTCAAAGGTCCCTTTCCTTAAGGTCCTTTAAGGTACTTTAAGGGCTTTTTGTACTTTCTGAGTTTTTTGTCGTTGCAAAAACAATATGGTCCTTGCAGGCAGGGACTGCTGCTGTGGGCAATAATTAAAAGGTCACATTTGTAAACTTCTCAGTGGTTAACATTGTTTTTCTGTTCTGGGGTGGTATATGCTAAAACGAGGAAACAGAAGCTCACTGCAAACAGGAGGACACAGCACAAGACATGTCTGTGTACCACAGAGTAGTAATGGAGAAAAATAATGGAGTGAAACAGAAGCACAATGATGTCTGTGAGAACATCTGCCCCAGTTCTGCACAATCACAGGAAGGGCTTTGCTTTTGCCCCATTCACAGTGACATGAGCAGCAAACTCAGTAATGAGGTCATGCTTTGACAATCTTTAATGCAACTATCCAAAGAAACTTTGCTGCAGAGCACAGGACAGAATACACATACTGAAAGATTTGTATCGACTGTAGTCCCTGGACTAAGGAAGTGTTTTATCACATGCTAGTAACTGAATGAAGCTGTTGTTTACGGATCAGCCAGAAAGAATAGCATGACACTTCAAAGAGGGGATTTTTCTTTCTTTTTTAGAGTACATTTCTGTTGTTTATATATAAGAACGAAAGGTGAAATTGGTTTGTTTTAAGATGTACTTCATAAAAATGGCAAAAAACCCAAAATTGTTTGACTTTCTTTTTTTCGTGTGACAAATACTCTTTGTAATCATCTTTTAGTAAGAGAAATCTTTAATATAGTTAATATAGTTACTAAAATAACTTGTTACAAAAGGAATTATAAAATTAGAATCAGACAAATCTTTTAAATAGATGTTTCTATAACAGGAACATTACAAATTACTTATTTAAAAGGGATTGGAAAACATGCTACAGCTGCCCATTTATTCACTGCACATCTTTTGGAGGCCGTCTCTACAATCACACAATGTCTGTACTTGCGAGCGATACTTTTGCATCTGCAAGTATTTCAGCTCATATGTCATGACCAATAATGCTTCAGTTGTCTCATGTTAGAAGGGGCCTTATTCAGATTTTCATTTCAGATGAGGGGTTGTAGAAGAGCATTTATTACAGTTCTGTCTGTCTTTTGAGCCAGGAGTGTGGACCCTTTTATTTCAAACTGCTCTATTGCAATTTTTTAAAATGTTAAAGTAAATGTTAACACAAGAAAAAAAAGCTGTTACAGTTGCTTTATGCAGTAGCTAGATTTTAGCTGAAAACATCTTAGAAACAGCAAAAAAAGTGTTAGTCCTCCTTTCTTTTGGCCTCTTAAACACGACCCTCCTTTTCCTGTTCTGCCCCTTCTCAGTTTCTGCAGGAAACCTCAAACAATGCTTCTGAAACTTAGCTGTCAGACACACGTTTGCAATGTGTACAGACAAACTTAACATGAAGTCACACATTCTCATGCACAGTAAAGACAAACCTTCATTGTTTGTGTTTCAAAGTCAATGTTGCAGGGAATCCCTTGTGATTTAATGAGGCTTCACATTTGTGGTGTACGAGAAGTCAATGACTAAGCATGTTTTACACTTCCTTAAAGTGACCTGTTTTGTATTTTTTGTACTCAACAGTAGTCCACTGTCTAGGTCCAGAACTGGTGGCAAGGCCAAGTTTTCCCATATATAGAAGTATAGCTTGGTTGCTATAAATAAACAAAAAAACACAAACTTAACTGCAACAAAACACAAACCTGAAACATGATGTGATAAATATTTTGACACGAACTGGCTCTGGCAATGAACATCTGAAACTTTAGTCAAATTTACAGAGCACTGACAAACAAAAAACAGACACAGCTGGTTGATTTTTATCTTAAATCCAGTGTTTTGTAACTGGGGGAAAACGAATTCTATTAACAGAACACAACTGAACATAAGCACAACTAAACACAAACATTCATTTTTAAAAACCACCAACATGCAATTAATTCTGATGTTTTTATTGTTGATTTTACTGGCTCATATCAGGCCATCATTACTGATATGACAGATTTTTGTTTAAACAGATATAAATATTTTTTCAAAGTAAGATGTGAATCATTCCATCACCAGTTAAAAAGGGAAAGGCGCTACAAGATTCAAATGTAAAAAATTTACTGCAAATTTAAGCAACTAATAATCCTGACCAGATGACTGCTCACACTGCTCTCCTGTTGTGGTCAAAGGCCAAACCATGTTCACCCCAAACACGGGATTTGTGGCTAAAGAAGTCAAGTGAAAGTGAACATGATGAGGGTGAATAGAGACCTCATGATCTCAATCATCATGGTTGCACAGCGGGAGCTCAGGCACAGCTGGGTCAAACACGCACACGTGCACATGCTGAGCAGAAGAGAACATGGTAGAACACGGTAGGGCCTGAACTAGACTTTTTGTGTCCTTGAACTAATCAAAACTAGTCTGTCAATGAGGTACAGAACCAGTGTGTTCAAGATGAAGTCTCTCATTGCCTTGACATGAGAATTCATCAACAAAAAGCCAACTTGCAGCAAAGTCAAAGCCCCTTGGCTTTTTTAAAAATTTTTTTTATTGAAGCATGATGTTCGTGCAGGAAGTCATTGAATACACAGGTCTCGATTTCAGTGTGGCTACATGTAGTGTCGTGTTTCTGATATGAGTGTGTTATCAATTTTACTGACAGCGTTTGGCTTTACTGTGTCTGACAGAATGCCACTAAAAATGTGCAGCAGTTCGAGGGGACTCTGGTTCGAAGGGTCAGACTAAACCTTTAAAAAAGCAGACAATAATGTTAGGACCCATGGTATGCATTTAAAACGGCAGTAAAACCAGGTGTGGATAACATCATAAACTCACCATAAAATAGTTACAACAGAAGACCGTCCATGGGCAATCAGAGCAAACCTTTAATTCCTATAATGCATAATTATCTCTAAATAAAAATGTGTAGTTTCTTCATGAACATAAAATCTAAGTTAAATATGTTCTGTAAGAGATAGGCAAAGTCTTTTGAAAATAGTTTTTTTCTTTTGCATTCTTTTCATTTGAGGTTTAATGCACAGTTTTATGCCATTTCTTGCTATGTTTGTTTCAAAGTTTTTGAAGCCTTATTTGAAACCTTTCCATTAAATGTTGAATAAACTCAATTTTATTGACAGGTTGTTGTCATCCATACATCATTACATCAACTGATGTGATTTCAACCCACTAGGCACGGACACGTCTATTAGATATCTAAATCATGGATATTTCAAAGCTTATAGCTATATATATGCATTATGCATAGACAGCAATTCATAGATGTCTATTGCATTTTGCAGTTTAGATCTTTAGAGGTGTTGTGTGGCCCTGTGACAAACCTGTGACCTGATTAGGGTGTAATCCACCTTCAACAGTAGTTGAATTGGAACCAGCAAACCTGTGGCCCCAAACGGGATTTATTGGGTTCTGAAGATGGATGGATGGATGTAAAGTTGTGGTATTTATTTTTTTAACTAGGAAATGTTTAGATGGCTACAAGTAGATGTGTAGTAGACCTCTTTTTGCAAATCTTTTTCAGAACACTATTGGTAGACAAAGAGAACAACAAAGAAGAGCTGTCAGAGTTTTCCTGTAGACATCTGCAGTAGATGTATATTAGTTATCTAATAGACATCCTGTACCTAGTGGGAAACACACCAGTGAGTTTAGAGACTAGTTAAATGTTCAAAGCAGAATCAAAATTATTATGTATAACTCTGCTGATGTTGGAGGTGGCTGCAGCAAGAACATAAAAAATTAGAATTCAAAAGGATAAAAAAACGATCATTATTTAAGATATTTTGAATCTGATAAAGCAAAAGGTCAAATAGGTATTAGAAGTATTTCTTTAAACCCGAAAGTGTTCAAGTGCAAATTTAACTAAATCTGAAATTCAAAAAGATTCAGTATATATTAGCTTATTTAAATAGTAATTTTATAATAACACTGAAGTAGTATTAAAAAACACTAACAATTTTGATTCCGTTTTTTTGTAGGGGTCTGCTATCACTACTCGAAAGTAAAAAGTTCCTTTGGCTCCGTCTTCAGTTTGTGGGTGGGCTCCTGGGAAGCTGAAAATGTCAAGACGCATGCTGTTTTACACATGGAGCACGGACAGCTATGTCTTGTTTGAAACTGTGAACATCCTGTGTCTGTTCTGTTAGCTGTCACGCAAAGAAATGACCACAATGTAAGCAAATTATATCAGTGACGATAACACATGAGAGTTGTATTCTGTAATTACTTAATCTGTTCTCATTGAAGCAAAGGAATCAGTCCACATAAATCATTGAAAATGGTTTGGTCCAGTGTTAAACTGCTTGAGGGAAATCTTCTTTTATCCATCAGCACACCAGAAACAATCCAATGACATCCAATCAAATTTCCTGTGTACCAACACTGTGGTCCGGGGAACATTTTTGATAGACATCACATTCCTGTCATTGTTAGGCATTTTGAATAAAAACAAAATGGGTTCAAGCTTTGGACTTCATCAACAATGCAGCTTTTTAGGGGACAGAGGAAAACAGATAGTCCAGAGGCAAGTTAGCAGCTCTGTGGGGGTGGGTGCTAAATCCCAACATCAACATAATGGCGCCTCAACAGGAAATAAGGCAAAGTAGTTTTATTATTGTGTAAATATGCTCTAATGTATTATTTTGAAAAGTGCATTTTTGAAGTTGATGTCTGAATTTCCTCCTGTAAATTGGTTAAAAAATACAAATAAATGAAAACATTTCTCAAGGATGAACCTTTTTCACTTTTGAATTGAAGCTCATTTAAAAGTGATTGTACAAGATAAAGGCGCAGTTCACCAAATATCTTTATGTTTATCCAAAAAAAAAAAATCAAGATTTGTTTTTAGCTACTTTTGTTTATGCTTGAGATTGACATTACTTAAAATTAAGATGAGGCTTTTCATTAACCGTTTATTCACCAAATTCTAAATTGTACTTCTGCTTTACTGAGCGTGACTCAGCAAAATATTAAGTGTTGTCATCACATCTAGTTTGCATCTTAATAAAGTTGTTTGTTGTGTTTGTTTCCAGCTTTTGTCATAAATAATGCTCTTGCATAAATCTGATTTCTCTGCGCTGTCAAAAACAATGTTTTGGATTAGTGTGGAACTTGAGAAACCAGTTTATCCCAGAAAGCTGATCATAACTTAGCTGCTTCAGTGCATGCAAATGCACCCATTAAATGCATATTAAACCGTTCAACCTTATAACAAAAATAGACCCCCAACAAAGCCTGGTGTCAGTCTGTTCTCTGAAGAGGAAGGCTATTATCATGAGGGGTCTTTAGTCTGGGAAAAGCTGGGCTTTATGTGTCAGAGTGGCCTTCACATCAGCGAGTTACTCAACAGAACATTACCTTGCTGTGATTGTTATTTTTTTCTGTCAAGGTGGTGAACAATGGCAGAAAACCACAGACGTCTGCAGATTTGAATGCAAACATGTGTAAAAACATATAAAGTTTCAGTGATGTATGACCGTTCTCAACAAGATGAAATAACTATCCTTATAATGGGAGACCAGAGGACTCTGGTGGGGCTTTGACAGAAAACCAGTGGTCAAACTGCAACTGAAACTGCGTTGGTGTTGACAGAGTCAGAGGGTTCCGACCTCGCAGTGAACCACTGTGAGACAAGGCTGCAGATTCTGACACTCTGAAACAAGAGACTGATGACACCTCCAATTACTGCTCACATGCGTCAGATTGATGTTTTCATCTGCCCAGGTGGTGAGCTGGGATACTTTGAAGATGAGCTTCCACTACTGGTTCAAGCTTTGCAATTTTAAAGTCCCACTCCGATCATCTTCTAAACCATCTCAGAAGTGTTCCCCGTGATTTGTTAATTGTGATTACGCCATTTTTAGCCAAAATAAAAACCTGTGTCGCTTTCTAGGACAGTTTCTGCAGAGTGGCAACAGCTGTGAGTTGTGGGTGATACTGCTGGCACGAAGTAACCCACCCTCATTTCCCATCATCCCTCTGTTTACATCTCTCTCCTGCTATCTTACAGCCCCTTACAACCCTAATCTAACATTAGCAGCGCAACAAAAATGGAGAGCAAAATCGGAGTTTTCCAGCCGTATAATTCCGAGCCAGATGACAACTTGGGTGAGAAAAACGAACATACATGGATCAGTAAGCGCAAGTAGATGCATCAGAAGGGTCAGAAGCAGGGAGTTTAAAGCCTGCCGATTGTAGCACCTTCAAACTTTTTCAAACTGCATATTTTTTGTCTTCTCCTGATTCATAGTGATTTGAACAAACACAAAGAAATTCAATTTTAAGCTTAATTTTCTTTATACATGTCCTTCATCATGAGAAAAATGCTGCAAGGACATGTTAAAAACACATTTTTTTAGGAGTAGGTCTGTAATGAAAGATTATACCTGACCTTAATAAATGTTCTTTCTTGATGATTGCCGCAGTAACAGAGAAACTCTCTGAAATCTAAGCAAAATCATGACTGGAGTTTGTTGTGCAACACATTTAAGAAAATCTCCTAAAATCTCCTAAATATAATTTAATGTACACTATTTTTACTGAGCAAACTAGTCAGAATTCTTCTTTAAGAAATGCAAAGAAATGTGTAGCAAATTGCTATTTGCTACCGTGGTCTGGATATTGTTGGAGAGCAGTCAGAAGTTGTCACTAAAGAGAAATCTGAACAGACGGATCTGCTTTGTTTCTCTGATCTGACACAGGACTCACTCTTTTTTTCCCTGGAGTTCATCCTAAATGGCTTTGATGTGATTCCTCTGAGCAGACCATTTGCTGCCTGCGCCAAGAGACACAACTAGCGTTATCTTATGCTGTCATGGACTTGCTAGGACTAAAGTGCCCAAAACTCATTTTATGTAACAGAACAGAATGTCTTTTTTCAGCTACAAATTGATCGAGAGTTCTGGAATATGAATCCTGACACAACTCTTCAAAGGACAGCTGGCTGTTGTGTTTTTTTATGATAAAAAAAAAGGATTTTTGGTGTTCTTGTGGCATGTTTCTGAAGATGGGGGACATGTGTTAAGAGAATTATGCTTAGAATTGCATCTCTGAGTATATATATATATATATATACACATATATATGCTGTCAATTGGTCAAAACAATAAATTCGATTAATCACACTTTTGGATTGTGATCAATCACGAACAATCACAATGTTTTACCAGGTACATTTTATACGACAATTTGTGGCTTTTGAACAAAAAAAAACAAAAAAAGGCCAGAGAGAACTTTTGTCCTTCATTTTTATCGTCTGGAGTGTTTAATTTGTAAAATGTCAAATTAAGATATCAGATATCCCAGCAATGTTATTTGTATGCTCAAAAAACATCAACAGTAAGATAAGCAGAACTGAGAACGACGTTTTGCAGAATTACTCCATGAAAACAAAAATGCTGATATACAGCCATAAGAAACAAACATTGTGTTTCTGCACTTTAAATGGTCCGGGTGAATACTCAATTCTGATTGGCTGCTGGGTGTTCATGCGCATTTAATAAAAGAAGCTCCGGTCACATCGCCTAAATATTCCATATCACTGTGCAAGCTTCTTTTAAAGAAACATTTTGCTTCTTTCTTCTGGACAAAGACAAGCAGTAAAAGGTGAACTATAACTATGAATAAAGGAAAAAGAAATGTTGACACTTCAGTTGTTTTTCTTCATATCTGATAATGGAATATGTGATCTCAGTTCAAGGACACAATTATACGAAACATTACTTCTAAATGATTGAAAGTCATAAACTCTATAAATGATTACCACAAATGCTTTGACAACACTGTTTTTTAAACTGCCACAGAAAAAGACTTCAGAGTAAACTTTGGCCAGCTCAAGATGGCCATATTTGGATGAGAAGGTGGAGCTGGAGAGTTTGTACTTAGAAATATTCTAAACAAACTGTGTTTCCATTTTAGTTTAGATCAGAGGACTGAACCACCAGGTTTATGGCACAAAAACAGACTATTTTGTTAAGAAAAAAAAAATCCATCATGGACAGTCTTTATTATGTGAACAAACATTTTATTCCATCAAAATGTGATGCACTTCTACCAAAATTTTTAGGGCCTTTATAACTTTTTTGTTTGACAGCCACCTAAAGGCTGCCTGGTAAACTTACATGGCTACAGTTTTTTTTACAATGAAGCAAAGATTTTCTTTGGGGGAGAAAAAAAATCAAAATTGTGTGGGGTTATGGACCCAGGACATTAAGTGTTGTTGTGTATGTCACTTCCTGTTTTATTTTGTTGTATTTCCTGTGCTCACCGTTTCTTCTCAGGTCACTTGACACTTCCCTCCTTGTGTGTTCCCTCCCTCCTGGCACACCTGTATGTTGTTAACTAATCCTCTCTCCCTGTTATATACCCTCGTCTCCCTTGCACGGGTTGTCGGGTGGTTCTGTGCCTTCTAGGATATGCTCTTGTGTTCTTTCGAGTAAATAAACGAAAAACTATTCATTTCTATTGCCGGCTGCGTTTGTGTCCACACGCCAACCCTGACATTACCACCCGACCAGTAACATGGACACAGCAGACGTGGAGACGTTACGGGCACTACTCTGCCAGCAAGAGGAGCAGATGTCCTGCCTTCGTCAAGTTTTTCTAGAGATGTCAAGCCGTCACGAGCGACAACTTGCCGCGTTGGGTGAGCGATTGGAGCAGTTGGCGGAGCGGATCCAACATCCACTGTCCGTCCCTTCTCCGCACCCTTCGCCTCCCACGCCAGTCCAGGATGGGATTCCTGTCGCCCCTGCTGCACAGCTGGCCCGCCCGGAGAGGTTTTCCGGGGACTGCCGAGCATTCATCACCCAGTGTGAGCTGCACTTCCAGTTCCAAGCGCCTCACTATCCTTCGGACCAAGCCAAGGTGGCTTTCATCATTTCCCACCTCACCGGCAGAGCTGCAGCCTGGGCTACCGCTGAGTGGCAACGTGGAGCCCCGACCTGCGCATCTCTCTCGGCCTTCAAGCACCTTCAAGCAGGTGTTTCACCATATTAAGCCAGGCAGAGAGGCGGCCCGGGCACTTATGAGATTAAGACAGCGGGACCGACGGGTAGCTGACTATGCCATCGAGTTCCGCACCCTGGCCTCCACTAGAGGTTGGGACACCACTGCGCTCATGGACGCTTTCGTGGAGGGACTATCCGAGGAATTAAAGGACAGATTAATTGCTCTCGAGTTACCTTCCTCCTTGGAACCCCTCATCGCCCTGGTCGTCAGAATTGACAATAGCCTGCAGGACCACAAGCAGGAGCATGGCAGGGTGGCACCCCGCCCCCGACGCAGTCCTGTTGAGCACAGGATCATGGACTCACCTGACTTTGCTGCTTTTTCCGCAGAACCCCCGTCTTTAGTCTCAGAGGAACCCATGCAGCTCGGCCGGGGCAGACTGACAGTTTCCGAGCGACGGCGGCGGATGGCGGCAGGTGAGTGCCTTTACTGTGGCGGCCGGGGTCATTTCTGCAGGGATTGCCCCAACTCATCAATAAGAGTGGGCGCGCTTAAGAGCCGTGGTCCGGCTCCCACTATCCCGAGACCTGCTTCCTGTGTCTTGGATGTTCGGGTTATGTTCCAGAAAGGGGGAGTTTCTGTCAGAGCATTGGTGGATTCAGGAGCAGAGCAGAACCTCATGGACGCCGAGCTAGCCAAACAGGTCGGTCTGAAGTCTGAGTTTTTGCCCCGTCTTTTACGAGTGGTCTCCCTCAACGGCCAAGAATTAGCCACCGTCTCACGAGTCACTGAGCCGGTTCATCTGATTGTGTCAGACAATCACCACGAGCACACCCGTTTTTTCCTTTTTTCCTCCCCACAAAACCCTCTGGTATTAGGTTGCCCTTGGCTGAATGCTCACAACCCAGTCATCGACTGGCCCTCCAGCCGTGTCTCCGGCTGGAGTGAGAAATGTCACACCACCTGTTTGCGTTCAGCTCGGCCTCCTGGGGGAGATCCCGCCGACCCAGTAGGGCGGCCGCCCTCACCTGACCCATTCAGGGTTCCGTCTGAATGTCATGACCCGACTGAGATGTTTTCCGAGTCACGAGCCCTGTTGTGTTCAGGGGTTTTCCACAGTAGGTTGCCAGATCGTCGGCGCACGCCAGCACCATCCTACCTACCTGGTCAGTTCGTCATGTTGTCCACCTCGCACCTCAGACTCCGGACAGAGTCGAAGAAGCGTTTCCCCAAGTTCATCGGTCCTTTCGAGATCCTGAAGGTCATCAATCCGGTGGCGGTCAGGCTGCGCTTGCCCAGGTCCTTGCGCATCCACCCGGTTTTCCACGTCTCTCAACTGAAGCCGCATGTCATGAGTCCCCTGCAGCGGCCATCCTCTCCGCCACCCCCTCCCCGCATCATTGATGGCCAACCGGCCTACACTGTCCGTCGCCTTCTGGATGTTTGGCGACGGGGTCGTGGCCTCCAGTATCTGGTGGACTGGCAGGGGTACGGGCCTGAGGAGAGGTCCTGGGAGCCTGCTTCACGCATTCTGGACCCTGAACTCATCAGGGACTTCAATCGGCGGCACCGGGACAAGCTTCACCCTGCGCCAGGCGGCGCACCTTGAGGGGGGGGTACTGTGGGGTTATGGACCCAGGACATTAAGTGTTGTGTATGTCACTTCCTGTTTTATTTTGTTGTATTTCCTGTGCTCACCGTTTCTTCTCAGGTCACTTGACACTTCCCTCCTTGTGTGTTCCCTCCCTCCTGGCACACCTGTATGTTGTTAACTAATCCTCTCTCCCTGTTATATACCCTCGTCTCCCTTGCACGGGTTGTCGGGTGGTTCTGTGCCTTCTAGGAATTGCTCTTGTGTTCTTTCGAGTAAACGAAAAACTATTCATTTCTATTGCCGGCTGCGTTTGTGTCCACACGCCAACCCTGACAAATTGAACAATTGCTTCACATTAGAAGCTATTTGGATATCATTTGTTTTTCTTTATGAGTAAAACTGTGCCTGCTTTATTGACCATTCTCTTATTAGATTAGGAATGATTTGAAATTTAAAGTACTTGATTTTGTTCCCAGTACCGTAGAAAGTATATATTCCTCATAATTATGTAAATTTAACACAGTCCTAACATCCTTACAGTAAAAGGCCTCCATTAAAACTGAAGGATTGTTATTAGTGGAGGACAAATGGTGCTTTATACTTAATCTTGTCATTAAAATACAAACAAACTAGTCCTTAAAAGGAATTTAATGAAATAAATAATTTTGTGCAGAAAATGTTTTTACCATGTGTCACATTTTACAAATGGTGATGCTTTCTGTAGATTGTTGTCTTTTAAGACGCCTGACATTTCATTTTTTAACCTTTTGTTTTAAAAAAAATAATGTTTTAGAAATCTAACAAAAAATTTTAAAGATACAGTGGGGTAAAATCTATACTGCATGGGGAAGATTAAGGAGACAGAAAAGAAAAACACATTAGCATAGACCTACATGGTCTAAACGAGGAATAAAGCATGTCAAAATGAAAGGTGATGCGAGGCGGAAGCAGCGCAAGGATCAAACATGAAAACATAGCCATTAGTTCTCCATACATTGTTATCAGCAGAAAAACATGAGTGGACCGAGGCATTTTAGAGGATGAGGAAAGGGGGTAGATGGGTGGAGAGGTGCGTTTAGTGCATTGAAACTAATCAGAGTCTTCCTGAGTCTCAGCTGGGGATGTCTGCCGGGATGAAGACAGGAAAGACTCCTGTAAACGGACTCATTTGTTGGGTGTTTCTGAGATCAAGTCCTGGGCAGATGTATTCCTCTGTTTAGATTAAAATTGTAACTAAGTTGTGTTTTCTGATGCCGTGTTCTGTTGTAATCTTCATTTTCTTCCTTGTGATATGTCATCAAAGACCTTGAAAAGGTTAACTGTCATTAGACAAAGAAACTTTTTATTTAATCTTTCCATTTTTGGAAGTAATAAATGTGCATGTATTATTTCAATAAAAATAACAATTTTAACAAATATTCATGCGCTAAGTGTAAGCTTGCGAACAGATCTGATGTTGCAAACAGTGTTATTTAGAACAGATTGATAATTTTATAATACACAGTCTTATTTAAGAAATTCAGTCAATAAAACCAAGTTAAGAAAGAAAACGTCTTTAGACGTTACAATGGAATACATTGAGAAGACTATGGGATGTTTATGTAAAACAGCATGAAGGAAGTTCAAATTTTAACATGGATTTTGAAAATTTACTTTCATTTACTTGCTTTTGTAAAGTGTCATGACAATAAATAAACAAATAAAAAAGAAACTTTATTTTTGTCCTTATATGTTGACTATAACAACATTTTGTTTTCTAGCTTCTCTTTTGTTAGTAGAATTTAATTAGTTGATTCAAGTTTTTCCATACACATCAAAATCATTTATTTTGTTTTTTGAGCTAAACATTTTGCTTAAGTGTTAGATTTTTATTTTTTTTAATGGCCTTAATATCAGAATCTGAATAAAAGGGTTTTTATTTGACTTTACAGTAGTGGCTCACTTCTCACTCTTTAATATGACCTTGTTTCAATATAAAAGCAAAGCATAAAGCAGTTGTTGGGTTCTCCTTTGTAAGTCTTTGTTGGAACCAAAGGTGTAGAACCCAAAAATACAGGAAACCATAATTTGTGACAGAAACTTAAACTTTTAAAGTCCAACTCCAATAATTTCTTATTTGCTGTACAATTGTTTTTAGTTGCCTTAAATATTATTATTTTGGCCATTTTCATCCAAAAAAATTAAATAAATGAAAAAAGTTAACAGAGTAACCCCGCCTCCCTTCCCCTCCCTGTTTGTGGTCCACCCAGAATATTTTTCTACATCTCAAATAGGCTCTTTTTCAAGTGAAATGACTTTGTCTGCTCTTAGCTCTTGATTCACAACAATTTGAAAAAAGAAATGAAAAAAATGCAATTTTGAGCTTAATTTCTTTTAATATATCCTCCATTATCAGAACAATGCTGCAAGAACTTGTTAAAAACACAAAAAGTACACCAACATTTTCATCAGTATGCTTTAAAAATATTAGCTTTAAAAATTAAAAATCTATGGCGTAACAAAAGACAAAACAAATACTAATTATTAAAAATTGAAAGCCAAACTGAGAATCATTACTACAAATCAAGACAGCTATTTGAGATTTACAACCTAGACCTGGTGTAACTGACACAACATGACCAACATGACCAAAACCAAAGAAACATTTACTAAAAATCCAAACTAGAGCACATAAAGAGGTCTTGGCCTACTATTCAACTGTGATTTGTCAGCTTATCTTTTTCAAAACTTCAGAAAATTTGTTATAATGAGAATACCATTCAAGGCAGAGCAAAACTGCCCAATAGTTAATCAATGACTTCTGTGTTTGAGGGTGAGTATTTTATTAGAGGATTATGGGTAAGTCTGTGCAAATACAGGGGTGTAGTATAAGTGAACAGGCTCACTGAGTAAATGTTCTTTGGGAAAGCTGCTCTTTGCATCAGGGGGTAATATTACACTCACATCCATGATTGGAATCGGTGAGCTTACTTCAGGTGTGGTGAATGTTATCCGCCATCCTCCTGTCATAATCCCTGAGTGATCCTTCCTGGACTTTTGTCATCAGTTTCCAGATGTCTGGATGTGACTGACCAGTCTCACAAGAACATGTGTAACTGACTTGCAAAACCTCAAAAATGGCCTCATATGTAAAAGTAATGCATCTGTCAGCTGCATGATCATTTAGTTTTAGGGAAACAGGATAAAATCGGAGGTGAGACGAGCCAATTTCAGGGAAAGGCAATGTAAATGCAGCAAAACTTTTGCTAGTCTAGCATTCATGTATCATGTAACCATACAGATCCACAGTAAATGCAGTAAAAATCAGTTTAATATTGTAATATAACTTAAATAATATCTGTAACTGTTAGCTTACTGGCTTGTTGGACTTTTAGTTTGAAAAAAAAAATCAAGCACTAATCCAGAGATGTGAGCTCATAGTCCTAGAAAAACAATGACTGGTTTGACATTTTCTATGGTACTTTTGTTCATCAACTCCTAAATAAAACTGTTGACTAAAATATGTCTTCTTCTTTTTGTACGTGGCACTGGAATAACGAATAAGAAACATTCTTTACATGTGACAGCTTGCACAGATGTTAAAGTTTCATTGCAGTCTGGGACTTATTACACCGAGTGACCCCGACTCTCAACACCAAACCCCAGCTGCTGAGTGAACCTGCTCCCCGGAGGGAAACTTCCACGGATGGTTGAGCGCCAAAGGGTCATTTGACTAATTTTATCAGGGAGCATGAACAGCACTGTTGTTGATGTTTACAAAAAAAGTAACATTTCTTTCCTCAGGAAAGTGCTTTTTTTTTTTTTTTAAATGTTCACAGACACACTACATGTCTGCCTGAAGTTTAGCACTAAAAAGTTTCAATTTAACCTTTACTTAAGGACATTTTTAGGGACGAATTATACCAGTTAGTGCACTATTCTACTTTTTCTAGAAAAAAAAAACATTAGAAAAAACCTGCTTAATAACATACTTGATTACATGTATTTATTTCTCTTGAATGTAATGCATCATACCAGTTTCCTTAAAGAAACTTTATAAAATAAAAGCAGTACATTTAGAATTTTTCTCAAAATAAAATGTGTTAAAATGTGTGTTTTGCTTGTAATGTACTTTATAATTTTGTTCTGAAAAACTTTATTGAAAGATTTTTTTTTGCTTTTACATATTTGTTTTATTTAAGAAACTTTTTAAAAACAAATAAAATAAACAACATTTTGGTGCTTTTTGATTACAGACAATTTATGAAGAGCAAAATGCTACTTTTACTCTATTAGGTTTTTGTAACTTTTGATGACAAATGTCAATTCCTTTACAGTGCACCATACTTTAACCCCTCGATTTTTAACCACTTTTTAAACACTAATGTTTTTGCTTTCAAGTAGATGCTAAATTAAGGCAAGTTTGCTGCAAATTTAAATCATAAGGGCCTCAAAGGGTTAAATAGATACAAACTTTTATCCTTTGATAGATTACATTGGAAAACATTATTTTCTTTACCTATTCAGGATCTATTTTTCATAAATTTGCATTTTTTATAACATTTGTAATAAACGAAATAACTATTTTTGTAAATTTTCACTTGTTTTGAAAAAAGCAACAATAAACAAAACAAGTAAACAAGTAAATCACATTGTATTGTTTTTTTCTGGTTGTTTTTCTAAGATTGACACAAAAAAATCACGTCAGTTTCGCAGAAACAGGAAGACAGTGGCAGAGCTAGAACATATTATATGGAAGCGGGAGGGGGGCAGCAGACTTTGGAAGTGTGGCAAATGAGAAGATGGTAAGAAAACATAATTTTAATGTAATTTAGTCGAACGATAATTTTATGCTATTTTTTATTTTGTTTATTATTGTTGTAATGCTTAAATTAGCTTGCATAGATGATTTCTTAGGGGGTTTTCAGACTAAGAAAATCTGTTGGTCCGAACTGAGCCCATTTAATGTGGTCCTGATCAAGTCCTGAACTTTGTGTTTGGTCTGTATTTAGATTGGCGTCTATTGAGATTTCTGTTTTGGACTAAAACCTTCAAACAAAACCATGTGATTAACTCTCTATTTAGTCATTGGTCAAGAATTACGAGGGCAAAGGAACAAAAGAAGGAATAATGGAAGTCCTCGCAATCACTGCCAGGATTGTTCACTTAGTCAAACTTCATATTTCACTGACCAATTTTGAACATCTGTATCAAGTCAAGTTCAACACTTTTTACTGCTGCTTTTATACATCAGTGGTTACTGGAGAGGTAATGACTAAGAAGATACGCTGATAAGTGTCTATGACACATGGATTTTTGGGAAGACAGTATGAAAAGCAATGTGTATAATGTTAAAAAGTTGTTTTAATGAGCCTGCTTTCATCCAAACACATTTCAGAGGTGCTGTTGCATTGCTGCTCCACATTAGCCTGCGGCTCTCTGTTGACATCCCATAATGCCCGGATACGGTGGACGTTTTGGTTTAGCTTCCGAGCACTGAGCCAATTCGGACTGAGGTAGCTCAGAGATAACTGGACCTCATTCCAATTGGAAACTAATCGAGACGACCTGGAATAAAGGGTCCGAGAGCAGTTCCTGTCCCAGATTAGGATAATTCTGGATAATTGGGCGACACAGAATGTGTCATGTCTGATTACACTCTTAATCTTTGCCAATAATGACATTGACTCAAAAACTGGGTGGGGGGGATCACGGCCCCCCCTGCTCCATAGCTCCGCCCCTGTATGTAGGCTTACATGAATGTCGGTTTCAGGTTTAACAGACTTTTTCTTTCTTTTTTGCTTAAGTATATAATTTTGGGATGTCAAAAGACAACCTTGACAATGTAGTTTGAGAGTATTTTTGTTCTCTATTCTCATATTTATGTGACCTCTGCTGAGTTTAATAACATGAAGTCCCTTTTACGCATGTGCTTGATTACATTCATCTCCAGACGTCATTCTCTCTGTTTTTCTGACTGTTACACCCCCCCCACCCCCACCCCCCTAGTCGGACCCTCCCCTGGAACTTCTATAGTCCTGTGAGCTGTGAAGTCCTGCCCGCCTTCCTCCTCCTCCTCCTCCTCAGATCAGAGCTGGCTGTCAGTCCGCAGAGCTGAGCGGGCGCGCCGCGGAGCAGCACCGGGACTTTGGTCTCTAAAGCGCGGATGCTGAAGCTCTGGAGATGCCTTTTGTCCTCACAGATCTTTTAACCAGCTCCCAGAGGATCCGCGTTTAGGCTGACGGCGGCTTGAAGAAAGTGTGGAATAAGGAAGCGCGAGGAAACGCAGCGCGCGCGCCAGGATGCTCCGGTTCAGTCTCACGGTGACAGCAGTGATACATTTGGGTAAGTAGCGTCTTAAAGGGAGCTGGTCGCTTTCATTTGACAGGCGGATCTGACTGGAGGCAACTTTGCGCATCGACCAGGCGGCTAAAAGCATCCTGCATCTTTTAGATGTCATCCAGGGCTGCCCATCAACAGTCGGTTTTCCGACTAGCAATCTCAGACTGACTGAAGGAAACAGCAGTAAAGGCTGCATCATAAAAACTCAACTTGTGAAATGTTTTTAGAATCTCTTTTTGGATGTCTATGGATGATGAAAACCATCTTCTCTTCTGCTCCTTATACCAGATGAAGAAAAGTGCTTCATTCACTTTAATGAAAACCTTTGATAAAAGTGTGTTTTATGTCAAAGACAAAGATGAGACAGAGGAACCAGGCTCAGTGCTTAGATTCCTTTGCTTACATGTGATTCTGGCTTGTGATGGTCATTAGAAAATTGAGTTAAAGATAAATGGAGATATTCATGTGTCTGTGTGACCTTATCGTTCAAGGATCAACCCACACCTTAGATTGGGATAGACAACTCCGGGCCTGGAGTTACCTATCCCTGCCTTAGAGGAATGAGGGGGAGCAGGGATGCTAAATTGCTAGATTTACTCCTTAAAAAATACTTTTAAAAACAATATATGACTGATAGGGGGTGTAATGATTTGTTTTGACAACGATTCGATTTGTATCGTGGTTACGGATGTGATTCATAGTCGATATTGGTTCATGTTGAACGATTCAATTCGATCTGATTCAGACTACGGTTGCGTATACCGAAATGCCAGCAGGTGGCGACCTAAAACGCTAGTTTTATTAAGTAAATTCGGTATGTGGCTGTAATTGGCATTTGTAATTGGGAGGCGGCGGTCGCATTTTTACACGCTGCGCAGTGGCTGCAGAGCTTTTGAGAAAAATAAAAAATGTTAAGGCAACCGGGCGATTTTTCAGCATGGCCTCTAACATAAATAGGCCTACATGGGTACTGAACAGTGCAGGTGAAGTTTTCCAGATTCCTCATATTTCCTGCAAGACAATAAAGTGTAAATTAAATATGTGTACAAACAAACAAGTAAACAAGAATTAATGTCAAATCCATTCACATTTTAGTTTCAAAAAGTTCAGCCTACTGTTGTTTTTGCACATCAAAATGATGCAAAGAAAATACTATTGAAACATTCTACCACAACATATGGTCACACGTCTTTGTAAAATTCAAAGGATTTCCACACATTGGACTGTAATGATGGATTGACTATTTTTCGCTGTCATCGCGTGTGTGTTGTCAGCTGTTGTGGCACTGGGTCTGTTTTTGGATTACAGTAAAATAAACCTACCGTTCCTCAATGCAAATGGTATATTCCAATATCACTTAGAGATTTATTTCAATTGGAAACCGTTTTTATTGGTATAGTTGGATTTGATGAACAACTTGCCTCAGACAGATCAGTCTGGTTGGATTGTAGGAATAGAAATCGATTCATCGATTAATCGTTAGACCCCTAATGACTGACCTGAAAATCTAAGTCTGTGGTTCATACATTCTTTGATGTTCTGTACATTTGGCATAAAACAAATGCAAATCTCTGCATCAAGATTGATTAATATTCAGAAGATTACTAGTGGGACAACAGCTGGAGCTAAGGCGGTTTACTAGAATTGCCTCGGATAATACTGGAATAACTAGTAGAGCTACCCCAGCAGGCCAGCATGTGCAAACTTTATTGACATCCCTTATTCTCAGGAAAACCTTACAGAAGATGGGGCAACAGGTGGTTTGAGTTTGGTATTGCGTAGGATAGAAGGGCATCTGGCTTCAATAAGTATGTGCTTGACTGGAGTAGCTGTAAACTAGAATGGCAATAAGCATGTGAGACTGTGGGTACTTATACAACAAAGCTTATTTAGTCTGAATTTGAGTTTGATTCCTTTGAGTCATTTGCTTTTTTTTGGGTCAGGTGTGAAAACTATATGGAACTCTGGTGTGGTCCAAATGAGGGAAATGTTGTTTACCAGAAAACAAGGATTTGGGTTCATCTATGCTAAACTGTTGTGTATTTTGCTGCAGTGTGAAGACAAACAAAGAGGGTGAGTAAACACAAGAGAGTAGGTAACATGATGCCTTAGTCAAAACTGCCCATACTGGTGGATACGGCTGTCTGTAGGCAAAAAATTGGCAAACATGTATGTGATACAAAGGTAGTTGCACAGAATATTAAGAACATAGACCACTTGATGAGCCCGTAATATGAAAATGCTCATGCACATTTTTATCTATGGGCGTGCTGCAGGTGACAAGTTGTAGAGAACACTTACAGGACACGTAAGAGTGAAGTAGGTGGCACACAGGTGTGTTGTATGGATATTCTTTTCAACCCGACAAACACCCAGTAGTGCTTTTTATATGGTGAGTGCATGCTCCTTCCATGCAGCCTGACTGAAAAGGCATAAAAAAAACAGAAAAAGCATAGATTGAGTGGCATCCTACGTGCACTTTTGCCTCACGTGCACACCCTATGCGTGCAGCATTTGCACACAGTCAGTAAAGAGTCAGTGGACACACCTTACCAGCGAGAGGAGTGTGGCAAAAGGGCACCATACAATAGCATCACCCGTACATCATAAGTGCGTGTAACTTACATTACACTCACATTCAATCTGTGTTTGCGCTCCAGATTTCACAGGGGTCTGCTAGCTCACTCTAACAGATGTTCACGTCTTGCTTTTGTTTGTCTGGGGAGAAAAGGTGAAGGGTTAGTCAACCACATCCCAATTTAGAACATCACATTACTTTCAAGACTTTTTTCCCCCTGAACTTTCTCACATCCCAGTTCTTGGAATTTGATTTCTCAACTTACGATCCCTCCAGAACATGGACAGTAAAATCAGGTAATCAGAGGAGAAAGATGAATCTGGGGATGGTAATCCATAGGAAGTAAAGCTCTGAACTGAATTTACATGTTTCGTATTAATATTTTTCAAATATTTTAATGAGTCCTGCAATTTTTATCAATAATATGTCTTTCTTTTTTTGTCTGGATTTCATATCTTTTGCGTGACTCAGCTCACTGCTGGGATTGCAGCGGCTGGCACTAATCTGACACACTCTGTCTTCTGGCACCAGCCAAATGATTCTCTGGAATGCTGAATAAAGAGGTCACTTGTGCCAACTCACTTAATCTTCCCATATAATGGGAAAAAAAAGTTATTAAAATGACAAAAAAGTAAGAATGTTTATTTTAAAGAAATGAAAAATGGAAAGTGATGTCCAGAATAATAAATATGTTTGTGAATAACACTAACTCTAGGCTTAATATGAAGAACAAAAACACATTTTCTGAGTTTAAAGCTCAATTCAGGGTATCAGAAGTGACAATTAGATTGCAGTGCCCTGATATGACAAACATAGATCAGAGTATTCTAGAATTATCCAGCCTTGTCGGGGGGTTTAGCAGCTATGACTCTCTGCATGTGTTTATGGTGGGTATAGATTCATGTCTAATAGTGGTGTTGGTGAAGTGGTGTCTTATCTGGACGTACTGTTAGCTCACTTTGATAAAGCACGCCTTGCAGATCTGGCAAAATCTCATAATAACAACGTTTCCACCCTAAGTAGGCTGCTAGGATATTTAGCCAAATGATCAAGCATGCACAAAGAAACAAACATACAAATAGTTTAGAGTTGAATACTGTATTCTAGAACACCAAGTTGTGCCTGAAAAAAGAGGATTTTTTTTTTTTTTTTTTTACATTTAGGAAAGCTTTTGTACTTTTGTACATTAGGTCATGTACGTGTTGCATAAAAAGAAAAATGCCTTAAAATCTGGAACCTTTCCAGTTTGGCAGCATGGGAATCTTCATAGCTGGTTTGTTCATCATCTTCATCTTCATAGCATGTTTGTGTCTTCTTTTTAATCACAACAGTAAGTGAGACCCTGCACTTCTTTCTTGAAAGGCTGTACCTTTTTTCCCAAACTGCTGTTTTAGATGATTTTGATTATTTGACAATAATTTTCCTTAATAAACTATGGCCCTTTATAAACAAAAAATAAATAAATAAAAAAGTTAAGCTTTCTTTAAATATGTACTCAAAGCTGTTTTGTTTTAATACTTCACTCTTCTCAAATGCCAGAGGAAAGAAGAAAATCAGTGGAAAACCCAACCAATCAACAAATTCTGATTGCATGAAGCCAGCATTGAATAGATAAATAATAAGCCGAAATCATAGCAGTCCTCTCAGATTTTTTACAGACTACGAAACCGATTCCCATTTTTGTCAGAAGATGTTTTATCTCCTCAAGTTTCATGTGTAAATGTAAACACAAACATACAATTTAAAAAAATGCCATTGATCTTAAGGGTTAGCTCTTCATTTTTTCTCTATTTTCTCATCTTTTTTCATTGATTTTATTTATTGGAAAAAAAGGAATCAATTCAACATTTTTAATTATGTTTTTAATTTATTCATTTTTTATAGAGATTTCGCTGGGATTTCTATCTTATTTCAGTCTTCTTTTTTTCCCCACAAAACCAAGAATTGTGGCATCCCTCATGGTTATGCTGTTATATCTGGGTTTCTCATTAACATGAATGCAAATCTAAACCTCATCATTTGCATTTCCCGCCACTATCACATGTTTGCATCAATTTACTGCACTGCAGTTTTCTCCTTGATGCCACACGTTTATTATTAAGAAAAAAGAAAAAAAAATCATGTGTTTTTATGTGAAAGTTCTTTGTATGTAGTTCGCGCTGTTGTTTTAATGTCTTGGATTCGGTTGATTTTGGTGTACTTTCACTAGGAACTGATTATCCTCGAACTGTCAGGACTGCTTTTAAGGAGATTCCCATAGAGCTTTGTCAGTTATGTCTAAATGGCTTTCCCCTGATGTCAAAACAGAAAGTTAGAAGGTTGCATCTCCTGTCAGTTTTTGTACATGTCCACAACAGAAAAGTGTTGCAGAATTTCTTGTTTTACGTTTTTGAAGTGAAATTCATCTGATTTTAGAGGTACAACCATCAACATTTGTGTGACATCCTGTAACATATGTGTTTATCTTAACACAGCAGTGCTCACACAGGAACTGAAAGTGCAGTTTGCCAGCAGCAGATATTTGTGGAAGTCTTGAGATCAGTGGATGGAAGTTGCAGAAACAGCTCAATGCCAGCAGCTCACACCTGTCTGTGAAAAATACAACAGTTTGTGATGAAATATGTGCTGCTGCAATTCTAAATTTAGGCATTAAGAAAAAAAGGAAACTGTTAAAGACTGAAAATTTTTGTTGGTTAACCAAAGTAAGATTAGCAGAAATGTGATTTTGAGCTTAATTTTCTTAATATATGCTCACCATTATTATAAAAATGCAACAAGAACACGTTTCAAACACCAAAAGCACAATTTTTATCAAAGTAGGCCCTTAAGCACACCAACAAATCTCCAATGGTATGTCTGGAAAGATTCCTCGGTGCCTCAGCCCAGTTCTGCAACAAAGTACATTTTTGTGATAGTCTGTTTCATTTTGCAAGTGTGAAAGATAACTGGGATCTTGGTTTTGTTTCAAGTAAATCCTGATGTGGTTTAACTGTAGTGTAAACACAGTTGGACTTCTCCATCACAAGTGTTAGTACAGTAAGTCAGCAAGATTGAACGAAAGAAGTTTAGTGCATTTCTAACAGTCACAACTGCACTGATGGATGACCCGCCGTCTGCAGGTGAAAACCTGTCCGGGGCAGATGGCCAATGCAAAAAATAAAGGTCAAAGATCATTCGGTAAGCCAGCAGAGCAAAAATATTTATGCACATTTTTTTCTACAGACATGAGGCCGGCGACAGGTTATAATTTGCACAACACAGAAGGGTAGGAAAGGGTAAAGTAGGTGACATGTAGGATTTTTCATCCTCCCGCTAAAAAAATCCTGATCCTGACAAGTGTGCGCTTCATGTGGGCTTCTTGCGTGCAGCCTGACTTAAGAAATGAGGAAATGAAACAATACGTGCAGGGTCAGTACGGGGCCAGCACTCGCATCTTGTTAATGACTTGTAGCAAAGGAGGACTGTACACCAGCATCATCCATATGTCAGAAATGCTTGCAACTTCCATGAGCCTTACAAATGTTATAAATACACTTCCCACACCCATGACAATCGTACGTTCCACAGTCATGACGTCCCTTGAGGTGGCCGTATGAGCCCTAAGGGAACTACAAGACACACCTGCACTCCCCTGAAGATAGGGTCGCTCCTATCTACACCCTTCCACAGGCCCAGAAAACCCCAAAATCTGCAGCAACCTATTGAGTCAAGCCTCACGAGTACATGTGACTAAGGATTAAGGTGATGGATAAGACTGTTGCAAGTCTTCACTTTAGTCTTCACAACTTCTTATAGTCCCTAATTTCTTTATAAACTGTTGACATTGAATACATGATGCTAAATATTTTAAATAAAATTGAGATTTAAATGCATTTATTCTCATGTATTGCCAGGATCTGCTGTTGTCATGCTGTCATGTGACGCTTTTCCAGATTTCACATTTGTGCGTCTTGTGGTTGCAGAGTTGACTGATACCAGAAAGTGGTTAATGTGGCATGAACTTGCCCTCTGTGGGTAAACAAGGCAGCATATCTGTCCGCAATAAACTGTGATGCTAACAGAGAAGTTAAAAAGATGTGGCCTCAAGAATGAAACCACAAAGGCCACCCGCATTACTTTGTTTCAAGCCACTTGAATTGCTTTCTGATGAACTCTTCTTGCCTGTGCAGCACATGGTAGCCATGAAATCTGGAAGAGAAAGATGTGCCAATTACACAAAAGTGGAGTTTTAATTCTTCCTCTTGTAATGACGTTACAGGCGTTACTGACACATAAAAATATAAACATTTTTGCTAAAATTATAATTTAAGGAACATATTCTGCTTATATATCGGTATTTTCTGGTCATCAGCACATCTTTATGACCAGTTTGGCTCTTTGCATGGCTCATCGATTCTAGCAAGGCAGGTACATCTCATTTAACTTTAGATGCATTTTTGCTTTTGGAAATTCCAAGGCACTAGTGCTATGTTTAATTTGCAAGTTAAAAAACAAGTGTGCTACAAAAAAAAAGGGAAATTTATCAGTCATATCAGCATATTAGAAAGGAACAGAACAGTTCTGGAGCCAATTCTATTTACCATTTTCCTAGAATCCTGATGAACTTTGAAAATGTCCCAGAAGCACAATGCACAAACACTTTATGTTAAACCAAAGAAAATTGGAGACAATCTCGTGCTTTGATCACAGAAAATGCTTTGCTGATTGAGGAGCTATTAAACATGGAAAACCTGGGGTTGATGAGAGGATCAAATTGAGGTGCAAAAGTGACGTCTGCCATCAGCTTGGCCAGAAACCATCTGTTTTTCTTACTACTTTCATTTCCCTCATAGCTGCACCGAGGTGTTGCAACTGCTGTTCAAGCTTCTAATGAACGACAACTCCAGTTTTCTGTCTCTAACCACAGTCAAGCCTCAAGATTTTCGGACAGCATGAGATAATAAGTGCTTTCAACTCAAGAAATAAACTGACTTATTACAAAAGTTTTGCTTAGTATTTGACGTCTGTGGATTCTGGAGGAATGGTAGAGGGAAAATGGCCTCTTTATTCTGTTTAAGGTTCTCCTTAGCCATACATTCATAAACGTAACTAATCACAATTAAACCCATGCTAACTAAGTAACCCTTACTTTTAAAAACAACACCGTTTTTTTTCTTATATTCAGCCAGAGAGCTACTTTGTTGAGGTAAAAGAGCCACATAAGCCCCAGGTTGTAGACTTCTGGTCTATAAGATCACGCGTTTGAATCTCCACTCTGGACTTATTTGCTTTAAGCTGTGAAACTGTTTTCTGACATTTTTTACTTCCTACCAACCAGAGGTATAGTGAACATGAAGGTATGACCAACAGGTTTGGATAAAACTGTTTTTTTTTCATTGTGGGTTCAATGATTTTTGTGATTTAATATTAAGTAAAACAAAAAACTATACTCATGTTTCTTTGAGAAAAAAGCCAAAAATGGGTCAATATTTCATTTCTTCATGCACAAGAAGGTTTATTTACAAGTTCAGAGCTTTCTTACAAATGTCATTTCCCAGTATTGTTTTAGGCAAAGAATTCTGGTTTACAAAGTTAGGAAATTGACACCCAAAACCTCAGAGTTAAGAAATAAATAGACTCTTTCAAAAGCATGTTTTGAGTGCGTGGCAGAAGAGTGTAATTGATCGTCATGTATTCATATTCTCAGAAACGTCCCCAAAGGTCTTCAGTGATCAAAATAAAACCAGTTTCTTTAAGATTTTTATGGCTTTATCAATATAATTTCACTGTTGGGATGTCTATTTTTAGAAAGCTAAAAAAAGAGATTGAACAAAATTTTGTGTTGATTGTACGTTTGCTGCAGTTTTGGATGAGAACTCTGTGACCTGAGCCCTTCTTAGTGTCTAGCTGCAATAAAAACTAAAGAAAATAATACAGTTTTTCTTAGTTTATGACTTTTGCTAAACCTACTGAACAATACATTGTTGAAAATGTGTTTTATCTGATTAAAAATCACCATCATGGCCACATTTATCATTGTTGGATCCCAGTAGAGTGGTTTGCAGTTTGATGGACAACAAAATGGAGTAAATTATGGAGGTTCCAGTGTTTAGGACTCTAATAGAAGCTAACGCCTGTGTGTGTGTGTGCAACAAATCTGACAACCATGTTCTTCTGCTGCTGCAGAAGTGAGCCGTCACAGAAGTGTCTGCATCGCAGCTGCAGAGCAAGAAGACATCGAGTGATAAAAAACAAATTGACTATTGCCAAAGCAAATATGGTTTCAGAAGGGTAGCTATCAGCTGAGGTCACACTCTGACATGTTTAACTTTTTACTGATATTAAGATATTAAAGGGCCAAAGTTTCCAATAAACAGCTAGTGCACAACTCACAATAAGTTAGGGATATTGTTTTTTACATGTTTGCTTCTCCTATTTGGTCTGAAATTAATGAAATACATAAAAGTTCCCTTTGATATTAGTAATAATGAATGAGAAGAAACTCTCATAATTTCATTAGTTTGATATTTTTAAACCCCAAAATTAAGACAATAAAAATGATATCCTCCTAATAATAAAAATGGACTATGTTAATTGGTATATCCACCATTTGTCACTCACAATGACGGCTTGACAGCGGCATCTCATGGTCTTTACTATCCTCATTATGTCATGCTGAGGTAATGGGTTCCACTCTTACTATGTTCACACCAAAATGCCATTTGCACGTCAAATTCTTGTCAGCTGTGTCTCTGTCGACGCACAGCTATAGAGCTGCTCGACGCCTTTTTTACTTCACTCGCTGATGGAGTCAAGAAAAACGTCACATGCCCAAACCTGACTCCTGGATTGGTGGACGCGACCATGCCAACATTCAGATATTTGAACTCTGCTCAGATAGCACTCAGTTTGTACTATTAACTTAACATTGAAATTGGCTTCTCTTGACAAATTCAAATGAAACTGCAAAAAGCACCCCGCCGGGTTTCATTTGAATAGTATCGTGCTTTACACTGAATTTTATTTTGAAAAAATAAAATAAAATCTTGACTGTGATGCTGTCAGAATAAAATAAATCAAAATGATTATATAGCCTATTGAATAATATAATACTGTTATAATTTAATAATTGTGAAAAAATTAAAAGCTACATGTTCTGAATAAATGGCCAGATGCATTAAGAAGACACACTAACTCTTGGGGGCGTCTTGTTTTCACACCTCATCAGCTCTTCTGCTCCGGATGTCACAAGTTCAACAAGTTCAGAGCTTCCTCTTCCCCCTTGTAAGAAGCATTTCATTTGTTTCTCCTCTGAAAAGACTTTGAACAACTGCACAGCTTTTGTGCAGACATATTTTGCAGAAAAGGGAATGAGTTTTATCTGCAAACTTCTCCGAGTATTTTTTTCTCTCGCCGTGCCAAAGCACGCTGAGGCATTTTTGAGACGTGTCTGGAGGCAGACGGGCAGACAAGGAGGCAAAGGGTAAAAGAGGAGGGGAAAAAGCGGCAACAGAAATGACAGGGCCGTCCATTAGGGAGAATTAGTAGTGGGAGGAGAGCGCATTATCTTCAGTGTTAACAAAAACAAGGATCCGAAGAAGGTGGGCACAGAAAGAGCAGTAGGTTTGGTCATGTATGCAATCAAGAAAACCTGCTTTTAGTGAGTTCTTTCCAAAATGTACAGTCATTAGGAACTATATTATTGGGAAATAAAGATTGTTGAGGGCAGATAAGACTTGTTAACACATTGTTTCATAAACTCCCTTGTTTCCTACAATTGTAATTAATTTTAAATGATCTTTTGTTTTGGGTGTGAGTGATTTTTATCAGAACAAGAAGACTGAGGTCAATCCAGGTTCACGTACTTTTTTATGCCACTTAAAAAAATCCTGAAAACTGTTTGATCCATATAAGCTCACACACCTTCTTATAGGCAGAGCATCTGCTCACCAGGCTTGTCTGCCACCGCTCTTATACTTTTCCTAAGCCAGATGTCGACCAGAAACCCCTCCCAAATCTCTTTGACATCATTTTGGGAGTTGTGTGCTCACGTTCAGAAAGGTGGATGGTCCTCCTGGTCATGGCAGTGTTCAACCAGACAAAAGTTTATGGAAGCTTTTGTGGTTTCAGTGTTTTGTATTAGACATATGATGGACGAAAAAAAATCAGACCATGAAAGAGACGTGTGCAGTTCCAAAAATGTCGGCCAAATTTTTTCCAAACATCTCTGCATCAAAGCAAGCATCTGTTAGAAACTTTAGCACAGAAAATGTTCCTCTGTGTTAAAAAATGCAAAATGAATCAGGATTTATGTAAAAACAAAATATGATGAGTCTTTTAGCTCAGACAGATGATCAGAGCCTGGGTTGAGTTTTCAATGTTATAATGGTATTATATACAAAGGAAAAAAAAAACTGTAGTGTTGCTTTTTTATGCTTTACAAGTCAGAAACAACTTCTACAAATCAAAAACTTTGTTTCATTGACTCCTCATCATCTGTAAAAAAACAAAAAAATCGGCCCTTATCTCCCCGTTACGGCAGTTGTGACCAAAACTTTGCTGGAGCTCTTTGGTATCACGAAGAGAAGGAGAATCTATCTTATCCACGATGCTCTTCTCCAATCTAAACTCAAAGCCCAGTTGGGTTATCAACATCACAAGGAGACACACACACGCTAATCCATCAGTGAACAACAACTTCATTAGCTCTCGATTATTGTCACTGTTTAATCCACATTGTATCCCGGTCCCCCTGTGTCCAGACGTGAAACACCATAATTTATACTAAATATTCAAACACAAATCTGTAATTGGTTATGTTGTAAATGCAGGCAATTCTTCTGGACATCCAGGGACCTTAACAGCCCTAGATCTGGGATTTTTGTCAAGAAAATAATAATTTTACTGTTTGTTTTAAAATAAAAAATAATGTTTATGATGCTAATAATCTGGCTACAAGTTCAACATTTTTTGTTGTTGTCAGAATTGAGCACTTAAAGAGTAATTATCAACATTGATGCATTTGTTATTTTCCCGAACTGCATTGAATTGTGTTTGATTTCTGGACGGTTATCTCTTTGTAAGGTCGTCTTATATGATTTGCAGATTGCAGGTGTGCTGAACCTGGTGAAGTAAGCAGACACCGTTAACAACAGTCTGTGCTTTGACTCCAGCATATCATTATTCCTGCTGTGTGTGCTTTTCCTTTCAGTCTGTTTAGTAAATGATGGGTTTTCAGAATGCTTCCCACCCAACATTTACATTCATCTGCTGTTGTTATTCACACCTAACAAGCGTGTCAGGGATTAAAAGAGGAAAGGTGTTTTTTTTCTGATCATAGTGCAGCAGAATGGTCACATCAAAACTGCTGAAACATTGAATACTTTATATACTTTAAGGTAGGATTGTAAAAATATGGAGGTTTGAGTATTTAAACCTCCATATTTGAATAATAATTCAAATGCAGGACTGAGACAGCAATAGTATGGCTGCATAAAGATCTGAGGGGATTCAATCTTTAGAATTACGTTATTTAGAATAACTTTTTTTTACTGCATCGTCTTTACTTGAGTTTGAAATTAGAAACTGACCATTTCTTTCTTTCAGTTTACCTGGAATCCATGCAATTTGTTTCAAGCGTTTCTAATGACCCATTGAAAATAGTGTTTTTGGGGCATTTAACATGTGACATTTCTTTCACAATGGAGGGCATTTATAAAGAGCATCAAGATTAAAATTGTGTCTCTGAGTATTTCTGTCTTCAAATCCTTGTAAATTAGGAGCAGACAAAAAAAGCAGTTTCAAAAACAATAATGTTTAGGACATAGAAAACAAGCTCCCTGCTCTGTTCCATTTCTGATGCATCCACTTGTAGACAATTTTCATTTTCCTCATCCGAGCTGGCATCTGACTCAAAACTGTGCGTCTGGATACCTCCAGTATTGCAGACTGTTTTTGTTACACCAGTAATGTAAAGTTGTGGGTGTGAGGGGCTGTAAGCTAGCGGGAGAGCACGTAAACAGTTCTTCATCATCTACTCACTGTATTGAAAGACAGTAAATCTTATTGATAATAATTCTTTATAAAACAGTTACACTTTGTTAAAAATATATAAATACAATTTGAGACAGTGGGTAAATTAGTATTTTTTTCTTGAACACTCCTAAACTAATATTATTATGAGCAAAAACGTTCCAAATCACCCAATAAATCATGACTAATACTATTTCTACCTCACAAAAAAAATCCTAATGCAAAAACATTTTTTGTCGATTTTATCAAAGGGTTTAAAAAACATTTTAATTTAAAAAATAGTATTGTCTGTCAATTGTTTGATACAGTAGGCTTTACAGGGTTAAAATTGCAGTTTTGTGGTAATGATTTTATTCTTTACTATTGCACCCAGCTTTAATCCTATATTTTTATCCTATTTGCTGTACCTCACTAGTTTTGGTTTTCATTCTATAATAATTAACTCCTAGCTGTCATCTTCCCATCTCATAACTGAACAAACAGAATACTGTGTAATATTTCCGTAAAGATGAAATAGCATGCATGGTGCTCAAAAGCAATGGCGCGAGCAGACAGAAAGACAATCCTCCAAAATTACAAAAGCACAAGTTCCAAATGCAGATTATAGCACATTGGTGACTGAGTGCAAACTTGAAATCACTGATGATGAGAGCGCTGTTGCTCTGTACTTGTTGCTTCTTTTTCGTTTCTGATTTCCTACCAAGTTTCTATTTACTTTGATTGACTGTAAGTTTACAGTTCACCCCAAAGCTTCAGATTGATATAATTCTCCCTCTCTGATTCTTTCCCCTGAATATTTTTTCATTGTGTTTATTGCTTCTGGAAGAAGGTCATTCTTTGGCCTCCAGCCATGTGTATTTTTAGCCTGATAAAATCCAGAAGCGCCCCTCCTTGCTGCTGCTTCCTTTACAATAAAACGGTCAAAACTGCAGATTTAGCAGACAGGATCGTCATGTTTGCTGTTAGGACTGGGAAGCTTTCAGACTCCCATGTAATATGCAGAAAAAAAGGAATTTGGGAGGATGAAAGCTCTGATAGCAGTTTGGGGGGATGATGTCATGTGTGGTTCTCACACTGAATGTTTTCTGCACCAGTGAGAAGAAAACACAGCTCTGGGGATTACAAGTAGAAGTTATCCAGGCTGTAATTTGAAACCCACCAGACCAATGATCAGTGAAGGAAGGGACTCAAGCTAATAAATGCTTGGAAGTCTGGAAGAATAAATGGACAGAATTATGAAGAGCTTTTTTTTAAGGGATGAAAAGTTTGTAGAGTGAATGAATGAAAGGGAGAATTAAACAGTCATTATGAGTTGATGGTTTAGCCAAATCAGCAAGGTGCATGCTGGGATAACAGTAGGTTTTACTTAAAGTCCCACTCCAATAGTATTTTTTATGCTTATGCAGCTTTTAGCCAAGGTCAAAAAGCCTGTGTCATTTTTTAAGACATATTTTCAGCAGAGCTGCAAGAGCTCATTAAAAATTCACTTTGGGTTGTGGGCTGGACTGGAGAGTAAGTCAGACTCACTAATTTCCCACCATGCCTTTGTTTACACTCTCTCCCGCTAGCTTACAAGCCCAAGCTAACATTAGAGTTACAAAAAAATATAAAGAAATAACAGAGGTATCCAGCTGTAAAATTTTGAGACAGATGCTAACTTGGACGAGGAAAACGAAGACGTTAATGGAGCTCGTTGTCTGCATCTGGATGCTTCTGAACTGGAGCAGAGAAGGGAGACTTTGACCCTGTCCATGGCAGGTGCTGCGACACAGACCCAGGCTTTGCCAAACTGTCAGTTTTGCTCCTGATCCAACAAGATCTGAAATAAATATTCAGAAATGCAGTTTTAATCTTACATTCTTTTATATCTGTACTCCATCATAGATAATGTAAGTAGATACACAGAAATTAATAATTCCAGTTTGTACCCAACTGGAATTATACGACACCGTAGTGTAGCAGACTGAGTGGCTGTTGGGATTTCGCTTGTGTTCCGGAGCTCAGTGAACGCATCAGGAAGAGAGGTTTGTTGGTTTTGTGATTTTCTTTCTTTTTGAGAGTTATTGGTGTAAGCTGTAGGCTACAACATTGATAAAGTCTTAGTGTGGGAAAGGGAAGCTACGCTATTGACCTGCATCAAGTGGATATGTCAAAGTGACAATCTGTGATGACTTGAGACTTGCTCCTCCAAAAAAAAAAAGAGAAAAAAAAACTGGAACAAGTTCCTTCCTGTCACATTTGTAGATTAAATCAATTAGGCCCTAGGATTCATTCTACTACATCTAATAGACCTTCTAATACACTTCAAAATCTCCAAATTGCTGTAGACTTGCAACAAAAAGTTTCACTCGATCAGACCATTTGAAAGGGACAGTTACATTAGATTAGGAGCCCAAATCAGCTCAGCTCCTCAGTATCTATTGAGCAAACATACAAGTAGCTTCATGGCATTTCCTGTTGTGTAAGATTTTCTTTGTAAGACAACATGCAGCTCTTTGAACTTTTGTTTTTTTCAACCATGGGTTGGCTTATTGATTCAACTCTTCTCTGTATAGATATAGTCTCAGAGACTCAAAGGAACAGAGCCCCTTGCTCTACAAAGCACACTCGGACCTGAACACACCCTTCTTTCATGACCTCATGCACACCCACGAACGTGCATCTGCCAAGAAAGAGGCTGCGAACGAGCACGAGTCCGATGAGAAAAGGAAGTCAAAGTAAGTGTGGCTGAAATCTTTTAGGCGTCCAAATCCCCGGCGTGATTGGGGAGGAAACGGTGTTGAAGGGCAAAACAATTGCAGGACAAGCTGAAGGGACAAGAAAAATGTGAAGAAGTGAGAGTGAAAAGATAATAAGAAGATAAAGACACAAGAAGAAATGAAAAAATGTGTGATAACTCCAGGGCTAATGGCTGATCTGAAGCCTTTCAACTGCCAGGATGAAACCTCGATGAGTTACAAAAAACTTTCACATCACAACAAAACTACTATTAGCGTTATAGTTTTTCTATCCATTTTCTAAGCATGCTTAATCCATTTTGGGGTTAGTGGAGCCTATCCCAGCTCCTGTTGGGGGAACCCCTTATGATGGTTTTCCAGTACTTTGCAGGGCCACACAACAACCACCACACACTCACATTCACACCTGAGGACAAGTTAGTGACACATTGGTATGTACTGCATTGTTTTGGACTGTACTGTACCCCAGAAAACCTTTACATGCACGGGGAGAACATGCAAAGTCCACACACTAAGGAGAGCTGGAATTTGAACCAGGGCCTTCTGAGATGAGAGTGTTAACCACTACGCCAGCACTGCACAGCCTGCTTTAAAACCAACAAAAGCATATCACTTTTCAGTAAATAAAATCTTAAAAGGTGTGTTCAGTTTTAAAGTTGTTGGACAGAGAATTTAAAGACCCACTAAAATTGTGTTTTTGGTGTTTTTAACTTTTCTTTTTCTGCATTTTTCCAATGATTGAAGACATATGTAAAGAAAAGTAAACTTAAAATTGCATTTCTGAGTATTTCTTTATTCAAATTGTTGAGCAGATGCGAAATGATGTTTGAAAAAGATTGTATTTGTGGTGTAGAAAATATGCTGGGTGGTCCAATAGCTCCCTGCATCCACTTGGAGCTGACTAGATCCATGTACATCTGTGTTTTCCACGTCTGAGCTGGCATCTGGCTCAAAACTGTACGGCTGGATACAGTGGGTGCTTCGATAATGTTCGGTTGGGGTTGTGAGGGGCCGTAAGCTAGCGGGAGAGAGTGTTATCAGATGGATGATGGGAAGGGAGGGTAGGGTTGCTCTGTGCCAACAGTGCCGCCCACAACTCAGAGATGACTTTGCGATGAACTACTGGCGCTCTGTGGAAACTATGTCCTAAAAAAATGACAGAATTTTTTTTATTTTGATTAAAAACAGTATAATCATAATTAAAAGACTACTGGGAACCCACTGAAAATATATCAAAGATGATCAGACTGGGTCTTTAAAGATTTTAAGGTTTTAGCTGAAGCAGATGTCTTTTCTTAGCTGGTTTGTTATCAAAGTGACTGATAGGTGTTGATCTCTGCTGCTTTCTGGCTTGGGTATATCATGGATATCTGACTTTTGCAGTCTGGACTGCTGTCTTGCAGAATGGTTGTAAGCTAAAATGGATAAGTCTTGTGATAACTCCAGAGTCAGGCTGGAGCTTTATTGTGGCTTGGTGTGGTTGACAAACTGCCAGCTTCAATCAGGACCACATGGGGTTTGAACGATAACAGAAACCTTGCAGTCCTTAGGATGCTTTTTTCAAATTTATTTAGATCAGAAATTTAGACTGATCCTAAAGGGTATTCTTCTTGCAATAAACAAAGAACAAGCATGTATTCATCATTGCACAATAGCAGCAGGATGCTCTTTGACATAACTGTTGATTTCTGATGTTTCTGCAATGCTAAAAGCTCAATGACATAAATCATTATGAGCACAAAGGAGAAATACAGATTTGTGATTAAAAAGGTTTGGCAATGTCCATTTTGTTATTGTATAAGCAAAGATGAAATCAATTATATTGTGTTGCTGGATTGATTAACATCTTTGTTTCTGAAATACTGCAGGCTTAAGTATGCACAAGAGCTTTAAGATTAATGCTAACATCAGCCCACAACCATGAAGTCCTCTCAAAATGGCCACCTGGCAAATTCAAGCATAAAAATCAGGAAGATCAATAAATGTCTTTGTTCATCTGCTTTCTCTGCCCCGAATTTACCAGTCTGTCTGCTACTACAGATGTTCCTGTATTTTTGTTCCAAAATCTTTGTTTTTGAGACAGTTTTGCTCTCAGCTGTTGCCTTTTGCTTGCTAAAAACCTTTTAATGTATTCTGTTAGTCACCTATATAGAAGATTATTATACAATTTAGATCATCTGGATTAAGTGAAATTATAGCAATCAAAATAATAAAGCTTTTTCTATTGCACTTTAAGAAAGCATCCATTTTTTGAACTGACACTTTATACATTTCTAAAATAATTAGACCCACTCTAATGAAGATTGTGTTTTTGGTGTTTCTAACATGTCCTTGTGGCATTTTTCCCATGATAGAGGACACACATAAGGGAAATTAAGCTAAAAATGGCATTTCTGATTGTTTCTTTATTCAAATCGTTGTGAATTGAGAGCAGATGAAAAAATGCTGTTTGAAAAAGCCAGAGGCAAATTTTTAATGCAGAAATAACACAGATTTTCTCTATTTTGACACTACAATCACAATTGAAAGACCACTGGGAACAATTTTGTGTGGGTCTTTAATAACTGTGATTTATGGAAGGGATAAACGATGTGTTCATTATCAAAAAATAAGCAACATATTTAGAACATTCAGGCTTTGTTATTGTAACTTCTTTTTAAGATGTTCATTATCACTGTGGATTATCCATTATTTAATGCACACCCATGCAGCCAATCAGAATTAAGAACTCAACCAGACCAGGGTATAAGTAAAATATTATTAATCATATATGACTTTGTAATCAAATTGTTTTAACCCAGCAGTTTCTGTACTCAAATATTTAAGTATTCATGTTGTATTTTACTTCTTCGTAAAAGAATGTTTCCTACATTCTTAAAATGGTTTTTCTTATTGAAAAGTTCTGCAGCCTCATAAGGAGATGAAATAGAAACATTCACTTGTGGAAAAACCTCCAATCTGCATGGCAGAAACTTTCCACTCTTCTGTGCTTACCATGGTTTCACACAGAAAGACCAGATACATCCACAGTGAAGAATGGCGAATACACCAACGCCTCCGGGAGTTTGGCCATTTCCTTTCAGCAAAAACACCAGTCCACTATTTAATTGTCTTTAGCAGAAGCAAGACCACCTCCTGAAAAACAGTCACATTTTTGTGACTTTTCAGTTTGAGGAGACCACAAGGACAGCTCAGTGAAACTGGTGTACACTTTGTGTCAGAGGACATTTTGGTCTAATTTAGAGCCACTCTCACTCTGAACTGTACTTGAGCTCAAGCTGCTATAAATGGAAAGACCCGACTGGCCTGAAGCCATTTTGAATTACCTAAATTAACTGTGTCTACAAATGTGTGGATGTGCATGCAACTTGTGTTCGTGCACCTGTAGTTGTGTTAGTAATAAAGTTACCAAGAACAGAAATTTAACCTTCTATAGAAGATGTAATAGTATCCAATACTGTTTAAAGAGAAGAAAGAATTATGCTAACACAGCAGAGGTTTCTTTATCTGATTGTTAAGAAAGCGGGAAAAGGCGCTCACAAGCACTTTTTTGGTTCTAGTACCTCCTCAGATATCACACACAGAGACTTTCTTAGGCTGAGTCCAAATTGCTTCCTTACTGCCAAGGATTTCTCCCTACCCTGCATGTATCCTTCCAAGTGGAGAAATATGGAAATTGGATGTTTGAGGGGTTGAATTGGACGCTACCAACACGTCACTACCAAATCAGAATCCCTGGTTGGTCATAGTCGGAGTTGCTGGAATTAAGTGTGAAAAAGTTCAACCGCTTGAACTTTCAACACACGATGGATGGATGGATGGATGGATGGATGGATGGATGGATGGATGGATGGATGTCACAAGCACTTCAGGTTGTATTTGAGTGCATAACAACATGATTTTTAAATATTTTCCATTGTCTTTCATCTCTTTCTGTCCGTATTTTACTTATTTTAATTGACCCTTTTATAATGTCATTTTTGTTGAAAGGATTTGCGGATATTTCAATAAGGATTTCAAAAAAAGACCTGGCGATACAAAATAATTTACTATTTGAGACAGTTGATTCCTAAATGTTTTAACTTTTTTTTTTCCAAACAAGTGACTTTTTTTCGTCCCGAAACGATCCTCAAATGTCTTTGTCCAGTATTTCACAATGTCTCTGTTTGCATCTGAAATAAAACATGAATTATCATGTTTTGTGTCTTAAACAGGCATTGCAGGCCATGTTCTTGAAGTAGCAGCTTTGACCATATTTACTTCAGTCTAGACTTCTCATAATGGTTCTTTTTGTGGCAGTTCCAAACACATTAGCAGCAAACATATCGTCTACAATGAACATCTTGTGCTTGCTTCCATATATGTGGTCAGTGTTTGCATTGTTCTGTTTCTGCACTTCTCTGCTCCCTCACAAGTCCAGAAATTGAATCAGTTTTGCTGCAGGAATTTGGTGGCACATAAAGAGCGCCGTTGTAGAGTGGCCACAATGAGGCACGGATGAATTTATGTCGAGTCTCTGCGATATATTCAGCTCAGTGACAGACGGAGGCAGACTGTGAGGAACGCAAAGAAGAAGCCATTGTCCTGCAGCTCAGGCTGAACTCTGACCAATGTGCTTCATACTGACATTCGAAATTCCTCCTTCATCCCCCAGAATATGACGTAATTATGTGTGCTTTATTTGTGTCACATTTGTTGAACTCTTCTGATGTAACTGTGCACACTTGGTGGCCAAGTTAGCCAAACCCCCTCCCCATTTATTACATTAGGATATTAATTGTTTGTTTTTAATTTCCGGGTTTGTTCACCAGTAACTTTGAGATATTTCCTGAGAATGTTTACGACTTTTTAAAATGAGAACATTCGTAGACGCTGCTTTTGTTTGGGGACATTACAGTCAGCTAAAATAACTGCTCAGCTCTTCACAGGCCCATCACGTGTGATTTTTCTCCTCCTTTGCCCTTGCAGTGCTTCTGGCATGCGTGCTGTCCTTCAACGTGGACCAGAAGACTGGTGTGTCCTTCAGCGGTCCTTTGGAGGACATGTTTGGCTA
This sequence comes from Oryzias celebensis, assembly GCA_014656515.1. Taxonomy (NCBI): domain Eukaryota; kingdom Metazoa; phylum Chordata; class Actinopteri; order Beloniformes; family Adrianichthyidae; genus Oryzias; species Oryzias celebensis. Next base: position 8,043,310 of record BNCR01000012.1, read on the forward strand.
CACAGTCCAGCAGTTTGAGAACAGTGAAGGAAAGTGGTGAGTTAAATTTCAAAGTACATAATAAAAAATATTTCGAGTTGCCAAGTTTCAAACAAAAAGGTCTCCAGATTAACATGTTCATAAAGCCCAGCATTGTGCATCTCTAAACAGGATGCAGTCCAATCAAAAGATCTAAAAGAGGAAAAGAAAAGAACACTGTCTAACAAAGAAACTTTTGTATACATAAAAAGTCGAGAGATCAATATCTAGATTAACATTTAAAATCCTAAATTGAACCCTGTAATACTCCAAACTTTAGCATTTCTTGAGCAATACTGAAGCATGTGTTTAGAAACGCAATATCAAAAATATCTATATAATAAAAACTCAAATGAAAACAGAATCTTTGTTTTTACTCAAGTAGGATCTTTCAGTTAACCCAAAAGGAAATAATGACAAGTTTATTCAAAGTGTCTCAGTTGGCTGGGCATAGACCAGGCATGCAGGAGGGTGTGCAAAAAATTTAAAGGGCTGAAACCATGAAGTATCTTCTTTTGGAGCTTTTACGTGTGTTACAATGTTCATTCCTCATTATAAAAAACCTGCGCTCTGAGCACCAGCCCCTCCTAACCCACAAAACAAGCGGGTTCTCACGAGCTGATGTAGAAGAGTGATAACAGCCCCTTCCAGGAAGATTCTGCGCTGCCAACACCGCCCCCTGACACACGTCCACTTTATCTGCAAAGCTAGCGATGCTCGACAAACCGCTTGATTTTATAAATGCACAGTACTGTGTATATTCTAGCTGTGTCCCGTCTCCAGTATCCGCCGGGTTTAACAGGTGTTTGTTACTGTTGGACGTCGATCTCTATAGTGGCCGGGCTCCTTTAAAACACTCGCACACCTGACGAGAGAAGCCGAAAGGTGAAGAAAAATGGAAACATGTTGACTAAATGACGTGTTGAGGAGCCACCGTCAATCTGCATAAAAGCTAGACCAAATTTAGCCATATTTTACCAAGAGTAAATCTTTTACAATGTCCTTTCTTTGATCTAGTAAAGGATTTGCAAAAGCGCAGTCACATATGTCTCCTGTTATCAGTGAGTAAATTACTGTAACTGATCCCGCATGAGGTTGAATGGATTCCTACAGCAGAATAGCTGCTCTTAAGTACAATTTAGTCAAATGTCAAGCTGCAACAGATCGCAAGAAAAGAAAAATCAGAGTACCTAAAAGTTAATTGTAGAAAAAGAAGGAGGTCAATTTACAACGCCTTTGCAGCATTTAACAAGGCTTTAAAATAGAATTTCCCAGACTGGTTTGGCAGTCAGTTACGGATGCTTGGTGTCAGTGCATTTATGGGCTGGGTTTGGGTACTTTAGTGGGCAGTTTACAGTTAACAACAATAAAAGCATGGATCCTCGTTACAGCCACAGCTGGTGTGTGCCCCTTTATTTAGCAAAATTTCAGCAAAATGTTAATTTAGAGGACTTTTGCAAACAAAACAGTAGTTAAATGCATTGATTGTAATTATCTGGTGCATTATGATTATATGTCACTTGCATCAATTTTTTCCATGTTTAAATCTTGATTACTGACCATCATAAGTCTGCTGGTGATGACTCCTTAAATAGCCGTTAGAAATCCATCACTTTTGTAAGTAATATATGTGATGTACGCATTATAAGAAACTCCTGCCATTCAAGTGAAAACATGTTTTTGTGAATGTTCTACATTAAAGCTAACTAAAATATCTTTGCATTTGTTTACTATGCTGCAGTTATTTTGGTGAAATATGAACATGGAACACGATAGCCAGCTCTCTTTTTTCATGATTTGCCAAGTTAGTAATCAATGTACTTATTTAACCAAGACCCTAAACCCTAAACAATCTTTTCTGACAAAGCAAAGGAAAACAAAACATTGAAAATGGATCCAGCCAATGAAATATTTGTGTTGTTTCTAGACACAAATAGGCTAAACATGGCTTGTTTGTTGGCAAGGAGTCTGAACTCCACAATGACATGGGTCTGTTCAGCAATGAGCTGCTGAATTAACCAGTCAAATGTTCATTTCAGCTGGGTAGGGCCATGAAGTGTGGACATTTTATAAGTCTGAAGCTTTGTGGTTTGCAGTATAGCAAGTCTATTAGCTGCTTCTTTTCTGTATTGCACTGTGTTTATAGAAGCTAGCTTGTTTGCATTAGATTTTTAAGGGACTGACACCAGATTACAATAGAAAAAGTCTGTTTTTCCACTAAGGAGCAAAGACAGTGTCTTCTGAGTTTTTAGAGCTGAAAGCAACCAACTCCATCTGTGTTTATTTCAAAAAAAGCACTTTGAATGAGTGGATTCCCCCTCATAGATGATGTAGAAGCTTACATTAAAGAAAAACGGATAGACTTTGTTTACAGGTATCACAGTTCGAAACATTTCAATCATTTGCTTTGTTTGTTTGTTTTTTTTCTCCTAATTTTTTCTGTTAACTTTTCTCAAAAAAGGGAATATACGATAATGAATAGTGTTTATGTTTTTTGTCCAAATAATAACAAATGTCGCAGGTTCTGTGGTTCTTACTACAAAATAGTATTCTACAAAACAATGTACAACATATATCTAAAAAATAAAGTTATAATAAATAAATATATATCTATCTATATCTATATATCTATATATAGATATGTATCTATATATCTATCTATCTATATATATATATATATATATATATATATACATAATTAAGGCCAAAGTGGCATTTATGAGCATTTTTTTTTTTCTAATTGTTGTGAATCAGGAGCAGATGAAAAAATGCAGTTTGAAAAAGAGTATATACAGGTATAAGACGTAAAGAAAGGTCTGGGTGGACCGTTATCTTCCTGCTCCGCTCCATTCTGCCTCATTCAGGATCGACATGCGTGAAGCAGTCGGTGAGTTTTAAGACGTGATGCCAATAAGTAGATGGGTTCGACCGATGGATTTCTTGCAAAAAATGGAAGCAAAAAGCAGAAAAAACAACCTTCAGACATTGATGTGTGACTGACCTAAGTGGGAGGTAACTGATGAATCGCAGATGTCCCCACCAGCCCTCCGCCCTCAGCCGTGTTGAAAGGTTAATCAGCAGCACAGCAAAAACACGTGGCACAAATGCTCCATAATTTAGTTCTATGTCACTCCTACTCTCCATCTTCTCTAATGGTATTGCAAAACTACTCATAAATTAAATAATTGTTGATTCAACCACTTATGTTGCAAAAATTTAGAAAAATCTAATTTGTGTTGGAACTGTTGAGAATTTGATACCACCATGTTAATGCCAATGAAACATGTCCTGACTTGAGAAATGGCTTGGAAAACACCACTTATGATGTAATATTTGTTTATTCATCCTATATTAGCATGAATGTCTAATTGGTGTCGTAAATTATGTCGGGTTTCTTACAGGCAGCGGACAGCCGATCAAGTCTGTTGTTGTTTCACTCTACCTCTCCTTTCAAATGACCAGGCCTCATTAGGTTGGAAGAATGTTAATAAGCCTGAATGTTCAGAGGAAAGCAGATGACTGTCTGCTTTCAGCATCCGAGGGACACCGTGTTATGAAACACACACATGGATGTGTGACACTATTATGACCCTACAAGGCCGGTGTAGACCTGGATTTGCAGAAGACGTTCACTTTTTGGCAAACAACTGCAGTTTGGCTGGTAGAACTTGGTGCGGTGAAGAATTAAAATGATATTTCTTGTAATATTTTATTGTGTCTGGAAGATATTGTTAAAGGGAGGCCACAAGAGCCAACCATAATAAGCTAAAACAGCTTTCCCAGTCAATCTTAACCAGTGGTTAACGCTTCATTTAACCTTGTAACTGTGATTAAGCTAAGATCTTAATTGTTGTGGACCTCACAGGTGGGCCTTAAAATCTGCTATCAACCAGCCAACACTTAATTTTTGTTGAAAAGCTACATTTTGTGCCTATTATCATAATTGTCAAACCACTATGCCGTTCTGTGGGTTTTGGCTACATTTCCAATCTAATGCCAGTTCCAACTTTTCTGTTTCTGCAGGGTTCTGATTGGATCGCCACTGTCAGGCCAACCTGCAACGCGAACCGGGGATGTGTATAAATGCCCTGTTGGCAGGAACGGGAACAAGTGTGTGAAACTGGACCTGCCAAGTAAGAACACTGTTTGGTTTGTCATTCATAAACTTTACAGTAAAAATGAAAGTATGTGTTGTAATATTTATAAAAAGCCTTTGTATTAGGTGCAAACTTTAATGTTTGTATTAACTTTTCAGAAACTTAGAGAAGAAACTTCTCTAAGTTCTAAAAGTTCCAAAAAGAGCTATGATCTTCAAAGCTTAGGTCATACTCTTTATTTGAAGTTTATACCATCAAAAGTACAAGATAATTCTTATTTCAAATAAAGTAACAGGAGATATTGCTGTAAAAGAAAAACAAAGCTAAGTTTTTAAATCTTATCTCACTATCCCACTGCAAACAACTTTAAATCTGTTTTAAAAGCCTTCTCAATGGTCTTTTAATTTTGATTTTGCCATTTTTACACCAAATTTAAAAACCTGTGTCATTTTCTAGGACATATTTTTTACAGAGCAGCAGGCGTTTATCTGAAATTCACCTTTGAGTTGTCAGCAAAAACATTGGCTTAGAGCAACCCCGCCCCTCTTCTCCTCACCCATGACTGAGAGCTCTACATTTACACGTTCTCTTCACACCCCAAACTTAAAATTACAGGTGTAACAAAAATGGTGAGCAATATCAGAGCGATCCAGCTGTACAATTTTGAGCCAGATGGCAGCTCAGATCAGGAAAACAACGTACATACAGCAGACCTTTTTGTCTAGAAGTGGATGAATCATTTGTACTTGGACATTGTCGTCTGCCCAGCATTTATTCTATGTCACAAAAAGCTTCTTTTTCAAACGTTACTTTTTTTCTGCTACTGATTCACAACAATTTGAATAAGGAAATACTCAGAAATGCAATTTAAAGTTTAATTTTCTTTATAGATGTCCATCATCAATAAAATGCCACTAGAACATGTACATCCACCAAAAACACAATTTTCATTGGCGTGGGTATTTAATGATAAATCTATCTTAATCCATTAGAAATTCCTCATCCATAATTTCACCTAAAAGAAATCGCAGAACAAGAATAAAATATTAATCAAGTGGAAAAAAAATGGTTATAAAAGTCAAAGATCGGTTAACAACTACAGCTGTGGCAACATGGAGGCAAATTCTTGACATTTAATTTTAGTGTTATTACTGCAGAGTGTGCTTTTAAGTTTAAATCTAAACAGTGAGAACCACTTTTTAAACTGAATTATATTAAACCAAGTTTGTTGGTTTATACCTATATATATATATATATATATATATATATATATATATATATATATATATATATAAGTAACATAAGTAAAAATGACTGTTTATCGAAAAAAATAATCTTCTCCGGAAATTTAAACCCTCTTCCAATTCTTTGTCTTTTTTGATGTTATCCGTTAGCTGAACTCAAATAAAGAGTAGTTTAGTTATTTATCTAATTTAGTCAGCTTTAAAAAGACAAAAGATTAACAGCACATTCACACTCCAGCCCACTTCACCTTTAAATGGAGCAAAACTTTAAAATGCGTGCTTAGCAGCAACTGCTGCTGGAGTCTCCTGGGGAGGAAGTCTGGTCGATCTGAGCAGGAAGACAGTAAATAAACAATGTTTTTGTGTTTCATCCTTCCAATTTATCTTAATTAAAAAGATAAACAAAGCTTAGCTCCCAGTCAGCAGGCTGCCAGGTCCCCATTAGTACTCTGTTTGTCTGCACTGGGCAAGTGGGAACCAAATGTGTACTTCAGGCCCTCCAGATTCATGCTTAAAAGCCACATCACAGCTGTTCACACCTCCGATGTATCAAACAGTGGAAGCCATGGTTTCCTGCTGTTGGTGAATGATCAAGTGGGAGAGCGTTTGTTTTTATCTCAGATGAGTTAGGCAAATACGAGATATTAGAAGCTCAAGTTTAGTCTGGAAAACATCCACGGAGAACTGACTCAGCCTTCCATTTGGAGCCAGATGACTGGAAGCAAGTTACATTATTAAAACAGCAGGAACAGGGACTGTTTCCTAAATTTAGGATGAATGTAAGCTTGACCAGATACATTTTCCATAAGTATTAGTGAACACCAGCACATCAGGATGTGTTCTGTATTTAATTAAAGGAACAAGTTTGCCAATCTTCTGTTACTTTGATTTATTTAACGTCAACACCCAGTCACAGCAGCCCTCTCCTGGATTGCACCAACCGTCTCCTTGCGGAGCTTTCACACAAGTACGCACAAGCAAAACCATAAGAAGCAATGCTTAATTGTGTGGTTGTGGTGCTGAAATACTTAAACCCTCCAAACTATTAAAGTAAAACGTTGTTATGCCATGAGCATTATGTGTGATGAAACACTGGGGAAAGTTTAACACCCATGATTTTTGGGCTTGTCTGCAGCATGGTTACATTTTGTTTAGAAATAAAAATCCCTGTTACAAAAACTGCAGTTTGTTGGCTGAACAACTGCAGTCTCAGGCTTCAGGCTTACAGACTAGGGAATCACAAATCTGGAAATTTCTCAAGTTACACCATTTCATATTCACCACATTTGCTGAAGGGTTTGCTGCTGTACCAGAGAAAAAGGAAACTCAGTTTTAATTCAGATGCAAATTCAAAGGGATTTATCATCAAGTCCATTTTTGCCAAACCACACCAAGACTCTTCTAACTGTAGGTATGACCTGTGAGGCTGCTGCCCACCACTGGGCAATATATCTTGTATGTGTTGCCATATAAGGTGTGTCTTTGTATCTAGTAACCAAAGAAGAAGCCCCTCCATGCTTGTCCAGTGTGAACACCATGGGCTCAATACACGTTCTTAAACCTGCATCACACGCCTGGTGTGTCTGTCGCTTAACGCTTGCCAAAATGTTGTGCATGAAATCAACTTAGAAACTGTCACATATTGTGGAAAGATTCACTTCAATCTACAGAAGAACATGCACTTGGTTTTACAAACCAAAAGTGAGATTATTCAGACTTTATTCTACAGTTCAAGCAAAGGAGTATATTTGAATCTTAAAATCCAACACCTTGAATTCCTGCGTTATACACTCACAAAATACACAAAATACACTCTGCGTGTGACTGTAGCTTTTAGACACAAATTAAACGAAGAAAATGAAGCAATAACAACCATGTGCTAATGTGCAGAGGAAGTTTTAACCACGCAAGAATGCGCAGATCCCTGTAACAAAACATCAGCAGTTTGTTTATGCAGTTTCCAAATATTCAAAACAGGGTTTTTGCAAAAACCAAAAAAAAAATAATGTTATTATATAAATACAAATATTCACATGAGAACTTTCTTTAGCTGTTTATTGTTAAAGATAACCAAGAAGATTTGGTCCAATTTGTTATGATATCTATCAGGCGCCGCTGCAGACAATGTATGCATTTGTTCCTGCTCACAGGCTATAATGAATCCACGGGATCCCGATGCTTATCATGTCTGTCGTCAGATAATGGAATAAAAAGCAACAGCAGCTTAGCGTCTTCATTTTTATGTTTGTTGTTGTAAATGTCCTTTTTTTAATTCAAAGGACAGCAGAAGGTCTAAAAATATCCACATTTCGCTTTTTCAAAGAACGGAAATAACTTTTTGAATCAAAGAAAAACTGGGATCTTTGGGATGGAACAAACCAAATGCATCTTAGCAACTTTTCTGCTTTCTTGTCCACAAAATACCCCTTTGAGACGCTCTCTTTAAGAGATTGATGCCATTTTCAATGGCTTTATGAGAACTTGTGGATCCTTCCAAAGGGAAGTTTAAATGACATCCAGAGCATTCCCAACACATTAGACGCTGCTAATTTTAGCCACATGTTTGGATTGCTTAATGATTTGATTCCCCTCATTCATTTCCTCACATGATCTGCGGCTAACAGCTTTGAGCCACGCTGAGGGAAAGAGCACTGTAAAGTCATAAAACAAACCATGCTGGATTACATGTCAGCGGTTATTACATCTTCTGGACGGACGGAAGTTAAAAAGAGGCCGGGTAGCACTCTTCCTGTGGGAAAATAAAGACGAATTTCTCCAGCTGTTTGTCTTCTCTGCTACTTTCTGTTGGTCTCTCTCTGTTTATTCGTCCTTTTTTTCTCCTCTTCTTTTTTAGAAAACACAACTATTCCCAAGTTACGTGAGGTCAAAGAGAACATGACCATGGGAACCACATTGGTGACCAATCCCAGAGGAGGATTTCTGGTAAAAACTTCTACATTTTCTATACAAAGAGGAAAAAGTAGTCTTGAATTTACTTGTTTCCCTTCAGAAATTTTGCTCCAGTGTGGACGTTCATTGAACCTTTAGGCCCTGTGGACTTAGTGGGTTTGGCTTGTCATTTTCTATAGTTAGTCTTCATGTCATGGGAATGTAGAGGGAGGGTGTAAATCGACGATGCAGATGAAGTTCAATGTAAGATAAAAATCTGAAAATGCTTGATTTTAACACACAAAAAATGCTGACAAGAATAAAAATGACAGAACTGTATTTATGCTGCTTGTTAAGTGTCAAAAGAAACTTAGCCTAAGCAGCTGTTGATGTAACTGAAGCCAAAACCTTTAACGTCACTCTTCAACACTCCATTTTTCCTCCCAGAATTTGTCTCCTTTCACTGTTCGCACAAACACAATGGGAACGTTTAAAGTAGGACTTTTGACCGAGTAGCCTTCCTTACCACTATGTCATTAGCAGCTGGACTGTTTGGAATTTGAATTTTATTTGCAAGGATATTATCTTCTTACCCTCATATGATGTGCCTGTTGCTTTTCTTGCACTTCCAAAGGAAAGGAAAGTCGAGTCTGAAAGTCTTGTGTTAAATGGAGTGTTTTCTCCCTGAGATGTTTTCAGGGGGTATCTTGCTTAAAGATCCACTCCAATAAAAACTTTATTGTTGGTGTTTTTTAACATGTTCTTGTAACATTTATTTTCATGATGGAGGACATATAAAAAAAATTAAACATAAAATAGCATTTCTGAGTATTTCTTGTTTCAAATCGCTGTGAATCAGGAGCAGACGGATGGAAAAGTGAACATGCTCTGAGCTGCTTCTGAAACACACCCTCCTGGACAAATCAGGCTAAAACCCTCTAGTGTGCTTGCTGCACCAGCATAGGGCAATGTGTCTTGGCCTTAGTAGGAAAGACCCAGAGCGCTAAAAAACAGAAAATTGAATAAACAATTGACAGGGTTTCAGAAAACTTAAGCAATAGAATTTTGGAATACTTTTTTTCTCTATTCTACTCATGTTTTGCCTCTCTGATCATCTTTTGATCCGTTTTCAATGCCGTTTTTAGCCAAAAAAAAAAAAAAAAACGATGTTGTTTTCTAGGACATAGTTTCTGCAGAGCGACAGTAGTTCATTAGAAATTTGCCTCTGAGTTGTGTGCGGCACCGCTTGGTTTCCCTGCCTGCCCTTCCCCTCCCCGTTGCTGAGAGCAGGAAGCTTTTGGCCCATCCGTTTTTTTTTTTTAATACGTCTTAAATACGATCTTTTTCAAACAGCATTTTTTCAACTGATTCACTACAATTTGAATACAGAAATACTCAGACATGCCCAAAAATATGTTCTCCATTATCAGAAAAATGTCGGAAAAACACCAATTGTATCAAAGTGGGTCTTTCAACAAATTTTTTTACCTCACTTTCAGTGCCATCAGCTCCTTTTATGCAATGTGCCAATAGTACATTTGCAGCAATGCAGTTGAATGATCTCAACTAATGTTGTGGTTTGTAATTGTGAGCATTTAGCATGGAGCAGCGCTGTCCAACCTCATAGTGCTGTTGCGGAACATTGGCTGAGATGTGATTTGACCTACATGGTTCTGAAACATTTTGGAAACAGAAATTAGACCAAAAAGTCATTTTTGGGTTATTGCAGGTTCTGCAAACGTTTACTCTCAGGCGCTATCACTTTTTTCTCTGAAGATTTTAGAAATCTTAAGACATATTTTTTTGTTTCTGCCGAACCTTCTGAGAATTTTCTCCTCTTTAGTTCCTCCAGTAGCCCCTAACCTAACCTTTGACCTCCTGTTTGTTGAAAGTGAAGCTTTTTTGTCTCTGCGCCTGTGTCTCGTCTGCACAGGCATGCGGTCCTCAGTACGGCTACATGTGCGGCCAGCAGCAGTACATCTCAGGGGTCTGTGCGAACGTCAGCTCCTCCTTCCAGATCCTCAACTCTGTGGCTCCAGCAGTGCAAGGTACACAGGCGGCCAGCCAAAGACGCAGGCACTCTTTACAGGAAGTGACCGCATCTCCAAATTGGATAAGAGATTATCGTCTACCCATCAAAGCGGAACCACCCAAGACCCTGCAATTCATCTCACCCTCCCTCATAGAACAAGCAGATTAGAAAATTCTTCTTCATGTAAACTTGTTTGCCACCCCCCCACCTCCCACTCCCTGATTCATCTCGGGTCGGGCCCAGCCCAGTCCTGCTGTGTTGTATGCCCAAGTTAGGAGACAGTTCATTGGGCCTGCACTCAGTTTCCCTGGAAGGAAACAGCTCAGAAAGTAAACAGTCAATGGTTTCTTTCTGTTTCTTTTCTACTTTCTTTTACTTTTCTTGTCTTCCTTCACCACCAGCAGACTGCTCAGAACCCCCCAAAAAATGCTCCTGAGCATACAAAACTGTTCTAGCAATCCTCCATAAATGAAAACAAATCACAGAATCAACAGATTTACAGACTGAAACTTTTACACGATTGAAATTTTTCTAAAAGTTCCTTCATCTGATAATATTCCAACACACCAGGCCAGTGTTCCTCAACCTTTTTCAGTCCACGGAACGGCTGAATGTCAGACAATATTTTCATGGATAGGGTTGTACAAGGCTGAAGAGACAGTCACATTTTTTTTTTCAGTTATCAATTTCCCTAAACTTGTGAGTTTAAAGTGCATCTTCATCCTCTGTAAAATGTTTGCAACTGGTTCAAACTTTTATTCTTGTAGGAACCAATAAAATGTAATATAACTGTCAAAACGTTTGCCTCATCTGACTTAAAAAACACAGTCACTTAAACTAGTATTAATGCAGTAATAAAACCTCCTAGTAACATTACAGCCGGTTGTTGAATTGTATTCATTATTATTATTATGGAGTGTGGAAACAACTGTTGAATGAATCTATGTTAAATGCACTATTCTTTATTTTGAAGTCGAAGGCTCTGCTTCTGTTTCCTCCCTGTCTCTTTTCTGCGAAAATAAACGTTCCAAACACACTTATCTTTTGTTAACTTTGCTAACGTGGAGGTTTTAATTTATCAGTTGGAACAGCTGTGTTCCACATTGACTACAATTTAAAATTAGACAAAATTTAGTTTTTTTTTTTGTTTGTTTTAACCTTAATTGTCTAAATACAAACAAGCTAAACGTTGTTGTGTGTTGTGATGAACCAGTCTGAAATGCAAACATGTACTTTGTTACATTTTTTATAAATATTCAATTTCTTGCAATTAACATTCAAATAGTAATTTTAATGATCATCAAATCTAACAAACAGCACAAAACCTGTTTTATCTTAATGGAAGTTAAATTTACACTCACTTCTGTGTTCCAAGAGTGCGCCAAGAATCTGGACATCGTCATCGTTCTAGATGGATCCAACAGCATCTACCCGTGGACCAGCATCGTTGAGTTTTTGGTCAGCTTTATTCAGAACACGACCATCGGGCCAAACTTCTCACAAGTGAGTTGCATGACTGCATCCCGGGACATAATATGTATCAAAATGCTGGAATAAACTGCAAAAATATTTTATTAGCTGCCATCTACATTTTCATTTGCTCCCTTTGTTATTTAGTTTGCAAAACGAGACCTTTGACAAAAATAGTATTTTTTTTGTTTCTTTTTTAGAAATTTATTGAATTTTTATACAACAGAGATCAGCACCACCACAGATTTATAATAATAATATATAATAAAAATATAAAAGGCCAAAAAAGCAGTCAAATTTTCTCGGCTCACTCTAGGAAGAAATGACACATTTTTATTTTGGCTACACTGGGCTGGCAGAGGATGCGCAGGGTTTTTCATAAGGCAGCACTGGAAAGTCTTTTGGCCACAAAGAGCAACGGTTTGAAGTCACATCTTTGCATTGCTGGTGAACTTTGAGTCACATCAAGCCTGGTTGGACGCAGCCAAACTCTCTGCAGACAGTCCGGGAAGGCGGGTGGGGCAGTGAGGGCAGAACTCTGAGAAAGTGAAAAGAAAAATAAATGGTGGACAAAATTTGCAAGACAAATGTTTATCTTCCAGGTGGGCATAGTGTCTTACGGAGAAAATGTGAGTCACCTCGTCAACCTGAGCCAGTTTGACAACAATGAAAAGATGGTGGAATTTGTCGCGAAACTTCCTCAGCACACAGGCACAAAGACCAACACTTTTCTAGCCATTGAAACAGCCAGGTATCCACATCACCGCCTCACATTTGGGTTTTTTATTGTCTTCCAAGATGATCTTTTTAGTAGCTCTTTACAGCGATCGACTGTGGGTTTGTTTTTTTAACAATCAGGAAGGAAGCCTTCCTTCCAGAGCGCGGTGCTCGGCCCGAGGCTAAGAAAGTTATGGTGATTGTGACGGATGGGGAGTCACATGACTTCCATAACCTTGAGAGTGTCATCGCCAAATGTGATAATGATGGCATCGAAAGGTTTGGCATTGCTGTAGGTATACGTCTCTTCATGTTGACCTACATCAGGAACATTTATTTTCTTTACTGGCTTAATGCAGAGGAAAGAACGTTTTTCCACATCTGTTTATATTTTTTCAGATGTTTCTGTTGGCTTTTTAGATTTGGGATTTTACAGGGTCAATAGGTGGCTTATGAACTTAGAATGACTAAATATATTTGAAAGACCCACTCCATCTGTGTTTTTTACATATTCTTTTGGCATTAATCTGATGATGGAGGACATATATCAGAAAAATAAGCTCAAAATTGCTTTTCTAGATATGTTTTATTCAAATTGTTGTGAATCAGGAGCAGACAAAACTGCTGTTTTAAAAGGAGCATTTTTGTGATGTAGAAAACACGCTAGGCGTACCACCAGCTCTCTTCTTCACTCCATTCTGATGCATCCACTTGTAGACAATTAGATGCAATGTACGTTTGCATTTTCCTCATCCATGCTGGCATCTCTCAGGAGATTGTGTAAACAGAGAGCTCTCAGCAACGCAGAGGGGTGGGGTTGCGCAATGCTAATAGTCCCACCCACAACTCAAAGGCAAATTTCTAAAGAACTGCCATCCCCTAGAAAACACTTATGTCTAAAAATGGCATAATCCTTATTAGGAAAATCACTGGGAACGTTTTAAAAAATGGATCAAGAGGAACAGAGTGGGTCTTTACTGGATTTCTGAGTCATTTACATAATTACAATAGTTCCTTGTGTGTACAAAAACATCATAAAGTTAACCTTTTTTCACTACTTTTAAGGTTTTAGGAGACTACAATCGTCAGAACAAAACTCCAGCTGAAGTGAAAAAGTTTATCAAAGAGATTGAAGGGATTTCCAGCAAGCCCCTAAAAGATCACTTCTTCAACGTGTCTGATGAGTTTGCTTTGCTGAGCATAGTGGACACTCTGGGAAGCAAGATTTTTGCCTTGGAAGGTAAACACAAAAAAAGCCTCAACATTCACGAAGGCCTCCACATGCTTTCCAGGACAGCCCTTATTACAAGAAATATGTGGAAACAATTCCTAAAAGATTACGTTGTTGGTGGAGGAACACAGTTATCTACCTGAAACGACAAAGAAAGTTGTAAACTCGTGGCCAGTCCAAGTCAGTCCAAGAGACTTTGATATTATCCAACCACCATCCAAATAGGAAGAACCCGCTGGTTCCAGAAAGCTGAAATCCCATAGACTTCTATTGAGAAATAAACAGCCAATACTCAGTCATTGTATTTGTCAGAATAACCATTCATGCTCTGGTAACCTTTTTTAACACAATCTCGCTAATCCTAAATTTTTCTCACATTTTTTTTTATCGCAAGTTATTCAAGTTATAAACTGACCAATCAGCTACCTCGGTAAAAGCATGTGACACCCGGACCAATCACTGCTTACCAACTGGTTCCAACATGGTAAAGTCCGTCTCGTGGAAAAACTGCGACTGAATTGGCTTAATTTTGTTGGAACTGGAAGTTAAGGCATTTCAGTGAGTGACATCACACTCACTATGTCCAGTTCCAGGGCACAACAAGAGCCATAAAAAAGATAGAAAAACTGTGGCCACATGACTAACTGAGTTTATTGGAGCGCAATGTTTTTCTAACGCTACAGCCATTACCAGCTTGTTAGTGCAAATTGGGGAAACAAACGTACTTGTTAGATGTTAAAACTCATCTGATATTATCAATCTTCTGCCGACAATTTGATTATTGCCTCTAAATTCAAAAGCCTCGCCATTCTGGTGCATTTTTGATATCCGAATGGTTACCAATCGAAGTGATCTGGCTCGACGTACTTAATTTTGTAAAAACAGCCTCAAGAAGGAAGTGAAACTGTTTTTGCAATCCTCAAACAGAACACAGCACGAGTTGCTCCCCTCTAATCATATCCATTTTGAATTTTGCACCAATGGCATGAAATTGTTTTCTCAGGGAGATATTTTAAAACAAAAAAGAATTTGTAGAATCTGGACTGCAAGATATGTTTTTCTCCCATTTCTGGAATAAAGGATTGTATTTAAATTCACATCCAATCCATTTGGTTACAGTTAGAAGCACATTTTTTTTTGCTTAGTAATGAAGTTCATTTATTAACCACATGTTTCCCTTTTCTAGCTACGATTGGTAACTTCACCTCTTCTTTTGAGATGGAGATGTCCCAAACCGGCTTCAGCATCCATCCTTTAAGAGTAAGCGCAGATTCAGTCACTTATTTCTAGACGAATAACGACAAACACGCTTGCAATGTGAGTTTCTGTGGGTTTTCTTTTTCAAACTAGAAATAAATTACTATTAGAGATCAACAACAAAAGACAACTGAAACTGTGGCTCCTGAATTTTCAAAAGTGTAATCAGATGCAACCTGGAATCAGTGAATTTTATCACTGAACAGACACTGATTTAAAAATGTAACATTGGGGTTAATTTTATACTGTATTTATTGTTTGTATTTTGTCTTTACCTCTGTTTGACATTTGTATTTATGGCTTCTTTCTCTTAAAATCTGATTTATTTCTTCAAAACCATCGGTCTGCCAGGAGACTTCAGATCGAAATGTGCTCAAATCTGTCATATTTACATTTGTTTTTAATGTTTATCAATATGCAACTTCCATTCTTTATAATAATTAATGAATGTAAATAAATGTTCAAATAAAGTAAACATATCCTCAAATTGGAGTTGAAATGTTTGCTAGGAGAAAATGAGAACCGTTTGTGTAAAAATCTAACATTTAAACAGAAAATGAGAAAACAGACGGTGTTATCTGTGGATCTAAAGCTCCCTTTTGTGATTAGACTGTGTTTTGTCTGCTGATTGCATTTAGAGACAGAAAGAGACGCAAACTCATAAAGCATGAGAAGTGAGTGTGCAGCTGAATCATGCAGTTGTTGATTCTGCGCTCTCACAGGCTTTGGTGGGTCATTCAAAGGCTGTTTCCTGTTTCTGCTAAAAAGCAAACAGGATTCTTTCTTACGCCTTTCTTCCTGCTCCTGACTCATGGTTATCACTTCCATCATGTGTCATCTAAATTTAGCAGGATGAAACACAGTAAGCTAAAGTCCAATTAAAAAGCTGCTGGACTTTGATTGTGTTGTGGCTAATTAATCAGCCTGAATCATGTGACTTCACTCCTTCAATGATTAAGAACCCTAACCCTGAGTTGCAACTATACTGTTTTACAATGTCTTTTTTGATTCATTTTTTGTATTAAGAACCACATTAGAAGATGTTTTTTAGGCATAAAAGTTATTTTACAAATGTTTGCTATATTGTTCACATATATTTTTTCTCAGATTTTGGGATAGGAAATGTATTTTGTCCTTTAAAAATAAAGTATTTCAAATAATATATTTATAACGCAATAAGAATAGCATAATATTGTAGTTGTTAATTAACATTTATGGTAAAAAAGTAAATTTTGTGAGAAATTTGATTAGATAAGGGAAAATATTCAAATTCAATTTGAATATATTTCATATTTATTTTGAATATATATTTCTAAATTTAATTTTAAAAAAGTAATTTTATAATTATGGAGATTATTATAAATTTTATTTACGTTGTATTATCTTGACAACAGTTTTACCTCTAATGTTTAAATACATATTTTACAGCATAGATAAATGAATATATGTTTGTTTCTGTTTTTTGAACAGATAAATCAGAGATTTATTTCTTTAAAAAAGATTATTTATCTTTATAATAAACTTGCTTATTTACAATTAATTTGGGACAAAGTTTCTGTTTGGTTTATTGAGTTCATACCTGAAGAACATTTCTTTGTAGCTCATCTGAGCTTTTACTCAAGTACTGTGAACCCACAAAGTTAATTATCAAAGTTCATCTTCATTTCTTTTCGATTCATGTTAAATCTCATTTGTGTAGTTTATGGGCTTTTAATATAGCTTGTTTTTCTCCCACAGGACGGCATGTTAATGGGAGCAGTGGGAGCGTATGACTGGAATGGAACGGTGGTGCTGCAAACTGCGAAAGAATCTATCATTCCAGGGAAAACTCAGTTTTATGACCCAAAGTCTGAGGCTGGATATGAAGGGTTGGCTGGATACTTGGGTGAGTGGACCTCGAGATCACTGTTAGTTCTGTATTTTAGGACAGAAAGAAAAATTCTTTAACGGATACGGTTGGATAAATATTAGTTTGCAGCCGCATTCCGAGCCTGAATGTTGTTTTTTGCTCATTAACCATCACAAAGAGACACATTCTTCGCTGAAGTGAGCTCAGATAAATTCAGTTTGTGCTGTTTGGTGGAAGAAGAAGAATTTGTTGAACTCTGACTGCAGATGCTCTGCTCTCCTTTGCCTTGTGTCTCATAAATATTGTCCGCATGCTCTCCTCTCTGTGCCGTTGCCTTTTATGGCGTTTAAACCAGCCACCGCATCTTAATATTGAGTTATTTAATCAACATGTCATTGAATGGAAACTGGTGGGTTCAGGCTTCCGTGCTGTAAACTCAGCTGTTGGCATATTCTGAAGGCCAGACTGCAGCTCGCTGAGTGGTTTCATACTTTTTCTGGGTGGGTGTGCGTTTCTGCCAGTTTCCATCCACGTTTTACAGTTTCTTTGCGACAGCCGGCATAAACAGAAGTGTTAAACCACTGATGGTTGTTTAGGCTTTGTGTGCTTGGTGTAACAATGGGGGGAATGCATGTATGTGCAGGATATGATGTCAAGTCGGCGACCACCCGTGATGGAGAGCTGTACATCACAGGGGCCCCACGGTTTAACCACACTGGGCGTGTCATTATCTACCGTCTTAATGGTTCAGACGTCATCATTTCACAGATTCTGAAGGGAGAACAGGTGAGTTGACATCCTAATTATTCGTGTATTATAATATACTTTAGTTTTGTAAGTGTTTATGCATCTTTTTTCAGCAAAGGTTAGTTTATGCTTGCTTTTTCCGCTTGTGAAATTAAATAAAAGGGAACTGTAAAAACAAAAATTGATTTCAAGCTAAAAGATTTTCACATCAGGAGGCAGCTCAACCACAGGAACATCGCCACAGTGCCCACACAGGAACGGGATCCATAAACAGAGGGTGTGGATAGCCAAAAAGTGGAAATTAGGTTGAAATTATCTCTGTTTAGTAAAATATCTCTTAAAGAATCTCTAACATGCTTGTGTTTAAATTAGGTAATATGAACTTCTGTAGTTATACGATCAAAAATTAGTTTATTCAGTTTCAACACATGCAGTAATTGTCAGAAAATGATTGACTGTGTGAAAAGGCAATAAATACAATAAAACTTAGAGCAAACGTTAAAATAAGTCATCTAAAACAACATCCAGGCATTAAAGACCCACTCCAATGAAGATCATGTTTTTGACGTTTTTATCATGATAAAGACATCAACAAAGAATGTGAAAAAAGGGATGCTGGGATATCAGCAAAGGCTTACTTCCGCGCCAACAGTTCCACCCACAACTCAGAGGCAAATTTCAGATTCTGAATTTTCTGCTCCAGCTGTCCTAGTAAATAACACAAGTTTTTTGATTTTGCCTAAAAATGACATAATCTTAATTAAAAGATCTCTGGGAACGATTTTAAAATAGATTAAACACTAATTAGAAAGATAATGTAATGATGAAATGAAAATGCAGCTTGTGTTTTTTTGTTGCAGATTGGTTCGTACTTTGGTAGCGTTCTGCAGACCGTTGACATCGATAAGGATGACTACACTGACCTTCTTTTGGTTGGAGCTCCCATGTTTATGGGCCCAGAAAGAGACGAACAGGGTCAAGTCTACGTCTATAAACTAAACCAGGTGTGCAACAATCAAACGATTGTTCTTCAAAAATCCCTTCATAAAGAACATGTATGGGGTCAATTTGAAGTTTTTTTTTTTTGCTCTTCAACCAGAAGGGTCAGTTTGAGCACGAGTTCACGTTGAAGCCCAAAAACCAGTCGTGCTGCCTGGAGCGCTCGAGTGATTGCAACGAGCCGTGCGGGGCTCGCTTTGGTACGGCCATCGCAGCAGTGTTGGACCTTAACCTCGATGGGTTCAATGATGTGGCAATCGGGGCTCCTCTGGAGAACAACCACACAGGAGCCGTCTATATCTATCATGGAGATAAGACTTCACTGAAAGAGAAGTTTGTACAGGTGAGAACTCTGAGATTTGTTTTAGTTCGATGACATTTTGCTTCTCTGATGAGAGGCTTGCTCAGTTCGGGTGAGAAGAAGTGGCGTACAAGCAAACCAGTTTTTTTAAGTTTACCACTATTTAAGAGTTTTGTGTTATTCAAACGTGGTATCATCCGGATTCAGAGCTTGGCTGTGACGGCAATGTAAATATTTCAATCACCTTCTTTGTTGGTAATATTTTAAATGGGGCTGTTGAAAATCTGGTTTTTCGTGTTTTAAAATATTGTGGCATTTTTTCTCATGATGGAATTATGTGAAGAAAATTAAGCATTTCTGAGTATTTCTTCATTCAAATCGTTGTGAATCAGGAGCAGACAAACAAAATGCTGTTTGAAAAAAAGTTTTTTTTTGACGCAGAAACTTCTCTGGGCAAACCACAAGCTCCCTGCTGCCCTCCATCTTGAAACCTCCACTTGCAGACAAATAGATCCACGTGCGTCTTCATTTTCCTCGTTTGAGCTGGAAACTGACTCCAAACTGTACGGCTAGATAGCTCCAATCTTGCTTGCCAATTTTCTTGCACCTGTAATGTTAGATTGGGGTTGTGAGGAGCTGTAAACTAGCGGAAGAGAGTGTAGAGAGAGTTTTTCATGGCCAGAACAATGATGATGCATTGATGATGACAAAAAAAAATAACAGAGTAGGAGGCTTGGATCATTTCAGATTACTGCCACTTGTCTCAGATGATAATAAATACCTCATGGTTGAATATCTGCATAAATTCTACAGACAGCAAAAAGCCCTCTAGCCCAGTTTGCTTTGTTCTCTGTGGCCTCCACAGCATATCCCTGCAGGCGGCAGCGGGACAAAATTCTTCGGCCAGTCCATACATGGAGTCATGGACCTAAACGGAGACGGCATAACAGATGTTACCATAGGAGGTCTCGGAGGAGCTTCACTGTTCTGGTAAGAAACAGCCCATCCTTGCATGTAAACACTCCTTATTCTACACATTCCACTTTCATCGTCAGCAAGGTTTTTTTTTGTAGGTTAATCTATCATACATGTCAACTTTCCATTGTCTTATTTGGGTTTAGACAGCTGTGTTAAGTCCCACTGGGCTCAGAGGCTGGAGACCGAGACTTCCTCGCTATCTCTGTGTTAAAACCTCCGCCCACACTTCCCTGTTGGACACTATCATGCAGACTTTAGTTGCTTCCCAGGCTCCAAGCTTAGCTAATCTGTGTGAAAACTCTGTTTCCCAAGTGGCTTAGAGTTTTAACTGGATTTGGCAGCAGGCGACTCCATTCTGTGCTGCTGAAGTGTAACTGTAAACTGGAAGAGGGTGAAGCCAAGTGCCATCCCCATCATAAAGCACATCCGTGGTTCTCTTAGTGTCACAAAAGTTTTGGTTTTTGACACATTGTGTTATAATGCTTCATACTTGTGTTCTAGTTAGTGCTCCTCAGTGTGGCTGAATTGTATTTTTGGAATAAAAGTTGGTCTGTTTGTGTCCTTTCACCAGGTCCAGAGATGTTGCAGAACTCCATGCAAACATATCTTTCAGCCCTGGTAAAATCAACGTACAGCAGCCTCAGAACAAGTGTGATCACAGGGGACGGGAGTCTGTGTGTGTGGTGACCACAGTGTGCTTTCACTACAGGGTCAAATCTGATAACCAGGATGTAAAATCTCCTGCAAGTGAGCCATTCACTGAGTTTTATCCTTCCTCTTTTTTGATGCCCCCACAAGCTTTATTTTTAATAATACATTTGTTGCATCCCGCAGGTATCATTTATAGCTTACTTCTGGATGCTCCTCGAGCAATAGCCAGGGCTTCATTCATCATCGACAGCGACAGAAGTAACCGCATGATCACCAAACCCTTCTCCATCAAAGATAAAGAAGCAAAATGCACGACCGAGACCTTCATTATGTCGGCAAGTACTCTACTCTCACCAGGGTGCGGTCAGTTGCGATTTCTTTCCGAACACATGATGACCTTAAAACTATTCTTTAATCCTTCAGAAAACGTATCTGCATGAACCAGAGCCCTCACTGTTCTTGTGTGCCGGTTTTTATTCACAGCTTATGGAGGATTTTCATGGCGTGTGAGGGCTGTTAGTCAGAGGGAAGACAAGACAATGCAAAGCAGGAGGTTCTAACATGAAACAGAGCCGCCCCGATCAAAGCCTCTAGAGTTCAGAGTCCAGCTCCTTGGAGAGATAAATCATCTAGAGGTGCACGTTAAGCATGTGCAAGAAAAACAAAGGGAATCAAAGGGGAAACCTTTTTGGACAAAGTGAAGTTTGTGCAAATCGTCCGTCAAAACACGCCGCACCTCTTAGAAGAGTTTGAAGTCACAAGGGGTTTTCTCTTTGCTCACCCTCTGCAGGAGTTCACGAGTGTCTGCCCTTAAGCAGAGAAAGAGGAACTAATCAGTGGAAACAGCTGGTGGTGTTGTGTTTGCTGAGCATGAATGCGCTGTCTGTTCTACTGTGCCAGTTTGCGCAGGAACATGCCATCGATTCCAATACGGAGGCTGAAAAATATCCGAGAATCTGTTGCAGAATCAAACCGTTGCCTGAAGCGTTTCAGGATGGATTATGGTTAGCGGTGGACTGCGGTCCATGTCAGCAGACACAGGAATGGAAATTTAAGGCGGAGAAGCTTAGGACAGATGCCATGCAAGTTTATGAACAACAGTAGTTAGTTGATGAGGAGAAAACCAAATGAAAGTATGAAAAATTATAATAATGCTCCATCGAATTTCTCACATTTTTACTGCTATAATGCTGCTGATGTTTTGATGCCCATCATGGATACGCTTCAGAAAGAGTTCTGTCTCTTCAACACAAAATCTACTGTTAAAAAAATTAATCTTGAAACAGTAGAGCTTCTAGTCCATGATTCAATGCACGTCTTATCCCACAGCTTTGAATTACGCCTTAGTCACATGCACTCATAGTGGGTTTTTGGGTTCTCTGGGCCCGTGGAGGGTCACAGACCGGTGAGACTGCAGCTTAAGTTGTTAGTAAGATGCGCACAAATGCTGCATGCACAGGGTGTGCAGGCCTGTGGCCAAATGGGAAAAAACACACCTGATCCAGGTCATCAGCAGCAGATGAGACCGGATTTCTGGAAAACCAGCAGGAGGCCTGAAGTTTGACACCCTTTCATTAGACTGTCGCTAACAGATACTAGCGCATGTATCTACAGTTGGAAGAGACATGGTGAGAAATGTCGAAACGGTTAAAATCTTGCGGATCTTGTTCTCTGCTTTTTTGTTCACATCTCTATTCCGATATAGGAAAGACTCAGTGTCATACAATTCCATGCTGGCACAATTATGAATTTATCCTTCATGATCG
Source organism: Oryzias celebensis (assembly GCA_014656515.1). NCBI lineage: Eukaryota > Metazoa > Chordata > Actinopteri > Beloniformes > Adrianichthyidae > Oryzias > Oryzias celebensis. The sequence goes on from BNCR01000012.1 coordinate 8,065,556, forward strand.
ATTTTAAAAAAACGGTTGGTACTTCCGCATTTTGAAAAGGATCATTACCCTCACGCCACTACCAAATCTGGTATGTACAGGTATGCCCCTTTTTCTTCCACACGGCAGCCCGTGTCCACCCATAAGGGCAGTTGTGACTAAAGCCTTAATTTATGGCCAAAAGTTTCAAAGTAGCAGCAAAAAAACATACAAATTGAAAGTCTGACTAGTCAAGAAAAAGTGCATTGATTGTTAAACCTATTGTTTTGGATCAGAGAACTTTTTAATTTCCAGAAGATAAAACTTTTCCCTTTAGTCACAACTCATAATAGCAGATGTTTCATAGTTTTTAACATGTTTTAAATGGTGGCAGTCATGCCACTAGAGTCCAAACTTAGGTCAAACTTGCCCCAATACCCCACACATTTTAGGATGGGTGATAGTAAAAAAGTGACTGAAACAAAAAGGAAGATTCTGGTTGAATTATGGGTCAGCGCTGTCACTTAGCTTATTTTTTCTTCCTCTTCTCACTGTGGTTGTTTGCCCCCCACTGTCCAAACCAGTAAATACGTCACCTCAGCATCTGCTCAGAGGACCGACACATAAATTTGTGATGACATTCATGGTTCCCAGAGGATGCTTCCTACTGGCTGCTGATTACCTGCCCTTTGCTCCACAATCAGGTTGATCTTTTTTTGTTTAGATGGTTGGAGGTTAGATGGTCCACCTCTATCGTTTGGTACATAAACTAAGTTAAAAGATCGTAGCAGCATCCTGTTAAACACAGGGACACTGTTGGCTCTCATAATACCCATAAATCTTTGCTTGATAGAATTCAAAAGAAGTCTGAAACCTTCATTGAATTTGTCAGTCTCCCGCAGAGACCCCACAGAGGGGCATTTATCAGGGATGGAAAGCTCTGGTCCTCAAGGATCACTTTTCTACTTGGGATTTCAGACATCTTTGACTTTTCCACTGTTGATGACTTAGATCAAAGGTGTCAAACTCCAGACCTCTAGGGCCAGCGTCATACATGTTTTCCAACTAACCTGCTGTTAAAGCTCCTTATTGGCTAGACACACCTGATCCTGGTAATCAGCCTCAGAACAGGATGGATTTCTTAAAATGGACAAATGGGAGCAAAAACAAGCCAGAAAGTTGCAGAAACACAACCTACTTAAGGAGATTTTGATTTTGAACAGCTCTTTCCCACAAGCCATCAGGCTAACCAGCGTTTGTAGCTTTAATAAAATAAATTATATTTTCCAATATTGATCATAATCGATTTATTTTATTTTGTAATTGTTTTAAAATGGTATAAGTTGATTGGATTTGATTAAGAACATTCCTCAGACAGATCGGATTAAGCGATACACCCATATACACATGCCTATGCAATTATTTTAGCAATCTGCACTTCAAATGTTGCACCATTCCTCTTTTACTAAAACTTTGCTTCCTGTTAATGAAAAGATATCATGCGTTTCTAATATTATTAAAGTTCCACATTTAAGGCTTGGTTATACATCTGCAGTTTGAACTGATGTCATTTTACACACACACACACACACACACACACACACACACACACACACACACCCCGTGTGGTTTACTTTGACTTTGAGGCTTCAACCTTGAAATATAAAGACAAATTGTGTGGTTTGTCCCGACTATTTATCTTTGACATAAATTTAACTACTGAGGAGGAAAGACATGTTGAACTAGACTAAATTTTATTTTGTATAAGTTGGGATTAATTTTACAAATACGACAGGAGTAAAAAGGCAACTACACTGTTAAAAAAGAAAAGTTAATAACAGTCAATCAGGTCGCTTTAGTTGAATTTTAAAACTCAAAAATATAGTGCAGCATGTTGTGAAACTCTCGTTTTCCTCTTGTGTTTCAGTCTCGATTGGACTTCCGAGATCCTCTCTTTGTATCTTTGGAGTTTAAATTAGCTCATGAAGACCAAGGTCCTGTACTGGATGAAACCCTTCCAAGATCCATCAACAAAACAGTAAGATGTTAAAATTATATGCAAACTTCTGTCAACAAAGACCTTTAAAATAATAGATTAAGCAATCTGAAGGTCATCTTCCAAGCAGTCGTTTTTTTTCCTTTCTCTCTAAATGCTGCTGCTGCTGCTGCAGCAGTAAATTACCAACTGCAACAGCTGAGCACCATCCTTCAGTTTCCCTAAAGTCCACATTAATGTTTCAGCGCTAACCGCCAGAGTAATGTTCCCACACTCCTACAAGCACATTCCCTCCAACAAGAGACATTCAAGGCTTTCAGATAAAAACAGAAGATGGTTTCATGAAGGTGCTGTGAAAACACATGGGTTTTAGTAACAAAGCCAGTTTATTACTTTAACACACTGAATAAAAACCTTGTTAGTGCTGCATCACTGGCTGTTTGTGCACATCCTAGCATCAGCATACGGAATACTATAGACCATGTACATGAAGTATATGAAGTATACTAATTGAATATTTTTTCACACTAAATTGGAACATTTTAAGTTTACAATAGTAAACTTAGCATAGTGTATAAAAAGTACTTTTCAAGTATACTGCCTCACTTTTGAAGAATAAGTCTACTCATAGTACACTTAAATTGACTACTTTTTACTTAAAAGGTATGGTCTAAATTGTAACTTCAATATATTTTCTGTTGTCTCTGTCCCTTTTTTAGAATTTTTCAACCTTTTAAATCTAAACCATTTGCATTAAAAGGACTAAAGATTTGCTTTGAAAAGAAATGATTGTTTACTGTTGATTAAGGAGAAATGTTTTTCCTTTATAGTAGTAAATCTATTTTCAAAACACTGTGAGGCTAAAATTAAGAAGCTGTTGTTAAAATCTGCATTTCCTAGCTTTTTCCAACTGCCAGAACTAAAGATGTGCCTCATAGATTTTTATTTTCCCAAACATCAGACTCATTACAAACAAACTGAAGCATTTTTTATTGTTGTCATAGATTCCACTGATGGAGTGTGGAAATGAGGATGAAAAGTGCATCACTGACCTCGTCCTCAACGCAAAAACCAGTGTGAAAAGGTGAGCAGACGTCAGGGAGGTCACAGTCAAAATAACATTTAAAAGTTCTCAACATAAACTGAGGGAGAACTTTTGCCTGAGCTCTGTTTTTCCTCAAAAAGATCAAGATTTTTAGGAAATGTATGATTCAGAATATGCTACTGCTTAAAGAATCACAATTTAACTGTTAATTTAATATAATTATTTTATGTTTCCTTAAGTTTACTTTTAGTCATTTCGTATTTTTATAAAACCACTGAAAGACAAGTTTATTTTTGCTACATTTGCTATTTTATGCTTATTTTATGCTAAATATTGACATTGTAGGCTATTTTGAACAGACATAATTTTGTTTGGGTTTTGTGAAGTTTATAATAAATATTTTTTGGGAAAACAACTTTTATCCTTCTGAATTTTTTTTAGCTTATGTTGTTCTTTTGAGTTTTATTTTGAAATTCTACATTGGAATGTAATTTTATTGTAATCGTTTTGTAGCCATGTTTGCCTATTAATGCAAATACACATCAGACCACTTCAGTTCCAAACTTACCTTAATTTAGCATAAACTTGATAGTAAAAAAGTGACTTTGTTTTATTGCCAGAAAAAAATCCCGGTTTCAAGAGGTTATATTAACACTAATGGGAAACGTAAAATAAGGATTACACAGGTTTTATTTGAGTGATGGATATATTTTTAGTTTTAAAAAATTGTTGCTTGCTGTGAATTTGTGCCCTGGATCCACAGAATCATTTAAAGCACCACGGATTTTAACAGATTTGGCAGATTTATTCATCAGTATTCATCTGATCTTTTTTATTTTTCAAAATAAAAGCATATTTTTACTTGTGTTTGCTGATCATGAAAAGTGTGTGCCATGCATTTGCATTACAGTGTGACATGATACTATGCAGGTATAGTTTAATTCTGTGAAAGTCATTTGGAACAAGACTACACCCTCCTGGTGAGACGTGCACATCACAACCACGTCTAACAGCTTTCTTTGACTTCCCCCAGCATGTTGGTCAAAGAGGGTGAGAAGATGGTCGTGCAAGTCACCGTCAAGAACAAAGGGGACAATGCGTACAACACCAAAGTCCTGGTCAGTTTTACCCCAAACATCAACTACGTCAAAGTTGAGGTGAGATGCCTGCGTTTCCTCTGTACATCACAACGCTGCGCACACTGAAGAGCCTGTGTGATGATGAATGATTTGGCGTTCTCAGCCGGAGATGACATGCAACCCCAACAACACAAGTGGTTTGGAGTGTGCCGTTGGATACCCCTTCCTGGGCAGCAGAGTGGTGGTTGGTCTTCAGAACAAAACTTGAGTTTGTTAAACTTGATTTTACAGCAGTTGATGAATTTCGTTGTGTTTTGTTTTTCACAGGAAACGTTTAAACTGATATTTGAGACAAATCCTAAACACATTCTGGAGCATATTCAGATCAGTGTGACAGCCACGAGGTGAGTTTGACTGCGAGTGGGAGGATTCATTTTGTTATATATAAAAAAAAAAAAAAAAGATTTTAGATTCTTGAATATATTTGTTGCATTTTTCTCACAGTGACAGTGAGGAGCGACCTGAAACTCTGAATGACAACAGCAAGTTCATCTCCATTCCTGTCAAGTATGAGGCAGGAGTCACATTTGAAGCGTGAGTTTTGGTGTAATCCTAAATTTCTGTTTTCAATAGCTTAATGGACTTTTTGGGTGTGGTTAGCGCTCTCGCCTTACCGTGAGAAGGCCCTGGTTCAAATCCCGGCTGGTACCTTTTGGAGTTTGCATGTTCTCCTTGTGTACGCATGGGTTTTCTCTGGGCACGCCAGCTTCCTCTTACAAGCCAAAAACATGCTTTGTAGGTTAACTGGGGGCTGAGCATTCCCTTTGGGTGTGAATTTGAGGGCCTGGAACAGACTGCCAACCTGTTCAGGGTGTACCCTGCCTTTGCCCAGTGATAGTGGGGATAGGCTCCAGCAGCCCTGTCATTCCAAAAAGACATACAGTAAGTTCGGAAAATGGATGGATAGATGGACTTTTCGAAATGATGCAAAGACATTTCCACTAACTTCTTTACTTTCTTTAGTCTAACAAAAGCAATATTGTTGTTCAGAAATGAACAAAAGTTTTGCATTATTTTAGGTCTGAAAACACTGCTCCATTTTGTCATCATCTCAGCTATAAATAAAGTTTTAAATTACAATATTTTCTTTCAAATGATACAATTTTAATTGTATTTAGAATAGAACAGAAGGAACACATTCATTTGAAAAGGATCGTGGTTCCTGACCGGCGTGAAGTTCTAGCAACAGCACGATTTAAGCGGCCAGAGTGAAAAAACATCGAAACTCTGGGGAGGGTCGAGACAATGAAACATTTTCTTTTTTTGTGATTTGCTCCCCACAGCGTTCCTTTGTATGAACACGTAATAGTGAAATACGGTGAAGATTATCCTCCAAAAATCAACAACACCAGGATGCTCGGAGACGAAATCAACATCAGCTACACGGTAAGATCTCTGATAGTTATAGATGTTGCATCTGTGTTGTAGTAGGAAGAAAACGGTTCAAGTGAATCTTTTTTGTGACTTTTCTCCTCAGGTGGAGAAGGCAGATGTGATTATGAATCTGACACTTGAAATGGAAGTGAAATATCCTCAGAAGTCTCCTCTAACCAACAATTTACTGTATTTGACACACGTCAAGCCCAGTTCAAAGGTGAACAGATCTATCAGCACACACACAAGCTTAGAAGTTCTTGTTTGTTTCTATTTATTGGGTACAGCCTGAAATAAATCATATTAATGATCAGCTCTAACCCTACAATGGCCTCAAATTCACGCTATAGTGGTTTTAATTCATTAAAATGTAAGCACATCGATAAACATACCCTACTGTGCAGGCTCACTAAACATTGAATTCACCTCATGTTTCTTAGCTGGTGAAATGTAAGGTAGGAAATCTAATCAACCCGCAAGAAATCAATCCAAAGGAAATCAAGCCGAACCCCAAAAAGGAAACTCTCAGTAACTTCCTCTTGGTGAGTTTTAATGTCTTCTTGATTGATGCTGAGCTCTATCTGTGTGTCCTAATGACAGATTCTCTCTGCAGCAATGTGAACAATCCAGCTGTGCATCATTCACCTGCTCTTTTGGTGCAGTCAAGAGGAGTCAGGTCAACGTTACCTTCAGAGTGTGGAAACCTACATTCATAAAGGTGAGGTGAAGAAACACCAGCACGTTTTTGGCTCTTCAGCTCTGTGTTTTTTCGTGGATGAATGTGAATTTTATTGTATTCTTTTATTTCTCGGGGTTAGGGCACATTAACAGCATAGCTTTTTCATTTGTAGTCTCCGGACAAATGTTAAAATTGTCTAATAATAAAAAGAGCCGGCTTTTAATGTGCGATTTAAACCGATTGTATGTGCTAGCTTCTCTGATAATCTGAGGGACAGTGTTCCACTCTTGTGCTGCTGAATATGAATAGTAAGATTGAGCTGAATATTAGTTTAGCGAAGTAATCCACAGATTTTGATATGTTTCTTTGACCAATTCTGTAACAAATGTTCCAGAGTGAGTTCTCCAGTCTCTACATGAGAGTAAATGCTACTCTAGAAGTGAAGGAGTCCCAGCTGTTTGAACTGGGCAGCAACAGGGGCCCCAGAGAGGTAAGACGGGAGCTTTTTGGTACAAGACACTTCTACTGACTTATCTGTCACATAAATGTGAAAAGATGTACTGTCATTCAGCGTGCAAATGTGTGTGTACTCTTCAGGTGACAATCCAGGTTTCTAAAGAGACTGTGGGAGGAATTCCTTTGTGGATAATAATCGTCAGCATCCTGATGGGACTCTTGATCTTAGCGCTTGTCATCTTCATTCTTTGGAAGGTAATTTTCTTTTTCTAGACTAATCTTTGGCAATTGGCTTTATTCTTGAAGAGTAACATTAGGAAGATTCCATTTGTTTTAAAGAAAATATTGTTTTATGTTTAACATTTTCCAGTGAATCAGAAATAAAAAAAAATGTAATTTGAGCTGATTTATAATATTTGGAAAGTTTCTTTATACAAAACTAATTTGAGTTATTTTTGCCCATTGTTTTTTAGGTTTCTTTTTTTAAAGAATAAAAGCCACTCAAAATATCTCACAAAATACAACAACATTAGAAAAAAAATGATAAGAAAAACAACAAAAAAATGACATGTTCATCTTTGTTTTATGTAAATGTGAGAGACAAGACTCAAGCAGAAATTGCATTTTGTAATTTAAAATTTTTTTTTCATAATGGTGCAGAAAATAAGTATTTAACTCCTACAAACAAGCAAGAATTTTGTTCCTCACAGACTTATACTTCTTATTTAACATGCAATAACTGTTCCAATGGCATTCAGAAACAAGAAACTGCATCATTTATGATCTGATGTTTACTTGTTTCTTGTGATTTGTCAGGATATCATGTAAAGGTTAATACAATTTCAACAAGTAATGTTACTTAAAATTTATGATAGATTTCAATTGGTCCAAGTCTAGGTCCCTGTGGAACACACAACTCACAGGAACAAACCTAAATTTGTATGACTTAAACTTGTCCAAACCACCTAACTTAAAGGCTGATGAAAATGGTCTTTTTGGTGTTTTTAACATGTTCTTGTGGCATTTTTCTGATGATAGAGTGCATAATTATAGAAACTATGCTTAAAATTGCATTTCTGAGTATTTATTTACACAAATCATTGTGAATAGGAACAGAGGAGGCTTAATATAGGATTACTCCTATATTACTCGCCATTTCTGTTGCACGAGAGCTGTAAGCTAGCATGTAAACAGAGAGCTCTGCAACAATTAGGGGAAATTGTTGGTGGGGTTGCCCTGCACCAACAGTCCCGCCCACAACTCAGAGGTGAATTTCTAATAAACTAATAGACAGACTTTGGCCATAAACAACTTTATCGTAATTTAAAGACCACTGGGAACACTTTGAAAATAGATCAAAAGCCACCAAAATGAATGTTCAATTTTGCATCAAAGCGTATATGTTTAGTTCAATTAAATCTCTTGTCTGTTTTTCTAGTTGGGCTTTTTTAAAAGAAAAACGCAGGACATGTCAAAGGAAGAGAAGGATGGAGGCAAGGACACATCCACCATTTAGATCACAAGGGGGGGTCCCAGCCACCCAAAAAGACCCACAAACACCTCAGTGCTTTTACACATCAACTACCTGGAAAATGCAATTAGACTATCACCACTTGTCTGCTTTGGTATGTCAGATAGCATTTGCAAATGCTTCCAGTTTTGCTTCTTTTTTAACACAAGGCTTAGATTTTAGAGGGGAAGGATTCTCCATTTTTACTCCCCAAGGGGAGTGATCTAAAGTGATCTAAATTCACAGCAGCTTCATCACCAAATCAGTCTGTCTCGTTCCTTTGGCTTTTATGTTGAAACAAAGTTGCTTGAAACACTGTATGTTTAAGTATTTCATAGCCTTTTATTGCTGTTACTTTCATAGAAAATGTTAACAGGGCATAGGTTTGTTTTTTTTTCTGTTATCAAAGAAACTTAATGTAATAACTCACATTTTAAGAAAGCTGCACCACTGAGAGCAGCGCCCTCACAATCCAAAGATTGTATTGTACATTGACGTGCTCGCAGATGTAAAGCTTCAAACTGTACAGAATGATGTTTGCAATTTATTTAAGTGTTTGTTTTTATGCTCATTTCTGAATTTGCTCAGGTGCAACAACTGTAATAAATGATATAATATTCATTTGACACAAAATAGTTTTGGCTCTCGCCACAAGCGTAAGCAGATATGTAAATAGTGTTATATTTTCATTAAAAAAATAAGAGGAAAGTTTAATGATTCTATAAAGAAATATAAAAAGAGATGATTGTAGCCACTATTTTGGTTTTAGTTCATTCAAATTGTTTGCTCTTTCATTTAATAATGAGCTTTTAATTTGAAATTGAGGTTTGTGCTTTTGTGATTTCTTCAGCAGGAAGAAGAGCTTTTTTCTGTATTTTTAATATCCTGGCTATCACCATTCACTGTTACCATAAAGCACATGTTATAAATTGTATATACAAGTTTTTTAGCATTGTGTGGCCACACTGCATTCATGCACGATAGGAAGTGAAAGGGCAGGAAGTGAGCTGTGAGCTCCAGGCTCGCCGTTTGACACTGCTGTGAAGCCTTCATTAAAATGCACTGGTTTGTCAAACTGTCCTCGTCGGCACAGAAATGAACATAAAACCCATGAAATAAAGACATTTTACAGAAAATTTCTTGATTCATAATTATTTTTGCTTTTAAAGTTTATGAAGTATTGACTATTTCATTTTCTGACTGCATTTTCTTTTTCATGGTCAACATTTCCTGCAGTGCAGGAAATTTTTTCTTCTGCAGGAAGTTCCCAAATATGTTTGGTTCTTGTAGTTTGCTTTGCTTTCACTCGCCTTCAGTTTATCTTAGACCAGCTCAATAGGTATCAAGTCTGAAAACAGTGCTGGACAGTATGTATGTATTTATTATCTTATAATTATAATCCATCCATCTTCTTCCGTTCATCCGGGACCGGGTCACGGGGACAGCAGTCGAAGCAAAGATGCCCAGACTTCCCTCTCCCTGGTTCCTAATCCTTAAAGACTATGAACAGAACCGGTGATAATGGGCATCCCTGCCAGAGTCCAACATGCACTGTGAACAGCTATGACTTACTACTGACTATCCGGACCAAGCTCCTGCTCCAGTCATACAGAGACCTGAGTAAGGCTGCCTGGACCGGATACTCCCAGAGCACCCTCCACAGGACACCATGAGGGACGCAGTCGAACGCCTTCTCCAAAACCCCAAAACACATATGGACTGGATAAGCAAACTCCCACAAACCCTTCAGCACTCTAGAGAGGATGTAGAGCTGGTCCACAGTTCCATGACCAGGATCAAAACCGTATTGTTTTTCCTGGATCTGAGGTTCAACTATCGGATTGGCTTTCCTCTCCAGGACCCTGGCATAGACTTTCCCAGGGAGCCTGAGAGGTGTGATTCCCCGGTAGTTTGAACACACCCTGTGGTTCCCCTGTCCACCACCCCTGTCTGCCAGTCCAGTGGTACAGTTCCCAACTGTCATGCCATGCTGCAGAGACGTGTCAGCCAAGACACTCCCACAGCATCCAGAGACTTGAGGTACTAAGAGTGGACCTCATCCTCTCCCGGTGCTTTGCCACCGAGGAGCTCATTGACAACGTCGATGACTTCAGCTTGAGTAACGGACAGCTCCACCCCAAAGTCCTCTGCCTTTGCTTCCTCAAGAGAAGGTGTGGCAGCGGGATTAAGGAGATCCTTGAAGTATTCCTTCCACCGCCCGGGGTGCTGGACGGTTTGCCAGAACCTTTTTGAGGCCAACTGATAATCCTTCTCCGTGGTCTTCCCAAACTCCCCCCAGGACTGAGTTTTTGACTCCACAACAGCCTGGGCTGCAGCTCGCTTAGACTGCTGATAGCTGTCAGCTGCCTATGGAGGCCCACAAGCCAGGCAGATCTGGTAGGACTCCTTCTTTAGCTTGACGGCATCTCTTACTTCTGGTGTCCACCACGGAGTTCAGGAGTTGCTGCCACAACAGGTACCAGAGACTTTGCAACCACAGCTCCGAACAGCAGCAGAGACAATGGAGGTGGAGAACATGATCCATTCAGACTCAATGTCACCAGCCTCCCTCTGTTCCTGTTTGAAGCTCTCCTGGACGTGGGAGTTAAAGACTTCCCTGACGGAGGGCTCAGCCAAACGTTCCCAGTAGTCCTTCACAGTACGTTTGGGTCTGACAAGTCTTTCCAACCTCCTTCCCTGCCAATGAATCCAACTCACCACCAGGTAGTGATCAGTGGACAGCTCTGCCCCTTTCTTTACCCGAGTGTCAAAGACACACGGCCGAAGGTCGCCTGAAACAACTGCAAAGTTGAACATTGATCTCCTGCCGAGGGGGTGTCCTGATGTCATGTGTATTGATGGACACCCTTGTGCTCAAACATGGTGTTTGCTGTGGACAAACTGTGACGAGCACAGAAGTCCAGCAACAAAACAAAGCTCAGGTTCAGATCAGGAAAGCCATCCCACCAATCACACCCCTCTAGGTGCTACTGTCCTTGCCCACGTGGGCATTAAATCCCCCAGGAGGACAATGGAGTCCCCCGTTGGAGCATTTTTATAGTAAAAATAATAATACATTTTACTTTTTTGGCGAGAACAGGCTCGTGTAGAAACATGAATGCGGTCTGAGAGGTATGGAGGGGCAAGATTCTGGATTATGTGGGAGCACAATGTGTTCCAGCATTGCTTTTATGGAGACAGAAAAGGTCAAAAGTCATCAAGAAAGGTTTAGACCATCGTAGGATTGCCCTTTAAGGCTTGATCGAACTCTTATACATAAATTACTCTTAAATTTGAATCAATTTTGAGTTGAAACTATTTTTAGTGTAAGTGGGTGGAAGTTTTGAAAAAAAAAAGTAATGAAATGACATTTAATCTGACTTTAAAAAGCCTTAAAAACAAACAAAAACATTTTGTTATAAAAAATCATTTAAAAAATATTATAAATGCTTTTTTTTTAAAGTAAAATTATGCAAGAGGGGATTTAAACATTAAAAACATATAAAACATTGTTTTATTAGAAAAAACAAATTGACGCTGAGTTTTTGTAAGAGGTTTCATATCGCATGGCGCCCCCTAGTGTCCACCACGAACACCCGTTCATAAGTGACACTTTGGGAGGGGAGGCAGAACAAAACTGTAAGCTGCTGGGGATCCATCTTGCCCGAAAAAAACGAGGGTGAAGGATTTTTAGAGCCGAAAGTCTTCAAAACTGTGTCAAACCCCCGTCGTGTGAGCTGGGGAGCCCGCGGAAGGGCCGTGCCGCTACTTATAGGATGTCCCGACATGAGGGTGAGTTGATCTACGGATCCACAGAGCCTGGCATGTCCACCTTACCTGATCAGCTAGCTAGCTCGTATAGCTTCGCTAACTGCTTTTTCGAGTCCAGAGGAGGGTTTGTGGTCCTCGTGACGGCCGTTGGGACGTTTCCCTGACTGTCATCAATATTCGTTTACTCCTGTGTTTAAAGTGGAGTAATTTAAAGTTAGTAGGTGCAGTTTTACGCTGCATCTTCTTCGCAATGATACGACAGTAGAGTGGAGTTTAGCAGCTAGCCGTTGCTAGGTGCTGCGTTACCTTACGTTAGCCGGGGCTAGCAAATAAGCTAATGTATGCTAATATGAGAAGTCATTGGTGTAGTTCTGACTTGGTGACGACGAGTTCGTACCCGGTTTATTCTACATGTTTACCAACCACGGAAACCTTTACAGCCTGTGACTTTCATGTGGGCTGTGTGGTAGCTTTAAAACCTCTTGGTAATTAAATTATCACCACTCTGTCCCGTCTAGTCGCGTGCTGTTGTTAGCCAATGGCCTGTCATTAAGAAGACAAAGTTGAGGCCTTTAATCATAAATCAGTGACTAAGTTAGTTTGCTTCCATGTTAGTACCTAGTTAAAGTTCATTTATGGCCTGCTTTTCTGTACTCAAGACGGGGTTTGTCATGTTGAGTCACTAGTAAAGTTGACTTAAACACCAGTGGGTACAGCAGGTACAGGTTAGGCAGAATGGTTTATTTTCTTCCTTGACGGACACAAGTCTGCAGCTGTCTTTATATAATCAGTGTACCTTTAGCATTATTATAGAACTTTCTGACCAAAAATCAATAATCAAGGCTTAAACTGGATGTTTGTGTTTGGCAATTTGTTTAGCACTTAAAAATGAGCAGAAGGTAATAACTTTTTTGTCAGCTGAAGCTATTGATGCAAGAAAACTCATTCATCAAAGAGTTTTATTGACACATTTCTACAATAGTGTGCTTGTCTGAGAAGGAACTTTCAAAATAAAAGTCTAACTTTATGTAATCTTAGTATTTTTAATAGCTTAGACCCACTCTAATCAAAATTTTGTTTTTAACATGTTCTTTTGATGTTTCTTCTCATATATAAAAAGAAAATAAAGCTTAAATTTGTATTTATGAGTATTTCTTAATTAAAATTGTTGTGTTGAATCAGAAGCAGACAAAAAAATGTAGTTTAAAAAAGCTTGTAACAGTGCTGTAGGTGCTACAATCCGTGGGCCAAAAGCTTTCTTCTATGTTCCATTCTGATGCGTCCACTCACAGACAAATAAATCCACGTACTTTATTGTTTTCCTCATCTGAACTGGCTCAAAACTGTACGGCTGGATAGCTCCAATGTTGCTCCCCGTTATTGTTGAAGCGGTAACGTTAGTTTGGGGTTGTGAGGGGCTGTACACTGAACACTTTTACAAAATGATTGGGGTTGGACTTTAACACAATCGAGAATTGTGTGCTTGTCTGAGATGGAATTTTAAAATTAAAAGTCATATTTTATATAAGCTTGATGTATTTTGCAGTTAAGACAGCATTCCACATGAAAATACATACTTTATTCTGAAAGAAAAATAAAAGCTGATTTAAAAAAAAAAAGAAAAACCTTCTCAGATGAAGTGTCTCTTGAAGTGCTTGTGATCTGGAATGCCAGGCTTCTCATATCTCACTGCTGGCACTCGCAGGCTGGTGAAACTCCAAAACACATGCTTGTGTATGCAAGCGAGGCTGGCGTTCAGATAAAGTTTGCTTTCTCTGTCTCAAAGTCACCATTATGAAGAATTTATAGCTCAGTTGTTAGCAGCTCATGCTCAGTTTCATTTACCTTGCCGCTGTTTTTTTTTTTTTTTTTTTTTTTTTTTTACAGGTGTGAGCTGCGATGCATGTTTAAAGGGCAACTTTAGAGGACGACGTTTCAAGTGCTTAATTTGCTACGACTACGATCTGTGCGCATCGTGCTACGAAAGCGGCGCCACAACAACACGGCACACCACAGAGCACCCCATGCAGTGTATATTAACTAGAGTAGACTATGGTAAGCACCTTCAGTAGCTCATTATCGTACAACAGTAACCTTGTGACTGATTATGTCGTCTGTTAAACAAAAATGAATTGTTGACTCTTTTTTGCAGACTTGTATTATGGAGGAGACACTTTCTCGGTAGAGCAACCACAGTCATTCACATGTCCTTACTGTGGCAAAATGGGTTTCACAGAGACATCCCTACAGGAGCACGTCACCTCTGAGCATGCAGAGACTTCCACAGAGGTGGTGAGTACACTTTTTAAGCCTCTCCGGGATTTCATGCAGGTTTAAATTGATAGTAGTTCAGACAAAGGTGGTGCATGTTACCCGTTGTTCACTGCTGAACAAGGCAGCTCAACAAAATAGTCTAGGGGACTGTTATAGTTGAGTTCTGCTGCCAAAGAAACATAGATGTGCAACTACTGGTTTCAAATGTGTCTGTGATTCCATCTAACCGTAAACTCAAATTAAAATATGCTGAGAAAACAAGGGCGGCAGGTTGAGTGAAAACTCCCTCTTTTCCTAATTTTGCCTCCAGGTGATTACATATTATATAAAATCATAATAAAAACAGCCGGAAAGCATTATACAGTTTAGGATTCTTGACATAATGTTTTGGGATTTTTCTTTGAGACTGCTTTGAAATGAGGAATCTCAGTTGCCCTGCTGATGTTTTTGTACATTCGTTTTCCTTTTTAGTTAGAGTTACGTAATCTCAAGATCTGATGAGTTTAAATTTAATTTTGAAAATGTAAACTAAATTGTACCTGATGAAGTAATTTAAATTCTTGCTGCAATAGAGCACGTGTATGACACCGCTACAACAACATGAACAATTTTTTATGGTGGTGATGCTGACTTTATAAAGTGGGGGAAAAGCATATAGTCAATCTTAGGAGGTGTTGATTTCTGTTGTTTGTAAATGCTTTTTCATAGCTCGTGTTTAAAGTAAATTGCATCAAATGTGTTCAATAATAAGCAGGGTTTTTAGAGCAAGCTACTCAACTAAATAAAGCAGACATTTATGAAAAGAATTCAGGAAGATAACCTATGAGCAAGGCAGTTGAATGGTGATGATTGCAGCAGTGTTTGACTTGACAAAAGGCCCAAATTCTTGTTTATTTAGTCCCAAGAGAAACTGGGTTTTGTTAGCTTTTCTTTTAAACATTTTTTGAGTCAAAATTTCAGTTTTTGTTTGTTGGATGTAAAAGATGAAATCTTATAAACTGAGTTCATTTCAGAAATAGAATGCCGTAAGTTCAGCCGTCAGTAATTTTAGGAAATTAAATGTTAACCGTGTAGTTTATTGTGATGTACACTTGCACTATGGGTGTTTCATGTACGAGTAAAAATGTGACATTAAGAGTAGATGAAAGACATTTCCAGATTGAGATTTTCTTTCAAGAATGCTTGGATCTTTTGAGCAGATTTGTGTTAGTTTTTGGTTGTAAGTTTAGAAAACTGAGACCACTATCGATAAAGAGTTCCACTTTTCTTTATCAGTTTTACGCGTATAAAATAGCTCTTCCTCTTTTTAACTTCCTTTTTGGTGCAAATGTTGTTGTTTGCATGTCTTTTAAAAAATAATGTGTCGTGTTTAGAGATAGAAAAGGCTTTTTTCTGTATTATGTTGCTTTAAGAAGATTGAAGGTTTCTCACAAAGTTTCTTCAAATGTTCTTTCTTCAGATCTGTCCAATATGTGCTGCTCTGCCAGGGGGAGACCCCAACCATGTCACAGATGACTTTACAGCTCACCTCACCCTAGAACACAGAGCGCCAAGAGATTTAATATCCTTTAGTCCTCCACAGTTTCACACTTATGAATCATAATGGTTCGGTTGTATTAGTGTGACCAGCTTTTAACCTTAACGATGTGTTTACGATGAATCCAGCAGCGTACGGCATGTACGCAGGATGTTCCACCCTGGAAGAGGTCTGGGAGGCCCCAGAGCACGGCGGACGAATATGCACTTTACTAGCGGCTCCACAGGAGGACTTTCATCCTCCTCATCACAGAGCTCCACATACACCCCCAGTAACAGAGAAGCAATGGACCCAATTGCAGGTAAGACAACCAGCCCTGCATTCAGTGAATAAAAGATGATGTTGATGCAACAAGGAGAGCAGTTTTCAGTGAAATACTATGTAAAAAATTATAAAAACTTGAAAACTTGTTCTGGCTCCCATCAGCCACAGTTCAAATGATTATAGCCTTCAAAAATGCAATCATTGAGACAGAAAACTAAGTTTAAACTTCATTAATTAAAGAAGCAAAATGTCTAACTGTAATTTCTGAGCAAATATTTACCAGAATTCTGTTTAGTGTTGGTTGCCTAAAGGTAGGTCCTTTGACTATCAACAGCTAGGAGCTAAAAAAAATCCGTAAAAATCTCTGCCAAACCATCTTTGCGGATCAGTAAAAGCTGATTTACTGTGGCAACCCCTGAAGGGACGTAGCGAAAAGTGAACAACAACATCAGAGCAATAAGAAAGGATGTTTAAGGCCTCTTTCAATTTGGTTGAATCCATTTTTGGGACCTTTGACAGAGTTGGAAGGTGTCCTAGTCCTGCTGGAAAATCAGTCAAGCATCTCCACTCTTAAGTTTAGATCTTTTTTTTTCCTTCTATTAAGACAAAGATTAATCATAATTTCTTTCTAAAAGTTTTATACTCATTTTTTGTTCATAAACAAAAAGGGAAAAAAGTGCTGTTATGTATGCAGGTGTTTCAAAACACAGAACTAGAAGTTCACATAACTTGGTTTTCAGCGACCGTATAATTCTGGACCATAAGCTGCAGACGATTATAAGGCACAATATCAACTGAATAGTCTGTTTTTATTCATAAGGTACACTGGGATTTAGGATGTGTGAAGCTAAGCAAAACAGTCAGATAATGTGGCATCACTACACTACCTAAAACAGCTAGAGGGTCAAGAGGCAGGTGATTCATCAGAGGGGTTGATGGGAGCTTTTGTAGTGAACTGTGTTCTTCATGTGCACCTCTTATCTGCAATAACCCATCCACAAGGCTTCTGACCACAGTACCCATAATGCCCCAGTCGTACTAAAACAGATTTTTGAACGCCATATACCTCAGAAAATCTGTTTTAGTTCAGTAGTCACAACCAAAATTCATACAGGAGGCGCACTGTCAATTTCTAAGAAAATGCCTTATAAAATACAATAATTAAATTTTGTTTTCCAGAAAAAAAACATTATAAAATCCACATTCTAAAAGGATATCTATAGTTCAAATTGGGTCAATCTGTTTTTTTTGTTCTCTAAGATGTTCTGCAACATTTGGAAGCATTAATCATTCAGAAACCGCCATCACTTTAATCTCATTGTGTTCTTTGCAGAGTTGTTGTCTCAGCTGTCAGGTGTGCGACGTGCTGCGGGTGGGCAGATAAACTCCTCGGGCCCTTCGGCCTCCCAGCTCCAGCAGCTTCAGATGCAGCTGCAGTTGGAACGGCAGCAGGCGCAGGCGGCACGGCAGCAGGTGGAGAGTGGCAGGCACGCGGCCCGACGCAGCAACAATCCAAGCAACAGTGGCACCACCATCCCTCCACCCAGCACGGCAACTGTCACCACAACCACTGTGGGTGAAATGAATCCTCCATCCTCATCCCACAGCTCCCAGTTCCTATTATCACGGTAAGTGGAGTTATTTAGTGCTAAAGTTTTATGTGCACTCTGATAATTATGAAACGATTGAGCCTCTGGTATCTTTTGTGTCTCTGTAGCTTCAGTTGACGTTTTCATTGCATTTATTCCTTTGTTTAGCAGTCATCCAGGCAGATGTTAAGCAGAGCAAGATGTTCTATCCAAAGGAGACAGTTTAGAAGTTACTTAGATCCTTTCCTGAGTTTTCGGAGTTCAAAAAGTCCCACTCCATTCAGGTTTTGATCATTTTTAAAAGCGTTCTCAATGGTCTTTTTTTGTTATGCAGTTTTAAGTCAAAGTCAAACCCTGTTGTGGTTTTCTAGAACATAGTTATTGAAGAGCGGCAGTAGTTCGTTAAAATTTTGCCTTTGAGTTGTAGGCTGTTGGTGCAGAGCAACCCCATCCCCATTTCTCGTAACCTATAAGTGAGAGCTCTTCGTTTACATGCTCTCCCGCTAGCTTACAGTCCCTCACACCCCCAACCTGACATTAATGCAACAAAAATGGCATTGGAGCTGTCCAGCCATATGCCAGCTCTGGCGTGGAAGACGTACATGCATGTATTTGTCTGCAAGCTGATTCATTGGAATGGAGCGGATCAGGAAGCTTGTGGCCCGCTCGGCAAATACAATCTTTTTCAAACTGCATTTTTTCATCTGCTCCTGATTCACAACAATTTGAATAAAGAAATGTAAGTCATTCGTTTTCTTAACCTGCTTTGTCACTCAGAAACGCAATTTTAATTTTAATGCTCTTGACACATTTCTTCCATTATTCGAAAATGCCCAAGAACATGTTAAAAACACCAAAAACATGATCTGAACCCGATTGGAGTGGGTTCTTAAAATAATTAGGAATTTTGGTTGTACATAAAAGATCGATCATTATGGGTTTAGCGAAATTACCGAGAACTAATGCTGTTGTATTGATGAGTGTTTCAAATTGTTCAGCAAAGACTGTTTCTGCAAAAATGCCAAAAGTAACTTAACAGATGTCCTGATAGATTTGAAAGCTTTTTAGTTTGATAGGCTTTGATTTTCTCAAAATTTAGTGATTTCATTTGTAGCATTTGAGAAAAAATAACTTAAAAACCAAATGCAGTGGGGCAAAAAAAGTATTCAGTCAGCCACCAATTAGACAAGTTTTGCCAGTTTTGATGAGACAAGCCTGTCATTTTCAACATGGGTATACCTCAACTTTGAGAGACAAAATGAGAAATTTTTTTTTAAATCAAATTGTCTAATTATTAAAAATTTTATTTGCCAATTATGGTGAAAAATAAATATTTGGTCACCTACAAACAATCCAGATTTCTGGCTCTCACAGACTTTAACTTCTTCTGTAAGAGGATCCTCTGTCTTCCACTCATTATCTGCATTAATGACACCTTCTTTATAAAAGACACCTGTCCACATCCTCAAACAGTCACACTCCAAACTCCACTGTGGCCAAGACCAAAGAGCTGTCTAAGGACACCAGAAACAAAATTGTTGACCTGCACCAGGCTGGGAATCTGCAATAGGTAAGCAGCCTGATGTGAAGACTTCAACTGTGGGAGCAATTATTAGGAAATAGAAGACATACAAGACCACTGAAAATCTCCCTCCATCTGGGGCTCCCCGCAAGATCTTGCTCTGCAGGGTCAAAATGACCACAAGAACGGTGAGCAAAAATCCCAGAACCACAAGGCGGACCTAATGAATGACCTGCAGAGAGCGGAGACCAAAGTAACAAAGACTACCATCTGTAACACACTACACCACCAGGGACTCAAATCCTGCAGTGTCAGACTTGTCCCTCTGCTAAAGCCAGTACATGTGCAGGCCCGTCTAAAGTTTGCTAGAGAGCATTTGGATGATCCAGAAGAAGATTGGGAGAATGTCCTCTGGTCAAATGAAACCAAACTAGAACTTTTTGGTAAGAACTCTACTCGTGTTTGGAGGAGAAAGAATGCCGAGTTGCATCCAAAGAACCCCATACCTACTGTAAAGCATGGGGGTGGAAACATCATGGTTTGGGGGTGTTTTTCAGCAAAGGGACCAGGACGTTAGATTTTGGGTAAAAACCTCCTTCCATCAGGAAGGGCATTGAAGATGAAACGTGGCTGTTTTTTTCAGCATGACAACAATCCCAAACACACTGCAAACAAAAGAGTGGCTTTGTAAGAAGAAGAAGAAGAATTTCAAGGTCCTTGAGTGGTCTAGCCAGTCTCCAGATCTAAGCCCCATAGAAAATATTTGGAGGGAGTTGAAAGTTCGTGTTGCCCAGCAACAGCCCCAACACATCACTGCTCTAGAGGAGATCTGGAGGTCATGGAGGAATGGGCCAAAATACCAGCAAAACCTTAAGACTTACTGAAAACATGTCACTGCTGTCATTGCCAGCAAAGGGAAGATAAGAAAGAACTGAGTTGAACTTCTGTTGTTGACCAAATATTTATTTTCCACCATAATTTGCAAAACAGTTCTTTAAAAATCAAACAATGTGATTTTCTGTTTTTCCTCCTAATTTTCTCTTTCATAGTTGAAGCATATCTATGATGAAAATGACAGGCCTCTCTCATCTTTTTAAATGTGACAACTTGCACAATTGGTGGCTTATTAAATATTTTTTTTCCTCACTGTATATCCTCAATCAAATAGCAGAAGTGACAAAAAATATATAAATGTATAAATAGTTTTTGGGGGACAAAAGGATTTTTTATTGTAAAAATAACTTTTAAATGAGCTGGGTTTTTATGCGATGAAGTTTAAACTGATGTGGCTCATCCTTTAGATTGAACGAACCTAAGATGTCCGAAGCAGAACGTCAGTTTCTAGAAGGGGAGCGGGCCGACCACAGCTTGTTTGTCCAGGAGCTACTTTTGTCCACTTTGATGCGAGAAGAAAGTTCCTCCTCGGACGAAGACGAGCGCCGAGATTTCGCCGACTTCGGAGCCATGGGCTGCGTGGATATTATGCCTTTAGATGTGGCACTGGAGAACCTGCAGCTTAGAGAGAGCAGCTCTTCGGGGAAGGAGCCTCCGCCGCCGCCTCTTTGATGTCCAAGCATCAAGCAGACTGTGTCCTCTGTGCTGCAACTGCCAGTGACAGCAGCTGCAGCAGCGGTGAACCTCTCTGGCCTTGCCCTCCTTTCTCCTTGCTTTCTTTCAGAGTTTTTTGGTGATTGTAATTTCAGGCCTGTCACCACATTTGTTACATTGTGAGCAAAAATCAAATTTGAGCAAATGCGATAAAATGTGAGAGTGAAAGAGCAAATGAAACAAGAGAAAATTATAAATATATATATATATATATATATATATATATATATATATATATATATATATATATGAAGCTGATAATCAATTCACCTAACGTTTCTATATCAGGTAAATGTTACAGGCAGCTGTGGCAGACATTCGCTTCCCGTGACATCCAAACGGCTTTCCATATAAATACTCCACATTTAAAGGTTAAGAGGGCACGCCCTCTGATGAAGCTGCTGTGTGTGTTAATCATTAATAAATAAAAATTGCTTGGTTGGGTTACCATAACTACTGCATGCAGTTATTTGCAGCGTGCATGACTTTTAATGACCCCCGTCATTAAATCTTTTCCTAAAAACACTTTTGTTTTAAATTTAATGATCAATTCTAAAAGAATATTTTTTTTCTTTTAAATAAACTTCCAGATCTAGTTTGTCTTATTTTAAAAGCAGTTTGATTTTGTGTTCTGAACTTTCAGTGCTCCACAGCACCCCCTTTGTGGACGATTGCAGAACTGCAGCTTCACAAAAAAAACCCAAAGACAATATTATAGAGTTTGCTCTCTAGATGTTTAGTTTTAAGTTGTTGAAGCACGTTTAATTTATAGCTGACTCGGTGTGGTGCATCTGTGCACTTGTCAGATCACATGCTTTTCATGGCTTGGTTTGAATCAATTTGCTGGACATAAAAAGCTTGAGACTTTCCTCGCTGCAGTTTTGACATTCTTTTTTAATTTTGTTTCTGGTAAAGCTAGCACTTTCTATTTATTTGTTTGTTTTTATTTTCCAAATTCAACACCTTCATGCCTTCACTTTTACCTTCTGTACAAAAAGATGTATATTTGTTCATTAACTTTCATAATGATAATATATGGGCAGACTTTTTTAATGTATACTTAGAAAATAATAAATATCAACTGCACACAACTTCTAAGTGAATTTAAGAGATTCTCACACCTTTAACACTCATTTATCAGTTTATGAGAAAACATGACATTTAAGAGTGTGGCACGCATAAATATTGCAATATCGACTTTTAACTCGGTTGAAGTAGTTAGCTCTCCCTGATTCAGAGCTGAGGTAAATAACGATTTTAATAATTTATAACATTTGTCTGTAACAACCTACCAAAAAATGCCTGAAATACTAAGGAAAAATGAATCAGTTGTCAGACTGCAGCAAAATTGGGTGATTAGGGCAGATGAGTAAAAAGAGTTCATTCAAATCCATCCACCTGGCAATCAAGAAACACACTTTTAATATTAAGATCTAATCAAAACAGCAATTTAATTTAATAAAAAGAAAAGCACCTTTCAACTGTAGTCATAAATAAAAAATGAATAAATAAACATTGTAACATTTTTGACACCACATGGGTTTTAAATTTGGTCTGAAGTTGGACTTTTTAACATAGGAGTCGATGGGAAATGACTGAACCCAAACCCTGGTGGTCATTTGAGGAACTACAGCACTTTGGTCTTCCAGGTTGGCTTCAAATACAGGAACAAGAAAAAGGGAGCTTGATCTATACATTAGAGATGGAATTTTCCACCTGATTGAGGTAAGCTGTACACATAACCAGGTATAAACCAAACTATGATGGCATTTAAAACCAGAAGGTCGGGGGGGGGAATTAATTGCGTTTGGCCTTTTCTGTGGAGCAGTGTGGGGGTAGATGGTAACATCTTGTCTTTAAAATTTAGATTAAAGCACGACCACTCGTTTGTACAATTTAGAATTTTTGACCATCTAAAATACAAAGTATCTTGGAATTGGGTCTTTTTTTTTTAAATATTGAATTTTTGACCAAATGTAATCATTAGTTTTTAATTTTACTAATTTATTAGAACCACTATAGTTCCAAAACTTTATTAGAATTTCAAATGCCTTAAGAACTTAGTTTATTTCTTTCTTTTAAAGGCTTTTGAGGCTATTTTAAAAGCATCCAGTGCATCGTAGTTACCTCTGCTGATCTGTGATCCAGTTTTTGGTAAACGAAGCCAATATTTTAGATGATCCAAAAAAGCGTAAAATAGGAAACAGTAATAGAACAGCTAGTTCTTAGCAGGTATTTGTTTTTGGAAGAAAAGGTCCATAATGCTCTAAAAGAGGAATATCAGGAATCCACCTTGTTGATAGGAAAACATGACAATTTCATTTGAAATTTAAAAGTGTTTTCAAAACGGCTTGTTTTGTTTTTTGACCGAAAAAAATCATCTAATATCTGGAATCTAACACTGATTAATCAAGGAAAAAATATCATGACAGGACCCAATAAAGTTAGGTTTTCCAGCTTTCTTTTGTAAAATTTGTGTCAGCGCTGGTGCTTAAGAGTAAGCAACACCCACAGATGGCTAAACGAGTTTTATTTGGGCTTTAAAAGTTGGCAGGAATCTTTTTTGTTTGGTAGCAGTGGATGCAGTTTATTTTTTGTTATAAAAAACACTGTCAGGGTTTTGTGTGTTTGTTGTCCGTTGTGAGGAACATCTGGAAGAAAGTACAGTTAGCTTAGCTTCAACACTTTTTCTTAACCCTTGAACACAGCAGATGTTGCTAGCAGCACCCTGAATAACACGTGCTTCTTGACATACTATAAATCTACCATTTACACCATCCATGTAAATCAGCTGATTGTGATCTGGAAAATGCGGCTATTCATACTGGCTTTGTACCGACATGCAACATATTACTAATGTAAAGTGTTGCACAACTGCGCAATGCCGTTTTTTATCGCTTTACAATTTGCTAAAATTGTGTTAGCTGCGTAAACAGTTGAGTTACGGTTGCCAAAAAAATGTAAACACTGAAACTAAAGCTCATGTGTTAAGGGGTTAAAAGAAGGAGTGGCTTAACTTTTGAGTTGTAACGATTCATCTTAAAAATAACTCGATTCATATCATAATTTCAGGTTGTCGATACGATTCAGTCGATATTGGCTTGTTTTGAACAATACGATTCACTGACCT
Source organism: Oryzias celebensis (assembly GCA_014656515.1). Lineage (NCBI taxonomy): Eukaryota > Metazoa > Chordata > Actinopteri > Beloniformes > Adrianichthyidae > Oryzias > Oryzias celebensis. Next base: position 8,089,408 of record BNCR01000012.1, read on the forward strand.
GAAATCAATCCAGGACATCTTTAGCCAAAACTTCAACCAGTGTGACTCAGAGATAAATTCCTGGTACTGAACAGTGCAGGTGAAATTTTCCAGATTCCTAGTATTTCTTGCAACATAATGAAGTGTAAATTAAATATGTTTAAAAACAAGAGTTAATGTCAAATCCATTCGCATTTTAGTTTTACATTCCGGCCACAGTTGTTTATCCACATCAAAATTATCCAAACAGAACATTATTAGAACGTTCTACCACACTGTATAGTCACAGGTCTTTGCAAAATTCAGTTTTTCCACACATTGGACAAAGATGGTTGATCATTTTGTCGTTTTTACTTTGTAGTAAAATAGACCTACTGTGCCTCAATCCAAATGAGATTTTCCAACATCGAATATTAATTCATCTCATTTGAAACGATTTCATATAATGGTAAAGGTCGATTCGATTTGATTCTGCCTCAAACAGATTGATCTGGTTGGATTGTAGGAATACAAATTAAATTACGCCCTTACTTAATTGGCCAGAAGTTTGCTGAAAAAAAATATATTATTATTATAATATTTATTTAAAGTATCACGTCTGAAATAAACTAAAACTACTTGTACTTAAGAGGAGAACTGTGACTGGCTAAACAAACACAGTTTCTTGTCTTAAGGCGTATTTGATTGAGATTAGACAACCTGAAACGTCATGAAGCTTTTCTGAACAAACAGACATCACAGAAAATACTGTAAGACATACCACCTTTATTAAATGCACAGTATCACAAGAAACATCTCCATTAATTGTGGATAAACTACTCACATGAAGCACAAAGCGTTGAATTGATTGATAGAACTGGCTGAATAAAGCGGGATTAAGTCTGTTTACACACACACACACACACCCACACACACACACACACTTTCACACTGTCTTGCATTCTGACATATTTGCAAATCCACACACATTCAAAGAAACACACTCTGCTCCTATTAACATAGTAAGTAAAAATTTGTATCGTCACTGGAATGAAAACGTTAATCTGTTTTTTTTTTTCTTCTTTTTGGGCCAATATACAAAAGAAAATCCTTAACAGCCCTCCTCCCCTTCCCCAGGATAAATTACATTCAAAAAAGACCCCCACCACCTAGCTAAATTACATTCAAAATAATATACTATTCATGATGCAAAGTCACAGTTATTAGGCTACAGTCTGTCAGAGGTGGTCAAAGCAGGTGAGGTGGGCCGGGAGGAGGAGACCTTTGGCGGTGACGATCTTGATGTTGGTGGAGTCCGTGGTCCTCCTGCAGACGGGCATAATCTCAGACCGCCTTTGACCGCTCTCCACCACAGCGGAGAGACAAGATCTTTTTTTTTTGTTTGTTTCTTTTATCAGAAATGAATGTTACAGACAAGGTCCTCTCCATATCAAAGGTTACCAAAAAAGATTGTATTCTCACTGGTATTATGAACAAGCACAAAGAAATCATACAACGTTGCACAAATAAAATCTTATTTACACTTATATTGCCAGCAGCCCGTAATACATTGTCTTCAGTACACAGTTTGGACATGTTACCTGCTTGAAACAGATTATACTATTAAACATAGCCTACTATTCATATAGACAGATTTCAGAACTGTACAGAATGGACAGCAGTTTATGTACAGCAGATGTGGGACTATTTTACAGAACACTGTAGAAAAACAGAGAGGGGCACAAAAACAGATGTTTTTACCTGGTGGGGGAATGTCTCAGCACAGCTAACCTGATGGTTTTAGGTAGAAGATGATGATGGCTTTTGATTTTGGAGGACTTAAACGCTACAAAGTGCTCTAAAGAAACTCACTGCTGTACACCTCCATTTATAAAAACATGGTTTGTAGGAATCAAGTGATCGCTACTGGTTTCTCTCTCTTTTTTTTGTTTTTTCCTCAAAGATGTTATTTTACAGAAGTCTGTACCAGACGCTCAAATCACAGTTTGTTAATATGTTTTTGATTTTTTTTCTTTCTTTTTATTTTTTATTTTTTTAAATCACAGGAAACCAAGACTATAAGTGGAGTGCATTTCCCGGCGCCCATGCTAACATGCTTCACCGCGACTGCAACAGCCGCCACCCGGCTGACTGGGACTGGCGTTTCAGAGGAGAGCACCCAGTCTCATGAACCTTCACTTTCTATGAAGGTGAAGTTTTCTTTATTCTTTTTTTTTAAGCAGAATACGTTCATTTGCTCAATGGCAATGTTGCGGAGTAAGAATTAAAAAAAAAAATGTACATCACAAAATAAGCTGTGCTGCCTCCGTCTGTGCTTGTTTTTTTAAAGTAGATCCACTGATTGAACACTGAAGACAGATCTGCACCTTTTAGAACATTTGCACGGATCTTTAGTCTAAAATGACATTTCCAAAATAGAACAAATGATTAAAAAATGGTAAAGAAAGTATGTAAAACTTCCCTTTACCCTTTCAAATTCCCGTTATTCCCAGAAAATCTGGGATTCGGGGGAGATTAGAGCAGCAAATGTCAGCGGTTTTATTTCTGAATGATGTTTGCGCAGCTAAACGTTGGGATGAACGCCTTTGCTCCGTGTGGATTTTGGTTTTCTTTTTCATACGTGCCTTAGAAAAATCAAGATAAAAAGCAAAACTCCAAATTTAAGGATTCTGCTGATGCGATGAGGACATGGACGGTTAGCATTTACAGCCAGGATCCGTACACAGATGGAGCCGCAAAACCATCAATTCCTCCTCCCATCCCTGCCCCTGTAATGTGCTGTCAAGCACATGAGCACTTGTCCACAGACAACGGCACACATCCCCTCCGAGTACATACACACTGCGCCGGTGCTTCAGCCCAGGATGTCCAGGTACACCGGAGAGGCCTTGGCCAGACTCTGGAGCATGCTGTAGATCTCCTTGATGTTCAGCCTCATGTAGGGCTCTCTCTGCCAGCAGCCCAGCATCAGGTCGTACACCTCCTTTGGACAGGTGCGAGGACGCTGCAGAACCCGGCCCTGTGTGATGCACTCGATCACCTGCAGAAGGACATCAGACTGGTCTGTTCAAACTCAAAATTGTAAAACCTAAACAACTACAAATTTGAAGTGCTGCTTTAACAATATCCCCCTTGGTAATTTTAACCTTTATTCAATATTTTTACTGAATGAAAGAGTTTTCTCACTTTCAATCACTAAAAAGGAAATTTTGGGGTTCTTCTTCCAATAATTATTTTGATACATGGAAAATGTACCGATATATGTAGTAGACAATTGTAATAATGTCCATTTTTGTGATAATTTTTCACGTTTTCTCCAAGAATGAATAATATTTACTAGTAAACAGCGACACAGCATCCCTAGATAAAAGTTTTTGCTTTGCTTGCCCGTGAGTTAGGAATATTCCTGCCTTTTTTTGCCTTTACTACCATAAACTCGCAGCTTTTTTAAAAGCAAACTTTGAGATGTAATAGAATTCTAGAAGGACAGTTTATTGTTTAAAACCAACAAAAGTCCATAAAAAAGTTTGCATAGAAATATACAAATCCGAAATTCTTAAAACTTCTTCTTTATTGTTGGGTAAAACAGCTGAACAGTTTTCACCTTTTAACATAAGATTATCATATTTAAATGTTGGCGCATTAGAAGATGTTTCATTTTTATATACCTTATTGTACAATCTAGTTTTCCTGCCCTAAAAACAGAGTTCTTCTTAAATAAAGGACAAAGATTTAATTATCACAGATGTTTTGAGAGACATAAATAGCTCAGAAATGTTAAATTGATTTCTATAGAGCAAAGGCAGATGGATACTCAACTTTACTGAGATTTGTTTTCTGACTTTGTGCACAAAATGTGCACAAAAAGACACCAAAAGAAGGATAAACAAATATTTTAAAGTAAGAAAATTGCAGGTTCTATTAAGAGTGGTTGTTAAACAAAAAGGTTGTATTCGGAGTGGGAAAGCGGAAGTAATCACTTGAATTGTTGATTTTAAACACCATAATAGTCTCCCGCCAGTGTTGGGTTTGGTAAAAACTCCTTCCCTCCATGTGTTAAATCTGGTCTGAGATCAGTCCTCCTCAGCAGGTTCTGTTCTCACAACTTTAAAACTTAATGTTTTTCTTTCTGCTTCAGTCAAATCTAACTTGTTTTTGCCAAAAATAATTTATTTGATTAAATAAACATTTCTTCCTGATTTCACCGCAAAAGAACAGAACTACATAGGTAAGCAGCATCTTCCTCTGTGTGTTGATAAATGATATTCAGTGGGACAAAGTCTGTTTTTTCATATTGGACTTGTCTACTGTAGTTTCATGGTGATTATTTTTTTAATGTCATTATTTAATCTGACAGCTAGAAACATTTTTTTTCTTTGTATAATGTTAATTCAAAATAACTATTAATTAATTATAGAAAGATCTTTCATGTTCTTCTAATGTCAAATCAAACAGTATGAAAGCCCAAGGAGGAGATATTTTCAAAAACAAATAGTCCCTTAATGCAGACAGTACCTCATTGTTGGAGAGCTGGTACCAGGGCTGCTTCCCGTAGGTGAAGATCTCCCACAGCACCACGCCGAGGCTCCACACGTCACTTTCTGTGGTGAAGCGCCGGTACATGATGCTCTCTGGAGGCATCCAGCGAATCGGCAGCATCGTGTGGCCGCCCACCTGTGGAGAAGGGGAGGAGTCAGGGAGCGGCTCCTGGGAGTTCTGTGACCTTCTTCACTCTGATCCTGGAAGGGATCATCTGATCTCGCATTCCCAGTCAGAAATGTCATTTAGAATATTCAATTCAAACGTATTAGGCTGGTGCAACTAAAAGAGTCCAATTATCTTGGTCAGGTCTTGGGGGCTGCAGTCCTGCATGTTTGTCTGCTTTCAAAAACATCATTTTCTGGGGCACATAGACATTTTAAAAAAGTAACAATTAATTCATGGAGAACTTTTTAAAGACTTTTTTTTAAATTAGGTTAAAAATTAACCACATCCGATTCAAATGTAAAAACATAATGTGCAGTTTAAAGGTCAAATTATACTTGCACTGCTCAAAAAAATAAAGGGAACACCTAAACAACTCAATGTTACTCCAAGTCAGTCACACTTCTGTGTAATCAAACTGTAGGAAGCAACACTGACTCACATTCAATTTCACGTTTTTGCACGAGTGAAATAGACAACAGGTGAAAATAATAGGCGATCAGCAAGACGCCTCCATTGAAGGAGTGGTTCTGCACAACTTCTCCATCCTTATGTTTTCTGGCTGATGCTTTGGTGACATTTGAATGCCGACATTGTTGTCACTCAAGTGGTTCCGTGATACGGCGTCTACAACCCACACAAGTGACCCAGATAGTGCAACTCGTCCAGAACGGCACATCAAAGCAAGCTGTGGCAAGAAGGGTTGCTGTGTCTGTCAGCGTAGAGTCCAGAGCATGGAGGCGCTACCAAGAGACAGGCCAGTATATCAGGAAATGTGGAGGAGACCGTAGGAGGGCAACAACCCTGCAGCAGGACCACCACCTAATGCGAGGAGAAACAGGAGGAGCACTGCCAGAGTCCTGAAAAATGACCTCCAGCAGGCCACAAATGTCTCCTCAAACTGTTAGAAACACTCCATGAGAGTGGTATGAGGGCCCTCATCAGAAGCTTACCCAGGGGTTGCAGGGAAGTCATATGAGCGTGTAGAGGCCACACCCACTACTGAGCCTCATTTTGACTTGTTAAATACATTACAGTGAAGTTGGAACAGCCTGTATTGTGTTTTTCCACTTAATTTTTGAGTCTGTTTCCACATCCAGCCCTCCATAGGCTTGATTAATTTGTGTGGTTGTGTTGTCAGCACATGCAACAATGTAAAGAATAAAGCATTTAAAAAGAATATTTCATTTGCTCTGGGATAGGATGTGCTTTCAAAGTGTTCCCTTTAGTCTTTTGAGCAGTGTATATTAACCTAACTGTAAAAGATTTAGATGAAACAAGTGTGATATCTTTGTAAAAACATGCAAATAAATCACCACTATATTCATTTGTCACCAGTTTAGAATGAGTAGCAGTTGATTTTATAGCAGACTTTAAATCCAAATGTATTATCTTGAATTTCCAGCAGAGGGCGCTGGTCGACTCAGCTGAGCTCTGACAGGACAGATGATGGAATTAAAAATGTTTGCTTGCTCTCAGCAAAGTTGCTCTTCTGCTATTAACATGCTTTATACGATGACGTCCTTAGGTGTTTTTTCTTTTTAAATTTTCACGCTTTGTTATTAATTCTCTGTGGTTTCATTATGTTGATGGAATTTGCTATTTAAATGGGTTTTTTTCGTTCTGATAAAATATGTTTCCCTTTTACTTACCTATTTTTTAAACTTTAACAAAGCAGGAAATACCTTAAGAATACTTACTTTGTAGTAGTCTGTGCTGTAAACGTCTCTGGACATGCCAAAGTCTCCGATTTTGACCAGCAGGTTTTCTCCCACCAGGCAGTTTCTTGTCGCCAGGTCTCTGTGGACAAAGTGCTGGGAGGCGAGGTAGACCATGCCAGCAGCAATCTGTTGAGCAATGTGCAGCATCTGGGACTGAGTGAGTTCCACCAAGATACTGTGCTGACCGTCTGCCATGAGAACAGCATCAGGACCATGGGACCTGCAGCAGAGAGTGTCAAATACTTTAGAATCCTTGATATTACACAGCAATTGAATATTGTGGAATATCTTTTTTTACTTTAATGTAAGATACTGTTATTTTATTTTGAAAGAGTTACATCTAAAAGAGGAAACTGCAGCCTGCTTTATTTATTTATGGTGGTAAACTGAACATTGGACATTTTAAACCTTTAACAGTGGAGATTGTGCTGGAATAAAACACCCTCTTTGAATGATCGTAACTCTTCAGCTATATATTCATTTGACGTAACTCCAACTGATTCTGACGTGAACAAAAGCATTATGCAATACGGTTTTCTACGCGTCAGAGTTGGCTGATTTTGTGTTGATTGTGTGAACTCTTCCCTGCTGTAAAGTGTTGCAGCCTAAAGCTGCTTTTCTCCACTTTGGAAACCGCTGGAATTACATTAATTGTGTAAACAGTTACGATAGTTGAAAGAATGCCAACACTGAAGCTAAAGTTCTGGTGTAAAAGGGTTACATTTGGCTCAAGTTTGAATTGCCAGTATGGCTTCAGTTTGTTTTTCTTTTAAACTGCTTCAATATGGAAGTCTAAGATTTCTCTCATTGACTGTATAAGAGAACTGGACCAAGTGAGTGTGATTTCATCCATAGAAAATGCTTGACTTCCAGCTTGAATGAAACAAAGTCAAATTAATCGCCTTTTTTTGTTTTTCACGTTTCAGGCGCCGCTGGGTTAGACCCAAACAACATCAGTAAGCAGGCATTGGCATGGAGTCGGTTGGAGTCATCGTTTCCATGGCAACCACTCTTGCCAACCAACAATCAAAGGTCCACACACCTCTACTACAAGAAGTTTTGAACACTCAGTGTTGGGGCCAGCAGACACTACCTACTTTTATTGAGGCATCTGATTGGTCAGCTTATAAATTGAATTACTTGAACTACAGAAAAAATACGGGGAAAAATTGGATTATAGAATATGGAATGCTATATAGAATATGCTTAAAAAAGGTAGCAGAGCAAGAATGTTTATTCTGACAAACAGAAGGACTGAGTATTAGCTGTTTGTTTCTTTAAAAAAAATTTTTTTTTGCCTTTTGGGGCAAGCTGGCACTTCCTGTTTGGAACGCAAGAGACGAGGGGTCACTCAGTCCAGTTCTCATTTACAGTCAATGGTTTTTCCCTTGGTAATGGCAGCTAGAATCACAATTGAGCTGACACAATTGTGTAATGTGCCATTTCTTCTAAAAAAGCCTCTTTGTGTCTGAGAAATAACACAAAATTATCCCACAAAACCTCCAAAGTGCAAAGAATTCCCAAAATATAAGCAAGACATTTGTTTGACATGTTTTTGTACCATAACAATGGAGGGTAAAATGAATTAGAAAAATCAATTCTAAGCTTTATTGGTGCCCAAATGTAGTTACTTACTTATGAAAGTCTTTTTAGTGGTCAAAGGATAAAGACAAACCTAGTGAGACAACTGAGGTCAAAAGAGTTCATTATGGCACCATAGAAAGGCTTCTTTACTGTAAGATTCTCTAATCATTCTGAAAGACAGATGGCCTCATAATAAACCAGCAGGAAACTGAGACCTTCCGATCAATCCAGTGTAATGATGATCCCACCTGAGAAACTTGTTCAGGTCACCATGCTTCATGTATTCAAAAACCATGATGAGTGGGTCGCTCTCCACACACACGCCATAGAAAGTGACTATGTGCTCGTGCTGCAGGTTGGTGAGAAGCTCAGCTTCTCTGTAGAAGTCAGCTCGGCCGCTCTCGCTGGCCTCCTTCAGAGTCTGATTGATGGCAAAGACATAAAGAAAAGGGACACAGGCTCCATTATCTGTAAGAATATACATCCAATCAATAGACTTCCCATTTCTGCAAATGGCTCAGTGACCTTGACCGCGACGTGGATCTTCTCCTGGTGTGGGACGAGGTTGTAGCACTCGGCGAGGAAGACCTTCCCGAAGGCTCCTTCGCCCAGCTCCCGTTTCAGCACAATATTGTGTCTCTTGATGTGCTTGACGACTGTAAAGCAGAGCCAGCCGAATCACTCACAAGGTTATTTTTCTATCTTCATTTTTCAGTCAAAAACTTTGGTTTAGGTCTTTAACTGAACAGATAGTTCAGTATAACCGTTTACGTTAGATCTACAACACTATTTGTACTAATTTTATAGCATTTAACAAAAGTGATGTGTTTTTGTCTGTAGCGCACTTGAATTTGCAGTGTTGTGTTTTTCCATTTCTCCATTACATTTACAAAAGGGAATTATTTTAAAGTTCATAACTTTTTTTTTTTTTTTTACAACAAATAGAAAATGTTTTCTTCCTAGAACTAAAGTGAATTGTATTTTCCTGTTAAAATGGAAAAATAAGAATTTTTTTAACAAAAATGAAAAACAATGAACTAATACAGTTGTGAAAATGATACATTATAGCAAAGTGAAGGTAATAAAAGTTGAAAAACTTGTTTAAAGTTGGCCTCCCTGAAAATGTCCCTGGAACAGAAGTCATAGGATCTAAATGTGGCGCCGAGCCGTGATCCCTGACTTATCTGAAAAGAGCCCAGGTTACACAGCCTTTGCTGAGCAGGACGGTAACTCACATGTGTCAGATTTCAGCATGCTGCCGGAGTTACGGAAGTACTGCGGGTTCTCAATGACAGGAATCTTTGTCATCCCAATGATCACTGCGTCTGGACCCATCTCTGAGGACGACGGAGTGTTGTTGCCATTGGAGACGTGATGAAGAGGGCTGGCAGAGTCATCGTCATTACTGATGACTGAGGAGGAGCCTGAGGAACGACAGAGAAGGAGATGATGGTCAGGAAACAAAGCGAGGAGAGATGAACAGCAGAGTCAGGTAAAGAAGACAAACAACAGAACCAGAGTTGAACTAGTTGTTCTCTAAGGATTTAAACTCCTAACAAAAAGAGAATTAAAAGTGTAAAGAAAACAGTCGAGTTATTAAATCACAAGTGTTTTGGGTGGATGCAGACAACTGTTTACTCCCTGCTAACTAAATATGAATTATACTTAGTACTAAGGAACAAATAAAGTGTTGCTGGAACAACACATCTGTCCTCATTTAAGGAAATGTGTGAAATCAGAAAAATTCTCTGCAGTCCTGAACTTTAAAAGAAAAATTAAAGAAAAAATATGCTGAAGTTGTGAATGTTGGTGTTTGGTTATGTGTAATTCAAAGTGTACCCAGCCTTTGTCCAGCATTTGCTGGGATAGGCTCCAGCAACCCCTGAGACCCTGAAAGGCATTTAGTCGGGTTTGAAAAATTAATGGATGGATGGATCAAACATAGCTAAAAACCTGCATGGTTTTTTTTTTGTTTTGTTTTTTTTGGGGTGGGGGGGGGGTGGGGGGGTCCTCTTTACTGTTGAAATATTTTTATACTTTTTCCTCGATCGAATTTCTCCTGCTTTGAGCAGTCTTAATGCCTGACTTATTTCATAAATCGAGAAAATAATATTTTATTACTCTTTAAAGTCAAGTAATACAGTTGTTTGAGTTTTAATTTATTTTAATTATTTTCAAGGCATTTAAAAAAGGAAAAACGAACAAGCCACTTAAAACTTTTACTCTTTTTTTAGGCAAGAATTTCCACAGATTTTTGTCCCATCTATCCATTCATTTTCTAAACCAGCTTAATCCCTGTTGGGATCACTGGGTTGCTGGAGCCTATCCTAGATATTGATGGGTGAAGGCGGGGTAGTCCCTGGATAGGTTGCCAGTCTGTCACAGGGCCATACACTCACATTCACACCTAAGGAGTAATTGAGATTAATTTATTAACCTATAAAATATGTTATTATTGGACGGTAGCAGGAAGCTGGAGTGCCTGGAAACACACACACACACTCACACATGCATGGGGAGAATATGCACAGAAAGGTCCCATGGGTTTTAAGCCAGTGCCTTCTTGTCCTGTTGTGAAAGTGCAAACCACTACACCACCATGCAGCCCCAATTTATGTCCCTAAAAACGTTATTTTCTATTTAAGAAAGCAGCTTTACCTTTGATTCCAAACTTTGAGTTTCTTCCGTACTTCAGGATGATCACCATCAGAACACAGCCAGTCAGGGCAACACCGGCAATCCCCACGACCACATACACCTGAGAATGGGACAAAAAAAAAAAAAGAAGGTCAAGATCGTGAACCCAATAAAAATGAGTACATAAAAATGTAAAAAGTGCTTTAGTATTTACCAGATTGGGATCACTTACTGCAACACTGTCACCCAGGGGGGGAAGTGAGGGATCTGAAAGAAACACATGTCCAAGAAATTAAGAGAAACAAGTTGGAACTTTGGTTTCATGTTATGATGGGGGGATTGTGGGAGAAGTTCAGGCTTTTTGTGGGTTCGGACACATACCAGGGTCTGGGTATGAGATGCAGAAGAAGCCCAAAGAAGAAAGGAGAGCATGGCAGTTAGTTTACCCACAATGCAATTATCAGGTCAATTGTTGGTTCTTATGAAGGTGATGTAACACTTACAGCTGTAGCCGAATTCTGGTTCTGTAAAAGCAAAAACATATTTTTCCATCAGTGCTGTGACCTCTCAGAATTTGGACTCACATGAAGGGACTGTGAGCTGACCTGTGGTGTTGAAGTAAGGTGGATCGATGAACTGCGCTGAGACCGTCTTTTCATCCTGACCGAACTCGTTCTTGACCACCAGCCTGTACTTGCCGTTGTGGATGTGGGTGGGGTTGACGAGCTGCAGACACCCGTGGTCTTCATTCTCAGTGTACTCGTGGATGATGGTGCGGATGAAGTCCTGCTCCTCCAGAGTGGTGTTGTTGTGGTACCAGCGCAGCTCAGGCTTGGGGTTCCCAGTCACCGTGAACGGGATGCACCAGTGGTGGTTCCGCTCTGGAGGCAGCAGTTGCAGGATTGCAGGGGGAACTGACACGAAGGCAACAGTAGAGGAAGAGTAATCACGGGGTGATAGGAAGTAAACACCAGGAGAAAGGCAGCCGGAAAAGCAAGAGTCATGGGCTCTGAGCACAGATACACGGCGGGGTTAAAAACACACACAGATGCAATGATAGAATGAACCATTAAAGTGAGACGACAGGAAAACGTGGAGGAGGAGAATGAAGTGAAGTTTGGCATTTGTCAAGCAAGATGTGTTTGGTAACCCAAGAGGAGCTTTACAAGAGGAAGAGTTATGGACAGGAAGCATGGAGAGTCAATAAGATTTGCAAAGAGACACTAACGATAACAAACTGAGGAGCCTTCTGCTTCCACAGGAAAAACATGGTCAGAAAAAACGGCATTTAAAACCTCATCATAGCGGAAATTAGGTCAATTAGAACTGTTCAAATAATTTCTTAAGACGTATGTCTGAGTGCAGCCCTTACAGAGAATGTTGAGCTCTAAGGTGGCCTCCGACTGGCCGACCATGTTCTCCACACTGCAGACGATCTTCCTTCCGTTATCATCTGACGACAGGCCTGTCAGCGTGAGGATGCTCTCTGTGTCCGAAGGGTCAATCTGCAGCAGAGAAGCCGATGTTTGTAGCAGCGAGTAACAAGAGTGCAATCACCCCTGAAACAGCCTGTAAATGGCTTTTGTGGCTCTGCATTTAGAAACATTTTCATAAAAAAACAAAGTTAGGGGTTTTTACTCAAAGATAGTCCTGCAGACCTTGATTGGATGAAGGAAGTGAAAAAACTGGAAGAAGAAAACTGATTTGTAGGCTACCTTTAGTCCGCTGACAGTCTTATAATGCATAAAAGCTGCTTTCTTCCTTTCTTTGTGGTTCATATTTCTTTAGGTTTTTGCTGAGATCTGGGCTATTTCTACCAAAACATTTAGATCCTTCAAGCTACCGGGCATGCGACGCACATTCAGGAATGTGCATTTAGCACTTTTTTTGAATGGGAGTATGGCCCATAATGTTCACACTGGACAAGTAGGGAGGGGCTTCTTCTTCTTCTTGTACTTTTTCTACTGTTTACCAGCGCATGTCCGCCACCTACAGTTGGAAGAAGTTTGGTCCAAAATGGCGAAGTTGTGCAAATCTCATAAATCTTTCTCCAGGCTTTATCTTTCACAGCTCTATTCCAGTATATTAAAGACTTGATGTCATATAATTCTGATCGGGCACAAACCAAATTTTTTTATTTTTCCTCCATGATCAGTTTTTAACGGTTGACACCCCCATAAATTAAAAGGGACGCCCTCCATACGTCCCCAGTAAATCTGAGTTCCTGACTGGTCAAAAATCTACCCGGTTTAACTATCAATGAGTGTTTAATGGCTACATATTTTTTACGTAGAGCCCAAAAACACTTGTTAGAAACTTTGGTAGCAATGAGTGAACACAACAGTTTTGAAAGCCGTAGTTTGAAACATGCATTTACTTGTGTTTACATAGATTTTTCAATGGAAGTGACCGCTTTGACACACGTTTCCGAGGGCGGTGTGAGCATTGCTTTTATCTCTTTTCTTTACGTCTGATTTGTGGTCTGCTGTCCTGATGCATTCACATTGCCACTGAATCGCACCAGAGTTCACTTGCAAGTTTTTAGGCAGGTCAGTATCTGTGTTACTTGTTTTTATCTTATCTTATCTTATCTTGTCTTGTCTTGTCTTGTCTTGTCTTGTCTTGTCTTGTCTTGTCTTGTCTTGTCTTGTCTTGTCTTGTCTTATCTTATCTTTACTAACATATAGTTGGACATTTAGAACATAACATTCTTTGTTATCATCTGTTTTATTTGCAGATTTGTTGCCCAACAACCATTTTTTTCTTCTTTTCTAATAATTCCACAAAATTTTCACCTTTTTCCTTCCTATTTTTTACTGAAATCTTATTTTTGTTACTAAGTTTGATTTTTTTTATGGCACTCCTTTTATTCCATAAATAAAAGTGACTCATTTTATTCCATAAGTCACTCTCCAACCATCTTTTGATCTATCACAAAAGTGTTCCAGTGGTCTTTTAATTATGATTATGCCTTTTTAAGCCAAAACAAAAAATATGTGTCATTTTCTAGGACATAGTTTTGCAGTGAGGCAGTACTTCATTAGAAATTTCCCTCTAAGTTGTAAGCGGGCCCAGTGCCACGGAGCAAGCGTCTCTCATCTGTGAGGGGGGCCCCTCACACCCTCAGCCTAACATTACCTGAACAAAAATAGCAATATTGGAGCTATCCAGCCATACAGTTTTTAGCCAAAAACACAATTTCACTTTTTTGTTTGCCTCACCTAAAAATCAAGCAATCTGTTCCTAAAACTGAAAGAAATCCTCGGGATGAATCTTCTCACCTCATAGTGGGTTGAGAGCATATCCAGGTTCCACAGGATCACAGGAGCCGGTGAGCCTGAGGCGCTGCACACTGCCTTGACATTCCCTCCTTCCATCTCTGTCACATTTTTGGGGGTGACTTCCACTGTGGGAACCACTGTAACATGAAAACAGCCAAACTAAGTATGTATTTGTAAAATATGTTTGTTTAGTTTTCTGTTTCTGATTTTTGTCCTCAGGTCACTCAGTATGGGAGACCCCTGGAAAAACGCCTCGACATTACCGCAGTCTGGAGGCGTGAGGGTGGCAAAGTCCCGTGTGACTCCTCTGTCATCAGTGCATGTCAGATCGGGGCTGTCGGCTTCTTCTTGGAGCTTCAGTTTGATCCACAAATTTTCACAAACACAATCCAGGGGATTTCCAGACAGAAGAAGCCTTGGAGTGAAACAACCCATAAGACAACCGACTGCAGCCATAACAACAAGTAACGCAACGACAGTTAGCTCTGCACATCACTTACGGAAAAGTAATGTTAAAGTTCTGAAATGTTCTCCATGACAGCGTTGACAGATTGTTGTCTCTTAAATTTCTGAAAGGAAGAACAAAACGTGTGAGAAACCCAAAGGAGGCAACGGCTGTGATGAAATAGCAGATGTCGCTTACACATATTGAAGTCTTGTGTTGTTAAAAAATGCGTCTGAAGATATGGATGTCAATCTTGTTCTAGTTACTGTTCTGATGGAGGAAAAACAAAACAACTGCCGTCATTTAAAAGGAAAACAAACACAAGAAAATCGCAGCTGATACTCACAGATTTCTGAGGTTGATGTAGTGTCTCAGACTGCTGTCGCTGAGGTCAAACAGTCTGTTCTGATTGGCAATGTATCTGTCAAAGAAACGGAAAAGATGGTAAAATTACATAGGGGTTTCCCAATCACACATGTGGGGCGACTTTAATTCAGAGGTAGAGCTGAGCTCTGATTGGAAGATTTGGTTCCCACTATTTATGTCCGTGCAATCGAAGTTTCCTTGAGCAAGACACCACACTGCTCCTGGTGGTCATAGGTTGGCGCCAGTGTTTGGCAGTGGAACTGCCACCCGTGCGTGAATGTGTGTGTGTGAATGGGGCTGTGACTGAGAGCGCTTTGGACCTTCTAAGAAGGCAGTGAAGGGCTACATACATATACGGCATTTTACACAATATTTAAGCTACCGTACGTAAAGGGCAAAGGGTGTCGCGCAACATTCATTGGCTGATGAACACAGTGTAGTTTTACAGATTTACTCAAAAATGTCCAATTTTACCACACATCTTTTCTGATAATCTAAAAATGCGTGTTTTCCTAAAAATACAAATTGCAGCACATTTAAATGAAAGTAGAAGTATGGATGGCTAGATCTACCGAAAAAAGTTCTTTGTTTTGTCAAAGTGACGTATTTTTATGGAATTTATTATAGAAACCTTAAAAAGTTAAGCATGTTTGCATGGCGTCAACAACCCAGCGAAGCTTTACAAGTTTTTCTAAGCAAGTTGGATGCAGGGCTACACGGTGACGTCATGGTTAGTGCTAGCACATGAAGACCCTGGTTTGAATCCTGCCCGGATACCTTTATGTGTGAAGTCTGTGCGGGCTTTCCCCAGGAACCTCAGCTTCCAGCTAAAGCCCAAAAACATGCTTTATAGGCTGATTGGTGGGTCTAAATTGTCCCTATGTGTGCATGTTTGTGCATGGCCCCTTGTTCAGGGTGTTGGCTCCAGCGACCCCATGACCCTGAGAGGGATTCAGTAGATTCTGAAGGTGGATGGATGTTTTATGCAGGCCTACATATCACGTTGCTGAAAATGAAGCCAAGTCGCAGTACCAACTGTTGCAGTTCCTCAAACAACCACGGAGGCCTGGTTTCAAATAGTCCAACTTAAAAAAAAAAAACTGTACTGCACACTTAAAACAAACAAATACATAAATAAATATATAACAAAAAACCCACAGTGTGTCTTATAACCTGGAGCGCCTCCCACATGGTTACCATTCTGGTTGTGCTTACTGATGTCGAAGCGATTTTGGGACGTGCACAGCGCTCTGTCAAAATGTTTGGTTGGGTTTTATTGTGAATGCTGTGATGCGGCTAACACGTAGCAGTGTCAAGCTTCTTTTTGTTACTAACAAGGTTGGAAGTTAGCTTAGTCACAGTAAGGTTAGTTTAAGCGTTATCAGTCTGGTTTTTTTCCATGTTGCAAACAAGGTTACAGGTATTATAAACACGCTAACGTGGCTAACACTTCTACCATGGTTAACATTTAGCATGTAACAATCAAGTTCTATAGTTACTGTGAATGCAGTTGATAATGACTGACTCACTGACTGACTTATCTCCGACTTTTTTTGTCCGCTAAATGCGTCTTACTGTTCAGAGCACCTTGTGCACGACATAAAGGTGTCCCATAGGCTATAGTGCGGAAAATACGGTAAACAAGTTATTTGAAAATTATTATTTCACTTTCTAGTCACAGATAACACATAGATAGACACATAAATAATCGACTGTGTATGAGGACAAATATGACAATTTTAAGATGATAAACTTGTCTAAATATAAATTAAAACAATTTCTATTTAAACTTCAGAATGCTTAAAAGCGACATTTTTTATTCTCGCCTAGCATGTGAGAAAAGTGGGATCGTGTTGCCTTTTTCCGACCTCAAGTCCTACATCTAAAGGTAATATTCTAGCTAATTAATTTCAGGGAAGCAGGTAATGTGGAAACTATTTGGCTTAAAAGTCTCAATTTAAAAAATCTTCAATCTAGTGCAGACTAAATCTGCTGTTGGTTTTAAAAAACAAAATTAAATGCACCTACAAAGGGGCACAATCCAGTACTTTCATGTGCCAGTGACCGTTTGGATAAATGAATGACTGTCTGGGTAATGTCTGAGTAAATACAGAGGGTTCTGTGAGGAAGTGATGTAAAACTGAAGCCAGATCAGATATGTGAATCACTAAAATAACTGATGAGTTGCTGAGGAGATCCCTAAAGGTTGCAGCCGTAAGAAAATTGTTTATTTTGAAAAAATGTTTCAACCTTTTTGATGCAAAAGTAAATTCAAATAAAAAGAAAAAAATAGTTGAGTTTAAGGAAGAGAAGCAGATGGACCAGCAAGGAGAAACCAAAAGAAAGAGAAATCTGGGGTGTCCGTTGACTTGTCTAATAGTTTAGCTCCACCTCCTGATGTGGAACTGTCCTGCTTGCTCAGAAGATGCAAGATAAATGAATAATCTGAATTTACTTTGGCAAAAAAACGAACTTCCCGCAAAGCCTTGATTCTTTGATTCTTGATCATTCCAGCTTTAGATAAGATTTTTATTTTACATTGAAGCACAGGCCTAATATAAGGACTTTCTCTTAATAAAATGCCGGGAAGTTTCACACTATGATTCGTTTGAGTTGCTTTCACAGCTGAGCAGACCAAACTGCCTGAAAACAGCTCACATTTTCAACAACTGAGGGTTTGGGTAAAGCTAAAGGTTCTGCACTGACTAGAAACAAAACAAAGAAAACTAGATTGTCCTGCTATTCCTCCTCCTGATTAGTTTTTCATTTTTTTTCATAATTTTTAGATTTCACAATATGTTCTCATTTCTATTTCTTATCAAAATGCAAAATGCTTGTGTCACCCTCTGCCTGGTTTGTGCCCACTCTTTAGTCCTCAGGGAAATCTGCCTGCATTCTCACTGCAGCAAACCGTACCAGAGATCACTTGCAAGTAAAATGAAAGCAAAGCAGCCTAAGAGCTCTGTGATGTGAACCAAATAAGCATGAGTGCCCTAAAAGACAACCACTGCTGTTAGAATTTGATAGTATGGACAAATTAGAAGTTAAATCATTTAAAAACAGTAGTAACTGTAATTTTAATTTGACTACACTTGTGTCTTCGTTACACAAATCTGATTTCATCTTAAAAGCTCATTTTGACTCAGGAAACTTATTTCAATTCAGGTGAAAAATGTTAAATATTTTTACACTATTTTGAGTAGGGGTGCGATAAATCACTTTAACGATGATTCAATTCATATCATAGTTAGTGGTTAACATTATGATTCTAAGTTGATATAGTTGCATTTTGAACGATCCGATTCGATCCGATTCACTGACCTAAAATCAATTCAGGACATTTTTACCCAAAACTTCAACCAATGAGATTCAGAGATAAGTACCTGGTACTTAACAGGTGAAGTTTTCCAGATTCCTTGTATTTCTTGCAAGATAATCAAGTGTAAATGAAATATGTGTACAAACAAACAGGTAAACCAAAATTAATGGCAAATCCAAAAATGAGTCCTGGATTGAAAGGTATGTCGCAAATTAGGGACTTTCGCTATAAAGGAGTTAAATTGACTGAAGCTGGAAACAAACAAAAAAAAACTTTTACAACAGCGGCTTGTTTTGGGGTGATTTTAACCACTGACTGTATATGAGAAGTGGACTGAGTGACCCCTCACATTCCAAACAGGGAGTACCCGCTGGTCCCTAAAAGCTAAAATCCCAAAGACTTCTATTGCGAGATAAAGAGCTAATACTCATTCCATTTGTCAGAATAACTATTCTTGCTCTAATACTTTTTTTTAATTTGTTCTTGATAATCTTAAAGTTTCTGATTTTTTTTGATAGTGCAAGTCCTTCACGTTAAAAACTGAGCAACCAGATGCCTCAATAAATGTAGGTGGTCTCATGTTGAACATTCAAAACATTTGATTGAATGTTTTGTATTTTGTGTAGCCTGTTTTTAAGTTGATAGAGGTGTGGCCTTACTAAAGTCACTCCTGATTGGCAAGAGTGATTTGCTTTTTTTATTTGACTTTGATTTCAAATGGTTTATTTCAAGCAATTAAGGCAAGGAATAGTACATAAACAGTACAATCAACAAAGCTTTAAATTCATACAAAGACATATCAAACACTGGATAATGGGAGATGAAAGGGAGTGGGAGGAAGCGAACTTATTTAATCCCACACCGTATTTGCCTTAATGATTTTCTTTACATATGTTATCAGTATCCCGGCTTACTGACAATTTCTGGTTCCAACATGGCGACATTTGTAAAGTGACTGAATTGACTTAATTTTGTTGAAATCGGAAGCAAGTAATTTTCTATGGGTGACATCACACTCACCCGGTCCAGTTCTCATATACATTTTTAAAATGTTTCCAGTGGGTTTTTTTAATATTATAGTCAAAATTTAAAAAAAAAAAAAAAACGTTGTTGTTTTCTAGAACACCGTTTGTGCAGGGCGGCAGAAGTTCATCAGAAGTTTGCCTCTGAGTTGTGGGCGGGATTGTTGGCATGGAGTAATACTAAGGTCACAAATACAATCACCACCGGGGAGGCATCGGCAAAATTTTCGAAATTTCCTTCCTTAGATATTTTCTGGAATGTCGTTAGCGTGGTCACGAATGTAGACGGTGGAACTCAGGCAGCTGTAAGGCGTGCAGAATGGCCGGCTTTTTGCATACCCAGGGCTACTGGTGTCCGGTGGCACTTTATGGACAGCTGCCGTCCAGAGACTTTTACACATCCTCCAGTCGGCGATTCCAGCTGCCACCGCCCTGTGGCTGCGCCGCTGTGGCCTTGGTTTCGTACTGGTGTCATTCCCGCATGTCCCTGGACTACCAGCGTGCAACCTCAAAATGTGCCCGGGCGGCCACTAGCCGATGTCAACTTTTAGAGAAAAATCATCCGGTCGCTGTAAGATTTTGAATATTTTCTTAAGACCTCTGCAGCCACCACACCGTTTAGAAAAACAATGCCGCCGCGTGGTCACCTGCAGAATTTGCTGAAAAACTTGCATTTAGGTCACGTGGTGGCATTGTGGGATGTGGGATATGTGAGCGTTAGCCTAAGCCTGCCTCCACTTCCCTTCATCTCTTTGTTTACACTGTATTCTGCTAGAGCCTCTTACAACCCCAACATAATATCACCAAAAATGGCATTACTGCAGATATCCAGTCATACAGTTTTAAGCCACATGCCAGCTCGAAAGAAGACATTATGCGATCAGGGTATTTTCTACGTCTCAGTTACACTCTTTAACAAACGGCATGTTTTTGTCTGCTCCTGATTCACAATGATCTGAAAAAAGAAATACTCAAAAATGCAACATTAAACTTGATTTTCTTTATATATTCTCTGTGAGAAAAATGCCGCAAGAACATGTTAAATACACCAAAAACAATTTTTAATCGGAGTTGGTCTTTATGGATTTGATTGTCTGTTGCACAACTTGATCATAACCTTCGAACCTGCTAATGCAGACCATCAGTGTCAAAGCATATCGTGAATTGTAGCACCTCTTTTGAGCCATAGTAAAGCATGAAGTTTGTGCATTTAGCATCATTTTGATGAGTTTTTTTTGTGTAGGCACTCACAAAAACTCCTCAAAAAGTACATTTTTAATCATTTCCAGCATTAAATTGGATGAAGCAATTCCTCCTTTCACAGAGGAAGCTTGTTAAATAACACTGACGATGGCATCAATCTGTCTGCCTCGGAAAAAAAAGGAAAAGAAAACCTCTCCCCCACATTCTCCTGTGGGTGCTTGCAGTTGCAGGGTTGTAACGTTCACACAGGCCTACACGCTGACGCAGATAAGGGTTACAGAAGTGTCGGTAGCCTCTTGGCCGGCAGGTGTGCACAACTGATGGGATCTGTGTCCTGAAATATTGAGGGAATTTTTCGGGCGGCGGCGAGAGGCGGCGCTTGGCCTCAACATTTACTCCACCACCTCTGGAGGTGTTTTGTAAAAAGGAAAGCTCTTTAATCCAAATAAGCCTGACGCGCACTCTCGCCATCGTTGCGCGCACGCGTAATCACTATCTCCACACACACTACACACGCGCACGCAGACACAAACAAGGCTGCATGATGTCCAAATGGAAAAAAAAAAATCACAGATTTTAATATGCGCACCGTGGAAATGTAACCCTCACGACCGAATGCAGCATCCCCGACGAGTTCACGGGCGCACGACCGTGCAACTTACATCTCGGTGATGTTTTCCATGTCATCCAACGTGAGGACGGGGAAATCCTCGATCCCCGGCTCGGAATCAATACAAGCAATCCTTGAGATGCTGCAAGTGCAGGATTCGGGGCAAGCGCCGCCAAACCTCCACACCAGCCCCGTCAGCAGCAGAAACAATCCCGAGCGAGCCATGCCATGCTCCCCCGCGCTGGAGTCCATCTCAGGTCCAACGATAATCCCCTGCCGAACTGAATCTGGTCAAATTGAATTATCGGAAAAGGTTTCTTCACTTCGTTATCTCAAGTTAATCCTCCCTACCCCCCCAAAAAGGAAGAATTAAAAAAACGCACAAAATGCGTAAAAACAAAGGCAAAAATCAACGTTTGTAGGGAGCAATGTGTAAAAAGGGGGTTTAAAGAAAAAAAATCAAGATGCCATGGACTGGCCCTATCGTCTCCGCAGAGCTGCTAGATCCCACTACAGCATATTGATGCCGTGAGGAAGGTGTCGGGCGCTCCGTCCCGCCGCCGCCGCCGCCGCCGCCGCCGCTGTCTCACTCCAGCTCGCCTTCAAGCACAAATAGGAGGCTTTCCAGATGTTTGGGAGATCAAGAGGCAGGGCTCCCCACAGGCGATTTCTCACATGTGTGGTGATGGGGAGGAAAGCTGCACAGCGGAGTAAGGATGCGTGGTGATGCTGCGCGCGCGAGGAGGAAGGTTACCTGCATCCATCTATCGATTATCAGCGCGCATCTCCCAGCCATCATGTAGGAAAGATGGAGATTTTCAACTGATGTTTTTTATACAATAACGATATTATTTTTCAACAATCCCTCCCTCCCAATTAAAAGGCTAACATTCAATAAAAAAATGATAGTACTGTTCTAATAAACCGATTTAAACTCTTCTGGATACACATTGAATAAAGCGGAGTTTTTTCCACAACAACGCTGTTCTACGGTTGCCCATTAGGCCTGAGCGTGACGTACGGCTGACGCACAAGACGGGGTGCATCTATGAAAAATAATTACCTATACTATGTCTGCAAACTTCAAATAGGTCTCAATTCAAACACTGCTGCTTTTTATCACACAATCTCCCTTTTTTCTTGCACTTTCTGCACTTTCTGCAGTGCAGACACCCCCCGAGTTGAGTCTTGTGGCTACTCTTACAGATTCATTTTTCTGTACTTTATTATCCATTTTCCTTCATTATTTAGTTTTGGAAGAGTTGAACACACGTTATGAATAAATATGCACGTTTTGATTCCTTCATATCCCTCATGGCGAAGAGGCAGCCATGGACACATGATCTATGACACAGTCTGGATGCTTTAGTGTCGCCATGGTGACTTGCTTTTTTTACAAATAGCGCGGACAATGTCAAGTGTTGCTATGGTTGCAGATGAAAATATGTACGCAGGCTTTTTTATGAGAAACATCAAGAACTGAATTATATCGGTCTCCATGGTAACTTCAGAGTATAGTGTGTGTGTGTGGGGGGGGTGTCTTTATTTTGCAAGAGATCCTGTGAAGGAGTATGACACAACATATGAGGGGAAAATGAGCCCTAATTAGGTAAATGTTCATAATTTAAGATGCATGCAATAGTCATTGGAAGGGATGGAGCAAAATGTAAAAAAGGTTTGGTACCAAAATGAATTAAAGCAAATTTATCTCTTCAAAATGAATAGCAATACATGTGGTAGCTCACTTCTATGTGACTTCTATGTGACAACTTTTTAATTGTGAAGCATTCCTGCAGCTGCAAAGAAAATGTTTTACTTTTCACTTGCAAAAGGAGATATTGGATCAGGACAAACTTATTGCATTTGCATACGTCCAGTTTTTTTACCATTGCTGCAATATCGGCACCAGTTGGTGGCAGAGTTGACCTGAACTTTGCATGCAAACTGCTCTGATGCAATCAGGGTTTCAAGGAAAAATAAAAACATTAGTCAGTGTTCAATACGTACACTTTTTCATTTTACAAATTTACAATAAATGCCATGGTTACTGTTGAACATTTTGAATTTGATGTATAAAAACCTTCAAACAGCTCTGAATGTTTAGCACTAAACTTGTTCTGAATGAGAACTTCTCTGCAAAGAGGATTTAATCTTAATTTTATAAACAAAATACTGCTAAATTGTATAGTGCTTAAAATTGTGTTATTAACAATTAATTTGAATTAAAACTGTTTTTGTCAACTCCATCAACATGTCTAATCAGTGAAAAGGTTTTCATGTATTCCCTGAGATATCTGTTTCTTTGGTTTATTATTATAATTATTCTACATATTTTTAATCAACGACTATTGAACATGTAATATTTGTGTAAATGTAAAACATTTTCAGAACACTGAACATTATTCCCTTTTATAAATTAATTTTAAAAACTGTTTTAGATATATAAAAATATTTTTGTAGTTTTTTCAGATTTGAAATAATCTTTGAACCAGTTTGATGCAACAAGCCAGTCCTGGTTATTTTTTGGTTTAATGGATTATTTGTCCAATTTCTGTTTTTAATTTTTTAGTGTAGAACACTTGGAAATATTTTGCATTTAGCAAATTATTTGGTCAACTTACTTGCTCAGGTTTAATTGGTTGCTTGTATGGTCAACTACAACCCAAATAGTCAACTTTTTGGGTTGTTTAGCCTTAACTAACCTGACAGCATGAACTCGGGGCAAAAAAAACCCCAAATATCCCTCAGCAGCCGCAGCTACGCATAGATTCTGCGCCGCCGGAGGGGCGGGGCTTCAGGAAATCTGATGTGCGTGCCTGCGAGTCCAAACCGAGGAAAACAAACCCTAGAATTAATCAAAACGATCAATAAATTGCTCTACTCGGGCATTAAAGGTTTAGCTTTCTTTTTGGAAAAGAATATCTAATTTCAGCCCCGCCCATCTGTGCTAGCTTGACGAAGCTCGCGCGAGCCTCCGTTTGGAGAAAAAGTCCAGCATTCGAGCTCATCCACAGAGCGACCGTTTCTGGGCGAGGCGACCGCTGAGGATCGCAGTGAACGTGGTTTTGCTGCAGGTCAGTTACCCAGTTGTTGTTGTTTTCAGATTTAGCTTGTACAGCCACGGCCGTGGGCGCCTTTGACAGCGTTAGGTGACTAAAAACGTCGGTACTCTACTGCTAGCAAGGCGGCTATGTTGGTTATTTTCACCACTAGCTATCGCAACGTGGACTCTTGGCTGCAAGGCACGCCTCATAAAACAGGTGTACTAGCTTAGCTTTAGCCGCTAGCATGGAAAAGTAATGTTAACATCGCTAAAGGCCAACTAATATGGGCTTATACACATCCCAAAACATCACTCGTCTGCGCACATGACTGCACAGTTTCCACCATTGATTTTTAACAAACATATTTCAACGGACATATGATTTAAAATCGCAAAATAAAAATACATTGTTTTTTTTTACGTGGCTAATTCGTTTCTATTAGCATAAGTGCTGTCACCAGAGCACTCGCCTGCTGTGGCTGCTGCACTTAAGCCCGGAGTAGTTCATTTTTGTTGCTTTAATTCTTTTACTTTTAGATTTTAAAGAGCCTCACGAAGTTTAGCTTGACTTAGTCCTAGAATTTTGAACGCAGAAGTCCAGAGGTTTGCCAAATGTTCAGCCAATATTTCTTCTTTATTTGAGAAGTTGATTTTAATACATAAAAGCATTTCTGTGTCACATTTGGAATTAAACTTAAGTGCTGCCAAAAAAACCTGAACAAAATTACAATTTAACATCAGAATGTGTAAATTCGTGTCTTTATTTATTTTTTAACAAAATGCTGAACTGTATCCTTAAACTGGCTATGCAAAGCGAAATTGCTTTCTAGAGCATGTGTAATAGTGCTATCAATTTCCAGAGAAATCCTAATTGTCTGCCTTAGTTTATTGTAAACATTTAGCACTTAAAAAAACAGCTTGGTAAACATGTCTGCAGTGTCAAAAACGCACAAGAGTACAACTCCAACAACATTTTTTATTACTATTGTAAAAACGTGCCCACTGGTCCTTTAATTATAATGCATTTTATCCTAAATAAAAAAGCCAGTATTGCAATATTGGTTCATTAAACCCAGTAATTTATTTTATTTCCTTTTTATCTTTTTAGGCAAAAAACCCAAATAAAATAAAGTTTGTAATTAAATATAAAATGAAGTACATGTGTCCAGTTGAATTCCCTCCATATGTGAAAACTTTGCCAAAACCAAATAAAACTGGGCTTTAAATGGAAATTTGAAAAATAACCAAATTTTAAAAAGTGGAAATCAAATTGAATTGTGTGTCTGTGAATTTGCCTTGCATTGATACTTGTCCAACTTATGGAAGTCATACGATCAGCTGAATGCTGATTCAGTCTACATTTGTAGAAATGGTTGAACAAGGAGGCATTGAGCCATCCATCATGTCATTGCTTTATATTTTATGACGTCTCATAAGTTGAATGTATTCCTTTTTTGTCACAAACAATGAAAAATTAAAATTTTATAGCCCTTATATTCAAAGGAATGTGTTATATCTAATATAATAAACAGTGCTTTCTATATTTGCTATAGAAAATATCTGAAAAATGTAAAATGACAAAAAAATGTGCAGAAAAGTATCAGGTGATGTAAATGTGTTAGACGTTTAAAATGTGATCATGTCATCCCGTTCTCTTTAGCAGATCCGGGTAAGGGAAGCAGTTTGCTTTGTGCTGCAGGTCGATGACTATGGAAATGAAAGTCAAACAGGAGGACAAAGACGTTACATTTAGCAACTCTGACACTAATGGTAAGACAGTTATCTTAAGAAATACCAGAGAATTAAACTTAACCACCTAAAGGAATTTTCAGAAAAAAAATCAATAATCAAGAAAAACCTAGTATTTCTGCTTCTGTTAAAATGACTGGAAGTGCTTGCTTTGTGGCTGTTTTGTTCAAGAGGAGGGGATAAAGGGCCGTTCCTGGCTAGCAATATGTTGCATGTGGACATGTCAGATGGTTGAAGATTCTCCTTCAGCATACTGCTGTTATGTGGCCTCTGAGCAGACCTGCCATGCTTTAATCCAGGAAGGGTACACGTCGGCGCTGGAACTTTTCCAGGTTGCACTTGGATGCTGAATCAAATCTCATTTTTTGTTAGATCAGGATGCAGAAAAAGAGCTTTTTTTACATTTCTATGACTTGTGTTGGGGGGCCGGGGGTGTTTACAGATTATTTTGTTGGATTTTGGAAGGATATTCCAAAAAGATGTTCATAATTGTTTGTCCAAGTTTTAAATGATTTGAATTCTTTTCGCTTCGTGCACTCCCAGTCCTGGTCCAGATTTGACCTGCTTTGTATTTTCTGTCAGGTAAACGCCCTGCTGAGGACATGGATGAGGAGCAGGCCTTCAAACGTTCCCGCAACACAGATGAGATGGTGGAGCTGCGTGTTCTGCTTCAGAGCAAAGTAAGAAAAAAGGTGCACATTTGTCAGATTTTTTTTTTCCTTTGCTGTTGATCAAAGCTTTTTCTGATTCTTTCACAGAATGCCGGGGCTGTGATTGGAAAGGGGGGGAAGAACATAAAAGCACTGCGCACAGACGTGAGTAAACAGATCAAAATCTGTACTTGCGTCTGTATTTTGAAGTGAAGTAGACCAGTGCGCTCCACATTGCAGGTCTTGCGCAGATCATGATGGTCCTAAATACTGTTTATCATTAAGGGAAAAAAATCCATCTCTAAAAAAGCTCTTTGGTTCCACTTTAAAAATATTGAAACATCACAAAAGTAGGTACAGATTATTTTTTATTATTGGATTTTTCGGACTAAATGTCACTCAGGTGTATAAGTTGCAGCACCCAAAAAAATCATAGTAACAGAGAAATACTCATAAGTTGCACTCTTGTGGGAAATCTATTCAACAAAAAACGGAAACAAGAACAGGCATTTTATCTGAAAGGCAAATCACAATAACACAATAAAAGAATGAATATATGTGCGCTTTAATACTGTAATACGTGGATGCTCATTTAATGAAACATAGGAGAAATTAGCACAACATATTATTCAGATAATCATAGCATAAAGATCATCCTATCAAGTGAACGTAACTCTTTATATCACTTCAAACCACAAAATCTGTTGAGCTCTTCATCCTCTGTGTCGCTGTGGAACAATTCCCGCAAGCCCGGCGTATTGCTTCATTCACACCGGACGCGGCCGAAGCATCAAATTTGCATTTGCCGCCTCAAATTTACTGCTCGATGCCTGCCCTAAAATGTCCTTGACGCCCCAGAGCGGAGCAACTGCCAAAGCTTTTCTGAACTTCCTTCATTGTCACATCATGGAAACCGTGGATGATGTTGAGGATGTTTATGTTTTGGATAGCTCTACAGAGGCGCCAGCAAGCCCGTTGCCGTGTCTGGGTTCATCAGATCATTCAGTCTTTCCCGGTGCGTTGTACAGCCGGAGCTCCGCCTGAAGGCCATTTTGGCGTTACTTCTGTGGCTCAGTTTGAGCATTAATCCGAGAGCGGAATAATAAAAATAAACCTGGGTGATATTTTTATTATCGTCTCGGATGAAAATAAGAAAAACAGAATAAAGCCAAAGATCTGAAGTGATCATGCTGGCTACAACGGCACCTGTGGCAGCTTTGGCTGTTGGGCAGCCAACCGCCTGGGGGCCAGCGTGGCAAGCTGGGTGGCAACCCCGCTGGCTCTGCCGGACGCTGTCCAGTAACGCTCGCTAGCTTTCCTGGACCCTGTGCGGTGGCGCTTGGTAGCTTTCCTGGACCCTGTGCGGTGGCGCTCACTAGCTTTTGGGACCCTGCGTGGTGGCGCTCATTTGGTCTGCCAGACCCTCCACTGGGCAGCTGGTTAGCATTGTCGGCTTAATCGCTCCAGCTTTAAAGGCTCTGTGACAGACTGGCAACCTGTCCAGGGTGTGTCCTACCTTCGCCCAACAGTAACCCGGACAGTATCCGACAAACTGATGGTCACTGAAAACCTCACGTGCCCAAAGCTGAGTCCCTGATTGGTTGATGCGCCGCATCAGCTTCACTATGTCTGCCACCCGAATCGCGAGATCTTGATTGCAAATCAGGATGGCATCTGTACGTTGTCTTAACATTGAAACTCCACGCCCCTGCCGCGGGAATCGCATCCGGTGCGAATGAAACTTAAGACTGAGCTGTGCTTCTTCTTTGGTGTTGCCGTCAGTAGCAAATTCCTAAAAAATACGGTAATCGTTGGCTTTAAATATTTGCTAATTTAATTTTGGAACAAAGAAGGAAACCAGGAATCATTTGTATGATAGTGCTGCTGGATTGTCTTCACTTCTGTTGTGACCTTAAGCCCGAGGTCCCCCAAGAGTTCTGACCCAAATGTTTTTCAATGAAGTGATGACCGATGCCTGCAAGCCTGACATGTGTGCTGCTCCAGCCTGCTTATTTAATTTATCTGTGTCCAGGTCACGCCTCCTGCTCTTCACTCAGCTCAGTTTCTCTCATTTCCCTTGTAGGACAAAGTGCAGCGTGTATTCAATTAAAACTGTATTCCTTCTCCCCCTCTTCCCCTCTCCTTTACTTCTTTATGTTTCACTTTTATTTTGTTTTTTTGTTTTGCCACCTACCTCCGTTGCCCACGTACTGGATCGCCCCTTGACGTTGGCCCAACCTCCGCCCGTCCCCGAACGCCCGCCACTCCCGCCACTCCCGGTTGGCCCCCGCCCATAAACTGTGCCCCTCCTTATTTGGGCATCTAACTTGACATGATGTGATTGAATGCCCCCTGCCCAATGCCAACCTCCACCACCATCACCATCTTGGCCCATGCAGTACAATGCCAGTGTATCAGTCCCAGACAGCAGTGGCCCAGAGCGGTATGTCCCACCAGTTATTGCCTCACTGCTTGATTAGAAGAGTGAAACACATGTCTTTGATAACCTGCCTTCTGTTTCATTTTTTAACATTTTTATATACATGACAGTATACCCCCCCCCACCCCCACCCCAAACACCCCCTCCACTTGTAAAAGCCGTCTATTGTTGCTATTGATTTGACTGTCCATGTTCAGCATCTCCAATGAGTCGGATTTCTATCATTCCAGCTGACTCTCCTCACAGGAAATCCGTGTTTTTGCATTCGGCTCCACAGCCGCTCCTTCCTGCGGCGTCTTGATTTGACCATGAAACCTGTGGAAAGCAGACATCTTTTTCTTGCTCTGTCCTCTGCTACCCACCTGGATTTACCAACCCACCCCTTCTTTACCTGCCCCCACCCCCCCATCCTCCACTTTTCTTACTGTTTGACATCTCATGACCTTTGAGAGCGCCGGCCCTCACCTGGAGGCTCCGCCTCTCCACCCCTCCCCCCTTGCTCTTTCACCTCATTAGTGTTGTCTCAGCTTCATCGCCTCTGTTAAATACCGGTCAGGCTACATCTAATGTGCCAATCAAACTTCTCATTATCCCTCCCCCCGTCTAGTCAGAGCAGTTGGTAATCCCACCCCTCCCACTATCCAACCCTTCACATTTTCTACTTCACTTCAACCCGTCTGCTGTAACTGTTTCCTGCTGCCCCCACCCCGTTACCTGTCCGCCCTTGCCCCACCCCTCTTCTTCACTTCCTCCTCCCCCTCCCTCGTTCTCGTGAGAAGGTGTGCTGGTGGCACAGTTGTCATGGCAAACTAGTTTTAATCTGCAATTTTTCTTTTTCCCCCCAACTTGCTGGTGGTGGGATGGTTATAAAAGATCTCGTCCACTCTTACAGCCCCCCCATCCCCTCCCCCACCCCAACTTTAGCGCCACTTCCGCGTCAGTTTAAGTTTGTTAAAATCTGCTGGTCTTCTCACAGGCTTTTCATGTGAAAGGACTTTTAGATTTCAGTGCATGTTTCCTGTTCATTAGATAAGTGTTGGAGAAAGGTAAAAGTTTTGCGTAGCAGTCTTTATTTCTCCTTTTTTTTTTGTTTTTTTTGTTTAAAGCCTTTCATGAGTCTGACCGTTACTTTTGTCTGGAGTGCTTCTCATACAGTTTTAATCAAGTCTTGCTCTCCGCTTTGATTTGCAACCCCCGTTAACAACCTGCTTCTCTTTTGGCAACATCGATAGAATCCTCAGCGTGAGTGCCGGCATCGATACTATCGGAGAGATTTTGCTGAAAATAATACCAACCCTAGAAGAGGTGAGCTTCTGCTTCAGAATCAACTGATTCTTGGTCATTGTGTAAACGGTTGAAGATACTTACTTACTTTTTTTCTTAAAGAAGTTGTAGTACAAGTCAGATAAAATAATCAAAGATTTTTTAAGCCACTGCATGGATTTAAAGTTGAAGATATATATTAGGAAAACTGTAGTCTTTTAACTCTTTAACACCTGAGCTTTAGCTCCAACGCTTACATTCTTTCAAACACTATAACTTTTCAACAGTTTACACAATTAATGTAATTCTATTATGGATTCTGAAGTGGAGAAAAGCAGCCCAGCACTGACATGCAACACAGTACAGCAGTGAAGTGTTCACTTAAGTAACGTTAATTTAGCTGATTCTGACAAAAGAAAAGGAGCTTTGCGTCATTACGCAAGACTCTACATTTGTAAAGTGTTGCATATCAGGGAATCTCTGGGTCTAGTTCTCTTATAATCCAAAATGTTTATATTTTTGCAGTGATTTTTTTAATATTTCATAACATTAAAAGGCTACAAAATAATGTTAAGACTGGAGGTGAGTTTCTAATTTAGGAGCCATGTCTTTAGCACTTTGACTGCTTTTCTTGTGAATTGTAGGTTGATAAAATCTTAAGCAAAGTTTATCAGTTGTGAGGTTTTGCCCTCTTATTTATTTTTGTTTAGGTAATTGAACTGAAGATGTTTTTGATCATTAAAGAGGCTGTACTGACTTCACTGATTTGCTGCTGCCTCCAGTACCAACATTACAGCGGGATCGACTTCGACTGTGAGCTTCGTCTGTTGATCCACCAGAGCTTGGCAGGTGGAATCATTGGGGTGAAAGGCGCGAAAATAAAGGAACTGAGAGAGGTGAGACATTTTTTGATAATGCGATTCTATAGGCCAGGTGTGTTCAAACTTTTTACAAAAGAGGGCCAGATTTGGTGAGGTGAAAATGTGGGGTGCAACCAATCAGTCTGTAGTCTTTGAGCCCTTATAATAGCATTAAATGCTATTATTCTCTAATGAGCCACAGAGAATTCATATTAAACAAATACAGTTATTTAATTTATATCATGATATAAATAGGTATCGTCTGATTTGAAAAAAACACATATTGTGATATAAAAAAATCACTATCACCCAGCCCTACTGTAAACTTCTAAACTTAAACATATGAACGAAATATGTTATCTTGTTTAAATGTGAAACTTGTCACGTAAAATGGGTCTATTTTGATCAAATAATTGTACATACAGGTTTTAGAAAGCGTTGGGGGGGCCACATATTGGTTTAATGACAGAAGCCTGCTGGCTGGTGGAAATTTAAACGTTGGCTGTATTTGGCCCACAAGCCGGACTTTGGACGTGCCTACTCTATGCTAACCTGTTTCTAATTCATTCAACTTGTTGAAAAGGTTATTCCTGTGTACATGTACTAATCCTAATCTGAAAGGTTGAAAGATTGTGACGTCTCTTGCTCAGAACACCCAGACCACCATCAAGTTGTTCCAGGAGTGCTGCCCACACTCCACTGACAGAGTTGTCCTGGTGGGAGGAAAGCCAGAACGTGTGGTTGAGTGCATCAAGGTAATCCTGGAGCTGGTGTCTGAGGTACGTTTGCATCGCAGAAACCTGCCACTTTAGTTAGGGCAGAATCACTTTTTTGTAAAAATAGTTTTATTAGTGTTATTCTTCCTCAGTGTTTTTCTTGTTTTTTCATCTATTTTCAGACGACCATCAAAGGTCGCTCCCAGCCATATGACCCCAACTTCTACGATGAGACGTATGACTATGGCGGCTTCACCATGCTCTTTGAGGAGAGAGGGAGGCGGCCC
Organism: Oryzias celebensis; assembly: GCA_014656515.1. Taxonomy (NCBI): domain Eukaryota; kingdom Metazoa; phylum Chordata; class Actinopteri; order Beloniformes; family Adrianichthyidae; genus Oryzias; species Oryzias celebensis. The sequence goes on from BNCR01000012.1 coordinate 8,121,287, forward strand.
ATGGGCGGGTTTCCCATCCGTGTGCGAGGTGGGTTTGAGCGCCTGCCCCCGCCGCGTGGCAGCAGACCTCCACCTCCCTCAAGACGAGATTACGACGACTTGAGTCCCCGCAGAGGTCCCCCACCGCCACTCAGCAGAGGGATACGGGGCAGCAGCCGGGCACGCAACCTGCCCCTTCCTCCACCACCTCCGCCAAGAGGGTGAGGAGGGGCCCCCCGATTTTTAGCTGAAGAAATGGTTGATTCTAGTCTATGTGAGGCGGGGATTTTCTAAAAATCCTCAAAATTTCTAGTCCAGAACTAAAAACAAATGTTTTTTCTTATTAAAAACAAACAAAAAAACCAGAGACACCCCCCTTCATTCTCAGGTTAGAGTTGTAGATCTTCCATTTCCTTTGCTTGAGCACCTCTTTGTCACTGTTTGCAGGGGAGACAGGTTCTCTCATGGCAGCTATCATAGCAGCTTGGATGACAGACCAAGGTGAGAAGTATCACTTGATTTTCCTTTCAAGTCAAAGCAGTGAAAGCTGCTCGCTGGCAGAATTTCACGCTTTGAGTCCCGTCACAGGTCACGAGTTCAAGAGTCCTCTAGAAAACTGTATTAACGCCAACCTTTTCCTGCAGTGACAGGAGAAGCCGAGGAGACCGTTACGACAGCATGGTGAGTGCCGTTAGACTTGCGTCTTCTATGTGCTGAGCTGCAGGCAAACGGGATTTCAAATTCAGATTTTTTTTTTGCATTTCTTTTTTTCTGAAGGTAATGCAATCAGAGGTTTTGGCATAGCTGCTGTTTTCCCTGTGTATGCACACTCGTGTGGGCCTGTTGTTGCCTGGCAACAGTTGTCTCCTTGGTTACTTACAGAGCAGCCGAGTTGCACGTAGTCCAGAGATTCACCAGGCTAGCAAATGAACATGAGCTGAAACCGAAACAAATCCTGAAAATTTTTCCTGCAGGTTTTTAGCTGCAAGATAATTGTTTCCATAAAAAAAGTGGAAGATCGGAAAACAGATTTTCATAGATGACAATTTTTCCTGAAAGTATACTGTGAAGATGACCCAGAAAACTAGTCTGTGCTGCTTTTTAACTGAAAATGCAGATATGTTTTATTTTTAGTGTTGCCGTCCTTTCAAACATTTTCACTGCCTTCAATAAAAAAGATTTTATTTTTTTAAACATTTTTTTTTCTATATGGACTTGTTTTCATTAGCTTGTTATTTTTTATTCTCTTGTTTAATCTAAAATCATCCATGTCAATCACCACTGTGAATTAAACTTTATCTAAAGCTCTTTTCTAGTTATAATTTCTAACTGATGCTTCTGTTTCTTCTCCTGCGAACCAATCGGACACAGAGTGGAGACCGATATGGTGAGTATTTTTGTTTCTTCATGACAAACTATTGATTATTGGTGGTGGCAGTTTGCTTCAGATGTTAAACTCAGGGTCAGTTGTCTCAAGTGAAGTTAGATGCTGAAGATGTTGTCCTATCAGATCAGACCACAGCGCCTCAAATCAGCCACAAACACAGTGAGCTGAAAGGAGTTTTTCAGGGTAAAGTGTGTTTTCCTGTGTGGGGATTGCCTTCATTTGTAGTTGGATACCCTCCAACCTAAAGATGGATGGAACTTGAATCGTTTCAGCCTCTGGATTCTTGAGGTTTATATTGTGACATCCCCCATCCTAAATTATTTTTTACAAACCAATTTTATTTGGTTTGGCTAAAGTTTGTTTATATATCTGTGAAATGTGGAAAAAAGCTTCTAAAAATAACCTGATATTCAATATATACATATATTAAATAGCAAATAAATCCTCTTTAAAGCTGAGTTTGTTCTTTAGAAATATAATCTATATTTATTGTTGGTTACACTTTTATTTCTGACAGATGGTCTCATTTCAGTCATCTGTCAAGGGATCCTGGTGTTTCCAAACAAAATCTGTTTGTTTAGTAGACCAAGAAAGACACTGAGTGGTGATAAAGTCTCACTCCAGTCATCTTTGATCTATTTTCAAAGCTTTGCTGGTGGTCTTTTGATTAAGTCATTTTAAGCCAAAAACGCGTGTGGCTTTGTAGGACCTAGTTTCTGCAGAGCAGCTGGAGTTGATTAGAAATTCCCTTCTGAGCTGTGGGCAAGACTGTTGGCTTGAACAACCCCGCCCCCCTTCCCCTCCACGTTGCTGACAGCAGGGAGCTTGTGACCTGTCCAGTGTATTTTCTTTGTCAAAAACTCTTCTTTTCACAGCTCCTGATTTACAGTTATTTGAATAAAGAAACACTCAGAAATGCAATTTAAAGCTTACTTTTCTTAATACATATTCTACAAGAACATGTTTAAAAAAATGCCTTAAACACCATTTTCATTGGAGTGGGTGTTTAATAGTTTTACAGCTATCAAAATTACAATACAGAAACATTTCTTTAATGTGTGATGTGTGTCTTCCTTCAGTTTGCTGCCAGTACAGAGTTGCAGCGAGCAGCCCACACTGATACAATGCTGAAAACAATGTTTTAGCCCATGCATCTGTTTCTTTGACAACACTTACCCAAGTAAAGCTGCTTTAGTCATGTTCTGTCATCTTTATTAACCTTAAATGTAGATTAAAGCACCAGGTTCTCTGCATGAAGTCATTGGTTGTAGCTAATAGGTAGTTTTATTTCCTACTGACATACTGCAGAGACCAAACACTGTCTGTTTATTGGATCCTGAGTTTACCTAAAAGCAGAGTTTGAAGTCCAAACATTTTATTTAAAATATCTGGTCAGTCCAAGTTTTGTGGCGTAGCTTGTCCTATTTGCATAGACATGTTTGGTTTTATCACACTGACTTGCTCACATGAGTTCTTGATAGCTGTAACTGTTGGAGGTTTTTGGGCCTAAAGACACAAAACTGCTTCACTAGTTTGAGCTTTTCCATAAAGCAGGAAGTCTCCGACCCTTCTATTGTTGTAGCAGCTGATGGTTTCATCCTTCAACCTGGTCGGGACTCACTTCTACCTCAGTGTTTCACTCTGCTAGCACTCAATGCTGCTAATATGTCGCCTGCCGCTGACACACACTTAGCTCCATACGGAGAACAACAAATGTCAGTGTGAACCAGTTGGAAGAGACAGCAAGGTAAACAACTGCTGGAGGATTACTTTTCTAAATCTGATGAGAAATTCTGTTCAGACCAAGAAGTCTACTTATGTTTGAAAAAAATTTGACAATTATTTTCTGATTGAGGGACATTCTAGGGCCTTCAGTGTGTTTTTATTTATTTTCTGACACTATTTATTTCCAATAATCCTTCCAGACGGGCATTTCTAGATGTATCCATCTAGAAACATTTTGTTTCCTGAACTGAAAACAATTTTTTTATTGTTTCAAAGTCACGTTCCCACAAAGTTTTTCTTTTCCTTCTTGTCAGGTGGTAGAGGCTCATACAGTGATATTGGAGGCCCGGTCATCACAACACAAGTCACCATCCCAAAGGATGTGAGTACCACGTGACTGAAAATGAACGTCCTCACAGAGGGAAACGGCACTCACGCTGTGTCTTTCCGCTCGGCACGACGGTGTCCGTGCAGCTGGCGGGCTCCATCATCGGTAAGGGCGGTCAGAGGATCAAGCAGATCCGTCACGAGTCCGGAGCATCCATCAAGATCGACGAACCACTAGAGGGCTCTGAGGACCGTATCATCACCATCACGGGGACACAGGACCAGATCCAAAATGCCCAGTACTTGCTGCAGAACAGGCACGTGCTTTTCCCTTCTCAAACATTACAGTACTGCAGCGAAGCCGTTCACTGCTCACGCTCTGCTGGATGCAAGGAAGAAACTCACAATTTACCTCAATGCTTTAAACCACCGTGCATTCCATTTAGGTCTGTTTGGTGGAGTTATTCAAAGAGAAGCTTCACCCTGTAAATAATTGAATTTCAACAACTTTTGTCAGAATCTTTGTAAAGATGCTAGCAGATCAATCTCAATTCTACCTTCAAGTTCACTCCTCTCTGACCTGCTCCTTGTGGTTCAAACACCTCTCTTCACACTTCAGTTTGAGGAATGTCTTGGATGTTTACAGATGGATAATGATCACCTGCAGGCCAGCATCACGGTTTTCATGAATTTGAATGGACTCGTCTGTTGTCTCGTTTCAGTGTGAGGCAGTACTCCGGTCGCTTCTTCTAGAGAACAAACAGGAGGATGTGAAGAAGAGTGAAGCCATGCTTTCTGCTCCTCCTATTCAGAGCCAACATTCCTCTGCTTTGAGTGGATGTCCCTCCTCCCCTGCCGTCACACTACATCACCTGTGTATACGTCACAGTTTTAACTTACTGAAAACCAGTTTGTGTATTGGTGTGACTTTCGCTTTTTTCTAAGACTCTTGTGCCATCTGAAGCCCTGGACCTTTTCTCTCACATTACAGAGCAGCATGCAGAATGTAATTACTTTCCTCAGAATATTTTGTGGAACCCTTTTTTTTGAGCAGATATTTCAATAAAGATGCATGTTTATAGAAAGGTTGGGTTCCCCCACAATCCTTTCCTAGTATCAAGTGTTCATTTGCAACAAAACATTTGTGAAGTTTTTTTGGTTGAATTTGTTTTTTCACCAGATCAAAACCTGATTTTCTTTTTTTTTTTTACAATTTACCATCAAAATACTGGTCAGTATGACTGTTACCATGGAAACATGAACTTGTATCATGTTAGCTGGGTTTAGGATTGTTTGCTTCCTATTTTAAAAAATCAGCTTTTGTAGTTGTAAAAGGATATAGAGACCAGTCTGAAACACCTTTTTTAATACTTGCCTTATTTTTGTATATCAAAACAGATTGGTTCAGCACAGATTTGATCATATTGACAAATCCTCATTTTTTTAAAGAAAAAACTGTCATTGGTAAAACAGTCGTCCTGTCCCAACAATCAAATAGGCAGAAAGACTAACATAACGTATATTTACTCTGCTCCTGACTCTTTGCCACTGTGTTGTCATTAAATATAATCAGACTAGCTGGTTCCAGCGGTTTTAGTGCCAGCTAAAATCCTTTTATTTACATTTTTCTTTGTAATTTTAAATAAACGCGCCAGACTGTTATGGCAAGAAGGAAAAAACCGTTGTATAAATTGTGTGTATATTTTCATTAAAGCTGTAGTTTTGTGAGATGTCGATTGGCCCACATGACTTGAACCTTTTTTCAAACAGCATAGAAGTTTGTATTTTTTGCTTCTCTTTGTACGGTGGCCTTGAGCTTCCAGTATAGCAGAACCAAAAGAAAAAAAAAGAACGTCGCAGAACTAAAATAAATAAAATATAGCAATGGGAAGAAATGTGTTGGCAGAAAATGTGAAATTCAAGGATTTTGTTTTTTGCTTTTACCTTTAGTGTAAAGTTTTCTGAAGTGTATGTTTTCTTTGATTTAATTTTTTTTTTTTGCCACTTTTATGGACAGGTTTGCTGTGTTGTTGCCTCACTCTCTGGTCTGTTAAAGTTTGGTCCTTAAAAAGTCTTATTTTGAAAGAATCTGAAGACAGCAGCAGGTTTGGAGTGTTTTTCTGTGATAGCTGTAGTAGCTGCAGGTGTTCCGTCAATAAAAGTCCGTGTTGTACCACGTGTGTTTCTTCAGGCTCGAGGTATGTTTTAGCCCTGAAGTGTTGAGTCTGATGTAACGAGTCTCATACATCCGTGAGTGTCTCGTTAACACCGGAAATATGTCCCATAATGCAATAAAGAAAGCCCACACGGCTTCCCAGCACAGCCCTCTGTCACATGGTGCGCTGCTGGTTTCCATCCAACACTGACAGCTAGATCCGCTGAGCTCAAACGGAGGCTGAGGGTCCCGGGAAGTTCGGCTTTTTTTTGTTTTGTTTTGAAACTAAAATCTCCATATTTAGAACACACCCGGAGCTCTACCAGCAGGGTGAGTAAGAATCATTGAGCTTGTTGCAGAAAAGTGAATTTCCTCTTTACTAAAGAGGAACAACTTAATGCCAACGGCTTACGTTGCTCCCTCAACGCCGTTTGCAGCTCTGACATGTTCTTGGATTTACATTTGGTTTAATCAAGTGTTTAGGATCATATCGCCGTGCGTTTTTTTTTTTTCGTCCCTGCACTGAAAGGTGAGGTTGTATCCGGGAGTAATGACACTGAGCTCCGTGGGGGCTTGCTGCCTCAGCCCGGAGGCCAAAGAGGCTCGCCGGATCAACGACGAGATTGAGAGGCAGCTCCGGCGGGACAAGAGGGATTCCCGACGGGAGTACAAGCTCCTCCTGCTCGGTGAGGCGCTACATCTGCTGTCCACCTCCCAGACATATGTGGTGATAAATTGCCAGCGCTGGAGGGAGTATTCGGGACTCACAGAATAAAGCTACAACAACAACAACAACAACGATCTTATTTCTTTAAATGTTGCCAAAAGAGATGACATAGTTTGTTTACGTTTTTCACCTTGCTGCCACAATGAACTGTCAGTTAAAGTTACATTTATTTTGTGCTTTAAAAAGTTACAAACCATCTTAACAAACAGTATTTAAGTACTCTTAGTTCCCCTAAAGTAAAGAATGTTTACCAGTTCGCTAACAAAACTAGCTACAACGGCTAATTAAAGACTACATATGGGTGTTTTTGTCAACACGTCGCATTTTTCTCGCGATGGAGGACAAATATACTTGAAATTAAGCTTAAAACGATGTTTCTGAGTATTGTTTAAATCGCTGAGAATCAGGATCAGACAAAAAATGCAGTTCTAAAAAGCCTGTAGTTGTGACGTAGGTGCTACAGTTCAGAGTTGTAAAGTACTTGAGTAAATAGACTTTGTTACTTTACTTAAGTATCTTTTTGTTTTTTGGCTACTTTGTACTTGTACTAGGTATCAAAAATATAAACATCTTTTACTTTCTCCTCAACTACACGTTTTGATTGAATATTTGGGCTATTTACTCATCTACATTTGAATGGAGACTCACATTTACTCATTACGTTTACTTGAGTAAACTATACAGCTGGAAAGCTCCAGAAATCTCTCGCCATTTTTATCGCACATTTAATGTTAGGTTCAGGTTGTGAAGAGCTGGAAACAGAGGGATGATGGGAAATCAGGGCAGGCCCGCCAACGATCTTACCCACAAATCAAATGGTGAATTTCTAATGAACTATGCTGCTCTGTAGAAACTGTCCTAAAAAACAACACAGATTATTATTATTATTATTATTTTGTATTTTTGCCTTAAAATAGCAAAATCACTAAAGACCATTGGGAACACTCAAAGTAGATCCAAACATTTTTGTAGTGTTTTGTAATGTTGTAATGTGTTGTACATTACAAAAAAAAATGGTTAGCATAAATTATTTTTATATGATTAAATACACAATTAACATTTAACATAACAGCGATTTGAAGAAAACAATACTCACAAATCCAATTTTAAGCTCAAATGTCTCATATGTTCTCCATCATCACGAGAAAAATGCCACATTTTAAAGAATATGTTAAAAACACTGAAAACAATTGTTACAGGAGTAAGTCTTTAATGGTCAAACAGCATCCCGTGAAAAGTATTATTCTGCTATACTTGACATATTTTATGGATTCATGTAGACTCAGAAGTACTGTGACCTTATCTTACTGACGTTGCAGAAGTGAAAATAAGGTGTTATTCAAAACTAGACAAAAAATAAAGGAAGCTAAAGAGCCTTAAACCTCATAGAATGTTTTACTACATACCAGGAAGATAAACTTTGTCTGAGTATAACTACCTTGTAAATACTTTTTTTCTTTCTTGGCAATACAGTTTGTTAATATTGGCTGACACTTAAAATTCTGCATATATTACAATACATTTCTAGTACAATTGGAAATATATTTAAATATTGAGTTAACCCAGGATGTCTGAAAATAATGGGCTTCTAGGGGCATTTTTTTTAGAAAACAAACTTTATATTTTCAGAAATGTTCCATCTAAAAAAAGGCAAATAACCTTCAGATACAGGAAAAGTGTGTGATTTGAAGCAAATAGTTGACATGTTGTGCTTTGAAAGAATGCATATTCTTCTGAAGTCATGTCTTGAGAACCTACCAGATAAAGTATAAAATTGAATTAGTATAGTGGGTTTCTCAAGACTCTAAGAAAGTAAAAACAAACTGTACAACTGTAATTCATTTGCCTCAGTTTGATGTTTCTGAAGTAGCACATTAAGACTACTTCAGTTGTGAAATCGTTGCTAATGATTATATTTAATACATTAGTGTTTTGTGTTAGCTCAATTCTAAAGATGCATAATGTTTGCTTATGTGAGGAGATTTTCAAAAGCATGTTGGGCAATACTGATAAGTTAAGGCATTTAGCGTGTCTTCATTGTTAAAGATACAGGTTATCTGTGTAGATCGTGATGTTTGCAGATGACATTGTGCTTTGTTGTGAGAGTAGAAAACAGGTAGAAAACCTCCACTTCTAGAGAAGTAGAAGCGAAAAAAAAAAAAACTGGAGGTCAAACGGAGAAGTGGTTTGGTCTAGAAAGGAAAACAATGACGGTCAGACTCCGCAAGACTATGTGTGTGACTGAGGTACCACGAAACAGAGGTAATTAAAAAGCTACCGTCACACTAGTAGGGCTGTCACTAACTGTCACATTATTTTAGTAGGCTATTAGTCACTGATTATTTTTTTTATCAAGTCAATAATTATTGTATATGTAGGCTGATAAATATTACTGTTGTTTTGGATCATTTAACAACAAATCCTGAAAATGTTTTCCCCAGTTTTCTATCCTCACAGTTCTACAACCCAACATTCCTAAAGCATTGCATGTCAGTGCAGAGCCGTTATGAAAAGCCGCTTTTCTCCACGGCAGAATCAGCGGATTCACGCTGATTACGTAATCACTTCACTGGGCTTTTCCCCGCATCAGAATCCGCTAAAATTACAGTATTTCCGTAAACTGTTGAAGAGTTACCGGAATCAAAAGAATCTAAACACTGGAGCATTAACTCCACTTAGTAAATTAGTATTCTAAGAACTTATGTCAGTAACTGAAACTTCATTCTCATTTTTTCACCAACTACAAAAACAAATTCGCTAGTTTTACTTTGAAAATTGGAAGCTTCACGACACTTTATTTTGAAGATTTTCTTACTTACCGGTGATAGTAGCGCTGCGCATTCTGCCTATTTTTAGTTTATAAAGTTAAAATCCACGATTATTCTGCATTTCAAAGTAAAAACGAAATTTTCCCCAAATTTTATTTTTACTACACTCTGCCATACTTATAAAGATTTCAAATCAGCGAAATCTTTAATAAGATGCGAGTATAAACTACCTTGACGAAGATGTCGTGGACGGTGAGGAAGACGAAAAGACCACGGGATACTTCCTTCAGTTGCTTTTGCACAGCTGTTGTGCTGCTGTGTAAGTTTGTGTCTATCTTCTTCTTCTATGGTTGAGAAACGGCTACACTGCCTCTGTAACTTCCTTTTATGCTTTGCTATTCAAACAAGTTTGTGTGCTGGTGTTTATTAGAGCTAATTTAAAATGACCGAATGGGAGGGGAAAAAAAACACGCGTCGACAATATCAAATTAGTGTCAATGATTTTTATAGTCGATGACGTCGACTAATCGTAGACTGCCCTACACACTGGGCATGTGACGTGCATTCTAGAAAACGCTAAACAAGTTCTTGAATGCACATTTAGCTCATCACACTGAATGAACAGGGAGGAGATTCTACTTTTTTTTTTCTTTTTGCTACTGCTTACTAGCTCAGGTCCGCCACCTATAGTTGGAAGAGGCTTGGTGCAAAATGTCAAAGTAGTGCAGATCTTGCTCTAGACTTTTTCTTTCACAGCTTTATTCCAATTTACGAAAGGCTTTGTGTCATATAATTCCAGCTGGACACAAACTGCAATTATTAATTTCTCCTCCAATTTTCAAATGATTGGTACTTCCGTGAATGAAAAGGGATGTAATCTATTTGAGTCCCTGATTTGTCAAAGTTTGACCTTCTTTAATTTTCAACTCATGTTCAATTGTTATGCATTTTGCATGCAGAGCCCAAAAATAGACTTAATGTGCATATCTACGTGTTAACACGAGTTTTGAAGCCTGAAACATACATTTAGGCATGTTTACATAGGCTGTGCATTGGAAGGGCCTGCTTGAACAAGCGTTGCCAAGGATGGTGGGAACATAGCTGGAAAAGATGAAAAAATGTATGTTAGCAAGTTGAACAGGTGGAGGAAGGTATCATGTTTGATGTGTGACTGAAGAATGTCAGTAAGATTGAAAATAAGAGGAGGGAAGACAGTGGGACGCCGGAGTGTAACAAGAATAAGTTGGAGTGGGCGCTGTGGTGATCTGTGGCTGATCTGCTGCTGGTAGAAGAGATTCCCAAATATTGTTTCCTCACAACAGAGCCAAGCCTTACGTCTATTTCATAATAAGTCATTTCTTCCTGCCTGTATGCATTGTGTGTGTGGGCTGGGGGTCAATGCAGTGAACGGAGGGGAGGCGGAGGGGCAAAGAGAGGAGTTAGTTAGTTTTTTCACTTTTTTTGTATTTTGTCTTTAATTGAAAAGCGCTTTGATCTGCAACACATGAAAATTGCTTTTAATAAAGAAAGATTGATTGACTGATAAGTTCAGTTTGTTGAATAATTACCAAACAAGGTCAGATTATACCCAGACTATTTCTGTTCTGCCAAATGTCAATATGAAATGTAAACAAGTTTCAGCATGAATACAACAGCTGATCACAACTCCATTTACTGGGGGTGAAAATGAATGATGCTGTCCAGAAAATTTAAATGTAAATGATTAGCAAACTAACGAACACAGTAAAAACATTTAATTTAACGTGCAATAAAAGCACTATCACAGAACTAACTTGCCTTGTTACCCAGGCCCTGTCTCATAATGTAATAAGATATAAACAAGCCAAAAACATACACTTGTTTTTTTTTTTTTTTTAATTTCTAAGTAACAGAGTCTGTATTTTAGTAGGTGGAGAATTGTCACGTAATGTCATAAACGTTGCTGACCCCTAGTTTAGAGACTCTGAGAAAGAGACAAGAAGCAGAGCTGAAGATGGTAAGGCAACTCTTAGAGAGTAAACTGACAGGCCGTCACATTGTGGACATTTGCTGCAGGCGTGCTGATGTGTTCACTGTCATCGTGAGCATCTAGTCATAGAAAGCTTTTTTTTTTTTTGCAATGCTGATTGGTAGAAGTTTTCATATTGACCAATGCCATTTATGACCTTTTCTGAAAAAACTGAAATTGAGCTAATATAGCTTTGCCTGTCAGCCATATGACATTTAAACTGATTGTAAATTAATGTAAATAATTGAATGCAAGTATTTATACTTTTGCCTTCTTCCTGCTTGTAACAAAGTATTTGATCTGGCACAGGGTCTCTTCTTATTGGTTATCATATACTGCGAGTTGTATCAGATTTTTAAGACTTAAAGACACTTAAAATCTTTTAATTAACTCAAAAATCGACAGAGCTCCTTATTATCTGGTTCTCCTTACATATGAGATCTGTTTGTGCATGAACTTGACCTGATTTTAAGTGGTGCGCGGCGCTTAAAGGTCCGTCAAAATGTTTAGTCGGACTAATTCTTTTGTTGTTCCGGAGATGTGACTCATCATTTTTCAGTGCTCTGAAACGCTGGTGGATCAGTGGCATATTTGTCAACAAAGTGCTCTGTAGTAATAATTTAGTTGAAACCATTCCCCCTTTGTAATTACTGTTATCCTATTTAGATGGAAACTGACGGCTCACTGAATATTAGCACTATGAGAGACAAACATGAAAGCAGTTTTTTTCACAGTGGAGCCTTTTTGATGCGGTCCAGTAAGAAATGGTAAGATACCAGAACAATGGTGAATATTTGTATTTACCTTGTAGTTCATGTTCACTCAGCCAGGCCATTGGTTTACAAAATTCAGAGACTGCTTTCACAATTCAAAGGGCTATTTAAATTAAAGGACTATTTCATTCAATTTAAATCAATAGTTATGTAGAAACACAACCAAAATAAAATTGATAGTGGTGAAGACATTTTGGGATATCAAAATAATACATTTGTATTACTTTTAATTTGAATCAAATCAGGAATTTAGCAGTGATACCTAGTTAATAATGCTTAATACTGTGGGAGATCTTAGTAGAACTTGGAGCTGCTTAATAACTAAGAAAACATAAGAGTTTTGTCTTGATAGAATGTAGGAAACCTTTCCTAAACATTCTCACCTCCCAAACTAATTTCCAAAGTAAATTCAGTGTTCTTAATGCCTTTTAGAAGGTTAGAAGTAAATAAAAAAGTCAAAAAAGCTTAAGGAGATCAGGAGCATTTAGCCAAACAAAAGTGAGAGGCATGTCACAGTCTAAAGAAGGCATGCTGTTGACCCTGTAAGGGAAGTGGAGCATTCCTGTTAAACCCCTTTAGGTACAGATACTCAGACGAGGAGCATCTTTGTCAAACTCCTCATTGACAAACAGAAAAGGAGTAATTCTGGCAAAGTATGAAGGTGACTCCCCCAAGGACAGAAATATTTAAAAACGTGTTTTCAAATATTGACTATTTTATTAGTAGCCAAATGCTATGGCAGCCACATTTGCAGCTACATTTGTAGCTGCTGTTTTGAGTTTTTGTGAGACGAAATTTGTCTGTTGGTTTTTCAGGAACTGGTGAAAGCGGGAAGAGCACTTTCATTAAACAGATGAGGATCATTCACGGTCGGGGGTACTCTGATGAAGATAAAAGAAGCTTCACCAGACTTGTGTTCCAGAACATTTTAACTGCCATGCAGGCCATGATCCAGGCCATGGACACTCTGCAGATCCCCTACAAGTATGAGCACAACAAGGTACACAGAGCTGCTTCTTTTCTTTGTTGCTTCACTCAGACCGATTGAGAAAGAAGTTTTACCACACACACACAAGCGCACACACACAAGCACGAGCAAAGTCTACTCACTCTGCTTGGCTGTGTGTTGCAGTTCACAGCGGGTGAAGCACTTCTGGTAATTTGTAACCATGTTTAGTTTTGCAATCCAGCCGCCCCAGTGTTTTGTCTACATACGGATGAGCTTGTCTTTTTCAACCACACTCGTTGGTAAACTACAGGCTTGTAAAAAGACAGAGAATTCTCCATTAATTCCCGGGAATCTGCACCTGCCACACCAAAGCACGAGTTCATTAATCACCTTGATGTACAGGTTCCGAATGGTATAAGGTTTCAATGGTTAGAGCTTTAAGTTATGATGAAACCCAGATGTGTCAACATGGGAATTTCTATCATTTTTTTAATCACAGCGTAATCGGTCAATTGATTTAATTGATCATTTTCTTCTTTTCTTGACATAAATTCATGGATGTTTCTCTGTAAGCAGAAAGAACTTTTTTGCTTTCTTCATTTATGGAAAAAATAAAAACGCACATTAATATTGATAGTTTTGACTTTCATTTGGGACCTTATTAAGAGTTTTGGGTCATTTAATATTGACCCCTCCCCAATACTTTAAAGTTCCAGTTTCAAAGACACTTGTGATAAAATGATTCTAGAAAGAGTAACTCAAAAGCTGCACCAAAAACTAAAGTAAGAGTTTATCTTTAGTTACTTTTACATTTTATTGTGACATTGTTTTTATAATATTGTTTCTAACAAGCCTAACCTCTTATTAGTGACTATAAGCTGTTACGATGTATAAAACCATCAAGATCATTGACTCTATAAGAGAACTGGACCAAGCGAGTGTGACATCACCCACAGAAAACGGCTAACTTCCGAGCAACAAAATGAAATCAATTCATTAGCCAGTCTTTTCACAGTATGGACGCTGCCATGTTGGAACCAGAAATTGTCAATAAGCAGTGATTGGTTCAAGTCAGTCTGAGTCAGTGTTTCTATGGTAACCACTCTCACCAATCAGGGTGATCTTGTTGAAAGTCCAACCCCTTCAATTGAAAGTGGGCTTGTGGGAATCTTTCAAACATTTTGAATGTTTGATGTGAGACTACATACTTCTATTAGGGGATTGGCCAGTTTATAACTTGAAAAACTTGCACTAAAGAAAAAATAGCAAGAGTAAAAAAATTGAATTTGCAAGAACATGTTAAAAAATGTAGCAGAGTTAGAATGGTTATTCTGACAGATGTAATAATAGCTGTTTATTTCTTCATTGAAGTCTATGGGCTTTTGGTTGCTTGGCGACCAGCGGGCACTTCCTATTTGGAACGCCAGGGGAAAGGGGTCACTCGGTCCAGTTCTCATACAGTCAGGGATTGAGACTTAAGGTTCAATACCACCAACATTTGCTGATCTAAAAAAACTCTTGTCAATATAATTTTTAAAAAAACTTCTACGATCGTTTGACTTAAGACCAGTCAGACTACCAAGATTTAATATGCTTCTGCTCCACCCCATACTTCAGCAGAATCTGAATCATATCTAAAAAGAATGTGACACGCAACAACAAGCCCTGAGAGACACTCATGGTGTCTTGATTGACAGGTGGGCGGTCCCAACAGTTTCAAACTTGACTTTTTCTACCTGCACTTAGAAGTGGGCGGCGCAACCTCTGCTTGATAGTTTGGCTGTGCACATAGCAACAGGTGACCTAGATTGTCTACTTCTAGTTTCAACATGAGCAGCTGTGATAGTTTAGTCACAGGCTTACTTTTAACTATGCAAATAAGAAGTATCAGCTACAAATACTATGCTTACAGTAGTCATTATACTTTAAAAGAAAATTGTAGAAATAAAAGTAAAAAAAATCTGATCAAAATCTGCATAAATTGATATTTAACAATTAATCTAAGTTCTTTTTTTTTTTTTAAGAACTATAACAAGAAGCCACAGTTACTTTACTACTTCTACATTGTGAGCAGATAAAGAACTCACCAAACAGTTGTGTGTTAGCTTTACTTCCGGGGAGATTAACAGTTGTGTAATCAGTTGCCTCCATTCCTTTACAAATGGGCAAACCCTTGTTCAATAAAGTTAGAGCCTCCGCAGCACGTTCACAGTGGAAGGCAGAGGAGTTTGAATTCCCTGCAGCTCACAGAGCAGCAGCAGAGGAAAGCCAGCTGCTCTTATTTTCCCTGCAAATGTTTAACAAAGATAACAGCAGCTGAAGTAAACAGACTTTTCCAGTCTATGCTTTCATTGCAGGTCTACACACACAAAACTCCAGGAATATGTAGGGAGTCGTATTGAAACGCTACAAGGAGGAGACAGTTGTGCATTCTTGCAGCGTTACTCTGAGCTGCTGCGGCAGCTCTGTCGTCTTTGCACCTCTAGATCCACCCTTGCTGAGTCTCGGTTTCATGTGTCCAGGAAAATGCCAACAAGATCAGTAATTTGGATGTGGAACAGGTCAGCACATTAGAAAACTCTGATGCTGCTGCCTTGAAGAGCCTGTGGAGTGACCCGGGAATTCAGGAATGTCATGCTCGGAAGAGGGAATACCAGCTCTCTGACTCTGCTAAGTAGTGAGTGTAAACAGACTAATAAGTTCTCAGAGATTGTCAAATAGTTTCCAGCTTTGTTGTGGACGACTGTCTCTTTATTACAGTCGGAACGCTGCAATAAAAGTTCGGTTATCTTTTCCCTTTTAAGGCTATTGATACATGTCATTTTTCATTAACCATATATTAATAAAGCTTTTAAATGTTTGTTTATTTAATTGAAAATGTTTTTTATTCTCGTCTTCTTAGCTACCTGAATGATTTGGACCGAATTACAGATGCTGCTTATCTCCCAAACCAGCAAGACATCCTGAGGGTCAGGGTTCCCACCACAGGCATCATCGAGTACCCCTTTGACCTGAAGAGCGCGATGTTCAGGTTGGTTTGGTTTTCTTACCGTTCAAAATGTCTATATTTCCATTCTGATCAGACTTTGACTGCATCAGCTGAATGTTTGAGAATATATCACAGTTTGCATTGTGTTTGTCTTTTTCGAACTTTTATTTCTGTTCAAGGACAAAAGATAAAATTGGCATGTTTGCTGAATTCTTTGATATTGGTGCATTTTCTCATTTACAGAAAGACAGATTAAAGCTAAAACATTTAAAATATTATTTTCATCAGCTAAACTGCTAAACCAATTGTATGAATAAAATACGGTCTTCTGAAGCATTAAATTATCTTAAATTCTTGGTGAATGGATCTTTCATGCTTTCTCGCCAAATATTCCCATCACTGAAAAAAAAACATTTTTAATGTTGTAAAAGCGTTCCCAGTGTGTCTTTTAATTATAATTAAACTTTCTTTAGGCAAAAAAAAACAAACTTGTGTCGTTTGTTAGAGCAGCGTTTCTGAAGAGCGGCAGGAGTTCATTAGAATTTGCCTCAGTTGTGGTTGGGACTGTTGGCGTAGAGTAAGCCAGGTCACATTTCATCGCTCTGTTTACACCCTTCTCCTGGCCCGCCGATTGTAGAACTTATGTGACGGCTACAAGCTTTTTCAAACTGTATTTTTTCATCTGCTCTTGATTCACGTTAAATTGAATAAAGAAATTCTGTATTCTGTACAGGAACAAAAAAAAAGCATAATACAGAAGAAAAAAAGTCCCTCGGAAGTATACCAAGTGTGTTTCATGCCTCAGATTCACTCCTGCTGCCTCTGTAGACATGCTTCAAATTTGATGCTCAGTGCTCGTCCAAAAACAGGCTCATAAACTACTTCTGTCGTGTGTGGGAGAATCTACCGTCAAGATTTTAGCCTCATCTCTACAAAGAAGCATTGACTTTATCTCATTTACATTGCACAAAAACATGGATGATGTTGAAGAATAATTTTTTTTCTTAACTTGTGAGAGTTCTACAAAGGTTTTGGTAAATGCATCTCCATGTCAGGGTTCATGAAATCACTGTCTTTTTTTTTTGTTGTTGTTTTTCTTTGCCCTCCATACTGCAGGAGCTGCATCTGAATGACGGTGTTTTTTAGCGATACTTTGAGTCTCTGTAACCAGTTTGATGTCCAGCAATAGTCTGATAAAGAAAAAAATAAAAACAAGAATAATAACGTCGTGATGCAAGAAAAATATCAAGTTCAGGAGTAAATGATCTGATTCTGTTAGTTTTGGACAGTGCTTCTTCATCTGCGCTGCTTTCAGTTGTAAATACTGATGAGGACACCTACAGTGCCCTCTAGTGGCTGTTAGTGAGAAACAATCACTAAAGTGCAATTGGTTGTCAGAGGGAAAATAAATATATGAGGCTATTTATGCTTAACAAAAATCACAAATACGTTGCTCAAAGTTATAAGTTGCACCTTTAAACTTGTTACAAGGGGTTGAATCACATGTGTGGCTGTTTGACTCATTTTCTGTGTACATATGGTCTTAATTAAGATTTTAGGTCTTTATAAAAATCCTTAAATTTAACTTCTGCAATTTAGAAGAAACTCTAAAAAACTATTTCTTGGGGATGGTGGTTGTATTTGTACATTTTTTTGTGTTGGTGGCATCAAAGCCAAGAAACGAAACAAATTAATAAGTTCAGTTATTATTCAGGAAATTGTATGAAATGATGTTGAGAAGAGTTTGCCCGAGAACGCTGCAGTGTTCAGTAATTCCATTTCTCACTGCGTGTTTTCTCTTGGCTGCAGGATGGTGGATGTGGGTGGCCAGCGTTCAGAGAGGAGGAAATGGATCCACTGCTTCGAGAACGTGACCTCCATCATGTTCTTGGTGGCGCTCTCAGAGTACGATCAGGTTCTCGCCGAGTCCTCCAGTGAGGTAGGATGCTGTGTACAAGATGAGAGCGAGTTGAGCAGTGAGACAAGAGGGAAAGAAAACCGAAATAGAAGCCAGGGACACAAAGACACAGTGTTTGCTTTGTTTAAAGCTGGAAACGATGACCCAGATTTTCAGAGTCCAGCCTGACATCCCTCTCCCTCTCTTTCTGGTCACATTTCAGCCTTTTCCGCACACTCTTCTTTGTGGTAGCGCACATCATGTACCTGTTGGGGGAGCTCTTTAGTCACTCTCTTAAACAAAGATCACCTCTCAGCAAGGAATGTTCTCTTCCAGGCTACTAAATTTCCTCTCACACGTGTCTGTTTTTTAAAAAAAATGTTGATATCATTTATTTTTCTTTTTTTTAAGAATCGAATGGAGGAGAGCATGGCTTTGTTCAAGACGATCATAAGCTACAGATGGTTCAAAGATTCCTCGATTATCTTGTTCCTCAACAAGATAGATCTGCTGCAGGAAAAAATCATGCACTCACATTTGGTCGACTACTTTCCCGAATATGATGGTAGGACGACACGCTTGAAAATATCTGAAAAAGTCTTTAAAAATATCAGGGGTAAAACGGATATTTTCTAGTTTGGAAGTAGAAGCTTCCACAGCTCTGACATGACTGAGTGGTGTTGATTTAAAGGTTGGTAAACTGAGATTAAATTGTATAATCTGCCTTTTTATCTTCTCCTTGCTCCTGCCAGGCCCCCAGCGGGACGTGGACGCAGGAAAAGATTTTATCTTGAGCATGTTTGTCCGCCTTAATCCAGACCAGGATAAACTCATCTACTCCCACTTCACTTGTGCCACAGACACAGAAAACATTCGCTTCGTCTTCTGCGCCGTGAAGCACCACATCTTGCAGGGCAACCTGGAGGACCACAACTTGGTTTAAAATAAACGCTGGGGAGGGATTGAATCGTCTCCATGCGGTCGGAGGGAGTCTGCGACGGCTCGACTCTGCTTCTTATGATCCAAAGCAGGAAATGAAGAAGCTCCTCATCAAACGACTGCTCCCGTTGATGCATTTCTTTGTTTTCTTTTTAGAACGTTAGGGAAAAAAAATGACCTACAAATGCCAGCTCACTGAGGAGTCAAACAAATCAGTGGAGCGCTTTGTGGACAGATCTGAGCAGAGAAAATGCACACAGGTGGATGAAGAGGTGGTGGTGGGATTTTTTTTTTGGCCTCAAACAGCTTTGAGGATTTTTGATGCAGCAGATCTTTCCTTCAGGGAGACTGTGGAAGTGAATCCAGAGCAACTGCACTGCAGCACCACATCAACTCTGTCAGCCTTTCTGGATGCTTCGTTTACATGTCGACTGCCATTTTTAACAAAGTCATCTTTTTGCACGCATTTTTTAAAAACTTTAGTTTGCATTCTGCTGTTTAAACCCACACCAGTGCATCAATGATATATTTTTTCATGATTTATCAGTTGTATGGTAGAACAGCAAATTCTGGTCGTCTCGAGGCCTTTTCTGTATCTAGTAACCATTTTCTACAATAGAACAGCTGTTTTTAAATGTAAATGTGTACATACGTTTTTTTGTTTGCATCATATCATTTAAAGGGATAATCTTGCGCTTTTCAGACCCTAAAAAGATGCTGATCAAAGTGATTTTTGCACAGAACAACTAAGGGTAAAGCCACAGTGCAACCACTTTCTCTCTTGATGAAATAAATCACCTCTAATTTGCACTGTTTAATTTATGAACACAGTTTATGTCACTACCATGGTTTGATACAGATGCATAAGTAATGTTGTGCTCAGTTTTAGGTTCTCACTGTTTACAAATCAGCTGTAATAAACTGACAGTTTTTCAAGTCCAGTGTTGGTCTTTCATCAGCTGACCCAGAGACGTTTTTTCATCAAACCGCTGCTGTGATTCATCCAGCTGGCTGCAGATCTCTGCAGGAGCTCCATACTTTCAGTCCTGTATGGACGCAAATCAGGTGCAAAAAAACTACAAGATTATTTTAGAAGACAGATACTAAAAGTGATGTGGTACCTGTGCCACTTTCAAGGATGGGTTAAAGGGTTTCATTCAAATCAAACGCTTTTTCACTAAACTGAGAATCTAGTAAATTATGTTACTTAAGATTAGAATTATACAAAAAGTCTTTTTAAAAAAATTGAGGCAAAAGAGAAATCTGGAATGAATTGGAGTCCAACATATTAAAAACATTTCAAACATTTGTAAGTTATAACATGACGTTATTTAAAAAGAAAAACTTAACAGTAAAGCCACTTTTTTTCTGAGAATTTTGATGCTTTAAAGAAAAAGTAAGAATCGGGAAAATTGTAATAATTACTTTTATTGATTTAAAGAAGGAAAAAAAATCAATTTGTTCATTTTTTCCTTTCCTTTAAAGAAAATTATCTTGCCTTACCCTGCAGCTGTTCCCTCAAGAGGCGATGACCCCTGTACCGTTTCAAGTTCTAATAAGATGCTGATATTTAGTAATATACATCCCCGTTTTTTGTTTACCAAACAAATGGGATCTATGAGTTTTAACTGAGCAGATAACACATTTGAAGTTGTGATATTAAAGTACATAACAATGTAATGTTTATACTTTGACATAAAAACCTAAAAACTATATGCTAAAAACCTCCCATTTTTTTATTGGCAGAAAAACATTTACTCTCAGTTTTCTTTCACTATTTCATCCAATTGCCATTTAAAAAGTCAATCTAGAAAAACAGATTTTATGAAGGTTTTACATAGAGAGCTAATTTTCTGCTTGAAAATCATTTTGCTTCTTTGTCTGTCCTAGTCTCATTAAAAACCTGTTTTTAATCATCTTTTGATCCATTTTAAAGCGGCCTTTTAATTACGGTCATACCATTTTTCAAAAAATTCAAAAATCTGTGTTGAATATCTGACATAATTCATTAGAATTTTGCCTTTTGAGATGTGGATGGGACAGTTGGCGGGAATTAACCCTGCCCTCTTACCCTCCCTGTTGCTGAGAGCTCTCTGTTTACATGTTCTCCTGCTTTCTTACACATCCTCTCACCCCGAATCTACCATTACTGAGCTTGACTTGCGGGTTGTCAGGTTTGATGCAAAGCTAAAGAAAGCCACAGATGCAAGTGAATGAGGAAAAGTGACGACAAACTCAGCCAAACAATTGCAATCACGAGCCAAAGGACCCACTCCGATGATCTTTTGAGCAATTGTAAAAGTGTCCCCAGCCAGAAAGCTGTTTTTAGCCAAAAAAGTAATAATAATTTTTAAAAAACCTGTTGTTTTTCTAGGACAGTTTTTTGCAGAGATGCTGTGATTTGTTAGAAATGTATCTCTTGAGTTGCCCCTGTTGCCCTCCCCGTTGCTGAGAGCTCTCTGTTGACACGCGCTACCCCTAATTTACAGCCCGTCACAACTCCCAACATAACCTTACCGGTCCAACAAAAATGGTAAGCAACATTGGTGCTATCCAGCTGTTCAGTTTGGGGCCAAACACCAGATCGGACAAGGAAAACAAAGACGTACATGGATCTCATCGTTTATAAGTAGATGCAGCGGAATGGAGCGGATCACGAAGCCTGTGGTTCGCCCAGCGTATCTTCTATGTAACTTTTACAATCTTTTTCAAACAGCATTTTTTCGTCTGCTGCTGATTCACAACTTAAATAAAGAAATGCTCAAAAATGTCATTTTAAGCTTGCCACAAGAACGTGTTAAAAGCACAGTCATGAAAAAGGAGGTGGAGCAAACAGAGTGTCATCAACGTAGAGGAGGAAGTTCAACAGCTTTATGATAAAGTTGAAACCTAAAAAATAACTACTTCCACTGTCCACCAGTTAGGAGGAATACAACAGCAGAGACATAAATCACACTGAAGCAGCAAATATATGATCATAATAAACAGTTTTCGGAAAATGTGACGAGGGAGGAAATGTTGACTTTTGAAAGCAATATTTCATTTGAAAGTTGCTCGATGTCACATGTGGGATTTGAACACCTGACCTAATAACTGCAGCTTTTATTGCAGTTTATACAAAAAAGTGGAAGAAGACATTAGGTGAAAGATTCATTCCATTCAAGGGAAGTCCAGCTGTTCATGTCTTTTAGAAATGAGTCATATTGGGAGTATTAACTCCTACTGAACTTGTCTGATAAACATCTAGCACAACTGCCTCAGACAATGCCAGGTTAACCTGTGTGGGTGTGTTTCTTTTTGTTTGTATCTTTCCCCCCACAAAGGACAGGTTCAACTAAAAATAATCAGCAAGAAAACTTACCTTTAATGGTTTTAAAGCCCGGCTAGAAGTAAAAGTGTCAAATAAATGAATGCAAAAAGAAATGTGTGGTCATTTTCCTTTGAAAATGATTTAACAGTTTTCTAGTTTCACCAAAACCCGTTGAAAGGCTTACTCTTTTTTTTCCCATGATCCTCTGTGAGGCGCAAACGGCTTCAAATCACGGCTTCTGGAGCGAGAATGCATGTGTTTTCATCGCATCACCTTTCAGTCAGTGCCCGCCTCCCGCACAGGAGGAATGTGAAATGCACCTGAACTGGATCCCGCATGAGGAAGAATGACTGACTGGCTAAAAAAAAAAAAAAAGTCACCAACTTGTTCCGTCTGTCAAGTTGATCTCGCAGGACTGACGACAACAAAGTAAACCGCACGCGCTCTGCTGAACACCTAGCAAAATCTAAGGCGACCGTCAAAGTTGAACAATAATGGACGAGTGCTGCATATCAGGCGAGGAAACGGAGAGGCTGAGAATACACAGAGAAATAGAGAGACAACTCCGCCGTGATAAAAGAGACCTTCACAGAGAACTGAAGCTGCTGCTTTTAGGTAAGGAATGTAACCAAGTATTCTGCCGCAACTAAGATTTGAAGACTTTAGCGGTACGAAAAACCTATATTGTATCTTTAAAATTGAATATTTAGTGTTCAAATGAGCGTTTATTAAGTAATTTGATACGTAACTTGCGCAAAGCCACTAAGCTGTTTGAGTGTTTTTATTACAAGTTCAACTATTATTGAAAACAATTAACCAAAAGTTAGTTAGTAGTTTATTTTTTTTAACTTAATCACTTAATATTTATCACTTAATTGACTACATCTACGGGTGCCATGGCGGGACACGCAAAGCTAGTATTGCATAACTGATTGGCATGCTAACAGGCTAATAGTTTAACTTTTTGATGCTTAAAATAATGGCTTAAAGTCCATTTTGCTACCATACCTATCGTGTTTTCATGACCAAACTTAATAGAAGTTCTGTGTTTTAAACTAAAAATTCAGATGATCTTAGTTAATTTCCTCTTCATGGGATCAATAAAGTTTTATTCTACTCTATTAAAAATTCGAGTTAGAAATGCTTTACTCCTTCTCTTTTGTTAAATGTTTAAACTAAGGTTAAGGTAAGCTATTCAGCTATGGAAGAAAAAGTGAAAGTATGTATATAATAAACACATACTGATATTATTAATAGCAGTCTTAAACAATTATAAAAGGCTTTATTTTTTCTTGTTGACTTATTTTTTAGTGTAAAAATAGCTACACTGTTTGTTAGCCATCTAGGTTTTAAATTACTTAAACCTATATATCTTTTATTTTTAAAAAATGATTTTTTTTTTTTACTATTTTGTTTGTTTGTGTTATTGGCAAATACATTACATAGCCAATTTCTACCAAAAAAAAACCCAAGAACGTTTATCTGATGTTTAATAGCTAATCATCTAATTGGTCTCCTCACACGGACTAAAATACTTAATCTTTTGCTATTTAAGATTAGAGGAATTTCATTAAAAAATGAGATCAACTCTGTCATGATGGATATACAAGTTACAATGGTACAGGATTTGTTTTTTTCTGCTTAAATCCACTTGTCGCTTAGCTCAAGTTTGAAACTTAGCCTACAAACGATTAAACTTAAGCATCAAGCCAGTTGGATCCTAAAGCTTTGCCATTTCTTTACAGCTGGAATGATCCTTCACCACAAGCACTGCTTATTCAGATTCCTCACATAGTTGCTGGTCTGATGACTCAACTTGATAATCTTTTCCTCGTTGAACTGAAAGTTGACTAGAATACTGCATATCATCATACTTAGAGATTAGATGGGTTTCTTGAAACTGCAGCGCTCTTTGGTTTTATCAGTAGTTTGAAAATTTAAAACTAAATATGGGAGACAATAAGAAGAAATAAGTTATTTCAATTCGTAGATGGCGAGGAGCTGCGTAAAGCTCATAAAATAAGCCTAAATCAGTCAGAAAGTGCAGAGGGACATTTTGATACTTGCAGTGATTAGTAAGCACCTTCTGAAATGAGATGAGACAGATTTTTCTTTATGCTCCATGAAATAAGGGCACTTTTAAAATCTTGATGGGTGGCTGTACTTAAAATGAGACATTCCACCTGAAGGACTCCATTGAAAGGTCGACCTGCCTTTCAGCTGCAGCTTGGGTTGTAAGGAGATCGCTATTCGGTTGGAAAGGTCGGAGTAATGGTTAACAATTTTAGATTCTCTTGATTATTAGCGGATACACTTATGGAGAATAATTTTCAACCAGGAGCAAGAAGCAGTGCACTAGTGTTATTTATATTACCCTTACTTATAGTAAACACACATGTTTGTGCGTCTTTTCAGCATTTCTGTATTTTGATTAAGGGAGCAAAAAGGCATGAAGGTAAAATTAAAAAAAATATTACTGCAAAGCAGAATCAGAGAAATGTCTTTGCTAATGAGATGAAACAAACGATGTGCTGGCACATTGTGCACACAGGAAGAGAACGGCCCTATTTACACCCACACCCTCAGCTTCAGGACATAATCTTGCTATCAAAATCTCAAATAGCTGCAGCCTTTTTTTCAGCCACAGAATTCCTTCCCTTTCTTTGGTTTCACTTTCTTTTCCAACCTTTTCGTCCTATCCAACAGGGACTGGTGAGAGCGGGAAGAGCACTTTCATCAAGCAGATGAGGATCATCCATGGGAAAGGCTACAGCGAATCCGACAGAAAAGGCTTCAAACGACTGGTGAACCAAAACATTGTCACCGCCATCCAGGCGCTAATTGAAGCCATGAGGACTCTGAAGATTGACTACGTCGATGAAGGGAACATAGTACGGTTCTTCACAGTCGCAGTAAAGAGACACAAAACCTCAACAATTTGTGATGCTGCATCAGACTGCAGGACAACTAGGTTTCTAGAGCTGCATGTAATTGTAGAATAGAATAGACTAGTATTTCAGAATATAAATATTTCCTTGTGGATCAGAACATTGCTTTTGAATGAAAGCTAAGAGGTCTGGATAATCCATCAATCTGCCACGACTCCCTCAGATTAAAAAGGAACTCACTGTAGATCTCTTCAAGAAAGTTCACTAGAGCAACGCTCACACCTGGCATGTAACGCGTGTCCAAGCACCCTAATTTGGGTTCTTGGACACGCATTTAGTCCACGGTGTTCACACTGGACAAGCAGGGAAGAACTTCTTTTCTAATGTTTACTAGTATATAGAGCCCCAACAGTTGTGAAAACTAGTATAGCTACACATGAACTAGAGAGTTTTGAACGCAGAAGTCCAAAACGTGCATTTACTTAGACTCGTCATTAGAAGTGGCGGCCGTTGCTGAGGGCGGTGTGAATGTAGCTTCAGAGATGAGTCAAAAATGAAAATGAAAAACTTCAGAAAGGAGCATAAAAGTGCACAATCATTGGCTCTATGCATCTCCAGCTCTGAAGACCTATCCTGCAGTGAGTGGCTTCTGAAACAACACTCATCCTCTTCCTCATCTGACGCCTCTCACTTTTTCATTTGATACTTATTTCTAAGCCACTTTTTAAAATCGCTGACAACAGGAAAACTGTTCTCTGCCAGGGAAAGCAGGTCAGTCTGGGTCAGGTGGAGTAGTTTGTGTTTTGGAAAGAGTTTAGACTGTTTTAGCTTCCTTTTTTTTCTAAAAAAAAAAAAAAAGTCAAATCAAAAATGAGATTGAAATGTCTTGATTATGGATTATTTAAGTCTAAATATATCAAAAAAAGGGAAATCTTTCCTAAGCCTGCCTTAAGATTCTTGCTTTAAACGTGCGGAGCATCACCTTCAGTCAGAGCGTTCCTCATAAAACCTTTTGAGGAAGCACCAGCGAGTACCTGAGGCAGAATGTGCTACATGAGGAAGTAGTTACAGGGAAATGTTCAGAAAACATACCTGTCATTGATAACCCTGTGATCCAAAATTCTCCTTCAACTAATCTCAAAGTCATCAAAAGGTTTTGAGGGTTTCAGTTTTACTTTTTTGGAAAACTGCATGTTGAAAAGTGGAAGCAAAAAATACACAACAGAAAACAACTAGAACAGACTTTTGTCTGTTTGATCTGTCGATGTGGTTAAAGCCGTAACAGGACGCTCCAATTTTAAAAGAAAAGGTTATTCTGGCCGAAATCCTCAGAAATGTTGCACCCACGCTCCACTAAATGCCCTCATATGGGGCTGACACGGGCTCATATGGAGGAGAAGGATGATAGGGGTGAGAGTGTAGTGAAAATGAGTGAAAATGAAAGGGTGCTCAGTGTGCATAATAAAACAAAAATGAAATATTTTGGTCACTACTTTTTCCCCATAACATCTCTTCATTACTACTCAGTTTTTTTTTTTTGCAAAAATAAAACATAAACTTAAGATTTTAACTTTGTTTTAATTGAGTCCCTTGTGCTTTTTTTGTCAGAGCAATTCAAAGAGACTAAGCCAACTGGATATAACCCAGATAACAGAAGATTGGGAGTCTTGGCAAGTGATCGCCATTAAGAAAGTGTGGAACGACCAAGGCGTTCAAATGTGCTACGAACGACGGAGAGAGTACCAGCTATCAGACTCTGCCAAATAGTAAGCTTCTTATGATTCATTTCAGACGTTTCTCATATGAACCTTAGACTTTAATGACGCAGATGAAATGTAGATGTGCCTCTTCAAAGAGATAATATTCACTTTTTAAATTCAGACTAAATGTGTGTGAGGATATTTAAGGGCAGCGGTTCTTGTGAACTTTTCAGTTACCTGAGCGACTTGGACAGAATCTCCAGCGTGGTGTACATCCCCACTCTGCAAGACATCTTGAGGGTCAGGGTGGCCACCACAGGGATCATAGAGTACCCCTTTGACTTGTCAAAGGTCATCTTCAGGTATAGAGCTTCTTTCTTTTACCTGGGCTGCAAAATGTCAACAAATTTCACAATAAAACAACTTTTAATTAGGAACTTTATCTCAGTCATCAAATTGGTGAGTTGATGCAGAAAGTCTGATCATGGTAATTGTGAAGGGATCTCATTAGGATGTATTTCTAACAAGGGTGTGGTCATTTGATTGGCAGGCGACTTTCAAATCACCGGCTCCATAATTGTCTCACTGGGTGTTTCCTGAAAGCTGTCAGGCTCGTTTGTCGCATCTTTCTTCCTGTTTTTAGAGTGAGGATTTAATGACGTTTCAGTTTGCCAAGATAACAACAATGTTGAAAAACCAGATTTAAATTTGCTCTGTAAAAACCAGGTCACATGACCATAAAGTGTCCATCCACACACATACACACACATTTATATATATATATATATATATATATATATATATATAAAGAAAACCTCCATAAATATAGTGACTCAGTCATAAGAACGATTGCAGAATTTTAAGATAAAAGGCTGCAGGGGTTCAAAACTAAATGCTGCTTAAACAGGAAATAAAACAATGGCTTTACCTGTTAAATTCCTAGTAATGAGCATCAGGTGGGCCAGAAAAAATCCAACAGGGTCTGTCGCATGTCAGACGCTGCAGGTCTGCTTGGCAAAGGTCCATCCATCCAAAGGGGGCTGGACCTAAACTAGAAACAGAACTTCAAACCAAACTCAGGTGCCAGTGAGGCCCGACTCGCTGCTGATTACCTGGATCAGGTGACTCCAGGTTCTGAGTGAATGAACGGACCTGGGTGGAAGTAGCTTGATACCAGGCAGGGTGCTAGATATTTCTCAAGCAGACAAACAAAAGCGTGGTTGTGTTTGAATTTCTTCACTACTTAGTGCACTTTATAGGGCGTTCATCATTTTGTCGGTGTGTCTGAATCTACGGCTGAACCTGAATTACTGCCCTATCCCTACGGCTTCTCCCAATCTCTACATTTATCCCTCCAAGTAGAGAGATATGGAAAAACAGTGTCTTCAAATTTGGACGTTACTGCTGCCTGATAAAGTCAACAGTCACCGGTCGCCTATGCTAGTGTGTAGCTGCCAGCACTCAGAAAATGCATAACGTCGGTTTTATAACTTTAAAGTCACAGAATAACTAAAACGCTTAAGTGTCACGCTGATTAATAAAATACTTACATTCAAGTGTAAACTTTTGTGCGTCGGAGCACACTCGTGTGTTTCTCCTCTGCCCAAATCGTGACACGGATCACCCTCTCAGTGGAGGGATAGCCGGTTCTAAGTCCCTACGGCTGCTCCTTCAAAAACATTTTGGACACTACTACAGGCTAAATACCCCTACAGTTGGAGCAATAGGAGGGGTAGAGAAGCAATTCGTATTTAGCCTACAATTAAAAGACCCTGGAAATTTCCCAGAAATCTCTGCAAAAGACCAGTGTGCATTGATGCTCACTGGATTAACGAATATAGACCACAATGCAATGTGTTTGAACAATTTGTCATTAAAAAAGAATGTGTTTAAATTATGTTTTATAATTCTATTTAGTGTATTATGTATTTATAATTGATATTCATATTTAATCATCCAAGTTTTTATCATCAGAGCATAGTGGATTCATAGTCTTTGTAACATTTTTATTTTTCTTTTTATTGTTTTTATCTTATTGTAATTGTTTGCTCTTGTAAGCGTCTTTGAATATCTTTAAAAGCGCTATATAAATAACATTTATTATTATTATTTTATATTTATCATGTTTTTATTTAGGCAAATAGTAGTTAGCAAGCGTCTTAGTTGCGTTCAAATTCAGAGCACTGGATTGTCCTGCACTATTTTTAGTCTTATTGGGGTTAGAGAGAGAATTCAGACGTCTAACCCGTGTCTTCTTGTCTGCAGGATGGTGGATGTGGGTGGCCAGCGCTCTGAGAGGAAAAAATGGATCCACTGCTTTGAGGACGTCACCTCTGTGGTGTTCTTGGCGGCGCTCAGCGAATATGACCAAGTCCTGTTCGAGAGCAAAGACGACGTATGTTGTGGCTCTCGTTTCTTATCAGAAGCCCTGTGTCTGTCAGCCTGTTGCTAAAAACTCTCTACTTTCTCAGAATCGACTGAGGGAGAGTCTGGCTCTGTTTGAGACCATCATGTCCTATAAGTGGTTTCAGGAATCCTCCACCATTCTCTTTCTGAACAAGACAGACCTGCTAGAAGAGAAAATCACAAAGTCTCACGTGGCTGATTATTTCAAAGAATTTCAAGGTAAATATATTTTCGAGAAGTCCTTAAAATAAATTGTTTTGTATATCAAAAAAACTTCAAAAATTCAACCTCTACATTGTAAAATAAGAAAAAAAAGACTTGAAGAATGACTTTTACAGACTAAAGAAGATTTAAAGAGCCTATACCATGTCTTTCATATATATATCCATGTATGATCATATATTATTTTGTGACGTCAGTCTAGAGCCAGCCCGAGCAGCGTGTCTTTGTTTCTCCCACAAAAACAAACATCCACATTTTTGTAAACATGGATGTGCTTATTGTATATCTGCCTTTATTAGCCCGGAGGTTCATTCCCAAAATGTCGACCCGATGTTTATTTGAGAACGGCATTTATTTAATAAAATAAACATAAATATAACACACTTAAAAGCTCAAAAAGTTGTTTTTTTTCATGTTATAGGCCTTTTAAAATGTGTAGAAGGATGAATGGAATTCATATTGGGGAAAAAAAATAAAATAAAATAAAAGCAGACGTTTAAAAATCTAATCTGTTTCCTGTTTAAACCAAGTATTTTGTGCTCCTTCAAAAGCTGTCAAGTGAAACCTTGTTAGGCAGTGATAGGCATACAGTAAGTCCTGTTTCAACAACTGTGGAATGTTTGAACCACAGTGTTGACTAGCATTTAGACAGATCAGATAATTCCAGAAATATGAAGCGCCGCTCAACTTCCTGGAGAAACTTGTAAATGAAATGATTTACAGCAGGTATTTTGGCTTTTTAAATAGAATGACGTTAATTATTTCTAACATTTTCTAAAGACTCGATATAAGAAATAAATCTTTAGGAATTGCAAACATAAGTGGTTAAAAATGTACCAATAATTCTTTTCAGAATAATGTTTTTTTGGATTAAAAAAGTTCTAATTAAAACGTTTCTTTTCATTTTTTGTTTTTGATTAGTTCCTCCACGAGACTTTAAAGATTCACTCCGAGGCAAATTGTGTGTTTAACATGATCTTTTTGATGATAGAGGACATATGTAAAGAAAAATAGGTTTCAAATTTCTGAGCATTTTTTTTTATTTAAATCATTGTGAATCACGTAAAAATGCTGTTTAAAAAAAGATCATATTTGGGATATAGAAAATGCACTGAGCAGGCCACAAGCTTCCTGCTCTGCTCTATTCTGATGCATATAGATCCATGTATGTCTTTGTTTTTCTCGTCTGAGCTGGCATCAAAAATTGATCAAAAATACAGCTAGATAGCTCCAATATTGCTCGCCATTTTTGCTGCACTGCTAATGTTAGGCTGAGGGTGTGTTGGCAGAAGAGCTTGTAAACCAAGAGCTCTCTGCAATGGAATTTCTAATGAACTACTATCGCTCTGCAGAAACGATGTTACAGAAAACAACACTTTTTAGATTTTAGCTAAAAACGTCATAATCAATCTTTTAGAATAGATCAAAAGATGATCAGAGCTGAACTTTAATATTCTCCACAACATTCTGGACTAAAGCTGAGTCTGGTTGCTTTCTTCCTCTGCTGCAGGACCTCAAGGCGACGCAGAAGCAGCCAAAAAGTTCATCCTGAAAATGTACGTCGATCGGCACACCGGGCGCCACAAGCCCCTCTACACACACTACACCTGTGCCACAGACACCGAAAACATCCGGATTGTCTTCAAAGCCGTGAAGGACACACTCCTCCGAGATAACCTTGAGAGGTTCAACCTTGAGTGACGGAATGAAAATAAAGCTCCTGCTGTCTGTGACCCTCAGCCCTGAAAGGTCACATGTGAAACTTTGAAGGATGTTTTAACTGTTAAGTGCTGTAAGTTATTCAGAAAGGCCGAGTATAAATGGCTTTAAAATCCTTTTTTTAACACGAGAAGAATGAACAACCTACTAGTCCTGGAAAATTCTGGAATTCTTTAGAGTATTTAAATGTGCAGATCTTATAAGACTGGTTTCACTGTAACCAGTCTAAAAGAATGCTGCAAATCCAGTTCTGCTAGTGAAGAAAACCTTGCAGACAACAATCAAGCCTCATTCTACAGTTTCTTCCTTTACATGTTATTTGGAATTACCAGTTTGTTTATGGGACTAACTTTCTGTCACTCTTTAAAAAAAATACAGTTGTAAATACCCATGTGTTTGTGTACTTTCATTTTTGACTGCGCATGATCGCGGCACTGATTAACAGAAGGCTGTGGAGGCGCCTGTGGCATGCTGGGACAAAGACCTTTGCCCCAAACGGTGTTTAACGTTGAGGTGGACCTCGGTCTTCCTCTCTTGAAACAGTTGGATTTGTTCGATTGAAAGAGAGCCCTTCAGCGCGGTTAGATTTCTGGACGAAAGAGGAAAGGTCAACCAGGTACACAAACCATTTCCTTCTGCTTTGTGGTTGAAGTTTGTTCAAAGGTTGGAAAAATTGCACACAGATGAGAGATGACGCAACAGAAGACAAAGCCTCAGATGCTTGCTCTAAATCCCGTCTGTCTTTTTTTAGCAAGCTTTTTTATCTGCACATGAAGCTGGTGTGGTTTTTGTTTGCGAGTTGTTGCTCCACGCCCCCCGAAGGCAAACGAGGCGTTACAGCGGCAGTGCCACCCTCTCATTTTAAGCACAAACACCACATTTAAGGAAAAACCCCTCCAGTTAAAGGCAATAGCATCCCCCTCGTCCCTCCTCCCCCTGCCATAGAAAGCTGCTGCGCTCAGAGCAGGTGACTGCCCTTATTTGGTATCAACCCAGGTCATGTGACCACAAAATGGTGGAAGCTGTGAGCTGTTTGTAAGCTGAGCATCTCCATCGAGCAGCTGGAAGCAGGAAACAGGCAGAACCATCCATGCTCTGAGACCCGGGAGGACAGAACTTCCTGAGCCCCCGACCGTGGTGAGTAGTCGGCTTTTAATCGGCAGTGGGAAAATGCAGAGAAAGAAGCGTTTGCTCTGGTTTTCCCACCTCCCTCACAGCCAGCAGACAGGAAGCAGGAGGGAGGGAGGGGCTGCTGTCATCAGCACTGAGCCCTCTGATGTGGAAGCAAATCTGAAACAGCTCAGCATCTTCCACCAAGGAACCACACTCCTCTTCTTTTTTTGCAATAATTATTTGGGGACATGAATCCATGATTCTGCAGAAAGTCGCATGCGTGTGCACACAGCTCTGTCGACTCGGATCACGCGTGATGTGCAGCAATCAAACCCCCAGCATTTGTTCCGCTTTAGCAGCTGGCTCCAATATTTCCACCATTCCACACAAAAGGCAGCAAACGAGGAACAAGGATGTGTCTTTTCATGCGAGGGAGCGCACACGTCACATGACTCACTGGCAACATTTGCATGCCTCGTCCAATCCGTGGATTTGAATACGCTCTGAGAGAGAAAGGAATCATGACCCAGAAGACCCTTACTCCTTCAGTTTGAACACAGCAATAAGATGACCTTTTCCCTTTTCACCTCAACCTTCTGGTTTGTTTTTACTCTTCCATTGAAATCTGTTCTAGAAATCCATTTCCTAATACTCCTAATATTTATGCAAAGTGTGGCTGTCCTTTAATATGAAACAAATATGGACAACAAACTCATAAAATGTCACCATTATCACCCCTGTTATTACAAGTGTGGACTCAGAATTTCAAAAATGTTCTTAATGATGCAAAAGAGAAGCAAACAAAGAGAAGCTAATCATTCGGAAATGCACACAAAGTGGTAAATCATCAGAGAAAATGATATGGTGTCATAAAAAGAACGATTATTATCTTTCTCATTTCAACAAGTTGATGCTCAAATGCATTATATTGTTCATTAATCTTTACACACTCTTCTGCACTACGGATACGTGTGTTTCCAAACAAAGGTAAACAAAAATGTATGCATTTAAAATAAACTAATTGAGGCAAAATTGTTTTAAAGAAGTCGTTTGATACATCTGCTGGGTGTGAAAATAAAAGTACTTTCATTATAGTCCACAATCTAAAAAAAAAGTATTCCACTGAGGCCAGGGGGCTGCTAAAGTTTCTGTGGGTGCTGGGCAAATTTTCCCAGAAAGCCCCCCACCTGCAGGGAATGCTCATTCTTTTTATTGAATGAATAATGAGTTTAATGAATATTTTGTTAATATGGGACTGGAGAATAAAATATTCCTCAAAAAGAAAATAACAGATTGATACACTGATAAAAACAAATTCAAATACAATCTTCCTCTCTGCAAATGCAAAAACAAAATGTCTACAGACTGCAATGACATTGACATGGTTCTGGCAAAGAAAAAAATAAAAATCATCGACAGTATCTTTACACCATTAATATAAATCTCTATTCAAAACGGAATATTCACAAACAGAATGAAAATTGCCAAAGTGCTCCCTATGTACAAACATATACACAGCTACCCAAATTATAGACCAATTTCTTCTTCTACAATTTTAGAAAAAAACTCTTTAATGAAAGATTGGAGAATTCTGTGAAAAATATAAGATTATAAATGAAAACGAATATGGATTTAGAGCCAACGTAATTGCATTATTACTAGCTGTGGAAGAAGTAACAGCAGCCTTAGATCAAAAGAAATGTGCAGTTGGGATATTTGTTGATTTGATGAAAGCCTTTGATACAATTGATTACAATATATTGCTAACAAAACTGGAAAGAAAAGTAATCTGATGCGTGGCTTTGAACTGGATCAAGAGCCAGCTATCCGGTCAACAACAGTTCGTCAAAATAGAGGAGACTGAATCAAGATGTTTGTGGGGTACCACAAGGGTCAGTATTGGGTATTCAATATCTATATAAATTACATATCTAACAAATTGAAAATACTGACATTCATTCTTTTTGCAGATGATACAAATATATTCTGTATTATGAAAAAAATAGTGACTGAATTGACCATTTCATGGGAGTAGGCAGTTTTCTATGAGTGACATCACACTCGGTCCAGTTCTCATGTACAGACATTGGCATTTACCTAAGTTACTCTTTGTGACAAGGATTATTTTTTCCTGAAAAGACCAAAACCAACTAAACATGTACTCACAACTACAGGGGCTGGAAGATTGTACTGAAACATCTTTTATCTCACTCTGACAGAAATGCGTGTGCGATTAACTGGCGTCAGGTTTGTCCTGTCATACTCTAGAATCAAAAAGTCATTACATAGAAAGAATAGTGGGTGACAGGTCATGTCATAAAGTATTATTACGGAGTACCTATCCTGTCATAGGTCCTCCAGGGGATGGACCTGGATTCAGAGACCATAATGAACTCAGAGGACGGGGACAGCCGACCAGGTGAGCATGAAAAGACATTAACAAAATGTGCTTAAACACTTCTAACTCGTTTGCTCTTTTTTGTTTTTAGTGCCTCCTTCATCTTTATCCCTTCAAGGAGCGTCCAGTCAGAGGAAGAAGCTCTCTGCTCCTCGAATCAGCTTGTCTCTGGACCAAAGCGAAGACGACTTGGGGGAAACGCCAGACGATCTCGACATCAATGTAGATGACCTCGACACTCCAGATGAGGGAGACTACCTCGACTACACAGACCACGAGCTGGACTGGGAAGGTAGGAAAGAGAACCCACTTTTGGAAACAAATGCAGAGAGGAATCTTCTAAACTGTTGGATGTCTTGAAACACCAGAGCCCAGCGCGGTGAACAGAAGCGGGAAGGATAAGTCCTACAACACAATCCCAACATACAGCGCAGAGGAAGAGCGCCAGGACGCCAGGCTATGGAGGAGCGTCGTCATTGGAGAGCAGGAACATCGCATCAATATGAAGATCATTGAGCCGTACATGAGAGTGATCTCCCACGGAGGTGACTGTTAAAGACCTTAAATTCATCTAACAGTCTAGTAGTCGTTTACATCTGTTTTGCTCTGAACAAATGCAGTGTTTTTAGGGAGTTTTAGTTTCAGTTTGATAGATACAACAAAACAAGCAGGCAGTTTGGTAAACAGGGGAAACATACCTGTAAACTAATTTGGCATAAGCCAAAAATATATATTTATTCTCCATTAAAGTATATAAAATCCAAAGAGTAAATTTGATATTTAAGAAATAATAAGGCTTGGGAACCTTTAGTTTTTGTGTTTGCTTGACTGAATGAATGGATTTGAACATTTGTCAGTGGGGTTACAAGCTGTTTGTTGAAGCACAATTATGAACAAACTGCTAAAAAACTGATGTGAAAGTGGGTTTGAGCCTGGACTGAGCATCATACTGTTGACTTCTGGATTAAAGCTCATTAAAAAATTAAAAAAGTTCACCAAGTCACCACTAGGGATTTAAGAAAGTCATCAAGCTGTAGTTTTTTTACTTCTCCGAAACGTGTTCACAATATTTGACTCATCCCTCAGTGGAGTGATGAGCTGCAGTCCTAACCATCCGTAGAAACCATTAAGTAGCTTAACGCCCCTCCATCCAACCCATCAACTGTATACGAGAACCGGATTGAGTGAGTGTTATGTCACCTACAGAAAATGGCTTACTTCAGGCTCCAAACAAATAAGGTAAATTCAGTTGTCCTTTCTTCTCGATATGGACGCTACCATGTTGGAACCATATTTGTCAGTAAGCAGTGATTGGTTTAAATCTGTCTGAGAGGCATCTGATTTATCAAGCTTTTAAATTTAATATTTTGCACTACAGAAAAAATAGAACATAAAAATAACTTTTGAATACTATTTTTTTTTCTGAGAAATAGAATGAATAATAGCAGTTTATCAATAAAAGTCTATGGGATTTTGTCTTCTTGGAACCAGAAGGTACTTCCTGTTTGGAACACAACAGGGGAGGGGTCACTCAGTCCAGTTCTCATATACAGTCAATGGTCCAACCTCTAAATAACAAAGGTCAAGCAGCAAGGCACTAGGTCACATTTTGTAAAGTCTTTGGTATGACCCAATCATGGATTTGGTTTGGTTTAGTATGTATGTTCTTTTGTTATTTAATTAAAACATTTTGTTTAGTGCTGCAAAGTGGTTAGCAGTATCACCTTAAAGCAAGAAGGTCCTGGTTCGAATCACGGCTGGGACCTTTCTGTATGGAATCTCTTCGTTCTCTCTGCGCTTGTGTGGGTTTTCTCTGGGCACTCCCACAGTCCAAAAACATGCTCCATAGGTTATTTGAGGATAATAAATTGCCTCTTTGGGTGTGAATGTGTGTTTGTGTGGCCCTGAGACAAACTGGCAGCTGGTCAACTGTGTGTAAACCCCCCCTTCTACCAACAGCTGGGATAGGCTCTAGCAACCCCGTGACCCCAAAAAGGGATTTAATGGGTTTGGAAAATGAATGAATGGACGGACGTTGTGTTTAAATAATGGGCGTGGCCTTTTAAAATAATAATCAACTCCTGCAATGTTCTTATTCAACATGTTGCAACAAAGTTTTGCTTGATCTGCATGGAGCTAAAAGATTGGCTTTAAATTGGTGAGTGAGAAGACATACCATTTCCCCACTGATACTGTGGATTCAGATGTAAAGTCATATGCAATACCTTCACGTGTAGGCTTTACACAAAACACTGAACATACATCATTGTGGATGAAAACCTCTCATCCTCTACCAGTCTTGTTTCTGCAGACTCAAAAGAAATCAGCGTATTTTTCCCCCACGTGTCCACTGGAAAGTCAACATCAGCAGCTCTGTCATCCCCAGAAAAGAGCCTCTGTCTAAGTGACAACAAATCTGATGATGAATGGGCTGGCGAATAAAAGGAAATTACACTTATTTGAAACATATTGAGAGGAAACGGCGCAGAGACAGACACACAAAGGAAACGCAGAATGGCAGATGAATCAAACACAAAAGAGGGAAAAACGACCGCAATCAAGTTTTCACAAAAAAATCATCACGATCCAGTTGACTCCTCAAAGTTTCATTTTCTTCTTTTTTTTCCCTTTTCATTTTATTAAGGCTACTATGGCAACGGAGTGAACGCCATTATAGTGTTTGCCGCCTGTTTCCTGCCCGACAGTGACCGAGAAGACTACCATGAAATAATGGAAAACCTCTTCCTGTGAGTATCACAGACATGAACAAGTGCTTCACTGACAATCTGAAAGTTGTCCAGCCTTACTAAAAGTTTCACTCATTTTCCCCTTTGGGTTGATTAAAAATGTCACCCAAGTTATAACAACACTACATAAAAAAGAAATGTATTACAATTCCTCTAAAATAGTGTGTAACAACAATGTGGTACATACACTGTATTTATACTGTACAAACTATCAAAATGACACTTTAACACTGAATGTGTTATAACATGGAAATTACATTGTGGTAGAGACCATTGTATTACATGACTGTTGGCCTGGAAGTAATCCTACACCGACTTCCCATCATCCTCTCTCTTACACTTGTCCCAGTAGCTTACAGCCCCTCACAACCCCCAGCTTGCATTACTAGTGCAACAAAAACTGTGATTATTATTTATACATTTATATAACTGATAGAACAAAAGTAATTGTAAACTTAATTATGAGATCTTAGTAAAAAAAATCTTCATTTTTTTATCACTAGTAAATGTATTTGCTAAAGTTCTTAAATCTGTTTCTTTAATTATACTTAAATGTATGTAAAGTATGTTCTCTAAGGTACATTTAATGAATTATATTAGCAGTATGCCTTTCACTTAAGGTACTTTATGACAATTTAAAGCTGGTGTGACGTTATGAATGTCTTTTTAATACTATTATACCACATAATTTTCACAAAATGCATCAGTGTGGGACTTAACAGATTGTTTGTTGATTTTACTTGCTGTACATTAAAATGTACAAATATAAAATATTGGCACAGAAGACTTATTGCTCCTGAGTAAGTAAAATGTGTCAGGAGGCTTTTTGGAAACTTTCTGAACAATACACGGCAATATGATCATACATCAGACAATCCATCTGAAATATGATTGGCTGCACAGAAGGACAAGTTGACATCAAATTTAGGAAAAACATCTGTTAACTGACCAATAGAATAGAGTATTTCAAAAGCCCAAGCAATATTTATTAGCAATTTGTTAATTTCAATAAAAAATAAATTAGCGATGGAACTTAAGCAACATCTGTCTGTGCACATCTGTCTAAAATAGAACGACAGGAATAAATCTTGCTTTATGATGCATGTTGTTCTGCTGAAGAGTTTCCTGCCTGGACAGTGTTTGTAGACCTTCAAGCCTGTGCCGTGGCAGATATGGACTAAGCTGGCATGTCTGAAAGTTTTGGATGGACACAAAAGAGATGGACAGTAGAGTCTGCAGGTTCCAATGCCAGATGGCAAAAACAAAACTCCTTGTGAGGAGTTGTTGCTGCAGATTTGAGCAGTTTGTCAGAGAGAGATGATCACAATAGCCTCCAAACAGCAGATCAGCAGTGCTGGGTTGCTCACTGGTGGACGATGTTTGATGGAGGAAAGAGTTCTGAGACTCAGATCAAAGTCAGTGAAGATGAAGAAGCTATTGCGAACTTTTTAAAGTTTTTTTTTTTTTGTGATATAAAAATCAGATCTTTTCCCAATTTAGAAAGGTAACTTTGGAGT
Source organism: Oryzias celebensis (assembly GCA_014656515.1). Lineage (NCBI taxonomy): Eukaryota > Metazoa > Chordata > Actinopteri > Beloniformes > Adrianichthyidae > Oryzias > Oryzias celebensis. Next base: position 8,159,930 of record BNCR01000012.1, read on the forward strand.
AATATCAGTCTGAGAAATGTGAAATTTTGATAGAAACTGCTCCTGATCCAATCATTGCAGCTGACATGAGGAGAAGGATATATGCAGGTCTTTTTAGAGCCAGACCGGTTCACAGTGACCTCACAAACTTCCCAATTAAATTTAAGACAAAAGCTGCTTCTTGATTTCTTTGTTTTAATTATGCGATGAAAAAAACAAACATTTATTTTTCCATCTTTATTTGTATGAAGTGGATTGTATTGAATTTATGTTTAGATAATTTCGTAAGTTGGGATAAATCTAACGACTTTAAAGAACATATTTTTACTCTGGAGTCACAGAGAAGGGCAGAAAAGAGGAAAGAAACTATTTGACATTGGAGATGAATGCATTTTCAAGCTAATTCATATCTGCACTTTTAAGTTTAATCCAATAGGAATATGACCGTCACGTCTCAGTAAAAATTCCAATAACCTGTAAAGAAAAAAAAAGCTTTCTCCAGTCATTTTTAGGTAAGAGTGATACATGCCTCTAATGGAGACAAAAGTGGTTCAGTTTTAAAGACCAAGACCAAGAATCTACGAATATACAGGGATCCAAACTAAGAAAATAAAAATCAAAGCCACAAGCAGCACTGTATTGCTACCCGCCCCCACCCTCCTCCCCATTATCCCGTTTTTAGCCACTCTCACCGGCTCTGTCTCTGGTACCCAGTCAATGAAAATTCATGAGGAAAAAAACTTTTTACTAAACGAGGGCTTTTCTGTCGGTTTTAGATCCATAACAACCACTTCATTTGAGGAGCACGTCTACGTAAGAAGAATTGGTGAAAGTAGACTTTAGGATTTCACTGGCAACAAAGGCTTTTGGTTGACCACGCCCACGTTCCCAATATGTTCATATGGTATCACATTGTTTTGTTGCTTAAGCGAAAGATTCACGTATTATATTTTTACAATATTCCAGTAGAAAGTGTGCGAGCAACAGGGGAACACCACTTTTGCCGGCTCGACAATCAAATCTACAACTTTAAATTTCAGCTAGCTTTAGGTGAAATCCCTAGTAGGAGTGTTTTAAATCTGTAGTAGGTCCTAACGGTGATTTCTTTTTTGGGAGGAAAAATTCAAGATGGCCGGGTCTTCCTGAGGTCAAAGGTCAACTAAACTTTGGATGTGGTTGTAGAATTACCTAAACTGGTGGAATGTGTGTGAAAATGTGTAAAGATTGCTCCAATCTTTTTTCTTTCCCTCATATTACGGGAAAATGTGTAAATTTCAAACTTTGCCACAAAATGGCAGTCAAGCTGTCACAAAAGTTCTTTTGGATATCCCTGACACAAAATGTTTTTGTTTCATTAGTGGATTTAGAAATATGTTTTACAGCCAATATGACATTTTGACCCCCTTCATTTTTTATTATGGTTATTACCGACGTGATGTCATCATGGGGGTTTCCAAAAGTCACTTTTATTTGGTACTAAATGTGTAAGTTGGGGGGGTGACATTTTTGCTCAAATGTGCAATAAACATGAAAAATAAATTAAACTCTTTAGGAAACTGCAAAAGTTAGCATCAGTGTTGGCTAAATGCTAACATTAGCCGTTGCCTAAAAAGACAAGCTAGCCAAAACAACAGGAAGTTAAACTTTTAATCATTTTTACTTATCATTTATGAACTCTAATGTGTGATTATGTGTTAAAAACACATAATCTGAACTATGAAAAGTCCTTATTTAGAAAAGTTAAAGACTACAGACATGAATGGACTTAAGCATATGTGAACTGATGAGAACCTGTTTTTGCTTCAGCTATGTGATCAGCACGCTGGAGCTGATGGTGGCAGAGGACTACATGATTGTGTACCTGAATGGAGCCACACCCCACAGAAGGATGCCTGGCCTTGGCTGGCTGAAGAAGTGCTATCAGATGATTGACAGAAGGCCTGTATTCCTTTTATAAACCATGCGTCGGCCCTCATTTTGGGATGAATAATGGCGCTGCATTTGTCTTATCTGAGATGGAAGTAAAGATGAACTAATATGTTGTGTTTTGTGTTCAGGCTCAGGAAGAACTTGAAATCCTTTATTATTCTGCATCCATCATGGTTTATCAGGACTGTGTTAGCCATTACCAAGCCATTCATCAGGTATGAATATCTGACAGTTCAGCAGTACAGCACGTTGTTCACACTGTCATACACTTGCTGAGATTTGTGCAGAAATCATATTTTCCAAAAGAATGGTAATATATGAAGAAAAAAAAAAGTTTTTTAAAGCAAAAACGTCAACCTTTTTAGAACTTTTTTTCAGGAAATCTACATACAACTCTGGTCTGAATGCCAATTTAGTCGCTCAAATTAGCAGTAAAAAGTTTGCACATTTTTTTAGCATAATTGAAAGAAAATTCAACAGGAATTAGTGAACAGGTTTCTTACTGTTTGTTATGTACGTTTTTTTATTCATAGTTCAAATACGCAATTCTCAATTGACGATTCCATTTGATCATGCAATTTGGTAAAAGGCAATTCAGGCTTTTAATTTGAAAATACATTTTGCAATTTAGAATTCAGTACTAAAATTTACAGTTCAATATGACAATTTTAAAAATAAAATATCGAATAAAACTGCATTTTAATTGTCAGGGGTTTCTGATGTCATAATTCAAATGACAATGCATTTTGCAATTTGACCTTCCATTGTGAAAAAACATTTTGGAGTTTACTATACAATATTTAAAAATGACATTTCAATACAGAGTTTGTTTTAAGTTCATTTTAAAGTAACTTTAAATCTACTGGATTGTAAAATGCCATACTAAACGTCAGCTGGCTGCCCAGATAATTTCCTAACTGGCTGCTATTTAAGTTTGTCCAGTATAAATGTAACACTATTGAATATCTACTTCAGTGAGAATCAGAACCTATAAACACTAAAAGCCTTAAATACAGAGCTAAAAGTCATCAAGATGCAGATTAGCTAGAAACTAGCTATTCGCAAATAGCTGCAAGCCAACAAAATACTAGCTAAAGGTTCTTAACACCAGCAAAAAATAAAAGTTAGAGTTTACTAGAATTCATATCTAAAGGAATGAGCAGTAAAAACAGGAATATTGAAGGACAAGGATGTAAAAATCAAATTCTGCATATCCTTAATAAGCACATATTTGTTGCAGCACTTTCACAATCAAGTGCTCCCCACTTTCTTTGTTGTAGTGCCAAGTTCAGCAGTAAGATTAAATATGTGAACAGTTTGGATGAACTGCAGCAGCTCATCCCCATGGATTGTGTCCAGATCCCTGAATGCATCATTAAGTAAGTCCCTCCAAGTCCCTGAACTCACCACTGCCGGGCAGCACAGCTTCCAGGCCCGCCGTAATGACTTTATCCTCATCTTTCTATTTGAACTCTCACCTTTCTAGAGTCGACAAGGAGCTGAAGGAGGCAGCGGAGAACTCCAAGTAAGCATCGACTCCCTCGACTCTCATTACCTCCTCAGTGGAGGCGGTAGCACCTGAGTGTTGGTTTATTACAGGATTCTCATTTTCAGCTGAGAGAGAAGGAAAAAAAAAAGTCAAAATCTGCTAAATGCCTTGCTTTCATCTCATTTATCAATACAGTAAAATAAATGATCCGCAGCGCACGGCGATCCATTACACCGATAATAAACACTTGGAACAAAAATCTTTAGACTTCAAACACTAATCACCGGCTGGCTAATTGTGCTCTGAATTATAAGTTGCATGAAACCGTAAATCCCCCCTAACGACCTCTCCATTTGTCTCTTTCCGCTCCAGGATGAACAGCTTTCTGCAGGGGACCGAGCCGGCAACAGCCAGCCGGACAGAATGAGTTGTCAAAGACGTTAGAGTCCACGCCGGAGACAAACGGGTGCTTGTCCGCTGCCCACCACCTCCGCATAAAACACCCAATCCTAAAAGCTTGTGCTTTGTTCCAACATCCTCTTCAACAGACGAGATGAAGCTGGAGCCAGCTGCTCATAAAAAAAAAAACAAACACCCCCGGATGGATGGGACACCTTCGCACTTCTCAACTGTAATGAATGGTCAAAACTAAAGTTTGGAGTTGTATGCGAGCACATCTCACAGTCGCAGCACACCTGCTGAGGATTATATAGTCAGGCGAGATGCCGACAGCATCCGCAGAGAAACATCATTGTTCACTTTAGGGTAGAGAATGCAATTACTCACCAAACAGTGCACCGTACAAATCCATTTGTTCATCCTGTGGTGAAGTGCATGAGAAGCAGCCATTTCACCCCTTTACTGTTTAGTTTTATAGTACCAAGAGGCATCTTATGTGTCAGCAGTTTATATAAAGTGTTGACTTAAATCATCTTTCCCTTAAACTACGACATAAATCTACAAAGAGGTTACTTACATTATATATCAAGTGGTGAGTTAAATGCTAGTGCAGTGTGACAGCATTTTATTATTTTATTTTTGGCCTTGACATGTGGGATTGTGGGATTGTTTTTTTTTTTTTTTTCAATCAAAAAAAAAAAAAAAAAAAAAGAGTCAAAACTCTGCTTCAGTTGGATCACCAGGAAGAAGCATCAGATATTGATGGGATCTTAAAGCACAACATCTGTCTGTGTGTGTGTGTGTAACCGTGCATGTGTGTGTCGGTGCATGTCCCCATATCACATCACTGGTGGTCCTCTTAGCCAAGTGTCTTATATGGATGGAGCAGCAAAAATATAGATAAGGATTACTATTTAATTGTTCAATAAAATGACCTAAAGAGGGAGTTTTGTTTTTATTCCTCTTTATTTTTATTTCAACACAAAAACACATTCTTAAATTCAATACATGAGGATATCTGAGAGGAAAAAAAAAAAACTACAGGGATTAACATTTTGCAAACACTAACACAAAAAATATTTGAAAGATATACAGAAAAGAGTAGAAATTAAAAAGCCCAGTTAAAGACATTTAAAAAGAATATTCTAAAGGAGGACATCATTATTTAGTTTATTTTGATTAATTTTTTTTTTTTAAATCAAACTGTAATGTCTACTTTGAATGAAAGATCTGATGAAAAATACATTTTAAACATTTATCTTTTGAAGCAGGTTAAAAAAACATCTGGGACCAAATTAGTTCGTGGCTCGTTACCACTGACTGTATTGAAAACTGGACAGAGTGAGTATGCTGTTTATTCGTAGAAAATGGCTTATTACAGCTACAACAAAATGAAGTCAGATCAAACGCCATTTTTCCTCATAAGACGCCACCATGTTGGAGATGAAGCTCGTCTGTAAGCAGAGATGGTCTGAATCATTATTCCAACACATCTCGCCAATCAAGAGTTAGCTTGTTGAGAGGCCACACCCCTACCACCTGAGGGTGGACTAGGGGAAATCATTTCAAACACCGCGGAGGGCCAACAGGAACCACATGCTTTCGACACACGTGATTGGTCAGTTTACAGCTTGAATAACTGTCAATAAAGTAAAAAACATGAAAATAGAATTAGCAGGAAAATGTTAAGAAAAGGTATCAGAGCAAGAATAGTTATTCTGACAAAATAGAATGACTTAATCTATGGGATTTTGGCTTCTTGGAGCCAGTGGGTATGTCCTGTTTGGAATGCCAGGGGGAAGGGTTCACTTAGTCCAGTTGTCATATACAGTCAATATTTGTGGGGAAAAAAATCTAAATCCTAAATAATGCAAAACGTGAAGCATATCTGCTAAAGTAATTAAAATAAACGTAAAACAAATGCAAAAGAGGGTACAACTGAATCTTTTGAGGTTTTATTCTACTGAGGACACATTCATTATTCTAGTCGATTGTAGCAGCATTAGTCATGAACCTTGTGAATATTTTTGTCAATAACTTTTACAAAACAAAGAAAAACAAAAGTCTCCTTTCAGCCTTTAAACAAACAGCCTGCTCTGCAGCAGATCTGTAGACAGACATCGGTTGTAAATGCGGCTCTTTATAAATAACTCCTCACGTCTCATTTAGCTGAGCTCAGTCAGTGAAGGATAAATAAGTCTGTCCCTCAGGGCAGGCGGAGATAAACAGGACAGAAGAGGGAGGAGATGAGAACCTCTAAGAAAAAAGGATTTTCTGCTTCATCTGAACGTGTAGCTTTCGTCGTCGTACTCCAGCTCGTCTTCATTGTCCTCCCCCAGCTGGCCGTACCGGAACTTCCTGTACACTGTGCCATCCTTCCCCATGTAAACAATGTCCTCGTCATCTTCGTCGTCGTCATCATCATCGTCTTTGCTTCCTGCGCGGCCGATGTCGACCAGCTGGTCTTGGAAGCGGCCTCCAGAGGAGCTGGCCGGTCCGCTGTAGGACGCCGTGGAAGCAGAGCTGTAACCGGCCCCAAACCTCCCAGAGCCCAGCTTCTCGTACCCGCGCGGGGGAGGTCGGACTGTTTGCCCTTTGACCTGGAGTGTCTGATCAGCAAGACCACTCCCACAAGTGCCAGTACTAGCAGGATGCAGGCGATGATGAAGATTGTGAGGTTTCCTCGAGTCTCCTCTTCCTCCTTGTTCCTGAAGGGCAGGTTGGTGCTGAGGACGCACTCTCCTGCAGACGAAAAGAGCGAGTCCGGACACAGACGCAGCATTTACAGGCCTGTCTGAAGGGAAGATAATGAGGCGCTTTCGTGCCGGCAACATTCAAAGAGCACTCTGCCAATTTAAGTTCAGTTTTCTCAGAACGAGACGCCTGATCAACAACTGAAGGAGGTCATGCAGCTCCTTCAAAGAAAAAACTAAAAGGAGATCTTTTGAGTTCAAATCCTCACCAAGTTTCTTTGCTTTGGATGAGCAGAAAACTGACTGAATAATCAATGTGAAGGATAAGAGCTGACCTGCAGCTGATGCAGTGAATGATGGGTAAGGTGTAGAGATAAATCTACAATGGATGCACCCTTTGCATCCATTGTAGAATTTACATTACAAAAAGCACATTTTATAATAATTCAAAATTCAATTCACAGAGACCGGAACTCATTCTGCAGCAACACTTCTCAGATTTGTCATAAATATTTATTTCCCAGGCTATGAAACTGCTGTGAATTTAAATATCAAATGCCTTTCTGAAAAAAAAAACTATAATATAATACAATTTTAAAATAAAAATCTAAGCCTTTAAATGTCCTTTAGAATAATTGTTTGCTTTAAAGACAAGTCTGCATTAATAAAATGACTTTATGGAGCTTAAATTTAAAGTAACTTTTATATGGAATAAATCATTACTTAAATCGTAATTTAATACTTTTGCAGAACATTTATTAATTCGTTTTTTTATCGAAAATGACTTATTGTAGATATTAGACAAGTAGATAACTTGTAATTGTTCTTTGCAGAAGGTAATGTTGATATAGTATTTAGCTTTGTGTGCTTTTACCTTAGAGAAGCTGGCAATTTATAAAATGCATCAGCATTAGAGATAAGTGCATTTTTCTAAGAGATGATGAGAAGATAAGTCAAAAATTAATGCAGATTTTAAGATAAAGCTGCGTCCTTTGTACATAAAAAGTATCAAACAAATTTAAAGGTGTCCTGCAACCACCAAAAGCCACATAAAACATTTGTTTGTTAAAGCTTTTTTAAAAGGAAGAGCATTACAATTAATTCTTTAATAACAGACAATGTATTTCTGGATTTTTTCCTCTCATTTTGTCTCTCATAGTCAAAGTACAACTCTGATGAAAATTACAGGCCTCTCTCGTCTTTTTAAGTGGGAGAACTTGTGCAACTGGTGGCTGACTAAATACTATTTCGCCTCCTGTAGTTATCACAAAGAATCAGTGCGTTCAGGTATTTTTCTCAAACACTGAGATTTGAATTTATTTGTTTTTATTGCTTTTAAGGCTTCCAATTTTTTGCAAATCAATGTAATGAATGCCTTGCAGAAACCCTGAAATTATGAGCTGCGTTTTCACGTTTCTGACTTAATAGATATAATGATCAAATTTGCTGCTGTAACTAGAGGCGAATAGTTAACAGAAGAGTAATCAAAGGATTTGTTTAAGTAAATGTTAAGGTAGATTTTTTTTCATTTCAGCAAACTTATTTCTGAACAGAATGCGACCTCGGCTGACCTTGGGTTCCAGTGCAGTTGCAGCAGTCCTGCTGTGCAGTTCCGTCTTCCTCTCCGTTCTCCTCATGTTGGCAGCAGGGCAGACAACGCCCCCTTGCTTCTAAGATGGCATGATCGGGGCATGCCGTGCAGTTGAAGGGTCCGGCTGCCCGGCACTCCAAACAGGAGCTGTCGCAGTCATCACATGTGTAGTGTGAACCCTGTCAATACAGCAACGCAGATTCACACAAGTTTTATTTAACATCGCCAACAACATGTTTTAGTCCCCAAACTTTTTGTGTTTGCACATCCTCTCGCCAGACCACCTCTATCAGGTGCTTCTCTAAAGGAGCAGCTATACTTGTTAGAAAATGAGAAGCAGAATTATTTCTACTTCTCGGTTTGACTGCTTCTACTGCAATAACTGCGTCTGAAATGATGTGACTCCTCAGGCCAAAACATTATTTATGCTTAATTTGAAAAATGCATGTACTTTTAAAATTAAAATCATCCAAAACGTTGTTACCTCACTAACGGGGTGCTGGCCTGGATCGCACATGGACTTACAGCGCCCGTCTGAAAGCTGGTATCCCGGGAAACAGGAGTCACATGATTCAAATTTTCCTGCAAAAATAAATCCAATGAACTGAAGTTAACTTTGGTTGCATTTTTTTTTTTTACCTGTACGACCAGTCTTTGTCTAAAGAAATAAGTGTTGATGACACAACTGCTGGTTAAGACAGAACATTAGGTTGCTAGCTAGAAACGTTTGCTGCAAACTGTAAAAGATTCGCCACTTCTACAGGCATGCAACAATGAATATAAAAAGAACATTTGTAGAAAAAGCTTCAGGAAACAATCAGCTGCTTTTCCCTGCTTCAGAATCCGCAACTGTTGAAGAGTTACTGGAACCAAAAGAATGTAAACAATGGAGCTAAAGCTCCGGTGTTATCTGTGATTTAATTAAGTTAGTGATCAAAAATCAGAATTTGTTACTTAGAAACAATCTTGCTGGTGGATTTTTGGAAAATATCAAATTTGTGTTTGCATCTCAAAAGAATGGAGGAAATTCATTTAAAAACTGCTTGTTACAAATAGATTTCTAATAGTGTCTATAGAAATACTGCATAAGAACAATACAGTCCAATTCTATTACGAGATGGATTCAATCTAGATGTATATTATTCATTCAGCATGTAAAACAATTAATGAAAATGCTTTTCAACAGAGTTTTTTTTTCTGGCACAAAAACAAAATGTCTTTAACACAACAGTTTCAAACATTAAAACCTGGCACTTTGGGTGCTTTAGAAGTTAAAGCAGTGTGTCATGTTTGCTGTGCTGTGAAATAAATTCACAACACATTCCTTCCTGCGGTTCCCCTTCAGCCAGTTGTAATTGATTTGGTAAAAGCAAGTTTGTGATTGGACGATTCGTTTGCATCACACGTGCATAAAAAGGCAAAGACAGTAAAAAAATCAACAGGAAGAGTAACTATCAAAGTTCGCCAAAAACTCCTTACTTACTTCCTGATCATTTCATACCATTTTATCAACCGTTTTGTTTGTATTTGTAGTTTTCAACAGATACTGCTGTTCTTTCCAGCTTTCGGCGGATTTTTGATGAGCATCTATCTTATACATCCCTACTGGTGAGACTATAAAAAGTCTTTATGACATTTGTGCTAAAGACGTCTCTGGAGCTGTTCAACTTTCTTGTGAATGACTGTTGTTTAGGGAACAGTCTTTGTTGTGCTCTGTAAGTGGGCGTGGCTTCAGGTGCACAAGCTCTAAAACTAAGCTCTCAGTGATCTCCACACAGAAGGATGTCGAAACAGATAGTTGCACCTGAGCATGTTCTGCAGCTGCTGTGACAGGGCTCGCAGGTCCGTTGCGCAGAGTCGCGGTGGTACCCCCGGAGGACACGATGGGAGGCACCGGCCTTCACTCCTCAAGTAGACGAGACCCAAAGAGCAGCTCAGACAATCCTCTTCCCCGCCGTCCGTGCATTCACCGCAACTCGGGTCGCACTTTTCACAAGTCCTTGAGACAGTGTTTCCATAGAGACTGCAGGGCAGATGGTGAAAGTTATGATAGATTATAGTCAATTAGATCAAATAAGATAAGAGATATGTTCACTCTGGAGGATATTCTCTTTCCATGCTCCTGAGCTACTCTATCATGACACAAACAGACACACAACAGCTGATGCAGTCATTTAAAAACAAACTCCTTTTATTACTCCTGTGAAACGTTCACAGTTGACACACAGGTTTCAGAGTACTTAAGCAAGCTCAGTATCCTGTTTGCTTTCTCCTGAGTATTTAACTGCACATCAATTTAACGGCACATTAATTTAACTCTCTCCATTGCTGCACCAGGCCACACAAAGGGCTATTTAAATCTCAAGCTTAATTAGCCTGCATTTGCAAACCTGTCCAGCTGTAGATTAGTGTCTACAATGACAGTATGTGACTGAGCTGATCTTTCATTAATCATGATTCTGTGCAACTACGCTAAATGTGATGGATGAGCACCAGGAGTGGAGGCTGAGCAGGTTAACGCACCCGAGCTGGCAGGTCTCCACACACTCTTTGGCCTCTCTGAACAGGTGGGCTTTGCAGGTGAGGCACTGGAGGCTATTCTTTCCAACGCAGGTCTGACAGGAAGCATGGCAGGGTTCACACTTCTGCCCAGACTCCTCCTTGAAGTAGCCTGCTGGGCACTCATCCACACAGGAGCCATCTGTACCAAACAACACCCGTGATCCCACAGCTTAAACACCTGGCAGAAGCTGGATGATTCCTCACTTTAAAACAATAAAAGAACTCACTGAGCAGGAAATGTCTCTGAGTGCAGCTCAGGCAGTGGTCTTTGCCTGGACCCCAACACCTATGGCAGTATTTGTGACAGGGGGCGCATTTCCCGTCGCCGTCAGAGTACTGGTGAGAGGAGCACTTTGAGACCGACGGCGTGCAGCGGCTGTGGCTGTCCAGCTTCCAGTCGTCTCTGCAGCTGGTGCAGGAGTTCATGTCGGGCCCGGAGCAGGTCAGACACGACTCATCGCAATCTGGAAACCAGACGACAAAACAACTGAGTCTAATAATTCTGCACAGCTGTTGGAAATAGTGGGTAGGGTTAAATGTGAACAAAGTAAAAATTAGGGAATAAAATTGCTTATATTTTTGAAATTTGAGAATTCTAAGCTCATCCTGCACATTAAAACTATGTTGTGCTAGAGACCTTGAGTTACCGTTTATTTACATTCAAAAGCTTTAATAAAAGTTCTGAACTTTTTAAGATATCATTTTGAAAAGTTTTATGACGTGTTTAAAGTGATAAAGCAACATCAAAAACAAGGACAAGAAAAATAATACAATACTTCAGCATCACCACGCAAATTTTCCACTTCCGGCAAACGATGAGTTCGGGTGCTTGGAACCTGTTCAGATATGTTGCTGCTGCTGGAAGCGTCTGTCTACGCAAAAACCTTTTATTGAAATCAAAACACTGTACTGAACAGAAGGAAAGCAAGATTGCTTTGGAATTCAAGAACAGAAAAGAAACATTAGAAAATGATCCAACTCATTGATCTTATTTTTGATCAAAACCAAGTAGCTGCAGTTCTTTTTAGCCCCAAGAGAGAAAGAAAAGGGAGTGGCTTCATACATTCTAATTTTTCTTTAAGTGGAAGTAAAATTAATTGACAGCAGCAAAGAAAATTCAATAAATACAACTGTTACAACACATTTATGTACATTTTTACTTTCGTTTTATACTTTGATTCGTTTCACTTTGCAAATATTTTAAACTTTATACTTTTTATTGTTGTTGATTTTGTTCATTACAAAATTAATAGCACATTTGCTTTGTAGTAAATATTTATTTTTAAACTTTTATTTTTGCAAATTACTAAATTAATCATTTTTATTGTCAGTTTCATTTTAATTTTGAATTACTTACTAAGACATGTAATTTTGCAACCTTAAATATGATCGTTTGATTTAAATGATTTACATCACTGATGTGTTTGAAATGGCTGAAGACCAAACCTTTTTTTATCCTCTGAAATCTCTAAAAGCCATTCCCTCCGTTTTGCAGCACAGCAGTGCTCTTTCTTCAACACCTCCTTCCACGAAGAGCTACTTTCAGTATCAGTACAAGCGAGATTTGCCTACAAGACTTTTCTGTGAGGAGGAGCACCATCCTCTGTGTTTTTTTTTTTTTTTTTGGAAAAACAAAACCAGAGCGCTGCATCTTTCTCTGGGGAAGTGCCGTCGGCGCTGCTGTGGAGTTCTTGGCGTCTGACAGCTGCCTGTTAACGGCCTCAAAAGTGCAGCTATTTCGGTCTGAGCTCCAGTCAAAAAAAACACACTCAGGCAAAGTAGAAATGATAATTGAGGAAGTGCGAGAGGGCTGCTCCACAGGACAGAAACCACTGCATTGACTTCCGGAGTGATGGATGGAGCTTTGTCGTATTTTGAGTTATGATTCAATTTAATTAGACGAAGGAATTTTCCAGCGAGTCAGATGCAAAGTTTTAAGGCCCCCCTTAGTATAATCTTTTAAATAAAAAAAAAAAAACAGAAGTAGAGTTGATTGAATTCCTGTTTTCATTGAAAAGTAATACCTTTACACTCTGCTGTTACTGCATCTTTGTACATATTGGGAGGACAGGAAGCCAGACAGGCCCCATTGTGCAGCGTGGCCTCAGGGTCCACACAGGCACTGCAATCGCTGCCGCTCGGTCCGTCGCATAGCGCGCAGTCAGAATGGCAGAGCAAACACTCCCTTCCTTCGTTGTCCTCATAGAACCTCTCGGGACAGCTCTGCACACACAGACCCTCGTGGAGGAAGTGATACTCCTCGCAGTCTGCACAAAGAAACAGCTTCTGAACTCAGATTCATTACAACTCAGTGACCTACATTCTTCAAGAGAACTGCAAAAGGGAAAAGTCCACTATCACATCACACAGGAATAAATCGGACACAGTCATCCGTCACAGTGATTTAGTCCAAATAGTCTACGACTGCAAACAAGTTTGAAGAAGTGGGGGGAGGGCAGAAAATGCAGCAGTTTGATAACAAGACAAATATAAATGAGTTATAGTTCCTCAAGTGTTCCTCAGGCACAGTTCTGTCAAGGTTCTGCTGGGTGAAGCGACTGTAACCGAGGGAAAGATCTTTGGCTTCTATATGGAAGCCTGTTTGAGAATAAAAGCAACGGCAGGGGAGGTGTCCAAACTTTTTTATAAACAATGGGGCAAATTTGGTGAGGTGAAACTGTGTCAGGGCCAACCAACCAGCCTGCATTTTTCCAACCCTTCTAATGACATTAAAGTCCCACTCCAACCATAGTTTTTTCTTTTGTGAAATCGTTTCATGTAGTCTTTTAAATACGACTGTGCAGTTTTTAACCCCAATCAAAAAGACGAAAGTCGTTTTTTTCAGAAATATTTTATGCCCAGTGGCTGTAGCACATTAGATATATAATTCTAGCTTGTGGGCGGGACTGTGGGTTTAAAGCAACCACACCCCCATCCCTGTCACTAAACAGCGGGTTTTCATCTGCTCCTGATCAAACACGATCTGAATTAGGAAATACTCATGAATGCAGTTTTCATCTTAAATTATTTCATGCATGTCCTCCATTATGAGAAAAATGCTGCAAGAGCATGTTAAAACACCCAAAACACATTTTTTATTGGAGTGGGTGCATTCAATTAATTTAAAATCTAATTTATGATCTGCTGGGAAATGTTATGGAAATCATTCATCCAACTTGCGTGCAGAGACATAGGCCACTTTTTGGACGGTGGGAGGAAGCAGCAGCTGACTTTTGCAATAAATTTCCTTTTTTTTTTTTGGCAGAACATATCAAACTACATTCTTCATGCGTCACTGCAGGCTGGTTCAGTGAGAATAAGGTGTTGGACAGTGTGTTACCTGCAGAAAACATTTATCACACTGGAAGGAAAACAACATTCAAGCATGCTTTAGTCTAAACTGTGATGGCATTTGTGCTGCTGGCAACAAATAATGAGCACAACCGTTCCAAATAAAACGTTAACATTTATGGGTCTAGTTTTAGTACCTGTGCACTGTCCGAGTGCAGTGCACTGCCGACAGGCTGCAGGACAGTGATGGCACTCCTGTTCCCGGGAAGTGTGTCCTTCAGGACACTCATCCACACACTGATGCTTGTGCAAGAGGAGGGGCTCGTCACAGGCCAGACAGTGGGTGGCGTTTCTCTCGCAGGACGCACAACCGGGCGAACAGCTGCGGCACATCTGGCCTACAGGATACCCCCTGTTGAGACCAGAAGATCCAAACAAATAAAAGATGCTGAATAAATGCAACAGGCTGCTTAACCGAAATTATTCTGGAAATCCAAACCACGGACACGCACAGGACATAAAAAAAAAAAACCACAGCAATACTGCACTAATAAGAAAGAATGTTGGTTTCTTCTGTGTATCGATGTGTCAAGGAGTGTTTATGGTTGAGAACAAGATCAAATGAGCTGACATGAATGCCGCGGGGGTAAACAACAAAATCGACACATTGCTCATTTGTTAGAGGAGAGCTAATCATTTATTCAGCTTATTGCACCAGAGCTTAATTAATGTCAACAATGCAGTTTGGTGCAACAGTAAACTACAATGCATATTCTACAGGGCAGCCATTTGGTCAGAACTGTAAACAGAGCTGCAGGAGAGAACATATCACTGCTTTCATTCTAGGTCGTCTAAAAAAAAAAAAAAAAAAAATAGAAAAGAATGTATTCCTGGCAACATGCATGTGCTTTAGTATCTAAAAACAACATCCGGAACTTTTTGCTCTACAAGTCATCAAATTGAGCTGGAACCAACAATTATTCTGGATATATAGGCATTCAAAACAAAAAATGTAATAAATCTATTTGTTTGCAAGGAGAAGAACAGGGAGCTCGTGGTGCACCCAGCGTATTTTCTATTTACAGTATTTCCTCACCTTTTGTGGTCCGCCGTTTCACTGATCTTTTTTCAGTGCAACATGGTATGATTTTTTTCCTTATTTTTTTTTAACAGCACACTGTTCTACATCCTAGTTCGCTGCCAACCTTGTCAACACATTTCCTCAGTGCTGCCTCTCCTTGTACAGATGCGTGCAACTTGTCAAATCTTGAATCACGATCAGGTCTTTGTTTTCATGCAATAATACTGGACTTATTTAATGATGATTGATTTTTTGGTTGTTTCTTACAATATTCTGATATCAGTCCAATGAGACGGCTGTGGCTGTGAAATTGGGCTATAGAAATAAAATTGAATTGATGAAGGATTGGAGTGAGAAGTTTTACAGCCTTAAATCATCAGTAATCCTACTTTGCAGATTTCACATTTTGCAGTTATTAATGGAACGTATCCCCCACCATAAACATGGGACCACTGGATTTCTTAAAGCAGGATTTATAGCATATGTTTTAACATTCCATTGACAAAAAAACTTCACTATAAAAAAAGCAACGTTAGGATTGATTGCTGACCTGACACACTCTTGAACACATTTTCCATCCTGAAGAAACAGCAGAGTTCTGCGGGAGTTCAGGCAGCGGCTGCACTGTTCAGCGTTCACGCACTGCAAGCATCCCGGAGGGCATTCCTCACACACTCCGCTCAGCCGACTGGCAAAGAAGCCCGTCGGACACTTGGACACGCATGTCTGCTGCAAGGTCAAAAATCTCCCTGCAGGGGGAACAACAAAAGCATTAACTACAGCACAAAAAAGGGATAAAAATCAGTTAACTTGCAAAAATATGGTAAAACTGCTGCTGCAGGTCTGAAAGCAAACGTGTTTGGCAGACCGTTGGCACACTTTGTGCACTCGTTTTTCTCGTGTCCAGAGCAGGACTCGCAGGATGGATGACAGTCCTCACACGCTCCATCGTCTGCAGAGAAAAACACCTTAATAACCAGAGAGCCAAACTCGCATGTATCGGGCATACACACAGGAAATACGAGTCTTGTGCTTCACACCAAACACGATATACGCGTCAAATTGTCAAAAAATATGTTTATAAACTTGACACTCCTGAGGTGTGTGGGAAGAGCTACCGTCAATTTTCTTTTGCCTCATAGCTACACAAAAGCATTGACTTTTCATCTCTATCTCATTGAGGCTAAATTCAATGCATGGAAGGCATAGATGATGTTAAGAGATCAGGTTAATTGATTTTTGCAGAGCTCTACAAAAGCATTGGTAATCATTTCTCCATTGCTGGGTTCATGAGATCATTAATGCTAACAGAGACTGTCCCAAAACTACTGCAGGAGCTGTGTCTGACTCACGGTCAATTCCATGATAATTCCAGCTCTCTGTGACCCAATTTGATGACTTGCTATCCCGCAAGTCTCATTGTCTTGACATGAATAAGAAAAATATAAAGTTCAGGAGGAAAACGATCAATCTCCTCCATCATGGTATTTTGACTCCATCTGCTGATTACATCAAGACGTTATGAGCCAAAGCTGAGTTCCTGATTGATCGCAGAGACAAAATTCTTTGCCAAAGTTCAGCTATTTAAACTCCGGGGGAAAAAAACAAAAATCACCCGAAAATCCCAAACAAATGCTGCTGCTAGACCGCAGCACCACCCCCAATACTCAAAACGCACCGGAGGACCTATAAGTATACGTCAACGATGGCTTAACATGGAAACTGGAAGCAAAAATTGCGTTCGATGTGAATGTAGCTCTAAGGCTAACTGTCCTTTTTATCTAAATACATTCTCTATGAAAACCCACAATTTGCTGAAGTTTTAAAATACAGAGCTCAAAATGCTGTTAGATATTTTAGCTCTACAGAGTAATCATTGTGCTTAACTTTGGTTCGTAAAGAACACATTAAGGTCATGTTTCAAATATAGTGTTCTCTCGGTATCAATTAATCTCCTCTGTGCCGTGTCCCCCTGTCAAAAACGCGTTCAGTTTGCAAGATGTACCGTACCGTATGTTCCGCCCCATAAGGCGCACTGTATTAAGGCGCAGTTCTCAATAACGGGGCCTATTTTTGTACTTAATCCATAAAAAAAAGGCACATTATTATAAAGCTGGAGGTTTTTTCTTCAGTGAGGAGTTTTGCAGTCTTATCACATTTGTAATTCTACTGTGGATTTCACCTAACCTTTCAAGGGTTATTATTAGAACTTAACCCCCGTGAAAAATAAGGAAACACCGTATAACAAAATGGTTACATAAAATGTCAGTAGCTCAGATGTACAAAACGTCAGCACCAACGTTCATGTCTAGATCTATCAGAGTTGGTACTCCAAAACAGACAAAGGTAGCCTAACTTGAAGCTTCTTAAAGTTTTCTTATCGCTAGGATTCAAAGTTTAAGAATAGCTTTACTTATACGCGTTCATTTCCACCCTTTGAGTTGACTTATGGACTTCTTTTAGAGTTCACTTCCTATAATTAAGATGTCTTTGCTCGTGGTAATTACCACGTTGTTTTAAACTCTGCTCGTAAAGGGAACAAAATGTCCTGCATACACAGGCAATTACTTCAAAGTCTGTATCTGTCCGACATTCATTTCGCCCCGGTGCTAAAGTTTGTTCAGGATTCAGGAACGGTGGCACGCAGACCAATTACCCTCCCTCCACCCCAAACCCCTGCTTCATTAAAGACGAACAGACAGGGGATTAGTGGAATATCTGCATTAGTCTCACCGCTAAGAAAGGTCTTGATGGGACAAACTTCATAGTCGGGAACACACTGTCTGCTTTCGAGCACTTTTCCCTCCTCGCAGGACAGACAGTCGTCTTCGTCTGGGCCGCTGCAGGTATCGCAGTCTGTGTGACACTCCTCACATTCGTTGGAGTCTTCATCACCATAGAAACCATCGGGACACACCAAGACACACTTTCCATCTAGAAAACAAGTTTAGAAAAAAAACAATATACCCAAGTTGTGTGGAGAAGTTTGTCAAACTGGAAAAGAAAATTTGAAGTAATGTTTGTACATTTTTAAATTTGTTGCTTCAAAAAAACCCAGCCAAACACACAACCTAACTATAAATCTGAAGTATCAACTGATCATTTTAAATCAAGAAAATAACTACGTGTCACAAAAAGACTGACCCTGGGCTCACACTGCACGCGGTCCGGCCCCTGTGCGGACGCCGGAGCGGTCTAGTCACGGACAGTAACTCACACTGACTACGGTTTGCTAGCGGTCCTACTGCAGACAGCCTCTGCTGCAAACCTCGTTGACCTCTGAGCTCATAGGTTCACGCGAGAACCCGCCATTTAAATATGACGTCATAGCAAAAAATAGCGAATGTGAAGTGCATCTGGTACATTTTTCACAATGCCGCACCGCATGCGGTGTGAGACTCCAACTAATCATTTCTCCAAGAATGGAACATTAAGCAGCTTCAGCCCAATTCGGACATTCCAGTCGAAGTTTTAGTCAACCCAAACTCTGTTAGGTCTGGAATGGATTATACAAGTGTGTTTGATTTAAAATAACATAGTAATACCCTGCTACATTAGTACACATCTGATATATTTAAATAAATAATGTAGGACTCTTGGGAAACCTCATGACAGAAAAGTTTATTTAAGAACTAAAGCAGCATTTAGTTAGTATATGTTAAAAAAAATGGTAATAACATTTAATAGGGGTGAGATTCCATAAATTCACTTGTCCTCCCTTTAAGCTTTTCTTTTATAAAGATATTTGTCAACCTATGATCACTTAAAAACACTAAATGCTCTTTTGCCTTACCTTATTTTTTTTACCTTTTAAATGAGACCTTGTGTAATTTTTGTGAATTGGATCAATTTTTGAGATTTTTTAAAAAATAAAACCAAACTAAAATAAAGTTGGAAATAATAAGTGTATTTGCACTCGAGTATTAATCTTTTCTAAAACCAATTCTTGACATGTGCTAAGGCAGATAATGAGGATTTTTGGGAATCAATGTTTTAAAGCTGAATGTCCTTTCTTATGTACTGATATTTTCCTGCATGTATGCTTATAGAGCAATGGCTAAAGTTTTGACTACATTTCTAACAACCGCAGTACAAATATATTATGAATTTGCTTTGCTAGTTTTGTTAAAAATGATCATGTGTTTTATTTTTTTAAATAATCCTTGTGTTTTACATGTTTTTCCTTTTAATGACAAACATTTCTGTAAATTTTACTTTTGAAGTTTTGAGAATTACAAAAAGTGGAAAAATAACCATTAAAAAAAGAGTTAGGAAAAAGACGTTAAACTTTTACTCAAAAATAATAAATAATGATGAGGCTTGGAATAAATTTACAAGTAAACATGTAGCTGGTGCTTATCTCAAAGTCAAATCTAAAACACAATCCGTTAGGCTTTAAGGACTTTTTTGCTTAAAAAAACATTAAGACATTTTATTAAATTTCTTAGTGTGAACCCAAGACAGATGTTCAACATCATCTGACTCAGAGAACAATAAAAACATTTGACACAAAATAGCTTAGCAGGAAAAAATAAAATAAAATAAAAAACACCCAATTCCATAAAGTAGACATAATCTATAAGAGTCTTGAAGTCTCACCTGATAAGAAGAGGTCGGTTTCGCACCAGTAACACTCATGTTCATCACAGCTCACACAGTTTTCATCACACGGAACGCAGCTCATCTCCTCCTCCACGCTGTACGTCTTTGCTGGACAGTTTCTGTAGCAGCCATCCTGAAAACTGATAAGAAAAGGAGCAGTTGACACCTGCAGTCAAACAGACACAAACCCACTCTGCTCTCATGGCAAAAAGAAGTCTTTTCATTCAGTTTTAAGAGTGAAATGGAAGGCAGAGCGAGCGCAGAGGTGAGATCACACATGGCAACAGTGTGGCACACGGCCTTACTTGTAAAAGCCCTCAATGCAGGAAAGGCAATGCCTGGGGTTATCTGTTGAAAGCACACAAAAAACTTAGCTCTCCTTTAAACTAAGTAGAAAAAGCTCTGGTCTGCAGCGCTCTGACAGCCCAGCTCAGTCTCCTGTAGGCAACACTCCCTTTAAAATGAGCTTCAACTTACACAAGACGCACTTCTTGCAGCCTTCTTCACAAGCCATGCAGTCATCATAATCTGGGTCCTCCACCTCTCCTGAAGACCGAGACAATACAGAACATGGAAAGCAAAAACATGAAGACGAGGACAAACAGAGAAATGACAACAATAAGATATGAAATACCTTCTCCACACTCAAGTTTCACACAGCGGCCGTCAGAGAGGTAGAAGGAAGGGTTGCACTTTAGGCAGCGGTTGGGGCTGGTGCACAGCTGACAGTGCTGAGAGCAGGGCTCACAGGTCTTCTGGGTGTGGAAGAAGGCCTCAGGACAGGTTTCCACACACAGGCCCTGATGTAGATAACGCTCCATTCCAAACTTATCTGGAAAACAATGCAAAACATGAAAAACAGACTCCAAAGTCTACCTTTTTGAAATCAAGATGGTTTCCTGATGACCAACGTAATGTCTGACATTTCAAATGAGGTCACTCAGATTGGGAACTAATTTATCAAGAACAATGACTTCCGGTGACATTATGCAAGCAGAACCAGCATGAGATACTGGGCCACAGATCAGCAACCTGCTTTATTTTTCTATAAAACTAAATGCGAGTAAAACTTTTGACATTGAGACATTGTTCATCATCTCTAACACGGGGCTCATACTCAAAACCATGAGTTTAGGTGTCTGCCTTCCCTCCCCACTTGTCTTCCACAAACATCCATTCCAGAGTTTGTTCAAACATTTAATTCTGACTTTACTAAGTAGATTTAATCCTCACATTTGCAGCAGCTGGTGCATTCAGGGCTGCATGGAATTTTATGCGCTTTCATTAAGAGCTAGCTATTGCTGCATTTAGGTGCGCTTGTAATCTCTAGCATTTTCTCACACTGTTCTCAGCCAACACACTCACTTGTTGCTACATGTCATTACTTCTTGAAATGACTCAGACTCGCAACTACAACACACTGATGTGTCAGAACACAGACAATGTAAGGCAAAATGTTGCTCAATAAATGCATGTTTTTTCAATGCATGACATAAAAAAACTTTAAAGTAATAATTTTATTTATTTTTTATTACTAGCTTTATGGCTACTAAACTTTATGGAAGCGAATTGCATTCCATAAGAAAAGAGGTGCTCTTCTTTTCTTATTGTAATACGCTTCCATAAAAATTATTTCAAAAGTCATTTAAAAATGATCTTAAAAAGAACAGACTGAAAGCAACGAAGTTGCCCACACCCACAACCTGAGCGCCAAGCAGGTCACCCACAGACTTTACTGCTTTGTGCCTGCTTTTGGAAGAATTAAACGACAAACTCTTGAACTCCAACAATGCTAACTTGGTAACGATTAGCAACAAGCCGATGAGTGAAGGTGAAGCGTCACTCAGAGGAAACAAAGAAAACGCGTGAAGAAATTACTCAGTCACAGAAAAACAACACAGACTCTCTAACCCTTGGAGAAATCAATATCAGAAATCAGGAGCAACTGAGTGACCATCAGCAAAACATACCAATTTTCCAAATACCAGAGGAGAGCAAAAAAGAAAATGTCTCCGCTTCTCCTGACTTGGGTATTAAAATTGAGAAAGCACACAGCTCGCCCCAACCCGTAGCCACATGTACAATGTCTACCCTAGCATCAATAATTATGAGATTTCTTGATATAGCAGTGAAGGACGCCAATCTGCAGCAAGTAAGGAGTCAAAGAAAAGTGATGTTTCAAGACGAAGTTTTATTTTTTGACCAAGACTATTCCCTGGAGCTACAAAAGAAGCAAGCAAAAGTTGATAGTCGTCAAACAACTAAAGAAGAAGAATATCCAAGCCACATGTTTGTACCCTGCACAATTAAAACTAAACCTGAAATCAGAGGGTAAACTTTTCTTTGACGAATGTTGCCCAAACTCAGTGAACTGGGCGTCAAGGTGGAGCGAGAGGAGAAGATGGAGGACAGACTGATGTAAAAGTGGAGAAAGTGAATGACCAGGCCAGCTTTACCTGATCTGATGGCCATATAAAGAACAAGAACGCATGTTAAGTTCTATGTTGTGCTTTAAGTTACGTTATAAATGTTTGTACATGTGTCTGTTTGAGTTATTGAATAGATTTTTGTCAACTGAGTTTGGATCATGTCTACTTTTAGAATACAAGTCTTAAACATGTTAATGTATACACAAAGCTACACAATATAAATACAATCACTATATCATAAAACAAATAAACAGCCCCATTAAAAGGATGAAAATACTTTGTCAGTTAAAGAAAATGCAGTGCTCCACTGCTTTTCTACAACAGAGACAGTTTACAGAACATCAGAAATTCAAGAGAACATGGGTGGATCTGGTTTATAGCAGTTCTCACAGGTCTTTAAAAAAAGAAAAGAAAAAAAAAGAGGTGTTGCAATCTTGTTGAACAAGTCTTTAAGAAGGTATATCAAGATAAAGAGACGATATGTTATGGTTACAGGCACCAACTGTTTTTTGTATTTTTTATGTTTATGCACAAAATGATGATGCCCCTTTGTTTCACAAAAACTGGCACAATTAGCTGCAGACAATGCAGACGGTATTTTTATTACAGAGGATGAGATTTAAACTGTATTGAACAATAGACTTGATAAATTGCCAATTTCTTTAAAACCTTAATTAAGGATGTCAAAAAGGTTAATAAATATGATGAAAAAATGGGTTTAGTACATGGCATCATCTCAACACACAGGAGAAAGATTTTACTTTAATGTCAGTAGTACATGGACGTTACACAAGATTAGATTTAATCATTTTAAAAAGAGATCAGCATTAGGATAAAAACTGCATAATTAAACCAATGCCCATCATAGTCCAGTTGCAATGATACTTGACACATCCTCAATGTTTTCTTGTTGACTAACATAGAAACAAGAGAGGAAATAAGATCAGCTATACACACGTGGACAAAATTGTTGGTACCCCTCAGTTAAAGAAGGAAAAACCCACAATTCTCACTGAAATCACTTGAAACTTACAAAAGTAACAATAAATAAAAATTTATTGAAAATAAAATAATCAAAATCAGCCATCAATTTTGAATTGCTGATTAACATAATTATTAAAAAAAAAAACTAATGAAACAGGCCTGGACAAAAATGATGGTACCCATAACTTAATATTTTGTTGCACAACCTTTTGAGGCAATCACTGCAATCAAGCGATTTCTGTATTTGTCAATGAGCGTTCTGCAGCTGTCAACAGGTATTTTGGCCCACTCCTCATGAGCAAACTGCTCCAGTTGTCTCAGGTTTGATGGGTGTCTTCTCCAAATGGCATGTTTCCGCTCCTTCCACAGATGTTCAATGGGATTCAGATCTGGGCTCATGGAAGGCCACTTTAGAATAGTCCAACGCTTTTCTCTCAGCCATTCTTGGGTGTTTTTGGCTGTGTGTTTTGGATCGTTGTCCTGTTGGAACACCCATGACCTGCGACTGAGACCAAGCTTTCTGACACAAGGCAGCACATTTCTCTCCAGAATGCCTTGATAGTCTACAGATTTCATTGTACTTTGCACACATTCAAGACACCCTGTGCCAGATGCAGCAAAGCAGCCCCAAAACATGACTGAGCCTCCTCCATGTTTCACCGTAGGGACAGTGTTCTTTTCTTCGTATGCTTGGTTTTTGAGTCTATGAACATAGAGTTGATGTGCCTTACCAAAAAGCTCCAGTTTGGTCTCATCTGTCCAAAGGACATTCTCCCAGAAGCTTTGGGGCTTGTCAACATGTATTTTTGCAAATTCCAGTCTGGCTTTTTTATGATTGTTTTTCAGCAGTGGTGTCCTCCTTGGTCGTCTCCCATGAAGTCCACTTTGGCTCAAACAACGACGAATGGTGAGATCTGACACTGATGTACCTTGGCCTTGGAGTTCACCTTTAATTTCTTTGGAGGTTGTTCTGGGCTCTTTGGATACAATTCCAACGATCCGTCTCTTCAATTTGTCATCAATTTTCCTCTTGCGGCCACGTCCAGAGAGGTTGGCTACTGTCCCGTGGGTCTTGAACTTCTGAATAATATGAGCCACTGTTGTCACAGGAAGTTCAAGCTGTTTAGAGATGGTCTTATAGCCTTTACCTTTAAGATGTTTATCTATGATTTTTTCCGGATGTCCTGGGACAATTCTCTCCTTGGCTTTCTGTTGTCCATGTTCAGTGTGGTACACACCTTTTCACCAAACAGCAGAGTGACTACTTGTCTCCCTTTAAATAGGCAGACTGACTGATTATGAGTTTGGTAACACCTGTGATGTCAATTAAAGGACACACCTGAGTTAATCATGTCAGTCTGGTCAAATAGTTTTCAATCTTTTATAGAGGTACCACCATTTTTGTCCAGGCCTGTTTCATTAGTTTGTTTTTTTTTAATAATTATGTTAATCAGCAATTCAAAAGTGATGGCTGATTTTGATTATTTAATTTTCAATATTTTTTTATTTATTGTTACTTTTGTAAGTTTCAAGTGATTTCAGTGAGAATTGTGGGTTTTTCCTTCTTTAACTGAGGGGTACCAACAATTTTGTCCATGAAAATGGAATGGTCTCATCTTTGACTTTATGGGATGCAAGAAAAGCCAAATCATTTAATAAAATATAATGTCTAAAGCTCAAGAAAGAAAGATATGAAGCTGCATTCACCGCAGAGGTGATTTGTGTGGCAGGGGTGTCAAGTTTCAATGCCAAGTCAATGTACAAATGCGATCTGAGGTCCTGCGTCGCAATTCCAGCGGCACACCTGGCGATCAGGAACTCAGCTTTAAGGAAGTGACGATGAGCCGCAGTGGGTGCCATCGTACCGAGCACAATTGCTCCAGCTTCATAGGCTTAAGATGTTTTTCTTATTTTCATTGAAACAATAATAAAAATATCGTTCAGTTTTATTTTCCCCTCTACGGTTAATGCCGGACAGATATTCTTCAGACTGGGCCACAAACAAACGGAAGTAACGTTCAAAATGTCATCCAGGTGTAGCTCCTGCTGCGGGAGTGAAGTACACCACACCGGGAAAGAGTCTCAATGACCTGGTGAACCCATACATAAACACAAGCTACATCCATGTTTTCTATGATATGGTCAACGAATGACGTCCAGAAAAACTTTTGATCCTCCCACACGTGGCTGGGGCGTCAAGGACATGTAGGTCAGGCGTCGAGCAGCTAGTTTGATGAGCGGCTGACGTGAATTTGGTACATGAATTAATGTCTGGTGCGAATGCAACATAAACACTTGGAGCTAGAAATGGGAATAAAACAACTAGAAAATTAACATAAATCACATGGCAAACAATGAGATACTTGATAAACTATTACTTTTCTTCTGGAAAATGATTTGTTTCAATTTGGCAAATGTCTTATGGCTATGAACGCCTTAAATCAGAGGGTTTTGGGCTGTGATAAGCCAAACACATCACAAGGGGGCAGTGCAGTAAGAAGTAGATGACTTCCTCAGTATTTACCAGGTGAAATTCATAAGCAATTCTGCTGTACTTCTTATAACAACAAATCTTGAAATACCAAGGTGCTCAAGATTGTTTTTTTTTTTTTTTTCTGAGAAGGATGGCAGCGTTTTTTATAAAACAAAAATTTATGTCAAGTGTTTATTCCCAAAATGTGAAGGGGACGGTCTAAGTTAGTAGTCCTGGGGTTCAAAATTGATCAATGTGGTCCTGGAGATCTGTCAACCATTTTTGGAATTAAACACAAAGCTCTCGATCAAATATGAAAGGTCACTGCCATTTTGTCCAGTTATTCTTATGTGAATCTTAAATAAAACCTGAACTATACAAACGTCTCCCAACAGTAGCAAACCACTCTGTGGGTTTTTGATAGTTTAATACTTTCAGAATTTAATACTTTCTTTCTTACCTGTGTCACAGCTGGTGCAGTTGGAGCGGCCTGCCTCCACACATGTGGCACAGGTGTGGTCACACAGGTGACACCGTCCACCTGACTGATATTTGCCCTTGGCACATGCCTCCAAACAATGGCCCTCATCCAGAGAACTGCAGCCAAACAGGGAAAAATATGCATAAATAAAACCACCTTAACCAGAAAAATCAACATATAGTAATTATGTTGTTGTAGATCAGCTGAACTAATTTACATCCCAGCATTCACCATATGGCCCACTCACACAGCTGGGTGAGTTCATGAAAGGAGACAAAGGGGGAAGGATAATTCATCAGTTACAAGGGGATTTTTTTTTTTTTAACAATTCGGGAATTTATGATTTAACAATTAATCCTGCTTTAAACGTGTCTCTACAAAATGATGAATTTTGGGGTCTGGAGTTGTCTTATTATATATGTAAAATAAGATCAAATTAAATAAAAAAAAACAACATTTTTGCATCGTCACAGCTTGACACACTTAAAATCTTTAATCATCTAATTCGATTTTAAAAGATTTTATAGAAATGTTTTTTAAAAAAAATAATTGTAGTACTTGTATTTCTTGGTTTAATTGAGGTATTGACGTTTCACCAGGGTTCCAGTGCCAAAAACATTCTTCAGTATTATCTTTTTCTCCCTGAATGATCAGTATGCAACTTACTGTGAGGGAACACAGCTGATGCAGTCCTGACTGCGCGGCCCTGTGCACTTCAGACACGCTGGGTCACATGGGTGGCAAACCCCGTCACTATCCGGATACTCACCTGGTGAGCAAATATAGACGAGTGCTTACTCAGATTCAGATTTAAGAAAAGGCTTCACGTCAAAGCTAAAAAACAAAAGCTTTGCTTGTTTTCACGAGAACAGAGTAACTTTGAAGATAACAATCAGAAGACTTAAAATAATAAGAAAATAGAAAAAATATGAAAGAACAGACAAATAGCATTTTTAACCACTTTTCCAGTGATTTCTACTTTTGATTATTTGTGGCATTAGTTTTAGCTCAGCCTTTTTTTAAGGTTTCATATACTAATTCTTATGAAGATCTGCTGGTGAGCTTGAACTTGTTAAGTGGGCAGGCTTGTTTCTTTTCTAGCCTGATTTTATTCCAAACAAGATGAGGAATTTAGTGATATACTACTGAATTGTGTACAATGTAAAACACTATTCAGAATTGCAGAGAGCATCAGAGAAGGCACAGGAAAACAAACTCTCCATATTTTGACAGCTCTTTTACTCTTTATTAGCGTCATTTCTCCACTAGCATTATAATTAAAAACAGTATGAGTTGTTTATGTGTGAAGATATTAGATAACACTTCAGATGAGATTAAACTTTTTTAATCAATTGTCGTAAAAAATGTCATAATAGAAAGTTATGTTTTTTTTGTCCACTTAAAAGATAAACAGAAACATATATATATATATATATATATATATATATATATATTTTATTTTTTTTTACATTATTGTATCTTCAATAAGCCATTTCATACAAAATATGGCATCAAAATGTGATTATTGATGTTGCTTTGGCTTAAGTTATCCACCAGACGTCACTGCTCTCAGCTAGTCTGTAATTAAAAGGAAATCGTCAGAACTTCAAGAAGTTTTGGGATTTATACTTTCAATTTTCCTGAAATGTTTTGATCCGTTACAAACTGTTGGTCCTTTTGTTTTTCATCACATTTCTTCTACTGGAAAAACATTTTGCTAAACGTGAACCAGCAGTGATGCTAAAGAAGCTTTTTTGAAGGAAAATTGTATTAGCGTTCAGATATTTATGCTTTATATGTTTTGAGGTTGTTAAATATTTGGGGTGAATCTTTTCAGTCAATTGGACTCAATATCTAAGCCAGGTGTCCCCAAACTACGGCCCGGCGCCCCAAACACCCTATCAGAGACAATTTTTTTCTTCAATCTGGTCACACGATTGAGACCCACATAGAACGGGACATTTGATTCCACCCTTCCGCAGTCTGTGCCACTATCTGAACATCCCCCAATCCCTGTCAAACAGAACAGAATGCAGTGTTCTCTTTCTACATCACAATTCTCCTTTCACAGTCTCACTGATTCTTTAAGAGCGATTATCCTACTGCTTTTTTTATTTAAACAGCGCACCATGTTCTGTGTCCTGATTGGACAATCAATCTCTTCCATGTCGTGTCTCCTGTGCAGCTCTCCAGATCTACATAAATCTTTTGTCGCGATCAGATTGTTGTTTTTTAAATCTATAAAACCAGACTTATTTTTCTATAAAGTGTTGAACTTTGAGAGTTAAAACAAAAGAGAACAGTGTGAAAATATTTGTGTTTATCTGAGAAAAGGTGTTGTGAGAAGTTTAACATTTTTAATAAATAAGGGAACACTGCACTGGTGAAAAGGTAATGTATATCCAGCTGCAACAGAAGACAAAAGTATTACATTTTAAAAAATTAATTTATTTTATTTATTAGCGCAGAGTAATTACACATTACTTAACGACTGATATTATTCCACTTATACCGTGGTCACTTACAAAAGAAAAATATGCATTCAATTTTTAGTACTTAATTCTTGTTATTTCTTTCACAAAAAGCGGACTATTTCATACATGGTGCGGCCTGTTGTCACGGTAACACGAGAATACGTTGCTGGGCTGGCGGACAGCAACTGCAATGGCAAAGGAAAGCGATATATATGGCGATTGTCTTAAACCTAAAAACATGTTTCTCCATTAGTTATTTGTTTTATGCATAATTTTATAAAGTTTTGATAATAAATTAAATAAAACAACAAAACTACCTTAATAGTCACTTAGGAGCTGAAAGAACCATGTTCAGGGTGTATGGCCTCAAACAAACCTCGATCATCATCACCATACTCAGCTGATAGTTTGAATTGTTATAGTTTTATAATCATCACAATCTGGTTTGGTCTCCACAAAGACATTGTTGAAAAGACTTTATGACACTTTGTAAATCTTGAGTAAGCTACACTGCATGTTATTTCTCAAAATGTCTCACTTGTTGTATTAGAATATTTTGTTTTCCAAAATTCTGAACACTTTGATAACTCTAGGCGTCTGAATGCTGTCTGAGGTTTCACAAAATCAGAGCTTTTTAGATTTTCTGCAGACGGTTGAAGCTGGAAGAAAACCTATGTACTTCTAGAAAGGTCTGTAACTCTCTAGAACAGTTTCCAGGTAATATTATAAAATTTGCAATGAAAAAAAATAGTAAAAAAAAATTCAAGACTAAAAGCAGCTGGATTTCCACTTCAGATTAAAATTAATACTAATCTGCTTATTTCCAGACTGCCTAAATATGTTGGTTTGGTATAGCTGCTCATAACTGTTAGTGATTCCTTTATAGGGGAACTGAATTACAATCAAACTCTTGTTTTTTTATGGAGCCAGTACGCATTGGTTTAACTAAGAAGAGCATGTTCATTCAACACTTTAATTTTTTGTATTTTATTATTATACTTGGGTTTTTGTTTTCCTTAGATATAGAAAAAAGAGCTGAAATATGAATTTGTATTTATGCTCTCCACACAAAGATTAAAATCGACAGTTTATGCATAAAAAACAGGGAACAAATGTGCAAGAGTTGCATTTTTTATGCAGAGGCAATTAGCCAAGATGAAATGGAAAAGAGAGATGGTTGACTGACCGTCTGTGCATACAGTGTTAATAACGCACACCCCGTCCTGCAGGCTGTGACCCCTGGAACAGCTGCTGCAGTTTCCTGGACTCTGCCCCACACAGGTGAGACAGCTGGTGTCGCACCTGAGGAGATCGGCACTGAGACTGAGCAGCGGAAACGCGCATGTTGACTGCATGAAAACAGAGCTCCGCCAAGGCACACAACAGCAAACAAAGTAAGAGGCCAAGCACCCAAACACAGCCTGCCATCAGCTGATAAACAAAAACACCCACACCTGATCACACAGCAGTGGGCTCACCTCCTACATATCCTCTGGCCATCAGTTATCTCTGGGCTTGGCTCTGTGGTGTAGAAGCCAGGGCTGCACGAGGACACGCAGCGCCACTCCTCTGCGAAAAAGCCTTCAGCACAAAGGCTGCACGCCTCAAAACCTGCACCTGACGCCACAGTTGGAACAAACACACTTACTCTTCAGAGCTGAACATTTGTAAATATTTTCACGGCTCTGACATTTACCTGCACAGGTAGCACAGGCCTTGTGACAGGGCTTGCACGTGCCCTCCTGTGTGTCATGGTAAAACCCTGGTGCGCAGCTCAGCTGGCACCGGTTCCCCTGCAGGCTGCAGAGAGCGCAGAGAGCATGTGGCACTGTGACACACTCAGTCAATCATGTGACACCACAGAGATGAGTCACCACCTTCAGACTGCAAACTCGCTTCTCCCAACGCCACCAAAAACACTCACTGAAGCCAAGCCAATCAAGGAGACACTTTAAATTCATCATTTTGTTTTGTAGTCAACTGCAACGAATCTGTAGTGATTTCTGAGCAGAGAAGGTAAGGATGGCACAGAGTCAGGAGTGCTTTTTCTAATTGTAAGGAAACTGCTGAGTGTGCATTCGCATGAAGCATCAGGATTCTCTGTGGCTGGAGAAGAAAAAGCAATGTTTACAGAGCAGTTCATTCCCGCATCATCAGAGGATCCATCTTACCTCGTGTCTTGTTTGCATTCAGTGCAGATGCTGTACGACGTGCACTTCAAGCAGTTTTCACTGCACTTTCTGCACACATTTGTATCTGTGGGGAAATCAAACAATACACACTGAACACACATCAGAGCGGCAAATCAATTCGATTCGCACACCTCTTAGCTGACGCTACAACAGCTGACTGTTCAGCAGAGTGCTCTGTTCAAACTCTGCAAGCACAACAGGCCCCACAGGGTTCACTCCAGGTTCTGCATAATGTGCTGTAGCATTTACACCAATAGTTAAACGGTAAAAGCGCTACCGTGATCAAGGTAGTAGTTATCCCCACAGGATGCTGAGCAGGTGCTGGTTTCCTCTGTCAGGTGATAACCAGGCTGACAGGACGTGCACTGGTCGCTGCGACTTCCCATGCAGCTCTGGCAGAAAGAGAAGCACCTTTTACAGCGCCTTCGGTCACCCCAGAACCCAGCAGGACACTCTGAAACGCACAACCTAAAAAAGAAAACAGAAAATTACAGGAGTGATATCTTTATAATCTGAACACATGAGAAAAGGCCAGGAAATATCATAAAATGTACTCTTTCATTTGGTTTACTCTGCACATGTTGCTGTGTTTTATTTTTGCTGGCTTTTAAATGTAAAAGTAAAGGGTTTTAGCTTACAGAATCACACTACACTTCTCTAGCTAAGAGTTTTTGTTAATTAAGATTTTGTTTTCCAGTTCATGACTATAAAGAATATCCACTTTCATCCAATAAAGGGTTTTGTATTTAAAATGTTTATTAAAAAAAACTTGAAATAAGTGGTAAGCATATTGATTTTCTTAATCCACAGTATGCGAGTGTGGTGTGTAATTCCACTAACCTTGTGCTGTTCTTGAACTTGAGAAAAAAGTGCAGGCATGTGACACACTGCTGCGGGCCTGGCCCCTCACATCCATCCTCACTGCATTCTGGGTCGCAGGGTCCTGCAGGGGCAAAGTCACAGCACCCCCATTGCAAAATAATAAACCCTTATTGCTACTTTATTTACACATCCATTTGTGGGAGAGTGCGACCTACCGTTATATTCTTCCATGACATCACTGGCTGCTAGGATTTCAGCTGATCGGGTATGCAGACGATGCGAAGAGTACGGCAGCTCGGCAGTGCCATACATCACCAGAGTCCATTTCTCCAGAATGCCTGAAAACAAGAAACATGTTTGTCTTTTCATTCCTGCATGCAGTTTTATCTGTTTTTCCTCTACTGAGGCATAT
Organism: Oryzias celebensis; assembly: GCA_014656515.1. NCBI lineage: Eukaryota > Metazoa > Chordata > Actinopteri > Beloniformes > Adrianichthyidae > Oryzias > Oryzias celebensis. Next base: position 8,191,813 of record BNCR01000012.1, read on the forward strand.
AATAGAGAAAAAAAAGAAGGTCAAACCTGGTTTGGTGCGGTCTTGGTCATGAGAATTAATATCTTTAAGTTTCAAAGTCCATTTTCCTGCTGCTCGCTCCCCCCAGCAATGAACTGTCATGAATTCCCAGTCCTGAAATCCCTCTGTGGAGTTATCAAGAGGCCTGAACCAGAAACACCACACAGTATCAGCTTTGCCTGCTCTAAGGTGAAGATTAAATAACATGGTTTATTACTAAGGAGTTCTGCTGGGTTGATGGAATTATTAGTCCTCTAACACTATTACAATTGTTTTTTAATTTTTTTTATAAATGTTTACAAATTCTACAAATATCCTATTAATTATTATTATTAAAAATATTGCAATCGAACATCTTACAATCTAAAAGGTTTGACATTTATGTGAAATCTATTTAAACATTTTAAATGTAACACAAGATATGTTTTTCACAAATATGTAGATCACAATGATTTTAATTCCCAGAGCTACCGAAAATCCAGAAATGTGCAATTTACAAACATGCACGACACAAAAGAACATCAAAAAATCTTGCTACACAGCAAACAGGGTGCTTTTAGCAACATTTTGATTTATCAAACAAAAAAAAACTCATTACACATGTGAAGCATGGCAGTGATTATAGTCTCTGGCTGCCTTACTTTATAAGACCGGCCAGCTTCCAGGCAAAAGTTTTCTGAAGTTATTTAAAAATCAAAATGAAAATTTAAGATCAAGTAAGATTTTTAAAGTGAGCTGCATTTTTTTTGCAAATGGGTGGCCCTAACTGTTTAAATGTTCTGGGGGGGCTAAAAAAAAATTAAAAATGTCTGATAATTCCAACAACTCAAGGAGCACAAGCATAAATATTTGTGTGACTTCTAATCACAATTCTTTTCATGTTAGAAGAAATATAAACCTTTGAAAAAACATTTTTCTTTTTTGTTGACTGACAGTTAAATGCTGCATATATTTGGATTTTGAGATAAAATTACAAATAGGAAAAACAGTTCTATTTTATACCAGTTATAGAGATAGTGATTTTAAAAAAGAAAAACTGTGAACTCTCCTAGTTTGATCCTTTAATCTGTTTGAAGACAATGTTCAGGGCTTTTTTTCTTTTACCAATAAAAGAACTTTTTGAAGAGAGTGTTTGAAGACTCTTCAAAAAGAAATGATTGGTATCTTGTAATTCTACAACAGCAGAAATAAAAATACTATTGCCTCATTCAAAAAATATTTTTCTGTCACTGATTCTGCAAGTTTTTCCACTCAAAAAGATGATGATCTTTAATGTTCATCATAGATACATTTCAACTGTGAGAAATCAAATGGCAAAAAAGATTCCTTGAAAACACTTTATGAAATTATTTTTTAATTATTTGCATTATAATCCAAAAAATAAGTATTTAGCTACAATTAGCAAGATTTCTGTTGTCCCAGACATTTTTTTTTAAGAAGCTTTTCTATCCCACACTTGTTACCTGCTTTAATGCCACCAGTATGAACTGCTTATCTGTATATAAAAAAAAAAAAACATCTCCACACCCATAAACAGTCAGATTGCAACAAATCCACCATGACCAAGACCAAAGAACTGTCAAAGTGCAGCAGGGATAAGATTGTAGACCTGGACAAGACCGATAAGAACTAATCTACATTAAACAAGCAGCTTGGAGAGAAGAAATCAGCTCTTATGAAGATCTGCATGGAAGAAAAGACCAAAATAGTAGCTACAGTGTGTGCAAACATGGTGAAATTTAACAATAGTTTGATCTCCATCAATGCCAATCAGGGTTCCATTACAAAGTATTGAGGTAAACTTTTATTATTGACCAAATACTTATTTGTGTACCTTTATATAAATACTTTAACGACCCACTGCAACAGAAATTGTATTTTTGGTGTTTTTAACATGTTCTTGTGGCATTTTGTTTTATGATGGACAACACAGAAAATAATTTAAGATGAAAACCACCTTTCAGATTGTTTCTTTATTCAAGTTGTGTTGGATCAGAAGCAGAAAAAAAACCTGCAGTTTGAAAGCTCAGATTTGTGACGCAGCATTTGCGATTGGCAGGCCTTCTCCACTCTAACTCTGAGGCATCCAGATGAAGACAAATAGATCTATTAACGTCATCATTTTCCTCGTCTGAGCTGGCAATTGGGCTCATAAACTGTACAGCTATACAGCTCCAATATTGCACGCCTTTTTTGTGTTAGCTTGGGATTCTGAGGGTCTGTAAGCCAGGGGAAGAGAGTAAACAAAGCAATGCCTGGATATCAACGTAGGTTTACTTCCACCTCAACAGTCCCGCCCTCAATTTAGAGGCAAATCTTTGATAAATTCCTGCTGTGCTGCAGAAAATATGTCTTAAAAAACCGTAAGCTTTATGAATATTGCTAAAAGCTGCATACTCATAATTAAAAGACCGCTGTGAACAATTTGAAAATAGAAAAAAATAAAGTTGGAGTGGGACTTTAAATATCAGAGAAAGGGATATGCAGGATTTTTTTTTTTTAACTTTCTGCTTCTCACAGCTGGAGTGTATCTATAATAAACATTACAAACTTCTCTCATTTTTAAGTTGGACAGCGTGTAAAATCTAGCTGCTATTTTTTGCCCCCCTGTATATTCCTAGTTGCTGAATTAACTGGCATTTGTGTTCATAAAATTGTTAAAAAGTTGTCAGTTTGTTCATAAAAAAGTGCCTCAACAATCAAATGCACACTTTCCACTTTCATTTTGTTGCATGATGTCTTTTTAGAGCACCAAAGTTAATCAAAAGTAAGCTTATGCCTTTCAGAAAACTTCCAGGAATCAAGTTTGCCAGGAACTTCCCCAATTACTAGTTCTCTTAAAAACACAGGGAGCATCGATCCAGTTATTTCGCAGGAGTGCTTGCCAACATTTTCTCAACTAACTGCCAAACTGAAGACCTCAGTTCTGAGGGTGGAGACTGTTTTAAGCCAGAGAGATGCTGACTGATTATCACACTTAAAGCCGCCTCATATCAGAGTAGCGGGTGTACTGCAGGAACTTGGAAGAAGTGTCGCCCCCAGTTACCTGTTAGCTAGCATCTGTGACACGGTGCCTGAAGGTGAGGTGAGTGTGATGGAAAGGTCTCCTCGGCGACTGTGACTGATTGTTACACGGACCACGACATGCTCCAAATAAACGACGTGCTGCGGGGCCTTGCCAGAGCAGCCTTTGGTCTCAAACTCAGACGTCAGCACAGAGCCTGGATGAATTAGTCTGTGGGAGAGGGAGACAGAGGAGAAAGAACAAAGAGACACAGCAAGAGACAGATAAGAGAGGAGAGCTACAAGAGCAGCACTGAAGAAAACAATCCCCATTAAAGTGTGCGAGCAGAGTGAGAGAATGAGACAGAAATAGATCAAGACGAGACAGAACCAAGGCAGCTTGGAAGCTAGCATCTCATAACTCGGTATGATACCTGCTCAGCTGGATAGCAGCATCCTCCACACACTCATGCTGTGGGGGGACTTGTTTCCAGGACTCTGCCTCCTTCACCATCCCCTCAGCATCCAGCAGACCAAAGCCATACAGGTGGCTCACTGACACACGTGCACAGGCAGCAGAGGAGGCTGAATTATCCTCTCAAGATTTAATACATTTTTATTGCTGCTTGACTCTCTTATCTCATTAACTTATAATCTGCTTACTGCTATGATTTCCCTAAAAAATAAGCAATCAAAGTCTGTTAGAAATTCTAATCAGTTTCTCCCCTCAAAACAACAGGAAATGTTGGAAATGACTGGAGTTGCTGTCAGACATTCAACAGAATACCTTTGTGTCCAGCTCCATTTCTGTGCCAGTCTGGAGCTGTAAGATGATCTGACTTTGATGTTCGGACAATAATGTGCTGAACGTCCCTCCAGGTCAATGAGGGACTTTAAAAAATAAAAATAAAAAAAAGTTCTAACAAGCACAGTTATACATTCTGATAACAACTTGGCTTTAATGTATTTCATTTTATTTTTGGGAGACATTCTCACTTCGCTTCCAGCATGAGAGCAAGGATCCCAGCAGCTACAGAGGAGGACAGTGAGGTTCCTAAAAGAGTCTTCTTGCAGGTTTGCTGTGGTCCCAGAGTCACCTGTTAGAGTCACAATTAATCAGTGTTTTTCATTTAACAGTGTTCATCACTGCTGTAGACGTTGACTAAAAGAATATTTTTTTTCTATTTATTCATAAATATTTAGACATTTTTTATGTGAAACTAGAAACAAAGTCCTTTTAGTTTTCATTTGAACAGCATCTGTTTTGAAGCTGCAAAAGAGATTCTTTTGATGTAATTTTTTAATAATAAAAATATCAACACTTAGTCCTTTGTATTTTCCCCATTAGCATTTACTGGGTATGAGGTTTGGAATACAAATGAGTTTTGGATGCTGGCTTTTAAACTTTTATTTTTTTAACAAATACCTCAAAATGGTTTATAATTGAATTTTGACATAATGAGTTATAATTTATTCTAAATACATACATTTTTATATTTAGGGAAAATAAACATTAGCAGAAAATATGACTCAAACTGTTTTCTCTGAACTTTTACTAACAGCATGAGATTGACATCACTTCTTCACTGATCTTTTAAACAGACTTCAGTTAACCACCATATGTATTTTTTGTTGTTGGTCCTGTTAAATTGAAGCATTGAGGTACATGTTTAAGGTTTGGTTGGATATAAAAGCGTCATGGTTTCATAAGACTTGACCTACCAGTTTTTCTTTAACTGTTGTCAATCTTAAAAAAAAGTTTTTCTTTGTTATCTGTTTCTCTGCCATCTTTAAAGGAATGCTGGGATATCAAGGTGGGGTTACTTCTATGGTGTTGTGTAGAGGTGTAGCGGTAGTTAAAACTCCAACACAAACACACAGATTCTGCAGAAACAATCAGTCCATAAAACCAAGTTAAAACACGAGGAAAGGTAAACATTCTTCAAAAGCTAAGCTAAAAGACGCACAATTAAATTGTTCTTAAAACTCTCTACATTGGACGACGCCATCTCATCCTCAGGCAGGCTGTTCGACAGGCAAGGCCTACAGTGAAAAATGTTTAAAATCTGGACTTTGGTCCTCCAAGGCAAAACATGTGCTGGCATCTAGAAAACCTTCTCCTAGTTGCTGCTGATAGTCTGATCAGGTGTGTTCAGTTGATACAAATCTGGAATATTGTGGTTTATGTCTTATTTTAGTGCAAAATCCACTATGGGTTGATGTCCATCAAGGAGAAAACGCAAACTCAGAAAAACGCTGCATTTATGTGATGTTGAAAGATTGGAAAAATGACTGTTCGACTCAAAAAACATACATGAATGTTAAAAAAAACAACAAATCTTCCAACACTACATGAATGGAGAATAACCTTCTGCACCCAAACAAAGTTCAATTTATTTGTAAAGCACCACCCATGGGGAGTCAGCAGGATTAAAGAGAACATCATGATGTAAATTAAGGATTATCAGTATAATTTATCAATATAATTCCAATTTGGCAGGCAAGATTAAATGGTTTAAAAGGCAGCATATGGCCCCCGGGCCATGGTTTGCTCACCCCTGTCAAAAGAGCGTGGCAATGAATATTGCTATAAAATATTATTTTATAAATACACGTGACGTGAATTTCATGACAGGTTATTATAGCAAAATGTTTTTGCTCTCAACATCTTTTAGAACTCCACTAACATCAATCCTATGTTACATTTCATTGTATTAAATCGCAATCTTGTACTGTGGTGATGCATTGAAGGATTTAGCAGGACTCAAAACTAGTTGCTTTAAAAATGCTTCCATCACAAAATTTTAATAACAATTCCACCTAGATATATAAAACAAGATCTGTGTTCAATTAAAAAAAGAAGCATCTTCAAGTTAAATGTGTTTATGTTTAAATCTTTTATATTGAAATAAAAATAAAGTTGTGCAGCTTTTTGTAAAGTGCAAGTCGAGACAACTTGCTAATATTGTCTGGTGAAACTCAATGAAATATGACTTTTACAACAACGGCTGCTTATTTTATACTGAATATTTTATTTTACAAAAATTATTTGATTTTGCAAAATGCCATTTTACACTTTTAGCTATTCTCTCCTTTTAGAATCTGTTAGTCTTATGCAAATTAAGAGATTTTGCTCTTTTAAAAGTTATTTTATAATGACATTTCCAAAATCCAGACAAGACTGCTCCCAATTAGTTTAATTCTCCATGTCAGCCCATCGACAGCAGGCTCAACAAGGTTTTGTTAGTGTGCCCACTGCTCAGTCTGTGCTTTTTTTGTCCCACTCAAGATAAAAGAAGTGATTTAGAAAAGGCCAGTAGAGGTAAGATTAAAAGCTATTGAAAATATAGGAAACAAGTACAGCAGTTTCAAGATGTAACTGACACTAAAAAGTAAAAAAAAATGAAATGATCCATTTAAAACCTCAGACACAAAAGTCCAAAACTCTCTGAAATCTGGATTCTGATTGCTGGAAATAAAGCCTGAAGTTAATATTGGTCAGAATGACCGGAGCTTACTCCACCAAACCAAAAACCTTTAAAAAAAAAAACAAAAAACAAAAACAATATGGACAGGACAAAGTAAAGAGAGATAGCCGAGTCCACCCATTGGTTTGCTTGCCTTCTGATTAAATAAAACATGCTACTAATTATGCACAGATTTGGGCTCTAATAAATTTAGACATTATTTTTACATTTTTTCATTAATCAAAAATAAAGTAATAAAGAAGAAATTGGTTCCCCTTAAAAGTCTTCCTTTGAAGAACTCAAAATTCAGGATTAAAGTCTGGGAGCTGTTTAAAATACAAGTACAATATAATCTGGATTTTAGTCGACTCTTTAGTATCACCCCCCCCTTGTGCAATCAATCAACAACAGACAGATGGAACAACTTGAATTGGCCCAACGGGGTCAGAAACCCCCTGAAAATGTATCAAAAGAGTAACAGGAACTCTTTTACACTAAATGAAAAAGTACAAATACCATAAATACCGACTTCAACAACTATACGATTAATGCACTTGCATGTCATAAAACACAACAAAACCCACCCAAAATGTTCTAATTTTTGGGTATACTGACCGTCTCCTCACCACCATATGCTGCTGCCAGTGTGGAGGAACATTGCTCTAAATAATCTGGATGGTGTCCATGGCGACTTGTGCTGCTGATGGAAATGGTATAGATGCTGTTGCTATAGCCGTCACAAGAGCAGTGGTCACCAGCTCGCCCTCCATTCCCCGAAGCGCCAACAAAAACTGACCCCCTGCCACGCCGCCCCTGTAAATCATTGAAAAAAATAAAATAAAAAAATCAATATAGAAAATGACCTTAGTAATGAGAATATCCCACTGATATAAAGCAAAAAAAGAGAAATAGATGTAAAACTGTTGGAAAGGCATAAACTTATCTAATATGCTTTTTATTTCAGTCTCACCGTCTGAACACTGCTCTGTAAAGCAAGACGAGTCAAATATCCAGGGCCTTCCACCGTAGCACCATCATCTTCAGGCCCCCAGCTGGCTAAATAAATATCAATATAGTGTGGCCTGAAGCTCAGAGACTGAGCTTCCACAATGTCTGTCACATCTCCAGCCAGCATGCGGACGCCTGCAGAGAACCGTGGCAGGAGAGAAAATGTTTGAATCCACAACAAAACTTCCACAAGCAGTTCAGCGTGAAACTTTGATGCCATCACCTAAACTCACCTCCTATCCGTGCGCGGAAAGAAACTCCTACAGTGCACTGAGAGTTATTTGCAGCAGCGGCAATCATCCCTGCACACAGAGTCCCGTGGCTTGAGACAAAGGAGGAGAACATCAAAATATGAGGTTCGATGCATATGGATGAGGAGAAAATGGGCTATTTTTGCTACATCAAACCAGTGACAGGACAGAAATCAAAATGGAAGTTTGCATTTCCATACATGCCCATTATCAGTGGAAAAAAAATCATGCATTAATCAAAGTCTGAATTTGGAACTGGAAGCTGCAGAAGGTATGAGGAAGTTTAATTACTCACTAGTTTGCGGCTTTGTCAGGAGAACTCGGAGTGGGATCTTGGTCTTGTCCATTTACATCATAGCTGGCAAGTGGATCCTAAATCAAGCGAATGGTAAGTAGCAGCACATAACAGCTGCCAGCAGCTATCTGTCTCTATTTCATCAGACAAATCACAAACAGCATTATTCACCAGTCCACTCCACAGTTAAGTGGATCAGACGTTTAATGTCAATTCCAATACTCTTAGCCGGCCTTTGGCCCAAAAGCTCTGCCTGCAATATATGCTTCTGCTTGACGCTCCTTCACTAAGAGCTCTGCCAAATTGCTTATGATTCATGTCCCCTTCCCGAGAAGAGCATCCCATCCCAGGGCACTTACATAATTTGGCTCCAGATCTGGATGTTCTCTCTCAATGCCATCATCTAGGACAGACACCACCACACCCTTCCCAGTGTACCCCATCCTCCAGGCCCCCTCAATGTTCATTCCAGGCTGGCAGCCTTTGGAGTCATCTCTGCAGTGCTGCTGAGCAGATAGTGGGACATTCAAATTAGCTCTTAGGAGCAAAAGAAGGCATCTATTTTAAAAATCTGTCAGTCAGTAAAAGGATAATGACTGACTCACAATGTACTGCAGGCTGTTCCACTCTGGGTCAGTGAAGTGCAGAGTCTGAGGCTCAGCAAAGCGTTTGGCCCTCGTGCCAGCGTGATGGATGTGTCTGCCTCTGGAGGTCCGCTTTGCTCTTCTGTGGACCACCTGCTGCTGGAGCCACTCCACCTAAAACAGGATCCAGAAGGCACGAGTGCAAATGTAGAAGTTTGCTTTTAGTTAAGCTGGCAGCCAGCCTTGTGGGACAACTGAGCCAGTCTGCCAAGTTAAGATATTCCAGCAGCTAAACTACAAACAGCTGATGAGTTTTGACGGAGCATGAAAGATCATCCAAGGTCAGCATTATGTAATCTGGGGGGGTTTTAAGTAACAGTAACAAGATTGACAAAACTAAGAATTGTTTTTAACATCCTTATCGGTTCTCTGGAAACTCAGAAAAATATAGAGCAAAGATGAAAGATAACGTTCAAGAGCATATTGGATGAGACCATTTCACACACATTTTACTAGGATCTGTAAAATCCAGTGTCTCCAGGTCTCTGGCTCTTCTGCAAAAAGATTTAGCAGGTTCTTCACACTAACAGCTCTTCAAATTTTCAACAAAAGTTGCTGATCCATGTGTTCTTGAGCTGTTTGAACTCACATTCTGCAGTTTCTTCATTGACGTCTGCAAAAGACTCAAAAAATTGATAATGTAAGGCAAACCAAACAGTTTCCACTACTAGCTACACGTGTGAGTCTGTGTATGTCAACTTTCTACCTGAAATAACTGTCCTACTTTCTCTACTCTTAACATACATCAAGCCAATAATTGCTTTTTCACAGATAAAGCGTTCCAACCTTGGTAGAAGTGTTTAAATGGAGCTTAAATTTAAGTTTCCAGACTTATATTATTTAGTGGGGAAAATATTGGAGAAAATGGAGTCTGTGATGCAAAAAATGAAACACTTTGTTTCAGCTGATAATTGTAGTAACTCAGCATCTCCTTAAGCTGAAGCTGGGTCATTAATGGGTTTCTGCAGCCGCACTCACAGCTGCTGGGAAGAAAAGTTCACTCCTCTGTAAAACTAGTTCATTTTAAAATGCAATAATTTCACTAATCTAATTTGCCATCATTGTAAAATTGTTATTTTTACTTAATAGAGTTAAAAGAAAAAACTTCTTATTAAATTTGGTGTATTGAAATGAACATTGTGAATTTCATGCAGTGTGGCGTCTGATGATGAGCGTCAAACGTCGTCCTGTGTCCAGAGTGTGCAGCCCTTATATGGTCCTGCGCAGTATCTTAGCTGTTCTTAGCACTGCACTTTTCTGGACTGAGATGTCTGAGGTTTTTCCAGGGATCTGTTGCAGCCACTCCTCCAGTTTGGAGGTTATAGCCCAAAGTGCTCCAATTCCCACAGGCACCACTGTCACCTTTACCTTCCAAGCTTTCTCCAGTTCTTCTTAGTCCCTGGTATTTCTTCAGTTTCTTGTATTCCTTCTTCTTAATGTTGCCATCGCTTGGTACTGCCACATCCACCACAACAGCCTTCCTCTGTTCTTTATCCACAACAACAATGTCTGGTTGGTTCGCCATTATCATCCTGTCTGTCTGTGTCTGGAAGTCCCACAGGATCTTTGCTCTCTCACTCTCTGAGGCATTTTCCATTTTGACTTTGGGGTTTCCAGTCTATATTCTGCACACATGTTCCTGTAGTTTTGGTTCAGTTGTACATCCCATGCAGAGGCTTGTCCTCCCATTCGGATATGTCCTCCAGTAGTCTCAGGGCGCTGGATTTGAAATGGAACCCTCCATGTATGGTGAGGAGCTTTCGTGTCAAGATATCCGTGGTCTGTATCTTTTCTGATTATTCCTACAGGGTATCTGATGGCTGGCAGTGCGTAACAGTTTATTGCCCGGGTCTTGTTCTTGCCATTGAGCTGATTTATCAGGACTTGCCTCACTAGCTGAAGGTATTTGGCTGTTGCGGCTTTCCTTGTTGCACATAGAATCTTCCCAGACACAGAGGAATTGCACACAGAGACAGAGAGAGACAGAGACAGAGACAGAGACAGAGAGAGAGAGAGAGAGACTTCCAGTTGCAGTGATTGCCTCAAAAGGTTGTGCAACAAAATATTAAGTTATGGGTACCATCATTTTTGTCCAGGCCTGTTTCATTAGTTTTTTTTTTTTAAATAATTATGTTAATCACCAATTCAAAAGTGATGGCTGATTTTGATTATTTCATTTTCAATAATTTTTTATTTATTGTTACTTTTGTAAGTTTCAAGTGATTTCAGTGAGAATTGTGGGTTTTTCCTTCTCTAACTGAGGGGTACCAACAATTTTGTCCATGTATGTATATAGTAGGGGACTATCCATTGCCCTGGATTTAAAAGCAAATCAGAAACCATGCTTGTTTTTTTTCTTTAAATGCCAATTAAGATGCCAATCATTTCCCAAAGTAAAATAATTATGGCCATTTTACGAATACTATTTTTGAAGACAGTTTTCCAAAAATGAAAACTGTGATTATTTATAAATAATAAACTTAAATATTTTTTTCAAATGAAAATGTGTTCAAAAGCAGTGCATTATGGTTCATAGTGGCCGATCTAGTGACCATCAATGCACGCTTGTTTTTTGCAGAGACCTCTGGGAAATTTCTAGAGCACTTGATTTTGGAATTGTAGCTTCGGTCAGCTCTACAAAATGGCTAATGTACTATAGAGTGCACTAAGTGGCGAGTTTTTGAAGAAATTTAAATAAAACCCAACATTTTGCCTCTAATCCCTCAATCAGGAACAGCTTCCTAAATTTCTATTGTATTTTTAGCATGTTTATTTGGGTTTCCCAACCCTGAACTGACCTTGTTAGCAAGATGACCACAAGTGTGTTTGTTCCACTCATTTAAATGAGCACTCATGACTGACTACAGGTAGGCCATTATCAATTTTTTTTTATATTATCATGCTGTCAAAGATCAGCACAAAGATGACTGAAAGTCAAAACATTTTATGAATGTGCATGTATCTGTATTTAGCTGATCATAACATGTAAGCCTTAAAATGCATAATTTTGAGCATAAGTTAAGACAAGTTGATTAAAAAAAGTTTCGATATAACATAATTTTTCAGAAAGTAATAATGAACCACTTCTGCTCATTTTTATAAGCTAAAGGCAGACCTTCACATGAAAAGTGAGTATTAATTAAGTGAAACCACTCTAGCTACTTGCCAGTGGCAGTTTCAACTCCTGCTGCTTGTCAGCACGCAGCCTCTTTCTCATCTTCAAAGCTTTTAATTATAAAGTTCTGGTCCATCATGTGCGACACATCCAAAAACACATTTTCACCTCTTTCTGTGGCAAAATGATTGTGTCCAATCTTCTCTTTGTCTTAAATGCGACCCAGCATGGCCAATGTCCTTTTCTGACGCTGTGAGGCTGACGAAAGTCTTTTTCAAGTAAATATTACAAAAAACAAAGCGCTGTCATGATTTGTGGTTTCGTGTCCAAACACAGAAAACAGGAGGAGGCAATCAGAAACAAAAGTGATTGATCCTAAAATAACCTAGTCATAAAATGACAAAACATCTAAAAATGATGCTTCAATTAAAAGGTTGCAACTGCAAAATGACAAAATTGGCATTGCATTTTTATAAAGTTAAGAGAAAAAAAATGGAAAAACTGTTAGATCCATGCCAGAAGTGTGTAACTTTTTTTTTTTTTTTAACTATCGTTGCTTTCCATTCTCTCACATAAGTTATGAAAACGTAACCAGGTACATTTACAGCTTCTTTGAGCCATCTGTTTTCATTCAGGCCTCCTTTTATAAGCAGTTTGTCAATTATATTAATTTAGTTTTTGTATTTTACTGACTGGCAAAAGCTGCAAAAACAATTCAACTTTAAATGAGTGCAGGAACTGTTAAAGAAATGCTTGAACAAGTCATCTTTTGGTGTATTAATATAACATACCAGGGCAGAAACAGTGAAAATGCCAAAACACAAACTCTGACATACTCCAGAATGTTTGGCCTCAGGGATACACCCAAACATCCATCTTAAGTTCCCTTTTGCATGTCACTTTTTGTGATTAATGGTGTTGACTTAAAGCTCTGACAAAACCACTGCACACCCCCTGTCAGATTTGCTTCAACCCTGCTGGCTTTGCAGGTATCAAAAAAGCAAAAGGTGTGGGAAAAATAAAAAAAAATTCTGTGGTAAACATGTAGCCAGGCTGAGTAAAGAAAGAAAGAACGCCCAGTGGTTAAGTTAGAAAAATTAACCACTATAGGTGAAATCTACAGAGAGTAAAGCCCCTCGTTGCACACTTTATATACTTTTCTCAGACAGACATGAACATTTTCACACTTTTCTCTCTTATAAAACACACACTTTTGTCAAAAAATGTGTCCAGTATTGTAGAAGGATAACAAAAAACAGTTTTGCAAGCTATATGCATTCTGTACTGTACAGGAGACACGGCACGGAGGAACTTGATTGACAACGGTCTGCAGGCCAATCAGGATGCATACCACAATGTACAATAAAAAAAATAAAATAAAAAGTATGGGCTGCACGGTGGGGCAGTGGTTAGCGCTCTTGCCTCACAGCAAAAAGGTTACCAGTTCAAGTCCCAGCTGGGGGACTTGTAACGGAGTCACCAACAGGCCTCCTTTTAGGACTTTTCTGTGTGGAGTTTGCATGTTCTTCCCATGCATGCGTGGGTTTTCTACGGGGACTCCGGCTTCCTCCCTCCAACCAATAGGTTAATCGGTCAATGGTGTGGATGTGAGTGTGTATGGGCGTGTGATTGTGGCCCCTGCGACAGACTGGCGACCAGTCCAGGGGTGTCCCCTGCCTTCGCCCATGAGTGATTGGTAAAGCTCAGGCAGCCTCATGACCCCGAAAGGGACAAAACGGTTTTGAAAATGAATGAACGAATTAAAAAGCATGCAAAATTGCACAAAAAAAAAAAAAAAAAAAAAAATCTGTGAAACTGCAGGGTCATAAAAGGTGAACCAACCTTAACCTAACATTACAAGTGCAACAAAAATGGCAAGCAACATTAGAGCTATCCAATTGTTCAGTTTTGAGCCAGATGCCAGCTCAGATGAGGAAAACCAAGCATCTTGTCTACAAGCAGATGCATCAGAATGGAGCGTAGCAGGGAGGTTGCCGTTGTAGCAACTATAAACTTTGTCAAACAGCATTTTTTGTCCGCTCCTGAGTTTTCATCTCAATTTTTTTTATGTATGTCCTCAATCAGGAGAAAATGCTGCAAAAAAAAATTTTTTTTATCAGTGGGTTTTACATATTGAACATTTTGTTATTGCTATAGTACATTTGATTCACTCCGTTATGTGATGCCTTTTTGGTACATGATAATGAATAAAGAAAATGAGTGTGTTTTGCTTTATCCGACTACTTGTAATTGTGAGCTCAACTTTGTATGCATCTGAAGTCAGGGAGAGGACACGCTGCTCATTAATAACCCAGCTGAGTCCTCTGTGTCTCATTGTATCAGATTACCATACCTTGTCCTCTTTGGCGATGTGGCCAGTCACTTCTTTGTTGCTCACATTGGAACGACTTGCTGTTTCTGGGTGACGGAAACTGTAGTAACCTTTCAGAGCTCCAATCTGGTGAAAATGGACATTAAAACCTCCAAATTATTATTTTTTTCCCAGGCAAAAGTCCGGCTCATCAGGCCCGGTCACTGTTCTAAGCAGCTGTTAAATAATGAATCGGCTCTTGGTGTCTGTCACGCAGGCAGCTACCTTACACCTGTGATAGTTTTTCAGGTAAAGGGCAACTTGAGCCACAAGACTTCAGCAACCTTGCTCTCAGTGTGTGTGTGTGTGTGTTTGTTTGCCTTCCACATGCACACATGTGCATTTGTGTCCAAGTGATTTATGTTTAATAAGAAAAAAAGACATTAGCTGGCCTCTTTCTTGCACAGAAACGAATAAATTATGTTATTGATCTATTCCCTGGTGGCTCTGTTGTGAAATTTAGTCTTTGATTTCTTACCTCAGCACTATAAAGTAGTGTGTTTAGATTCAATTGGTTTTCCTTAGACATGCAGAAGATCTGAGACCTGAAAGTTTCATTAAAGCACTTAGCCCCAGGGAATTGTGCTGAGCTTTATCAATAGAGACTTTGCAACACAGTTTAGTTATTTACTTTATTAAATCCATATATTTGTTTTAATATTTTGCTCTCACGACCATTTTTTTGTCATGTTTTAAACATGGCCTAAATCTCTTAAATCCTTTGTTTGCCGTTATCTCAGAATGCGTGCATGAAAATAGTCTTGTAACTCAATCACCACATAAAGTATATAGCTTCTATGAGTTAAATTGAATAATAAAGAATTATTTTCTTTTTTTCTTTAACCATTTTGTAGATAGACAAGTGAAATCCATGTAACGGATACAACAAAACATTAAAGACAGTTTTTTTTTTTTTAATTTATTGATATTACATTCAAGGACTTTTGTCATGCTTTTGCTAAGCCTTTCAGACACATATATACATATTACCTTTTGGCACACTAAAGAAATAATTATTTATGAAATACGATTTTTCTTTGCGAACTCATTTTCCGACCCAGAAGTAAGACTACTTGATCTGAGGCACCGCCTTTTATTCCTTGTGGATGCCGCCCATTTCATGACTTCAACCTTCTGCGTTTCGCCCACAAAAAACAAACAACATTATAAACTTTTGCAATGATGAATGTGCATAATGTGCGTATAATAAGTAAGCGTCTTGCCAATCACAGCTAGCTCCGTGAAGAAAGTGGGTGTTTGTGTTAGCCTGGAGGTGCTGGCAGTGCAGACTCTTTCTGGAAGGGGCTGTTACTCACTTGTCTACGTCACAATGTGAGGACCTGCTTGTTTTTGTAGATTAGGAGGGGCTGGTGTTCAGAGCGCAGTGTTTTAGAGGAATACTCAGATGCGTGGAAAAAGCAAAATACTGCTTTGGGGTCATGACAAATTAACATTTTAATACACTTAAAGGCTCAAAAAAGTTCATTTTGCATGACAGAGGCCCTTTATTAACTAACAAATAAATAAAAGCTTAGCTCAATATGAACCTAATGTCAATTATTGTCACGTGTCGAGATTTTGCTCACAGGCAACTGTCCCTCAGCACAAATGGTCACCACTACAACCTAACAAAACTAGAAAATAAGAAAGGTTGCTTTACAATTGTATTAAAAGAAAAATGTTCAAATAACAGCAACAATTATTTTTAAAAATCTTAAAAAAACAGGATTCAAATAATAACGGATATTTATATTGCCAGTTCATCTTTGGGTTATAGCGGAGGTTAATATGTCAGACATGGCATGGCTGATGTTATTCGCACTCAATTAGGTGTGATCAAACACAAAAGCTGATGGAAATTCATGCTGGCCACACATAATATAATGTTATTGTTAGTCACACACATTAACCTAACCGTAACCCTTCCTCCACGTCTGTGCGGCCAAGAAAAAGTCAGCACTGTTCACACACATTTAGAAAATGACAAGCGAATAATCACTTTGATTTGTGCATTTTGTGATACGAGCACCAAACTTGGCATGGATGTAACTTTTTCAGAAAAGCACTTGCTTCCAGAAAATCCAAAATGGCGGCCATTTATAAAGATGTTGGCAATACACTAAATGCTTTAAAAAATATATATATATATATAAATAAAATGTGATTTTCTGACAGGAGACCATAAGGTACATCCAGGCCAAATTTAGTGTTTGTACTGCAAAACGCACTATAATTTTAATTACTGGCTCCACTATTATTGGTATTCATGGTGGACAGATTTTGTCCAAGAAAGTCCACAATGAATGGCTTTATACATTTTCTACTAGTTCTTAATAAAACAAACATTTATTTGTTTAAATAAAAATGTGATAAATAGGTTTAACCTAATAAAAAAACGTGTCAATAAAGAAAAAAAAGAGGGTAACTGACAGTTAGCTTAAACCCTGCTAGCTAATTAACGCCAGAAGGTTCTGGAAAAAAATGTTTAAATTATGGAACAACTAGAACAAAGCTGCCTTAAAGATAAGTCATTAAAAATACATTTAAAAAGACAATAAAAAAATACCTACCTGTCCCATGTTGACGAATCCATATTTGACTGCTATCCTGTCCACGTACTCACGGTTCCCATTTAATTTAACGGCCCAGTCATTTGTATAAATCGCTGCATTACTAAACTGCAGGATAGCCGCCATCCACAGAGTCAAAACGGGCATCATGGCGTCTGACAGCGTTGGGCTTCCTCTGATTAGACGGAGCCCAAAGTTTTCACGGGCTGCTTCCTAAAGGTGCGTGCCATTCTCAGCAGATGTAGAGTGAGATCAATTTCAAGAACTCTCTTCTTGTCTCCCGACACCGATGTGCGGCACAAAGGGAAGCGCAGAAGTTGTCAAGCCTTGACTCTGCTCCACAGACATTCGTCACCTATCACTTTCAACATGGGAGCCGCGGATCAACTCATCTTCTCCGCATAACCACCTGCGTGCTGCGGCCTTTAGGGTTACGTCACCCGTGTTCTGACCCAGATTTCCGCGTGACATTCAGTCTGCATCTCTATTTTCTGAAACGTGACACAAGCTTACACGCCTAAATGATTAAAAATGTTGCACTGACAATGGCAGTGTAAATGTTTTATGGCCAACGCCAGTATGTCTATCAATTTAGAGAAATAATTAAATGAATTACTAGTGATGTAATTGTATGCGTATTTTCTTAATTGAATGACTCATTTTCCTTAGTTTGATATATCTCTGTATAGATATATTTTACACGTGTTTACCCTGTTTTTGTATTATGTTTTGTTTTGATTGCTTGAAATAAACCGTTTCCAAGATGTAACCTGGGGGAAAAAAATCAAACTGTTAGACTTAAAAGATGTGTAACCTGAATAACTAATCAGTTGCTATTTTATTTTATGCTAACAATGTAACATACCTACATAAATAAATGATTTGATTCATATTAAAGATATGAAGAAAGTCTATAAATAATAAAATAAAATGTATAATAATGTAGAAGCGTAGAACACTGAATGTAGAATAAAATGTGTAAATGAAAAAAACAAACTCAATGTTAAAAATCACATGACCTACAAAATGGGAGAAAAATCACCCAATAAACCTCTAATTCCATGTTTTTCAATTAAATGCATCCATCTGATAGATTTAGACTCTTTTTTTATATCAGTAATGACATGCATGTATATACATTAGGGAAATGTAATATAATTGATATTGAATTTTCAAATAAATTGCGTCATTTCAGATGTGAAACTCCAGTAGAATCCAAACATCAGAGCTGTGCTTTTTACAGTATAAAAATATAAAGTATAAGGACAAATCAGTGATGATATTGTCAAAAGAATCTCATGATTATTACTGTTTTAGTTCACTGAACCTTCATTGACTTTATCTTTTTCTCATTATTTTCATCTCTAATCCACATTTGTAATGTACGATTACTCAAAAAATATTCATTTTGGAGACTTCTTCAATTTCAGTCTTATTAACTATTCATTTTAATGTATATGCAAAGCAGGACTGATCTGTCAGCTCAGATTGCAGAGAATATCTCACATTAGGAACATTTGGACAGAAAGAATTTGATTTAATCCATAATTTCACAGCTCAGTTATACATTTTACCCTTTCATCAATAACGTGAGCATTTTTTTCCTATTCAGTTCCTATCTGGGAACCCAGAAAGACCTCATTATGCATAGCGTGAGAGTGCTGTCTGCTTTTTGAACGGACGAGTTTTCATTTCCACATATGCATAGTTTGTGATAAAGTAAAAAAAAAAAAAACTCTTCAGCCATACTTTTTTAGAGCTTTATGGAAGTGTGTGCTTTTTTTTTCTTGTCTTAATCTTGCCAGTCCTCCGATGCTCCTGTTATGATTTCAGCTCGGGAATTCATTTTCCCCCTCATTGACAGCAAGCTGTCCAGGGCCAGAGGCGAAATGCAGTCCCATCTACCTACCTCTACTGCTGGGATATTTTCATGTTGGTATATGGAGCATCTACAGCATCTCCTTGTTTAATGCCATTTTCCCTGTAGCTTTATAGCTACAGGATCCTCTGTTCTACTGGGAACTGCAGCCCCACCACGACACACATCACAAATTTGCATGCTACTCTAAGCAAAATGTTTGACATTTTTTACAAAATGCATTTGATTTTTGATAGCTGTGACATTTAGCCCTTGACAGTCATTGTTGCTTTTGCAACTGGCATGAAAAGTACTTATTAACCAAAAACAAAAGGACAAAAAACATTTTTTGCATGTGAATAATACTTTCTTACATTCATCATTAGGCGCAGAAAACTAAAGTAGCTCTAATCAAAAAGCAATTCCAGTTTCATTTTTTCCTTTGCCAATGTAGTTAACATTTGCTTGAACTTGTTTTGCAGTTAACTGAAGAAAAACAGGAGTAAGAGATGAAATAAACTGAGTCATTTGTATCATCTCCAAGTTGGATTGCTCTTTTTATCTTGTTATAGTGCAGCATATTGTATCCCACTGAGACAACAGATCTTTTTAGCTGGAGCCAAAATAGGTTATTATTGCTTGTTTTATTATGCTCCACAACACTGCATTACACTGAGAATCCTAAATGATGGGAGTTGGAAGCTTTATGGGAGAAGGTGTGATGCTACACATACCAGGCTTCCCAGTTAATTTTAGGTTCATCTTTCTTAAGAAGATAAGATTGTAGAGGTTGTTTCTCACACAAAAACAAATATTTGTCCTGTAACACAGGAAACGCCTAAATGTTCTTCTTTTTTTAATAAATAAAAAGGAAACATTGCAAAATCCTAAAAAAGTCAAGATTTCAAAGTTGACTTTCTGTTTACAGAGTCACATCTGAACAACACTGCTCTGCATTTAGCCCAGCTCTCCCTTTGATTTCCAAGAGGGCACTTTCATGCTAGGATGGACGTGGTTCAAACAGGCAGAGAATGCCAAAAATGCTATGCTTTCCACTTAGTTTGGAGAGCTTTCAGACTATAAAAACAAACATAAAAAAACAGTTAGAAAACCTGCCAGTCCCTGTAGTTCTCTTAACTATTTTAATTTACACCTGCAGTTTTTCAATAAAGATTCAGTCAAATTCTGCAAATGGACAGAAGTTCTGTTTTGTTTTCTTTTGCTAAAGATGTTTGTCTAGATCAGTTCGGTGATCTTTTTAAAATATGGGTCTGAGAGCGGTTCCTGGTTCCGGACCAGGGTCCGCTTGGGTGTATTCAGACTGAACAGTTCTGAATTATCGGGGGAAACACAAACTCTGGTTCTCTTTAAGCAGACCAAATGTGTCCAGTCTGAATACACCCTAAGTCTTTCTTTTGTTTTCATCCAAGAAAAGAAAAGCAAAACCACAGTTTACAGAAGTTCAGATCAGCTTTTCCACATGTCAAAGTGAACTATTCATTGAAACAAAACCTACTGTGGACCAAACAGCCATAATGAGAGCGCCTTCAAAAACTGAGGATCGGTCTGTGACCACGCAGATGTCTGGTGGCTGATCATCCACTCAACATGCATTGCACACTTTTACTCTACTGCGCACTAATAGGCTCTCAGCCACACTCACCAAGCCTGTTGTATGATAAACACTGACACAGATCCTCAGTGATTGTAATTCCAGTTAATGCAGCAGCATCGCTCCTATAATTATGTCACCAGGGACCGGGTAAATATGCGGCAGGTAGACGAGGTTCATAATGGCCAATTAAGGAGACTAGTAGGCATCAGCTTTGTGTTGCTTCTTTGATGCTGTGGGGAATGAATGCAGCAAAACAGCTGATCATTCCTGATAAGCCAGCTGGTCTTCTCTATCAGACTTTGTTTACCTTCACATCCAGATGGATAACAGTATCAAATATTTAAACAGACCAACAGAAGTCAGTTAGTATTTGATCAAGCAGGAGGGGAAAAAAACAGAGAGGAGGTCTTGGTAAGTGTTGAGTTTCCCTATGGCTCACAGACGGCTTCACTGCCGAT
Source organism: Oryzias celebensis (assembly GCA_014656515.1). Lineage (NCBI taxonomy): Eukaryota > Metazoa > Chordata > Actinopteri > Beloniformes > Adrianichthyidae > Oryzias > Oryzias celebensis. The sequence goes on from BNCR01000012.1 coordinate 8,212,486, forward strand.
CGCTGGCGTTCTGTTGGCTGATGGAGGAAAAGGAAGGAAATTATGTCAGAGGCAGCAATCCCAGGTGACAGCAACTTTGAGAAGAAAGAACACGAGAAGCTTGAAAAAAATTCAAAGGGTTGAGAAAGGATGAAAAAGTGAAATGTCAAAGTAACACTGGTTCCAGTTGTAGTTGTAGCACCTTCTAGTCTGTGTGCTACTCATATGTATCCATGATGAATGGCAGAAAAACTTTTAAATGAACAAGAAACAATTTCATCATCCCATTTTTGATTTTTAAAACTTGTATTTAAAGAAAAAAAAACAAGTATTGCGCCCTGTGGATGAGCACCTGCAGCAACATTTTGCCAAGTCAAAACAGATCAATGGTGTTTGTGAGTGGTAAATTATAAAGAGCCAGTTCATGATGTAACACACGCTCACAGACCTTATCATCTTCTGCTCAATGGAGAGCAAAGCAAACCGGCGGAACAAAACAAAGAAAAAGCACCTCTTGGCAAGGCAGTAACAAGACTTTGAAGTTATCTAACATGTCTTCAGAGAGCCTCACTTTGATGTCCTGGAAAATCCTCTCCAACAGTGACATGTCCTCCTGAAAATAATTGTCAAATGTGTTCACTGACTACCCTGCAGGCAACAAAAAAAACTCCAGTTATTCTGTGTGCATAGTGCTTCTGGAGGGGCTTCTGTTTGACATTATTCAGGGGTTCTGCGTGATTTCCAGGTTTGAGTAGAGCTTCATAAAGACTCAGTAGTCTTTTAAACTGTTGTTTTTGAAATTTGTCTTCATCTTTGACTGTATATCTGAGCTGGACTGAGTGACTCCCTCCCTGCTCGTGATCCAAACAGGAAGTACCTGCTGGTCCCAAAAAGCCAAAGTTCCATAGACTTCTATTGAGAAATAAAAAGCTTTCATTCAATTTGCTATTTTTGTCATGAAGTCATAAACTGACCAATCACATGCCTTAATAAAAGTAGGTCCTCTGATTGACAACTTCCAGTGGAAGGGGGGTGGCCTTCTAACATGCTCACAACTGACTGGAGAGAGTGGTTGCCATAGAAATGCCACTGTCAATCAAACTTCATGTATAAAAAAAGCGTTTCTCATACGTGAGCAGCTCCAAGCGCTTTACAGTTAAAAACAGACAATAAATAAATAAAAAGAGAGAGGAACACAAACAATGAATACATATTAAAAAAATATGTATTTATTTTAATATATTTCGTTTGCACATACATAAAATGCAGTCATGTAGCTTACAATGAGTCTTATGTAACCACCTCCCCCAAAAATATAATCATGCAACAGAAACAGACACGTTAAAAAAATGTAATAAATAAAAAAAAAACTATTATATTTCACTTCATTTACATTTTTTTCTTTATAATTTATATAGTAAAATTAATTTTAATTGTTTTTTAAATTTCTCAAATGAGGGAAAGGTTTTAATAGTAGACTTTAGATTATCCAAAAAATACATTCTAAAAGAAACTTAAGGCTGGTCTCTGCTGTGAGGAAACTGTATTTTGTGAATCTCTGTATACCAGGATCCAGCTCAGCCACAAGAACATCACCACAGTGCCCACCCAGACCGGGACAGCAATGGCGTCCACTCCACAGCTGTGAGGCTGTGAAGTCGGACCCCAACCGCCCCCACAAAACAACCGCGGCAATGACCCCAGACAGAACCGACAACCCCTGGCACGAGGATCCCCAAAGGGAAACAAAGGGGCAAAAAACCTTCTAAGGAAGATGTTACATGTGAAAACAGAAATTAAAAATAAGATAAATAAGATAAATGCACAAAATAAAATTACATGCAGAGAATTATATTAGAATGTATTAAATAATTCATTTTTGCATTTAAGACGATGTAAAAGCCTTATTAAAAAGATGGGTCTTGAGCCGCTTTTTAAAAACCCCTATGGTTTCTGCTGCCCTTAGGCTCTCTGGCAGGCTGTTCCACAGGCGAGGACCGTAGTGGGAGAACGAAGTCTCACCATAGGTTTTGGTCCTCACCTTAGGGACAACTAAAAGGCCGGCACCGGAGGACCTCAGGGTCCGCGAGGGCTCATGTCAAAGCTAATCGCATAAATAAGAAAGTTCAGTGGTAAGCGCTCTCACCTGTCAGTGAGGATGCCATGGTTCAAATCCCAGCTGAGATCTTTCTGTGTGGAAGTTGTATGTTTTTTCCACTTGCGTTTCCTCCCACACTCCAAAAACATGCTGCATACATTGCTTGACTACTCTGAATCATCCCTAGGTGAATGTGTGATTGTGTAGCCCTGCGACAAATCAGAAACCTCTAGAATGTACTCTGCCTTCACCCAACTGTGGCCAGGTTAGGCTCCAGCAGCCCTAAAAGGGATGTGGTGGGTTAAGAAAATGAAAGAATAGATGGAGGAATCTTGGAGGAATGTTGGGTATTTTTAATTATTTTCTTCAAAAGGTTTAGTCAAATAAATATGCCAGTTATCTGACTAACATTTGCAACGTAATTTGATTAAAACCCACTGCTTAATACAACTTAAGTTTTGAATTGAGCTGGGAAAAATAATGAAGTTGTAACAACCAAAAGAAACTTTCCTGACTTTCAAAGGTCATCAGAATAATACACAAGTGCTTTGGTTTAACAAGATATTTTACTTCAATACAACATTAGGTTATGTTAACACAACAAATCATGTTTGTTATTTTGACTTAACATTTTAAGACTGTCTTTTAACTCATGTTTTTTACATTGAAACATTAAGTTTTGTTTTACAGTTTAGACTAAGACCGACACGGACCAATATTGACTTATGAAGACATCTAGTTCCAACATGGCGATGGACATATCGCGAAAAAGTGGCGACTGAATTGACTTAATTTGGTTGGAAATGGAACTAAGTCTGTTCACTCTGTTGGCCAGTCTTCTATATTTGGTCAATGGTCTCCATTTTATTGAGGATAATTTGGAGCAAGATTTCCTAATTACTCAAATCTGAATTGCAGTTCTTACAGGTCAAACTATAGTGTTGCAGCCAGCTTAGATTTTTCTAAAGTACTGCTTTATGAAAACACCTTTGACACAACTACAGAACTGGGGCATTAGATTGGACCACGTTTGTTGGTCTACTTTAAATAATAATTTCAAAAAAGTCTTCATAAATATCCTAAAAAGAATCAACTAAAATATTCTGCAAGGATATCTGCATTAAAACATTATTGCACCAGTTATTGTCAACATTTTAAATAAGGGAGCGCATGCTGAAGTCTGAAAATACTCATGAATCATCGATGAAGCACAGGCTAGCATGACAACAGACATAATCAAATTATTTCTGGGATTCAGTTCAGTAAGTCTGAAAACATTCCCGCTGAGTCTGGAAATGATTTACCCAGACAAGCTTTTGTTGCACATGTGTTTGGCTGCCCGTGACTGGGGTGGACTGATGCTTTGGAGCAGTCAGAGCAGGGATGATGCAGCCTGTCTCCCAGACTGAAAACACACGATGGAGCCAGAAATTTGTCTTGTTTAACTCTTGCTTACACTTGGTCATGGACTGAGACAGAAACTCAGAATGAGGACAGCAGTTCACTGTGTTTGAATAAAAGATGAGACCATCTTAGGAGAGTCTTTGCAATCTATGAACAGTTTGTAATTAAGCGTTTGTTGATGCACACCAATTTTTGCATTTAAACATACGTGAGATGAATGACTAAGTTTTTTGGTGGATAGGAAAAAAATTAGAGTCAAGAATGAAGGTGAAGCTAAAGCCAATTGGATAACTACATTTGAGAATAAGAAGCCCTTTATATCTTCCTCAGAAAAAAAGACATTATATAATCCACAAATAGTACTTATTTTCTGCATGATTATACAAATAAATATAAAAATAATTAGTGACAGGGATTTCCTGGTTTCCTTTTTTTTCTTTTGCTTTCTGCTTCTTTTTTCCAAGCTGAGAAAAATGGTACCCAAGGCTGTTCTGGAGATTGTGGTCCATGCTTTCATTTCATCTCATTTAGACTAATGTAATTCTCTTATCTGTTTTCATCAATCCTGCTGGTACAGTGATGCTGGTTCTTGAAAAGCCATTTGAAGGTTCTCACAGGAACCAGTAGAAGGGCTCATATTTCAGCTTTTTTGTGTGATTTTTTTTCCTTTACAGTGGTTATCCATCAATTCAGAATTGATTTGAAAATTTTTGTTCTGAATTTTAGAGCTTTTAGAGCTATTATCAGTACGTTCAATCTGTTACTGCTAAAAATATCTTCTGTTCATTCTTGGTATGATTTACATAAAAATAAACAAATAAATAATTTAAACAGTGTGCCCTGAACCTCTCTGAAAGTTTAAAATATACTTTATGCATTATGTATATATATATATATATATATATATATATATATATATATATATATATATATATATATATATATATATATATATATATAATACATTATAATAAATATATCTATAACTAATAATATAAATAAATATGTATATTGTACATGTTATAACTTATACATTTTTAACGTGGGCCACAAAGCATATTATTCATGTCACAATACGCTAGTTTTCTAACAGCGTTTTTTGTCTGCTCTTGATTCACAAGAATTTGAATAAAAACATATTTAGAAATGTAATTTTAAGCTAGATTTTCTTTATAAATGTTTTCAATCATCAGAAAAATGCCATAACATGTTAAAAAACACCAAAGACACAATTTTAATTGGAGTGAGTCTTTAAAAAAGTCCTAAAGAAAAATCATTAAAAACCATTTACCTCCAGAATCAACAGAGTTTTCATAAATGGTTTGTAATTATTATTATTATTTTATTTCAAACTAGAACAACAAAACAACAACAAAATTAAAAACAAATAAATGAAAAAGAGAAACACGTTGCCTGAAATTATACTCGATTTAGTGAGGAACCATTGATCAGTGATGATAAATGGGTAACTGGAGACAAAAAAACCCTCAAAGCAATCAATGAGTTGGATTTACTTCAATTAATCTATGAATCAATACATATTTGTTATATCACATTAAGACACTAAAAAAATTCAGCGAAATTGACTTTCTATATAAAAACTCTGACCTCAAACTGATGTAGAGTAGAAGAGAAAATAAAGTGGTTTAAAAAAATGATTTAAAAAATCAGAAATAAAACAGGCTTGGCTGATAAGAAGATAGTACAGATTTCAACATTTTGGGCCAACAAATGAAAGAGCTCGATCACCTCCAAGGCTATTCCTTGTATGAGAGGCAATAACAAAATGACTTATCTGCAATTCTGAGAAAGCTTGAAGGAGCATGCAGAGAGCGAGAGCAAAATGCATGCAAATTTCAGGTATAATTTAATCCAAATTTCAAAAAATCAAGTCACTTTTTTGCACATTTTGTGCCTCAAATCTTTAAAGGTTGTTGAAAATTGGATGAAATGATGAATAGCATAATAACGTATTGAATTTTTAAATTAATTATTTATATTATTATTTCAAAAGAGGAAACATTTGAAGACTAATAAAACAAACCCTCGAGTTGTTTCATTAATTATTATTGTAGATCAGAGCAGAGAGAAAATTAAAGATATAATGTAAGGAAAAAGAGGAAAAGAATCCAAAATACAGTCCATATGCCTGAGAAGAAAAAATGCAGAGTAAGATTCTTAATCAGTAAAAAAAGATGTGACGACTTTTTGCTTTTGCTTTAGATTTAATTTTATTGTCTCTGTCTTTTTGTCTGTTTACAGTAAAAATTGGACTTCCCTCTTGGGAAACAAAATAGTTTTACATTTCAAAGAGTACGCTCGTCTTGAAAACTGCACTCCACTTGCAGTCATCAAGGTTAACCCAAATGTTTCCATAAATACACAAATAAATATGGAGCTAAAGAGAAAACTGTAAAAAGCTGTTATTGTTCCACTTCCAGACAACTTTTTGTTCACCACTTAGATATAAAGAAATGCCAATTTTGTTGTTTAAGAACAGATACAGAGCTCAAGACACATCATTTTATAAAGTCAAAAATAAGATATTAATTTGTTAGCTTGGAGTTTGTTTGTTAACAATTTTAAAATAGACCAATAGATAATCAGAATGGGACTTGAACAAATAGGTAATCAATAAACCTTTGCAAAGCTATAAAATACAAACCTTTTCACATGATATCATACTGGCTCCTACGAAGCAGTACAAGTATTTTGTATCTTAATATTGAAAAAATTTCAGTTGGAGTTAAAGATGTGATTTGTGAAAAGTTCCTTTTCAGATCAGTTTGGCTCTGTATCAAAAGGACTTTCCCCACCAACTCCTAAACAACATGAACTTGACTCACATCACACGGCAGCATTGAAACAAATATTTTATTGGAAACTATAGAAAGTCATTAGAGAAAAATATAGAACAAACCAAATTGAAGTTATTGCCTTTAAAGTTGCTCCGATGATTAATTCAAGTTCAGGAATGAGGGGAAAAAAGGTTTCACATGTTGAATGTTGCACAATTTTCAAGTTTCTCTGCCTTTTCAGAACTTTTTCACGCAGCTGTCATGAATCACCCCGCTCTTCATCTTGGCTCTGTTTGCCTGTAAGTCCAGGTGAAGCCAAAATGCCCCAAACATTTCCCCTTCATGGATTTATCCCTCCTTCTCTTATGACTTAAAACCTGCAACACATTGAGATTGGATCATATTTCAACGCTCCGCTCCTGTCGCAGCACAGCTCCAGCGTCCTCCTCAGCCCAGCCGCGGTGTATTCACATTTCATTGCCCCTTTTTTGCATCAGTGGCAGCAGTGGCAGGGGAGAATTTAGCTCATATTTTATTAAACCAATCTTCAGCTATCGCAGTTGACTCAGAAAGTTGGCAGGTCGCTTTAAAATGGGTACTCTTTTAATTCATTATTTAGCATTTCCCAGTGGCGTTCGATTCCTCTGACATCTTGTGAGCCTGAAGATGCAGCCGGGCATTGTGCTCGCCTGCGTTTGTTGATTTGTTTTAAAAATTCCACTTCACGTCTGATCCATATTTTTCTTTTATATGGTCACTAATGAGGCTCCTTTCTGAGAACAAAGAAGAAATAAATCTTTCAGTTGGAACTTTGGGGGTTTTGTTTACCCACATCATGATGAACGCACTGAGAAAAAACCAGGAGTTTTTCATTGTTCAAAGTCAGTCTGCAGCACCTCCAACGTCTCGGTTTGAGTTACTGTAAAACGACCTCTCGGAGTGTGATGTAAGGTGCAACATCATAGTATTCGCAGATCATTGACTCGGGCAGTATTACCGTTCCTTTCAGCATGCAGGGGCAGTTGTCACTTTTTCGCACGGCCATTATGCATGATTGTTGATGCTGTAAGACGTGGTTGGGGTTAAATTTTCTCCTCTTCGTTTTGAGCCAAGTTTTCAACTCCTCTTACGCTGCATTGCGTTAGCCAACTTTGACCCTTGATGTTTCTTTGAAGAGCTCTCAAAATGAGCTTGTTCTCCATCGTTCTCTGCAGACTTTGTCTGACTCCCCATGGAGCCTGGAGTCTGGAGCTGAGCGGGTTTCACACCCCAAACTGCAAAACCTACTTCCACAATGCTTTCCTCCTCCTTTTGTGCAGAAAACAGCACTGCAGCAGTGCAGACAGAATAGTTACCTGGCTCACCTCCACACACGCACAAACGTTTCCTTTCCTCTTTCTGGATTCTGAGCCAGTCTTCTGCGGTTCTTTGTTTCCCACTCCAGGCTGGGCTCAGATCCTCTCTGCTCTCTGTAAGCCCGCTCCGCTCTGTCATCAGGATTACAGGCTGTGCTGTAGCAGATTAATGACCGACATCTCCACACTCCTCTCAGCGTTGCTTTGCACACACAGCTACCAGGACAGAATGCGTGGCTGCTTGTGATGGAGAGTGGAACAACTGCGGGGGAGATAATGCATTGTGTCGGTCTGAGAACAATATGTCAACTGTGAGATTGTGTGTTTGTGTTTGTGCGACAGGGTTTTTGCTTGTTTCAAAGCCGCGGAGCGAAGGCTTTTTCAACTTGTGCACCTCAGTGCAGCACAGCAGGTTAGACTTAAGCTAACATGAGGCCTCACAGCTGTGTCTTCAGATGCCAAAAAAAAAGGACAATAAATGATAAAAGTTAAGACCCACAAAAGGTTGTGGGCTGCTGCCTGACATGTTGTTTCCTCTACTATAATTTGTTCCAAAAAACCCAAACCAGTCTGTTTCTAACTGCTCTGTTTGCCGCAGAGGAGGGTGGCAGCAGCTGTACAAATCCAAGCAAGCACGCAAACAAACTGAGAGCTAACACTTTGCAAAATTTGGAATTAATTTAGGCCAAGAGCTCATACCACCTCAGAGCCTTACAGAAGCCGCTTATGTGTGTCATGAATTACTAAGTAGTAATATTTGGGGCTTCTCACAGTAATCAAACAGCTGAGGCTTAATTTCCGGAGACTTGCCCTGGAGTGTCCATGAAAGTGGGCTGTCTGAGCTCTTTTCTGAGGACCGCAAAGCTTTTTTTTTTCTTCATGAAATCCTAGAAATGTGCATGGAAATCAACAGTCTTTTGACAGTTTTTTTGAAGTGATCAATATATGAAGATTTTTTTTTCACAAAAACTGATCTTTACAGACATGAAGTGGGGCAAAAAAGGGTTTATTTAGCCACCAATTGTGCAAGTTCTGCCACCTAAAAAGATGAGAGACGCCTGCTATTTTTCATCATAGATATACCTCAACTATGAAGGATAAAAAAACAAATCTAGAAAAATCCCATTGTCCAGTTTTTTATGGTGGAAAAAAATATTTGGTCAAAAACAAAAGTTCAACTCAGTACTTTGTTATATTCCCTTTGCTGGCAATGACAGCAGTAAAAACGTTTTCTGTAAGTCTTAACAAGGTTTTCACAAAGTGTTGCTGGTATTTTGGCCCATTCCTCCATGCAGATCTCCTCTAGAGCAGTGATGTTTTGGGGCTGTTGCTAGGCAACACAGACTTTCAACTTCCTCCAAATATTTTCTATGGGGCTTAGATCTGGAGACTGGCTAGACCACTCAAGGACCTTGAAATTCTTCTTCTTCTTACAAAGACACTCTTTTGTTTGCAGTGTGTTTGGGATTGTTGTCATGCTGAAAAAAACAGCCACGTTTCATCTTCAATGCCCTTCCTGATGGAAGGAGGTTTTTACCCAAAATCTAACGTCCTGGTCCCTTTGCTGAAAAACACCCCCAAACCATGATGTTTCCACCCCCATGCTTTACAGTAGGTATGGGGTTCTTTGGATGCAACTCAGCATTCTTTCTCCTCCAAACACGAGTAGAGTTCTTACCAAAAAGTTCTAGTTTGGTTTCATTTGACCAGAGGACATTCTCCCAATCTTCTTCTGGATCATCCAAATGCTCAAAGGCTATTTGATTTGGGATAAAAACTGCATAATCATAATAAAAAAGACCACAGAGAATGCTTTTAAAATAGCTCAAAATATGGCTGGAGAGCCTCTTTTAACCTGTGTACAATTCTTTAGCAATGCCTTGAGAAAAGAGAGCAAAGGTCTTTATTCAGCCCTGCCTAAACCACAAAATGCAGTTTTTTTTTCAAACACTGTGATTCAAATGATTAAAATTAAACAAAAACACTATTTTTGGGAAATACTGGGCAGGTAGAATCTTGATGAAAGTTGGATTGGGGCAGATTTTAACAGAATTTTACCCCTTTGACTTATAAATTTATTTCCAGCTACGAAAATTTAAATATATATATGTAAAACTTGCGTTTTTTGATTTAGGAGAATGCCAGACTAGGGTAATTTCTGAGCTGAAGTGGTCTGATGCATATTTACATCAATAGGTGTCAAGAGGTAAATTTTATGTCCTTGTGTGTCCTGCACAACATCACTTGAAGGCATTTGCATTTGTAGCTTTTGTTCTGCATTTTTCTTGCACATTGGTCATTAGCTAATGTTTTTATACAAAATCGTTCTATTCACTATGGAGCTATGGCTCTTGCTCAGGAGCATAATAACTGTAAAACATGGGATTTTAACTCCCAACCATCTGATATTTCAGTCAAAAACCCATGTATTCCGCAACTAGTTAGAACATTTCCATAGAAAAAAAGTGTTATAAATGTATTGTGGACAAATTTACAGCATTAGATTGGCTGGACAAAGTGAAATATTTGTAGATTTCTTAGTTTATTACAAAATAAATATTTTATTACAAAAAATATGGATTTTTAAAAAAATTAGGAACTGAAGCAACAAAAATTTAAAGCAGCAGATGAAAACCTTAGGGTATTACTATCTTATATTCCACTTTCACACAAAAGGTCTATGCAATTAAAAACTTAAATAAAATAACTTATTTTGTTATCTTAGAATTTAAAAGTTTTTAAGCAATTCATTCGTATATTTGGTCATCCATGACTATTTGTATATCATCTTGATCAGCAAAAACTGACAATAAAGTTGCTCCTCCTATTTAAAGAAGTTAAAGTGATGCAAAATCCAATTTTTCCTTGTTTTTCAGTAAAACTTCTTTGCTTCAATTTAAAGACGGATGCTCATATTCTGGAGTGAGTCTGTTTTGGAGCTTGTGTTACATTTTTCTCATCCTTTTTTCTTGTGGTTGCACTAATTATCTTCCCGCTTCATCTGCTTGACATTTCCTTTTAAGCTAAGACCAAAGGAAGTGCGTATGCAGGGTTTTCGATACACACTTTCCAGATAAAATCAAACTACTTTTAACTTTTAATGCAGGGCTTCTTCCATCTGTCAGTCCTGAATGATAACACACACCAGGCATGTGTGGTAAAATACTTTTATAGAGCAGTAATTCATATCTGAAACAAAGCATCCAAGCAGAATACCTCTGATATGTACAGATCTCCATTCGCCATGTTCTCATGTATTTTCTTCGTCTGCTCATTTGTTTGTGTCTCTGTGTGTCGCATGAACATGTACACACATGTAGCATTTCAGTTAGAGTTCATGAAAAGTTTTAAATATATGGGTCATAATAATTCTTTTTGAAATGTCTCTCAATAGAAAAGCTGGTGTTGTGACCCTCATTAGTCCATTAATGGAAGATAAATTCTTCTTCTCTGTTCTCTCTTGTAGCATAAATTCCATTAATTTAATCTTCTATAAATATGTTCAATCCTATCTGCTGTGGCGCCTCATGCTCTGAGCGCCCCGACAGTCCAAATTCTCTCTATATCTCATAATTGCTTTTTATCTGTAAGTCGTGTTGTGGACTGAAATTCTGCTTTTGTTTGACCTCAGCATTTTTCTTTTTGTCTTCCCTGCACCAGTGTAAAATCAGTAAGTGCTGAAAAGGCATTTAAACAGCAACATGTGTGGTCCAGCCAAGCCCTTTTCAGCAGCTCCAGCAGAGGCAGATGAATCACAATCTTTCTGGCTCACGCCACGCCTGCAGCTTTGTGTTCTGTTCTCATCCTCCAGTTCAACGTATTTTTTCTGTCCAGCAAATCTCCATCATCAAGTGTTTGCCATATTCCTATAGAACGGTGAGAAAAAGTGCATGACAGTATGAAGTTCCTCAGGTGGCGGTGCTCAGAGAAACCAGAAGCACTTCTTCCGGTTCTTCTTAGAGGTGACTGGGGGTTGCACTGTTTGTGGGGACTCTTGTTGGTGAGGCGTTGAGGGCGGGGGAGTGGCGGTCTGTGGTGAACCCTCAGGAGGGTCCCCCACCTTCCACGTACGCACTACCTGCCCCTCCTGTAGACGAAAGTCGTGCTCAACACTGCAGAGAGAAAGATGGAGAAGGAAAGGTTAAGTCAACTAATTTAACAAACTTTGTCATTTAATATCCATTAAACCCTGCAGATCATATGTATCCATCCGATTTCTAAACTGGCAGCCAGAGCCTAACCTGACTACTGTTTGGCAAAGGCGGGGTACACGTTGGACAGGTCGCCATCCAGTCACAGCCCCCAATATAAAACCTTTAATACAACAAGAAAAGCAGACCCTAAAAATGTACATTTAAGAATCTACAACTAAACCTGAAAAGAAAAAAACAGCATTTTTAAACTTGGGATTTCAAATGTTGCCAAAATAACAATAATAGATAGAAACAGTTTTGTTTGCATTTTATTTTCCAAATGAGAACCTGAGAGAAAAAGGAAACGGTTGAGCTGAATCTTAGGTCCTTCTGATCCCTGTAAACAAGCAAAAAGAAGATCTGACTCCTGTAAAAACGGGACTGATAAATCCTGATGTCAGCTATACTCTGAAGTGCAAAAAAAGGTCAGTTTAAATCACCACCTGCCAATCAAAGCCATAAACATGTTTTTTGACACTAGGCAGTAAATATTTTTTTAGTTTTGTTAAAAATCAAAAGTCAACAGGAAATACAGAGTTTCCTTGTATATCGCCGGGATTACGTTTGATAAGTTACCTGCTGTGTGTGAAACAGATATTTTGATGCTGTAAAACTCCTCACTCCACACTTTGTACACTTTTCTCAGACACTCATTAAAAGTAAAAGACTTTTCTCTCCTGTTTAAACTCTCAAAGTTCAAACCTTCATAGTGAGATAAATCCAGTTTATAGAATGAAAACAAAATTGAGTTTTAAGGTTCTTTTAATAGGTTTATAAATGTTTTAATGGTCTTGGGCCTTCTTATTTAAGTGACCTGCTTTTAAGATATGAACCCTCGCGGACCTTGAGGTCCTCTGGCACCGGCCTCTTAGTTGTCCCTAAGGTGAGGACCAAAACCTATGGGGAGAACTCATTCCACCACTATGGTCCTCGTCTCTGGAACGGCCTGCCGGAGAGCCTCAGGGCCGCAGAGACCATAGAGGTTTTTAAGAAGAGGCTCAAGACCCACCTTTTTAATTTAGCTTTTTTTATGATTTTTAGAATTATTTAATTTGATCTTTTCCTCTTTTAAAAAAAAATGTAATTATTAACTTTTATTTGAATAATTTATAGTTAATTTATGTACACAATTTTTGTTTTAATATACTAACCATATTTATTTATTTATTTATTTTTATTATTATTTTTATTATTATCATTTTTTTTAAATGCTTGTTATTCATTTATTCTTTAACTCCAGTGTTTCCCCACGGGAATCCGCTGTTCTGGGGTCCTCCTGCCAATGGGTGAGCTGGTGCTGCGGTGCTAATTCTCATTGGGGCAGCTGAGGTGCCTCCGTGTTGAGGGGGCTCTGGACTGCCCTGTGTTGGGTAGGGCACTTCGGTGGTGACCCCTGTGGTTGGGCTGGACCTTGGAATAAACTGATCCCCGTAATATCGTTTCTCCACAGCAGTACTGAGCCAGACTTTTTCCAGACTTTTTCCTTAGAGCTGCAGTTTTTAATCTTTGTTCAGTTTTCCTGTGGGGGGTGTCATGTATTGTGGGGGCTGGGTGGATGGGGGAGGAGATGGGGAGGGAAGGGTGATTGTAATTGTAATTGTATTTTTTGTTATTATTATATTTTTAATATTATTTTTATCTTATTATATTTTTATTATATGTATTTATTTTTATGTAAAGCGCCATGGGTTTACACAAGAAGGAAAGGCGCTGTACAAATAAATAAAGTTTGAAGTTAGAAGTTTGAAAAATCTGATCGCAATCAAAGATTTATGCAGATTTGGCAACTTAACGCATTCTGTGCAGGAGACACGGCATGGAGGAGATTGATTGAGGAGGTCAACAGCCAATCAGGGTGCAGAACACAGTCTGCCATGAAAAAAAGAACATTTGCACTGAAAATGATCCGTGCAACAAGGCAGTGAAAGGTGAACTGGGATTTAGCAATGGAACAAAGAGTTCTCTTCTGACATCAACCTCCAGTGGTCTGTAGGGGAATGGTTGATCATTTGTGTCTTATTCTCAAATCAAGCTGGGATTAAAAACAAGGGGAATAACTCTGACTTCCATATTGATGCCTGTTTGTAAACAAAGTTAGTGGACTTGGCTTAATTTACCAAAGAACCAGTGCGGGCTTATTCCGCTTCTTCTTTGCCTTTTGGCCGCTGCTTACGGGGGAGGAAAGTGTGATGCTGTCCTCTGTGTCCTTCTCACTCACATCATGTGCATGAGGGTTCCTGGTGGCTCCCAAAGAGAACTGCACCATCTTCATCTCTGTTACCTCCATCCTGCCTCTTCCTCAGAGTCCTCAGAATCTCTAACCAACACCACCAGTCTTCCACACCTTTTTCTTTCATTCTTACTGCCACAGGTTTGTCACACATCACACCTGAAACCTCCCTTCACTCATTCCAACGCCTCTTCACTTCTTTTCCACACATTTCATCACTGCTTTCCAGCTCTCGTACAGGTCCCGATCAACTCCAGCGAACTTCTCTGCCACTGCAGACTTCCTTATCCAAACCACAGCTCCTTTCCTCTGCATCTTGAATTAGAATTGTTATACTAGGCATTTCTAGTAACTTTCAGGGAAATTTGATTTCTTTTTTTTTTTATGAAAAAAAATTAATAAAAAAATCAAAGTTTGCTACTGAAAACCCTGTGAAACAAATCCTGGAGGAACAGTGAGGCAAAACCAGTTAACTACAAATAACTAATGTACTTTGCAAGGGTGAAGTTAGCAGCAAAAGAAGACATAAACCGATCAAATCAAATAAGATTCTGCTTTCCAAACCAGACTACATAAATAAATCTTAACAGCTGAATTTTGTAACAAAAAAGTCTTGGATTAAAACAGAAAAAAATTGGTGAAAAAAGAGGCAGAAAATAACCACCAAAAATCCCATTGCAATAATCTTTGATCTATTTTAAAAGCGTCCTCAATGGCCTTCTAATTAGGATTGGACCATGTTAAGTCAAAATTCAAAAGCTGTCTTTTTCTAGGACAAAGTTTCTGCAGAGCGGCAGTGGATTATTAGAAATTTCCCCTCGCCTCCCCTCGGACAGCTGCCGCAGAGCAATCTCGTCCCCATTTCCCAAGTCAGTGCCACAAGCTTTCTCCAACAGCATCTCTTTGTCTGCTGCTTATTCACAGTGATTCGAATAAAGAAACTCAGAAACAATTTTCTTTAAGTCCCCCACCATGAGAAAAATGCCACAAGAAGACGTTGCAAACACCAAAATCCTCCTTTTAATCGGAGTGGGTCTTACAGGACTGTGAAACAGTTTGAACAAACAGCAGAATTCTCTCTCTAGTTATATGCATATATATACTGTTGATGTAAAACTTGTATGATTAAAATAATGTCTTATAATAGTCTTCAAGGAAAAGTTTTTCAAACAGGAGCTTTAGGAAATGTAACAGAAATTGTACCTGGTTACTGGGCACATCTGTTATGTATTCAGTGCATTATGCTGTCAGTGACATTTTCCTTGTGTTTTTTCATGCTGCTTAGTTACCTTAAGCCTCTCCAGCTACAGCAGCAGCAGCAGCAGCAAAAGCTCCGTTTGGTGAAAGCAGCAGATGCATTCAGAAGAGAACAGAAATCAGATGCTGTTGTTGTTTCCCGGCTAATAGAAGGGCTGCCGTGGCCAAAACAGTCTTTGGCTAAACAGAAACAGGCCCAAAATCTAAAAGCCTAACAGCATGCTCTCATGGCATTGCATTTTGCATAAATAGCCCCCAGTTTGACACATTTTCCCTTCCATTTATATTCACTCTTCCCCTTATTTTCCATATCTACTTCTGGGGGTCTCAGAGGTCCGCTGGAGCCATTTCAGCTGTCATCCCACTCTGGACAGGTTGCCAGTCCATCACAGGAGAACACTATTTATATTCATTTTAATCTTTTGGGGTGTCAAATTACAGTAATAACACAATTTTGGAAATGTTTAAGGTTACTATAAAAGTACAGTGTGATGGTGTCGTTCTTTCTGGGATTTAGGGAGTGTCATTGTGCAGTAAATGAAGGAAAAGTACAAACAAAAACCCCACAGAAGTGTAGTTAAAAAAAACATGGAACATTTTGATTGAATTTAATTCAATGTGATTAAAAACACTCACATGAGATCATGTTTTTTTTTTTTTACTTGGACATTTTGTGGAATAATACTTATGATTGCAGGCATGTAAATCTGTAAGAAAAAGTCCTCTTTCTTGGACACAGAAAAAGGAACATGGTCAAGCTGGTCAAGCATTTTTTGGCCAGCTGGTTAAGAAAAACTATAAATATAGGTGTGGATAAAATTGTGAAAACAATAAAAACATATACAAATGTGAAATTTGTAGAATTTTAGCATTAAAAGCTAAAAGAGTGCTAAAAGTAAAATTATATTTTGTGAATCATAATATATATGTTTATAAAATATTACCAAACTTCTAAGAGTCAGGTAACTTTTCCTTTTTAACTGCTTTTTTGTTCTGTTATAAAATAATGTCCTTAAAATACCATGTAATAAATGTTTTAATGAAAAAATGGGTATAAATAATTTACATATAATTTAGCATTTTAGAAAAAATATGTAAATTATGCAAAAAAGCACTATGCCTTTAGGAGTTATAGCACAAATCGACATTTGACAACATTTACACATGCACTTTTTTAAAGCTAGATAAACAAGGGGTAACATTTTTTCAAAGCTGTTGGTCACCTTTCAACATTTACCCTCAAGGGTGGCCACAGCCAATCAGCTGTCACTGATCCACACATTTGGTTTGGCAGAGAGTTTTACACCAGATGCCCTTCCTGACACAACCCTGTGTTTTATCCGGGCTGGGGACAGGCACAGGGAGACCCAGGCCTGGGTCCCCTTGTGGCTACATTGTTAGGGTTCATTCACATCGGACGCGGCTGAGGCGTCAAATTTGTGTCTGCTGCCTCTCTTTTGACGTGCATAAAATTTATTGCTTGACCCCTTGACGTAGCCATGGAGCAACCGCCAACAAACTTCATTTGTTGACCAATCATGGAACATATAAATGATGTGGAGCGTGTAGCTTGGGTTTATATTCTTTGGAGAGCTCTACAGAGACGCCTCAGGGGCGCAGAGCTCGCTATGCTGGCCCACGGGTGGCTGCCCAGCGTAGCGGGTGCCATTGCTCCAGCTCCATGGGCTCTGTGATGGGCTTGTCCAGAATGTATCCCGCCTTCAACCGGCAGTAACTGGGACAGTAACTGGCACACCCTTGGCCCCAGCGGGTTAAGAAAATGGATGGACGTTCAGGACAAAAATTCTAAGTGGCCATATTTAAACTTTTTTCTAGTCACTGAATAGTCCCTGCGCCACGCCTGACAGCCAAATCGCACCGCAAGACCTCAGATTGCGTCTTTACATTAACTTAATATTGAAACTTGAAGCCCCTGCCGCACCAATCGCATCCGGTGTGAATGCATCTTTAGGCATAGTGTGAAGGGTCTTGCCTAAGGACCCACGCTTGGTGCCGCCCTGGTAAACAAACCCTGGTTTCCCATTCAGTCCTGCAAGCAGCCAAATGAGCCATCCAACTGCTAACGTTTTTACAAAGCTGCATGAAATGGACAGCCCACATTGACTCACTGTAGAAGAAGGCCCGGCAGAGGTTGTACGTTCTGAAGTTCAATGTGCCTCAGGAGATGCTGATCATCTTCTCCATGGCAATAATCCAGTCTGCCATGACCACATCCATCATGGTGTGGTTTGGATCCGCAAGCAGATAGGGGCAAACTATCAGGGTCTGCTGAGAAGATTATTGGTTGCCACCTTCCCTCCATACAGGACCTGTACCGGTCCAGAGCCGGGAAGCAAAATGGTAAAATCTCAACAGGCGCCTCACATTCCATACATTTTAGAGCTACAGTCGCCACAAAGACAGCTTCTTTCCCCTAACCGTTGCTCTGATAAACTCTTGACTAGTCGCAGAGTATGAAACTACAAACACAAGAATTGCTAATCCGGCATAAATGTTGTATTTATTTTTTTATGACTATTTTTTTGCACCTATTTATACTTTGCTTTGTTTGTCCCTTTACGTGAGTTCATAACACCAAAGCCACATTCTTTGTACGCACACTCGTACTTGGCCAAATAGAGCTGATTCTGATTTTGTAAAAAAAAAAAAACGCACAATCATTCTTAGTTTTCATTTGAAAAGGTTGAGCTCATAACAAAAAGATTTTTGGAAGCTAAAAGGGGAAAAAAATGATGAGTCGAGCATCCTCTGCTTCCAGTAGACATTAATTAAGGCTTTAACTAAGTGCATCAAGGGCAGAAATGCTGAACATAACAGAAATGTCACAGCAGCAGCAGCAGGGATTCCAGGCCTGCAGTTTAAACACACGCCAAAGGAAAAAGTCAGCAAGGGACATTGTCAGTCGCATAACAGCAGCTTCAGGGAAGAAATGAGAAGTGAACTCTGCCGCACCTTTGTTGGAGCGAGATGTTAAGGTAAGCAATAACCAGCAAGCACATCTGCATTTTGCAGCTATAAAGAGAACGTTTGCTTACCTGTTTACTTTTGTCAGCAGTTATGTGTTAGCTAAGCCTTCCCCACATGAACTGATTCTTTTCCTGTTTTTTTTTTTTTTTTTTTTTTTTACTCTACTTTGCAGCTATTCTTGCTTATTATGCAGTGGCCTAGTTAGATGGTGTTTCTCATCGCAGCACAGATGCTAGAAATGAAGAGGACTCCCTCAGTTGTGGTTCCAGGAGGGGAAGTGCTGCAAAAGAAGGAACGTGCTGAGCAGCAGCTGGGATTTTTAAGACCACAACTGTGAGGACTCACATCCACCAGGCTTCGCATCTCCTCCCCTAGTCACTCAACCACTTTACTTTGGATGCCCACTGGTATTGTAATGCAGCGAGAAAAGAAATAAAGATAAAACACAAAACTGTAGATAGGAGCAGAGAGGAGTAAAATAAGGGTGAGTGGGTACAAAGAGCAGTAGAGAGAAGTTTTTCCAGCCACTTCAACTTCACACACAAAAAACACAGCTCTGTGTAAAATGAGGGCCCTTGTCATAGAAAAATAAGCCGTGTAAGTTGTCTGTGGTGTTCTAATGCTGTGAAATGAATACAATAAATAAAATATGACGTTCCCTCATCTTCGCTGCCTCTCTTTGCACAGCTGTACAGCTCAGCTCCCTCCGTGACTCTTTCCTCGCTGCTGCCGTGTTCACTCCTTGTGAAAATGAATTGCTTCTGTCTACAGTTCTGCGTGTTCAAGGCACACTGCCACTGCAGGGAGCTGCCCACCCTCAGCCTCAAATATCCTCACACTCGGGCCACAGGAAGCTGTGAAAATGCTCGACTCGTGCCAGAGTACCTCGTCAGCTCTCTGCTCACATCTTTGTTTTATTTTGGCGGGGAGAGCTGAAAGCTTCCCCCCAATATAAGGCTGATCTTTCAAACAGCAGGAAATGTGAGGACATGAAGTCAGAGCATGCTCATTAATCTTCATCTATGGTACTATTTATACATTTGATTAATTTAATTGTCAAAATTTCAGATCCTAAGTTTTTACAAGTAAAAATGCCCAAGCAAATCAACTAAAAATAAACAACTAATTACACGTTTTCTCATTTAGAGGGGTCCAAAATATCTTTGACAGGGACAAAAGTTTCACTGACAGTTACAAAAAAAAGTTTTCCCTTTAACATTCCCCCTGACAGCCAAATCAGAAGCTGTGAATCAGAAGCTAACTGTAGCACACACTTAAAAAGCTGCTGACAAAATAGTGCTTGAAAGTTTGATCCTGGAAGAAAAAGGACAGTTCTGACTCGAAGGATGCATACTGAGCAGATAAAATATTAAATTAAAAGAAAAATATTGAGTTAAAATAAAATATATATTAAAAAAAGAAAATAAATCCTTAAATATTAATTCCAATAATACAACATGAAAACAAAAAAACGGATAAAATGAATTATGAATTTGACATTAAACAGAAGAAACAAGAAGGGTTACTTTGAGGCGATAAAAAAAAGTAAATGATTAAATATAAAACATATTAGCAGTAAAATGCAAAATATATCACAGGAAAATCAATATAAAAAACTCAGGAAAAACTTGAAAAAAAGTAATTTAGAAACAATACCAGATAAAATGAGAAAAAATTGATTTGCACCACGTTTTTATTGCGATGAAATGTTCCAAAAAACTATCTTGATACATAAAAAGAAGAAGATATTAAGAACATGGACAGTTTTGTTCTACTGACTTTGCTTCAGCAAATCCAATTTCAGATAGAATAATGAAGTCAACATTAGAGCACCTCGTCTGAGCTTTAATAAGAGTAGATTTATGTCAGCACTGACGGAGCAGTGTAGGAGATACAGCCTTAAAGCTACATTTCAGTGCTGGTAAAACCCTTGAGATTGGTTTGTCACTTGCTGTGCAGGCATCAAGGGGGCTTTTCTTCACAAAGATTGTCTGATCATCTTCAAGGCTCCCCCATCTACCAGCTCTGTGTCATTTTCTACTTTTCCTGAGCTTGCACTCCTCCAACCAAGCTGTTCATTTTGGCAGACAAGTTAGTATAAGTGTGTTTTCTCTTGGAGCTACGCTCTAAAGCTTTTTCGGGAAAAATGAAAAGGCGTGAACAGGACGCAAAGATGACGCAGTTCCAGGTGTGAAACAGCTTTTGTCCCAACTGTTCTAACAAAGTTTGAGGACCTTAAGTTCACATTAACCTAAAGATGTGGATTTGTATTCTTAAAGCCAGGTGAATTATCATTTAACGACCTTAATTTGCACCCTTTTTTTGTCATCCAACTGAAAAACAGTCCTGTGTTGTTGGGGAAAAGTCGACCTTGCCCAAGAGCATCATTCAGCCACATCTCTAGAGGGGACCGAACAAGCAGATTTGTTTGTACCACATAAGGGATTTCAGGGTTGATCACGTGCAGCCATTGAAAAAAATAAAAAATAAAAATTCAGAGCGATGACAAAAAATGGAACAATATTTCCAGAAACAAAAACCTGAAGTATAGCTGCTGTCGTGCAAACAGAAGGTTGTGCGGCTGCAAAAGACACTTAAGCTGTGTTGCACTTGCTGTAAATGAGGGTGTTAGCCAGACTCCAAGTGGATATGAGCACAAATTTTCCAGGCTGAAAACAATATTTTAAAAGTGTATTATAAGCACCGAGGCCAGGCAGGGCCTCATCACTTTTTCATCCTACCGCCCATAAAACATTCATTCAGCTGCACCAGCAGGACATCATCATTTCTCCTCCATCTCTCCTCCTCTGAGGAAAGTCTTTCAGCAGAAATACAGTACTGCAAAGGCAATCAACTCAAAATATCTTCGCAATTTTCTCCAGTGACGTATGGGCTGAATTTCCTAGAAAAAAAGAAACGCTTCCATCGAAGTTACATCAGCAGTCGCTCTGTGACTGGACAAATGGTAATTTTAGACCTCCTGACATCCACACACACAAACACACTTTAACTTTCCTATTGCTATTCAAATCATTAAGCGGAGTCTTCCTCCTGCAATCGTCTCCTCTCAGATAGTCCCACCATCTGCTTTGCTATTGCATTCCAAACTCTCCTTTGCCCTTTTATAAATATTCACATTCCACTGACAAGGTGGAAGAATCACAGCGTCCAAGTGGTGAATGTAATCAGTGTATGTAATGTAATCAGTCGTTTCAACTGTCCAACCAGGTAGGATATAGACGTCAACTCTCTCCATGCAGAGGAATTTTTAATTCAAAGTGTACAGAATTGTGAGTGTTTTTGTTTACGTTCTTGTTTGCATGTCCCTGCCAACAACTTCACGCATGGTTGACTGAGGACGGCTCAGATCAGCTCCTTTTCCTAAAAACACTTTCAAACGCAGATGTATTTTCTCTGAGGATGCATTTTCACTTTTCGCATTTTATAATTTGATTTGTTTATTTTTCCATGGATAAGGTATCAATAGAGGCCCACTGATCCTTCTTAGAGAACATGCATGTTACAGCAACAGCCTCCTCTTTACCCATTTGCCCCATTACCCACGTCTTTATATGTCAGTGATTACATTGCAGTTCCTCAGGTTACCACTGGAGGCAGGTGTCAAAACTGAGTAATTCCCCGTTGATGTTAAAAAGTCCTTCTTTACACCAAAAATTAACAGATGAATACTCCATCCATCTTCTTCTGCTCATCTGGGACAGGGTCAGAGCGGGCAGCAGTCTGCTCAGACTTCCCTCTCCCCACCGCCACTTCCTCCAGGTTCTCTAAGAGGACCCAAGGCATTCCCAGGCCAGCTGACTGTCCCGGATCTTCTACAGGGTGTACACCCAGTAGAACATGCTCGGAACACATCCCCAGGAAGGCGTCCAGGAGGCATCCGGAACAGACGCAGAGGACCTGGCCGCAGACAACAGTATTGGGCCAACATGGCGCCATAACCTCATAACCTCATTACCAAAATTTGATCAAAGTGCACGTTCTTCCCCAGGAAAAAGACTGGAACTGGGTTCCGGTTAGGAATCTTCTAGTTTAGGGACAAAAATTTCGATTCTGATTCTGTCGCAGAGATAAATGGATTTGCGCCGTTATGCAACACTTCATGTTAGTAATGTGTCGCATATCAGTGTAGCTCTGCTTTTCACCGCAACTCAAGCAATTCACCACTGCAAAGTGTGGCATATCAGAACAAGTCTACCTCTCTGCGCTTCAGAATTTGCTGAAATTGCACATTTTCGCTATGGTAGTCAAAAGAATGTCAACACTAGAGCTGAAGCTCTGGTGCTAAAGGGTCAAAAAATGTTTGGTTGTTTTTAATGACTCAACCTAATGTGTGTTAGCTTGTCAAAACAGTCAAGTGCAAGCCACAAAGTAAGACAACTAGAAACCAAACCTTGGTCTAACAAGGCATGATGGACTTAAATATAAAGCACTACATGATTCATAAATGTGGGCATTTTTACGCTAAGGTCAGTTGTAGTAAGTCATGATTACTTGGTGTTTTGCTGAGACAATGGTGTCGATCCGGAAGCATCTCCAGACAATATGATATAAGCTTCAGTGATTTAAAGGATTCATCAAATTCCTAAAGTGCTTTTGTGTGTGTGTGAGTCTGAAACAGACTGGCGACCTATTCAAGGTGTACTTTGCCCGTCAGTAGCCAGAACATTCTCTGGTATCCCTACAATCTGGAAAAGGATAGAGCGGGTTAAGAAAATGGATAGATGAATGGCAATTCTCCATGTCCTCCAGTGATATTGGATGAAAACGTGTCATTGCTTTCATTCTCACCGCCAATGTTACTTCTCGTGTTTAAATGAGCACTTTCTTTTACAATTTTAAATTGTGACAGCTGTATAAAGTGAGATGAGCTCTGGCTGATTAAGGTGCGATTATGAAGCGTTCTATTACATCCAAAGATTACCAGGCAATTATGGTATGATCTCAAGCATGACACCTAGTCAGCTAAGATTTGCTGCGCTGGCACTGGTCCCGCTGTGGCCACAGAGCCATCGGAAGAAGGAAAGGAACCCGAGTAATCTCCAAAGATTAATTCATCAAACTCAAAGAGATCTGGGCGAAATCTAATTAGAGCGTTTAAAGATACAGAACGCTTCACTAACAGGATCGTGGTTTTGGGCAAGAAGTAACAGAGATGGATGTCTGGGGTGGACAGATGAGAGAGAGAGAAGCTCAGTGTGACTGAGCCAACAAGGGAAGACTCTTTAAACAAGATGAAAACCTCTGGGACATATTATTACACCGTACATGATTTACAACCCCCCACAAACAGGCTATGACAAAATAACATGTCTTCTAATTATGGAATGCTAAGTCTGGAGGCACATCATCAGCATCCAGATCTTTACAGCACACAGCATATACGATGCTTCGAGTCCATTGTGTACAAGCACTGCGTGACGTTTCCAAGGTCAGTGCATTTGGCTTCATAACAAAGAGTTGGCGATTTTGGCAGCAAGTCAAAAAGAAACCACAACAGCATCGTGCGACAAACTGTCTCTTCCCGCCTCTCTGCCTTCTCTTACAATAATTCTCAATTCTGTTCCAGTAGATGCCTAAAATTGACAGTTTTGTAATAATTACACAAGCAGATGCTGCGTGCAATCTCATTTGTAGCCTCTGGCGCAAACATTCCCTCTTAAAAAGATGCTGAATAACTTTCTTTGAATTTTTCTCTTGTTGAAGGGACAGATGAGGCGCATAAAAGGTTTACGATCAAAGAAAGGCTTCTGCTTGGAATAGCTTTGTAAAAACAGAACAAGCAAGGCTAAGATTGATTACTGAGCGCATCTGGGCTCCAGGAGGAAGAAAGGAAAGCAGATGTAGACCCGGAGCTAGAGTCCCATCTGAATTAGCCTGTACCAGCTTAAAATTTGACCTGTGCTCCAACTCTCTGCACGCTCTGGAGAACACATTGCACCATGGGAAGATGTAGTACAAAGTGTATAAATGAGGCAGGATTAAATACACGGAATTAGCCGCCGGAGGGGAGCCTGACAGTCGCGTGCATCTTGGGCTCCTTCTGCAGAAAAATGACTTGCTTACTTCAGGATGTAATCTACTTGTCTCATAGCTGCCGCACCCTGGAATTTCAAATGCAGCCTAATGGAGTAAATGGAAGGTGAGCTGTTGACCCAAGCAGGCACAAACACCTCTTCTGTGGCTGTTGATGAACAACAAAAAAAAAAAAGCACTTTTACTGCATGACCTTATTCAGTTTTAATACCAAACTGTTTATGCTGACAACAAACAAAAGAAACATGCAGAACAACAACCTCAAACAGTAAATGAAAACGTGGTTTGTCGGATGGTAAAAACTGATGAAGTGTTTGTATGAGAAAGTTCAAGTGTGTGGTAAATGAAGGGAAAATATGAGCTCAGCAGCACGCCATTGTTATGTTCAAAGAGATTTCCAAAACTCATCTTTTTTCCCAGAACAAGCATCTCTCCACAGTCTCAGCATAGAATTTGAAATAAGTGTGAAAACTATGAAATCGTGTTTTTTTTTTTTTTTTTTTTTTAATAATTTCAGAAAAATCTGCTTCAGCCTTCAAATAACATAAATCCACACCGGCCTTAAAATTGTGTCCTCTATAAACAAGGAATGACTTGCAAACTCAAATATGGCTTTTTTTTTTTTATTTTAAGCAAAAACAGTCAATCAAATTTAAGGAAAACATATCAGAAAAAATCTAGAAAATTAAAAAAACATGACACTTTGCTTAATGAACTTTTAGTACATTGGTTAGTAAAGAAAATAACAACATAATGTAGGTTCAAATGCAAGAAAGTGCATAATGGTGTAATCTTTTGAAAAATCACAGGCAGTTTCTCTGGCCAATTAATTGTTTTTTTTTTTAGTTAAGATTAAAAAAAAACTAGTAGTTAAACAGATTCATTGTGAACACAGAAATTATTCATTGTACACAATAAATAAACAACATAATAAACAAAAACTTCCATTCTTCAAAAACGCACATGAATCTAGTTGTCTGCAAGTGGATGCATCAGAAGAGAAAGAAGAAATACTCAGAAATGCAGTTTTAATCTTAATTCTCTTAATGCATGTCTTCCATCATGACAAAAATATCACGAGAACATGTTAAAAACACGGAAAACACGATTTTCATCTGAGTAGGTGTTTAAAGTGAGTTTTTCTACATTGTGCAAGTCACTGTTTGTTCAAATGAAAAAAAGAAAAGTTCTTGGTCCATTTAATGACATTGTAACTTGTGAAGTGACTTCTGCAAGAAGTCAAAATGATTCAAAACATTTTCCATCAACACTCTGAGCTCACTGTGAAAAGAATCATTGATTTGACAAACGTGAAAAATGTTTTTTTATAAAAAAAAAAGCTCAAATCCCAAATAAACTATTTGATCAACTTATTCAGATAAAGAATGTTTTTCTTTTTCTTTTTAATGAAATTAGCACATTATGAAACACATTTCCTTACAAGTTGCCACTAATTATGTTGCACAAACAGTCTTTTTAAGATCTGCTTTCCCTCACAATTATAAATGCTCCGTTGCTGTTCACTTCAGAACAAGCTTTGAGAAGCGAGACCTTTTTCTGGCTGATATTTTCTCAAAACTCTGCTGTTTTCTTCAGAGAAAATCCATTTGTTAATGGTTGATCAGAGCAGCTTAAACATCCTTAAATGTTGAATTTTGCTATTGGTTTGAGAAGTGAAACCTGAAGGAGGAGGATTCTGCCAAACCTTTTACATTTCGGAACGCTGTCCCTGAAGGGCTGAGACAGATACTTTACGGTCCTAACATTCACTGTTACTGAGGGCTTTAATTGGAAAGAAAAATGTCCTTTCAGTTCAGTTTCAGCTGAACTGTAAGTCTGAGCATTACCACAGCTTTAGTGTCAATGAGATGTTAAACACAAATCAGTGTTGAAGTGAATGCTTTTAGTGGAAAAACTGGAGCAACATTTACCGTGTGGTCTCCTGGGGCTGTTGCAGGACAAATTTAGTGCAGCATATGTGATGAGGTGTGTTTACCCAGCCTGTCCCGAGACTCAAGCCAGGATTTTCCTTCAGCAATCGCCCACAATCAATACTCATCCAGAGCTGAGCATTTGCACATGCAAAAGCCCCGTGGCTGCATTGTTCACCTGAAGTTATCAACAAAGGAAAAAATCTGGTCAGGTGAATTGAAGGCAAAATGTGATGGTTGACTGAACTGTCCTCAGCACCACTGAGGTATTGAGTGATGGTCGTTGAAGTGGAAGGCTCTGATGGAGGAGTGGCTGCTGGGATGTGCTGAGAGGGAGAAGGGTGTGGTGATATGATGGCAGTTTGCAACCCGATAAAAGTGATTAGCCTTAATCAATTCATCTTTACTTCCTACACCTAGTCATGTGTTTTGACTAGT
This sequence comes from Oryzias celebensis, assembly GCA_014656515.1. NCBI lineage: Eukaryota > Metazoa > Chordata > Actinopteri > Beloniformes > Adrianichthyidae > Oryzias > Oryzias celebensis. The sequence continues at coordinate 8,239,211 of BNCR01000012.1, forward strand.
GTTGGGGATTTCTTCACAGTTCTCTGCATTCAAATTGTTCCAGTTTTTCCCTTCCAGTCAAACGTACAAATCATGGAGAATGATCAAATAAAAATAATTTAATTGGTAGTTTTTTATATTCTGACATAAATTTGCTGCAGGATATTTTTGAGTTATTTCTTGTACCATTGTGCTATTTATTGTATTTTAGTGCTATTAATTATCTACTATTCGTCCATCTTTTATCTGTTGTATGTATTCTATATTTGGCATCAGATCAAATCAAACTTTATTTATAAAAAGCACTTCTTATATTTTGCACAGCTCAAAGTGCTGAGTCCTCTGTTAACAAATACATACCACTCCACACACAATGAAAACTTATTAAAAAAAACTTGCAGGTTGGCTCTGCTGTGAGGAAACAGTATGTTAGAAATCTATCTATCTATCTATCTATCTATCTATCTATCTATCTATCTATCTATCTATCTATCTATCTATCTATCTATCTATCTATCTATCTATCTATCTATCTATCTCTCTCTCTCTCTCTCTCTCTCTCTCTCTCTCTCTCTCTCTCTCTCTCTCTCTCTCTCTCTCTCTCTCTCTCTCTCTCTCTCTCTCTCTCTATCTATCCATCCATCCATCCATCCATCCATCCATCCATCCATCCATCCATCTATATCTGTCAGTCTGTCTGTCTATCAATAAATGTAAACTAAAGTGAATAAAGTACAAAATAAGTGCTAATAAAGTTTATTTTGTAACTTTAATTTTTGAGTCCCAGTTTTGATAACTCCGTTCTTGATCTGCATCTATCATCTATATCAATTTAAAATCAGCAGAGCATATAATTCTGTAGTCGAGTGGTTTGCATGATATGCATTATGCAGTGCAGCATCTGCACACTATTATCTGCTTCAGTAATAAATACAAAAATGTCTTTGCATTCCAATTTTTGTCAATGTTTTAAAGTTTTAATTTAAGGAATTATAACAGTGTGTCTAAATTGGTTTGTACTTTGGGTTTCATGGTCCTGAGCTGTTTAGTTTGTGTTTCCTTCCTTGGATTGTTGAAACTTATTAGGCATGAAAGCACAAGTGAGCTCTGGTGCATTCAAGCAACACAAACCTTGATCCGCTTGAAAATGCAGGATTCAGATCATTTGTAAGTGAGCCCTGGTGCAGTTTAGCAGCAGTGTGAATTGCCCCCCCCCCAATATATATATATATATATATATATATATATATATATATATATATATATATATATATATATATATATATACATATACATACATATATATATGCAAATAAAAGAAAGTAGAACAAAAAAATAAAAAAACAACAGATTTTTTTAAGGTGAAAATGAAAGTATTGACTGCATATGAGGAATGAACTGAGTAACCCTTCCCATTTCAAACAGGACATGTCTTGCTCTGCTATCTTTTTTAAGCATCAATCAATCAATCAATCAATCAATCAATCAATCAATCAATCAATCAATCAATCAATCAATCAGTCAATCAAGCCAGCCAATCACTCAATCAATCAATCAACCAACCAACCAAAGGCTGCAAAGTCAGACCCCAAACGGGCCCACAAAGGGTGACAACCGCGACTATGACCCCAGACAGAACCAGCAGCCCCTGGCACAAAGGATCCACAAAAGGAAACAAATAGACATAAAACCTTGAAGGAAGATGTTAAAATGTAATACATAATATGTATGTAAACAAACATAAGAAAAGGACCGTAGTGGGAGAACGTAGTCTCACCATAGGTTTTGGTTCTCACCTTAGGGACAACTAAAAGACCGGCACCAGAGGACCTCAGGGTCCGCGAGGGTTCATACTTTAAAAGCAAATCACATCAATAAGAAGCTCCAAGACCATAAAAACATTTATAAACCATTTAAAAGCCTTTTCAAATCTGTGCTCAAACGCACAGGGAGCCAATGCAGCGATTTAAAAGAGGGTGTAATGTGTTTCCGTCCACTGGTCCTTGCTAGAACTCGTGCCACTGAGTTCTGTAAAAATTGTCGGCCTACAAAAGACTTTTAAGGTAAACCAGAGAGCAGGGCATCACAATAATCTAACCTACTTAAAATAAAAGAATGCATCAGCACCTCTCTGCTGGAAGAAGGGGCAGACTCTGGCAACATTTTTAAGACACGGTCTTGTTAATCCTAATTTGTTTTTTTATTTTATTCTTTTCTTTAATTGAAGTTATTCAAGCTATAAACTGGTCAATCAGATGCCTCAATAAAAGTATGTGATCTCATGTCGAACGTTTGAAAGTTTTTTTCGACAGATTCTCCTAAGCCCGCTTTCACGTGGTACGAGTGGTTCAAGCTCACTCCTGTCATGAGCGAGAGTGGTTGCCAAAGAAACAATGACTCGGAACAGTTTGGATCAACCACTGCTTATTGATGTTGTCTGGCTCCAACATGGCGACGTCTGTATCTTATAAATGATGACAGATTTGACTTATTTAGTTGGAGCTGGAAGTAAATCATTTTCCATGATGTCACACTCACTCTGTCCAGTTCTCGTATACAGTCAATGCTCCAACCCCTTCACTGTGGAGCTGTGATAGCTGCCCGTACTTACCACCCCCTATGAAGTAACAGTAGTAACTGCATAACATTTACAGTTGGTTTACTGTAAAACACACAAAAAAGCCTTATGAGGCATCGTCCACGCATTCAAACCACGATTGTTGCTGCCGTTTGTACACCAAAAACGTCAAGCTCTAAACAGTCTACGACAACATTTCTTCATTCCAGATCATAATTGTTGAAGCGGTTGGAAGCAGTCCGTGGACCAGCACTTTTTACACAACACTTGCACTGTAGAAAATTCTGCAAAGTCATTACAGTTCTTTCACACATTGATTTCACCCCGAAGACGGTATGTAGAACTATGCATCACGGGTTCACCAGCTCGGTCTGCTCACATTCCAGTGATCTCATCTTGGACGGAAAATCCAAAAGATTTTCTGTCATTTTAAAACAACATGAATAAATGACCCGTAAAAGCTTTACCATCTGATTTATCTGTCTTTAATAAAGCCTGTAGTTACCACTTACACTCCTTTAATATAGAGTGATACCCATAATACAGAAAAATGTCAGGTTTGCATTCAGCATTTAATTTCTCGTCTATTGATCATGTCTGATAATGACGGAGGCCCAATGCCAGGCGGGGCGAAGATTGAGAGTGGGTGCAAGTGAAAGAGCTTTAGGGATCTAATTTAGCTGTGGGTGTGATTCTAGTGTGATTAGTATTTATGTGACACATCATCCACATTAGGCAGCGCTTCCCTGTTCCAAATGCCACTCTCGATCTTCCTCTCCCCTGCCTGTTTAAAAGACGAGGCTCAATGGTGATGGGCACCATCTGGCGCTCGCTGCTGCCATGAGTTTGGCTCAGTGATTATTGCCAAACAGCACGAACAAGGATTTTCACTCAGTCCTCTCCTTCACCTAGGCCCGCGTCTGTCATTTCCTTCCATAAACAAACCCAGAATGGATGCATCTAAACATCACATCTAAAGTGAACACGATGAGACAAAGAGATGGGCGAAGTCTGTCTCTGACATGGAAAAAAACAATCGTCTTCATTTCCTTTTCCTTGTTATCTCTCGATGGAACTTGGACGCTCCTCTGTGTATCGCTGAATGAAAAAGAGGGAGGCTACAGCCCCCCCATACACACACACACACAGACACACAGACACACACACACACTTTGAAATGCCTGTTGCTCCGCAGCTCAGCCCTGAAGTAAAGATAGATTACTGCAGGAGAACCGCGTGCCCTGCCCTTTACACACTTCACACACACCACTTCTCCATTATCAGCATCATCCACTGGGGAGGTAGGGAGCGTGTGCGCTTCTACTCACACACACACACACATATGCACAAGCACCGAAATCCATATAGGTCTGAGAGCTCTGACAGGGTTGTTAGCAAAAGGTCAGAGTCACGAATCTGACAAATCTTTCTTTGGAGAGACGAAGACCTATCATAACCCGATAAACTGAAAGGACAAGTAAAGCTATTTTTCTTTCCTCTTTGTTTTCCCATCAGTTTCTGAATATTTCTGTTGGGTTGTTTCTCTGTCAGTAAAGATGAGGAAACCCGGTCAAATCAACTTTCCCATCAGGTTTGGAATGACTGCTGATTTTTAAGCCAAGAAGGTGAAGAAGAGGATTATATTTGGTGACTGACTGGAGAAGCTCAACCTCAGCAGCGTTCTGTAGGTGTTACTATTGACTGGTAACAGTGATTTTTGAATGCTTCAGCTCTAAGACTTGAGCTCCTTATGCTCTTTTTTTAAACACAGCTTTAAGAAAATAACCTTTATTAAACCTTATTCACTAAGTTATTTATTTCTTTTAGAGCTGTTGTGTACCTTACTTTGCTTGACGTTAGAGAATCTTTTCAAATATGACCTCCAATTTTGACCTTTTTCCATTTATCGTCTATGTCACTGTTAGAATTAAGGCACACAATTCTGCGTTCAACTGTTTTTTAACATGCATTCATGCAGCAAAGCATCTGCACACCACTATCTGCCTCGATAATAATCAGAAAATTGGTTTTGGTTCTCAAACCTTTATTGATATTTTAAAGTTTCTTTTAAAGGAAATCATTTCAAACACATAACTGACCTATTTTACAATCACGGCATTATACATACTGACTGCTCTGGTAGATACATCTTTACCTGATGCATTTAAATGCAACAGTTCGATGACAAATTCTAGTTTTGAAAAGCTGCAATGCCTGAAATGTTTGGGTCACTCAGAAACGTTGAATAAAAAAAATTCGTCTCAGTTTATATAAAGAGGTATTTGACAATAAAATAAAGAATATCTGCCACTTTAGCCAAGGACAACTCGGTGACTTCCTGTATGAAGCAAGTTTGAATAATAAAAAGGCTGGAGCAACTTCACTTCACCAAAGAACCACTAGGAGACTTTTAACCAAAGCTATTGCTTTTTCTTTCACTTTAACGTTAAAGTGCTGGGCTCTAAAGAAGAAACTAGCTTTCATGAAGAGTTGTTGAGCAGCAGAAAAATTAGGGATATTAAAAAATAAATGCATTAATGTAAAACAGAACTTTAAAAAACATAAATTTGAGCTTAGTTTTGGTAAAGTGTTACAAGATAAAAGAAAACTGGAACAAAGTGACTATCTAGTCAGGCATGCATATAAGTATAATAGTGCTCCTATATTATGTTCTGTTGTTATGCATGAAGGTACAAATAAAGTGGTGTTGAAAAAAAGGAATAATTCAACTTAACAGCTAGTATTCAAAGTAGCTTATTATTTTGAAAATTCTGTTTAGCTGAAACATAAAGAACAACTCTCATGTTAAGTTTTCACTGAATCAAATTTCCCATGATGCACCACAGCTTTCCAGTCGGTCCTGAAATCATAACCATTGGATTCTAGCTTTACTTCGGTATACGGGTTACAGTGATTCCCTCTTTGTTAGTCCATAACCTGTTTAGATTGGGACACCCCATCAGGGGCTTTTACCCTGGACAACATAACTTCTGGAATCTTTCAACAGAAAGACACTCCCACAATTCATTATAAAGCCAAGCTGATAGTATGGTACATTTTCAATGGGGAATAAAGTGTATTACTAGCTTCTTAGAAGGCCCACAGTGCTGTACAGTCACAGTCCCAATCGGCCATTTACACACTGACGGCGGCTTCGCGGCTGAACCCTGGTGCCAGCCAACGGATCGACCATCAGCTGCAATGTGGGATTCAGTGTCTTGCTCAAAGACACTTCATCACATGGGGGCGCTAGGCAGGAACTGAACCTGCAATCTTCCAATCAGAAGTTGCCCCCCCCCCCACACACACGCTGTGATCTGAAAGTGATTACACTCGCTGACCAATCAGTAAACAGCAGTCTGCTGGTGTCACACTTAAATATCGTCTTAACAAAATTACTTTTCTCACAAGAGTGCAAAAAAAGTATTTTATAAGAAAAACTATAAAAGGACAGTAGGTACTTGTGAAATATGGGAACTGTTGACTCAGTATAAGAAATTTGAATTTGAACCTTTTTTTGACAATTCAGTTTGTGAACTCTTAAGACGGTCAACCATTACATCCCATCTATGCATCAACCCCTTTTAGGATCACAGGGTTGCTGGAGCTTATCCCAGCTGCTTTTGGGCAAAGGTGGAGTACACCCTGGAGAGGTCAGCCTGTCGCAGGGCCACACACTCCAATAACAGCCATTCATTTTAACTTAATTCAAAGGGATCCCAACCTGATGTCAGTCCAATGAGACGGCTTTAGCTGTGATATTGGGCTATGTAAATAAAATTGAATTGAATTGAACCTTCTTCAGCTTTTGGTGCACAATAAAATAAAATTTAAAAAAATCTCGAAAAAAGTTTTGCCAGAATTTAAATAGCTACACCTCCCATTCAAATAAATCTTCGTTGGTTCTTCTCAGCATGTTCTTTTGTAACTATAATACACTCTGTATGCTTTGATTTATTCTTTTGTTTCTACATTTATCTTCATTTCCAATATTTGCTGCTTTGACAGATTTTCTGCAACTCTTTTACGTTATTTCAGTTTAAATAAACTCCTGCTACGACAAAGGCAGGAGACTGTCAATGTTTGATGAAAGACTGGAGCTTAGTTACCAGTTTGGAAATGTTCTATCCGTGAACATAAAAAGTTCATCCATATTTTGCTCACACATCACCATTTCTGACAAGCTCAGCTAAATGTGCTCAAGCTTCTGCTTTCCCAGAGTAAACAGTGCAAGGAAGCATGTCAGGTACTGGTTCATTTAACTTCTGAAGGAAAACCAAAGATTTAAGTAGCTGCCTAAGCAATCCTTCATGACGCTCCACTTTTTATGCCTCCAAGCTCGGCCCCACGGGGGCCGGTTTGCACCTCCTCTCTCCTCACCCCCATTTAGGTGTGAAATGTATTTCTATTCACAGCAGCGAAAAAACCCGAAAAAGGAGGGGAGAGTGGAGGAAGGGACAGAGAGAATCTAATGGAAAAGCTGCCTCTTTGTGATGTCTGTAAAACAGAATATTCGTCCGGATAAACCTGGGACAATGAGGAGCTGTCAGAGGCTATGTGGCAGCATAAGGACTATTTGGGAAATACTTGAATTGGACTGCTCCATCCCTCTAAGCCACATGAGAAAGGTGATTCAAAGCCAGTGAAAGGAGCTGTGAGCGCGGGATGAGATGCAGCACTCTGGAGAGGTGAAGGAGACAGAGCCATATTATAGAGGTCAGCAGTGTTGCGAATTAGGGCTCTGTGCATCACTGCCCAGAGGTTTCAACACAGCCTTGACTGACAGTAAAGACAATGTACATTATTTCTACTTGTTTCTCCACTTCAGATTACTCTATTCTCTCATTAATCCACTGTTTAGCTCCTCACGCTTTGACAGAGGTACAAAAGGCCAAATGCTGTTCAGAAAAGTGGTGCTAAAATGATCAAATCAGTTTGTTGTGCAGTTAAATAGGGGTAGTCTAAAGCTATGGCATTCCTACACTTTCTTATATGTAGAATGGAATATTTACTCAAAGAAGAATCCTAAAACTATAACTTTTTGTTTGACGCTTCCTAAAAACAGTTCATAAATTCTGTTTATCTGTGCAAGTGACAAAGTCAGAAAAATGTGTTTCAAAGAGGCACTTTTTTATTTACAGGTTAGTAAATAGTGCCTCATGCTGTCTTCAGGTGGAAAATGGGCTAAAACCAACATATCACGTGCATGCACTGTAAGTGCGGCCTTTGCACATTAGTAAGGGACCATTACTCGCACCGTACAAATGACCAGAATGTGGCGTAATTGCATGATATCACAGCATCACCCGTACGTCAAAATTGCGTGCAACTCCCATTAGCCAACAAGTATTTCACAATACGTTTACCACACGCACAACAATCAGACTTTCACTTTCAATGGCGTGCTGTAAGGTGGCCACACGATCCTCAAGATAACTGCAAGACACACCTGCGCTCTCCTTAAGATGCGGCTGCTCCTCTCAATGACTCTCCACGGACCAGAACAACCAAAAACCCACAGCAGCCATGCGAGTCAACCCCCTGGTCAGGTGCACGTGAATGAGGCTTTAACAAACGGCGTCTGATCTTTTCTTTTTGTGTGATGCGAGCTGATTTAAAGAAAAACTCCACTTTGCTGACAGCAAAACGAACCATGATTTACAGTGGATGGTGAAGTATTGTTGGTTGACACTTATAATAAAAAATAACAAGGGTTGTTGCATAAGCCGGGCAAAAACATTGATTAACTACAAAGAAACAAACTTGTAAAGACTCTCATCTAAAATGGTTTCATGGCAGAAAAAGTAAAAAAAAAAAGTCATCTGGAATTTGTTTTATTTCAAGTTGAAGATGTTTTGCTTCTCATTCAAGAATATTTCTCAACAACTATATCCAGATGACTTTTTTTTCTGCTGCAAGGAAACCGCGAGCAAACAGGTTTCTGTATTGTGCCCAAACAAAAGTGTTCTTGAAACCCAAAAAATGAGATTGAATGGTAAAATGATTGCTTTGAAACAACAACAGAAATGTCAGACCGGCTAAAACCAGCTTTGCTTGCTCCAACAGACAACCTTTCAAAGCAATATAGAAAAAAATCCACTTCAAACACGCGTTGTTGGACTTATATATTCTTCAGCTCCTTGGTTAAGAGCAACACTGATAATGCTGATATAGTCTGATCAAATACATAACTCATGATCTCTTTAAGAAGTATAAGGAATAAGAGACGTATTATTAAAATAATGAGAAACCTTTGCAGTAAGTGTTTGTTTTATGTGTAACATACATGTTATAAATGACTTCTATGTGCTTATTTATGCATATTATTAATATGTTTTATTCAGTTTGTTCGGATTATACATTTTGGGGGGGGGGGGGGGGGGGGGGGGTGTTCACAAAGAAACTCTGGTGTTCCCTGACTGAGCTGAAAATGTGCTCTCTCTTCATGAAAAGTAAAAATAATTTAGATGAGTGGGAGATTGAATGGAGTCTGTGTGGGAAGGGTAATATCATAAAGAAATATGGCGGCCCTTCAACTGAATTATGAACTTGTAGAACGCAGTCGTGAAGTTTCCATAAAATGTGTGGTCCTGAGGAAAAGTGCAGATCAAGTTTCTGATATCGGGGGTTTTATGGTTTGCCATTTAAAGCAGCTGAACTTGAATTAAAAAAAGCTGGACTCTGGCATAAAATAGATTAACTTCAAAGAGAAAGCTGTCCTCGCCAAAGAAAAGTCTGTCTCAGCAGGACAACATAGCAAACCTAATTCTTATTCACTTTCGGGACATTTAGATACCCTCTAATGGCATTTTTGTGTTATTAGAAGTAAGAATTTGCTGCACTAAGGCAGAGTTCTACCATTTGATTTGAGAAAACAATATGTGTAACTCCATTTCTGAGTGTCCATTGACAGGCTTTTGCTGTATATTTCTAAAAGCAAAAAAGGAAGAACTCATGCCTCATGTGCCAGATCAATACATGGATTCTAGATGCTGGAAATATCACTGGTTCGAGCTGCGAGACATTTTAGTGCTGAACAGAAGGTCATTCAAACCAACAATCCCTCCCACCTGCTCTCAGAAAGCCATTTCGTTATTTACCTGTCAAATCTGGAGTGATGGTTCATCAGAATCCTGTTAGTAGAGGACCTGTGGATAAAAAACTCACGTGGACTTCATTAAAACGCAGGAACTGGAACAGTAGATATTTGGAATCTGAACGCACGTGGGGGGCAAAAAAAGAAAACATTAACTCAAAAAACGTTTACAAAACCAAAACAAGGACCACAACACCACTACACTAGTGCATGGTGGTGTAATGGTTAGCATTATCGCCTCACAAATTCTTTCTGTGTGGAGTTTGCTGGTCCCTCTGGTGCATGCACGGGTTTTCTCCGAGCACTCCGGTTCCTCCCACAGTCTAATGAGATGCTTCATACAGTTTTTAATGACTAAGTTGACCCTAGGTGTGTTTCTGTGGTTGTGTAGCCCTCCGGATGATTGGTAACCTGTCTAGGTGGAACCCCACCCAAAAGTAGTGTGGATAGGCTCCAGCAACGTTAAAGGTATTAAGTGGGTTCAGAAAATTGATAGATGGACAGAATAACCAAAACTACCCCCAAAAAAAACTAAATATATAAAAAAAGAACCAAACAAATTAAGCTAAAGTCATCAAAACTGCTGGTTTTCTGAACTGTCCTCTACCAGTTAGTTTTTCTTCTTAAAAGTCCCATATTTTGTATTTCTTTTTAATCAGGTTTTAATCTCCAACTATGAAAAATGAAGCAAAACAAAAATTCGATATTAATGCATTCATGCCTTTATGACTGTCCTTTCATCTGTCATTATCTTTTATTCTACCAATTTGAAATAAATGAACTTGGATATTACAGTATTGAAGGAGGACTCTTTAAGCATTATTAATGTATTATCCTGTGTTAGAGCTTCTGACTTTAATGAATAATAGAAGCTCTCTGAAAGGTATATTTACATTGTGCGTTTAATCATAGATGGGGTACCAGTCCACACTGGGTTTATGTTGAACAAGTCTCAGGGAGCCATCCTTCACCCACATTAAGTCAAGGCAGAAACATCTCCGGGTCTCTTTTAACACCACTATTACTTTTTAAAATGGTTTAAAGCGTCTCGGATTCAATTTTCATGTGGATGAATATTTCACAGCAGAATCCAAAGTCACAAAAGTGGGTTGGTTGGAGCCAATATAAGGGTGTGGGAGAAAGAGGTGATACTGAGATGCTGGAGGTTTGTCTCCGCTCTGTAGCTCAGACTCTAACGTCTCTTGTGATCCACCGGCTCACTCTGTGGTCTGCTGTGCATTTTTGTGAGAGGAGATGTGTGTCAGAAAGCGCTGATTCATGATTGGTGTGTGTTGGGTGGGGGGAGAGTACTGTAGGCGCTGTCACAAAATGTTTGTCTCAAAGCCCTCCCCGGTGGATCCATCTTTAGCCTTCATCCTATGACTTTTAGGAGACTCCAAAGAGGAATCCTCCACACCAACACTGCCGCTGCGTCGTATTTATGTGAGTGCGAGGAGGCAAAATGACAATAAATTCCAGGAATGAAGAGGAAACAACACAACACTGAAATGAGGCCAAAGATTAGAGTCACCAAAGAGGTTAGAAAGCAAGAATTTCTTCCTTTTTCTCTTGTTCCCCAAAAACGGCAATGACATTGTGGGTTTTTTTGGAAGGGAAAAAGCAATTCCTGGTAGATTGAAAATATTACAGGAACTGTAAAATGAAGTGGGATCTTAAAGTCGGCTTTGTCAATGAATTTAAATTATGACTTTGCTGTTCATAGCCAAAGTTAAAAAAAAAGTGTCGTTCTCTAGGACTGATTTTCTGCAAAGTGGCAGCAGCTCATTAGAAATTTGCCTCCAGGTGTGCGTGAGACTTTTGGCACAGAATAAGCCTGCCCCTTTCCCATCAACTATTACACCCTCACCTGCTAGCTTACAGCCCCTCACACCCCTAACCTAACATTAGCGGTGCAACAAAAATGGCGAGCAATATTGGAACTATCCAGCCGTATCCATATAGTTTCGAGGCAGATGCGAGCTCAGACGGGTAAAACAAGGATGAACGTGGATCTAATTGTCTATGCATCATAACAGAGTGAAGCAGCTAGCTTGTGGCTTGTGTAGTAGCAACTCCTCGCAAAGTTTTTCAAGCAGCCTTTCTTTGTCTGCTCCTGATTCACAGCGATTTGAATAGAGATGCTCAAAAATCCTAATTCAAGCTACATTTTCTTAACATATGTCCTCCTAAAAACACAATTTTCATTGGAGTGAGTCTTTAATGTGTGTCACAGAGGTGGACTGTGAAACTTTTCCAGCTCCAACCGGAACAGTGACAATAGCATTACTAAAGCAGGGCTGCGTGGAATTCATCTAAAAAGCTAAAAACATCAATCTGCTTGTTTGTTTCAGCATTTTCCATTAGTGTAAAAAATAACAAGAAACAAAATCTTCACTCTCCTCTTGAATTATTACGACTGCGTGGCCACACAACCAGATTTACATGCTAATATGCACCTAATGTGACACTAGTTCTGGATAAATAACTTCAGATGCTTCTTGGATTATTCCTCCAGTTCTATCAGGAAGAACAAATGAAAAGCGTATTTAGTTGCGCCTCAGTACAGAATGTTCAAAATGTAACACTCTGCAGTCATTAGTATCTGAATTTGCATGTTAGAAATATCATTAGCATCTTTTATTTTAGATGAAAAAGCTCGTCTTTTCATTCAGCAAAAACTGACATGTGGAATGTAAAATGCAATATTTGCTTTTTTTTCTTCTAAATTTCAGAATGTTGTAGTTATAGAGACAGACTGAGACAGATACAGGAAGCAGCGCTGGAGCTAGCAGAGCTAAAGATGTTGAGATTCTCTCTGAAACAGACGAGGATGGACAGGTCTAAAAAGCATAAATAAAACTTAAAGGGAGCATACATCAACTGGAATTAATTTCACCCAACTCAACAAAATTACAATAAGAAGTGCACATACAGTTGTCATTGATAAAAAATTACAGTATTTTCTGTGCTATAAGATAAGGCCACCCTATAATCCAGAGCCCCATATATGTGGATTAACTCTGGTACTGCTTATTGATGCTGAAATAATTTAAAGCATTCATAGTGCTTTGTCAAAATCTCAATTCTTTTTTTTTTTTTGAGTTGCAGACAAGTTTGGGACAAAAAGCAAAAAATATTTTAAAATTGTCCAGACTGAGCTGTACCAAAATGTATATTTGGTATAAAGTTATACCTTATAAAATTGCTCCTGTGTGAAACCAGCCTCAGCTGGCCATTTGACAAACTGCAACATTGAATTCTTGGAGGTTTACTTCATGTACAGAACCAAGACATGGGGTTTTAGATGCTTAGATCAAAAACAGATGGGAGAACATGTAGAAATCTGGTGGAATCCTGCTTTCCAATCCCAGAGTAACCCCATTGTAGAAGTTAAACAAAGACAAATCCTAAAATGTTTAAGATTTTATCTTTCTTTTCTAAAAAGTAGGGCTATCAACGTTAACACGTTAATGCAAGCAAATTAATGTGATTAATCAGGATTAATCGCAATCCAAAAGTGTGATTAATCTGATTATATGTTTTTATTGATTGACAGCACTGCTGAAAAGTTGATTTGTTCTTAAAGCAAATCAGGGTAGGATAATTACAGGAGCCAAATATGGCATATTCCCTTCTCAATAAGGAGTTCTCTTCAAAACCAAAAGAATGACTGACATTGATCATGACAAATGTAACTGATAAACAACAAAGTTTGGAATATTAAACCAAATCCTCTTTAATGAAACAGAACTGAACGATGGGTTTAGATTAAATATGTACTTTCTCCCAAGAAGACATCAGTGAAAAAAACGGCATCTGCTTAAATGATCTTGAATAGAAAAGTGCAAACGAGAATTCAGAGTTTTTGGTTAGGAGCCAGAGAAAGCTGGCAAGCCATATAAGCTGCTTGGCAATATACAGTGACATTAAAGACTCTGATAGGCTGACATTAATCATGAATCATCCACCTGTATGAACTGGATTACTGGTACATTTTCCAAAAAGGCTGCCGTTTGTGTTTTTATATCAGACCTAACTCCACCTTAAAGATCAATATCCGTTTCGGCAAAGGTTTCCATTAAGGGCAGATAAATGCAAAGTTTAATTTCTAGAGCTGAACACATTTCCACCAGAACGTATGTGGGTCTCATCAGATCCCAAGAGTGGTCTGCTTTACAGCTGACTTGACCTTAGTAAATCTCAGTGGGATTAGATTAACTCAGTCGAATCTGATGGTGGTTTACTAGCCAAAAACAAATATGCACAGAAAAGTAAAATCCATTTTTTTTTCCTGGATAAACCCCCTTCTATGATAATTACAGGGACAGTGCGCTGTGTGCTGAGCAGAGCTTTTTCTCACAGGACTGAGATTTCAGACAGCTTTTTAATTGATGGGATCTGCCTTGTCAGATTCAAAGGCTTTTCTATCATTCATTCGTTTTCAGGCTGCAATTTATCTTCACCTTTTTCTTCTCCGCTGCCAAAGACTCTCTTTTTAAATTTAGAACAACTTGAAGCTCAGACACAGGAGCTTCTCTTCGCAGGAGAAACAGAAGAAAATGTCAGAAAATAAATACATCAATTTGAAAGATGATTGAGCGATAGGTTCCCTATTGACCAGAAAAATGTCAGAAACATCTACATTTTCTTTGGAAAAACTGAAATTTTGTGTCTGTTTGACTAAAGCCAAACTTCTTAAAGACATGTGAACATGTTTATGAGATTTTGACAGCTAAACTTGTCAATGTCAAACAGGCTTTCGAAGTTTGACACCAGAAAATGTTGACAGATAGATTGATAGATTGACAGAGGGACAGACGGATAGTAAGGCAAATAAAGAATTAATCCTGTGAGAACATTTTTCATAGTGAGTAGTAGCATGTCAAGATACTAAATCTGTGTTTTTCTTTGTTGAAAATACTTTGAAAATGATTAAGGAAAGCAACATTCCAATATTGGCATTAATTAGTGTTTAATCATAGAATCCGAGTTAATGCAGAAAGCTAGAAACCAACATTAATGACCTTTACGGGATGTCAACTGCAGTGCAAATGCTCCTTAAGATTATATATCATTGTTGTTCATAGGTTGAGGAATATGTAAAACTGGTGAATTGATTTGCTTTGTATCTCCAGGGAATCTACTGCAAATTGTAGTTGAAAAATGTTCAGACAAATAGAATCTGAATCTGTTGGAACTCTGTTAACTGTGTTATTAGAAGTAGAGTTACTATCGGTAGAGCTGACTATTGCAACATGGTGCAGGGTCAGCCGTGGTGCTGAGGTAGAGCGGTCGACCTTTGATCAGAAGAGCACAGGTTTGGTTCTCTCCTTGCCCGGCCATGTGTCGAAGTGCAAGACACTGAACCCCATGTTGCTCCTGGTGGTTTTAGGTTGGTGGCAGTGTTTGCCATCAGTGTGTGAGAACCTTTTGAGCTCATTGGTGAATGGGGCTGTGACTGTAAAGCACTTCTAAGAAGGCAGTAAAGTATCTACCATTTACACCATTTAGTCCAAAGAGCATGTGTTATTTGGCTGTCACCGGCGAACTCCGGTGTAAAAAGTTGAACTCCAGGTAAAGGTTTGTTTTAGTTAATATGATCACAAAAAGTAGTTCTGTGTGATTTCAACTTACAACTGCAGCAGATTGACACATTTCCTCCCAATATTTCATGCATTATCGTCAGTCATTGACAATAACTGCAACAGTAGGAGACAAAAACATCTTCTACCTGAAAATGTAGACCATAACCCATTTCTGTGGCTGACATAAGTAGAACAACAACAGCTCATTGTTTTTCTCTAGCAGGTCAGCTGAGAATAACCAAGATATCAGGATTCGAACATGAGAATGACCTAGTTGTCTTTCCAATTGTTTTCTTTTGGAAATCTTTGTTCAAATCAGAAAACAGGTTCAAACCTTAAAGTTCTACTTCAATCATCTTTTGATTTATTTAAAAAGCATTCCGATTGGTCTTTTAATTACGACTTTATGGTTATTTATTTATTTTTTACTATATTTTATTAAAAGTTTTGGGTGGGACTGTTGGTTTGGAGTAAGCCTACCCCCACTTCCCATCATCCATCTGTTTACACTCTCTCCCGCTAACTTACAGCCCATTACACCCCCAACCTAACATTACCAGTGCAACAAAAATGGCGAGCAACAGCGCAAGTTATCCAGCCTTACAGTTTTGAGCCTGATGCCATCTTGAATGAGGAAACTGAAGAGGATCTATTTGTCTGCAAGTGGACGTATCAGAATGGAGCGGAGCAGGGAGCTTGTGGCTTGCCATCGTAGCTTTCACATCACCCCGGGCCTGAAGTTTCTTGGATTTTACAGCCTTTATAAGGAATATTTTTGGGTTCCATAAAACACCTTACAAATGCATCGCAGTAGGAGACATTTTAAAGGGCAACCCAGCAACTAAATGTCTGCTTTAACCTTTTCTGACGTCAGGAGAACTGAGGAAAACACACCATGATACAGAAAAGCAAGCAGCTCTAGCTATTCCTTTTCTTCAAGATGAGGAACTATAGCTGCTTCACTCTGACATTCCTGAGCATTAATATTCTAATCTCTCAAGATGAAGCCGTGTTTAGTTTGTGAATGAATCATTTTCTGCTCGGGCCTCTTCCCTCTGTGCTCTCTCTTTCTCATGTTCCATTTCTAAATCTCAGATCTCTCCCCTCAGAGCTCTTTTATTCATTTATTTATTTATTAAGCCCTTTTATCCACACTCTCTTATCCTCAGAAACCCTTCTTCCTGTCCTCCCCCGCTGTCTTTCCTGATCTCTCGTCTGTCTTGATCGAGGAGATTTGCATACACAGCATAAATAAATTACTGAGCATAAACAGATTAAGATACTTTGACCAAATCACTTATGTGGTTCACAGTGACTGCGGTTGAGCTATAATGCTTGATTGTAATGGGGTTGAGGTCTGAGATTTGTTAGCTTTGGAAAACATCAGGGATAAATTAGTCAGAAGGTAAACTATTTGTCTTCAGTGTTTGCAGGCTACATTTTTCAGCTCAATTCCACAATTAAGAAGACTGACTGTGTGTCTTGGCTTGTTAATTGAGTTCTGCTTCCTCTGATTTATGACATAACTGAAGGACTATAATGTCTTTGAGTTCACAGAAATCAATGAGTCTTTTATTTGTCTTTCATCATGATGATGAAATGTGTTTATAAAAGTATTAACGATGAGTTACAGATTTAATTGGAAAGCAAATATACTTGTGTGTCCATGTGTTCACTAATGGAGTCCACAACTAATACGTACGGTGGCCCTGAA
Organism: Oryzias celebensis; assembly: GCA_014656515.1. Taxonomy (NCBI): domain Eukaryota; kingdom Metazoa; phylum Chordata; class Actinopteri; order Beloniformes; family Adrianichthyidae; genus Oryzias; species Oryzias celebensis. The sequence continues at coordinate 8,256,163 of BNCR01000012.1, forward strand.
GTACAAATCCACAAATCACTCAACGCAAAACATTTGATCCCAATTCCAGAAACCAAAGTGTAATTTAAAAAAAAACGAAACACAATACCCCCCCAAAAAAGAAAAGTTTTAGAAAACAAATGCTTTTTCCAGAAACTAAAATGGTATGTTAAAAAATGACGGAAATAAGAAACAAGAAAACATAGGTTTTATGGGACACCACTGATTGGATAATGACGCTTGTTCACCTTTTTAGCTGGTAGTTCTTTGGTATGAAACGTCTTAAATCAAAAACACGAATGTTGCTGAAGACCAAAAACATTGCAGCCCTGAGAGCAGCTATCCCTAACCCACAGCAAAAGTTCAGTAATTGCTCAATTAACTCTTTACCAAGGTTATAGCAAAACATCGTCAAAACTCAAACACGTCATTATCTGGTCATTGATGTCCACTAATATTGCCTTTTCCCAGTTTCTCATTTTGTGACATTTCTCTAATCTTATTTTGACCTCTGGAAATGACTTTTGTTTTCTGGAATGTTTTTTTTTACGTGTTAGTTTTTAGTTCTGATTTAGTAAAATGTAATGTTATTTTATTATTTGTTTTGCTTTCTTAATATGGCGTCATGATTTTGAAGATGATTGTGAGTATTTTGTTGGTGGGATTGTACTTTAGGACCACCATAGACAGAAGCTGATTTAAAGAGAAACGTTTCTCAACTGCTTCTCCTGTTTTTTTAATAAAGGTTAAATAAATACATAAAATAAAAAATGTAATTTAAAAAAAAGCCATTTCAAAACCAAATTTGCTTGTAAGTGAGTCCATTCACTCCAGAAAAAGACTGAAATCGTTTCTAAATTTTTTTTACATCTGTGTTAAATCATGTTAACCTTTTTGAATACAAGTTTTTTGATATGTTGTTGTTTTATATGATATTTCAGGTCAAAATCCTCCTCTAACAGGGTCGTGGTCATTTAATTGACTATGAATCCCCCTGATGAAGCCATCTGGAGGAGTTTTAAAACTGTCCTCTGGATAAATAAGAACCTTCACCGGCACTGAATCCTCTCCTCAAGAACTGCTTTCTGAATGTTTGTCCCGATAATTTACTTCTCAAAAAAAGTTTGCTTACTTCTTCTGGCAATAACCACAGAACTGCAGCTTATTACTTCAATTAGCGAAATCTGACATGCATGCTACAAGATCATGAGTTTGTTATGAGTCCAGTTTGCAGTTTGTACGTTTGTCTATTACCTGACTTGACAGAATTTCAAAGTAAGAGCTTGTAAAACCAGAACAATATCTTTACATAAAAAGATTTGTTGTTTAAAATTCCTTTGAAATCTTCATTGAGTTGACCAAATAAGGAATAAGCCTCGTCCTTCCATTAATTTCTGTCAGTCAGGTGGCGCTGCTGAAACACATCACAGTTTCTTCTTTATATACACACTGATATATGGTTCCTGAAAGAGGACTTTAACATTTAAATTGTCCAATTGTGACTGTGAGCCTTTGCAATTAAAAGTAAAATGTCTCCCTATTCTCTTAATAATTTGAGGATTTTTATAAATTGTATTTCTATACACGTTGCAGAAGTTACTGACAAAGGTTTTTATACTTGCAAACATCTGCACATCTGCCTCTTTAAAGTCCCATTCTAATCATCTTTTGATCTATTGTAAAAACATTAGTCTTTTAATTGCGGTTATCCCGTTTTTAGTCAAAATCTAAAAACCTGTGTTGTTTTCTAGAACATAGTTTCTGTAGAGCGGCAGGAATTCAATAGAAATTCACCTTTAAGTTTTGGACGGGGCTGTTACCGCGGAGTAAGCCTGCCTCTGCTTCCTGAGATTTTTCTGTTTACAGGTTCTCCTGCTGGCCTACAGCTCCTCTCAATTCCAAGCTAACATTTCGGGTGCAACAATGCGATGATGGTGAGCAACATTGGAGACTGTAGCACCTATGTCACAGCTACAGGCCTTTCCCAACAGCATTTTTGTCTGCTCCTAATTCTGCTCTTTGGATAAAGATATACTCAAAAATGCAATTTTAAGCTTAATTTTCTTTATAAATGCCATCCACCATCAGAAAAACACCACAACAACATGTTCAAAACACAATTTTCAGTCTTTAAAATGCTCTTTTCACAACTAATCCTGTCACTATTTAGAGTTACACTATTGAGTTACAAGACGGATTTCCTTTTAGTACCGCATTTTTCTAGTCTTTTACTGCATGCGAAACCTATTGTCATCAGATTTTGCTTGAATTAGTGAAAAACTAATTTTCATTAAGTGGTAAAAACATACTGGACTGTTTACATTTGGTGTAATTCTTTGTTTTCCAAAGAGTTTCTGAAGAGAGAGTAACTTTCTCAGAATGAGACTCAACACATCATAACATTAAGAGATGAATTAATGTGCATAAAAAGTCTGAAGGCATCTCCTACAAGTGTGCTCATTAACCAAACTGGCACTGGTTTGCAGGCAAACAGTGGCCATGATAAAAAATGCTGTCGCTGCCTGTGCTGTCACACCGAGCAGACTGACAATCTTTGCAGACCACAACACTGAACCTCAGAACTTGATGAGATTCAAAACGACAGAGCGCTGCACTTAACTGTGCACTGAGAAAAGCCTCGTTCTCTCTGCGTTCATGTGGAAAAACCAGGCAATAAAAAGCAGAAATTCACACATGCACGCTTCAACATACCTGTAGATGATGCAGGCACAGTCCCTGCAGGTCCCACAGTTCTCAATGTCCTGTCCGGTCCTGTACGAATGTCTTCTATTGAGAAGCACAAATGACATATCAGGGGTAGAGGAGGCATGACTACTGTGTGTATATTTGTGTAAGAGACATGTTAAGTTCTCTCGTTGAATCTACGGCATTCTTGCAAGTACACTAATCTCCTCCCTGGAATCAGCCCTGATCATTTTTTAATGAACGATACCCATCCTCTCCTCAAACGGGTTCGGCCTGTTATGTAAAGCATGAGTCACTGTGTCACCCCAGGCATAAAATACATGCTTATGAGGTGAAAGTCAGGCCTGCGTACATAAGACCAATGGCTGAATTCTAATCCTGGAGCATGCATGATGTGTCATTTCATGAGACATAAGGCTGCTGGGTCACATGTTCACAAGCTTGCAAAGTAAGAGCTTGCTAAGTTGTTGAGCACAAAAATCTATCAGAACCTTTCCATGGATTCATAGACCCCCATCTTTCTCTGTGTGTACTATTTTGGTGTGATAAGGCAACAGAAATTACTAAGGAGCTTACAATATATGAAGATTAATTAAAGACGTGATGGGAATGCTAAAAGGTTTACACTAAGAGGCATGAAGCATCGGAAACTACCAACACAGCGACGGCAAACTGCTGATTTCTGTAAATCCACGTAATCTGCCCTCACGCTTGAGGAGAGAGCTGCAGCAAAGTGGGTGCAACCCAACTCCTCTGTGGTCGAACATGACATAAATTCTTTAGTAGATCGAGGGGACGGATAGGAGACTTTGTACAGTTGAGCACAGAATTCCCTGTCTGCATTCAAAGGGGTCCATTAAATTGTAACCATATTTTTAATGTGTTAAGTACAGAAACCTTTGGGTTTATAATGCTTAATATTCAAAGATTGGCTAAAAATAGAGGAGATGCACCACATTAAGGCCAAGGCACAATAGCCATTTCTCTATACAACTCACAACAGAAGATGCTGGAAGGTTATTACTGCTGATATTGGCTTTTTTGTTAAAGGATAATCTGCCTATACTACACTTGTGGAGAGAGCGACGCTTCCATCTCAATATTACGTCTATCACTCATTTGGGTCTGCGTGGAAAGTGCCAGATCCCCTGTATAGAAAAATTAACCGCCTTCAAATAAAACAGCAGGCACTTACAGCCTACATGCTGAAATTACTTTTCAATTCTTCAAAACATCAGACTTTCACATTTCAGTCTTTTCCTCCTGTTTCATTCCATCTATCTATCTATGGGGCTAAAAAGAGTCTAAAGGTTAAAGATTACCAGATGGCTCTACACTTGGCCCTCGGCTAACAGGCCCAGTTTACAGCGCCATTTCCCTGAGGGTTCAAGTCATTTCAAATTTACAGCTTTTAAATGTGGGATGGCTCGTCTTTTGGCTCAGGGCTTTCACTGTTCATTTAAGCCAAACAAGCCCCTCTCAAATATTCTAATTCTGAACTGTAAGACACTTTTCATTCAACTACAAATGCCTCCCGCCAATACTAAACATAATACGTGCATAATACCAAGCAAAAGACCCCTGTTAGATGGCTGTATCCTCATCATTATAAAGTTTCCTTCCATTTGAATCATGGGGAGTTTTTTCCTCACTAAAGCAAATTAAAATTGAATAACTTGAGTCTGGAACAACTTGTCCCATGCAATTTCGTGCAAATGGTTGAAGTCATTTGTGTGTTTTGGTGTTGGAACTGTGTTCACCACAATTTAGCAAAAATGGCTGCCTACTCACCCATCTCTCTCTGCTTCTTTCTTTTCAAGGTCTTGAATAACATCCAACAGGACCTTAATTGTGTTCTGGCTTGTTTCCAGGACACCTTCTAGGCTCTGAAGCTGGTTTTGCAGGCTACGTATGTCATGCAGGGGTCCGTTGGGACTCAACAGCTTTTCTGTCACTCTTGATGGGTCAAGTTTACACCTGGCCCCTGACATCAAGCCTCCCAAAATCTCCTGGACCTGTTTCAGAGTGTCAGCTTGGGTGGGACTCAAGGGCCCGGCTGTAGGCCGCTCCCTGGAGACAGAGCAGCCTCTGGCTCCAGAACAACCCTGCTGGTTTGAGTGGAGAGTGTGTTGGCTGTTGGGTGTGTTGGGCCTAGCGTTGGCTCCTGAGCAGAGCATTTTGTGTAGTACCCCAAGCTGAGCTTGGGCTGAGCTTAGACAGCTGGACTTAAAACAGGCCTTGGCAGGGGAGGAAGAAGAGGAGCGCCTCTCTCCCTTCATCACAGCAACTGGCGGAGTTTGAGCTCTGTGCTTCAGAGAGTTGGCTCTTTCACAAAGCTTGGGAGAGTTTGTACATTTCACATCCTCCTTTTTCTTATTTTCCCCTTCTTTGTCTTTGTCACTGGTCTTGCTCTCTGCCCTGAGCATCGGTGTTCGAACCGCGGTACCCGATGGCTCATTTCCAGTTTTTCTTGGTGTGTAGGGTGGAGGTGGTGGAGGAGGAGGTGGAAGTCGAATGCCCCTCTTGTCCTGAGCACGAGGAGCCTGAGATGGGGGTGTGTACGGAGGCGCAGCACGAAATGTAGAGGAGTACAAAGGAACCGCTTTTGTTGGTGTAGCGCAAGACTGAGCATTCTGTAGGGTGGACACAAACGTTTTCACAAGGGGAGGTGGAGAAGTGCATTTCAGTTTGGGGACTGGAGAAGAGTAGGGGTCAGACCAGTGCCAATTCCAGCAGAGGGGTTATTCTGTAGAGTCTGGCATGGAATGTTACAGTGAGATACAGTTTGTATGACTGTAGCATACGAGGAAGTTGTTGGGTTAAATGGAGGTGCACAGGAACCAGATGGATGGGTGGTGGTGTAATATGATATCGATGTGCAAGACAGGGCTGTTTGAGTCACAAATGTGCAGGGTGTAAGGTTTGTTGGAGGTGTGGTGTACGATGCTGGCTGATCTGTTACACTTGTGACGATTGTGGAATGTTTGGTGGGATCACAAGGTACAATGGGAGTCACATCTGGGGTGGAGGAAGACAGGGTTAAGGGAGACGGAGACTTGAGGTTTGACATCGCAGAGGTACAGTTTTTCATGGGGCCTGCTGGTGGGTTTGATGAAATGTTCATGCAGACGGCAGCTGTTGAGGGGATTGTTGGTGGGGACACAATCGTGTAATAGGGTGCAGGCTGTTGGGGAACAGAAGAGATGGAGGAAGGACAGGGTTGAGTATTGGATGTAGAAAGGTTGGTGCAAGCTGATTTGGAAGAAGAGGAGCAAGGTGGCTTTGTGCAGTCTTCAGGAGTTTGTATTGTTGCACTTAAAGGTGAGGAAGAAGCACAGTAAGGCACAGTAGCAACATGTGTAATGGGAGGATTTTTAATTAGTGGTGTAGAAACAAGGCTGTCAGATTGAATTTGTATTGAACTCAACGTCACTGTTAGCTGAGGAGTAGGAAGGGAACTGCAAGGTTGTTTCTGCGGTGAGGATGGTTTATGATCCAGATGGAGGATGCTGTCAGATTTTCCTTGGTCAGTGTTTGGAGGCATTGCTGGAGAAGAACTGGTAGTTTGAAGCTGGACTGTGCATTCTTCACCACTTGGAGGTGGAGGCAGTTGCTGACTCTCAGTTTGACTTGGAGTGGTGCAGCGTTTTGAGTCTGAAGGTGAGGAGGGGCTTTCAGTTTGAACTTGAGTGGTGCAGAGTTTGATGGTTGAAGGCAAAGGGGACGGACTGGGACTTTCAGTCTGAGTGGGAGTGGTACAATAGTGAACTTCTTTGCCAGGATCACTCGTCGTCCTACTCAGTCGCTTTCTCCTCCTGACCACAGATGGAGTGCTGCTCCCCTGACGTTTTCCGTTGTCTCGACTGGATACAGAGGAACAGTGGCGTGGCTCAGTGCTATGAAGGACTGAAGATGGACAGCTGTGTCTTGAGGTTTTTACCACCCCGACTGATGACTTACTCTCTGTCCTTGATACTTTGGACCTTCGTTCTATAGCAGTTCGATCCCCAGTACCCGCAGGTCTATTCTGTTCTTTGGACCCAGGCAGCAACACATGGTTGTGCGTGAGGTGCTCATCTTGAGAGTCGTGTTCATCATCTCCATCAACGCCAACTGAGTCCCCAATGCTTTGGCTACGAGTGTGGGTGGAAGAGATGGACTGGGGTTTTTTCAGACATGGGGATGTCTGAATGGCTGTGCTGGTGCTCGAACCGGGCTTACGTGTCATTGGCAAAGTCAGAGAATTAGTCTGTGGTGGTGCCCAGCATCGACGTGTAGGACCAGGTGTCAATGGATGAGGAGGAGCTCGTGCTAAAAAAGCTGCAACCACTTCTAATGTGCTCGCCATGTCCCCACGCACAGCGCCCACCACAGAGCTCTGTGCGGGTTGATCTCCCCTCCGTAGGTGGTCAGACCACGGGGGAGGTGTCCTGCTGCCGTGTTTGCGCAGAGGATGCGGGCTATCACAGTCTGTGGCAGGCCTTTGATGGCCATTATTGTCCCCCGTTGCACTGTTTCCACTGCTACTGCTGCCGTCCTCCAGGTCTTTGAAGCGAACCTGATGGGTACGGTTGCGGCGCCGTTTTAGGCGGCTCTCAATATCCGGAGAGTCTCGGTTTAGGAGCACAGAGCGTACGGTCATTGTCCCCGGCAGCTTGTCTGCCAAAGTGCTCTTGCCAGTGGACTGGCCTGTAAGCATGTGGTTGGGCTCTTTGCTCACCATGTCTCCAGTTACTTTCTATCCCCCAAAATCCACAGAGTCTTCAGGTAGAATACAGATGTTTTGCTAGTCCATCAGTAAGGAAAGTACTCTCTCCGTAACCTTCCGCTTTGAAAAAAAGATAGATCAAACAATTTCAAGAAATCCAGCTAATTCCTCAACTTATTTTTCACAGTCATTTGGAGTTACCAATGTCCTCCATCAAGGATAACAGTATGCACAGGTCAAAGATTATAACAATTCATCTCAGAGATTCACAAACTGTACAAGTTATTTGTACCAGTGATAACCTGTGGGGGAATCTTTCGCTCAACTTGTACAAAAATAAATGTTTGCAGCATTAAATGGTCTTAAAATCTTTTTGTCCATGCTTCCCGTGCCTTTTAAAAATGTGCACTTTCATCTCCTAAAACCAGTTTTCACCAGCACCCTTGGGAGTTGAACTTTTAGTGAGGCCAGAAAAGTTAAATGCAAATACAGTTAGGTTTTTCCACGTGCCCATCTTTTGGTTCATCAACTACTATTTTTCCACACCCTTTGACCCCTGTGTCCTAAGATGATCTTGTGACCTAAAGTATACCAATAATCTTGAGTACTTCATCGTGATAGGCTCTTCTTTTTTTGGAACTTTTCTTTCGGTCTGCGCTCTCTCCGTTTCGATTTTAGTACTTTGTCTCTGTTTCTTTTGTCGGCGCTCCTCTCAGTGACACATACTCTCATGGCTGAAGACGGCGTGGGCTCCTGAAGAGAGGAGAGATACACAAACAGAAAGACAAGGAGTAAGAAGCTGTAATTGTTTCTCTACATTGTTACACAGAGAAACCATGTGCTGTTCCTCAGGATAAAGAGGAAAACAGAAGAATGCAGCTATTTTGAAATGCATGAATACAGAAAAAGAAACAGTGCAGGGTTGGAGATAACAGAAGAAAAGCAGCAGAGGAACATACACTCAAAACAATTGAAGAGAGATTGTAATTAGGGCCTATTCACATTGGCTGAAGGGGATACTTATGTTTTATGTCTGTTTGATTTTCCTCACTCTCATTAGCCATTGTTAAAACGAAGCAGTGTCGTATTAATGCTGCTGCAGCTCGTGGGAACAGTGTTTGCTTGTGTCTTTCAAAATGTTTCTTTCCCTCTGCATTTCAACAGTGTGTTATCAGTCCTTGAGGAGCTGCCATGTTGACATCCTCTCTGATTCATTTGGTCACTCTGTGACAGTCTGCCTGACAGGCTGTGGTTAGTAGTATGTTCTAGTCACTCTGATTCTGCGCCCTGATTTGTATTTATCACTTCTGCTTCCCGTCTTTGCTGCTGGTAGTCAGGCGTGACGAGTCACGATGTATGGATCTGTATTGTTGTTTCCTTGTGATAGCCAGTGACACTCAGGGCCCTTTGTGCGCTAATTTTGAGTGTGACTTGCCTTACCCATGTCTTCTGGGGGGCGGGGGTGTAATTAGTGACTCCATCACACTCTCAGGTTATTTAGGGAGAGTGAAATACCCGAGGGGCCGCCACTTTTATTTACGTCCACTGTTCTTCCTCGCCTTTCTCCTTCTTTGGGGGAGGGCTTAAAGGAGGAGGATCTTTGTCACATGTGCCCTTCCTTCAACCTCCTTCAGAATATGTTTATTAAGGATAATTACGACGAGACTGGCAGAAGACAGAGCCTTAAGGAGAAGTATCAAACATAATGGATTAGGAAACAAACCATGGTATTCCTTCGTATTTTACTTTCTTATCACAGCGGTGTTTACAGATGAGCTGCTTAACTATGAATCACACAAAACACTGAATCGCTCTGGGTAATGGTACACGTTTTCTCAGGCACACGCGACTAAATCCAGCGTTGTGGTGGCAGAAAAATAAAAGAGAACATTTATCTTTAGCCTAATATTGACTGGCTTTGATCTATGCTGCCTATTTGTGCTCCACAGTGAGTTCTTCCTCAATGAGACACCCCCCCCCCATTAATGTCCCATTTCATTCCAGTTGTCAGTCTTCCAACCATCTCTTATAAAAGCACTCTAGTTTCAACCTTCGCCCCGACACATTTTCCTGACTCCCATCCACACACTGTTGGACCATTACCCTCATTCATTCTTAAGGGTGTCACCCTGGAAGCCCCTGGTTATCCTATCGTTTCCCCATCTAGCCCTATTTTTCCCCATATCACTTCTGTCATTCTTATCCCCTCTTTTCCCTTTCTCTGCTCCTTGCGGGGCTGCAATCTCCTTTGCTGCCTCTTCCAGCGCCCTCCTCAACTCTTCCTCCCTCCCGGTCTGTAAACTACCCACGTTTCAAAATTTACGCCGACAGTTTAATGAATCCAGACCCTCTTAATGCTGCGTGGGCTTACTGGTGAGGCTGAGGCCAGCCCTTTCCCACATGTGACATTTCCATGTCGAGCTTCATTGGCAGACAAAAGATAAATCACATGGCAAGAGGATGAAGGTGTGAAACAGCATAATGCCAGCAAGGGTCATAACTCGTTGTGGTTATTATTTAAGATTTACTCCAGTCTCCTTTCTTCCCACCTAGGCATATGAAAATGGCTTCGGTCCGAATGCATCGTTCTTCTTTCTTCCCTGCTGATGTTATGAATGTGCTTGTGTAAAGATAATGCTAAGGTCACATCTGATCCGCCTCTCGTGAGCCTCTCCATTTAAACCTTCTCCTGCACTGAAGGCACAAGGAGGGAAGACTTCAGTTGCACAGATGCAATAAAAGCCCGAATCCTGCAGGGACATCGCAAATTGCTTCAATGACAATAACACTCTTTTAGGTCTCAGGGTGCAGAGGAAGTGGAAGCTACCATGGCTAGAATTGTTATGTAAAAGCACATCAGATGGGATTGTCTAGGCATGCTTAAATTTGTCAGACAAGACTGAGATGAGGAGGCACAAAGAGAAGGCAGAAGGAGCAGAGGTATGCTCAGTTATATTTAGAGATGCTATGAGACAAATAGCAACGTGAGCAGAGCTTGAATCTCCATGAGTAAGGAGGATTAGCAGAGGTAAAGGCACAGGGAATATTAAAGCATAAGGGTACAACCTTTGGAAGCAAAGGAAATGTCATGGTTAGGGTTCAGCCAAGTGGTAAATTATGAGCATTAGCATATCAGGGCATTTCAGGTGAAATTGGGGAGGAACTAAGAAAAGCTACTAAGAGGCTGAAGGTGCTTTCTTTTTACACCAAGATAGTCCAGTGAGTTCGGTCAAAATGGTCAGCAAATGTTCCTTGAATCTTTTTTTTTGGTTTCTCTTTTTTTATCATGCTGTTTTCTCAGGGTTTCTTGGGGGAGTACTCTTCAAAATGCTCTGAGCATAAAGGAAAAGAAGCCCAAATTAGAAACCCAGCTATCAGACATCAATTTGACACTTATACTTATGGGCAGCTGCATGTCCTCAGTACACTATCTTACTGACAAGTAGTTTTCCAACCTCTGTGTCATTTGTGCCACTTTAGATTTGCACCGTGACTTATTATTGTTTTTTGTTCACAACAGAAAAGCCCTGGCTTTACATACATATGAAATAAAAATTTAGAAAACCGCACCAAGGTTCACTTGCAAGTGAATAGATGCCAACATTTTCAGGCTTTTCTTCTATAAATTGCTCATTGTTGGGTGTTACACCATTGACTGTATATAAGAACTGGACTAAGTAACCCCTTTGTCCGACACATTCCCATTGGCTCCAAGAAGTCAAAATCTTATAGACTTATTTATAGTCAGTCATTCTATTTGTCAGAATAACTATTGCTCTGCTACCTTTTTTTTTACTGTTCTTAATAATCCATCCATTTTCTTCCACTCATCCGGAACCGGGTCGCGGGGGAAGCAGTCTAAGCAAAGGTGCCACGACTTCCCTCTCCCCGGCCATTTTCTCCAGCTCCTCTGGGGGAACCCCAAGGCGATCCCAGGCCAGTCAGAGACATAGTCTCTTCAGCATGTCCTGGGGTTTCGCCAGGGCCTCCGCCCAGTGGGACATGGCCAAATTATCTATTTGTGTCCACGTGGCATCCGGATCAGATGCCTGAGCCACCTCAACTGGGTCCTCTCGATGTGGAGGAGCAGCGGCTCTGCTCCAAGCTCCCCACGAGTGACCGAGCTTCTCACCCTATTTCTAAGCGAGCGACCATCCACCCTACGGAGGAAGCTCATTTCGGCCGCTTGTATCTGGGACCTAGTTCTTTCGGTCATGACCCAGAGCTCATGACCATAGGTCATAAAGAATTGGAGCATAGATAGACAGATCAATTGAGAGCTTTGCTTTTTGGCTTAGCTCTCTCTTCACTACAACAGACCGGCACAGAGACAGAGAGACATTTCAGTGGACACCGCCTCAATCCACCTGCCACTCTCAAGATCTGATCTTCCCTCACTCGTGAACAAGCCCCCTAGATACTTAAACTCCTCCACTTGGGGAAGTAGCACTCTACCCACCCAGAGAGGGCAAACCCCAGCCACTTCACACTCTGCTGCAATGCATGCTGGAGGTCCTGGCTCAATGAAGCCAACAGAACAACATCATCTGCATAGAGCAGACAGGAAATCCTGTGGTTCCCAAGCCAGACCTCCTACAGTCCCAGGATTTACCAAGAAATTCTGTCCATAAAGACTATGAACAGAACCGGTGATAAAGGGCAGCCCTGCCAGAGTCCAACCCACACTGGGAACAGGTCTGACTTACTGCCGTCTATGTGAACCAAGCTCTTGCTCTGGTCATACAGAGACTAGACAGCCCTGAGTAAGGCACCTCGGACCCCATACTCCCAGAGCACCCTTCACAGAACCCCATGGGAGACGTGGTCAAACACCTTTTCCAAATCCACAAAACACATATGGACAGGATGAACAAACTCCCACAAACCCTCCAGCACTCTAGAGAGGATGTAGAGCTGGTCCTCAGTTCCATGACCCTGACGGAAACCCCACTGTTGTTCTTGGATCTGAGGTTCGACTATCGGACGGACTCTCCTCTTCAGTACCTTGGCACACACTTTCCCAGGGAGGCTGAGGAGTGTGATTCTTCGGTAGTTGGAACACACTCTCTGGTTCTCCTTCTTGAAAAGGGGAACCGCCACCCTGTCTGCCAGTCCAGCGGTGCAGTTCCTGACTGCCATGCAACGCTGCAGAGACGTGTCAGCCAAAACACTCCCACAGCGTCCAGAGACTTGTGGTACTCAGGGTGGATCTCATTCTCTTCCGGTTCCGGTGGTTCATTCCGACTCAATGTCACCAGCCTCCCTCGGTACCTATTTGAAGCTCACCCGGATGTGGGAGTGATGGAAAGCTCAGCCAGATGTTCCCAGCAGACCTTCACAGTACGTTTAAGTCTTTCCGGCCTCCTTTCCCGCCAGCGAATCCAACTCACCACCAGGTAGTACTCAATGGACAGCTCTGCTCCTCTCTTTACCTGAGTGTCCAAGACACACGGTCAAAGGTCGCCTGAAACTACTACAAAGTCGATTATCGATCTCCTGCCGAGGGTGTCCTGATGCCACTTGTATTGATGGACACCCTTGTGCGCAAACATAGTGTTTGTTATGGAAAAACTATAATGAGAACTGAAGTCCAACAACAAAACACTGCTCAGGTTCAGATCAGGTAAGCCATTCCTACCAATCTATATATCTAGCCAATACCTCTCGACCTCTCGCACAAGCTCAGGTGCCTTCCCTCCCAGGGAAGTGACTTTCCATGTCCCAAAAGCCAAGTTCCATGGCCTGGGTTTAGGCCGCCGTGGCACTTGCCTTCGACTGTCACCTAAATTACATTGCACTGGCCCCTTCTGAGCTCTCCTGCAGGTGGTTTGCCCACTGGGGAGAAATCCCACATCGATCCTTCGGGCTTTGCCCGACTGGGGGCCATAGGAGGAGTCCTAGCTTGCCTACGAGCCCCAACCACAGACCTGGCTCCAGGATGCGGCCCCAGTAATGCCAATCTGGGCGATGTAACTAGATCTATTATTATTATTCTCATAAAGGGGTTCTGAACCACTCTTTGTCTGGCTCGTCACTCAGGACCTGTCTGCCATTGGAGACCCTACCAGAGGCTGAAGCCCCAGACAGCATAGCTCCTGAGATCACTCGAGCACTCACACCCCTCCACCACGTTAAGGTGGCAGTTCATGAAGGGGTTCTAATTAATCCTACATTGTTTTTTTTTTTGTCATTTTTTTCCTGTCGTGCAAGTGATTGAAGTTATAAACTGGCTAATCAGAAGCCTCTGTAATAGTATGTGGTCTCATATCGAACGTTTGAAACATTTAACCGATTCACCCGAGCCTGCATTCTGGTGGTAGGGGTGTGGACTTCAAATAAGTTCACTCTTGTTGACTCAAAGTGACTCAGACCAATCCCAGCTTACTGATGTTGTTTGGCTCCAATGTGGCGACATCAGTATGACAAAAATATGTCAACATGAATTGACTTAATTTGGTTGGAGCCGTGAAGCCCTGTTGAATGGGTGATGTCACACTGTCCAGTTCTCATACACACGTGGACAAAATTGTTGGTACCCCTCAGTTAAAGAAGGAAAAACCCACAATTCTCACTGAAATCAATTGAAACTTACAAAAGCAACAATAAATAAAAATTTATTGAAAATTAAATAATCAAAATCAGCCATCACTTTTGAATTGCTGATTAACATAATTATTAAAAAAAATAAACAAACTAATGAAACAGGCCTGGACAAAAATGATGGTACCCATAACTTAATATTTTGTTGCACAACCTTTTGAGACAATCACTGCAATGAAGCGATTTCTGTATTTGTCAATGAGCGTTCTGCAGCTGTCAACAGGTATTTTGGCCCACTCCTCATGAGCAAACTGCTCCAGTTGTCTCAGGTTTGATGGGTGTCTTCTCCAAATGGCATGTTTCAGCTCCTTCCACAGATGTTCAAAGGGATTCAGATCTGGGCTCATGGAAGCCACTTTAGAATAGTCCAACGCTTTTCTCTCAGCCATTCTTGGGTGTTTTTGGCTGTGTGTTTTGGATCGTTGTCCTGTTGGAAGACCCATGACCTGCGACTGAGACCAAGCTTTCTGACACAAGGCAGCACATTTCTCTCCAGAATGCCTTGATAGTCTACAGATTTCATTGTACCTTGCACACATTCAAGACACCCTGTGCCAGATGCAGCAAAGCAGCCCCAAAACATGACTGAGCCTCCTCCATGTTTCACCGTAGGGACAGTGTTCTTTTCTTCGTATGTTTGGTTTTTGAGTCTATGAACATAGAGTTGATGTGCCTTACCAAAAAGCTCCAGCTTGGTCTCATCTGTCCAAAGGACATTCTCCCAGAAGCTTTGGGGCTTGTCAACATGCATTTTTGCAAATTCCAGTCTAGCTTTTTTATGATTGTTTTTCAGCAGTGGTGTCCTCCTTGGTCGTCTCCCATGAAGTCCACTTTGGCTCAAACAACGACGAATGGTGCGATCTGACACTGATGTACCTTGGCCTTGGAGTTCACCTTTAATTTCTTTGGAGGTTGTTCTGGGCTCTTTGGATACAATTCGAACGATCAATTTGTCATCAATTTTCCTCTTGCGGCCACGTCCAGAGAGGTTGGCTACTGTCCCGTGGGTCTTGAACTTCTGAATAATATGAGCCACTGTTGTCACAGGAAGTTCAAGCTGTTTAGAGATGGTCTTATAGCCTTTACCTTTAAGATGTTTATCTATGATTTTTTTTGGATGTCCTGGGACAATTCTCTCCTTTGCTTTCTGTTGTCCATGTTCAGTGTGGTACACACCTTTTCACCAAACAGCAGAGTGACTACTTGTCTCCCTTTAAATAGGCAGACTGACTGATTATGAGTTTGGTAACACCTGTGATGTCAATTAAAGGACACACCTGAGTTAATCATGTCAGTCTGGTCAAATGGTTTTCAATCTTCTATAGAGGTACCATCATTTTTGTCCAGGCCTGTTTCATTAGTTTGTAATTTTAAATAATTATGTTAATCAGCAATTCAAAAGTGATGGCTGATTTTGATTATTTAATTTTCAATAAATTTTTATTTATTGTTACTTTGTAAGTTTCAAGTGATTTCAGTGATAATTGTGGGTTTTTCCTTCTTTAACTGAGGGGTACCAACAATTTTGTCCACGTGTGTATATAGTCAATTGCACATTAAAAAAAGGAAATTTGTCACATGATTTGTTACTATGCCCAAATGCAAAACAGTTCCTTTGTACTTACAGTTGCATTAATCTGTTGTGTAAGGAATCACCCTCCATTCCTACTGAAGACTTTTGTTTCTCCACAGCAGGGAACTTCCAGCTCATTCTACCACCTACATACTTTTACTGTAGCTTTTCAACATGCAGTGTGGTTACATTTGCCAGCAATTAGAGGTTGCACAAGTGGTGGGGTAATGTTTGCTACCTACTTTGTCAGGAAAAACAGAGGAAGGGGACTCCAGGCTGTCAGACAGAAAAGTTAGCATCAGTGCTTTAAGTGGACAACAAAAAGTGGCAGTACTCTCTTTTAAGGAAGTTGGAACATAAAATGCAGAGAATCTTGAATGTAAATATTGATCAATGAAAAGAAGACCTATTTTTTGTGTGTCATAATATGAAACAAAAAAGAGGGAGTTCAGGTCAAATCTATAAATAAAAGTAGTCATACATTGACTGTGTACATGTGGGTGAACAATTACAATCTGGATTTTTATTTGATTTTATAAACAGTGAAACCAAAAACATAAAATTTTCCTGAAATGGAAAAACTAAGTGATGCTCCAATTAACTAAAATGTGCTGATCAAAAGACTCTCAAAAGAGTGTTAAAATTCACATAAAAATAAAACATGAGTTTATTTTCATTGCTGTATAACTTGTTACAAACATACAAAGAACATTCAAGACAAATTCCAAGTAATTTTCTTATGTCCTTTAAAAGATACACACTGTATATATGAAAAATGAACCAGACAACGCCAACAAAAATAGCAAATACAATAACAAACATTGTTCTGGGTCATTCTCTTTAGAAAAGGCTCCAACACACCTTAGAGTTCACTTTTCTTGCACTTAGGGCTTCAAAGGTTAACTTTTAAAGGCCACAAACAAACACATAACCAAAGATGATTTGTGATGAGTTCCTTTTGCTGCATAAATGCAAACATGTGTCTGATTTCTAGTATTAAAACCTAAATGATTAAAATGAAAAAAATTAAAGAATTAAATGTTTCAGGTAAAATAATTTGTAAGGATAACGTTATCTGAGTGATGCTGAATTCACTGAACACAAGATTTCTATAAATAGAAATCTTGTTTATTTTTTTATCATTGATGTACTGTTTGCAGAAAGAGTTACAAAATACACAGATTTCCTTCATTGATTTCCAGCCATTTTTGATCAGCATCAATTCAAAATACAAGAACTTCCAGGACACCTTTTCCCACAATACATTGTTTTATAGTCATCTAGCTGCTTTCCCCAAAGCAGGTTCCTAGCACCCGCCCCTTTTTCGTGATATGTTTATGGTGATTGACATGTGACGTTGGAACAAAAACTGACTAGTACATACAAAGCACCGGTCAATTTGGGCATCGATGGTCACTGACAGATTGAGCCTGCTGTAAGATCTGACAGTGCAAAGAATTGTGGGATACCCTTCATTTTGTTTGTCTGGGCGGATTGGGGTTTAAGTGTGTTTTTTTGTCTGGCTGTTTTACTCTGTTTGACCAGTCGTTATTTTATAGTTATGTATAATTCTTTCTGCACCATGAGTGAGATGGAGGTAGAGGACGATGACTACCATATGTTATTGACCATTTAGCGAATCGAAGTTAAAATAAATTTATATAGCATCCGTTGTCCCAGTTAGACATGTCCATGATACACGCCTGATGCTGTTAGCAAGTGGATGTAGGATAATCATTCATTCATCTTCTAAACTGTTTGTTCTTTTCGGCGTCACCGGAGCCTAACCTGGCCAATCATGGGTGAAGGCAGGGTACACCCCTGGACAAGTTGCCGGTCTGTCGCAGGGGCCACAATAACACACCCATCCACACTTAGGGACATTCACCATGTTTTTGGACAGTGGGAGAAAGCCCCAGAGAAAACCCACATATGCACGGGGAGCATATGCAAACTCCACACAGAAAGGTCGCCCATTCGTGACACTGTTTCAAGTCCCCTTGCCGGGACTTGAACCAGTGGCCTTTTTGCTGTGAGGCAAGAGCGCCAACCACTGAGCCACAGTGCAGCCTATTAGGATTATCTATATTGTTCATTCCATAAAGTTCTTTTAGTTATGTTGTTTGTATCTTAGAAAAATACTAATAGGTACTGGGTACTAGGAGTACTTCTGGCTTGGGGAAGTAGGGGTACTCAAAAGAGCTATTTTTTGAAGTCCCAGAATTGAGTACCAGAGAGTACCGGCTAACTTAAAGCACTGGTCAACATAGTTTATTAAAAACAAGAAAACAGCTGAAAGTGTTCCAGCGGTGCGGAGTCCAACCAAACAAGCAAAAACCGACAAAAAGCTGCAACAAATGATGAGGATTTGGCAGAGATCGAAAACAGGAGCGAGGAATGACAAAAAGATAAAGCAGATGTTGCAGACATGAACAGAAGTCAGGCGTGAGTAGAAAGTGAAAGAGAAGCAAAGATCACAATCCATAAAAAAGTAAAAAAAAAAAAAAAGACAAGTAATGCACGCTCAGATTACACTGGAAGGTCTTCAGTTACATAACCATGACTGGAATGACTTTGAAATAATGTTTCTTATTTTGTCTGCAGCGTATTCCTTGCATTCTCTTTGAGACAACCTTGTCGTGAACTAGAACTTCATAAATAAAAAGTAGATTTGTGATGTGGCTGCCGTACAACAACATTACAGCTGATGTGTGAGCAGATATGGTGGCTAGACTTTTGCCCAAGGACAAATGGGCATGAAACCAAGGCCAAGAATGTAACTGAACCACAAACAACTCATCTGGCCAGTGGACGACAGTAACAGATGAAGATGGAGGCTAAGAATGGACGAACAACTCATAAGAACCCCTGAAAGCTGCTTCATTCTCCACAAGAAGTCAGACAAATAGCCATGCACGCATGGCTGAAAGAGCAAGAGCATTGTAACAACAGGAGCCTAAAGTGGCAGCGCGGCAGAAAATGGCTGGTTTTGAGTTGATTGAAGAGAAGGAAAACTGTGGTTAAAATAGATCACATCTAGGTCGCAACACCTTTCTCAGCTTTCTCTCTCTTGTGTTTGGCATCCGGCCTCACATGACACACCACTTTCTGCTTTAATCACACCCACTTCAAGTGTTTGATCAATCACGCACAACGAACAAGACAAAAGTTCAACGAAGGTGATGTGGAAAAATAAGCTGCAAAAGCTCCATATTTGGAGCTGCAGGAAGGTTTTTTAAAGTTCTTTGTAACAATACATTTTACTTTTTGTGAAATACGAACCAGCTTTAACACATTTACTACTTTACACTAATTGTTAGGGATTGCTGACAATCAACATAGTTCTAAATATCAAAAGAGAGGAAAAAAACATTAGAGTTTTAAAAGGTTTGGGAGCTTAAACATTATTTTCATGTCAATATTTTTATCACCCCAAAACTACCCTCTCTTCTGCAGTTTTTACACAGTGCCTACATTAGAAACAATCTATATGGCAGTGCAGGCCAGTAAGAAAATAAACCAACCACAAACCAGTAGAGGGAGTGCTATGTACTTGGCTAGTTTTCCTTCAGGAACATAGGTAAAAAATAAAGTATGACGTGTTTTTGTAAAATAAATACATAAAAAATAATTTATCTGCTTAACATAAAATATTTTAAAAATATTTCATTCGGCAGAGAAAATGTAAAAATATATAAATATAGTGCAGAACTTCTCCTAATTACAATTTAGGACCACATCTGATTTAATTGTTGCAGTGAAATAATTAGCCAACAAATTGACGGCTTTCTTTAAAAAACAGACTGAAAATGGTCAGTTATCCAGAGTTTGGGATGATTAGGTATTGCAGCTATAATGCACTGGAAAATGAGCAGGATCAGAGAGGATGCAAAGGAAGAATAATGTACATAAAATGTCTTAACTGTCATTTGAAGCTAGTTTCTTAGCTGTGTTGTTGTCACCATCTTGGTTGCTGTTACTTTCTCCAACAATGACCTTTCCAAATATTTGAAAATTAACAAAGCAAACAAGTTTTAGGCCACATGCCAACCTGAAAAGTGTGATCTCATTTGCGTGCAATATACTCCAAAGTGAAAAATGAAATAATTGGGAGTATAAATATGAAATAAAAAACATTTGAATTAAAATTTAACATAGCCTAAGTGACAAATGAGTTTTAAAAATCAAACTATTTCTGATTTATTTTATTTATGATACATATTTATATGTATAGAGCAATATAACACCTAACCTAGTGGCAACTAGATGAATTGACCCGCTTTGTTTCTTTTTTAAATGAGCTTCAAACAGGAAGTCAAAATGTTGCTTTTTTTAAAACTCCAATACAGCAAGGTAAATACATATTTCAACACCTCATTTCAACACCTCATAAACCGCAAGTTCTCCCTCCTAGAAATTATGGAAGGGTCTGAAATTTTTATCTTAGATGTCTACTTTGAGAAACAGAATCTGGAAATCATGTTGTATGATTTTTTTAAATTATTTGCATGCTTCTGCTGTAAAAAGGCATTTTAACCCCTGAGAAAATCATTGTTAATATTTGGTACAGTAGCATTTGTTTGTGATTACACAGGTCAAACATTTCCCTTAGTTTTTCAGCAGGTTTGCACACAATACAGGAGGCATTCTGGCCAACTCCTCCTCACAGATCATCAGTCAGGTTTCTCAAAATAGATTAAAACTGTTACATTGCTTATCAGAAAAAAGATTTTGCTGTGTAATTTGGAATAAGTCTAATAAAAGCCAATATTTTCTAAAGAACATTTTGTTTTATTTTCATTCTTTTGGCCAAAAAAAACATAGCCCTGCATTTTAACAATTTTGCTTCACACTGCACACTTTTTTTCCATAAAATGTTTGTCAGTGTGTGGTTTGTAGTGGTCTCAGCTGCACTTTTCCTGAAAAAAAATACCTAACAATTCCAAGTTAAATGCTTCAGAGGTTAGCTGCAGTAAAATGTCCTTACTTTCAAAACTGTGTCTGTTAACACAGTAACTAAAATAAAGTAAAATCACATCATGTAACATGGTCGTCATGCAAAAAGCTGTCTTCATTTTTCTTTAGAGCAGCCTTTATTTGATCATGGATCAGACCCAAGCAGGTGGTTTTCCCTTTACGTTTTATATTCTGCAATACTTTCCAAAACTAAAATTATGAATAAAAAGAGAAAAACAATTTTTATATGAAGTGTTCTCATTTTGCCACTGCTGCCCCCAAATTATTCCTGCTCGCAAAAAGTGTGGTAAGTTTGGCATTTAGCTTGCACACTCATGTTTTTTACCCTCAAATGAAGCTTTTTTTACCCTAAAATATTTGATAACACACTGTATGACGCTGCAACTCAAAGACTTTAATCTAAACATGAATGCTGTTGTGAGTGCATAGTCGAGTCATTAGAATTTCTATTACTAAAAAGAAGATTGCAGCCACCTTATTTGTTCAGGTTTCTCCTCAAGGATATTTTCTCATTTTTGGAGTGTGAGAGCCAGAAATGATTTCTTCCATGTCGACCAAAATCCTCTGCCCAAAATGAAATCCCTAATTTGTGGTCGCTTGAATTGTGATTGTCAAATTTATGGTCACCTTAAAGAGACTGAATTTAGATGTTGTCTTGTCTTGCTGGCTTGTCAGTTTATTTGCTTTTGATTTTGTCTCCTCCGCTCACCCCCGCAGGTTTCAGAGAGGTAATATGTTCAGGTCTCTGTGTGAAATGTCAGCTACAGAACAGAACAGGTGGTCAGACTGACATGCCCACTGCACAGCACTGTGCTGCATGAACAGCCGCTCCTAGGAGGTTACACTCTCTGCTGGACTGTCGTGCAGAAATACTCCTCACTACATCTCCACACTGCATCGTAGAGGCTGCCGTCGGAACCATGAAAACACAAGCAGACAGACGGACTCTCCAACAACGGAGAACGTGGAAATAATCAGGAGAGTGCAAAATGAGGTTCTAGCTGTGGTTGTGAGAAAATAAATTGGAGACAAAGAGCAGATTTTCTTGCAGTGTCAGCAAAGCCTGGAGATAGCTGACTGCTTCAAAGATGCAAAAATTAATCAATCAGAGCTTCATTCCATTGTACTGCTCATGCAGACTTATTGTGGTGCAAAATGTGTCACGCCTGCAAGAAACTGCAAAAACTAGAAAAGATTTTCCTGCAACTTTGAATGAGTCTGTTGGGTTAATAGAAATAAAAGCAGAGTAAGGGAACAGTTAAAAAAACACATAAGTGGTTTAGAGTGAAGGCATGCACACGCATGAGAACATGCACGTGCAGCTGCATTTGTAGAGGGATCCACGATTGTAATAAACCGAAGGTAAAGCGGTGAAAGTGCATTCATGAGTCCCCATTTTTTCGTAAAGCAGAACTCCCTCTGCCAGTCTGACCTCAAACTTTCTGAATACGCCCCCTGTTTAACACCAATACCCCAAAACACACAAACCATAACGAACTCAGACGTGAGTTCCACCGCTGACGATTTAAGCTCCTTACACTTTAAAGAAGCTCATAAAGCTGCATGTTTTCACAAAAGAACTCCCACACCTGCAGTGAAGCAAATCCCAACACCCAAACACACTTTTCCACCAGATTTTTACACACTCAGCTCAGCAAGAGACTATTGTCAGAGCATGCACACACCCCCATTGTCAGTATAAATACGTCCACACACTCACCTGCTAAACGCATCAACAAAATACAAGCATGCACGTGCCTGCACGTATGCAAAGTGCACACGGCTGCAATTACATAAGTGAACATGAAGTAAAGCACAATATTTTCACTTTTAATGTGCAGAATCAAAGCGCTTGTGTTCTCGACTGTCATTTTTCACTTCTCTATCTCTATGGTGATGCTGAGTAAAAGCTGCTGCGAAGATCTTCTATCAGGACACAGAACTGAGTCACACGTACCACATCGTTCTCTTCCTATTGCCCTCTGTCTTGTCTCCTTCTTCCACAAGAGCTCACTCCTCTTCTCTGCTCCTCTTCTCTGCTATTCCTTCACGTTGCTTCCTCCCATTCTTCCATCCCTCATGTTTGCTTTTTATCCCCCACCTCTCCTCTCTGTGTCACTGCCGCTCGGTGAGCCTCACACCGTCTACTCTCCAGAGCCCATCTGCTCCTCTCCTGCTCAACTCTTTTTTTTTTCCCCTCTGGTTGGTGTTCTCCTCTATCTCGCCCTCCTCTGCTCCTGTGGATTCTTGCCTTTCACGTGGGAACCTCTTTTTTTTGCCATCTCCACGCTCCGCTGTGCCTACCTAGTTGTCTGTGCGCTTGTGCTGTGAGTGGAAGTAGAAGGACAGGAGGGGGAGCACGAAGACAAGAGTGAGCATACAGACAGTTATCCTTTCAGATGCTCCTTTCAGCTCTCCCTGCCTTGTTCCCTTTTCCTCTCTCCCGCTTTTTCTCCGCATCTCTCCATCATGACCTCCTGTCCCCGTTGCCATGCAAGCCGCTGTATCCTTGTAAGCAAAAAGAGAAAAAAAAGGGAGGCGGGGGGATGGAGTGCTGGAGTATAGGAAACAGAGAGGGGGAGCTATACGAGTCCTTCTAATTAAAAAGCAGAGTATGTACAGCTGCAGAGAGCAAGAAGGAGGAAGGAGGGGAACTAAATTATCCAGTGGGCGTAACCAGAGGACGGAGGCAGTCAGTGGGAAGTGGAAACTAGGGGCTGGTTAGAGGAGACTCTGATAGAGGGAGACCACTAGTGTGAGGTGGGGAAACAGGGAAAAGCTGAAGGGATACCAAGGTCAGCTGGAGAGGAATGCAGAAAGGTCAGGCTGAGCACAGGGGTTGGAGAAGGAGAGGGGAGGAGATGTGAACAGACAGGTGGAATCATTCTACAGATATCTCCCATATGAGCGGGGGCAGAGCCGTGACCAGCAGCATAATAGAGACACATGGACAAAAGACCTCTGAAGCAGTGGCAGATTCATGGCCGTCGAAGGTTAAGCCGCCGCTCTACCTTTTTCAGGCCTCTCCGGATTAACATCCAGAAGAGTCATGCATGCAAATGATTCAAGAGAAAAATACACTCCAGATCAGCACACATTTCAAGTTGCTTTCTCTTCGGTCAGAGGTCGCGAGTTGGAGAAAATCCAACTCTTTTGGGGTTTTTTCATGATAAAACTGTATCTGCCACATCATTACTGTACTGTTTTTCACCTGAGGCTACAGCAAGTACTGGAAACGACTTTACACAGCAGTGACTGAGGGGTGAAGTCTGCACACATGCCTCCAGGGCTGACACATCTCATCCTATTCTATCTGCTCTGATCACCTCTTTTGTCCCATCTTCCAACTCTCCATCGAAACCATTCTGTTAAATTTAAATTTGTATATATTTCTCAGATTTTCTTTTTAGTCCTTTTGGAACCAATTTCTGGGAAATGAAAGGATTTTAAACATAATTTCATGGAGGGGGTCCAATTATAGTACTTAGCAGGATTGTAACCGAGCTAAATTTGCTGGTCATCGAATGTAGAAGGGAGGCTTCATGTAAGAGTGTGACAGATTTAAATATAGTGAGTTTTTTCTTGCACATTGCACGCTACACGCACATTTTTTCTTACTTTTGAGGAATTTCCCCAAAAAGTCGAAGCTGTTAGTCCTTTTCTGTACCGGAACCTTTTTTTTTTACACGCATCTGTGATAGAGTAAAAAAGTCATTGTTTTGCACATTATTCTATTCCTAAATTTGAAACTAAAGGTACCAAATTTTGCAGTTCCTCAAATGACCACTAGAGGCTGGTTTAAGAAGGGATCAATTTCCTGTACTTGCCTGCATTTAAACTGTGTGTACAGCCTGGCATCAATGTTTTATTCAATTTCAACTTTACTCTTTTTTTAAATGAAGTCAACTATGCATTTGTGGTAATCAGACTTTTGGATTTTATTCCAGATGAAGTTTGCGCTTCACTTTTACATTACTCGGTTTTCCCAGACAGGAACAGTTGTAAAGGCTTCTGCAGGAACAGAAATAACATTTATAGGTTAGCTCAAAGGAATTTAGTTTTTGTTTTTTTCCTGGAATTGGATTTCATTCCACACAAGCCATGAGTGCTAATAAAATCAATGTCTGGCCTCTAAAATCTGCTACCTGTTGGGATTTTCTAGTACTTTCCTTTTAAGCTTACTAATAGCCATGAGTTGAAACCTTTTAGCCGAGGTAGGAGCGGCATAAACATGATTTTATTTAAATTTCCACTCCGATCATCTTTTGATTTATTCTAAAAACCCATCCCAGTGGTCATTTAATTATGTTTATGCTGGTTTTTGCCTAAATCAAAACGCCTGTGTTGTTTTCAGGGCATAGTTTCTGCAGAGCGGCAGGAGTTCGTTAGAAATTTGCCTCTGAGTTGTGGGCGGGACTTTGGCACGTTGCTGAGAGCATGAAAGAGGAAGAAGTATTTTTCTACTTCACAATTAAGCTCTTTTTCGTACAGCATTTTGTCATCTGCTCCTGATTCAAC
The DNA here is from genome assembly GCA_014656515.1 of Oryzias celebensis. Taxonomy (NCBI): domain Eukaryota; kingdom Metazoa; phylum Chordata; class Actinopteri; order Beloniformes; family Adrianichthyidae; genus Oryzias; species Oryzias celebensis. Next base: position 8,281,224 of record BNCR01000012.1, read on the forward strand.
ACAATTTGAATAAATACATACTTCAAAATGAAATTTTGAGCTTAATTGTATTTATCTGTGTCCTCCATCATCAGGAAAATGTCCCAAGAACATATTAAAAACACCAAAAACACATTTTTTATTGGATTTTTAAGGAACTTTAGCCCCTTTTGTGGTCGTCCCAAAATTTTACGGCTCTGTAATCTCACAGCCTGATAACATCAGAAGAGTTGTGCTGCATTAGGAGATAGAATTGATTGGCCACATCTCTTATGCAATACTTTTCTTTCAGAAGAGTCTCATTCACAGCACAGAACATTTTTTTTATTTTGAAAAGCTTCAATTTCCATGAAAAAATTCAAGGAAACAGGAAGTTATTATTTAAAAAAAGGCATTCTGCAGAGTTTATTAAATCAAACTCTACTCTCTGACTATCATTGAACATTCTGGGAGGACTGATGTATGACAAGTATTTCTGAATGGACATTTTTAGGACACATTACACTTTTAAACATGTCCAGTGTGTCTGGGCTTTTATTTGTGGTGAAAGAGCTTCCAACCCAATTCATTTGCACAGAGCTGTAGTCTGTCAAATGTTGAAAGCCTTCATCAGTCTTTCATGTTACATTCATTTATTTATTGTCATTCCAGTGTGAAGTAGGCAGTATCGCTTGAGAACAGATCCTCGGTCTTATCAGAGCTAAAGTGATTCCACTTTTCTCTTTTGTTATGGTTACCGTCTTGGTATTGGGATGTCACCAAATCCCAGTCTTTCTTAAACCAGTGAAATTTTACAGTTGAGTAAACGTATTAAGTCATATGATGGGCTTTAAAAGTACAATAGTGTAACAAATAATGTAGCCAATGATGATTATCCAATGTAAAAAGCTTCCTAGTGGTTATTTGATAAACTGATCTGGCTCCACATACTTTTGTTTTAAGACTTTCATTTATGGGAAACCCTGGGAGTCTGTCCTAAACCTTAATGTCACGCATTGTTGAAGTCAGATTTTGCTTTATTTTCTAAAGATCATTTCTGTATCATGTGATGTCAAATATCTTATTTGTGCTGGTTTGTAACAATATACTGCGTATCAACAATTTTCTATGCAACAGGCATAGGTGTCGTTGCACACTAGCTGACACCTTTGTACATCATCCAGGCCAAAAAGACCATCTATCTTGAAGTAAAATCTTTCACTCGCATCTCAGTGCGTGAGATTTTCCACATGCTTTACCTCTGTCTGCACAAGCTCAATCACTCCTCTGCTTAAGCCACCTTTGCACTCTCACTTAATTGATGACCCGCCTGCCTGCACAGTTCGCAGCCTTCTGGGGTGTAATTATTGGTTTGACATTCTTTGAGCAGTTGTCAACTCCATTTAGCATCATCTGACTGGATTTCCCAATAAATGTCAATAAAATCTTGCACTTCCTGTGTTTGCCTTTGAATCCAGTCAATGCTGCCTTTGTGACACTATGAGAAGTCAAATCTTCCAAAAACTGCATGTCGGTTCTGAATTGTTTATGGGCAAAACAGGCATAAAACTCTTTCCTCATTAAGGTAAACCAGCGAACTTAGTGTCAGCAGTGCAGCTTGAATAGAGAATATTTTAAATATTCATTCAACTCTAGAAATACTAGAGCCTGCAGAGTGTTAAGAGAAAGCATCAGTGTCTGGTCAAATAAAAGATGTAACCCTTATAAAGCTATAACAAAGGACTATGAGACTTTCATGTCTTTCAGATTCTCTCTGTAGTCTCTCCAAATGCTGCAAGAATGGATCAAGCCCCAGGATCTGCACCTCAGCTGGACTGAAGCACAGTGACACATGAGCTTGAAGGGGTGTTCAGGGTCATTTGCCGCTTTTGCTCTGCACGACAGCAGCAACTTTGATGTCTGAGAGGGTTGAAAGACCAGTGATGTTAGAATTAGCACGTCTCTGGCTGTCTGGGACTGTCAGTGCAGCGAAACAGCAGATGGAGCGGCGGAGGATAATTAGAGGAAGACAGACTCCATGAGTCCTAAAAACATGTTGAGTAGCCTGCTGGCTAAAGAGAGGCCTTTGAGTTTACAGACAGCAAAGAGGGGTTTGCCGCCTGCATTGTGAGAGGTTTCCCATCAAAATTTAATAGCATTTGAAGCTCCCTTTAGTGTTCACTGCTCGGTTCAGGATTTCACTGGAGTTGGTTCATGGTCAGGTTATTATAAATGACCTATAAAGAGTTTTAAGCTACAGACAGAATAGCTATGTGAACAGCTGAAAGTTAAATCTAGCATGAATGATCTAGTTAAAGGGTAATAGGTAATGCCAGGAGCTTTTAAATTCCTATAGGTAGGGCTTGGTAGTAAGATAATGACAGATGACACCCTGGGCTTCATTTAGGTCATGTAACTTTGCTTTTTTATCCCTTTGGGTTGGCAACAGGACCTACAAATTTGCAGAAATCTGGTGGCAAAGTGTGAAACTTGGTGATTTTCACACAACATTTTGCTTACAAATACCGCCAGCTTAGGTCTACAACCACAACAAAAGTTTCATTGACCTTTGACTGTGGGTGGAGGCGGCCATCTTGAATTTTCCAAGAATCTTCTTTCACAAATACACTTTTATTTATTGCCTCATAACTCTTAAAGGATCATGGGAAAGCTACTTGGAAAAACATAAATTTTTAGATTTTGAACGGCGTTTGATTAGCAAGCTTGCAAAAGCGGCGTTCACTTGTTGCTTGCACTTTTTTTAACTGGAATATTGTGAAAATCGAATGCACAAATCATTGGTTTAAGCTGAACAAAATGATGTGACATAGGATACGAACATATTGGGAACCTAGGCACGGTTCACATACAACCACCGTTGCCAAGGAAATCCAAAAATGTACTTTTGTCAATTCTTCTAAAAATTACATAAACTTATTTGTTCCTCCCAGGTGACCAAAAAATGAAATGGTTGCTATGGAGATAAAACTAGCAGAAAAGCCTGCATTGTGAAAAATGACTTTTAAAATTTTTTTTTTTTTATGAATTTGTCACATGCAGTTCTGACCAAGGAGGCAGAGGGAAAAGGTGGCATGTTGCAGCCTCTTAGCCAGTGTTGCAAGGGGTGGTCAAAGTTTGGTCTGGTTTAACTTGCAATCCATATTCAATGTCCATGCATTTTGTATGTACAGCCCGGAAATGGTAGAAACTCATGTAGCGACGCGTGAATGTGAGCATTTTGAATGCAGAAGTCCGAAATGCATCTTTTTGCACGTTTACTTTTTATTTGAAACGGCTGCTGGAAAGCACATTACCGAGGGCAGTTTGATCTTAGCTTAAAGCTTTGGTGACTCCTCCTTCATCACACTATTACAATATCGGGACGTGTGAAAATATATATTACCAATCAATTCGTTTTGACATTAGAAAGGTTTAATTTTACCGGTCCATCTCCTTTTTTTCCTTTGGCTTTTTCTTTCAAGATAAACAACTGGACTTCAATTAATCTTTATCAAACAAATCTAAATATTCCCTGCATGTTTTTAATCTCATTTTGTGCTGCTGGAGACACCTAAGATTCAGGAACCTGATGCTTTTATCTTACTATCATGTGTCGGTTTTGTGCTAAATGTTTTTTGTGCCTGGTAACAACATAAAAAAAAGGCAAAGGGGCGGGAGCTATTACGCCGATATTACAATATAAACTCAGATCAAGTCATCAATCACAGCCTAATACAAGGTTGCAGGCTGGAAGGACGTGTCTAATGGTGAGATCTTACCGTGGCCGTTACCTGAAAGGATTTTATTATTTTGCTATCTCAGTCTCAAGGGTGATGGATGAGCGGAGCCAGCCAGTCATTTGCCAGGCCTAAGTACAACTGGCATCTCTTTGATCTGAGTCGGGCCCTGGACACTGTCGGAGATCTTAAGTTGCTTTGATGGATGAGGGAACTTCTGCTTTGTTTCTGGGCTGAATAATGACTTTTTTTGTGCGTCTCTCCTTTTGTCTCCAAACAAGGCTGGAGGTCAGAAGAGAAATGCTGCTTGGCACCGTAATAAATGAGAGGACAGATGCCCCGTGAAAACAGAGGGGTCTGCGGCTGCTGTGGAATAGAGGGCACCTCACTTCATACTGCTTTTTTCAGTGCTTGGCATTGTTGCGTAACCTCGGGTAAAGCTTTTGAAAGGCATTTTAAATCAACTGTACTTCAATCAGTTCAGACGTTTTACTTTTAATGCTTGTGATTGGTACTGCCTCCGGATATAATGCTTTTTAATAGCTTTTTTCCACCAGGTGGTGATGTTGTTCATAAAGTCTTGCGCAATGTTGCATTACACTTTTCAAATGACTTAGAAAGGAGGGAGGAGAAAAAAAAGCAATTTGCCTTTAAATTCTGTTTACTTGTTTGACCCGTGCAGTCCGTGGGTTCAGCCTGAAGGCTTGTGTGTTTAGTGAACTGATAATTATTAGAAACTCTCAGAGTAAATGGGTAAACGCACTGACGATAATGAGAAATGTTGAGAGTTAAAAGACAGCATGTGTGTGGCAGCATGAGTGAATCCAGAGCCAGCGCCCTGCAGATGTCAACCCTGAAAAAGAAATGTCACAGTAGAAGAGTTGGCTAGAGTCCTGACTGGATGCAAATGCAGAAAAAAGAAAATCTCAATCTTGATTTAATTCACTAAAGTTAGTTCAATAGGTGCAAAAAATCTAGCAAGTCTTAGATGATAAAGTGGAGATGGAGCAACCAAATTCACTTCATTTGATGTTTTTAAGGAGCACATCAAAGGGGGTTTCTCCGGCCGGTCCAGCGGGATGAGGATTAAAGACCTTAAAAAAATGTTTTTTTGTATGCGTTTGAAACAACTGTATTCACCAAACCCTTCCATGTTAAGTGCCGCTTATGTCATCAACATATGTTTGATATTTGAATGGACACTTGTTGAAAAAGGCCTCTAAAGATGTCCATAATGGGGATGTTCAGCCTGAACCTTAATGTAGAAGTGAGTGCAAGTCGTTATTTTGGAAAAATCACACACAGATGGGCGACGTTAAAGGGAAAAAGTGAGTTCTACAGGAAGGAAATTTCCTGCAACAAAAAAGGGACAATAAATCCCAAGATGAAAAAGTTGCAACTAATTTGCATTGATCCTTTTCACTTAAGGCACAAATTTCAGCTACACTGGAAAAAACATCCTAAAAACTTTGTTTTAGACCATGGACAGTAAAGCTAGCATAATTATCTGGGTAAGCACTTCAATGTGATTTTGCCTGATTTTACACCAAACTGCTGCCAGTTAAAGAGAAAAAAGAGCTAGACTGAAGAATAGGCTGAGCCCAATCCAAGGACCCCTCGAGACGCCACAAAATGGCTTTGTTTGCATCCAAATGGCATGACGGCGGGGAAAGAGGTTGAGACAGGAGACAGCCAGATGTCAATAAAAAGCAGTTTAAGTAAAGGCAAAACAGTCAAATCAGGAGATGCTGGGAAAATACACGCACTGAGAAAAACTGGATGTCATAATTGAGCAAAAAAGGAGAGGTAAATACCAATGGAATGTCAGTGATTTCAGTCATTTCTGCATGATAGAAAAATGAAAAATCATTGTTAATGTGAAAGTGAAAGAAATTATGTTAAATAAGGCTTTTCAGACTCAAGTTAACTATGCTAACTGCACAGCTGAGTAATATCCAAAAGTGGGGTCAAGTCAAACACAGAATTTGTGGCTCCTCACTTCTATGACAGTAAACACAGCAAGTACAAACTTCTTCTTCTCATATTAGCATATAGTAGATACATACAACGCAAAATAATGAAGCTTTATGTTGGAGAATGGCATTGCAATGGAGTGGTAAGCATCCAGAGTATACCCTACTTTCGACCAGCAGTGGCTAGGATAGGCTCCAGCACCCCTGTGACCCTGAAAGGGATTAAGCTGGTTTGGAAAATGGATGGATGTTGGAGAAGAATTGTTAGAATTCATCCAGGAGCGACAACATGAACTTTTATTGAATACTTATATTAAAAAGGAAAAAGTCACAAAACAGTCAAATAAATGAATACCGTGGATCATTCAGGTTGCATGTACATCATCTGAATAAACTTGTGTTTAAAATTTGTCAAAGTGTGGCAAAGACAGAATCACTAGACCCTCAACAACACGCTCAGACATGTAAACCCAAAAAAAGATCAACAGAGAGTTTGACCATCAAAGATCTGGAAGAAATAAACTGCTCTATCACTGATTTGTCAAACTATACACATACGTACACAACTGGACAAATGATTTTTGACTTCACCTTTGGCAAAAAAAAAAAAAAAGTAGGAAGGGGACAACAGTCAGTTTGCTTTACCCCAAAGAAAACTTTGAAGCTGTTTGGCCCACCCATGAATCACCACAGCCTCTAAAAAATATACAGCAAAGCACCCAGTTGTGATGAATAGGAAATAAATCAGCTTACATTTAAATAATGTGTTTACATCAAGAATAGGTTCTTCTTTTTACAATGGAAGTCAAAGGATGATCACCTCCTTTTGAAGCCTGCCTCTAGTGGTCATTGGAGGAACTGCAACGTTTAGTTTGGAGAGTTTCCTTCTCAAAATATTCAAAAAAAAAGAAAACAATCTCCTGTCACGCCCTGTTCCTCCAATGCCAAAGTGACCCAAAATGTAGTTTTATTGTTAGGTGCTCCTTTTCAAAACACAAGTGACAGAAAAACTGGACATGCTGTCATCAATGAGCAACGATGAGAAGCTCAAACATGCCTCCAAAGTCATGAAAAGGATTGATCTTCAGCGCGAAAAATACACAGATCCTGCAGCAGCTTAACAAGCGCCCACTGATCTCAGCATCATAAACTCAGACGAAGAAGAAGGAAAAGAAGATGTAGAGACAGTGAAATCCACAGATCGACTGAGTAACTCCTGTGTAATTTCCATCAGCAGTGATGTCAGATCACAGCTGAATGATCGTCCTTCTGCCAGAGAAGACGCTTGAAGCAGATCACTGTCATTGTCCTACATGTTGCTGCACATCACAGTCAAACACAACACAGTGTGAGGTTTTCAAGATGTCACAGCAGATGTACTTTCACATGAACTGTTTCTGGAACACAATGCAGCTCAATAGGCGAACATCTGATAAAGATTTGTTTTTGTTTTGAGGTCAAGTTTTTTATTTGCCTCCGGGGTCATCACCATCTTGGCGAACCCTAAACTTTTCAGTGAAAGATCAAACAAGCTGAACATCTACGGAAAGTATGGCAACTCTGGAACGAAGAACAATTGTTGATCAACCATAAGGCCATGTTCCTATTGGAGTGTGATTTAAAATACAAAGATAAAGATAAAATTAACCCGTTCTATACTGGAGTGACATGTTGTTTGCCTTTCAGCATATCCCCTCAGAGGTCAGCACAGCGAAACAACTGTCCTGTCGCACAGGTGGTTTGGTAGAGAGTTTTACAACAAATACCCTTTCTGACACAACCCTGTATTTTATCCGGGCTGGGGACTGACACAGGGAGACCAAGACTCTGGTCTCTGTGGCTGCATGGATAGGAAGTAGTGTGAAGGACCTGGTTTCCCATGTGATGTTCTACACACAGCAAACTGAGCCATCCAGCTGTTTCCATAATAGAGTGAAATAACTTGGTTAAAAAAGAGCCGCCTCGTGGTAATCTGGTGGATTGACTTGACTTTAGTCAACTATTATTTTTCAAACCAGCTATTATTTTTCAAACCAGCTTCAGACTGGATGCTATAGGTTTGGGTTAAAATGCAGTATCAAGAGAATTAATTTCTTATCCATTTCTGTAATTTCTTATACTGGGACATTTTTACTGTTTTTTTACTGTGACATTTTAAAGTGACAAATTGTTAAACTTTGTTTACACCGGTGTTTCAAAAATATTCCTCAAGCAGCGCAAAATGCATACTATAAAAAGGTTATGTCATCCACGTAATAAAAATGCAAAGATTTAAAATTGCAAAAATGTACAATACAAATGTAAGATGAAATGTGTTAAATACCCACTCCAGTTGTGTTTTGGTCTACTTTATATTTATTTTATTATTATAATATTTATATTTTGTTTTCTGCTCCTGTTTCTTAATGAGTGGAATAAAGAAATGCTCAGAAATCATTTTTAAAATGATCCTATTTTGTCATAACTAATCAAAATGTTCATCTCATTGCATGTTATTCTTGCTTTTCCTTTTTCGGAATACTTTTCTTATCTCAAATAAAGAAGAAAGGAAAACAGGATTTCGTGAACGGGCTTTCTTCTAAATCCAAGGTTACATAAGTGATTGTTATCCTATTGTGTCGTTATTCTCCTTATTGGATCCGCTGGTTGCAGACAGGCCCGTTCGGATGGTGCGTTCAGGGCTGCGTCATCAGTCTTTTGAGCTGCTGAGCCTGTTTTGTTTACATCTGCGCTCCTGACACGTGTGTGCAGAACGGGGGGAGGGAGGCGGGGAGGCGGATTACCGCTGCGTCGGAGAGTCCACGGCACCGGTCCAAACACAACAGAGAAGGAGCTGCATCAGGGGAGAAACCCGCTTCACCTCCGTGTCCTCCTCGGTCCTTGTCAGCATCTCTTTCCGGGTCTGCCTCCAGCCTCTCCGGCGCTTCACAATGTCTCTGTCGGGCTCACAGACTCCAGAGGACGGACTCTACGGTGAGCTTTGCTGGTGCAATGGTCTATTTAGCAAACAAAACCTTTAAAAAATACGACTTCCTTCAGACATTTGGGGGTTTAAACAAAACAGCAGATTCTTGCCCTCGAACATCCTCTTAGAGTGAAAGTTTTCAGATTATTTCAACATTTAAATCTGATGCATTTTGGTGGCTTTTCTTTGAAAATCTCTGACTTGTTTCCGTCAATTTTCAGAGTTATATGATGATTTAAGATTGAAACTTTTATGTCGTTTCTGTAAACATTTGGTTCAGTCTTGTTAGAAACAGGTCGTTAATCTCAGAGTTATTCTAGAAGTCATTTTTGGCTTGTTTTGAAATGACTGTATGTCTTTGCTATTTTTAAGGGATTATTTCCTTGACTTTGCACATTCTGAGATGTAAAAGACAAAACAAATCAGAATCGTGCAGGAAAATCGGATTATTTAGAATAAATCAGTGTGTTCTTCAATGTTCTTTAAAATTTTTAATTAAAAGTCAAAGATTTTCCATTTATTTATTAATCTAACTCAAGAAATCAGATGGCAATCGTAGTTTTGGTGAGCATGTAAACAGACTCACTGTTGTTGCAGCTTTTATTGTGTAAACAGATTTCCTGACTCACCTGCTTCTATCTCTCTAAGCCAATTAAAGGCTGGAGATTTCCTGACACTTATAGCTCCAGTGGTCAGGCTGCACATTGCTGGGTGCAGCAAAGGATTGTGGGTAAAAAGGCAGATCCGTCTATAAAAGAAGAAGAGGAAGTGTTTTTGAAAACACGGGAGGCAATGATGAGCCCAGATTTGGCATTTGACTTATTGTAGAGCAATTTTGCCAACAAATGAAGTTAATTCAGATTTATACCAAAAATAAATGGTTTGGTGAGTATTTAAGACAGTAAAAAAATGAAGATATTAACTAATTATATATATATATATATATATATATATATATATATATATATATATATATATATATATATATATATATATATGTCAGTGATGCCAAAAACAGGACCAAATATCCAGCTGTGAGGTCACAAACGTGTCCAACAGCTTCACACTTTTCCCTCTTATGCGTGCGCTCACGTTCCCTCTACAGACATGCGGTCATACCTGTTATCTCACCTGCAAGTTTCAAAAAAGCAGGGGAATTATTACAATGTTGCAGTTTTACTGCAAACTTAGATTTTGTTTTTTTCCTACGGTGCGCAATCATTTTAAACCTCCTGTTCATGAAGGCTCATGTGGAAGGTAATGTACATTATGTGAAGCAATAAAGTTTTATTGAAAAAAGCAGTGGGTGGGGTCACAGTATTAGTGCTGCATGCATTATCTCATTGTCCCACAGGGGAAAATATCTCCTTGTGAGAAGAGATTGTCATTCAAACCCAATTTTTATTTTTTCAAATCCGAAAACTACTGTAATGTTCCTGCCCACAGAGGGAGTGCATTGTGGGAGTTAAGTTTAATTCTGATGGTGCTGTTGCATCATGATTGAAAGGGTTATTTCCAGGCATCACATCTACAATGCTATTGAACAAATGTAAGACATGGATGGATAAATCAATCAGTCATCCACAAGTGTACTCTGATCATCTAGAGATAGGATTCATGGCTTTTCTTACGGTGCCGGATCTTTTAGATCAGTTCATTACAAAGAGCCGTTCAAAAGATCAACTCCTTTGGCTCTTTTTATACTTATTCGCTTTTAAGAACCCAGCCTGGAGGATTGATGGGCTGAAATCTGGAGCAGAATAATTCATACTTCACTCATTAACCCGATAGGAGGTAGCGCAGAGGGTGCCTGCGTCACGCATCCTGTGGCACGCGCGCCATTTGGTGCCGACTCCTGATTCACACATATAAATGTCAGTAAAGGTAAAAATCGACTATCGGTCACAGTTGCAGGGAAAATATCAGTTATCGGTATCAGTTGGAAAAATCATCGGCCCAGAACGGCTGTTAGCAAGGCAAAGTTACTTTTCATATGTTATATCAGAGTGTAATTAGTTTGTTTACTAGTTACATTTCTGCTCTTACTACAACTCTTAGGTGCTCTCCCTGCCTCAGAGGCCAGTTTATTTATGAACTTTTTAAATCACACACGCTAATGTCAGTATAACATTATGGTGCTCAAGGCTAACGAAGCACAGGCATGTCCAGTTGCACTGAGGCAACATTATCTTTTCTATGTTTGTATCTGCACTTCATTTCCACCTCAATTCTTATAATGTCAATATCTAGAATATTTGTGTACTGCATAATTTCCTCCAATTTTTAATGTTTTTACCTTGTTCATTATTATAAAAGGTTTTCTTAAAGCAAAAAAAAAAATCTTATATCAGGTCAAAAAGTATAGTAATTTCAGATTGCTTTTGTCCAGATGATCTCATAAAGGTCCAACTGTTTGATTTTATTTAAAACATGTTTAAAAAGATCCAATGTTAATCCTTATTTTCTTACTTATTTAGGAAAATTTTGTGGGTCAAAAAAAACAGTGAAAAATGTATAAATTTGTGGTTTTTCATGAGATCTAAGTTCAAAATGAGACGACGACAAAAGAATTGCCAACGAAAAAAAGGGTTTCCTTCCCGTCCCTCCTTTCTCTGAGCTAATGAGTCATTCATAAAACTCGGGCAGCTGGTGCACTGTCTCGCTGATACATGCTGCTTGTTGTAGAAAAGGCTATTGGTTTAGGGAAGCGTTTGACACCTCGAGGGTGAAATTTGTAACACCGCATGTACTGCTGCTTTCATTTAAGGCAAAGAAAAATGCAGAAGTCTCTAAGCTCCCTTGCAAAATCAAAATTTTCAGCACAAGAGAGTGTGGCTAAAAAAACCAAAAACACAGGAGGAACCAAGATGACATGGATTTAAATCCTGCTAGCTGACAAGTCAATGTTTTTAATGTTTGTCTTGATTTTCAGTGTTTGACAAAGAGGCTAAAAATAACATTTTGGTCAAAACAAATCTGTTCTTCTGTTTTTACATTTAAAAATTTGCTGCTAAATGAAAAAAAAAAAAACTAAAACTAGGTTTAAACCCTCCTCCCTCTGACACCATGACAATTTTTAAACAGGCGTTTATAACCTGGCAGGGCAAAACAGATTCCGTTGTGCTGCAGTTCATTGAGGCTTTTAGCATCCCGCTCTTATCCACATTACATAAAGCTGCTTTGGCAGCGGCACAGATGAATGTGTTCGGGATTGCACCATAAAACTGATTTGCAGAATGCCAACAGATAAGTCAGGAACAGTGCACTGGTTATGTCATAACTCCCCTTTGTAAAAAAGGAAAAAAAAAAAAAAAAAAAACTAGGGTAATAGCACAGCTCCCTCCCCCCTCTCAGTCTTAGCGCCCCGGCCCCCTCTGCTACTAGCCGTGGCATCGCAAACTGTCACCAATCTCAGCAAGTTTAAGGTTAAAGACATCCGACGAGGTGGAAAACATTTTTACGAGCGGCTGAGGTGGGACATTTTGACAAATCTGGGGAGAGAAACAGGCGACAACACAAGGGAAACAAGGGGAGGAAGTGAGAGGGTAAATGGCTAATCTGAAACCGAAATAAGATCTTACGTAAGCAAGCATGCTGTCAACCTAGGTTAGCCTTGCATACTGTTTAGCTGCAGGCCTGTCCATGCCATGCACGTCAGCGCGCGCGTGTAAATCTTTTCGTGTAACCGGTGAGCCGCTGCTCAAACTCATTCATGCGGCGGTTGTTTGCAGAATTCGTTGACACAATGCAAACTATTTTTTACATACATGTGTTACACATCTGGAGCTGCCTCCTGCGCAGGCTTACAGGTGACCTAAGGTTACCTGAGGAATGTTGCCGTTTATGGGCCACTGATGTTAGTTCACAACAACACGTGTCTATGTTCTCCTGTCTACAATGAATCCACATGTTAGATACAAGCAAACAGGGAACTTGAGTTATCCTTCTTCAGAAATGGCTCTTACATCTGTATCTAAAATGGGATTCTGTGGTAAAGTCAGCAGCAAGGGGGAGGTTAGCACTGCTGCTTCACAGCAAGAAGGCTCTGGTTTGAATCCCAGCTGTCTTATTGTGTAGAGATGGTATTTTTTTTCCTCATTTGCCTGTAAGGAGTGTTTCCAGTTGTGTCTGTGTATGTAGCTTTTTTTTTTAAAGAACTTGAAACTTTTCAAGGAGCTGAATGACACAAACGGATAGGATCGGGAATGAATATATCAGAGAAACAGATAAAGTTAGTGGTTTTGGAGATAAATGAAGGGAAGCAGATTGAGATGGCTTGGACACATTCAGGAAGAGCAGTGATTACGTTAGTAAAAGGATGCTGAGATTGAAGCTGTAAGGAAAAAGGTCAGGAGAAAGACCAAAGAGGAAGTTGATGGATGTAGTGAAGGAGGATATGAGGGTGGTTGGCGTGAAGAAGCAGAATACAGAGGATGGGAATAGATCGCTGACTGTATAAAGAGAACTGGACTGAGTGAGTGTGACATCACCCATAAAAATGCCTTACCTCCAGGTCCAGCCATGTTTCTGCAATACACACGGCACCATATTAGAGCCAGTTGACAATGATTGGTCCGAGTTAATGTTTCTATGTTTCAACTACTGTCACCATTCATGTTCACAACCCTTCCACTGAAAGCGGGCTCGGAAGAATCTGTCAATCAAACGCTCAAGGTGAGGCCAGCAGGCACCCCATGCTTTTATTGAGGCATCTGATTGGTCAGTCTATAACTTGAATAACTTACAATAAAGAAAAAACATAGTAAAAAAAAATAGGATTAGCAAGAAGATGTTAAGAAGAAGGTATCAGAGCAAGAATGATTATTCTGACAAATACAATGACTGAGTTTCTTTCTCTACAGAAGTCTATGGGATTTTGGCTTCTTGGAGCCAACAGGTACTTTCTTTCCTGTTTGGAACACAAGGGGGAAGGGGTCACTCTGTCCACTTATCTAAATATACAGTCAAATGAAGGCAGATTATTCCCTTTGGTGACCCCTAACGGGAGCAGCTCCAAGGCTAAGAATACATTTCTAAATTAAATAAAAATGTTTTTTTTTTTTTTTTTTTGTAACTGGTTTATTTAAAGCAATCAAAACAAAAAACATTAAAGAAGACAAACAAAATGTGAAAAAAAATAAAAGTATAAGATACATACACTAAATATACATGTAAATGATGATATTATAACCACTCTTAATCATAAATAGACATATGTGTACTTATACATTTAATCCATTTAAGCCATGACCCATTAAATCCATTAAATGTAAGATCTCTCAGATAATTAATTGCTTGAAAAGGAGTAAGAGGAAGCGAACTTATATAATTCTATATGATGTTGATAATATTTTATTTTTAATATACATTTTAAAAAGAAAGATAGGACAAGATAAAAAAGTTGTGTACATCTTACCAGTCCTGGGGCACATCATTTATTCAATCCATACAGATTAATACTAAAAAATAAACAGCTTTTTTACTATGTATTATTATTATTATTATTTGTTTGTTTGTTTGCTGTGTTTATTTTTTTTTATTAAAAACAACTATTTTCTTTCATCAATAGTGCATTTTTAGTATGAAACATACACAGATTAATTTATTGATGAAATTTTTCTTCTGTTAACAGTTAAAAGTTAAATAAATATTTCTAACTAAACAGAATGGGACTGTGCTTTTGTTCGTCCTTGTGTCTTTCATCAACCTTATTTTATTTTATTTTTTTCTGATCATTACAGCTCCGTGATGTCTAACTATAGTCTAATCTACCATGTATATGTGCATGAAACCACATCCTAATAGCATGCTTGAACATCTCCTCCTTAGGCTCATGGGTTGAGCTGGAGGAGCTGATTGCAGCCGTAAGCCGCAGAGAGAGCTTGACGGGACCACAGGACTCCATCTCCTCTGCCCTGCAGGGGGAGCTGGAGAGGATCCTTCTGGAGGCGCAGTTGGAGTGTGAGAGAAGTAAAGACAGGTGATGACACTTTATCTAAAGAGTTTGTCTTCTCTTACTGCTGTGTTTCCTTGGTATAATGTATTAGTGTGTTGGTTGTCCGCAGTCCCCCACAGATGACAACTCCACAGTCCAGCAGTTCTCCAAAATCCACCAGTGAACATGACAGTGACTGTGTCCCTATACAGGTACTTTTTTTCCTGTCTGCCTTTCACTCTTTTTCTTATTCTTAGTCAAGATTCTAAGCCTGTTATTGTCCATAAACGACCTCACTAAAACTTTGATAAAAGCAATTAAGCATCATGTTGCATTTATTGACTTTGTAGACTGAGCTGAAGCTGTAATATTTAGAGTATTTAGAGTGGAGACCAAAACCAACACGGAGGAGAATCTGATCATTGTCCTCCTAAACTTAATTTTATTCTTCCTATTTGTACGGAGACAAAAATAAAAAAGTCATCCAATTTTTATTTTATTTTATTTTTCTCTCCTTGGACTAATGCAGGACAGCAAATTGTCAAACTAAGCCGCAGAGAGACAGAAGTATCACTGAAAGCGGCCGTCATTCCGATGCAGTTCCTGCAGAAGATGGTGAACCTTTCCGTACTGAGAGAATCTCTGAATGATCTCATGCACCCAGACATGGAGACATGATTACCGACACTTTTGTAGAGCTTTTTAAAATAAATAAACCTGATCTCTCATCATCATCTGTCTTCCATGGACTACAAAATACAGACAATGCCTTCATGTAGTAATGATGCTAAAAACGTTTCACAGTAGCTTTTCCCTCACGCGGCGGGAGGGTCAGGTTTATGAGCACGTTTTCGGACAATCGTCCAGCAGGGAATTTGCTGCACGTCAACGCAGAGGCGTAAGATTCGAATTCGCCTTCCGAATCGCATTCGGTGTAAACACAGTATAAGCCGTCTTTATGCAGACATAAAGTTGTCAATCTGTATGTGGCTAATTTTTTAAACACTATATAAAATGATAATAATGTAAGAACTAGAAATGTCTCTTTTAAGAATTTCCTTGCCAAGAGCAAATGTAAACAGTTCAGTGACAATGCTGAAAGTCATTAAAACGTAATCTACCATAGCTCCGCTCAAACCAACTAATGAGAAAAACAGCTTTAAACAGGTAAGGCTCAAACGGCATGTTCTTATTGACCTACACCAGATGTGTTTACTCAGAAAGTCTGTCTTGTTCAGTAATTATTTGAAAATTCACCCAAACTCTTGTGTGGACCAAATAAACAAACAAACCCTAGACTGCTTTGAAAGCCAGGGTGTGAGTTCACCTGCAACTGAACTCTGGTGCCATTTATTACAGTGAGAATGCACAGTAACAATTCAGTGAACCAAAGAGAGTAAATGACAAAAGCACTGCGTTTTACACGTTAAAATATAATAAAAACAAGTATCTACACTATAAAAAAACAGAAAAGCAAAAAGGAAAAAAAAATCCTTGAAAATGCTTCATTAGGATTAGCATGACTAGCTGTTTTCTGCTTAAGTCTTTTATAGTCTGATTGGCTGCCTTGACGTGGAATTGTTCAAAGTGGTCCAAAGTGATCCCCAACCCTGGTCCTCAGGGCTCTTTGTCCTGAATGTTTTGTTTTCTACACGGCTAAAACCTCCCTGGATTCAGTGATTGTCATAATGACATATCTGAGCTGAACCAGGTGTGCAGCAGGTTTGGCTCAAATGACTGTTTTAAGTAATTGCTTCCGTCAAGACAAACAGAAATGGTTCATCCAACTTTGTTATTAAGAGCAAAGCAATAAGTGAAAGTTGTAGGTTCTTTATAAATCTCAAAGCTTTGTGGTAAACAGTGTCTAGTCTGTGTGAACTCCATAGAAAGCTACAGCAATTACATCTCCAAGATATTTATAGCTCCCACTAACATTGCATTCTTCTGCAGAGTGATGACAGAGGGTGGGTTGACTGGCTCTGATTTTGTATTTGAGAACATCATGAACCTTTTCTGTTTTTAACACTCAAAAGGTTCACTTGCTTAATGCAGAGCAGTGACTAAGAATTTGACTTTCTACCACTGGAGTTGAAATTGTTCTGTACTCAACCCACCCTCCAGTGGTTATTTGGGGAACTGCAACATTCAACACTTGTGGGTTGACCTAAAAATTTGGATCAAAAGGAACAACTCAAGATAAAACAGTACAATATAAAACAGTATCGTCAACATAGAAAAGAAAATTTCCATATGACACTTGTTTAAAGTTGCTCCTAATGAAAAAAAGTTGTCCTAGGATTGATCCTTGTAGCACACCCTTAATCCCTTTTTCCTGCACACACTGGGTTAGACCAAAAAAGCAGGAGACAATTTAATAAAATGTAAATTCATGTTTTTTTTTTTGTTGTTTTTTTTTTATCACAGGAGGAAGCTGAGCGGAGAGCAGACACAGAATGGGTGTGGGACTGGTCAAGTAGGCCTGAAAACATGCCACCAAAGTAAGACTAGTTCAATGTCTCTTCACATTGAAATTTTGTTGAATTAAATTGAAAAGTAGAAAGTGTAAAACAGTGAAATAAAAAAGAAAATCACATTTTCGTTGAAAGTATGAAGAAAATATTCAATAACTAAATGGTAGATATTAAATAAGAAAGTGGGAATATGTTTCAGAATGTGGTGGGGAGGGTGTAGATTGAATTGTGGGTAATTTAGCTCCTGACCTTTGCAGTTTACATGTCGACATGTCCTTTCAGAACATTTTGCTCTCTATGTATAACAGAGTGAGCAATTGGCACTTTGAAAGCTAATTGCAAAATCTTGTACAGAAGGTGAAGCATGTGACAATTAACCTAATTTTTATTCACGTTGACACTCTTGACATTTGCTCTCCTGCACTAAAATAAGTTTATTTGACAGGTAGCTGCCATCACGGATCTCCGGTTCTCAGTGTCTTTCCTTAACTCTCCCTGCATTCTCTTGTGCTCTAAATAGCTCAGTCAATTTCTCTATTTCTGTTTCACAATCTTTGAGCATTTGATCATTTTTTTTCTCTGCAGAGAGTTTGTGTTTCAGCATCCGAAACAGCAGAGCTCCCTCAGTGTTAGGAAGACAGAGGTGATGAAGAGAGGAATCTTCTCCTCTGATGTTCTCCTCATTCTTGTTCCCTCCCTGCTGGCTTCACACCTGCTCACACTTGGAGTAGGGTGAGACAAACATACCTGTTTGGAGATGTGTTTATGACTCTTGTCTTTATGTTGGCATTTTAAAATCCAACGTTTCACTTTTTTTTATGTCTTGTCTAATTTTGTTTGAATTCTGTTCAACCCTTTTAACAACAGAGCCTTTACTCCATTGTTTAGATTTTTATTGGCTACTTACTGTAACTCCTCAATCGTTTAACCAGCTAAAGTAATTCCAGCAGATCCTGAAGAAGATTTTTTCTCCGAAAAATAGATCTGCTCATCATTAACTCTGGATCCCGAACATTCCGTCAATTGAGTTACGTTGAAAAATGTACTAAAATGTGCATAAAACTTGAACTATATTTGCATAAAAACCAAAAACTGTTTTAAAAAGCTGAATACATCGTAAATTGCTCAATCTTTGCTGAACATTTTAAAGTTTGAATGGTGTTGCTGGTTGAAAGTATACAGAAGTTCATAGGTTTCAAAGTGCTCCAAATTTTTGAAGGACTTGAACAATTTCTCATTCATTTCCCATGAGGTATATTTTGCTCAATATTTCAAAAACTATAAAGTTTATGAGTACAAAAAGTACAAGCCCTGAATGAGCTGAACTTTTTGACACCAAGATTGCTTAAATAATATTAAGTGGATATTTAGACATAGAGTAACAATCGAATGCAAGATTGAAACATTTGAGATATCTCTGTGATCCACTTCAGTACTCAGCAATGTTATGTTCTGATTTATGGTTAGTACATTTCTTCCCTTGGACAGTTATTTTGTTTGAAGAGTATAAAAGCTCGTCCAAACTTTGGTGGACCAAACAAGCAACGCCTGGTGTACTTAAGAGTCTCGGTTTAGGGTCTCGGTTCAGTTTAGGGTTAACGAGAACTATGTAAGGTAGCAAAAAAACAAACAAAAAAACTGTCCACAGCAAAAGTGAAGATCCAGGACTTACAAAACTGTAGGAACATGTCTAATAGGTTCAACCTAGTGTAGTGGGGAGGGCCAGGCATTTGATTTGATTTATTTATTTGATTTGTTTCTGTGGAAAATCAAAAACTTGTCCAAGGTTTAGATTAACGAAACGGTTCCAAAGTTCTGAAGACATGTTTTCAATTCAAATTGTTGCATGCACAAATCCAGAGACCCAGAGTTAAGCACAAGCCCCCAGATTCTGTCACAAAATTCCACATGAATGAGGAACTACCAAATTGAGCACTTCCTTAAAAGACCAGTAGAGATAGATTACAAAAGGGAGCAGTTTCACATTAAATCCTAGTGTCAAAAGTCACTTTTTACACCTTGAAGAAATGTATTAACAGCCTGGAACCACCAAGGTTTTAATGAATATTTCTTTTGTTTCATATTGACGACTATGGAGGGAGTGAATTTATTTGAGTTTTTTTCAATTAAATAAAATCACAAATTTGCACAGATTTCAGTTTTTTTTTTTTTTTTTTTTTGACTGGCAGGTGTGTGGATCCAACAAAGCTTCAAACTTTATTTTATTCCACCTAATAATCATTTTTGGAAAGTAGTTGAGGTGGGTGAAGTAAACTTGTGTGATGGAGTCCCATGGAGTCCCATGAGTGATGCCACAGAGTCCTCCAATCTATGTCTGTTGCTGAAACACAGGGATCATTTTAGAGTCAGAGATCATCAGTGGCACCATTAAAGAAATGAGGATGTACTCTATAGCCTTGTCTTGTTTTGACATTCTCCCTACATTAAAAGGTGGACATTTCTAATGAGACCAACTGTAACCCATATATTTTCCTTTCTTTTTTCAGAATCTACATAGGAAAACGACTGGCCGCTTCCACAACTAGCACTCTGTGACACTGGCTGTTAGCCAGTGCCCCCGTTTGCTAACCTTTTGACCTGTAAGGTCACAGTCTGCCCTCTCTCCCACACTAACTTGCCTCCTTTCTTCGTCATGGGGCAAACCTAGGACCCTGCCTGTCTGTACCATTGTCTTTTTGTTCATCTGTTTATCCAGCAGTACTCTGTCAGCCATTTTTATCATTCTGAACTTATTGTAGGGGCCTGGGGAGCAGATGGGTGCTGACCAAAGAGTCAGACTGAGGTCACTTTTCCTCTCCTCCTTACACTGATCTCAGCTACTTCATACAAGCAAAGATTGTCCAGTTAAAGAAGAAAAGGCAGGAGGAGAGTAAAACACCTTTACAACCCCAATGAGAAAAGATTAAAAAAGGGTTTATGAGAATGGAGTGTTCTAATCAAATGAGGTAGATACAAGTCATTCTTTGAACATTTTTCAGAAGTAATGTTTCTTTGTAAGACCGAGCCACCAAATGAGGTTCTGTTTTTTTTTTTTGATGGGTGGATTTATTGTAAGACGTTTCAGTTGGCGAAATAAATTTAGAATGAACTCTGGTTGCATGTTTTGTCTCATACATCGATTAGACTTTTAGACCCCTGGAAAGACTATAATGATCCCATTAAAACGCTTCTCCAAACTTCAGAGTTTGGTTTAGTCCTTCCAAACCCTTCGGATCAGTCTTTCTTTCACAGATTTATTTATTCGTTTCCCGCAATAATCCAGAACAAATGTTCAGTCTGAATACACCAAAGTGGTTCCAAAGTGGCTCCAGTTGGACTTGAAGTTTGCAACAATGCAACAGCAACTCATTAAAATGTGGTCAGATGAATGCAGGCTCATTAAAACAATTTTGAACATGATTCACGTTGCTTCTCACAATGTTTTCCCGACAATCTATTTGTCATAAACGCTTATCAGTGAACCTTC
Source organism: Oryzias celebensis (assembly GCA_014656515.1). Taxonomy (NCBI): domain Eukaryota; kingdom Metazoa; phylum Chordata; class Actinopteri; order Beloniformes; family Adrianichthyidae; genus Oryzias; species Oryzias celebensis. The sequence continues at coordinate 8,301,750 of BNCR01000012.1, forward strand.
TTTGTCTTTTCCTCAGTAGCCGCCTTGCAGCATGCCTCCACCGTACCAAAGTCGCAGTAAAAAGGGTTGTACCTGACGTGGATACAGACATTCAAAATTGGTCAGTGAAATAAAAAGTTTGAATCAGTGAACTATCCTAACAAGGATTGCAAAACTTCCTGGCCAATGACTGAAGAGATCTTTAGTCGTGTGGTTTTGTTTACAAGCTTTGGTTTGCAACAGAAATCTCGCTAGATGCCAGTCTGCAAACAGAACAAACACAAGGTTTGGGACTTGGTCAGGACCAATGGACTTTTCCAGTCTGAACACATCCTTAGACCAGAAACCAGACAAAAATACTCGATGAGATTGTGTTTTTGCAATGTGACTGTGGATTTAAAAAAAGAAAAACAGAAGTATTTTGTGCATTTGTAATGCGAATATGTCCTTGCTTAGTACAGATTTGTGGCTGTTCAGAACACTTGTCTTCAAAAATATATACTTTAGGTCATTTAAAATAAAACACACAAGGATTTTCTCGACACACACAGTGATATTGTGTTGTTACTGCAAAATGCTTTTGAGAGGAATTTCACACTAACTTTTTCACCTTGGAAAAGCACTGTTTAAGTAAGCTTTGGCATGTATAAGAGACATACTTCCCTCCTGTGGTTTTTGGAGTCTGAGGTCATTAACATGCAGCCACAGAAAACAAAACCTTTTTCTAGGCTTTGTGCTAAAAGCCTAAAATAAACCACAGCATATGCTTTAACTTTCGTCCCATTCCACGATGATCTCATTCATGTTCTGTACGTGCCGTCACTGTTAGGACTGACTTGTCGTCTTGTCTGTCTGAACTCGTGCAGAAATGCTATGAGATTACTTCCAGCCCCTCTCCATCTGCCTTTGTAATTCTTCACCTCGCATTAGACCTCTGTCTCTTATTTTGAAAAAAAACTGCAACCCCTCACAGATTTTGGGGAGTTGAACATTTTATTGCTCTCCCATAAACCAGAGATCCCGTTTCCTCTTAACATCCCATGAAAATACTTGGCCTGGAGTTTAAATGGAAGGCCTCAATAGCACACAGACGTTTTTGTTGTGCTGCCTTGGATGTAAACAGGCTCTTTTTGTTGTCCGGTGTGGCCAAACCCAGTGAGTTTATCAGCTTTGAAGTAAGGAGTCCTGCAGAGCTCATTAGACTCCTTCTAGACACACCCAAGCTGACGAAGCAGCATCAAGCTTGGACAAAAAAAGGCGCAAACCACCTGGTTTTCATTCACAGGTACCGTGCTGTCGTGTTTGGTCACTTACTGTATTTGCACATATGTGTTACATAACAGGAATAAAGGCAAAAAAATTGACACACATCTATATCATACCAGGGTTAGAATTAGCCCACAAGAGTCATCTTTGACTTGATCCTACTTGTCTTTAATATAGAGAAAGTTAGATATTAAAGATCCACTCTGATCATCTTTTGATCTATTGTGAACACATTCCCAGTGGTCTTTTAATTATTATTTTGCTGTTTTTAGCCAAAATCAAAGAATCTGTGTCGCTTGCTAGGACATTGTTTCTGCAGAGCGGCAGTAGTTTATTCAAAATTGACCTCTGAGCTGCGGGTGGGACCATTGGCCACGAAGCTTCCCCTCCCTTCTCAACCCCAACACAACATTACCGGTGCAATAAAAACGGCGAGCGATATTGGAGCGATCCAGCTGTGCAGTTTTGAGCCAGATGCTAGCTTCGATGAGGAAATCAAAGACGTACACAGATTTAGTTGTCTACAAGTGGATGGAGCACGGAGCTTGTGGCACAGTGTATTTTCTATGTCACAAATAAGCTCTTTTTCAAATGCCCTTTTTTTCATTTACTCCTAATTCACAACAATTGGAATATCAATTCTCAGAAATGCAATTTTGAGTTTAGTTTTCTTAATATATGTTCTCCATATTTAGAAAAACTGCCACAAAAACATGTTAAAAACACAATTTACACCAGAGTGGGTCTTTACGCCTGTTGGTTCAGCGTTCCAGAGCTGTAGTTCTAAAGAATCAGACCCTAAATCCAGACGAGTCATTAAGGACCCATTGAGCTTTTAAAAAAGAAGTAAAATGAAGAAGAAACCATTTATTTCTTCAGTTGTGATGGGGAATGCAGGATCACATAAAACGAAAGAGCTATAATGGGGACTCAATGACACACATTAAAAATATGCATGGATTGTTTGAAGAGACAGCTTTCCGAGCTATATTTTAGACACCATTCAAATTAAATTTTCAACCACATTGGCACAAAGCGATTTAATGCAGCTGCGTGACAAGAACAACGACAGCAATAAAGTTTGGTTATTAATAGATCATGTTATCTTTGACATATCACAGTAAAGAAGCATCTCATTTCAGTTATTAAAAAGTTTCGTTTGAGTTTTAACTTCTATATTTCTCTGCTGCTTAAAATGTCACCATCTTAGTTTTGCAAAACCAACATTTTATTTCTGGGGATTGCATTACACATCTGAACAACTTTCTGTGAGATAATCATGTATTAAACTTGCCATGCATAGATACAATTTTACACCAACTGGAGTTGAGTTTTGTTAATCTAAGAAATATATGTATATATATTTTTTTGTTTTGTACGTCATTCAATGTGTCAGAAGTGCTCAATTTAAATGTTATGTCAATGGTACGGATGCAAACTGAGCTCCTGTGGACATCTGAGCGTCAGTCCAGCAGCAGCACAGAGCAATTTGGGCAGCGCGGCGAGTTCAAATATTCAAACTTTGGCGAGGTCGCTGCATCGCATCAACCAACCAGGGACTCGTCTTTGGACATGTGACGTGTTCAGTGACTCAGACAGCTCGTAAGATCAGCTACGCCGGCCCCGGGAGGCTGGCTGGCGAGAAGAGACAGGAGAGCAGCTGTGGCATTGGGGAAGCAGCAGGATCAGGTCTCCTGAATTTTATTACATTTTTCTTATTTTCACCAAGACAATAATAAAAAAGGTCTTCGACTTGTATTCTTGTTTTTATTTTTTCCCCTCTCTGGTTATTGCAGGACAGTAAGACTTCAAACGGGGTCACAGAGAGACAGAAACTGTCAATCAGATGCAGTTCCTGCAGGAGTGTTCCAGCAGAATCTCTGAATGATCGCATGCACCCAGACATGAGAAGTGATTACCGATGCTTTCTTAGAACTTTTTTAAAAAACTTATTCTGATCTCTAAACATCCTGACTTCCATGCATTGTAAATGAGATATACACGGACATTTCTCGATGTACAATCAGGCTGAAAACATTTTCTCCCTCATCCCTCTGGGGCGCCAAGCTTCTGAACACATTTTTGGAGAGGCGTCGAGCAGCAAATTCGCCGTGCGGTGAAGGAGAGGCCGACACAGACTCTCAAAAGCTCCTCTTAAATAAATCACTGTTTGTTTTCTCACCACACTTCAACATCTCTTTCTTCTGACTTTGAAAGTTAACCCAGTTGAAGGGCCTACACCAAACTCAACTTTTCTGACCTTTTTATTGTATGTTATTGAAATGGGCGGCACCAACAAGGAATGAAAGGCGGCGCCTCAGAGATCGAGGTTTCTTACTTCAGATTAGGAAACGCAAATCTCAAAATAACTCATATTTCATGAAAAATGGGTTCTTTAGTGTGCCAAAGATAATATATTGTGATACATATGGATATAGTTTACTCTGAAAGGCTTAGAATGATCTAGGCCCTCTAAAAGTGCAATCTATTGACAAGACAATACATTTAAATCTGGTAATAATTTGCATTGTATGAAAGTGCATTCTTGTTTTTTTTTCCTTGTTGGAAAGGTAATTTTACATAAAAATGAATTTGCAACTAAAGAAAAACATCCTGGAGACACCCTTATAAGCAGTTAAAGTCTTTTCATTTGAAAAAAGAAAAGTCTATTTAGACACAAACTGCAATTATCAATTTTGCCTCAATGATTGATTTTCAAACGGTTGGCACTTTTGTGAATTAAAAAGTAACCAGCTCAATGTCCTTGTGGAAGAGGGTCCACCCTGACACTGGAAGGTCGTGGGTTCAAATCCAGGCCATGTCATTCCAAAGACTTTAAAAACGGTACCCAGTGCCTCCCTGCTTGACACTCACCATTAAGGGGTTGGTTCGGGGGGGTTACACTGCCAAATGGTTCCTGAGTGCAGCTGTGACTGCAGCTCACCACTCCCCCAGGGGACGGGCCAAATGCGAAGAACAAATATCGCACACTTAGCTGCGTGCCAACTGATGGCACTTTAACTTTAGGATGTCCCTACCAGATTAAATTCCCTGATTGTTCAAAGTTCAGCCTGGTTGAACTTTCAACGGTTGTGTATTTTTCACGTCGAGGCAGAAAATGGTCTTAAACGTTTTGAACATGGAAGCCCGAAATGCGCAAATACACATGTTTACATAGACTCTTCATTGAAAGTGATCACTTGAACGCATGTTGCTGTTGTGAACGTAGCTTCAAGACATGATTCAAAGGCACTCTGTCACTGCTGGTTGGACATTTTCTTGAATCTTACTCTACAAAATTAAAAATCTGTTGAAAAATAATCAACTCTTTTTGAAAGTTGTTCTTTTCAAGTTGCACAATGTACGCATTTATCTTTGGACAGGCAGACAGTCACAGGTACAGTGAGCTGTTACAAATCTGTATGTTTCCTCATAAATGTACTGCTGCTCTGATGCCCTGTGGCTTTTTCATAACAGGGCTCCATGTTAATATCTGTCAACCCTGTAATATACTCCCTGAAAGAAGGAACTAGACTCCTGCCTCAAACACCATTAGTGTTTCTCCATGAGTATTAGGAGCAAACCTTTAGATTCATGTAGAAAATGTAAAAAAAAAAAGGGTTTAGGTACCTCATTTATGTTCAAATTCTGCCTTTAAAGTTAGGAAGGATGAAGCCGAGACAGAAAGTGAAAAAAAAAAAGTTTGTTCATTTCCTCTTCTGCACCTTAGACAGAGCACATCTGTCTCTCTGGGAAAAGCATTATCTTCCTGCTTATGTGCTGCTAACCAGGAAATAGCGAGTTTGGTTTCAAAGAATTTGAACATTAAAGAAGAATTCAGTTGAACTGGCATCTGCGCTCGAACATTAAAACACAGTCGCTAATTTGATACTCTCCTGTCAAGAAACACCACTTTACCACATGTGCGAGTGGCCCACTTCCCCCGGCATGAAGCACTTATGGTAAGGGATAGGTCATAATTTCACATTACAGAGTGATGGGGTTCTACGCCGAAATCTGACACGTAATTGCATACAGATTACCACACTAGCATACACCCCCACACTTTGTAAAAAAAGTTTGTTTGAATTATATGGATGAAAGAGATTAAACTCATGCAAAAAACACATTTTTGTCCAATTGTTCTCATCAGCTCTGATAAAAGATCACCCTTTTTAGGCATTTTCTCAGATGTATTGACAAAAGAAGTTAAATTTGTTCCTTCCATCTAATGAGCTCTCTCTTGTATCTGTTACACCAGATTACACACCAAGAGGAGGTCATGATTGCTTCCACGTGCTTCCTCCTTAAAGTCAGCCATGCTGGATGAGTGCAGCTCAGACATGAGCTGGATGATGTCTGAACAACTGACCCAGTGTGCTCTCCTGCTCTGTTCCGTTTACCCGTGTACGGCGGACCATTCTAGTCCAGACGTGCTTGGTCTCTGCGTGCCAGGAATATAAAAGATTAATGAGAGCACCTGGAATAGGACTCAGTAGAACACAATGGACTGCTGTTTGAACTCTGTAAACATGGATCAGAAAGTTGTGTTAGAAACCCTTTGTTCTGACAACCAGAAAATTATTCATTTTTCATGTTGCCTTCAGAGACATTTGATTAAAGAATGCACTGAGCCTGTAAGATGAATAGCCAAGTGTCTACAGTCATCCATGTATGGGGCTTGTTTCTTAGGCTATCATGGTGAGATCACTGCATAATGCAGGACCAGGCGTCTTGAAACACTGAACATGGGCCAGCCGTCCATCCATCCGTCCGTCCGTCCGTCCGTCCATCCATCCATCCATCCATCCATCCATCCATCCATCCATCCATCCTCTTCCACTCACGGGCAGCAGTCTAAAATCAATCAAACCGTTTCTTCAGTGAGTCCTAACTTTTTTCCGGGATCTCTGTCCAGTTGGACATGAATATCTACCCAGGGATGGGTCCAGATCAGATGACCTGAAAGGGTTGTTAAACCTTGCGTAGCTGTGTGTGAGCGCGACAGTTTTGAATCCAGAAGCCCAAAACGCGCTTTTATGCAAATGTCCATCGACGGTGTGAACATTGCTATACAAAGAGGTAAGGTTTATAAACATCATGACATTTTCTAAGGTAAATTAAATAAAACACACTTAAAATACAAATGTTTGTTGTTCTATTAACATCACTAGTACAAAAAACAACCAAATAAGCCTTTAGAAATAATATAATGTAATTTGTTAATATATGAAGTGTGATGAACTCACCATTCAATCTTAGCGCTGTTTACCGTTTAAAAAAACTGAGAAGAAAGTGAATGATTTCTTGCGCATGTATTTGACCTCCGGAGTTCTGAAAACTGTATCTTGAAAAGAACACAATCATCTGAGCCAAATTTAGCAGCAATCCGTCCAGCAGATCCCAAGAACTTTCACACAAAGTCTAATGGAGGCGCAGAAAGAAAAGTCTGAAAGGTTGCTCTCAGGAGACGTCATGGAAGTCATCCATTGCTGTCCAGCTGTTAAGGCCAAAGAGGGGGTACTGTTTTCCACAGCGATGCTTCTAACCTAGTGAAAAAGAAAAAATGAGCAGCGGCGAAAGAGAAAGGAAAGGTTGGATAGGAGTGCACTCGTGAAAATCAGAGATATTTTCACAGCTCCTGCTTGGTCCGGAGTCTCTCAGCTGGTGATTTACAGCAGACTCCGGCTACAGCGTGAAGTGTGTAGGTGAGACATTCGCAGAGGTGGAATGAATGAGCAAGCTCATGCTGCTGGTGTGAGTGACAGAGAGAGCAGCTGTATAGCCCTACATGATCTGAAGTTGAACTCATAGTCTACATGTGGCAAAGCCATCAGCCAGCCAGCAGGCTTGCGGGGGCTTTCATTAAGTACCATTGCATAATACCGAATAATTTACTGAGACACTGAAACCACATTTGTTGTTTTAGAAATAATATGTTCTCTTCCTCAGATGAGGTAAACTTGAGAACGTCTATGATCACCTATCATCAATCTTACGCTATAATAACCACGTTCCTCCAAGAAGCGCAGGTTTACGTTTCAGCGCCTTCAAGTGAGGCTGTTATGATTGATTTTACAGAGCTGGTTGGTTTTATCTCTTTACTGTTGTTTTCAAAGATTTGAAGTTTTTAAAATGGAATGCAGGACAAACTCACTTTTGCAAAAAACTCAGTTTAAACTAAACTCAGATTTTCACCTTGACCCTGCTTATTGTAAACACAAGACAGCAGCAAAATCAACGAAACAACAAGTTGTATTTTGAAGTCGACTGATTCGCTTTTTATAGATACAAAACTGTGCCTCATTTCTTTGAAAAATATAGCATTTTAAGCCCATAGCAATATTTTTTTCTCATTTTTTTGACCTGCACGATTTAATGTAACATTCATTTTCATGCTACCTTTTCCATATTAGTTCATTCCAGGAAACTCGACTACTGAATCCACCATGACACAGCAATTTGGAGAATTTGCAGGCTGAAAATGACAGAATTTGAATGCACTTAGGAAGTCTCTGCCCTTGGTTACAGAGTTGCAATCCAATCTAAAAAATGTAGGCTATTTGATGCTGTAATTTTGTGTGTGGAGCAAGCCACCTCCACCAAAATGAGATTTTATTAAAAGCTGTGCCCTTAATAAGTTACATCACAGCTCCTCTTGGTCCGCTAAATTACTTCTTTTACACATTTTTTTTGGGCAAAGCAATAGAATTTATGGAGTAATGCATCCCATTGCGTAATGGACACTTTAACATCCAGTACAAAAGTAAGGTAACTTCACTAGCTATGGGCATTTAAATATGTCTCTGTTTCTTTGGCATACGATTACTGATGTAAGTTATTCCATGAAAGAACGTGGTGTAAGAGAAACGTACTTGTGGTAATTGAATTATTTTCTTTAAAAGGTTACTATAATTTTATTTGACATTTTCTGTACCACGGCGTGTTGCTGGTCATGCCAGAATTGTAATGGTGATGTCACTGAATGAAAAAGCACAAAGTATATTTATGCGTGGTGCGTGTTTGTCCAATGCCTGTCGGCCACACAGCCATATTTTTGACTAAAATGTTATGAAAATAAGGCGCGTGATGATTTGTTGGTCTGTTTTCTTTCTTTTTTTTTTACAATGTTAAGTTTTGCTTTTAATACAAATGTGATGTTAAACCCAGATGTAATAAATAAATCATAGGAAATCAAGCCAAGCTCAAACACAGATTTCTTCCCCAGCAGTCTACTAGCCTTAAAGACCCAATTGCAATTAAAATTGTGCTTTTAACATGTAGCATTTCTCTAGTGATGGAGGACTTTTATAAAACAATTTAGGATTCAATCTGCGTTTCTGAATACTTCTTTATTCAAATGATTTGAAAAAGCTCGGACTTGTGACTGCCATGGGCAGGTCAAAGTCTCCCTGCTCCACTACAATCCCGAAGCATCCACTTGTAGACAAGTAGATCCATTAACGTCTTCATTTTCCTCGTATGAGCTGCCATCTGACTCCAAACTGTATGACTGGATAGCGATACTGGGCGCCGTTTTTGTTGCTACGCTAATGTTAGCTTGGGCTTGTGAGGTGCTATGAGCTAGCAGGAGAGAGTGTAAACAAAGGGCTGACGGGAAATAAGCGGCAGCTAACTTCTGTGCCAACAACACCGCCAACCACTCAGAGGTGGTTTTCTAATGAGCTCCTGCTGCTCTGCAGAAAACATGTTTTTCTTTATTATAGCTAAAAACTTTATATTTATGATTAAAAGACCACAGGGAACGATTTCACAATAGGAAAAAAAATGGTTGGATTGGGACTTTAAAATTACTTAATTTTGAAAAATATCACTTGGTATTCCAAACTGGTTTTGTTGAATATTGAACGAGATTTTTTATCGATTCATAAGCTAAAGATTAAAGATCTAAATACCTAAACCAGTAACTACGTTGTTGTTTTTTTTTTTACTTAGAACAGCTGCCTGCTTTTTATTGCCACTATGCTGTTTGGTCTCTGTCCACCGATCGGTTATATCTGTGTTGTCCTCCAGGGAGAACTGCTACAAGTTGTGATGATTTTCTGTTCTGCTGCAAGCGACAGAAAATTACATTCTGAAATCAGATTGGAGCAGCCAAAGCTTCTGGACAGGAATACATCTGTAATGGAATCACTTTCAAATGTGGTTAGCAAAAGTTACCCAGTTTAAAGGCCTGGAATGAGAACAGGCAGTTTATATTCTGTTGTTTTGATAAGGAAAGAGCTGGGATACAACGTTTAGATCAAAAGGAAGTTTGTACTCATAGACTTTGTAAATTGAGCCAACAATGTAGATGCCTGTGGAATATAAAAGCCACATAACATGCAAAAGATGAACTTTAAGTTAGAAAGAAGGATTAAATGTTCATTTTAATTCGCACCAGTTCCACAAAAAGTTTGAGTTGAGACATTTAGATTAAATCATTGTATCATTAATGATGACAGACCCTGTAAAAACTAGATCCAAGATATGAGTGCATCAGGAAATGGTGGTATTTTTGAGGCTGCTAGAAAAAGGAGACTTTTTTCTTAGGTTCCTTTACCTCGGGAATGCCTGCACGTTTTATATTGATTTGACATTTTTCTATTCATGCACAGACTTATTATGAAAAAAGCAGATTTTAATGTGAATCAGACAATGAATTTGATTTAAATGTATACATTTAGATAAATATGTAGGATGACAACTTTAGAAAAAGTTCCTCTGTGTTTTTTTTTTTTTAACAGCTTGTTGAATTGGACCTGTGTGTTCGTCATCAAATAGAAACATTCCGTTTGCGTTCTGTTTGAGGTTCTGTTTGAGTGACTGATCGCAGGCCAGTTGAGGAAGCAGCTTCATTTATGATTAGGAGTTGGATGCTTGATGACTTTTCAAAGGATGAAAAACTATCTAAGGATGTACCATTTTTTTAGTACTTAATAAACAACATATACACCAAACGTGTGAATGCCAAAAAAAAAAAAATACCAACACATACAGAACTTTTATGCAGCCATAATAGAGAAGCATCACATAACTGAAAAAAAAACTAATAACAATGAGCAACAGAGTTTAAAAAACCGACACTATCACCATTTTATGTTAATTCATGCAAAAGGTGTTCAAAATTTGGTTTGGAGTTTGACCATTTCTTTTAATGAATATAAACATTTCCCCCAAAACCAAATCAGTTGTGTTTTCAAAATAAAGTTCCGGCCCATGTTGTCATGATAACAGCCCAAAATGGTCTTTTTCTGAAAGTTTGAATACATTTATAGTTTTTCGACTAATACAGTTTCCAACATTGGTCCAGAATATATTTGTATAAACACAAATCACAAACAAATGACAAATTGTTTCCTCTTGTGATCCACGAAACGTAAACGATATATGCATATCGACAATAAATGTAACCAAATATTTTTAATGTGATGTAATATTTTAAATGACACTTCTGAGGATGTTTGATTGAGAATGCTGCATATCAATTAAGTGACATACTTCATAGTGAGGATGATGACAATTTTTAAAAAATAAGTCTTTAGTTTTGGTTGAATCCTTTTTGATGGCCCACTGGGCTTTTATTGGGATGACGATGTGCTTAAAAGAAGCAGTTTTGTAGCTAAAGATACAGTTTATTAAACTCAAGAAGTTTAGCCTCTGAAAAGCTAAAAGTCTATTTAAAAAATATGTTGCTTTAACTGAAAACATGCAATAAAGAAAGAACATTGGTGGGATATGCTGAAAATTGAACAGCTTTCTTATGACAACTGATTCCGAGCCACATGACGCACAAAAATAACACTCCAACTTATATTAAAGAAGGATTCTTCTCCAATTTTCTATTTAATCCTGAAAAAATGTGTAGAATTGTGTTTGAAGCACACATGCCATATAAAACGCCAGCCATTATTTTCAAAATTGTTTGATTTGAACAAATGCAATACATCTTAAAAGTATGTTTCCTGTGATACACAGTACTTTCCCTCATTCACGTTCTGGGTCTTCTGTTGGACCTTTCTATGTTGCAGAGCAGAAACAGACCGCAGTGACTTTTGGTGTCAGGTAAATGCCATAATCCTTAATGAATTTTGCAACTGTAGAAAATAAATTTAAGATGAAAGCGTATGAAAGCTTCAACCATGTGAGGGCCATGAATAAAAATAGTAAGGGGATTGTGTCAGACACATTTGGGGTTTATCTCAGAGCCAGCTGCTGTGTTCACTGTCTGACCTCATTGACCGCACGCTGATGGGAATCAGGCCGGGGTCTTCCAGCGGGCTGATGTGTTCTGCCGTCCCGGCTGCAGCCCCGCCAACCATGGAGGTCTGTATATATCGCTGCATTTGAAAGACCATACTGACAATCTTTTAGGGGCAGATAAAACTCTCTGTGCCTTGGATGGAGTCCATGTGAGCAGCCGAGAAAAGATCAGAGCAGCACTTTTAAGACAAACCTGTACAGGAGATATGGAAACTGTGAGTCACTCACTACTGTTTGTTGCCATAGATACCTGTGTTTATCCTCCTTTGTAGAAACTTCATCTTAACGGTTTACAAGAGAGCAGGGCTCCGACATTTTAATGGAGGTGCTGAATTCTTTTTTTTCTGCGCTTAGTTGCTGTAATTCTGTTATTTATTAGATGTGAGAGAGAAAAACAAACACTGTTAAAACCTGAGCTTTCTCATCTTTGCCAAAAGTGGTAAGCTGTGTGGTGCCAGACTTGCTGACGACCAGCCGGCCTCGCTAACCCATCCCCTGTCTGAGGCTGCTTAACGTGGCTTGTTAACGCCTGAGCTTCGGAGCGCTCATTTCCTGTTTTTGACCAGGAATGAAAGGGAAAACCTGGGGCATTTCAGAACGGTGTTACATCTCATCCGAATTGGCATAATAAAATATTCTCTTCTGCTCAGATGCTAAAGAAGGATGGCATTTTAGAAATATGCTATGAGTGTTTGATTGCAGCAACGAACAAGGAACCCTGTCCTGAATTAGCTGCTACGTGAACAAAAAAAAGGGCTTGTGGGAATTCCAGTAGTGGCCAATATAAAGACTTGTCCCAGGTCACTCCTTCTCTGCATGGGGCTGTCTTAGGAAGGTTTTAAAAGCAGGTTCTGGTCTTGATGCTCCTCCTTCAACAACACTCCTACTTCTTCTCAACTCAGATACACACAGTCAAAAGCTTAAATTAGGCTGGAAAAAGTGTTTAAACATATTTCCTTGAAGTCCGTACAGAAAGGTACCATTGTTTCTGACTCAAACAAGCACAAAAACTGCGCTCAGCTGGACGGACACAATGGATGTGTGGAGGACCCTGCTTCTGACCTCGCAGCTGCTTTTAAACCTCTGCTTAAACGTAGAAGCACAAGCTTTGGGTGAGTCTCACTGGAGCTTTATTGAAAATTTAAAGAAATTATTAGAAACTAAAGTGTTAAGTGTGGCAGGTATTTTACCAAAAAAATGAAAGAAACATCATACAAAGAACTGAAAACCTAAAAAGTAAGCAGAATATGTAACTGAAAAAGAAACAGATATTAGGGGATTATTTTCTGGTAGATTAGGAATCTGAGTGACACCTTGTAAAAAGAAAATAGCAATAACCCCTTAAATAGGTTAAATTTAGGCTGTCTATTTGTGTTTATATCAGAAAAAAGCTAATTGTACCCGTTTTCATTGAGATTAGACCAGATTTGATTGAATTTGCTCAGCCGAGGAGGTTTTTGCATGCATTTTAATCAACAGGTCTCATGGGAATTACATTCGAGTACAGTTTCAACCCTTGCATCCCACTTTCTCTTCTCGCCGTGTCTGACACTCTCTTACAGCCACAATCCTATTTATCCAAGGTCAAACACAAACACAGAGCCTTTATTAGCTTATTTCAAATAACACAAGGTGACTGATGGCAACGTTTCCAAACACCCATTATTGCAATCTTTGGTAATAGGTGCCTGCTGTTCTACATTAAACAGTCGAGGGAAGTGGGATTTGCAGTCTGTCATTTTCCCTGTACATTGTGTGAATTTGCAGTGTTTAAAAAGAGTGGGAGCGATTTAAACCAGTGCTTCAGACAGATATTAGAGGCCTAAAACACCTTTTGTGTTCTGAGAGGCTATTGATCTATATTAATATCTGAAAAATGACTTGACTGATTGATGAGATTGCAGGACTTTGAAATCTGCTCTTAAGTCTGATTGCAACGACTCCCTGCTCAGATTTTAAACCTGGGATTATCACTAATCCTGTGTTTTCACCAACAAAGTCTCTAAAAAATGATTGTGAAAACAACTTAAAAAGGATTTTTACTCTGCAGGTCCTCTTGGATTTGTGGAATTGAAAATCACATGTTATTTCTTGCAACTGAGTTCACTCTAGTCATTATAGCAGTTTTTGGTTTCTTCTTCCTATCTCCAGCAGAGGTGGGTGATTACTAAAGCCTCTCAATTTATTCAAGAATAAATGTGATTAGACAGAAGATGCATCCACTACTTTACTGAATTCTTCAGAAGGAACACTTCTTTCCTCGACATCCATTTATCTCAGTTTATCTGTATCTGAGGCTGCAATGTAAGCTAGAACAAAGAAAAAATATTTTTTTACAGTGTAAAACAATTCAAGGATGAACTCTTACTATAAATTGATTAAAAAAAAGGTTAATGCCCGTATTCTGTTAATAGGCAAGTAGTAAAAATAAAGTATTAATAAAGTTAAATGCTTGCTGTATCAACATGAAAATAAGCTGTTGGATCACTACCAATCCTGCTGGTTCCAGAAACCACATGCCATTATGCTCATGGTTCTTCAGTTTGTACGTTAACACGTGAAGGGTCGTAAGATGATGTCCTAGCAGTCACTTTTACCAAAGACCTGACTGTGGTGAAAAGAATCCCTGTGGTTATCAGTAGAACGAGCTTTTTTAAAGTTTTTAAATGTTTTTTTGGTGAATAAATCTGACATGGAAAAAACAAAAAAACTGTAGGAACACATCTCAGTTGTAGTCATATTCACTGCCTGGAACCCCTCTTTAGATGCGGGATTAAAGTTAAGTACACACCAGGCATTCAAGAGCGCGTTAAACACGCCTTTAGCTCATGGTGTTCACACTGGACAATTAGGGAGGGGCTTCTTTTTTTTTGTTACTGTTTACGAGTGCATGTCCACCACCTGTAGTTAGAAGAGGATTGGTACAAAATGTTGAAGTGGTGGAAATCTCATGAATCTTGCTCCAGCTTTTTCCTTTCACAGCTCCATTCCGACATATGAAAGACTCGGGCACAAACCGCAATTATTGAATTTCTGCTCTGTGATCAACTGGCACTTCCTGTGAATTAAAAATCATGACCAAATCAGAGTGGTCAAAATTCCACCTGGCTTAACCTGCAATGCGCATTCAGTGGTCACGTGTTGCACGTGCAGCTCAAAAACGGTGGTAAAAACTTGCATAGCTATGAAGGGTTTGATCACCGAAGCCCAAACCGTGCGTTTGCATAGACTTTTCATTGGAAGTGGTCGCTTGAACGCGCTTTGCAGAGTGCAGCGTGAACCCAGCTAAAGCCTCCCTGCTTGATGTTTCGCATTAAGGGGTTGTAATGTCGGGGGGGGTTAAACCACAAACGGTCCCCGAGCGTGGCTGTGTTTGTAGCTCACCGCTCCCCCAGGGAATGGGTCAGATGCCAACAAATTTGACACACCTAGGTGTGTGACAGCTAATGGGACTTCAACTTTATAGTGTGGGGTTTTCCGTTAGAAATGCTGAAACCAGACATCTTCTTGAGGAACATTCTGACTCCAGTGACTCCTTAGCAAAGATTTGGGTAATGTTAAAGTCAATTCAAAATCGGGGAACTAAAGCTGAAATAGAGCACATCAACTGCACCTTTCAAAGTGTTTTAAATATACTTCTGCTACATCTGAATATCATATCTTTATAGTAGACTTTCATTCACTACAGTTAACCATAAAGAAAATCAGTGCCTGTTTCCCATAGTCGAGGTGCATTTGTCAAGCATTAAAGGGAAGAATGTCGACCACTTGCTTACTTAATGCTAAACTAACCGTGGTAGATTTATATGCTTGCATACAGGACAGGACAAGACCGAGGGTTGCTTCTCAGCTTTTAGCCGAGGCAGTTTTATGAAGCTTGAAATCTGAAGTTAACCGGGAGGGGGTGAAGCGGAGCACTTTCTCATGGTGTCCTGCGTTAGATGCCAATGGCCCGTTCTAAGAGGACATGTGAATAAGAAGACACAGTTCAGATGTCTTAGCGCAGCGCCAAGGATAAAACACATTTAAAGTGTGAAGACACGAGAAAGCGATGGCTGCCGAACACAACACCGGGTACCAAATATACAGACTGGAGAAAAAACGGGGAAGGATCTGCTCAGCCACAGCCAGTTTCTGGGAGCATTTGGGAACAATTTCCTGCTCCCTCACAACCGAGGGCCCTGCTGTCTGCTTTTGTGCTTCTTGTGTGTTCATGGTGTGGGCAGATGGTGGACTAAATTCCATGCACATCACCTTCTGACCTACACAACTTTAAGTTACTTTGCTAAGCAGTAATTATGCTCTTTCCAAAACAATAAAACCCCAAATGTTTGTTTCTCACCATCCATAACTCCACCGCTTCTCCTTATTTGTCTTTCATGGCCCTGTCAACAGTCTATGATCTTCTCACCTCACCTGATTGCCTGCCAGACCTGCTGCAAGGGGGTCTGATTGAACAGGGGGTGAACGAAGCTTTCATCCTGACCTCCTTTAAGTTGCAGCCCAAAAGCGGGACCGCTGTGTTTAGTCTCTACAACCCCAGGGACAACAGCAAGTACTTTGAGTTCACAGTGATGGGGAAGCTAAACCGAGGTAGGAGGACAAGAGACATTTTTTGTTTTATTAATTTTTTTTTTTACTTCTTTATTGTTCTTTTATTTTTTAAGTTAAAGGACAGAAAGAAGATGTTAAGTTCATTTTTGGAGGGTTGGATAGTGACATAGTGGTTAGCACTCGCCTGGGTATTTTCTGTGTGCAGTTTTCATGTTCTCCCCGTGCATGTCTGGGTTTTCTCCATCTATCTACAGTCCAAAAACAAGCTTCACAGGTTAATTGCTGACTCTTAACTGTCCCTTAGATGGTTGTGTTGGTATGTGTGATTGTTTGGCCCTGTGATGGACTGGCAAACTGTCCACAGTGAGGGCGGGTTTGGAAGATGGATAGGCGTTTGTTTTCTCTCGTCTTTCATTGCCTGCTTTGGGAACAATGTAAGGTCATAACAGTCTGAGCTAACTCTTTGTTTCATACAGAACAGCACAGTTTTTATGTTTTAAAATGACTGACTCATAAGTCAATCCAAGTCCCATAAGTCTTCAGTGTGTTTTTTTTCCTGTCTTGTTGCCTGAAAGCTGTGTTACGCTACCTTCGGAGCGACAGACGGATGAGCTCTGTTACCTTCAACAACCTGGTGCTGGCCGACGGCCAAAAACACAGACTGCTGTTCCACCTGAGGGGGCTGCAACAGCAGGGGCCAGGCGGGCTGGAGCTGCATCTGGATTGCCGGCTGGTAGAAACGGTCAGGGATCTTCCCGCTGCCTTCCAGGGTTTGCCCACAGGTTATGGTACAGTGCAGCTGAAGACGATGCAACCGAGGGAGCAGGTAACCTTAGACGAAAACGGCATTTCCATACAAAAACGATGCTTTTTTTTTCTATCTCAAAAAAGGCTCAGCAAGTTTACAAAAGGCTTAGCTGCTGATTTTCTTTTCTTACAGGAAAGCTTAGATGAGCTGAAGCTGGCAGTTGGGGATTCATTTGAGAGTGTTGCGTCATTACAAGACTGCCATTTCCAGCAAAGAGACTCTGTTCAAACTCTGGGTGAGCCTCTCTTCATGAAGATACATGTTCAAAGAGATACCCTTCTGGCCACATGAAAACAACCATAAGTTCAGGAGGCAAGTTCAACATCTGTTTCAGTTGAAGAAAATAACAGTCCGTTTCTCTTAGGGGTCAACACAAAGCAGCTGTCGAATCAAATGATGGAGTTAACAAAGGTGATAAACGAGTTAAAGGACGTCCTCATTCAGCAGGTAAATTCCTCCAAAGGTCACGTTTGACATGTCCACTTAAATTCCTGCTTCAGCAGACCTCACCTCCATCCTTGAACACATAAAACTTGGCTGATGTTTGACATTTCAGGTTAAAGAAACCTCCTTTCTCAGAAACACCATCTCAGAATGCCAGGCGTGTGGTAGGGGTCTGCACTGCTTTACAGGACATAAAACAGCCTCACTTACAAACAATAAAAATGACTTTCACAAATATTTTCTATGTTCTCTGGAGATCTGGGTGGCAGCGAAGTTGTGAAACCAAAGTGTAGCCCAGGCGTCTGCTTCCGTGACGACATGTGCATGGAAACGGCAAATGGTGTTGAGTGTGCCGCCTGTCCTGATGGATACACTGGAGATGGCTTCAACTGTGATGATGTAGATGAGGTAATACTGAGCATTTGTCTCAATGTTTGTTAAGACATAAACCATTATGACAGTTTTCCGAAATCTCCTGATCCTCACTCTATTCTTTGTAGCAGCTTTAAAGACCCACTTCAATGAAAATCCTGTTTTTTTTTGGTGTTTTTAACAGGTCCTTGGAGATTTTTTCTCATGATGGAGGACACGTCTAGAAATACTAAACACAGACGTTTCTGTACTAAATAGAGAAATACTAAACTAAAAGGAAAACGAATACATTTAAGGAGTGCACAAACTGAAATTAAAAGTTGCTAGAAAGTTGTAAAGAAAAGGTTTGTTTAAATATTATTTTTTATTATATTTATCATTAGTATTAGGGCCACCTAAAAGAAAAAATATATATATTTTATCTTGTATCTAAAAATATGTATCTTTTTGAGATATAGGAAAAAAAAAGTCACAAAATGTATGAGAAAATATACATTTATGGTTCAAAAGTCAGTTTTACAAGGAAAAAGTCATGTTTTTCAAAAATAAAATGTGAAATAAAGAAAAAGACAATCAAACATAATCTGTTTTTTATGTTGCAGACAATTCTGAGAACTCAACAAGACATCACAGTGAATCTGCTTTACTTGATTTTGTAAATGCACAACTTGAAAACACAACTTTATTTTTTTAAAAAGCATGACTTTTTTGTAAGATTGTGACTGTTCAAACAAAAGTTTGCAATTTTATTCTCATAAAGTTCTTGACTTTTCTATCTAATCCATTTTTTTTTCTTTTACAGTACTCCAGAATGTATAAAGTTATCATTTGGTACAACAGTTATTTTGTGAATTGAAAAAATAGAACTATTTGTGGTACTTGAAAGTTTTCTACCAAACATTTGGAGTTTACTTACTGATTTACCTTTTAATACACTTTTGTATCTTGAAAGAACAGTCAAATTGATCCCAAGATGAATAAACAGTGTACTTTGTCAATAGTGTTAGTATAGCTTTATAATAAACTTACATATTTGAACTTGCACAGTTTTTCTGCAAAGGTTTTTTAAAAATTTAAAAGAAAATCCCTTTTAGTAGATTCCCTTTCTCCCTCTTTTTTTAAAATGGTTTTCTTGGTGTTTGATGGTAAAAATCTTTCTTAGTTACAGTTTTCTGGTTTTTGTGTTGTCCATTTTGAGATATTGTAAGCATACTGTAAGTAGCACAAGTAGTTACATTGAACATTTATCTGCATCTTTTCTCTGATCGCATTGACCCCATCAGCAGGATCTGTCCCACATGAGCAAAAATGTCATCAGATCTAAAAGCTTTCGAGCTGAAGCCCTCTGAGAAATGCACACATTTTTGCTGCTTCAGCAGAGCTCATGCCCTTCTCTTCTGCAGTGCCAGTTTAACCCTTGCTTCCCGGGAGTGAAGTGTGTGAACACTGCGCCGGGGTTCCGATGTGACGCCTGTCCGCTGGGCTACATCGGCCTGCCGGTGGAGGGTGTGGGGATCGTGTTTGCCCAGACCAACAAACAGGTAAAGGAGTGGATGAAACATGAATGACACCAATACTAAATATAGGTTTA
The DNA here is from genome assembly GCA_014656515.1 of Oryzias celebensis. Taxonomy (NCBI): domain Eukaryota; kingdom Metazoa; phylum Chordata; class Actinopteri; order Beloniformes; family Adrianichthyidae; genus Oryzias; species Oryzias celebensis. Next base: position 8,321,027 of record BNCR01000012.1, read on the forward strand.
CAAATGTAACCATTTTCCAATATTACTGTCCTACAATAGCCAGGTCTTTCAAAATAAAAGCCCTCAAGAAATTGTTTCTTAAATTTTAGGAGTTTGTCTCTAAATTTTACTGACTCCAAAACCCTCCTGCACATCATTTGTGCATTTTGCTAGAAAGATGTTATTATAAAGAGCACAACTGCTTTTGTATTCACTGGTGTTTATGACTGTAGAGATAGAAGGTTCTATGCTGCAGACTGGATTTCTAAACAATAACATTTGTAAGATAACCTTTTTTTTTTGGAAAACACAAATGCAGATGTTAAAACAAAACTGGATTAAAAAAACTGCTGCATCTCAAGATGACACTCAATTACAACAAAGCTTGTTGAGATTTACAGCCAAATTACCGAAAGCAGAATGGTCTAATGAGCCGCTCAGAAGTTCAGCAAAGAACACGTGTTTTTGAAGAGCAAGCACAGCCTACCCCAGAGAGAAAAACATCTAAAAGAGCACACTTTCATATTTTTTCAATCAAATTTTGATTTGCCTTCAGCAAATGTATTACAATAAAACGCACTAGGTAGTTAAATATTTATAATGACCTACTGTATGGGATCAAAATACTGTAACTGAGCGCAAATGAGGAAAGTCTGAACTCAAATTTAAGGAATGCTCTAATGCAAAAACGTTACTAATGATCGGGGTTGAAAATGTGTTTTTCATTTATTATTTTTATTGTAGGTTTGTGACGATGTTGATGAATGCAAAGGACCCAGTAATGGAGGCTGTCCTGCAAATTCAAACTGTGAGAACTCCATGGTAAAAGTCGACTCTGTAACCAGAAAGATTTATTCTTGTTGTAGTTTTTTTTTTTTCAATCCCCCTGCAAAGGACTTTCAAAGCAGCTGTCTGAACCCCTCCCCACAGGGCTCCTATCACTGCTCTTGTAAGACGGGTTTCATTGGAGACGCTGTGAAGGGCTGTAAGCCAGAGGTCACCTGTGGAAACAGCCTGACCAACCCGTGTCATGCCAACGCCACATGTGTTCTTGAAAGAGATGGGTCCATTTCATGTCAGGTGGGTTTTAACACAACTTAAGGAGTCTTACTTAGTTTACAATGTCCTATCAAAAAATGAATTTAGTTAGGATCAGTTGAAAACCATGGATACAAACAAGATTATGTTGGTAAAAAAAATGTTAAATCAATCAGGAAGTAAATAATCGGTTTCTTGTAAAGTTTGTCAGTTTCTCCTCCTGTTGTGTCTCTATTGTCTTTGCCTTTTTATGTACATGTGATGCAAACAAAGACATCCAATCATAAGCTTTTACCAAGTTTAGTCAAATACACTTAGCTGTAGGTGAACCATAGTGAGGGATGTGTGTTGTGTGCCTTAAACATATGATACCTACGGTGGCCTTGAAGTGCCAAACACATAAGCAAATCATGACATGCTAAAACATCCTGAATTTTAAAAAGCAAGACAAAACATAGAAAAACAATATAACAACAATAATGATAACAATAACATAACCAGTATCGCTTCATGTCAAATAACTTTCAGTTGAAATGATCAACAAACGTCATCATTCAAATCAGCAATGTCCCATAGCACCTACTGGTACCTATTCTGGTTTCTTATCGTGTTTTGTCTTTTCATCTGAGAACATTTCATTTTCATTTCTAGAAATCCCTTTATTTCCTTGAAAACGTTCATTTTAATTTCATTTCACTATTCAGGAATTGTGTTTTGATTCTAAAATGTAATGTTTTTTTAATTATTTGTTTTGCTTTTAAAATTGTCTGTATCATATGGCCACAGAGTTAATTGTGTTAGTTGAATCTTTTACGTATGGATTCGTAGACTGTGTGTTGAGATGTGTATTGCATCATGCGAGAGGAAAAGATTCACAGAAAAATCAAATAAGCATTTGATGTGATGCCTTTCATTTGTCATTGACAGTGTGGAATCGGTTGGGCTGGAAATGGATATTTGTGCGGGAAGGACACAGATATTGACGGGTATCCAGATGAGAAACTCAAATGTAAAGATGCGCACTGCAGGAAGGTAAACAAACTGGAAATGTGTCCAAACTGTGATGGACGGGAACTTCTAATATACTAACCTTGTCTCTGCAGGATAATTGCATCTACGTTCCAAACTCTGGTCAAGAGGACGCAGACAGGGATGGCCAAGGAGACGCCTGCGACGAAGATGCAGATGGAGACAGTATTCCTAACGAACAGGTTGGTAGAAAGGTTTCTATTTAAGCCCTGCAAACACATAAAGGACACACATAAATTCTTCTCTTTATTGATTTAATCTGTAAAATGATGCTGGAGGAAAAAGGACACACTTGCGGACATGCCTGCTTACAGGGACACACTTGTGTTTTGGTGAATTATTAAATACACAGTTAAAAAAGCAACACCTACAGAAAAAAAAAAGGAAAAAAAATGGTGACATTTTTCAACTGCTCAAATGGCTTTAAAAAGCCCCATTAACCTGCAGGGCATTTCAAAGTCTCTTAAAAGTCAAAATTGCATAAAACCATAAAACATAAAGTTCAAAGAGCAGTATTTAAAATTTATCTTATGCACAAAGGGCAATAAAAGTGCTTTAAAGACAAACAAAGTTTCTCTTTTGGGAGTGAAAGGGGCACCAAAATACAAAGGAATACAAAATGCCAGAAAACGGATAATACTTTTGTTTAGAGATTTAAAAAGACATAAATATATAAACCTGTACACAAAATGTAAAAATAAAAAAAAAATTAAAACTTCAATACAGAAAACAAAATAAAGTTCACAAATCTTTAGGTTAATCAAAATATGTGCTTCTGTGATAAAAGCTTTAAACTTGAGTTTTTACAGTTTTTTTCTTGATGAATTTCTACGCTGATGTATTTATTTTCCTCTTTCTGTATTTTAAACTATTTTTATCATAGATTTGTCTATTTGTAAACTTAGACTGGATTGTGAATTCTTTCAAGAAAAGCCTTTTTTGCCAGAAATCATATATATATATTCAAAGTCCCACTCTGATCATCTCTTTTCAAAGTGTGGTCTTTAATTATGATTCTGCCGTTTTTATTCTAAAATTAAATAAAAAAAAGAAATCTGTGCCATTTTCTAGGATGTAGTTTGTGCAGAGCGGCAGAACTTCAGGAATTCACCTCTGTGATATAGGCAGGATCATTGGCGTGTATTAGGACTGCCCCCATTTCCCATAACCCATTTTGTCATCATACTCTCCAGCAAGCTTACAGCCCCTCACAAGGCCTACCTAACATTAGCAGTGAAATATAAGTGGTGAGCAATATTGGAGCCATCCATTCGTACAGTTTTGAGCCTGATGCCAGTTCAGACAAGAAAAACAAAGACGTACACAGATTTAGTCATATCCAGGTGGATCCATCAGAATGGAGCAGAGCAGGAAGCTTATTTTCTACGCTTCTAATTCACAACAATTTGAAGAAAGAAATACTCCGAAATACTTTTTTTTGGCTTAATTTTCTTGAAATATGTCCTCTATCATCAGAAAAATGAACATGTAACAACACCAAAAACACAATTTTTATTTGAGTAGGTCTCTAAAAAAATCACTAAGAATGTGTGCGTCTTAGGACAACTGCTGGTTGAAGCCCAACGTGGACCAGAAAAACAGTGACAACGACAGCCACGGTGATGCTTGTGACAACTGCCGCCTGGCCAAGAACCCTGACCAAAGGGACACTGACGGCGATGGCAAAGGTGACGCCTGCGATGACGACATGGATGGAGACGGTATGGAGAAACATCAGTAACGCTCACGCTCTAGTTATATAACCAGCATCCCTGAAGGGACTCAATGCGTGATCTGCTTCCTCCTTATTTTATTTTTTCCCCCCTCTAAGTCATGCCGTTCTCATGCAGGTGAGCTCAGCAGCTATCTGCACACGTCTCCGAGGCTCGATTCTCAAACATGCCAGGATTAGTAGAGATGCTTCAGTTGAGGCAGAACAGCATTTGGAAAAGTCAAAGCCCTCAGCAGTCTGACCGCAGAGCAAACACGAGCTTTGATCATTCACCGGTATTATTAAAGCTCCAAAAACACCCACAGGACAGAAGATAGGTCCTCTTCCACCACTGCTGTTTGTGCTGCTTGACCTTTGTGAGATCTGGAAAAAAAAAAAAAAAAAAGCACCACCGCAGCAGTTTCTTCCTACAGCAATGCAACAGTGCGCCCCAGTGGTGAAACGAATCATCTGAAACGTGGCGTGCACTTTACATAAATCCTGCATTTCATTTTAAAATGAGATATTCTGGTTTTTAAGGTTGAAAACTGTTTCTCTTTAAAAGGATAAAAACTTTAGGTTTAAAAATACAACATCTGGCTTTTAGTCATTGAAAAACCATCAGCAACAGTCCATAACTTTACTTTTTATTTTTTTCACCAGCTAAAATGTCAAATTTGACTGTATGCAAGCAAATATTGAAAGAATGTCAGCAAAAACTCAAGCAAATTAGCTTTTACAGTCCTTAAGATGTTAGAATAAAAGGCATCTTAGCATCAAATTCTGAATTAAAAGGAACAATACAGCATTTTAAATTATTTAAAATTACCATAAAAAAATAATCTTTACTCTGTTGTCATGTAAGTACAGATTTTTTTTGTCTTTACCTTATAAAATAAAATACAATAGGTAGAGAAAAAAATTTTCTGAAATAAGTGAGAAGCTGGGATGTAGAAAGTGGGTCAAAGGACATGAATTTTCTCTTCTGGCTGATCGGTCTGGCAGGTCTGAAGAACTTCCTGGACAACTGCCAGCGCGTCCAGAACAGAGACCAGCTGGACCGGGATGGAGACGGAGTGGGAGATGCGTGTGACAGCTGCCCAGACATCCCCAATCCAAACCAGGTCATTCCAAATCTGATGGAAATTTTTCAGCAGAGAAAAAACTCAGATTATTTGCAAAAGGATATATCATGGCTTAGTCTTCCATGAGTGTTCCTCACTACTTTTAGATTTTAAACAACACATTCTTGCTGCTTTTTGGTTTTTGAAGCTCATAAACAAGATTAAATGCTTTCTTATAACCTAAAAGTATTAAATCAACATATTTTACCCCTAACAGCCAGAAGAATTAAATGAAAGCTAAAATAATTGCATTTTGGCAGAAAACATGCGAAACGTTATCAGTATTTCTGTTGCTAAAGTCTATGTTTGGTATTCTTTCTGTAGTCTGACATTGACAGTGATCTGGTTGGAGACTCCTGTGACACAAACCAGGACAGGTAGCATCACTGTCAGATACCTGCAGCAGTCGAATAACTTTTCACATTAGTCTGGCATCACTGCATCTCCTTTTTACTCTGTAGTGATGGAGACGGTCACCAGGATACCAAGGATAACTGCCCGTACGTGATCAACAGCTCTCAGGTGGACTCTGACAAAGACGGGCTGGGAGACGAGTGCGACGATGACGACGACAATGACGGGATCCCAGACGTTTTACCGCCGGGACCGGACAACTGCCGGCTGGTGCCGAACCCTGACCAGATGGATGACAACGGTGAGTGTCAAGATGCGACACTCAATACTTCACATCCCAGCCTCTGACTGACAAGAATATGGATTTTTTTTTTTACTTCAGTCTTCTCACAGATTAACACTCCAGTGACCTTGAGCGGAGCGGCAATTATATGAGAGTAAAAAGCACCAATGTTTTGCGCTTCAGTACATTTGACAATGAGCTGCTGTGACATTGTTGTGTTAAATGGCTCATAAAGCACAAAGCAATCGAGTTTAGATCAAAAACAAGTTTGTCTGCAAAAAAAATCATCACATTGTTGAGATCCTATGATGAAAAATCCACAAGTAGCTCTAATTTATGCATCAAATGCTGCTTTTTAATGCAAATTAAATGATTCAAAATGCAGTTGTATGCTACGAAACGTTTAGGATATTTTTGTGAATCACAATCACTGTAGTTTTGAAAAACTTCAATGTGTTTCTCTTTTAAAGCTATTTAAGTCAGAATCCTCTGGTTTTCATTTATATGCTGATGGGTATTTGAACACACAAACTTTCTTTTAGATCTATTCAGATAAAAGCATTTAACAAAATAACACTATAATTCATTTATTTTTTATCCAACAGAAACATATATGCATCAGGAAAGAGTGACATTAGACCTAAACTGTGAAACGTCTATTGAGGTTGCAGTAAAGCTTCATCTGTTTTCTCCTCAGACGACGGCGTTGGAGACGTGTGCGAGTCCGACTTTGACCAGGACAAAGTGATCGACAGGATTGACATCTGTCCCGAGAACGCCGAGGTCACCCTGACGGACTTCAGGGCGTATCAGACGGTGGTGCTGGATCCTGAAGGCGACGCTCAGATCGATCCTAACTGGGTTGTTCTGAACCAGGTGGGCTACTTCTTCCACAGAGGGTGTATTAAGTGGATTATAAAAGGATTCACTTGAGGTGGTGAAGCTGTAAAAAACAAAACTGTCACACAACTTTCATATGTTCGAATTTCTCTTAAAATGTCTTCTTTGACAGCTTTTGTCTTAAACTCTTTCCTCCAAAGCTGCTGTAAGAGTAAGAGAACTACAAGGGGTTTAAAAGGAGCACATATGTTTCTCTGACAGCATTGGAATTGAATTGCATTCACTCAGAGGTTAAGGACATAATGCTTCAGGTTTCTAAACAAAAAAAGTAAATCTTCTTAAACTTCTTATGATTTTTCATATTAGAAAGCTGAAATCTTGGTCTTTAGCAGGCATTTTTCATTACTCAGCTCTCTTAAAGTCTCAATTTTTTGAGGTTTACATTTTTGTTTGTTTTGTTTTTGCAGATCTTTCTTTCCTGATTATTTTTATGTGGGTTTCTTGATACAGAGATTGTTATGTAAAGCATAAAAGCATTTGAAAAAAGTATTCAAAGTTTGCTTAAAGTGAACCAGAGTTAATCCAGAGCAGATTTTCAGTCTGAATAGTAGATTCTAACTTTGCACAGCAGAAAGATGCATTTGATCCCACTTTGGTTCTTATTTATTCGATCTGAATCTAATTTTAGAGCTTAAACATTTCTTTTCCTGCTCTGTGGTTTTTCAAACAGGGGATGGAGATTGTTCAGACCATGAACAGTGATCCAGGACTTGCTGTTGGTAAAAAAAAAGCCCCTTCCCTTTGAGTCAGTGAAATGCTGGCGGGTAAATCCCTAACTAAGCTGCTTTTGCTTTTTGGTTTCAGGTTACACGGCTTTCAGTGGAGTTGACTTTGAAGGGACGTTTCACGTGAACACCGTCACTGATGATGACTATGCAGGCTTCATCTTTGGCTACCAGGATTCTTCTTCCTTTTACGTGGTGATGTGGAAGCAGACAGAGCAAACCTATTGGCAGGCAACTCCCTTCAGAGCTGTGGCTGAGCCTGGCATTCAGCTTAAGGTGACAGACTGAATTGTTTTTCTCTTTTCACGCATATTTTGTGTCTCCTTTTCCTCATCACTTCTCACTGGATTTTCTCCTCGTTAGGCTGTGAAATCCAAAACAGGCCCTGGGGAGCACTTGAGGAACTCCCTGTGGCACACAGGAGACACCAACCATCAGGTTCGTCTGCTGTGGAAGGATCCCCGGAATGTCGGCTGGAAGGACAAGGTTTCCTACCGCTGGTATCTGCAGCATCGCCCACAAGTTGGATACATCAGGTATCATCAGATCTTTTAGTTCCCAGATTTGCAAAGCAAAACATGCAATAATTCTGTGTGTTTTGGCCAGAGCGCGGTTTTATGAGGGAACTGAGCTGGTTGCAGACTCCGGTGTGACTATTGACACGACCATGAGAGGAGGACGACTTGGCGTGTTCTGTTTCTCACAAGAAAACATCATCTGGTCAAACCTGAAATACCGCTGCAATGGTAAGAGAGCACAACAACCATGTCAGTACACTCACTAGGACAGACAACCGCACTTTCATCTGCTTTGGTTTCTTTAACATCAAACGGACCAAATCCCTCGGAGATGGCGCTAGTTTCCAAAACTGAGTAATGACCACTGACTGTTTAACAGAACTGGACCGAGTGAGTGTGACATCACCCTTTGGAAATTACTTTCTTCCGGTTCCAATCAAATGAAATCAACTGAATTCAGGAGAATCCGTCAATCAGATGTTTCAAGCATTCAATGTATTGCAAGTTGCGCTAGTCATCTGACTAATAAATCAAAACATTTTCACCTTTGCACTCAAAGCACAGAGTCACTTTGCAAACATCAATCATTTTCAGATTTCCCCATGATCTGCTTTGTTTCTACTCGTAATGGAGTAGTAGTAGTTTCATTTACTCTGGTTTGATTCCACTGTTTGGACAGTCCCTTTGCATTCACACTGAAGTGAACTGCACCAGGGTTCATGTGCAAGTAAAGAGACCCTTGGTAAAAATGACTTGGTAGGTCCACATGAGATTTTAGGTAAGGTTTCACTCTTGTCAAAGGAAGTGCGGTATTTGTAGAACTCTGGTGCGAACCAAACAACACAAACACAATGTGAAATAATCAGACTTTGAAGCCCCAACATGACAGTTTTGGTCTCTCCACAGACACAATCCCTGAGGACTTTCAAGAGTTCCGAGCTCAGCATACTGCTGACCCGATTTAAACTCAAGACTGACCATTGGATTGTCAAAGAATCCATCTCAGTGTGTGTGTGTGTGTAACATTTGTGTGCAAAATGTGTGCGTTTATACATCTGTGTATTGATGTGTCCTGTGTCCATTCATTCATGACTACAATTTTTGTTCTGTATATGCGAACTATTGTGTGCTACATCTAAAAGGTGTTTTTTTTCCGTTTAATCTGAAGAAATTGAATGAGCATTTGATAAACTCATCATAAAGGAACCAGTTCAGAAACATAGGAAAATAGTCTGAATTATTATAAAGTGTGGTTAGTATCATTCACTTTACTCAATAAAATGTACTTTCAGTAAAATGGCTTTCTTCAGAAAAGCCTAACTTCACAACTTTTGAGTGGGTTTATTGTTATGAAGCGCGACTTGTATTGGCCATTGTGGATTAAGCTCTTCACATTTTTTTCATTTTGGGATTTTTGTAAGATTAATTCAAATACCAGTGCTATTGTTTCCAAAATGCTGTAAACGAGAGGGATGTTTCTGCTTGATCATTTTATAAAAAGAAAACTTATTTTAATATTGTTTTAAACATTTTCTTCAACCGTTTTACTGCTTGGATGCTTGAATTTTTATTACATCTGGACAAAATTAGACAAAATACACTGTAATTTATATAAAATCACGTCAATTACAGCAGTTTTTACTTTTGTTTTGTTTTTATTCAACTGTTTAAAGTGGCACCTAAAGACAAAGCAAGTTGGGATTGAGATTTATAACTGAAGATTTAAGCTGCAAATCAGATCCTATTAAATTGTCTTTGTTTCTTTTTCATTAAAACTTGGACAACCTTTTACTTGTACTTGTACTTGTACTTGAAAATATTTTAAAATAACAGAACTTTTACTTGTGTCCAGCTTTTGGCAACTCCACCTCCCTGTATTTGTAATATCTTGTTAATCGACAGTAGTTTCGATCTCCTGGAGGTTAAAGCAGGTAAAGTTCATGACTTAAACATAGCTCGTTTACAAGCTAAATTTTGTTCTTGATTAGGTTGTTTTTCTTAAAATAGTTTTCTCCAAAAGTTTTGTTATTGCTTGTTCTTTTCTATTTAAATCACTGAACCCCACAGACAGCTGGAATTAGAGAAGCTCCATCTATTTTTGCAATTTTGGTTTAAAAGGTTTCGGGCCGAAATACTTTAATGAGACGTTGCCATCGCTAAAGACAGTAAGGTCAATGGGGAAAAAAAAGAAAGAAAAAAACCCTCAAGAGTTGAGTTTCTGTTTCAAGTTGCTCCAAATACATTCCTTTTTCTTTTCTTCTTTTTTATAGGTAGCTTGTATTGAAAAAAAAAAGAAAAGAAAGCTACTTTTAATGAAAAAAATGTGGACCTTGTGAAAATCTGTTCAATAAACTTAGTTTAGAGGCAAATATTGCTCGAATAGTAACATGAGTGATTGACTTTTTTATAGGAGTTTTGCAGAGAGTTTATGGCATTGGTAAAAATGGGTTATACTTTATTTAAAAAAATCCAGTTTTTTTATGTCTGCCTTACTATATTTAGTAAAATCAGCCGAAGCTGTTGGTGCTTATGCTTTGTATCCTGCAGACAAAATAAATAACACTCTGCAACCTCATAGATATTTAAGAAAAACACATGATTATCTGTTATATCTGGAAAAGTAACCAAAACAGATGCAAAATAAAAGCAAGAACAGATGAACTATAGCTGAAGGCAGCATTAGAAACCATAACAAATCTATTGTTTATGAGGATAATCAGCAGAAATTTAGTCCAATTTGCTTAGATCAGCTGTTTTTTTGTGTCAGTTTTTAACTGTGGCTCAAAAGTGATCCAGCTTCTCGATATAGATGAGGCTTGTTATTTTGGTCCAAAAGCTACACTATATTACCAAAACTATTAAGTGTAAGTGTGAGTTAATTGTAGCCTAATTTTCGATTTGGAGGCCAGGAGAAGTTAGAAGTGTGATGAAGTTCTGAATACATCCAGACTTCATTTGATTAATCTTTTCAGTGTTTTCATATGAAAACTAAGTTGAACAAAAGCACACCTGCACATAAACCATCACATTCATGAATGTAGTGCAACCTCTATAGTAGCTGCAGTTCTTTGTTTTCCTGCAGTCGTTCGGGAACAAAAGCTTCTCTTTTGCTTCATCCGGAAATTCCTTTCCTGCTAAGAGCATTGGTAGCCCTGCTTAGCTGCTGCGCGGGGAGACTTTTGTCTCACGTCCATTAAAAGCAAGAGGAGTGGAAGTTCTTCAAAGTATGTTGTTCAAAAGACCTGAAATTTACCTTCAGCATGGAGACAGGTAAGGAGAAAAATCTAAGTCAAAAATCTGAAAATCTGAAAAGTTTTCTTTAAATAAGCAAAAAAAAAAAAAAAAAAAACTGCTAATGGGGTAAGAAAAGATGTTCTGACAACAAATTTTTATTTTAAGAAAAAGAATTTTAATCACTAAGACATGTTTTCTTGCTGAAAAACCTCCCTAATGAGATTATTGTTCTTGTAAGAAATAAAATAAGACAAGAGTATTTTTATTTTACTGTTTACTTTTGCAGCATTTCAGAAGTTTTTTTGTTTGTGTTGTGGGTTTATTTTACTTTATTTTCTGAAGGCAAAGTGTTTTTCCGATTAAACATTCTAAATTTTAATCAAGATGAAAACCTCAAACATCCTGTATTAAACAGCTATTTTAACAGTGCTAAAAACATATAAAAGAGACTTAAATTAAAAAAAAAAACATTGAAAAAAATAATAATAATAATAATAAACTAAAATACTGACAGACAATGAGAGAATAGCAGTCTGTGTTAACAGTCTGGTCTGTTGATGAAACTTGAGGGAGAAAAAACTCAAATGTTCAGACAAAGAGAAAAAAAAGACGCTGCGAGTCGACATGAAGGATCAAATGTTTACCGAGCTCTGAACAGCAAAACACACCCAAGCTTTCCTGCAGAGAGCTCCGACACAGGATGTCACGCAGTGGGACGCTGTTTTTAGAAATTTTTGATCACTCTTCCAAACACAAACATATAAAGGCACAAAGATACATGTTGTGCAGTTGTGTGCAGGTGACACTTTCTGGTTTCACTCTCAACTGAAGAAATAAATCATTATTTTGTTTGTTTTACTCGCTTTAAAACCATGAAAACAAGAAAAGAAAAGTATTATGGCTGTTTAAACAGTATCACACTGGTAAGGTATCTCATCATATATAGAGCAGCAGAATATGAAACCTATATGTCAATAATTAATATATACACAAACAGAACTAGAATCCTAATTAATCCATGAATGCTGTCATCTCAACAGCTTTAAGAGTGAGAACAAAAAAAACAAAACAAAAATGCACCAAATGTTTCCTTTTAAAGTGCAATATTTACTGGAAATGTATATGGCAACTTCATGGTACCTACTGGGCTTTTATTTGTTACTTACCCAAGTATTTACGTGGCCCTTACGTTGTTCCTACATGCTACAAGCTAATATGGTGGTTGGTATTTATGTCCTACTTTTGTGGTTCATTATTACATGTTTCATGGTGCTTACCAAGTGTAAGAAGAGGGTGGGTACACACAAAGTACTGTAAAGCCCCGTTTCCACTGAACAATCCAGTCCAGTTTAAAATGGTCCAGGCAATTCAGGTGAGCATTTCCACTTAAAGTTGGACCGTCAAGGCACATCCGGGGTGAAGCTAACAACAACAACAACAGTGGAGGACATCCAGCAGCTCATTTTTTCCACTTGGCTTTTGGTACTTCATTCACAAAGTGCTTTCTTCGCACTTTCTTTTGTCGTAATGACCTTCTTGTTTCAACAGTAGCTCCACGCTAACCCATATGTTCCATTTTTCTATGGACCTACAGGGGGCCAAAAATGTTACGGTTCGGTCCGACTTAATAGGTCCATTTTATAATGGAAACGCTCAAAGTACCGAACTGGACCATACCGTACCGCTCAATGGAAACTAGGCCTTAAATTGCCTATGTGGTACTTCCACTGTACCTTTTATACAGCAAAACAAAGCACTTTGTCGGAAAAGGTGTCGACACAATTAAAACAATAAGTAATAATTGATCAGTTCTGGTGTTTGACATTTTCTCTGACAAACTGCTTTGTTTTGCTGCGGATGTCCAGAGCTCAGTGAACACACCAGGCAGAGACATTTGGCCTTTGACTGTAAAACAATAATATGCTGTAATATAATGTAGTATATTACAGTATAATGTAATATATACAGTCTATGTGCTCGGCGGCCCGGGGTTTGTCACTTTTTCAGTGACTGATTTCTTTCCGTTTAAATAGCTGTCGCTGTCTTCCGGCCAACTGTTTAACTGATATCAACTCATAAATGCACCATCCCCGGGTTGTCCCCCCTGGCAACGGCCCACCATTTGAGAAACACTGCATTAGCCTTAACTGACACTTCACAATACACTAACCACACACACTACAATCTTCATTTTCATGACGTTCCATTAAGATAGCCGCACAAGCCTAAAAGAAACTGTGAGACACCTGCACTCCTCTTTAAATGCTGCTTCTGTCTACGACCCTCCACGGGCCCATACAGGTGACGAAGGCTTAAAGTTACCTTCATATAGCATGCATAAAAGAATCCATTCACACAAACATTAAACATAAACTCCCAATAAAATGTACAAAAAGTCTTCAGAAAAAAAACATACCTACACTGGGTGTGAGCACATCAGCTCAGGTGTTTAGGTGCTCGTTGCTCATCCACTTCCTCATTGGAAGGTGCCATAGCTCAGCGGATTGGACTCTGCGCTGGATCTAATATAGTATGTATGCCACAAAGGGGTTCCGTGACTATGGTGAGTATATGGGTGAGAATGGCTGTATGTAAGGATTATGTGATGGAGGTGAATGATCACGTTCGAGGGTGGGCTGCTTTTCTGTCTCTTTCTGTCAGGTGTGACGGACTCTGCTCCATCACACAAAAGTGGAGCTGCCGCTCTGTCCAGCTGTGGATATATGATATGTGTCACCTAAAAGTGTTTTACTTTGACAGCAAACGTGGAAACCATCAACAAGCCTTCAGAAGCATTTTCCTCCGGTGTCCTCAGAGCTCTTTGGGATTTTACGGGTGACATGCGGCCGTGGAGAGAGTGGGTGAGAGGTAGGTGACGATTCATTCCAGTGTCACTAATGGAGTGAAGCATTTAACCTGAAGGGTTCAATTTGCTTCTGGAACAGAGCAGATTTGGGGGATTCAGCTGATTGACTACACTCTGCGAGGGGTGGCTCAGGTCATGTTTGTCAACAACAGTCTCAGCGGCCTCCTTATTTTGGGGGGACTCTTCCTGCAGAACCCATGGTGGGCTCTGAATGGTCTGGTTGGAACGGCCATCTCCACGATGTCAGCCATCGCACTGAGGCAGAACAGGTCTGACATTTTCCTCTCCTGTCTCTTCTCTTCTTAATCTTTTTTTTATTGCTTTTGCACTCATGTCGGCTACATGTGCTGCGTTTATCTCAGGGACGCCGTGTCAGCAGGACTACACGGCTACAATGGAACTTTGGTTGGAATCTTGATGGCTGTGTTCTCTGCCAAAGAAGGCTGGTATCTGTGGCTCTTTGTTCCAAACGTCCTCTTGTCTATGTTGTGGTGAGTTAAATCAAAAAACCACTAGAGCAACCTTTACTGAAGGCGCCTGAGGAGTAAGAGATGGTGTATTTTTCATTTAGTTTGGCTTTAATTCCACCCTGAGTTAAACAAGACCAAATTAGGTGTCGTTCACATTTGCATCCAATTGAAACTTCATTTCCTGCTTCCCTTCACAGTCCTATAGTCTCCAGTGCTTTGTCTGCAATAACCAGCAAATGGGACGTCCCAATTTTCACCCTGCCTTTTAACATCCTTATATGTCTGCACGTCGCAGCCACGGGAACTACTCACCCGATCTTCCCGCAGGTATGTTGTCAGCTTCAGTTCTGACACGGTGCATTTATGAGAGACAAGTGAGACTGAAGCCCGCTCTTTCTGCTCTGTCAGGTGGATTTTCAGCCAAAGACACGTCTGCATGAGAATGAGTCTGAAAGCCTGAATTTGTCCCAGGTAATTGTTTTGAACGTTAACAAGGAAATGAAAGAAAAAAATGGCTCTCAACTTTAGATCCATCTTCTGATCCTGCTGAGTCTCTTATGGCAGTGGCCCCCAACTTTTTTCCGGCCACTGACCGGTTTAATGTCAGAGAATATTTTCTGCCTGCCTGCATTCGGCTGAAGTGGGAGTCCTCTCGCTTTTTTTTTAGCCTCCAGTTTTTCTTGACTTTTGAGGGTAAAGTTTCTCTTCATCCTCTGTAAAATATCTGTGGGTAATTTAAACTGTGTGTGCCCACTTGATTTCCTATAGAATCCATCATAGATTTTCCGTTACCCATAACTGTCAAAGTGGAAGCTAAAAAAATCAGACACCGTCCTCTAACTGACCAGTTGCATCCTCATCAGACAGCAGGTTGCTGATTATTATGCATTATTATTATTATAATGTGTGGAAACATCTGTTACAATACATCCATAATCTGAAGTAAAGACTCGCGACTTTTTACACCAGCAACACATGCAACACATGACACTTTTCAGAGTCTGCTTATTTATGTCGATTGCGTAAACTCGTCACTCCTGGAGAGTGCAGCACATGAGTACAAGGCTGCTTTTCTTTGCTGTAGAATTTGCTGGAATCACGTAAGTTGCATAAACGGTTGAAAAGTTATGGAAGAATGTCAACACTGGAGCTAAAGCTCTGGTGTAAAAGGGTTTGTCTTCAGTTCCTTTCACTCATTCTGATTCAATCAAAACCCACCATTCCAAATAAACCCATACACGGTTCACTCCTGTCTATTAAGAAAGTCTCAAATGTTGGCGGATTTTCCACATTTGACAGCAAAAATGAGAATCTCTTGGGAATAACTTGTAAATATACACCAAACTTCAATGTTTCCAATTCAAAGAAAAGTCGAACCTTGAAAAAGGATTTCATAAATCACTATTGTAGACAGAGATTATGCCAAAGTTAAAGGAATGGAGGCTTTCTGTGTGCAGGTATTTTTGTCGGTGCCAGTTGGTGTTGGTCAGGTGTTTGGTTGTGACAATCCTTGGACAGGAGGTGTCATCCTGCTGGCCCTGCTCCTTTGCTCACCAACAATCTGTTTTCATGCCGTCCTGGGCTCGACTGCTGGCCTGTGCACCGGTAAGTGACAGTGGAGCACTCATTCAAATGAAGCACAGTTTGAAATAGTGTGCAGATCCAATGTTCTGTCTTGTTGTGCAGGCCTGGCTCTGGCTGCCCCTCACACTGATGTTTACTCGGGTGTTTGGGGATATAACAGCGTCTTATCCTGCATTGCTATTGGAGGGGTCTTCTATGCTTTAACTTGGCAAAGTCATATACTGGCTCTGACATGTGGTGAGTCGGAACAAAAGCCTCCATCATCAAACAGATGCCGGAGAAACTAACTCTCTAACTCTTTGCATTCCAGCATTTTTCTGTGCCTACGCATCTTCAGCAACCTCAAAACTCATGTCTGCGGTAAGTAACTTTCCTCCAGAGTCAAACTGTGAAAATCCTCCGCAGGTGTCTGACATATGAAGTGTCACGCTCCCCTCTCCTGTGGCATCTCCTCAGCTTTCATTACCAGCCTGCACGTGGCCTTTCTGCCTGTCGACTCTCATCTTCCTCCTCCTCTCCTCTGAGAACCCAGCCCTTTGCAGGCTGCCTCTGGCTGCGGTTTCCTACCCAGAAGAAAACCGACGCTACCTGAAACAATTAAAGGCGTGGGGGAAGGCTCAGAGCAGCATCCAAGAGGCACCAGAAAGTGGAGAGTCACCAAATATGAATCTGCATGATAACAACCTGTCTTTAAGAACTCTTATGTAACTAGATTAGTTATGTAAAATGCTTGTTTGGATGTTTTTTTCTTTTTTTAAAAGGTTTCTCTGCAGTGTTGTCCATGGTTCTGCAGAGGGCAGCACATGACAAAGAAAAACTCTCCTTAGTGCTTTTCAAGGAGTGGGGAAACCATTTTTTAATGCATTTTATGAATTTTTATGGTTGCAAACAGATGTACATTTGTCATTAGATAATGCTTACAGAGCCAACATGAAAGCAAAACCTATTTCGATTCTCCAGTTCGTCTTTTTCAGACAGAAACTGCAGGGTTTTATCAGTGCAGACGTTGAACTGTGAGGCGGATTTCACACACAGTCCAGTCTTCTCTCATCTCTATTCCTTTTCCAGGTTCCCCTACTTTCTGGGAACCCTCTGTTCTTTATCAGTCTTCTATCTTCCCTACTTCTTTCGGTGAGAACAACCTATATATTCCAGTCAGACTTTGATCTCAATGCGAGGAAGATGTCAGACGACGGCACAGTACGAGCTCCATCTGAGTCTGCGTTTATGCTTACAGAAGGATCTTTGTGTCTCTTTTTCCATCTGCCTGTTTGCTTGTTTATCTGATATGCTGGTGCACAAGGCTCGAGTCTAGCCAGCGGGAAACGCAGGAGCCAGTCACACTCCCAGACATGTGTGGGAGAAGCAGCACACCAGGGGGATAAGGTGCGAGACGAGTGAAGGGAACAGAGCTGAGAAAGTGTAATTATGTTGATTGGTCATAGCTAATGCACTGCTTCTGGATGACCTCTTTTTTCTGTAATTTGTTTAAATTGAACATTTTCTTTCTGGCTTTTCTTTACAGTTATAATGGGAGAAAACTGCCTGCAATACAGTCTCTGGGGTCCAGTAGCGAGCTGGCCTTTAAAACAATGTTGACTCATCATGTGGCCTTTGAAGGCCAGTAGAGGTGTTGGCGATGGGGTGCTGTGAGAAGAGGATGGTGTCACCTCACATGTGCCCGAGCTGCTTTCTCTCAGCAGTGTGAATCACTTCCCTTTGTCCCCTGCAGACAGCACTCCCACAACAACAGGAAAAAAAAAAAAGTTGCAGGAAGGATGAGACCTCTTAGCGGTTGTCAGCTACGTGCTGTTCAAAAAGCAGCGCAGACTGGTTTCTCCAGGCTGTCCGTTGGCTAAGAATAGCATGCTTCCCTTCAAAATGTAGGCCAAGTTAAGTCAAAGACGAAAAAATGTAACAGTTTAAACAAAAGAATTATGGGTAAATGTTTTTTTATCTTGAACACCCTCGTTACCTCAGATCCCAAAGCTGCTCTGTTGGGTTGAGATCTGGTAACTCTGGAGGCCATTTGAGTCCAGTGAACTCATTGTCATTTTCAAGAAACCAGTCTGAGATGATTCCAGCTTTATGACATGAGGTTATCCTGCTGGAAGTAGCATCAGAAGATGGTACACTGTGGTCATTAAGGGATGGACATGGTCAGCAACAATACTCAGGTAGGCTGTGGTGTTGTAACCATAATCAGTTGGCACAAAGAGACCAAACGTGTGCCAAAAAATATCCCCCACACCATTACACTACCACCACCAGCCTGAATCGTTGATACAAGGCAGGATGGATCCGTGATTTCCTGTTGTTGACGGAAAATTCTGACTCTCCCATCCGAATGTCGCAGCAGAAATGGAGACTCATCAAACCAGGAAAGGTTTTTCCAGTCTTCTAAACTTCCAATTTTGGTGATCTTGTGTGAATTGTAGCCTCAGTTTCCTGTTCTTAGCTGACAGTCGTGGTACTGGTGTGGTCTTCTTCTTCTTCTGCTTCAAGGCTGTTGTGTGTTCAGAGATGCTCTTCTACAGACCTCAGTTGTAACCAGTGGTTATTTGAGTTCCTGTTGCCTTTCTATCAGCTGGAACCAGTCGTCCATTCTCCTCTGACCTTTGGCATCAACAAGGCATTTCCTCCTGCAGAACTGTCGCTCTCTGGGTATTTTCTCTTATTCTGATCATTGTCCATAAACCCGTCTACATGCCTAAATGCATTGAGTTGCTGCCATGTGATCTGATGATTAGAAATGTGTGTGAACGAGCAGTTGGACAGCCTAATAAAGTGGCCGGTGAGGGAATATAATGGTTTTCTGGTGATGTGGTTTACTTTGACTTTGTTTGAAAAGCTTGGTAATTTTGTTTGAGCGTAGCTGAAATCCTGTCAGGAATTTCATATCAGTTACTTTAATGTCACTCTTTCTATCTTTGCCATAATGGCTCATAAACCTCTTGTATTCCTCTGGAAGACGTATCCACCCTGTTCTATCACTGAAACTATCGGTCCAAATGATGTCTAAATACTTTGATGTCTCTTTAAAGACATGTTGAGTAAATTCTTCTTTGCTCAAAACCTAATCTGTGTGGATTTGAGAGACAATCTTGGACTCCAGAGAACATTTATCAACATTCTGGAATGTGTGAGAACAGTGAAACATCACAAGAACACCAGGCTGCTGTCAGTCTGATTGACACCTAACAGCAACAGTGCTGCATGAAGCTTTAATTAGCATCATTTTCCCTGAGGCTCACGCCATTTTGTATTTCTGCGAGGATAAAAAACGAGATTGTGTGAAAAACAGGCCAAACACATACAGTCAAACTGTTCCCGTGGGCGAGGAGAATGAATGTCGCCGGTTCTGATTCACTCCATCCTGCTAAAGCTGTGAATAGTATCCGAGAGCTGCTGTCTGATGCACAAATGCTCTTGGCTCAGACTCTTCCAAACCAAATTTGTCTGCCGTTTCCTGTATGACAACAGGAGGATCCCCAGAAACCTCCATCTCTCATTGGAGGAATCTTCACCGAGGAGGAAACACTTCCATGTATGTCCGCTCCCTGTGACACAGTTTTCCCTGGCTGCAGTGAAGTCTGTGTCGTAATCCCGCATGTGCAGTTGCATCAAACCCAAATAGATTCTATGGAAGAAAAAATAGCCTTGGAGAAGTTGACTTGCTGCATTTGATCAAAATATGATTACTTGGTTAAAAACCAAGAAAATTGGACTGTATTAGGTATATATTGTAGATAAAGGCATTTTCTTGTTCAAACATTCTTAAAAGCATAAAGTTTTATTTAAAAAAAACAAAATATAATGTAAACATGACTAAATACAAGACTTATGTTATATTTTAGGGATATAAGTTGTTGGTGCAATTCTTTGTGCAAAATTAACTCCAAAGTTAATGACTAGTGCAGTTTATTAAAGGGCAATGCTAAGAACTTTAACAGTTTGTTTGAAAGGGTTTTTATCAGAAAGTTTTCTGCCTAAAATGCACATCAATGCATATGTAAGATTCACAAAGCTGTTTCTATGGCAATGCTACACAAACACACCATTTCAGCACAAGCCTCTGTCAAGCACGGCAGCAGAAGGGTAATGATTTGTGTTAATTAGGCGAGTTTTGACAGAAATGTTGTTGCGTAACAAGTGATCTAAAACACGGCTGACAGTTAAACATTAGATTTAAATGAAATTGATATTGACTGAAAACCTGAAAAAGTTCCGTCAAATGTTAAACTGCAACCTGGCTGGAATCCGATGACCGGCTCTTCAGAGAACCGCGCATGCAAAACGTTTAAAAACTGATGCAATGTTTTGATGCACGAGCCATTCCTCTATAGTCCTTATACAGATTAAACAAAAGGTATGAAGAGAATTACTTAACTATACAGTATATGATGTTGCATTTTTGTTTTATCAAAAGGTTTTTGGTGAAATGAACAATCCCATTTTGAAAACAGCTATAGTTTGTTGTTCATTCGAGGCTGCAAAATACTCTGAGGAGTCATTTAGCTTTTACACACAAAAAAGGTAAATATCTTAGAAGGGGTTTTAACTTTTTTACATTAGTGCTAAAGAATTGCAACATTTTAACATGGAAATCTTTTGTTTTAAAAAAATAAAGCTTTTTCTTGTTATTTACTATTATTTAAAAACAAATAACTCTTTTTAAATACTGTTTCAGATTATTTTGCGAGAAATGGCCCCTAAAGCAAAAAACAAGCAAGGTTTTAGCAACTTTTTGGGGACAGACAGAGTGTTAATAGTGTGAGGCTTATATTGTATTGTTATATTTAAATCAGAGTATTGTTGAGGAAGTGTGACATTCTGACACAAACTTTGTTTTTAACCAACAGCTGTCAAATTCAACACACATTTTCAAAAAGAGACTCCTCAAAGTTACTCTGACCTCTAACCTTCTGAAACACCACCATCCACCACCAAATATGACGTTTTGGTTTGTAAACACAAGCATTTAGCTTTCATCCACACCTAGACAGGACTGCTGATACCCCTCTATTCAAGGAAAATATCACATCAGCCACTAAATGAAATTGTGATTGACAAAGTTACACAAAAAAAAGACATTTTACTGAAAATTGAGCCTTAAAATTCAAACAGCTTTTGAAGCTTTGCTAATCAGAAAAGTACAACATAACCAAAGCTGCACAGATAACAGCACAGTTTCATTCAGACTTGTTTCATTGGTCCTTTTTTAATGATTTAAAGCAATGTCGGATTGTTATTGGTTGACTTTCTGTAACAAAAAAAACCACCTTTTTAATTTTTAACAATTTTAAGTCATTTTAGTGAACACTGGGAGGGCTTTCTTTCATTGTAAGCAACAGTTTCGTCAATGTACAGTCCTTTTTTTTTATAATCTAATCAACAAATTCTGCTATTTGAGTTTGTAGGAAAGATTGATTGTTATTCCATGATGCAATTGATCTTTTTTTTTTTTCGAAGCGTTCCCATTGATCTTTTAATTATGATTATGCTGCGTTGCTTTCTAGGACATAGTTTTTAAAGTGTGGCACAATTCATTAGAAATTCGCCACTGAGTTGTGGGCGGGACTGGTGGCACGGAGTAAGCAGGCACTGACGACCCATCATCCCTTTACATGCCCTCCTACTAGCTTACAGTCCATCACAACACCAGACCGAACATTACTGGTGCAACAACAATGGCAAGTAATATTGGAGCTATCCAGCCAGATTCCAGCTTAGACGAGGAAAACAAAGACATACATGGAGCGAGAGGATGCATCAGAATAGAGCACAGCAGAGAGCCTGTGGTTCACCGATCGTGGCTCCTAGGTCTCTGCAACAGGCTTTTTCAAATGTCAATTTTTCGTCTGCTCCTGATTCACGATGATCTGAATACAGAAATACTCAGAAGTTCTACTTGACTTTCTATATAAATGTCCTCCATCATGAGAAAAATGTCCCAAGAAACTGAAACTCATTTCAAAGGATATTTAATGCAATTTAATTCTAAGTTAAAAATAATGGACCAATTTTTAAACCTAAGAGATCACTCGACTCACTGCTGCCCAGCATGCTTTTATAAATACCTGAAGTGACTTTTATGATGAAGCAGGAACTTTCCTCCCCTGTGGTTTTTACTGACAGCCTTAATAACAGTTTTTATAATTCTCCCCCTGAATGTGGTGTGCCTGTGTTCTATTCCTGGATGAATGCTTTCTACTGAAATTAAATATGAGCGTGGACAAACAAATTGATTAGCTTTGAAAAGCGCTTTTGCGTGTCAAAGTCTTGACTGAGCAATCAGCATAAACCCTCGAAATCCTGAGAGCTTCACAATGTGTTAGCATTTACCAAACAGGAGGATATTTTTGTCCAAACACTCTTGCATAACTCAAAGCTGCCTTTCCCTCCCACAGATGTTTGCTGTCAAGTGGCCGGCATGCACAGGTTTGCTTTTACTGTCCCAGCACACAGAAAAGGCAACAGACCTGTGCGGAGGTGGCTGCATTTTTATGAACACCTGCCTCCTCAAGCTCATTAAAAGCAGCAGAAAACAGAAAGTTGGTCACTGGAACGCCTCAGCACTGCACTTTGTCATGTTTTTCCTTTGTATTGGGATAAAGTTCACACTCCTTACATAAAATATGAGCCAATAGGGATTTGTATGGTTACAACACAATGAAAAAGAAATTCAACATCACTTTAGAACATTCTCTAAAAAAACGGGTCCTAAATGCACAAGATTTTAACAAAAAATCAGTAACAGCTGTAGGATCCTTCTGCAGCACCAAGGAGAAAAATACAAAATAGCAAATTTTGGAAAGGTTACGCATCTTTTTAAAGACCTACTTTGATGAAAATCATGTTTTTTTGGTGTTTTGGTGTTCTTATGGCATTTTTCTGATGATGGAGGACATGTATTAAGAAAATTAAGCTCAAAGTAGAATTTCTGAGTATTTCTTTATTTAAATCATTGTGAATCATGAACAGAGAAAACATTACATTTGAAAAAGATCTTATTTGTAATGTAGAAAATACACAGTGCAGGTCCCTGCTCCACTACATTCTGATGAGTCCGCTTGTAGACGTGTGCGTCTTTGTTTTCCTCGTCTGAACTGGCATCTGGTTCAAAACTGTACGGCTGGATAGCTCTAATGTTGCTCCCCATTTTTGTGGCACCGGCAATATTAGGTTGGGGGTGTGAGGGGCTGGCTGTAGGCGAGCAGGAGAGAGTGTAAACAGAGAGCTCTCAGCAACAGGGAGGGAAAAGGGAAGCAGGTTTACTCTGTGTCAGTGGTTCTGCCAACAAAGAGGTTAATTTATAATGAACTGCTGCTCTGCAGCAACTATGTCCTAAAAAAAAAATCACACAGGTTTTTGGATTTTGGCTAAAAATTGTAAAATCATGATTAAAAGACCACTGCGATGCTTTCACAAAAGATCGATATATGATCGAAAGCAGCTGCCAATCTCCTCAGGAGTGGAGGACCCAGCAACTCCCTCTGAGATCAAGATGGAAAACAACACTAACTGGAGAGCCAAGCTCCAGCACAAACTCCACAGCAGGGTAGGAGTAAAAGCTGGTGGCAGAACACTTAAGAAGAAAAAAAAACGTGTGATCTGATTGAATAACTGTCAAGAAACAGTCTCCTCTCTATAAAAATGACATATTACATTTGAGCTTTTTCAGTTTGTGTCAGAACAAACCACAAAACAGTGCTGGATTCTCTCCATTTAGCAAGAATTGTACATTTCATAAAAACAAAGAATGCATTATCATAATCACTGTTTGGTTTAGTGGTGGACAGATCTGGATCCAGATCAATTTAGCTTTTGATTTGTTTAGATGCATTTATTCAAACTCTCACAATAGAAACTCAACCCTTCCAAAAACCTCATTTGTAAATAAAAGTATCAAAAGGAGAATTCATAAAACAACATAACTGAGATCAAATCAAATTGTGATTAACTATCTGCATGGGTAACACTATCCAGCATCACATTTTTCTGAATATTCTCACCAGGGTCTGTTTTGGCACCATAAACTTGAGAAACTGTGTTTCTTTCCAGATAAATAGTGTGTGCGATCATTTTTGAGTCACACTAGCTTGGGTTTATCTAATCCAAGTTCATCTGGACTCGATGAGTGAATCTGAGTGCTCATGTGTTGTCATGTAGAGGTGAACACTTCAAAACAGTAAAGTAGTCAGGCAGAGCAGATATGCTTGTCACTGCAGGACTTGGCTGCACTTCCCTTGCTGATGCTGAAGCAGTTTCAGTATCTTTTCATTACTGCTTGTACATTCCATGCTCTCTTTTTTTAAAGCCAAGTTCTACGTTCAGCGTCCAGATGTAGCTATTTTAGTGTACAACAATACAGAGTGCAAAACTAAATCAATACCATAAGGCCAGTCCTGGAGGTGAGGCTGATTCATGATGGGCGAACCTGGCAGTGGAGGGGTCATGAACTTGGCTTTTTTGTGCCACAGGATCAGAAATGACCCTACATTTCTAGTTGGATGAAATGCAAATTGTCTGACAAAAAGCAAAAAAAATAAAAGGACATAAGAGTCAATAGGATGCAGGAAAATGTAGAAAAGGAGAATTTATTAAAAACATTGACTTGATGCAAAGGTCTTTAAAAATGGGCCATTATGTGCCAATAATTGAAAATAATGTTTCTAAACTTCTTTTTTTACTTGTAACTAATTACTCAGTTATATAACTGTCTGAAGTACTTATGAACTACCATACCAGTTGGTGTTTTAGCTGATCATGAGCTGCAGCTTGTCATGGACCTGTTTGCTTCTGTCTGGAAGAGATCTTTTTTTATGTATTTTAAGCAGATCTCAGTATGTTCCGTCTGTCTGATGCAGAGGACTCGGTGTACCGAGTCGTGACTGTCTGCTCAGAGCTGTCTTCAAGAACTCCGGAAGCAAGTCTCGAGATGGAGCGGGAGGCTGCAACATCCGAGCGATCATCGCCTGCCCACCAATGGCTCTGCAGCGCGCGCGTCTGAGGACACCGGCATCCCCTGCCGCGTGTGAGGAAAGGGGCGGTGCCGGGGAAGCTCAGTCCCGCTGCGTGGGCGGGTGAGGAGACTGTGAACGAGCCGCGGTGGCGGTATTTAACAGAGAGCCGAGAGGAGCTCCGACAGACTCGAGCTCGACCGAGCGGAGCGATTTCAGCACCACAGCCAGTGGACAGCGACACTTTGCCTACGAATCAACATGGTTCTGATCTGGACCCAGTTCGGTGTGAAGCAGAAAAACGGCAATGTCAAGTGCAAAGTTCGGGTTATGCACAGAGGAGACAGCTCCAGCTCCTCATCCTCAGCAGTAAGTATTTTTTTTAAGTTTTATTTATCTTTCCTTGAAAATTCTGATAGAAATCAGACACATAATGTCAGAGTTGAGTTGTACTGGATTCGTTCACATTCAGAGCGCTGCTGCAGGGAAGCTCAGTCTCCAAGACAAAGTCTTTACCCCCCTTTACTGGGCTCCTCCCTTTTTAGTCAAGCATCAACCTATGAGATTCCTGTTCCCCAGCAGCTCAGATTCTGCAGAGAAGGAGATTTTTCCCACTTTTATTTCAGTGATAAGAATTTAAATGCACTTTCAGTTTTACACATTGATACGTTTTACATGAAAACGTCTCCATTTAAGGAATTTGTGAGGAAACAAACTGTACTAAAAGAAGGATCTTTGCTCCTACAGGAAAGTACCAGGTCTGAGCAGGACGTGCCTTGCCTGTCCATCAAACCTCAAGGAAAAGATTTCTACAAAATCCTAGGCATCACCCCCGAATCCAATGAAGACGAGATCAAGAAGGCCTACAGGAAACTGGCTCTCAAGTTCCACCCTGACAAGAACAGCGACGCAGACGCGGAGGACAAGTTTAAGGAGATCGCAGAGGCCTACGAGATTCTGACTGACCCCCAAAAGAGAAGTGTCTACGACCAGTTTGGAGAAGAAGGTGAGCTGATGACAGAAAAAGGCAGAGATTTCATGAATAAGACTTTTAATAGATTAGATAAAGAGGGTCATCTGGCTCATAGCTTTGTTGTAGGAGGGTACACTGAGTGTTCCTGTCATTCAGGAGGCTAAAAATTGATGCACAATGACTGTAATTCTGCCACATTAGTGTGGCAAGCTTAATAGCTGTGAAGTTGATGAATAATTCAGTGAGAAATTCTTTTGTTTGCTAGAACATCTCAAGTTTGGCAGAAGGAAAATGCACAATCACACATAAAATTCTAAATGGGTTCTCGTTTCTGTGTTTCAGGCTTGAAAAATGGAGTTTCAACAGGCCAGGGGGTTTTCCGAAACAACTTCCCCACCGACCCCCATGCCACCTTCTCCTCCTTCTTCCACGGCTCCGACCACTTTGACATCTTCTTCGGCAGTGACCCCGAAAGCGACGACGACCTCTTCAACCCCTTCAGGCGCTTCACCTTCACTAACTTAGGCGGCTTTGCCGGCTGCGAGGCGGGTCAGCGGAAAGGTCAGCAGTGGCTGCCGGGCCAAGCGGCAGTGCACGACCTGCAGGTGACCCTGGAGGACGTGATGCACGGCTGCACCAAGCATGTGAAGATCACCCGCAGCCGCCTCAACCCTGATGGCCGCAGCCTGAGGAGTGAGGAAAAGGTTCTGAACGTGGTGGTGAAGAAGGGGTGGAAAGCAGGAACGAAAATCACCTTTCCCAGGGAGGGAGATGAAACGCCCGGCAGCGGCCCAGCAGACATCACCTTCATCCTCAGGGACGAGGAGCACCCCACCTACAAGAGAGATGGCTCCAACATCGTCTACACCGCCCAGATTACCCTCAAAGAGGTGAGCTCCACAATAATCAGACAGCATGAAACATTTGCTTTCCACTCAGAGCTCACACATACTATGTCACTTAGAATGTATTGGGCATCATCTGTTAATCTGGTGTGAGGACAGAACACCATGTTCTTTTATGGCCATTTGAGGCTGCAGCTCAAAAAAAGCTGCCAGACCCCCACAAAGCAAACGGCAGCAGTCTGCCAACCACGCTCCTGCCTCACCAGCCCCTGCAGAGCTCAGAGAGCAACAGCTAAATTTAGCTTGTTTGCTGACTGCACCCACGAATCGCTCCTCACCCTCGTTCCCCGCCACTATGGCTGCTGCAGAGTTCGCTGCAGCCACTCAGCTCCTGCAACCCACACGCAGATTAACAGGGTAACAGTCAGAGAAACTCACATTTCAAACAGCTCCTGCTTTGGCTGCCTTCAGTCACTGAAACACTTCACTCCCACACAGTCAGAAAATAGAGCAGCGATTATAACATCTGTGACTCTGTTGCATAACAGAAAATCTTAGTACACTGCATTCATCAGTTATGCAACTGCAAAATCCCATTTGGACTATTTGATGTCAAAAAATGTGTGGGCTGGGGTACCAGGTCTGCAAGGCTAAACTCCTCTTCCCTCCTTGTGTCTGCAGGCTCTCTGCGGTTGCACAGTCAACGTCCCGACACTGGACAGCCGGATGATGCCTCTGCCGTGCAGCGACGTGATCAAACCCGGCGCCGTCCGCCGGCTGAGGGGCGAGGGTCTGCCCCTCCCCAAGAGCCCGTCCCAGCGAGGTGACTTGATGGTGGAGTTCCAGGTGCTCTTCCCTGACAGGATCCCACCTCAGTCCCGGGAGATCATCAAGCATAGCTTGGGCCAGTGCTAGCCTGATCTCCAGTCGTGTCCTTGTTTCACAAACACAGCCTTTGCTCAAGGTGCTACTTCAACAACCAATCACGACCTCTGATTGTGTTTGGAGGCAGCGTGGCCATGATGAGTTCTCGCTCAGGCTAGGACTTTGTAAGGAGTTGACTTTCTGCAGGCGTTTGGCACAATGTACAACTGGAATGTCACATGAGCAGGAAGTGCGCAGCTGATACACGGGCTATTAGTTCTACTTAGCTCCATGGCCTTCACCTAAAGTGTACTGTTACACCTTCGGCAGGTATCAGTGTGCTGTTTGAGTCTGTATAGACTTCCTTAATCCTGAAATGGTAGAAAAACGTGAAGAAATTTCACTCGATTCCTTTTTTTCTTTTTAGCACTCTTGTAGTTATATGGTGCTCATATGACTGATTTTTTGCATTGATTTATTACAATAGCAACATGTTCTTGTGTACAAAGATCTACTTTGTGTACAAAATGAAAAAATATTGTCTCTAAAAGAGATTCAATGTGAAATGTTCTATTGAATTATATAAGCCAGTTTGTACATATATATTCAGCATTGAGTTAGCTGCTGCTGTATTACTACTTCATGATTTTAGAGCATGAAAAAATAAAAAAATATTGAAAAAAAATAACCTTGTATTGTGATATGTTCTTCCTGAGCACACTTTGTGCTGAAGCCTCTAGTCAGGGGTATGCAACCTTCAACACTTCAGAGCCATTTGGGCCGGTTTCTCACTGACAACGACCAAGTAAGTAATAAGACTTAGCAGAGATGTTTGACTTCAAAAATGAAATCTAGATTGAATTTTACACCAGGACTGATGCCAACTGATGAATGACAACTGACAGCGATGTTACGACCAGAAAAGATGAGGCTGCTTATGGAGGATGATCTGATCAGATTTCTACAGTTTCTAAGGTTTTTAGTGTCACTCATAAGGAGCCAAAAAACAATCTGGATTATTTCAAAAGGATAACGATCCATAGAGCTTTTCTGTGCATTTCAGTGGTTTTCGTTTGAATAGCTGCACCAGACAAAAGCTTTAGACACATTATTGCGTAAGAAAGATTTGTGATCCAGTAATTGTACATCAGTGCACTGTGTTCCTCCAACCTCCCCGTCAAGCATGAAAAGCCTGAGACTCTGACACGCTGGAGAGTGGCTCACAAATACCAATTTAACTGTAGCAGTGAAGGCTGGCAGATAAAGTAATGTGCACCGTGTTCAGACAGATTCGTTTTTTTCAGAGCTTTCTTGGAAGACTTTGGACATTGTGTCCTCCAGACCACAAACGATAAAGAACATCCAAGCTGTTATCAGAAAGCGGCCAAAAAACAAGATTCTATGCTGGCTGTCGCGGTGTCTTTGGCACATAATATTAACACTTCTGTCACACAGCGTTCATGAATACAACTGTGATTTTAGAGAAGGTTTTCAGACCCTCTCAAAGTTTCTTTTGTTTTTCTTGTTTTAAAAACAATGCAATGTGCATATATTTTGACTGCTTGTCCTACTTGCACCTAATTATTAACCTTAATACCTTAAGCTGGACCCAACTTCCTACTTTTCAAAGCTGGTGTGTATTAAATTTAAGTGATGTTTATTTGCAAATAAAATTTCTTCCAAAATGAAATATGAATTAAATCAGACCAACATCACAGCAAATAGTAAAAACGATCGATTTTTAACACATTTGTTCGCCCTTATTATTTTCTATAAAGAATTATAAATGCAGACCTGCAGTCAGTGAATTTGTGCATGTTCTTTACTCTACTTACAAAGGGGTTCGGTATCACTGCAAAACCACAGAACTGATTTGATTTTGAGTCACAAACTCATGATTTGATTCAAAATAAAGTTTTCCAAGTTTGCTATATCTAAGTATACATATTTATTTATTTTGTACGGAGCCCCTAAAGGATTATATGGTGTGAACCACTTACTATATGGTGAGCACAAGAAATTCGTTTTTTTTTTTTTTTTTTTTTTACTTCAATGTCCCTTTAGGACATTATTTTAAAAAAAATGCTTGGTTAAGAAAAATGTTTCAAACAACTATGACAAACCTAAAACTTTACAAATAACAGAAAGGTGTTTTTATTATCATAGAATACAGTAAATCGCATTAGAAGGAAAGCAATGTCTGAGTTTGATCATTTAGAATTTTTTTTAAAAATTTAATTTTTTTAATATATATTTTTAAAGCCAATCCAGTTTTTCAAAAAAGAAAAAAAGAACTTTAACTGCAAGTTGGATTGTCTCCACTGCAGCACTTCATCTTAACTTTCAGGATGAAGATGTTGCAGAGCCTGCAGCTTCTATAGAGACCCCTTCTGCCATCTAGCGGCCACGTGTGGGTATGACACTGCATTTCATTAATCACGACACACCTGTTGAAACCCGCGAGTCTTCAGTGGCGGTTTGACTTCACATATTTGTTTAATGGCTAAAAAAAATCACAAATAGGAACTAGAAAGGCGTCATAAGAGGTAAAAAGTTGCATCAGAGACTCAAAACCCAAACAAAGCGCCTTAATTGAGACCGAAACGCACCTGCGCAGACCGTTAAGCCGCAGCTGGGATCCAGCTTTCCCACCGGGATGTCTGCAGGAATGAAATGTCGCAGACAGGTCAGAACTCAGATGCACACCTGACGGACGCTTACCCCGTGAACCTGACTGTGGTGGTCCTCCTGCTCCTTCCCTGCGTGCTCCTCCTGTTGCTCCTCAACTGCTTCTTCCTGGTTTACAAGCTCCTCATCCTGTCCAAGAGCAGGCGGAGGCGGGAGGACACCGAGGAGGTGCTGCTGCGCTCCGCCCTGACCAGAGTCAGGCTCTCCGACGCGGCCTTCTCCCCGCTGCAGGACGCCGGGAGGGCCTACGTGTCCGTGTCAGAGCCTGTTCTCCCGCATCCGGTCACCTCCTCCAGGGCGTCGTCCCGGGAGAGGCTCGGTGTCAATCACAGGATCCGGCTGCTGAGGCCCGATGGGGTCACCGGTTCGGGGTCACTGAGGGCGCCGAGCAGCATCCGGGCTGCCTCGTCCGCATTCACCCCCAGGCTGGAGGCGCACTGGAGCAGGAGCGCACCGGCTCTGACCCGATCCAGTGGTTCGGAAACCGAAACCAGAGTCAACCTGGTTCCTCCAAACTCCCCCACGGTGAGTCCTGAAGCTGCACCACGAACCTGCTCTGATTTATATAAGTGCTAACCAAACATCAGCATTCAAACCTGAATAAAGTTGTTGTTGTTGTTGGGTTCTTAGATTTAAAGCAAACTGGAAAAAATTGACAAAGTCATTTTTAAAAATAATTTCTTTGGGATGCCGAATTGGAAAACTGATATTGATTGAGAAGGCCTGGCTCTCTGTCTCTGCTCCAATTCATCCCAAAGGTGTTCAATGAGGTTCAGGTCAGGACTCTGTTCAGGCCGGTCCAGTTCATCCACACCAGACTCTGTCATCCATGTCTTCATGGATCTTGCTTTGTGCTCTGGTGCACAGTAGTGTTGGAAGAGGAAGGGGCCGCTCCAAACTGTTCCCTCGAGGTTGGGAGCATGGATTGTCCAAAATGTTATTCCGAAGCATTCAGAGTTCCTTTCACTGGAAGTAAGGGGCCAAATCCGGAAAAACAAGCCCACACCATCATTCCTCCTCCACCAAATTTCACTATCAGCCCAATGCAGTCCAAAATGTACCGTTCTACTGCGACCTCCAAACCCAGACTCTTCCATCAGATCGCCAGATGGAAAGGTGTGATTCATCACTCCAGAGAAGGCGTCTCCACTGCTCTAGAGTCCAGTGGCGGCGTGCTTTTCACCACTGCTTCTGACGCTTTGCATTGAACTTGGTGATGTATGGCTGCTCGGCCATGGAAACCAGTGCTTTAAGTGGACAACGAGTAGTGGCGGTACTCTCTTTTATGGAAGTCGAAACATAAAATTCAGAGAATCTTGAACGTAAATATTGATCAATAAAAATAACCTTTTTTTTCTGTGCATCATAATATCAAAAAAAGAGGGAGCTCAGGTCAAGTCTATAAAAAATGTTTTCGGACATTAACTGTGTACATACAATTAAAAAAATTCAGCATTTTCTTGAAATAGAAAAACTAAGTGATGCTGTAGTTATATGAAATGTGCACCAAAATAGTGTGAAAATACACATAAAAATAATATAACTAAAAAGCTTGAGTTTACGTTCACTTTTGTATAACTTGTTGAAACATAATTTACAGACAAATTCCAAGTACATTTCTTCTGTTCTGTAAAAGACGCCTAATGTATGAAAAATGAACCAGACCACGGTAAATACAATAACAAACATTGTTCTAGGTCATTCTAAAAACAACGAGGCTTAAACAGATCTTACAGTTCACTTTTCTTGAAGTTGTGGCTTTATAAGTTAACTTTTAAAGACAACAAACACATAACCACAGATGATTTGTGCTGCTTGTATTCATAATCTCCCTGTGTTGCATAAATGCAAATGCATGTCTTATCAGTAGTTCAAATAAAATAACTAAATGTTTCAAATAAAATGGTTATGAGTGATGTTGATTTCAATAAACACAACACAATAGAAATCTTGTTTATTTTTTCATCTGTGATTTAATGTTTGAAAGAGTTAAAAAGTACACAGATTTCCTTCACTGAACTCCTCTCTTACAGGAGAAAAAGCCAGCAAGTGCAAAATCTTTTATTCTATAATTTAATAAAAACACAAACTTTTAATGTATTTTTAATCAAATAATAATTATTATTATTATTACTTTTGGTTCTGCATTGCAAAGAAGTGTTTCTAAGGAAAAAATGAGATAATTGTGTAAATCCTCTAAGTTTTTAGAAAACTTCAGAAAATGAGACCAAGCTAACTTAAATCTTCAAGTAAAAGTTAATCCTGACTGAAGCATCATTTTTGTTGTTATATTTGAGCCAAATGTTTTGCCCTTTAGATGGAGCGCATCGGCCACATCCGGCGGAGCAGCACTCGTGAGAAGCTGTCGGAAGCTGCTGATCATCCGTTTGACAAAGTGATCACTGAGTGCGAGTCCACCGACCCAACGACGGACATGTCCTGCCTGAACATGACCACAGTGGGTCCTGGGCTTGACAGCGACTTTGGAGCAAGCGCAGGTACCTCAGGGATGGAACCATTTCCCTAAATCCATTCAGAAGCGCAAAGTTAAGAGTACATTCAATTTAGGATACAATTCAATTTATTGTATTTAAGTCAGCTAGGTTGTAAAAGGGAGTTTTCCCAAAGCTAGTGTTTCAAACTAAATACGTGACTGCTGATGGGTTTAATGAGCTTTTTCTGTTGCATAAAAACAATTAAAGACAAAAGAGATACATTTCCCAATTGATTTCATTATTAAATTTAATATTTCAAGAAAAAATGCTCATAATTAGATCTAAAAAACTTACAGCAGCCCTTTGGTTTAAAGTTGGATGAAAAAACCTCAGTTTAAATTTGAAGTCTTTTAAAAGGCTACGGATAAGCAGAGGTCTTTCCATTTTTAATAAGCCACAACTCTGTTTCTGAATTTAAAACCAAAGCAGAGGCACCAAAGGTTGCAGTACTTTAAATGACCACTGGAGGCTGGATAATAAATGGAGCAATTTCCCATTGATTTCTGTTTTTTAAAAAGTCCGTTTTTAACCGAAGTGAATTATGTCCAGCCTGGGTGCAAATACTTTTATTCTTTTCTTGAAAATGTTGTGTGGCATAACTAGCTGTTTTTTGTTTTGTTTTTTTGCATCGCCGACAAAACTTGTGGAACGTTAACTGTACAGAAAAACCCGACCCATTTGAGACTTCATTGTATTTATTCATCAGAGTATTGGTCCACAGTTCTAACCTTACCTAGTTACTTAAAAATACTACTTTTTAAAACCATAATTTTCACACAACTGAACTATCATTTTCTATCTCATAATATACTGAAATGTGCAAATGTAGGCATTTTATATATTTTATATTATTTGTATTGTCTTAAGGCTTTGAGTAAACCTGAGGTTATAAAAAAATGCTGTTTTTCCAGGCGTTTCCTTGCGGATTCTGTCTGCTGACAGTGACGGCCTCTCCAACGGCGTGCTGGCCTCAGCTCTGGAGTGGGATTATTATGACCCTTGCTATGTCAAACAAAACAACATCCCCAAACATAAACATCCCATACCTGCAATACACTCCAGGCAGTACTGGGTGTGACGAGTAGTTTTAGAATTTGTCTGGTTTGACCGTTTGAATGGCACACCGGTGTGCAGGTTTTAGCATCAGGACAGTTTTAATTCTCACAATTGTGTACTTTGATTCAACACCTCAGTTTTTTATGGTATTTCCACTTTGTAAAGCGCACCCTAATATTTGATTTGTTCATTTTTCTACTTGTTCACAAAATATTTATTCGAGAAGCTTCACTTATGTTATAAAAATGTTAAATATTCACTTTTACTTGTTAACTTGTGTTCACAGATTCTTAATTATAGACTGAGATTCACAGATGTTTGTTTCACACTTTTCCCTCTTAGATTCGCTCAAATATTGAATAAAGTTCTTTTTGAGAAAGTTGATGGATTATTTCCTTCGATTAGCTTTATGAGATGGTGGGGTCATTAGAATGCTGCATTACACTGTATTTGTTTGTTTGCGAGGTGTTAAAGTGCATTACTAATCTGTCTTAACACATGAACGTGACGCATTAATTTATTTATTTTTTCTGTTCAAGTTGATGCTAAGTTAAACCGAGTCCTGAATGAAATGATAACGCTGCAATTTAGCAACATACAGTGTAGAGGGTTTAAGGTTACAGTTTGGATGCCAAATATTGAACCATTGTCTGACTGTGCCTGTAAACTCAAATAAATCAAATGTTTTCCAAATGCTTTCCACCTTTCACTAAATTATTTTTGGAAAAACATTCATTTGAAAAGGAACATGTTGGCAAGTGTGATAATAGGTTCTTCTAGTAATTAGTCTTTGGTAATTTACTTTTTTCTAGTGGGGAAAACGTCTTATTTGAGCTTATTTTCTCATTTGTTTGAATCTCAAATAATTCAAATTAAAATCAGTAAAAACTGAAACTTTAGTTTATAAACCGGAATTGGGATTATTTAATTCATCCCACGCTTAGTCTTAAACCCCAGTTTAAAGATTGAAACTGTTAACTCATTTTTTCTTTTAAGTTTTCCAACAATTAAACTCCCCCTTAAACAATAAGTATTAGCCAGTGGTCTATAACAACGTTCATGTCAGCAGCACAGTTGCAGAAGTATGAAAAGTTTTTCTATCTGAATAATCCGTTCTGAAAACCAGCAGTATCATCTGGTCTGGGGCTGCCAGCTCACTTAAAATGCTTGGAGAAAGTACAATAATTTCCTGAAGTGGCTGGTCGAAGCAGAGACACATCCAGTTGACTTCAGTTTTATCTTTTGTTTTTTTATGTCCCAACACTGGAAATTCTATTTGATATCACATTTTTGGAAACATAATTACCTGCAAGATCCACTGCATTTCTGTTAGGCTACTTTGGACTCGTGTGCCACGCTGAACCACACGAGGTGTTTGGTTACATGTTGGCGTGTTTGGCAAACGCTTCACCTTGACTCTCACTGCTGACACCTGCATTTTTAAATCTTGTATTTTGACATATCAAAGGTTTGTCAGACCTTGAAATATCACAACCTCTGTCTTATATAAAAGTTGTGTTAAATTCATCTGTTAATGGACTTTATGCATTTTCGCCAAAGTAAAATTGTTTACATCCAAATAAACTGATGGTAAACATTGCACTCAGAATAAAAGAAGTGGACGGCCTGTTTCAGCTGGAATATTTTATTCTCTGTTCAGGGATGTTTATACATTAAAGATCTTGAGCTGCTTCTTACAATTTCATGGAAATGACAACTGACACTGACCATGAAGCTCTTTACTCAAAGCTGGAGAGGAAATTCAACACAATCTGCTTCAACTTTGCGTCGGACGCCTCAGAGATTTTACCATCAGCCCTGGAAAGAATGCAACGATGTTAGACATCTCTATGCTGAACGAGAAGCACTGCTTTTGGGATGTTACTTACTTAATAGCTGCCAACAGGTCTTGGTGCTGACTCAAGATGTGCTGCAAGAACGCCTTCTCAAACTTTGTGATCTTGCTTGGTTCCATTTTGTCCAGATGTCCCCTCACGCCCGCATAAATGACCGCGACCTGCTCTTCAATGGCCATTGGAGCTGAAAAGTTAAAGGTTAATGGTGAGATGAAGAAAATAAAATAATGATGAAATGAGTTGAGGCTCACAGTATTGTCCCTGTTTCAGGAGCTCGGTCAGACGGACGCCACGGTTCAGCAGCTGTTGAGTGGCGGCATCCAGATCGGAGCCAAACTGAGCAAAAGCAGCCACCTCACGGTACTGAGCCAGCTCCAGCTTCATGGTACCAGCCACCTGATCACAGCCAACAAGCGGTCAGGCACCAGAGAAGATTCTCAGTCACAAAGGTGATCCGATTTGACGGGGGACTGACCTGCTTCATGGCTCGGGTCTGGGCAGCAGATCCCACGCGCGACACAGACAGACCCACATTGATGGCTGGGCGAATCCCTTTGTAGAACAGCTCAGTCTCCAAGAAGATCTGGACGAGATAGCAAACACTGACAGACAAGCTGATGATGGTTAGATCGGAAAGGACGGGTCAGAGACTCACCTGTCCGTCAGTGATGGAGATGACGTTGGTGGGAATGTAAGCTGACACGTCACCGGCCTGTGTCTCAATTACAGGAAGAGCAGTGAGGGAACCCCCGCCAAAGTTATCGTTCATCTTAGCAGCTCTTTCCAGCAGACGAGAATGCAGGTAGAAGACGTCTCCTGGGTAAGCCTCACGGCCGGGAGGACGACGGAGCAGCAGGGACATCTGGCGGTAGGCCACAGCCTGCAGAGAACACAGCAGCTTCCAAGTCATTTAAAAGCTCCTAAAAACATTCAGAAAGCTGGTTTTAAATCTGACCTGCTTGGAGAGATCATCATAGATGATGAGTGCGTGCTTGCCGTTGTCTCTGAAATACTCCCCCATGGAGCAGCCAGAGTACGGCGCCAGGTACTGCAGCGGCGCAGCGTCAGACGCAGTGGCAGACACCACAATGGTGTACTTCATGGCATCGGCGTCGGTCAGCCTCTTCACCAGCTGAGCCACCGTGGACCTCTTCTGGCCGATGGCGACATAGATGCAGTACAGCTTCTTCTTCTCATCGGTTCCTTCGTTGAAGCGCTTCTGGTTGATGATCGTGTCGATGGCGATGGCAGTTTTACTGCAACACAAACACTCAGCACTTACAAATGTTTTTGCACATTCTTTACTTTTATTATACATTTAAGGTTGCATCTTTTAGCCGCTTTCAACATAAAGCCCATCCTATAAAAAGGCTTCCATTGAGAAAATTATTTTACATGAAACTTTTTTTAACATTTTTAGTTGGTAAATATTAAATTAATTAAAAAAAAATACAATGAGCATCTCAAAGTGTAATTACAGTGTTATGGAATCAGTTTGTCCTGTGCAGGGTCAGTGCAGTTGCTGGAAAGAGTTTTTGTCCAATATGCAAAAATAAAAACATTTTGTAACGGCACAAACTGTTTATGGGAGCAAATATAAATACTTAAGCTAAAGCACTAAACCTCGAGCTTGAAAACCAAATTCCACATCATCATCTATCAGTCTTTCATCTTCTGGGGGCTCCTCTTTAAGGTTACCCTAAATAAAGAAGCCCCTGCTGTCCTGTGCTCACATATGCTCTTTGATCTGCACCCTCACCCGGTCTGTCTGTCTCCAATGATAAGCTCACGCTGGCCTCGGCCGATCGGGACCAAACTGTCCACGGCTTTGATGCCCGTCTGCATGGGCTCCCTCACAGAGATGCGCGGGATGATCCCAGGGGCCTTTAGACCCACGCGTCTGCGGACCTTAGATCCCAGAGGGCCCTTAAAGAAAACAAATGAGTAAAGAGCTATTTAAGAACCATTATTTCATTCTAAACTACAAAAAGACTTAAAGTTGGTTGATTAAAATGAGCTAACAATGAGGTGTAACAATGTTTACGTGTTTCCAGTTCAGCTTTCAGTCTGTTTGATTCTAGTTATAAATAATTCAAAACAGGCGCTTAGATCTTGTGCTTCTTTTTCATACTTGGAAGTATTTTAGCGTTAAACACCTTTAAAAACATTTGTTTTAATCTGAAGTAGTAAGGAAGTCAGGATAAAAACCTGATGGAGGCACAGAAAGAAGTTCAAACCGTCTTACAACAGTCCAAGAGAGAGAGTCCAACCTCACAGCAAGAGGTTGGAGGGAAAGTTGGTGAATAACATGCCTGAGGTCTGGAAGGGCATGAGAGCAATCACCGGCTGCAACAAAGTACTGGATAGTTCTGGGTGTGCGGACACATGAGCTAAACGCTTTTTTCAAACATTTCAGTCTCTTCATGTCATAGTGTGCTGGGATGGCAGCGCAAAAAAAAGGATCTCATGAGACTGAATAGACTAGTAAGGAAAAGTTGAGTCTGGACTCTGGACGCACTGATGGAACAATCTCCAAATTCAATGTAGTGAGGAGCAGCACGAGCCACCCTCTGAACTTTGACCTCTCCTATTCCAACAGCAATAGGCTGCTCTCTCCAAAGTGCAACACAGGATGGCTCAGATCTTCTTTCATCCCGAGGTCCATCAGACTCCATAACTCCACTGTTGGACGAGTATAACTCACTGCTATGCGTTTTTATGTGCACTTATTTATCATGGGTTTTTTTTACATATGATGCATATTTTAGTGACCATTTATCATTTTAGACTCATATGTATTATTCTACCTTTTATCAAGATAAAAAACTCCTCTTTCTTCAGAGTTCTGATGCTAAATGGAGGAAAAACTGCAGATAAAATTACCTTTCCATCAATGGCGTTCCCCAGAGCATCAACGACTCTGCCCAGCAGCTCCTCCCCCACAGGAACATCTACAATAGCTCCTGTTCTTTTGACGATATCGCCCTCTTTGATCAGCTTGTCATTGCCAAACACCACAACACCCACATTGTCCGGCTCCAAGTTCAGCGACATGCCCTGCATGGGAGGGGGACAAATGATGCCATAAAACAGATGACGACAGGAGTTGTTAAAGTGCAGAACAGAAAACGCAAACAGAAGCACTGACACAATCACCTTCAAACCGGAGGAAAACTCCACCATCTCCTCAGCCTGCACGTTCCTGAGACCGTACACTCGAGCAATTCCATCACCAATGGACAGAACGCGGCCAGTCTCCTCCAAGTCAGCGCTGGTGTCGGCCCCAAGGATCTTCTCCTCCAGAATGGACGACACCTCGGCTGTGCCTTTCATAAACACCAAGTGTGAACTGAGCAGTAGTCACAAAAGAAAAGATCTGTCCTCTGTAATAAACAAAAGGCAGCAGTGACCTGTTTTTTGGAGCCATGGGCGGGATGTGTGCAGATTCTTGGCTCCTACACAAACTGCAGCGATGTTCTTGGATACCTTCAAAATATGTAGTCATTCCTTAAATTGTATTCTGTCTGTTTTTAAAACATACATTCAAGCCCAAATTAATATGCACACAATTTAAAAAAGCAAGAACAACTGCTTAGCTAAAAAAAACTAAATAACTTAAAACTAAAGCTAAAAAAAAACACATTATTTTCATGAAAATTACGGTAGAATTGGCTTAAACTCACTTCTTTCTTCTCCTGATTGTAAATACAAATTATTTTTAAACCATCATTCAGTGTGTTAGCTGTTCAGGAAGTAATCCAATAAATATTACTTAAAAATA
This sequence comes from Oryzias celebensis, assembly GCA_014656515.1. Lineage (NCBI taxonomy): Eukaryota > Metazoa > Chordata > Actinopteri > Beloniformes > Adrianichthyidae > Oryzias > Oryzias celebensis. The sequence goes on from BNCR01000012.1 coordinate 8,360,363, forward strand.
ACAGTATGCTATCCTGCTTAGACACTCTACAACAATTACTTATGGAAGAAAAATACTGGAGGAAGACAATTCAGAAAAATCCTCAAAAACGTGGCTCCAACAGGTTTTGGCTTTTTTAACAGAATGTTCTTAAATCTTAGCCATAGTAGCAAAACGTTCAAAGCTCCTAAAACACATTCTGCTCTACTGGTGTCAACAAGAAAAAAGAAAACATAAAAAAATCTCAACTTTAGCTTTAAAGTTCCAATACAACAAATTGTAGAGATGAAACAAGTGCAGCTACGTTGGCTAAAAGTTTTTTTTGTTTTTTTAGCTTGTACAATCCGTCAACATAAGAATACACAACATTAATTTATGACCAGTCACACAATCAAGTGTAAAACGTTTTTGTTTGTTTGTTTGTAGCATTTTAATCAATTTTTTTAATGTAAATTAATGTAACTTCATTGTTCTGAGGTCATCACACACCAGCTTCCACTGGTGCAGAATTCAAATTCCTACCCCTGTCAGGGGGGAAAAGAACCTTATGTGAGACTTAAGACTTGTGTGCTAGGGATCAAATATTTTAGAGCAAATTATTGATTAAAAAACGTGAGCAAAACAACCAAACATCCACTAACACTGCAAATTGTACGTCACTTTAATCAGTCCCGCACAAAATATTTTAAGGTAAACATAAGAGATACTGGCCAAATTATGGGAGATCCAGTCAGGTTATTAGATCTAGTTATATTGCAACCTGTTAAGTCACTAATTAGTAGCTATTTTCTCTGAACTTAGTGAGAACACCACCGCAGCGGAAGCTAATAATCACCAATCTGACCTTCACTGACAATTCGCAGTTAACGCACATTAACATAACTTCCATTAACAGCTCACTAGTACACCAATATACATATAAAATGTCACGTTTATGATTGTTTTTTAAGACAGGGGAATGTGATATCACAAAGGTGACCGGCGTGAAGTTCTGAGGGGCAGGAACGAGTGAATGGAAAACATGGCAGCCATTTAAAGAAACAAGACTTTTTTTGTTAACGCAAACTAAAAAGGTCCACAATAAGAAGTTATGTTTGCTTACAAATCCGGCCCTTCGCGGCAGATTGCGGACGAGAGCCGCTGCGACACGAACTGATAGCATGGTTGGATCTCTGTGGATGTGTCCTGCTCCCGGAACCCACAGGGAAGGACGGAACACACTTCGGAAAGAGCACCGTGACCCGGAAGTACTTAAAAAGTTTTTTAAAAAATGTCGTTTTTATATTTAAAAATAAACCCCTAGTTGCTCCATTCTTTAAACTCCTCAAATTGTGTTATTTATAACAAAACCCATCAGAAAAACGAAAGCATAATTTATTGTATTTGAATCTAAAGCACTTGGGATGCACAATAAAAATCGACCCTATCAGCATACAATCAAATGAAAATGCATCTGCCAATCAGCGATTATTTAGTGAGTTGGTTAATATAGTTCACCTTTGACGACCAAAATAAATGCCCCACTGAACCATTAAGAAACTTTAACATGTTAGCAATAAAACAGAAATGTTCAAATCTCAGATCTTTATCACTACCAGCAACACCTGACATGTCCTCATTATTGCCTATTTATTTTAACTCGGGATTTTTTATACAAGAACTTGATGTGTCACAAAAAAATGTCAACATCTTTACCAGCCAATGTATTCATTATTTATTTATTTCAGAAGTTGTTGTCTGCAGCCATGTCCTCTTGGACCTTTTTGACTCGGTCCATCTGTTTGTTTGTTTCAATTTGATAAAATAAAAAAATTAACACCATAGACAGAAGTATAAAGATGAATCACTGTCTGCATAGTTCAAAAAGGGCTTTGGATGAAGTTTAACAACATCTCAAATCCAAGCTCCGTTTTTCTTTTCTGTCCAAACTCAAATTTATACAAACAGTAGTTTTACGGCAATACAGGAAATAAACATATTACAGGAAATAAAATCAATCAATTATGGCCAATTATGTACCAATGAATCTAGTAGAGTCCTTTGTTTCTATTCACCATATCACCTTTTATTATTTTAAAATAATGTACAATAAAGTACCTGAGCTTTGGCTAGTCAACTGGCTGGTCAACTTCCTTTAAATATTACTCATCTAGTTATTTCTTGTTTTTTATGCAAGAACAAAGTCATGCAGGAACAGTGAATTTGTTTTATTATAAGCAGCTGAAAGCATAATGTTGTCATCTTTGTGTCTTCATATATCTAAGCAGCTGTTTTGCAAATATTGAAATTTTTTGAATATGAAAATAAGTATCTGGTATTACAAGCAACTTTTGTTGTGCCTTATAAAGTGAATCAGTCACTCTGTTTTATATATATATATATATAAATATATATATATATATATATATATATATATATATATATATATATATATATATATATATATATATATATATATATATATATACCTACAATGTCAACAGTATCCAATACACTTACCGCTCAACTGAATTGAAAGAAATTGTGAGGGGGGAAATCAAAATGTAGTACTCAAATCAATCTGAAGGGAGCGTTTAAATAAAACGGAGAGACCGGAAGTGGAAGCAACTGCCGAAGGAGACATTTTAAAATAAACACTGAGCTAACTGCTAACAGAGCTGGCGACGCTCACAGCGGACTGCGTCAAAGCAAATTCGCGTTCATGCAAGTTGGGTTTAATCAAAGCGGATTATAAGTCGATTGATTTAATTTAATGGCAAACCAAAGCAGTTAATAATTTTTGAAAATGTTGAAAAGTCCGACGTTGGAAAACGAAGAATATAACTAACACCGTGGTAAGTTGAAACGCGACAGATGCTAAGAGGGCTGTAGCTAACTGTTAGCCTTTAGCCGTTGACATGAAATTGCCCGGTGCTTCTCTGTCTGGATAGATACCGTTTCTATTTATAGTCTTGCGGTGCAGCTGTCCTGCAGTCCGAGTGTTTATTTTCACCACACGGTTTCCTCTCGCCAAATTTTGGGAGGACCATATTACGATCGAAAAGATCTTGATCTGGCAGCCAAAAGGTTGTTAGCAATAGCTAGTTATTAGAGACTCCAACTATGATTTTTTTTTCTTCCCAAATACCATTTCTTTAGTTATACATACATATACAACTGCTAACTTTTGTGCAATTCTTGCTTAGAATCTTTATAATTGGGGAAGTTTGGGTCAAAATGAAGAATTTAAATATGTTAGTGTATGGATGCACATATTGGATGATGCAGCTGTTATGCATGCAGACAATGAAAGCCTATTGATTCTGCTTTCTGGCATTCAACATATCAAACATATCAAATACATATCAAACATATCAAAACTTTCAGCTGTCATTTGTTTCTGGCAGGTGAGCTTCAGTCCAGGGACATTGGTCCAAGTTTGGTGGACCTTTGGACTCTGGCATAAACAAGAATAAAGATGGCTGATTCCACAAGAGCAGAAGTAGTGTTGGATGTTGAATGCCCTCCTGCGTGCCTTGATGATCCACAATCAACCACAGCCTCAGTGCTTGAAGAACAAGATGAACATCTGAAAACAGAGACCACCACTAGTACAAGCTCACCCCCAAGGGAGAAGGAGATAGACAGCCCCTTAAACACAGAGGGCGAGCAAAGTCTCCTTTCTATGCCATGTCTGATGAAGGAGCTCCACAGAGACTCCCCAGAGTCCCAACATGCTTCAATAGGAAGTGACAAGCTCGTGTCACGCAATATCTATGAAAGTGACTCTTCAAACCCCTGCATGCTGTCCCCTTCATCTAGTGGGCACCTCGCTGACTCAGACACACTTTCTTCTGGAGAAGAAGGTGCTGTTCCACCTGCACGAGGTGAAGAAGGGGATACCATGGAGGCCACAAACGGTCCTGGACAAGAATCAAAACAAGCCACTGCCTCTGGTGGTAGGAAGTCCCGGCGGTCACGTTCAGAGAGTGAGACGCCCCCCAGTGCAATGGCTGCTAAGAAAAACCGCTGCCAGCCTACAATGGCCGCAGCCGCCGGGCAGGAAACCAACGGCAAGCCGACGAAAGTGAAAGGTCACCGGAGCCAGAAACACAAGGAGCGAATACGTCTGCTGAGGCAGAAACGTGAAGCAGCAGCACGGAAGAAATATAACCTGCTGCAGGACAGCAGTACCAGTGACAGTGAGCTCACATGTGACTCAAGCACCAGCTCCTCTGAGGATGATGACATCTCTGGAGGAAGCAAGACAATCCAGACAGATATTCCAGGTAATGTCCATGATCTTATCGCATACTGTGGCTATAAATACTTAGTAAAAAATAAAACTACAAAATAGCAAAGACACAACTTTAGTTAAGAATGTGTAATCAAATCAAAAAATGTAAATTACATATAAAGGAAGGCCTGCTATGTGTTTGTATGTGGTTCACTGTCATTTTCTAGTTTTTTTTCCTCATCTGTCATCTAAAGTCATTTGTATTTTGAGATACATAATCTTCATTTAGGTGCTCTCTGTCCAGTCACTTATCATTCTACTTCATTTTTGATGGTGACTGTGTCCTGTTTTGCATGCTGTGAAAATGTATTTGACACTGTATAACTCATGAGGTAATAATAATCCACCAGTAGTGGCATTGCTGCTGTTTCGGTAGCTGTTTTTTGTTCCATTGTGTTTTCATCGCATTTTTACTTTTTACAACGTGCGCACTTGCTAGAATTTTTAGGTTTCTTCTAATAGATGTGTAGGTGACAAAAAAGTAAGCAAAGTTTTCTTTTTTCATTATTATTATTTTAATAGGTTTTGTTTTTTAGTGTGATGATTTTGTTTTTCTTGTCCAGGTCACTCTCACTGCTCACTGCCCACACAATCATTTATCGGTTCAGTCAGGTGGTTCATCTTTTTTTAAAGCAGATTCTGTAACATCTATTGGAGCAGTTGTGCGACTTTTGTGTGGTAATCTATCTACAACTCCGAATTGTCTATTGTCTAATGCAAACAGCCCAGAGTTCAAACCTTGACAGTCTTCTGCACGTGTAGATCAGCTCTCTTGTTTCCTCAGCTGATGTAGAAATGTCTTGGGAGAGCCGAAGCATCTGGAACAACAAGTAGGCTAATATTTGAAGATGTGATGCTGTGGTGGGGAAAGAGGCCCTTATGTTTACTTAAGCCTGATCTTTTCACTCCTTTTTTTTCTCCCGGTGGCTTTAGCAAGGCTGATATTTAGGGAGAAGCAGTTAGTCTCCTGGTGTTTTTTGGCAATAGTCTAATGTTTCTGATTTATCCAGGTATTTGGATGTCTATTTATAGCAGTTTGAATAATGATGGATATACTGCACAAACAGTGAACGTATTTGCTTATTTTGTTCTATAGAACTAGCAGTTGTAGTAATTACCTTTAAACTATGTTTGTACTTCGAATACTCACCATTTAACATATTTTCCAAACCATAGTTGCTAAATTTGTCACCTAAAACGCCCAGTTTTATTCCTTTGGAGAATCTTAGTACATAAATTGTCTTCATTTTTACATCCTGCACACATATTTGAGTGCTCCAATTGCATGATGTTGTCCATTAGCATGAGAGTCGATCTGCACGTAATCAGAAAGTGTCATTTTTTTTCTCTTTAATGCACAAGTCCACCTCCGAAGCATGAACGTGCTACTGTATTTTCTTATGGCTTGGCCTCAATGTCTTTAAAGCTGGCTTCAGACGTGCATCGGAGCGATCCAGAGTGGGAGCCCACATTCATGGGCTGCTGGACACCAGCACGTGGGAGAGGAACGGGATCGGCAGTGTTCTGGAGGAGGCCATGACGCGGTTTGCTGTGATGCAGCGTCAGACCGAGGAGCGCTTCCGCGTCTGGATGGAAAAGCTCGCTCACCTCGACTCAGACAACGACTCCTCCAAACGATCAAGCGATGCCCCAGAGGGGCAGCAGGGGGCGAGGCTCTCCCCGCCGAGTTCTTTTTTGCCGTCCTCGGAGTCTGCAGAGACTATGGCAGCTTACATGTTGGCTCGTGAAAACAACAGCCTCGCCCCCACCCCTATAAACAACAACATCCTCTCCGAAGCTGTCTCTCAGAATGGAAATGTTCCAGACCCCGGCCTCCTAAATGTGTAGATTTTCACTCCTGTATCAGTCCTGCAGCTTGGATCAGCAGAACTTGTAGATTGAGAAGGCGGGACAATGGATTATAATTGAGAAAGGGTGTGAGTTCACTAAGATTTTTAACATCAGCTGGCTTGAGCTGGTCATTTGACTCCAAACAGACCTGTGTCTCTGTGTGTCGGCTGGAATCACTGTGAGGTTTGACAGATGAATTCAACTCACCTGTTCTTGATAGCTGTGGCATGGGGTCATGGCCCTAATGCTAATGGTTTCATGATTTTACCAGCCGTAAGAACACCTTTCATTCTCAAGTAGTGTGCATTGCAGCAGCTTGGCTATCATTACAGTTCAGGGTGGGGGTGCTGCTGTATAATGGCATGTGCCTTGTCATTTCAACCCCTGGCTCGGTGGTGATCGATAACGCATTTCAGTGCTATTTTGGTAGGACTCGCATTTAACCCTCCTCAGTGCTCGTCTTTCTCCTGAACCGTCTGCACCGTGCCTGCAAAAGGTTGAGGGAAAATCTGGGCACAGATTTTAGTTTTGGTGGCAGAGCTTTAACTGATAGCTGCAGAACATTTATTTACACTTTTTCGTTAAAACAGTATATGATCCCGTACATTTTTTTCCCCTCCTTTTTGAAAATAATTCCACAAATTTACAGAGTTTTAGGTTTTGTCTGCTTTTATTATGAACGTTACACTTCCTGCTGATGCTGCCTCTTTGTAGTATATAGATTAGATTCTTGTTTAGAGTAAGGTGTTGAAGAAAGGGCTGTTTTTCTTTGGGAGGGTGGGGGGTAATAACTTTAAACTTAAAAAAATTAACTAATTTCACCCTTAGTTTGCACTGGTTTGCTCCCATGTTGGCCTGTTTCATGGGACTGCGTAACTTGACTCCCAGTAAACCTTTCAGGGCAGTAGCGGTGACAGCAGCAATATGGTGCATGTTGATGTTTACGTTTTTTCTAGTCACAAATAAAACTGGCAGATCTCTGTGGCCTTCTCTGGTTCAGATCCTGTGGTCCTTCAGAAACTTCTCACCCAAACTGCACCGGCATTACAGATCATCGATGACACCTACAACACTAACAAACAGAAATTGAGCGTTTGCTTGATCATATTTATAGTTAGGATGTCCAACAGTGTTTCATGTATGTGACTAAATATGATTTACTGAAGCTAAAGCTGAATGCATCTTGCTTCACCTGTTTGCATGTGATTTATACTGGTGTATAGAATGTGCAAGGCCAAATGAGTTCTCATCAGCAGCATGTGTGCAAGGCGCCGCTTTGCCAATGCTGATCAGCGGTGACGCTTTGGCTCCAACATTAACCATGGCCTAATGGTTTTTCTGTTAGACTTTTTGACTTGTTTATTTTTTATGTTGTGGCCCTTTGTTGAAGTTTAAGTGCTGCCATTGTTAGCTTATGCAGATTTTTTTTGATTGTTGCCATTGTTTTGCCAACAGAGTGAAGGTATACATTGAAAACATACATTTATTTTGGACACCCACAGTAAAGGGCCTTTCATTGTTTACCAAAGAGACTGTCCTGGTTTACATTTGGAATTTTTCAATCTATATTGCATAAGTGCTCTGGTTCTCTGCGTTCATGTTTGATTCCAGCCTGATCAGCTATTAATATGCTGGGGTTTTTTTTGTTTTGTTTTTTGCATGTACAAGCTGTTCAGACGTTCCCCCTCAAACACCTACACATGTGTCTGGAGTACAGTGTGTCTCATCACAAGGAGATGCGTTCCTGCTCTTCCATAATTGTCTTCTTTTTTTTTTTTTTTTTTTGATCATTCAGCTACCCTTTCATCCAACAGGAAAATTTATTTTCAAGTGTTTCGGTAATGATTGTATTCTAGTATTCTTTTTATGTGAATGGCTGTTACTTTACGAGCAATAAATGGAAAAGAAAAACAAAAACTGTCTGAAAGGGTTTTTGTTAGTCTTCCTAACCTGTCAATCGTCGCAGACATTTAGATGATGCTGATGACACCAAATGTTTTTGCTCATTCCTGTAACCTTCAATTCTAGGCTTATTTGGTAATTTTTTAAAAACATTTGTGAAATATATTTTAAAGCTTAAAAGACTCTGTGTTTGAAGAGTCCTGCCGTTCCCAGACATGATTTGAATAATGAAGTGTTTTCTTTGTTTCCTGCAGACGGGCCTCCAGTAGTGGGTCACTATGACATTTCAGACACTGATTCTAACCAGGAGAGTATAAATGTGGAGACAGTCCGGCCCACGGTGATAAAGCATGAGCTAAAAACACACAGAGGCCAGGATTTGACATCTCACTCTGGGTGTATAAGAGCTCTGAGCTCAATCGCAGGTCAGTTACAAACCCAGTTTATCACAACTGGTCATTTCTTCTCAGTGAGGGCAGGACTTTGAGTACATGGGTGTCATCAGTAAACATCAAGGAGATAGAATTTTTGAAGTACACTTCATCCTTCCCATCTAACAGTTTGCATATTGCAATATGGCCTCCACAACAATGTGCTTGTCTGCCATCATTTCCTGTGGTGCAGTTTGAAACTCAAGTGTTTACCTTGTGGCTCCATTTTTTTTTTTTCCTTCCTGTGACACAGCTGCAGCCTTCATGTGTCAACAGGGCCTGTATGCTTTCTCCTGCTCCCACAGTGTGAGTGACTCTTCCTCTCATTCATTTCAGGGCAAGTGGAGCTCCAGCTGTCAAACAAGGAGAGCTCTCAACTCAAAGCCCAGGTTAAGATCGCCTCCTCTGACAGTGAGGTGGAAATTGTGGAGGTCCAAGAGAAAGCACGGTAAAGATGCTCAATGGGGATGCGATTTGTACACAAGTTTACCTCCCCACCCCTCTTCAAACACAATAAAAGCATTTTTTATGGTTTTTATTTGTTTTGTTTGTATTTTTTGATGAATCCAGATGTGCTCATCCATGCGGAGGGGTGATAAAGAGTTTGTCTTCCTGGAAGGAAAGCTCAGTGGAGCACTTAAACAGCACAAATCAGTCCCAGCTCTGGACTACAGTTTCCCCTCAGCACAACTGGGTGTCCCCTCCAGAAGTTGTGGACCTCACGTTGGACGAGGACGCCGGGCACAAATATCTCCTTTAACCAGCTGGTTTCCCTCCCGACTCCTCCACCTGGCCTAGTCTTGACATGTCGGCTGAAATCCTCGTAGATTTGCGGCCTTTTGCCTGTAACTGCTCGCGTACTGTTCCTGCACCAGAGGCGCTGTCTTTGTTTTTTTTTAACTTAGTGTTGAACAATCCTCTTCCTGCTGAATATTTTGCCTCATCACTTATTAATTTAGTTGAAATGACAGCACTCCGAGTGACCTGTTAATAATAGCAATATCCTCCCTGTACTACTTTATACCTCACCTGCCGCCCTTCAATAACTGATGTAGATGGGGACGGGGGTCTTGTGTGCACCTACAGATTGTAAGGAACAATCTTCTCCATAGATCAGATCATGACGATTAACTTATTTCAGTAAAGGCTTTGAAGAAGATGCTTTCAGATTGCATTTTGCAAAGTTTATTTGGTTGCATTTCCATAAATGGTTCACTTTTACGGTCAGGGTTGAGGGTTTTGTTTATTTTTTTTAGTGAAGTCTTAACACTGGGTGTGATTTAAATCATTCACTTGCTTTTAGCTGTTCCCAACGTAAGTTAAAAAAAAAAAAAAAACTTCAGTAAGGAAATGAAAGTAGCGGTCAAACCCTAACTCTCTTCAGAGGTGGTGCAGATCTCTACAAGTTTTCTAATCATTATCTTGCACTTAAAACCCAAGTTTTTTATGCGTGTCTGTGTGGAAGGCGGGATCAATCTTTAGGTCAAGCACAAATCTAAGAGTCACTTCTGAATTTCTCCAACAAGGAGAGAGTTTTTTTTGTTCCTTTAACCTCTGAATTTTCAGCTAAGTTTCTTTTTTTTTTTCTGCGACACTCACATGCTAATTTGATTGCTGCTGGCTGTTGCGTCGTCTTTGACAGTTGTGGCTTGGGTCTTATCTGTTAATATGCAAACGCGCCTTCCCAAAACAGCTTGACTTTATGCTGACTAACTTATTTCACAAAAGGGGTTTTTCTTTTCCTTAAAAGAACAGAAAGTCACACTTGACACAAGAAAACAGACACTAAAAAAAAAAATCAAAGGCATACAAACACTGCTGTTTGTGTTTTGCTAAGAAATCCATTCATTATGTGGTTTGGAGTGAAAGTAAACTATTCGAGTAACTTGGTTTTCGGTGAATGTATGACTTTGCAGTTTTAGTTTGGTGTACATACTTGTTTGCACACTGATTTCTAAGAACTCCTTTTTTAAAACTCTGGGGACCCCTTTCTGTTAACTGAGGAACTGCATCTTCCATTAAACCCTGCAAAGCGTCACTTCCTGAATGCCTTGACAAGTGCACTGTTTCCTTTAGAATAGTGAAAAGCTTGTTCTTTTACACAATAAAGCAGAGCATTTTGGAGCCTCAACTACTATTTTAGTAAAAAGATGTAAAAGAAGCACACAGAGTAAAAGGTGCAAGGCATTGTGGGACATTTACTAAATGCGCTGTTTTTACCCTGAACCTCAGGGCCTGCTTGCTCCTCAGACTTTTTATGTCCTTATGCAGCCAAGCTGGTAGTTTTTTTCTTTTTTAGATGAATAATTCTCTATTTTTGATTTTCTCTATCACACAACAAAATATATTTACTTTCCTAAAATAACATTTGGGAATATTAAAGTCATATTAACTTCTGCTGGTCACAGAAAGGGAAAATTCTTCTAAGAGACTAAACCAAAGTCTAACTTTTATTTTATTTTAGTTTAATTCAATTCATAGTTCCTCCAAAGTTTTTAGAATCTTTTAATTTGGAATTTTACTGCATTAGTTGTGAAAAGGTGTGATCATGAAATGTTTCAAATTGAGTACAATACTGTTTTTATTTTGCCAGTTCTGAATCAACTGTACTCTGCTGTAATAATCCTCCACCTCAGCTAAAGAAATCAGTTCAGTTACTGTTTTTTCTTTTTTACGTCGTAAAGTTTGTAAGACGGAAACATTTGTGTTGGATCCAGGGCTGAGTTTCCATGACTGTGGTTGCACATAGCAAGTTTCTTTTTTTTTTTTAATCCATCAGGAATGTTTCCCATTTCCAGTCAATCAGATTTCTTCTTTTTCTTTTTTAAATTTGTTTTACTTGTCAGTATTTTAAATTAACAAAGACATGTTTATTTTGTTGCTTCTGTAAGTCGCTGGCTTTCTTGGAGTAAAGTCAGTAGAACAAAAAAATATTTTAAAAGTAAATAAATAGTGCTATTTGAAGATCTCCTGTATGGCAGTTTCTATTTGTTTGAGATTCTTTAGGTCTCTACCTTACAGAAACAAGGTTTTTGGGTTAAATAACATTTTAAGACCCACTCCAATCATCTTTATTTTAAAAGTGTTCCTAGTGGTCTTTTAATTAGTAGTATGCAGTTTTTACCCACATTAAAATTATCCTGTCATTTTCTAGGCTTAAATTTTCTGCAGAGCTGCAGAGTTCATTAGAAATTGGAGTTGTAGGCGTGGTCGTTGGTGCATAGCAACTCCTCCCCCTCTTCCCTTCACTATTACTGAGAACTCTCTGTTTACAGCTATCTTACAGCCCCTCACACCCTCAGCCTAACATTACTGCTGCAAAAGAAATGGTGAGCAATATTTGAGCTATTCAACCAGATGCCAGCTCAGACGAGGAAAACAAAGACGTACGTGGATCTATTTGTCTGCAAGTGGATGCATCACAATGGAGCGAGGCAGGGAGCTTGTGGCGTGCCCAACATATTTTCTACATCACAAATATGATTGTTTACAAACTGTATTTTTGCGTCTACTCCTAATACACAACAATACGGATAATTAAATACTCAGATATGCAATTTTAGGCTTAATTTTTTAAATACCTCCCATCATTAGAAAAAAAAACCACAAGGACACATTAAAAACCAAAACAAAAAAAACACAATTTTCATCAGAGTGGGTCTTTTAGGGACCAGGTCAGCTAAGAAAGCTGATTGCAATCTGCTCACTGAAGAACATTTCACTCAATTTTTAAGAAACATTTTTTTAAATGTAGTATTCTGACATTGGGGCAATCCCCCTGCAGCCTCACCAACAACATAAAAGGCAAAAACAAACCTGCAGTTTAACAAGTGAAACACTTCAAACCCAACAGGTTTTATTGAAACGTGGAGATTTTTTGCATAGGTTCACAATGAGAATTCATGTTTTCTTCTGACTCCTCAGCTACATCCACATAAGAGCAAGTGTGATTACTTTTGTAAACCCTCATAGCAGCTGTAAAAACAAGACAACAACTTGACCTTCATCATTCTAGTTTAAACCTCATTTTGGGGTTAGCTGTGAAACAAACACATCAATGTTATTGTTCTTCTTGAACGAAGTCACTGTTTTTTATTAACGAGTCAACATTTATTTCTTCTTCAACTTATAATCAAATGTTGAACTGTCTTGTTAAAGGAAAAAGCCCGCCATATGTTTTTCCAGTCAGGTGCTGTGAACAATGCTGCTCTGCAGCATGTTGGGTCAGAGGTCACACTTTGTCAGCTGCCACTAGAGGGACATATGGAGTTGGCACTTAAAAAAATGACAGTGGAGAAATGCAGCCTATGCAACTCTCCCCTCCTGCCTTTCAGACAAAGCCCTAAACCGAGTCTTTTCACTCTGAACATCAGCTGTATGCAAATTATTTTTTTTACAGGGGGATTGTTGGCTCCACAGAGTGGCTCTGTGTCTCTTCAAGCTGCTTTACTGTAGCTTCTGGTTTGCGTGCTTGTCCATTGTCCAGAATGGTTTATCTTGTCCAGAAATGTCAAAATAAAGAAACTACTTACTTTGGATGACATGAAAACAGGCTGTTTTTCACAGCAGGTTTAAAGGCATTTTGTGGTGGGAACTGGAGGACAAGAACAAATGGGACTAAGGGTTTTGTGACCCCTTAAGCTTCCCCCTGTCCATCTGTTCTCTTATCCCTCAGGGAAAATACTTCAGGCATTGAGGTTATAAGAACAATTCTCAGCTTTACTTCACAGAAAGACTCAATAAAAATACCATAAGATATGTAATTTGTAGTGGGGCCACAAATTTAGTATTACTTCTCACTGAAAAATGCTGTTGTCAAAGGATTCACTGGTCCAAACACAATAATAAAGAATAGAATAGAATAAAATCTTTCCTAATAGAATAAAAGCTTTCCTAATCCCAAAGGAAATTCAAAAGTGGCCAGCTGCTTGTATTTACAATCAAACTAGGACATCTAAAAAAAAAAACGATAAAAGACTAAATTCTATTACCTAAAAATACCATAAAATATTCAAAAATTAAAATTCAATGAGGTTTGGTTTTGATGCTCGGTCAGGGAGCTGTACTGACATATAGCACAAGCGGTAAACAGTTGATTATTCTACTGAATTTTCCAGAGTTTTGCTTTAAATCTCTGAATTCTTAGTTTAATCCCAGAATTCTAGGTTTTAAGACATAAAGGACAAGTTATCTTCTTTGCAAAAATGCTCAAAATTCTTTTTTTTACAAATGTTTGTTTGGCTTTAGCAGTTTGTTTTTGCAGAAAATGTTTAAAAATGCAAAAAAAAAAAAAGCATTAAAATAAAATTCTAAATTTTAGATTATGATAATGCATATTTGTGGCTTCATTTGTTTAAACGCATGTTTTATGTTTTAACTTTTCTACATCTCCCAACATATAGAATGCACAGTATTTTATGACAAAAAAGGAAGCGGGATTTCCAAAATAAAAGCCTCCCCGCTTCGTGCGCTGACGCCATTGGAGGATCCGGCTGCCAAAGCCGAAGGGGTCGCGGTTTGCCGGGTCCAGTGATTGGCTGCCCGGCCCCTGTGTGAGGCAGAGCAGCCTGTCCGTTTGAATGTGCGGGCAACTGGAGGGGATCATTTCCATGGACCATCTGTCTCGCTGGCTGGACTCACAACAAAGAAGGATCCAGGATGGTGTTAGTCCATGTTGGATATCTGGTTCTCCCCGACTTCAGCTCAGTTAGAAATAGAGGTATGACCCGATTCAAGCGCCTTCATCTTCCGCGTGCTGTTTCTCCCTTTAAAAAACAAAAAAGCGACATGTAAACAGAGCTGACACCAAACGGAAAATAACATTAGCAGTCTTGCTAGCAGCGACCCCGAATCAAATTAGCCGAAACCGTTAAAAAGCGCCGTGTTGCCGGCGAGAATATTTGGACAAACGAGCCAATTAAAATGGATATTTTCGTATACCTCGCTGTTATTACGAGGAACCACAGCCGTCTGGTTTCTTTCGTCCTGTTTTATTTACGCCGTTTTGCTTTCGCAGTCCTTGAACGCCGTTTCCTCACAAACATATCGCATTTAACCGATTACACTTTTATACATTGTTCCAGAAAGAAGACCTCAGTGAATCGTTGAGAAACCGTGTAATGTCAGGAAAGGCTCGTTTCGTCTTTGTCGTCCGTTTACATTCATCAATCCTTTGTGGATTTAGAAATGGTTCGAACAAGCTGCTGGTGCAGCTGCTCTATTACAGTCAAATTTCTAACATCAAAATTGGACACAAAGCGCAGCAGGCCATCTGTGTTGATTATGTAATAATAACAGTAGTGACTCTACAAGAGCATTGTTGGAAACTACATGCAGTAGCACCAATGATTTCATTGTGCTTTTATTTGTGTTCTTTTTTCCTGTTCCATAGTATCGAGGCTGGCTCCACATTCCGCATTTCTCAGACCTTTGTCCCCCTCCATTGTGTAGCTAACGATCATCTGCTGCTGTCTGCCGTAGCCTATGCCTGTTCTCTGCATCTAGCTGTATTGTGAACCCCTTCTTCCTCATTTCCTCTTTCCATCTGAAGACGACATTGGCATTAAAACCGAGTTCCCACTCATGCCGTATCCTTCTGTGTAACAGACTAAAGAATAACACTTTCTGTAGAATACAGTTTGTCTTTATTTAAACTGTCACATTGCTCTTTAGTAAATAACCCATAGTAGCATTATTCTTTTTTTAATTACTGCAGGCTGTCATTGTGATTCTCCCATTCAGTGTGGATAGACGACATTCTGCTGTAAATTTCTGTAAAGTGGATACATTTTGATCCTTTGCTTTAATTTTAAGCGCCTCCCTCATTTGGATAAAATAAATAAATAAATAAAAATATAGGTGCACCGTGCCAGAATTTGCTGTAAATAAACTGCCTTTTTTAAAGCCACTGACTGTATATGAAAACTGGACTAAGTGGGACGTCGCCCATAAAAAACGGCATACTTCCGGCTCCAACAATTTTTTATTTTTTTTTTGCAGTATGGACGCCGCCATGTTGGAGCTAGATAATGTCAGTAAGCAGGATTATCGGATTTTAAACACAACTCGGACGACATGTTCACTACTTTTTTTTTTAACTGCAAATACAAAGTCAACTTTTTCCCAAAGTAAAAACCTAACAAATATGGACATTTTTTAAAGAATATTTAAAAATAAACAGTGTTCTGATAATGAAAACATGGACAATTTATTTAAAAAATAGCCTTTTTTGCATGAAAAAACCGCTCTGATGCAATGCATTGTGGCCTATATTTGCCAATTTAGTGAGTATCAATGCACATTGGGTTTTTTGCAGAGATTTCTGTAAAAAAATTTAGGGCACTGGATTTTGGATTTGTAAATCAGCCAGTTCTACAAAATGGTGAACACAGTATATAGTGCACCAAGTAGTGAATAATGAAGGAATTTGGACACAACCGTAATCTGTCAATCAAACATTTGAATGTGAGACTACATGCTGTTATTAAGGCATCTGATTGGTCAGATTATAATTGCAATAAGGAAAAAATATCTTTTAAAAAATCCAGATTAGCAAGAAGATGTTAAAAATGATAGCAGTACAAAAATGGTGATTCTAACATATAATGACAAAGTAATATCTGTTTATTTCGCAATAGAAGTCTGTGGGGTTTTGGGTACTTGGAGCCAGCGGGTACTTCCTGTTTGGAACGTAAGGGCACTCAGTCCAGTTCTCATATTCAGTCAGTGCTTAAAGACAACAAGTGACGAGATTTTTAATGATCCGCTGCACCTGCTAATGTGGCGTCCAAACAGCTGGTTTTAGTCTTGGCCCTGAGCATTGTTTTCCCTAACAACAGTTGCAAATCCTCCTCTCTTTGGAGAACATATTTCCAGAATGCTATCCATTTTACAGGAATGTTTATATCCTGCACTGCTGTAGAAATTTTCTTTTTTAGAATCAAAATGTCCTTTATTCTTTTGGTTGTGATTTTTCTACCTTATGTTCTTTGTATTAGAACCTAATGCATGGTCATTTTTTATGCTTTTTTTTTTTTTTTTTTCCACATTGAACAGCAGATTCCAATGTAATCTTTGTTTAGAGATGTCCCTGCTCTACTGAAATGTGCTGTAAGCATCTACATCTACTCATTGGATGCTGCTTCTGTTCTGTTAACCCTAAACGGAGAGCATGGTGGGGCCTTTTTTATTTGCATGGTACTATGGCTATATTACTCCTATTATTACGTTTATCACACAGTGCCAAACACACTAATATTTCCAATAAAGACTAGTTCTCTTCCTAACCTTCAGTGTGCTTTTTGCTGATTTCCATGTGTTACCTCCCTCTTCCTCCTCCTCCCCCCCAACACACACACCGTTCTGTCACTGAGACGGTCTCCTCACTTTCTATGTGCTCTCATTTTCCAGCTGTCTTTGACAGTCTCCTCAAGTTGCTGCTCACCTTATCTTTGGAGCTGGAGCATCTACGTTACCAAACAAAACAAAAAAAAAAAGGGAAAAGCAACACATTGATATTTCCTGATCAGACGCTGTTATTCACTCTAAATCCATTCACTTTAAATGGAAACACCGCCTCCCTCACATCCACTCATTGGTGTTCGTTGGTGTTAACACAGAAGTCGGTATAAGTGGGAAAAGTCATCAGATATTTCTTATGTTACTCAGGTTTTTGTGGATTTGCAGCAGAACAATGTCTTTAACCAAATGCAAATCATCTTTTCAGGAAGGTTCAGGTTCTTTAAAACAACCCCAAGCGTAAAATAAAAGCTCAGATTGATTGATTTAACATAACATGTTTTCCAGGATTTGTTGAGTTAATTATGAGATAATGATTATGCTTGAATGTGTTTCTGAGACATTCTGATTGGGTTTTATTAGCGCAAGGCTCTCAAAGAAGCTTTGGGGTGAAAGAGTATGATTATGCTCAGTCACAGTCAAGCATATTACAGGGGGACAAGAGCTATCACAGATCAAGCTTTGCAACTCTGACGCACAACAGCAAGACCAGCAGCTCTATTTTAATCCCAGCACACACACTGGTGACAGTGCCAAAAAGAAAAATCAATGGTAATAACGAGGCTTAGTCTTCATTTCTTTTCTCTTTAATTTCTTGACACAAATGTTCCCAAAGATGAGCTAAAAAGCCCAGGTAGATCTATCTAATCCAAATTTGAACACAATTCTTTGCAAAACGACAACATATTGTTGTGCCAGCAATGTTAGATCGGGGGTGTGAATGTCTGTAAGATAGAGGGAGACCGTGTAAACAGAGAGCTCTCAGTAACTGGGAGGAAAAGGGAGAAGAGGTTGCTCTGTGCCAACAGCTCCGCCCACAACTCAGAGGCAAATGAGTTACTGCTGCTCTGCAGAAACTATGTCCTAGAAAACGACACAAGAAAAACAGCATAAAGACCGCTGGGAACGCTTTGAAAATACTGTAGATTAGGGACAGGCAACTCCAGGCTTCGAGGGCCGCAGTGTCTGCAGGATTTCCAGATATCCGAGCCCTAGTCATGACTGATTACCTGGTTCAGGTGTGTCCAGCCAATTAGAACAGGCCAGAGGCCTGGAGTTGTCTATCCCTGCTGAAGATCAAAAGATGATCGGGTCTTTAAATGTCTTTAAATGTTAAAATCTTACCATTTCGAGCAGCATTCATAATTTTTGAGTTAGTTCTTTTATTTGAAATGTTTCAATATTTGACCTAAATGTATAATGTATGCTTTACAAAACACAATACAAGTCATAACTTCTGGAAATACTTTTAGATTTCTTTAGATTCCTTTTATCATTAAAACGTGATTTTAAAAATTTTATTCAATTTTTAAATGTATTTAATTTTATTTGACATTGTCCCTTCCATTACAAAGCCACTTTAGGACAAATAGAAGAGGAGGAGTTGGTGAGAACTACTCAGTTTGTTGAAGAACACCAGCCACTCAGCATGTTAAGTTCAAAATCGGTTGCCATGGAAACTGTTCCTGGAATGGAAAACGCAGCTTCTCCCGCATCCTGAGATTTACAATCCCCTTTTCTGAAGCAGGTCTCAGCTTTATCTAAGAGCCAGAGAGCAACTCCACCTCTTTCTAGCTGATAGTTTCTGATCAAGCACCGCTTTTTAATCAAACCTCCCAACAAGTGAGTCATTTGTCCAAACTGACCTTCAACAAACTGTACATATGACACCATTCAAGTCTGAGCTCAAATTTAGTGGATCTTTTCACAAAAAAGTCCCTTTAAAAGAAAAAAAAAACCAAAGATGTTTGCTGTCATTTTTGGTTTTCACTTTTTTTGGTCATCACATTTTACCCCAAACTGTAGGGTTTCAGAATTTGTATTGGTGGAACAAACAGGATATAGCCTATCTCTTGGTGCTTTTAGGGTTCTTTACAGAGGCATTGTCTCACGGGGTTCCTATTAAAATACACAGGAACGTAGATTAAAATACATAGCTTATTTGGTCTGGTTTCACGCTGTCCTGGAGGGGAATGGACCACATTGTCTGAATGAATCAAACCATTAACATCTGCTTATTTTGGGGCAGTATTGGGTGAAACCAAGAAGAAAAACAAGAAATAAAAAAACCTGGTTGCTCTTGCTAATCATTTAACAAGCTTATATCGATAAAGAGGGCTTAGTCTAAAAAGTTAATTAAGCAAATGCACAACTCATTTTTTAAAATACATTTCTTACATTTTCTTTCAGGGGAAAAAAAAACAGCTTTTCTGTTGGATTTCAAAGTAAGAGCTCTTTATCATAATAATGAAGCTCCCAGCTTTGTTCAATAGTTTTGGGAAAGCAGTTTTTAATAACAAAAAATACATATTTTAGAATAAAAAGCTGACAAATGAAAAGGTTTTAGTTGAATTGTATCTAACTGTGTTTAACTTGTTAATTAAAATGTATCAGATCAAATTTGATCAGAGATATCGTTTGCATTCTCTTACCAAACACCATTTTAGCTCCAGACCATTTCTGAAATTTCTTTTATTGAGTACTTCTTTGGATGTGTGCTATACATTACTTTTTTTGTAATTGCAAGGGTTGCATTTACTTGAAGATTGTTTTGCTTTTGCTAGTTTGTTAGCTGGATAGTCTGTCAAAATCTATGACACTTTGCCACATCAGGGTTTTTTTTTACAAGAGAACTAAGACCGTTGTTTTAAGGTGGACCAGTTGGCTTTATGTGCTTTCCAAATAAAGCCTGAAGACTTAGCCATTCAGTTTAAAAAACTTGTTGCCGACAACACCTAAATACTACATGCTCTTTGTCATACCATAACTTTGATCTTTGACCGTGAACGTGAATCAGCTGATTTACATCAACTGCTTAAGTTCTTCACTACTGCAAAATGTTGCTTTTCTACGCTTCGAAATCCACTGGAATTACATCAATTATGTATTTGGTGCAAGAGTTATGGTAGTTGAAAAACTGTCAATGTGGTCTGATTGGTTTGGTCTGATTCATTTGGCAGGTGTGAAAGCTCTCTGAAGCTCCGATATCGATCATAGAAGACAGAGGCTCCTGTTTCTTTTGCAAGTGAATCCTGGTGTGGTTTGGAAACAGTGAGAATGCATCCGGATTACTGAGCCCACCACAGGGGAAGCAAAGAGAGTATATATTTTTTTAGAAACAAACATGCTAATTTGAATTGTGCCTAAAATAGTTCAAAACTTAAATTGTGCGACACATTCAAGGTCATTTATGTTGAGAGAATCATGAGCTGTGACCTCTAAAACAGATTTATAAATGACGAGGCAGCTGCGATGCACATGTTCACGGGCAGCTGCTGCAGTCAAATGACCATGTATTTGTCAATCCGAGCACATGGGGGAAAGGTCAGTGAAAAGTGTTGGCTTTGCGGGGGTCTTTACGCCTGCTTTTCCTTTTTAGCTGCATGGAGCATGCAGCCTCCATCTGTGAGCACAACTAAAGATGATAAACGAGTGCACCGGCAGAGGACAGAACTAAAGCAAAGAGGGGAGACGGGAAACAAAAGGAGCTTGAGGAAGGTCTCATGCCAGAGTGCTGCAGTTGCAGGTGGGAGGGGCCCTTGCACCGTCATTTACACGGCGTGCTGCGGCCACGTTGTGGGGGAGGGGCTGCCGCCTGTGCAGCAAAGCCAGTGAAGGGAACTGTGAGATTGGATAGGAGTCAGCACCAGTCTGCTATTTTCATGCATTCAATGATGTCATAATTAACATATCCTGCATCTCTGCAGTATTATGTTAATTATTCATGTCAGCTGTTGGAGCTGGATAAGAGCACACAGGCTAATCATTTGATGTTTGAGCCTCACACTGAGATCATTTTTATCAGGGTTCAAACTAAAGTGTGTTAGCTCTCAAACTACCAATCTGATGAATTTTTCAGCTTTTGCTCACAGCTCTGTGGCTTCACCAGCTTCTCAAATCTGATTTGTAAGAAGGTAAACCATGGATTCATTCCTGTTGGTACAAATAAAAGAATCAGTTAAATATGTATTATGGGGAAAACGTGGACATTTGTTTTGCTTAGGTGGTTTAAAATGTATCTTTTTATTACAACTACTGGTTAGCTCATCCTTTTAGGATTAATTTAGATTAAACTAAATTCATCTTAATTTAGAAATTTAGAGTTGTTTAGTTTAGTTTAAAGACCTGTTTGCTACCCCCAGGTGACAAAAAGTAAAATGGTTGCTATGTAGATAAAACTAACAACACAATTTTGAAAAAAGTTTTATTTTGACAGAAGGCTATAAAGAAATGGCCGAAACGTCTGTAACGTCACCCACTGAAAGTGCCGTACTTCTGGTTCCAACGATATGAAATCAATTCAGTCACCATTTTTCCGAGATACAGACATCACCATGTTGGAACCAGAAGACTTTAGTAAGAGGCGATTGATCCGAGTGGGTCTGAGTATTTTTGTGGAAACCACTCTCGCTAAAGCCACACCCTGTCTACTGAAAGTGGGCTTGAGAGAATCTGTCAATCAAAGGTTTCGAACGTACGAGGTGTGGGCCAGCGGACACCACATGCTTGTACTGAGGCATCCGGTTGGCCAGCGGGCACTTCCTATTTGGAACCATGGACTATATATTACTGAACAGCCTGACCCCTTCACCCCTGTATTCCAAATAGGAAGCACCTGTTGGCACCAAGAAGTCAAAATCCCGTAAATCTAGATTTGTGCTCAACAATTCTCCAGCTTCACTGAACTTGAGATAAAAATGTAAATAGACTGCACCTAGTCTAAATGCATACAACATCACCCTCATTATTAGTACACAAACCATGAACATGATCCTGAAAGTCGTAGAGTTGTTTCAATGAAAAGTTTGAGTAGCAATTATTTATCTCACCTTTCAGCCACTTTTCTTTCTTTGAACTAACAGAAATTACTATTGATTTTTTTGTTGTTTCTTTTACGTTTTGGAGTAAGTCAACACCGGTGTTTCAACAAGGATGCAACACAATCTCATATCGGCTTTGTCTCCAAAATGAAACGCGGGGAGGGAAGAAATAGAGGGATTAGATTTTATGAGAAAGACCTATCTTCTTTTTATTAGATTTAAGAGAAAATCTGTGGTTAAATCGTACTTTATCGGTAGATGTAATTTAGAGCCTCAATCAGCTTGTAGGAATTGGACATTTGATAAACCCTTCTGCAATGAATTCAGAGTTTTTTTCCTGTTCAATGAAGAGATAAGTCAACGAGTCTATTTGTGATATATAAATATTGTGTGCCATTGTTGCTTATATAGAGTTATTTGGATTTTAGATGCCATGCATGGGATTTTTAATAAAAAGAATAAACCCTGGAGTGGGTCGGATGTATAGACTAGATTTTACCCTGCCATATTCAACAAGATTGAAGAAAAAGCAAGGATAAAATTGGAAATTGAAATGGTTAAAGTTATGCCACAGTTTTCTTAAGTCTACCTTCTTATTCAAAACTTCAAATCCTTATTTAATGAAAACAGATCATTTAACCCTTTCATGTCTGAATTCTTTTTTGTTAGATTATATGAAAAAGTTTTCTTAAGTGTTTTTTCGATTAAAAGTGATGATAAATAAGGTGAAGTGTTGGATTAAATGGTACATTGCAACTCAAGGCATGAACCAGCTTAAAAAAGGCAACATTTGTCATGAATAGAATATAAAGCAATGCAAATCGAATGGACTTTTTAAAAACCACACTGTGTATATGTTTATTTTTAAAGTAAAGCTGGAGCTTTTACCGTGGGAGTCGATGGAAAGTCGCTTCCTTTTGAAACCAGCCTCCAGTGGTCATTTGAGGAACTGCAACATTTGATACTTCCAGGTTTGGTTCAAATTTGAGAATGAAAGGTTGTGGCTTGTTACTTTTGACGAGTTTCAAGTCAGGTCTCAGGTCTTTGGTTTGAAATGAGCTTTCTTTTGTCACAAGATGGTAAAAAGATTTAAAATGAAAAAGTCTTTGCATTTAAGACTCGTGTATTTCTCTAGTCCAAGTCTTAAGTCCGAGTTCCTGTCTCTGCCGTGTCATCCATGTTGTGTTGTCTTGTGATTTCATGTCATGTCTACTTCTATGGTGTTTGTTTTGGTGTTTTTCATTGACTGGGCTGATCTGATCCCTTCCCTTGATTTTCCATAGGCGTGCACTCCAGCAGGCATCAGCACAGTCATGCAACCTCCTGCCGACACTTTCACCTGGGCGCTCCACAGGCACCCATCTCATCTGAGTTTTCTCTGGGAACTGCCAGCCATTCCCCACAGACAGGCCTGGCCGCCCACCTGTCCCCCACACACCACCTCACTGCCCTATCCGCACCCTCTCAGTTTCAGGATGTGGCCTTCGTGGCCCTCATTCCTACCTCAGGCCTTGCACCAGCAATACCTCATCCAGCAGCAGCTTCTGGAGGCGCATCACCGCAGGATCCTCCCGCACTCCAGGTAGTCACTCAGCTACAGTAAACACAAATAGAGATGCATAGGCAGGGGAAATAAAACCAAACACCCTCCAATTCCAGAAGAACGCAGGATCGTGTTCCCCAGAACCACCACAGACTGCGATCAGGCTATGAATACTCCCCTCCGCTCCATGTTCCCCAACCAATGTCTCAACAGCCACGATATTTGGCAGAAGGCACCGACTGGTGAGTCTGTCTGACACTAATGAGTCCTGCGGAGGGGAGAACTGATCCCAACAGTTTATATCTGCGCCTTTCCATCTGTCACACTGTCTGGCATGAGTCATAATGCAGCTTTGTCACACACCTGTCCTTCTTCAGGGATCTCAGCGTAGAAGCCGGGCTTCCTCATCAGTACCAGCTTCAGCAGCTTCCTCAGCACTATCAGCATTACTTGGTCTCCCCTCGAATGCACCACTTCCCCAGGAACTCTTCCTCTGCTCAACTAGTATGCTGGTTTTACCTCCTGCAACTCATGAATACTATAATTTATACAATCAATCACATTTTATGTGACCATAACTTTCTCAAAAGTGAAAAGGTAGTAACGAAATCCTTTTCTTTAACTAGGTTGTGCATGAAATCAGAAACTACCCATACCCACAGCTGCATCTGTTGGCTTTTCAAAGTCTGAATCCCTCAAGGCATGCCACTGCTGTGCGGGAAAGTTACGAGGTGAATCTGTTTCTAAATTTGTTTGAAATACTTTATTCTCATGTGACACGGTGCCATATTCTGCTGTAACTCTATTCTAGCTCTGGGTAAATTTAGCTGCTGTCTCCAAGCTTTTGACCAATTTGCTTTTTGCTTAAGATGAAAGGTTTATGGTGCTTTTCTGACCTTGAAAACTAAAGCAGAGTCACCACAACGTCTGTGTGTTGACTGCCTCGTCATACTGAACATTACTGTCTTTGTGCAGGAGCTTTTGCAGCTGGAGGACCGACTTGGAAGTGTCAGCAGAGGAGCTGTACAGACAACTATCGAGAGATTCACATTTCCTCACAAGTATAAGAAGGTGTGACAGCAAACAAGATCACACTGACACAAAAGCAGTTGTTTTTTTTTTTGTTTTTACACTTTATTTATATGTGTAATCTGTCAGAGAAAGCCTCTGCAGCTGAAAATTGGTGAGGAAGAGGAGGAAACAGATGTGGATGAGAAGTGTACTATATGTTTGTCCATGCTGGAGGACGGAGAGGACGTCAGGTGAGGGAATTTGTTTTTACTTTATTTATCTGGGTCAAAACCCAATGAGATCAAGATCTCTTTTGCATGGATGACTTGGATTTCTCTTAAATCTGTCAAATTACAGTCCCAAAAAAGAAGGCAGACTACCCCTAGAGTTCACTTTGAACCCTGTAAAGCCCACTACATCAACAAATTAACAGCAGGTTTAAAAAAAAAAGAAATAAGATGTTTTCAAAGAAATCCACAAAAGAAAAGCAAAGAATTATCATTTTTATTAGTTAAATACAAAATGAATTATGATGCTTTGGGTTAATTGGAAAGTTTTTTCCTCACAAAAATATAAGTTTAAGAAAATATTGACAAATGTTCCAGAAAAAAAGCACCTTATTTACTCACTGTCTCAAATTTGATCCTCATGATTTTAACACGGTTTAACTGTAAAATGAAGAATTCATTATCAACAAATTTTGAATTCTTTCAGTACAGCAAGTAGTCATTTAAAAACGTAATTTAAAAAAAGAGTTTCTCTCAACAAAATGTTTTGAAAATTAGTAAAACTTTACTCGCCAAAAGTGTTTTTGAGATTTCATGGAAGCAGCCATTTTGAAATGAGCTAGAAAAGCTGTCTCTAGTGGAATGATTGATACACTACATGGCAGAAAACATGGACCATGTAATATACAATGGGTTTTTAAGGAAATATTTTAATCATGCTAATAAGATAGGAGTCTCAGAAATGTCTGCATCAAATATGAGACAAATGGTTATAAAGTTAAGCATGGAATTGTGACTCGCCCCATGTATTTGCTATTTAACAAATTACATTTTTTCACCTGCTTCTAATTCACAATGATTTGAATAATGAAATACTCAGAAATGCAATTTTTAACTTACATTTCTTACTAAATATCCTCCATCATCAGAATAATGGCACAAGAATATGTAAAAACAAGATTTTTCTTGGAGTAGGTCTGTAAAAGTTGATTCAGAAAATGCTTTGCTGCTCAGCTGACTAGTGTCTTCAGTTCTAATTTAGCTGAAGGGCATTCCTCCTGAAGTGTTTGGCACTATGACAGTGAAAACTGTCAAGTCCTTCAGTTCAAGCACTGATGAAGCAATGAGCAGCAAAACATCTTCTAAATCAAACTTTGAAGAAACGGATCCTGTGTTTTTGTTCAATAAATGAAGAAAACCAAATGAAAATTATTGACTGAGCCCTGTGAAGTTCAAAAGTGTATACCTCACAAATAAATTAATCAAATTAGCATTTTTTAGGGTTAGTTGTTTTAAGTAACAAATAAAAATGTATAGGAATCAGAAAAAACACTAAAGACACTTCTTGAGAGAGAAAGAAATAGAAAAATTGAAGTGCGTTCATGATGCTGAAGTGTTATATTCTTGTAATGTGTTAAGTTTTCTGCCCAAATTCAGACTAAAACATGAGTATGGAATTAACTTTAATCCAGTCTGATATTGCCAAGAATATATAAAAAATATCTTTCATCGTTTGGAGTAAAGATCCATTAGAAATTATTTTGAACAATCTGACCCACAAAAGTTACAAGTTCAACCTAATAAACATCTAAAGTCGTTATTTGAGGTACTTGAACGTCTCCTTTGCTTGCATAATAAAACATGTTTACGTGGATTTTTTGAAACCAGGCTGTATAAGTCATACATTACATTTAAAAATATGCAATAACATTACTGTTTGATTTAACCTTTCTTTTTTTAAGTGTAGCTAGGCGATGGTTTTGCAAAAATGCGCTTTTCTTCCCACAAGGACTTCATGTTCATTTAAAACTAAGTTAGACAGAGAGTTTTATGCTACATTCACACCGGGCTCTGAGACGAGCGTTCAAGCGACCACTTTTGATGAAAAGTCGATACGTTTACACCAGCTGCGTCAACTCACGTTCAAACATCCACTTTTCTTAAAAAGTGTAATCAAACCCAAAAACGCTACCTCAAAGCTTCTGCATCCTGGATGCTATGGTTCACAGGTCTCAACACAAGTTTAAAGTCTGGTTGCAGGCTCTATTTATGAATCAGGCGTCCATTGAATGCACGCTAGAAGTTCAAACAATTGAGCTTCCTGAGGCTAAATTGGGACAACACTGAACTGCGACCAGTCAGGGACTCGTTTTTGATAGCGACGCGTGTCCTTTAGTAGCGTCCTTTTTATAACACGGAAGTGCCAAAAATTGATCATGGAGAAGAACCTAATTTTTATGTTTGTGCCTGGCCGCGGTGAAAACACAAAGCCTGGACCAATATTCACAAAATATGCACCATTTTGACATTTCACTCCAAGCCTCTTTGAACTATAAGTACATGCACTGGTATTGGGTAGCAACAGACCGGTGTGAACACCATATGCTAAAAGCACGTTCAAGAATTTAGCATGTTCTTGAATGTCCATTACATGCCCGGGGTGCATGAAGCATTAATGCCCTTAGGTCCAAGTGTACCTTAGGAAAAAGAAAGAGCTTCAGTTTACGGCATGTAGGAGCTAAGCTTTTGCAGAAGCATGTGGGACCACTGACTCAACATTAATCTCACACAACGTGCCAACTGTCTACTGGTCTCAGAATGTGAACACAATTGTCAGCTCAGGGGATTTCATTCACACCCATGAGAAGCCTTGCTGACCCCATGTTCATCTGTCTCTTGTTTCTGCAGGAGACTTCCCTGCATGCACCTCTTCCACCAGGGCTGCGTGGACCAGTGGTTGGCCACCAGCAGGAAGTGTCCAATCTGTCGAGTTGACATCGAAACACAGCTGAACCCCGACAGCTGATGGGATTCAGCTCCTCGTTAAACTCTAGTTTGGTTCCTTTGCTTCTTCCACTCCCTCCTCATTCCCCTTCTATTGTGCGGGGTTTTGCCAAATGTCTAAGGACTTCGTGTGACATAACAACCCCTCTGATTCACGCTTTACTGAGCCAAACCAGAACTGAGAGAGGCTGCAAAGGGCTCTCTTTATATAGAAGCACATTCATTTGGGAGAAAAAGACACACATACATGCTACTGTACACAGGGTTTACTTGTAGCTTGCTGGTCATTAGTAGGGTTTTGTCGCTGTTGTGGTGTTGTACTGTTGGTAGCCACGGGCTGTGTAGCATGTCCTCAAAGCCATGACACAATTTCCTAAGAGCGAAAGATGCGGCGCCACACACAGTGTTGGCGTTTTTCTCTCTTTGCTGTCTCTTTCTAGTGATATGTTAATAAGTTATATATATTTCTCCTATTCAGCCAGCCAGAATGCCACAAAACAAACACTAATGCTTTGATGCTATGTTTACCTAAAGATAATTTGTGGTTGTAGTAGAGTAGCAGCAACCAATAAGTGACACCTGGTGCGCATTTTTGGGGGCCAAGCACCGGCTAGCTGAGTGTTTTGATCCCATCATGCAGCTTTTGACATTTTTGCAATACAGTTGTACCTTTAACTTCAGTTGGGCGTCACATGAGATTGTGAGTAGGTCTCCTTCACTGCCGCGGAAAAGTGTGAGTGAGTTGTTTTGGACTTTCTGTTTTCTAAACAGGTAAAAGTGTTTTACCAAAATGCATTTTGTTGAAGTGTAGCTTATCTGCTCGCGGGTTTTGTGCGTGTGTGTTGACCACGACCCCTTAAAGGTTAGCATATAGCATGACCACTTGAGTGCTTTTACGACACTAAGCCAAAACAAAGGGATTTTTTTTAACAGAAGCTGTACTGCAGGGGCAATGGAAAAAAAAGGATTCCCCCTTGTGCATCTTTATCTTTCAGCTGGGCTTGTGTGTGCTAAAAATGCAAGGTTTCATGTTGTTTAGAATGATACAGAAGAGCCTGTGCATGGCTTATCGTTGAGCTTTGACAATTTAAACACTGAATAAAAAATAAATAAAAAGGTCAGGTAGCGGTTGCTCCCCTGACTCACAGAGCGCGTTCATCCTGTTCTCTTCGGTGGTAGCGATGGGATCCTGTTGATGTTTACCTTATTGCCTAAACAGAAAGCACATGTGACAATAGTTAAAGCAACAAAAAAGTTCTGTTTTTGGTACTGCGCTCACATCATTTCATGTTAAGGTAGAGATCCATGCAGTGTTTGAGCTGGGAGAAGAGCTTTTGCATATTGATCTCGTGTATTACTGTGACGGACCTCCCTCGTGGTTGCTATGCTGGTTGCTATGCTGTATTGCTAGAACATGTAGAATGTGATGCGACTGAGGCAGCCTCCCCCTTGTAGTGCACTTGGACAGCAGAGAAACATTAAGGCTGTGTTGCGTTGAGGTTTTGTTTCCTTTTAATTGTGCGTCCAAGAACACTGTAATGGTAAAAAGACGGTGTAATGGTAAAACAAAAGGCTCAGACACACCAGAACAATCACACTGTAGGGTGTAGCATCGGTAAATATAAATACGCATTTGGTTAAAATACTCTAGTGACTGCATAAAGAAATGGACACGGCGTGAAGGTGTCACTGGTCTCTATATAGCCAATATAAAACAAATTCACCATTTTGTAAAATACTCCGTCTTTCAGACTGGATATGAGCAAAAATAAAAAATAAAAGCCTGACAGTTGTTGTCAACAAACTCAGGGTTAAATCTTAGTCACATGCACCCGTGCAGGTTCTACGAGTTTTTGGGTTGTCTGGGCCCATGGAGGGTTGTAGACAGGAAGGGGCAGCTGCGTGTTAAACGGAGTGCAGTTGTGTCTTGGGCCACATAAAAGGACATCAGGAAAATGGGATGTAGGATAATGGAAGATGGACGAACTCAAACTTCAACCTTTTCTAAAAAACGTTTGTTTTACATATGTGGCCAGATTTGTATTCATGACAACTGTACTAAACATAAAAATCGAAAAGATATTAGAATCAAAAACCATTGGGGACCGTAGTTTTTTCATTGACAAAGGATTATTGCATCTTCAACATAAGAACTATTGGGTGAGTTTCAACAACTGTCTGGCTTGTTTGACTGTCCTGTTTGCTCATTTTTGTAAGAGTTGGAGTTTGATAATGAGCTGAAAAACTTCCCTAAAATCATCTCAATGCAAACAGTTGACGTCCCACTTTTCTATCTCTATGTACAACAGACATTAATAGATAATAATCCCAAACAAAAAAGTATCAAATGCTGCAGTTTCTAAAATGACCACAAGAGGCTGTTTTTAGACTGAAGCTATTTCTCATTGTTCCAACATCAAAAAGTCCCCCTTTACACAAGAAATAAACTTATATTTATTGTTGTGGGACAATGTGGAGTTCAGATTCACAATGTTGGTGACCTCAGAGCTTATCTGTCTATGGGAAACATTTTAGATAATTGCGTATATTGGCTTGCCATAAAATGTTGGATTGTTGAGTCTATTGGCTTGCTATATTTGGATGCCAATAATGTTGTGTGGTGTTTTTGGGCCTTTTGAGTTTCCAATGAGCTCTCTCTGTCTTGAGCACTGCTATCCTTGAGGCTGCCTCCTCCTGTAGTGGAGTCACCTGTGATGAAGTTTCATAGTTTACACAGAGTGTGGTCAGTTGAGATGCCTTAAGTATTTAACAATCATAATTTATTACTAACTGTAGATATTGTGGGTCTGTGTTTAACTTTTTTTCTGTTTTAAGGGTGACTGAATTATAATCTATTTATTTAGAAATAACACACACAAAATTCACTATAAAAAAACGATTACCTCATTTTTGCATCATTTTCAACAGGAATGCTTTGCATGCAGTTTTTTAAAAATAAAAGGGGGGTAAAAAAAATAAAAAATTTGCCCTGCTGTTTGATCTCCACAAGCTGGCTGTGCAATGTTTACTGTCCAAGACTGAGCTGCTGAGCTCGCTCACTGTCTCTCACGTGGTGCTGTTGATGATTGTTACATTCCATTCAATGCAATTTCTCCAGTCCCCCATGCTGTTATGTAGTGGACAAACTGCAATGAAGTGAAGTGGTTTTTAATTTGTGATTTGATTTGAATGAATTTGCACTCACTTGTTTAAATATGGGAACCCTCTCACTGGCAAAAAAACAAATAAATAAAAAGTTCAGATAATTAACACTATAAAAATGAAAATCTGTTGGTTTTAGAAAAAAAAAACTGGCAGCTGTGGTTGCCAAAATAAATAGCCTATGTAAAAATGCATCGGTCACGTAAGCAGCTTCACATGCACACTGTAAATATCACATAATATAATTTCTTAATTCACATATACAAATTGACTACATTTTTTAATAAAACCTACAGATACATTTAGTAAATTTGATATTCTATTCTGTTATTGTAACAGTTACTTATACAGAATTTTCAGGTTGATTTGATTTATACTGTAAGTTAAAACATTTGTTTCACATAAAATAATTGCTTAATCACAGCAATGTAATATCACACAACCTTGGACGGGTTGTAGAATTTACAAGATCATAATAATAAATGTATACAATGTTCTGTAAAGTTGTTTACATTGTGACTGTATTTTCTATCTTTTTATTCTGACAACCACTGCTGCCATTTTTTTTTTGTTAAACCAGATGGTTTTTGTCTCTTTTTCATCTTGTTTTTTAAAAAATGCAATCACAGCAACATACTCCTTCTGTATTTAATTCTTTTTTTTTTTTTAAACCACGATTATTTTTTTTTATCAATAGTGAATATAAAATAAATTTAAAAATGTTGAAAAAAAAGTTCATGTTACCTAATCTTACTGACAGGTTGAAGTCTTGTTTTCCAATCCTGATCCACAAATATTTACATTTTGCTTATTGTTTAGGCTCAAATTAAAAATGGCTCATTAGCTTTACCAAGGCCTAATCCTAACCAAAATGTAAGGACAATGTTACCATGGTTAAAAATATTTGATATCTGTGTAGGAAAATGTAAACTTCAGAATCACTCCATTTATAGATATCTTTACACAAATTGATCTTACTTAACCTTTAACATCAGATTGCTTTTTAGCACAACACATGTTTGTATTATTTGCAGATATTAAGATGCTGCAGCAGCTGCACTTAAACAAAAACTGTGCAAACAATTTTGTTTTTTGCAGAGACTTAAATAAACCAACAAACCTTAAGAACATGCCTGCAATGGTGTTTCCTCCACTTTGGAAGAAAAATTCACATTTAGAAAAAAAACAAAAACTAGTAAGTCATTATTAATATACAGAAAATGAAAAATCTCACATTGTGTCTTGAATTGAAAAAAAAAAAGAACAAAAAAAAAAAGAACAGTTGCATTATTCTAAAGCAAGGGTCTGCAACCTGAGGCTCTAGGGCCACATACGGCTCTTTATTCCTCCATTATGGGTTTTTAGCTTTGACAAAAAATTATAACAAATTGAATAACTAATGGCTTTATAGTTTATTAAAATTTGTATTAGTTGAGTTTTGTTATTTTTTATATTAACATGTCAGACAACAGACCAAAATAATCTTAAAAGGTTTCATTTTATGTCAGATTTATTATTCCAATCTTCTGCTGAACAAAAACGTCAAGTTGTTGTTCAGAGGCAAAGTTCTTAAGGTATTTATTTGCATTTATATGTACAGATAAATTTAAAAACACTATTCTACAGCAATTTTGTCATGTTGTTATTTGATAGAAAAAGAAAAGATGGTAGTTTAAAGTCATAGGGATAGAAAATGTCATGTTTCACTTTCTTGCAATTTTATTTCGAGAAAATATTGTATTTTATTTTGAAAGGAACTTGCATGCTCTGCATTCAAAAACCAAAAAAGTTAAGTTAATGGTTGGCCTATTCAAAAAACCTTAAATTATCCTAATGTAATAATTGGAAATATTTAAGCTACATAGTGTAAATGAATGGCTGAATGGCCACAAAGCCATAAATAATGAAATAATGCATATTTTAGGGGGGATTTTGTGACTCTCTGGGTTTTAGTCAGAAAAAACTGGCCTAAATGGCTCTTTTAGCACTAAAGGTTGCAGACCACTGCTGTAGAGCATTCAAAATCAGTGAGATTGTAATTAAAAGTCAAGTTTAATTTAAAAAACTAAGTCTGCCCTCTAGTTTACAGTGCTTTGATCAGATTTCTTAGTAGCCCATACCGATTGTTTACAGAATTTGTGCACAGTTCAGCTCAGAATTTAACTCACACTTTAAATAGGACATTTTGTACTCAACAAATGACTTTAATGTGGACATCCGTGGTCAGGTTTGAATGATGCAAGGAGGCAACATCAGAGCACTATGCCAAGAGTACCCTATAAATCAGTAGCCCTGTTCAATGCCTGATTGACTGGAAGAGCAAAATTGCTGCCAATTAATACTTTTCCTATGTTTTTAAAAGCATTTTTTATTAAAACACTTAAGCTGGTTATCAATGATGACATTAATCAAATTAATTTGAGTGCTAAAATCACAATTCTGTTTTTTTTCCAACTGAGGGATTTTTAGAAATTTTCATCCCAGAGCCATTAGTTTGGCAATGAAAAAAAGTAGTTTTCTTTAATGAAATGCATTTCTAATCTTTTTTTTTTCCAATAATGTCTTTGATTTGATTCTTTTTGGTGTTTCTCTTCAGTTCAAAATTAAACGCAAGCATACCAAGTGCCTCGCTTTAGGTGTTAGGATATATTTCCATGTTGCTGAAGCCACTAACAACAATCAGTCCATGAAGCCACATTGCCTTATGTGTAGCATAACTGTTCAAAAGAATGAGATCTGAAGAAGAAAACAACTCCTGACAGGTCAAAGCCATTCTTGAAAAAACGATATTCAAAAGCTGCTGGTTTGTTGGTGAAGCGTCACTTAGGGTGGAAATTGTTCTAAAAGCTAAGAGGCATGTTGCACTGTGGACTTTACGAAATACGTCAGGCAATTTTCTTAAGTTTATCCCATTTTCCAATCTTCTATTTAATGTTTTTCTTACATTGTTTAAGGTCGGTCATTCTTTTGATTTTCTTTAATTTCCTCTAAAAGAAAGGTAAGGATTACAAAGCACAACTCTTTCTAAGAATGCATGATTTCTCAGGTTCTAGTGAAAGGGTAAAAAGAAATACAAACCTATATATATAAACATACCTTTCTTTGCTGCTTCAATCTGAAAAACAAAACTGAAGAGAAAATATGCCAAAAAAAGTGCCAGTGAAAGGGCTGCCGACATCCTTGTGTACGAAAACCTGCTGTTCTGCTGTGACTGCGCAATGTTTTTCAACATAGGATATTTTATCTGAAAATAGAACTATTTATCATGAATATTAAAGCAATAGTGCATTAATAGTGATG
The DNA here is from genome assembly GCA_014656515.1 of Oryzias celebensis. Lineage (NCBI taxonomy): Eukaryota > Metazoa > Chordata > Actinopteri > Beloniformes > Adrianichthyidae > Oryzias > Oryzias celebensis. The sequence goes on from BNCR01000012.1 coordinate 8,394,166, forward strand.
AGTGTGATGGTGGAGAAATGGGTGAGTGTATAACTGGTAAATGTTAGATTTACATTCAGTGGAATTTTGTACTTTATTTATTATTAATACTAATATTGGGGATAATGAAACGTTGCATTGCTAAATCCAAACTTTTCAGTTTTGTCCTTTTTTTATTTCATGGCTTGTATTCTTTTATATGTGCTGTTTTTGTAATAAACTGGATTTAAAGGACATGTTTTAGTGTTTTGCTTTTTTTTTTTGTTCCAACAACGAACAGACAAATTGACAGCTGTTTCCCACCTTTTTTGTGCATCTTGTTTTACAATTACAGTGTAAAATATTTTGTTAGTTTATGTGACAAAGAAGGGCATTGTTTGTGTCATTTGCTAGAAAATCATTGGTGAGCATCAAGTAACGTAAAGCCCAATCAAAGCCACAGACTACACAGAGATAGCAGAGTTTTAGAGCAGAATTAAACTGAAAACAAAAAAAAATTCTGATTTGGTCTCAGAACACTAAAAAAAACAAGCAAAAATATTCAGAACTGCAGACCTAATAAGATTCGACCAATAAATTATCATTCATGGGGATGTTGTTTTGAAGTTTAGTCATGGAATATGATTTAAAGTCCCACTCCAAATCATCTTTTGAGCTATTTTTAAAGTGTTCCCAGTGAGTTTTTTTAAATTATAATTATGGCTTTTATAGCCAAAATCAGAAATCTTAGTTGTTTTGTGGAACAGTCTGTACTTTCTGCAGAGCAGCAGTAGTTCATTAGAAATTCACCTAAAATTCACCTCCTTCATCATCAGAAAACGTGTTAAAATCAACACAACATTCATCAGAGTCGGTCTTTAATATCTTCTCTTCTAGAAATTGACCACTCATCCAAATGGTTTCATCCTTCACACTGATGAAGCTACTTGGATGAAGATACTAAGACTTCGTCATCTTTCTAACCTGATTGACTGATTGAAGTCAAACTTGGGGATTTTATAAGAAAACTTCTTTTTAAATTATTTTAATCATGTCTAATAAGAATTAGTCCACGTTCAGAAGTTTGCATCTCCTGGACTCCACCGACGGCCTTGCTTACGCTATTTGCTGCTTCGTTTATAGAGCATGCAAAACACATGTATTGGATTCAGCTACTTATATAAAAAAGATTAGAAAATTAAATTTCAGGCCTAAATCTAATCTGATCTAAACTTCAGAATATGCTTTGTGTTGATCATAGAAAAAACATTTTAAACAAGTTGCTTTTATCCTGTGAAAATACAGAAATTGTCATAAGTAAATAGTTCTGATACACATTGTAAGTTTATCTGGGAGCATGAAGTACGAGCCTTGATTTAAATGCTAATTTTCAAAATACTAATTATCTACTAAAGTGTTAAGGCTCTAAAATAGCAACTTTTGTTTGATCTTGTAAAAGTGCACAAAAGGAATCATGTTGATTTGTTTAAAAAATGGCGAGACATTCATGAATAATCCAGCCTTTCCGATGAAACGTGTTTATTAATCTGGTGTTGGTACAAAATGAAATGCATTCAAAACATTTTTCCAGTTTGTTTTAGTCAACGGGTTTGAAACATCTAGAAAAAACATGTATGATTACAAAACCTGCATGTAAAAAGAATGGCACATTTTTCCCGACGGCCAAAATGCATTCAAAATATGACTTTTAGTTTCCCTCATCACCTGAGTCATGAAATTGGTCAGAAACAAAACCTCTTTGGTCAGAGTTTTTCAACATCTCCTGCTGGACACGTGAGAGAACATTTCATCCTCAGTATTTTGGGTAGATAACCCTAAAGATCTGTCCATCAGCTTTATTTTTGTCCAGCCACTTCCCGCAGATGAAGATAGTGGTGACACCATTGGCTGTGTTGGTGACCTCCACCCGGTCCAGCAGCCAGCCGGGGTTAAACCCAGAGTTGTCGTGCTCCATGCGGACCCGCCACAAATCTCCCATATCTAGCATTTCCAGGACAAAACGGTCCGTCTGCTCGCGTTCAAAGAGGTTTCGGAACTTCTGCCGCAGTTGTCGACGCCCAGAATCCCCGTTGGAGCCATAGATAGTGATAAAAACATTGGCATCTGTGCCTGCTCCCTTCTCATCACCCGTGATGACGATGATCTCGTACTTGACAGGCACTAGGCTGCGAGCTTTGCTGGCAAAGCTCTCAATGGCTTTTGTGCACTCAAAAGTCAAGAATTCATCCCTCTTTGAGGAGAGCAGAACCAGGGCATTGCAGCTAAAAACATACCTAGGGAAAATAAAATTTAGATCGCTGGATGTATACATTTTTTTTACCTGAAAGTGAGCAACAATGTTTGAAAAGCAGGGGTCCTACTTGTTTCCAAGTTCTTTTTCAGTCACAACGATCTCCTCCACGTGCCAGTGGGCCTCCCCCTTTACTTTCTTTCCATCCTTGGGTGTGTGGCCCAGGCAGATGGCAGTGAGGTCACCCAGGTTCTTGGAGGAAAACTCAAACCTGTCAACATTTCCACTGAAAAACAAAAAGAACAATATGGCTTTAATCATGCACATTTAAACTGAAGAAAGTTTGCCTTCATATTGTGATAGTGGAACCCTATTTTAGGCTTTAAAGCTAAAAAAAAACCTGAAAGAAACTGGGTTTATATATATATATGTGAGTTTTTACATGCAAAATAAAAGCTTTGGCCGTTAATCTGCAGGAAGTACTTACCTCAAGAACCTCTTCTTCTTTGATGAGTTTTCCATTACCAATTCCTTTGATCTGCCTTTCTTTCCCTCAAGTACAATCCACGCGTTCTCTTTGGTTTCAGCTTCAGGTCCAGTCGTGACACAAATTTCATATTCTTGAATAGAAATAAAATCCGACAAAGTTACAGGAGGTAGATATCAACCATCGGAGGGTTTTTATTAATTGATATATGTGTTATGAGAAAGCCTTACTGGTCTTTTCGCTAAGATCTAAGTAGTCATTGTTGCCGCAGGGCAGCTCCCTCATTATTTGTCCATCCTCGTCGTTTTTGGACAGCCAGCGATCACAAGGGAAACGAAACGTTTTGTCCATGAGCTCATCCTTCACGTCAATGTGTTCCAAATGCCAGCCTGGAGCAAAACCTGGATCAGGACACAGAAAAAAAAGGAATTGTTGACATTACTCATTTGTGTACTTTTCATTAGAAAAACAATCAAATCTTTGGTCCTTTTTTGACTACAATTTTGTACTGATTGTTTGTTGGTTCTACTTTACTTTGTTTCATGAATAAAAATTAAAGAAAAATTATATTTAAAAAAAGTTGGATAGAATAAAATCTTCACACCTACATTCCTCTATGTGAAAAATAAACTGCATCCACTGGTGCAAAAAAATCTATTCTTTCAGCTTGAATGAGAACACTTCTTGGTTTAGACAAAAATCTGTGCACCCAACGGTACCACCCACTTTCCGGCTTAACTTAAATCTTGGTAATTCTGATATTTGGAGCCCTGATTGTCTTTGGAGAACAAAATGTTAGTCAAATGAATGAAATGTAATGGAAATAATAAACATCTAAAAAGTAATATACAAAAACATGGATACTGATTTTGACCTTTGGAGTAGTCCAGATTTCCAAAAAAAGCAAGATGTTTACATCCAAAAGCATGCGTAAATCCTACGTTTGCTTTGAAATGTACAATATTACTTGAAGATAAATTCTTTTTATAATGAAAGTTTAGATAATTGTCTGATCTATAGGAAAAAACTTTTAAAAAATATCTTGTTTGGCTTTTTTAAGTCTGTAAAGTAGGTACAAATTTTAAAATAAAAAAAAAAATAAAAAATTATCCAACAAGTAATGCTTACAAACATAATCAATACAAATAAAGTTTAGCCTCAAATACAAAAGGGGTTTATACAAATATACATGATTCATAACCCCCTACAGCTGCTGGACAGGAAACATTCTTAAATGAATTAAATGAAAAAAAATAACAAAGTTAAAAAGCTGTAATTTTTTTCCACCCTTGTGGCAGTGCTGCCCCAACCTTGTCCTCAAGAACAACTTTCATTTTTTGGTTTTAGCCAAACCAGGTGTTTCAAATGCCAACAAGAAATACTGCAAGAAGGCACATGAGTGGAAACTCATAACATCAACCATTACTTACGTATATTTGCGTAAGCAATATCCTGTTGTAAAGTCTTGTATATCCGCACAAAGCTGCTTTTCTACGCTATAGAATCTGCTGGAATTGTGTTAGTTGCATTAACGGTTGAACTGTCATGGTAGTTGAAAAAATGTAAGTTAAGCTCCGCTTTTATAGGGTCATGTTTGAGTTGCTGACCTGAGTTGTCATGCCAGACTCGCACTTTGGAGAGATCTCCCAGGCTGAGAATGTCAGTGAAGCGAAATGTATCCACCTGCTTCCGTTCAAACTTGTTGGACTTGTTGCACTCTTTCAGGGCCAGCGTCCCGGTGTCTCCATTCTCTCCAAAAATGATGATCCACACATTGGCATCAGTGCCAGCTCCTGAGGAGATAAGTTCACGTCAGTCTTGGAGATTTAAAACCACAAATCCTTTAACAAAGGCAAGTGTGTCCTGTAATCAAATATCATCACACAGTTTGGAAATTTTAGCATTTGCAGGCACCTTACAATACATTTGCATCTTGTTCTTTCAGCTTGCCCTGTTATTACAATAAAGCTATAAAAAAATCTGCCAGGGAGGGCTTCCCTGTATGACTCAGACATCACATCTTTAAAGTCACTGTGGTTTGTCATTTCACAGCAGTCTGGGGTGGAAATGTCTGCAGTGTCCTAATTTTTAGGAACCCTCAATGCATTTACCACCTTTAAATGCCTTTTCCTTTCATAAACTTGAATGTAAACTTTTGCATAGTTGATGCCTTTGGCCTTCAGACACACTTACATCCTGCACAGCACTGCCTGAGCACTGGCATTTGCATGTGTCAGTGCGTTTGCATGTTCATAAGCTTGGCTCATTATTCCCCCCTGAGTCTTAGTGTTGGTGCAGAGATGCATCTTAGCTTCTAGTAGTTGCCAGAGGCACAGAGCAGTTCTTTGAAGTCGGCTCATACTTCTCTCCATCCTATCGTATTGATCAGCAGAGCAAGCACACAGCTAGAAATACTGCATGAAAGTGGACTGCGCAGACAAGTGAGGCCCTTCTGAAAAAAGGACGCCTTCATTACCAAATGCTTTTTTTGAAAGCACGGATGTCTGCAGGATGTACCGATCAAATGTGATGCAGCCATTTCTGAGCATTTTGAAAAAGAATGAGATGACGAATGTTGAGAAATTAGCTCATTGACGTTTTCCAGTTTCCCTTCCATTCCGGAGCGTGTGTTTTTTTGGAAAGTGGACAGAAAAATGTGACACCTGACAGATGGAACATCTTTTTTTAAATGAAGAAACTGCTCCACGCAGTTTGAAAATCCATGCAGCATATCTCAATGATATGGAGACACCTTTGCCCGATGCTCCCAAAAATGCTCATTTGCTTTCTCTTGCATATGTTCTTGAAATATTTATACTAACATTTAAATAATAACCAAGTTCTTTAGAAAAGTTGTCTAACTCTAAGTAAAACTCTAATCTGAGGGGATTTTTCACCAAGCTTCATTGATTTTAAGGAAAAAGTTTAAACTCTTTTAATTATTTGGTTGTGCTTGATTAGTCTTTAATCCATTCCAGTGGTAATCAGAAATGTAAGAGTCCCCAATACATTTAAAGCTTTCCAGGATTTTTAATGTAGTAAAAGTGTAACTGAGATGGTTACGCTTGTGGATCCATTTGCAACGACTCCCTCTGGTGGCCGGAGGGGGATATTGATGGTTGAGTGCTGACAAAAAGGAAGTTGGATCTTTCTTAATCTGAGTAATCATGACTTGGGTGGGGTAATTGGGTTCAGCGGGTCAGATCGCATCTCAAAAATCCATCTATTCATCTGAGAGCCACTATGAAGCTTTGTTCACACCAGGAACGTGACACGCGTTCTTGAACAGGCATTTAGCCCATGGGTCTCACGAATTTGGGAGCAAATCTTTGACAGCTTTATTCAGATATATCCAAGACTTGGTGTCATATCATTCCAGCCCGTTAAACTACATTATTAATTTCTTCTCCATGATCAATTTTCAACGGGTTGGCACTTCCATGAATGAAAAGGGACACCATCCATACATCACAACCAGATCTGAGTCCCTAATTGGTCAAAGCTCAACTGGTTTAACTTGCAGTGCGTGTTCAGTGGCTACAGTGGTTTTGTTCGAAGAGCCCAAAAAGATAAAAAGAAAAACGTTCGTACGTGGGAAAATTAAGTTTAACATCTGGAGTTCCTCAGGGTACTAATTTTGAACCAACACTATACAACAGGCTTATTGGCCACATTATGCACACTTGCAGTTATGCAGAAGACACTCAACTTAACATTTTTCCCTGAGTGATTGTGGACCGATAGTTTTTTTGAACCAATATTTAGAGCAGCAAGCTTTTGAAAAATGTGTTCAGTGTGGACTTTCTTTGCTGAGTGCTCTACCTGCGATGTCGCTGGTCTTGACCTGGACAATATAGGTGGTGATCTCCACCATCACTTCTTCGTCCACCACAGCAGCCATCTCACAAATCATGTTCCTCTTCGGTCCTCGTGTCTTGGAAAGCCAGTCCTCATAGGTGAACACAGACACCTCCTCTGTGCTCAGGTCTCGCATGATCACCTGAATGAATAGTTTTCTTTTTAAAATGAATGAATTTGTGCCACATTGAAAACATCATTACAAAACATAAGGTAGAAGGAACCATATAGCGCTGATGATCAAACAAGAAAATGATCGAAATCATCTAATGGTTTTTGACCAAATTACAAAACTAGTTTAGTAAAGATTGCAGCGGATGGTCCTTTGCCATGGCCAAACCAAATCCCTAATCGCTTAATTTCTAAAGCACAATGTGTGCAATGTCAGATTATGGAAAGATAATTAATTCCAATCTGTACTCAGTCTGAGAATCTCTTAATCTTGACACCTCCTAAATATAAACCCACGTGATTTGCATCAGCTCCCCTTTCTTCAAATGTTTCTGGGCTGATTACTATGCTGGAAAGCTGCCCAGCTCTCTGTTGAGTCTATTTCCAAACACACAGTCCCAGCAACCCATAGAAGCAGCACATCTGCTTGAAATGCTGAACACACAGCTCTTTGCAGGGTCGAGTCAAGGAGATGCTCACAGTTACAGAGTCCCAGGTGCAGACAGACAGGGTTTGATATTGGTTCTGACTGCTGTGCTGCTCTGCAGACATGCTGGCCTTACCAGGGAAGACATTTGCATAGGAAAAGCTTTCGGTTTCATCAAAGCTCTCAGCCCGCAACTTCAGGACGAATTTGGAGGCGGGGAGTGACGGAGTCTGCACAGCAACATTTCAGAAGGCAATCAAGTTCTGTCAATTGTAGTGATAGAGCAGTGATTTATGCGTCAGAAATATAGTTGTGAATCTGATAAATTAAGTCTTTTCATGCTGATAGAGAAAGAAGGTTTGCAGTTGCAGTAAAAAATGGAACAATATACTTTGTGTTCACCTGCCTTTGTGGAGGTGTGAAGTTATCGTTCACACATTCATCTAAAGACAGAGATGCCAGTGTGTGTTTGGAATGAGTTAGAAAACAGCAATCGTAGTTAATATTCCTTGGTTTTTATCTTTCTTAATTTTTTGTGTGCTTATTTGAGAGAATCCTGACAGTTTTTGTAAACAAAAACAACTGAAATCGACATTGATAAGGATGATATTACCTAAACTATGAAGTGCCATTAGAAAAACGATAATCTGACCTGTTCTACTAAATTTGGATAATATAGTAGTTACTATTTTGCTTTTTTTAAATCTGATTTTGTCTTGCATAAATCAGATCTGTTGTTTGTTTTTTTTTTTTTACAACCAATTAGCCACTAAAGAGAAAACAGCAGGATGTTTGATGGCTTGTCTTTGTGCGCTGACCTTGTCGAGAAACCAGTCAGGACGACTGCCGGAGCCGTCAACGCGCATCCTCATTTTCCTCAGCGGTGCAATGTCATCGATCTCCATGTTGAAAGTGTCCTCCTGACCACGCTCAAACCTGTCATCCACCAAAAACGTTTGTCATTAAATCTAATTTAAAGACCCACTCCACTGAAAATGGTGATTTTAACATGTTCTATTTTTCTGATGATGAAGTACATATACTAGGAAAATTAAGCTTAAAATTGAATTTCCAAGTACTTCTTTGTTCAAATCATTAAGACGAAAAAATATAATTGGAAAAAAAAAAGAACCTTTTTGTGATGTTGACAATACAATGGTCATGCCACAAGCTCTCTGCTTTGCTCTAATTCTTTCTCTTGTAGAACGCCTTATTTTATTTTTAGACAAGTTATTACCAGAAGAGCTCGAAATGATTAAAAAATCAAATCATTTGAAGAGACTTTTCCATCTTCTGGGATTTCAGGATATCAGATTTATTCATGACTAGATAAGCAGTAGTGAGCACTATATTGTGATCTTTTAACAAATAAAATGTATTTTTCTGGGACTTTAAGGGTTCCATTTACTCATAGTGTGCACAAAAGTTATTTTGCTTTGTCTGAGAATATAGATCTTTTCTGCATTTCCAGTATCTATCTAAATGTTCATAGTTGAGAGCATAAGAAAATAAAACAATCCATTTTGATGTATTTGTTATTTGCAGAGAAGTTATCATCACATATACATGCCCTGTTAGCTTGTACACACAGAAGAAGTTCACTGGAACTGAAACATTGATTTCAGTGCTTAATGAAACCAGAAAAGTGTGTCTATCTATGTTTTTTTAATTGAATGTAATTTTTTTTACTGTACCTGTCCTCGTTCTTCTGCAGCAGCATCTCTTCTGTGCTGCCGTTGGCCCCAAACACAGACATGTAGATCAGGGTGTCTGTTCCTGCACCCTGAATGTCACCTGTTTCCACTGTCACCTCGTATATAACCTACAATTAGAGGTTCAAACATTTACATCACTGAATATTGGCAAAAATAGAAGCCCAAATAAGAAATATTCCCATCAAAACACGATTTTCATTTATTTAAACAATGCTGTTTACAATATTAAAATGAAAACAAGTGCAAAAAGGGGTATTTGGCTGTTTATTCCACAATAGTACATAATATTTGAAAGGTTTAAAGGCAAAAAACTGATATTTATGTGCATCACTTTTTTCCAGTTTGATACCTTCTGGGAGATAGAAATGGCCTCTGCATCCAATATGTTAAAAACTCTTGCAGTCAACCCATCCCCTCTGTCTTTGGCCAGCCAGCACTTGCAAGCAAAAATATATTTGACCCCTTTGGTTGGCACATCGACGGACAGCTCCTCGACGAGCCAGCAGCTCTCCGGGGTGGCCCCATCATGCCCCAGCTGCAGCACGGGAGACACACAATCATTTTCTAGCAGGAAAGCAGCATTTTTCTGCTGATAAGTGTGCAACAGGATGGAAGTGAAGTTGTTTGTCCCACTCTCACCTCCACCTTCTTGATCTCCCCCACATCTGAGCCGTGAGCTTCAAAGTTCTTGAGCGAGCCGGCCTCAAAGCCCTTTCTCTCGTCTGGCAGGTCCAGCCACAGCCGCTCTGTCTGGTTGTGGTTGACTCCAACGATGATCACGTAGGCTCTGCTGGTAGTGCTGGCGTCACGCTCTGTTCCAGTGCAGATGGTGATGTGGTATGGGATAACTTGACAGATAGAGCATTCATATTACCAATACATTTATTAAGATCTGATTATTAACAGTTGTTTCTTCAAGCAGGGGATAGAAATCTTACTTGGGAGCTCAACTTCTTCCTCTTTCTTCTTCTTGTTCTTTTTGTTCATGTTACTGTCCAGGCTCTTGACCGTCAGAGCTGGCATTTTTTTACTGTTTAAGCTCTCTCTGACTCCTTCGTAACCCTGAAACCCAGAGGAACCATTAGGACAGCAAACAAACCCGCCCACAATGAAACCAGTGCAGAACTGAAAGGTCAGCACACTAAAATGAGGCTTGTGCTTTACATTTTTAACAAGAAGAGGATTCCGTTTGAAGATTTACTGCAGGAACCAACTTATGATAACCCCAACGTATTGGTAAAGAGCATTAAATGACACTTTGCAAACCTGGACACCTGGACAGACCATTTTTGTGCTTTTATGGTCACAGTGGTTTTGATTGAGAAATACCAGAAGATTTTGTTTCACAACATGATTTAAAAGTAAAGAACAAATTGTTCCGTTCAGTCTCAAGCAACCAAGACTGAGAGCTATAAAGAGATTGCAATCAAAGGATGATCTGAACTGAAGTAACATTCTCATTTGTTTTATGCAATGCATTGTGGGTACGGGGAGGGAAGGAAGTCAACCTCTTCTTCCAATCAGCGATTCTTGATAACAGGTACATGCACCGGGGGAATTAGAGCATTTGACAGAAAAGGTGTCTAATAATTACCTCAAATCTTGGTGTATTGTCTAGAAATCATTTTGAGCTCTTATGTTATTTCTTAACTAGTTATAAAGTTTAGCCACTCCCTTGTAAGTGCTTTCTTGCTCAGCATGAACATTTCCTGTTAAATAACTAAAACCTGTAGCATTAAAAATGTGTTGCAGGCAAAAAATTCAGAAAATTCAAGTAATAAACTAGTAGTAAACACAAAAATGTTAACTAACAACTGTGCTTACTTTTTATTTTAGATTTTATAACCTTGTATACTTCTAAATACAGATTTTTCTGTGTGGTACCTTGACATAGAAGACTCTTTCAATACGTCGGTCCTCCCTCTTCCTTGAGAGCCAGCGTTCACACAGGAACAGGTAGACCTCTTCAGTATCAGCGTCAAACACTTCCACTTGGTCCAAGAACCAATCAGCACTCATCATACTGTTATCATGGCGGATTTTTATCTTGAAAACCTGCCCAAGATCAACTGCCTCAATAGTGAACTTATCCACCTAAAGAAAAAAAAATCCAGATCTTTTCTTTTTCTTAAGCAAATTGTGTCAAAATAGATGCTTAACATATTTATTTCACCAAAAGAATTATAGGTTTGGTATGAAAATATTAAGAGGTCCAGAATCTGCAGTTTCTTACAGATCCTCGTTCAAACTTGTTGCTGTTTGTTTCTGACTTTCTCAGTTTCCTCTCCCCAGTGTCCCCCAGGTCTCCATAGATGGTGAGGAAGACGTTGGCGTCAGTGCCAGCTCCGTGTGTGTCTCCTGTCATCACGGATACGTTGTAGGTGTGAGCTGCAGAGCGGGAGACAAAGAACACAAACACAAACGCTGCCATTTCATCTGGGGCTAATTCTTCCTTTCTGCAACATGCATAAAAATATAGAGACAGTCACATACTCTCCAGGGCATCTTCCACCTCGACCTCGGTCACTTTCAGGCTGCCATCTCTGGAGAGTTTCTCAGTGATAATGTCAGAAGGTACCAGTTCTCTCACGGTTTCTCCATCATCCTCAGACTTTGCGAGCCAGCACTCACAGGGGAAAATTGCAGTCTCTGATCCCTATAAGCAAATACACTGATTACCTATGAATTACTAATAGAGAACAAAGTTTTCTATGGAAAATCATGAGAAAACTAAAGCGCAGGAACTATTAAATTATCAGAAGAACATCTCCCTCTACTGACCAAAACTGGACTTGCTCCATCATGTCATTTGATTGTGATTATTTATTGAGAGCTACATACAACAGGGGTGTATGTCATACAATTTGGATTCAGACATGGTCGGTTTCTTATGGTGAATAGGTATCAGTGAATCGGATCGGTTAGTTCAAAATGAACCAATATAAACGACAAATCATGTAGTCAACCACAAATTATGATCTGAATTGAATCATTGTTAAAAGGAATTATTACACCCCTTACATAAAACGAAATTATTGAATTTGAGAGTTTTTCAGTAACTTAGTTTTGCATAAGGGCGTGCATATCCCCCCTAGACGCACAGGGAAAAAAATGTCTTTTCATCCCTGCAAATGTTGCCTTTTAGGATTTTAAAAAACAAAAACAATGCCTACAGTGTTCACATAAATCCTTTTAATGTTGTTGCAATAAGAACAGGCTGTATTTAATGCCTTTTTTTTGTAGCTTGGCGAAAATGTTTTTTTATTCATGGAAGACACTCCACACCACAGTGCCAGCCGTCTGCACCTTTCCCTTCCTCAGCAGACGTCTAATTTCCACTCTGTCCAGGTGCCAGCCGGGGTTGACCCCTCGGTTGTCGTGGCCGATACGGATCTTCTCAATTACATCTCCCACGTCTTCTAGCTGCGAGGACAGAAGGTCACATTACTAAATACAGAAACCGCTACATGAAGTAAAAACTAAATGTCTGCCTTTGCTGTTCTGGGTCTCCTGTTACGTCCACACCGTACGTTCAAACAACCACTTGCAATGAAAAGTCTGTATAAACTGGCTGTCGCGTTAAAAATTCTCATGGTCACGTGTAGCTGTGCAAGTTTCTACAACCATATTAGAGCTCTACGTACAAAACGCACAGTCGTTGTATGCGCGTTAAAAGTTAAATCAGTTGAACTTTGAGCAATCAGGGACTCAGATTTAGGAGTGACGAATGGACGGCGTCACCTTTAATTCAGTGCTAATTGTTTGAAAATTGATCATGGAGGAGAAAACAATAATTGTGGTTTGTGTCTGGCTGGAATTATATTATATTGCTTCCCTACCCCTCTGACTCCTCCTCATAGCTCCAATTGTAGGAGCAGTGAGTTTTTGCATGACTTTTTAAAGTTATAAAATCAATGTTGTTTGGTATTTTCCAAGCGCTGGTAGCTACACCCAAACGAAAAGGACCGGCGATTATTTATGATGTCATGGAGCGGTTGTGACGTCCGGATTTGAAGAGATTATTTAATATATCTCTCGGCTTGGAGGGATAAATGTAGGAGAAGTTGTAGGGCTAGGTATGCCTGGTGTGTACGTAGCTTTAGAGTTAGAGATAAATGAGTTGCTTCTGTTCTTATCATTGACTCTTTGTACCTCAACAATAAACATGTCCTCAGCTCCTCTCTCAAAGTACATTCTTCTCTCTCTTTTGTTGACACACAGAGACTTCTGCTGGGTACACACTGCATCTCGCCCATACAGGACAATGAAGACATCTGCATCTGTTCCAGCTCCAAACACGTCACTGGTGAAAACTTTAATCTCGTAGGGAACAACTAAAGAGAAAAAAAAGAGGATAAACTCATCACATGACAAATACTCGCAAATGGTGTGTTCAGTAGGAACAATTTAAAGAAAATAATGAGCTCTATGCATGGAGCTGTGAGAGGTCTTTCCAGGTAAAAAAAAAAAGCTCTTTTATTTCCCGTTGTGGCTAACTGTATGCATCGACTTAGCAAATCTGAGTACTATTCCTGGTATTACCTGATTTAGATTATTTCTTACATGGTCGATGTTATTCGCATGTATTTACGTGCAAAAAGCATAAAGTGATGGAAATTCACATTAGTCACATGTAATGCGTGCAAAAAAGACGCACATTGCTACTTTAAGCGCATCCAAGGCTGGATTTTGTTGTTGGCTGAACTCACAAAACACTACCATGTTCTGTATTATCACATTACTTAACATTTAAAAGCCGTTCAACGGAACTTTGAACATTTAACATTTAAGTGACTTTCAGACTTCCTGCTGATGAGGAACCTCTGCCTTCTTCGTAGAGCGGTAGCAGCGTGCTCTAACCATCGCCTCGCATGTCAAACTGCTTCACCTGACACTGAAAATTACACTGACAGAAAAGTAGAAGCGCTCTGCTGTGGAGGAATTGAGACACGACTAACAGGTCATGAAGATAAAGACAGGGATCATTAGATATGTCTTTAATGCTAGTTAGCATTAGTCCAAATGAAAGTGACTGTGCACACTTGTTATATTCATTCCTCCAGGGCTAAACTTTTTTCTTTTTTGGGCCGCATGGACCCGGAGTAAAGGTAAGGATTACGGTTATGTTTAATATACCAAATGGTTCCCGAGTTTTGTCTGCTGATCACCGCACTCCGTGCTCTAGGTAAGTGACAGCTAACAGGACTTTAACAATAATTACATACGACCAATAACAACATTTAGCCTTAGAGGCACTTGAAATACGTGAGGCAATCCAGCAATCTGCATATTGGCTTCATGTACAGCGTGTCGCCAACATGAATTTCCATCAGTTTTTGAGCTGGTCCACAACAGCCTTAGCAAATGACCTTCAAAGTTTGCTTTTCAGGATGACACAAAACAATTATATCCTTTTTGCATGTTATTTTGGGGTGTTTTGCTTAAAAGACGAACAATGTGCTTAACGTAATTTTCAGTGACTCTTGGTAGCTCAAAAAAGCATGTTGTTAACTCCAAATACTCCACTATTTCCATGTAAACAACATAACTAGAAATGAACAATGAATTGAGCAGTCAAGGGCCGAACGAGGAAGTAGGTCGTGCATAGAGTCCATTAACTTTAGACTTTTTGGAGGAAAAAAAACAATATTATTGAACTGTAAATTAAATGTTTATAACACTATGATTTACATGGCGTGTAAAACTCAGTCTGAAGAGGATTAGGAAAAAGATCCCTGATGATGGCTCCATCATCCTCCCCTTTGTCTAACCAGCGTCCGCAGGGGAAGCGGAGCCTCTGCCCCAAAGACGGAGCATCAATTTCCACCCAGTCAAGGAACCAGCCGGCGGATCCACCTCCTTAAACATCAACACAACAAGACTGTGATAAAACGTGCTTATTTGTACCACATGGAATTCTCAGACACATCAATTGAGTTTCTTTTTTTATTTACCGCAGTTGTCGTGTCCAATTCGTAGCTTCTTCAGGGGTCCGATGTCGACTGCTTCCACTATGAACTCGTCAATCATTCCCCGCTCAAACTTGTTTTTGTGAGTTTTTGAAGCCTTCATGTTGATGATCCCTGCAGACGACAGGGAGGGATTAAACATCCAAACATGTCATCCGGGTTAATATGACCCAGAATAAAAACAGTACCTGTGTCGTCCTTAGTGCCATGAAGAGTCATAAAGACATTTGCGTCTGTTCCTGCATACTTCTTGTCACCAGTTTTTATCCTGACAGTGTACGTTGTTGACATAGCTGCAGAAAAATCATGAAAATCCATTCGTGGTTATCAAATAATTGAGTGCTTCACAAAAGTGTTTTTCGCAGCGGCAGGACCCACCTTTCTGCTCCAAACCCAGTGTAGCTTCAGAATCCTCCTCATCATCCTCATCTCCTTTCCTCATAAAAGCTTCATCTACAGGGACCAACTCCCTAGCAAGCTGTCCATCATCTTCATCAACAGCCAGCCAACGTTTACAAGGAAAAAAGTACCTGAAACCAATGACTGATAGTTTAAAGTTTACCTGTCACTCTTCCATCTTCTATGGTTTTTTTAGCCATTTTTACAAGAACGGTTGACCTGTGATTGGAAGATTGCAAGTTCAGCTCCCTCCCTGCTCACCCATGTTTTAAACTGAAACCCTCGTTGCTCCTGGTGGTTACAGCCAGTGTGATTGTGTGTGTGCATGGGTGAATGGGACTGTGACTATAAAGCACTTTGAACCTTTAAAAAGTAGTATATAAGTAAGCACCATCCCCCTTTAGCTAATTTTGCTTTTAAAATGTTGTCACTAAACAGGGTTTTTTTGGCTTTTTTATTAATTCATTTGACTTTTGCAGCTACCCCTCCACCACTGCCGCAGCCATGATCTTCCAGCTAAAGTTGCATTTATCTTAGAGGAATTCGGTATTCAGATCCTTTGAGATAAATTAGCTTTCATCTTCTTAATTTTTTTTCTTGTCAAAAAAAACATGCCAACATGAATGTGTACACAACCTTTTAAACACATTTTAAATTAAATTCTTACTCTACCAGCATCTTAAATTAAATTTTTTGTTTTCAGTGTTTCTGTGTTTCTGTTCAGGAATTATCTTGAAACAATGCCAATGAATCTCTATTTTACTACTTATTACTGACGTTGTGTCGTCTTTGTTGTCCACTATCTCCACTCTGTCCAGAAACCAGCCAGCGCTGGCCAATGAATTGTCATGGCGGATCCTCAGCTTCTTCAGGACTCCCAGATCCACCGCTGTGATGTCAAAAATGTCCTCCTAGTTTAACACACAAAGGACATTATTACATAATTTAATTTAATTAATATTTAGAGATTAATTTTTTAAATTAATCTTTTTTAAATTTTATAATTAAATTTAATTTAGAGATCCAACATCGATTGATTGATTTGACATTGATTTTTAGATACAGTACTTTCATAATATCAGGTGAGAAAACATTCACTACAGTGGAGATCACAACTATTAATAAACTTAAAGTTGACTTTTTTCAAGGTCACTAATACTAATCCAAATGTAAATTTAAAAAAAAGCAAACTGCACTTGATGCTAATTTCGTTTAAAACGCAAATTTGACCAAAGTGAGTTGATCATTGCACAAAAACAATGTTAATTTAAGGCCATTTTCTCATTACAAAATGCCGAAAATAAATGTGTAAATCTGAAAACAAAAAAATGAATCAAATTTTCAGATTACATTAATCTAATTATGCTTAAAAACTTTGGAACATCATGGGTGACAAAGTTGGGATTCAGAAACCAACTATAATTTTTCATGGAAGTCGAGATGACCCGTGGAAGAGCCTAGAAGAAGGGTTTCTTACCCAAAGCTTAGCGTTGTTAAGATTAGAGCTCTCCTGTAGGCAAATGCGCTGAAAAATTTGCTGCAAACAGTTATTTTTCTAAAGAAAACAAGCGTTTGCACCATATTTTCTAAATTGGATGTCCACTGTGGATTTTCTTTCTATACCATCTGTAAAGATGGTATCAAAAGAGCTTCTGCAATGTTTGGCTATTTTATTTAACAGTCAGTGAATGGCACACGTGTTATATTTTCATCTGCAATTGAACATTCCAGCCTGAAAAATATCCTAGAAAAGCATTCCTTGTGGACATGTGCTCACATTCACTGCAATGTAATGAGAATCAGAAATGACAAAACTGAAATAACTTTAGCTGAGACATAAAAGATATGTTTCCACCTCAAATCTCTGCCTGAACGTCTGGGATGAAGTTCCGGATATAAAGGTTTACCTTCCCTTTCTCAAACTTGTTCAGGTGATTGGATTTCCTGAGCCAGCGTTCTCCTGTGTCGCCAGTCTCTCCATAGACATTAATGTAAACATTGGCGTCAGTCCCCGCCCCCCATGTGGTCCCGGTGAACACATGAACTTCATAGGAGTTCACTGAAAGAAAACCAATGAAACAGCATAGCAAAGGTCTATTAGATGGCTTTTATTTAAACAATGTTGAAGCAATTTAGCTTTGTGATCAACATACTTTCTAAGTCTTCATTCTCCTCGGTGAGCAGTTCGACCACAATCTCTCCGTCCTCCTCATCCCTGGCCAGCCAGCGGTTACAAGTGAAAGTAAATGTCTCCACCACTTCCTGCATCTCCTCAATTATTTCCACCTCCTCTTCTTCTTTCTTTTTTTTCTTCTTGTCCTTCTTCTTATCCTTCTTGGGTGCCTCCTCTTTCTTCACCTCAACCTGCACCAAAGCCATGGTCAGCCTCTTGATGTCCACCGTCTCCAGGAACCATCCGTCCCCAATACCCGATCCGTCGTGGTAGATCCGAATCTTGTAGATCTTGCCAACATCCAAAGCTTCAATCTAGATCGTCAGGATAAGAGAGAATGCACTGTGCTGTAACTGCAGTCCCCAAGAAATGTTGACAGACGGATGAACACCCACCTTGAAAATCTCCGTGGTGCCACGCTCAAAGTTGTTAGAGCGACTTTTGAGATTGAGGACTTCGGTTTTTCCCTCCTCCCCATAGATCTGACAGAAGACGCTGGCATTGGTTCCACCTGCACGCACATCACCTGTGACCACAGCTATTTCATAGTTGATCACTATGGAGAAAACAGACACACACTTCAACGTTCCTTCTTGCTGTAACTAAACTGGTGACGGTAATGCAGCCGTAATCATGTGGAACCCTCTCTGTTCATTTGACAAAAATGTTTAATGCTGTTTGCCTAAAATAATGCCTCTTTATAATCTTTCTTTTATCAATCCTAAACCTGTTCTTTTATCCATTCCTTTCTTCACCTCATCATTTGTCCATCAATTTTTTTCTTTTTTCACTTCATCCAATAACACAGTCTCTAATTATTCTTTGTCTCTTTCTTCTGCTTTCCTCCTCATCGATGCCTCTTCTTTCCATTTATTCATGTTCTCTCCTCATGCTTTTATCTATACGTTCCTTCTGCTCCTATCTCCCATCTAAACCAGAGGTGTCCAAACCTTTTGCCAAGAGAGCCAGATTTGGTGAGATGAAAAGGTTTGAGGGCCAACCATTCGGCCTTACATGCTTTGAAGCATTTTAATGGAATGCAAACAAACTATTTAATGAACATTTTATGGCAATGGCATACTTTTTATTAATTCTCATGGTGAACAAATACTTGTAAATACATGTTTACCTAAATTAATGTAAGTTTTTCAATTTATTTCCAGTTAGTTTGTCATATTTAGCATTTCTAGTCTGCCTCTTGATATTGAACTCCTTAAAACAAGCCGCAGTCTTTTGGCACATTAGGCTGACACAGTTGTTTCATATTTCATCGAAAAAATAGGCTAATTTCCACTTGTCCAGGAAGGGTTGACCCTAACTGTCAACTTGTCTTTTTTATAAACAGCTGATAATGTAGCAAGGAGCTAGAAAGTGTCTCAGAAGGGTTGCTACAGGTTTAAAACGGCTTAAAATGTAATTTAGCCAATCACAATCAAGAACTTGTATCCACAATTTTTAGTTTTTAGAAAATTATGGGGGCGCATTTTATTTATTTTATGAAAGGAGCCTGCAGTCCGGTGGAAATTTTAATGCGAGCTGCATTTAGGCAAAGGCCCGGACTTTGGACATGCCTGATCTATGCCTTACCTCTTTTCAGCATTCTCTTCTTTATCCATTCATCCATCAGTTACCCTCATTCAAAGTTATTCATCTTTTTCTTCTGCTAGTATACCATCCATTTCTCATATCATCACTAATTTTTTAACCACAATCTTTCCTCATCCCTCTATCTACAACTGATCTCCTTATCCGGTCATTTCTCTTCCATACCTTACTCATTCCTCCCTTCTATCCATCCTTCTAACATCCGTGTCTGCAATAGGAGCTAACTCATCATGGCGTGACATTGCAGGTCCCCCAAATTGTCAAATGTTGCGTTAGACTCAGAAAGCCTGCTAAATTCATTTTATTAGACCTTTCTGTAAGTTGTCTGCATCACGTTTTTTCATATTTTGACTATTTTTTCCTCAGTTTTTCCTATTAATAAGCTGAATCGAAACAAGCTTTTGTCACTTACACTTTTCAATCTCCATGGTCTCGCTGGGATAGATTTCCACGTCCACCCTTCCATCAGCCTCATCCTTACAGAGCCAGCGGTGGCTTGGAAACATATACTGCATCCCATGAACTGGCACAGAGATCTGCACGCTGTCTAAAAACCACCCGGCCCTCAAGCCCTCGTTGGTGTGGCCGATCAGAAGGCGGTTGATCTGCAAGAGCCGAGCACACGGACCAAGCATTCTCAGGAACAGCTATGTTTGTGTTTTCTGAGAAGTTCTAGAGAACTTACCCTTCCAATGTCAAAGGTTTCGAGAGTGAAGATGTCAGTGCGCGCCGTTTCAAAGTAGTTACTCAGGTCATTGTCAGAAACCGCCAGTATCACCTTGTCCGTGTCTCCCTTCTCCCCGTACAGCTTCACAAACACCTTGGAGTCCGAGCTGGCCCCATTCACACTCCCCGTCTTTATTGCTATGTGGTAGCTAACATCTAAGGGGGCATGGATGGAGTTCATTTAATATTGAATTAATGTGTAACTGAACAAATGTTCATTTTGTTTTCTTTTAAAGTCCCATTCCAATCATCTTTTGATCTATTTTAAAAGTGTTCCCAGTGGTCTTTTCATTATGATTATGCTGTTTTTAGCCAAAATTAAAAAAAAAAGCTGTGTTATTTTCTAGGACGTAGTTTCTGCAGAGCAGCAGGAGTTTATTAGGAATTCTCCTCTGAGTTGTGGGCGGACCTGGCATGAACGGTGCAACGAAAATAGCTAGGAATATCAAAACTATCCCTGTTTTGTACCAGATTCCAGCTCAGATGAGGAAAATGAAGACGTACACGAATCTATTTGTCTGCAAATGGATTCATCAGAATGTAGTGGAGAGGGGAGCTTGTGGCTCGCTGATTGTGGCACCAACATCGCAGTTTTAAGCTTTTTTCAAATGTTTTTGTCTGATCATGATTCACAACAATTTCAATTAAGGCACGTAGAAACACAATGTTATGCTTAATTTTCTGTCCTTTACCATGAGAAAAATACCACAACAACATGTTTAAAACACCAAACACAGAATTCATCACTGGAGAGGATCTGGAAGCACTCACTAAAGAGACGGAGGCCTTTGCCAGCAGGAACTAATTCACGAATAATCTGGCCATCATCTTCATTTTGGTCCAACCACCTGAAGAAAAAAAACAAGAATTACATTCATTTTCCATAACTTTAAAACTAGATACAGAATAACTGCAAACTAACAACAATGTTTGGCTAAATTACATCTGGGAAACTAAAGATTGTGTCTTTCTGCTAAGAATCTGGGTCAGATCTGAGGATTTTGACTCAAAAGTAGAAGGTAATCCAAAACTGCTAACGCTACAAAGCAGCCTTCTGTTCTTGTTTAATTCTACATTATGAAATTGAACCATTCCCAATTAGTACACAGAAGGAGTCTTTTTCAGAAGTAACACTACACCCCAGCTTTGCGGTTTGACTCCAGTTACGTAGGAAGAGACTTGGCTGGCTGCTTGCATTTAATCTCTATTTGTAACGGCAAGCTAGTCCATCAGTTGCCTAAATACCTGAACACATGCCACCTGAGGGCCAGCAGGTCCAGTCACGGCCAGCTTACATCACTTTTACTGCTGTCGTTTTTAAGACGATATTTCTCGAATGTCTCTTATTGACGTTTTATAACCAGACAAATGCAGATTCCCTTTGTTTGCCTCATTCATTACTTCTTTCATCCTGTGACCTTTTTAATATAAATTCTTAAGAAAACTAGCAGTACAAATTTCAAATGTCCAATTATCACTTCACACACATCAAAGAAACCATCTTGCCTGTTACAAGGAAACTCAATGGCTGCTGATTCGGGTTGGCCTTCTTCCCTGACCATCACCTTATCAAGGAACCAACCACAGCCTCCACCGCGGCCATCGTGGCCCACTCGGACCCTCCGCACTTGCCCCAACCAAACTGACTCAATGAGAAACTCATCATGCTGCCGGATAACATGACAGAGACAGAGTAAAGAGGCCTGCAGAACAATTCCACAACAAAATGTTTGCTTTTTTTGCATTCATTTAAAATAAAACTTCACCCACATTTCCTTTCTCAAATTTGTTGACGTTGTTTTGGCTCATATACATGAGGCGCTCGCCTGTGTCGCCCAGGTCACCGATTACACTGAGGAAAACCCTGGCGTCTGTGCCGCTGCCACTGACGGTTCCTGTGCAGATGGTGACACGGTACTTTATCACTGAGGGAAGAAACAAAATAGGACACGATTTATAGCCAGGAACGGTGAAGACTGCTCTGTCAGTTACTTTTTTCAAGGGTTTACAAGGAAGCGGCTCTTCAATTGAAGCTCCCGTGGCTGGAAGTTCTCTCACAATCTCATTGTCGTCTTCGTTGATGTCCAGCCAGCGGCCACATTCAAAAGAATATTTTTCCATCGTTAGAGTCTTCAACAAAGTGACCTGCAGAAATAATCAACAGCATCACAAAAAAGAAAGCTGTAGCCCTATGACATATTAAAGCTTTTTTATTGACACAGATGGGAATCGAGATTTGTTGTTCCATCGTTACTCTACACATTAGCTCTCTTATTATATTAATATATCAAAGGATGAAGAACCCAGCTCAAAAACTGTTGGTTATGGAAGCACTTAGAAAAAATTGTGTTGTTCCACAAAAGTTTTACTGGGGCTAAGTTAGAAAATGTTTCAAAAGTAATCTCTTTTAAAAATTGTTGGCAAGTTTAATGAAAAAAGAAATCATTCAGTCATTCAGATGTCATGGAGCCATATTCTGGTTTGAAGAAAAACTTTGGATTGTTGCTGTCAAATTTCTGTTTAAACTATTCTGCTCGGGATGCACAGTGGTGTAGTGGTTGACACTCGCTCCTAACAGGTTCAAATTCCACCTCGATCATTTTCATGGGGAGTTTGTGTATTCTCCTCATGAATGTGAGTTCTCTACGGGCTCTCCATGTTTGTCCTACAAGCTGAAAACGTACCTTACTGTTTATTTGGTGTATTCTAATTGACCCTTAGGTGTAAACGTGAGTCTCTGTGAGTATGTGACCCTGCAACAGACTGACAACCTGGCCAGGGTGTTCTCCACTTTTGCCCAACAGTTGACAGGATAGGCTCCCTGACCGGGTTTAGATGACAGCTAAATTATTCTGCAAGTCTTCAAGCATTGATAATTGCAGACAAAGGAAATGACTTCTGTTTCTATGAACTGTTAATGCACATCTCTTAATCGAGACAGGACATTTTCATTACATGAACTTCACTTTCTGAACATTTGAGTCTCTTTTTATAGATAGTGTTTCCAGGACTTGTTGTGATCGTCGACATAAAACTGCAATAATTATGACACATCAAAATTGGGTCTGGATAGGAAAAGGAAAGATGGCTTTTCAGTATAAAGAACCTTTATTTAATTGTTTTTATTTATTTAGCCTTTGTTCACTAAGAGGTCTCCTTGAGATGAAAACTCTTTTTCAAGGGAAACCTGGGCCAAAAAGCTTTATCACAAAAAGAGATACTGTTAAAACAAATACATGGAAATAAAATACAATTACAAATACAGTATAACAATAATAAAAAGGTTAAATCATGAGTTATCCAGTTAGGTCAAGAGTGATGTGGATGTACAGACCGGATGTTTCTACAAAAAAACAATTCATCTTCAGAATCTCATATCTAGGCCTCAGCTTGACGCCATTATAAAAGACCTGGAAACAAAAAAACTAACCCGTAGCAGTTTTTTAAAACTTATTCAGGTTTTTAAATTTGTATGAAATGTCTAGGGTGTGTGGAACTTTTTGGCTCTTGGCCACAATTCCCTTGGGAAAGAGATGAATGGTTCTCAATGGGACGTTCCTGGTTAAATAATGGAAATTATTTTAAAAATTAATTAATTAATTAAAAATCAAAAGAAAAGAAACGCACTGCTAACAACAGAGAGGACTCTGGGAAAAGCCAATGGTGTGAAAGACATTAAATGAAAGAAAAAATATGTATTTATTTGAAAAATCTCTGAACTAGTGACCTTATTTAAAGTATTGGCTAATGACCTTAGCTAGGCTTGTTCAGCACAAGATTTACAGTAGAACTGTATGGGCTGTTTGCCCAGTATTCTACACATGTTTCAATTCAGTAAAAGGTTTCTTTATCGCCTCTGCCAGGCTTCAAAAAATGTCTTTGATCAGAAAGCTTGGATACGACCCCAAAAATGTTTCTTTCTAACTCAGATAGAGAAAACTCCCACAGAGAAAGCAGAGTCTCACCTTTGCTAAATGCCAACCAGCAAATGGATTTCTCTTCTCATGCCAGATCCTCAGTTTCAACAGTTTTCCTATGTCTGGCATTTCTATCTACACAAAGCACAAAATAATCAACTGAAACATGAAAAAAAAACTTCAACAGAGCTTAGCGTGGATTAGAGTAACAGATGAACAATGAACACGAATGTGCTTTGGTCAGCTTATCCAAGCTTACCACAAATTTGTCAATCTGCCCTTGTTCAAAATTGTCCGAGTTGTTGTCCAGTTTGATTTCATCCGACTTGCCCCTCTCTCCATAGATCTGTAGAAACACTTGAGCATCTGTGCCTGCTCCCTTAATGTCTGAGGTCCAAATCCAAAGGGACCATGGGTATTCTTGAATGAGAGCAAACACAATGTGCTAATGAGAAGCTGCTCAAATGCGGATTATATTGTTCTCTTTTGAACATTTGGGATTTCGTTTGATTAAAGTAACCCACTTTTCAGTTTTTTCTGTCTAAGAGAGACCATCTCATACAGCTCCCTCTCAATGAGCCCATCCCCCTCATCCTCATCCAGCCACATCCCACATGGAAATGTCTGCTCGATGCCCGTGAATGGACAGTAGATCACCACCTGGTAGGAGAACAGGGACTGAACGGATGAACATCCCATCCAGAATCACAGTAACGCCAATAAGAAACACAAAGTACCTTTTCACAGAACCATCCAGCACCTACGGCACCATTGTCATGCCCAATGGTAATCCTGCTCAGAGGGCTGATCAGCTCACAGATCTCCACGTTGAAAATGTCGATCAGACCACGCTCGAAAGCTCCTCCCTCAAGGAAAACCTTGCCGCTGTTTTTGACGCCCTTGGCGCCGTGCATGACCATGTGGATCTTTGAGTTGGTTCCTGCACCTCTGATGTCTCCGGTCATCACTTGTACATTGTACACAATTCCTATTCAAAACGAAAGACTATCACTTCTCCGTCACTGAAACAAACTGAAATGATGTATTTTATTCTCACCCATAGGCTGCATGGATCCAACCAATATGTCCCTCTGTATTTTGCCATCATCTTCATCCATGGCAAACCAGCGATTAACCGGGAACTCGTACATTTCTTTATTCCCCATATCATCGATCACCACCTTTAGGGAACGACGCACAGTGCACTGTCAGCATTGGTTTTGTTTATAACTGCTGAACATGTGCATGCGGTGGTTGAACACGCCTTATCTAGAAACCATCCAGCTGATGAGCCTCTGTTGTTGTGGCCGATTGTGATTTTCTTTAGTCTCCCGAGGTTTGGAGCTTCAATTGTAAACTTGTCTTCTGACCCACGTTCAAAGTTGTCTTTGCCACTGTCCAGCCTTCTCTCTCCTATTACAACAAACAAAACAGTCTGATTGAGAATTACTTGTTCACTTTTGAAATTAAAAATATGAATATTCATTTTATTACCAATGTTTTGGTCTCAAGAGATCCAACCTCAAAACACTGCAAACTACTAAGTTTGTGACCAGGGATAGGCAACTCCAGGCCTCCAGGACCACATTCCTGCATGCTTTCCAGCATACCAAGCTCTGGCATGTTCTAATTGGCTGGACACACCTCAACCAGGTAATCAGTCATGACTAGGGCTTGGATATCTGGAAATCATGCAGACACTGCAGAGTTCCTGAACAATACCTTAAATATGTTAACACTTAGCGGGTCTATGTTGGATAATTATTGCAGATACAAATCTACATTTGGATAATTAACATTTTTTGTTTAATAGAATGCAAAATAAATGGGTCAACCTTAGACTGTAGACAAAAGAGGCAGCTTGGAGCCAGAGGCTAAGACAATCGCAATATCTTGGGCTGGCAATATTGTTGGAAGCACAACCCTACCCCTGTGCCTCATACACATACAGTACATCTATGACTGCAGAACTACCCTTGAGCAAGGCAAACGAGCCTGAAGGTCATGTTCTGTCGTCGTGTGATTCTTATGACACAAAACTGAAATACTTAGAGTGCAAAGAAAAATGAGCAGAACTGATGTCTGCCAGTGTACCTGTGTCCCCATGCTCTCCAAAGATGTTCAGAAAGACGTCGGCATCGGTTCCACTTCCCTTCATGTCGGCAGTGAACACACTAACAATATATTTATTCACTGTAAAAAAAATGGTGAAGGAGGTGAAGATGGTCAGGAAGTTTCAGTATGTGGGGTACACAGTTCAGAGGGGTTGAGTTGTGGTCACAGACACTTGTAAATACATCATGTTATAAGGTTTACTAACAGTTAAACAAAAAGCGGAGTCTGAAACCTTTGTTACAGGCACCCGCCCACATACAGGGGTTGACCCATATGGGCGCTGTGGGTTTCTGGGTTGTCCTGGCTCATAGAGGGTCATAGAGAGGAGCACCCACATCTTAAGGCGAGCGCAGGTGTGGTCTTGCAGTTCCCTGGAAAATGGGACCTGAGACCCCCATGGACATTTTACAGGATTTTGGGGAGGGGTGTAGAGGGTGGGGGTTGAAAAAATTAAGAAATTGTATGACTTTTATATCTCACCTACTCCCCGCCACTAATCCTTGCAAGTTGTAGAAGTGTTCACTACGACCCGTCGCTCAAACATTTTTGCTTGATGAGCTCATCAAGGGGTCTTCAACCTTACATTTTTTTGTGGCCCACTTGCGTACCCCATACGGTAAGCCCTTTCTTCACTTACAGCCTGCCTGTATTAAGGGCAGTTGTGACTC
Organism: Oryzias celebensis; assembly: GCA_014656515.1. Classification (NCBI taxonomy): domain Eukaryota; kingdom Metazoa; phylum Chordata; class Actinopteri; order Beloniformes; family Adrianichthyidae; genus Oryzias; species Oryzias celebensis. The sequence continues at coordinate 8,420,605 of BNCR01000012.1, forward strand.
GGGCTAAAGGCTAGAGATATGAAGCATTTCAGTACACAGCTGAGGTCTTTGAAAGAAAGAGATGGTTTGCACAAGAAATTAATAGATACATTGGCAGGAGAATGTTGGGGAGCTGAAAAAAAGGCCAAAATTGAAGTTAAGAGAAGTGAAAAAAAAGATGACACAAGTCAACTGAAAATGTACCCTTTTTTTTCAGTAAGTTGTAAGAAGTGTTATTTGGTGCCTTTCAGTACCCTTGGTGATGACCTCCAAACAGACACAAAACAACCTCATAATTTTCAGTTGGTCTGACCTACTTTTGCAAGTTTCTTTTGTTTTATTCAAGTGTGTGTTTGGGTCTTTGTTTACACCACTGTAGCCAAGTTAAAAATGCATAACAACGGCCGTCTGTGCAACAGATACAGCGCTCCTGCTCCTGTTTTATAGCACGTGTCTTCGCTGAGCTGCACCTGATAGGCTGCAGGTGCTAAGACATTAGATCAAATTGCAACAAAGGCCACAGTGGCTCGTTTTATCAGAGGATTACACAGAGGGTGGAATTCAATTACAGCCTGGAACAGTGCAGACTATTAGGCACTATTGTTCTTGGGGGTTTACACATATCAGCTAATTAAGAACACTGGCATCATTTACTTTGTGGTGATAATTTCTTTTTTTGCTCAAATCAAGTCGATACGTTTTTTTATACCATGACATGCTATGGTCACAAATATAACTGCCGCCACGCAACACGAAGGCATCAGCAAAATCTTCAACCTCACAAGGGCAAATCCACAGCTTCCAAAACAAAGGTCCAAGTGGTCCAATCACAGCAGGATTCCTATGCAGGACCCACGGTGGATTGCCAGATTGGGCCCACCGCCAATGTCAACAGCCCTCATCGAGGGTCCGCGCTGCTACTGTATGATGGCTAACAATCGGACGGTGTCATAAGGATGGAAACACGGAGGCAAAGAGGCAGCATTCTGAACTCGATCATCAGATGATTTTGGGGGACCATGGAGACCCTCCTATCAGACACTGATTGCGCTGCTGCCTTCCTGTCACTGGACTGCCACCACACAACATCCAAATGTGCCTGGCCGGCCACTGGCTAAAGTCAAAAATCTTCCGGTCGTCGTTTAATTTGAACTTTTTTTTTAAAACCTCTGCAGCTGCTGCGTAGCGTGTAGAAATGCGAATGCTGCCTCCCGATTACAAATGCCGCTGTGCGGCCACCTGCTGTTGGGGTGGAATTTGAAGATATGTGACATAGGTTTTAGGCAGGTTTTCTTTTTTTTACAGCAGTAGGCTAAGACTCCTAAATTTGCATTTTTCATTGTATTTTGTATTTTTTTGCTTAATCTCTAATGTTGGTTCAGTGGCTGTCAACCTTTGTGTCAGAACTGGACTGAAGTGACCTACATTTGGGCACATCCATGGGGTTCATGCTGCCCAGAAGATCCCTGACAATCAGGTTGTCTCCCTCCTCCCGGCTCAGCCAGTTATTGCAGGCAAAATAGAACCGCAGATGGGGACGGTTCATGTCGGTCACCACCACCCTGTCCAAGAACCAGCTGGTTCCCATCCCTGTGTTGTCGTGCTCGATCCTGGAGGGGGATCAGCAAAGTCAGAAATCGGGGGTTTGAGTAATGCATCAAGCAGACCTTTGCTTATTAACTTGATGAGTTTTACCCATTTAACTCTCACAAATATTGTAATTAAATTAAGAGATAAACAAGAGTATTGGTTGAAAACCACAGAGCTTGTTGGTAAAAAAAGGTATACAACCAATCAAGAAGGAAATAACTGGTTTCTGGCAAACTTTGTCAGTTACTCTTCCTGTTGTGTCTCTACTGTCTTGGCTTTTTTAATGTCCACGTGATGCAAACAAAAAGACGTTCAATCACAAGCTTGCTTTTACCAAATCAGGTCAATTATATTTGGCTGAAGGTGAACCATAGCGAGGAATGTGTTGTTGCACTAAACACATGGTAACCCTGTTTTTGCACAGCACTGCAAGCAATACCTGAATAAATGATTATGACACTTTTACAACCACAGAGAAATAAACTGTTGCAAAGACAAAAAGTTCTGAATGCTTGAAGCTGTTTTGTCAAAGACATTTTGTTTTTAGTGCCTATAAAAAGAGCCAGTTAGAAAGAACACATTTAAACTAGAAATATTCAAGGTGGAAAATTTGACTTATCAATTAAGACTAAAAAAAAATCAAATTTTATTGAAAAATAGCAGATTTTATCTGATGACATATCATTTTGTTACTATTGTAACTTATTCATCTTTTGTAAAGACAAAAATGATAATGATTACCACTTTTACAACGTTTTTTTCACTTTTTTTCTGTCATTTTTCTTCCTTCTGTAATGTCACTGTTATAATATTATACATTTTTATCTGTGTATTTTAATACACACATACAATTTACAATATTATAATACCCAAGAACTTATTAAAGACAGTTGAAAAACAAAAGAAAAAAAAAAGCAACTGGATGTCTCAGTTAGTTAAATGCAGGACTAGCACATGAGAAATCAGGGTTTGATTCCCAGAGGGTGCAATGACTTTCATCCAGTGTTAATCGTTGGGAAAGACCCTTCGCGCTACTGCCTAACTATGAAACCACATGAGGGCTCAAGTCTGGCTCCCCCTGTGCCGGTCCCCAGCTCGGATCAAATACAGGGTTGTGACAGAAAGGACATCTAGTGTAAAAATCTCTGCCAAAACCACCTGATTCTCTGTGGCGCCCCCTGCAGAGACAGCCCAAAAGATGAACGCTTGGTGTTTGTGTTAGTCTACTACTGGAAGAACTACTATTTATGCAAGTTAACATGGCTCAAGATGTACAATCTACCTTTTTGTTGTCTAATCCAAATAAAAACACAAAATGCAAAAAAAGAGTTTGTCATTTTCATTTGTAGGTTTAATGCCAAATGATTGATAAATGTAAATATGTAGTTTGCATCCATGTAGGTAAAAGAATTGTACTGTATGGTATAGCGACAGTGTATAGTTGAATCTTTTATGTATCGATTAGTTGACCCTGTTGCTTGTTGAATCATGTGTGAACAATATACACAAAATGTCACACAAAATAATGCATTAATACTTACAATGGCAGAAATTTTACCTCAGCTTATTTAGGGGACCCACATTATACGTTTTGACTCGAAAAACATCGGTTTTGTTCTTCTCAAAGGCAGTCCGGCTTCTGTAAATGAAATCCATGTAAACAACATTAGAATAAGTAAGAGCACCCCACCCCACCCCCCCACCCCCTGTGAAGTCAAAAAGCGATTGGCTCAGACGGGTGAAGGGAGTTACAGGCTGAGCAGGGCGCAGCATTTCCTTCAAAAACAGAACAGGTCCGTGATACTTTAGCAGCCCAGCTCTAATCTGAAACCTTCCTCAGGCTCTCATCACTACCTCCTCTTCGCGTGCTGTACTCACACCCCTCACATGGATGAACTGCACACATATTTACATCCCTCCCCACCTGTGAAAAAGTGTTAATCAAACCATCTTTTCCATAACAGTACTGTCTTTATTTGTAGCTTTTTTATTTTTCTCTCTTTTTTGTGGCAAAGTATGACTATTCCTAGATGTCACAAGTACTTGAAATACATCCATTGATATTCATTGTTAGTGGTTTCTACTCTTAATATGAATAACCTGTAAGAGAAGACGAGGAAACATTTACAAAACCAATTCCAAACAAGTTGGAGCACTGTCAAATGCAACCCAAAACTCAACCGAATGATGCATGTGAGACATTTCACCATATTATGAATCATCTACTATTTTCTGTTTGATGACAGCAACACAAATGTTCTCACATATGGCCATGGATTGGGGTAGAAACTAAAATAAAAAACTATTAAAAAAATTAAAACTACTAATGTAACTTCTGTTGTTAGCAGCAGCTGGTCAGTGATGGGACTAATTTTAAAGGAGAAAAGCTGAAATTCTGTGAAGAAAAGATGGACAGACCTTTAATGATCAACTCAAAAAAAAAACTCAGAATAATGTAAACCAAAAATTTAATTTTAGAATTTTACTGTCTAATGAGGTGCAATAGATTATTCAAAGAGATGCAGAGAATGATGGGAAATCTCTAAGAGACTAACAGTTAAAGTTGCTGATTTTCTTTAGCCCCTCAGGCAGCACCGCATGAATAACAGACATCAGTTTGTGACAAAAATCCCTGAATAGCCAAAATAAAAAAAAAAAAAAAACATGAAACTGTTTTTGCAGAGCAGCAGGAGATCATTAGAAATTCGCCTCTCATTTGTGGGCGGGACTGTTGCCGTGGCGACACCCATCTGTCTCCCTCTAGCTTGCAGAGGCAACAAAAATGACAAGTAATATTAGACCCATCCAGCCGTACAGTTCAGAGCCAGATACAGCTCAGTTGAGAAAAACGAAGACGTATGTCGGTCCATTTGTCTACAGGTGGATGCATCAGAATGGAGCGGAGCAGGGAGCCTGGGGCTTGCAGTAGCAGCTTCTACGTCACACCTACAAGCTTTTTCCAACAGCCTTTTTTCATCTGCTCCTGATTCACAATTATTTGAATAAAGAAATACTCAGAAATGTTAATTTAAGCTTAAATGTTTTATATATGTTCTCCATGATCAGAGAAATGCCACAAGAACATGTTAAAAACACCAACAACAACATTTTCATCAGAGTTGGTCTTTAAAATTATGACACTCTTTTAATTTGTAGATGTTTTCCTTAAACTTTACCATGATGTTCAGCTTGCTGATGACTCAGTGGCAACATTTTGACTTCCAAATTGAAACATCTTTAAAAACAATGGATGCAGGTTGCCAAGTAACCACTAGGAGGCTCGGTAAACAAGCAAGGAAGTCCGTATTCACTCTAATGTAAAATTTTCCAACTTTCTAACAGAAATAATCAGCCTGATCTTAAAAACATTCTTGGTTTGATTACTCATAAATAATGTATAAATTTAATCTCAAACTAAGGCACAACTGTGGCCTCTTCATAAAAAGATCTCAGTGAAAATGCCACCAGTAATGTTGCTTTGATGGGCACTATGAATCTGCTTTCTGATTTGTTTTTTCGGATTTTTATTTATTTTGAAGGTTATGGTTTTGTTGTGCCAATTTTGATCAAGACAGCCATAAAAGCTGAACTGAAAAGACAACTTTTTCAAGAAATATTATTGTCATCAAACTGAAAATAGTACTTTTTGTTTCATTAACTGACAAAATGTCTCACTTTCTAATTTTGTTTTCTATTTTCAATCAAAATGTGCATTTTGACATTTCAACAGACTACATTGCCTTTTGTAAGCCACATTTGACACAGCGTCCCAATGTTTAAGAATCTGTTACATTAATTAAAAAAAGGCAAACCAACTGCAAACTTTGGAATTCATGTAATTTAAATGTCTAGTATTACACTGAATTTCCAAAGAATTGCACTTCTAATCTGCCTCGATATTTGTCGTTTAAGGCAAATTTTCTCGTTTACATAAAAACCCTTCCTCACCTGTATCGTGCTGTGATAAATGCACCAATCACAATACAGGCAGGACCGGACATATATTGGAGTAAGGTGAAACTCCTGAATATGCACTGTTTTCATTCTATGACAAAAAGACTCATTGATTTCTCTGCAGTTTTTTCATCAGCTGAGCAACACAACAGTCACACAGCATGGAGATTCTGAATGCACGGCATGTTAATGCTGAATAAAGTGAATGAATGAGACCACCGCAAGGTGTAGATGACATGGTTCAGAGTGGCTGACAATAACTGGGTATATCCTTTACGCTGTGCCGGTAACCCTATCTGTCAATCAATGTGGGGTAGAGATAAAAGGAGCCTGATGCTGATAAGATCCCCTGAGAGTCATTTGATCATCTGCATAAATGACATCGTGGTCTTCTTTCATTTCTTTTTAAATAGAAAAGAAGACCGGCCATGCCACGTAGTTCCTCCTTACTCCAGATACTTTGACTCAGATGCTTTTGTACAGCTGTATAAGAGAGATTCCTGGTTTACGAGAAAAGCTTTTTCCAATAAAACTTTTTTTTTTTGATTTTCAAGCTTTCTTTTTTTACTAGAAAAATCCTGTTCAGCTGTTCTGCCCTGTGATCTTTAGGTTTAGCAGGAATTCTTTCTCATACAGCTTTATTTTGTGCACAATTCAACCCAACACGAGAACAGAATTGTAACCATCCTCTCACAGAATTGGGGAAATACCTCTTTTCTGTGCTGAAAAATTGGAGAAAAATGGGAAAAAAATGAAAAGTTAATGACTGACTGAGAATGAGCTAAAATACTAAAAAGTGCTGCTGGGGGGGAAAAAAGTCATAAAACATTTCAATGGATGCAAAATGCTTGGAAAACACTGAGCGCTAAAGCTAAATCAGGACTTTTAAAAGCAGGAAATATTTGTTCAACAAATTTCTCTGGAGTATTGAACACTCACTTGCTTGCCAGGTGAACCTTAGGAGAGACACCAAAGTCTCCAAAAAGGGTGACAAAAACATTAGCGTCCGTCCCAGCTCCTTTTACATCACCTGTGACGGTAACCACCTCATACACTGAAAACAAAAAGAAAAAAAGGGAAAACATGTGGCAAATTACACAAACAAATGGTTTAATATTCAGTAGCAATTAATTTCATGAACAATGACCGACGCCTTAGTCACATCACGATGGAGCATCAAATTATCAATAAAAGTGAGTGAGCATTGTGTTTCCCTCGCTGAGCTCCAGCCAGGGAATTCTATCTGCAGTGAATCCATGTCTGGTATGATGAACTTCTCTCATATTTCAGAAGCATCATTTCACCTGACTAAAGATCTTTCAGACATTTGTCCCAGTGTGTGTCTTCTCTCAGACTTGAGTGTTAAAAACATGTCATTGTTTTTACCAGTTAAAAATAGAATTTTTTCCCCCTTTTTTTGTGGGTCTATGGATTATGCAATTTTTAGACAAAATCCACAAACTTTTGTCATTTTCTAGGGCATAGCTTTTGCAGAGCAGCAGTAGATCATTAAAAATTTGTCTCTGAGTTGTTGGGGGGTCTGTTGACACAAAGCCATCAACCTGCTTACCCTCCCTGTTGCAGAGAGCTTGAACCAAGTGTACTTTCTAGGTCACAAATAAGCTTTTTTTTCCAAGCAGCATTTTTTCATCTGCTCCTGATTCACACCAATTTAAATAAAGAAGTACCTTAAGTAGCTTCAAGTAGCTTAAATGTTTTAATATAGTCATGTTTTTATTTTTTGTTTTAACTTTATTGCAGACTTCTAATCGATATTGCAAAAAAAATAAAAACATACAAGACACATTTATAAAACTAAGGAAGCCAAAAACTGTCTACTCTCGCTTTTTTGGGGTTTTTTTGGACCGTGCACCACCATTCCCTTATTTCCCTAAAACTCAGGTTCAACTACAGGTTAAATGACAGAACCCTGGAATGATGAACTCCCTTTCAAACAGCAGAAGAACGTATCAATTTATAGTAGATAATTTAATTCTGTTTAACATTTTCTCTGACAAACTGCTTTGTTTTGCTGCAGATTGTAGAAAAATGACAAAAGTATATTAACGGACTGAGTTGGGCCGAGTGGCTGTTTGGGTGATCCTGTACAGCCATATGATATGGAGGTTGATGATGCTTCAAAGAGAAAAGAAACGTTCACAACCAGTGCTAACCAGAGCAGAAAACAATGTTCTCATCCTATCAGTCAATGTTCATCTGGTGTTGTTCTCTGCATGTTTTGACCAAACGTCACCGCAAAATGAACCAGTTAACTATCACCATTCTGTCTGCGATGGAATTTTATCTCATTATCATCAGAAAATGATGCAAAAGTAGGGTAGGCCGTCTGTATTAAACAGTCAGATTGTCATTCTTTTAGCATACAGGCATACCAATATCTACTGCTGTGATATATATGTCCTCCATCATCAGAAAAAAGCTACATTACCATGTTAAAAACACCAGAAGCAGAATATTAAATGGAGTGGATCTTTGAGCAGTTATTGCAGACAAACTGATTTTTATTCATAACTCCTTTTTAGGACCAGAGAGGTTCTGTATTATCTACCTCGAGGGCAGAACGGTGAAGCGGTGATTGTGTAAGAAGAGTCCTGATTGATGAGGGCGGCTTTGCTCATCACTGATGAATCAAACTTGTCAAATCAAGAAAATCTGAGTTAATTGAGATATTTCACTGGCTTGATTCATTGTTGGGACAAGTTTGCTTTGTGTTTGGATGTGAAAAAGTGAAATCAGGAGGAAATGTTGACAATCAGAGTAGATTTGACCTTTTGACAAGAGTTAAAAAATCTTTGTTGATGTTAAAACTTCTTCATCTCCTCAGCAGATGGAGACACGTAAAGATTACATTCAAAGCTCTAATAGTTTCACAATGAAAAAATAGTTTCTAAATAAAAATGTCACAAGAGTTTCACCTCTCAAGACCCAAGTTGTTGTTTGACATACCTTTTTGATTTCTCTTTGACAGAGCTCCAGTTAAGCAGAATTAAATAAATGTAACATCTATGCCAATAAAAATTTTTGAAAGCATAAATTACATTTAAACCACATCTTTACGAGTCTAGTTAACTTTAGGGCCTCTAGTTCCTTCCTACAGTCCAAGACTTTTTCTGTCACATGAACTGATAATACCCAGTTGTGTGTGGAAATGATTCTAGGGTCCTATTCATGTGGCTGTTGTATTAATGAGTGTGTGTTTCAACACAGCAACAGCCTTTCATAGAAGCGACCGACCCCTCACCAGATGCTAACCCTCTAACTCCCAAAACAAAATGAAAAGCATGAAGATAAATGTGTGGATAAATTTAAACAAGAATTTGGTTTGTGACTGCCTAAAACAATACATGAAATAATCAGCATGTTTAACGAGCAACTAACCACATGCTTAATGAAACCTGTTAGAGCTACAGCTTTAATTCTGCACAGGACAATTCTAAAGCAACACTCACACCGCCCTCTGCAACACGCTTTCAAGCTCCCACTTCCAATGAAAAGTCTGTTAATGGATATCTCAGGGTTCAATGTTAAAAACTTGTGCGTTTGTGCATTACAATGCAAGTTTTTCCAACCTTTTTTGGACTCTATGAACAAAATGCTCTGCCAAATTAAACCAGGTCAACCTTTGACCAATCAGAGACTCAGAGTTGGAAGTGATATTTGGATGACATTCTCTTTAATTCATGGAAGTACCAAGAGTTTGAAACTGATGATGGAGGAGAAATTAATAATTGCAGTTTGTGCCCAGATGGAAGTATATGACACAAAGTCTTGACTTTATCGGAATAGAGCTGTGAAGGAAAAAGCCCAGAGGTAAGCCAAGACGTAAATGCACGAGTAATCAAATAGAAAATAATAATAACAAAAATCCAATCAGTAAACTGTACATATTTATCTAAAGTTGGCTATAAAAAGATCTGTTCTTATGAACAAACCAATAAATTGATCGGTGGAATGAATATTAACTCACAACAAATGTCATCAAAAATGGAAAAAGTAGCAATGCAAACGTTAAACAGGCTCAGTAAAGAGCAAGTTAACTGAAGTCAACGGATCCCTAAGAGCCAAGTGATAAAAAACATTTGAGGGCGTCTGAGAGACACCCGATAACCAAGAAAGAGAGCCCTCTGCTCCAACTGAGCCTTGAGAAACTCCCTAAAGGGATGGAAACTTTCCAGATTAAGTCAAGTCAACCAGACGGTGACAATGGTAAGTATTCCTCCTACATACTTAATGCTCCTTCTAGTCGTCTGCAATAAACAAGAGCCGACAGTCATTCCTTTGAAACTCCTTATGTAAGAAATCCATAGGGACCGGAATGATCAACTCTCAGCTCTGGTTTAAGGAGGATTTATGGTTTTTTATCTCCTTTTGAATAATTAAATAGATTGTATTTTATCTGAAAACTCTGTCATCAAAACTTTGGTTTCTAAACCGTGTTCTGAATTAATCCCAGTGTTAATAACTTCATTGTTCATTTTGAGTTCAGAAATCATTTCTTACCTTCAGAAACATCGAAAAAAGGGTTTATTTTCTGTCCTTTCAAAAAGTGCGACATTTTTTATTTAGAATCATTAAACATACTGTAGATTGAACTAATTCAAGCCTTTATTTCGTGTATATTGGTTATTATGGATTAAAGACAATAATAATCTGATGTCACAGAAAGTTAGAAAATATCAGACCAACCGAAAAAAGACCATTTAAGGAGAGACGTTGGGGTTCTGAAAACTCTGTTCCTTCCAATGGACCACTTGGTTGGGCCTCCTTTTGCATGAATTCTGCATTAATGTTCTGTGACATGGAGGTGATCAGCCTGCGTTAGTGCTCAGATACTATAGAAGTTCTTGTTGTTTTGATATCTGGCTTCAGTTCATCTTCATTGTTGGGTCTGGCGTCCTCCGTGTCGCTCTTAACAACAGTCCATGGATTTTCTTTTGGGTTCCGATCAGGGAGGTTTGCTGAACAATCAAGCACAGGAACTCCATGGTCACTGAAGTAGCTTTCGGAACCTTTGTCAATGTGACCAGATGCCAACTCAGCACTCTGTGAACAACCAGCTTGTTTAGCTATACGTTTCTGCGGCTTGACCTCCTTGTGATAAGTGAGTAATTGTCTTCCAGACATCTGTAAATCAGCAGTCTTTCCCATGATGCCGTATTGATCCAAACTGAAAGGCCATTTAAAGGCTCGGGAAAGCTTTGAGTGTTTCGAGTTAATTAGTTGATTCGGGTTTGACTTCATGCAACAAACATTTTCTAAGAGACAGAATTTTGTGGTTTTTATAGGCTGTAATCCATAATCATCAAAATAAAGTTAAAGTCCCTTTGGTTGTCACAGGGCGGACACTCCACCACCAGGCCACTGAACTGGTCATGATGAGAAATAAAGGCTTGAAGTATTTTTAATCTATGTCTTATGATTCTATATAAACTACTTGTAATTGACAAGTTACTTTTAAACATTTTCATTTAAACTGTTAAACTTTTTCCCAATCTTCTAATGTTTATATTGTACCTGTAGCATGAAGAAATAGATGCAGTATGCGTGCATTCTCTACCCTGCAGGTTTGCTTGAAAGCTTAGAATTTGCTTCAGGAATGGCCTGCTGGCTTTCAGCCGTGTCTGGTGGTGCTTCCAGTCCCTGAAACTGGGACAGCACCCAGCACCTGTCTGGCCCTGGGCCTCTGTTTGGCTCCAACCATGTGGAACATAACCGAGCTTTCACCCAGAACAATCACAGCAGGATTTCCCAGCGTGGATGCAACTCTGGTTGACAAGTGCATTTCTTGAAGTTCTTTAGAAGTGTTTTGTCCTCACCTTTCTTTTTGTAGTACTCGTCCTCATATCCATCAGAGGAGTCTGTGTGGTACTCAAGCAGCTCCTTTTGGTAGATTGCAGCATAGTCCACTTGTTTGCTTTTGGATTTTTTGCCTTTTTTCTTTTTGTCTTCATCACTGTCTCCAGATCCCTTCTTACCCTTCTTCTTCTTCTTTTTCTTTGACTCTTCCTCTTCTTCTTGCTCCTCAATTAAAGGTTCTTCATCATCATCGTGTGACTTCTTCTTCTTTTTGCCATCTTTAGACTTTTTATCCTTGGATCCCATTTCCTCCTCTTTTTCTAGATTCTCTACGGATGACTTTTTCTTCTGATGTTTCTTCTTCTCCTCCTTGACTCTTTCGGTCAGCTTCTCCGATTTCTCCTTTGTGAGTTCAGTTTTTCTGTCATGATTGTCCTTTTCACCTTCATTGCCTTCATCTGCAATCACATCATCTTCAGCATCATCCTCTGCTTTCTTTTTTTTCTTTTTCTCTTTCCCCTTATCTCCCACTCTTTCCTTCCTGTCTTTCTCTGGGAACTCCTGAGCCTCCGAGTTTTTGTGTTTCTTCCGGCTCTTCTCTTGTTTTGTGGTGTCCCCGCGGGTCAAACCGTTACTCCTCTCTTTTAAATTTGGCTCGGCTTCCTCCACTTCGTCATCAAGCTCTTCAGTTTCCTCCGAAGCTGTGGATTTTTTCTCTTTCGACGGCATCTTTTATTCATCCACTTCCCTGGCTTTTAGTTTCGTAAGAGCTGCCTTGAGTTTCTAATGGTGTAAGACAATTCATTTGACCCTTTGGCTGCAGGGAGGCAACAGTTTGCATGGCAGCACAGGTCTGGATGCAGGACACTCTAACACAAGGATGACTGATGATGGTCTTCCACCTAGGAAACCATATGAGGTTATAACCCTAAAAAAACCTCATAAAAAATTACTGTCACCTCAGCAGTCATGTGACTTGCAGGAGAAAGCCCTGTGAAAAAGGAGACTTGCACATTGAGCTTATCCTGTTCGCCTCAACGCTCTCCATTATTCATGGTGTCAGGATCGCTTTACGGGCCGGGGGTCTCTCACTTCTACACGCATTCACATGCACACAAACACATGTAGACACTCACACTCTTGGACACAACTTTACTACAACTTCTCTTTGTGTGATCCTAAAATGCAGCAGTGAAGCTAAATCAGGCATAAAACAAAGCTGATCACTTAGAAATTACATCAAATATTTACACTTATACAGATTCAGTGAATAAAGGTTGATTTGGATCATTATACTTCTTTCATATTTAGAAGTTAAAGATTTGACAAAATGGCTCTGTTTTAAAAAGCTAAAATGACTGCATGAACTTTAACCCTTTAATGCTGAATGTCACCAATTTGCAATGTATCGTTAAACCCAGTACTCCACTTGTATTAGCATCATCATAAAAAAAAAGTGAAAAAAAAACAATCAAATATTGAAACTAAATAGTCTAAATTAATTTGTGTCTGCAGAATACTTGATTTGTAACTCATACAATCTGTTTTGTGGGTAACTGTGTACTTCCAATTATGTATTCACCCGTACACTCGATTAAAAAAAAAAAGGCTTACAAACGTAAATTACACATGCCCTGTCAGGTCTCAGTCACCCATGTCCACCTCCGACCACTAGAGGGAGCTCTCGCCTGAGTTTTGACTGCTCACTCGACTGCTCATCTCCCTCCATGCACTGCATCTGGTTCCTGCCTGCCCAGCTGATCCTCATTGCTCATCATCAACCATGCTATTTAAGCCAGTTCAACTCTGTTCAGTGTGTAGTCTTGTATTTATTCTCTAGTGACACAGTCTAAGTGTCATTTCCTTACATTCCTGGTTTTTTACTTTTGTCTGTTCACTCGTCTCCTGCATCGCTCCTGTCCTTAGACCTTGGCCTGTTGTCTTACTTCGCCTTTGCCTTGTCCTGTTCATGTTATTTATTAATTCTGTTGCAAATCGATCCACATGCATCAACATCTTCATTATAAGCACAAATTTAAAAAAACACCAACTTAAAACTGTCTAACTGTTAAATACAAGAGCAGACAGAGACAAAGTCGAGGAACAGGCCAGGGTCCAAACACAGGAGCAAAGCAGATGTCAAGAAAAAGAGGTAAAGGTCAAAAACTGGAAGGCAAAAGGATAAATGCTTAGGCTGTGTGGTAAGGAAGACAATACAAGACTACGCATAGATACACTGACTGTAATGGAGTTAAATAGGGGGCGAGTGATAACCTAATGAGAAACATCTAGGTGGACCATGGACCGGATGAAGTGCATGCAGGAGAAGACTGCCGATCAGAATTCAGGTGAGATCTCCCTCTGGTGGCCGGAGAGGGAAGCATCCAGGTAAGTCCTGACATCAGTATTGTTACAGAGATTTATGAGAGAAATTATTTTAACCTTAAGTTGGTTGTAAATAATGCATTGATTTAGTTTGTCTTCTCTGCCGCCATTTTTGTTGCTAGTCCTTTAGTTTTAGCTTCATGTTAGAAGTTATTTATTTAATGTTTGTGCAGCAAGTGGATGTTTATGGCTTTTTGTTGCCTTTTAAAAAGCAGTGGAAAAGTTTTTTGTTAGATTATCTTGTTATTAATCAAGTAAGAGCTTACAACCTCCTTTACCTTTCCTTCAAACAGACCCATTAGCATTAGACTATGAATTAGATATACTGCCATTAGCCTTATTACTGCAATCTGAAACCTGATCATAGGCAGCATGGAGAGGGCAATCTTTGGGCGCAATGATCTTTCAACATCAGATTACTCAACCTTTGGTTGGCAGGAGATTCAAACTTCATCCTTTTTAAGCAATCAGTTTGATGGTTGCTGTGTTTATGAGGACTGTGTTTGAAATTTGTGACTAAAAAAGGCATCTACAGCTTAAAAAAAGTTTTCATAGTCCAGTTTTTTGTTTATATTCTTGGGTAAAAATGTGGGTATTTTTTTTGGGTTCTTAAAAAAACATTTGACAGATTTGTCTTTTGGTGTTCAGCTGGATTCATTTAGCAATAAATGGATCAATGTTTTATAAATCTCTTCCAACAGTACAAGTCTTGAGTTGAGGACTTTTAAATTAAGTAGCCAAGGACAAAAGCAATGTGTTTGGGTGAAAAAAAGCTGTTGGACACAAAATGTGTCCACTGCTTTCATTCTTTTGCAGTAATTTAAGGATAAACAAAAATATCCCAGATTAATTTTTTTTGTTGCTACAAACTAACACAAGCTCAAACACACAATGAAACCCACAAATGAGAAAATCCAAAAGAAGTTTATTAACAAACACAGCATCAATAAAAAGAAAGTTCAAGGGTCAGTAAAGAAGTTCTCAGTACACAGACTGACGCTCTTCTTCTCCAGTCTTGTTTAAACTTTTGACTCCAGATCAATGTAGTGGCGAAGTCATAATGTGTCGGTGTGTGTTGTGTATCTGTACAGTGTGTAAAATGAAATTGGGAACGCCGTAATCCTGTTTAGCAAAGCAGCCTTCATCTACAAAGAGAAAAGTGAAAAATTTGTGCTGAGTAGTGGAAAAAAGGGGGATTTCACAAGTTCTTCAAATCATGTACAGCATACAAAAACAGTAGAAATCTGAACAGCTTTTCAAATAACTTATACATTTAGTGCAAACAGAAAGTTCACAGTTCAAAATAAAGGTGACATAATATATAAAAAAGACTTGCAGTAGTTATGAGTGGTGCAGCAATCACCTAAGACAACAAACAAGTTTCTTTTTCCTTAATTTCTGTAAATGCATCGTGACAAGCTTAAATGTAAACATATTTCAGTGATATCTGAAGCAGGCACAGACAAGCCAAGTTGTAGGCAAAGTCATGCAGAGCGTTACATACTTATGAACGGAGCTCACAGGGGACAACTCTAAAATGAGCAGAGAAGGGCGCTTCAAATTCTTGTCAAAACTCTTAATCGTGGACCACCTTGACCATCTAATTTTATCCTGTTTTAGGAGAAGCATAACTGTTTTGTAGCACAACGTAGAGAGGGGTTTGATACTTAACAAGGCAAAATGGCTTAAGACATAAAAATGAGAGCAAGAAGCTGGGTCCAGGGACCACCGTTGTGTAGCTTCGCTCATTGGATGGTTTTTTTTTACTTGGCTTTCATCAAAAATGAGGACAAACCAAGGCAGGAGCAACAATCTGATCAACCAGGTTTTTTCTTTTTGTTGTTTTTACACAAACTGAGTGGGAAAAGGTTTGAAAATAAGCCATTTCAGAGGTGTTTCAAAGTGGTCACCCTGTCGCTCTGGTGAATTAGGAAAGAGTTTACAAAAGTAGACAAGTAGTCGTTGAAACTGTACATTGTGTATATTAGCTGAGTTTTAAGGTTTAGGCTTTGTTTCACACAAACACGGAAAGCTGCCACACCAACAGTGTCCAAGTAAAAGGGAGGAGGGTTGTGCGGTGGCGTGGAGACACCGGCCGCAGCCCTGCTTCAGCACAAATGTCTGAGTAGAAAATCAAGACTTTTGTATTGCAGAGCCACTGGAAAACCTCACAGGAACGTCACTATGAAGAACACTTTTCACAATGAAAACTAGCATCCTATGGCTGGAGAGTCAGAGATAACCATAGTATTTTGACAGTGATAAAGACAAGAGAAATATCTCAGGGTGTGCCCCAAAAGATGACTCTAAAATCTTTTACTGCATCAAGAAAAAACACTTGTTTAAAAAAAAAAGAGGGTTCACGTGCACTGATCTGTGTGAACATTGATAATCCCACGTGTGTGCATGTGAATGAAGTTAAAGATTTCATGGGGCATAGCATGAAATCCGGGCCGTGGCTTGACGTTGTCATAGTAGTGGTGAGTGATGAAGACACCAGAGGGGTTCATGGGAAATGCCCAGAAACCGTAGAGGTGGACCTCCTCGCACAGCTCCAGGGCAGCCGTCACCAGCATCAGACCACTGCTGAGCCGCTTTGCACGGACACCTTGTACTGCCCAGAACCGCTGCACGTTGAGCAGGTATTGCGGGTGGAAGAAGAACACGCTCCTCTGGGAGTCGAAGTCATCCAACATGTACTTGACTCGGAAAGACACATCAGTGTTACGGGTGTTGTAGAAGGCAGGCAGCACCACGGAGGAGTTCTCGTAATTCTGCAGGACGTCAAAGAACGGCCGGCGCCACTTCTCCAGCTTCTGAAATCTGCAGTCAAACAGAAAACAAGGAAATAGAGAAAAAGTGAGGAGGAAGAATTCAAGAAAGATTTGGCTCCTCCTTCAGGGCCCGCAGTTACAGTACCTCTCAGTAATAATGCTTGGATTTACTGTCACCAGATCTGTTTTACTGCCAACATCAGCTGAGTATTTCTCATTTATGGGTGGTATGTTGCATCTGCAAAGAAACACACATGAAAGGATTCTATTCATTTTCAAGCAATGCTTGCACGCAATAATTATTAGACAGATGTGGTAAGATCTTTTGAGCTTTTTCAAAAAGGTTCTCAATGAGCTTTAAATTATGATTGTGTTTTTTTTTCCTTTTTTAAAATGTACCTTTGAGTTGTGGGCAAGAATGTTATTGCAGAGTAAGCCTGCATCCACTTCCTATCATCCACAACTCAGATCCATCTGTTTTACAAATTAAAAATTGCTTCATGCTTTTTATCTGTGTGTTTATGCTACTATAGGAAGCAAACTGATGGCCGCTCTACAAGGGTCATTCCAGCATTGTAGGACATTTTACTTTCCACCCATCATATTACAAAAATTCCATATGCAAAATAATAAAACATGTAGATACTGATTAAATGTACTTGTCTTGAGATCAAATGTACAAAAACTATGAGAAAAGAATGCTGGATAATAGTTTTAAAATACAGTTGATCTGTAAGCTGATCTAACCAAACCTTTGATAGTTTATGATCTATTATTGATGAATACATTGCAGAAAATCAGAAAAGTTAAGGTTTTCTTTTCATGAATTTTTAAGCCTGAATGTTCTCCAGTTCTGGAATGACCCACTAATAATTGCATGTAAAAATGGACACAACAACCCAATCCTTCAAACCTGAAAACAAAATCTGCAGAGTCAATTTCCTTTCCACATTTGCTGCTTTTGATGATGCCGCCGTTTCCAATGACTGCACACTTCTTGAACTGGGATTTTGAGTATGGCATATCCTGGAGGAAACAGAAGGCCAGATCATTTCTACCAGTTCAGCCACAAACTGAACAGAACAAAAGAAAATGAAGAACTGAAGCAAGAGGTCGTGTACTCACATCTGGAAACATCTTAAAGACCTCATTGGTGATGGGAAGAATACCACTGGTGTCCACCTCATATCTCAGCTTGCTTCCTGCAGGAGTGTTTCTCTTGGTGGTGAACAGAAAGGATGGTGCGTTACAGCAGCGGGACAGAGACATCCTATGGGGAGGCCAATGAAACACTCAGGTTAACGGAAATTCTCATATTTTTATTTGGATGCAATCGTATGTGTTTGTAAAACCAAGATTTGCAGAACAACTACAGTTTGGATCCCTAGATCCCTGCATTGATCTCTTGTTCGGTGCTACTTACTTAAAGTTGCTGGTCTCCTCCTTGCTTTGCTCCCACTTGCACACCTGCAAGTTTCGCCATCTTTCAAACAGATCTGAAGTTTTCACCCTGATTGAAAGAGAGCGAAACGTGTGGGATGAGGAAAGCAGCGTTTTCCAACAAGAGTTTCATCAAAACATAAAGTTGAGAACAGATGATTTCATAAAACCCAAAGTCAAAAGGTAAAGTTTTCAGTTTGAAATAGCGATAGGCTGTTGCTTTTGGATGTGGATGCTTTTAACTGAAGTTGTGTGTCTTTAAACTGACATTTTCACAGAAACTGCAACCAAATTAGCTCCAGGATGGAGGATTGTGCTGCTCTTTTGCTCTCTGGCAGAATGAGAGCTGCCATTCTCTGCAGGAACGAAAGTAGCTTAAAGCCACTCAAAAAACGCATCTGACCAGAAAGCCTGACGGCCCTTTCAGAAAAGGTCAGTGGATAATGTTCTTATTCACCCTAGTGGAGAAGTACTACTCAGACTGCTGTTACACCAACTAACATGAAGCGCATTGCGTTGTTACAAGAATTTACTGCATGATGTTTAACAAGAATCATTATATTTTCTGAAGAAGCTAGAAATGTAAAGCTTGATTGTTTAGGTGTTTTAACACCATCAATGGTTTAAGAAAACAACTGTTTTTTTGCATTCAAAAAATAATATATGCTTTTTTGTTTTCTAGTCTTCACCCTTCAGTCAAGGTTTCTCAGTTTACTGCATTTTCCCCTTAACAGTTATCTGATCCATGTGTTGATGGATTCATTTTTCATCCTCAGAAACACCAGACAGCATTGTTTCATCCAGAAAAAGTGGTTTTAGTCCCACTCCAGCTATTTTTGTTTCTATTGTAAAAGCGTTCCCAGTGGTCTTATAATTATATTATCTAAAAGATTGTGTCATTTAATACTTTCTGCAGAGTTGCAGGAGCTCATTAGAAATTTGCTGTTAAGTTGTGGGCGGGACTGTTAGCGCGGTCGTTATCATCACTAATTTCCCAGCATTCCTTTGTTTACACTCTCTCGCCAGCTTATAGCACCTCATAACCTACATTAGAGTAGCGGAAAAAAAAGAAAAACAGTAAGTAAAACCAGACCTTTAATAAACCACAGAGTTTCATCTGTTCATGATCCAACATGACTTAAAAAAAGAAATACTCAGAAACAATTATTGTTTTAAATGTGTTCTCCATCATGAGAAATGCTACAAGAACACATGAAAAACACCAGAAACAGGATTTTCATTGGTGTTGGTCTTTAAAAACAATGATGCTTCTTCGAAAGTATTGACTTGAAAACCAGACAAAAATTGTATGTCACTGAGACTCCAGTTCAATACTTTAAAATGCTATTTAAGGCCTTTATTTATGCTACATCTGTTTGATTCCTATTAATGATTTTCAGTCTAAATATTAAAAAAAATAATAACTGGGCAAAGGGATTGGCAATTAAAAAACTGTTTCTAACCCTGGAGCGGCTGAGGCTGTAATTTTTTTTTTATTGTTTTATCTTTTTTTTTGTAATCGTTTCCGTTGCAGTGGGAGGTCTTTTGTCTTTCTTACCTTTTTTTCCCTGTAAATAAATCCCAGATTAGGTTTTTGGGAGAGTTTTTGGGTCCTTGGGGCTTTAAATTTGTTTCTCTTTCTTTTTCATTACATCCTTTTACAATTCTCTGGACACGGGTGTTATGAACCAAGTCAGCTCGTTTTCTGATTATTTTAGCAAAAAAAAAAAAGTTTTAAAGGCTAAAATCTCAGTAAACTGTAAAGTAGGAACTTTACATTGAAAATACTGGTATTTTGTGACCTACAGACTCTAAAAGTTACATGCAAGAACAAAAAAAGCTTGGTTGAATATTTGGCCAATAGCCACTCGTCGTTGACTTGGACATATGGTCTATTCTAACAAAATTTTGGATTAACTCTCAAAATAAATCTCCTGTGTTTACACATCTTTATGTAATCTATTTGACTTTTTTTAACCACAATAAAATCAGGATTTAGGTTTGAAGTCTAAATTATCTATACTAGTAAGCTGGGTCTTACAGTGGAAGAAAGAAATGACAAATCCTGTTTTGCGTGAGCTGGTTACATTGTAAAGATCTCCACTGTTGATTTGTTTTTCCTGGATATCTACCACTGTCCTGTTGTTCTTGATCATTTTCTCTATTTTGACTCCTTCTCTGTGGTCAAACGTTTTTCCTAACTGTGGTTTTACGATTCCAAAGTACAATGATGCAAATATAGAAACATCACATTTATTACCTTCCTGTTAATGCTCAGAAACATCTAAAAATTGCTGCATTAAAATGTTTGACAAATTAGGTCAATCCTTGCTGTTTTTCTTTTCATGCACAAACACAAAAGTCTAATTAAATAAATTACAAAATTCTTATAACTTGAGCACATTTCAGTCATATTTTTGATGCAATTTAGGACTAATGTAACATATTTTATGCCTCCATAATCTATAAAACTGCCACAAAAAAAAAATTAACCAAAGAGCAAAATGTCCATAATAATGTCATGAAGACCACTCACATTGTCAGAACTTTAACATCCATTATCTCTTGTCTGAGTTCTCTGCATGTAGTTGAGTTGAATTCAAGTGATCCATCAAAGGTTTCCAGATACCTAAAGAAATAAAAACCATTACTCTGTTCCTACAGTATCAAACATAAAATCAACACAAACTGTGTCAATAATCTGCTAACACTACACAATCAAATAATGAAACAATTCACTTAAACTGACAAATATATGTTTGATTTTGGCTTAATGACATTTAGTGCAAAAGTACAGCATTGTGAGATGATCAAAGACAGAAGTGATGCAACTGATTGTTGGAGTAACAAACGGTACAGTTTTCTGGACACTTGCACTAGATTCTTTGACATCTTAGTCTAAACCAAAGAGCTCTATTAAGTCAAGAAATGAGACTTTGTTTACTTTTCTTTAACAGATTATGAAAAGATTTTGCGAGATAAAAACTAGTGCTTTAAATGTCTTTGTTCATTATAGTAACTGACAAAAGAATATTTTTGAAGTAAAAGAAGCAAATTTAGCTTATTGGGGTTCAAAAATTATTAGGCTGAGATGTGTTCTCCATAATCCTATACATAATGCTTTCATTTGAGATTAAAGACACACTCCAAATATATGTTTATTTATTGTAAAGGCATTCCCAGTGGTTGGCATGGAAATTAATCTAGCAAATTTACCAGCATTCCTTTGTTTACACCCTCTGCCGTTATTTTATAGCACCTCACAATCCCAAGCTAAAATTAGAGTAGCAAAAAAACTCAGTGAGCAATATCAGAGCTCTGCACCCATACAGTTTTGATCCAGATGGCAGCTCACACGAGGAAAATAAAGACGTTAATGGATCTTTAACTGTAGAGGAGCAAAGAGACTTTGGCCCGCCCATGGCAGTTGCTGCGTCACAAGCCTGAGCATTTTCAAACCACGGGTTTTCATCCGCGCCTGATCCAACACGACTTGAATAAAAAAATATTTAGAGACACAGCAATTCTTTTATACGTTTCCTTATTTATGAGAAAATACTCCAATAACATGTTAACACCAAAAAGACCATTTTCTTTGGAGTGAGTCTTTAAAGCCCCATTTTTTATATGTATAAATACAAATGAATTTACAATCAAATGGAATGAGACCAAAAAGTTGAGGTTTTGCAACAACCAAAGTGTGTTGTTACTGTGTAGCATGCATTTTATGCAGGTTTTACTGAATCTGTCATCAATCTGCATTGATGTTTCATTGCATGCAGTTGACTTGAAGCTGATTCAGTTTTTTTTCTGCTGTTGTTTTATTGCTTAAAAAAATGAAGATGAGGCTGAAGGTCAACATTAATTAGCGTTATAAATAATATGTATTTATGAAGTGTTATTAATTTTGCTCTTTTTTTGTTTTTATTTAATTTTTTTACTATATTTTTTTAATATGTTTGGCTCTGGCTCAAAGGCCAGAGGAATTAAACTACAGGCTTTTGCAAGATTTTTCTGCTTGCATTTCTCTAAAGTCACCTTAAATAATAAACAATTTGTTATTCTCGTTCACAAAGAACTTATATTGCCATTTTAAAATTTCTATTTGATTTTTATAGGAGCTACCGTCTTGTTATGAGCTCTTCACAGCTCGTTTTCTGCTACGTTGTCAGCTATTAGTAAAGCTTGTGAGACTTTGCGGCCGATGTCATTTATTAGTTGTTTGTTAAAATAGATTTTTATTGAATTTAAACACATTTATAATTTTTGGTATTTTTGAAAGGTAAGTAAAAAGTCAAACCTGACCTGTGAAAGAAAATGAGGTGAGAGTTTTAAAAAGAAAAAGAAAACGATGAATGGAACAAGCATCACAATGCAAAGATGCATCAAATGAACAAGATGCTGGGATGGGATGGTTTAAATAAAGAACGGTGAAACTGGTTGTCTACATCCACCTGATGATGCAGTGTATTTCTGAGGTTGTACTGACAGAAGCGCGTGTACGATATCTTTGGAGTTTTCATTCTGGTTTTAGCTAAGATGATGAAACCTTTGCAAGTGTTCTTGGTTCAGCTCTGAAAGCAAGAAAATAAATAATCCACTTCATGAGATGAATTCCATCTCTTATGGCTTTTTGGGTTGGATGCTCAATGCAGGTGAAAGAAAAACCCAATCCAGCATTTGACCACAGATGCAGGAATCTGTTGCTGAGTTGCATGAAGACATTTTTTGAGGGGGGGAAAGGGGAAATCAATCATGTTCCTGCTTTTTTGTTGTTTTTTGGAACAGGGAAACAAGGTGGAGGAGAAGGAAGTAAATCCAGATCGTAGAGAGAAGCAATGCAGATGTGAGAAGGGGAGACAGCAGGAGCTGAGAGGACGTGTCCACATGTACATGGCATACACACAGAGCTGTGCAGGAGACATGAGACACAGGCTGAGAGGGACGACGAGTTTAAAGATGGGTGCTGGATGGGACATTGAGGTACAAGGAGGAGCCAGTACATCAACAGGAGACCGTGGTTCAACCAGCTTCTGAAGGAGGGGGATGAGGTTCGGGGTTCTGGGCGTGGTGGAGAGGATCAGACAACATGCAGAGCAAATCTGAAGTGCAGCAACAGCACCACTAAAAAATCATGACTTAATTCCTTTCAGACTAATGAAGAAAAGAAAGAGGCATTCTTGGGTTTTTTTGAGAAAAATACTAAAAGTGCCTTCAAACCCGCCTACCTTTGAGAGCGTTTTTTTTTCTTCTTAATCTCAGCTAGGCAGGGTTTGATTATTACGGAGATCTGTGAATGTGGCTGAAATGTCTGACGGAAACATCTGTCAACATGCAGACAAGTTAAGTTAGAGTTAAATGATGTTATCCTGTCACATCAGCACTCCTGCTAACTTCCTGCACCTGCAGATTTCAAAAGAAGTACAGAAGAAAAACGTAAATGTCCTGCTGCTTGTTCTTCTCTCAACTGAGATTCACGGGCGTAAACCAGCCCACTCATGCAGGGCTGGGTTGTCACTCGAACAGATTTGAAATCCATCTTTTCTCTCTCCCACACAGACACACACATGCATGCATACATTGTCTTTTCTCAGAGATGAAGTCAGTCAGGCTGCGAAGGTACCTTTTCCTTCCATATCTGGCAGGCCTCAGAGATCCGCCATCGGGGAAACTAACGGGGCCGGTCCAATTTCCTGCCTCGTCCCCTTTGAGTCGGCTAAACTGTTGCGAACTAGTAAGAAAATCAGTCAGTTTATTTGGGATTTATTGCTTTATTTGTCACATACATGAGAAAAAGTCCCATATGTTCACTCATGAATCATAGATTACACTTCCATGCACGCACACTTGCACTTGTACACCAGGGGGACAATCGCCTTCCAAGTCTGACCCTAATTTGAAGGATTTCTACTGTCATAAGAATGATCCAGGCAGTGGCACTTTGCCGTTTTGGCTCAGAAGAGTGTCAGGCATGAAAGTGAATCTGTTAAAGTCACTGTAATTTAAGGGAGGAACTTTAATTGGTGCCAGTTTGTAGCAAGAGCCAACAGATTGGCCAAAAATAAAGCAGCCCTCATGAAACTGCCAATTTGGAGCATTTTTAAGCCACTGCCTGAGCCAAACATCATTTAGCCTGCAGCTGATAAAACACTCAGTCCTTCACGACAAGATTATTTCAGCTTCAGGGTGTATTTAATATCAGCTAATGAACCCCATCACAGTTTATTTATTCAAAAAAATGATACATATGCAGCCTGAATAAATCAGATAGTTTTGCTTTTGATGTTTTCCAACAGATTCATCGTCAGATTTACTTTTTGATTTCCCCGGCCTGTTAAAATAATCATGTTCTGCTTATCTAAACTTGGATGGAGATAAACTTCCTTCGTAATCAGGCGGATTTTCATGCAGGTATTTGTGTGTGAGTCATTCCAGTAAAAGCTCTGTAGGTGCATTGTTCATTTCAGCGAGGAGACTGAACTAAAAGAGCCTCTCTGGCTGCACTTAGAGGCTGAGCATTTATCACAGGGGACTTGTGTCAATACCCATCTGCAGGCGCATTAGCTTCTCTGAGTGCCTCTTCAACATCTCCACAACACTCTGCAAGCATTGGCAGAGAGGAATTCTCTGAAATCAAAGAGATGTTGTCGCTGTGCTTTAGGGACATGTGCGTCAAACACACACAAAGACTCGTCAAAACCATTTAGTCACCGCAACCTAATGCAGGCACTGTTCATCATCAGCGGTCTGCTGAGGGCTTGCTTTACAGATTCATCACCTATGCTTGCTTTACACAGAGGTCACAGGTGGTGGAAGCAGCCTATCCCCCAATATCAAGACCATTAGCTCCTGCAGACTCAATTAAAAGAAGAACCGACAGTAATCCAAGCATTAAGAGACAGATAAGCAGATCTATCTAACTGTCTGCCTGCTATTTCTGTCTGTCTTGATCTGATCTATACCAAATCAAAAGCAGAATAAAAAAGTCAGCTGGCATTGCAGTGTATTGACCCAGGGGAAATAAGCCAATTTAATAGAAAAACACAGAACTCTTCTTTGTAATCTCTGTTTTTCAAATAACAAACATCCCTGATGCTCCATAGTTTGATGTTGTCCTCTTATCCTGCAGCTGCCACAAAAAACACTAAAAGAAATTTAATAAAAGCAAACAGTCAAACCCAGAGAGATGCTTAGAGTCAGATCAAGCTCGCTCACATCAGGAAGAGACTCAACAGATTTTTTTTAAGAACTTAGAAGATCAAGCAGCTGTTTGAAATATATATATATATATATATATATATATATATATATTTGAATCTAGAAGCTGAACCTTCCATGTGTGCAGATGATGCATTCTTGAAAAACAAAGGTGAGTATTTCCAACCATTGCACATTTATTTTAATTTTAAAAATCTGAAAAGAGGCTGTTTACAAAAATAAAAAAAAAAAAACAGTCATAAGTTGTCTTATTTGCACAACCAGTCACCTTTGGATGCATTTTAGACATTAAACAGTTAAAGGAGTGTAAATCCATCTTGGGGTCCAGAAGGCACTGCAAGCTGAATCTTAAGAAAGTAAATATACCTGTATGTCAAGAAAAATTCTCTTATTTTCTGTCTTGCAAGAAAAATAATCTTGTTCAGAAAGCTTTTCAATGGCAAAATAGTATAAGAAAACATGTCTTCTTGGTAAGACAATTTTTCTCATACCGTTGGCAGATTTTTTTGCTTATTCGTTCCTGGGGGGTGTTTTGCAGTGCACCTGCCCCATATGCAGAGTGATAATGTTGGAGCTCAGTGTGAAGAATAAAAAAAATGTACCCAACTTTGGGTATTTATTTTAATGTAATATTAATCATAATAACTTCATATCGATAGTCTTAATATTTTTTATTTTTTTATTTCTGGTCTTTTTGATTTTCCTGCAATAATGCAAACGTGAGTGTGGTCTGATTCTATTTGTCACTTTACACTCAGATTTGAGGCTACACCTGCTTTGTCCTCTTTTTTTCCTGTTTCCACACACTCGCATCCAAACGTATGTCATCACTCCCTGTTAGTTTCTCCCTGTTTCCCCCCTCTGAGCAGACAGTCTGGTAAAATGGCCGCTGTAGGGCCCATTGGTTCCCGTTGAGTGACTCGCTTCCCACCGCTTCCCGAGCAGGAGGAAACTGGGCCAGGGGCAGAGAGGAGGTGTGTCGGTGAGTCCCAGATTCATACGAACCTCAGCATGAGTCTGGGTGCCATGAATCCAGTTTCATTAGACAGGCCCTGCAGAGTAGCAGGGATGTGTGGGAACAGTGGTGAGGAACTGTTTGCCATGAAGCAAGCATACATGTGCTGTTTTTTTGAGCGTTTGGAGGTGAAGGAAAGATTTAGAGACTCTTTTGTCTTGTTTTGTAGTGATTTTGGGGGCTTTGGGATATTTTCAAGCCACCTATAGACTAAAAACCGCCCTTCTCAGCATCTGCTCCTCTCACTGAATCTGATCCAGAGCACATTTAAAAGGCTGAGCTGATACGGAGAGACATTTGCAGGCCTTTCCATAAAACATGGCTCTGCAGCCTGAGACGAATTATTCACCAATGACAAACCCAAAAGAAATACACATCATCTTGAGCATGTTGCTATCTGCAATCATCATGGGCTCCAGTAGCATTCATTGTGACAACCTGATGCCTCTGTGATGTAGGCTTTGACCAGTTAAGAAAGCTGAAAAAGAAAAAAATAAATAAGATCTTTGGGAAAACAAAGGGAAGTCATTACCATACTCAGCAGGAGCTGTGTATGGTATGAACCATGAAGCTTAGTTTTCAGAAAAGATCAAAAAGAAAAAAAGGACAAATTAATCCAATATGGAATCAGCTTCTAAATATGCCGCTGGGAAAAAAAGATGGATGGTTAATTGTTATTGCTCTTTTTCTTTCCAATTTGGACCATATGGGCACTACTCTCATTTTTGGTCTATGAAAGCATGTATTCATTGATGGTTTTATCCTCACAGCAGGCCCGGCCCTGGGCTGCATTGCCCCCTAGGCAAAACATTTTTAAACCCCCCACCCGCACCACCAAACACATGCATGCACACACCCCCATCTCCACAACACCCCCACCACCGTTTGGACCAGGAACAATGTAACCGTCTGGAATATATTGCAATGAGAATTGATTTATTTTAACTCTCAAAACTTGTGATTATTGTTTAAAGAAAATCCCTTTCCAAGTAGGGCTCAAACCGGCGACCATCTAATATAGAAAAAAAAAACTAGATCGCCAGTTATTTCATCTTTATTTTAACCAAAAACTAGAGTTTTTTTTTACCGAAATTCACGGGAGGGGGGTGATTTTCAAAGCAGCTGAATGTAAAGAAAACAGACAAATCTCTGCTTTGAGCAAGTTTTTCTCCACTTCCTTCTAATTTTTTGACCCAAAGGCTGTCCCTGAGGGCTTTTTTTGCTTCTTTTTCACCCATAAGGTAGTAAAGAGGCACTAACAGCAGCAACACCACCGCCCCCAGCTTAGACAGCATCAGCTTCAGGTAGGGAGGGGCGCTGCACAAGGCAAAGATATTGATCTAACTAGTATTTTGAGTCGTTTTATTTATGCTTTAATTACTGTTTTATTTTAAACTAAACGAGTGGTGTGCCAATCTGCTATAAAAATATCATAAACTCAAAAAAAAAAACATCGTCATTTGGCGCCCCCTCCAAAAAATGGCACCCTAGGCGGCCGCCTAGGTCGCCTGCGCCCAGGGCCGGCCCTGCCTCACAGCCCTCTGAGGATTAATAGGATACAATCAGATCTTACCTCTTGATATAGTTTTTTCCATAGAGGATCTGCTGCAAAAGGGTGACAAGTCCAAATGCGCAAATAAATATGAAACATAGAGATCGGCTGCCAAGTATGTCTTTACCCGACGACGGGTCGGAGTATCCCATTCTTCTGCGCATCCAGGGCATCTGACGGTGACACCCGCTGAGGTGCCTCTCTGCGCTGCATTCAGGATCTCAGGTGCCTCGGAGCCGCTGAGCTGGGCATTCTGCTCTTCACCTTTCTGGGTTACTTTGTGGCGCGTAAACGGGATTTGTGGTGGATGCGCATCGCAGTTTAGCTCCAGCTGGGATCAGGCTTTACAAAGCGTCCAGTTATTACCTGGTTTTTCGCGCAGGGATGGATTTGAGGGAAAGATTATTTTTCTTTAAATGGTCCTTGATGCGCGCGAGCTGCAGCCGCTCGATGAAAATGGTGCAGATCAGAGCGCAGGGACGCGTCCAGGCGAAAACAAATCCGACAATGTTAGATCCAAAG
This sequence comes from Oryzias celebensis, assembly GCA_014656515.1. NCBI lineage: Eukaryota > Metazoa > Chordata > Actinopteri > Beloniformes > Adrianichthyidae > Oryzias > Oryzias celebensis. Next base: position 8,448,851 of record BNCR01000012.1, read on the forward strand.
CAGATAGGGGGGAAATCTGACTGGGTTTTGAAACACGCAACGCCTCATCCACAAAATGAGCAAAAGTGACGTGACTGTGATGAAAAAAGGAGGAGGATGCGCCTTTTTTTCAGTCATGGCAGCCGGGGGCGCGCCGCATTCTCCTCCCGCGCTCCTTACTCAGCCACCACCCAAGGTCACGCTCTGCTGTTCAAGGATGTCCAGCATTACCGGAGTACAGCCGCCGCTCGTGCGTGTTTGGTTGCTGTCTGCGTGCGGGCAGGATGAGTTTAAACCTTCACTGCAGCCATGATGCAGAAAATTATACGACAAACCAATCTGGTCTATTTTTAGCACCCATGGGTGATTTATCATAAAAGCACGTGCTCTTTTTTTGTGTGTGTGTGGGGGCGGGGGATGGGGCTAATGAGGGAATAAATTGACCAATCTTTTCAGCATAAATCTGGCTCAGAATAGCAAATCCCCTCCAAATCTTCACACCCACTATCCAAGCATGACCATTGGATTTATCAGATTTTTCAAATATTTTTTGTACACAGTGTAATCAATCCTCCTAACAGGAAGTTATTTCATTAGGAGAAATCTGATTGATACTCCAAAATGTTTCCGTATGATTCTGATTTCCTCAGTCACACTGATTTACAGGGGTTGGACAAAATCATTGGAACACTTGTTAAATTTGGAGACGCTTTTTTTATATGGATTTGGACCCCCATTAGCCTTTAATACAGCTTCAATACGTCTCGGAATGGAATCATAAAGCTTCTTGACGTCTTCCATCGGAATTTTCAGCCACTCTTCCATCAAAACCTGCTCCAGCTCTTCCAAACAGGAGGATGGAGGGTAGCGATGACTTGTTGTTCGAGTATACACCACAAATGCTCAATGATATTGAGATCTGGAGATTGAGAGGGGCATTCCATGTGTTTCAGCTCAGTTTCATGCTCATCCTCCCAATTTTAACGATACGGACAGTGTGGATCGGAGCATTTAAAAGTGTAGTGCTCCATTTGTTTTGTCCAACCCCTGTACATCTACATGTGTTTTTCAAACAAAATATGGATATGAATTCGGTGAACCCTAACAGGACCCAGTACAGATTTTTTTGAATACAACATTTTTACAAATATATATAACAATTTGTTCACACAAACAAAAGTATATAAATATAAAAACATCTATTCTCTTAAAGCACTATATTCTTTCTGGGTCACTTGTCCCATCTACTGTTGGCATACTGGACAGGTTACCAGTTTGTTGCAGGACACACACACTCTCACACTATAGATTAGAATAACCATTTAACCCATGAAGCATGGTTTTGAACAGTGGGAGGAAGCCAGAAGAAAAGGTGAACGGCAACACAGGAAGGTCACAGTCAGGATTTGAACCAGGTCCTTCTTTTTGTAAGGCTAGAGTGTTCACCACTGCTCCACTGTGCAGCCCAATAAACTATTGGTATTCCAAAATGGTGTAACCAGATTACAATAATAGTCTGATTGCTCCCTATCATTAGATTTTCCTGGCAATGTGCATAGGCTCCATCCCAAATTTGATATTGATCCTAAGGTACATCGATGTCAAATTTTGTGCTTGGGATCATTTTAACAACCAGCTCCACTAAAAAAAAGCAAACATTGATCATGTTTGGGTTGCATCTGTGGCTGCAACATAAAATTCTAAATTAATAATAATAGAAGTCAAATGATTATACATATATAATGTTTGCTCAGAGAACTGCATGGTGTTGTAGTGTTAGCATCCTCCACTCACAAAGAGACATAGACCAACTAAAACAGAACAGGTTTTTTTATGCATTTAATTAAATCTGTTGATATTCAACCACTTCCATCCTCAACAGACTTTAAGCCAGAAAATGCATAAACTCTTTTGTTGTGTGCTTGATGAAATGCATAAAAAAGATGAAATTAATGTAGAAACAAAGCCAAACCTTCACTCTCTGTCATCCCAGCAGAATATAACAGCGTCTAGCAGAACTGGAAAATTTTGTACAACCTGAATATTGGCTGAATTGCTTTTTTAAGATTCCTTATGTCAAATTCTTTAAAACATATGTTTAAGTATGTCACCTATGATGCTGTACTTTCTTACAATAAACTGGGTTTTGTTTAATTGATAAAAGAAGTATAAAATTAAGTGGTACAGAATGATCATAAATATTTTATTTTTAAAAACAAAACAATTTAAAAATGTAAAAAAAACTAACATTTTAAAGCTCCTGTTTGAATTGCAACATAGATTTTGAAATATATTTTAAGCTTATTTATGTGTGTACAAGCTTCTAGGAGTTAATATTTTGAATGTTACATTGAGAAATGTTGCAGGTTTGCATGTAGGTAAAATTTTTTAAAACACACAGTAAATCAACCTTAATAAAAGTTTGGTTTTTATGTCTTGCATTTAAAAAGTCAAATTTTAAAACTGATCAACTCAGGGATGACAGATCCATAAAGTAACCACTAGATGGCAGAATGTTACAAATAACAGGCAACCTGCACCAATATTTATAAAGACATTGAACTCTTGCAAAGGACTAAGATGTATTTCTCTGAAATTGTAACACATTTAGTTAATGCAGTTTTATCAAGAATTGTTTTATTTCATCCTCAAAAAGCCTTTTTGGTGGTTTCAAGGTCTTCAGTCTTAGCCTAATGCTTTCTATAAATAAAACTGTACAGGTTTTAATAAAGGTACAAATGTCCTTTTGTTGTGTCTTCTGTGTTCTATCCTTTGAATGACTTTACAGATGAGCACAAAAACAAAACATGACCAATTTAGAGTGGTAACAACATGTACAACATCACTGGATCCAAGAGTTTTAATTTAAAAGAGTTGCTTGGGTTGTTCAAAGTTAAGACACATTTAATGCAATTCCTTGTAGACACTAGAATATGTTGCAAGGATCACTTTAAAAAAAAACACAGAAAGTAAATTGTGTTCAGAAAGCAATTAAGACCGATGTCAGTATACTGACTTGTTTAGAATTTGTTTGTGTCTATGGGCTAATTAAATTTCTGGTTAAAGAGTTTGTTATGATTCTAAAATGGCTGTGAGGTATCTTTTCAATAGTATTTTTTGTTAGCTACTTTTATTTGTTGCATAAATAACAAAGTAGTCTTTTTTACTTCTGCTTGAATTTTTTTTTTATTTTAAAATGACAAACATAGAATAATAATCACATTTAAAAATACGTTTGAACTTTTGCTTTAACAAAATTTAATTTAAGGATTCCATAGAAGCCTTGCTTGAAATATTAAAGACAAAACTGTATTGATATGCATAAAAAATGTTGAATGAGAATTCGTCTATTTTAGAAAACTAACAATTAAATCAACTTCCACTTGGTTATTTATTTGTTGGGGGGGTTGGCTTTTAAACCAATTTTCGGACTTAAGGGGGACATTGTTTTGTGTTACACGAGAAACGGAACGGATGCAATTTGAAGGTGCGCTGCACCTTCTTCCGGTCTCTTTTCCCACGGCCGCTGGAGGAAAATGGTGAGTTTCAATGCTCACACTAAGCTATCCTTTACCATCCTACGTCTGTTACGTTTTTAATTCACCATTTGTCTTTAGTCTCGTGTCAAATCGGCATGGCTTCTTTAATCGGGCAACATTTTTATTATTTGTCATAATTTTAATGAACTATCTTCTTGATTATGTCGCGTTTGGACTACAGCCTTGCTCTGGTCGTCCAGCTAATGTGTAAACCGTATTAACGCTGTAATAATTAGTAAGATTATTCCTTCATTTATTACCATATTATGTTTAGTACATAAATGCCACTTTATTGTGCTCTCGCGTTAAAACGCAAGTTAAGAAAAAAAAAAGCTAACTAGCTTAGCCTAGCCGCTTAGTAACGTGATGCGACTATTTTCTCTGTAAGGAACTGGATGAATGAAACTTTTACTGCCGTTAAACCCAGAACGCGCAGTTTCCACATACATTAGCCCTAGAAAAACATTTGTCTTAATGTTTTGCTGTTGTCACTGCTGGGTATTTACACTCTACTAAGTTATTAGATGGCACCATTTTAATATCGCTGCTTTGTCACCTTTACTTTAGTCTTGTCAGTGATGCTCTGGGACTTTTCTCAGGGTCATACAGAAGCTTATTACATGGTGGAAAAAGAATTGTAAATTTACATAGATGTTGACAAACCCGTTCATTTGACAATAGTGGTCCTAGGTGTTCAAGAAGCAAAGGAAGTAGATAAATGTCAACCTTTTAATTTCTAGGGAATTAATAATTGAAAGTTGGTGTTTTGAACTTGTTTGACTTGATCACCATATTTAATAATCCTGTAAACATGGACAAGTGCAAATTTAATGAGACTTTGATGGTCTAATGTTTATTTTCTACATGATTGACACAAATAGAGCAGGTTGTGTTGGGTGCTCCATCACCTTTTGCTAAAATAGGGTACTGTGTTAATACATTATTGATTTTTAGAAACCTACTGGAATCCTGAAAGTTCTGGCTTATCTGTTGTGATAGTAGGGTGTTTGCATTATTCTTAATCTGAGGTTGCCCTTGTGATTTGTTTTTAATTTCTCATTAAAAACTTGTCTGCAGACGAAGGGGACATCATCATTCGGAAAACGCAGGAACAAGACGCACACACTGTGCCGTCGTTGTGGAGCCAAGGCTTATCACCTGCAGAAGTCAACCTGCGGGAAGTGTGGTTATCCCCAGAAGCGCAAGAGAAAGTGTAAGTTCATTAAAAAGGCTGGTTCTAAGTTGGTTTTTCAAATCACTACAAGACTAAAAGTAAGTCTAATAATAGACTTTCAGGCAAATCAAGCTGTTTTTCTCCCTTTTTTCTCTCTTTGAAATAAAAATTTGGCTTCTTCGTCTAGTTTTCTCACAAGAAAAGTTGCTTTATTGTCACAAAGTACTGGCTGTTTATAACCTTAGGTATCCAAGTTTGAAGGACAACAAATGTAGAGCATTTAACCTTTTCCAGTTTCTGTTATTCCAAAGCTGTATTTTATATGCAACAAACAGCACACCACAAAGTCCCATTAGTTATCACGCTTGTGAAATTTCTTCTCTGCATTTGACCCATCTCCTGGGAGAGCTGTGAGCTGCAAACACAGCCACACTCTGAACGATTTGGTGGTTTAGCCCTCCAATCCAACCTCTTAATGCCTAGTGTCAAGCAGGGAGGCATTAGTCCCATTTTTTGAGTCTTTGGTATGACTTGACCGTCGCTTTTAACCCACGACCTTCCAGTTGCAGGGCAGACACTCTTCCACAGGCCACTGAGCTGGGCTGCCATGTAATTTTGATTACATCAGTAAAGATATTATTGTATAGACTCCAGAGTTTAATAAAAGAAGAGTAGATCTTGAAACACTAATGTAGGAAAGAATGTCATTGTCAGCCAAAATAAAAATCACCTTTTAATTAAATATTCCAGACAAACTGCATCTTTAAAGACGTTAAAGCTGCATCTACGAAGCTGGTCTAATTCATGAGCATGTGTGTTTTATAGACAACTGGAGCGCTAAGGCCAAGAGGAGGAACACCACTGGGACCGGCCGCCTGAGACACCTGAAGGTCGTCTATCGTAGATTCAGGTGAGGTTGATGTAAACACAAACAAATATTCCAACATGTCAAAATCCAGACGTGCCAGATCCCATTTTTTGCTACTATTTCTCATTTGTACTTTTTCAATTATGGCTCATTTCTCCCAAAAAAGTTGGAATGTCCACTGTTAAAATTAAAATTGTTCAAATTAAAAATATTGAATGTTTAGATCTACAGGTAAAGGAATCAGAACGTAACCTGAATCGAATAATTATATTTTTAAGGCGTTTATTAGATTGACGAAATCGTCATTTTCAATCCACTAATTTTGTTTTACTAAAATAGTAAATAATTTCTTTAATAAAAAATTAATACAATTTCATATCTACACTGCATGTAATATGAGCCAAATTCCTGCTTTTTGTTATTGTTGTTGTTTTTTTTTTTTTTTTTTTGATTGTGTAATATTTTAGACCAATATTTTGGTGTTCAGGCAGTTATTGATGTTTTGTGAAGTTTGGAGGAGAGCATGTGCACAGATGTGTGTGTATAAACAAGTTTAACTGTTTGCAAGTTGATTAATGTCAGTTTCTAAAGAACCAAAAACATGAGGTTAGTTTGATCCTGCATTCTGCTAGGAAAATACACACCATTCTGTAAACCAAACGACTACAGGAGCCTGACTCTGAGTCTAGACTATTTTATGTTTGGGTCGTACCTGCACTCGAGTCTTTAGAAAAAAAATATAAAAACAAAGAAAGAGCTCACCGATGATGGCAATCCAATGTCTGAACCAATGAATTCACTGTGATTTAACTTTTTTTATTACTCTGAGGTGAGTTGCTCTAAACCATCAGGAATGACAGTTGTAACATTTTAGCAGCCAGTTTGCTTCTGGTTTTCATTCAGTTTGATGCATGAGATCAAAAATCGTCTTTTTTTGTTTGTGTCTCATGTTTTCCAGAAATGGTTTCCGTGAGGGCACCACCCCCAAACCCAGACGTGCTGCAGTGGCTGCCTCCAGCTCATCCTAAAGGACACGTTTTTGCTTAAATAAAAGTGATGTGAAAACAGGAGTTTTACTTTTTTTTTTTTTTGTTTTATTTTCATCTAAACTTCCAGTTTTATAATGTTGTCTGGTTTGAATAACGGTGATCACTTCTACTCGTTTAGATAATCCATACCGGTGTAGCTGTCACCTTCAGCACCTAAATAACTCGCGCTCTGCCGTACTATAACATGAATCGGCTGATTCTGATGTGGAAAAAGCAGCTTTTCATATCGGCTTTGCGCCTTAATGCAACACTCTAAAAATGCTGTTCTATGGAACAGAATCCGCTGGAATCACGTTCAATGAGTTAAAGGGTTTGAGAATTATAAGTGAAAGAATATCAACTGGAAAAGTGTTTGGATGTCAGTGAGGACATAAAGTAGTGCACAAATGAATGCAGACAGTTATGGTAGTAATCCTTTTATCCCACAGTTGCACCAACAGACACATCTGTCAAAATATAAAAGTTTTTCTTCAAAAACATCTTAAAACTAAATTATCTGAAGCTATAAAAGATTTCAATAGAAGTCTTAGCTGTTTTTGAGTTGAGAGAGCTTCAGTTCTTGCTCCTTGAAACTCAAAATTCCTCCTAAATGCAGTTCGTATCCCCTGGGCCAGAGACCGGTACATTTTATTTTGGGAAAACTGGGATTCTCCCCATCACATTCAATTCATTTTGTTGTGCAGTTGTTTGGTCACTTGTGGAAAATACATTTGCAACTTTTTTTCTTATCTTGATTGAGGCTGAAGTTGGCGTCTGATTTCTTAAGTCTCCGCTTTGACAATTATGGATTAAAGAAAAATGTATTTCACATGTTAATGGTTCCTAGATGTGTTAAAAAAAAAGGTTAAAAGCAGCTGAAGATGAAGACAAACTTTACCCTCAGAAGTTGAGAGAAACTGGAAACTAAAAAACCAAAAAATCAGACTCCAACTTCAGTCTCGTTCAGACTGGTCTGTGATGATTTTGTCTGACTTTAAACCGGTCCGTGACCTGATAACGGTTGGAGAGCGCTGGTATAAACGACACAGATGAATGTTTCATGATGGAGCTCTGAGGTGGTCCTGTTGTTTCAAAGAAGAAAAGGTTAAAACTGGAAATGCGACAAAAACCTTAACACAAATGCAGCGTCGCAGAGCTTTTGTGTTTTACCGCAAACATATTTATTCCAAATTGCTGTAATCAGTGTGTGCAGCTGTGAAAGATTCCGAAATGAATCCTCCTGAGAACTGACGGAACCGTTTCCACATTACAGTAATTATTTTCATGCAACCTTTGCAGAAAGTTGCAGGGCCCACCGATGACCCCAGCTTTCCATAGTTTCATGGCAACACTCCAGTTTTAAAGTCACATGCCATATGACTGTGGCTTCAGAGCCTCTCCACGAACAAAACACGACTAAATATTTATGAAGCGATGCTCTGCAGACGATGACTGAAGGGAAGCTTTGTTTACAAATCGGTCGGAAGCTGGATTTTTATGAGTGCAGCTGGGAAAGGCAGGATGAAGCAATGAGGATGATGGTGGCCATGCTTCATGGAGGTAAGACATTCCCCTATAAGGGGATATACAACACGTCCATACTCAGCAGATGCTGCATCATTACTTCTGTTTTCACATTTAGCTCCCTGTATTTTGTGAGATTTATCTAACTTAGGTCTGTTTCCAATCACAGATAAGCCAAAAAGGTTTACCAGCAGCAACATTTTCCCCACACACCCTTCTTGAAAGTGCTGCAGGGCTTCGATGGTTTTTGCAGCCAAAAGCCCACTCCCACCTGAGTGAGCATTCTACTGCCATTCCACCACCTTCACCTCAGGCTCTCCTTTTTATTACCTAAATTGTTGACAAGGTTGTTGTGGTTTTGGCATAAACATTTAAAAAATGACTCCCATTTTTCTGTAATCTTTCTAGGAAAGATAACATGGGAATTCATGGAACATTTTGAGAGGGCATGCATGTGTGTGCAGACAAAGAGGGGGGGGGGAGAAACCTACAAAATGAAATCTGGAGCTTTACTCAAGTCTCTTAAAATGCCAATGTCATCCCTGCAGCAGAGAGCTGGAAAGAGGACATTCTGGTAAAGTTGTGAGGTTGAACCAATAGGAGGCAGCGTAAAGGAGGAGCTTCCCTTCTCTGAAATCCCAGTTTCTCTTTTTCCCATCGGCTGGTAGGTGAGGTGTGAAGGATTGTAGCTCCCAGACGCAGGAGTTAAGCTGTGCAACAGCTGTGCTTTGTGTGTTTTTGTGTTTTATCGCTCTCACCTGTCTGTGAATTACCCATCTTTACCTGAGCCAGCTTGCATCAATCTGGATTACTGAACTTTTCCAGTGGTTTTCTGAGCTGGAATGTCATTCTCTTGAACCGAGGCTGCTGTAATGAGAGGTGAGTGTCTAGTACAACCCTGTTTTGTGCCCCCCATCTGTCCTCTCACTCTGGGGGCTCCAACTGGGGCTAAAGTCTGTTTATTTTCCTCCTCTGCTGCTGCTCTGTGATGCGTTTTCCTGATTTGGATTCGTCTGCTTTTTTGAAGCCTCTATCCTTGGGTTCGTGTTTGCTCTCCCTCTGCTGTTAAGGGAGCCAGGTTGCCACGGTGATGTCACCTCTGGTACAGGTAGGTGAAAGGTCAGTGGGCTTGGTCCGACTGGCCAAATAAATCCTCCGTTATCAGGGAGATTTTAAAGTGATGGATGAGTCAGGAAGTCAAAGTTCATTCCGTTTTTAGAAGGATTGTTGGTTTTTTGGAGCAAATTCAGTACAAATTAGACCTTCCTAGTAACAATAAAAGCAGAAAACTCTTAATAATAAAAAGTTTCTCAGAATTCTTAGCTACTTTTAATTTGTGTTCATTTATTGCGAGAAAATCCTAAAAAAGTGGACAGATTCTGCATCGTTTCTGCAAACTTTTTTCCTTTTCTAAAAGTCAATTATCAAAAGGTCTCCTTTAAAGCCGGAATCCCTTCCTTCCCTCAGGACATTTCTGTCTGCCTCCACCAGTTTGTCACCTCATTCATCTTTGTATCTGATTTCTGTTGTATTTTTCCCTGTCGAGGTTTTTTTCAGCTGCAAATTCTGCCCCATTGTTCTTTCCTCCACAAAAGAAAACTTGCAGTTCAGGAATGAAACTGGGTCGCAGTGGGAGACGCTCACACCGGATGTCTTCATCCAAAAACCCTCTTTTCACCGGCTAAATCAGATCCTGCCCTATTCGTTCACATCAGCCGAGACTCGATTCAGTTTCTAAAGTCTGCTGTTGATGATTGGTGGAAGGAAGCAGGTCCAGACTTGTCGTGCAGGAGAGTCTGCAGAAATGCATGTGTGCGTGCACCCACAAATGCTTGCATATTAATGCACAAAAACAAGAGATGGTAAATGTTTAGTTCTTTCTGTTTCATGAGACAGTAAGCAGATGCAGGATTCATCAGATGAACATGCAAGCTCTTGACAAATGACATGTTTGGACAGCCCACCACTCTTCCATGTCTTTGTTCGCAAGAACAAAGGCCTCTCTGTCTGCTCGTTCCCCATAGTTTCGCTTCATTCATGGTTATTGTCTTGACTTTTTTTTGGATTATTTCAAATCTGTCTGCTTTTCGACAACCTTTCAAACTCTACTCTCTGTTCCCTGCAGTCTTATCTCAGCGAGGAGGCTGGTTTCAGGTGAAACTATTTAGCAGATGTAACCAAGCTTGTCTACTTTCCATCAGACAGTAAATCAATTTGCCTAAAATGGTTGCATTTCCAGTTTCACGCTGTCATGTCTCCGTGTTGACACCTACAGTATCAATGCTGTTTTTTTTCATTTCCTCTTCTTAAAGGTAAACAAAATAAACTAAAACTCAAGCTTTGTTGTTAGTGTTTGATCAGATGACATAAACAAATTCTCTAAAACTTGCAAGTTGCAACAGCAGTTCTCTGTGGAGAATCCGTTTGTCAAATTTGAAGCTCAAGCAAGCAAAGTTTTGGCTGAGTTGGCTGTAAAATATTATATAAAATAACATTTTAAAAGACCTGTATCTTTAGAAATGTTTTGAACTCTGGAAAACATTTTTGTTGCTTTAGGCTACAGATTTTTTAATTCATCGGGACAACTTTATTTTTCTTCAATTTCTGCCATTTCATTTTGTTTTACCTTTTTATGAACTTTTGTTTGCAGATGCAAAACATATTTCCGTGCTTAGACATAGTTAACCACAGCAAAATACTACAGAAAGTAAGGCAGTTCCTTCCAGTTGTCAGACAGAATAAAACCTCATACTTTGAACTTTCCTGGAAAATTCTTTTCTCATCCATTACAGGGAATTGAGTTCACAGGCTGGTTGGTGCATGCAGCGCTGAATGTGTAGGAGGAAGATACTGTTAGAATAAATATTATTTCTGTAGTTGTATGTTACACGTATTACTTGTCAGGGAGATCTCTGCTCCTTTTTTGTAAAGCTAGGTAACATGATCTAATGAAAGCATTTTTGTGGTTGGAAATGCTTGAAAACTTGAAATGTCTAATTGACCCCTGATTGTAATCTGAGTAAAAAAATATTTCAAGGGAAGATCTGGATGTTATATCTGGTATCAAGGGCAGGTCTGCAGGTTTCAAACTAATTCTAAAGCAGATGTGATTGGATGAAGTCAGTATGGAGGAATGAGGGCGACAGACATTCAGAATTCTTCTGTCCAATTCACCTGACGTATGCAAGCATTTCTCAAGGTACCTTCAATCAATTTGTTCTTTGCAGTGAACCCATGCTGTTATTACCCTTGCCAGCACTTGGGCGTGTGCGTGCGCACCACACAGGAGGAATATGAGTGTGACTGCACCCGCACCGGCTACTATGGAGAAAACTGCACCATCCGTGAGTCCACGCCTCTCTTATATCCGGCTCCTGCTTTATTGCACCTTTCAGGAATTTGAAGCACTCTTTCCATGAGACTCGTGGGGCCAAACGGATTTCCTAAAAACATCATTGAAACAGGAAATTGATCTACACTGCTTCTGGCTCTGAAACGCTTTACCCAGACACAAACATGTGGGAACATCAACTATTTCTGCTGATCACGTCTAGAGGTGCCTTCAACCTCCACAGATCTGCTACTCATTAACGGAAATCCTCCCACACTGCAGCTCCTAATTAAACATGCGAACAGGAGCTTGTGCCAGAAACTCTTCAGTAGTTCTGGAAAATAAAATATGGGCCCGGCAGGAAGGAGTGTGGGAAGGAAAAGATAAGCAAGCAGAAGAGGGAGAGTTTGGATTAACATGTGCTGGACATAAAACCTTTTCCCTTCTTATGTAAGGTAGAGCAGCACTTTCATCTCACATAGTTTACCATAAAATTTCATGCATAAACATAGAAACACAATATTTTTACAGGAAAAAGTAACAAATGATGCACCAGAAAAAATGTGAGAGGTTTTAATCCCAAGTTAGAGGAAAGTTTTGAATTTTTTTCTATAAGTGCTAAAAAACGGACAAGTTTATTTGTAAATGTTTTTTTAAATTATTATTCAGAATGACAAATGTCTCACTTTTTCTGCAGTTTACAGTGACTTACAATCTAATGTAGGTTAATTGTTGATTAAAAATTAGTTTAATTAGTTATGATGGTGCACGGTGATACATTCGTGCCACACAGTGAAGAGGCATTGGTTCAAATCCCAGCTGAGAAGAACAGATAATACTTTATTCATCCAGCAATGGGGAAGTTTTAGTGTTGCAGCATATAGAAACAATACAGCAGGGTACAGTTTAAAAAAGAATAAATGTGTTGCATTTTTACAAAATCTTACAGAGAGAAAGAAAACAGGGGAATTACACCAGGGGTCATAATAATAATAATGTAGAATGGTTACAAATTGCACAAAATATTTTAAAGTGACATAGAAAGCAAAGAGGGCAGCGTCTTTGTCTTTGCAACTGTTTGTTTCTGCTTCAAAACCCCAAATTGTGTTCTTCTTTCTCATCTTTTTCCAGCTGAGTTTTTGACCAGAGTGCGTCACTTCCTCAAACCAAGTCCAAACGTGGTGCATTACATCCTCACACACTTCCACTGGCTCTGGGGCATCATCAACAACACTTTCCTACGGGATACCCTCATGCGTTTAGTTTTAACAGGTTCAGAGCTCTTTTGTTTTGCAAAAAAATTCTTTCAAAGTTTCAGAGTCTCCTAATTTTTGTTCTTATTGTGTCAAAAGTGAGATCCAACTTGATCCCCAGCCCTCCAACTTTCAACTCAAAGTATGGCTACCTCAACTGGGAATCCTACTATAATCTCAGCTACTACACTCGAATTCTGGCCCCCGTGCCTGAAGACTGCCCTTCACCTGTGGGAGTCAAAGGTAAGATCTACAGAGTCTGTCTTCAACCTAAGCACTGGAAAAGCATCTTAACTGTTTTTTAGAAAACATTTTTTCTCACAAAAGTGCACCTCTTATGAAATGTTGTCTCAGCAGCCAGTTCCACCAGCAACAAATGCTTTGATCCATGTTTGTACATTGACAAGAATCTAACCGCTTATTTGATAGTTAAATGATAGGTCATGGTGAAAACCGCATTTCTGTGTCTGCTCCTAATTCACAACGATTTGAATAAAAACTTACTCAGAAATTCAAATCTCCTCCATTATATGAAAAATGCCACAACAACATGTAAGGAGCAGCAAACACACAATTTTCATTGGAGTGGGTCATAATAAAAAAATTCTCTCCCTACATAAATATAACATCCTTTGTGTCTCCAGATATTTAAAAAAAAGGTTTGGGAAAAATCCCCTCTTTGATACAGCATCAAATAATTGGAACAATCTTCCTCTATCTCTGCTTTACAACACTGTCAACATTTCTTTCAACTCATATCAAACCTATTTGACATTTTTGTAATTTATTTTCTACTTGAAATGTTTGCGTTTTGTATTTTTTGTTCTTTAAACTGTTATTTGAGGGAAGGTTGATTTTTGTGAGTTGGGTGAATATCGGGAATTGATTTGTGTGGATGTGGGTGTGTGTTTGTCTGTTAAGTGATGCTCTAAACCAAATTGTTTCGTGCTAGTTTTTTTTTTTGCTTTGCCATCCGTGCTTACGTGTAGCTGGAATAGAGGATCTCTTGCAAACAAGATGTTTGGTCTTCATCCTCATTGACGTTCAACTGTTTAAATTAAAAAATTAAATACATGATTGAACATAAAGTTTGCACAATTAAAAACAAAAAGTTTCACAATTGGACAGCTTTGAGGTCTTTTTTTAAAGTGGCCTCGTGTGACGTTTTTGATTTTGTTCAGGCAGAGCCGGGCTGCCTGACCCAGAGGTTGTGGTGGACAGGCTGCTGAAGAGAAGGACGTTCAGACCCGACCCTCAGGGCTCCAACCTCATGTTTGCGTTCTTCGCCCAACACTTCACTCACCAGTTCTTCAAGACTTACAACCGCATGGGTGTGGGCTTTACTAAGGCCCTGAGCCACGGGGTCAGTCCTTACATAACGTCTGCTTTTTCCTTCCAGATTGTGTCAGACGCCTGAGTTTGAGGCCAAAGATACATTTTTTTGTGACTCGTCTGCAGAGTTTATTTGAAAGCATAAACTCTCCTATTTCCTAAGAGTAAAATGTTACGCACACATGTGTAACAGAATGCAATCTGACAATTATGCAGGATTCATGCTTCATTCACTAGAAGTTTGCTTTTTCAACTAATGGCTTCTGCATTTCCTAATTCTGCAGAGCTTTTTTTGAGCGCAGTATAAGAGCTTTAACACAATAGTTTTTCTGCTCACGTTCTTCTTTCATTATGAAACACAGGGAGGGATAGTTGCACCAAATATTGCAAATGCATTTCTCAAGCCTGCAAACATGCGCTCACAACAAATTCCAGAACCATGACAGCCAGAAGAGAGCACTTAGAAGCTGCGCTTAATCATTTTTTAATATTATCTTGGGACAGAGGCGGCTCAATAATGTGTTCGGAACCTTAAATTTAATCCATGTTTACATTTGGGTGATGTTTTTTCTCTTAATGCAGGTTGATGCAGGACACATTTATGGAGATAACCTGGAGCGTCAGCTGGCTCTTAGGCTTTTTAAAGATGGAAAACTGAAATACCAGGTAAAAAAAAAAACCTAAAGATCTAAAACGCTTGAAATTGGATCAAGATCATTAACAAAATAAAAGCAGAGAATACATTTGTTTATTGTTGATATATCGTCTTAATGTAAAATGAAAAGAAATAATTATGATAAATGTCGATAGTGAAATCTCTAATTCTTACATTTTCCCTTCAGATAATTGATGGAGAGGTGTTCCCTCCCTCTGTAGTTGATGCACCGGTTTACATGAGCTACCCCCCCGGGGTTCCCGCTGAGCATCAGATGGCCATCGGTCAGGAGGTGTTTGGACTCCTGCCGGGTTTGGGACTGTACGCCACTCTGTGGCTGCGGGAGCACAACCGCATCTGTGACATCTTGAAGGCGGAGCATCCCGTGTGGGACGATGAGCAGCTTTTCCAGACTGCACGCCTAATCGTTATAGGTGAGTGGGACACAGATTTGGAGAAAACAAACGCAAAGGGAAAAAAAAGATCCCATAAAAACATTACATTTCACAACAATTATTGTTTTATTAATGTTTTCGTTTTAAAATGATAATTTAAAGCATTTCAGAAAAATTAAAACCACAAAGTAATTCTTTGATTTATTTGTCAGTATTAAAATATATATATTATTATCTATGAACTTATTTAAAATTCAAAGTCACAGTAAAAAAAAAAAATCTGTTTTGTAAAATCACCTTTAGTGGAAATATATTTGGTTCAAAAAAAGTTTAATGATAAACTGATTAAAAATATAAATGGTGTCATCGCAGACCATTGCTTAGTGTTTGTGTTGTTTTTTATTTTTATAAACAGTTTCATGGATGCAAACACCTTCTTTTGTCTGAAAAAAGTCATGGTTAAATGTAAATGTTCAGAGGCTAAAAATCTGTCTACCTATCAGACTTTTGAAAAAACTAGGTTCTAAACTGAAATTTAAATGGCAAACTTTAAGGATGTACCTTGTTTTTTAGGTTTATAATAATTTAGTTTTTACTCTGAGACTACAGAAAAAACACATTTTGTATCATTTATGCTGATGACTATGACAAAGTACCACAAAAGAAGTAAAATACTCCGTCATAGATGACAATTCGAGACCCGTAGCCATAAGGAAACACTCTGCTGACATGCAGCATGTGAAAAAAACTTTATTTAATAACATAGTTGAAAACATACAACTTTAATTGAATTAAGATTAAAGTCAGAAATACTTTTGAGGATTTCATAGAAGTTTTTGTGATTTTTTTTTTTCATTTTATGATAAAAAGGGAGGAATTTTTTTTTTTAATGAGTCTCTGAATCTCTTAGGTGAGACGATACGAATCGTCATTGAGGAGTACGTGCAGCACCTTAGCGGCTACCTGCTGGACCTGAAGTTTGACCCCACGCTGCTGTTCAACTCCCAGTTCCAGTATGGAAACCGCATTGCGCTGGAGTTCAGCCAGCTGTACCACTGGCACCCTTTGATGCCCGACAGCTTCCACATAGATGGAGACGAGCTGTCCTACAAACACTTCCTGTTCAACACGTCTATTCTGACGCACTACGGCGTGGAAAAGCTGGTGGATTCTTTCTCACGGCAAATTGCTGGACAGGTAATGAATCAAACTGCCAAATGTGCAGGTAAATGTGCCAACCATAACAATATCAAGTAAACTGCAAATAAAAGACCCAGCCTAGCAAAACATTTCCTCAGAATAAAAGAAAAAAACTCAACCTTCAAGATTCCTCCTGCTCTTCTCCAGAACTTTGGTTTAGTCAAAGTCTCCCACAGCTCTTCTGTCAGGCTCCACAAAAAAAAAAAACAACACTCTGGTGAAAATTTACTCCACACCAATGGTCCTGTCCACAACTCAAAGGTGAATTTCTAGTGAACTTCAAAACTACGTCCTAGAAAACAATTTTGCCTAATAAAAAAGGCAAAATCCAAATTTGAAAAACACTGGGAACACAAACACGATCGGAGTGGGACTTTAAGGAACACTGGGAATGATGCTGGTCTGACATTCCTAACCAATTTCTCCATCTCTTTAAGAGTTGGGGTTTTTTTTTGTTTTCACTGGACAGTCAACCATTCCAGCTGATAGTCACTGCTTCCTTGCTTTCGCTTTACCTACACTAGGCATGTCCAAAGTCCGGCCCATGGGCCAAATGCGGCTCACATTCAGATTTTCAACAGGGTAACCTCTAACGCTCCTCAGGGCAGGGATTTATTCCCTGATTGCAGCATCAGACGCTGTTTGGCTGTGTCCTTTGGCCCGAATCGTAAGCTGGATCACAGATTCCCATGACAGATGGGCGTCAGCCGCCACCGGTGCGTGCCGTTGGGTGTGACCAAGGGGCATCAGGACTTTGCGATGAATCTGGGAATGTGCACTGGAGCTGCAGGGCTTGTGTGCAGACTCTGACGTGGTCCATCCATTATTTATTCGTAGTTGATACTAAAGAGAAGATGACACTCAAACATTTTTGGGAGCTGGGCTTTACTGTTTTAAAACTCCTTATAATGATGTCAAAGATAACTTTTTTTGGACTGAACCCAGAGTAAACTCTCTGAAAGCATAGGAGAGAAAGCATCAACTTTTGGGGTTAAAAATACTTTCAAATACTTTTTTCTACAACTTTTGCATTCACAGACGTGTGTTTGAATCACTTATGCATCAAGAATAATCTATTCTACTTTAAATTGAGCATCAAAATGAAGGGCGAATTTGATTAAACAGAGAACATGAGCTGCCCTAGCCCTTTTGCTATCTTGTGGGGTCCAGATTACCCCACCCTTACGTTGACGTGTTATCCCTCCCATGACAAAGGCGGAAAAAAGGTGGACAGGATATTATGTCTGCCATGGACGCCAGTGAAAATCAAAAAACAGTTCAGCGCGTTGTCTTGTGAGATCTGAATACCCCACTCTCAACGTTAACATGTTTTGGATAGCATCAGAAAGAGCCAAAGTCTGATGACAATAGACAGTTTGTAGAGGATAGTGAGGCCACATGAACCCAGATAACCAAAAACAGCATAAACAAATGTCATATTCCAGCCTAGAAGAAGAGAAGCTAAAACAACAGAAGCAAACACTTTCAGCTCTCAATTAATCCAGACTACACTTCCCATCAGGCTCAGCAACAGCGAGCCAAAAAAGAACTTGACAGTCACTAATTTGCCTCAGTTAAAAAGGTGAGAGAATTTTTCACAAAACTGGTGATTTAAACAGAAAAAAAGCTACACTTTTATGAATGAAACAAATACTTCTGATAAGTGTCAGCATGCTCTTTTAAAGTCCCACTCTGATCATCTATTTTAAAAGCGTTCCCAGTGGTCTTTTTCATTATGAATTTGCCATTTTCAGCTAAAACTTAAAAACTTGTGTTGTTTTCTACTACATAGTTCCTGCAGAATTCAAGTGGTTCATTGGAAATTCCCCTCTGAGTTTTGGGCGGGAATTTCGGTAACCCTTTCCCCTCCCAACTGCGGAGAGCTCGTCTTCTGCTCGTGCTCAAGGATTTAACTCAGAAATGCAATTTTACGCGGAATTTTCTCTATATATGTCCTCCATCATCAGGAAAATGCCACAAAAACCCATAAAAAAAACCACCAAAAGAAAACTTTTCATCACAGTGGGTCTTTAAGGAAAACACCTTCTTGTTGGAGCTACACATGATGACCACCAATGATGATGGAGTTTTCCACTGTGCTTCCAAAAGATTTGATTTCCATGTGTGAACCAAATCCCCCAGATGTGACTTTAATTAAACCTTTTCACGTCTTTCATCCGACAGATTGGTGGGGGCCACAACATTAATGCTGTGGTGACCCACGTCGCCGTGGGAACAATAAAGGAGTCTCGCCAGCTCCGGATCCAGCCTTTCAACGAGTACAGGAAGCGTTTTAACCTGGAGCCATACGCGTCTTTCAGAGATTTCACGGGTGAGACCAACAGCCGCCACACTTCAGCTGATGGGATTCACGGCTGTTCGCCTGTCAAGGAGAACAGCTCAATGCACATTTCTGGAAAATGTGTCCATTTCATTTTCTTTCTTCCTCTTTTTTTGTAGGATAGTAATTTTTTCCAGATAGTTTTAACAAAACAAACTGATTAAATCTAGATTTACAAAGCATAAAGAATTTTTTTTTTATCTTAGATTTTAAATTTTCCCAGAAATGTTGTGTTAATTCATCTGTTTGTTTATTTAGCTATTTGTCTGATTATGTTGGTCAACATCTGACATTTTTGTGAATTATTTTTTGGCTGATGCACTGCAGTCCCAGCAGTAGAAAAGGATTAAACTATTGACTCTGGGGACATGATGTTACCCAGATACTCCACTTTGGACATGCAGATGTCTGTAAAATGCAGTCAACAAGAGAAGGAAAGCACATTAATGAGGACAAAAAAAAGCTGCTTTTTTAGACTTTCATGTGGGAAATTTGGAAAAAAAATCCTCTCCGCTCTGCAAAAACTGAATCTCAAGAAAGTAAGAAGACCCTTTTTCAAGAAAATGTATCTTATTTTCTATCTTCCAAGAAAAACAATCTTATCAAGAAAGTTTTTCAACAGCAAAATAATCTTAATTTGAGAAAACGGGATTTAATGACTAGAATTATTTTCTTTAAATAGAATAAAATCTACCAATAGGGTAAGAATTTTTGACTTATTTCTAGGTGGGGCTTTTTTTGCAATCAGAAACTAAGAGGAGCAGGGAAAAAAATGCTTTTAAACAAAATGTTACTTAAAAATGCACTTTACTTAGTGTAGGGCATATCAGATGTTGTGAAAGGGAAAGACTAAAACTGGAAACCTCAAAGAATCCTTAACGTTCATAACAGGCATTGTGACTGCCTAAAACTAAGCGTCTGAATTGATTTTGAGCATCAACGGAGCAGAAATGTTTATAGAACCTGTTTAATGGGACGGATTGAGGATCATAAAGGTCAAAATTCAAATAACTGCACAAAACTTTTTTCAATCCCTCAAAAAAAATCACACAGGGAAATAGATGTGCATAATTTATTGGAGACTACCAAAAAAATCAACAAAGCTAACGCCAAATCAAGAATTGAATTCTTTCACCTGTGACTGCAGGCTGAATCTAAGAACTAGTGGATTGTGTGACCAATAGCTGCTCCTTTGACTGATCCACCTGTGGCAAACATTACTGTCTTTTTCAGAGACTCGTGTCCTGTTCAATAACCAGTGTTTTCTGCTGCAGATAATGAGGAAATAGCCCAAACGCTTGAAGAGCTCTATGGTGATGTCGATGCTCTGGAATTTTACCCTGGTTTGATGTTGGAGAAAACGCGACCGGGGGCCATATTTGGGGAAAGCATGGTAGAGATGGGTGCACCCTTCTCTCTCAAAGGCCTCCTGGGGAACCCCATATGTTCCCCGGATTACTGGAAACCCAGCACCTTCGGCGGGAAAGTCGGCTTTGACATAGTAAACACAGCCAGCCTAAAGAAGCTGGTCTGTCTGAACAGCAGGACGTGTCCGTATGTGTCGTTCCGAGTTCCGGCTAAGAAGAAATCACAGCCGGAGAAGGAATATCCCGATGAGCTATGACCATGTGCAGCCCCCACAGGGTCAAGGCTTTTATTACACCCCTGCATGAAGGTAGAACAAGCGCCTGGGCTGGAGAACTGTGTTGGGAAATCAGAGCTCAGCGTGGACGTTTTTCTGTCTTGTGGAATTATCAAAAAGAACCGGCTTTGAGTTTTCTCATGCAAGAGTTTTGACTACAAATACATGTAATCGCTTCTGCATTCACTGGGGAAAAAAATGCAAATAAAAAGGTGTCGTTTTTTTATGGGCAGCTGCTCAAATCTTTAATACTTTCCACTGTTCTGTAAATAAGAGGAAACTCCACTTCCCCATGTCATTCAAGGAGTCTCTCTAAAGTCCAGAACACTGAAGCATTTCAGAATGTTCCGATCACAGAGCAAAGATATTACATACTTTCATGTCTAATTCTTTAAACATGCTGTAAAGTGCAAGTCCATCCTGTTTTTGTGAACGTTTTTCCCTTTTTTCAAGGATTCGTGTTTTGTTTGGCAAATGGGATGCTGACAGCAAACATGTGCAGGAAGCTACAGGAGTGCGTCTGGTATGAACTAATGGGCTGCTGACTGCAGCCTGGACGATGTTCATTCAAGTGCTTTGTTTAAAAAAAAAACATTAAAAAAATTACATTCTGGAATGAAAAATGTGCTGTGACTGTGCATTTTAGATTTGGAGCATTTTAAAAAGGAGAGTTAGAAAAAAGAAGAATGATTGAGCCAGAGAGAGAAAAAAAAAGAGAATTAAGAAGATAAAAGTGCCAAAGAAATAAAAGGGTTTTAGGTTGACTGACATTACAGCAGTGAGGGGCTGTGGATGACTGAAGTAAAGATGTGAAGATAGCTTTGATTTATTTAGTGATACCCAGAGGATAAAATAAATCTACTTTTATAGTAATGAGCATTTAAAGACTTCAGCAGCAAAAGCTTGATCTTCATCAGAGGGAAAACTGATGTCAGAACTTAAATAATTAACACAAGTTTTGCCAAAACAGGATTTTAAAAGACAAAGCGGACAGAAAGAAATAAAACCGTTCAGATCTACCTGTGGGTTGTAACTTTGATGTTCCAGAAAGTATATTTAAATAATCAAATTTAACACACATGTTTGTTTTTTTTTTTTTGCATTCATGACTTTACTTTAAACTCGAAAAAGTTTAGCATCATTGTGGAATAACAGAGAACCAGGAAGCTTAAACAGCAAAGGAGTTAAATAAAATACATAAGATGTTTGATTTTTTTTTTTTACTTCAAATCCCCCAGGGTTCCTTTGAAAAAAAGATTTTTAATCTCAATAAGACTTCCTTAGTTAAACAAAGGTAAATAAAAGTACAAATAAAATTAATCTATTCTGTTCTGAAAATGAAAACTGACAAGTTTGGCTTTTCAAAGCATTAGTATGATTACATTTAACAAAGATATCTACAAATTTACAGAGGCTTAATTAAGTTATTTCCTTTGTATTATTTCAAAAGTGACAAATGACATGTAGCTTATAAAGATACATGAGAAGCAGACTGGACAAAATGATTCACCACAAACTCCTGTTTGTAAATAAGAGTGCCCTTCTGACGTTTGACCTCTAAATGTCACTGTAGAAAAGTTTTGGACATTATTTCAACCAACAATGAACCAGCAATAAAACTCATTGATTTCAACAGATTTCAACATTTGAATGTCAACTTGTATTATTATCATTATTATTATTAATGGTAGTAGGAGTTATATTGTTGTTGTTTTTGTGCTTATTTTTATATATTTTGTTATTTTTTTCTTAATTTTACCAAAAATCTTTGCATTGCACACATTTTTTGTTTTCTCTATTGGCAGAATCATCTTTTTTCAGTGTTAGATTGGAGTAAAAGGCTAAATTTAAAATATTTAGTGGCAATTTTTACAATAAGACAACTTTAAGTGTTCAAAATTAAATTATTTTTGGATTAAACGATTAATTATTCCTAGCATTTGTGAAGTATCTTTTTTACAATAACAAGTTTTATTCTCTATTAGTGTTAAAACACTTCAAAATAATCAAGTTCATGCTTTTTTTCTTTATCAATTTTTGTATGTGTTTACTCTTTTAATTTGTTCTTATTATTTTTAAAATATGTGATGTTTTATTGCTATTAAAATGTATTTTCTTACTTTCTTTTTGCAAAACAGGAGTAGCCTACTTTTCTTTCTTACAAAAAACGTTAGAAGAAAAGCTCTCAGTGCTGCCTTCAAATATAATCGGAAAAAACTAAACAGTTTGAGTTTTTCGACAGCGTCACAATAATTTTTTAACTTTCCTTTTTACCTTAATAATTTAAAGAGCATGCTTCTCTATAAAAATAAATACATAAATACAATTTGTATTTCGGTTAATTTGGACTTTCATAGGATATTGTTCTTCCAAGATTTTAAAGGTGCGTATTAAATAGATTTGAGCAGTGAAATTTCTGCTTATGAACCCTCAGTCCCCCTGCAGTCAAAGGCAGCTGTGATGACAGGATCTGGACGGATGAGAAACAATGATGAGAATCTCCACTGACCTAATATCAAGATTTCCGGCAGTTTTGAAGGCATCGCAGTTCGGGGGGGCGTGTCTTGAGAGAGCGGAAACAGGCAGATTAGTAAAAGTGAGCTGGTGGCATTATACGTTTTCTTGCTGTAGACCAGAGGTAAGAGACCCGTAATAACCGATGGTAATTTCAATAATTAAAGTCCTAGTATAGTTAAGGTTCTCTATGTTTTTCTTTTTAGTGTTTTTTAGCCGACGTTCGTTCACTAGTTAGCTCCTCGGCTAATGCTAATCTTGCTAAATTCCCTTAACGCCAGCGGCGTGGGCTATTTCCTCCCTCGACCATGATGTTGTCATCAGCATCGACCTACCTTTTCCAGCTAATTATTGGCATTTCATAGAACAACCGTAAAGCTCATCTGCAGGGTAACGATTGTTGGTTATGTCCGTAATATGGAAAGTGGCAGGTTTGATGTTAGCAGTAGTGGGCCTACTGTTTACCTTTGTTTTGATGTGTTGTTTTTTTTCCAAGCCGTGGGGAGTTTTGAGGCATTCGTTTTATCGCAATGCAGCATTAAAAACCACAAAACTGAAACAACCTTACATTATTTAGAGATCTTAATCTCGTTGGCGTGTTTTGTTTTGTCCATCTGAACACACAGACTGAATTTAAAGCGGATCAGTGAACCACTGAAGGCCTTTCATCCACACTTTAATACCTTCACAAGCTTATACATTCCCAATAATCCCTTTGTAATTCATTTTAACAGTTTGGATATCAGGATTATGCAAATAAGTGTAAATGTGTTAAGGCCTGATTCTATTTGTCTATTGGAGTTATAAAGCAGCAATTTAGTGTCAAGTGTTACACTCCATCATTTTTTCAATAAGCATATATTAATCTGTCTTTGTTACATGTAAGGGTCACTGAGTGCATCATTTGCAGTTAAACCGTTGTCATGACGACACTGGATGACAAGATTCTGGGGGAGAAGCCGCAGTACTACTACAGCAGCAGCGAGGATGAAGGCAGTGACAATGACGATGAAGAGGGGGAGAGCAAGATCATTCGAGACGGGAACACCGAGGAACCCGAGGTCGACTACAGCGCGGATGGAAGTTCTGTCAATACAGGTGGGATTATTCACCTATGCTCTCATTTACTTGTTTTGCGTAGTTTAACCAAATTCACCTCAGGAAAAAAAAACATTGTTTGCATATGGCCATAAAAAACAATAGTGTGAAATATTAGAAGAAAAAACATTTATTTTATAAATTTTCACTAAAAAATGTAAATAAATTCTTGCAAGATACTTTGTGGACATTTTTCAGTGCTTTAATACTTTTTTTTTTTTTTGCTGAATCATTTGCGACAACTCTTCCATCCCAGGACCCAAGGGTGTGATTAATGACTGGAGGAAATACAAGCAGCTGGAGGTAGAACAGAAACAGGAGCAGAAACGAGAGATGGAAAGACTGATAAAGAAGCTGTCCATGACATGCAAGTCAGACCTCGATCAGGAGAAAGACAAAGAAAAGCAGAAAGAGCTGCAGAACAAGATCCAAGGAAAAGTAAGAAGCTACTCAATTAAAAATCAATTAAAGTTCCATCTTCTTTTTAACTTAAAATTCACTGCTTGAAATTGATAGCAAGTCTTTCCCAATAAAGCATTTTATTTCTCTATTTTTACGCTTGCGTTCTGCCCAACGTCTTCTTTACAGATGACCATGCAGGAGTACAACATGCTTCAGGAAGATGAAGATGACGAAGACTTCCTGCAGCAGTACCGGATGAAGCGCATCGAGGAGATGCGGCGTCAGCTCTGCAAAGGGAAGCGGTTCCAGCAGGTGTACGAGCTGAACAGCGGGGAAGACTTTCTGGAAGCTTTAGACAAAGAGGACAAAAGCACACTGGTTATGATCCACATCTACGAGCTCGACGCCCCGGGCTGTGAGGCCATGAGTGGCAGCCTGATGTGCCTGGCGCAAGAGTACCCTCTGGTAAAGTTCTGCAGCGTGCGCAGCTCGGCCATCAGCATCAGCGACCTGTTCAGGGAGAGCGCTCTGCCCGCGCTGCTGGTTTACAAAGGTGGGGACCTGATCGGCAATTTTGTGCGGCTCACAGACCAGCTCGGGGAGGACTTCTTCGCCGTAGACATCGAGGCCCTGCTGCAGGAGTACGGCCTGCTGCCAGAGAAGTCCTCAGTAGTTCCTAAAACTGTCCGTAATGGGGCCATTATCCAGAGCACTGTGAGTGACGAGGACTCAGACCTTGACATAGATTAGACTTTTCTTTGCTTGAGAAACATGCAATGCAATCTGCATGGACTGTACATCTTATTTATATCTGTGGACCCCTGCGGTGATCACAGAATCACATGTAACCATTCACCTTGCAGCACTGAAGCTCAACCAAAAGTTATATCACTTACTCCTGTTCCACCCAGTGTTGGTGTCAGAGTCTCTTAACTTTTAGCCACTTCCTCTGATGTATTCCCAGTTTCTGCAAACGACTGCAGTGTAGACACATTTTGTTTCCACAGTGTCTTAACAGGCCAATTCTGATTACAGGTTTAAAAAGAATACATCTGAATGCCATAAGCTTTGTCCACAGAGCTTCAAATGGGCTGCATTACAAACAGCTGCTGACAATCTATTTGAATTGTGATGGCAAAAGGCACCAGCCTTCACCAACAAATGAGAAGCAGAACTCTATTGCTGCATCTGCAGGGCATCACTTCACCATTAATCCCTTGGATTAAGAAAATTAGACACGAAATTCTTTTTTTTTTCTTTCTTGTAGTCGTTTTCTTTTTTTGTTTTGAACATAGAGCATAAAAAGTTTCACTTGGTCTCCCTGAAGGAAACGCTTCTTGGGGGTTCTGTTTGCAAGTTAGTGACCGGCTTCAAATCAGACTGTCCAATGGACAGAGAGGAATCAAACTGGTTTAGTCTGTCATCTCATTCCAGGAAAACATGGATAATACTTATTTAATCTCAGCAGTTTTGTGAGGATCATGTTATGCAGAATAAATATGCTGTAGGTTTCTATGTTTGTGACATCTATTTATTTGTTGTTTCAAAAATAAAGACATTCCCTTTCTTTGATTCTGCTGAAGTCTCTCCCTACTTAAATTTTTTAAAACCTTTTCCTGTGTCGTACCATTTTATGAAATAAACAGTCTAAATAAAACTTCAACACATTTTGGTTTACTGCATCTTGTTTCTTTTTCTATGTATTACAGTAATTGTAGGCTGAAAGTTAGATGTCTTCTTGAATTGAATTGAATTCTCAACTGAGCCGTCATAACAGGAATACAGGAACATTGCAATGGTCTCTTCCAACACGACTGCCATTTAATTTTGTACCTGTTCACATGTCCTTTTCTTTTGATCTTCTTTATGTAGTAATTGCATCTAAGGAGCAATTTATTTATTTTAATATTTCCACATCTTTTCTCCTTTATCTTTTGTTATTTTACCATCGTAGAAGAGATCCTGATCTCAACGGTCTCTTCCTGGTTAAATAAAGGTTTAAAAGAAATCAGAGAAAAACTGAAATTACTAAAAATACAAGTATTTTGGCCCAAAAGCTAACTTATATATATGTATGTAGTGTGTGTGTGAGCATAAGATCTAATAATTACACTACAGCTTGGTTATAATACTTTAATGATCTTATTATTAAATCATCAGGAGAATCTTCAGCATTGCATTTTTAAATCATTGCAGTCGTTCACTTTTGATCCATGAGGGTACATTTCCTGTAATAACTGCTTTTAACCTGCTATGATTCTGCGCTTTAATTTTCTGGCTCTGGGATCAACTCTCCAGTCCAGGATGAGCCTCGGAGGTGACACGGACCAATCCGACCCTGCGGGCTCGATAATCCGTTGGAGCAGGATGGAGATCACAGGGATGGAGGGCGTCAACTCCCAGCCCGCAGCCGCTTCAGAACT
Organism: Oryzias celebensis; assembly: GCA_014656515.1. Lineage (NCBI taxonomy): Eukaryota > Metazoa > Chordata > Actinopteri > Beloniformes > Adrianichthyidae > Oryzias > Oryzias celebensis. Next base: position 8,475,549 of record BNCR01000012.1, read on the forward strand.
CCCGCCTCAGTCAAACTGCGCTGCAGAGTTTGCATTTTCTACCTCTAACTTGAAAGAAAAACAAGCCGATGGTGTGGTTCACTGGCTCTTCCTCTCCCATTAGGATGGCGTAGCTTATAAGCAGCGCAGCAGCAGCAGCAGGATGAAGCAGGGCAGCATCAGCACCAGGAGGCCGGTTCCTTCATGGAAGGGGGCCGCCGAGTCGTGCTGCTCATGTCCGCAGAAGGCGTGTTCCAGGAGGAGATGGGTTTCACCGCTCATTCCTTCCATGAAGGGAGAAACATCAAATCACTCTCTCATTTGAGGAATCACTCAAGAAAATGTCATTTCTACATTTTTGTTTATATTTTTTGTCACATTGTTTCACTTTTTCCACTATTGCTTTACATCTTTAACACACTTTATGAGTTGGATCCTCTATTCTTGCTTTGTTTTTGTTTGCACTGTATTACTTGGGTCTTTTCTGTTTGAAAGTGATCTTTTCTACAGACCGTGTTTGCAAAATGTAGAGAAAAGTTCCAGCTGATGGTCATGAGATGATATCATGCTCATTGGTCGTCCTTTGTGTTTATTTTTACACCACCTCCAATGGTGGAACACTTCATTCACAAAGCACAATGTGACCCTGGAATCAATGTTGAAAGGACCGGCCGACCGGAGCAGCTGTGCTCAGCGCAGTGAAATCCTCACCGTGCTGTGACCACTCGTCCCACAGCTGCTGCACGTCTTCATCATCATAGTGTTCCTGATGCTCTGGATCTGCATTAGAAACCCTCTGTTATTGTCTCTGGTATGATGGCGTGAGCATGCGTGAGTGATGAAGGAGGGAAAGGATTAAGAGGCTAAACAGTCAATAAATTAAACATCTGTTCTGACCTTGAAGGTCAAAGTGATTCACATTAAAACTATATGTTTTTAACTCCATTCAAGGTATTTAAAAAAGCTTCTCAGCTCTTCAATCGATGAAGATTCCTCTTTAGTTTTTCTCACAAATTAGTGACGGCATACCATTTCCGTGCAGCCACAGCATCCGCTTGAGCTCCCTGAGGGCCTGGGTGAGGTTTTCCAGCTGGTCATGGAGGTGGATGTTCTCCTCCAGCAGAGCGTGAATGGTGTCCTGCAGCTCAAAGCTCTGACTTTCAAGCACCAGCAGAGTGACCAGAACCAAGAGGAGCGTCACCCTCAGTCCTCTCATAGCGACCGTTGCATTAGGCTCTGTCACATCTTCAACCACACCTGGCCATCCTCTTAGCTGACACGTCTGAATCGCCTGATGATTGGGGACGGATGGTCTATCAGATTAGACTCAGCGAGCGAGTGGGAGGGGTTGACAACAGTTTCACTTTTAATTCCAAAGCCGCAGATGGAAAGCTGCCAGTGGGCTGCTTTAAAATCCATCTAATGATTCCACATCAGTGGTTGCGGCCGGAAACAGCTTCCAGCTCCGACGACAGTTTTCCTAAATAAACAGACGCTACAAACCTTTAGCAGTTATTGTTTATAAAGTAATATACGGCAGTCATTAACAAAAATAATGTTTATAAGAGTAAAACGTGCAGGAATCTAGACAAAAAAAACATATTTCTCTACGCACACCACCAGGTTTCGGGCCTTTCAATCACTTAACTCCACCAGGTTAAAACTAGAGTGCAAAAGTTGATAAGGTTGGGAACCTGTGCAGCCTGGTCTGTGCTTGAGGGTACATGGAAATAGGTCAGTATATAGTTTGTCACCCATTAGCTCCATTTTGATGGTTTTTATGCAATAACAGTAGTTATAATAAATCTATTTCCTCTACTCTCAACAAGTTAAAGATATTGTGTAAAACTCAATGGATGTTACAAACACAGTTCGGTTTTTCAGACAGGGAGGCAATTGTTTTGAGGTGATGGACTATAATGGTCTCACAGTGTTTTACTTATTAGAGCCAAAACCAAAACAATTAAATGAAAAGGTTTGTTGATGTGGCATCAATTTCCACATTCTGTAGGTATAAAAAGGTTGTTTTTTAAAAAAAGTTAGCCCATGTTCATCACGAACAGACAACATTTACAGACTTGGATCAAGACACTAAACTACTGACAGAGTTTGTGACAGACAGCAACCAGACCAGTACCGAAGCACCTCTGCACTCAGACATGGTTCTGCAAATCTCACGGAGCTCCAGGCCCGTTTACAGATGTGAGGGGTACTAGGGTTTCCAGACAAACCGTTTGAACCATTTGAAGCCAGACGACTGTTGAAGGTGAATCAGCTGACACCAAGACACCGCCGTGAATGTTTGCAGCGGATACAAGACCATATGACCTGGACGACGCAGCGGCCGTCTGGTTCGCTGATGAGTGTTGTCGAAGGTGCGAGCGGTTTTAGGTAAAAAGAGTTGATTTTTATGATAACTTTTTATCCCTTCTTTCAACTGTTGTTATTCTGCCTAAACCACCGGCTGTTTTATTATGCCTACCCTTCATACGGTCCTGGACTACAAGACTGAAAAGACCCTGGACGGTGTAACGAGTAAGGAGCAGCCCAGAGTCTCCTGTAGTCGGAGTTATTCGTAGTTCACTCCTCACCCACTAGGGGTGGACTAACGGACGCTGTGTGCTTCTTTTAGAAGACTCTTTACTAGCGAAGAGATTTATTTCAGCTGTTTGTAAGACTTTCAGAAGAAAATTCCCTATCGTGGTTTTGAGTCAGTCCTCATGTGCATGCCCAAGCATTTTTGTGTCCCTTCTAAGGTTTACCTCTATCAGGAATTCAACCCAGCAAAGGACTCAATAGTGGTATGGAGAGAGGATCCTTGTAGAAGTAGGCACAACGGAGAGCAGAGGCTTTGTCTTTGAGGTTCTTTATTTGAGCAGTTGAGTAGTAGAGCAGTAGAGCAGGTGATCGCAGTCAAGATGAGAGCCGTGAGTCGAGCTGAGGTGAGTCTCGTAAGGAATCGTGAGCCGAAGCTGACTTTCAGGCTCTCATCTCGCACTTTTATACAATGTTCATACGTCAATTCATGCACATACAGAAGGCTTATGACAACAGTAAGTTCATTTAAATGCGCAAGTTAAGTAACTTGTGACACAAGCAGACCATTCATGACATAATTAAATGCTGATATAATGCGTAAATTGCACAGGTATGATGGTAATAAGTGCGTGAGCGGAATACATATGACATGTTTAACCTTTCCATGTTCGTGAAAGAGGCAGCCATGACAATCCATCATTACAGTGCGTTATACATTCTCCTAAAAAGGACTTCCCTTCCGTTTAGGACTTCCGGGGTTACGGAAGTTTATTGCGTAAGCCATTATACAGCTCGTTGGTGATGCGTCTCCACCCTATTCCGTGATCTCAATTGGGATTCTTCTGACATTAGTGCACCCTTTCTCCAACATCCCCAACAAGTGTTGGGTCACTTTGCGCAGAAATAATGGTATTCGGCATTCCTGGAGAAGGTGAGGTGAGTTTGCTGGTCAGCACAAAACCGATTTGGTTCTTGTAGGTGGCCCAGTCACTGCACATACCATCATCACCCCCCAATTCCACCAGCACACCCCAAACTTTCTGTTCATGGGTGATAATGCTCCACCAGAGCTCCACTTCAGGAAGTGGTCATATAGCATGACCAGCAATGACCTCTGACCTGAACCCATAGGCCATAGAAATCACTGGACAGCTCAACCCCTCCGCCCAGGTGTTCCAAACAGAAAGTAAGGCATGTCCTATGGGTCACATCAACGTCTTGTTTTGTGCAGTAAAATAATCTGTATCAATGCCTTAACGCCATAGAGCTTGTCTGGGTCCAGCTGAAGCAAAGACTGGATCTTAGCCCAAACCAAAGTGACCTGGCAGAACTGCACATAGAACATATGGACAAGTGGAACACGTTGTCTCCTAACATCATGAGGGCGGTGAGGAGACGTCACTGTCAAGCTTTCAATATCACTAATGACATGATCCATTTTTGTTATTTGGGGAAACCTTTATGATTGTTTTCATTTTGGGAGTAATAAAAATCAAACAAATGAAAATTGTGTTTTTTTAATATATTTTATCACAAAGACTCTGACATGTTTTCTTCAAACAGATTTTCTTTTATTTATTAATCATGTGTAGCAGTTTATGCTGTCTTTGTAGCCCTGGTGCGCTTCTTTTTCACCACAACAGGCTTCTGGCTCTTCAGAATGGCGCTCGCACGACGCAGAGCAGCCTGGAAACACAATTCATAAACATTTTTAGAGGTTTACTGTAATGAATCACTTCCAATACCCAGCGTTAGTTAAGCTCACCATGCGCAGGTCCTTCCTGTAGCTGTTCTTGCGAATGATGTGCCTAAGGCTGTTGAGCGTGGCACGGGAGTTCTTGTTGATGGTGATCTTGTTGTAGGAACTGGCAGGTTTGTTCTGGCCTGTATAAAACAAGTTTTTAAATCCCTCACATAATGAGAAAAATAACCTAAGCAAATTAAAAATACTGAAGCAAATCCATGAACGAGTTGAGAGCCACTCTGTAAGAGTGAGGCTTCAAAAGAGAGCCGCCCCCTTCTCTTTAACTCAGTAAAACCAAACCAAAAACATTCAAAACCTCAGATTATCAGGTTTTAAACAATGACAACATCAGACTGTACCTGCGCGCTTCTTCAGCACCACCACTATCCCTTTGCCATCAGCAGCAGGCTGCACACCAACAGTCTTTTTGTGCACCAGGCCGTTAAAGCGGAAAGAGTTCCTGGCCTTCAGATTGTTGGGCTCCTGTGATACAGATCATAAGTTGAGCATTTTACATTTACAGAAAAGTTGAAATAACCAGAGAACACTTCAATAAAATCAGAACTGACATGCATTTTTTAAAATATCATTGCCTAAATATCTCATTTTTAATCCGTAACTTTTGTCATGATCTCAGATTAAATAAGGGTCCAACTGTTTACTTGCACATATTTTATTTGAACTTAAAACACATCTTACATTGCTTTTCTGTGCATGTCTTGTACGCGCCGCTTCGCTGCTGTGACGTTGTCAATGTGTGATTTTGTATTTATTAACAGAAGTAACCTCAAAACAAAGCCACAGATGCTATCAATTATGTAAGGAATAAAGCCTGAGGAGATGTTTGTCAATTCAAAGGAATGGGGTATGTAGAGGGCTGATTGCATCGCACGGTTAACTGTGGAATAAGGTATGTTAACAAATATTATGATATTAATAAGTAGTTCGTGGTCAATATCTTTTGATTGTTCAGAAAAGTGTCCATACTGGTTTTGTGTTAAATTGGATCAGTCTGAACCGGGTGTTTTGTTCTTGGTTTTTCTTTCTTAATTGTCAGAAATAAAAAAAATACCCAGTGGTGGTATAAAATTAAAAGTTGGAAGTTTACTATAAAAATAAAAAAAACTCAATTTTTTGGTTGTGTTTTAAACTTTTACTGAGCCACAATTGAACAAACTTAAATGAAAATAGCTCAAAATTAGGCTTTTCACAGCAGTTATTAGGCTCAATTAAAATAGATTAATTAATAACAGGTCATGATTAATTAATTGCAAAAAAAAATGTAATTGCATGACAGCACTAGTTACTGGTGGCAGTATCATCCTACATCATTTGTAAAAGACCTTAAAAAATCTTTCCATATTTATTTGTTTTAATAAAGGCTGATGTTATTCGCACATACTTGCGTGCGACCAGCACACAAACTGATGGAAATTCATGTTGGTCACATGTAATACGTGCAGGCAAGATGCACATTTCCTGCACACGTTTTAAGTATGTTCAAGGCTAAATGTCATTGTTGGTCGCACATATTAATCTAAACATAACCTTAACCTTCCTCTGGGTCTGTGCGGATAAAGCAAAAGGGTCAGCGCTGGCCACACGTATTTAGAAAATGTTGTGCGAATAGCCACCTTTGATAAAACAAGACAAGAGTACATATACATAGGGATCACAAGCCACAATTTTCTAATGTCCAGAGACAACACTTGATGACCACAAGTGACAGAGCTTCTAATTCTAAACACAGAAATAGATCACATAGCTCAAAATTAAGACCCAAAATTAAGCAAGTTATTATTGTTTTATGTCTTAATGATCGCCTTTGTTTTGCAGCTAGAAAACAATAGGAAACTTTGGCAGACACAGGTAGAAATAAAAGTTTTTTTTTTGTTTTTTTTTTAAGATACTACATCTTCCCTATCTGTGCATTAAACACCATCATTTGGTCACAGGACATTATTCAAGTAATTCAGCATTTTTTAAATATTTTTTAGAAGATTGTTCAATTTCTGTTATTGCCATGTCTGCCGAGTGCAGTGTATTATTCTGTATTAAGGGTTTGAACCTGTGTGCGCTCCTCAATATTATTTGTCATGATGTGATGTGTAGGACTCGGGTCTGCAAAGACGACTGTTGCGCGTTATATCAAGTTTCCTCAATGTGCAGGGGTGGTTCTGGGGACCTAATTTACCTTGCTCTTTTCACAAAGCTGTAAAATTGATCCAAGCTGCAATTGGCATACAAATGTCCATTAAGTCCTCTGTACCATGTTCCAAATCAAAAAAAAGTTGTCCCGCTAAGCTCTGCAGTGCATATATTCACACTGGAAATCTTCCAATGCAAGAAAACACTTTTTTCAAAAGTGATGTGAACATGTGAAGTGACACCCTTTGTTGTGACTAACATAAGTAAAGAGAGTTGCAAAACTACCAGGAGAAACTGGCAAAAGCTGTATAAAGTCAAACTGTTTGCATGTTCTGACAGAATATGGCCTGGTTCCATTAATACAAACATGTGCAGCCTTGAGAGGATACAGATCATTTCATGAACATCATTAATTTAGTCAATGGGTGCTGCAAACGTCTAATTCCAAAAGATTATACGCGGTAATGGCTAGTTTTTACAAGCTAGAAGTTCTTAAATACCACACAGGTAAGATGCTAACCTGGAAATCTCTGATGTACATGAACAATTTTGTTTCTAAAGTAAGGTATTAATGAACATCCAAACGCAGTTGAGTGAAACTAGGTGCCTTACAGTGCTGTAAGTCTGTCCATTTCTCTTAATGAGGAAACTGGAGCAGTTCCTGATGACCATCCACTGCAGATGAGCCGACATGATGAACCTAAACGAGACAAAAATGTTGTTGTAGTTCAACTGATTTTAAATAACAAAGATAGAACATGGGTAACGTCTTCAAGGTATGCTACAATAGGTATCATTGGCTAAGCATGTTATTCCTGAATATCTACAAATTAAACTGGAGACATTTTTGATGTATCGTTAAAGCATACACATCATAACAACATTTAACCAATTTAATTTTAAGGGCCGGTTAGCTTAGGTTAGCCCTTTAGCTTAAATTGTGGGACCGTGGCTAGGTGGGGCCTACTTCGCCGCGGTGTGATTCAATTTATTCATCTCAATAACAGGCTTGAATTAATAGATTTACAAACATACACGAATAAAATGTCTTAAATTTATTATAAGTCGTGTACTCCGTGAGCCAAAATGCAACCACAGAAAGACATTATCTCAACTTTAATGAATAGCTGCTAGCAACCGAAGCGACCACGTTACCTTTTAGCGAAGGAAAAGGACCGGAGAGGGCGGAAACCGCGTAACGGAGCAGATTTCAAAGATTCATGCGCAATTGCGGGGTTGTTTTATGAATGTTGCTCAAAAAAATTGCGATTTAATGCTGATCGGTGCATGCATGAAAACAATAATTAATTGATATGTGATAACTTTTGTAAATGTGATTTCACTGTAATTCATATATATTTTCATAGTACTATATTTTTAACTACCCGCGGAGGGATTTTTATATTTGTGCTACACCTAGAGACGTCATCACTCTGCGCCTTGTGTTTACACTAATCTTTTAAGGATGTTTCTATTGGAATTGTGTTTATAAACGCTATAATTTTACATGAACCAAAACGTCAACCGCAATTAAATCGAAAACCGACAATTTAAGGCAAAATAAAGCCTCAAGTGAAATTTAAAGACATCTTAAAAGTATATTTTACGGTTTATATGCGAACGTGATTGGGGAATGTGAATTAAAAGGCTGTCAAACGTAAAAGTAAACTGTGTAACTGTATCTGCATTTTCAAAAATTACACATTAATCCATGACATGGATGAAGATGATAATCTGGAGACACTTGGTGAAGAGTTATACAGCCTGGTTTACCCCAAACACAATGAGGAAGCGGGGAAGATTACAGGTAAGGTAACCTGCGTGGCAAATGCTCCAGCCCTACTGTCATGGAGTTATCAGCACTAGTAGTGTGTGTTTCAGGGATGCTGTTAGAGCTGCCAACGTCTGTGCTGACCGAGATGCTGCAGGATGAGGCCTTATTGACTGCAGCAGTGGAGAAAGCCCACAGAGCCCTGCAGCTGGTTCAAGAGTCGAGGTACATGAGCAGGAGGACTCTAATCATCAGTATCAGTGGATTCTAGACAGATTTGTGATGTGGCAGTTCTCTATAGAAGTGGATAGTAATGAGTTACAATTTGCTAAAATAACATAGTACTCCTTAAAGGAGTTTGATAGTACAGTATGTTCTACTTGAGTAGATTTAAAATGGGAAACCAGTATTCTTACTCAGCATCAGCCGGCCTACCGGTATTTGTCCTATTTTTGGTAATTTGTTCTATTTAACCAAAATATATTACTGGCATAATACGGTACTAGTATCAACAGATTACGGCATAAACGGGTTATTACTAGCATGGGCCATCTGTGTTATAAAGCTGAAAAATCTGTGGAAATGTTATAAATTCAGCATTGGTCAATGCATATTTGAAAATATCTTTGCCAAATCATAAATATATAATAAATGAATAGGTGATCCTTTTATTCACCTATTTAAAAAAATAATATAGAAATAAAGATTACTAGAAATACATATATTTTAATAATTTAGAATATATTAGCCTGTCTTGAATAGTTTTTTAAAAATATGTTACTTTTTCATTTGTATCAAAGTGCATACTTGAATATTAGGTGTGTAGCTATTCATTTTAACAATCATAATTTGTGGCTGACAATTCAATTGAAAGTCGATGTTGGTTCTTTTTGAACAACCCAATTCACAGACATAAAAACTTCAACCCATGTGACTCAGAGATAAATACCTGGTTCTGAACAGTGCAGGTGAAGTTTTCCAGATTCCTTATATTTAATGCAAGATTATCAAATGTAAATTAAGGAAACAAGAATTAATGGCAAAAACGTTCACATTTTGGTTTCATAAAGTTCATCCCACCGTTGTTTTTCCACATCAAAATAACCAAAATGGAACATTATACCACACTCACGTTTTTGCAAAATTCAAAGTGTTTCAACAGATTTGGACTGACAAATTGCTGCCATTGGGTGTCCGCTTCGATGCAATTTTTTACGTCTTTTATTTTATAGTAAAATAAAACTACCACGTCTCAATCCAAACAGTATTTTTCAATATTGGTATAATCAATTTATTTTAAAGCGGTGTAGGTCGATTTAAATAACAACTTGCCTCGGACAGACCGATCCAATTAAATCAAAGGAATAGAAATCGATTTATTACAGCCCTATTGAATAATTAGTATCATCATGTAGTTTAGTTGTTGCATTTTCTTAAATTTACTTTTGAGTACCACTTTTGAATGCACTACCTGCCTCTCATTGTCATGGGGTCTCATGCTGCTGTCTAAAAAAAATAAAAACTTTAGCTTTGTGGGTTTTTTTTTCACATCTCTGATTTTTCACAGTTCTTTTTAGAAGGAACACGCTTGTGTCAAATTTTAAAGTGACAGCTCTGGGTTGTTATTTAGTGCTGGGATACTTGCATAAAGTTCTCATGATCCTGTGACTGTGTGTAGTGGGGTAGCGTGCAAGGATGAAGATGATGCGTCTGCATCTACAGACTCTCTGGGGGAGCAGCTGTTTGAACTGGTGGACGTGTACAACACTGGCCACTCCCAAAAAATCACAGGTGAGTGAGTTTTTCCACACTGCTTTGAAAGGTCACTTGATGCTTTTTTCTCACATCTAACAATATCAGCAGAGTTGCACGAACCTGATCTCATCAGCAAGTTTCGAGATCTCTTAAAAAAAACAGATTAAATAACTGCAAACTTACGTTTTACTTGTAGGCGTTTCTGATTTTAAAGATATCCTATAGTTTTTGAAAATAACATTTCCTGTTTGTAGGAATGCTTCTTGAGCAGCACAAAGATGCAGTCTTGCAGCTTCTTTCAGACTCTAGTCTGCTGGAGGAGCAAGTGACTCTGGCCCTGAAGATACTAAAAGAGTATGTATGCTGTAGATTTTTTCCCCTGGCAGATCTGCATTACAGAATATTAACATGCAAGAATGTCTCCATTCAGGCAGAATACAGAGACAGAAAACGGCGTCTCCTCAGACGCTGAGGACAAAGACAGACTGGGGGAGAAGCTGTTCTCCCTCGTGGAGGAGATGGATCCACTTCATGCTAATGATATTACAGGTGACTCAAAGCATTTTCTTTATGACTGAAGCAGAGATGCACATGAAAACTAAAAGAAATTGGCTTTACAGGAATGCTCCTGGAGATGAACCCAGCTGCTCTCCAGCAGTTGCTCTGTGACCACTCAATGCTGGAGGTTGCTGTCAAGAAAGCACAAGCTGTCCTGGAAACGGAAAGCTGAACATTCTCACCCTCTGCAGAAGAATATCCCCAAACTCTGATAAAAGCTACATCCATTAAAAAAAAAAAAAGTTAAAATGGACTGAAGACCCTTCTGACCTCTGTGATGCATAAACAATCAGGGTCCACCAGAACTGCTGCAGTGGAGCAGCTACACTTGTGTGGATCTAGTGAAGGGTTCTAAATGCTGCCAAATGTGATTACATTTTGTACTGTACGTATAATTGTACAACTATATTTGCAATAAGTTATGCTCATCCCATAGGACCAGATCTAATGGATGTTTTGCACAGATTTTTCTTCACATTAGCAAGAAGTAAAGAATTACAATTGTCCTTTAAACAAAAGACTCATAATTAATTAAAATTTGACTTTTAAGTGTATATTTAAATGTTTTTAATATTTTACTTTTTTTGAGGGTGGTATTTTGCAGGAATAAAAAAAAACAAAAAACAACAGCATTTGTGTGGTTGTTGGTTTAACAAATGAATCGTCTTTAATTCTGTCGAAATCCAAAGGTTTCTTAAACTGTCTTTTTTTCAATCCAGATGTTATTTGCAAAGACATTTTAATAACCATTAAGGTGATAACATCTTATTAGTTGTCTCACACACCCCAACCTATCCCATTAATTAATGCTGAGTGTCGAGCACAGAGGGATTGGGTCACGTTTTAGAATATTGGTATCACTCGTCCTGGAATTGAACCCACAACCTTCCAGTCTTCAGGCAGACAATCTACCACAAGGCCACATATTCTCTGAATAGGAACCATGTTAAATCTAAAAAAAACCTACGAGGATTTCTAGAAAACCTATTTTTCACGAGAATAAAATTATTTTAAAACTGATTATAATAAACTGAATATTTGAGTTGATTTTTCAAAGTGCTGCAGTGAGCAGTAAAATATATATATTTTTTCTTTTCATCTACCCTTTGCATACATGGTTATAACATGAGGAATTGTCACACAGATTATAAGTGTTGCTTTAAGAGGAAAATATATACATCCATGACTGAATCATTTAGCAAAATCCCAACTCTGAACTGAAAACAACATTTTCAGTCAAATTAGCTCAAAATTCACAATTAAGATAAAAGATTTATTTGCAGAAGCAGCTGATACAAATGATCAGAATATGATTATTTCTTTGATCATAAATGATTTTTGTCAAAGCCTATCAGAAAAAAAATATTTGCTTTTCACACACCCATTCACACATCTTTATGCCTACAGGTCATAAATAGTCAATCTGATATACAAATATTTGGTTAGACTCATTTTCTGTGTGTTTTATGAGAGTTTTACAATGAATTTGGGCAAAAAAAAGAAGAACTTGTGGGCCGGTGGGGTGTTTAAATAACTACCTCAATGAAGTGGAATCATAACACTGCTGACCTCCTCCTCCTTTACCATATTCTTTTACCTAATCATGACTAAGAAAATCAAACTTCAAGCTTTGATGCACTTTTTTCTCCAGTTTGTATTCTGTTAACAGAACAGCTGCACAAACAAGCCCACAATATGGGAAATTAAAAAATAGTCGATTTCCTTTCATCTCTATGCCTACAGTCGACACACACAAAAAAGAAAGGAAAACGGGGTACATGAAGTGACAATTCTGCTGTATTGAGAGGAATATGGGCAGCTTTCAAAAGCAAATGTATTTACTGTACACTAAATTATATATCTACAAGAACATACAGTTTATGTAAATGCATCCATGGTTACACCTGTATGCATGATCATATTCATCAATCATCTCAATTTACTATTTGAATGCAGAAAAATGAGCCCTTCAAGGAAAAAACACAGTTTCTGTTGCAATTAACGCAGCAGTGACACCTACTGGGCTTCAGAAGAACAAATAGTTAAGCTGTTGAGACTGACGATTACGCTCTTCTTAAGTGAAGGCAGAAGAAAGAAGCCTTAAGACAGAGGGGCAGTGTGTCTATGTGCAGGGCTTCATAAACCCCAGGAGGATCTCGTGCTGTCCGCTTATTCAACAGCTTCTCTGGAGGTTTACTTCAAAGTGGGGTACTGGCGCGGACCGCCCAAACGACCAGAGCGCACACCACCTCCTGATGGCGCACTTGTCTGGAAAAGAAAGGACTGTCATTTTTAGGGACTAAAGTTAGAGAGAAAAAAAACTATCAGATGCTGGAAGTCTACCTGTGCAAACTGTGCAGGGTTGTAGAAGGTGATGCCTCCTGTGGGTGCAGGTCCCTGGGCAGGGGGGCTCTGTCGAAAGACAAACAGAGTTAGTGAAGTTACTACTATTGCAGCTGGTTAAACACTCAAACCAAAGACCACAGTGAGGCTTGACAACACTGAACGGAAACCAGGGAAAAAGCAACGTGAATCCACACCACTGTTACAGTTCAGCCATGCAAAGCCGGTGTCATGTGAACAAAGTTTGCTTTGTTGTAATTGTACATCTTTATGAACAGGTTCACAATAGTTAATGAAATTAATTTTCATATTTGTGACAAAAAAAAACCCATAACAATGCAGCAAATTCAAAGTGAGGTTACTTCAGATTTAGTCGAGTCCTGCAGGCGATTGTTTACGCAGTAGTGAGACTACAGCACTTTCTTACATCATCTCTGGACTTTACCGCCCCCTAGGGGATGTTTTTGCACTTCAGTGTTCCCTCAATTATGTCATGGGAGTTGTATTCTAAAAAAAAAAATCTGCAAAGTGGTCATCTTTATTTTTTATAATTGCTAGATGTTACACTTTCACTATACGCTTTATATATTTCTCTCTTGTTTGAACTCTCAAAGTTAAACCTTTGTAGAAAAATAAGTCTGGTATTATAGGATGCAATAGATCTGCTCATGTTCAAAGATGTTTGTAGATTTGGCAAACTGAACGCATTCTGTACAGGAAACACAGCAGGGTGAAAATTGATTAACAGTTCAGTCAATCAGTACACAAAACATTGTCAAATATTTTTAAAAAGCATGCAAAATTTTACTAAAAAAATCTGTGAATGTGTGCTTTTTAACTTTAATCTGCTACAATTTTAGCATCATTTTCTTTAAATAGATTTTAGTTGATTTGCAGAAGGGGGAAAACTGTTGTAGTGTTCTCTGTTTCTGAGGTTTTGGGTTAGTGAAATAAACGTTATTCTGATTTTATTGAGATGATTTAAAGAAAAGATTAGATGCAAATATATTCCTCTCTCTTTTCATGCAAGCTGCACTTAAATCCTTAAACCATTTACATCAATAGACAACAGTTTCTAGGGCTCAGAACCGTCCGTACCAACAGTTTCATATAAACCGTAGCTGTTTGTAATGATCACCAGCAAAAAGCCCCATAACATTTGCGCTCATGGGGCTGTGCTCTTAATCCAAACAACTGGAATAACAACAAGCAGCTCCAAAAATGAGTTTTTTTAGGACATCCCCGATCTGAGCTGCAAACTGCAAGAATGTTTCAGTCTTTAGAAATATTAAGGTATCACTGACTGCTTTAGATTTCGTGTAATAATCAGAGATACTGAAAATACCAGCCTTTTGCAGTTCTTCATATTTGCTTTGTTGTATGAATTTAGGGATGGAGAGGGTAGCATTGTTTTTAGAAGTGTTTTCCACACTGCTAGAAAGAGTTTTTACAGGGTATTCTCACTATGTTACAAGTTTAAAACTTTTTGGATCACTGGATAGATCATAATATGATCAAATGAGATTATTGACTCAATGGAGTTGGAGTCAATAATCTCAATAATGGAGTTTTTTTCTCACGCTCGTATTTGTACCAGAGCATCCACATTGAACACTTAATCACTTCTCTAACACAAACAGCTTCCCTGGAAAAGTACTACATTTCAGGTTAGCCGCTCAATGTTATTGATTCTCCGGCTGTGAAGGTTGAAAATCTCCACACAGACTAGTGAGTCACTGCTGCTCTACTTGTTTCAAGTCCACTGAACATTTCCGTTTGCATGCGTGTGTTCCGGCTGCTTTCGTTCCGTTAGTAACGCTGGAGGCTAAATTAGATTCAGCACACAGGCAAGCAGGTTACAAGAGGCAAAGCGTTGTGGGTAAACAGTGACATTAATGGTGCAGTGAGCTAATGCAGGGTGATGGAGGAGGGTGGAGGGGATGAAGAATCCGAGGCCTGACTGGAGGTACCTGGTTTAAATGCTGACTCACTTCGCGTGATAAAGAACTCATTGAGCTAGAACGTGAGAGCTTAAAGGAGGCAGAGAGGAATAAACAGACAGAGACAAAGCAGAAACCCAGATGAATGAACTCCATGCACTCAATTAGTTTCAATTCAACAGTTTAGGATGAAAATGAGCTAATTAGCATTGGAAAAAGCAGTTCATTAAACATCAGTCCTGATGAGGATTATAACACAGCTACACTGAACAGAAAATGCAGGTTTTTTTAGGGTTTTAATTAAATAATGTAAGTCAGCATGAAAAACAAAAACAGTCTCTTATTTGTGTTAAATTACTAAGAAAAAGTAAAAAAAAAAAAAAAGCTGCGTTTTAACACCTAATGTTGGATCTTACCTCTCCAGACTGGGAACTATCAAGAGCAGGAGGACCTTCAGGGGCTGGCAGTATCATCGTCGGGTTGAACATCTAAATATTTGATTACAAAAGAAAAGACTTTTTCATGAGTAGAAGCTCTGAACATGTTTTTTTTTTTTAAATAAACTGGCTTCAAAAGATGATACAATTAAACCATAATAGACCATAAAGTAAATTAAAGATTAAACATTTCACTGTATAGCTAAAATTACAATTTAACACATTTGTTTACATATACAGTCAAAAAATAATCAGATCTTTACTAAATCTTCAAATCAAAGCAGATCCAACATCAAATAAACAAAAATTGACTTATTGGATCATTTTAAATAAAAGGTTGTCAATTTAGAAAAAACGCCTTCTTTCTGCTTTTAAACTCAGAAGCTGTTGGGTCCGACTACAATGAACAAAACGCCAGAATAAATGAGCTTCTTCAGAAAAATGTGTTTTAGTTTGGATCTTTAAAGAGTATTAACTAAAAGCAAAGGAGAAAAAAAAACATGATCCAACAAGACTGCTCATCTATTTACAAAGAGCTAAAGAATTTTTCATACCTCTTTGGATTTCAACATTCTGCAACTTTAGAGTGTTTTCCAAACTTGGCACTGGCATTTTCACGCCATGACATGTTAAGTTTTGTATAAAGTAAGCTGAAACTAAACAACTTCTTTTTTCAGAGGAGACCATTACTGTCATGTTTGATCAGAATCAAATTTTCCATTTCTTTTGGAAGAGCTGCAGATATTAAAACCTTCTCACTGCAGATATGTGTTACTCAATCTGGGTTGTTTGACCAGTTTCTCTGCTCCAAAACCACAGAGTCAACCCCACAAAAGCCCAATACTGGGTCGATTCAGTGTGTTGTGTTACAACAGAGGAAATCAGAGAATCCGACAGAGCAGGGAGTCATGAGAACACAAATGAAGAAATGCTGCTGTGAAGAAAACTGGAGCAGGAGTTGGTTAATTCCTCCACTGTGAATGGTTAGGAAGAATCAGATCTATGTTTTTGTTCTATAACACTTAACAAAACTAATTTTATTACAAAGGTTTGAACTTTTGAAAAGTGTGAAAATGTCTTAATTTCTGTAATTCTTCTTTACAGATTTCACCTATTTGTTATTTTTAGAACGTGAACCCTGCAATAAACGGAAATACTATTTATTTTTAACAGCAAACAAAGAGAAGCAGGATTGTCTTTTCGATACCTGTGCAGCAGAGCTATTCGGGGAATTCTGCTCGTGGTTTCCACCTTCACTGCCCTCAAGAGGTTGTTGATCGTCTGGAGCTACAAGACATAAATCAAAATTAGACTTTTTTTTTTTTTTTAAAGAAAACAATACATCTAAATACTGATTTAACTCATTTTAATCCTTAACACACACCTGAACTAGGCACAAATAGGTTATTGGGCATCGACATTGGAGCCAAAGGAGCAAAGAGGTCTGCTGGAGCAGGGGCCACTCCACTCGCTTTAGTTGTTCTACTTGGGTTCAGAACATCCACATATCTGCCCTTAGATCCTGGGAAGACGGATAATATTTGAGCGGCTAGACACCAAGAACAATGCATAGGCTGTTAGTGCAACATAAATCCACAGCAAATGCTATTATTTTCACCTGCTTTAATCGAGAACATATTGACACCACCACTTGGCGGAGCAGCTGGTCCTCCAGGACCAGGAATCTGAGGCATGGCGGGGAACCCAGAGGGAGGTGGGGGAGGTGGTTTACTCTAAACGGTTAAAAACAGAACATCAGAAATGATCTGAAAAGTTTTGGTCTTCCTAAAAATGAAGTCCACTCCTGACCTCCTCCTCTGGCTCGTTCAGGTCCACCCATCTCTGCTTCTTTTCATCCCACACAATCTGTCAAACAAAGTCCTCAAATTTGTCATTCATGCTTAAGTCACGGAAAACTGATCAACTACAAAGAAAAGTGTTTAAAAAAAGAGAAGCAGGCAAAGAAACGTGACTCACGGATGGGTTTTTGTCATCTGGCAAGTGAGCCTCATTCCTCTTCGGCATCAGCCATTTAAACCAGCTACTCTTCTGTTTGCACAGGTAGAGGAAACACATTTACTTGAAACACAACTGAAACGGCAAGATCATAGACTAAAGATCTACCAGCCCGCTGGTGGGTGGAGCATGAACCTTGTTAGGCGAATCTTTCTTGGTGATTGTTGCCTCTTTTCGTGGCTGTTCTGGGATAGGTGGGGGAGGCGGAGACACCTGCTTCACGGAGTTTGCCCGCTCCCTTACAGAGATGTTTGATGATATCGACGCTCTACGAGAGCTGTTCCCAGAGTTCTGCAGAACACAAAATAAATAGAACTGAGTTGATCTGGCTTTTATATGTGATCCTAAGTTTAGATTCCTGCTTTACGATTTCAATAAAGAAATACTCAGAAACACAATTTTGAGCTGAATTTTCTTATTACATGTTCTCCATAATCAGAAAAATGCCACGAGAACATGTTAAAAACACAATTTTCATTGTGGTGGGACTTAAATGAAACATAGATGAAAAGAAATCATAAAAAACAACTAGTCCTAATGTCTCAACGCCAAATACAAGATTTAACTTGGGCGTTTCTTAAAGACAATTTGGTAGGTTTTTGCGAGTGTTCAGTCTTGACGTCAAAAGTTTTTCTCATCAGGGCGGACGCAAATGATTAGCGATCTGGTATATTTATTTTAAAGAGCTCTACAAAAGCATTAATGAGCAGTCAATGTCTCCATGTTTAAAGCTTTAACAAATAATAAATTATAGGCTTTTATTTTGTTGGGTTTTTTTTCATTTTACTGATAAAAAAAAGTAAGTCCGAACTATGACAGTAAACTGTGACACGATCCGAACCATGGATTTTGTGATCCGTTATACCTGTACAAACCACACAGACTTACCAGATGTGATGAGGATTCTGAAATGGTCCGTGTTCTGCCAGAACCCTGTAATGTAAAACACAAAGGTAAGATTTTCATGCTGTTCAATGAATCAGAAGAATAATTCAGCAACTGACCTTTTTAGCCAAGTAATCATAAACATCCGACTGAGGTGTGAGAGAGTTTCTGGGAAGGGGGGATGGCATTATGGGTTGGGAGTCTAATGGAGGTTGTGGCTGCTCCATAGGTGGCATGTGCTGTGCAGGGAAAGGTGGGGGGTTCATTTGCACAGGTGAATGTGGCCCTGGTGGAGGAGGCATATGTGTGGACACTTGTGTGGGAGCTCCAGGTATATGATGGCCTCCTGCTACCGGCACATGCTGTGGTTGGAAGGAGGGAGGGGTAATGCCGGGATCCTGTTGAGGGAAACCAGAGGTGGGAAATTGTCCTGGTTGTCCAATAAGGGGTACCGGGTAGAACTGCGGTGGATCGGCAGAGGGATAGACATGAGGAGGACCCATGTCGTCTCGGATGATGGAGGTGGGAGCTGCAAGAAAGAATAGATTTAAAATTTACAACCCAAGTTACTTTGGGTTCAACCCAAAGTCACTGTGAGGAATCACTTTACTAGGTCCACCATCCACAGGAAGAACCACACGAGGAAATGGTAACATGTGATTTGGGTGGCTGTCAGGTATCTCAAGAGTTATGCAACATGGGACGACGCCCCATTATGAGCCGTTGGGTCTCCACATTCAGAACAGCAGCCTGGTTTGTATGGAGAACAGTAAGTCTGACCTGTTCCCTAAACATCTTGGACTACAGCAAAGATGTTTCTTGTCATGGATTCTGTTAAGAACTTTGATAATAATAATTTCTTGGTGCAACCGGAAGGCAGAGAGAGTTCGGTTTAGGATTTCATGAGATTTTGCACATGAGCTGGTTTCCTTAAAGCCATTTGAGATGATACACATTTCTCTCTCTGATGCCTCCAGAAAGCCTCCCTGGAGAAGTATTTTGCACATGTTTCTATGTCACACCAGGAGACGACTCACAGGAGAACCTTTTATGTGACAGAACAGGGCTGTCAAAATCCAGACCTTGAGGAGCTCCATCCTGTTGGTTTTCCAGAAATCCTGTCTCATCTGCTGTTGATTATCTGGATCAGGTGTGTTTGGTCAATAAGGAGCTTCAATGCAGGAAAACTGGTTCAATGGTTTGAAAACTTGAAGGACACCGGCACTCAAGGCTGGATTTTTACACCTCTGCGATAGAAGGACTATCTCTCATGTCTCTCACCTGGTCTGAGAGCACCTCAGCCCCCTCCCCAGCAGAACTAGGGGAGGGTTCTGTTGAGAGTGAAGTCTGTGTGTCTCTACAGAAACAGTTGCCCTCATAACCTCACACTGAATAAATAGTAGAGGATGGATGGAGATCACTACTTTTACTGAGTAAAAGCAGATGTTGACAAATTCACACACCTGGAGGCATCAGCTGGACTCCTTGTGAGGGAGGTCCGGGCAATAAGGAGGTCAGTGGGTTGTCTGGAGCCGGACTGTCAACCTCCACTGGCATGCTGTACGGTTCAGAAGGAGTCAACTGGTCCAAGTCAGAAGTTTCACTGCGGCAATCAAACTGTGGAGGAGTTCTTCTGTCCACGCTGTATGTAATTGCACCGGTCTGTGGAAAAAAACCAAAAAAAGGCATTAATGGCTGTACTTTTACATTGTATGCATGACCCCAAATAAATAAATAACTAAATAAATAACTAAATAAATAATATAATACAGCAAATTTGTAAAACTGTTGCCTTAATTAAAATTATATGGGTGAAAATGATAATTTTAAAAATGTTTTATTATTCAAGTTATGTTAACTTTTAAGAAGTGGTTTAAGAAAGGGATTTATCTACTTAAAAAAACAAGCAGTTCTCAAAGTTTTTTATGAGCAGATGAGGTTAGTGCCCAGCCTGTTAGTGGTTCTTTGGTTTAGTAGTTCTTAAAAAAATTACCACAAAAACACACAAAAAACAATTAATTTTTTAATAGACAAAAAAATTCAAACGAAGATTACTTTTTTAATTATTATTATTTAGTGCAATACGTTTCTATGATAAGCACTTAAACTAATTTAAAAAATGTTTTTTTCTTACCCAGATCTGTCCACTCAACTGCCTGAGTTCAATCAACCAATCCGGCTCGAGAAACCATTCCAGCTCCGGCTTTTCCTTCAGTTGTGGATCATAGAATCGTAGCTTTTCCGACATCTTTCAGAAAAAACACAAAAACATGACGTCAGAGGACAACTAGGTTTCGTTTTGAGTTTTTAAATAGTTAATACTCGCAAAGAAGATTAACTGAAAACCTGGATGATCTGGCTGATGAACACAGGGGAGTAATAGGAAGGCTGGATGAGGACAGTCTTGGATATAACTTCACAGTAATGAAAGGCCTGAGCACACAGGCCTGCTTCAGCCAAGCGGCATGCATAGATCAACTTGAACACCTGATAAAAAATGATGAAAGATTTCCTGTATTAGAAATGTACAGTCTGTAAAATCTAACGTGGCTCAGAAATACAAAGAACGTGTATTTTATAGACCTGAACAGACCTGTTTACCAACAGTGCACTACATCTAACAGTATTTAAAGTTAAAAACAAACCTGGAAATTGGGCAATGAACAGGGCTGGGAGCCTAAGGACTGAGCATACTCGTACGCTTCAGTCCTCTGGATTGCTTCATTTGTGGCAAACTGTTGAAAGGACAAACTGAAGAGACAAAACAACAAAAAAGGTCAGAGTTTCTAAAACAAATATTTTATTTTATTTTGTAGCTAAAGCTTCTTCAGATTTGAGTGTAACCTGTGGTTGGAGCCAATCAGAACCATCTTGGTGCTCTTCTTTGTGAAAACTCCCAGACCAACTTGTGCCATCAGGTAACAGAAGTGTGCAGCATCAGTGAGACCTTTAGATGCTGCAGAGAACAAATTAAAAAAGGAGAGAATGAACAGAAATACTCATTTAAACACTGGGAAATTGTCTGCCTTTATTTTTCACCTTACCAAGAGTGTCACCCATGGTGGTGATTGTGCGAGTATCCAAGTCCAGAGTCTGTGTGAGGTTTGACAGGACCATGGCTAAATGAGGACGCCAGTCGCCCCATTTCTCCTCTCCACAGCACTGTGAAAGATGAGAGGAACATCTCAGCTAAGACAGCAACAAGGACACAGAGCTCAGTGTACCTGAAGTCTTTCTCCAATCATCTTTTGATCTATTTTTGAAGCGTTTTCAGTGGTCTTTTATTTATGGTTATGCAGTTTTTAGGAAAAAATCAAAATAACCTGAGTTGTTTTCTAGGACAGTTTCTGCAAAGCTCCAGGAGTTTATTAGAAATCTGCCTTGCAGTTGGGGGTGCGATGAAGGCCTGCACTAATTTCTCATCAGCCCTTTGTTAACATGCACTCCTCCTAGCCTACGGTCCCTCCCCACCCCAAACTAACAATAACAGTGCATCAAAAATGGCGAGCAATATTGGAGCTATGCAGCTTTAAGCCAAATAGCAGCTCAGAAAAGGAAAACAAAGGCGTACTTGGATCTATTTGTCTGCAAGTGGATGTATCGAAATGGAGCAGAGCAGCGAGCTAGCAGCCCACCGATTGTCATTTGTATGTAAGAACAGCTTTTTTCAAACTGCATTTTTGTGTCTGATCCTGATTCACTACAATTTAAATAAAGAATTACTCAGAAACACAATTTTAACCATTATTTTCTTTAGATATGTCGTCCATCATGAAAAAAGTGCCACAAAAACATTTTATTGGAGAGGGTCTTTAAAAGTTCTCCTGAAAAATACGATGGATGGAAAAAAAAAAGATGAGTAATGAACGACATAAGGAAGACTCACAGTGGCTGATGCAGGCATTCTTCCTGACATCAACTGGTAAATCGTCTGGAGAGGATCATTCATTGGTAAACTATTTGCAAACCTAAAAAAACAAATATAAAATATGAGTGCAGGGTGTAAATCTAGGAAGGAATAAAAAAAAAAAAAAAAAAAAGAAGGGAAACAGCTTTGTACCTTGTCATGACACGTGCATGAGTTCGGCTATCCATCTTACTGGCCAATAGTAACGCATGACCCCAGAGACCAGCTTTCATGGCAGCTTCCAGAGCATCCTACTCCCCAGAAAAAAAACACTCAGCTCTCAAACTATGGACTCTTTGAATAAAGTGAAAGGACGTCTTTCTTACTTTTTTGCGGCCAAACAGCAGCAGTTCCCTGAAGCGCTCTGTTTCCTTGCCAACATTTTCTGGGACAGTCATAAAGGTGTCGGATAGAAGAGACAGTGGTCCAGTTCCTTGATCCTCCTCAGCTTGTGCCAGTGGTTCATTATTAAAATCAATCAAATTTGCCTCATTGGGACTCTTGCCAGGAAGCCAGACAGAGCGATGCTCCTTCAACAAAAGATCGGCAATGTCTGTACCGACGACGGTCTGAAGAAACAAAAGAAAAGGATGACATTTTCAGCAAAATCTTAAAAAAAAAAAATATTCAGCATTAATTATTTGAAGCTACATCTGCGTAGTCTTACCCCATTCTGTCTGCAAAGCAGTACAATAAAGTCCCAGAGCAGGCGAGCAGAATCTCTGTCCAGGAGGTTGTTGTCACGGGAACACTCTAGTCCTTTGTTTTGGGAGAATTTGATCACATCCACTTTATGGGTCTCCCCTCTAATAACACACAATAAGAGGTTGAAAATAACAGATACACTAGACCCATTTAAACAATATCAAGCTATATTTTTGAAATCTAACAATTCAATAAATATTTGAAAAGCAGTTTAAATAAAGTTGCTACCATAAGGGGGCTGCAACGCCTGCAAAAATTTACCAATTTTTCAGATTCAGTGCATTCCTGCAAACTGAACAAACAACCCAAAAAGTTCACATTAAAACTTACAGCAAAACATGTGCATGAGTTAAGTGGATTACTGAAAAACTATACAGTAAAAATACTTCATATTTTCAGTAGTAGTAGTCTTTGAAGTACTTGGTAGGTATGTGAAGGAATGGTCAAGTAATAAATTGAGCAACGGGATTTAATCGAAGCCAAACCAAGAAAAGTCATGTCAGATTTACACTTTTTACGATTTTTCACAAGTGTTTTAATAAAACAACCATGCAGGTAAAACACTTAATTTCTTCCGAAAATCTTTTTTTTTTTGTGGTAGTACTTCATGTAGTACTATGTAATATTAAGAAGTAAACATACTCTAATGGAAGGAAAAGGTTTGTCCAAAAGTCAAATGTAGGCTTTTGGATTTCCTTTTATTTGTGAAGATTTCCAATCGAGCACAAGCAGCATTCATGAGAAGGTATAACATAATTTTTCCTGAAGCTTCACAGATTCTCAGCAGTCGCAGCCCTGCTACCGTAATTCTTGTAAAAATTGCACAGTAACGGCTGATTTGACCAGAGAAATGTGAACGGCGGCTCACTTGACCGCAGTTTAAATTTTAGTAAAGCAGACAATAAATTGCATTTATAAATTACTTTAATGCAATTTGATTTAGAAAAAAAAAAAAAAAAAAGTAAAATGCCCAAGGTATTTCTGTGTAAAATAGTGTTAGCATTTGGCAGATAAAATGAAGCCAGTAATGGCTGGTAGATTTTCATCAACCAGCCAACCTGGCCAGTGTTACAAAAATTACATTTCGGCCCATGTGCTGAGATTTCCGAGTAACATCCACTGCAAATTTTGCAAAAGGCATGTTCCTTCTAAAACTGGAAATACCACCAACCTTTTCTATCACCTGAAGCAGTGCCACCAAGCATGTTCAATCTAAGACTGAAATTAACAATAACTCACCAGCAAAAACAACAAAGTTAAATCCTGCTCAGTAGCAACAGTCTGAGAGAAGACATTCTGAGAATTTGCTTTTAGTTCTCAGTTTATTCACAGAATGTTGATAAAAATGTGTCATTTTTTTGTTTGTTCTGGAAAATGTGAAAACATTAGAATTTATTTGTAGAACTAATGTTTTGTTGTTCAGTGGAACTGATCGAGCAGTTTAGTGTTCGCCTTTATTGTCGTTTTCTTCTGAAACTTGAAAGTTTTTGCTTTAATTTCAGTTTAGTTTGTAATATATACCAGTATGTCCTTTTTTAGTTTTGTTGAAAAAACTGTTGCATTATGTTTCTTCAGTGCATCTGCTGATGATTACACATTTCTCTTATGCCAGAGTATTGGAATAACGAAACCTATCTTACCTAATTTATATCGGAATATATATTGTTATTGCCTAAAACAAAAATGTTAAAAAAATATATATTGTGATCTAAAAAAATCAATAAATACATATATTTTTTAACAACAGTTGAATAGCTTACTTAATAAGAGGACCAGGGAATGTCCGTAGCTCTGCCTGATCAGAAGTGTCCTGTAGCATGGTCTAAAAATAAAAAAAAAAGGAACAAGAGAATGAACACACTGCAAGTTCTTACATTATATTTTCACAATAAGAGTTTAAAAGTTTAGCAAAAGGAAGTAAACTCCTGTATGCATAATAATACATTAACGTTACATTACATCGATGAGCAAAGGTTTCTTTGAGTTATTAATGTGTCCCTATGAGAACGGACTAAACTACCATCTGTTCAGATGTACCTCCAAGTTGTAGACATCAACCAAAGCTGGCTGTCCAGCTGAAGGAAGATTGGGTAAGACCTGAACCAAATGACCACCGGGTCCGAAGCGGGCACAGCGGTGAGGTATGGTGAACTTTTCTGGGGTTGCTGGACGAGGGGGAGCTGGAAGAGAAATGAGAGTCAGATTAGAAGCACTTCACCAAACCCATGTTTGGATTTCACATACATTAGGATTGGAAAGCACAACTCTCAGTTTAAGTAGAGCATTTGAATGTTAAAATCTAGAGTCACACTGATGTTGAGCTTTAACTGACTTAAAATCAACTTGTTCAGATTAAAACTTACAGGGAGGAACCTGAGCATCAATCTAAAGTTCTTGAAATGACTCCAGTGGTTAATGTCAGCTAAAGCTCAACAGCAGCGTGACTCTAGAAGTTGAATTTCCTTAACCACTTCCTCTTGAAATATCTAACATTTTAATCTGCTCCTGGTTGATTCTAATCAGGGTGTAACCCTCTACCGTATACTCACGTTGTTTAGGGGCAATCCAGGAGCCGTCTGTGGTGTAATCTGAGGAGTAGGGGTACTGGGTGGTGTCAGTCTGATTGGGGTACGGCGCGTATGAGTAGTTCACAGCCATAGAAGTGTTGTCACAAACATCCACTGTCAAGTCAGGTTGACTCCTGTAAATCTGGCTCTTTAGTGGGGAGGAAATTGAAGAAAACTGTAAGGCTTCTTTTATGGCCGGTATTATTGTTCTAAACATAAAGTGACTTAAACTCCAGTCTGACTTAAGATTTTTTTATTCTTTATTATGCATTTTTTGACTGTACTCCGAATGTTTGTAAATGATTGTTTTGTTAAAATGTTTTGACAATCTTTGAAAGGAATGAGTGGTCTGCCAATGTGACATAAGAGCTATGTTACTTCTACTACTACTACTACTAAGTTTTGGCATTACTACTACCAATCTGCAACAGTTATAAATTTCAAGTATTGAAACTACTTGATAAAATAGAATTTAAATGAAACATGGTCAAGTAAGTTTTACAGAAAATGGAAATTTAGTAAATTGATCGAATTTGATTTTTTTTTAAAACTCTCTTGTGAACTGGGAAAAAAAAATCCAGTGTGCATTACAAATACTCCACCTGTTGTGAGCGTGTGCTAAAGCTGCTCCGCCTACTGTGGTGGCTGTGGGAGCTGTGCACGCTGTGTGCCGACTGCTCACTATGGATGCTACGCCGATCAAAGTCATCCCCGTACATGTTGCCGCCACAACGGTTTTCATCATCAAAGCTGGGGTCATAACCAGGATAGTATCTCCACTGGTCTTCATATCCATCTTTTCTATTAAAAAAAAGAGTGTATTCAGAAAAAACACAACAAACAACCCAAGTTTCACTCCCAAGATATGGAAAAGGATTTAAGATGCTTACCTTGGAGGATACGTGGGCTGATTATAGTAATTGCTTCTGTATGTGTCATCATAGTAAGACCAGTATGACTGATCATAGTATCCTCTGTATCGTGGGTCATACTGTCCATAATATCCTTTGTAAAAGAGAAAATGTTCAAATATGAAAGATAATTGACAACATTATGCTTTTAGAATAACAAAATATTCAGATTCAGATTTGTTTTTCTACGTGAATATACTTTCAATTTGTATTTCTGTAGCTCATACCTCCATATTCATAGTGCTTTGAATAGTCTGCATAATAGTCGCTGTAGGCACTTCGGTTTGCTCTACTTTCATCAGTGTAGCCTTGCCTTTTGGAAAAAGCAGAAAAAGTATCAGATTCTAAGCTCTACAAAATCAAAAGAGTCAAAGACTTTAATAAGAATAAGATCATTAAGGGTTAAGACATGATGCTTCCCCTTATTATGGTACAAACATGAAACAGTTACATTTGAAAGACAAAATCTGTGCTTTTTTGAGGAGACCCTGAACAGAGTAGATTGATTGACAAGGTCCACAGCCAATCAGCACACAGAGCACAATGCTAAACAAAAAAGAAAAAAAAATCCATGAGACAGCAAGACCGCAAAAGGTGAACTGAACTCTGGTGATGGAACTCTGGAATCCCAAACTCTTAGAAGTGTTCTACATTAACAAAATCAAGATAAAAAAAGAAATGTCTTTTTGTTATAGAAAAGTTCAACTTTTGTTTAAGCTTTTTTAAAGATATGAAAAAGGGTTAAGGTGTAGGTTACTTCATACACACACACACATATATATATATATATATATATATGTATATATATATGTATATATATATATATATATATATATATATATACACATATACACAAATACATATATACATTTTCAAATATACATACACTTATTTGTTGATTAAGTAAGGGGCAGACATAAAATAAGAATTGTATTATTTATGATGCACCTTTCCATGCTCTAAGTTCTAACATTCTACAGTTGTAAAATGTGTGTTGCATTCTATACATGTCTTTATATATATGTGTGTGTGTGTGTGTGTGTGTGTGTGTGTGTGTGTGTGTGTGTGTGTGTGTGTGTGTGTGTATTTCTTAAACCTTCATGAAAGGAAAAAAATTAAGGAAGAAAAGAGACAACGCTGTATAAACTAGTTGGTAAAATAAAGTGCATTTCAAGTTCTGAGAGTCTAAAAAATCTTACCTTGAAGAAGGTCTGTCCGAGTACTGGCTGGCTCTTGAGTTGGGTCGATCTGATGGCGGCTCCCTGTACTGGTAGTTTGGATCACGGTAATTCTGGCTCTGCCCTTCATATCTGCCATACCAGGGATCTGCTCTGGCACGATATGAGTTATCCTGAGGGAAAATTTATAGTAATTATCATACATATTAGCAGACCAGCACATAAAGACAGCGATTGCCCCTTACCTGATAATACTGATGTAACCTTGGATCCCCAGATGGGGGCATATACTGACCAGGAGGATATTGTGCTCTATCTGGGTATTCTCCATAATTTCCATAATAAGCTGCATACATTTGCCCTGGAACAGGAGGAGGTGGTGCCCCATAGCTCTGATGGCTGCCAGCAGTAGACAATGGGCGTGGTGGCTCCATTGACGGGGGTTGGGAAGTTGCAGGACGCTCTGGCCCTTGTGGCCCTTGAGTCTGTGAAGTTGTAATAGCGCCCCCTGCAGGGTGCTCTTCTGTCTGAGATGAACTTTGATTGGGAGAAAGCTGCGCTGCACTCACAGGAATGGGAGGAGCACTGTTTTGGCCCTGTGGAGCAGCCTGAGAATCTAATATTAGTGAAGAAGTGTCTGAGGATAGCTGAGAGTTAACAGCGGGTGGTAGAGGTGCTGACAAAACCTGCGGGACAGATGCAGAGACTGGAGTTTGAGAAGAATAAGTCCTCTCCACACTTGTGCCATGCTGAGCATCTTTGGTGACCTGCAGGTAAAATCCATTATTACACTGTGGAGACTCATGAAGAGAAGCCTGACCAGAAGTCTGGCTTTGGGTGTGCGATTGATGCATAGAAAAATCAAGTAGTTCGTAGTTTGCTGACTGATTAGGATTAGAGACAGGAGGTGTCACGAGAGAAGAAACATTGGAATTAAATTGGACAGCAAAAGGACCATCACCACCTGATGATTGGCCTCTTAAGAGAGGCGGGTGGACTGGGTGAGAATGTGGCAGAGCTGGGTTTTCTGATGCTGAAGCCACAGAGCTGTCTCGAGTCAGATTGAGAGGACTTTGAGCAGAAGGAGGGGGCATGGGTCCCAGAAGGGACAGCGAGTTTTTATTTGAGGACACTGAAGGTGATTGAGGGATCCCAGCACCTTGTGAAAGTGATCTTTCCAGGGGTGTGGCTTCTTTGTGACTGCATTGAGTGGATGATTGAGAAGGACTTGGATGAATCACACTGTAATTGGATACAGGTGGGGCAATTAAAACAGGCTGGTGAAGTGAGCCAGAAACCAGAAGAGATGCATAGCCCAGGTTGCCTTGAGAGTCGGTTTTCACAGCATCACTCACCTTAGGTGGGTTTTCTAAATTCTCTGAGTGTTGCTGAGAAGACGCCTGGATTCTTTGGGGGGGTTGCAGGTCCAGTGGACTGTCCTCTGGGGGCTGGATGACATCAGCACTAGGTTCTCGCAGAGGGGCCAGAACTGTAGGGGCAGCAGGAGCAAGGAGGATGTTAACACCCAAGCTTGCGGGGTCATTTTGAGCCCACAGAGTTGTCGCAGGGCTCTCGCAGGGGCGGCTGGCCCCAAAAGCACGAGATGAAGGACGAGAATGAGAAAGTACAACTGGATGTGTCACATGTGGTACACCACCTCCACCACCTGGTGCCTGGGAGTGTCCTGGGCCAAAAATATTTTCCATATTATCTGGCGGTTGCTCCAAGTTGCCAGATGTGCACTCTGTTCTCCCTTCAGCAACCATTTTAGCCCTATCGACCTCAGCAGGACGCACCCCCACTCCATGCGAGCGCACAGGTTCAAAGGAGCTGTTAGCACTGGTTTGAAAAATCCCAGTTGGTTTTGGAGGACTCGGCGTGGAAGGCCACATCTGCTCTGGGGAGCCTGGTTGCATGCCTGTTTCTACGGCCGGAGAGGTATCAATTTGTTCAAAGTAGCCTCCAGCAGCACTGGAAGGGTTAGCATCTTCAGCGAGGTGCGGGCTCTCCTGCTGAATAAAGGTGCCTTTGGCTCCCTGGTGCCGACGTCCGCCAGTTCCACTGCCATGACTCATATTGCTATAGTTTGATGATACACTTGCAGATCTCATTGGTCTTGGAACAGAATCTGGCATTTCTAAGTTGGGACCAGTTTCAAACTGGTCTATCCCATGAGGTGCAACAGCACTATTATGGCTCTCACTAGGTAATACTTCCTCATTTGGAACACACTCCAAATTCTCTACATGGTCAAACTGAGTATCAGGAGGCTTCTGGGTATTTCCTGGTACACTATGACTTCCCTCACTCAAGTAAGGAAGGTGTGAATTATCTTGTGCAGGGACCCCATGGTGAACCAAGGCGATGTCTGCATGTCCACCGAGGGTCTGCGGGATCCTTTGATGCTGAAAAGATCCAGCGAGACCATTTACTGCCTTATCTCTGTCGCCAGCCAGTGTTTCTTCATTTTCCACATCGTTGTCTTTGAAGAACATTGAAAGAGCACCAGAGTCCTCAGAGTTGGGGTCTGAGGCACGAGCAGCACTGAGCTCAGGCCCAGATGCTGCTTCAGCGGCCGAGCCAGCGGCGTCAACAAGAAGTGGTGGATTGCTGGGGCCCGTACCCATTTGGTGATAATCTTGTGGTATCTGGTTGAACCATGAGTCTTGGGGAGCAGGGTTCTGAATTAAACTATTTTGAGAGTAAAAACTTGAACTGTGCTGCTGAATTCTGTTTGGGTCTGACCACTGGGAGTTAGCCGAGATAGTAGGATTTTGTGGGTTAAGAGGAGGTTGATTCTGGAGACCAGGCTGGGTTGGAGGGGTTGGTATGTTGTGATGAGGCGACTGACTGTGAGGAGGGTACATCTGAGTCTGTTGATCTGTATTTAATAGCTGTGGTGGAGGATCACTAGTAGGCTGGAAATAGTTTTGAACTGATGGGGGCCGACTTGTGTGTTCAGGGGCCCACTGAGGAAAAGAAGATGCAGGGGGGTGTTGCTGAAAGGGAACAGGATTAGAAGGAGGCAGTTGTCCTTGAAATGATTGATTAAAATGTGTCTGACTAGGTGCTGAAGTTGCTGCCATAGGTGGGGACTCTGTGGACACAGACGGCATTTGATCACTTGAATTAAAGTATCCCTGTTCACTATTTGAAGATGTAAGTCTTGTTTGACTTGGAGCAGGAAAAGCTCCAGGAGGTACCGTACTGTGAGGGTTTAAGAGGGGAATCCCTGGCAAAGTAGATGGTGGAGGAACAGATGGAGCAAACGGAACACCCCCCAGTGTTTGTGGCTGTGGAGGCAGACCCGAACCATGCTGGGAATAGGTGGTGTTGGGAGGTGCTTGCATTTGAGGAAGGTTGCCCGTTGGTACTGTTGGGATACCACCTGTAGCCATAGGGGCAGGAGCTTGCCCAAATGCAAAAGGATTTGTCATGGGTTGGGTAGCAGGAGGCATTGTACCAGTCGCTGATGCGGACTTCTGAGGCCTGGTCCTACGAAACATATTTGGCCCAGTAGGAGGAGGGCCGGAGGCTCCCGGAGGCCCAGCCCGAGGAGGAGGCTGCATGCTCAGAGAACAAGCTGATCCCAATCACTCGGTAAAATATCGCTGAAGACACTTAGGCGCAGTCAGGCATAACTGCACAGAAAGAAAAAGAGCAGTTAAAACAGACCATGCCCCCTTGATGAACTCATCCACACCTTTATTTGTATAAACAGCACAACGTGGCAATTTGCTTGTAGAGTTCTGAATTGGTTCTGACTACTACTGGGTGTAGTAATAAAAATATGTATTGGTTTTGAGGTATATAGTGTTAATTCAGTGTTAAACTGCAATATGATTTAGATTTAGTGTCATGTCAAGTATTTGTACTAAACTGTACAAAACCTAAGCTCCTGAGTTTATGATTTTGGCAGAATCATTGACGCGATGTAGGCCTGCCAACAATCCTCCTCTCTCCCGCTGGCTAACAGCCCCTCACACCTCCAGCTTAACAAACATTGTGAGCAATATTGGAGCTTTCCAGCTGTACAGTTATCAGTGGGATGCCAGCTCAGACAAGGAAAACGAAGACGTACATGGATCTGTTTGCCTGCAAGTGAATGAATCGGAAGCTTTTTCCAACTACATTATTTTGTATGCTCCTGATTCACAAGGATTTGAATAAAGAAATCCTAAGAAATGCTTAATCATCTTTACATGTGTCCCCTGTCCTCACAAAAAGGCCACAAAAATACTTTAAAAACACACAAAGCATTTTTTTTAAATCAAAGTGGACCTCAAACAATTCACAAACTTCGGAAAATTATATTCTCTTACATATTAACAAGCATAAAATGTTTTGTTACTTTTAAGTAAGTGGTGCAATTAAACTAAAAACCACAAATGTATAACTTTAGAGCTAAGGAACAAACCACATAATTCTTTGACACAAAACAGCTGTTTTGCTTGTACCTTTGTCTTTTGCTATTGGCACACAACACAACAATGCCTATTGTAAAGTTCCAAATCAAATTTATCAACATGAATTTGTTAAACTCTGATAAAATATGTTCCCTGATAATATAGATATTAAAACCAAACCAAATGAATCATGAAGTCAGTCAGAATTTTGCATATATGATCAAATGTGGTTTAGAGGAGGAATTTGGCAATTGGGCAAGCTAGCTCAATGGGTACAGCTTGTGTTTTCCAAGTCGCTACGTGATCCCGGATCTTTAAGGGTGGTTTATAGATTGACAGACCGGTTGCAACCCGGTAAGCTAGCGCTAACGTTGCTGACATTCTAACTTTAGTAAAGTCACAAATGCAAACGGGATACTTTCGACTTTCTCCCAATATCTGAAACTTGTTGTTACATAACCGAGGCGTACTCCCCTTGATCTTGTCGGACATAAAGTTAGTCTGTACGGATCAGACTGCCAAATAGGAAGAGTGCGAGTGCTTGGCTTAATAGCTAACGGGAACGCTACATGGCTCTGTCTTGAACGACATACCCAGCATAACAAATAATTCAAGCGTGTAAAATTCAACCGAAACAGACCAAAAACGACAAGAAATCAGCTTCAATTTCGAGTAAACTTTGCACTGAAAACGACAAACAGATATGCGACAGGACTCTGGCCACTCGTCGAGTGTTAATTAACAGGTTCACTGCCTGGTCAGTTAGCCTTAGCATTACTGGTTAGTTAGCATTGCTAACTACCTAGCCTGCTAGTGAACACTTTAATGCCTCCTAATACAACAAATAAAAAGTTCGGCAGGCAAAAATATTAATATATTATCAAAACAAGGTAACTTGAGCTCATAAACGTGTACAAATAAAAGTAGATTCTTACAAATTCGCAGGACACTGACTCTGACACACCACCATCTTCAATGAACACATCCTTCTAGACTACGTGTACAAGCAGCGTCACAGGCCAAACACGTATTACGTCTGGTGGGCGGGCCTTATTTCAGTGGCGTCTCCATACAATCCTGATGCGTGGGGCCAAATGCGTCCCATTAACAAAATAAAACAAAAAAAGGCCACCAATGATCTGATTTAGTTTAACTCAGCTTTGTAAAATATAGTTTTTTTTAAAATCATAAATCCAACACATTTACCTCAAATAAAAGAAAGGCAATAATTTCAGAAAAAATAGGGACTTTTAAAAAACGATGTATACATAAATAATAACATTAAATACAAGAAATGTCTACTACTTGAAAAAAATCACTGAAAAAATAATTATATTGTGGCAAATTTAACATAATGGAAAAAAAAGTTAAACTATTTTTTGAATATATACAACATTTGGTAAAGAGATTGTTTTAGCAATACATAGACTCGATAGGAAACCTGATCAAAAATTTGTGTATTATCCAATTTAATGAACTAAAATAAAACGTTTTTTGGGTTGTGATCTGTGAACTTTTTGTTTCTGCTTACAAATAATTTGTATTGATGTGTCTTAGATTCTTATTGTAATTTACAAACAATGTGGCTGGTAAATAGGGTTGTAAATATTAACATGCTTAGACCAACTTTTCCAATCTCAAGATACGATCATAGTTAGCACTGCACAGTATTTTGTAGAAACTAAAACCCAATAGCTTATAATGGAACCATGTCAATAAACACACACTAAATTAAACAGAAGGCATCACAGGAAAAAAAAAATTAGAATATTTAGTGCAAAATATTCCTCTAATAATATAGTTCACACCCCCCTGCACCTAAAGAGGTAACAAAAGCCTCATTGATTCACAGCTATGACAGCAGGTCAACAGAGCCTTGTTTGGATTAACCGGGTCCTCCTCTGGCGCTGTCAGAACAGGATGTTGTTTGCAAGTGAAGCACTAAAAGAGGGAAGAAGGACCAAAACTAACAGAATCTAACTGCTGGCATGCCACACAGCAAAATTTTATGAAAAAAAAGTGTGACCAAAGTGCAGTTTATGCTAATTTAGGTAATGCTGTGGTTGTCTTGTCATATTCACAAGGTGCCACTAGGGGACACTGTGAAACCAGCCTAACCATCGGTGCCACGTGTTTTTCTAAATAAAATTGTTTTTTTCCTTTTTTAATCATGACAGTTAGACATGGAATATATTTAGATATATAAAAAACATAATAGTTTGTTTTATTATTAAGGGTATTTGTTTAAAACTTCTTGCTTTAACTGAACTGCACTGTATATCGGAACATTTTTTACTTGAAATACTTTTCTATTTTTTAATGATTGCAACCTAACCTGATTTTCAGAACACATTCAAAGTGTTTGTTTCCGAGAACTGTGCAAATCTATCTCCTCCAATGATCCACGGCCACTCTGAGGGATTTGAAGTGCCCTCAGTGATGTATTTGGTGCCTTTTCTTCCTTGCAACCCTCTTGCAACCCTCTGATCCTAAGAAGCCTCAATGCTTGATGCACTGATTTTCCACAAAAGCTCCTGAATGTCGCCTCGCAACAGTCGCCTCACAACAGGCCCTTCAGCCACTCTCTCAGCTTGGCTCCACGACCCCTAGGTATTTGGCAGTTTCTCTCTACTCTTCTTAGGTGACTACTGCATCCATACCATGACTTGCTCAGTTGAGTCAGGTGTTGAGACCGACTTTGGCCTCATGCACTTTGGGACCTTCAGCTTAAGTTTAACTCATGCCAGTCACATTTTACCTGAGGCTTCTCCTCTGTCCTGACAAAAGAGGTGTTATTCCTGACTGTGGCCTGATGTTTACACTGCTGGATTATAGTGCAGATGGTGTCTGCAACCACCCTCAGCACACGACTATGACAAATGTAAAACGATTTTAAAAATCACTGAAAGAAGAACACAATATGATAAATTGTTGTCCTGTCAAACTGGGTTTAGCACGTTGTCCATCAAAATAGTGTGCAGTCATCCGTCACAGTATACAGTGTTCAATCAGCTAGTGTAAATCACATCTGCAGCAAAATGAAACAATTCCACTGTCACGTAAAATGAATGAGACCTAACATACACCGTCTTGGCAAAAGTTCAAGCACCCACGATGCAAACACAACTGTATTTTGTTCACACACCTCCCTTTCCTCAACTTTTGCTCAGACTTGTTAACCGAAACCTATCCTCCCACTCGACTGTATCTGGAGATTTAATCCACAGGGCAGGTTGGAGCAGACCTCTGCACCTACAATCCCTTTGTTTCTCATCTTGGTACACGATTAGTGTATTTAATATTTCTGATCTCCATGTGATATGGCTTCACAGTACCTTGATTTGTGAGTAAATCCCTTATATGTAACATTTAGCATGACCAAAGCAGTGATTAGTAATTGTTTGAGAACAAATCTTGGAAATCAGCGTCACAGAAATTAAATACATAATTCAAGTGTGCACCTGACTTTTTCCTAAATGTGATGTGGAAACAAAACTTAAATTCATGCTAAGCTTTTAAACTCAATGTGAGTCTCTAGGCCAGGGGTCTACAACCTTCAACGCCAAAAGAGACATTTGGACCAGAAGCAAGCAGGAGCCATAAGAAAAATACACTTATGTTTGTGTGACTACAAAGCAATCCATTCTTAAAATGTAGCTTTAATGTATTTAAAGTATTTGAGTCACTACAGTTAAATTTTTCTGCAAATAGCAACTTTAACTTCTTCTACTTTTGACAGTAGCGCATACAAATTATTTTCAAAATAAATTACATCCTGTATCAACTAAGATCCTCCTGCTGCAGCAGATTTACTTGCAGTTAAATAATTTTAAGGGCTTTCCCTATAAAAAGCAACTAGACACTGTTGTGCAGCTGAAGATAAGAATATGTGCTTTAAACTTATTCTAATAAAAAACTACTCTGACAATAAATCAAACCTTTAGCCATTTTTTTTGCTTTGTTATGATGTGGAGGAGTGGTCAGCAATAGTTAAGAGAAAGAGTTTATTTGACATCACCTCAGTTTAAAAATCTAAACCCTCTAAAACAATATTTATTCAAATCATTAACATTTTTATTAAAAGCCAAAGAGCCACAGTGGAGAAATAAAAGAGTCGCTTCAGAGCCTCAGATTGCAGACCACTGCTCTAGGCTATAAAATAAAAGTCCTGCTTTTTATTGCAACACACAAAAAAAACCAAATTCCTGTGAAATTATCCCATATGGTGCAATAGACAAACAACTGCCTAGCTATGAGGGTAAGATTGAGATCTATGTTGCAGTTCAAGTGTCACATTACAGTATGTACTTATTCTGTTTCCCACATGCACCCACCACAGTTCTTCCCCAGCAACAAGTGCATGCACACCACAACCGCAGAAAGCTTCCAGTTGGTTTTTCCTGCCCAGTTTGCATGGTACAATTTCAACTCTGAATATTTCAATGATAAAGAATCAGAAAATGCTAAACTCATTAATAAGCACGCATTTGCATCAATGACCACCTGGAATGCTGTTGTTGAAAACCGTTTAAACTTCTAAAGCCGTGTCATTTCATGCAACCTTTGCATACTCGATTTATGCACCTAATCTGTGGCTGTCACATCCAGCTTGTACTGGTAGTGTTTATCCTCTGAGACACTGTTGTTAACAGCATGTTTGAGGGGAAGCTAGGCAAGTGGTTATTGATATGATTACCACAGTCTAAACTACTGATAAGACAGAGAATATAAATCTGAGCTCTGGGGTTTTCCTCAGAAGAGAGCTCTGGAGTGGGTTACTCTTTATCAAAGCATGAATGTTTGTAAAGAGTTGTTGAGTTTGTCAGATGTGTGGTATCTGACAAAAAAAAGCATGTATCTTGTTTCTACATCAGTTTTGGAGGCCTTATGACCCAAACTGTTAAAGTCCCACTCCAATCCTCTTTTAAACTATTATTGTAAAAGTGTTTCCAGAAGTCTTTTAATTACGATTATGCCAGTTCAGCCAAAAATAAAAAACCTGTGTCGTTTTTCTAGGACATTGTTTCTGCAAAGCTGCAGTAGTTTCTTAGAAATTTGCCTCTACATTGTGGGCAGGAGTGTTGCTGCAGAACAATCCTGCTCCCCTTTCCCATCATGCATCTGTTTACACATTCTCGTGCTGGCTTACAGCCCCTCAAACCGCTAATCAAACATTAGCAAAAACGGTGAGCAATATTGGAGCTATCCAGCCGTACAATTTGGAGCCAGATTACAACTCAGACGAGGAAGACAGAGGATCTAGTATTCTACAAGTGGATGCATCAGAATGGAGTGGACATGGAGCTTGTGGAATTCCAATTATAGCTTCTACGTTACAACTGCAGACTTTTTCCAATGAAATTTTTTCATCTGGTCCTGATTCACATCATTTCATCTGGTCCTGGTCCTGGTCCTGATTCACAATGACTTGAATAAAGAAATACTCAGAAATTTAATTTTGATATAAGTACACCATCATTAGAAAAATAGCGCAAGAACATGTTAAAAACACCATATGTGTTGGAGTGGGTCTTTAAATTCTCATTTCAAATTAGTATATCCAAGATGAAGACAAACAAATTTAGTTCCAAATTTTAGTTTCAAACAAACTGCAATGGGTAAAAAATGCTCCAGAAATGTGCACAGCGTGAGAACTGAATTTTTTAAGTATACTAAAATGATGGCAAAACTTTAAAATCAATATAGTCATCACTTTGGAGTCGATGGGTGGTACTCAGGATCCTATTTGCATGTCTGGACCAATCACATGTTTTTCTAGTTTTGTATCTTTACTCTGAAGCCATACTCACTATTTTCTTTAGTAACATCTGTTTCCGTAGGCTACACCTGCATCAATAATGTGAGCATGACCCTTTAAAATGTTGTAACATTTAGTGTTGGACAAGGTTTAACCCCATCAATCTTTCAAATGATCAAAAAAAGTTTTGTGAAATACGAGGGTCTCTTTGATGGTCAATTTACTCCTCTCTGAACACCAGAGAGGGACACAATCATCCAGTTATAGGTTTTTGTGAAGCTGATTAAGTGAGGAATGTGCAAAATTACAGGTGCAACTGTGCATATGGTTGCTTGTAACTGTATGTGCTTCATTCGTAGGTTGCAAAAAATAGTATCTTCTAAATGACAAAATGGAAATGAGAATAGCAGAGCAAAACTAAGAACACCAAGGACCTCACAGTGGATAAAGAAACTAATTATCATTTATTTATTTGGAAAATCTATTCTGAACCTCGGCGTCCCTGTCCATCTTTCAACAGCCGTGGATCAGTAAGCAGGAGGACAATGAATCAGGTCCTGCCTTTGTCCTCCGCAGGTGTTTTTAAACAAGGCAGTGACTGCGCCTCAGTCAACCTTTTTCAGACTTCTGCTTCATCTTGAACAGACTTAAAGATGAACAAGATGAACAGCTTAACCATATCTTAAAACAACATCCCAATTGTGACGTATGGAGGTGGAAGCATCATGTTTTACAGCCACATTTCTACAGGAGGAACAGGTTTTATGAAAATACAGGACTGAGGAAAGGAGAAAAATAAACAGGCCCCTTAGAAATATAAAAAAGGTGGGATAAGAAAAACAATCTTACAAAGAATCATTTAAGAAATATATTCTAGTCACAAAGACAGGTTTTCTCAAACTAGGAATATTTTTGCCTTTGAAAAACTAGATGAGATAACTTTTCCTGCAAGACAGAAAACAAGACAATTTTTCTGAAAAAGTGTTTTTATTTTTACTTTCTTAAGATTCAATCTTCTAAACTATGATTCCAAGGTTATGTTGTAAAGCCATTAATAGAGAAAATAATAACACTTTATTTCATCAACACCAGAGGGTGTGTTTTTTAGAAACACAATATGTTTTTTAACCTTACTTACCCAAAATAATGCCCTTGCATTGCACTATTTCTAAAAAAAAAAATTTGATTTTTACAAAAATACTTAATACTATTTTTTTTCCAAACAATCAATCTTGCAAATCCTGACATGCAAATATTCTTCTAAACACCTTAAGATCATCATAATTTCCTTCTGCATTCAATGACAATAAAATAAAGAAAAAAAACACACAAAAAAGTCTGAACAAAAGACAAACATGGTTGAAGTTATGACATGTTGAAAAAATAGTCAAAGGGACATTTCACACCTCCTTCTAGACTTGAGAAAGATGCCAGCAGATGGGGATGTTGTTGCTCTGGTTGTGATGTCTATGGAAAAAGCAAAACAAGATGAATTTGACAAAAAGTCTAATGTTATTTTAAGTACTGAGCTAAAAAATCCAAAAGCCTTTAGAAGTTTGTGGGTTTTTTGTGTTTATTTCAGCATCAACTAGTGAGCATGACAGCTTGATGGGTGCTTATTTGATTAGCCAAACAGCGCTGTATCACATTTAAGCACCAAATGGATCTGAATGCAATTATTGCATCATAAAACAAAGATAATGTTGTTTTTGCTGATTATAGCAGAAGTTATGGGGAAGACACCATTGAGACAGAGAGCAATGTTTTCACAAGTAAAAGACGGATTGTTTTACAAGCGGCAGAGGGACAGACTGAAAGTGGGATGGCGCAGGGGGGAGTGTACACGTCACATCTGCTCCTGCCAATCCCTTGGGGGTTTGGGAGCATGGGAACCGGCATCAACTTCAACAGTGGCACTGGGATGTCCAAAGTTTATTTCTTTTTTTGAAAACATTAAAGAAAGTATAAAGCCATATTTGCTGAAGTAAGAAGAAATATATAAACTATTGGAACACCTTATCAGCTTAGCATCCAGTGAGGATGTACTTCAGTGCAGCAGAGAAAATAAAAGCCTCTGTCATCAGTATTCCACGCGTGTAGTGTGTTATGTCTATCTTCGAACACCTTATATAAATATCCTGTAAATATGGAGTTTCCTGTCTGTGGTTTGTGGTCTACACCCTGTTCAGTTTGCCAGAGAAGGTTTTGAGTTTCTCCTAAAGTCATGTCCTACGTTGGCCCCCCAGAACGGTGGCCACCACACTTTCATAATCCATTTCACAGAGGTCAATTCTCCTTTCTCCACGGCGTCAGCTGGGTCACCCTATGCACCATCTTCTCCCATTCCTCACCCAGGGACCCCCAATGGCATGTGTTCAGTCCAGTGTTGTTTACTGGACCAAGCATTTAGCGGGGTTAGCATTTCACCATGGCAGCTGTTGGCACCATGTGCCTCCCCTCGGACGGCTGGCTGACAGCACGCACGCCACTGCTTCACACACCCTCCACGGTCCCCAAAGGACACCGTCCCTCCTCCCTTCTCTTTGCTTGGCCTTGGTTAAAAACCAGTGGCCTTGTCGGGTATCAGACACCAGTTTAATGGGAAGATTTAGTTTTGGCTTTAATAGATGACTCCCGCTTGGTACTCACAGTTAAAATCCAATGTAGCTTGAGCTCGACAAAGTAAATTTAGTAACAAGTATACTCTATATTTAATGAATGAAACGTGTACAGACCACAGCCTTTCTGGGGCAACAGCTAATGTCTTATCTGTCATTGAAAGGATTAAAAGCTTCTGACACTGCATTTTCCATCCCCTCTATTTAGTGATTGGCAAGGCACATGCAATCACAAAGTTTTAATGCAAGACTTCTCCTTGCAACTGGGCGTTTCTGAGACGTTTCCGAGGCGTTTCTGAGGCATTTCTGACTAATTTTAGCAAAGATCGTTCCGGCAATTTTTGAAATACAAAACATTAATACAGTTCTATAATTATTTTTTGTCTGTTATTATCTGTATGACTGTAAAGCTCAAAGGCGGAGCAAGCCTAGACTCATTCCCCATCATCCATTTGTTTACACGCTCTCCTGCTAGCTTACAGCCCCTCACCACCCCAACCTAAAATTAGCAGTGGAGCTATCAAGCAATACAGTTTTGATCCAGATGCCAGCTCGGACGAGGATAACGAAAAAGCACATAGATCTATTTGTCTGCAAGTGAATGTATCGGAATGGAGCGAAGCAGGAGCTTGTGGCCAGCTGATTGTCGTAACCACTTCAAGCTTTTTCAATCAGCATTTTTCTGCCTGCTTCTGATTCCCCATTCACAATTTGAATAAAGAAATTGCCTTTAATCCTAAATGATACATATGATATATGTCCTCCATCAT
Organism: Oryzias celebensis; assembly: GCA_014656515.1. Lineage (NCBI taxonomy): Eukaryota > Metazoa > Chordata > Actinopteri > Beloniformes > Adrianichthyidae > Oryzias > Oryzias celebensis. The sequence continues at coordinate 8,516,483 of BNCR01000012.1, forward strand.
AAGAAAAATGCTACAAAAACATGTTAAAAACACAAAAAACACAATTTTCAAGTAAGTGAGTCTTCAAATGAAATAAAACACAAACTGATCTTATTGCTCTCAAGGCATTTATCCCAACAATAATTTTATATCACCTTTCATCAATACATGATCTAGTGCAGGGATCTGCAACCTTTAATACTAAAAGAGTCATTTAGGCCTGTTTCTCAAATATCAGAAAAACATTTTGCATATTGTTAGCACTTCTCTAATATATATACATTACTTTTATTTTTTTAATGAATAAAAACAGGAGTACACAGAGAAAATTCATTTTCTCTAAATGTGGAATTGTTTTTTACTTTTCACAAAGACTCATGACATTTAGAATAATGTATGTTGTAATAACTAATGTAAATAAAATCAATGCTAAGTAATTTTTTAAAACTGGGGCTACAATCATTTTATTTCTCTTAGTCAGAGAGTAACTATGGAGGGGTGAAAAAGCCACATGTGGTTCCTGAGCCTCAGGTTATACACCCCTGATTTAGTGAAAATCAAAGTTCGGTAAAGTATAGTAAAGTTCAGTAAAGTATAGTAAAAATGTAATTAATTAAGAAATTATTTAATAAAGCAATTCCAGGTGTGGTAAATCCGACACGCCTTCAAACCTTACGTGTTTGACACGCTTGATAATTGGGAGATTGCTTTAAAAGCCCTCATCCCTTTGCTTTCTGGCATTATCCCTTTCGGTTGCCATAAACCAAGTCACCAGGAAGTGGAAACGCGAGTGGGCAGGCAGGTAAGTAAGTAAGTAAGCAAGGCAGGCTTTGCAAGTGCACAGATCTGCACATGGGGTGGGAGTTTACGATTAGGCTCATTCACGGTTTCCTGCACACTGGTAGTCGTTTGTTTTTTGGCGCATCTACTGTGTGCATCGGTAGCTTGCACAAGTGACGTAAACTGTTGCCTAAACCCATTTCCTTTCAGTGACCGGTAGGTGGTCAAGCAGTCATTTCCAGCCTTTAACCATCAAGCTTCTGCATCCCATTAATTTCTTTCCTCTTAGTGATTGTGACCGGAATGTGTTTTGGCTCCACGCTTCCTTCCCTTCCTGTAAATAGGGGATTAAAGCTGCTGCTTTATTTATTTTTTTATTTATTTTACCAGATTACAGTAAATTATATTTTATAACAAACCACAGCCTCTGCCTTTGTTGAAAGAGCTATTTGTGACTTTCTCCTGTCTTTTCCTGGGGCTGAACAGCTTCAGGTGACATTGTTGACCCACAACCTCGTATTGACACACAGGGAATAATGAAAAAAAGCTTCAGCATCCATCCATCCATCTATCCATTCTTTGTCTAAATCTGCTTTATTGCTGACGGGGCTGCTGGAGCCTAACCTGGCAGCAGAGCAAAGGCAGGGTACATCCTGGACAGGTTGCCAGTCTGTCAAAGAGCCACAATCACACAATTCACCATTTTTTGAGACACATGCACACACAAGGATCCCAGACAGGACTTGAACCAGGGCCTTCTTGCTGTGAGGCAAGAGCACTAACCACTGCGCTACTGTTCACCCCACCAGCATGTCATCGTTTTTTTTTTTTTAAAGTTATTTTAAAGCATGTCTGGTTCGCTCAGCGACGATCAGGTATGCGACTGGCAGAAGGTTGTGTTTATAAAGAGACACGATAGACAGTGAATGTTGGTAATCTAGTCCCACCCTGCCCCAGAGTCCAGGGAGTCTGAGGCTGGTGTCGTGAAGCAAGGTCAGGGTGACAGTTGTCAAACCCCCATCCATACCATTTGGATGGAAAGTGATACCACAGACAGCTGAGACTGCTTCTGACACTCTCAGGGTTAATTTGGAGCATCTTAACATTCACCACGCTCAGACGGCTTTGTAATGAACGTGGAACTTGGGAGTACAAGAAAATCTCAGTGTCTGTGTCCCCTTACCTATTCCCTATCTGGCACACACAGATGCATGGTAGTAACTATCCTCAGGCCATAGAGCGAATTCTTGACGTTGTCTTGTAGCCACAAAGTCATGCAGAGGTCATAACTCTTTCAATCATAATCACTTAGGCATGGCCTGTTACTCCACTGCATATGCCTGACCCCAGCACCCACCCTGGGGCTTAGATCATAATTAAAGCCTCTTGGTGAATGTTTCCTTCCTTCACTATACTCAGGTTGCATATCAGTTGTTCCTTAAAATAAAAGGGGAGGAATGAAGCCTAAAGATCACCATCTTAAATAGTTTTACACAATCCACCACTGCCAGCATAAAGAAGCACAGAGCGTTTTGACCTGGAGTTGGCATCAGTGTGCTTATGGTATGTGTGAAACTAAGAAAATATATGAAAACGGTAAAGTAAGTTGTTTGTTCACATTTCGGCATATCCTCCCATGGGTCGCCAGAGCGAATCAGCTTTCACTGAGTTGCATGTTTGTTTTGGCAGAGACTTACACCCCTTGCTGACAGAACCTTGTATTTTATCTTGGCTGGGGACCGGCACAGGGAGACTCAGACTTGGGCCCCTTTTGTGGATACAAATAACAGATAAAATAAAGATTTTCAATAATTGTCTTTTTTGTATTTAAAAAAAATAGTAATTGAATCTCAAATGTACTTCATTGCTGTTTAAGAAGGTCTGGCATGCCAACATTCAAAATTTAGACTAGAAACTGTAAACGCATGCTAAAACATGTCAGAAAATTACAGTATATTGACTTTCAGTCATCTTTTTAATCCTTTAACACCAGGACACCCAAGCTCTCTGACCTACCGTTACTCTTTGACCGTTTTCCTCTATCAGCGCCAATCAGCTGATTCTGACATAAGAAAAGCAGCTTTTCATAACGGCTTTTTACGTCATCAGTGTTTTATGCGTGTTATTTATGCATTAATAATGTAAAGTGTTCCATAACATGCTGCATAACAGCGCAAATTTACCTTGATTGCATAAAAAGTTAAAGATGACGGAGGAACTAGAACATTTTATATATATGGGGGGCCAGAAAATTTTGGAAAAATGGCAAATGAGCCCATGTTATTTTAATTCAATCTACATTTAATGTTATGTTTTATTTAATGTTATTTTTATTTTGTTATTTTTGTAATGCTTAAAGAAGCTTGTATTGATGATTTTTTAATTTTTAATAATAAATATACTAATTAAAATTTGGGGACGAGTGGGCGGGCAAAGCTTTTTGCTGTTCCCCCATAGCTCCGCCCCTGGTTGAAGGTTGTCCAGTTCTCTTATACAGTCAATGGCTCCTAGAGTGAAAACCAAATGATGCTGCATTCAGCTTCTATGCTCCACATATCTGGAACAGACTTCCAGAGAGCTTTAGATCAGCTTTCACTGAGTTGCACATTTGTTTTGGCAGAGAGTGTTACAACAGTTTATTTAAATCCATGTTAAATACCTACTGTATCTGTTCTTAGCTGCATTTGATTAGTTTTTATTCAAACATTTACATTTGTACTGTAACTTTAAGCTCACTACAAATAAAGTTCTTTTTCACTTTTTGTGATCACCTCTTTAATGTTTCTGTTGTTTGTCTTTATGAACAAAATGTCCAATATAACTAAACTTACCCTGCCTTGAGTCTGGTTTGTAAAATGCACAATTCAAGATTTGACTGTAGACCACCAGGGACTTACAAAATAGTGGAATTGAATATGTTCCCCTGTGACTGTCAGAAAATTTCTGCAAACTAATTTGGCAAAAATAAATCACTGGTTATTTGAAGGCATTTTTTTTAAATCTATGCATTTATACTGTGCATGTGTCTTTGTTAAAAATTGACTAAAATTAGGTCATTCCTTAAAGCTGATTTGAGAACAAAGATTTCTTGCTCTGTTTGCTTCTTGTTTACATTATTCAACCCAAAAGCCTTTAACCACTGCGTTGGCTTCTAATCTTATCAGAAACCCTTCCAGCTGAACAAATATCTTTTCTTGTATTGTTTGTCACACACAACTGTTGGGTTTCTTAGCTGTGCACTGCATTTGATCCTCTGAACTTTAAATTGCTTCTCTCTTCTGTGGTCGGGCTGTGAGTCAGCAGGAAATGCACATGGAGATTGCGTCACTCTCACTTCAGCCTGTTACAGTTTCAGCTACGATCCTTTGACTCAACTTAGAGCACAAACCAAACTCAAAATTGCTACAATAGAAAAAGGAGGGTTACGCAACCGTACAACTGTGCTGCACATTGACATGTTGATCAACAGTAGATTTTAGGGCACAGTGGAAAATGCACCAAGTTAGATAATTAAGAATGAACATGGATGAAAACTGCTGCGCCTCATTTATCTCCCGCTGTGCAGAACATAGCCTGTCAACTGCGTGGCCCTGCACTGTTGTGGCTGCTAATATGCTTTGGATCATTGGGTTTGTAAAGACCAGCTGCCTGGCTCACCGCAGAAATGCAGGCTGCAACCAAGCCAATGCTCCTTAAAGGCTATGAGTAGGTGTTTGAAAGGACAGCATATTCTCCTCATGCATGCTTGGCTTTTCTGCAGGAACTCTGGCTGCCTCTCACCATCCAAAAACATGCTTCTTAAATGAATTGGTGCTTCTAAAATCCCCCTCGGTGTGCATGTGAGTGTGTGCCCCTGCAACAGACTGGCAACCTGTTCAGGTATCCCACTCAACAGTAAGTTGGCTGGCTCCAGCAACCAATGACCCCAAAAGGGATTCAGCTGGTTCTGAAAATGGATGGATGGATGGCCATTTCATTCTACTTTTGGTGTTATGTTTCACTTTTTAACATTGTGGTTGATTGCTCCCTTTCGAAATCAGCTTTTAGAGTTCCTTTAAGGAACTACAACATTTGGGTTTGCATTTATTTCAGTAAATAAAATGCAGAGGGTTGGTTGGAACTATGTGTTAGTGTTATTTGTTGACTTGTAATTTTATGTTTTAAATAAAGTTTGATAATGGTTTAGTAAAAGACCCACTCCAATGAAAATTGTGTTTTAGTGTTTTTAACTTGTTCTTGATCCATTTTTCTCACAATGAAGGATATACAGAAAGAAATTGAACCTTAAAATTGCGTTCCTGAGTATTTCTTTATTCAACTCTTTATGAATCAGGACCAGAAAAAATGTTTTTTGAAGAAGCTTGTAGTTGCTAGGTAAAAGCTACAATCAGCTAGTCGCAGGTTCTGCTCCACTCCATACTGTTAGATCCATGTACGTCTTTTGTTTTCCTCGTCCGAGCTGACATCGGGCTCCGCATTGTAAAGCTCAGATATTGCTCACCATTTTTGTTGCAGCGATAATGTTAGGTTGGGGTTGTGAGGGACTGTAAGCTAGTGGGAGAGAGTGTAAACAAAGGGATGATGGGAAGTGTTGGCAGGCTTACACCGCGCCAACACTCAGAGGTACATTTTTAACGCTCTACAGAATATGTCCTAGAAAACGTCATGCTTTTTGATTTAGGATAAAAACAAGAAAATCACCATTAAAAGACCACTGGGAAAGCATTCACAGCAGACAATAAATCAAAAGATGATTGAAGCAAGACTTTAAAAAGTTGTATAGATACATGGTTTATGTCTTCATAATTTTTAAACTCATTAAAGCTCTGTTTTTTTTTTTTCATGAATTTGCTTCTTCCGTCACAAGGTTGTGAAAAGGATGCCCTTCCTTTCACTGTTCTCAATGTTGGTTACAGAGATGGGGGAAGGAACCTGAAACACAAACCAGCGCTAGGTTTTCTTGTTTGCATGGAGATGATGGGGGTTGCAACTTCCTGTCTTTATTTGCTGAAATAACCAAACACCCCCACACACACATACACCCATGGACCCTCATATTTCAGTTTAAAAACTCATTCTGTCTTAGCTAATGTGAAAAGTACAGCATCAGAATAAACAGTGTAACCCAACCTGGTGGCAAATTAAAGTATATATAGTAAATTCTGTGCCTAATAAATACAGCCCATTTGGCATCTCCTACTGTCAACTGATCAGCTTGCCCTAACGTGCTAACGTGCCTCCAAGGATTATTCATGATGCACATGTGCCTGATCTGTATCACTGCTTTCATCACTTAGTGTCTGAACATGTTTGAAATTAGCATCACTAACAAACACATGAAAGGCTTGTCTAGAATCTGATTGCAAAGGCTATCAGAGGAGGGTGATAATTGAGACACCTGAGGACCTCTGCAGCCTGGTCCAGAACTGTAAAATATAGGTGTGGCTCCACACCAACACAGCGCACAGGGGAGCAGTGCTTTTCCAGTCATTTTTCTCCCAAGAAATGATCTGACAACAAACAGGTCTTTAACAGATTTATAATCAAACTGGGATTCACTTCAAATCAAGACAAGACCTATTTCGTACACAGCTGTGATTTGTGTTTACGTTTTCTTAATTTCATTTTTGTTTGACGTTTTAGTAACATTTTATATGTATTTCAATATTTGCATTATCTTAATCAATATACAATGATCGACACAAAATGTTTAACCAGAAAATACAAAAATCAATCAAATGTGGATCTTTAACTTTTTTTTTTTACATTTTTAGGTTTTTGCATTTTTGGCATTTCTGTTGAAAACATTTTTTTTTTTAGGCTACACTTAATGAGTTGTTCCAATAAAGAAAAAAAACTATACTATCACTGGTACACAAGTACTGTTTGAATTTACATTTGCAATTTAAAGATTGTTGATTTTCCCTCCTAACTTACGCTTTGGGATTTGTATCTCAGAGCACTTTCAGATTAAAATAGGCGGGCTCTTTTTAATTTGAGTTTAGAAAACTCTTGCTTGGCTTACCATGCAACTGTTTGGAAACACATGCAGTTACAGCATTTACTGTTTGGGGGCAGTGTTTCCCAAAACAAGTCTCTTTACTTCTGTACAAATTTACTAATGTTTTTTTAATGATTTTTTTTTCTTCCTCTTTTGTTGTTTGTCAAACACACGGATGATCACTTTATGCCCTTTGTTTTTGTTTCCTACACTGTAGATGTTCTGTACTTGGGCTCATTTGCCAGTAACTCGTGAGTTTGTTTGGTCAACACCAAGATGTCAGATGGGCGTTCACGACTGCCCAAAAATTTGGACCATCAGAGACAACAACATGAGTTAGAAGTACAAGAGCTGTAATTTTACAATCTGATGTTGTCAGTAGGTTTTTTCAACTGTAATTTAACAGAGTTTTTTTCATGTGTTCTCTTATAAAATCACTACTAAGTTGGTTTGTTCCTGAACGTAAGTGGGCAACTTATAAATGAACAAGAGCGAGAACTTTATTTGACTGAAATGTTCAGATGTTTTTCTTAAGCAGAGATAAGATGTCACTGCCATTGACTCCAGTTTCCTGTAACTGTGTTGATGTAATTCAACAAGATTATCTCCAGTTCTGGTATGTCTCTTCTGTCTGGTTTGTTCCTCAAACTGAAAACTCTTCATTTTTGACCTTGTTCTATTTCTGCTTCCACAGAAGCAGGAACAGGACTAAAACGTGCTGCAGGTCACACTCTGCAGCCAACATTCACGCTGCCAGAGTGTTTGAAACGCTCCCAATCAATCCTAAAGAATACTTCCATTTTCCTGCACTTGATGCTGACCCTTCTTGTTATTTTTTTTTTTAATGTTAAGCTCGGGTATATTTGTTGTTCTAGCTTTGGGTCATCCTCTCTCTAACCCTGCGAATCCACTTTAGAGCATTTTCTCATGGCCTCAGATATTACCCCCGAATAAAGAAAAAAAAATGAAGGTTTTTGTTTCTTTTTGTTGAAAATTCAGCACTGTCAGTTAAAGCTGAAACCGCACCTTAGCTAATACAGCAATGATACACGGGGGCAAGTGTTAACAGTTTGCTGTGACAAGAGTTGAGCGTGTGCCTGACGAATCTGCTATTTCTCACGGTGGGTCAGGTGCTTCTTGCATGCCCATGCACATCTCTTGTTTTTCACTATGTCTAATAGATTCCCTCAGCTTCCCACATTTACTTTTCAGTTGTGCAATACATATGTAACTAATTGCTCACACTCCCTTTTTTTCCTTCGTTTTTTTCCAGCGTTTCCCACACTCCATGCACCTCGAAAGACCAATCCCCCTTTGGCGCTGGTCCATTTAGCAGTTATGTCAACAGAAGGACCAGCATGCGCGTAGGCTTCATAATAAAATAATCTTTGCCCTGGGGTGCTGAAACTCTGCTGTGTCTCTCTGACAGTTTCGTGTGCCCCGGGAGAAGAAATAAGGGGGGGTAACAGGAATCTGGCACAGACATGCACTTGAGCTGTCACTGGAGTGATGCATGTTGTAGTGAAAGCATGAGTAAAGGACATTAATGCAACTTCTCTGCATGAAAGGCCTCAAGTGTTGCAGTTATCCATGTTTTGTAAAAGAGGACTTATGAAAAAAGCTGCAATGTAAACTACGTTTAAAATACCTTTTTATGCTTTAAAAGCATCTTTCAGGGGAAAACATCTTTGAAGTGTTTTTATTGTTTACGTTTTTCCAGTTTAGAAAAAAATATGAAAATGCTTTCAATGCTTTTCAAAATAAAGGCCATGTATGTCAGTGGTTGCTTTTAGCACTAGCATGAGGTGAATAAATAAAAATTATTCAGTCAGTTAACAGCTTCATGCCTGAATTTATATCTGATTACATAAAAAAATATTCTTCAAAGTGATCAAGGTGATGCTAAATTCCTTGATTTTATGGTGTGTTGCAAATTGAAGGAGCTAAAAGTTTTTGTCCTTTTCTCTGATTAAAGAAATTTAATTTTATCTTTACGATGGGTTCAAGTTTCCAATTGTTTTGCTTTGTTAAATAGGAATTAGTGAAAAAAAGTTTAACAGTCAGGATTAAGCTTAATGAACAAAAACATTACTCTGAATGCAAATAAATGAAAATGGCCCAACTTAAAAAAAATCTATTTACTTGAAGTCGAGTTCCAACATTTTTTGTCGTCATGTGATTACATTTTATGCAAATTTTAATATCTTTATTTTACAATATTTATTTATTAAAATAAATAATTAATTTGCTTAATTAAAATTAAATTAAATAAATACATTAATTAATTTTAATATATTTATTTTATGTTGGATTGAAACTGGGTAATTGATCGACAGTTGATCACTGAATCTTTCAAAGGATTATTGGGCATGTCAACACGGCTTTCAGGGATTTTTTTTTTTTTTTTTTTTAGTTCTGTGTGTTTCCAGTTTTTTTGTTTTGAAAAGCCATGGTTAGAATTCACGCCAAGACAGCAACAGCCTGGAAAAACCAGTGTCACATCAACTCAATGTGATCAACTGGGAAAAAAACTAAAGCTCATATAGGGAAATATAACAGAAACAACATGTTGAGGTTTAGGGAGAAATCTATAATTCTGACTTTACATACTAAGAAAACTACCATTGATAAAATATATTTTAACTAAGGATAAATAAAGCTACAGTGAAGCAGTTGCTGGTACATTTGTAGAAATGTTAATAAACAAAACATGTATTAATAACCATAGTTTTACATGAAATAAAATTCAAAAATCTGCATGACAAAGAAAAAATTAAAAATGCTTTTCAACAAACATTCAAATATTGTAGTGTTGATATGTCTAAAGTGTTTTCTTCAAATGTAAAGAAGTAAACAAAAAGATAAATAAAATAAGATGTAACCCTGTATAACCATTCGGATCATATTTGTTAGTAGTATAATTGAAATCCTTTTAGCCTGATTCGGTTTCAGTTAAAGTTCCTCTCCAACTATATTTTTATCAACTGTAAAATCGTTCCCAGTAGTCTTTCAAGCATGATTATGTAGTTTTAAGCTAAAATCAAAAAGCGTGTGTCATTTTTAAGACATATTTTCTGCAGAGCGGCAGGAGCAAATTAGAAATTTGCTTTTGGGTTGTGGGTGGGACTTGATGGTGTTAAAACCATGTTAAAAATGTGTGGATGAAATTTGAGACAATGGGTAAATAAAGTGATTTTTTTCCTTAACCCTCATGTCAATATTTTTGCATCTTGAGCTCACATTGTAGTGATTTAAAAGATTACCAAATCAACCAAGGTATACTAATTTAAACCATTTATATTTCCTTTTAAAAAAAAGACTGCAAAATGTTTTATGTGGATTTCGATCAAAGGAATTGAAAAACGTATTAATTAAAAAAATTATGTCAATTGTTTGATGTAGTGGGCTTTACGGGGTTAATTTGGAGATATTTTGAGTTTCATTCATTCATTTTCTGAACCGCTTAATCCCAGGGGACACCCTGGACTGGTCGCCAGTCTGTTGCAGGGGTATATTTTGAGTTTAAAATTTAAAAACTTAATACTTAAGCACAATATTGTGTTTACTTATATTATTTATGTTCATACAATTTAAAGTACCCCGATCTTCTTTTACTGTAACTTAAACATGTAGTAGCTTGTTTCTGTTCTGAATGTTTTCGGGTTTTTTTACAAAATCAAATAATTTTTTTTTGTCTGTAAAGCAGAAGAAGTGCACAAATATAAGTCTTTTGCTTTTTGCCTTAATTCTTGTCGCAATATTCAATGCAAGTTTTCTGTTTTTGATCAAGGACTGATTCTGTTGGAGAAAGTTTTCAGTAAATCAGGGCTGTCGGCATAGCTGTGATAAGCTGCATTGCTGTCATGACTAACATGACAAACAGAGAGTATTTATAGATATAGCAACTAGAGAATGGAACCATATGATCTGTTTGTATTCAGACGCTTTTTTAAGTGTTGGTGAATCGTCAGAAACTTAATGACTTGAAATCAAATTACATAGAAAACTGTTTTTATAGAGACTTTCTAACTGAAGGTGTGTTGTTTACGTGTTTTTATTTGATGTGAAAGCCCAATACTAATCATCAGTGTGTGCGTCAGTATACAACAAAAACTGGAGAAAGATTTTCTTGTTTTTTTTTCTTTTTCAGAACACTTTTCTTATACGTGTAAAATGTCTGTGTAGATCTCTTTAAAAGGTCAGTGAGTGATCAAGTTTTTGAACTTTTCTGTTACCAAAACTGTAGCAGTTATGAGAAAAGTAATGCAAACTGAAAAATTCATCCAGGAAAAAAATTATTTACATGTAATTAAATTATAGTGTTTGGATGAGGAAAAAAATAAAAACAGAAAACAGAATTCTACTACTTCTACATACTGATCCAGTGATGTTTGAAGAGTTTACTTACCTCCAGTTAAAATCTTTTGGGTTAAAAAAATATTTAATTGACATTATATCAACATTATATTGGGGTGGCCGTGGTGAAGTGGTCGGCCTGTGATCAAAGGATTGCAGGTTCAATTCCCACCTTGATGGACGGTTGGTGCCAGTGTTCAGCAGCCCAGTGTTCGGCATGCGTGTGTGTGCGTGCGTGACTGTAAAGCGCCTTGGGCCTTCAATGAAGGTAAAAAAGCGCTATATAAGTAAACGCCATTATATCAACATTTTCAATGTTTTTTTTCTAAAATACTAATTCTACAATATTTTACCATGTTATCATACAAGGACAAGAAATCCTAGGGAAGAAACAAGAAGTATCAATGTGCAGCAACAGCACTTGGTGGATAAATCAAACAAATGAAGAATAGGTAGAATCTGCTTCAGTTAAAGACCCACTCCTATGAAAATCAAGTTTTTGTGTTTTTAACATTTCTTGTAGATTTTCTCATGATGGAGGACATATATCAAGACCATTAAGATTAGAGTGTCTCTTTAATCAAATCATTATGAATCAGGAGCATTTTTGTTGCACCAAAATGATGTTAGGTTGGGGTTGTTAGAGGCTAAGCAAGCGGGAGAGAGGGTAAACAAAGCTATGCTGGGAATTGAAGGCAGGCTCACCCTGCACCTATTGCCCCACCCACAACTCCAAGGCAAGGACTCATCGGGTAATTTGCCAAAATGGCTTGACCTTCCCAGAAGCATAACCAGCTTAGCACTTATTGGAAAAAACAGTCTGAAAACTACTCATGTCCAGTCTTGTTGAGGAGTTCGAGCGCTCTAAAGTAAAGCTTGAAATGACCTTAGGTGAGTCTTGTGACCCATTAAATGTCCTCTCAGCCCCACCTCAACTGGAGGAAAGTGATCTCGGAAGGGAAAGTCGACTATTAGACATCAGGACATTGTAGGCTGCACTGTTTTACCTTGCACAGGTAAAACAAGGTGAGTGGATGCACTGGTAGAACATTAGGAGAACCAGACATGCCCTCTGCATCCTCCGACAACCTCCCTAGAACACACAGTTGGCAGTAAAATAAGGCTTAGTGAAATGAGCTAGCTTTGCACTGACAATAAGGTGAAATGCCAAGTACACAAAAATATGTGGTAATTCTGAAGTGCTCCCTTAGGTTTTTTTTAATAATTCATTTTTACAGAATTACCTGTACGAAAAACATACAAACTAAACTGTTATCAGTTGTTAACATAGATATTGCATGTGATGACTTCATTCAATGGCCAATGCTGAGAGTGCAGTTTTCAGTTAAAAGCAAATAAGAGTTTAAAAGTGTGAGAACTACAGAAATGCATGTGACTAAACAATAAAACAGTAGAGACTTGTAGAAGTTTTTTTTTAAATCCATATTTTGAAAAGCTACAAATCAACAACTTTACTGGAAAAATGAATCTGTATGCAAGTTCAAGAGTCACATCCCTTTACATCAATTTAAAGATGGAGTAATGCCTCAATCTTTAAGATTGTGCGAGGACATCCATCTCAAAAAAAGGAGTTGAAGCCACTGAGCAATTTACCTATATTATATGTATTCTATAAATGTATGAAAGTGTTGTCAGGTACAAACTGAAATGTGCACTAAGTGCCGGAATGATACGAAAGTTGAAGGGTATGCAAGAAAGTTTGCTAACACTTTTTATAATGGGAAGAATTGCAGCAACTTTTTAAAAATAACTAAAAAAAACAAAAGCTGAATTGTCCATTATAAGATGAGCAGAATAATGGACAAAAAAGTGTAAAACAAGCATGTCCAAAGTCTGGCCCGTGGACTAAATGAAGCCCGTGTTAAAATTTCTGCCAGTCCACAGGCCATTTTCACTAAAACCTCTTTACAATTTTTTGATGGAGTTTGGCTAAATTCCGTAATAAGCTGTTGTAAACCTGTGCCAACACTTTTGTGCGACCCTTCATGTGACACTTTCTTGTCCATTTCCAAAATCTCAGCTTTTTCTTTCAGGGGTCACCACAGCGAATCAGCTTTCTCCATCTAACCCTGTCTTCTGCATCCTCTACCCCTAGTGCTATCCAAGGCACATTAATGTTGGGAGTGGGGTCACCTGGAACCCACAAGACAGCACAAAGGCTACTCTAACACCAGCGACCTGCATGCCTTTGCTCACTGCATTCATAACATTCCTCTTTGGTCTTCCTCTATAGACCTCTTGCCTGGTATAGGTCATCTTTTAATATATTCACAATCTCTCCACTGAAGCATAAAAACAACAAGAAAACAAATTGAAAATAATAAGACAGCTCTTATCATTTAAAAAAATGGAACAAAACATGTTTAATGCCAATTTACACTAATAGTTGTGATTTTGTTTATGTCAACAAAATCGTATTTCACTGTGACCCCATTCATTTTGAATACATTTATGAACAGATTTTTTCAAACACAAAATAAAAGTGAATACACAAGATGAAAACAGTTTTTTGTTGGTGGTGTTTGTTTGTGGGGGAGCAAGGAAGTGTGTGTGAGGTGTGATGGTGGTGTTGGTGTGTGTATTGGTGGTGGGGGGCGCCAGATGAGGAGGAGGAGGAAGAGGAAGGAGCGGAGTAAAGAGGGAGGAACTCTCTGTCTGCTGATTTCATTGAGAACTTGGAAGTCAGCGGGTTAACATCTAAGAACTCCGTGCTGCTGCAGACTTTCACTCTTCCCGGTCTGCGCTGGGTTTTACCTGAAGGAGGATTCCTGTTTTCAAGCCCACATCTGGAGTATCAAAGCGCGGATCTATGCGACGTCTGTGAAGCTGAAGAGGAGGAATGCATCGTTTCTCAGCGAAGCTGTTTCTTCTCATTCAGGCGATCGTCCTCTCTCAAGGTAAACTCTATGGAAGTGTTTTATTGTGAAAGAATCCCATAGACTTCATTTAGTAGAAATTGGCCATTTATTCTGAAAGGACAACGCAATTACTGCAAAGTTTTGAGCTGATCGTGGGAAAAAAAATCACACAAGGAAAGATGATCCAGTCATGCGGGAAAGTTAAAACTTTTACTGTGATGGGCGAGGCTGAACTTTTATGGGATGTTAAACTCCCAAAAACTAGTGTGCTCACTAAAAAAGCGGATTTTGAAGTTACATTTTAAATCAATTTTAACTAAGTTTATTCTACAGTAGATTTGTTTTAATATATTTAATTTTTAAAATAACTATAAATTAAAACTTAAATAATGTTAGTCCAAAATATCTTAAAAAAAATAAAATAAATGACTGCCCTGAGGAGGTTGGGGGGTGTAAGGAAAGTAGGAAGGGGACCTTTTGTCTGCAAGTGTGGGAGAGTGTTGTATGGGCCCCGTGTTGGGGTCGGTGGGGTGGGGGGTGGGGGGCGCACTGTTGTTCCCGTCTGCTGGTAAACAAAGCCAGGGGAGAGTGTTTTATGGCTCGTGCTGGACTCTGATTTCTTTTGTTCTGCCTCCGAGCCCCGCAGCTGCTGCGCAAAAAGCGTGCGCTCCCAAAGCCACGCACCATGCGCGCTGGCCTCCACCGGTGTCCTCAATCGGGGTCCTCCCTGTTATACCCCACGGACACTCATGTAACAAATCAATTAAAGGATGCTTGTGTGCACATTAAACCCCTGTATCTAAAGGCATAAATGCAGCTAACAATTCTCCACTGAAAGATACTTGTTTTTTTTATTCTCTCCACAGGTCTAAAATGCTCCCTACCCACTGAGTCATGCCTAAATGGAGGCAAATGTGTGGCCTCCCCCAGTGGCGATGGAGAATGCAGGTGAGTGCGCAGAACCACATGTTGCACTGAATTTATTAGCATTATTTTATATATAAAATGTTTTGCCGTTTTGAGTTTTGTTGTTTAAAATTCCTGCAGAGCCAAGGGGCCACAAATCCTGCTTTCATTCCAGTCTTTGAGTGCCCAGCAACCAGAGGCCCTTAAAATCTCCTCTGTGCTGGTCGGCTCATGTATCCCTCTAGAAGCTGCACTGCACTTTTTTTTCATTTAAAAAAAAAAAAACTTTCTGGGAGAAATTAAAAGAGAATGCACATGCAAAAGGTTGGAGGGGTGTCGGAGGGGTAAGGGGACAAAAGCGCTCCCTCCTAACAGCAGCCCGTTAATGAATGCAAGACTGGAGAAGTGAGAGGACGCGTCCAGTCCTAAATCTTGTTGTTCTGCCTTTTCACGGGCGACAGCTGGGGCTCGCCCGCCGCCCGTCTCCCATTGTCCTGCAGTCAGAATAATGCTGTGTGACTAATCTAAGTAAGGCTTCCCATCATGCCACAGCCTCCCCAAACACCACAGCACCAAACCCCTGCCATAACCCTCCCCCAAAAGACTTGTCTCCTTCACTTTGAATGAAATCACCCCCCCATCTAAAACCCCCATCACCACTTTGCTGTTTGTGATCTGCAATTGAAAGGCAGATGGCAGTGAAATGTAATTGCATTGGACCTTGTGGACGTGAGATACATTAAAATAAAGTACAGAAATTTGAAGGCAAACAAGTGGGTACTGACGAAAGGGTAGATTCTGAACTTTTAGCTTGGATTTTTAACCGAAAATAGGAAATAAAACACACAGATGTTACTTCTAGTTCATCCTGAACTTGCTTGTTCATTTTAAATCCTTGAATGTAATAAAACAAAATTCCCCTCTTTTATATTTTCTAGCCCTAAGACCAAAACAGATGTATTTTGAAACCAGTAAATCGCCATTGTGCCTTCCAGTTGTGGCATAATTTTTGTTTCCATCTGTAAAGAAACTCCAAGGTGGCCTGGTTTACCCTGAGGCCATGTGGTCATGGCAGGCGCTTCTGTGCTCTGTGGGGACAATGGGAGGGGATCTATTGAAAAGCTTGTGCTGGTAGCCCAGGGCCACTAATTCACAAATTCTCATCTGCACACTCCACACACACACACACAAACCTCAGCACGTGTGGACACACTGGCACACAGAAACTTTCCCTCCACCCCACAAAGATGTTATTGTGGTCTCCATCCCTGCTCAGTCCAATTAAAAAAACCGGCAGGATGAGGGCAACCGGCATTCTCTCATCCTCCTTGCTCTCCTCTCATTAATCATTCATCTCTGTCAAGCCAAGCAGCTAGGGTTGTGCCGGGACATCCAGGGGTCAGAGAGCAGCGTCTGTGGCAGGGAGGGGTTTCCAGTAATGTTCCAAATCGTCTTGTAGGTGTCGCAGATTAAAATCTCTGTGCCCACAATGCGACTGGCATACTGCTTTGAGCTGAAGTGCTTGAGATGTACAGGAAAACCCACATGCGGAAAGAAAAACTGAGTTGTTTCTGTGATGAGTTTGCCACAACACCGCCACACATTCACCGTAGGGTTGCCCATTTTTAGTCTTTAAAATGTGAAGAAGTTCCCATCAAAACAGGGCAGGTGGAAGGTCAAAAGTTTAAAGTTGCTTTGAGCTACCCCCACACATGTTTATACAAGCCAGAAGTGAGTCATGTGCTGCTGTGGTTAATGCAATCACCTAAAAGCGTTCAGTGACACAGATTGGAGATCTACAGAAACCTTTATTTCCCGTTCACAGGTGACATGCTTGTGTAAAGAAGACGGTGAGAATTAACTGTTAAGCAGGGATTTTCTTTTGATTATCTGTCGAGAACTTCATAGCACTAAAACAAAATCTCTTCCTTCTTTAAATCTTCAGGGCAAGCCTCTTTTTGTCTCATAAATGCTGATTGGATGTAGCGCTGTAGTATCTGTCAAGGTTTTGTAACACATCATGTTTTCATGGGATGGAAGACAATGGGAAAGCTGTTCACAGAGATCATAAGAACACATGACACAACCAAATATGTGACTCAGCCACAACAAATCACAACTCCATGGGGTTTTGGAACCTTAAGAAATAGGCCTGGAGGTCTGAACATTTGCTACACGTGTTCACCACTAATAATTAAAAGGTTGGCGCCAAATGGAAGACCTTTGTGCATTCAGAGACAGTCTGTGGTGTGCATGAAAAACAAACAGCACGAGTTTCTGTAACAGAGAAGCATTAGAACAAGACTGAGAAGTAAGAGGTTACTTGACAGGCCAGGGCCTCCTGTTTCCCACAAAGCTGTGGCTGACTGTTCATGTGGGCAGTGCGAGAGCCTTCAAGAAAGGCATTGTATGTGTCAAATGTTGGTTCCATATGTGGTACACTGCGAAGGGCACTGCAAAGTTTAAAAGGTTGGTGATCTCAGCCACACCTTTGCGTGCTATTCTGATTTGGTTAGTGATAACGATTAAAAATAAACCTACATAACTCTACACTTCTTACCGACATGCATCACTATGAAATCTGGTGTCTTTGGTCGGCATGATCGTACTTCCACAACAAAACGCGTCTTTTACTTGGTAAGAAATAGTCCCAGCCAAAAAGAACAGAGCAAATTTATCATCACCAGAGCTAGGACATTTTGCCGTCATGGAATGCTGATCTTCGTTTGTCCTACTATAGGATTACCAGGCTATAACGGCAATGTAGGCTTAAGTGAATCGAGAGGAGCAAGTGCATGACGGGGTCAAGTGTGTCCTGATTTGGGTTTAAAGTTCTGAAGCTGCTATGGCTCTTGTTGCACCCATTCTTTAGATGCCAAGGTTCATCTAATGCAGTCTAGAACTGGTACACCATGAAAAAAGGCCACATCAACATGGACATAAAATCAATACAAGCTACTGTAAAGAATGCATTCAACAGAAACATGTGTCCCACATTTGATGTTGTGTGAGTTTGAAGTAGGGGGATCTGGAGATCCTCAAAGCATGGTAATCAAAGCTGTTCTGTCAGAGCGAGTAGATAAGAGGCTATTTCACTTGAGTGGGTGCTGAAAGTTCACATACACCAATACTGCCTGTCAAATGTAGACCGGACACCTACATGCATCTGCGGGCATTTGTGTGTGTTTTAGTGACATCCACCACAGGGGATTCTTCGTGCACAGGACTATTAGTAATTGAAGCTAGAATTTCTGTTAAAGTAATAGACTTGAGGTCAGGTTATCTGATAACCATCGGGAGAGGTAAAGTACTAGGCAGGTGGGTTTACTGGTCTCAGAGGCAAAGTGTGAGTTTTCTTTGTCCATTGAGAGACTTGTATGACGCTTTTACACACTGTTAAATCTGAACTGGGGGTTTGTTGTCTTAAGGTTTGTGAGTGAAAGTGACCTTTCAGTAAATGGTCAAGCTGATGCTCAGCTCTTAATAGCCAAACCTAGTCAATTGCATGACTTTCAACCAATTCACAACAGTCCTAGTTTCCTTTGAAACTGAATTATTAAACATTTTTGAGCAACTGTAGGATGTGCCATTGAATCATACTTAGTAATGAAGTTGTTTTGATTTGGATGAATTTGAAGTGTGAAATGTATAAATACTGTTCACCAAATTAACTTTAAAGGGCTTTCAGAGTCCATCCATTAAGCTGTTGTGTTCATGCCCCTTCCAACAGATGTAGACCTCCAGGGTCGGCTCTTGGCTAATGATTAGACAGATGTAAGGGAAACCAGACAAAATGAAAAAGAAGGAGAGGACAGACACAAAAGAATACAAGAAAACAAAGAGTTGAGGATAAAAATTAAAAGACAGGAAGGTAGAACACAAGGAAACCTTGAGCTGTGTCCACATTTGAAGTCACTGTATGTCACCTTTTATCTTACCCCCTAACTGTTTCCACAGGAGTGGTATTTCCACAGCACAGTTGGACCCTTTTTTATTGTAGTGGATAAAGTCACCCCTAAAGTGACAGATGGTAGATCAGGCCCAATGAAGAGAGAGGGGAGAGAAGGCAAAGAGCGCGTCCCAGAGTCACAAAAGTCTTTTGGGTCACAGGTCGAGGAAGCATCTGCTCTTGCCTAGGGGGACATTGCATTGCCGAGAGAGACCTGTTGCTGTGGTGTGTGCTGCCGATCTTTTCAGCATGTGGGTGGATCTCTCTTTTTTTTTTTTTTTCAAGAAAAGACTGACTTCAAGACAAAGAGGGGCTGTCAAGTTGCGTAATTGAGACCAGCCAATAAAAATATTCGATTGGTAGAAAAGAGTGAAATCTCTTTGTTGAACAAAGGAATTTGGGAGACTTCAAAGTCACTTCAAATGCCTTGACAATCTTCAGTCAATTGCAACTTTTCAGGCTCCCTGTGGGGTCACAAAGGATTGTTAGCACATTCCCCCCACAGTGTCTCGTCTCAGCCAACAATTCGGTTTTTAGCAGTCCAGTGCGACATAAGTGAACGCTGTAAAAAAGGATACTGCCAGGAGCAAAGGAAATGGTTTAGTGGAACAAAGTAAAAACCCTCAGCAAACTACAGAAAAGAAGATATTGTGTTGAATCAAAAAATATTAAAGTAAGCAATTTGAATGATGAGGGATTGAAGACACAGAAGTTGGAACAGCTGACTTCACATGGGTTCTTAAGGTCCCCAGAGGAGAGGTTGGCTTTTTAGCAGCAGCCCCCCCATCTGAGAAGGGGACATAGGACAGGGGAGAGGAGGGGGCACGAAGAGGGATAAGTAGAGGGAGGGAGGAGAAAGGAGAATGGGGGGAGAAGGAGGAGCCCTGTCCAACAGCTGCCTTCATTAACATGCGCACCTGCTCCCTGTGGAGATACTAGGAGACCAACAGATGCCTTTCTTACACATAAACATACTCGTGTGCACAAGTGCACACTATTGCACAAGCTCCAATTCAAACATAAACACCTTTTTCATGGACTTTTTTCCCTTTTAAATGACTATTGGAAATTTCCATTTAATTTTTTAAGTACTGAACTGAAGAGCATATCGATCAATGCATTAAAAACTTTTGCTTATTTGGGTGAGAACAAGTATTAATATTCAGCCAAATAGTGTTCTCATTTTGACCTACATTCTTCTGTATTACTAGCAAGTATGAGCTGTGTGACTGTTGCAGTAACTATTCTTGTGTGGATGGGAGGGAGACATTGAAGGGCTTAAGACCTGAATGCAGTGCTTCATATGCGACATCAATAGGCGGCAGAGTTCCCTTGATCTCTATGGTCATTCAAGATGAGTGTGGACAGCGCAAGAGTAAAAGGTAGATGGGAACTGGCTGTTGGGCTAGACTGTTTGGTGGGGTCTGTTGTCCCAGCAGAATGTGTTTTTAATGTTCTGAGCGATCCTAATCCAGGGAGATGCAGTAGAACAACACAGTTTCCCTGTCCCACTACAATGGGACTGTGTTGGTCGGGAAATTTCCATTCCCCTTAAACTCCTCCCCTTTATGTCCCTTTTGTCTAAAAGGTTTTCCTCTTAATTTAAACTAAAACAGATCCTATTTTTAATTATCACTCTTCCATGTTTTCCCAGGTGTCCCAGTGACTACATAGGCAACCGGTGCCAGTATCTGAGCCCCTGCAGCCCTTCACCCTGCCGCAACGGTGGAAGATGCCGCGCAGTTTCCCGTGGCAACACCCCTGATTTTCTCTGTGAGTGCCCCCTGGGTTTCACCGACAGGCTGTGCCTCACCCCCACCAACCACGCTTGCATGAGCACCCCCTGTCGCAACGGAGGAACGTGTGAGCTCATTGCTCTCACTGATTTCCGATGCCAGTGTCCACCAGGATGGACAGGTATGATAGTTTAAAAACCCCAAACTTTTTATTGTGTGTTCAACTATTGGTTTCCCCATAAACTTTAATGAATCCTCTGTTACTTTTTAGGCAAAACTTGCCAGACTCCCAACCCTTGTGCTTCCAATCCTTGTGCAAATGGTGGACGATGTTTATCTATAGATTCCACCTACCAGTGCACATGCCCTCCCAACTTCCATGGCCAGACCTGCAAGCTAGATGTGAATGAGTGTGCCCAAACCCCTTATATGTGTCTAAATGGTGGCATTTGTGTAAATGAGGTTGGCTCTTACCACTGCCGCTGCCCTCAAGAGTATACTGGCCAGCACTGTCAAACCCCCTACATGCCCTGCAGCCCCTCACCATGCCAGAATGGAGGTACTTGTGTCCAGAAAGGAGATACCACCTACGACTGCAGCTGCCTTCCAGGTAACGTCCAAGCATTAACAAGTAAACAGAACACTGCATTTTTAAAATTTTATAGGATGTTAACTTTGATATGGGTGGTATAGTAGCAACGCTTTGACGTCACTTCATAAGTATTGTGTTTTATTTGGGTTTGGGTTTAAGTAAAACCTATCTATAAAGTCTCATTCATCTAGAATGCTTCCATAGAGAAAAAAAAAACATTTTAAAAAAGGTAATCTGGACAGTTGAAAAGGAAGTTTTTACTCTCATCTTGAATAAGAGAAGAAACATCTTGAAAATAAACAACAAATTAAATCCAGATTACCCTTTTTAAAATCTTTTCTGCTGTAGTAAAACCTGACAGGAAAACAATGTTGTTACCGCAAAAATATCTTTAATTTGACAGTTTCCACTGGCAGGATGCAGTTACACAGACGTTTCCTTCTGATAATCACCAGAGAGCCAACAAAGAGACAAGATATGCACATACACAAAACCTATAGGTCGTTTACACTGAGTTTAACACAATCTGTCCCAGTTTTCTTATGTTGTTAGTCAAAAACAACAAGTTTATTTTAGTTCCTCCGTCTCTCATCTACATTACAAATACATCTAAAGTTTCCCTTTCCAAGGATTTTATTCCTAAAACTACTAAACTTTTAAGCTGCTGTTCTTTACGTCTGATTGTCTGCTTGCTATCAGCACAAGCAAACTTTTTGTAGATGAACGGATAGTGAGGGGCTTGTGGTTAAAGTGTAATCCATGCTGTGTCTCTCATGGGTGTCTGCTGTGGAATGTTTTCAGATAGAGAACTTAACTGGCACCTTCAAACTATCCTGGCTGTAAAAACTCAAGTCAAGTCTCTGAAGTTTGAGGAAGAGATGGGCCGTGCCACTAAACTAAACTAAAGGGCATTAGATAGTTTGCAATGATAATGCGGAAAACGACTAAATTTTATGGATACAGTGGTAACAGTGAAAGGAAATGTGTGATTATTAACTAATTCCAGGTTTTATCGGGCTAAATTGATAACTTTTTGTCATGTGTTACTCTTTGATTTACCAGGCTTTATGGGCCAGCACTGTGAGCACAACATTGATGACTGTCCAGGACACAACTGTCAGAATGGTGGCGTATGTGTGGATGGAGTCAACACATACAATTGCCAGTGTCCGCCTCATTATACAGGTGATAATTCCCTTTATATATCCCTTTCTTTGATGGTATAGCTTACCTAAAAGTAATAATCACTAACCCTCCAATTCCTTGCTCTTCTAAAATCTTTTAGGACAGTACTGCACAGAAAATGTGGATGAGTGTGAGATGATGCCCAATGTATGCCAAAATGGAGGAACGTGCCACGACACCCACGGCAGCTACCACTGCGTCTGTGTCAACGGGTGGACAGGTGACGATTGCAGCAAAAACATTGACGACTGTGCCGCTGCCGCTTGCTTTCATGGTGCTACTTGCCATGATCGTGTAGCCTCATTCATTTGCGAGTGTCCTCATGGCCGTACCGGTAAGATTTTTCCTGTACTCATAATGTACACAGAGCTTTTGGTCTTTCTGAGTATATAATATAAGGTACGTTTGCCCTTCAGGACTGCTGTGCCATCTGGATGATGCTTGCATCAGCAACCCCTGCCAAAAAGGTTCAAATTGTGACACAAATCCTGTAAATGGGAAGGCGATTTGTACGTGTCCACCAGGTTACACAGGGTCTGCCTGCAACTTGGATATTGACGAGTGTGCACTTGGTGAGTTATAAAGTCAGGACTGCCACCAAATATTATTTTTGATACTTTGAAAAAACAACTTGTGCTCTGAATGTTCTAGGTGCCAACCCTTGTGAGCATGGTGGTCGTTGCCTCAACACATTAGGCTCTTTCCAGTGCAAGTGTCTGCAAGGGTATGAAGGACCTCGCTGTGAGATGGACGTGAATGAATGTATGTCTAATCCCTGTCAAAATGACGCTACCTGTCTTGACCAAATTGGAGGATTCCACTGCATCTGTATGCCAGGTAAATTATTAGGTTTACATTGCTAGAAAAAAATGCTCTTGTCCTTGTTTCTTATGAGATCAGTGTCTAATACGATACATTTTGCTGTTTCAACAAAAAGCACGTTTCAAATGCAGTACAGCTCCTCTTGTCAAGTCATGCCCGCAAGAATGTCTCGTCTTCTGTTTTTGTTTAAAAACCTTCCCTCTCAAAGCAAGTGGTCTGTTCTGAATGGTCAAAAACTGCGGAGCAGAAAGAGGTTCCTCCCTCTTTGTGTGTACTTTCAAATCAGCCAATTGGCAAGCCTTATGCAAATATAGGCATGGTGCCACTGAATGGCATGGTTAAATAACAAGAAAAAACTCATGCATTTTAGAAAAAATAAAAAGTATTGTGATGGTTAAACTGTATATATATATATATATATATATATATATATATATATATATATATATATATATATATATATATATATATATATATATATTTTTTTTTTTTTTTAATTGATCAAAATCATAGCATGGCAGAACTAAATATTCCACAACTTCTTCTGTTTGATCTTTAAGTGAGAATTCTAATATTAGATTTTTGCTGTCTTTGTTAGGATATGAAGGTGTGTTTTGCCACATTGACACAGACGAGTGCGCCAGTCAGCCATGTCTCAACAATGGCAAATGCATCGACAAGATCAACTCCTTCTACTGTCAGTGCCCCAAAGGTGAGAAAATGCATTTACAAAAGAGCTAAGAATCAATTAAAAGTTTGAGAATTACTCACATTTAAACCCTTTGATTAAACATTAAAAGTTAGATTATTTAGCAGTTAGATCATTTATAAATTCTTTGAATGTTCTACAGGCAAGCTGTTCAGAGTGGAGCAGACTGCAGAAACATTTGCATTTTTGGCGGGCAAAGAAGTTTGTACTAAAGCTTAGTTTCAAAGTTGTGGGGGCAGGGATTGGTTTGTAGCTGGTAAACTGCTGGAGACCATTGTGTTGTTGTTTAAAAGAAAGATTTCGCTGCACAGTAAAAGCTGAGAGGTGGGGGACAAAGGGGGCCGGAGGTGGTGTTGTGGAATGGTTTGCAAGGGCTTCCAGTGCCCCACTTCAAATGCAAATGAGTCTGTAATCTTTCTTCCACAATTCACACACTGCAGAAAAAAGTGTAATCTTTAATTTAACAATGTTCTTTTTTTCTAGTTAATTTCACTTTATGCTTTAAATAAATGTGTACTTCTGTCTTTAAAAAAATCATCCACAGGTTTTTCAGGAAATCTGTGTCAGGTGGATATTGATGAGTGTGCTAGTACGCCCTGCAGGAATGGCGCCAAATGTACAGATGGTCCCAACAAGTATAATTGTGAATGTGCTGAAGGTATGATATAAAGAAATGTTGTCATAAGTTGCTTGTAACTTTTTGTTTTCCTTTGAGGGCATAAAAATCTTCTCAAATGTGTATGGAAAACTGCAAAGGACATATTCAAATGTTTGCAAACACAATCAAACTTGTAGACATGTAACACAAATTTTAAGTCTCAAATGTGTGTTAAAGGGTAACAAAAATCAAGATGAATTTATGGAAAACTATTATATGCTTAAATGATTTAAAATGCACTTGAAAGATGTTGGATAAACATGCACAAGACTTTGAATGCAAAGAATTAAATAACATATTTATGGGTTTTTAAATCTGCAGACTCATGTATAATGACTATAATATTTGCTCACAGGAAGTAGAAAACAGTTAGGCTTTATATTGAATTCCTTTGCTTAAGATGGACAGTCTGAAATCTTAAAGTACAGTAGTACAGTCTTAAAGATAAAAGTAAAACATGAATGAAAATCATGACAAAGTCAAAGCTTACAGGATTACCCTGAAAACCATTTACTGAAATATGCAAAGTACTGATTTTGACATAGCCCTGGTGTGACTGTGGTTGATAAAAATGCAAATGTGTTAAAGTAAAAAAAAAAAAAATCTAAAAAGACATCAATTTGGTACATTATACTCCACAGAAAGTTTGAACTTGATCGACTCAATACATTTATATTTGTGTATATATGACTATTTTTCAAATGTTGTTTAAATAAAATTTAGAACTTTGGACCCTATCACTTTTGTATATAGTACAAAGGACCAAAAAAGTCCTCTCAAACCGCATTTTGCACAGTATATGTGTACTCAGAGAATTACGTGTCTGTATCCAACAGTTTCTATGTGCATTTTAAAGCATTAAAAAAGCAAATTATTTTAAAATCACAACATTTTAAGTATTGAATTTTTAAAGTTTAACTAAAAAAAAACCTGCAGTTTTATCTTTGCAATTTAAACAAAAAGCATTGCGGCCTTAATGCAGCATCATATTTTACAAAACTACTGAATTTGTTGAAAGCTACCACATATTCCCTATGATTCTGCAGGTTACACAGGCCAACATTGTGAGATTGACATCAACGAGTGCTACTCTGATCCTTGCCACTATGGCACTTGTAAAGATGGCATCGCTTCTTTCACCTGCTACTGCCGCCCTGGCTACACTGGCCGCTTGTGTGAAACCAACATCAATGAATGTCTCAGTCAGCCTTGTAAGAATGG
The DNA here is from genome assembly GCA_014656515.1 of Oryzias celebensis. Classification (NCBI taxonomy): domain Eukaryota; kingdom Metazoa; phylum Chordata; class Actinopteri; order Beloniformes; family Adrianichthyidae; genus Oryzias; species Oryzias celebensis. Next base: position 8,542,256 of record BNCR01000012.1, read on the forward strand.
TGGCACCTGCCAGGACAGGGAGAACTCCTACATCTGCTCCTGCCCTAAAGGGACTGCAGGTGAGACGTCAGCTATCCTATAACATTTCTAATATCAAAGAAATGTGTTATTTTTTATTTTAAATGTTTATTGTATTTTTTTTCATTTCTAATTTTCTTCTCACAAGGCTTCAATTGTGAGATCAACCTGGACGATTGCAAAAGCCAGCCCTGTGACTATGGGAGGTGTATCGACAAAATCAATGGCTATGAGTGCGCATGCAAGCCAGGTTACACAGGTGAGCTTTGGGTGGAGTTTACAGGTGCAGGGGGTGCTCCCTTGAGCTTCGGGAGGGGGTGGTAAGACAGGTGGCTGGCGGGTCCTCTCCTGTGGAACAATAGTTTCAGATTGCCTGTGTGGGACATGGGACTAGAGGGAGAGGGAACACAGCCCCAAACCTGATCCACGCACAAACACACACACACAAAGCAGCAACTGTGTTTGCCTTGAAAAGACAGTGGAGTTGAGGCCATAGACTCTGTAAGGCAATCCTTTCAAAGAAAAAGAGATCCCTTCTCTGATGGTGTGTATGAATACATAAATGAACCTCAGTGATGAGTCAGATTTAAATATTTTCACTGTGATTTTTGATATTTTCCTAAAAAAAAACTGAGGAATCTTGGAGGAAAATCTTCTCAGCAAAGGGGCTGGTTTTATCTTTTCTCCTTTCATGGCCAAACAGAGCTGGTCCTGACTGGAAGTTGTGTGATTATTTCACAAAAGCGAGTGAGTGGGGAACGAGTGTGTGCAGGCTGCTGTGAACCCCCCTCTCCCTCCTCTTCCTCCCCACCATCTTATTGTGCTGAGTGTGGAGGGAACAGCAGGACTGAGACACAGGGACAGAAGACCATTGTGAATGAAGTTCAGGCAGTTGGGCCCTGCTTTTTCTGATTGATGAAGAGCATAGAAGGAGCGAGCTGGGTAGGACATCAGAGCGGTGGGGGGAGTTTCATTGTTACTCGGCCGTGTGTGAAATGAGTCTGGCCTTCTGTCCCCGCCAACAGCCCTGGGTGAGGTTAGTTCTGCACAAATGGGGGTGGTGTGCTAGTATGTGTTTGAATAGGGAGAGTAGCCACAGCCGCCAAACTCCTTCTCTCAGGGTAGCAGCACCTCCTCACAGGTATTCTTCTGTCTTTTCATCGAACCCCAGTGAGTCAATAGAGGGGAGGTAAAATGACCTTCAGAAGCCAACAGGCCAGGCACATATTTGAACTGCATTGAGTTTTGCCAGCTGCATGCAAAACGGGTTTTCTCTCTCGTACATGTCAAAATGTTGCACAAAATAGCTTTATTTTATTTTTTTACAGTTTTTTAAACTAAGATCAATTCCACCTGAATGGCTTCAAGTGAGAATTATATGGAGTTGCTCCATTTTTAAATTTTGTTCCAAAATCTGCTTTTATCATCTTGCAGGCACAATGTGCAACATTAACATCGATGACTGCGTCATCAATCCCTGCCACAATGGGGGCACGTGTATTGACGGCATCAACAGCTTCACTTGCCTCTGTCCAGAAGGCTACAACGATGCCACCTGTTTGTCGCAAGTTGACGAATGCAGCAGCAACCCTTGTATTCACGGCCTTTGTAAAGACCTCATTAATGGGTAAGCGCAGGTTTAATTTTTGGATAAATAACTAAAAATGGAAAAATAACTGACTTGCATTGATTTCTTCTCCAGCTATAAATGTACCTGCGACTCTGGATGGAGCGGCCAAAACTGTGACATCAACAAGAATGAATGCGAGTCCAACCCCTGCATGAATGGAGGCACATGCAAGGACATGACCAGTGGATACCACTGCACATGCAGAGTCGGCTTCACTGGTAAGCTCTAACCCATCTTTTATCATCACAAACAGACTGTGTTACCACCAAATCCCTTAAAACAAGTGTGTTTTCTAATCTTGGTACTGTAGGACCTAACTGCCAAACTAACATCAATGAGTGTGCCTCCAACCCCTGCCTCAACCAGGGGACTTGCATCGACGATGTGGCTGGATACAAGTGCAACTGTTTGCTGCCTTACACCGGTATGGCACTGCATGGCTTGTCTGTCATTCAGATAACCTGTTCGCTGGATAGTGTAACTTGCTGCTGTTTTAGCAGTGGGCACATATCTGAAGATGTAGCCCTCCAGTTTCCTTGCAAATGTTTATCTAATCATATCCTATGATGTCAAAGACAACATTAGGGACTTGCCACTAACTGGGATGTCTGTTTTTGGCATCTGTTTGTGGAAAGATCCGGGTATCTGTTTTAAAGGGATAACATAACGTGTGTTTTTTGAAATAACACGCTAAATCAGCTCAAATTTGCTGCAGAAGTAGATACTACTCACAGCACTGTTTCCTGTCTACGATCACACAATGGCAGGAAGCAGGAAAGCCCTTCCTGTTTGGTTAGGTCACCATGGAAATGGATAAGGAAGTTGAGTGGAAAACGAGATTTAGCTCAGTCCAAAAAAAGTGCATTTAATAAGCAGTAATTTTTTTAATGCATAAAACTTTATGGTTTATTACTTTTTTGGTTACCAGGTGAAAACTGTGAGACCCTGCTGGCCCCCTGCGGTTCCCGCCCCTGTAAAAATGGTGGTGTGTGCAAGGAGGCTGAAGACTACCAGAGTTTTTCTTGTATCTGCCCTGAAGGCTGGCAAGGTATGCATCTATATATATTTTTTCTGTACTTTTCAAGAGAGAGAAAAAAAAACCTCAACTGTTCTTTTCTTTGATTCAAGGCCAAACATGTGAAATTGACATCAACGAATGTGTGAAAAGTCCATGCCGGAACAGTGCTTTTTGCCTAAACACTATGGGGGGCTACCAGTGCAAGTGTCAACCAGGTTTCACTGGCCAAAAATGTGAAACGGACATCGATGACTGCAAACCAAGTAAGCCGCAGACCAAAAGCAGAGCTAGAACAACATTGAAACCCCTACTTCCTATGTATAATCTCACATCCTCCTTTCTGTGTGTCAGACCCCTGCAGTAATGGAGGTCTGTGCCACGATGGGATCAGCAGTTTTACATGCACATGTCTGCCTGGCTTTCGTGGCGGCAGGTGTGAGCAGGACATAAATGAGTGTGAAAGTAACCCCTGTAAGAATGGGGCCAACTGCACTGACTGTGTCAACAGCTACACCTGCACCTGCCCCACAGGATTTAGTGGCATCAACTGCGAGATCAACACCAACGACTGCACTGACAGGTATTTCACTTTGTCATTATTAAACCCCCCTCATAAATATTCACTCCAAATGTATGTTTTTTTTAAAAAAAAATCAATTTCTTGTTGTGCTGTAGCTCATGCTTCAATGGTGGTACTTGTGTGGATGGAATCAATTCTTTCACTTGCCTGTGTCTCACTGGATTCACTGGGAGCTACTGCCAGTTTGACATAAACGAGTGTGACTCCAAGCCTTGCCTCAATGGAGGAACTTGTCTTGATGGTTATGGGACGTATAAGTGCACCTGTCCTCATGGTTACACAGGAGTAAATTGTCAGGTAGCTTGGTTAAATTTAATTTTATTGGATTCTTTCTATTTTGGGGTTCATTCAATTAGGCTTATTATTCTGATAATCTTTTTAGCATCTTGTCCGATGGTGTGACTCCTCCCCCTGTAAGAATGGCGGCACATGCTGGCAACAAGGAGCCTCTTACACCTGTCAGTGCCAGACTGGGTGGACCGGCCTGTATTGTGACATCCCGAGTGTTTCTTGTGAAGTTGCTGCTAAACAGCAAGGTACGACTGTGTGCACCTACTGCTATGGATTTCATTCTCTCAATTTGTCATGAAACATTCTAGCACATAGCTGCCACTTTTGACATTTTGTTGTTTTGTAGGTGTGGAAGTGAACCAGCTGTGCAGGAATTCAGGGCAGTGTTTGGATGCTGGGAACACACATTACTGCCGCTGCCAGGCTGGTTACACTGGGAGTTACTGCCAAGAACAGGTGGATGAGTGCTCACCCAACCCTTGCCAGAATGGAGCAACCTGTACCGACTACCTTGGAGGTTACAGTTGTGAGGTAAGGGACAGTTCAGTTTGGCTTGATTTAAGAGGTGTCTGTCAGCTATTTGCAATCATGCCGGCAAATTTTATAATCATATAAAACTTTATCTGTGACGGCAACACCTACTTAGGTTAAAAACTTTGCCAAACTGACATTTACATTATATTATATTAATGATTTTTGCATTTCTCAGTGTGTCCCTGGTTACCATGGAGTGAACTGCTCCAAAGAGATCAATGAATGCCAGTCTCAACCCTGCCAGAATGGTGGCACCTGTATTGATCTCATCAACACCTACAAATGCTCCTGTCCTAGAGGAACACAGGGTACAACTCAACATTTTCAGTTTATGTACTAAGTAATTCCAACACTAAAGTAATATGTCTGTTATACGCATTTTTACAATCTGACATCTGTTTTCCTTAGGTGTGCACTGTGAGATGAACTTGGACGACTGCAACCCCTTCAATGATCCATTCACAAATGAGCCCAAGTGCTTTAACAATGGCCGATGTGTGGACCGCATCGGAGGCTACCAGTGCGTGTGTCCTCCAGGTTACGTTGGTGAACGATGTGAAGGTGACGTCAATGAGTGTTTGTCGGATCCTTGCGACCCCAGAGGGTCCTACAATTGCATCCAGCTCACGAACAGTTACCGCTGTGAATGCCGTACTGGCTATACAGGTAAGATATCTTGCAACACATAACAGACAACAAGAGCCTTTTATTTATGAGATAATCAGACATGTTCTGCTTGCTCCTGGTTTGCAGGACAGCGTTGTGACAAGGTTTTCGATGGCTGTAAAGGACGACCCTGCAGAAATGGAGGGACTTGTGCAGTTGCCAGCAATACACCTCATGGTTTCATCTGCAAATGCCCACCTGTGAGTGCAACAACTTGTACTTAGAAATAGCTTCTTCTTTAAAAATTGAATTCCGTCTTCATGTTTCTAATCGACACTTTTGATTTTCCAGGGCTTTACTGGTTCTTCTTGTGAATACGACTCCCACTCTTGTGGAAGTCTGAACTGCAAGAATGGTGGTACATGCGTGTCAGGTCACCTTGGCCCCCGCTGCCTGTGTCCCTCAGCTTTTACTGGGCCTGAGTGTGAAACCCCCACAGACAGCCTTTGCATTTCCAATCCCTGTTACAATGGCGGTACGTGCCAGACCACCCCTAATGCTCCGTTCTTCAAGTGCAGCTGCCCCAGCAACTTCAACGGCCTTCTTTGCCACATTCTGGATTACTCCTTTGTTGGGGGGTTTGGTCGGGATATCACTCCACCTCCAGAGGTGGAGGTAAGCTGTGGGATTCCACAGTGTGATGAGTGGGCTGGCAATCACATCTGCGACTCACTGTGCAACAACCATGCCTGTGGCTGGGATGGAGGAGACTGCTCTCTTAATTTTGATGACCCGTGGAAGAACTGCTCTGCTGCTCTGCAATGCTGGCGTTACTTCAATGATGGAAAGTGTGATGGCCAATGTAACAGCCCAGGATGCCTCTATGATGGCTTTGATTGCCAAGGACAAGAAGGGCAGTGCAAGTAAGTTTGCAATATGGAAAATCTATTTGGAACATGTCAGAAAGTACTGTTCAAGCACTGGTGCTGACAGCTATTTTGTTCTTTTTCTTGTCTAGTCCATTATATGATCAGTATTGCAAGGACCATTATGCTGATGGTCATTGTGACCAAGGCTGCAACAATGCAGAATGTGAATGGGATGGCCTGGATTGCGCCAACAACATGCCAGAGAAATTAGCAGATGGCCATTTAGTTCTGGTGGTCCACATTCCACCAGAAGTGCTTAAAAACCGCTCGTCATCGTTCCTCAGGGAGCTCAGCAGTGTTCTCCACACCAATGTGGTGTTTCGCCGGGATGCCAAAGGAGAGCCCATGATTTTCCCTTACTATGGGAATGAACAGGACCTGGTCAAACACAACATGCTCAAACGATCCGCAGATGGCTGGCCAGAGTGGGCCTCAATGCCGGCCGACGTCTTGGATCAAATGAAAGAGAGTGTGTCCTCTGTGATCACTTCAAGGAAACGCAGAGAACTGGATCCAGTGCAAGTCAAAGGGTAAGAAGAACATGTATCAGCTAAATAGCTCCCAAAACTTCTTACTTTTTTCAGAAGTCTGCAGTGCTCATGTTTATGTCTATTTCTGCCAACAGGTCTATTGTGTACCTGGAGATTGACAACCGGCAGTGTTACCAACAGTCCTCTGAATGCTTTCAGAGCGCCACAGATGTTGCTGCCTTCCTTGGAGCATTGGCCACCAGTGGACATCTCAAAGTTCCTTATATTGAAGCTGTCACAAGTATGACACATTGATATTTTACATTACACATGTATGCATATAAAGAGACCCTCTACACAAATGAAGTACTTTACTTATGGCACTTTTACCTCTCCTTCAGGTGTGAGGCCACCTGGATCCACTTCTGAGCTCTACCCCATGTACATAGTCTTCCTGGGCTTGGCAGCTTTGGGTTTTATATGCTTAGGTGTTCTGGTATCCCGCAAACGGCGGCGAGAGCATGGTCAGCTCTGGTTTCCAGAGGGATTTAAAGTGTCTGAACCTAGCAAAAAGAAACGCAGAGAGCCATTGGGGGAAGACTCTGTTGGACTGAAGTGAGTACAAATTAAGATAAGGGTCTTAAACTGGCTATGAAAAAATAGGATCAATAAATTTTACTTTTTGTCAAATACTTGATTGTCTTTAATGCCTTTTGACAGACCTATGAAAAACTCTGACATCAATCTTATGGATGATAATCAAAATGAATGGGGTGACGATGATCCAGACTGTCGGCGCTACAGGGTAACAATTTTTTTTCACTCGTTATTCTAAAGAATGAATCAAATTGTAATGAGAGCTGCTGATACTGACAAAAATGGATTGGTCTGTTGTTCAGCTGGAGGAGCAGGCCATGTTAGATTTATGTGATCACACCGATCAAAGGAAATGGACCCAACAACACCTGGATGCTGCCGACCTGAGGATTGCATCCATCGCTCCTACACCTCCTCAGGGAGAAATAGAGAATGACTGCATGGATGTCAACGTCCGTGGACCAGGTTTGTTTACGGAAAAAAAACATTACATGTAACAGTCCCAAAAGCCATGTCAGAAATGGGCTGACATAACTATTTCTTTGTGTTTCAGATGGATTCACCCCTTTGATGATTGCTTCCTGCAGCGGTGGAGGATTGGAAACTGGTAACAGTGAGGAGGAGGAGGATCCCTCAGTGGAAATAATCTCAGACTTCATTTACCAGGGAGCCAACCTCCACAACCAGACTGATCGAACGGGAGAGACTGCCCTCCACCTGGCAGCCCGTTACGCTCGATCAGATGCTGCCAAACGCCTCTTGGAATCCAGTGCCGATGCCAACGTTCAGGACAACATGGGCCGCACTCCCCTTCATGCTGCTGTGGCTGCAGATGCACAAGGAGTGTTCCAGGTACCTGCTCGCTCTGTTAAGGTCCCACATTCATCCAAGATGTTCCTTTCCTCTTAATAAAGTTCTTCCAGCACCTCTGAGTTATTTATCTAAATGTTTCTTTTGCAGATTTTGATCAGAAATCGGGCCACCGATCTAGATGCCCGCATGCATGACGGAACAACACCTTTGATACTTGCTGCTCGCTTAGCGGTGGAGGGAATGGCTGAGGAGCTTATCAACTCTCACGCTGATCCCAATGCCACAGATGACTCTGGTGAGTTCTGATTTATCAAACGGTCATCTGCACACATCCCTACAGGTGATGGATTATCTGTGAGACACATAAACAAACTTTTTTGATCTGTAATCTTATCTCAGGCAAATCTGCTCTTCACTGGGCTGCTGCGGTAAACAACGTGGAGGCTGCCTTAGTCTTACTGAAGAATGGTGCCAACAAGGATATGCAAGATAACAAGGTGTGTTACAATCTGATTTAGTTGATTTTTGAAGCAATATTCTACTAAAAATCCTCTAACTTGCTTCTGTTTTGTACATTTTTACCTTTAGGAGGAGACACCACTGTTTCTTGCAGCCCGCGAAGGCAGTTACGAGACAGCAAAGGTACTTTTGGATCACTTTGCCAACCGTGAAATTACAGACCATCTCGACCAGCTGCCCCGGGATATTGCCCAGGAACGCATGCACCATGACATTGTCCGTCTTCTGGATGAGTACAATGTGGTACGAAGTCCAGGGCTCCACAGTGCTCCACTAAGCACCTCCACCATTTCGCCACCCCTCTGCTCTCCCAATGACTATCTGAGCAACCTGAAGCCAGCCCAGTCTGTGAAAAAGGTTCGTAAAATTAGCTCCAGTGGAAAGGGAGGAAAAGATGGGTGCAAAGACAAGCTAAAAAAGAAAAAGTCTCTAGATGGGAAGAGTAACTTGTTGGATACATCAGCAGTTCTCTCCCCAGTTGAGTCCCTTGAGTCTCCCCATGCCTATCTGTCAGATGTGGCCTCTCCTCCCATGCCATCTCCCTTCCAGCAGTCCCCACCTATGTCCTTGAATCAACTCCAAGGCAGTGGGGACTCCCACATAGGCCAGGTGAGCATGGGCAAAGATTTGGGTTGCATTTCTTTTGACCCAACGCCACCTCGCCTCTCCCACCTGCCTGTGCCCACCTCCAACACTCAGGGCACAACATCCATCGGCAACCGAGGAGGTCAGTGCGACTGGGTCTCCAGAATGCATCATGATGTAAGTCAGCAAGGAAGCTACACCCAAGCAGCGACACACAACATGCTGGGTCCCCTGCACGGAGTCAGCACCGCCACTTTGTCTCAGATAATGGGCTACCAGAATGTCCAGACCGGTCACCTCAGCTCATCCTCACACATGCTACAGCAGGTTCACTCACGGCAGCTGCAGCACCAGAACTCAAACTCCACTGCGGCTGGTCAAACCCTCAGCCAGAACTTTCCCACCATTGAGCTGAACGGCTCCGAACTGCCGCAAAACAGCAGCTCAGGCCGGTCAGTGCCAATCCACACGGTGATGCCCCAGGAGACGCAGATGTTGGGAACTCAGTTTCTCACCCCTCCTTCCCAGCACAGCTATTCAGCCCCTATGGACAACACTCCCAGCCACCAGCTCCAGGTCCCCGACCACCCATTTCTGACCCCCTCCCCTGGATCTCCCGATCAGTGGTCCAGCTCGTCTCCACATTCCAACTTGTCTGATTGGTCAGAGGGCATCTCCAGCCCGCCTACAAGCATTCACTCACAAATGAATCTCATCCCAGACCAGTTTAAGTAGAGACATCTAAACCTGGACTCTCTGCTGTAGCAGATAAACTGTATGTACAAATGCAGAAAGTGACAACTTTTCTCAAGACTGAAACCCTTTTTCTTACCAGTTTTTATACTACTCAGATACTTTTTAGCTATTTTGTATTTATTTATAAGCAGTTTTTTTTACTTGAAATGAAAAGATGATTTTATATTTATGCTTTCTATTTGTTCTGTTTGTTTTGTTTTGTGTGAAAACAATAGAAACTCTTGAAAAGAAATGTATATGAGAAAGAAAATCTCCTAGGTGTGAACACTGGTTATTTATTTGTCTTTTGTTGATATTTTTCACTGAGTTTATTTGAAAAATTTGGAGCTCCAGTTCTCACAAATTTATATTTTGGGGTCAGCATTAAGAAATGCTTTTTTTTCCGACTTTTATAAATATTTTAAGTTTTCAGTATTATTATATATGTTAACCACCTTTTTTTTTAACTACAAATTTTGTCACATTTTCACTAAGTCTTATCACTGAATATGTGTTGGACGATGAGTTAATATATTTCTACTAAGTGTCACCTTTTCTTGCATGTTACACCTTTTTGTAACTGTGGAGAGGAACCAGAGAAATGAAACTTTGGACCTTTAAAAGCACAGAACTTATAGGATGTTGTTCAGACTGAGCAGAAAAGTGTTTAAATCTGAGCCTATTTTTAATTAACTTATGGTCTGGGCTGGTGCTGCGTAACTGATTTGTGGCATTAATGAGACAAAGCTCGTCTCTTTGTTTCATGTCGTTTCACAAATCACTGTTTATGGTTACCATGTTTAACCTGTTGAATTGTAGACCTGCTGTAGAGCGCTGGAATGTTACATTTGACACTGTTTTTTTTAAGTGACAGTGTGATTTTTTCAAAATTCTTGCTTGCTTTTCCTATGAAAAGCATTGTATTAGATTGAGATTTAGGGGAAAACGAGACAAACTTTGTACAAGAAATGGGACCTTTGTGTGTTTAACGACATCACCTGCACTTTGTAAAGGAGTGTGGTTTAGGGTGTCTAAATGTCATGTTTTATAAACTAATCCAGAGGTAAAGATGTGTTTTTTTTAATGAAAGTAACTCAGATCTTCACGCACAGTTGTAGAAAATATTTCCGTGTAAAATGATTTCTTAAAAAATGTTGTCTGATAAAAATAAATGTGTAAAATTGTCATGATTCAATAAATAAATACTGTTAAGCATTAAAATTTGAGTTTTTTATTATAACTTGTATTTTTTCAAAATAATTGCAACAAACATTGATGCCTTTTCCACAAACACATTTTTTATTTACAATAAACTTCATTTTCACCCTCCTATTGTTTTCTGTATATACTGATGATGGATAGATTGAAGTGGGTTAATCAGGCATGCCTTTTATGCCATTTTGTTTGTTTTTGCTTAAGAATTAAGGGTTTTTGAAACCACTTTGATGGGAGAAGCCTTATTAGTAAATGCATGAGTAGAGGGCTGAAGACAAGACATTCTGGTTTGACAATGAAAATTATATTCTTACATACACTGACTTAAGATTTAATGAACAGGGAGCAGCTGAGATGACTGGCAAAAAGAAAAACAGATAATATTTAAACAGAAACAAAGCAGGGATTTGTCCAAAAAGACCAAAGTAACCTAAAAAAACGAATTCTTAAATAGACTATTGTATAAAATATATAGTTTGTATCTGATAAGATGAAAACAGTCATTGGTCCTTGAATCAAAGCTTTTGGTACTGTTTTAATGAACTTGTAAGTAAAAAAAAAAATTTAAAAAGGATTTCCATCAGACATTCAAGGTTAATTACAAGCTTGTTCCCAAAAGCTGCATGATTCATGATTATTAAAGTAAAGGCAAGAAAAATGTAAGCTTGTAAACATTTTTCTAATAGTTGGCATTAGGATCAATATTTATTAAAGCTTGAAGTGGGCCTTCATTTTTATATCAGACTTACTTTTTGTTTATGACCCTCCCAGAGCCCTCACGTCCTCAAGTCCAGGTCTGCTGGTGGTCCCAAAAGTCAGAACAAAATCCCACAGCGAAGCCACATATCAGCTCTGTGGGCAAAGCCTGTCGAACAGCCAGTGGTTAAAGCTGGAGGGCTTCAACCACTGGGGAGATTATGAAGAAAAAAATGATAACTCATCTTTTTCATCCATATCTTAAGTCGTTTTTACATCCACATATTTTTAATTCATTTTATTAATAATTCGTTTGATTTATTTTAATTGTATTTGTGGGATTTATATGTGTTCTGAGTTTTTATTTGTTTTACATTTTTTATTGTGATTGATATGTTTAACTACTATTTTTTTTATTATTTATCATTTATTTATTATTTATATAATTATGTCAAGCACTTTGAGGTGCAGAAAGCTTTCTGCTTGACCAACTGTAGGTAAGCTGCAGCTTACTTTACAACAACAGTCCTGCAAGTTGCATCAGCATGAAGCTACATTGCCACCTGATGGTGACACACTGTAATGAAAAGGACTGCATTTTTGATTAACTCAAAAGTCAACTTTCACGTGAGATTATGGTAACTTATTCCAACTACTCTTCAGGTTTTTTGTGGAAATAAAGAAAAAAATCAATAACTTTTTAATGCTACTTGCATCACATCAGACACATTTATTTCTAAGATCTAATAATATTACAACCAAACATTGTTCACAATTTTCTAAAAGTCTTTGATCATCAAATCGTCTACTTTTTTCATGCAATACCTAATTGGTGATACAAAAGAAAACGTTTTTCCCAATTATCAAAATAGACATAATCTTTTTATTGGTTTTATTATACATTTTGATTCAGTTACAGTTAAGTGCATCACATGTAAACAAAGCTGTCTTTATAGCTACTTGTGAGAAGACTTAATTTAAAATAAAAAAAAAATAAAAATTATTTCTTTAAATAAAATGAGTTTTAAGTATGAAGCCAAATTATCCATAAGGTTGTGGTAATTTTTATTTTATATTTTAGCTTTTAAATGAAGTTGCAAATGTTAATAATGTATAATTCCAGCGGGACGTTTTAGCTGAATGTCATTAATCAACAGTGAGCAAATAACAAAGTTATGTGATGTGATGTTTCAATGTTCAATGTAGTTCAGCAAACAGTAGAAAGAAATTAACGTTTACCAAAAAATGTTACACAAACCCTTTGGACTCTGGGCCTTTATAGAGAGTTCCAGAATCACATTTTATTTGACTTTATCATAAAATCTAAACCTCCGATTTTATGATTGGAATGTATATGGCATTGAATTCTAAATTCTAATTGATTGATTGATTGAATTCCATTTTTTTCAGCAATAGAAACAAAGAAAAAACCAACAAAAAAAAAATTGTCAAATCGAGTTCACACATTTATTCACAAACTGAGTATTAGCAAAGTTTGAAAATGAGTCCTTGAGAAGAAACAAATCGAATGTTTTGCACCCTATTATGTTTTTTTGAATGCTTAAATCTTAAAACTAATATTCTTCATAATTGTTTTTATCGTTTTTTTAAATACATTCTGGTGACGTTGGAATAATGAAACATCTTATGATGGAAGACGTTTATAAATATATATTATAAATATCTAATGAGCTATTGCGGCTCTGAAGAAACTTTTCCTAGAAAATAACAGGTTTTTAAATGTTATTTAAAAGTGGCGTAATCATAACTAAAGTTCCACTGGGAACACATAATAGATCAAAAGATGATTGGAGTGTTTATTTAAGGAGCATATGTCATGCAAAATCAACGTTTTGAGCTTTTAAGTGTATTATAATATTAATTACACACAAAAAATAATCTCAAAGCGGTATTTTGGTCCATTCACGCATCTCTGAGCATTCCTCTAAAACCCTGCTCTCTGAGCACCAGCCCCTCCCAATCCATGAAAACGAGTGGGTTCTCACATTGTGATGTCACAAAGTGGGGAGAAGTCCCTTCTAGGACGAGTTTGAAACACCCCCAGGCTAACACGCACACCTACTTTCTCCATGGAGCTAACGATGATCTGCTAAACGTTTTTATTTTTTTATGCACAATATGCATATCCATTTCGGATGTTGTTTGTATCACAAATCACAAATGCTCTGGACAAATAGAAATAAACAGCTGGAATTGTCACTCTTAATCATGACATCCTACTTGACAAACTGGAAATGAATGGGGTGAGAGGACTAGCGTCAAGTAGGGTCAAAAGTAATATTATTATTATTACCTTTTCGTTGGATTAAGTTCAGAGAATGAAAAAAAAAGAACTTCTTTACGCCAGAAATCCTGACCATCACTTCCTCCCTTTGGGCCAGCAGCGCCCTCAGCAGGTGAGCAGCTGCACTGCAGCGGCTCTTCCTGCAGCCTTCCGTCCCCATAGAGACAGGCTCCCACAACAGCACCGCTCGCCCCGCTCGCCCCGTCAGGGCTGATGACAGCCTCAGCGCGCGACTGAAGGCCTCTACTCCCCAACGTTTTTTCCTCGAAAACCAGCTCCCGGATGGTTGCCAGTCAGATGTTTCATTATTGGATTACCGACCGTCAGCCGCCAGCCGCCGCTTTATCCTGACACGCCAGAGATTTGCGTCTGCGGGCGGGGAGGAGTCTGTTATTCCACCGTTAGCTGAAGCCAGGCCGACATGTCGGCGTTTTAACGGAACAGCCGTGAAAGCTGCAGCGGAGAAGACCCCAATGCCCTCGTAGAGGTGAGTCTCGGTGAGATGTGTTCAGCTAGCTGCTGGTTGTCGGTGCAGAAAGGCACCTGGTAAACCTGCTTAGCTGGAGAAGACAAAAAGCTGATGTCACAGAAGACAACCGGGGATCAAAATGTCCTTCACCCTCTCCTGCAGTCCAGATCAACACAAGCAAATAAGCATCATTTTTCACTAACATTTGAGTCATGGTGAAAGGTCAAATGAGGAGTTTCTGTGTCACTGTTTTGGTCCTTCCGAGCAGGATGGATGTGAGTGCTGGAAGAGACAGCACCAGGAGGAGAGGCGCAGCAGCCAGTCATGATGATGGTGGAGGTGATGAAGGAGCCACGGAGGCTCAGGTTGTACATCTGGACCTCTATGACTCTGCAAGGGCTAAAATCGACGCAAATCTCCGCTGGCTCTTTGGCAAAGCATATGGCACAGGCAAGTCTTCCTCTATGGGGCAAAATGTTCACCAAATTGATGCTTTATTGAAAACAATTCAGTTACCAGGCAAATATAAAAACACTGGGACAGGGAAATGGTTCATTTCAACCATTCAAACAAAAATAATACAAAAGAAGACAAACAACTGATATTTTGATATAGAGATATATCAAACTTAAGATGATCAGTCAAAAAATTGATTAGAAAACATGCAAAATTCAGTTACACTCGTAATCATGAACACCAGTAAATAAATTAGTTTTTTGCATACAGTTTATGACACAATTAAGCTAATAAATATTATGTTTGTCAAAAGTAGTTCCAATAGATTGTTTTTCTTTACAAAACTTTTCATTTTCTTTACATAAATGATCATCATCTGGTCCGTAACTCCAAATCAGTTTTTTGTACTTAAGCCAGATTCAGGCCATTAAAAAATTCCATAAGTATCAATAAATCACATGACAAAGATTAAGTAAATAATAATTACATTGAAATATATAATAATTATGTAAAAGGTATAACCCTTAGTTGCCAAAGGCCTTTTTAAGCTTTTTTGTTCTGCTTTACAGTTTATCTTAAAAATTATTTTTTGTCAATCCTTGCTATCCATTTATTAGTACAATTTAGTACAATCCCCACCCCTTTAATACAGATATATTTTTGATTATATAAACCTGAAACTAGACAAAAAAGATGTTGTTTTGAGTGGTACATTTAGTCATTTTTGGCTGCAAAAATCGATATCAGACAGATTTTGTTTTTATAAAAAAGATCAAATGAGTACCCATTAGACACAGACACCTAAAATTAGATTAGATTTAAAATATTATATATATGAGATTAAAAAAAGGCTAGTTAAAAAATACACACTGCAATTTTGCATTTGTCTTTAGAAACGAATGTAAAATTGAAACCCTTTTGCTGGTTCTAATCTAGCCACTCCACTACTGAAGGTGGAGTACATCCTAATGAGGTCACCAGATTGTCACAGGGCCACACAAACAATACAGACAGCAGTTGACCTATGACACATGTTCCCACACCTCTAGAGGGAGAGCATACAAACTTCATACAGAAAGGTCACAGCTGGAATTTGAACCAGGTTCTTCTCGCTGTAAGGTGAAAGAGCAAACCACTACACCACTGACATATAGGGAAGTACTAACTCTTGTTATCTTTGGTTTAAAACAATGCATTTAAACAGTGCATTTAAAGGAGTAATCCTTTAGGACCACTATTGCATAAGTCTGCTTCATAAACATTGTTAAACATTGTGGCTTTTTATTATTTATTCGACTTTTGATGACATTTTGGATGTAAAAAACGGTTTATTTCCAAATCAAACGACTAACTTTTTTTTTAGCATTTATTGTTATGTTTAAATTCGACACAATAGGAGCATTCATAGTTGTTTTTCCTTTAGGCAGTTCTTTTTTTCCCCTTGGTTTGGTCTGCAATTTTCTTGAATTAGCTTAAACCTGCATATGATGCCAAATATGCTCATGTTGTTTAAAATGTTGTGGTTTTCATTGCTGGACTGAGAGTAAGAGGGATCAGTGATCTATGTTACAAGACCTCCATGCTTTCAGGTTGCTCGGGTTTCTTTCAGAGTTCGGTGTCAAGCTGGTTAGATTTATTTCTCCCTGAATGTCAGCATGCATGGGAGCCTCTGTTGCCCGTGTGACAGACTGCTGACTTGTCCAGGGTCTGTGTTGCCCCCCCCTAACCCAGTGTCAGCTGATTCAGGCTCCAGGATGAAGCAGGTACAGCGGATTGATTTCAGTTTAAAAAAAATACCTCTTTGTGCTTTTGCAGTTATCGTATAAAGCAATTTGAATGTAACAAATTTTGATTGTTTATGATCCAATCACAGCTTATGATGGTTTTTGCAGGTGTGCACGTTTGAATCTTATCAAACGGCATCTGCCTTTTATTTTTTCCCAACCTCAAATAAAACTGAAAAAAATTAAAGGGTTGGCACCCTGAAAACAACACAGCTCTCAAGCGGTGTGAATGGAAACTCAGGCGGACAGCTCGGGATCATTCTGCGGCCCTGCCAGTTCTGATGGGATCACATAAAACAAAGATGGCGCCGCAAAGCGAGGCTGCATGTGAACGTTGGGGACGGTGTCTCCAAAGTGGGTTTTTGTGTCACTGACTGACTCTTAGGAGTCAGCAGAACTCTCATGTTATGACATCCGTATCAAAAGTCGGACATCTTTAAATTCCTCCATCTCTGCAGCAAAATCTACCTCTTGACTCAATTTTTTAAAATGGAAAACCAATGTTGATTTATTCAAAGATGCAACACATTTTCAAAGCTAATTATAGATTTATTAACATGTATGCCTTTTTAGCCTTTTTGTTTAAGTAGTGGTAGCTTCATCTCTGTTTTGCCCATTACCGCTTTGCTGCACGACACCTTGGCACTTTAGGCTAGAGATGTGGCACTCACAATAAGCCATCTCCCTGCCAGCTTCCTGGCCTTAATCTGATTAGTTCCACTTTAATCATCAGTCTGATTTCTAGATGTTGCTGCATAACAATTGTCCCACAAAAATAAAATAAAGTGGATTATTGTATCTGTGTTGTGGAGCCCCAGCCGCGCCTGCTAAACCGTACAGTGATGCAAATGTGCAGTCGGAAGCTTCCTCCCAGCGAAGAAGGTCAAGCTAAAGTTCAATTAGTGAGAAATGAGCCTGAACAGGCTATTGTGTTTTACGGATGAGCTTACTGGGTACTTATCTAGTTATTTCTGATGTAAAATATGCATTTTGTGCAGAAGAGAAATTTGTAACATTGTATGTTTAGTTTCTGGATTCTATCAGGTTGACACATACAGTATAAGGTCACTTCAGCCCCTTTATGTTCCTCTTAGAATGAAGCAGGCATGAGTGCAATATATTCCTAAATGCAATGAAATTCTGTGCAGCAATTAAGACCTACTCCAATTAAATTTTAAAAAATATGTTCTTGTTGCCTTTTTTGCCTTTTAGGGGAAAAAAATAACTATACTAAACTTAAAATTGGAGATGACATTAAAAATGCACATTTTATGTGTTTTGGTTGCATTATTGCTGATAAATATTTTACCCATCAGACCCAATATTCATTTATTAAAATCACCAGGTCTTACACTTTCAATAATGTTTTATTACATGAGGCAATTAAATGGGACAATTGAATATTTTGGTCTTTTTTGTTATAGGAATGAGACAAAAAAATGAAGTTCTTTTTTAGGGTGTTTTTAGTTCTGGTGTAAGGATGAAGGCGTGGATGAGGATGATGCAGATGAAGGGCGATTTAGCTCAGCTAAAAAAACGCTGTCTCTCCGTCTGATCATTAAGCGTCAGCGTGTGGTGGTGAAGGAAGAGAAAAGTGCCATCAGATTAGAATGCAAACACAGACACAAACACAGCAGTGCTGTGTTCAGCACAGCCTGTCACATGGTTAAGGGTTTAATGAGATTGGACCTGAAGGCTCGCGTCTTGTTCGACACGACTTGTTTGTTTAGAGTCGTGGCTTGTTTATTCATGACTCTTTGGGAAAGCCCTAAAATGTTTTTAAAGGTTTGCACAAAAAGATATTTTTACCTCTATCTTTTGGCAACAAGATGTAGAATATATTGATGAGTGTTTGTAAAAAAAAAAAAAAAGAAAAATGATTAGTGTACATTGTGACACTTGAAGTGTTTTTTAAAATTTCTTATTTCTCTTTATTTTCATTTTTAATATAAATAAATTTATACCGAATTGTCGTTTTCTTAAGAACATTCAAAACTGATTAATTAAACCCATGTATTGATTGTTTTATAGCTTATGCCTTGTTTTTTTTAGCAATAAAATGCTATTTTTCAATGTAAAGACTCAAAAAATATATAGATACAGAAAAATACAGATTTTTTTGTTGTTATACTGTGTCCAGACAAAAAAAAAAGTCATTTCCTGTGTAAAGACAATGTAGGGTTGGTGTTTTGTATTTTATCTTTATGTATTATGGTGGATTTTAAAGGTCACTGCTGGCCGTGTGCATGTGATTACATTTTGAACCAATTGAATTAAGTTTCTGGCACACGAGGAGAAAATTCCCTTAAACTCTCACTCCGATCATCTTTTGATCTTCTGCATGTGGATGCATCAGAATGGAGCGGAGCCGGGAGCTTGTGGCTTGCCGTAGTGCCTTTTACGTCACACCTACAATCTTTTTCACATTTTTAACACTTTTTTGCGTCTGCTCAATATTCACAGCGATTTGAATGAAGAAATATTCAAAAGTGAAGTTTTTTGCTTAATTTTCTTTGTACATGTCTTCCACCATGAAAAAAAAATCCACAAGAACATCTTAAAATTTGATTTTTGGTGTCAAGATTAGAAATCCCTAAAAGTTGGTTTAAAATGTGCAGAACAATGACCATACTATGGGAGCCCAGAAGTTAATTTGTTAATACTATCAATATTCAATCATTCCTCACTGAAAGCGAGGAGCGTGATTTGTTGGGCGCCTGTTTGCTGTCTAAATGGTGGTTTGTCAGTTAAGCTCTTTAACAGGATGGAAGATTTGCCTCTTCCTCCTGCAGAGCATAGATTCTGACACAACTGTCAGCGAGATCTTTTCTGCTTCGACTGGCCTTGCGTCAAGAAGGAAAGAAACAAAGACTCCCTCTTTCTCTCACCCTCCACACACACACAAACAGACACGTCCTTTCTTGATTCTGCTCATGCCTGCTCTCCGGGGTGGGCTCCAAAGCTGGGTTCAGGTGGATAATAAACATCTAAGAAGTATTAGCAGGAGGGCTTAGTGTGCGCTGTTTGCCCCACCTCTTCAGTTCTTCTCACTAAACAGCAGCCAAAACACACACAGACTTCCTGCTCCTGAGGAGCAAAAAATGATCCATGCATATCTGCAGGGACGTGGGGTCATTCTGGGACATTAAGTCAAATCCTGTGTTGTGTTTAAATGAATTAAAAACAGTTTTTACTGCGTCCAAGCTCCTTTAACAGAACATAAAAAGGTTGCATCGTGCAGTGCGTTTTTTTTTAATCCAACCACAAATGCATTCTTTCATTTGTTTATCAAAAACCACAACATGAAGATATTTTTGGAAACTATTTAGAAAAAAAAACATTAAAAGTGGTTATTATTTAACGCAAAAGCACCAGCGTAAACTGTTTCCATGCTTTCATTGTTTGTTTGCTGCAGGTTTCTGTTTTTCATTGCAGAAAACCTGCAGATGACTAATGGAGATGCATAATCGGATAAAACTGCCATTAGGGTTATCCATTATGCGTATTTGTGCACAGGCACCTACAGTATTGTGATATGAAGGAGGGAAAGGAAAATGAGTGCAACTTCAACTGAATTGCTCTAATGTCAGAGGAGTACTTCCATTTGGGAGATACAAACTTTATCACTTTGCGCTCAAATAGATGCATTTATTTATATTTATACAGAAATATAGTAAACATATAAATCTGTGCAAAAAAGCCCGTTAGGAGCCTTTGTTTTAAAGGTTAAAGCAGCCAAAAAAGCTTCACAAATTGTTTTATTTTAAAATCATGTGGGACATTTTTTCAAAACATAGAGATTAATTACACAAAGCAGAATATACCTTTCTCTAATGTAAGAGCTGACCTTCGGTAAAGTTTGGACAGAGTCATTGCATCATTTGTTTTGTAAATAAAAGTAAGAAAAATAAGGTTTCAGTTCACATTTTACCCATTAAGAACACATGGAAAAGATTATGGGTTTACCAACACTGTAAGACAATTAGTGGAACTATGATTAAATCTGCCCAAAGGGACAACATATTAGATTTGTAAATATTAAAGGCGCTCTTCTTTTTTTTAAAAAAAAAAAAGGGTAGCGTCCACCACAGAGCAGGCTGGAAGGTACATTTCGATAGAGCTGCAGGAACTCTGGATTACCACGTCTGAGGCAAATAAAAATAGAACGCTCATGTCTGTGTCCATGAGCAGAAAACGCAGAGCTGCCAGGGTCAGCTTAGGCATCACCATTAAGTCCTGTTAGCTCATTGACTTAAAGCCTGAGGTCAGAGCTGGCAGATCGACTGCCCGGCTTTCTCGTACTTTCAAGTCTTCATCGTCTGCACAGTGGAAGCTTCTCTGTTGCATAACGTAGTAAACCACTGGTTTCACACATGTCTGCACCCAAACAGCATTAGACTGAATCTGTATTCTGATGCGACGTCACAAACTGAGATTGAAAGAATTTGTTTGTTTCTAACCGGATCCAGTTTCCTTATTAGATTTTATAGTTTTCTTACAGAAAAAAAACATTCTGTGTTTTTTATTCTTTAGATCACATCCCAGCAGAATTACGAGACCCCTTCTACACCGACCAGTACGAGCAGGAGCATATCAAGCCTCCCATCATCCGCCTGCTGCTGTCTGGAGAGCTTTACTGCCGGGTGTGTGGACTCATCCTTCCCGCTGAGCAGGCCACCTCGCTCCGAAGCCACCAGGCTGTCATCCAAACCCTGTCCAAGAGAGGCATCCACGTCCTGGAGACCAACAGCACACCTGTGTCTGACCTGGATCTCAGCTCCTCTCCCATTAAAATGGTTTGTCGAAACACAAAACAGTGGAGTGTCATGGATAATTTTAAAAAAATGGTGGCAAATCAATCTTCATGTTGAGTTTGGTTAAAGCCCCACTACTGTCATCTTTTGACCTACTGTAAAAGTGTTCCCTGTGGTCTTTTAATTATGATTTTGCAGATTTTAGCCAAAACAAAATTTTAAAAAGTGACTTTTTCTAGGTCGTCGTTTCAGCAGAGCAGCCGTAGTTTATTTAAAATTCACCTCTGAGTTGAGGCCGGCCCCCCCTTTTGCTAAGAGCTCTCCCGCTAGCTCACGGCCCCTCACAGCCCCAATCTAACATTACCGGGACATCAAAATGACAATACTGGAGCTATCTAGCTGCACAGTTTTGAGCCAGATGCCAGATTGAACAAAGAAAACAAAGACGTACATGGATCTAGTCGTCTATGAGTAGATGCATCCGAATAGAGTAAAGCAGGGAGCTTTGGCCTGCTCTGGCCAGCCTTTTCTGTAAAGGATTATAAATTGTTCTGTAGAATCAATTGTTTCAGAAACTGTTCACCAAGTAGTTTGACCCCAAAAAGACAGAAAAAAGACAATCCAGTTTGTTCTGGAGTCATTAGAGAAAAGATGGAAGAAGACTTTGAAAAATAAAACTGTTTTTTTTTTTTTTTTGTAGAGCGCCCACATCCACCTCATCGATGCCCTCATGATGGCCTACACAGTGGAGATGTTCAGCATAGAGAAGGCGGTGTCCAGTGTCAGGCGCTTCGCAAACTTCAGTGCCTCCAAGGAGCTTCCGTATAGCTTGGAAGATGCTATGGTTTTTTGGATTAACAAGGTTAACCCCCAAAACATGCCGATTATCCGATTTGTGCGTCTGCCGGTCCCCTCTGACCAGTACCGGATCTTTCTTGCTTTAGGTAATACTGAAGATGAGGGAGCTTGCAGAAAAAGAGTGTAAAATGAAGCAGCACCTGCTGGAGACGCCCAGCCACCAAAAGGTGAAACTCACACTGTTACTTTGTCTTCTTGATGTTGTCCTTCTGTCTCGTATCTTGGCCCCAGAAAGTGTTTTAACTAATAGCTTTTTGATTTTTGATTTTTTTAATGTGTTTTTGATCTGCATCCTCCTGTGATACACCCGAGAAATGACTTCATTTGTTCTTACCCTTTTTTCTGTCCTGTACTTTGCTTTCAGCTCAAAAAAAGCTACATTTAAGATTGCAAATGACCTGTTTCCTCAATTGTCTTTAGAAGTTTTATGTTTTATTGTTTGCTCTCTTTGTAAATCAGAAAAATCCTTCATGTTTTTTGCAACCCCTGATCAGAAAGAATTAGACTTTTCTCCATTTTTGTTGGAGAAAATCTGACTTTCTTGTAGTTGTTCCAGTAGTTGTATTTGATCCTTGACTTTTCCTGTTTGTATCCCTCCCCACAACAACAACAACAACAAAATTCTTGGATGCTAGTCTCCCTCCAAATGGTATTGGAAGCTTGTTCCTGTAAGTGTCCCACTTTAACCCTCCTTTGTGAGTGTAGGTGTCTGCCTGAATTGTATGCTATCATGTGTCATTCTCAGTTTGTGCATCACACTTGAGTATGAAACTGTTTTAACAGAATTTAAAAGGCAGGTTGTGAAAATATTTAAATGGATTGTGTTGACTTATCACTTCAGTAAAGAAGAAAGCCCAGATTTCCATTAGTTTTTTTTTTTTTTGTCATCTTGTACATCTGGTTTGTTTCCCTTTTTTTCTTTTTGCTAACCTCTGTCCCCCCAAAACACACACTCAGAGACTCACTAACAAACTCATCGTCACCTTTGAGCAGAATTTAATGATTAAAAGAATAAATTCATAGTTCCTTTCATTCATTCTTCCGTATCATGTCGTTCCTGCCTCCATAGCCCGACCTATTGCATGCACTTGCCCATTGCATGTTGGAGCCTGTGGAGTTTTCTCGTGTGGTAAAGTACCCATCATTTGCCTTTTGTTTTATTCATTTCACCATTAATTCCCGTCAACCACTAAGTCACTTTTAATTTTGTTGTGCTGGATCATTCATTGATTCCTCAAGATTACACATCAGAACCAGAGGATCATGGGCTTGAAGTGCTAAGGAGAGGCAGAATTCCAAAATGAAAAAGCTCATGTTGGACCTGTTGCTCTGATTATAGAAAGTGTGTCTTTTGGGTTAACTTGGACCCTCTCCTGCTGTACAGGTGCGTTACCGCAGAGATCATCTGTCAGGCCGCACCCTTCAGCATTTCCCGGTGTTGGAAGACCTACTGAAGGATATGTGTGACGGCACAGCTCTGCTGACTGTGATTCATTTCTATTGCCCAGAGGTTATAAGGCTGGAAGGTACAGTAAGATCAACCATAGAGGTCTTTGTGTGCACGTGTGGGTTAAGTTAAAGCTAATAAAATGTTTTAATATAGATAACAGCACAAGTCTTAGTCTTTGAATGGAGTATGACTGATTATCAAAAAAATGTCTAATTCTAAGAGTACATTTTAACTGGGCCGTCTGATCTACACTACAGTTTTTTCAAATAGTCTGCTTTGTTTGGGTAGGGGGTGAAAGCTGCACTTGCAAGTAAACCCTGGTGTAGTTAACTCTAGTGTAAACTAGCAAGCTAAAATTCATCAAAGAGAGCAAGTGATAGAAACTCCTGATATTTGGATTAAAAAGAAAAATAGGTGAATGTATACAGTGGTATATAAAGTTTTGCATTTTCTCTAATATTTACATTTTTTGTGCAATTTTGCATGCTTTTTCTTTTTTTTTTTTTTTTTTGTTTAACAGCGCACTGTTTCACATTCTGATTGACTGTTGATCCTGTGAACCAATCTCTGCGTTGTGTGTCCTGTACAGAACGCGTTCAGTTTGCTAAATCCACATAAATCTTCAATTGCGAGCAGATCTTTTTTCTTTTCATTCTATAATACTGGACTTATTTTTCGACGAAGGTTTGAACTTGGAGAGTTTAAAGACAAATATAAAAATTTCAATGTCTGAGAAAAGTCTATACAAAGTAAGAGATCTTACAGCCTTAACACATCTATAACCGTAATTTTTACTATGTAAGTTATGCGATAAATGAGGGAACACTGTAGTTACAACAATGGATTAATTATTGCTGACATCACCCACAACGTTTTAAACTGTGAAAATGAATGAATGCCACAAAAAAAAGTTTACCCAACAGTGTTCTGAACATGTGTTAAACTGGGACAAAGCAAACAGAGATATTTGTTTAGTCCATCCAAGGACTACAATGACACACAAGACACACAACCCCAATCATTCTCAGATTTGAGTGCTAATAGAAGTCAAAAAAGCTAACCCCCCTCCCTTCACACACAATACATAACATAACACAATACATAACACAATAACACTGCATACGTTTATTTTTATTTGATGTAGGATTTTGTTCAATAAAAATCAATTAAAATATCCTTCCTTTTGAAACCAACTTCTGGTGGTGATCAGAGGAACTACAGCGTTTGTTTTTTACAGCGTTTGCTTCAAATAAATTCAACAAAGCAGGATAAAGTGTGACCACATAAAGCTGTATATATTTTTTACATTTTCCTTCCATTTGAGCAAACTCAAGTACAACATTCTGGTGAAGAAGCTCCCGTGTGGCTGAGGATGTTTAGCAAAAGTGTCTTGCTATTTCTAGTCTCATCTGGTTTATTTAAATGTGAAAATAAAACTGATTTTCTTATACCTGCAAAAAATCTAATAAGACGGTGCATGTACTAATTTTACTATGCTCTTTTCGCCAACAAATCATGAATTTTGCCATACTGTGTGCAGATATTTGCCTGAAGGAGGTTCCTTCCATAGCAGACAGTGTCTACAACATCCAGCTACTAACTGAGTTTTCTAATGAGTACTTGAACAAATGCTTCTATCTGACGCCTGAGGACCTGCTGTACTCTCCACCAGTATTAAAGGTGAGCTCATACACTCAGCCTTCTCAAACCTTTACATAGTCTTAAAAATATCAGAGACTTCATTCATTCACTGCATCAAAGCTGATTTCATCGTACGTTTAATTGATGATTCATTTAAACCAATTAAATACACATTTAAACTGCAAAAATTCAGCTTTTGTGAAATAGGAATGCTTTTTTTTAAATTTAGTAAGCCTGTTTGGAAAAAAAATGTGACATATTAACCCGCCCACCTTTCAAACTGTGCTGGGTGTAAAGCTGTAAGCTTATAAAAAGACCAAACAGTTACAAACACATGATGCTATTAACACTTGTGTGAACAAAACTCTGTGGGCGTTGAAGGCATATGCTAACATTTGACTGTTCACATGTTTTTTTTTATGTACATTTTTGAAAATGGAGTAAAGAAATACAAAATTTGAAGGAATAAACATTTGATTTGTCTATGGGTTCCTTGTCTTATGTTCTTTGGACCACCATGTCAAACAGTTTATATCATACAAAACTACAGCAATATTAAAACAATGAAAACGACAATAGAAATACTTATCAGCATACATAACCTCTACTTTTATGCATTTAATGGTCTATATTTTCTTCTTATGTTTTACAGAATAATTTAATGGTCTTCATTGCTGAAGTTTTCTGGTGGTTTGAGACCGTCAAACCAGATTTTGTGCAGCCCAGAGACCTTCAGGAAATCAAAGACGGTAAAGAACTTTAGTCTCATCGTTAAATTGAGATGTAAAAAATAGTTTTATTAAATGATCGTGCATTGTTCTCACAAATCATAAAATTTTGACAAAATATAACCAACATTTGCTGAATTTAATTTTGTAATTTTTTTTATTACTTCACTATTGTATTTTTGAATGAATAAGTGATTTAATTAGGCTTTACTTATATTGTATTTTACAACTCCTTCAAGGTGACAAAGTGCATTACAATAAAAAGAAGACAACAAAAAGTTTAAAATTTGGTACATTAAGAGCAAAATTTAAACAAACAACATGAAATTACTAAAATCAATTAATAATAAAATACATAAAAGACAGGCAAGAATGCAGTTAAATAAATGAAAGAAAATGAAATATCACCAAACACTGAGTATTAAAAAGCTTTTCTAAAAAGGTAAGTTTTAGTCGACATTTAAAACTGTTTAGATCTAATAACACAACAATTCTGCAGGAATTTTAATCTATAACTGAGGGGCAGCAATAGAAAAAGCACAATCTAGTGTTTCTGTTGTTCTTTCACATGAACCACATTTTTCACATTCTATATGATAGATAATAGTTATCTGCTCTTTCAATTACATTTGTGAGTCAATTAAAGGGATTTTATTGTTTATTTCAATTAACTTTTTGTGCTTGATTAAACACATTTACCATTTCAAGGTTTGCTTTTTTCCAATATTATACTATAATAATGTTATGAATTCAGTTTTTCTTATAGCTTGATCAAATTCAGTCCAGTTTATAAAGCTTATTTAAATTAGGGAATTTGTTTTATTTGAAATAAGTTCTATGTCTCAGTTTGACCTAACTTTTTTAGGGCATTTAAGAGAAAAACCATTTTTATTATTCTATGTATTGTATTTTAGTCACCTTCCTTTTGTCTTCTGAATCTTGTTTTGAGTTTGCATTTTAATTTTTTTTAATTTAGTTAAATTAAAACCAGTTTAGTTTATTTAAAGGAATTTTCTTCAGTTTAGGGCTGCACGGTGGTGCAGTGGTTAGTGCTCTTGTCTCACAGCAAGAAGGTTCCTGTTTCAAGTCCCAGCTGGGGGACTTGAAACAGTGTCACCAATGGGGGACCTTTCTGTGTGGAGTTTGCATGTTCTCCCTGTGCATGTGTGGGTTTTCTCCAGGGACTCTGGCTTCCTCTCACTGTCCAAACACATGCTTTAAAAGCTAATTGACTCTAAATCAGGTGTCTCCAACCCTGTTCCTCGAGGGCTACCGCCCTGCTTGTTTTGCAGCTAACCCGGCTTCAGCAATTGCTGCTCACCTGGATCAGGTGTGTTCAGTCAATCAGAAACTGAGCTGATTCAATCCAGCTAATCAGCATCTACTGAAGCAAGGTTAGCTGCAAAACAAGCAGGACGATGACCCTCGAGGACCAGGGCTGGAGACCCCCGCTCTAAATTGTCCCTAGGTGTGGATGGGTGTGTGGTTGTGGCCCCGGCGACAGACTGGCGACCTGTCCAGGGGTGTCCCCTGCCTTCGCCCATGAGTGGCTGGGTTAGGCTCCAGCAGCCCAGTGACCAAAAGGGATAAAACGGTTTAAAGAATGAATACTTCAGTTTAGTTCCACTTGAACTTGTGTTTTTTATTTATTTTTTTAATATTTTTTGTGCATTTATTACAGTGAGACTGCTGCTTCAACCGAAAGGTTCTCGTTCTTTTGTTCCCGTCTCCAACGTCACAAAACGGCGGTTTCTGCCTTCATCAAACTCAGCTGACACTTTGACCACTCCCTCGAGCCTTGATCTCAGGTAGCGTGATGTCACCACGTTTCAAATGACTATTAAGTGTTTTATTTTTCCTGTAGAAACACCAAATAGAGGTTTATGCACTAATGCAAAAAAGTAAATTGACTTATCAGCTGTTTCTTTCTGTTCCAGCACCACACAGAGCTCATTAAGTCCATCTCACTCATTGCCTCCCCTGAGACAAGGACAACAGAAAACAGTTGAAGATGCCGTCTCAGGTGAGATGGGAACAAGCGTTTCCTCAGCTTTCTCTGCAGAGTTTGCAGCACATCGAACCCCTGAAAGAACCGCTCCAATCAAAATGTTGTTTTTTGGTGTTTTTAACATCTTTTTGTGGCATTTTTCCTCTTGATGGACGACATATATAAAGGAAACAAGCCTAAAATGCTCAGTATTTCTTTGTTCAAATCGTGGAAGAAAACGCAAGGTCGGAAAAAGCTTGTAGCAGTGAGGTACAATTAGCAGGCCAAAGTCTCCTTGCTCCACTCCATTCTGATGCGTCCACCTGCAGTCAAATAGATCCATGAACATCTTCGTTTTCCTCGTCTGAGCTGCAATCTGGCTCAATACTGTGCAGCTGGATAGCTCCAATATTGCTCACCATTATTGTGCACCTGTAAGGTTGCAACATTACAACACAATTGGGGGTTGTGAGGAGCTGTAAGCTAGCAGTAGAGTGGGCAACTGTTTCGCCCGCAACTCAGAGTTGAATTTCTAATGATTTACTGCTGCTCTGCAGAGATCATGTTCTAGAAAACAACAAAGGTTTTTGATTTTGGCTAAAAATGACATAAACATATTTAAAATCCAATAGGAACTCTTTTAATATAGATTAAAAGATGACCAGAGTGGAACTTTAAGCTCCATTTACTGACAGAGAGAATCAATTCACAGGCGATTGAAGTCAAAACTGTTAAAAAAATAATGGAAAATGAAGAAAGGGACTTTTTTTAAAGATAACACCTATGGATAGCTGGAAGGGTGATCGAGAAAGGACTCTTAAAAAGCCAAATATTACTAATAACTGTTTTGATTATTATGATTATTATGTTGATATAATAACATTGAAATATTAAAATGTTGTTTAATAAGAATTCAGAAGCTTTTTTAGACATGGTCAACCAAGTGCAAAACCCTTGCATGATTGATTGCGTCATAAGTTCTATTTTCTTTGGGCAGAGCTGAGAAATAGACCAAACCCTGTGACACAAGCAGATGGACAACACCAGGGCTCCATACTGGCTTGGCCAGAGAGGAGGGCGAGGTGAGCTTGTGTGGTTAAACCATCTGTACAGAGAGAAATATGCTCATTGTAGAACTGAATAAAGATTTCCACAAATTCTTTGTGGCTTTTATGAATGATTTCATGAAAATGACTTTTTTTTTCTCTTTCCCGTTGTTCCTTTCAGACCTTTATCCCAGCCAGTGTCCTCCGCCTTGTGTTTTTCTGCACAGAAAGATGCAGAGAGTATCATCATCGCTCGCTCCATCAGCAAAGACAGCTTAGCCTCTAACAAGATTCTCCCCCAACACATGCTGCCATCGGGCCTGCCTAACCAAAGACGCGATCCTCAAAACCTGCTTTGTCACGTCCGGATAGAGGATGAGGAGGAGGAGACGGAGGAGGAAGAGCTGGTGTCTGTCATACACCCCTCTGTGTTTGCTCAACATCGGAACAGGAGCGGCATAGAGCTGGATGACATAGAAGTTCACAGGAAAAGTCCATCCTCGAGGGTTTCTTCCAGTACTTCACGTCAATATGCAGCTCCCTTCATTCTGGATCAGCAGGAGGACAGCTACTATCTGGAGCCTTTGATGCCAGCTCTCCCCAAACCAGCCAAAGAGAAGAGCATCTGTCTGAACAAGCAGGAAGAAAGTGGTGAGATGCTCTGTAGATCAGCAGCATCTGTTCCAAAAGCAAATGTCACAAGCACTTCACAGGGAAAACCCTTTCTGGCTAAGTCCAGCAGAAGCACCTGCATCCCCACATCTGGAGATTTAGCTCCTAACTCTTTTAGACCACACACTGAAGGAGCAGCAGGAGGTGCCGAGACAGAGAAGAAAGGCTTTTTCCTTCACGTTTCAGGGGAACAAGATCTTCACGGTCCTTTCTCCTTTGGAATGGAATCAAGGCAAGACTCTGACTCTGATGTGGCAGATCTTGAGGAGGATGAAGAAGATGAGGATCTAATGGAGCTGATCAAAGAGATAGAGATTCCAGGAGGTGAGAAGTGTTTAGAAGTCCGGCGCTCCACTGAATGCGGAGATGGAGAAGGCGAGTCGGCCAAACTCAGGGAGGATTTGAAGGGGAGCGAACGAGACGACAAGGAGGAGGTGAGCGGATGCACGAGCCCGTGCCTCAGCACCGTGTCCTGTGCGAGCAGCTGCAGCGCTTCAGGCAGCACGAGTGTCAGGATGACCAGCTTTGCTGAAAAAAAGCTGCTGAAACACAGCCTGCGGGACGGATACTCGAGCACCAGCAGCTCTCAGAAGACAACACCGGATGGCTCCGAGACAGCTCCTGCCTGGCAAGGGAAGGAGCCGAGCCAGGTTCTGGGAAAGACCGTGATGCTCAGTCCTCACGTTGTGCCTTCAGAGCTGCTTCAACTTCACATGCAGCTGGAGGAGCAACGACGCGCCATCGAGTATCAGAAGAAGAAGATGGAGACTCTTTCAGCTCGGCAGAGACTTAAGCTCGGCAAAGCGGCTTTCTTGAACATTGTTAAGAAGGGTGGAGGGAGGAGTGACACACTTCCTTTACCCCTGAAACACTCCCAGGGATCACCTGGACAGAGAGCTGCAGACAAGAGGACACCAAAGACTCTCTCCTGCAAGGATGATTCCTGTCTGGATGCCCTGAAAGGTCAAGCAGAAAGAGCATCAGGAGACAAAGACAACAGACTCATGCCGTCCCAAGATAACAGCTCTGAACCTGACCTGAATGAGTGCTCCCGCTCCATAGATCTTCTCAATGAAGCCATCAGTTCTATTCAGCAGCAGATGATGCAGCTCACTTTACAGCAGGACCTGCTCATGAAGCAGAGCATCGTCTCTCCCTCTGAGCATGTGCAGCCTGAACCGTGTACGGCCTCCAGCACCGTACCAGAGCCCTCGGCTTCAGACTCCACATCATTCGCCGTTCACTTTGTAGACATCGGCGGCGGCAGCTCAACCCCAGCCCGTCGCCCTCCCAGGCTCTCCTCCAGCCAGCGCAAGAGACCATCAGAGCAGAAGCCCGGCAAAGAGATCAGCAAAACACAGTCTGTCCACTTTAGCAGCCCGTCTTTGGACTGCACGCCGTCTTTAAGAGAATGCACTGATGAGGAGCAGAGAGCGCTTTTGGAGAGCTCAAAGACGGAGAGAAGCATTCAGAGAAATGTCACCTTCAGAATCCACGAGGGAACCGACGAGAGAAGTGGGCCTTTCTCCAGCAAACTCAAACCACAGGACCCGCCAGTCATTTCCAAAACATCTGTATCCCCTTCTGTTGATGCAGAACAAGAAGAGAAAAACACTGCTGATTCAGGAAACGAGATTGTCAGTGCAGATGAAAGCTCCAGGACCAAGGGCCTTCTGATTGAGGTGGACTTGTCGGAGCTGAAGGAGTCACAAGAGGAATGCATCTTAGACGTTCCAGACTGCACATCAGAAGGAGACCAAAAAAACGTGCTGGGCTTCTTCTTCAAGGTTGAACTTAGGCTTACATTATACTACTTTTTTGTGCCTGAAATGGAATGAGCAGAGTTTTCTCTTTTCATCTGCAGGATGACGAGAAGGCAGAAGACGAGATGGCAAAGCGGCGTGCTGCCTTCTTGCTCAAACAGCAGCGCAAAGCTGAAGAGGCAAGACTGCGCAAGCAGCAGCAGGAGGCCGAGGCGGAGCTCAAACGGGATGAAGCTCGGTAAGTTTTTCATCCAGAAGAACGGACGATCTTCGAGAATGTGTGCATACAGCAGCACCTTCACCTCATGTGCACTTCAGGCGTAAAGCAGAGGAGGAGAGAATCCGTAAAGAGGAGGAGAAGGCGCGACGGGAGCTTATTAAACAGGAATACCTGCGGAGGAAGCAGCAAGCCTTACTGGAGGAGCAGGGTCTGGTCAAGCCTCACGTGAGGACGAAATCCCGCAGGAACAGGCCAAAGTCGCTGCACCGCGAAGAGCCAAGCGGCTTCTCCAAAGGACCCACCACACGTAAGATCCCCCGCAATACTTTATCAATGTATAGTTGTGTTTCTATCGTCTGTCACATCGTTTGTCCTCACAGTGACTTGTAAGGTGGTGTTCTGGTTTTGTTCAGGTCTTGTTCACGTCCTCTAAGTGTGCATGTGTGTCATGCAGGTCATTCTCTGAGGGTTTCCTTGTTAGTCAAGGCCCAGAGCTCAGCAGCAGGAGGCAGGGGAGGTGAATTTTTAACCTGCTCTGCATGATGCACGAGCATGCACAGCTGCTGAAATGATTGTGTTTTTTAGGATCAACCAAAAGGAATCTTTTGGATGTGAAGATTCAAAACTTCACCCTAAAAACTCAGTTTGAATATTTGATAATAGTTGAATTTTTATGCTGTTTTCCTTGAAACATTAAATGTGGAAGAGCAAATGAAAATGAGCGCTCCTCTTTCTCTGCAGCTGATCTCAGTCTCAGTCACAGAGGATCAACGCTGTCCTTGGCGACTGAAGCCGACAGCATCCTCTCTGGAGAGGCGGAGACAAACCGGTGAGGTGTCCTGTGCAACAATGCAAGCATGCAAAGCTTTCTCCATCCTTGTGGTCGTCGCATTGACTTATTGAGGTGCTTCTCCAGGGCTGAATCTGTGTGCTCCATGGAGTCCTTCCCGATGCTGAGCAGGGCGTCCAGCAGGAACATGGAGCGGGACTGGAAGAACGGCTCCATCGCATCCTCCATCACCTCATCAGAGTACAACGGTGAGCGCACCAAAACCTATATGAACAAACAAGTGCAGAGCCAAAACACTCGCAGGTCTCTCAACTTTTAGCAAACCTCAACTCCCTGCAAGTCTCTGGAAACAAGTCCTTCCATTTTTATTTGTCCTTAGCAAGTCATTTCCTCACATCTTTTCTGGTCAACTTTTATAAGTTATTCTGTAAAAGCAAAAAAGTTGAACTAAATAGTAGCTAATGCAGAAAAGTTTGAACATAAAGGGACATTAAGTTGTCATGTAACCTGCAGAGAACTCAGAAAACTTGTTTCATGTCTTCTTCTCTATGTGTTTTAAAAAAGGACCTAAACTCTTTAAAGAACCAAGCTCCAAGTCCAACAAGCCGATCATCATCAACGCCATCGCCCACTGCTGCCTGGCTGGAAAGGTCAACGAGGTCCAGAAGAATATTGTTCTTGAGGTCAGCAACTAGAAAAGCTTAAGGACTTGTACATCTGAAGTTGCTACAGCACTAAAGAGAAATGAGGTTTCTCTTTTTATTCATCTTTTCATGTTTTCATTTATATTTTTTTGTGTTTCCCAGGAGTTGGAAAAGTGTGAATGCAACCATCTGATCATCCTCTTCCGCGACGGCGGGTGCCAGTTCCGCGCCATTTACACCTACTCCCCCGAGACGGAGGAGATCGCCAAATTCACAGGAACGGGACCGCGCAACATCAGCCGCAAGATGATCGACAAGCTCTACAAATACAGCTCTGATCGCAAGCAGTTCACCATCATCCCTGCAAAGAGCGTGTCTGCCAGTGTGGACGCGCTGACCATTCACAACCACCTCTGGCAGATCAAGAGACCGGGGAGCGCACGCAGGAAGTGAGCCAAAAGAAACACCGGAGTTTCCCAAGGAAGTGGGTCTGATGAGAGAACCTTTTCTTTGTCTTTCCACAGCTTTTTACTCCGCATGTCACACTTTAGTACCGTTTTATAGACGTATCCTAAAGCACTACTGATGATGGTATTTCTATGTAGCAGTAAATACTGCAAACATACTACTGATGCCACAAAACAGGCACTGATGAACAAAGTGAGCAAGAAAATACTCCACTGCTTTTCTCAACCCACAGACCGCCTCCCCTGGTGGGACATGCTTTTACTTTGAAACTAATTTTTTAACACAGCAAAAATGGATTTAAGTTGTTAAGTATTATTTTATGTTTTTATGTTTTTAAGTATTTTTCGGTTTTATCTTGGAAGAGATAAATGCTCCTCTCATGCACTGTGGCCTGAATGTGTTCCTCTCCTGACAGTGCTTTAAAACCCAAATATTAGGCTTTTTCTTCTACATCTGCTCATACAGTGTTATAGTGTCCATCCCCAAACCAGGAGGCATCTCCTGGACTTTTTTGTACCATAATGCACCATGTATCTTCAAGCCCCTCTGGGCTCATAAACGGAAATAAGCTGTGGCACAAAGCAGGACGATGTGAGCTTTCAGTGCAGCCCCTGCTAATTTTCTGCTGAGGTGTTATTTTTGGGAAACACCACAATACTTGATATTTATTTGCTGCATTTTGTACATTTTTTTGGGGTAGAATTTTTGTATGTAACGTACAAGTTATTTTTTACTAAAAAAGCAAAACAAACAGGCACTACTTTGCTGTTTATTCTGTTATGGAGATTTTAAGTTCTGTTTCACAGTTATATGTGTATTTATTTTGAATAGTTATAATAAAAGCAACAATGTGCATTTTATTGTTACAGTTTGCAGCTTTTGTGTGTTTATCATCTCTTTCTTCACAAAAGACTAAACACAACTAAAGATCTGTGTTTTTACATTGAAAGGACCTCTCCTCGGTCCACAAATAATTTTCATTTAATGTAAAAGATTTTGGCTCAACCGTAAGCATAAGAGGTTATTATAGGTTATCTACAGATTTAATGGTGTAAAACTCAAATGATTTTACAAATTTGAGGCAAAAATACAAAATAATGTGGTGATCTGTCATTTTAGAGGCAATTTTAAACGGATAACTTGTTTTAATTTACTAAGAGACTTCAAATATAAAGAAATCTAAATTTTTTTTCTCAATTGTTGAGACTTTTTAGCTTTTACTACAAGCTTTTCCCTTTACAATTGAAAATGTGTTCAGTTGATCTCCGACTAAACTCTAATCCGTTGTGAAGACAAGACAGAAACTGCTTGAAGAGAACAGACAGGAAAGGTCAGCAGAAATGCGTTTTGCAGCCTAGTTTTACAACATTTGTCCTGTTTTTATTAACAGGACAGAAAAAGTTAAGCAACGTTGGGTTTCCAAAAATGTGATGAACTAAGAAAACTAAGTGTAAGACTTGTAGCCACTAAAATGCATTTAAATATAAAACAAATGTTCTGTCAAGTATTTGTTAGTGCCACAATGTTTAAACCAGAAAAGGCGAAGAGTCAGAGATTCCTTTAACTCAGTAGAGTTATTATGTCAGGAATATGTTTTGTCTGCATCTACAAAACAGCCCCCCTCCCAACAGAGAAAAGATAAAAATGATTAAAATAAAAAAATCTTTAAATAAAAAAAATGTTTTAACAAGAATTCTTATTTTAAGAAAAAAGACATATTTTCTTATATTAAAATTATTTTACAATGAAAAACTTTCTTGTTAAGATAACTTTTCTAGAAAGACAGAAATTAAGACATTTTTTCTTGATACAAGTGTCTTTTTACTTTCTAAAGATTCAGCTTTTGTGGTAAACTGATCATGGGATACTTTTATTCTAATTCATCGTTTTCCTGTTACCCAGAAATTAAAAAAAAGGGGAAAACCGTAGAGCAAAAACTCCAGTTGAGCACTACAGTCTCTGAAGCAGCTTAAGGTGAAGCCTTTCAGAATAAAAGTGAACAACGTACAAGAATAAAAAGAATTAAAGGAGGGCATAGAATGATGAAAAACTAAGTTTAGTAAGTCAACACATGTTAAAAACGATACCTTTAAAATCTCTTGGCTGACATTTGTTCTCATGGATGTTAAATGGCCCACTTTGATGAAATATGGGTTTTTAACATATCCTTGTGGCATTTTTCTAATAATGGAGGATATTTACAAAGAGAATTACGCTTAAAATTGCATTTCTGAGTATTTCTTTATTCAAATAGTTGTAAATCCGGAGCAGGCGAACAAATTTTGTTTGCAAAAGATTTTATTTGTGACGCAGAAAGTCGGCCCCACCCCGACTTTTAAACAAGCTTGATTTAGCCTCTGTAGCTAACTAACTGTGGTTGCTTAATGTAAAGAAGCTGCCTTATATTTGCATCATACCCAGATATGCTTCTTTTTTGATCCCATCCTTTTACCCCCTTATCTTCATCCTAGTCACATCCTTCCAGGGATGAGACAAAGAACTGACATTTTCCTACATCCAGCAGCAGTCCTCTTAAGTGTTTGAAAATCCAGATGCTTGTTCAAATCAGGGTTGAGCAACTGTCAGATATATGAAACCTGCTGCCAGAAAGTCGCTCTAAATCGGAATTTCCGGATTACAGAGATGTCCAGCTATTCCCGGGATTAGATATACAATTAAAAAACATAACAACACAACTCAGAAAACATTAAGCAGCACTTTAATGTGCACGTAAACTCAAGTCCAAATATAGTCAACACTGACGTATGTACAAAGAGTCCAATGAAAAACTTGTAGATATCGATCTCTCCAAAAACAACCACTGCTGTGGATTTAAGCAGAAATAGCACTGAGCACTGCAGAGTAGACACTCTCTGAATATAAATATGATACAAAACAAGATAAATGCCTCATACAGTTAACACAGCCTGCTATAAAGGCTGAAGAGTGATTCTCTGATAGCAACACCATGATAAGTTCACACTTAACCTACTAGTTTAGACTTCAAACCACTGAAAAACACTTTGCTGATTCAGCTACAAAAAGTGTATGAAATTTTTAGTGTGTTTGTGTTATCTGAGTTGAATGCTGTTGAAAACTGCGCTTGATGTCTTCCCAGAGAGGATTGGAAATGTTTTCAGGTGTAAACAAAGAGAAAAGTCACAAAAGCCCTGACAAATTCCGTTTTCTAGCAGGAAAAATGGTCCCTGACAGCTCATCCAGGAGAGCAGATAATGACCCCGGACAGGATTCTGCTGCACGGCGTTGGTGGCAAAAGGACGTCACAGATGGCATCTGGTGTCTCTGGATAGCAGTAGGCACTCAAACATTGACAGACATCTTTGTCCTTTTCCAGACTAAACTGTAGAAAAGTTTGGCTTCAGAGCTGGGTGTCCTCTCTGATGTCGATGCTGGACTCACGTCTCTCCTTCAGGCTGCTGCTGTGGACGGGCGGCTCCTCTGGAACGTGGGCCAGAGGGTCAGAGCGAATCAGATACCTGGAGGACGATGGAGCAGAAGAGCAGAGATCTCAGTGTTTGAGTTGTCTGCTTCTAATTTCAAAATACTACAAATCAGAAATGCTTCGAAATTAGATTTATTGCTGGGGTTTTTTGCACCTTTTTTCCTTTTTTCCTATGTTAACAAACGCTCAGTGAGGTTTATGATGCCAGAAGATTTTCCAATAAAACCCTGCAACAATTGCCTCTGCTATTCAACAGAACAGTACTTTAGCTACTGAAATTATACAGAAAAACAGATAAGATAAGAACAAATATAACAAAACACAAACATACTATATCCTAAGGTGTCTGACAAATTTCAAATTTAGATCCTCTGGCTTTTACCAATTTATTTACTATATGAGTTTAATCTCAGAAATGTCTTCAGAATTTCCTATTATTATTCAGACAGTTAAACCCTTCATTTCTTTATTTGTTGCTTTAAGTTTTTTTTCTTTTTTCATTTTATTTCTAAAAAACAACAAAAATGAAACAGAAATTCTCATACCTGGGAAATGAAAGGGAACAAAAAAATGAAAATGTATTTTTTTTGCACCTTTTATATTCTTAGAATAAAGGGAAAAAAGTTATTTTTTAAGACACTATCTAAGCATATGCAGTATATCTGCAATGTAGCATGTAATAAATGTGGGTACCTGGAATGAAGCAAGAAGGTTCTTTGACTGTATTTTTGTAGTAATTCTTTTAATTCATTGTTTTAAATTGTTCTGTATCCTCCTGACTCCTTGATTTGAAACACATATTGCCATTGTTTTTGTTCTGAATTCGGGCAAAAAAGAAATCTCTCATCCTTTTAAACTATACAAGGACTATAACCCTTTTTAAAAAATATATATCTTATGTATATTGTGTGGAAGACAATTCGGATGCACTTTATTCATTTATTTTAAAATACTGTGATCAACGAAATCTTTAAATTGTAATTTTTTTTAACTGACTGAATTGGATGGAGCTCTGTAATAACTGCCAGAAATCATTCTTATTGCTTTTTTTGTAGGATAATGTTTTAGTTGCAACATTTTATTTTTAATTACATTTACAGATTTTATCAGGAATTCAAAACTAAAACCTTAAAATAACAAAAAATCTTTTAGAATTGCATTTATTGTTTAAAAAAGTATTAGTCATTTTTTTTAAATTACTTTAGAATATGTAAGAGGTTTTACTTGACCTACTATGGAAAGTAATAATGAGGATCCAGCATTATTACTTTGATGAAATAAACAGACGCCCACAAAACTAAAGACCCAGCTCACTGCCGGCTCATCCTATAATAGTAACACTTACACAACATCATTGAGTTCCAGCCTGGTGTCAGGAGACGGGTTAATGAGCACATAGGACAGAGTGTTCTGGTGGTCATTCTGCTCATCTGAAACAAAAAAACGCGGTTTATAATTCACAAAAAACATCAGAAACTAACAGATCTGTGTCCAAATGTCTTTACCTTGTAGGTACCCCAGGTTGACTCTGTTCATCACATCACTAGCGGTCAGATTTGACAGGTCTTCTGCAGTCCAAGAGGAAAACATATCACATCAAGGAACAAATGAAAATTAAAAGTGAGATGGGAAAGAAGCAGCGTCCAGCGTTACCATATCCGGAGGTTGGGAGGCCGAGATGCCTCATCCGGTTGCGGACCAGCTCAGACAGCTCCTCCCTCTCGGAGCGTCTGTAGAGGTTGAGGCGCTGCTGAGCGATGCGCTGGGCTTGATCTTTGTTCAAGTCCCGGCCGCCCCCTTGCCACCTCACGCTTTTCTTGCTCAGGCGCCGCGCCCACTGCATACTCTTCTTCCTCCGCAGGGGGGGGTCGGACTGGACGTTGCTGCGGGAATCGTCCCCTCTGTCTTTCGTGTCCTCACAGTCATCCACAGTGACAGAAGCCTGCGACTGAGGTGGGATGAAGAGGAGTGACAATGACGATCCAAAAAAAGTTGTCTTTGCAAACTCACCTCAGAGGTAGTAAAAATGTGTGACTCCGTGCGGTAGATCCCGATGGGAATTTCAGCACTAGTGGAGCAGAGCTTCTGAAACAATCTTCCGTACGTGCTGATCCACAGATCTTCCTCTGTTATTTTCATCTAGAATTTAAAAAAACCAAAAAAGTGCGATGTACTCTGACAGTAAGCTGATATGTTTGAAATTACATCTTAAAGTGGACTCACAGCGCAGAGGAACCCTGATCCTGGGGTGGTGTCCAGTCCCAGCAGCAGCCTTGTAATCAGTATCATGTAGTCTTTGACAAAAGACTGAGACAGAAAAAGAAATAAAAAGTGTGAGTGTAGTTTCCCATACTGAACACAAGAGGGCGCCCATGCTTCACTGTTGCCCCCACTCCTCTCTCACCTGTACAGGAAAACATCACCTGGGAGTAGATGTTTTTCTGTGAGAGTGCACCAACCTGATAGAGGAGGGTGTCGAGCATGCTGATGCTGAAAACTCTGCCCGCAGCGAAGGGCAGACGAAACATGAAGGCCAGATTGGAGCCTTTGTCACGTTCTTTCTGCGGAGGATGTCATAGCAACACTTAATGACCGGTCGCTTTGTAAGCGTCAAGAAAGCAACAGTGAAATCGTTGAAACCGTCAAACAGATTGCCGAACCTTCTCCAGCTTGGAGAGAGCCAGAGAATAGCAGTCTTTGGCTCTGAACTGCATGAACCTCATGTTGGAGGGATGAGTGAGCTCGGTGATGATGCTGAGACTGGGGAACAACCTGTGGCCAGAGCATCCGCTTTCAGGGTCAGAAACACGGCAGAACACAGCAGAAATAACAAAAGCAAACACGTTACCTGAACATAGTTTGGACGTTCACAATAGTTTTGGCATCAGCCATGTAGTCCTCCTCTGCGCTCATCGTGCTCTCTTTATCCACAACAACCAAGTTATCAGCGTAGATGATTCCACATTGCAGCAGGCTGTCCAGACTAAAGCACACATGCAGAAATCAGCAACAGTTTTCCACAAACACCTGATTCAAATCAAATCAAGTGCTTTTTTTTTTTAGAGGATTTGTATGTGAGAATTAGTTTATTGATTTATAATTTTACTTGTCAATGGTCCCAGCCATGTAGTACACCATCGGAAAACAACAAATAGCCTCCAGGAAATGATTATCTGGCCTGCAAACAAGCATAAATGATCACAAAAATGTGCAATGCTTCACATTTTTAACAATTTTTCACACTTTCAGATGTATGAGATTTATGGGTTCTCAAGACCAGAAGAAATGCCTACAAATCGATGTTTCTGTTTATCCTTAGAATCCTCTTAGTCACTTTGGGTTATTTTTTTAAACAACTTGTAGTGGCACAACAATAGGCCTTTGTGTGTTCTACCACAAACACAACAGAAGATGTTCTAAAGGCAAAGAGTGAATATATGAAAGCTCAAGTCATGAAGCTGAGTCTAAAGTCCTGTGAGACATAAACACAACTCACTTCCATTTTTCCATCTCTGCTCAGACTGTGTTTCCAAGATCAGTCAAAACAATCCATACCGGAATTTCTTAATTACTTCCATGTTCTTGTGGCATTTTTCTGATGAGCGGAGTATTTCTTTATTCAAATTGTGAATCAGGAGCAGAAAAAAAAGGCCATTTCAAAAAGAAAATCTGTTGAGCGGGGGGGCACAAGCGCCCTGTTTTGAGCTTTCAGCAATGGGGAGGGGAAGGGGGGCGGGGTTGCTCCGTGTGAAAAGTCCAGCCCACAACTCTTGTGAATTTCTGATCAACTCCTGCCGCTCTGCAGAAACTAGTTTTTTTTTTTTTACTTTTGCTAAAAACAGAATAATCGTAATTAAAAGACGACTAGGAACTATTTTAAAAGAGATCAAAAGATGATCAAAGTGGGACTTCAAGCTCTCATTTGAGTCTGTTTAAACTAATGTGTCTTCTGTGCATTTTGATCATTTGTTTCCTAAAACAAAACTCAAATACATATATTTATTTTCACCGAATTTTATGTATATTCATGAGTTCTATCTTTTGTGTCTGTTTGGCTGAAAACAGGAAGTTTTAGGAGATGCAGAATAGGGATACAAACAGTAACAAGTTGATGCTTTTGGTTTTAGGAATTACCCCAAATACACCAATTTCAGAAGCTGATTCTACTAAGACTGATTTGTTTTCAATCCAGCTGCATGTCTTCTACACAGAGCAGCTTTTCTAACAACAAGCAGCTCCTTAATGAGCACATTACTTCAGAAAAGTTCAATTTCTGTTTTGGCGTCCGATTTATGGTCACGTGTGTTCCAACTATCAAGGGCCGATCTTTGCGCAGGCTGTCAGCTCCTCACAATGTCTAATATCTTATGGAATAAAATGCTGATGATGAAAGTTCTATAGAAGGAAATGCTGCAGTTAGAGGGCAGCTGAAGTTAAGGTTGTAGAGGTTGGTGTTCACACTCTTCAGGCTCATTTTTTTATGTTTTTATAAAACGTCTTGATGCCTCACAGAATGAAATTATTTTAGACCTCACCAATTTAAATATCTTTGTACCTTTTATGTATGAATTTCTGTTTGTTTTTTAAAGTCTTGTTGTTTGGATCTTAAGCACATACTTAAAAGTACTTCAACTTCAAAAAAACAACAAAAAAAATCAATCAAAACGACCAAAGATAAATTATAATAAGTAATAAATAAATAAAAAATAAAATAAATAAATCAAAGTAACCACTTACTCACTCATAAA
Organism: Oryzias celebensis; assembly: GCA_014656515.1. NCBI lineage: Eukaryota > Metazoa > Chordata > Actinopteri > Beloniformes > Adrianichthyidae > Oryzias > Oryzias celebensis. The sequence goes on from BNCR01000012.1 coordinate 8,583,738, forward strand.
TAAAATAATTATAAGAAAACGTACATAAGCCACTGTCACATTGGTTTTCAGTCGGCACCCCCAACAGGGGCTGGCTGGATCCGGCCCTGGCTTTAAGCAGGATTCCCTTGTTGTGAGGCAGCACTTTTGATCGCTGCGCAACCATTCTGCACATTTATTCTAAAATCTAAGTCGAATCAGGGGGATTTCTGGCTTCATAAAGGGCTCAGCATTCTTTACTTTGTGGTTGTTTCAAGATTAAATGTGGCTTAAATGTGAAGATGCAAACATAAGCCTTTCCAAACCTTGTACTGGTTTCATCTCACTACATAAAAAGTGTCTTAAGGCTAAAGAATGAGTTCATGTTGCGGAAGACACCCTGGGACTGAATCTCTTCGTTATTGCCTGCCCTTCAGCGTCACACTTGTCAAGGCATTTCTGTATGCATCTGCCCAGTTCTGCTGAAAACAGACCCAAAGCTGTCGTAAGTGCTTGAATTGCAGCGGCGTGGGCGGTTTTGTGTGAGCGACAAAACAAGGAGCTGCATGGAGGGAGAGGTTGTTTTTTTATTTTTGTTTGTGTGTGTGTGTCTGTGAGAGTCCTGCGAGTTGCATGTGGGGGTTAAAAAGAAACATATTGGGGCTGTTGATGAAAGCTAGCATGACGCTTTCCCAAGGAAATAATTTTCTCCCCTTGTAGCAACATATATATCATTCAGACTCAAGGCAAATCGGGTTACCATGGTGATCGTCTGGAGGTACAGAGAGCGGCCTTTTTTTTTTCTTTGTCACTAAAAGCACCCAGTTGCTGTGAGCATTTGCAGTAATCTAGCATCAAGACTATGAATGGTGTCCCACCTCCACAGCCTTGTCATAAGTGCTTAGCTTTTAACATACATAATACTTCCCAGCATGACACAGTGAAGGACAGAGTGATAGGAGAGGAAGGGGAACAATGCGATGCTGGATGTGCGTGAGGATAAACTCACGGGTTATCCAGCAGCAACACAATGGGGTTGAGCTCTCTCCTGGGTCTGTAATAAGCTCTGAGAGGCACGATGAAGTTATAGAGACCGTTCCCTGCAGTCTCGGCTGACACAATGATGAGCTTGTTCTTAAACCCGTACGCTTTGGCATCCACAAAACTGTTGTGCCGGCACCCCTGGAAAAAAAAAAAAAAAAAAAAGGAAGGAAAAACGCAGAGGCATTCGAGGCATGCTTTTGTGAAGCGGAGGTCAGAGGAAGGGAATGATTGAGGCGGCTTTGTAATTGAGTGACTAAGTTGAAGGAAAAGCAACTGCCCACCTGATCCAGTCGTAGGCAGCAAAACGGGGCTTTTTCAGCCAACAGATGGCACAAGGTGGGCGAGCTCCCGATGTATGGCGAGTTCAGAGGATAACCTTTAACATACCTGAAAAGCATTCCAGAAAGCAGCAATGACACATTTGATTAAAACATGCAGTGTGATGACTCGTTCAGTTTTTTTATTCCTATTAAAAATGTAACACCTTACTAGTGCAGTAAAAACATTTAAGATGATTTTTTTATGCCTATAAACCACAAATGCTACTAATAACTAATACGTAACTGACTGATCAAGTTGTTGCTCTTGGATGGATGTTCTCTATCAGACAATAAAAACGTTTGAAATATTTGCACTTTGCACTCAAACCCAAGAGGAACGTGAAGAAAAAGTTACAAAAGAATTGTTTACTCGGTGGGACAACGGCCTTTTTCATCTGTGAAGACAGAATCGTCTTCTGATTGGTCACCCAGAAGGTCACATGGCAAAATGGAGGTGGCGTCGGCTATTTCCTGTACTGGGGCGATACTCGGTCGACGGATGCCCGTTCCATTCACAGTAGGTGGAACCAATTTACCCCCTGAGATGTTGGGTGGGCTTGTGTTCTGAAGATCTATTGCAACCGTACCTGTAAGCACATTCACTCTGTTTTCAACAGATTTAGAGCCTAAACACCGGCAGTCCTGACAAATTTGTTACACCTGGTTCAGGAATCAACGTGATCCGTTTTACCCATGCTGGCAATGATGCTGTGCACAGGCAGCTGTGAGGGCCCATCGTAGATTCCCCCTGAAGGGCGTCCCTTCCTCTCCTCCTGGTTAAAGATGAAGGCGGAGTTCTCCTCCTTGGTGATGTTGATGTAGTAACAGGTGTCTGTGGCAGCCATGATGTGATGCGGTCCAGGATTAAGCAGAATGCTTTTGTTCTCCTCCCTCTTTATTCCAATGAGGCAAACACCATACCTGTAAAGTCCAATTACAATTCTATTATCACGTGAGGATAAAAATCACTGCTTCCCGGACATTAGAATATGATAAAGAATACCCTGACCTTTACTAAAGTATTTCAGTTAAACTATGCTAGTTTTTAAGATTACGGTAATTATTCTAATGCTGGCCTATCTCTAATTGATGCCGGTCTCCAATAAAAGTCAGGTCTAACATGTGTTCATTACTGTTAGACGTTGGTCTCTAATAGTGGCCGGGCTCCTTTAAGATCCGCCCATCTTCCCCAGGTCATGCACAGTCGTGCGGACGCCGGGTGTCTGTGGTATTTCTGTTGTGAGCCAGTGTGGCGATAGCCAAGGAACGCTCATATGATTTAGCGTTTAAACTTTGCACTGTGGCATAAAACAAAGAGCATTCTTTTGAGGAATCTGCACCACATTTTGGAGTGGCTCCTGGAGAAGACGGCTGCAAAACAAGGAGCAACAAGCAAACCTTTGCTTGGTGGAGGTGCAAAGAAAATGAGCAACGAATTAGAAAAACTGGTTTGAACGCGGATTTTTGAGCAAAGACGGAAATGTGCGCGTGTCTCCAGGAAAAGGATTGACATGATTTTGAAAAGGACTCGCACTGTTACTTCTGTTCCTCCAATTTGTATGTGAAGTCTTCTTGGGTGCTGCAGATGACTTGATTGCTTTTTGATTTGCTTTTGTTACAGCATTGGTTCAGTTTATAACTATTTCTGGGAATTTATTAATTAGGTTTAGTTGGATTGATGTCTGATCTTTGACTTTGTCATTTCAAAACTAATTTTATAATTTCTCAGTTATACTGAAAAGGATATAACGATGAGCTTAAAATATTTCCTTTCTTCAAAGACCAAAACTTTATTAAGAGTGAAGGTTTGGACAGATGTAGAGTTCACTCAAAACAGGTGCTCAGGTCCTGTTGATGCAAATCAAGCCCAAATCAGGATACTTCCACCCCTGTGCTCAACATTGAATCACCTTCAGATTGGTATGATTTTGTTGCAAATCTGTTTTTTTCTTGAAGTTTTGCAATGTCTGATATTGAAGTAAAACATGAAAGATTCCCACTTTTGGTAAGATATCAATAGCCAGAAAGCTTTTGTCTCGCGACAGAGTGATTCACTTTAAATGGTTTCTAGCCACTTTTTGATAAACACTTAGCAATTGCTGGTTCCCCGTCATCATTAAGCCTCGGTCCCAACTGCCCCTACAGGTAGATACGGTGAGCCCGCAGGGTGAAAACATTCATGCACACCCCTCCCCTGCAAAAAGATTTGTTAAACACCCCCCCACACATACACCTAAACGTCTAAAAATATTAAAAGGAGTTTATACCGTGTAAATGAAAAGCTGAGCCCTTCAAATTCCGTTTTTTTTATACATAAATATATTTCACTTTGGTGTTCTTAATCTGCTCCCCATATGAAAAGTTGTAGCTCCACCACTGGAAACGGGGTAATTATTGGTCGTGATTTACTTAAAGAGGGAAATAGTAACCCAATGTTGAAATATAATTTCTTCAAAATAATGAATCTGGAAACACACATTTATTGATGACATCCTCCAGGTTTGCAGCTTTCAAACCTCAGATTTATTTGAGTTGCGAGGATCATTAGTTTGGGGGTTAATGTTATTGACAGGATTCTACATTTTTCAAGATGTAGTTTCATTTTGTGACTTTCTCTCTGAATGTAGGGCGCCATCAATGGTGTTTAATATTGTTTCCATGTTCTTGTTTGTGGGGTTTTTTTTGTTTTTCTTTTGATTTTTGCTGGCTTTTTTGTGCTTAGACTACCAACCTGGCCAGACGGAACATAATCTTGGCTACAACCACAAACATTCCCTTATATGAATATACTGTCAGGAATTCATTAATATCTGCTCTTCTCACATGAAATACAAAGCAGAACATTTGATTAGCACCAACACTGGTGGCCATGTATCATCTTTACTCCAAGGAAAGCAGTAAAAGTGTTTGTCCAAGTGGTTTGTTTGGCTGAAATTTTTAAATAAACTTTTTAAAGAGAAAACTGTTGATGCTTGTTTAAGATTTTAACTTTAAACTTAAAGGGGAGACTGGCAACAACTTATCAAACCTGATATATTTTCTAACTTGTCAGTAAAACGCTTCTAGTCCACTTACTTTTTGTGGGCGTGGAAGGAGGCGTATGTAAAGCTTTTGCCATTATACTCTCCAAAGAACTTGCTGTCGCACAGGCGGATGTGGTAGACCTCATTGCCAGAGCAACATCCATACATCCTCTGCCACTGTTCTGGAGACTGCTGTCCTTCTCTACATCCAGTCAGAGAAAATACAAGCCCATCAGCAAAGCAGACACACTGGAAGTTGGGCCATGCATTCTTGATTAAAACTGTTCAGAAATTATGCCAATCACTCATAAAAATAAAGCCTCAAGGTAACACTGAATCTTTTGAAAAGAGCAGTCACATTGATCCATCTGTTTTTCATTGAGTTTTTCTTGCACCATAAATACTCTGTCACTTTGACAGAGTTGAATAGACACATAGTTTCATAGCATTAGATAGATTTGCATAAATCATCTCATATTTTGCTCTGTGACTTTGAAAATTCATTCAAGCAGAATCCCTTTCATCAAGATAAATTACTCAAGTTACTAAGTTATAGGTACCTACTCTAAGATGAGCATGCACATATAAATAAAAAAAGCTATGAATCATAAATTGTAACAAGCTGCTTTAAGAGCTGAGGTTTGACGTGTCAAAATATGGATATTAGATGGTTCAGGAATGTCCACAATTGAAATGTTGACATCTTTTGTCCCTGTAAGTTTAGAGATGAGGTCTCAGGATGGGACACACAGATGTGGAGTCTAAATAGATCCTTGTTCCAAACTGTTGTCAGGGACAGATTATACTTATATACTTTGGATAATATGGGCAGTTCAGGAAATTAAAACTTTGTTTCTAAAGTCACAAACATGATTCTAAGTCACAAACATGATTTTGTTGTGACTATAGGTCATGTTCTCTTTACACTGATTATAAATTTACTGTCCTCACCCAAACATAGTATTACAAATATTGATCCTTTCTGTAAGCATCAGAGCTTTATATTGCATTTCTCTGCAAACTATTCAAGACAGGTTTGTTTGCTATCATCCATCTATATGTTATTTAAAAAAATAAATGCATCCCCACATTCTGTAATAGTATTTATAACCGAAAAGGTCCACCAAAGTCGGTTCAGAAATCATTTAAAAACGTTTTTAAAAAGGTTATATTGATTCTTGTTAGGTCAAGTCGAGTTAACTTAGGTTGTATTGAGTTAGATGGAGTTAAGTTAAGTTGAGTTTAGTTGGGTTTTGAAAAGTAGAGAAAAGTAGAGTAGAGAAAAGCTGAGTTTAGATGAGTAGGATACAGTAAAGTCAAATTGAGTTAAGCTGAGTTAGGTTGAGTTGAGTCAATTTGGGTTGTATTGAGTTAGGAAATGTTGAGTTCAGTTGTCAGAGCTCTAACTCCACCTTTGGTCACCAGTGGGAGCCATCCCCGGACTACTGACTCACTACATCTCCCAGCTGTTTCAGCACGTAGTCCCTGGATGCTGCTCACCTGAATCCCATGACAATCTTTCACCTGAGTCTTAGGCAGCGCACCAGGCCTCACTCAGTTGTTCCGTTTAGCCAGCATTACCCAGCGTTATTATTCTATTATTATACAATCTGTTTTCTTGACTCTGTTTCTGCTTTAAATCAGTTTGTCAGCTGCCTGCTCCGACCCACGCCTGAACTACAATATCAAAAGTCTAATCCCAGAAACTCCTATGCTCTTATTGACCTCTGCCCCCCCCGCCGCCTTAGCTGCTCGGACTTCTTGTGATGTCTAACTGGTGTCAATCCATCAGTTCAATAAACCTGCTGCACTTGGATCCAGCCGTCTGCCTGCATGCCTGTAACATTAGTGAAGCTGAGTCAAGATGAGTCGATTAAGTTCGGTTGAGTAGAACAGAGTTGAGTCAAGTTAAGATTAGTGGAGTAGAGTTAAGGTCAGTTTAGTTCAGTACATTACAGCACTGTACAATTGAGCTGAGCTGAGTAGAGTAGAGTAGAGTAGAGTAGAGTAGAGTAGAGTAGAGTAGAGTAGAGTAGAGTAGGGTAGAGTAGAGTAGAGTAGAGTAGAGTAGATGTGGGTTAAGTTGAATTAAATTGTAGTGAACTGAGTCAATAGGGTTAAGTTAAATTAGAATAAAACTATAAAATAATGTCTTAATAAATTTGGGTGCTGTGCTGGTTGTGAACGCCTGACAAAAGAAAAGTACATTTAGATAAATGTTAAGGGACAATTCTGAAGAGAATTTGCACAAAAGTGCCTTATGGTGCTATAATATGGTATAGTAGAAATATAATCAATGTAAAAAATATACAGAACACAACTTAATATTCACTACAGAATCGTCTTTGTGGAAATACTGAGATAATTAAAAAAAACAAGTTGATTTTCTGAACTGCCCACCACAGAAGCCCAACAATTCTTTTGAAGCGCTTTCCTTATCTCTGACAAGAGTTTGGAAAAACGATCTTTTCAATGCAGCAAGAAATCATTTTCTATCGGAAAGCTTTTCAAACCTCAGAAAACACATGCCTTCAAAGAGAAATCAATTCTGAATGCCGCCTCCTCTCTTTTCATGCACTTGCTTTACTTCCTGCTGAGAAGCTCAATGAATGAAGACTTCTGTCTGTGCTTTCTTTCTCTTTTCGTTTTTCCATTTTCATCAATTCTGGCTACAGTCCACACACAAGAACATGTAAAAAAATAAAATAATAAGACTGAATAAATAACATGAACTTTTGAGCTACACTGAAGGGAAAAAAATGAAAAAGTTTTATGAGGAGGTTGCCAGGACAACTGACCGTCCACGGGAAGTGTGCACGAGGAGTGTGACCAGGGTGGAAGTGGCAGGGCACACACAATTAAGAGCCAGCATGGCATATTTGAACTCTTCCTCACACACAACGTGATCTGAAATTCAAAAGAAACAATTACTTATTAAAGTGAAAGATTGAATTCCTGTAAATACTTTTTAATTAAATTAAAGAAGAGACCAAAGGAAAAGTGACCTGCAAAAAGCTGTTATGCTCAACATGCAAAAATGGAAAAAAACAAAAAACTTAAATATAATCTGCCGTAAAAGCATAACAATAGTCATAAAATGCTCTGCAGACTGCAAAAATCCCTCTCTAGTGCAAGTGAAAAACTTCATTGTGATTTTATAAAGCTTGATAACAATAGACCAAGATTGGTCACTGGCTATAAATCAGAGGAGACACAATGAAAGTAGTAATTAGTTCCTTTCTAGCAAACCATAGCGTAAGCATTGCCAAATACCAAAATGAAATCAAATATTCTCAGTCCGTGGGCTCGTTTGAAAAGGAAAAGAACAGCTTTGGAGGATTTTCGGAAAAAAAGAAGAAACTGCACAATTCCTCCTGCTAAGAGGAGCCAAAACAATCACCTGCTTCTGTGGTAAAGGAGAGTGGGCCTTTTGAAGAATTTAATAGAATTTAGAAAAACTGCTTCAGTCTAGCATCACTTTCACAAGTCATGTTTTTATCCTTCTATTTTGATCGAATTTAATTCATTTAATGATGATGTTCACACTTGCATTCACGATTAGTTTGTATAAATGATAAGTTAAAAAAATATTTTACTCTTATTGTTTTAAAAAGACTATTTAGGCTTGACAGAGACTGTTTGTTTTCAACATAAATTTGTTTTTAGGAAAAATAGTAAAACAAAAAAACTTTAAATTCTCTTTTTAACAAAAGAGTTAAACAAAAGCACTTAAAACCACTCCACTGAAAATCGTGTTTTTGGTGTTTTTCCACACATTCTTGCAGCATTTTCTGATGATGGAGAACAAATATTAAGGAAATTAAGAACCAGATTGCATTTTTGAGTATTTCTTTTTTCAAATCATTGTGAATCAAAAGCAAATGAAAAAATGCCATTGGATAAAGCTTGTAGATGTGACGTAGAAACTAAACTACGGCAAGCCACAAGCTCCCTACTCCGCTCCATTCCGATGTTGGCTAAAAAAAAAAAAAATAATTAAAAGACCACTGGGAATGCTTTTTAAAAAGAACTACTGCTGTGAATCAATAAAAAAAAATTCTGATTATTCATAATTTGGAATTGTGATTAATCACAATTAATTACAATGTTTTACTAGGTAAATTTTATTCAACAATATGCAGCTTTGCACACATTTTTCCTTCATTTTTAAGTGTTAACTCAGATATCCCAGAGTTATAGTTGGAGTGAACAAAACACATCAACGGTAAGATAAGCAGAACTGTAAAGAACTGTGAAGACTATTGTCTACAGTGTTACTCCTATAAAACAAAGATGCTGATATACAGCCATTAGAAACAAACATTGTGTTTCTCCACTTTAAATGGTCTGGGTGAATACTCAAATCTGATTGGCTGCTGGGTGTGAACGCGCATCTAAAAAAGTAGTTCCGGTCACATAGCCTAAATGTTCCATACCACTGTGCAGGCTTCTTTAAAACAAACTTTTTGCTTCATCTTCTGGACAAAAGCAAGCAAGATGAAATTTCTCTGATGAACTGTGATGCTTTATTGAACCTATGGTGACGATCAGCATATGCATCGCTTTCCTTCGCCGCTGGAGTTGAGGTCAGCAACACTTTGTTGTGATACAGTGACAATGGGCCACACCACCAATAAAATATTCTAAAATATTCAACAAAAAATATTCAAATATTTATTTTTTGTAAGTGACCATGTTATGAGTGGGATAATGCCCTATGAAGTGTTCATTTGCATAAATTGACCCGCGCTGTGAAAGCATGAACCGCCCAACAAGCGGAAGAAGGTTGCTTTTGACATGTAAATAATTTGAGTTAAGAAATATGAACAATTTTTTTATTAATTGAGCGTGTTAATGCTGACAGTGCTAAAATGACCTCAAAAGATTAGTGGGTCTTTAACAATTTTCAATAAATGTTTAATAAAATATCTTTTTACATCCTAGTCTCAAAGCTTGTTTAATGTGATAACTTTTTCTCCTTGACCAGCAATAATTTAAAGGAAAAAAATGTAATTCAACTTCCTGCATGAGTTTACAGACAGTTTATTAGATAATTTAAATTAATAGCTTTTAAATGCTTCAATATTATCAGCCTTGCAGAATAATTGCCTAAATTATTTTGAACTTACTGTTTTAATACCAATTTAAAAGAAAATGAGAAGGCTGGAAATGTTTTGTATATCTACTGTAGCAGGATAATTATGCGAGTATGGTAATAATAATATAATGGTAATGCATTTGATTATTTGTGGCTGCTTATTCCTTTTTAACATAATAACCTTTTGAAAAGTCCAAAAGCAAGCATTAACAATGAAGCAAAAAATAGCTGAAAATGACATTAAGATTTCAAATGAAAAAATATTTTTTCTAAAAACTTTATCACAACAATTTTTTCCATTAAGAAAATAGGTGCTTCCTATAGTTGAGAAAACAGCTAACAGTTTACCTGCAAATTTGACATGAAACTTGTTCTCAGGTTTGAGTATCTGCACATAAAGAGGACAGTTTGGTGCAAAGTCCTTCACTGCCCAAGCTCTCAGAATGGTCTGATGATCCTTGGAGTAAAAAATACAAAAATAAATATATCTGTATTGTTCAAAAAATGAGTGCCGTTTATACAGATTCATTGCATGTTTTACCGCAGCCATGCGGTCCACCTCGTTCCGGCTGCTCAGAATGAAACAGGCCTCTGCGTCGTCCATCCTGCATGTGACAAAATGAAAAAAAAACAGTGAGAAATGAACGGGAACTCACTATTATTACACATTTAACTTTTTCCTGCAAATCTGCAAAGCTCAGAAAAAGCTGAAATGCCATGTGAGCTGAACATGCTGAGATCGTGAAAGTGCGTTTGCATAATATTAACGAAGCCAGAGGAGGGCAGAATCAGAAGCAAGTGTGGGAGGATTTGAAGCGCTGCCAGATGCAGGAAGCAAGAGCGCCACAGTCCTTTACCTTTAACTGCTCTTTTCAAAACATAGCAAATGTATAGAGTGATTTCCTTTTTTTCTTTTGAATTCAAAGCACTTCTTTTGAAAAAACACACAGACCTGTAGCACATTGTCGGCTCCACTCTGTAAAACCACTTAAAGTGGTATTCAGTTGCTTACAGAGGGTGAATGATGAGAAAAGAAATAAACTGGCTTTTATGTCCTGGGAAAAAAAAGAAAGTTTCATTGAAATTTGCTGGTGATTGAAGCTTGATAGTGTAATTTTTCTGCTCATCTACAGTAGATTTCAGGTAAAGGCTTACTGAGTTCACAAGATCATATTTCATTTAGCAAACTTGATGAAAAAAAGATTTTTTTTATAAAAATCATCAAAAATAATGTTACATACTTCTAAACCTCTGCTACTGAGCCTTGATTTTGCAAATGGGGAAGTTTATTCATTTATTAGGAACATCCAACGTCTCTATATTTCAAGTTTGACCTTTTTCTGGATAAATTATAATAGTAACCACTTAATTGTAAAATCTGCAACACGTGTATTTTGGTGTTTTGATGTGTTCAGATGCAGAAGTTCCACCAATAGTCAACCAGCCAAAAGCTCAAGGACTAAAAGACCTTCAAAATGATGCCACTCTTCACTTTTAGCATCTTCTGCTTACTTGGCTCTCATCAGATCCTGGTCTTTGAGGACCGACCCCTGCAGATAGATGACCCTCTGAGACCACAAGGGAATCTGCAGCACCCTTCGCACTTGCACGTCCATCTCACTTGGGCAGAGGATCACCACATAGTAATCCTTGAAGATTAAGATTAGTTATACCAGAACCTCCTGTGCAATGCACACATGAACTAAAAATGCACACAAAGTACCTGCAGTCTGGGATGTGCGTAGAATTCATTGAGAAAGTCCATCAGAAGGTCTATTTTCAGTGCGCTGACACACAGCACTACGTGTTTTTCCGTTTGAGCTCGGTGGCGGCTATAGTTCCCTCCAGACTTCTGCCTCTCCATCCACAAGTAAATCAACTCTTCAAACTGGCACACAATAAGCTCAGATAAACTATGAGCCACATGTGAGAAGTGGTAATGTTAGCAGCAAAAACATCTTCTTACCTGCAGGGGTAGAACCACCAGAGCCACACAGATCATAATGACCACCAGCAGCTGAGAGGGCCAAATTCGGGGAGTGACGTCCCCAAACCCTACAGTAGAGAAGGTGACGATGCAGAAGTAGAAGGAGTTGAAGAGGGAGAGATTTTTACCGGCCCTTTCCAGGTGCTGAATCCCACATGTGCTGCGGGAAACAAGATTAAAGGAAACCTGTTAGGATTTTTGAGCAAGATGCTTAGGTTTTAAGGTTTATATTCACAGAAAACGAGCTTGAAGGACAAAACCTGATTACACTGAACTTAAACTTACTGAGTTTACTATTTATGCTATGTTCACGCTGGGCTCGGAAAAGCGCATTCAAGCGGCTATTTCCAATAAATAGTCTCTGTAAATGTGCATCTTTACACGTTTCAGGCTTCCACGTTCAAAACTTTTGCATTCACAAGAATTGGTAGTGACGCATAGGCACCACCTTTTTCAATACACGGATGTGAACATTTTGAAAATTGATCATGGAGAAGAAATTGCGTTTTTTGCCCGACCGGAATAATGTGACACCAAAGTCTTTTATATATCGGAATAGAGCTGTAAAAAATGCCTGTAGCAAGATTTGCATCACTTATATACATTTTGCACCAAGCCTCGTCCAACTGTGAGTACATGCTCCAGTATAGGGTAACGACAGCCCAGTGTGAACCCATATGCTAAAAGTGTGTTCAAGAACCTGTATTCACCACATTCTTGCCCGGTGTGTACGTAGGTTTTGAAAGAATAACACCACACATATTCTATCAATCAGTGCACACATTTTTGGCTTTAAAGGACTGAAAAGTCTTTTTGTTTTAAGAGATAGTTATCCAGGTGGAAGAGGATGCAGTTTGCTTTTTCAAATATAGAAACACAGTTGTTGAAGTTTGTCTTGTTTTTTATCTTTGCAGGAGAAACCTTATAAACTGTGTAGCCAGGAATCTGCTAAGAAAATATGGAGACTTCCTGCTTAAGGAGCAAACTTCTTTTTACACAGTAAATATCTTTTTCTAAGTTATTTAGATGCACTTGAGGTACATTAATTCTGGTAAGCAAAATTAACAGTAACCTGTTAGATTAGCTATGTTTGGACACTTTCATCTTTCAGAATAAAAGCTCTTTCTTCAGATCATTAAAAAAGGCTGCAATTACATTTTATTTTAACTTCCTTTGTATTGTTTTAGCCTTTTTGTGTATTTTTAGCCGTGTCTTAGTATTATTCTGCTGGTAGATCCGCTTTTTACTTTTAGTCTCTGATATAACATGTTAGTAATTTTGCAATTCTTTTGCAGTGGCCTTTTCTTCTTTTAATTCAAAAGCATCACATTTGGCCATTTAGTCTGGTTAAATTGAGAGAAAATGTTTAAGAAATGTACGGATACCTACTGGGATTTGATACCATTCTTTTATTAATTAAAGGTGTTTTTCTGGGCTTTTTTTTCATAAAATAATCAGCTTTAGTAGAGACAAGGTTTTCAGAATTTAAAATGATTTTCTAATAACTCTCTCATTTGCTTTTTCTAGGGTATTTATGATTATAGGAAAAGCAACTATTCAAGTGCAAAAGCTAATTTCAAGCATCCAAGTGACAAATCTGTTTCCCCAGGAGGTCCTGATGATAATCTCATTGCACAAATACACCATACTCATTGTTACTCTATTATATGTATTATTGTTAAAAGAATTATTAGGAAATTTCTGGTTTAAATGGAGACAAATACCAATTTTTTACTGACTAAATTAAATATTTTCTCTTTATTATTTCTACTCTATAGTGTTGTTTTGTTTTAAAATCCAGGGAGCGGCAGTCTCACCCGGTGAAGACGAGGCAGAGCAGGGTGCAGATGAGGATCAGGACCTGGTTGAACATGGCAGAGTTGGTTCGCTGGATTGCTCTGTGGACATCATTCTGCGCAACAACAAACAACTCACTTCAACAAGTAAGTAATCAACAACTGTGGCCTCCCAAATAATAAACCTGCATCTGTTACTAATAAAAATTAAACTCTGCAACTTTACAGCCTGAAATCCTAAACTCTAAATCATTTCCAAATGTGCAATTAGGATGGAAAAGCTTCAGATGACTGAAGCACTCAGGTTTTTATTAACTCTGCAGGGTGAAAGATGACATGATCTTGCCTACACACAGTTATTAAAAAGGATGATTAAAAACAGAGCATTAACAAGTCCAATAAAGTTTGCACTCACAATCATGTTTTCCAGAGCACATTTAGCGAGCCAGCAGTTGAGGAATACAGGAATGAAGATGTTTCTAATTGAAGGCCAGAAGATCTAAAGACACATGAATCACTTTTAGTAGTTTGTAGGGCGGAAAAAGAAGATTCGTTAGAAGAAAGCATACATTGCTGTTCAAATTATTTATTAATAATTGTCTATTTTAATGCTTCCAGCACATCCACTCTAAGTACTAACCGTTCCCACGCTGGCAAACACACTGCAGGCTTAGTAGTTCATTAAATTGGTCTTTGATTCGCGGGTGTGACTGTTAGCGCGGAGTAAGCCCGAATCTGCTTCCTGACATCCTTCTGTTTGTACGCTCTCCCACTAGCTTACAGCCCCTTACAACCCCACCCTAACATTACCGGTGCAACAAAAGCGGCGAGCAAAATTAGAGTTATCCAGCCGTACAGTTTTTAACCAGATTCCAGCTCAGGCGAGGAAAACAAAGACGTGAACATGGATCCAGTCGTCTACAAGTAGGATGCATCGGAATGAAGCGGAGCAGGGAGCTTGAGTCCTGCCAATTGTAGCACCGTCGTCATTGCTACAGGCTTTTTCCTGATTCACAACGAATTAACCAAAAAATATTTAGAAATGCAATTTAAAGCTTTATTTTCCTTCAAATATGTCCTCCTTCGTGACAGAAACACCACAAGAACATGTTAAAAACATTGGAATGGGTCTTTCAAAATGGATCCATCGATCTACACCTGCATCCATATAATCAACATCAGGTGTTTTCTCTATTTGTTCAAACCCCTTCAGCTGGTTCATCTCAATGAGTAAGGCTAGCAGATGTTTATTTGATTATTTTTATTATCTTTGAAGCCCATTGTGTGCAAATTCTTCATTAAAAACACACAATAGATTAGCATTTTCTTAGAAATCAACCATACAGTGTACAGTGAACTACTTTTTTTACACTAAACATCTGGCCAGGTTTAGTAGATAAAACAGCAACATTTAAATTCATTGTGTGCTGATTTTGTCTATAGCTTAACAAAAGTGCAATTCTATGATGTCATTGTATCGTATGTGTATTAAATGTATGACTTTATTATAGGTATAAATGTGAGCACCAAATGTGGACTGGATTTTTTTCGCCTCTGTGCCTGCAGGCATCCAACTTGTCAGGATGAATCATCTGAAGACAGTCAAGATGTGCATCAAATTTCACATAACACCTTACAGAACAGCAGTGCAGATTGTCCTTTTTTTTTTTTTATTTAAATGTCAATCACTCACTTTGCTCTTTTGAGTCTGACTCACTCTTTAGAATGATCACTTTTCTTTAACACAGAGTTCTTGAAATAAAATACTTAACCAAAAACCTGAAAGTACAAGGTGGAGTTGTTATCCAAAGAACAAAAAAAAAAAAAAAAACCAAGAAAGAGATTTCCTGCTTTTTTAATTGCTCTGACTGACAATGTGGAAATGTGAACCAAAACCGTCATAAAATGTTTGCTTTCATATCAATTGCCTTTACAAATAAATGCGGCAAACAGCCACTTTAGACATGTTGATGACAATAATTTCACATTTTACTGTAATTTTACTGTCATAATACAATGAAAGGTTTACCCTGTAATATATCTATCAATTACCCCCCAAAAAAAGGCTTTTATTAGTCAGTCAGTTGTTCCTGTTATTCGGGTTTGATAAAAATCACATAAAAAATATAATTCCACTCTTAGTCGTTATTGTCCTTTCCTCACCTTCTAACAACATTCTTTGCAGGTTGTGTCTTCATTGCAACTGGCCAAAAAACATTAAATCCTTATTTTAGACAGTCTCTAACAAGTACTTTTTGAGGTTTAGTCTCGAAAAGTCTTTGCTGTTCTTTTTGTATATACATTATGTCCACATTTCTAAAGCACTTTAGAAATGTGGACATAATGTCCACATTTCTAAAGCACTTTAGAAATACACCTGAAAAAGACTGGTTTCTGTAGTAGTCGGTGGTTATACTACAGCCAAACAGATTCAACATATCAAGGCTTTTTATTCTGTTCTATCAATCAAAACATAAATAACAAATGGGATTATCCATCCATCTATTCATCTTCAGAACCAGCTGAATCCCTATCAGGGTCATTGTGCTCCCTGAACCAATATTGACTATGAATCTGATGAGCAACCACAAATTATGATGTAAACCAAATCATTGTTAAAATGAATTGTTACGCCCCAAGAAGGCAGGGTACACCCCAAACAGGTTGCCTGTCTGTCGCAGGGCCATAAAATCTCACAGACACACTCATGTGGACACACAGAGGCAATCTAAAGACCAATTAACCTTTGAAGCATGTTTTTTGGATTGTGGGAGGAAGCCAGATTGCCCAGAGAAAAAAAAGCACATGCAAGGGGAGAACATAAAACTTCACTTATAAAGGTCCCAGCTGTAGTTTGAACCAGGGACTTCTCATCGATGTGCGGCCTAAATAATTTTACAAAACTACGATGGCATCAAGAAGCTCTAAAACCATTGTGTATCTCACATATTTCATTCTTTTTGACAATTCTGGGGTTTGGTGGCTTCAAACCAGGCCAAAATGCATCATTTTACCCATTGTTTTCCAAATGGGCAGAAAAAAAAAATACTGAACGCTGTTCTTACCGTGATGATGAAGGGAACGGTGTTGATCATCTCAAGAAGGAAAGACACCTGAAAAATCTGCTCCCAAATGTTCCCCTGAAAGTGCACAAGTTTTCCACTTTAGTTTCACAGCTTTGCCTTCAAGAGCACAATAAACAGTGAGTCATTGCATGTTCATTCTTTTTTCCTCACCCCCTCCATCCTACCCAACCACTTACTCCTTCACCTCCACTAGATCCTGTAATTACCATCATCTTTAATGTAGCTGCGACAAATGACTGGAGCTAATTACACCATTTATGGCCCGTCAGTCTCACATACTGTTACTGGATGGAGTGCATTAATCACGCTGAAACGAGAAGTGTTTTTGTTCCCTTACTTCTTTTGTATTTCACCTCACCTTGTAGCTCAGATACATTAGTAACATAGTCTCCAGGAAGCTAATGATGGCCACAATTACCTGCAAAAACAGGAAACACATGTCAACAATGGCCTGCAAATGTGAAAAATAATCCTCAAGAGAATTAAAACCAATGGTTTTGAGTCTCTTACAGAACCAAGCATCTATTGTTTACATTCTCCAATGAATAAATTGTGACTAGTTTTGTAATTTTGTTCCATTGACTCACTTGAATGGCCCAAACAGGAAGCTTCCTGTCCACCCAGAAGATCAACTCCCTGAGAAGGAAAGAGCACAAAACAACACCCTGGTGTGTTTGACAATTCATACAAAACGAGTGGTGGGTCGAGAAAGACGTGAATTCAAGCTGTTGGACACTTCTTGAACAGGTGCTGACAACTGGCAGCATCTGATAAGAAAAACACTAATAATAAGACGAGCTGGGAACAGATCAGAGCAGCGTTCAGTTCACACCTGCTGCTGCTCACCAGTTAATTTCTCTGTCCTGCACTGATCCATTCCACTGGCAGTCGACGCTGCAGATCATAAAAAACAAAAACAAAAAAACAGGTTTGTGATTGTGCACAACAGGGAATTTGAGTTCACCACACATTCATTGGATACTCAAACGTCCTGCTGTGAATAAATTTAATAAACCCTTAAAGTCCCTCTCTGATTGTCTTTTGATTTTTTCTAAAAGTGTTCCTCGTGGTTCTTTAATTGTGCAGTTTTTAGCTCAAATCAGAAAACCTGTGTCGTTTTCTAGGCCATAGTTTCTGCAGAGCAGCAGTAAATCAAAAATTTGCCTCTGAGTTGTGGACTGTTGGCACGGAGTAAGTCTGCCCTCATATCTTTGTTTACACTTTCTCCTCCTAGCTTAAATTGTAGTTTGCACATAACTACAAACTTTTTCAAACATGATCTTTTTTATGTCTGCTCCTGATTCACCACATTTTAAGAAAGGAAATGCTCAGAAATTCAATTTGAATATTAATTGTTTTTATAAATGTCCTTCATCATGAAAAAAAACATGTTAAAAACACCATTATCATTGGAGTGATATTTTAAGATTAATCTCTGCACGTTTTCTTCCTTCCTTATGTTTTTCTGTGTTTGTAATTGCTAGCTCGTTGTGTGCTCTCTTTATGTGACCCGGAACACATATTTTGCTAATTCGGAGAAACAAGACAAACCATTTATTGTTGCCATTTGCAGTGTTTTGTTGCACGGCGATGTGGCTGCTGCTGGTCCCCTGACCGGGGTTGTCTGTCATCACTCGG
Organism: Oryzias celebensis; assembly: GCA_014656515.1. Lineage (NCBI taxonomy): Eukaryota > Metazoa > Chordata > Actinopteri > Beloniformes > Adrianichthyidae > Oryzias > Oryzias celebensis. The sequence goes on from BNCR01000012.1 coordinate 8,601,688, forward strand.
ATGATATACAGCAGGCAGGTGAGCAGCTTCAGGCAAAAGTTAAACACACGAATCCTAAGGCCTAAAGAAGCAAACAAAAAGATCAGAACCACCCTGGGAGAGCACTTCATGCAATTATTGTGAATCAGTCTTCATTTCAACGTTTTCCACAAATACTTGGCTTTCATTCAGATCAACATTTACATTTAGCTTGTATGCTCCTTTAATGGACTCTTTAGGGACTCACTTAGAAAACCCCCATCGACTCACTTGATCTTTGGTTTTTGATGAAGAAAAGCTTCAGACGCTCCTTGAAGGTGTTTTCGTTCACATAGAACTCCACCTGCACTCTTTACATAGGAGAGAAGGAGAGCAGGAATCAAAGCCACGCAGATGCTTCTCTAAACTCAAATGTTACAGCAGCCATGAATATTCATGCTGCTGTTTCTCTAATTATCTGCCTGATGAGAGTTTAAGTCATTATCTGAATCTTCCTTTGCTCTCAAGGCAGGAATTACGACGGGGAGGACAATCTGAACTGAAAAGAGAAGCTTTTTTATTATTACAGAGCAACAGTTTAAGCCAGGGGTCTGCAATCTCTGATGCTACAAGAGCCATTCGGGCCAGTTTCTTACTGATTATAAACCCAATGAGAGTCACAAAGTCCCAATTTACCATTTATAAAAGTTACACTTCATTTATGTTTTTGAGGCCATTAAGCTGTTCATTTGAATATTGTAGCTTTAAAATATTTACAATGAGTGAATTCTAACAGTGTTATATTTTTCAGGATACATATTTTTAATTAATTTTATTCTGACAGCAGCACGCACAAGTTTCTTTCAAAAAAAAAAAAAGATCCTCCTGATGCAGCAGATTTGCTTGCAGTTTTAACTATAAACTTTGCTTCTGAACAGAAACTAGACACTTAATAATAAACAGCTCTGACAATAGATGTAACCATCCTTTTGCTTGGTCTTGCGTGCATTTTTGAAGATTGACCAAGCACACAAAGCCTCTTAAGTCAGTGATATGTCAGGAGGGAATTTCTTTTTCTATTATAAGATCACCTCATTGAGAAAAACTTAAAGTAAATGACACAATTTAATCAAAGTCATTATTTATACAAATCATTAGCATTTTTCTTTAAAATCAAAGAGCCACAATAGAGGAATAAAAGAGCTGTATGTGCCGTCAGAGGCTCAGATTGCAGCCCCCTGGTTTTAGATGAAATAGTATATCCTTCATTCATTAGAACTCTAAAAAAAACAAAAAAACAAAACTGTATTCCTCCACATCTACTTTGCACATACTTTAGTCTTTTTATTTCCCTTTTCTTATTTTATTTCAAAAGTTGAAATCCACAACTATTTTTTAAGTTTTGCAAAATTATATTAAAGTAACAGAAACAGAAATGATTTGCAATTAAGTTGTAAAATTTCACTGTAAGAAATGTCTTTACTTTTTTTCAAGTTACATTCAGGTCTTTCATTTTGTAAATCCTTTAAAGTTTTATGGATGTTTTTCAGGCCACCAAACAATTTCTTGTATAGCAGGAAAAGTGAATGAAATCACTGAAAATATCAGATTTATTTTATATAGATTACTGAGATTTTTTTAGAATCAACTTGGAGTCAGGTATGAGATCTAAATTATTTAATTTATTCTAACATTTTGCTCATGTACAAGAATTTCCACAGTTTTGTTATATTAGAAAATGTTAGAAAAAAAACTATTGTTTTTGTCAACATTTAATCTATTGTAGTAGTTTTGTAGATATTTTGAAACTTTTCAAAATAATCTTAAATTCTTTAATGTAAAAAGGAAAGGGAAAATGTTGTTTTAAACATAAATATCTGTATAATTTCTAATCATAATGATGCACTGCAACCTGCACCTCAAAGCCTTATTTCAGTGAATCTCATTAAACTTTCCTGATGAGGAGGATGGAACAGCTCTCTTTTAAGTTTTACTTATGCAGCTTTTGAAGAAGAGTTAACTTTATCTGACAGACCAAGACTTAAAAAGTAAAAAGAGGAAAGCCACAGATTTAAAGCTCAGTGTGTCGCTTGACTCTTGTGATATCATAATCCTGAAGTTTGGCTCTCAGAAGAGGGTGCAGACAAAAAAAAAAAAGAAACTCAAAACTGAAAGTAATTTTAATGAGATTGAGAGGCTATGCAGAAATTGTTTTGGCTAAGACGAAATCCAGGTTTTAGCAGGAGGTTAAACTCTCATGGTGGAATATCAGCTGCACACCAACTTCTTTCATCAATCCATCCTCTTTAAGAGTTGCTGGAGCCTATCCCAGCTGCTGTTGGGTGACGGTGGGGTACACCCTGGACAGGTCGCCAGTCTGTCTTAGGGCCTTTCACAAACACTCACATTCACACCTAGGGACAAGTCAGAATAATCAATTAACCTATGAAGCATGTTTTTGGAAACTGGAGTTCTCAGAGAAACATGTGCATGTGGAACATGCAAACTCTGAAGAGAAAAGTCAGCCACCGTGCAGCCTTTCCAACCTCCCAGATCTGTGATGGTTAAGCTAAAGTTTAGAGGTCAAAATGTCCCACAAAGAGGATTTCTTGAGTTGCTGCCTTAACACCTCCTTAACACATGTATTTGTGTACATAATGGTGCCTCTAATGACACTTAATCAGTTACTGTTGAGCAGACAATTACAAGACAAACTGGTCTAGTTTTCTGTTGCTGCAGAGCCACCTCTGCGTTACAGGTAATAATGATTTTTTAAGCAACTAATTGCAGCAGAAAAAAAGTTGCAATAAGTTGCAGCTCTGAATCTGACTCTCCACCCCTCTACCCCTCAGGGGTCTTCATTAACAACACGAGGGATGCTGTGGTGGGTGAAAACATTTCTGCAAGCAAAAGTTCGAACACTGATTTCTTGACTTCTTAATGATACACATAAATCATATCGCAGTCATGAATCAACAAGTGTTGGATTTGAAAAATTTCACAGCTTTGTTAAGGCGATTATCTATAAATTTTGCATAAAAGAAGGAAACGGGAAGATCTGTTTTATCACACAGTCATAAACTGCACAGAGCACATTATTCTTTCCTTATCTGAACAGCAGCAATTGAAAATGTCCTCACTGAGGAATGATAATTGTCATCAACACTTCAGGATGCTCACCACCTTCTCCTGATCGGCGCACTACTGAGCCCTACCTCTGCCCGGCGTCACTACCAAACGGCTCTGACCTCCATGTCCCCACAGACGGACTGATCCAGGTGTGGATGACTATCTCCGGATCCATCCTGCAGGGCACGTGCAGCTGCGTTGTGCAGCAAGCCCAGGCTCCTACAGCGGAGCTTGCAGGAAAAACCCGCCCCCCTGCAGCTTTAAAATGTCACTACTATTAGAAGACGACCAGTTTAGAACTTTTGCAGATAGACGAAAAACGCACGCAGACAGATGCAGATTAAACTAAACGGCAAAATGAGACACTTCAAAGCAACAACCGTTCATTGTGGGGGATTTTAATATTTTTAGAAATATGAGCAATTTATTTTTTTCCCCTCTCCCTTTCCTTCGTGCAAGGGCCCGTTGCCATAGCAACAATACCATGACAGGAATAACCCCAACTGATCCTGTTGCAGCGTGGTTCCTCTTCAGCGGCACCTGACAACGCTGTAAACATCTCCAGTAACATACTGGCAGATTTAAAGAAAAGCCGCAGAGTATTGGTTTAGCTGAGGTGAAAGTTTTCACCTCTAATTAGATGCTCGACAGCAAAGAAAAGGAAAAAAAACAAACCTTTCCTCCTTTCCTGCACCTTTTTGTCAGCTCTAAATGTGAAAAGTCTGGACCGCTAATTTTATAGATATCCTCTTCCATGAGTCAGTGCTTTAGAAATTACCGGAAGAGGCCACTCCACTTGAACCCCTCTCGCCCACACAGGTACAGCCACTTAAGGCGGCTTTCCAAGTTACCATGCGAGCTCTTTGCAGCACGCTGCGACCTCTGCCTGAAAATATGCGATATTTCCCACCTCGATATTCTGCTATAACAGAACGACACGTTTAACTCATAAATGTCTCACTTAAAAACAAGATAATGATACCGTTTAGTGAAGAAAAAAACAGTTAAAGGCTGCAAATTGCAGAGAAGAAAAGAGAAAACTACAAGCACTCCACATATGATCTTTTTTTTCCTACATCCACCTTTGCTTTCAGCAAAGGAAAACTTGAGCAATTCTCTGTTCAGATCTGACCAGTGACATTTGCAAGTTCAGTGGCAACATTGCAGGGGAATGTCCACAGTAAATATAACCCAAGGCACCGGTTCGCCTCCATCAATACTCAGCGGGAAAGAGGAGGTGGATTCAACAGCAACAGCAGGACAGAAAAAATGGATAATCACCACCTTGACAGAAGCTGCAAACTCATCAAGGAATAAAAAAAAGTGATTGTTGCAAGGACAGCTGTGGGAAAGGTCATTTTTGACTAAAAGCTTTGCCTGAGCTTGTTTTTATTCGTTGAATAAAAAGGGAAATGACAAACGTTATCAACAGCCACCTTATTTATTGAAAAAAAAAATTCTACTGCTGTAAGCACCTCAGAAAGTATGTTTGATTAACCAAATATGCACAAAAACAAACTATATTGAGCTATTTGTCAAAAAGCTGTTTATTGCACCGCATAAAGCCTCAAGAGAAACAGATTTCTGTGAAAAACATTTTATCTTTGATGAAAATGAGAGGCTGTGGACCAATTCAGATGCAAAATTTGGATGATGAATAAAGAAAAAGAGCACATTACTGTATATATTTGTAAATTAGATGACAACGTTGTTCAACCTTCAAATACAAACAACTGACTGTTTTCTTCCCCAGTTTTCAGCACCACGGACAGCACCAAACCTAAAGCGCAAACACCGTAGAAAGTGTTATAGGCAGTCCTTAAACTACCTCTTTAACCATGATAGACTGCAAACAAAGATTAACCACAGAAACAGAGCGGCAGAAGTTTGATTTCAAAATAGTTTGATTTATTTTCTGCTATTTAAAAATCATGTTGTGGTTGAACAACTCAACTAGAGGGAGAAAACGGAACGACTGAACAGAGGACGAATGAGTTAACTCAGCCTTAAAAAAAGGATCAACAATTGATTAACATTGCCTGTATATGGGAACTGGACTGAGTAACCCACGCAACCGCGTTCTAAACAGGAAGAACCCGCTGGCTCCAAGAAGCCAAAATCCCATAGACTTCTATTGAGAAATAAACAGCTATTACTCAGTCCTTCTATTTGTCAAAGTAAGCATTCTTGCTCTGATACCTGACACCATGTTCTTGATAATCCTATTTTTTTCAGGATTTTTTTTCTTTAGGTCGAGTTATTGAAGTTAGAAATTGACCAAAACGCCCCACACCCTGGTCATGAAACTTGGCTTTTGGGACATGGAACATCACCTCTCTGCGAGGAAAGGAGCCTGAGCTTGTGTGGGAGGTCGAGAGGTACCAGATAGATATAGTTGGGCTCACCTCTACGTACAGTCTGGGCTCTGAAACTCAGTCCTCGAGAGGGGTTGAACTCTCTACCATTCTGGAGTTGCACATTATGAGAGGCGGCAGGCTGGTGTTGGCTTACTCGTGAGCCCCCAGCTCAGCTGCCGAGTGCTGGAGTTTTCCCCAATGGAAGAGAGGGTCGTGTCCCTTCACCTACAGGTGGGGGACAGGTCTCTGACTGTGGTTTCGGCCTACGGGCCAAACAGCAGATCAGAGTACCTGGCCTTCTTGATGTCTCTTGGAGGGGTACTGGAAAGTGGTCTGCTGGGAACGCCTGGCTGAGCCCTCCGTCAGAAAAGTCTTTAACACCTCCATTTGGGAGAGCTTCAAACAGGTACAGAGCGAGGCTGGTAAAACCGAGTGGACCATGTACACTACCTCCATTGTCTCTGCTGCTGTTCGGAGCTGTGGTCGCAAGGTCTCTGGTGCCTGTCGTGGCGGCAACTCCCGAACTCTGTGGTGGACACCAGAAGTAAGCGATGCCTTCAAGCTTCTAAGAGATTCTGGCAACCCGTCCGGCGCCTCAGGAAGGGAAAGCAGTTTTCTGCAGGCTCAGTTTTCAGTGCAGGTGAGGAGCTGCTGACTTCCACTGGGGAGATTATGGGGCGGTAGAAGGAATACTTCAAGGATCTCCTCAACCCTACTGACACGCCTTCTCTTGAGGAAGCAGAGGCTGAGGACTTTGGGGTGGAGCTAACCATCACCCGGGCTGAAGTCACCAAGGTAGTCAACAAGCTCCTCGGTTGCTCAAGGATCAAAGAAGTGTGTTGGCTGACACACTCCCAGCATTGCATGGCAGTCGGGAACCGACTGGCAGACAGGGGTGGTGGTTCCCCTTTTCAAGAAGGGGGACCAGAGGGTGTGTTCCAGCTACCAGAGAATCACACTCCTCAGCCTCCCTGAGTCTATGCTAGGGTACTGGAGAGGAGAGTCCATCCGATAGTCTAACCTCAGATCCAGGAACAGCAGTGCGGTTTCCATCCTAGTCTTGAAACTGTGAACCAGCTCTACACTCTGTACTGGAGGGTTCGTGGGAGTTCAATCATCCTGTCCATATGTGTTTCGTGGATTTGGAGAAGGCGTTCGACTGCGTCCCCTGTGGTGTCTTATAGAGAGTGTTCTGGGAGTATGGGGTCCGGGGAGCTTTGCTGAGGGCTGTCCAGTCTCTGTATGACCAGAGCAGGAGCTTGGTCGGCATAGCCGGCAGTAAGTTGAGCCTGTCCCTGGTGCATGTTGGACTCCAGCATGGCTGCTCTTTCTCACCGGTTCTGCTCAAAGTCTTTCTGGACAGATTTTCTAGGCACAGCCAGGGTCCATAGCTCAATTATACTTTTGATTGGTATATCATCTTCATTTACAGATTACTCATTAATCTATGATCTATCTCCACTCTGTGCCATTTATAAAAACAATTATTTCAATTTTGTTATTGGACTGCTCAATTGCATATATATATATTTTTTGTAACTTTATAAAGGAAGTGGATAAAATAAGAAAACAGTACATTTTTGGTGCATTTGTTCAGAATCTTCTTTTATTTACTTTTTCATTCGCTTCTGGTTTCTGATCTTCTTGGAAAATTAATAGAATTCATAAATCTTGCCAGATAAAATGGTCAATAATGAGGTATATTTTAGAATTGCAACAGTCCATAATGGCTAAAAGTTTTTAAATCGTTTGCTTCGCTTCACTTTTAAGAGCCACGTTTCGCCTCCTCTGCCTACCGGTCGTCGTTTGGGAAGTTCTGGTCCCCAAGCAGCAGGTCTCTGAAGCGGAGGCGAAGTGGCAGCGGAGGCACCTCGCTCTCCAGCTGCTCCATCTTCAGAGCAGAAATGTCCAAGATGACTCCACTGCTGCTGCTGCTGCTGATGCTGGTCTGGAGCGGAGCTGGGAACGAGCTGGGGGGAGGAATGGAGAGCAGAAAAGTAAAGGGGCAGAAACAAAAAAAAAGAAGGAAAAACTGTGAGGGAAAAAACAGGGAGAGAAGATAGTGAAGGAACACGGGGAAGTAGAAGGGAAACATAAGATGAAACATGTTAAGACATAAACTTTTTTTACAAATTCACACGTGTGAATTAAATAGAAGCATCAGTACCAACAGAACAGACTTGCATAAACAAATCATCTGCTTAAAAGGAGCACAACCACTCAAGAATGCAGGATATTTGCATAAAATATTACAACAAAAAATTTAGATTATGTCTAATATGTAGCCTGACTCATAAAAGACCCACGCCGACCATCTTTTCAGTAATTTCTAAAGCATTCCCAGTGGTCTTTTAATTATGATTACATCGTTTTTAGCTAAAATTGAAAAAAATATGTGTTGTTTTCTAGGACATAGTTTCTGCAGAGCAACATGACTTCATTAGAAATTCATCTCAGAGTTTTGGGCGGCTGTTAGAGTAAGCCTGCCCTCATTTCCCATTAACCCTTCATTTACATTCTCTCCTGCTAATTTACAGCGGAACTAGATTGGACGTAACAACTACACTACTTGTGGGGCGGCCGTGGTGCAGCGGTACAGGGTGGTCGTCCTCTGATTGGAAGATTGCAGGTTCCATTCCCGCCTTGCCTGTCCATGTGTCGAAGTGTCCTTGGGCAAGACACTGAACTTCACATTTCCTCTAAAGCAAGGTTGGTGCCATGTGTTCGGCAGCGCAGCCACCATCAGCGTGTGAATGTGTGTGTGAATGTGACCCTGATGATAAAGCGCTTTGGCCCTTCAGTTAAGGTAGAAAAGCGCTATACAAGTATACGCCAACTACTAGATTGTTCCAACGATTTGAACAAAAAAATACTCAGAAATGCAATTTTACTCTTAATTTTCTTTATTTACGTCTTCCATCATGAGAGAAATACTCCAAAAACAGCCTTTTCATTGGAGTGGGTCTTTCAAATCTAATGGTCCTGAATATTAGCTCCAGAAATGTGAAGAATTAAAGAGCAACACTATTTTTTTACACCTTTCTTGCTTCAGTAAATGTTTAATTCTACCTTTATTGCATCTTAAATCAGCCAAAGACACATTTTGAAAAAGCAGAAATTCACATCCTCTCATTATTTACCACTATGACTCAAGTGTTAGTGGCTTTGTGTGAAGATGGATGCTGCTCTCAGTTTCCTAGAAACCCATCAACCAAACACTGACACTGAAGGAAAAATAACTGACATGTCTCACATCCTCTCTCCATCACTCTCTGTCCTGAATTAAAGTATTCAGAGATTTTTTCATAATTGATGATGGGCATATCTCCCTTGTGCTGTTCTGGAATCCATCAATCTTTTAAAACCATACTCAGCAGCGCAGAGGACAGCAGATGTCATCTTTTCAATATAGAGAAATGGATTTCAAGTGTTTTATAAAGTTTAGACAATTGAAAACTGCTTTTAAGAAAAGTTTATTTTTATAAATTTCTCAATGGCAACAGATTTCTGCTTTTGTTTACTAATAATAAGCTGAGCACAAACACAGCGCTGACAGATGGCTGCATGAAGGAAACTGATAAACATAATCAACCACTAAAAAAACACACATTTTTTTATGTTTTTTGTTTTTTTAAATAAAGTTTTGACAGTCTCTCATCAACACAAAAGCACCATCTCTTGGGTAACAGGTGGGGTAGAAAGTTTTGCCGTTTGCGCGTCTTACCGGGGCTTGTGCTCGCTCACGGTGCCATCGTCGTTCACAAATGTCTGATTGACGTAGCATTCGCTGCACATGTTGGCCGCGGATCCGGCGCCTCCGTCGGGCTGCGGAGCGGAGCTGGTCGGCGTTTTGTCCCCTTTAACCAAGTCGACTTCCTGGGATAATTGCATCGGAGGGCTAACTGTCAAGCAGAAGGGGACGCTCGGAGGGAAAGACGCCCTCTCCGTCAGATCATTAATATATATAAGTATATATTGTAAAGTGGACTCCTCACTCCAGATGAGTGATCTCACCTATACTGGTGCATTTTTGGAGGGAAGTTTTGACCGACCCGCGCGGATGCAGACCGGGAACGAGCAAAGTGAAGCCTTCAGAGGGAAGCGGATGGAGATGATGGACTGTTGAAGACGCAGAGCACAGGTCTGCGGCGGAAAACATGACAGCTTCCCTGCCGGAGCGGCCACGTTACTGGAGAAATGCCGCTCAGGTCTTTAATGAGCAATGCACAACAGCGCCCTCTGTTGGCGAGACAGCGCTTCAAAATAAGAGGGTTTGGATCCCAAACTTTACAACTTAGACTAATCTTTTTTTATCCATGGTTTTATCAATTTAGCTTCTACCTATAGTTAGTTTAAAACCGTCATCTTTAATAAATAAATGTATTACTTTATATCTGAAATGGGTTTGACATGTTTTGAATTTTTAAAATTCTATTATTCCATTATTTCTGTTAGAAACAAAACCCAATCAATCAAAAATTAAAAAACACATTTCTAATCAATCACAGCTGTTTTAATACAAAAATAATTGAAAAAAAAATCTCAATTTTAGTGATTTCATTTTTTTAGAATAAATTAACGTTTCTTTTAATTAGGTTATTTTCATTTTGGTTTTTTATTATTATTTTAGACTTAACATTTTCATGTTTTTGTTGCATGTTTTTGTATGAATTTTATACTGTATTTAGATTTTAAACAATCTTTTTCAGGATTGAAGTGACTAACTTTGTGCTTTATGTTTTTCAACCATTTATCTTTTTTTTTAGAAGAGGATGAAGCTTCATTCCAGCAGGCAAAAAGAAAAAAATAATCAGTCTCCACGAATAACACAAAACACTAGAAATATGAAATAACACAAAAGTATATTTAAAGGTCACAGAGACAATAAATGCACCCTTTTGAGGTTTTTTTTAATTAAAGATACATAAAAGTATACTACTATAAATGGTACTCGGCTAGCATGCTTTGCTGCCTGAAAAGGCTCAAGGACAAGTGACATTCAGGAATAACATAAAAAATACTTATTTTAATCATCTAGCTCTTTTATTATGAACTGATGGGAACTGCAGAAAAGAGATGTGGGTGAGGTAATGAGTCACAGGGAAGACAGCGACACAAGGCTGTTTGAGAGTTTCAGGGTCATGATGGATGTTTGAGAGTGCGAGCTAGAAAGCGAAATTCCGCCTGGAGACACAAGCCAACGTTAGACTTCATTTGTGCTTTAAATAATAAAAACGCAAACAAATCTGTTAAATGCCGAAAGGTAAAAAGAAGATCACTGTGTTGTAATTTTCAGTTGCTTTCTCTTTTTTTCTGGATTTGCTGTTGAATAATGTGACTAAAGGATGAAAAGTTTCAGTCGCTGTGTGGGCTTTGGCTTTTATGTCTACATAAGCTTTGCTGCTAAATTCAGAAAATCATCCAGGAGTCAGACCTTTCCCCTGAGACTTCTCTGTCTCCATCTGGTGTCTGCAGCCTCTGTTCTGTCCTATTCTGACCCTGACCTGTCCATCTATAAGCAGATTAAATCCAACCCTGGATAAAAATAAAAGGAAAATGTTCCTTCTTTTGACTAGTTTTCTAGTATAAAAAACAAGTTTCATGGTATTCAAAGAAAACCTGAAAACGCTGATAATTTTCTTTTAAAAAGTCTTTGATCAATTGCGTACAGATTTGATCTGACGTATTATACTTTTAAGAGGCTTCTAAAACAAAAACCTTAGAGATCCTTTCCTAGTGTGAGTTTCCTTGAGTAAAACAGTCATTTCATAAACTCTGCTCAAAAGGCACTAATGTCATAAATAAACATGAATGCCCCCATAATAAATGAAGTATTTTTTTTCATATAATAAAAGGCTAAACAATACCAACCAACTTTATTTCAGTAAATTTTATGGCAACTATAAATAAATCCCAGTAATCATTGAGTGATGTTTGATTATTTAGGCAAAATTCACTTTTATTTTAAAACTTTCTGTTGCTTTTCTGATCTTTTTTATCTTTTTTAATAAAATCCAATAAAATAAAATAACAATAACACAGAGTATGCAGTGAATGGTGGCATTTTTAAGTAAATCCAAGTAGGTCTGACTTTAACTGGAATGTAAATATGTTTAAATGCCAGGAGGTTAAAGGCATTGTGGTCATATCCTGCATCATCAAGAGCTTGATCGCTTCTTAAGTAAATGGTAAAAGATGCCAGCGTTAAAGGAAGCGATCGAACCTTGAGATTTGAATACTCAGACCTTTTTTTCCTTGAAGTTCCTCTCACCAAAATAAAACTTTAAGTCATCACATCCTCCACAAATAGTTTTCGATGCTTTTTGAGCAATTCAGGTTTCAGTCTTTTGAGATTAAAAAAAAAAATTTTTTAATCACAAAACTGTTGCTTAGGAAAACAATGCTAACATTAAAGTGTAATCCATATTATTTTTGTAATTTTATGCTGTTTTTTTTTTCCTCGAATGTATTAAGTGTAACTAAAAGCACAAGTCGCTACAAATCTCACTAAAAATATTGGGCAAACGTTTAACTTTGTAGCAAAATAATTATCCTTTTGAAAGCTGTTTGAAGTCTGACTTTTACTAATAAGTTGATTTATCAAAAAAAAAATCTAAGAGTGATGATATTTTTCAGAAAACAGAAGGAAGAAACTGCAGTTAAACATATTTATTTTTTAGCAATAATTACTTGTTTATTTCTGATACTTTTTTATTACCTGTACTGATAATTTTTCCCCAGTTAAGATGTGATTTACTTATCAGGAAAAACAACACTATATGACTTGTCATAGATCCCCAAAGTTCTTGTAAGTTTCTGACCTTAAACTAGTAGAGCCGAAGACGCTGATCCAGTTACATAACTTAAAAAAAAGTACTGATAATTTAAGCAAAAGTAGGACTGAAGGATTGTGGGTCAGTCAGCTCCTTCTGTGCTCACTGAGGCCACAGCTGAGACGTAATAAGGTCCTTCTCTGAGATAAGTCTTCAGACGGAGGTAATGCTGACTGCCCAGAATCTCTGCCGCTGTGGAGGAGCCAGCCAGTGAGCCCACCAGTTCAAACTTGGAGTCTTTAGCCTCCTTTGTTTGACCAGTTGAGCGATCCAAGATAAACTCCATGAACCCGGGAGTGTTTATCATCAGCTTCTGACCCCATGGCTGAGTGGCAACAGCCTGGAAAGCATGAAGAAACGCTCATTTATCATCTGCTATGTTACCAAATGAATCATTTTATTCAGATGAGGTTTGTCATTTTATTAGTGTTTCGCATGGAGAGAAAATTCTGGCAACAAGAGAGGAGCGTTACCGTGAATATCCGCAGAGCCGCGCAGTGCAGCTCTGGAAAAGGCTGAGTGCTGATGCTGCGAATCATCTCCATTGGCTGTTTAGACAAAAGGTGAAACCAGGACTCTGTCAGGGCCAGTAGGTCTTCAGTTTGCTGCTCTGGCTGCAAAAAACGAGAGATAACTTGTGACCAAATAAAAACCAGCAAAGATAGAGGAAGTCCTGAAATGATAATGTGCTACAATAGTACCATCAGTGTCAGAAGTTGGGAAATGGCATCCAAACTGCGCACTCTGAGCTCCGTAGCACCTGAACTGGCGAGCTGGCTCATCCTCAACAACACAGCCTTGAAGTTTTCCCCTGCAGACCACAAAGCTTTCAGCAAAGCAACTGCAATAGTTTTGGGAATGTAGTAAACAATTTCTGCAGCTCCAACAACATCACTGCTCCACGTATCTTCATTTCAAATGCAATAGTTCCATTACTAATAAGACAAAGGCAGAGTTAAGGATTAGTGCATTTCTTTGTGAGCTGATTTGTTCTGCAGATCTTAGTCATCCTTCTTTGGAAAATAATCTATCAAACTCATTTTTAAACAAATCTGTTTTTGGGGAAAAAAAGCCAGAGGTATAAATCTGACAAGGATCATTTAGCTACCGGTTTTCTGAAGAACCTGTTTCCCCTCCACTGTAGATCCGAGTAATCCCAAAGTGTCCAGAGCCACTCCGATCATGGCAGGATCCGTATCAAGCGCCATCTCGAACACTTTGCTCTGGAACACCGGGTAGGACTCACAAACCTGCTGTGGACTGTCCATGATGGCCAGGTTTCCAAAGAATTTCACCAAACCTAAAATCACATTGTATGTTTTTCTAAAAAATAAACATACTTATAAAATCTTTTTTCAGAATATTTTCATTACAAGTTAGAGTTGTTTTTTTAGGAGAGGCTCACCTGGAAGGTAGAGGGAGGAAAAGGGGTCTGTCTCCGCCCCTCTGATCATGTTAGAGATCTTATCCATTATCCCCTGCTGAGCCAAATACTGTCGGCCGTGTTGGCTGTGAGCCAGAGAAGTGACCATCTCTATGGCTGTGGCCCTGAGGAGAAGGTGGAAAAGAGTGACTCTGAACGTGTCAAACAGAAAATAATCTGCATATATAAAGGCTGATGCATTAGTCTATACATTTAAATGCAAATAAATAGAATTTCTACCTAATCAGCACATCATCGCCCGTCAGTTCACTGAGCAGCTGGGAAATAAGGCTGGTGTTGGCACAGTAACCAAGAGAAATTGGAGATGCTGATGAGATTTCCACCAAAAGCTGCACGCAGAAGAAAAAAAATTATAATATATTTTTTTCTTAAAAAGTGGAGGAAAAGTGCAAGAGAAAAGAGAATCATGGCTTCAGTGTTCACTCGCTACATCATGGTATATATTTCACGGTCTTGCTGTTTAGTGGAATTTTACATTTTTTTACAGCACACCGTGTGCACCATTCTGCATCTTGACTGACTCTTCACCATGTCAATGTCACTTCAGTGCCATGTCTCCTGTACAGAATGCATTTAGTTTATCACATTTACACAAATCTTTGATCACGACAGGATTTTGTTTTCATTTTATATTACTGGACTTGTTTTTCTATGGAGGTTTGAATTTTTCAGAGTTTAAACAAGAGAAAAGTGTGAACATGTTCAAGTATGTTAAAGAAAAGTGTGTAGTGATGGGTTTGACAGAATAAAACATCTGTAATCCTACTTTGCAGATTTCCCCTGTCACAGTTATTTTTACAACGTAAGTCTTGCAATAAATGAGAGAACACTGTATTTTAACTTAATGGTAATTGCCATTTTAAATGCTCGTAGAAAATGTTTTTTTTAGCCTGAAAATGTGTAGAAATGTGAACATACCTCATAAACTCTGTATCTGATTATGTCACTTGTGGCCATCACTTGTTTTATCACTTTAAGAAGGTCGCTGTGGAATAATTTGTCTAATCCAGGTTTGGAGTAACTCAGTTTAGACAAGGATGTAATTGCCTAAAGGAGAGGAAAAACAAACATTTACCAGAAATCCTACAGATTCACCAAAACTCACAGATGTCCTCCAAATGGCTGAGCGCTGACCAGTTTTGCAACAGCCATCTTTTCCTCTCCGATGCAGAGGATAACAGCTCTCAGAACATCCTCGTTGTTGAGGATTTCTGTGGCGGCGTCTGGGTTCTCCATCATTCTGCCAATCTGACAGATTTGAGAAAGAAAAGAAAAGATTAAATAAATGTGCTATTTACTCTTAATGGGAAACTCTTTGCTCTGTTTGTGTACATGCAGCTCATAAACATACCTGCGTTAAAGCCAGAATCTTCACGGTTTCATTAGGATGGGTCAAGCCTCCCTGCAGCTCTGTCCTGTAGTTCTGGACCAGATAAAGAGGGCTGAGGGCCATCAGAATCCGGTCCAGGATCTCCACACAAAGCTCCACCTGTTGTCTATAAACACAAATGAAAAAGAGTGGTTTCATACAGCCGGCATTCACAAAGTGCCTCATCACTGACGGTTCGGTGCACACACCCTTCATCCTTTACTTTAGATCACAGAAAGAAAACAGGACAAAACTAAAAAAATATTTTAAAAAAACACTTTGCTGAGCTTCAGATGCGTCATATCAATTCAAAGTACTTCCAGGAAACAGGAAGTACAATTGCACACATTTTGTACGATTGAACATAACAGAACACTGCTTCCCACGCAGCGAATCAACAGAAAATAAGTAAAAATTGCAATTGTAGCCAAAAGGAGCAAACAAAACAACGAGAAAACCAAAAAAAAATTATAAATCCAACAATACAAGTTTTTTTTAAAGGTTATAATGGACAGAAAAAGTAAATAAAAACTAAAATTCACTAAAAGGAAGGCAAAAAAAGGTGGTGCCGATTTTCACGTTAGATTTTTTTGTCCGTCTGCTTTCAGTTTGCCTGTTTTCCATACTTGTCTTGTCTGTTAGCTGATAAAACAGAACCTGAGTGACAGATTGCACTGGTGTGTGTGCAGAATTTACTACTTCAGTTCCTCTTTGTTTTCTCCAGCTTTACGGCAAGTTTGTACAACTTAGCTTCTTTAAATCTGAACAAACTTTCCATTTTTTTGGTAAAAAAAATAAAATTGGACTGAAAGCAAATTTAAATAACTATTAGACCTCAGTTTTTTGTCTTGTAGCACCCAAAGAACAATTAATTTATCTGAATGTTTTTGGTTATTTTGGTTATTTTTACCAGAAACATTAGTTGCAGTTGTACCACAACTATGATATATAAATAATTGAGTTGGTAAACACAATGATATTTCTCTCCTTGGTAAAGAGGAAGAGTTGGAGTGACTGGATGAACTAAGATATTAAGGGGAAAGAAAGGAGATAAAGAATAAATATCCACAAGATAAACACAATAAAAGTTCAATAGATTTTTAATGATTTTTTAATTCTTTTAAAACATTTTTTAAAGACAAACTATTACAAAAAGTCCCCCAGTATTGCAAAAACATCCTGTATTTCAGGTATTCACGTCCAATTATGGATGCTGTGGGCAGAAACAATTGGCTTGATCCATTTCATTCTCTCTCGCGGTGGGATTCTTCTAGAACCTGCATTGATTAATCCCTCCACAGAAGATCCTTTGAGCTAAAATCTTCTTGATACAAATTATTACAAATTATCTCTAGGCCATTGCAAATGGAGTAGGTGGTGAATGCAACGCGATGCCAGAAAACCGAAACAAAGAACCAGAACTGCGGAAAGGGTTTCATTTGACAATGGTTTTGCCCCCGTTAAAATGCTTTTGTTTGTTTAGTTTTTCCAAAGAAACTAGGGGACTTTTTTATTTATTTGACCCAAAAAAATCGACAACTGACAGATCTGCATTTAAAAAAACAAGTCCAATCCATGATAAAAATGCTCACTAGAAACGTTTTAGCATTGCATGCTAACTATTAGCCTACTTTAAAAAAAACTAATTATTATTTTAAAAGCCTTTTTTTCGTTTATTAAAGTTTAAAACATGCTAACTCCAAACACTCGCCACACAAACGACAAAGCCTGCCGGACTGACTCAGCAGTTAACTGTGGTAACAGTTTGGGTTACCAGTGTAAACACAGGACCGAACCAACCTGTCATTGGAGCTGAGCAGAGAAAATATCACATCCAAACGTTGTCCGCTCAGAGAGTCTCTCAATGCACTGACGGGTATGGAAAGCAGCGCCGTTTTTAGGCTCTGTAACTCCTCAACTGGATCTTCTATGCTGGAGATTTCTTCCAGCAAACTTTGAATAGAAGCAGCCATGACTGACGTACCCGCCTCTCAGAGAGTACCGCTTCTTCGTCACGTTGTTCGAGGGAGTCGATGAGAGGGTTTTGCATTACCGCCACCTGCCGGAGGGAGGACAGTACACCAGCCAACCTTCATTCCACTAGGTTTGAACATCATTTAACATATTTTTAATTTTAAATTAACAGTAAACCTTTATACTTTATGTAACGTGATGAATTTTGTTTTAATATAGTTTTATATTAATATATCCATCTTAAAATTAGTCAATGTGTTTATATTTTAGAGCTAAAACAATGCAGCACTCCCAGTGTGTTTCATGTCCAAAATGTCACTGTCCTTTTTTTTTGTTTGTTTGTTTGTTTTTACTTCACATTTAACTCCTAGTTAGTTTTAGGAACCACAACTCGCCTTGTTACCACAGTTTCTTTAAATAAGTGTTGATTCCATCAATTTCCTAATAATAAACACACTGGAACAGATTCTCAAACACATTTTAGACCAAAACAAACAAAAAATGTGGTCATAAACTTTAAGAGAATATGAATTATAATTTTATCTGAGCACTTCAGCTTTCTCCCACAGTCCAAAAATATGCTTAATCAGTTATTTTGTGTCTCTGAATTGCCAGTAGGTGCAAATGTGAGTGTTTGTTGTCCTGCAACAGGCTGGCAACTTGTCCAGGGTGTACCCCACCTTTGTCCAACAATAGCTGGGTTGACTCCAGCAAACCCGTCACCCTGAAAATTTGTCAAATTTGTTTGGTTAATGAAAAAGCCAAAACCTGGGTAAGTTGATCTATGAAGTTGAATATTTTTTCATTCTGTCAAGATCTTATGAAAAAATAAACTTCAACATCCATTTCAAATATGTAAATCTAAGTTAACTCTAACAAAAAAAAAAAAAAGTATCCAGACTCACATAGGAATGTCAATTAAGTTTTGATGATGGTTCAATTATTTGAATATAATTTGAACATTTTTGAAAGATCAAAGTTGAAAGCATTCTTAAGAGACAATAATATGTCTTAATCCTCTGTGTGCATGATGCAGGAACCCAGGAAGGAGCTGAACGGCTGATGTGGTGTAGAGTTGCGAGCTTCTAGAGTTTCTCTGAAACAGAAAACCCTGTCTGTCATCTGCTAGTTTTCCAGCCTACCACAGTCCAATCATCACCTCTGGCTAACTCTGAAGAAGCAAATAATGCAGGTAAATACCAGATTCTTCAGACACTTGATGCTTTATCGAAAAATTGAGTTTGAAGAACTCTTCTTTAATATTTCAGATCTGTCTGTGCAAGCTGCGTACCCACCAGTGGTGTTTCCTGCTTTTCAACGTGCTGCTCTTCCATGCCTTGCTGTTCGGGGCTGATTTTGTGGAGGAGTACCTCCTGCAGCCCACGCCTGGAGTTTACACTGACGCCATGGTGGCTGGCGTGAGAGAGAAAGCAAGGAAATTGGACCTGAGCGATGCCAGGGAAAACATTTCCTTTGAGTACCCCATACCAAATGCTGAGGCCTGCAGAAACTCTGACCTCTTTCTTCTAACTCTGGTCTTCAGCTTTGCAGGAAACATCTCCCAAAGAGATGCTGTGAGGAGGACGTGGGCGAACCAAACGCAGATCGAAGGCTTTCCAGTGAAGAACTTTTTTTATTTAGAGTTGCCTGACACTTCTGCTGCGCATCAGGAGCTCCAAAGTGAATCTAAGCGTTATGGAGATGTGATCCAGGCTCACGCTGGAACAGAACCGTTTGGCTCAAAAGAGGGAATGGTGCTGGCTCTCCGCTGGGTGATCACCTTCTGTCCTTTGGCACGATTTGTTCTGCTGACCAAGGACTCTGCGTTTGTCAACCTTCCAGCTCTGGGCAGCTATCTGCTCAGTCTCCATAGGCACCCAGAGGATCTGTACTTAGGCAGAGTGATTCAGCAAGAACAACCTAACAGGGACCCCAAGAGTCCCGGGTACCTGCCCCCCCGTCTGTATCCTGCAAAATACCTACCAGAATATTGCGATGGCACCGCCTATGTGCTCTCCCAAGATGTGGTCCGGAAGGTGTATGTGGCATCTGCATCAGTCCGTGCGCCCGTGTCCGCTGATGTGTTTGTGGGTCTCTGCGCCCAGAAGGCTGGTGTCTCCCCAAGGCACAGCGCCAGGTTCTCTGGAGATAAACACATTCATTACAGCGCATGCTGCTACAGGTACCTGTTCTGCTCTGCAGGGATGAGGAGCCACAAGTTGGAAAGAATCTGGATGGATCTTGGGCAGAAAGGTGGAAGATGCTCACTTTTAAAAACATATTATGAACTGGTGTACTGCAAAGCTCACACGTACTTAGATAAACTCCTTAATCCTCATTGAAAAGCAAAATGGAAATCAAAGTAAATAGAAAAAAGGACTTTAATTTGATGGAGCTCAATTGTATAATAGTGTTATTTTCTGTTGGTCTCCTGTTGTAGTAAGTAAAAGTGTCTTCTCATGAGGTAAAGTGTGGCCTAAAAAATAAAGTTCTTCATTATAAGTTAATAAAATATGATTTCTGATCACATCCATTCATACTTAAATGAAAACTGACCTGTGATTTGTTTTTACATAAGAGAAACGTTGGGTTTGGGAGAAATTTTATTTCTTCTCTACAGAGTTTAACATGTGGATAGACAATTACTGCATTTTAGGAGGACATGGAACCCCCCCCCCCCCCCCCCAATGCCTCCACCTGGCCTTAGTATTACCATAAATCATAACCATATTACTATATATATGGTTATGATAGTGGCTGGTCTCTAATAAATGCCACATCGGCTGCCAAATATAATGCAGGGGCTACCATTGGAAGATTGACAGCATGCACATTTTAAAGTTACATTTTAAAAATGTTGCTTTTTTTAAATACATACTTTAGATGATTTAAGATTTTTATAAATTACTCTTACAAGATTCAGAAATAGTCTGCTGTTTCAGCCTTTGGTACTTTTCCTGTCTGCCTGGTTTTAACATTTCGGTAGTTTCCATAGCATTCTTTAAAGTAATTTCTGTACCTTCTATCATTATTATTATTACTTTGTTGCATTATTTAGCTTTAAAGACTGTGTTCAACTTCTTTTCTCAACAAATTTGCTTTACTTTACATCTCTCTCTATTTGTTTGAATTGTGAAGACTCAAACTTGACCTGGTCCAGTCAATATCACAATCAGCCGCTAGATGGCAGCTCAACCAACAGCTGTCCGGAGAAGGTCGATCAAAGTCACTGCGCATGCGCCAGCTTTATATCGTTGTCTCTCGGCACTGGCACGCACGGAAGGAAACCACACTCAAACCGCTTCACAGAGCTTTCGGACTTGCGCATGTAGTACACTTTAGTCATGAAAAATCTTCATTTTAAAGATTTCTTCTGGGTGAGTAGTTTGTGTAGCTTTGCTACGCTGCCCTAGATAAGTTTGACACAGTTTTGCTTAGAATTAGGACAATTAAATGAACTTCAAAAGGCTACAATGTAATAATAAATTATCAATGATTATGTGTTTCCCTGTTTTAAAAATCTTTCAATTATTTCAATTATTTCAAATTTTGATCGTGAAACGCTTCAGATTTATGATTTTAAATTATATAATTTATTTACACACGTGTGGCTGATAAATTCATTAAAAAAATCAAACTCCAAACCTACTTTGGTAAAACTGAATTGACAGCAAAGCATAAAAACTTGCAGTTTCTTGAGGAAAGTCTTTATGGTTGAGGATGATTACAGTCTGTAAACCTCAGATTACTCAAATTATAGAGATTAACGCCCTCAAAACCACCTATTTTCACCTGAGTCAAATATTCTGGTCTGCTTTCAAATGGGTTTAACCCGTTTAAAGGAGAAGTGTCATGCCTTTGGAGTGTGTTACTGAGAAATATTGATGGAAATATCATTGACATATTTGCCTTGATGCTGACAGAACTCAGATTTGACCTGCACCAACGGCTATGATGCCATAATCCAGTATCTGAACGATGGCAAACGGACATGCAAGGAAGTGGAGGACTTCATGAAAGCTAGGTAATGAATAAACTAAAATACCTGAATGAAGTCGGTATAAGTGGTAAATGGTGCATACTTATACGAAGTAAATTAGAAAGTTTTTTTTTTAATCTCACAGCAGGGAATTTGACTGGCTTTGTAACGGGCAGTATACTTTTTCTGCAAAAAGGTGCAAAATCTAAAATTTATTGGCACATAATTTTAAGTTAAATATTTTTAAAAAGCCCGTAAAATAATATAAAGATATGTATTAAGCCATTTTTCCCTAAATTTGAGCAAACAGCTTCACAATTAAAGATGATCCCACATTTCAATACTGTTTTTTTAAATATGCTCAGTAAAACCTCAGTTTGTCACATGTTTAATTTAACTTTTTTTTCTTCCTCTTATAATAATCAACCTGTCACGCAGAGGCCGGAGTGCATCTGAGCTTATTGTTTATGAAGCAACATGTAAATCTGGTAATTGCGACAGTGCATAACTGTGTCATAAACTCTGGAATATAAAGGGGAATATACTATATCATAGCAAAAGTGAAACTTGATGTTTTGTGACACAGGACAGCATTTCTGAGAACCATTATGGTGTGCCAAACAGAAAGAAGTGAGAATTACTAAATGTATAAGGAAGCTGGCAAGTAAAAAAAAAGGAAAATTGATCAAAGTTTAGGTGTTCGTGACAAATCCAAAAACATGATAGGTCATTAAAGCAACTATTTATACTGAGTATAAATAGTTATACCCCTGTAGAAACATGGTGTATGAGTCTGTACAAGTAAAAATTCAGTTTAAGCCAATATTTTTTTAGTAACACATAAGCTTAACTTTATGTTACAGATAATCTGGTAAAGCATTTATAATTACCCTTAAATACCTGCATTCACATTAATATTTTTCAATATAAATGTATCTATAGAACTGCCCCTGCAAACATGTTTTTATTGTTATTTACTGCTTTTATGTTCTTTTCTCACTTGTTTGGTTTTCACAATAAAAGTCCTTGTTAACTTTTCTCGTCTAAAATATACCTTCTCTGCATTACATATTAGGTGTGATAACACATTGCCGACTAAGTGTTGTTTGTTTTCAAGACGTGCATGGAAATCAACTGGTGTCTTCATTTTCAGGGCTTCAATTGAAGAGAAGTACGCCAAAGACCTGCTGGGTTTGTCCAAGAAGGTGTGTGGACACAATGAGATGAAGTAAGCAAACCCTGTGCAACTTTGACATTTTTGATCCGCTCTTTTCTTGCGTATAATGTAGAACAGCAAATGTTGGATTGCTTCATCAGTAAGTGCTCACTTTGTGGTCACGTAACTGGTCTAGTTTTATTTCTCTTGATGGTTTTTAACTTCTTAGAAGAAGGAAGAATAGTTGAGGAAGAAGAGGCACTCATTGGAACTTACTTTTTGGATAGTATTTCTTGTCGACAATGCATCATTCACACTTGATGCAAACTACAGATGGTGATCAAAAAATAAGACGTTTTTTTTATTATTTCAAACACAAAAAGAAAATAAACACAAGCGTTAAAAGTAGACAAATAAAGCAAACCAACGTGCTTGAAAAGGAGTGAGTAGAAGAAAAATCTTGTTTGGTCCCACCGCTTTTTACAGCCCATTCTGTCAATACACTCCACAAACTGATAAGCACATTTTCTTTTTTGTAGTATGAATGCACTGCTTTTAGAAGTTCATCTTTTTTTCTTACATTGTAACCCCCTTCTCTGTCATTGAACATTTGTTGTATGTTCACTGGAAGTAAGTTGTTTTTGGCTTTAAACATAATGAGTGCAGTTTTAAGTTTCACTAGTTCTCATAATTTTAATAAACCCGAATTTAAAAACAGTGCATTTATATGTGTCCCATAATTCACAACCATGAACTATTCAAATAGCTTTTTTGCAAGATGTACAAAGTCTGCACATTTGTTTTATAAGTATTTCTCCAAACTTCTACTATGTACTGTAAATATGGTAGTTTTATTGATGAATACATTAGTAGACGTTCCTTGTGATTCAGCGTATGATGTGTTTTTCCCATAACTGCAATGCATTCAGCTAATTTAGCAATGACTTGCTTTATTTGTGGCTTCCAGCTTATTTTGTGGTCTAAAATTATTCCAAGGAAGTTAGGAGTGAAAATAAAAAGACATATGCACCAATTTGAAAACAAGTGCAAAAGTTACTTTATAAACTATATTTTACAGTAATCTACTCTTTTGTTAACACTATTACCATTATTATCATATTTGCTACATTTCTGAGACTCCTATCTCATTAGCATGATCCAAGCTTTCCTTATATGAACCTATTGCGTACACACAAGCCCTGTAGTTCATCATCATTCCACTAGGGGCAGTAGAAGGGCTTTTCCTGCTCATTTCAAAATGGCTGCTTCCATGAAATCTCAAAACACTGTTGGCGGGAAAAAAATTAGCTAGTTTTTAAAACATTATGAAGACAACAACTCGGCTATTTATATTGATTCTTTTTAAAGGACCACTTGCTTTATTGAAAGAATTAAAAAATATGTTGAATATTTCTATCTTTATAATACAGCTACACTATTTAAAAAAATGTATGGATCAAATTTGAGACAGTGGCTAAATAGGGGATTTTTTTTCTGAACACTCATGTCAATGTTTTTGCATCTTAAACAAACATTTTTGTGAGTGTAAAACTTATAAAATCATCCAACATGTCATAATAAATGATTTAAAAAATGGACCGTTGCAATTTTTTTGTGGATTTGATGAAAAGGTTTAAAAAACAAATTCATTCAAAAAAAAATTGAATTTTTTGTCAATTCTTTAATGTGCTGAGCTTATCCAGGTTAACAATGTAGAAACTACAGTTGAAGTATTTTACTAAAAAATTATGGAACTAAAAATTGGTTTCCCATTGTGTGGCATCTTTACTTCTGCTGACTTTTTTGTCACCACCCTAATTTCAAATTCTGTGCAGAAGCATGGGATTTAAATCAGACCCATTGTTTCTAGCCACATAGAACTTCCACATAACATAAATCTAACAGACAAAAATATAACCTGAAAACTTTTATTTGACCTCAATGCTTTTAATGATTTTTTGAGTTTCTTTTTCAAGCACTTTAAAGAGATCCCTGGACATCTTCAAACTACGTGAGTCTTTACTCACACATAATATTCAGATTGTGTGTGAAAGTGTATCAATATAAATTCCACCTTCGCCCCTGCAGAGACGGAACAGGTGAGTCTGTCACACTTGCAACTCGCCCAAAATATGAAAGAAGAAGCCAAGAAGCTGGAAGAATTTAGGGAAAAGCAGAAAGAAGTTAGGAAAAAGGTTTGTTTTTTTTATCAACTGACAAAACTGAATAACTGAGCATGTTGATAGGAGAAGATATAAACTTGTAACTCGCCTTTTCTTTAGGTTGAACAGTGCATGGACGCTCTCCACAAGCAGAAATCCTCACATGTCAAAAAAACAATGGACGTAAGTACAAAAGTACATGGGTTTGTTGTTTAATACACACTCACCGGCCACTTTATTGGACACACCTGTCCAACTGTTTGTTAATGCAAATTTCTAACCAAATAATCACATGGCAGTGACTCATTGTATTCAGGCATGTAGACTTAGTCAAAACGATCTGCTGCAGTTTAAACCGAGCATCAGAATGTGGAGGAAAGGTGATTTAAGTGACATTGAACGTGACGTGGTTGATAGTGCCAAACGGGCTGGTCTGATTATATCAGAAACTGCTGATCTACATAGATTTTCACCCACAACCATCTCTAGGGTTTACAGAAAATGGTCCACAAAAAAGAGAAAATATCTAGCGAGCAGCAGTTCTGTGGGAGGTAATGATGCCAGAGGTCAAAGGAGAAGGGTCAGACTGGTTCTAACTGATAAGAAGGCAACACGAACTCAAATAACCACTGGTTACAACTGGGGTCTGCAGAAGAGCATCTCTGAATGCAATTCACACAGGCTCAGTAAAACTGGACAATAGAAGATTGGAAAAAAAGTTGGTTGGTCTGATGAGTCTCCATCTCTGCTGCAACAGTCAGGAATTTAGCATCATCAACATAAAAGCATGGATCCATCCTGCCTTGCATCAATAATTCAAGCTGGTGGTGGTGTCATGGTATGAGGGATTTTTTCTCTGCACACTTTGGGCCTCTTGATAACAATTTAGCATCTTTACAACACCACAGCCTGCCTGAATATTTATGTCAATATGGACCAAACTCTGAGTAATGTTTCCAGTACCTTTTTGAATCTGTGCCACCAAGGATTAAGGCAGTTCTGACGGCAAAAGGGGTCCAACCCGGTACTAGCAAGGTGTACCTAATAAAGTGGTCAGTGAGTGTATGAATGGGTCGACCAAAGCTAATTATTCTTCCTGTGGTTCAAAACAAGAGGCTCTGTGTGCTTCTAGAATCCAATCTGAAGTCACTAAAAAGTATGTTAAAACTGTCATTTTATTAGAAACACAGACAAGTTAAGAGAAGTAAAAAAAAAAAAAGAGATCAGCTGGTTATTCAAAGTGATTTTAAAAGCTATTTAAAAAAGAGCGATGGCACAGAAGGTTCCCTAGGATTACATTTGAGGCACCGTGAAAACAATGGCTGTACTTCCTGAATATTACTCAAGTACAACCAAATAAATTGACAGGTTTAAAAATCTGTTATGCTGGGTAATAAAACAGAACTGGGGGGGATTTAATGGATTAATGATTTTAGTGCAGGAGGAAGACCAAAGCAAATGATAGAACAACAGACTAGTGTTGTGGTTCTCATTTATGTCCTCTACCACAGAGCTGCATTGTGTGACTTGTGAGATTAAATTACAGGAAGTCCTCTAGTCTAGAAAAATGTGTGTTTCTGTTGACTGTTAGGTGTACAAAGATTTCCGTTGCACCTCTAAACTGTTCTCAGAAAAGTGACCACAATCAAGTCCCACTTTGATCATCTTTTGATCTATTGTGAAAGTGTTCCTAGTGGTGCGTTAATCATGATTATACTAGTTTTATTTATACTGTCTATTTTACTTTTTTATACTTAAATCACAAAAAACTTTGTTTTCTAGGACATAGTTTCTGCAAAATGGCAGTAGTTCATTAGAAATTTCCTCTGGCTGTGTTCATACTGGACACATTTGGTTCACTTAAAGAGAACCAGACTTCCTTTCCCCGATAATGCAAATACAAATTTTCAGTCTGAACACACCCAAGCGGACCCTGGTCCGAGACAGGAAACCATCATCTTTGAAGTGGTCTCGTTTCATTTCCAATCGGACTAAGCTCCGCTTTGCTCTGAAACTCCTCAGTCTGATTAGGCTCCATGCTTGGAGCGGAACAACTGGACCTAAACAGCCACCGTAGCCGAGCATTACGGGATGTAAACAGATTAGCGGAGTAATAATGAGACCCAACAACTCACTGAAATGGGGTTGGATGAATGGAGGCTCATTAAACCATCATAAATGTGATACACATTGCTTCACACACTGTTTTCCTGATAATCTGTATGTCATAAACACCTTCTTAGCCCTCTCCTCAGCTACTGCCTTGCTTCATGCCTCTGTCCTACCAAAGCAACAAGTAAAGTACAGGTGTTCAAAACTTGTCAGCGAAATATGAAAATTGAATAAGTGCTTTGCCCCGCCCTCATAATACCTGGCCAATGACTGAAGAGATCTTTAGTCACATGCTTTTGTTTATAAGCTTTGGTTCAAAACAGAAATGTTCGGTTGAAAAGCAGTCTGAATTCAGACCAAGCCAAATTTTAAGGTTAATTTTCTCGATAAACTGCATTTCCACCATCATCAGAAAAACTCCACAAGAACATGTTAAAAGCACCATTTTCATCAGAGTGGGTCTTTAAAGGAGTTTCTGCAGGAATTGAAGGTCATTATCCACAAGGTTAGGGGTGATTTTATGAAGAAACTTTGCATAACATTGCAAAAAAAAAAACGTTTTCCAACAGGCAGACCTTTCCAATGCGCGTTAGACATTAATGAAATAGCATTTTACAACCATTTGGATTAGTTGTGTGAAGATTTTCTAAATTGTTTGTACAACTCATAAAATAGCAGAAATATTTTTTGAAATGCTTGCAACTAGCACAACAATTCTCACAATTCTTTCCAAATGGATAAGTTACACAAGGATAAAAAAAGTAGAATCATTGTGCTCCCTTAATTACCTTTTTCCACACTTAAAACCATGCTTCTCTTTATGTTTATGACAAATATGTTGCCTTATCTGTGGAATTAATATTATTTTCTAACTGAGGTATTTATGAAAGAAAAAATAATTACTTTTCTTGTGTCTTTTTTTAATATCCTGATTAGGAAATTATGGACATTTTTTTTTCTGTTTTGCTTCTTTCTTCATGTTTCTATAATTGTTACTTCCCCTCTAAAACACATTAGTGAAAAGGCCGCATGTACACCAAGTTCTTGATTAACCTCGGCTAAAACCTATGAGACATTCCGCTATGACGTTAAGAAATGGCGTCAGGTTGGGCGTATCTGTGTTAAAAAAGAATGGTAGCTGTGACTCAAAATGTGCTAATGCTGGTGCTTCATCCCCAGTCAAAGAAGACCTATGAGCAGAAGTGTCGAGAAAAAGAAGAGGCTGATCAGAATGTTAACCGGAACACCAACACTAACAACACAAAGCATATGGAAAAGGTACGAAGGCATCTACAGAGCTCTCTGAACACTTTTCTGACCGATTTTCATCTGAATGTGATGGAATTAATGTATTTTAAAAAATGCAATTCAAGAAATAAATTACATAAAATATTATTAAAAACAAAAAAATCATTTTAAAGGGCTTATATCATACCATTCTTAAGCCTTTCAGTATAAATTATATCCATACATATAATATATTACCTTTGGTACGATAAAGAATGAAGTTTTTTTATGAAATATGCATTATTTTCCTACCCGGAAGTAAGACAACTCCATCTCTGAAGCACCACCTATCAATCTTTGTGAGTGCTGCCCATTTTATGACTTCAACTTAGAGCCGGCCATTTTGCCCAAGAAAACAAACCGTATCCAATGTTTTGCAAAAATGGATGTGCATATTGTGCAAATAAAATGAAAGCGTTTTGTCAATCACTGCTAGCTCTTTAGAGAAAATGGGAGTGTGTATTAGCCGGGGTGACAAAGTTGGCAGCACAGACTCTTCTTGGAAGGAGGTGTTCCCCACTTTGTGATGTCATAATGTGAGAACCCACTTGTTTTCGTGGATAGGGAGGGGCTGGTGCTCAGAGAGAAGGGTTTTAAAAGGAAAACTCAGAGATGCGTGAATGGATCAAAATACCACTTTGGGGTTATTTTTCGTGAGGATTTAATATTATGAAACACTTAAAAGCTCTAAAGAGTAGATTTTCCTTGATATAGGCCCTTTAAATTGTGTGTTTGTTGATTTCACTGCATTTTGCAAGAGTTGACGGGCATTTTATTTATTTTACAAACTCACTTTTAAAAAGTGTGTTTAAATTCTCATGTAGTTTAGAAAGGTGCCACACTGACTTTAATGAGAAGACACAGTTTATGTATTTTTTTCTTCATGTATTCACCAGAGGACCAATCTCTTTGTTTTAGCTTTACTCAAAGGCTCAGCAGGCAAAACAGTATGCAGAGGAGGCAGGTAAGATAACCAACAAGCCAGTGATGGAAGTACAGGGGGGGTTATCTATACTGTCAAACAAAAAGGTTTTATTAAGGAAAACCCTAAAAAAAGAAAGGAGGAGAGTGAAAGTTTATTTTAAAAATGTATGAGGTAAAAACAGACATGGAGCATCTTCTTATCATGTTTCTTATCAATGACCCTACATTGTGTTTGCAGACCTTAAACGGTCTAAACTTTGCATATATTGCAAGGGTTTCTCTAGATTCTGTATGTGACTCTTTGATGGACTAGAACTTTACAACCCTTTGCAAAATGGGAGATTCAAACTTCTGTAGATAATTCAGTTTATTATTTTTATTTTGACTCTTTGAATAGTTTGAAACAATATTTTTGGCTTCAGTTTTAATTCCCAGATACTTGTACATATGTAAGAGATGAAACCTGTTATTAGAGCTGTAAAATACCTTAATATTGTTAGTATTTTTGACCTATTCATGGCTGCATTTTAACGTTCTGAGACCTGCACTTTTGTATGGAGTGCTCTTTCAGAAAAGCAAAAATGACATTTCTCCATATGTGCAGACTAGGTCTCAAGAGGATAAAAATACTTTTTATCAAGTTTAATTTGTTCACTTCGGAATAAATACCACCAGTATTGATGTCTTTTTAACCAAGTAGGAAACAGTTAGTTGGAATAAATGCTGGTAGGTGAAATTGTTAAAACTTTTTGTGCACTAAAGGAGCATTAAACTTTAAATTGAATAATTCAAAAAGCAAATCTGGATTTATCAAGTACAATGTTTATATTTATAAAGATTTATGTGAATTTGTTTTACATACATTTTCTAAATCTGCGCTAGCTGTAAACACAGTGGAAAACCCATCTGATAAAAAGTCATATTTTTGGTTCATTTTTTTTAATGATAGAGGACATATAGAAATAAAATTAAACTCAAAATGGCATTCCTGAGTATTTCTTTATTCAAATCATTGTGAGTTAGGAGCGCACAAATAAAAAATCATATTTAGAAAATACACTGGGCGAGTCATAAGCTCCTTGCTCTGCTCCATTCTGATCCATCCTGACTACAGGGAACACTTTTACAATAGCTTAAAAGATGATTGGAGGCGGTATTTTTATATATTTATTATATTTAAAGTTTTGTGTTAGAAACTTTCCTTTTTCTGTATTACTGACAGATAAGATATACCAACAGAATGTGATTACACTGGGAAAGCTAAGAGAAGAGTGGCTAAAGGAGCATGTCAAGGCCTGTGAGGTGAGACTGCAGAGGACCCTTGGCATTTCAACACAGCAAAAACAGCAACTTAAATGAGCAACATTTGCTCCATTTTATTTTACACACAGGCTTTTGAAAAACAGTCAATTGAGCGCATTAACGTTCTGAGAAACACGGTTTGGACTCATCTCAACCAGCTTTCCCAGCAGTGCGTCACCACTGATGAGGTAACCTTCCCGAGAATTTCATTGGCACAGAGGTTTTACATTCCCTCTTTATCTATATCACATGACACACATTTTCAAATTGTCTGATACTGATAGGGGATTTGTCAACTGTAAAAGAATAAAAGAGCTACCATCAGCAGCACACCAAGTTTGCTGACAAAACACAACAACTTGACTTTGACATCCTCAGTCATCTGTTTGGGAGATTCTAAAATGGGAAGCAGTATTTTCATAAATATTAAAATGGTCACTGTTAATTTTAGTTTGTTTCACTTCAAACTTCCCTCTTTTACCACGCAGACAGAAACTGTTTTCGCTGGACATGTGCAAACAAACCTTAACGGGATGTTCTGAACACAAAGTAGTGAGCAGCTTAAGAGTCAGTCATCTCGAAATGAAGGTTAAATAATGTTCAAATGGGCATTACTCAGTGACTGCTGGACAACAGCAGAACTTGGAGTCAACAGAAACCCAAATAGCACTAAATGATTTGCTAAAACAAACTCATCGATGAAACATTTTTCACGGACTCCCTGTCAATGTGTGTGTGTGTGTGTGTGTGTGTGTGCGCGCACAGCTGTATGAGGAAGTGAGGAAGTCACTGGAACAGTGTGACATCCAGGAAGATATTGAACACTTTATAAACCTCAGGCGGACAGGAGACAAACCTCCAGGTAGGGTGCAGCGCGTGCTAGTCTGCATAAATCTTTCATTAACGATTAACCAGGGCCTGGCATGATATGCGGAAGGAAGTTCTTATCAAATATCTGCTGTCAGTATGTGAAACGTTCTCCGTCTTCCTCCTGAACAGCTACTGTTGTGTATGAGAACTTCTACAGTGGGCAGAAGTCTCCAACTGAAGCTCCATCCTCCCGTCCGGCTCTATTGGGCATCAGGTAAAGAAACCAGAAAGAGGTTTTCTGTCACAGCTTTCTGATTTCTCCTCCCTCCACTAACAAATACTGACCCCTTTAATTTTTTGTTTTATTTTTAAAATTTGCAGGAGGGGGCCATTACCTGACCCAACTAATAACAATAGGGGTATGTCTTTTTTTGCATATTTTCTTCTAGTAGCAAAAAAGAAAAGATGATTTAATTTAGTTTTATTGGCATTTATGCTGCCAAAAGCGGCTTTATAT
This sequence comes from Oryzias celebensis, assembly GCA_014656515.1. Taxonomy (NCBI): domain Eukaryota; kingdom Metazoa; phylum Chordata; class Actinopteri; order Beloniformes; family Adrianichthyidae; genus Oryzias; species Oryzias celebensis. The sequence goes on from BNCR01000012.1 coordinate 8,633,001, forward strand.
CATCAACAAGCTCTGTTAACTGTATTTACTAGGGATGCCACAATTCTGGAGTGAAAACCAAACTGTATGTCACACCAATAAACCCAACTGTGGGGAAATTGAATCCATTTATTTATCCATGTCTTTAAACCCAATAAATTTGATTTTTTTTGTATTTCTTTGTTAGTGTAAACTTACTTTTGTGTTTTTAAGACATTTATCATGCTGACGCGATCATGAAAAAGTAGAATGTTACACTGATAACTTAATTTTAAAATGTAATCTTTTTATTTTCTGTGTTTTTTGCAGTAAAAGTAGAGCAATCCTTGACCTTTAGGGGGAAATACAGTCATGTATTTTTAAAACAAATGATAATTTAAGGCCTAGGGCTAAAGGAAAACTTTATATGTCATTTTAATCCCAAACTGTTTGTTTTCTGTTGCAGATGGTGCACAGCTCTCATTGGATCCAGATGCATGTTACAGTGTGATCCAGTATTAACTCTCAGCTCATTCAGCTTTGCTAATGAATATTTTCAATGGCTTTTAACTTCCTCTTTTATGGGTTAATTTAGAAAATTACTTATAACAGGTGTTAAAGTAGTGTCACAGACATGCATAGGCCTAAATTAAAATAGGTTTTTCTGTTTTACAACATACAGTAAAACAAATATGAGTTTAATGCCAAATTTGGATAAAAGTACACTTTTGTAATTATAGTTGTATGCAAATACCTTTTTTATTTCCATATAGCAGCTGTCTTCAGCCATGTTTTCATTTATTTTATTTTGCAAGCTTTGTTCAGAATCTGAAAGACATGACATTTGTTTCATTGTTTTCATTTCCTTTATCGTGTAAAAAGCTGTGATGTGGCAGGAAATGGTTTCAACCCATTTTTTTTTCTTAATGCCGTTCAGTCAAAGTCCTGTTCCTTGTTCAGTCTTCACTTCAACATTTTAACATTGTTGTTTGTGCGCCGCCTCAAATGACCACACACCATTTAAAGCGTTGGATTATAACTTCTACCATTTAAAGCCATGAGTTATGACGAGCTTTATGATAAAATAAATAATTAAAAAGATACAAAAAGCAGCAAAAATAAACAGGAACAGCATTTTTTTTCTTCTAGGTGGAGATATCTGAAAGCTTAGTCATGTTATACTATTGTGCTATTCTGTTTACTTTCCTGTAACAAAATTTTACAGCCGAATCCACGTTTTGGCTGTTTCTTTTAACCTTACTTTTCTGTTCAATTAATTTCATGTAACATTTCTTAATCTCCAAAGATCACTGTTATGATAAAGGTTCAGTTCCTGTTCAATGTTCAACTGAAGCCTTCTCTCTTTATAATGGTGAATTGTCAGATGAATCGATGAATGGAAAATGCTCTACACATGTGCTTACGTAAGACTCTAGTAGCATCACATGAAAAAGTACATTCTAACTGCATCCAAAGTGAATAATCCCATTGAAGTTTGTCTTCTGGATTTTAAATCACAAACTGTTTGACTAACTCGATTTTCTTTGTTTATAATGTAGTGTCATAGGTTTTTTTTCCTTTTCTTTTCACATCTTAACAGTTTAAAGCTATGTTTTCCACATTGCAATAGTGTGGAAAGTTTACAGTCATAGGCTTCCACCAACATTTGCTATGAACTCCAGGGGGGGAATTAAACTAGGATTAAAATATTTAATCTGGCCCGCCAAACTGAAATAAATTGCATTGATAACCCTTTTCAATAGTAATTCTGTGTCGCCCCATAGATGTCGCCCTACAAATAAATGAAAACTTTTGGGACATTGCCAGGGTACTGGATTTTGGAATTGTAGATATGGACAGCTCTTCAACATGATGAAGAGCACCAAGTAATGATGGAATTATGCAGTAGACAGGGTTCTAAAAGAACCAGAGGTTTCGGAGAATTGAATGGTCACCCAACCAATCGAAAGCGGTTTCATTTCATTAAGCTACAAGTTAAAAATATACAATATCAAACAATAGATTTTCTTTCATTGTAATTAACGACACAACTAGAAAATAAAACAAAAAGACTTGTATTTTAACCACAGTTGGCACACATCATGATTGTGTTTTATTGAGTCTTTCTGTCGTATAGTCCAGAATGAGATGAAAGTGTTCAGTCCTTTGCTGTAACAACTTGGTGAAGCTCATCTGTAAGTTCATCAGAAACTCTTCACAGGATGAAGATCCGCATGAATAACTGGGAAATGCTGGATCTTCATTTCGGTGCCGATTCAGCGTTCAACCGTGTGTTCAGATCGAATCAGATCCAGAATCAGCTGGATGGTTGTGTCACCTAAAACAGGGACATGAATCAATATGATTTAACACAATATATTTAATCCTTTTTATACTTTTTCTTTAACAAATATGAAGTTGACACAAACATTAGCAAAAACTTAAGTTGTTTTTACTAAAATACCTCAAACTACATTTTTTAGTTTTATTATTCAAGCGAACGTGAAGAACTTTTGCCAGTTAAGTTTTGTATGACTACTTTAAGATCAGTCGGTACTTTTTTTAGAGAAGTACAATGAAGCTAACGTGGTGAGTTGCCATGTTTTCACAGTCAGGACAAATAACTTCCTGATCATGGGCAAAAAAAAAAAAGATGAACTTACTTTAATTTAATTGTCTATTTTTTATATTTGACTAAACCTTTAATGTTACTTTATGGAACAATTCTTTATTTTTTTTAAATATTTGAAATCTTGTGTATTTTACTGCACTGATATACTGATATATTTGGCACCTTCTGTACACCGTTGTGGCAAAAAATGAAACCAGAAGATTTACAATAATCATTTTTTGTGTTTATTTCATCTAAATTATTAGGTTTTTTTATTAAATAATATTTTATGGTTAAAAATACTGCATTATTAATTACAAAAACACAAAACATAACATTATTACAGTGAGTAAAAAGTCGCAGAGGGAATTAGTATTGATATAACCTCTTAAAAAAAGTATTATCCTGTCAGATGCACACCTTTATTGCCAAAAATGATTTTTAACTTTTATTAGAATACATATTTAATTTAGAGCCATAGCAGCATAAACCATGCATTCTAAGATCTATTAATTTATAACTTTTAATAATGTAATAAATCTAGTTACATTTTTTATTTTTTCCTTTAGGTTGAACCATTTTCAAAAGATACAATCCTGTAAATTTTGCATGTTGCTTAAGGTAAATATTTAATGGTAATCACTAAAATTGAAAATAAAAATGTGTGTAAATAATACAAAAATAATAATTTTACCTTCAAGGTTCATTCTGGGGTTTTCCAACTTCTTTTCAAGCAGAGAATCCATCAGTTTCCTCAGATGTTTGAATATCACTCCAATCCGTACCGGTGCCTTAAAGCAAATATGCAAACTTTGAAAACGTTTAAAAACTTCCTCTGAGTAATGACTCTGTTTTGTTTTTGATGCATAAACAACCATAAGCATTAAGCTAAACAGGCCTTAAAAAGTCTCCCATCCACCATCTTTAAAGCTGACCCTTTGAGCTCTGACCTGGAAGTTGATCCATCCATCTAAAGTGATGAGCTTGTCTCTGTGCTGAATATCTATGTCGCCTCCAAACAGCAGCATGGGGAAAGGCGAGATCAAAGTGGTGTCTCGCAGGTAGATCTTAGTGTATTTCACCTGTGGAAGAGAATTTATCATTGTAGTTAAGTCTCCAGTTTCAGTTTCTGTGCTGTTCCAAAAAAATGTAAAAAAGATGCAACTGGATTTGGAGGGTGAAGTCAAACATACCAGAAAGAACTCATTCTAATGTTGAGGATTACTGCATATGCTCATATTTCACTTAAAATAGGCCACACCCCTTGGTAAAAAATGTATAAAACCAATTAGGGGTTTTATAAAATGTATATCTAATCCAAGATATAAAAGGTTGGTCAGAACGAAGACTTTTTGACTTGTCTAACCCACCTAGTGGTCAGTAGGGGAAGTGACCTGTTTCCAGGTTTTAACTTGCCTGAAAATAGAATTGAGGGGGAACTATTAAAAAATTGGATTCCTTCAGGGAAAATTTTAATGCTTCTTATTTATATGAAAAGTTTTTTGTCTTATTCAAATGTCTGATCAAAAGCTTATTATTTGGGCTTTTCTTGTTATAAATAAAATCCAAACCACAAATGATTTAAACAAATTATAGATCTGACTTTTTGGTTCTTGCTTTGGCTTCCTTCCAGGCTGAAAAAAGGATCTGTAAATCAAATATTTCTGTACCCATTTTAAATACTTTTTTAAATTGGAATTTTATAATAAGTAATATATTCTCTGTTCATTGCAAAAAGGCAAAAAGAAAACTTAGACAGAGTAATGTGGTACCTTTTCCTGGTAAAGTAGCCAGCCGTACATCTGCAAGCTGCGGTTGACAGATGAAGGGTGGACCTGAGCTTTGCCCTGAGGCGTCTCCACCGTGCAGGCGATTCGCTCCAGAACATCCACGGAGGGCGTGCAGAGAATGCGGGCCACACTGTCGTACAGCCCCGCCGTCAGCGCCGCATTCAGAACAGAGATCTGCTGCTTTGACATAGAGGCCGCCTGCTGCTTGACGCGAGAGGGGCGGGATGACCAAAACCCAGCTTGCTCCATCATCTTCGTCAACTCATGCTTTACATCCTGCAAGAGAAGTAGATAGAAGGGAATTTATTTCCAGCAAAAACTATGAGTAAGAATGAGATAAATCATTTGCTTTACCTCTATTGCAATTAAAGCTGTTCGATTGAGGAAGTGCTTCCTGCAGTAAGACATCTCAGCTTTCAGGCCTTCAGCCTGAACAGTTTTCCACCTAAAACATTTACAAACGAGACAAAGAAGCAACTAATTTTTCATATATTTACTTTTATGAATCAAATAAATTTTAATTTACCCTTGCAAAAGGGTAAGCGACATAGGATACACAGAATTTTGTCTGAACACCAGCAAAAATTTACATCTGTTGTCATAGTAACATCCTTGCTTTTAAAAACAATTTCTATACGGCTATAAAATATGTTTTTTTTCATTATCACATTCAAATCAAATATAATCGTCTTGGACAATCGTATCAAAAACAAAATAAATAAATCACTTTTAAAAGTTTAAATCCAAAGTTTAGTCAGAAGAGACACGCTGTGGAATCTGATGAAAGGTTTGACGAAAAACTAAATGTTTCAGCCTCCTTCATGCTTTGAGTTAGGCAACAGTTTGTAATGTTAATATAATACATTTTATTAGCAAAGTTAATAGATTAATTGCTTTAAAAAAATAGAATTGTTAAGAAACTTTTTCCTGACAAGAATTTTCAAGAAAAACACATAAAAAAACAACAATCTGAACTTTTCACTAAACAGACTTCATTCTCCATCTAGAAACCAGTCTACACCCGATCATATTCTTAAACCTGAATTCAAACTAAAACATTTTTAAAAACACGGATCAGCCTTTGGTTACAGGACTTATACAGGACATATCAATGGAAGAGAAAGAAGATTGCTTTCTTGTTTGTTTGAGGATAAAGTATTCTGGGGAAGGACAGTGGACAAAAAAATAATTGAAAAGGAGAAACATTTTTACAATGTTTTTCTGACAGAAATCAAACAATTCAAACAGAAGCTGAAAGCACATCCACCAGGCTAAAAGTGTGGATCAATTTGGGCAATAAATACAAACCATTTAAAAAAAAAAAACAATCAAATGGTTTCAGATTTGCAGATAAATATGAAAAAGACTTGCGCGTACCCTAAATATGCATTGTAAATTGTGAGGTGATCAGAGTTGGCGACTGCCAGAGCAGCTTTAGCCAGGTTAGCTTCCTCCTTTCTATTCATGGGTGTAGAAAAAGGAGACTTCTCCGTCATGGCTGCTGCGATGGTTGCCTGGAACAAATCTTTGGTTATTAACATTTAAAAAAGATCAAACAAATTATGAGGACTGTGCCACGAAGCAGGACATACAATGGGCTCCAGGCAGCCGAGGATGGCTCCATAGATGAGCATCTTCCCAATCTTTACATTGACAGGAAGGCTTGCCAAGTGATGCCCCAGAGGGGTGAGGGTGTGATCGTTGGGGTGGCACGCACCGATCTTTCTGAGGAGGTTGACAGCGTTACTGACCGACTGAGGCTGAGGAGCATCCAAAGCCCGGCTCAAGAAGTCCTCTGGGGACCCGTACTGGCATTTCTACAAGGAAGAGAAGGAGAGATGGTCTTTAAGAAAGCATTTTTTACTGTTTCAAAGCAAAACAATTATTTTTATTTACCATTATGTGAAGACAGAGTTCTTCCAGTGGGACTCGGAGGATCTCTGGAATGGAGTAATCCATAAAAGCATCAAACCTGAAAACAAATTGAAAAACAATTAGAAAACAACACAAAATGCGTCTCTTAATTAATCTTATCCCACAGATTTGCTGTGACCCGCTGAATTCCTCAAAAAATGTCAGTCTCCAGTCCATACTTGTATTTGGGGTAAAGCCTGAAGCAGAAGCCACTGCGGACACGTCCTGCTCTCCCCTGCCTCTGGAGGGCGCTGGCTTTGGAGACAAACGTCTCCACTAGTGAGCTCATCTGGCTGCTCTCGTGGTACCTGAAAAATATAAAAAAGTTTTGTTTTTTTTTTCAAAACGACAATCAATCAACTTTTGGTTTAATTTCCAAAACTTGGACACAAGTGGACACAAGTTTTATTATATTTGCTGAAGAAAAAAAAAAGTCACATTAATTGGTGTGAGCTTCCAGAGCAGACTTAAACTTTTACTTTTTCTCATGTTTTGTAAACTGATTTTAGAGCTTTATAGGGCCACCGTAGGCTTATCTCCTAACTTTTTCTCTTGTACCTTTTTTTTGTAGGGTTTCCAGGAGCATTTGCCCCAAACTGCTAGAATAAATTGAGTTCCCCCCAAAAAAGTCAATTGTTGGATGGAATTGGAAAAACAGTGCATGAATTCTTACTTGTTTTCTTTGGTCTTTCCAGTGTCAATAACAAACACAACATCAGGGATAGTCACGCCTGTCTCAGCAATGTTGGTTGACAGCACAATCTGAAAAGGAAAAAAATGCAGTCTTTAAGTGATTAAGTGAGTTTCGTTAATAAAAGAAAAGCCTTTAAATTGCTTTTTTCCCCATGTGGGGCTGCATGGTGGAGTAGTGGTTAGCACGTTTGCCTCACAGCAAGAATCCTGGCTGGGATTTTTCTGTGTGGAGTTTGCATGTTAAATGCTTCATATATTAATTGGTTACTCCAAAGCAGTGTTTCCCAACCCTGATCCTTGGGGAACACGGATCTGCATTTTTCAATCCAACCCTGCTCAGTCACACGTGCCTTTGATGACTATCATTGTCAGGCATCTGCAGAGCCTGATGATGACCTGAATCAGGTGTGCATAACCACAGCAACATGGAAAACATGCAGGACAATGTACCCCGATGACCAGGGTTATGAAACACTGCTCAAATGTGTGAATGTGTGAATGTGAGCGAGAGTGACTGTGTGCCCTGCGACAGACTGGCGATCTGTCCAGGATGTATCCCACCTTTACACAGCAGCAGCCGTGACAGGGTAAGACAACCATGTGACCCCGAAAGGGATATAGCAGGTAAATGAATGAATAAATAAATTAAAGCCTTCAAATGTAGATTTTTAGATAAAGCAAAGCAAAAAAAGATTTTGAATTTTTAACACAGAGTCAATATGAATTAGATTTCTGTCAAACCCAGCCTCTAGTGGTCATTTAAACAACTGCAAAATTTGGTACCTCGGGATTTTCTTCAAAGCCCAAAGTGAAATGTTTGGCTTGGTTGAATGTGGAGTCCTATAAAGCTACTTTTTCATATTAAAAAAGAATTACATTTACAGTTAAGTGCAGGACTGGCACATAGGAAACCAGGGTTTGATTACCAGGAGGCAAAATTAGCATCATCCAGTGTAGGTTTTAGCGCAAGACCCTTTAGGCTACTGCCCCTCTATGTAGCCAATGTTGGCCACAAAAAGGAAGTAGCATAATATTCACACATGCCTCAACAAATCAGGTAGCCGTTACCAATCAGGTAGTGACAGGGGGCCCAACTCTGTGTCCCCCTGAGCCAGTCCCCAGCCTGGATGAAATACAGGGTTGTGTCAGGAAGGGCGCAAAAATCTCTGCTAAAACAAATGTGCGACTCGGTAAAAGCTGATTCGCTGTGGCGACCGCTGACAGGATATGGCAAAGGTGAACAAGTCTAAAGTCCAGACATGGAGCTCTCATACCTTTCTAACTCCAGCAGGGGGCACTTTGAAGGCAGCAGCCTGGTCCTTTGAAGACAGAGTGGAATGAAGGGCAAAAATCCTGTACCTACAGAGAAGGATAAAACTCACTCAGAGCAAATGTAGAATTTCCTTTCCACAAAGACGGATCTAGAACCAGATTTTATTTTGTTTCTCAAATCACCTGCTTTTGTCCCGGAACCTCTTGTTGGAGGAGAGAAGGTCATACAGCTGCTGGATGTGAGCCAGACCTGGGAGGAAGACCAGAACAGCTCCATCCACATCTGCAAACTGTGGGGATTTATCTGGTAAAGACAGATACCGTTTATACGTAGGTGAAACCAAAACATGCATAATAATGTGCTTTGTTCTGCCTGAGACATTACAAGTACGGTTCTGTACCTAGGTAGTCCAAAAGCTCAACAAGCAAGTCCATGTTGATTTTATTGGGGTTCATGTACTGAAGCACCTGCCGAGTCCTGCTGCTGAAGTGGTCGAGGTCTCGACCAAGGTTCCAGCCGGAGGGGGAGTCTCTAAGAATCACTTCCTGAAACAAAAAGCAGACCAGAGTAAGCAAGAGGGCTCAGGCTACACCAGTGCAGAAGCAAAACCATGAGTTTACATTTTGGTTAGGATGATCCCTCTTAAGGGGGGTGAGTGGTGTCTGGAGTCTAATTTCTACCAGTAAGGTCAAAAGTCCCATCCAGTCATCCAGGTTTCTCAAAAACGTCTTATCCGATGGGAAGCTTTTAAAGAGCAACCACACCTGGGAAATTTGTTCAAGAACTACAAACAGGAAGTCATATAATGCAAAGAGAACTGCCAGCCTGACTGCAACTAAAGAAGAAAGGTTTTTGGTAAACAGTAAAAGCAGAGCCGTTAACAGTAATACATTTTGAACCAAATAAAACTCTAAATCTGTACAATTTCGCACATTTTACAAGGAAACTAAAGAGATGCCTTTGACAGATCATATATTCCTTCATTATGAGCTTACTTTGTATAAATCAGGAGTCAGCAACGTTTATGATGTGAAGCGCCAATTCAGAATACTTTCCTTAGCAGTGTCACCAACTATAATATGAACTCTTGTTGTTGCCCTTCCTGACACAACCATGTATTTTTAAGGCCCAGGGAGACCCAGTTAGGCAGCAGTGTAAACGGTCTTGGCTAAGGACACACACTGGATTTTTTTAGCTCATTGTACGCTCCTGCGAGACAGTCAAACACCCAGCCAATTATAATGCCACCTCATATACAAAGAAATACAAAAACATTTACAATATATCTTTAAAAAGTGTTTTATTCACAAATAGCAGGTTATATTGCTCTTTTTAAGCATTTTTGGCATTAAATCACAAAAGTGCTTTCAAACCAGCATTGCACAAAGGAAAATAGCATTGAAATAGCATTACAACTATGTTTGTTTAACAACAAAAAATACTGCATTTGTGGTATGTCACGCCGACAGCAATAAGATTTGATACGTCAGAACAAAACGCCATCAATGTTTCCAAGACCGTCATAACCATAACATGAAGAAATAAGCGTATTTGGCTTTTGTTACATTATGAGACAGGGCCCGAGTAACTTAATGTAAGTTAATTCTGTGATGGTGCTTTTATAGCATGTAAAATTAAATGTTTTTACTTTTTTGTTAGTATGCTAATAGTAATATACATTTTCTGCAATTGGACAGTCTCATTTGTTTTTTTTAATCTCATCTAAATGGAGTGGTGATCAGCTTTAGTATTAATGGTGAAACTTGCTCACATTTCATATTGACATTTGGCAGAACAGAAAGACAGTCTGGCTATATCTGACCTTGTTTGGTAATTATTCAACAAACTGAATCTTTAACTTCATAAATGTCATCCAGCTGTGGGTAATAAGTGTTTGGTTTCAGGTAGTTTAATTCCACCAAATTCATGATAAATCCTTGATTTTGTCAACATTTGTACCTGAGTGTTAGTCTGTCTGAGGGCACTTGAACCCAGCGCAGTCACGCAGCAGGTACCGACCGGCATGCGCAGTCAGACGGCAGCAGACGGAGGGGGAAGCACGGAGGGACAACCGGGACAGCAGTGTCATCTTTTGTCTTCTGTTCTCCCGATTTTAAGAAATTGACTTGTCCAAGCGTCATCTTTGTTCACTGGAGCACAACGCAAAGTTGAACTGGCTACGAGTGCCGTCGGAAACGTGTGCAACAGCTCACGGATCAGCTTTGCGTTTTTCGCACTCACGGTCCATCCACAGACATGTGCTCATATCATCCCGCCTGTCATCTCACTGGCAATAGTTTCAAAATACAGGGTCGTTATTTCAACGTTTTAATGTCACTGTGGCAAACTTTGTTTTTTTTCCCCCTACAGTGTGCATAAATTTAAACGCCCCGTTCATGAAGGCCGATGCAGAAAGTAATGTACATTGCGTGAAACTATAAAGTTTTATTTAAAAAAGCGGCAGTATATATATAGGTTGTCAAGGTCACAGTAACTGTGCTGCGTGAATGGACCCTTTCCTTATGATGTCACAAGAAGCAAAAAATTCGTTGTGAGAAGAGATTGTCACACAAACCTGATTTTTTTTTCAAATTTGAAAGACACAAACAGATGACAGATCAAGTGCTTATTATTGTCACACGTGTGCCACTGCCTTTCCCTCTGTGTGCCAACTGAGGGACGCATGCCCCAGGTTGCTGACCCCTAGACTCAATTGTTAACATTTGAGAACCTGTGTTTGATGATCTTATTTGCACAGATCTGATTCCACAAACTAGCAGTTCCTGTTTTTAAACAAACACGCTGAGGACTGCACTCAGATAATATTACTGATGATGCTGATTTCTATTCTTCAAGCAAGGACATTTACATTCTACATGTTGAAGTATACCTGGTGTTGCAATGTCTTGCCACCTTTTTGAGTGACAGCAACCGAGACGACTTCTTCTTCTTCTTCTTCCAGGATTCTCTGGCTGTACTCTGAGTCCTTCTCCAGCACGTATCCTGTCTGCTCCACGATGTCCTCCAAGTGATACACCTGCAAACAAAACCGCAGCAGCTTTGAAACGCGTCCCAGAATTGGTCCATCCTTCCACTTTCTCCTGCCTAACCAAGGAGGGGTTGCTATGGCAGCAGTCTAAGCAAATATTCCAAGATCTCCCTCTGAACTTCCTTCAGTTCTGCTGGGAGAACCCCAAAGCGCCTCCAGGGTAGCTGAGACATTGTCCCTTCGCTGTGATCTGAGTCTTTCCCACGGAGGCCCTCAGGAGCCATAGGGAGATGAGTGAGCCACTCCAAGTGGCTTCTCTTGATGTGGAGGAGCAGTAGCTCTAATCTGAGCCCTCATGATGTGACTGAGCTCCTCACCCTATCTTCAAAAGAGCACCTAGTCACCATGCAGAGTAAACTGACTCCTCTGTAAGAAGTATTTCTTCCAATTTTCTATGATTTTGTAAACTGGGGATGTACAAATCCTGGCCTCAAGGGCTGGTGTCCTACATGTTTTTGGACAGACCTGCTTTTGAAGCTCCTTATTGGCTAAACACACCTGATCCAGGTAATCAGCAGCAGATAAGGCAGGGTTTCTGGAAAACCAGCAGAAGGCCAGCCCTCGAGGGCTAGATTTGGACACCACTGTTGTAAAAAGTGTCGCCAAAGAAGTGCTCCTGAGACATCAAGTGGTTCACTAGAATTTCTTTGAGGTTGACTGAAATTCCTTCTCCACAGAATCCCTGAACTCCTCCAAGTTTTTTGCCTCTGCAAATGCTGGGACTGCTGATACCCGTCTGCTCCTTTCAGCCAAAGTTTCCTGGTACTGATCAAAACACTTGCTTTACATTCATCTCTGCTCATCCTTGGTGTGCAGGTTAAATTCTGTGTAGAACGAGCACAAACGCTCACCTCCACCGGAAAAGTTCTGCCTGGAATGTTGACAACTGGACAGCGGTTGAAGTAGCTGGAGAACTTGTGGCAGTCCACCGTAGCGCTCATGAGGATCAGTTGCAGGTCAGATCTCCTCATCACAACATCTTTCAGGATGGTCAGCAGAAAGTCTGACTGGACGCTACGCTCATGGACCTATATGGATGGACGTGAAGTGAACGAAAAGGAGCAATAATGTTTGGTTTTTGTGTGTGAAACGAGGAGCTGATGGTACCTCATCCACAATGATATGGGTCAAAGAGCTGAGGTGTCGGTCATGCTGGAGCTTCCTGAGCAGAACTCCAGTCGTGCAGTACAACAGGCGGGTCCAGTCCCCCGACTGATTCTCTAACCGGATTTGGTATCCGCACAACGACGACTACATCCAGCATCAGAAGAGGAAGTGGGAGAGCCGTTACATAAAGAACGGGAAAGGTCTCAACAATGACAGCACCTAAGTCTGGCCTCTTCTTAGACGTTACCTTAGATCCTGGCCCGTCTTCACAGCCCAGCTCCTGGCTCACTCTGCAGGCCAGACTTACGGCTGAGATCCTGCGAGGCTGAGTCACCACGATGTTGCAGGGCTGAGCAGTTTTTCCTCCGGTCAGCAACTCCTCCAGCAGAAACTGAGGGATCTGTGTGCTCTTTCCGCTGCCCGTCTCACCTGCCACCACCACCACCGGGTGGCGCTGCAAGGCCTCCAGGATTTGATGCCGATGTTGAAAAACTGGAAGTTGCTCTCGCTCTGCCTTTGAAATTTTGACATACGTTAAATGACGTGACCTTTTTCCACTCACATGGTGGAAGTTTACATGGATTTACCTGCAGTTTGGAGGCCAAAGGAGACTTCCTCAGCTCCAAAAGCAGCTCTCTGGCTACATGAAGGCCTGCTTCTCCCCGTGTCCCTGGACTTTTCTTATTCTTGTCTTCAATTTCCTCACTCCCATCTCCAATATCAAGACTATCCAGGTTCTCCCAGGATTCCTCAGGCTCCTCTTCGTGTTCCCCGCTCTGTGCTCGGGATGCAGCCTGCTGCTGCCCCCGGCTCTGGTTCTGCTGCTCCTGTTTGAGCTTGGCCAGGAGTCGGGAGATGAACTGGTCCCGCGGTTTGTTGGCGGCAGTGCGGCTCTCCTGCTGCTGCTGCTGCTCGCTGTCTCTCCATTCCAGCCACACGTCTCTGTAGGTGGGTGGGAGGAGCTGGTGCACCGACTGCACAACAGAAAAGAGGTGGACAGAGGGGTCAGCACAGGCAGATTCAGGCTGATCAAATGTGACTTTGCCAACACCCACTTGTCCTTTCACTAGGTTGTAGAGCGCCAAGGTGGCAGCCAGATGTTGAGCCTGCATGCTGTCCTCAGTCAAGATCGTTGGACAAACTTCCAGAACATCTTCTGCTCTCTGAACACGCACCCTTACAGAAAAAAACCCAGTGATATTTCATTTTCTGGTTTAACTATCAGAAAACGGCTTAAATTGATCCAATGACACAGTCAAAGAAGATTTTAAACATGTGAGGGATCAGAAAACATATTCCTACTTGCATCTCCAGTATCTCCCAGCAGGAACTTTGTGAAAAGCTGGCGCTGGACTTTTGGGAAGGTTCTTTCGCACCCAGTCGATGAGGAACTGTTTGGGAGACTTTCCCGTCCAACTGCGAGCTGTGTAGTCAAAGTTTCGGATGTCTTTTGGCTCATTCTTTTTCACAACTGTAGAGGCAAAAAAATGGAACACATCGGCATCTGTCTCAGGATTTTTCCAGAACATTCACTTCCAGAATGACACCTCCAAGTCTGGTTAAAGTTTCCTTTATTTAGCATCTACCAGAGCTGCAGTTCCATAAAATGACAGAACATATGGATATTCCGATGTACCTTTCTCTGCAGGAGGGTCTTTCTCAGCTTGCTCAAACAAACTGAATCTGAGATCTTCTTTCTCTTCAATGACTGGAGTTTTCTTTTTCTCGTTTGGAGGAGCTTCTACCACTTTTATGGCTGGGTTGAACATAGGATGGGACTCCAATTGCTTCATTTCTACAAAAAAAAAAAAATAGATACACTTTTGGATAATTTCTGAAAACGACGGCTTTTAAACAAACATTGACCATGTGGCAGACAAAGCAAGACGAGTATAGACAATCACATCAAGACCACCACCTCTCTGAAAACCTTTAGAAACCTCACCACTCAGTGGCAACAGACAAGTCAACGACTATCTAAACACCTGTAAACTGGACAATCCCTGGTCTCCATGGACTTTCCAGAATCCACTAAGAAGGTGCCCATCTCAGACTAACTATCAGCAGCACCAACTTTGTCACATACGGGCCATCTTCCATCTCTGGACACAATGATCAGCACACAAGAAACTAAAAAGAATCTTCAAATCCACTCGCACACAGAGGGAAAAACGATTCCACCTTAAGGAGCAAATTCAAGGCACAAAATCATTTAGTCTAAGAATTCCAGTGCAGTGAATCTTGTCTGAAACTCAGCATTGGAAAAACCAAATAACCACAACACAGTAGAAGCAAAACTTCAGAACCTGAATCATCATTTAAATGACAAAAGACGCTCAGTTGAGGCCAGAATGTGAACATTTATGACAAAGAAGATTGTTTGTGAGAAAGAAGTGAAGGAATATATTCATGTTAAAACAGAGTTCTTTTCGAACAGAAATGGTGACACAATCTTTGTCTTATTTAGAACACTGCCCTGTCAGTCAAAGTCAAAGCAGCTCACACAGCTGATGTTATTTTCTGAAATCTTTCCCTGACATTTGATCATGACATGTTTCTAGTTTTTGAGTAAGCTGTGAAGTTCATTAGCATTTGGTGATTGAGTAGCTCACCTTGTTGAATGATGCGTATTCTGTCCTGCGCCATCCTCTGACCCACTTTGTCCGCTTTGGTCTTAGCAGCCGTCGCCATTTCTTTAGAGTCATACAACTGTGCGGTAAGGATCAAGTACCTGTCATTCTGCAGAACAAAGGACAATACCATTAAAAAAAACAGTCATGTCTGAGTTTGGGCAGACTGTTGTAGTATATAAAACCTCTTGCATTTCATCAAAAGAACTTTAATTAATGACCAAATAAAAAAATAACACAAGAGGCTCATTTATTTTATATTATTTCTTCTTTTCTTTTTCCTTTAGGTGATTTTTCTCGCCTAAAGTGAATGTTTCAATAAGAAAAGATGTGATCTGCACAAAAAGGCTGACAAATTCTACAAAATTTTGCATAAAATTGCATGAAAACAAGAAAGACAAAAAGAAAACAAACATTTTATTGTATGAGATATTTGTTGAAAATAAGTCTATTTTAAAACGTATTAAAATAAAACTTTTAAAACCTTTTTATCACTATTTTCAGATGCTTTTTAAGGTAAAAAATAAGAACGTAATTACTTTAAATAAATAAGGGGATACTCGAACAAGAATTGAGAGACTCTTGGCTGAACACAAAAAGAGTTTACAAGCTGTGATATTTGCCAAAGGGGGAAGTGCAAGGTACAGTTTGGACATTTTAAAAGGATGTCTCATCTGTAAACAGATGCCTTTAGAAGATTTTTCAATCTTTTCTTGGGTTTTTTATGGACAAAATTGTTTGCTAACTTAAACTTTATGATAACCATTTGATCTTAAGGGATTGCATTGTTGACTTTTGCATTTTTAACCTTTTTCTGTTTAATTTCAATCGAAACATTTTTTCTTTCTGTAAATTGCTATTCATGTGTGAAGACGGGTTTCTGTCAAACACTATCACATCATTTTATTTTCTGCTTTGATAACCCTGGTTGTACAAGACTGTTCTTGTGTAAAATGTAAAGTGTAAAATAAATCAAAATCAAACCAATTTTTTTGCGTCATCAACTTCTGAAATTTGATTTTTTTTAAAACATCTGTGCTGATATGCAATGAATATTAACAGCAGATTATTGGGTTATAGACATGTTTCTCTTTTAACACCTAAATGACAGTGAACAAATTCCACTTAAAATAGTTTTTTTTTTATAATAATGCTAACCGCTGTTTATCGAAAATATTTCCACCAGAAAGTCAGCTGTAGAATCACTTACAGGATCAAACTTTTCTTCAAGTTCAGGATTTAAGGTCTTCTTTGCTCCTTCATCCTCCTCCTCCTCTTCTTCCTCACTACTTTGCTCTGCGTACCTTAAGATCCAGTCCTTTACAGTTGCAGCTTCGTCCTTTTCTGTGGCCTGGCAAACAACAAACAAGACCTACAATGCATCAAAAATCCCTTCTCATGAAGCCCATCTAAACAAGGTTGCTAAAGAGGAAACCTTTTGAGTGTCTTTTTGGGTGTTGCTGGACGCTTTTGGGCTTTGAACTGCAGCTTTCTCCTGCAGGGCAGGCTGGAATTTCGGCCGATTCTTCTGGCTCTCCTCCTGCAGCTGCTGGCTGAAACCATCAGGTAACTCCTCTGGTGAGCCATAAAAAAATCAATCACTCTCTTTTATTTTTCACTCGGCGGTGACCTGATGCTTCAGTTTTACCATCTTTAAGGTTGAGACAGAGCCAGTCTAGAGCGGAGTGCAGATCGCCTCCGTAAAGGACACTACTCTTCATTGCCTCTTCGATGTGTTCCCTCTTGAAGTTGAACTTCTGGAGAGCCGTGTACAAGTCCTGCAAGCACACGACAACGTGACAATCAATCTAGAAAATATGAATTTTGAAATCTACCGTCAAAAATGTGTTTGTACCAGCAGTTTTTTGGTTGTAAGTCTGCCAGATATTGGCCCTTTATCTCCATTCTCTTGTCTGAAGTCATTGATCAGCTTAATTATCTTCTTTTCCAGATCAGCTTGAATAGAAACCTGCAATTTCAGATGAAATATCAATACTGTTGTTAGAATCTGTATCTCCCTGCATTGAGAACTATGATTTAAATATGAATAAAATAAACACATATTGGACCTACTGTAAGAGCTGACTTTTCTGACACTCCACCTTTCTCCACCTGGGCTGTGGTGGTCAGACTGTAGGTCTTTGGAGCTATTGTGGAGCACAAGAGCAGTGTCACGCGCAGTTTAGTTTATATTTATGACATTTTTTTGTAATAAACGCATTTTCACTTTAATTAATCTGTTTTCAAAAGCTGCCACCTTTAGATTTGTTGTCCTTTGCTGGTTTCTGCGGTTTGCTGTTGGTCGTTTGCTTCGTCGGATCCTCTCCAGAACCGGTCCCCGCTGCAGCGGCTCCGTTCCTGCGTTCTGCTGCCACCGCCGGAGCTTGAGCTCCCGACTTCTTTTTCTTTCCACCCATCCAATAAGTCCCCACAACTCGTCCACTTACGTGGAAGAGTCTCTTCTAGGCACAAGAAAAGCTAAGATACACAAAAAAGTTGAAACGTGTTTTTTTTTTCTTTTGCCTGTTAACTGTGGGACTGCTCGGCTTCCGTAGCGGAACTGTCGAAATCATATAACCTCGTGGTGTATTGTGGGTACATTGCCAGTAGAAAGATGGCGGACCTATTCGGAGATGGACTGTTCAACGTTTTTGATGAAGAACAACAAAGTTCCTCAAGCAAAAAGACTCCTGGGAGTGCGGCCACTGAGACAGGGTAAAGTTATTTATTCAAAACACATTTCATAGGTAAAACTTTACTTCGGAGAAGCAAGATTTGGGTTCGTGTTGTCAGAAATTGGTCGAACTGGAAAAAAGAAAAAAAAAAATCAACCAATGGATTTAGCGTAATTTGTGATAAACCTAGCATCTGTAGACTGTTTATAATCACCTTGAAGAGTTTTCCCTTTTTAATCAACCATTTTGTAAGACTTAAATTGGATTTACGTAAATAATAAAATAAAATATAGACGTGTGTGGTTTTGCGACGCTTTAAAACAAACAATAAATAAATGAAGAAAGGTAGAAACTTTTAAAACAAATATGTTAATGTTTTACTGTCCAAGTCGTTTAATATTAACTCCACATAGTGGTGAAAGTTCCATTTAGCTGTTAATCTAAAATAAATAAATAAAACAAGACAGACAAAACATTAAGATAAATATTAATGTGCAAGTTCTCTTATATTTTGTTAATAATATTAATCTACAAAATTTTGATTTGAATTGAGTGTTTGAAAAGTCTTACAGTTTTGAAAGTGTTAGATTTTCCCCCAACTTTATACACTCATATACAAAGCAAGTCAGCGTGATCAAACATGAATAATAAGCATATAATAATAAAAATGGCAGAATGGATATGTTTTTAAAAAATGGATGAGGCAAAGCAAGATATGACCAAAAATGACAATAATGTTTATATATTTTTGATAAATACTGTAGTTTTTTTGGTTTTGGTTCTGTTTGTCTTAAGTTTAAGACACTTAAAATAATCAGAAAAAAGAAAACAGAAGGCATATGTTTGTCCATTAGGTGTTTGCACAAAATAATAGTAAGATTGATTACATCAGAAACTTCTGGGTCCAATTTTTCTATAAAGTCAAGAACATCAGATAAAGAAAAGGTGGGAATATTACAAATTTTAATGTGTGAAAGTTCTAGAGATATTTTAGAGGAGATTTTAGTTACATTCTGATTTACATTAATAAATTAAAGCATCACTGCAATCTAAACTTTAATTTGTCATAAGTTAGGAAGATTCGTGATTGCAAAGTCTGGAGAGAGGCAAAACTGTTCATAGATTCTTTCATGTTTTTTTTTTTCTTTTCTAGGAAAGCTGCAAGTAAATATGGCGCTGACAAAGATGCAGGCTCCTCCACCCGGATAAAGAGGGAGGCAGATGATGACCCAGGGGAGGAGGTGGTTTTGGGGAAGAAACCTCGAAACGAGGCGGCCTCAGCAAATGACCTAAAGTGAGACTTGTTATTTTTTATTTCATCACAATGCTTAATAGAGGAACTTCTTTTTTTTTTTTTTACTATCTTTTGATTTTTAAAATTTCTTGAAACAAGTAAATAGAAGAATGTTATGTCATGTCATCATTTTTTTTTTTTTTTTTTGCAAAAAAGTTAGAAGTTTGGACATTTTTGACATTAAATCTTCTTTTTGTGGTCCACGTATAATTCATCTTGTTGCCCAGTATAATCAGGGTACTGTTTTTTTTTTTGTATTCCCCAAGTTAAAATTTTGAAGTCTTTCTCATTTCATAAACCGCTGTCATATTTTATTTTTTTAATTTTGTAATTTTTTTAACAGTCTTTCAGAGTTTATGCCTCAAGTAAAAGTGGAGCAGGTGGACACAGTGGAAGGATGTTCACATGAGGTAACTGGCATAAATCTGAAGCTTTTTAATAATCGTTTTATGTTACTTGTCCAAGTCAATTTAAATTGGTTGAATTATTTTCTATTTAGGTTGCTTTGCCTGCGGATTACGAGTTTAAACCCTTAAAACAAAGAGTTGGGAAAGCAGCTAAGGTATTGTGGTTTAAGCTGTCCTCTCTCAGATTTTACCCATTTATTTAAAGACTTTTTATTAAATAAAATTTAACAAGTTTTGTTTTTATGTAGTTTCTTTAAGCTTAATATGTAATTTCTAATTTCATAAATTAGAGTTTATCCCAGCGCCACCGTCGACTGCACGGTGGCGCAGTGGTTAGCGCTCTTGCCTCACAGCAAGAAGGTTCCTGGTTCAAGTCCCGGCTGGGGGACTTGAAGTAGTGTCACCGATGGGGACCTTTCTGTGTGGAGTTTGCATGTTCTCCCCGTGCATGTGTGGGTTTTCTCCGGGGACTCCGGCTTCCTCCCACCATCCAAAAACATGCTTCATAGGTTAATTGGTCACTCTAAATTCTCCCTAGGTGTAGATGTGAGTGTGCGTGAGTGTGTGATTGTGGCCCCTGCGACAGACTGGCGACCAGTCCAGGGGTGTCCCCTGCCTTCGCCCATGAGTAGCCGGGTTAGGCTCCGGTAGCCCCGTGACCCCGAAAGGGATAAAGCGGTTCAGAAAATGAATGAATGAATGAATGAATGAATGAATCCCAGCGTTATTCTGCTGGATTTACAGAGTTTAACGTTAACAAACTTGTTTTGTGAACTTTGTCCTGCAGGAATACCCTTTCATACTTGATCCTTTCCAGCGTGAGGCCATCCTATGTATCGACAACAACCAGTCTGTGCTTGTGTCTGCACACACTTCTGCTGGCAAGACTGTTTGTGCTGAGTGAGTATCAGCAAAAGCACTTTGAGGAGCTACGTTTACCATCTTAGCGAATTTTAACTTTGACACATAGATTGGAGTTTGAAAAGCCTACTGAAAAATGCACATTTACCAGAAGCAGCTTTTTCTAAAGTATGTTCTAGATTTTTTTAAGATAAAGTCATATTTTATTTTAGTTAAATAAAAATATATTTTAATTTGTGTTTTTATTATGGATTATTCATCAATCAATCTGTTTAAGGATATTATTGCTAAATATATTTTTCCAAAACACAAAAAGAGTTCAGTTATTTTAAGGGAAGAAAACTAATATATCTTCTGTTTAGATGGGTTTTCCCATCATAACTGTAACAATGACAGACCTTTGTTAGTAAATTATCTTCATTTGTTTTATACTTTTATTATTAATTAGATGGATCCACTAATCCTGTGCTTGGAAAAAAAGCCCCTTTCCTTTTTTTTTTTTTTTTAAAGGTATGCCATTGCGCTTGCTCTCCGAGAAAAGCAGAGAGTCATCTTCACTAGCCCCATAAAGGCACTCTCTAATCAAAAGTACAGAGAGATGTACGAGGAGTTTCAGGATGTGGGTCTGATCACAGGAGACGTCACCATCAATCCCACCGCCTCCTGCCTGGTCATGACAACAGAGGTAGGAAGCAGTTTTGTGCACAATGGAGACTTTTTGTTTATGTATTTATTTAATTCTGCATCTCACCTTCAGTAGAACTCACTTTTTAAAAAGTTCTGTTATCCGTTTGTTCTGACACGGAGAAATGTTTTTTGTCCTAGATCCTGAGAAGCATGCTGTACCGGGGCTCGGAGATCATGAGGGAAGTAGCGTGGGTCATCTTTGATGAAATCCATTACATGAGGGATGCAGGTTTGTACAGACAAAAAACAACGTGGTCCTTTGTGAGGATCAGTTCTGTTTTTTTTTTTTTTTTTTTAAACCCACTCGATTTTGGTCTTTTTTGACATGTTCTTGTGGAATTTCTTCTGATGATAGAGTACATATATCAAGAAAATTAAGCTTAAGATTGCAGGTTTTTTTAAAATCATAATGAAACAGTACCAGATGGGAAAAAAGCATTTTAAAAAGAGGGTTTTTGGGACTTTGAAGTGAAAATAGACTGTCACACTGACACAAGTTACCTGCTATGAGCTCTCAGCAGCAAGGAGGCGAAGGGGTCAGGGTTTCTCCACGCCAAAATTTCCTGCCCACAACTCGGAGGCGAATTTCTAATGTACTACTGCTGCTCTTAAAAAACTGTCTTGGAAAACAACACAGGTTTTTGGCCAAATTCTACCCAAATATAATTGAAAGACTACTGGCAACACTTTAAAATCGATCAAAAGATGATCGGAGTGGGTCTTTAAAGAAACACGGGTTTCCCAACATTTGTTTTTATTCAGATGTGGACATCTCTTTGGTTGTTTTCTTGGTTAAGTTTTTTTAATGGAGTTATCTGGAATTTGATAAAAGTTTGTGTTGCTAAAGTCAGATTAAAATGAAAATTGCAAGACAATACTGTTTTTTTCCCATTCCTTAATGTACCTAACCTAATATCTACCACTTCTTGCCTGTTTTAGAGCGTGGTGTGGTTTGGGAGGAGACCATCATTCTTCTTCCTGACAATGTACATTATGTGTTTCTGTCTGCTACCATTCCCAATGCCAAGCAGTTTGCAGAGTGGATCTGCCATCTCCACAAGCAGGTGTGATTTTAATTAGTTTCAATTCCCTGTAACATTTGGTATTTCCTTGTGTTTTAAAGATGCAGAGGTATAGGTAAAAAGCTGTAATTAAAAAAACAAAAACCTTATTGTCTGTTTGCGTTGTTAATAAATTGTTTTTTTTTATGTCCTACAGCCATGCCACGTGGTTTACACAGATTACCGCCCCACTCCGCTGCAGCACTACATTTTTCCAGCAGGTGGCGACGGACTCCATTTAGTCGTTGATGAGAATGTAAGGATTCCTGAAAACATAATTTAGATCTTCACAAGAACCAAAAAATATTTCACATTAAACATCAATGTTGTGTTTTCATTAAGACCAGTTAAGACAAAGGGAATATTTTATCTATTTAATATATTTTTAAAAACATTTGATTGCAGTTAATTGCCTCATTGTACATGTTAACCCTTTAACTACTCAGCCAAGACAAAAAAAAAGGTTTTTCCTGCTGCTTATTTTTTTGGGAGGGGTAATGCACACAATCGATGTTTAAATAATATGTTTTCTAAATGTTTTCTAGTGTTTGGTTGAGCAGGCAGTTAAAGGGTTAATGTGTGATCTTCTTCAGGGGGACTTTAGAGAAGACAATTTCAACACAGCCATGCAGGTGCTGAGAGATGCTGGGGATTCTGGGGGCGGCGGCGGCGGCAAGTGGGACCCAAGAGGACGAAAAGGAGGCACCAAAGGTCTGTTTCTATAGAAATCCATCAATGCAACCAAATCATAAAAACACAAGAATAAATCCTTGTCATGGGGGCTTCAACAGGTCCATCTAGTGTTTTTAAGATCGTGAAGATGATAATGGAGAGGAACTTCCAGCCTGTTATCATCTTCAGCTTCAGCAAGAAGGAATGTGAGGCCTATGCTCTGCAAGTGGCCAAACTTGACTTCAACACTGGTATGTGTTTTAATGGAAGACAGCTGTTTTTTACTGCTTTACATGCTTGTCAGTAGGGATGTTGCGATCAGGTTTTTCTGGCCCCGGTCCAATTGGGTCCTGATTGATTTGAGTCCTGATCGAATACTTTTGTAAAACATACATAAAATTAACACATTTAATAAACAGATCCGGATTTTCTCCTATTTTAATTTTATTTACCTTCTTTTATCATTTAACACTTAAACAGGA
This sequence comes from Oryzias celebensis, assembly GCA_014656515.1. Lineage (NCBI taxonomy): Eukaryota > Metazoa > Chordata > Actinopteri > Beloniformes > Adrianichthyidae > Oryzias > Oryzias celebensis. The sequence goes on from BNCR01000012.1 coordinate 8,656,165, forward strand.
CATTTCTGTGAAATAGCAAAAAAAGTGAAATACCTAAAAAAGGTGATAATCAGCCGAGTGAAAAAGTTTGATAAGTGTAGTTTTTGTGTCTTCAGAACTATTGAACATTTTTGATCATACATCATTCATAAAATTCTTAGAAATTAAAACTATTGTTTTAAAATTTTTGCTGTGGCATAAAGATGATGATGATTCTTCAGATTCTTCATGACTTGCTTATAATAATGTTTCCGTTGTTTTTTTAGTAATTATGGATTTAATCATTTCTTCCCGAGCTTGCACTTTGTAGACGGTCCCTTGGCAGCAGTCTCACTGCTCTCTCGCTGTTTAATTCTCATTAAAAATAATATAAAGAATCTTTTTGTTTTAATCACTTTTGTAGGTCGTTGTTTTCGTTCATACAGCCCAATAGACACTTGCTGTCAGTTTTAAAAGTTTATTAAGGGTCAGGGTGAATGTCTTGCTAATTATACCGAACTGTTTTGGTGCGTCTCCTGCTCAAACTAGTTCTGTTTTCTGCATATTTATCTGTATTAATAAGCTTCAAATATATTGATCATTGGATTTAAACTATGTGATTGGGCCCAATTTCTGATCATGTGATGGGATCAGATCATCCCTAACTTTTTGAATCTGTGAGAGTATGACATTCACTTTAACAAATCAGATTTTCTTAACCAGGAATCCACCAACTCACCTCCAAATGAAAATGTAACCTCTTGAGATCTGGCATCTCTGTGCATGAACATTTCATTCTGGGTTTTATTAGAACAGTAGTTAATTCTACTTCATGGAAGCAATTGTCTTCTGCGTTGTGTCGGATGATTCAGGCTTCCGCATTGTCCAATAATTTCTGAAAATGCACACCTGGTCAAGCATCACTTAATTAACTGGTGCCCTGTGACTATAAACCAAAAAGGCATATCAAACAAGAGTTTGGGTCTTAAAGGGTTAAACGAGAGCTTTTAAAATAATTCCCGTGGAGTCGATTTTACTCCAACTTTTACAGTTTTGACTTTTTGTTCAAAAATATTCTATGTGGAATTGAAACTTGATTATGAATGATTATTGCTGCTGGTTTTTTTATTAAGTCACTATGCTTATCTATTGTAAAAAGCATTCCCAGTGCTCTTTTAATTATGATTATGCCACAATCAAAAAGCCTGTGTTGTTTATTAAGACATATTTTAAGCAGAGCGCCTAGAGTTCATCAGAAGTTCTTCTCTAACTTGGCGCGTAAGTAAGCCTACATTATAATCCCAGTATCTCTTTAATTATGCTCTCTCCTGCTAGCGTACAAACCCAAGCTAACGTTATAGTTTCAAAAAAAAAAAAAAGGCGAGCATTATTGGAGCAAACCGGCCCTACCGTGAAGAGCCAGATGGCGGCTCAAATGAGAAAAATTAAGACGTTAATGGATCCATTTGTCTGCAATTGAATGCATCAGACTTTGCGGAGAGGAGAGACTTTGCCCCACCCATGGCAGTAGTTGCATCATAAACTTGATCATTTTTAAACATACGATTTTCACCTGCTTCTGATATAATGCGATTTGAATAAAGAAATACTCAGAAATGCAGTTTTAATCTTAAATTCTTTTTATACCTGTCCTCCATTATGAGTATGAGTATGTACTATTATTATGTGAGCAGTGATTTCATCTCTTTGCATGTCATAGGCGGGAAATCATTGCACAATTTCGCATCATAGATTTTAATTGACTCCAGATGATAAGGTTTCCTGTTTGCCTCAAACATCCAGATAATTTCCTCCTTGGGATTCATTTATTAAACTTTTGGAGGGGAAGGTTCAGATGTCAAATTGTTGGATTGAAACGTCTTTATTGTGTCACAGATGTGACGTGTCTCAGTAACTCCCACCCCACGGGCCTCAACTTCTCAGTTGAGAGGTTGCTTCAGGAAAACACTTTTTGTTTGGAAATTATCCAGCTGTGGAGCGAACTTTGGGTGTTTAACCGCAAAGAAAACATTTCTAAAGAGGGTTTGATGGTAAACATGTTCCTTCCTTGTTTTGATTTGTTTTTCCTGGACATACTGATATCTATCATCACTATATAAACATTTATGTTGTGAAGCTGATGGTTTTTTAGGGCATTTTTTTATTGTTTTAAAGACCCATTCAGATGAAAATAGTGTTTTTAACATGTTTTTATGGCATTTTACTGATGATGGAGGACATATATATATGAAGAAAAATACACTTAAAATGGCAATTTTGAGTATTTATTTACTCAAATTGTTGGGAATAAAAAGCAGGTGAATAAATCCCAATTTAAAATGAGCGCAATTATGACAGAAAATACGCTGGACGGGCCACAAGCTCCCTGCTCCGAGCTTCCAGCAACGGGGAGGGAAAAGACGGGGTGAGATTGCACCGTCCTAACCGTCCTGCCCACAACTCGGAGGTGAATTTCTAATAAACTACTACCACTCTGCAGAAACTGTCTTAGGAAATGACAAAGGTTTTTGGCTAAAATCTGCATAATCATAATTAAAGACCACTGGCAACACTTTTTACAACGGATCAAAGAATGATTGGAGTGAGATTTTGTTATGATTCAAGGATTTGATTGAAAGTTTTAACCTTTTTAAATCATTTTACTGCTATATATAATCAACCTAAAGACATTTTTCAAAGATAATTGAATAAAACAAATTCCGCCACTAAATCTTAAAGTTTGGTTAAATTTCAGCTCCAAATGTCCCCAAATCCTAAAAAATTGTAACCTATGAACTTCTTGGCACCAGATCTCATTTTAAACACCGAGAGTACTCTTTTGTGTCATTGATGTGTGTTTGCGGACCAGTTTTGATAAGGATAAGGAGCCACGTAGCTGCTCTGGTTTCTCCTTTCAGAACCAGCTGTGTCTCTCATCATTTCCTAGATTTTTGTCTTCCTTTTTTCATACATTTGTCGGCTTCATGCTCAGTCAGGTACTCTGTTGGCTGCGTTAATGCGAACTGAGTTAAATGGAGAAAACGGATGTAAAAAAACACACGAGTTATCCAGATTGTGGCAGTTTTTCTTTAAAAACATACACACCTGTCATGATCTGTCATTTGATCAAATAAATGGTTATAATTTAAGTTGTTTTATTTATGCACAAAGCTACATGTGCTGGACTGATTGAATTCGTGAACTGGACCAGAATGTGTGCTGCACATCATGGGGATGAGTTCATTGCTCCTGGTATGTAGGCTGAAGTTGAGTGTAATGTTACTGCAGAGGCATCCAGGGGAAACTGAATGAAAGTCAACTTTCTTTGGCAAACAAAGCCAGAAAAAAAAACATTTTCTGTTTAAAAAAACAAAAACATTTTAACAGAGTTTGGATCAATCATCACATGGCACCGCTCAGCTTTTTCTTGGAAGTGATCGGAACTGTCTTTATTTTGGGAAATTGGTCCAGTTTGTTATCATATTTCTGGGCGAATCAGCAGCACATCAACCAAATAAATGACTTTCTGTTCATTTTACCATTGCCCCTCTATAATATGAAGCTGAATTTCCTAAAAAACAATGCTGCTGTACAGTCCAAACTAGATGAAGTACAAACTCATGATCCTGTGGGGGAGCATGGGCTTCCTTAGTGACCTTGGTCCTTTTTGTTGGTCTGAGGAGCTCAGTCGTGGTGCAGCTGACGTCACGCACAGAATGTTCTGGCTGCAAACAAACTTTGGCTTCCTGAAGGAGAGGAAAAAGGACTCAACACTTGGCTGCTTCCCTGTGGAGCTGGATTTAAGAAAGGAGTGTTATTGATCTAAAGGACGATTACAGCGACGGATGTTAGTAAGAGCAGGTCGGACATCCCATCAGTTCTTCCACACTGGGAAGTTTGACTACATTTGGAAAGATTGGTAAAAGAAGCTTGCGTCCAGCGTGTAATACTTAGCGTATACTCTACAAATATTTGAGTTTTCAGAAAAGTCTGCGTTTTCCTTGAGGGCGAACAATAATAAAGACGGTCCGCCTGCACTTCATTATTATTATGCTTGTAATGCAGCACGAAGAGAATTTATTCTGGCCTGCAGCAGTGCTGGACTGTAAGAACCATATTGTTTTTGATATTCTCTTTTCCTAATGCACTTTTGAGCAAAGGTGTTGCCCCACCATTACTCAAGCTCACAGAAATTTGCACACGCCTTTATTATTTATTATTTACTAATTATTATATCACAGCCGCCAAAGTTGTCTCACTAATGAATGTGGCCAAAATCTATGGGGCTTTAAAACATTTAAAATCCAGTAACTAAACCAAAACAAACATGTCAGGGATGTTCGAAGGAAGTTTCAAAATTGTTATGGGATGGTCACTGGACCAGGGGCTTGGCGGACGTTTTGTGGCAAAGTGTTAAAATTGACGATTTTCACTTTTTACCACAAAATGTAAAAAAAAAAAAAAAAAGTAACTTTTGCTTAAACAATCTTCACAAAATTTCACACACATGCCACTAGCTTGTCTACAACCAGAACTGAAGTTTTGTAGGCCTTTGACCCCAGGAGGAGGCCACCGTCTTGAACACACACACCCCCAAAAAAATCACCTTTAGGCCAAATTTAACTTCCTTTCTAGGGATTTAAACCCATCACCTGCTAAATCATTGGGAAGCTACTTAGGAAAGAGTGTTGGCTTTAGAAGTTGCAGATTTTGAATGGCATGCAGCTTTGACCAGGGTGACTGGGGCAGAGGGGGAGAATTTTTTTGGGAGGGAAAATTGCGCAATTTAGAGAAGCTGTTGAAACATTTTGGCTACAAAACCAGCTCTGCATTATGCAGAACTTGCTCACTCTGTTTGTGGTTGCAAAGCCCACACCCTCCAACCCCAATCTTCCATCTTCTTCTATGGCGCCATATGGATGAAGACGATGTACAAACATTTTTTTCAAATTTGCCCAAAATCCAGCAAACCTTGGATGCTAGGAAATGCCTTTGTGCTAATGTTTACACAACGTATTTGTTCCAGATGATGAGAAACGTCTGGTGGAAGAAGTCTTCAACAATGCGGTGGACTGCCTCTCAGATGAGGACAAGAAACTGCCTCAGGTGACTGTTTAGACAAAACTGCCCAGTAACAGCGTTTGCGAATTTCATTTCCTTTTTTCATTTTTTCAGCAGCCTTATCAGTCGAAGCTGCTAAAACTCCTACTTCTACTGCTGTTTTACTGAGTCATTTCCTTCAAATTGTTGTTATTTTGTGGTTAAACTGTTGGCAGAATCATTACCGCTGGAAATGCAATGACACGTTATCCTCGTTGAGTTTTCCCTCTATGTTTTTAATGATTATGATTCTGAAAACTATCATATTCACAGGTCGAACATGTTCTGCCGCTGCTGAAAAGAGGGATAGGCATCCATCATGGAGGTCTGCTGCCCATTCTGAAAGAAACAATAGAAATTCTTTTCTCTGAAGGTTTGCTCAAGGTATTTCAGCGTTTTTGTTTCATGAGTGGTTTTATGAGGAATTCTACATTAGTAATCCATTATTAGTATGTTTCTGTTAGTGGCAGCTCTTTATTGAACAATTCCAACTTCAGTCCAGTCCTTGTGATGCTCCCTAAATTCTTTGTATTTCACTTAAATCCCCTTAAGCTTGCAGTGCATCTCTTCCTATCACATTTTTTCCTTCCACTCAATTGTCTGTTAAAACGTTTCGATGCAGCACTCTGTGAACAAGCAGCTTTTATAGCAATAAACTTTAGTGGCTTGCCCTTTTGTTAGAGGTGTCGGTGACTGTTATTTGTAAAGTCTTAATCCATGATTGTGCACTGAGCATTGAAGGATATGAAAACTGGAGTGAGTCACTCCTCCCCCCTCACATTTTAAAGAAGAAATACCCGCTGGCTAACTTTTTTAACACGCTCTTGTTAATCCTTTTTTTTTCTAATTTATTTTTTCTATAGTGTAAGCCAGATTTTTCAACAACTGTATGTAGTCTTGTGCTGAACGTTGGAAACGTTTTCTATGAAGTGTAGGGATGTGGACATCCAATAAGCTCACTCCTGATTGTCGAAAGTGGTTGCCATAGAAACACTGACTCAGACCAACTTGGACCAATCACTGCTTGTTGACGTCATCTGACTCCAACATAGTGATGTCCGTATTGCTAAAAATTAGGACTGAATTGGCTTCATTTGGTTGGAGTCAGGTGTAAGCCATTTTCAGTGGGTGGCGTCACACTCAGTTCTCACATACAGTCAATGTTACTGAGACTATTTAAAGAGTATTTGCAGTTGCTTTTTATTTCATTTTCTGAGGCACTGTAATTTTAGTTTGTATTTCTCTGTTGGACACAATCTCCAAGATACGAGTTTTAGGGCCACCAAGAAAAAATGGACAATTTACTAGTTTTTTTTCTCGTAAATGTACGACTTTAAATCACGTAAATGTTTGAGTTTCTTTTCTTGTAAATGTATGAGATTTGTCCATTCTCGTTCTTCCTCCACAAAAGACAAGATCTCCAAGTTTTCCGTCTGAAAAGGCCCAGTTTTCTCCATTTTCAATGTTCTAGTGCTAATGTAACAAGCTATCTTTGTTGTTTTGTGTTGAAACGGGACGTTTCATTTGGAGTAGGGGAGGGGACGTATTTTTCTTCCTCTTTGGTGTTCCTCCTGTGCATGACAGTTACATGACATAAGGTGACAAATGGACTTCTGGTTATGTGAATGAGAAGGGCAGAGAATAAAGTGGCGGTCCTGCAAGCGTGTATCTCTGAGCTCCTTCTCTTACATATGAAACTCTGCATTATTGACACCAAACCCCGGAGAGCCGGCCTCACTGATAACATTTTAATTTTGAGTCATCAAAAGTTTCGAAATTTCTTGGTTTTGACGCTGATCTGGAAATACAGCTTCACAAGACGCTGTGAAGAAACGGACAAGTTTATCATGTATTTACGAGATTTAAAATAATAAATTTACTACTTTAAAACCTGTAAATGTACAAGAAAAAGTCATACATTTAGCTTATGACTTCTAAAGTCATAAATAAATGCCTATATTCTTGTAATTCAACAGTTAATATTTTTTTCTCGTAAATTAATGAGTTTAAAGTCATAATTTAAAAGAAAAAAATCTTGTTTGTAAACTGGCCCTAATACTCTGTCGTACCAAAATCATAAAAATCATTATTTTTAATGACTGACCAAAAAATAGAACTTTTTCACTGTTTTAATTTTTTTTTACTATACATGTGGGATTTTTTTTTAATTAATTGCAATAATAATAATAAATTGAATAACCTTCCCTCTTCCTCATTTCAGGCACTGTTTGCCACCGAGACTTTTGCCATGGGCATCAACATGCCAGCTCGCACTGTGCTCTTCACCAGCGCTCGCAAATTTGATGGCAAGACTCACCGCTTTGTAAGAACATTCTCATTTCATCCTTGTGGATAATTTCTCGTTCCACTTAAATCTTTTCTATAAATCTAAAATGAGAATGTGATACATTGTTGCTATGGAAACAATCCCATCAAGTGACGAGAAAAGCTTTCGGTAGGTCAAAATGTGGCTACATATTAGCCAAACAAACAGGCAGATCAGTGACTTCCTATAATCTAGTTATAATCCTATGAATTATAAAAGTGGAATAGTCTTATTATTGTGCTTTTTTGTAATCATAAAATGTTATTTTACTGGACTTCATTTTGCTGTAGAGACAGTAACCTCACCCAGGTTCATTTGTTTGCTCCATGCCAGAGTTCATGAGCTTGTCCAGCTTCCAAAAATGGTAAAGTGCTTGATGGGGCTTCTGTGATGAGATATCATTTTTTAAGTCTGGAATAGAAACTGAAACAAGCTGTTAAAGTGAGAGTCTTGGAAAAAGAAAACACTCCCTGTATCTCCACAACTCTTCAAAAAAAAAAAGGTTAGATCCATCTAATCAGTGCTTTTATCTCAGAAGGGCTTTGGTCCGTGTGCAGTGACGCCTTTATAAGGTTCTCCAGCTCGCATGGCCACATAAACAGCCACGTATTGTTTATAAGTGCAGCGTCTGAAGCTGTCGTCACTTGTGAAACATTACAGACTAGGAAAAGAGGGGGGGGTCGCCTTCCAGCAAGTTCATCAGAAACATCTGGTCCTCCTGTTGGAGCCAGAGCTCCACGCAGGCACTGGCTTATCAAAGCTGCTGCGCTTCACATGGAGATGTGAGCCAGTGGGAAACCTGAGATAGCGAGCAAGTAATGCTGATGTTTCTGTGTCAAATAAACTGGTTGTAATGGGATTTTCATAGTTATTGGGATTGTATTTTTGGGCATATATCCTTGTCAGACAAATAGATGCACTGATAAGTGCCAGGAGAGAAAATAAAACTGATTACTTTCCTCTCAGCAATGCTTGTTTTGCTTTTTCTAGATCACGTCAGGCGAGTACATCCAGATGTCTGGACGTGCTGGAAGAAGAGGAATGGACGACAGGGGGATTGTTATTTTCATGGTGGATGAGAAGATGAGTCCTGCTGTGGGAAAACAGCTACTGAAGGTGCTTTCATGGTGGCAAATGCTCTAACTCCTCGTTTCAGACCTCTGTTGTGGCGTTTCCTGTTGTCATCATTGCTTCATCGTGAAGATCATTGGGTCTTTTGGTGTGCTGAGAAAACTCATAGTCTCTGAGAAGCGTTTTGTCTGTTATTTTACAACCCTGCTGCTATAAATAAGTTGTAACATGGCTTCAGAAGAAAGTTGTGTTAATGTTTAGCCTTTTGAACTTTGCTTTGGCCTCTGTTACTCATAAGGCAATGATTATTGAAATTTAGCCTAAACATTAAGTCTGAAAGTCAAACAGCTGTTGATAATAATACCCTGTGATGGGCGGTGTTATTACTTTATGTAGCTCATACCTGTATGCATTCTGAGAATGGAAGAGAATGAAAAGGGTTATTTGGTTATTTTTTATTTTATCAATAGTGTTGTTTATTTCATTAAAATGGTTATGTATTTCCTGACTCTTTTTCTGTGAAGATCCCAGAAAGAGTTATTAATATTTGGTTACGTGGGGCTTTCTGGACACCAGCAGAGAAGAAAACATGTTTTGTGGCACCCACAAGAAAAAGTTTGGGAACCCCTGCTTTAGAGCACCATGACAGAGCATCATCTGCATATATTCAAATTTACTTTATTATCTCTAGTGGGAAATTGCATAAATGGAAGCTGCTTCTTCATGCCTTACTCATACCTGGTTCAGGTGTGTCCAGCCAGTTAGAACATGCCAAAGCAGGGTATGTTGGAAACCATGCAGGAATGTAACCCTTGAGGCCTGGAGTTGCCTATCCCCGGATTAACAGATCCTGTAGTTCACACAGTCTTTTAAATGATGGTGTATCTGTGTGCAGGGCTCCGCAGACCCTTTGAACAGCGCTTTCCATCTGACCTACAACATGGTGCTGAACCTGCTGCGAGTGGAAGAGATCAACCCAGAGTACATGCTGGAGAAGTCCTTCTACCAGTTCCAGCATTACAGGGCCCTGCCCGGTGTGGTGGAGAGTGAGTCAAGCAGATCTTCTATGGTTGAACATGAAGGCTCTGTTTATATGGCAAGACTTTTAGGATGAAGTTGCTTGAGTTTTAGTATCCCCACACAAACACAGTTGAAGTTGACCCAAAACAGAGCCTCTGGGGTGTTGTTTGTGAAAACACTCACCAGTCATAGTCATCATAGCAACAGGTGACTGTATTTTTAGAAAAAAAAATAGACCTCATCCTTTTTCTGTTTCTGTACTACAGTTACAATCTGCATCACAACATCATGAACATCTGACTGCAGAAAGTGTCTTTCTCCTGCACACATGCAGTGTCTGCTGCACTGTTGGCTGCACTTTTCCCCGTATGAGAAAGCAGCGGTTACACACGGTTTGACACGACTGTGTAACACCCCCCTCCCTACGCCCAGCATCACACTCAAACTTTGTCAATCCTTTCACAACAAAGTGTAATCTGGGAACTTTTATTTTCTGTTGTGAAAACACTACAAAGACGAAAAAGAAGAAAACACCTTTAGAAGCACACTCTACAGGTTCCCCTGTAAAAAAAAATGAAGCTGCTGACCACATTTTTTGTTTCTATTTCTGTAGAAATTAAGAAGTTGGAGGAGCAGTACCACACCATCGAGATCCCAAATGAAGAGAGCGTGGTCACCTACTTTAAGATCAGGCAGCAGTTAGCCAAACTGAGCAAAGAGATACAAGAGTTCATCCACAAACCCAAATACTGCCTGCCCTTCCTGCAGCCCGGACGGCTCGTGAAGGTACATTTCTACCCCCTCCGCCCATAAATCTGATGTCATTTGAATGAACACACTGACCGCTTGGCTTTGCTGGTTCAGGTTAAAAAGGACGATGCTGACTTCGGTTGGGGGGTTGTCGTGAACTTCTGCAAGAAGACAAATGTAAAGGTAAGAAAATCACCTTTAATCTCACATTAATTCAGTTGTTATCATCTCTTGATGTATTTTAATTGGTCTTGTAATTGTGAATATGCCGTGTTTTTGTAGCTAAGATTGAAAAAGAAAAAAACCTGTTTTTTTAGGACAGAGTTTCTGTAGAGCGGCAGTAGTTCATTAGATATTTGTCTCTGAGTTGTGGGCGGGACCATTAGTTTAAAGTACACACACACACACACACACACACACACACACACACACACCCAGATGGAAGCAGGAAGCTCATGTCCCATCCAGCATATTTTCTACATCACAAATACAATTTTTTTCAAACAGCATTTTTTTTCTCCTGGACCTGATTCACAATAAACACATACTCTGAAAATCTATTTTCAGCTTAATTTTCTTTGTAAATGTCCCCCGTCATCAGAAGAATGACACAAGAACATTTTAAAAAGACCAAAAAGACTATTTTCATCAGAGTGGGTCTTTAATGAAACGGTGCTGTGAGTAATTGATTTTTCTCACTGTAGGCCAGCACAGACACGGATCTGCTGTACGTGGTGGAAGTTTTGCTCCACTGCAGTAAGGAAAGTATGAAAAATGCTGCGACTGAAGCTGCTAAACCTGCTCCACCAGGGGAGACTGGAGAGATGCAGGTTGGTGGCTCAAAGACCATTTAAATGCAACAACAATGCAGAGCTTGTAACTCATTTTTCTTTTCATCTCCAGGTGGTTCCAGTGATGCTCCACCTCCTCACATCCATCAGTTCAGTTCGTCTGTACATCCCCAAAGATCTGAGGCCCTTCGACAACAGACAGCTGATGCTCAAGTCCATACAGGTTCAAGCAGCAGCCATCAAGAAGGCAAGAACAGTTCAAACTGTCAACAGAAATCCTCAGTCAGCACTTCTTTTGCCCTCAGGAGGTGCAGAAACGCTTTCCAGATGGTGTTCCTCTATTAGACCCCATCGACGACATGGGCATCAAAGACCCCGCGCTGAAGAAAGTCATTCAGAAGGTGGAGGCCTTTGAGCACCGCATGTACACCCACCCTCTGCACAGTGACCCCAACTTGGAGTCGGTTTACTCTCTCTGCGAGAAGAAAGCTCTGGTGAGAAACTGTTTGAGAGTTAAATGTCAGACGTCAGGAAGTCCTTCCAAATGTCAGACCTTCCTTTGATCCAAACGTACAATAGTTGCCGATGAAATCTATTATGAGCTGCTTTTAGAAAAGGATTCATTACTCACTTTATTTTTCTCCTAAGAGATTTAATAACAATTAAAGGTCAGAGATTGGAAAGTTCCCTCATGAGAGCTGGTTGTTTTTCTTGAATTTTGCAGCTTAGCAAACATTCTATTTGTATCACATTTGGCAAGAAGCTTTGACATGAAGTCCAGCTCTTCAGCAAAAATGAGCTCTTCATGCTCAGATAGCATGGATTTATTTTGCTCCCTTTTAGTTTTTGGAACACTTCATAAAACCTCTTTGTGTTTCAGATCGCCACAGAGGTCCGAACGGCCAAACGAGAGCTGAAGAAGGCTCGCACCGTCCTGCAGATGGACGAGCTGAAATGCCGGAAGAGGGTTCTGCGGAGACTCGGCTTCGCCAGTCCCTCCGATGTCATCGAGATGAAGGGGCGGGTCGCCTGCGAAATCAGCAGGTAGGGAGAGAACATCCCACCTTTTTATGAGCCTCCGTTTTTTTGGGGGGCTGAGCTGTTTTTGTGTATGAATGTGTGACCACAGAGGATATGATGCTCACGGCTCAGAAGGTCAACTATTTGTAACTTTAGTTGTTTCACAGCATGACCTTTCACAATAATGCTCAGCTACGATTGTTTAAAGATCCACTCTGAACATCTTTTGAGCTATTTTAAGATCTTTCCCAGTGGTCTTAATTATGATTATGGCGCTTTTAGCCATAGTCATTTCTGGATGCCCAGCTGAATTTTAAAAATAAAAAATAAGTTCTTTGACAAACTGTATTTTTTTGTCTGTCCCTGATTCACAACAATTTAAAAGAAATACTCAGAAAAATCACTTAAGAGTATTAAGAAATACTCTTTTTTTTTTCTGTTTTTTAAATATGTCCTCCATGACCACAGAAATGCTACATGAGCATGTTAGAAATACCCAAAACACAAAGTTTATTGGTGTGGTCCTAAAACTTAAACCACACATGTTTTTCAAGTGTTTATTGCTGTTTTTTGACAGTAAAATTCTACTTCCACTTAAAACTATGATGTTTTAAGAAGTCAAAGATGTTTTTGAATCTTTCTAGTGGTGATGAGCTCCTGCTGACAGAGATGATGTTTAACGGACTCTTCAACGACCTGTCGGTGGAACAGGCCACCGCTCTGCTGTCCTGCTTCGTCTTCCAGGAGAACGTGAGCAAACGCACAACAACCCTCCAAGTCTCAGAATCAAACGCCTGATTCTCATTCCCACACGAAGCCGAAGCCGGAGGGGCTTTGTTTTTGCTCCGATTTCTTCACTTGCAAAAACAGAAATCTGAGGTTTTTGGAAGTTTGTCTGGTCTTTTCAAGGCCGCAGTCCAGCAGCGTCGTTTGTTTGAGGAGGTCTTTTTCTCTGGCTCTACACCAGCTGTAATGTTTCCCTCCCTCCTCAAGTTGTCCTCAAACACCCCGTCAGTAGAAGAGAACAATGGAAAGCAGCTGCCACCTCTGCCAGAAAAGATCAGTGTGCAGCGGCCATTAAATAGCACCAGCTGCTGCTTTTGGAAGGAGGATTTCTCCTCCAATCTGTGTGGAATTACTCAGCCTCTTCACATCTCAATTATTTTGATTTTAACATGTTTTATCTATTACTTACTGATTTGTTGATCAAATGGCTAAAAAGAGTTCCCCCACAAAATCTAAACTGTAGAAACCTCAGTCTCCTATTTACAGATGTGAGCTTCTTTCTGCTTGAAGAACGAGCATTTGCAAATTTTCAAGTTGAAAGAAAGACACTGCCAGTTTGTAAGACACAAATCAGGAGATTAATGGGAGTAAAACAGGTGTGCTGACTCGTGAATACAGACACATGTGTCAGGAGCAGAGAGAAGCTTTTCTGCAGGGTCACTTTTTTTTATTTATTTATTTATTTATCTTTTTTTTTTTTGTCATTTCAGGTTTAAAAATTGTATTAAAAAAAAAAAACTTTACAGTTAAAGAAGCAAAAAATACAAGATATTGAACAAAGGCCATTTAAATTTAGAGCAAAAGCAACTACTAGTCAAAATAAAACCCTTTCTTGTAAACGTTTCTTTTTTCAAGGTTTCTGCAAAGATTTTTAACTTAGAAAGCAGTTTTTTTGGCCTCTTTGTTCTCCTTTGGTTTTGCCTTTTTGCGTTGGTCTGAGGCTAAAGAGCTAAAAAAGTTACAGAACATCCTCTTACATATTAAGTTATCAAATGGTGAGCTCACATTTTTTCCATTGAATTAGAATGTAGAGGACTATTAATAAAATGCAAGGAAGATTTTAAAAAATGCTCAAGTGTTTGATGTGACAGTAAAATATATAAGGGATAATGTCTGACCTGAACAGTTCAGTTCTTTTGTCCAGATAATAAAACAAAAGTTTGTTTCAAAGAAAAAAAAATCCATAAGTAGTTTCCTAAATCGCTTTTATTGAAAGAAGTATCCATAAACTCTAATCATTACATGTGTATCAACTATTTCTATCATTTTTTTAATATTATAATTATTTATCAACACGTATTTACTCAGAAAATAAGGTAAGCAAGACAGAAAACGGAGTATTTCAAATTAAAGGCGATAAAGTGATAGAGATATCTATGTCCATCACAGAGCCATTTGAAAGGCGGATCTTTTCTACTGTCTTGCTGTTGGGATAAACTGGAACTGGGATAAACTGTTGCTACTGTTACCAACTGACGTTTAGGCTCGTGCAATTGTATAGAACATGCAGCTCATGTGATCTGAACTTTTTTTTTTTAGCTGTGCATATTCATTGTAATTTACATCCTGCAGCCAATCAGAATTGAGGATTCACATGAACCACAGTACATGAGCATTTGTGACCTTCTGTTTGGCTGCAGTTGCTTCCAATAACTATAGACTGTATGTTATCACTGGACAGAGCAAGGTGTAACGTCATCAAAAGAAAATGCCTTACCTCTGGCTCCTGTGAAATCAGGCAAAATCCATCACCGTTGCTTCCTGATACGTGTGCCACCATTTTGAAACCAGTCACAGTGATCGGTCCAACTGGGTCTGAGTCACGTTTTTAGGGGAGCCACAGTAGCCAATCATAAGTCCACAACCCTTCCTCTGAAAGCAGGATTGGGAGAAGTTGTCAATCAAACGTTTGAGGTGGAGCCAGCGGGTACTACGTGCTTTTACTGAAGAATCTGATTGTTCAGTCTATAACTCAGATAACTTGCTATGAAGGAAAAAAATATAATGGAAAGAAAATTGGATTTGAAATTAGTTAAGAAAAATGGATCCGAGCAAGAATGGTTATTCTGACAAATAAAATGACAGTAATACCTGCTTATTTCTCAATAGAAGTCTATAGGATTTTGGCCTCTTAGAGACAGCAGGTACTTCCAGTTTGGAACACGACAGTGGAGGGTTGACCTGTCCAGTGTTCTGTCAATGCCAATAACCTGCTGCCTTTAAAATAGAAGAGAATCACAAAGGATACATTATTTTATCGTTCAAAAAATACAGCCCTTGTAAAGTACAATATTTAGATAGAAACTTTGATCAAATCCAACATTTGTTTTACAAGTAATGCAATTATTACAAATCAAGCGAACACTAATAAAATGTATCAATTTAAAGAGTTAGTTTTTTTCATTTTTGTCTGCAGCTGTCTTTTTTTTAATCTTCAGAAAGGATTTTGTTAATCCCAGAAAAATCACAATTTAAGGTATTTTCTTTCAGGCCAGTGAGATGCCCAAGCTGACCGAGCAGCTGGCCGCGCCGCTCAGACAGATGCAGGTGAGACGACGGGAAACCTTCGTTCCTGTTCCTTTTCCTGTTCCTGTTCGTTCCTGTTCACCTAAATGCCCCCGCCACTGCTTTCACTTTTCAGGAGTGTGCGAAGCGCATCGCTAAAGTGTCAGCAGACGCCAAGCTGGAGGTGGACGAGGAGACTTATCTGAGCCAGTTCAAATCCCACCTGATGGACGTGGTGTTTGCCTGGGCCAACGGGGCCACCTTCTCTCAGATCTGCAAAATGACTGACGTCTTTGAAGGTTCGATACAGAAACAAGTGGCTGAAATGACATAGTGCTCATTAATAAAGGAGGTCTTAAGCACATTAGGAAAAGAGAAGTAAGCATTAAATCATAACAATCTGCCGTCTTAGGAGGCCAATAGGAGCTAAAAGCCTCATAAAAGAACTCGGATGAAGAAATCTAAGTGAAGGCTGAGCCTTCCATCATTTGAAATGCTCAATCATCTCTGGTTCTTGAATGGATGAGAGGATTAACAACTGAAAACGGACCTTAAGATCTAAGTGAACGGCTGTAAAACTAAAAGCTCAGATGAAACCTGACCATGCAAAGATCTGAAAGGAAGATCTACAAATGACTGGTCATTTTAAGACATTTAGACACCACAGATCTCCATTTAAAAGAAAATCCGTTCAACTTCTAATGTTATAAAGCTGTAGACTAAATGCACAAGTCCAGGATGACAGGACGAGTTTCTGACTGAAACCGTTTGTCATGCAGGAAGCATCATCCGGTGCATGCGCCGTTTAGAGGAAGTGCTGCGACAGATGTGCTCAGCAGCCAAAGCCATCGGCAACACTGAACTGGAGAACAAGTTTGCAGAAGGTGAGAAGCTTAAAAATATTATAGCAAACTTTATCAGTTTTACTGAAAGCATATCTAATCAGAAATTAGCTCAAAGTTCAGTTATGCTGCTTCAAATCTAGTTTCATGACTTCCTGATAGAGGAGGATAAATGAGTCCTTTCTGGAAAATGAAAGATCATGTTAAGGAGCCAAATAAAGAAAGGAGAGCATTAGCTCATGTATTCATGATGACGTGAGCTTTTTGCCCCATATTATCTTCCAAAGGTTGTGTTCTTAAAGACCCACTCTGATGATAAGTCTTTTTAGTTTGTTTTTGTTCTTCTTGTGGCGTTTTTCTGAAGAGGGAGGACAAATATTATGAAAATTAAGCTCAAAAATGCATTTTTTTCATAATTTTTTATTCAAATTTTTGGACGAAAATATGCTGTTGGAAAAAAAAATCATAGAAAATATGCTGGGTGGGCCACAAGCTTCCTGCACTGACAGCCCTTTTAAGATGGATCAATACATGATTGGAGTGGAACTTTAAATGTTCATGAGCTGCTACAGTCGAGGTGGATTGACATGTTAAAAAATCTAGCAGTTTTTATGGGTAAGTAACCTATTTTCAGTCTTTGACATTTGAACAAGCAAACAAAAACTCATTGAGCACAAAATGTTCTAATTTAAAAAACGAAATTGAATATTTTAAAGCTGCTTGACTAATGTTTCCTTCATTTTGTGGTTTTCTGTCTGTGCAGGTATAACGAAGATAAAGAGAGACATTGTCTTTGCGGCTAGTCTCTATTTATAATGACTTTCAGTCACACCATCTGAAATGTTTTATACATACACTTCTTTTACAACATCAAACCTGGACAGAGGTGGCTGTCATTGAGCTTATTGTTTACTGGAAGCTCTTTGTTTTGATAAGATTGTCCCTATTTTTATTATTTTTTGCTGACATGAGCAAACCGGAGCAAACCATCACAAAACAAGAAAAGGTTTCATTGTTCACAATAATAAGTAATATGGCTTTATTTTTCCTGTTTAGACATGTAACGTGTTGTTTTTTCAATAAATGTCTGTATGGTGATTTGCATACAGATGATACAAAAGCATGTCTGTCTGCATTTAATACACAGGGAGCTTTAATAGCAGCCACAGCAGTCCAGCAAAAAGGCATGATGGGACATTCTGCTCCACAGCTGTCTTACTGCAGCATCAGGTAAAATAGCTGGGGGGTGGAACAACTGTGGCCCAGAGATGGTGCTTCCAGATGTGCATGTCCCACCCTCTGATCTGGGATCAGCTTTTAACCTCCAGAGAGAACGTTCCCGCCTCTAGCCCTCTGATTTGCTTCGACCTTAAAGCTGAAGCATTTCCAGACTCCACTGGAAGCTCCAAGCTGACCTCAGATCAGATCCTCGAGCACACCGACTCCGGGGAGGAGGAAGCAGGGTTACATTCACAGGTTTCTAACAGTCTTCTCGGCCGGTAGTGGTCAGACCCTTTAGTGTGCACATGCAGGAAAGCCCTGCCCACTCTGCCTCTGCAGATCATGCTAAGTGATTCTCCTCTCAAGAGAGTGTCAGTCGCTTCGGTGTTGTTCTCTCTGTAGAAAAGTGCTGCAGGAGTGGGCAGATCTTCATCTGATCTCTTAGCAGGGCATTTGTGGATCCTGGAGTTCCTTCAGTTCAGCTTATGTTGGAGTCTGATGGGTTGAACAGGAAGTTCATGCGGGGTTTTGGGTGACAGTTTGCGCGAGATGAAAGGCTTGAAAGCTTGGACTTCACAGCAGAAGTCATCTGCTGCTCCTTTAGCTTAGTTGGGACTCTCAAAGTGGTTTCCGCTGGTGGGCGTTTCCTGCAGGGTGCTGTGAGGGATCTCTGCCTCCTTACGGGACTCTGGACGCACTTTGAAGAAGTCTGAGACAAAGAAAGCCTGCAGGAGACGCAAAGCAAGCTTTTATTTCTTAAAGAAGACAAAAACAACAAACATTCTGACTTGATGAAAAGGTTATCTGAGCTCTCACCACCAGCAGAGCCATCAGCGCCCCCTGCAAGAGTCCGGTCAGCACGTCGCTCCAGTGGTGTTTGTAATCGGACACCCTCGACAGTCCCGTGTACACGGAGGCAGCGATGAGAAAGAACTGCAGGGTTGGTCTCAGCAGCCGCGCCCACTGAACCTGCAGCCGAGCCTGCAGGTAAAGCTGAGGAACAATCCATGAATGAATAATCTGCAGGATGATTCAATCTCCATGTTTTAGAGTCAAAACCAGGAAACAAACTACTTTTTTCCCACAGACTATCATCTCTAATATGAAGGTTTGTCATTTCAGGGCTTGCTGCCAGAACTTTGTCCCTTTGTCTATTTATAGCCGCTCCTATGGAATGAATCAGCAGCTTATGTTTATCAGACTGCCGCAGTAAAAGTGCAGCGATACTGATCTGACTTCAGTGATGAAGTACAGCCACTCACAGGTGATGTTGGGGAAGATTCACCTGCACCTTCTGCTCTAAACTACAGTAACATAAAATAAAAAGTCTGAACCCACAGACTGGTTTGTCCTGTTTCTAGTTATTTACACCAAACTAAGCAGTCTCTTAAACTGTCAGTGTTGCATAACAACTAGTCAGAGTGAATGGAAGTCAGCTGGTTGGAGGAACTCACAGCCAGAAACAGCATGCAATACATGGAGAAGGAGGAGTGCCCCGAGTAGAAGGACAACCTGCAATACAAAGAACAAGCATCAGGGTAATGTTTACAGAAACACAACAGGGCAGCAGCTCCCATGAGCAATCTGAAACATTCCAGCCTGTTTCAGCTCCAACTGTTTATATTTACTGGATTGAACGTGGCAGAAAGCTCTTGGATCAATGAACTCCTGCCGCTTTGCAGAAATCATGTCATAGACGACAACAGATTTTTTTTATTTGGGGTAAAAGCAGCATAATCATAATTAAAAGATCACTACGAATACTTTTGGAATAAATCAAAAGATGGTCAGAGTGGGACTTTAATATAAGAATAAACTAATTTAGTAGTAAATTTTCAGTAAGATGGAAATAGTTTAATACAATAAATCTCAAGTCATTTGATCTGAAAAATGTCTTAGTTTTAAGCAAAATCTCAAATAACATGTTTTCTTTTACTTTAAACAATATTTCTAAATGGAAGTTATATTAGTGATGGTGAGTGGTCTTATTTGAAGAAAAAAACTTGCTTGATTTAGGAAAACAAGAAAGTTTTATTCGACACATAACTTACTGATAATTTTCTTAAAATATGTCATTCTAGTCTTACTTTAAGGTGCTCTAGAAATAATAGTTCCGTAGTTGGACTGATGTAGTGCCTAAAACAGGATACATTTGGGCAGAAATGTGTCTAAATATATCTATTTTAAAGAAATAAAACTCTTCTTGAGCAATAACCCCTTATTTGAAGACATTATAGTTCATCTTATCAAAGCAATATAAATAAGTGTTTATAGCTAACTGAAGGTTTAATTTTGTCTTAAAAGGGCAGGACATCACAACTTCTTGTAAGAAATCTTACCATGATGAGTTCTATTAGTTCCATTGACAGATTTTTATATTTATAACAGGAAAAAAACATCTTGTATTCTATATTTATTTTTACTTTATATGAAGGACATTTTTCCAGTGGTCCAAATTACTGCTAACGTAAGAAACAAATGGTCTAATCAAGCCGTAGCCTGTCCAAGTTGCTATTGCTTTTGAGAACATTTTCATTGATTCTGTTCAAGACCTCGCCTCTAAATTTCTAGATGACAAGCTTGATTATAGCAACACTGGCATCAAATAACAATTCCTTCTATCGGAGAAGTAGATCAACTAGGGTTGAAAAATCGTCTTTCTTAGATGAGTGTGTGTCCTGACATGGACCCTCAGATGTATGCTGACGACACTGCGGTTTATGTCTGCTAAAACCCCTGATGCTATCAGCAGTACTCTGACAAAAAGCCTTCAGAAGGTTTCCGCTTGGTTGATTCCTGTTTAACTCTTAATTTAAAGAAAACGAAATCTCTTCATCACTGTTGTGTTTTAAGTATTTTAAGGTTTTAAATTGTATTAATTTGATCTACTTTAGCCATTTAAAGCTGTTTTTTAACGTTTGACTGGACTTGCACCTCAGCTGCTCTCTAAATTTGTTATCAGACTAGAAACTTCCTGAACAACGAGAGCAACTAAAAGTGGAGACAGTAAAGTTCTGTTTCGTAGAACATCTTTTGCTCAGAATGCTTTTTCAGTGAAAGGGGTCAATCTGTGGAACAGTCTTCCTAGTAATATAAAATGTTTAAGAAAACTTCTCACACTTAAAAAACAAACTAAATCTGGGTTCGAATAGCATCAGCAGTACACCCGCATTGCATAAAATATCCTGTGTTCACATGAAGCATATAAATCA
Source organism: Oryzias celebensis (assembly GCA_014656515.1). Lineage (NCBI taxonomy): Eukaryota > Metazoa > Chordata > Actinopteri > Beloniformes > Adrianichthyidae > Oryzias > Oryzias celebensis. The sequence continues at coordinate 8,676,767 of BNCR01000012.1, forward strand.
GTACATTGTAGTTATTTCTTTATTTTTTATGGCTGTATTCTCTTTTTATTGTTCATTTATTTATGATTCTGTACAAGTGTCGCTAGGTACTGGTGCTGCAAATTAGCCATTTGCTATAAACACTGTTGCAGACGTCAGATTGTTTTAATGTAATGATCTTTTTTTTTTTTGTATTTGTCCCTATCAAATAAAATTAGGAAGGAAGAAGCAAGGCAGGACACCCTAACCTCACTCTCCTCCTGCAGTACTTTGCTGGGTCTATTAGTAGGGCATCCCACACACACACACACACACACACACACACACACACACACACACACACACACAGAGCAGATAGAAATATAATAAGCCCTGACATTAATCCTAAAAGCTCAGTTATCTGCCTTCAAAGCCAGACTCCTCTCAGACAGCTGTGAAATGTTTGCTGCCTGACTCCATTAGAAAAAGCAGATAGTACGGCTCCAGAAAAACACCAGCAACTCACCGCGCCCTTCTAAATGTAGACTGGACGCCTTACACGTATTTAAAGATAATCTATGGGTCTGATAATACGGGGCAAAGCTGAACGAGACGCCGTTCACACCTTTTAGAATAAACGCCCACTCTGTTTTCCTCTGTGATTGTGCCAGTTCCAGAATGAGAAAAGGAAATCCTCTCCTCCCATCTTACTTCCCTCTGTTCTGTGCAGATAACTGACCGCAATGAAAACAAGCTGTGCATTCCTGCATTATTGCTCAGCTCTAATATCTCCGTTCGTGTGTGCTGGAGCTGTTCCTCGACCGTTTCCTAAAAAAACAAAAAAAAACGCCCAAATCCTTCCATCACTTTTCACCTCCAAACTTTCATAAAAACGTATCACGTTTTATTCAATTCTTTCAAAAAACGGAAAATCCCCCGTTTGTTCAGGTGGAACATGGAGAAAATCCTAAACTGTGAAATTGAAAGGGTTCAAGTCAAACCTCTGGTGTGTCATGAGACCATTCCTAAACATGCAGCTATATTTAGAAACGCTCTGACTCGTGAATGTCACAAGAAAAATCCACTTTGGGAACAAAGAGCATGGAAGTCGCAGCTGCTGTGAAAAGTTAACTTCACCCCTTAGTAATCCACGGACCAAAAACAGTTTGCTGCACAACAATAGATGTTTCATGTTGCAGAGGGGGACTATAAAGTTGTGCAATCTAATTTATAATTCAGCCCCTCATTCATCCATTTGAAATGATAAAGAATCCCCTCCTGCAGTTGAGAGAAAAAGAAGTTTCTTGGACATTGACTTTTGTCAAACTTCCCAGGAAGTAGGGCTTTCTTTGTGGTGGAGCTGGTGTTGCCTGAGCAGGTGAAGGCGATTGGTGCTCCTGATCTCCACATCAACGGAGAGTGGAGATGGTCAGTTTTTGCACTGCTGAAATCAACCACCATCTCTTGTCTTGTTGACGTTCAGAACCAGGTTGTTGACTTTAGACCCGGGTGCTAGCTGATAAGACCCACCATGGTCATGTTGTAGTTGGGTCAACAAGGTGAACAACAGTGGACTGAGCACACAGCCCTGTGGTGCTCCAGAACTCAGGGTGGTGCTGGATGTTTCTGATCTAGATAGACTGAGGCACAGGTGTCAAACTCCAGCCCTCAAAGGCCGGTTTCCGACATGTTTTCCAACTAATCTGTCATTGTCATTTCTGTCATTGGCAAAACACACCTGAATCAAGGTCGTCAGCAGCAGATAAGGCAAGATTTCTGAAAAAAAAGGCCAGCTCTGCTGTAAAGGGTCTGGCAGAGCTCGCTATGCTGGCCTGCAGGCGGCTGATCGGCAGACGGAGAGCCACAGCGAGTGCCGTCGTAGCGGGTGCAATCGCTCCAGCTCCACGGGCTTGTGATGTTTTTCCTATTTTCATTGAGACAATAAGAAAAGATCTTCCAGTTTTGTTTTTGTATCCTTCTTAGGCTAATGCTCAAACAGGACCACAGACAGATGGAAGCAGTGTTTAAAAGGCACAGCTCTGCTGCAGTAGTGAAGTACACCACACTGGGAGAAACTCTGAATGATCTAGTGAACCCAGACAAGGAGCCGTGCTTGCCGGCGCCTGTGTAGAGCTCTCCAAAACATATAAACCCAAGCTACTCGCTCAACATCATTCATGTTTTTAACAAATTAAGTTCGCCGGCGGTTGCTCCACGGCCAGGGCGCCAAGCAGTATAATGGACATGCTTGGAAAGAGTGGCGGCAGATGCAAATTTGACGCCACGTCCAGTATGATTGCACCTTTACACGTGTCCTTGAAGTCCTTGTGTGTGAGGTCGAGATGGTGTGCCATGGTGACGATATCATCCGTAGAATGGTTAAGATGATACACAGACTATGAGGGGTCCAATGCTTTGACTTTGACAGCTTTGACTCCATGTTTCGCATGACGAGACTCTTGAAGCATTTCGACACAATTGGTGTGAATGCAACAGGACAACCGTCACTGAGACAGGAAACTGTAGCCTTCTTTGTTGCTGGAACAACGGTCGATGCCTTAAGGCACGTCGGGATGATGGAGCTGCCTAGTAAGATGTTAAAGGGACAACACCTGGTCATCAAGTGGATGGATGTTGTTCTGAGCCTCAAACAGAGTCTATAAGTCATTCAGTCCATCTGGACAGGAGACGCCATTCTCTCCTGGATGATCTTATACATGCGTCACGGGTCTTTGTTGTTCTGAAAGTGGACGTCTTGCTGTCTTTAATGCACTTTCGCAGTCATCTCAGCTTCTGGTTGGAGCGAGTGGTGAAGATCTTGGAAACAGTCGCATCATCAGAGCACTTCCCGATGTATTTGCTATAGTCAACAGAGTAGCCGTAGGTTACAGCGTCCATGTCTCAGACACTGCACTCAAAACAGGAGGAGGCGGATCCTACTGACCAGGTTTTGACAGTTTCAGAACTGATGATTAGTCTGTGCACCAGACCCAAAATACCAGCAAAGTAGTCTGGGTATCTGATAGGGGGCGGGGCTTGTACAATATGTGCTGGAAATGAGTGATTTTATTTTAGGAGGCCAATTGTTTCAGTTTCCTGTGTTTGTTTATCAAGTTATTTTTACAGCGAATGGCCCAAAAAGACCCAACGGTTCCCCATGATAGACATAAACTAACTCAGTTTGTTTATTTGTGCAAGTCTCTTGCCCTAATAGAAACTTTATTTTGAAAGGTCATTAGCATGATGACCTGCCTGGATGTCGGCCACGAAAAAAACCTAACAACTGTCCTTCAAAAACCTTAAGAATGAAATGTTGAAATGTTACAATGTTGACACATACCTGCCCTCATTGATCATCTTGGTGTCACCGGTGCAGGTGAAGTTTTCAATATAAACCCCCAGGGAGCAGTTGATGTTTGACCAGTTGGGTTTGCACACAGCCAGGAAGTGAGGCCTGAGCCGGCCGATGGAGTATTTGGCGATGTCTGTCAGAGACTGACTCATGGCGGCCCCAAAGAGGAAGGTACCGACGGTTTTGTAAACACGGGCAACGTAGCTGCCAAAGGAGGACTTGGATTTGAGGCGGTTCAGGTAAACCAGAAGGCACTCGCCAATGATCATCTGCAGGCGGAGAAAAAAAATGGCTTTAACAGCTAAAAATGGAAAAATGAAGCTCAAGAAAGCCAGAGTCCAAATCAAGAAAACTTAATTTAAAGTTTAGAAGAAGAATACTTTTGGAAATAATTAAGAAACAGGACACCACACAAAAAAATAAATAAATACCAGAGTTCAGAGTATCGGATTTGACTGAATAATTTTCATATTTTTTTCCAAAGCAGATTTTACTAAACTATGAGAACGTTTTCTAGAAAATAGCACTTTAATCTAAACTGGAACTTCATCAAAGTATTTGTATTAAAACAAGTAGTTTACAGGTCAATAAGAAATTACATTAAATGCGTGGTTGTTTTTCAAAATAAAAGTCAAACGATTTTTTTTTTGTACTTCGGCCAACTACTAATTGCCAAATTACGCAATTTCACTGGAGAAACTGAATAATATTTAATAAAGTAAACATTTTTCTACATTTACAAGTTTTGCCCCACTTTTGTCAAAGTTCTGCTTTGTCCATAAGAAGGATGTCCACTTAAAGCTTAAAATAATAACCATATTGTTTGTTTGTTTTTTTTTCATCTGTGCATTAACATTCGCTTCTCTACTAAAGTAAAAACCTTTCTGCTCATGCAGACGAGTTTCCACCTTCTGACCACAGCAGATAAAAGAATTTCCTCATGCTGATCTGGTGATTCGCTCTGTGAAAGCTTCAATGTTCTTGTTTTAACAGAAAAGAATCAATGAGTTTTTGAACTTTAAATTCAGTCGCTGTGGAGTTAGTATGAGGAAAAATGTTACTGACATCTTTTCTAGGAAAAAAGTCCATTCTTTTGGGATTCAAGCGGCTGAACTTTCCGCTGGTCTGCTTTGAGGAGCTTCACATCTGCCGTGTTTACAGTCTCTCGGTGAGCTGTTGCTGCAGCTGCACAATCATTTAAGGCAGAGAAGCTTCCAAGGGTAAACTACTTTTACTTTGAAATATCAGGAAAAAAGGACAACAGAAAACATGCACACAGGGTTAGAAATGAAAATACTTAGGCGAGAATGGCTAAATCTAAAAAGTAGGAAGAATGATTGAAAATACAGAAGTAGTAAGCAAAACAACCCAAAACTGTTACCAAAACCAGAAGCACTTACAATGAGAATTGTGACGGGAATCATAACGGCTCCTAATAACTGATAGGAAATGGTGTCCTCTTTAAACGGGTACTTGATAGTATCGTCATTACAGTAAAAGCCCCGGTGAAAAGGCTTGTGCCTCAAATTGAGTATTGCAAACGGGAGTCCAACTAGTGGGGAAGCAACGAGAGACAAAGAACATAACAGGTTAGCAAAGAACAAGACATCTTCCCATCATGCATTAGCTGTGTGCCTAAGAAAAGGAGAAACCTGCAGCCAGGTGAGAGGGAAAAAAAAACCCCAAAAAACCCCGCTGCGTCCTCTGAAGGTGTTCTGGTCGACTTTCAGGAAGAGCAGCGGCGTTAAACGTGTGAACGGTGATCTGTTAAATGTAGGTTAGAAGTGGCAGCAGAAGACATTCCAGAGGAACGAAGCTGAGAATAAAAGTGTTATAGTTTTCTTCCAGCTCTGTCCTGGCATCATATTTCTGCAAACCAACTTGAATTATTCATCCATCTGTTCGGATGACTCCTCTGCTGCTCACATGACTCAGCTCCAAATTCCTGCACCGTCATTCCCAGACCCCAATAAACACATTTCCTGTTAAAACTCCAGTTAAAGGGATGAAAACAGAAGTGTTGTTATTTGAAATGACACACATATCAATAACTGAAGAGTTGAAGCTCTGACACCACAAAAGCAACCCGACAGTGGTCCCACACAGGAAACGTTTCAGCTTTTCAGTTCCACAGCCTGAAGAAAATGCAGGTGAGACAGCAGCTTCTGAAAAGTTAATGAAAAGCTCCAAGAACCCTGGAGTGACGGTCAGCGATTCTACGATCAGACTTGTTAGTAGTTTGGATTCGTTGGGTAGACGACCGAAATGAATATTGAAGGGTTTTTATCGGATTACTAACTCTAAACTTAGAGGAACCCGTTCGGTTGTGGAATCTGTCGTTTTAAGTGGACATCCTCCATCTCTGAAGCTCTGGATCTCCTGGTTGCTTATCAGCCCTAAAAGACCTTTCTCACAGAGAATATTTTGACTTGCCAACGCAGGAGGAGGGCTAAGTTTCTCTGATAACAAATGTTTTGATAGTTTTTTCCATGAAGGTGTGGTCGTTAACCCACACGGATCATTATGCCTGCATCTAACATGTCCTGCGCTCCCTGAACAGGGCGCTGAGCGTGCTACTTACGCAGGTAATGGGGAGGACGAAGCCCACAGTGTAGAGCACCGTGGAGGTGATTGTGCTTGGGTGGAAGGGGTACCTGATGCTGTCATCGCTACAGAAAAAGCCCACCTGATAAGGGCGGATCTTACCCAGGTTAAAGACTGCCAGAGGCAGACCTCCTGCGGAGGAAAAGATCGGCCGGGGTTAACCACTGGAAGACAGCGGAGATGCAGAAAGAACACAAAGCAACATGATGGAATATGGGATTTCAGAGACGGGCTTTGGAGGGGAAGAGTAACGCTGGACACAGAAAAGCAGAAACAAGTGCATTCAAACACCCACTCAAATACACTCTTTTTCAAACAGAATTTTTGAAATCTGCTCCTGATTCACAACGATTTGGATAAAAAGACACTCAGTAATACAAATTTAAGCTTCATATTCTTTATATTTGTACTTTATTGGTTTATAAAAGAAGAACATTACGCTAAATCAGCCAAGAAATAAGACTATTTCACAAAACTGCTGTCTTCTCCTTGGTGAACTGCTGAGGCAAGCTGATGTGCTAAGGATCTCCAGACAAGAGCCAAGCACTCCCTTTCCATAAAATGCCATATAGATGAGAGATTGTGCTAATCAGCTCCGACAGCTCAAAGTCTGCATGCAACAACCTGCCATCTCTGTGTCCGTTTGGCTCATTTCTTCCTTTGTACAGCAAAAGAAAGGCAATTGTTCACTTCAGTTAACGAAGTGAAAAGGAGCCACAGTGAGAATCCTGACCATCACATGTGACGGTGGAGCCTAACTCTTTCCAGGAAAACTTCCGCTTCGGATTCGGTTGAGTTTTTTTTTTGCATTGTGTTTGCCTTTCAAAGATCCTGAGTTACAACAGTCCTGCAGTCACCAGGGATTTACTCATCCCTGCATTCACCATCCAGTCATTTTAATATCATGTGTTTTTTTAAGCCCATTAAAGTTTCTGTGTGTTCAGTTTGATCACAAAAACAGTCTGTGGAACCAAAAGGAGGAAATGTGACTATTTTTAGTCACGCAAACAAAGTAAAACCAATGTATGTTCCTTTGAAATGCAAATATATTGTTTATCATTTTTGGAAAAACAGCAGTATTTGGTATAAGAATAACACCTTAATTCAGAGCAGCAGATTCTAACAATGCCGCATGATTTTCATTATGCAAGTCGGCACAAAGATGCAATTCAAGTGGCTTAAACTTAAACAGGAAGTGTTTCAGCGTGGTGAGTCTGCAGCACAAGGTCCCAATCTAAATGAAATTTTAGTGCCACGGGTTAAATCTGATCAATCATTATCTAAACATTGAGACTTTGAAAATAATACTTCAGTGTCTATCAGAAGACAAGAAAACAATGGTCTAGATGCAGATGATAGTTTAGATGGTAACCGGAGTCCAGGTTCTGAGCTGATTTTCAGATCCGGTCTGAGCAACAAATGTGGTTTTGGTTGCCAGATGATGACAGTTCTGGGCTGGAGCTTCTTCAAAATACAGGTTGAGTTTAAACTAATGACAAAGTTTGAGATATTCATCATGTTATTAACAAAATCTGTACTATTATCTATGAAAATTGAGGTTGGATTTTCCAGCCAGATTACAGAATGAATTAGATTGTGATAACAACCACAATAATGTTGTATTTCATTCCATTTCTTTTACATTTTATTGGTAATTTAAACTCAACAAAAGGTCATTCTTATTGAACATGTTCAGATTTTCATAGGAAATTAAATGTGACTGAACAGGAACGCGTAACAACAAGAACATTAACTGGATATAGCAATATCTGCTTTAATTAGGTCATTCAATACCATTATTTTGAAGGGAAAAATGAATTATTTTACATTAAAGATGGAAAAACTTCCTTCACGTGGTGGCAAACAGGATTACACGATCTCACTCACAAATCGGCTTATGGCAAACGGCAGAAACAACCGTTTCAGGACGTACCGAGAACGAGACAGACTATGTCGAGCAGCACAAAGGGGATTCCTCTCGCCTCAAACATGTTGGCTTCTTGGTGTTGAGTCCTCTGCTGCAATAAAGCTCGGGGTGAGGCGGGGAGAAGCTGCTACTTCCAAGTGAGTCACATTCGATGTGGAGAAACGGCAAGAAGATCAAATTAAAAACGACCAAAACGGGCCGCCGCCAACTACGCTCACAAAAATGTCCCGCTGCGGCTATGGTAGTGTCTCCTGGGCGTTGGTGAAAGGCTGTGTGCCGCTCCCGCTGCGGCGCTCATGATAAAAGCCAAGATTGTCGGTACGCTTTATAAAAGAACAACAAACGATGATGTCACGGAGGGCCGGCACCTGTTCTGAGGCGCTGCTTGTAGAAATTTGAGCCGAGGTCAACGCCGAGTGGAGCCGAAAAGTTCCGAAGACGGAGGGGCGTTAGAGCTTCGTGCTGCGTTCAAGCGCTCACATAAAAGTTTGTAAATATGATGCACTTCGATTGTTTTACGAATCGGCGAAAAAAGTGTTTTTAATTATAGGTTATTTAATGCAGTACAATTAACGGGGAAAAAAGGGAAAGCGAGTAGAAAACAATGTATGAACATTTCAGCTTCCCTAAACTCATTCACCACTCAGTTGTAAGCAGATTAACAAACAATAAAACATGTATAAATAGAATATGAATACAAATGTTTTACAAATTCAACTATCTAACAGTTAAAGAGAAAACAAATATAATCAACAAACAAAATAAGTCATATTTTAACCGAGTTTCCATCTTTCAAACATTTTTTCACTTATTCATTTGGTTCTTCATTAAACAACCTCAAAAGAAAAAATAAAAATTTTTTACTCCACTCCATCTCTCATTAAAAGCATGTATCTACATATGAAGGGAGGCGGTCAGTTCTTCTATTACATATACTTGTTTCAGCTTATTTTGCCACCAGCACCACCATCCTGTTTCAGGCATAATCAAAGTTCTAACTGTTCAATAAAACACATCTGATCCCTTTCTTTATTTAGAAGATAAGGGAGCTTTTTAAATAATTTGTAAAAGTCTGTAATCAAATCCAAAAACTATAAATTATTTTAGTTGCTTGATTAAAAAAAATAATAAAAAAGAGGAGTTTTGGTGATTGATTTGATATTGTTGCATTAAATAACTGTGAAACGTGACATGAACTTAACTAAGAAGAATTAAGACATAGAAAGTGATTGATATGAGCTGCTGCCACCCCTTTCCAGAATCAGAAAAACTTCTAGAATATATGCCTGTCAGCTAAATGAGTAACTATATACTTTTGAAATGCTTTCATTTTGGCAGCACCTACAAATTAGAAGGAATGTAGCTGATGGTTGTAGCTTTTCCATGTGGTTTTTTGCAACTATAGGGTCTTTTTTGAGACCTAAGTAAATCATAAACTTATAATTACAGAAAAATCCTTTTGCTATTATAAAGTAATACGTTGGAGTGAGTCTCTAAACACAATTCCTTGATAAGATTGTTGGTTTGGCCTTGCTCTGAGGACAATGGCGCCCTACATGGAGCTGTGTTTACTATCCTAGTTTTTACAGTTCTCGGTCTTACAGCACGACAGTCACCCTTGGAAAGAAGCTTTTTCCTCCGTGAAGTCAACAACACTTTTAGCGGGAAGCGTTTTGCTAATTTTCAAAACTTTGTGGTGGGAATAACTCATCTACAGTTATTTATTGATTTTAAAAGACTACTTGCTGTGTGGAAATAATGCAAATTTGCTGATTTTTATTTCTTTACAATACAGTTACTCCATGTAAAAATGTGTCTCAATTGTTTTTCTTGTGGACCTTACCTCTGGCTCGTCTTGCACCCCCATCTGCCCCACAGTTTCATCTGGATGAAGCCCATCTGCTTCACAGTTCATACATGTAGTTGTTATTCAAACATGTAGTTGTAGAGTTAGATAAACCAATGCTTCTTTAATGGTTCTAGCACATCGCCTGTCCGTCCTGGGAGAGGATCCGTTCTTCATGTGGGCATCTCTGAGGTTTCCTATTTTTTTTCCCCAAGAAACTTTTTTTAAGAGTTTTTCCTCACTGAGAAGGAAGGTCTCAGTCAGGAATACCAGTTTAGCATCCAGCTATTGTTTATATTTTTATGATTGACTTTATGTTATTTGCATAAATATCGGTGTTAAGCCCATTGAGACGTCTATGGTTGTGATTTTGGGATCTATAAATAGAATTGAATTAATTATGCAGTGGTTTGATGCATATCTGCACATCTGCATCGATACAAGGGTTAAAATTAGACACGTCCTTATTTCTGACATGACTTTAGACTCAATAATACCCCAATACAATGACTCCATCAAAATTCTGCTGGTGAAGTTGCAATTATTTGTAAAATACATGGAGGCATTATTTCTATGACGTGTATTTCTTTTATAAATGCACTGTAAAAATGGTAAAAAATTTTAAAAATTTGAAAAAGTTCTCTAAATAAGGAAAAAAATCTGCCTATAAGGGAAAAGATGTCTTACCAAGAATTCTTATTTAAAAAAAAAAAGATATTTTCTTAGAGCAACATTAGTTTTCTTGCAAAAGAACAAGAGAAATAACAATTTTCTTGCAACAAAGGTCTTTTTATTGTAACATTTCGTTTTTGCAGTGCTGTTTCAGGAGTTATGATCTAACATTTACATTGAATTGGGTTAAATGTTTCTGCAGAAAATGACTCCTCTGTTCCATGAAACTGGTTTCAAACAGAAAGAAAAGTTGCTTTATCTTTTATAAAGGAAAAACTTTGCATTACTCAAATTGCCAGCTCATTTGTGCTTTTTAGCTTATGTTTCTGCCACAGAACTCTTCCAGAAACTAGAACCGCAAGCACACAAGCTTTTGAACTCAATGTTCATATTGGAACATTTTGTGTTGAGGGGCATTTAAACACCTAGAAAGTTGACCTCATTCAGAAAGTGATGAAGATCACCTGGAATCTGACGTGGAGCAAACAAACACTTTGCTCCACCTGAAAAGCAAGTTTCCCTACAACCCTGAATATAGAAAAACTATTCTGCAGACCAAAGCTGGCCTTATAGCACTGTGTAATAGAATGCACAAATGACAAAAAAATGTGTGTACATTGTCAAATGTTGCATATGGAGGTGTTTGATAGTGACTGTCCAGTTTTCTTTTTCATTAGTCCTTTTTGTTCCTCCTGGTCAGTTTATTTAAATCCATTTTACTATCAAATCAAGAGCTGCCATATTTGCATCCCTAATATGCAGTTTGGTGCGTTCAAAGCAAACGGAACAAACAAAAAAAAAACAAATAAAGATCATCTTTCTTATTATTATTCTCTGTAAGTCTTTAAAAATGTTAATGATGTATTTTTTTTTATTTACACGACAAAAATCAAACATTTTTGCAACAATAACATGAGTGCTTAACCTTCAGGACTACACTTAAATTGTTCATTTATGTGCCAGAAGTTCTGTTTTCTTGATGTCCACATGCAGAGGATAGTTAGATTGCTTTCTGCATAAATAAAAATTAGTGTTCTGATTTGCAACACGACAACATTTCTTTAAAATCTGTGCTTTCAAAACCCAAACCAACTTATGAGTAAAGCACCCATTTAGTGAGTCATTGATCATGAAAAAGGCTAAATTATATATATAATTGTATTTATGTATAATTTATGTTATCTGATGCTGATTATTTGAGAAAATCACAAAATATTGAAGCTTGAAAGAATTTAAAATGATAGTTTATTAATAAACAATTTCTTTCTTTTTTGTTCAATTTTACTTTTTATAGGTCATTAAAAAACAAAAGAAATGTTTATTTGTTTTAAAGTAGTGAATTCTTTCTACTGGAAAAACATAAAACACATTTTTTTGAGGTTATATTTAGACATAAACAGAATATTTATATATAATTTTTTTATAAATATTTTTATAAATATTTGTTTTATAATTGTAGTGCTATTCTTTTGTGATGGTTTTCCTTTTTTTCAATGGTTTCACCAAAATCTGTGCATATCCTGTATCATTTGATTTTTCACTGAGAGAACAACACATATAAAAAATAAATCCAGTTTAACATAAAATTATGTTTTCTAATGAGCTTAACTGATACCTTCTGGTTGGATTCTTGCTGGTACTTTTAAGAAAGTATTTACAATGCACAAAATGTTTATTTAGCACATTTTCATAAAGTACAAACAACAACTTGACAAATACACTTTGGACTAAAAAAAAACTTTCAGCCATTAAAAGAAACAGATCAATTTTAAATGTTAGAAAACATTAAAAACGGAAGGAATTCAACAATAAAATAAAACTGCTGACTGTCTTCTAAGTAACATTTTAAATTGACAGCTCACTTATTAGGAGAAAATACTTATTTTTATTGCACAGAAGATATTTTAGCATATATTTTGCCAAGTCACACATATAAAAATAAACCTTTAAGGTCTAGTTCTGACTTATGTCATCGTCGATAATGTCAAACATTTTGTTCATATTACCCCATGGGTCCATAACAAAAAAATGTGCCAAAAACATAAAAGTATTCTGCCTGTTTATGCTTTTGCTCTGAAATTAAACATTTTTACAACAAAGCTTTAACCCCTTGATGCCTGAATTTATTTCCAGCCATGAAAAAAAGGAATTAACTTGTGTTTTTGCAATGTATGTATTTATGCAATTTTGGAGCTGAAGTGGTTTCTTGCATATTTGTATCAATAGGCCTCAAGGGGTTAAAACACAAAAAGAGGAAAGATAATTTTACTGTCAAATATCATAAAACGATTTCATTTTCATATGACTGCTCTCTCTATAGTTTTTACAGAAAATGCTGATAGTTCAGTCAAGACTTTACGACTTTTGTCAGATGCAAATAAAATTAATTTAAAAATAAATAACGAATAAAATGGTGCTGGCTTAGACATAATGCGATAAAACACCCACAAAATTAGGGATGCTACAATGATTGCTCATTCACATGATGTTCATCTACAATCCACCAGGGGGCTCTGTTGCCCTTAAAGAAGAAAGTTCAGGTTCTGTTGCAACACCTTTTCTCCATCACATAAGGCACACCATTTATGAAATGTTACAGCTGCAAATTATTTTTTTAATCAAAAAGGCCTTAATTTAAATAATTACAGGAACATCGGCTGAGTTGTGGTTGTTTAGATGATCTCAAAAGTCAAGTCTTCATCTTCTGCTTTCCTGCTGCAGATGCAATTGAATTGATCACAATTTATGTTTTTAAACTGGATGCAGTCCTTAAAAACCCCATCCTCCTCCAGTCTTTAGGTCTTTTGGGGGTTTGGCTGCTGCTTCTGCTTACGGAGATGAGCTTCGATCTCTTGCCTGAAGAAGAGCATCCCCAGCTGGCCGTGGGAGGCCTCGTTCATGGCTTTGGACTGCATGCACATGCGGTACTGGTCCGGTGGGAGTTCATCATCACAGTGCTTCTCGTGCCACAGGTGGAACAAGCCCCGCGATGGGGCTCGAACCACCAGAAGGTTGCTGTGCAGGTACTTCCTGTAAAGGTGGACGTCTTCGCCGCCCCAGCCTTTGATGTCAATGTCGAAACCTCCTGACAGAACAGAGGAAAACACAGGATTTGAAACCACTTGGCACAAACTCTTTACTGCAGCGTTTACAGTCTTGAGCCCACCACGCTAGCCAACCCCTGGCCGACACTCATCAGCAATCATTCCAGCCTCACTTAGGAGGCAAACTAAACTGATGTAAATCAGTCTGGAGAGCAAATCTTCCTCGCTCGGTGCGCAGATGGAAAGGACATGGGGAGATGCTAATATGTGCTGCTGCTGCTCAGAATTGTTTCGTACAGAGTAATATAATAAAACCTCCTCTATGATATGAAAAGTAATTTGATAGGGAGCCATTTGAGGTCTGATGTTTTCCATACTCATTAAGCTACGGCACAATTAGCACAGCAGTGAGCATATTTTACTGCAATTCAGGAAGCCCGTTTTGAAGGGTTATGTAACATTTCTACGCAGATAATTAACCCTCAGGAGCCACTATTTATGATTCTCTGCATTAATAAAACAGTACATATTACTGCAGTGCATATGTGGATGAGGGGCTGCTGCTGCTCTGAAAATGCACCTATGTTGATGAAGTCAGATCGATACTGGCAAGTCATGCCGAATCCAAAGTCCCTCCAGAACCCGGTGTCTTTCTTGATCACCTGGGAAAAGAACAAAGTGGTGTTGAATTCACAGAGAATTTTTTTTTAAAAAAGGCAGGACATAAAGGAAGATAGAACTGTTGTCATACCAGCTGTTGCTCCACAGATGGGATGTGATCTGGACCTCCGTAGATCAGAGACGGGTTGTACTGGCTGAACAAGACTGGGTAGAAGACCTTTTTACCTGCAGAGACGGCAGTGTCAGATTACCCTGGGACTGGGGCAAATGTGTGGTGGCTGCTGTACCATTAATTTCTGTCACAAATCCAATAAAGTTCAAACCAACAATGACAGCACTCTTCCCGTTTGTTTCAGTGGAGACGGTTTGAAGACACTTTCTGACCTTCAAGCTCTCGATTTGGCTGACTATGATGAACAATAAAGCCTTAAAGCCTTGAAAATACTATACTTTTAAAGCAACTTTGCCTCCAACTTTGAGAACAAAAGCTAAATAAAATAAAGGTGGATTATTATTAGTCTCAAGCGCAGTTATCAAGAGTGAAAAAATACTAAAGAAGATCCACAAATCAGAAGGTTTTGAAATAAACTGTTAAAATAAACCATTTGAAATTTTACCAGATCTAGTGGATTACTTGAGCATTTCACACTTTAATCTTTGAATGGGCTTCAGGCTGGAAGTTGTGTAAACTGTGTGGATGATGCAATTTGGCAGCATATAATTTCACATGACCCTGACCTTTCTAAATTAGCTTGACTTGCTTGTATGACAAATCTAAGGTCACCTGTCAGTGAGACACAACTTGTAACAAGGCCCTAAAAGTTACCTTGTGAATTGCACCTGTTTCCAGTCATTCATATTTTAAAATGGGTTTCAATCTGGAAGTAGATGAAACAGTTTAGTTCAAACTCATCTTCCAGAAAAATAAAATCCCAACCCACCATTTAATGACATGAGTTAACTCTTTAACATCAGAGCTTTAGCTCCAGTTTTTGCATTATTTTGACTCACGTTTCTCTTCAGCCGTTTAATTATTTAACAAAGTGAAGAGAAGCAGCTTGATATGCAACACTTTACCGTAGCAAAGTGTTTACACAGTCAACGTAAATCAACTGATACTGTCACAGATAAAAGCAGCTTTGCTGTATTGTGCAACACGTGTTTGTCATGTGTTGCATATCAGTGCAAAGCCTAAACAAAAAGTTGCTTTTCTGAGCAACAGGTTCACGTTGATCACGTATACGGTTGGAGAGAGTGGATCATTCAGGTGACATTTCTGATGTTGGAGGGGTTAAAAGTAACCCCAAAAAGTACACTTACTACGGTTGGACAATTTTATAAATGATTTTTGAGGTCTTGAAAAATTAAATCTCGACTTTCAGTTCATTTAAAACAAGCATATCTGAGCACTAGACTCCAAAACACTGAAGAAAAGTCTGATTATTACTGACGCAGCTAATGTGACCTCACCCGCCCTCATTCCTAAACTGAAAGCTGTTTCTTCCTCTGACACCCAGAACGACAGTGTTACTGTCAAGAGTCACTAAATCTATGAGGAGTTCCTCTTCCTGAGATTCGCTGCTCAAACAAGATTGTTAATCCAAACTCAAATCCATTGTTTGCTTTCCTTTCAAGCCAGAGGCCCTTCTATACTTAGACAAATATTTATTGATATATTTAAAACTAGATGTTAAACAATACTTGTCTTTTTTTACAATGGCAAAAGTAGAGTATTATAAAAAATAGATTTTGGTATTCTTTAGCAAAAAATCTATTGTAGTAAAGACAATGTAGAAAAATGCATAGGTACAATTTATAACGCAGACTTTTATTGAAATTGTATTTCTTTTTTAAGATCAAGACAAAAATATTTTTTGTTACAAGCTGAAGAGAATTGTAATGACCAAGACGTGTCGTACCTGGCTGTGTGTTGATTCGGCAAGTGTTGAGGAAATCGGCGTTGAAGTAGATGTCCACATCGCAGAAGAAGAGCAGCACGTTGCCCGCCTTCCAAGCTCGGGCCCCGACGTCCAAACCGCGGCCTCTGGAAAACTCTTCATCCAGCTGCAGCAATGTGTAGTTTTTAAAATTAACCTCCCTGAAGACAAAATGCAATGTTTTGTAAGAAAACACATGAAAAAAACTCTTGATGAGTTTATTTAATTGGGTGTACGGTCTGGTGACAAAATGAATCTTCATTTGGTTCTGCTGTTCTTCTAATTTTCTTGATTAATATTCTGCTCTCTCAGAATAGAATCTCTTGTATCATAACAGTCGTGCATGATCTGATGAAGATGAAAAGGTGAAGCTCTTCTGAAGATGATCTGTGATTTACAAAGGCTGAAAAAATAAAAGGTGAGTTGCTGCTTTGCAAGATTAAAGTGAAACATCTGGATCCAGATGGGCGCAGCGGTGGCTTTCAAATCAGCCACATAAATTCACAGTGTTGGTGACTAATCTCTTACTCATGCGTCTGCCTCAGCAGAGCTGAGGTGAAGGATAGCGAGGGAAAACTGGTTCACACGTCAGAAATAAAACAAACTGGAGCAAACTTCCTGCCTTAGTCTAGGATAAAACAACACATGGGATGCAGCAGATAGACGTTTGAAGAGGAAACCAGGATGAGCACAGGGAGCATTTTACATCATGACTCGCACAATGCAGTGTTTCTGCTCGGTGAGTTTTTATCTGCAATTCGTCCACACCAGCATCCTGTTTTTTTATTCTCTTTGTCTGGCTTCCATCTCCATCTCTTGGAAACACGCCTCTGAGCTACCTCAGTTCCCAATAAACAAACATCTCTCAGTCATTAGAAGCAGCCAATTTTTCAGTCTGAGCAATAACTGTAGTGCTATATTACAAATGCTTTTACTCCCTACAAACATCAGAACACTTCCAGATACAAGAACCTGCTATATCTGCTGCTGGCTGGTCAAAATGTCAGAGAACATTGTGCATGTGTGTCTGTATCTAAACAGAGTCCATCTGTTTCTGCGCTGAGATTGTCCCAGGGGAGGAGAACACTGCTGCTGCTGCTGCTGACCAGTCCACAGATGGCAAAACAGAGCAAATGCTCTGTTTGTGTCCAAATGCAACTGATTTACTCTCCTCCTTAATACAGCAAAAAATAACAGAAACATGTAGAACAGATAAAAAAAAAAACTCCTACATTACTCAATACGTCCTGGATATAAACCAGATTGGAGTTATGTGTACACACCGCCCGTTATGGTCACACCGCCCTCGCCAACGTGTGTTCACGCGGCCACTGTCAATGAAAAGTCTGTGTGAACGTGTGTGTGCGTTTCAGGCTTTTGTGCGACATTTCACACAAAGCCTCTTCCAACTGTAGGTTGCAGACGCGCGCTGGCAAACAGAAGAAAAAAAAGTAGTAGAAGAAGCCCCTCCCTCCTTGTCCAGTGTGAACACCATTGGCGTTTAAAAGTGTGCATCACATGGCCAGTCTTTTGATCAATTGTAAAAGCGCTCCCAGTGGAATTTCATAATGATTATGTCGTTTTTAACCAAAATCATAAATCCTGTGTCCTTTTCTAGGACATTTTAGCCAGGATTTAGCCAGATGCCAGCTCTGGTGAGAAAAAAACAAAGACGTACACATCACAATGCATCAGAATGGAGCAGGGAACTTGTGGCCACCCAGCGTATTTACTATGTCACAAATACGTTCTTTCTCCAAGTGCATTTTATTGTCAATACAAAACAATTTGAATAAAGAAATACTTGGAAAAGCAATTCTAAGATTAATTTTCTTAATAGATGCTTTCAATTGTCAGAAAAATGCCACAAGAAAGAAGAATGAACGCCCAAAACACAATTTTCATCAACTTTAACTTAAGACTCTTTTTATATTCAATTTCTAGTTTGATAATTTAATATGGCTTACATAAATAATCAATTCCTAATAAGCAAAAAATCTAATAGTACTAAAAAAATACTCTATCATGCTGTATAACAAGATCCTAGTGGTTCATTGGTGAACTGCATCTGAGCTTCTTTTTTAAACACGCTTCATTCCAGAAGTCAAAAGATTTCTCCTCGAGGAAAAATGGTTTCTATATTAGGGTACTGTTGTTCAGATGTGTCAGATTTTCCCAAAACAGACCAAAACTTTCATATTTATTCCTCTGCACAGAGAAAGAAAGATATACCAAGAGAGACATTCGTGATTGTAAAAGTGTCAGCTATTCTACCATTTACCCTCAAAATGTGATGCACCCATGACAATACTGAAACTACATTTCCTTAAAGAACAAATCTTAATTCAAACCCTGTCCTCGCAATTCTGGTCACCATGGCAACCAAACCAATGTCCCCACACAGTCGTGATATCTCAGAGAGTAAAGATTTTGTTTCAGGGACAACAAATAGGAAACAGTTGAGCCGACTGTAAGTTTTAAGGTTTAAGTCATTAGAGGTGTGTTAATGCATTTTGTCCACTAGACGCTCCCCATTAGAACAAGGAAACAAACATGTTTTTGTGTGTCAGGAGGAAGACATGCTAATCCTGCAAAAATACCTCTGCTCTTTTTTTCTCTTCCTCTTCACAGATGTCAGCCTTCTTTTCATGACCTAAAACAGTCAATTTGTTTATAGTAGGCGTCATGGCGTGTTCCTTGTTCCAGCTAAAATTGTGTCAGAATGAGAAGCCTGTGAAGACGGATCCTGTTGTGTCTCAGCAGTGGGTCTGATCCTGTTAGTTATGCTAAGTCAGGAGAGGGAGGGGTAGACTGCCTGCAAAGAACATGCTGGTTCAACACAGCTTTTACTGTAAACTCAAAATCTGTGGCCGCATTTGTGTTTCTGTTCGGTTTTAACACTTGGGTAATGGAAAAAGCAAAGCTTTGTTTGATAGTCATGCAACTGGCTTTGATTTCTGTCAGTTTACAACACTTATTTAGACTCTGAAAACTTTTGATTTTATTAAAAATATTTCTCCAGAATGAACAGCCTGCAAACTTCTGCATGATCCTAATCAGTTTCTGTAAAAAATGGCTTTTGGAAAGATTTTGTTCCATAGTATTCTTAACCAGATATGGGAAGGAACCCAAGGTTTTTCCTGCTAAGTAAGTGGAACAAACAAGCATGAAAGGTAAAGTGCAATCATTGACTGTATTTGAGAACTGGACTGAGTGGCCCCTCCCCTGATCGCGTTCCAAACAGGAAGTACTCGCTGGTCCCAAGAAGCCAAAATCCCATAGACTTTTATTGAGAAATAAACAGTTCAGTCATTATATTTGTCAGACTAAGCATTCTTGCACTGATACCTTTATTTTTACGTGTTCTTGATAATCCTCTTTTTTCATATTTTTATGTAGTCTAAGTTATTCCAGTTGTAAACTGACCAATCAAATGCCTCAATAAATGTTTACGTTAAACATTTGAACTGTTTGATTGGCAGATTTCTTGTAGCATGTTTTCAAGTGGTGGGCTGTGGACTTCCAGCAAATTCACTCCTGATTAGCTAGAGTGGTTGCCACCAAAATGCTGACTCAAACAGACTCGGACCAATCACTGCTTACTGACATTGCCATGGTTTCAAAGTGGTGAGATCCGTATCACAAAAAATGGCAACTGAAATAATTTAATGTTGTTGGAGCCAGAAGCAAGTCTTTTTAAATGGGTGACATCACACTGACTCGAATCAGATTTCATATACAGTCAATGTGTCCAACTTTCTAAAGATTTGTGTAGCCCACTTTCAAGTGGAAAGGGTGGGAACTTTCAACAAGCTTACTTCTAATACGCTAGAGTGCTTGCCATAGAAATGTTGACTCAGACCAATCACTGCTTATTTCTGGTTCCAACATGGCAACAAGCCTATTGCAAAAAAATGGGGACTGAATTGACTGAATTTCATCATTTTCAATGGATCACATCATACTCACTCAGTCCAGTTCTCATAAGCAGCCAATAGGTACAATAAAGTTTAGCTCAGATCAAACTAAAGGTAAAGTTCAGCCACATTGGCAATAACTGTAAAGAAACTAGACTAAAAGCTTGTCTTGTTTTGGTTAATTTGCAAAAGAGTTAATTGTTTTTTGTAACAAGTCCCCTAGTGGTTACCAAGTGAAATGACGTGACACCACCACGCGTTATGTTTAAACAAGCTTCAATCAGGAAGCCAAGAGGTTTTCTTTTGACCTTGATGAGGCAAATCTGGGAATTTTTGGATTTTCAAAGTAAAAGCTGGAACAGAGTATCTGACGTACCTGTTCTTTGGCTGGCAACTACAGGTCTCACTCAAAGCAGGATCATTAATCAAGCAAAACTCAACCTATTATTAAGACATAACATTTGTAGAAGATGGTTAAAGTTTTGGACTGGTCAGTTGGCAATTTATGCGAATACTTCCTTGTTAGTGATACAGATATTGAATTTTTAGGGATCTAAAAATACACTGGTTGATAGAAAAAACATTATTTTGGGCTAAAATAAACAGACATAAAATTGCATTAGCTCATCATGAACAAAAAGACATGTTCTTCAGAATCAGAGAGGTTAAAGGTCGTCAGAGAAGCATGAATATATTTTCATCAGGCTAAAACTCAAAAGTTTTTAAAGAGAACAACTGTACAACTGCAACAAACTATTAAGCTTTTTTATCGTTTATTTATTGAATTCTTTTCTCTTCTCTCATGCTGACGTTCAAACAAACAAAAAAAGCTACACTCCCCGGTATTTTGTGATGCAGCAGAATTTGATATCATTTCACAGAGACATCACTGCAGGGATTTCTCAATGACTCATGTTTAATGGCTTTCACCTGCACTGGTGCAGAGGAGGCTGGTGTTATCTTTCTCTGCGCAGTAGTGCAGATTAAAAGAAAAAAAATACTTTATTGCTGGTGGTGTTGTTTCAGAGAAGCAGTTATCCATGCATGTAATGAAAAGGTCAGAGCAGCCTGTTAAATATGTAGAGTCATTCTGTTAACATCTCAGGTTATAAAATACTGTGTCTGTGAGAAATCTGAAAAGGGACATCCTCTCATCAGAATGAATAAAATGCAGATTTCAAAGTTTCCATTTTGGATACAGTTAAAGAACTTCTGTGTTTTCCTTCTTCCTCTGAGGTTCCAAGGCTTCCCTGACAGTGTGGAAACCAAAAGAAATGCTTTTCATTTTTCAAAGACAAACTGCTAAAATGAAAAAAGAAAAAAAAAAAACACGAGGCTGACAGATTGTCAGGGTGATCTCATTCTTTTTCCCCTTTTATCTTCGTCCAGTTTCCTGCAGAATGCTCCTAAAGACGGTTGAGTTTTTTTTCTGGGTTGTTTTTTCAAGTGAGCTCAGTTTTCAAACCTTCTCGTCAGTCTTGTCTCCTATTGTTTCGCCTCTAGCATCAACTCTTCTCTGTGTTCACAACACAGTAAATTATTTATGTGTATCGACTGGTGTCTAGTTATAAGAGATCTCTTATTCTCCTTTTTTCTGTAAAAACTCTCCCTCCTGCACTTTATTTTAAGCTGTTTTGAATCTTCTTGTGAGCCTTTAGGTCTAAAATTGAACCAGCCCCCCATTCACTTCACCCAGGGGAGTCTGCTTGAGGCTTTGATGGTCTTTGAAAGACCTGCTCTTAAAAATACACGCCAGGAATAGGTGTTTGGAACAGTGAAAACGTTGTTTTGCCTCGTTTTTGTCTGCACTGAATCTGACTTGGCTTTGGATGCAGTGGAGCTGGTTTGGCACGCCCTCATTTCTATCAACCAAACACAGATGAAGTCAATGGAGGTTTGCAACAAATTGAAACTTGTCCCAAGGTTCGTGGGAAATCTCAGATCGACTATTGGGCTTTATGCAAATGCATGTGGAAAATTGAGTGAGCGCATCTCACTGTTGAGCTCCCTGCTCAGAACTGTGACTGAGAGTCTCAAGGAGATCAATAGCTGGAGGTCATTTGTGAGTTGGTGCAAACGAAATCAGTTAGTGGAGGTGAATTGAGTTTGTGGGGAAGAGCTGCCTGGGATTTGATTGATCTGAGACTTTAATGATGCCGACACTGCAGCAAGAATTTGTTGTGTTTGTGAATTAGGATGTGTGTGTTTTCAAAAAAAGAAGCTCTGACTAAAACAGTTCAGGTTTCACTTTTTACACACTCAACCCTATTTCCCAAACTCTAATTTTTAATCTTAATAACATTAAATGAGACACTAGAGATGCCACAAGTTTCGGTTTAAAACCCTATATATATATATATATATATATATATATATATACAGCACATTTAAATATAATATTTCTGGGAAAATAAGTTATTTGTTGTTTCATAATACACAAATCATGTATCGAACCAAAACAAAATCATCACCCAAAAGTCAAGGATTGAACTGAATCACAGGGAAAGTGAAGACAGACACCTACAATCTAAATAATAAATAAATCTAATAAATAACGTTTATTTAAAACTTACCGTTTTGTTTTTAAATGAGCCAAAAATAATTGTCCTAGAGTGAAAACACAATAATGTGGAGGCAACAGACCTGATAAACAATACTGTATAAAAGAAGGGATTAAGCAAAATGGGTAATTAGGTTCTAAAAATGTAATAGATAATGAGTTTTAATAATAATCATAAAAAGAGAGACCAGAATACACATTTCTCTTAGACAAAAGTGACTAGTGCTGGATTAGAACTCTCACAAGAACACGTGAAAGGGCCCTGGTTCAAATCCAGGTTGGGGCTTTGGTGTGTGTAGCGTGCATGTTCTCCCCGTGCATGAGTGGATTTTCTCCGGGAACTCAGATTTTCTTCCTACAGTCCAAAAACATGCTTCATAGGTTACTTGATGACCTTTAATTGTCTGTATGTGAATGTGTGGCCTTGCGACAGACTGTTGAGCTGTTTAGGGTGTCCTCAGGGTTGCTGTCCCACAGCAACCCCTCATTGCATTAGTTATCAGTTAACTACTGTTTGTTATTCAACCTAACTTGATACATAAATGTATTTTCTTTCAATAAATAAAAAAGCTGTCAATGAGATAAGAAAGATAGTCTTACCAAGAATCCTTATTTAGGAAGTAAAATCTCATCACATCTCATTTTCATTTTTCACTAAGATCAAGTTTGATAATGAGAACATTTTCCTTGCAGGACAGAAAATAAGCCAACTTCTCTTCAAACAAGAGTCTTTTTACTTTCTTAAGTTTTGCAGTGCATTGGAATATAGAAGTTGTCAGTTTATTTCTAATTAGTTTTTTTCTTCCTTGGTTTTTTCCACTCTTACATCGTAAAGCTGCCTCATTTTACCTCCAGCAGGGAGACAAAGAGCCTCCATGTGATACTGGAGATAGTCTCATTCAAGGCCGCACGCAAAGCTCCAAGGCTGAGAAATTGACAGGCATTGCCATAGCAACCCCTCGGGGAATCTGTGCCTCGATTCACACCGGACCTGACTCCTGATCAGCCAGCGGCAATCATCCCTAGAGGAGGTGTGGGTGTCAAGGTCTGTGGAAGTGGGCAGAGTGAGCCCGACATGATCACAGGCCTGCTGCATTTCATCCCTGTTGGCTGGGAGCTCCTTGGCTCCTCGGCATGGGTGGCACACTGCTCCATTATTTATCGGATGGATGACCGGCAGTGGCAGGATGCCGAAGCAGGAGGGGTGTGTGTTCCGTGTTGGTGCGCTTTTGTGAAAGGCGCAGTTTACAGAGAAGGAGGAGGCTTTTGTTTGTTTGTAAAATGATTTTTCGGCATTCGTTTAAGCTGGACATAAGTTTCTAGTCTGTGATTCGAAGGGCTCATTCAGTTCAAACCCACCTGGACGTGTTCTCCAAAGTGCTACGGACTTCACTCATCTGCTCCTTCCCAAAATACACTACAGTCAAATGGACCCGGCCATCCTGACGCACACAGACTTCCCTGGAAGCACAAACACACAAAGGAAGGGTCATTAGATGAAAGCTCAGAAAAGGCAGGAGGAAGGTAGAAAAAAAGGATCACACAGAGAGTTTTAAACTGCAGGAAAAGCTTGTTTGGTTTTACTGCTAGCCTTGAAAAATGGGTTTGACTCATGGAAATCTGCCACATCGTTAGGATTTCTTTAATTTAAAGACATAAAGTTTTAGGTTGGATATAAGCCCTTGATGCTTATTGATGTTAATATTGATGTTATTATGTATCAAACCACTTTTGCTACAAACTTACCTTGAACTACCTTGCAAAAATTCAGACATTTAAGATATTTTCCAGGTTTTAGGCTGTTTAAACTTCTCTTTGCTTTACACCTTTCCAAGCTTTTCTCAAAATTAGCACAGAATTTTGTATCTTATTAAGAGCTAGGATCAAGAAATAACGAAGTTCTTATTCAGATAAGTCAAAACCATTTAGCTTCATACTTTTGACTGTCAAAAAACTTGATTTAAACAAAAAACTAAAATTGTTTGATTTAAGAAGACATACATATATTTTATTGCACAGAATTGCTTAATAACATGAAAACCAAGTGCCTGTTTAGTCCAGGTTTTCCAATTCCAACTGAGGAAAGTCAGAGCGAACGGAAGTTCAGTCTGATTGGAAACAAATCTCAAAAGATGAGTTCGAGAGCGGTTCCTGGTCGCTGACCAGAGTCCGCTTGGTTGTGTTCAGACTGAAAATTTGTTCCGGATTACCAGGGGAAACAAACCAAAGGAGTTCAGTCTAAGTACATTCCAAATCTCTAAGCTGGTAATATTGAACACAGTAGTTTTGACAAAAAGTTGGTCAAACCTAAAATCTAAACAGAAGTCACAGACAAGTTCAATGAATGTTGGCAAGTTTGGTTGGCATTCATTGTGATTTTGGAAGCAAAATTTTAGACTAATGTCCTTTGAATAAGTGATAGTTTTAGATTTTAGGATTTATTAAGATGGAGCATCTTGTACTAAGATAGATGATATTGTCATTTTGTTTTGAAATCAGTCAGTTTCACTTATTACACTTGTTTTGGTTACTGTAATCAAAATGAACTACAATTATCTGCATACAACTCAAAAATACTTTTTCTCAAACCAGCAAAAAATATGAATTTACTCTTTTAGACTGCTTCCTGTTAAAAGGCTAAAAAAGTTTTTTGTTATGTTTAAGATGCATTATTGCATAAAACTGCTTATCCTTATGCAAGTAAGATTAAATTAATTGATTTTTTGTTTCTAGGATCTAATGAAGCTTTTAGCACACCCGCTCAGACTGTCAGAAATGATCTGTCCTAGTTAGTTTAGTTTGTGAAATGAGTTAGATCTCCACTTTAAAAGACTCAAAACCCCCACTTCCCTTTCACTTTGCTGAAAGCTTTGGAGCAGGGAGCTTTTGACCCAGCCGGTGTATTTTCGACGTCACAAATACGCTCTTTTTCAACCTTTATTTTTTCCGTCGGCTCCTGACTCAATGACTTGAATAAAGAAACCCGCAAAAATGTAGTTTTAACCTCATTTTTCTTTCTATATGTCCTCCATCATCAGATAAAGGCCACAAGAACATGTTAAAAACACCAAAAACATCAGTTTCATTAGAGCGGGTCTTAAAACATGTAGTTACAAACGGTGACATATGCAGTTTCTCTCACTGCATCTTTTATGAATGAGAGAGAATGTTTACTCAGCGACACCCTCCAACACAAATCTTTTAAGTAAGTACACTTTTGGCTATGCCGTATATCAGCCACTGCAAATCTGCCTGGACGTTTTTAATGGGCTGCAACATTTCTACTAAGCAGGATTTACTGTGTAAAAAGAGCTGCTTTAGGCAGCGGGAGCACAATAAGTCACTGTGATTAAAGAGAGGGTTTGTGCCGCTGATGCTGATGGACTGCGAAGATGAAATAATTTTGTCTGTAACGGATGTGTTTTTGCTGCTGGTCCCATTATGACAGTGGATCCGTACAGAAATGACAAATGACCTTCAGGCATTTTCCAGACATGGTTTTATCTAAAGAGGCCCAACAAGTGAGGAATGACGTTTGTACTTCAGTACAGCAGGAAAAAACAGCATACAAGTATTTAAATCTGTTTAAATGAGAGCAGAAGTGGAAACGGAGTTCATGACAGAGATACATTAGGTGTTAAAAAAATGTTTATGTTGCAGCAGAGATTATGTTTCTGAATGTAGACAGGGACAAGCAGTCTTTGAGAAGCTTTGGGTGGTTAATTTCGCACTTTTTTGTAACCTTTGCACAGCTTTGATGTTTTAAGTTTTGACCAGACTTGAGACTTGACTTGAACTTTTGAAAAAGACTTGTTAGAGGCATCCTTGCTTCTACCTTTTCAGATTTTTGTATTAATTTTAGTTATCTTTTAGTTGAGCTTTTTTCACCATCTATTTTCAAGAATTCAGTGCTTTTATTTGTCACTGAGAAAAACAGCAGTGGAACAAGAGCAGATATTTTTAATCCATTTGTTTACAGCCTCCTGATGCCTGCCAGCACGAAACAAATAAACCACTAAGGACAGAAATGCTCTTGTAAAATGTTTAGTCCACATTCTTTGTCATTTTTTCTCCATCTCCTTGTATGTTTGATTAATTTTTCTACTTAAATGTGAAACTGGATAAAAACAACAGCCAGGATGTCCTATTTAAAGCTCACTCTTGTTTTTAGCAATTTTAGTAAAACATGTATATTGACAATTAAGCTTAAAGTTGCATTTCTGAGTATTTCTTTCTTCGTATTATTGTGAATAAGGAGCAAAAGAAAAGATGTAGTTTGAAAAAGAGTGTAGTTGTGGCGTAGAAAATACGCAGGACGGGCCACAGGATCCCTGCTCCGAGCTTTCATCAACATAGAGGGTAAAGGGGGCGGGCTTACTCCATGCCAACGTTACCATCCACATCTCAGGGGTGAATTTCTCATAAACTCCTGCTGCTATGCAGAAACTACATCCTAAAACAACATAGATTTTTGGAATCCCCAACCCTATTTTAAGGTAAGGAGAGCATCACCTGAAGTTGTGCATGAACTGCTTGAACTTGTCGGTGCGTCTGGACAGCGGGACGATGATGTTGATGAGGACGTTGGCCGTGTCCACTCTCTCGTTTTTGACCTTTATTAGAGGTCCAAAAGGCCGGAAGAGGGTCAGACGCTTGAATTCGCTGGTCGACTCCCCTCTGAAGGTCAGCTCGTACAACGTCCCTTTGTCTTTCTCTGTACGAGTGATGCCTGAAGGGTGAGGCACACAGTTATGAAAATAGTCTGCCAAAAGATGTCTTTTTAACGAGAAACTTCCTGGAAAGTAAAGTAAAAATCTGAGAGCAGTTTTGTAGCACATTTTACAGCTAAGCTTCTTTGTCATTCTTCTTTACTTTTCTCGTCGCTTGCAGAGAAACTGTCGCTGTTCAAAGGCCTAGAAGATTTTTATGTCGGTCATCCCTTTTAGGTTTAAATCCTAAAAAGTAAAAAACTCTCACATGATATTTTGGTCCAACATCATCTCCACTTCTAACCCTCAAAGTGACACTTTAGTTTTGGAAAAGACAAATGAGATCATGATGAGATTTCTGCTGAAGAGTCATTTAGACTCCCAATAAGAGAGCCCACTGTTGTCCTCCAGACTCATTTTTAAAATTACGTTCTTACGTCAGCTTCTTTCCCAAGAGACAATCTATATTCCAGCTGCTTTGCCATCGCTGAGAGTCTGAGTGACCAGCGGATTTTAGGTAAAAGTAAACAGGATAACTTATAAAAGAAAGACAGAGTGGAGACATGAGAAGCAGAAAGAGAGAACAGGAGGCATGTGATCGTCTGAGAGACGGAAACAGACCCGACAGACAGATATATAGTTAATAATCATTCTTCAAAATGAAATGAACTACAAGGTGTGCTATGTTGTTTTTGTAGTTTTATGCGTGTTTCAATGAAACGGCAACATTGTTGTCTGAATGTGAAATATTGTTTTTTGTTTTGCTGTGGTTAAACTAATGGTGATCTAAAAAAGGAAGAATAGAGGAATCAGAGGAAGGAGGAGAAACAGAGGAGGTTTATGTGAGCAAAGATTAGCAGATCTGACGCAGCCTGAATTAAAGCCTTCTTGCTAAAATGACCAACTTCCTGCGATGGAAGGCTCCTTTTCCCAGAGGGGCACAACAAGCTTTCATTTACTAAATATGTTGAACAAAGCTAAATGCTTTCACTTCCTGTCTGCCTCTCTAAATGTCTTTTTCTGAGGACTCTCTGAGCTCTCTTTGGCTGTTTGTCTGCAGCTTTAACTGTCCATAAAAGACGCCTGTGCTGTCATCTCCACTGCATTTTCTTTGGTTAAAAGCTTCTCATCCAGGGTTAAACATAAACAGATGTGGATTCCAGCTGAAGAAATGTACACACAGATGTACATCCATCATTGGAGACTTTTTCGTTCATTTCCTCCAAACCAGGAGCCCCCGGCTGCCCTTAAACACCATCCACCTGCTCGTATGCTGAAAACAGTGATTTTCAAACACTCCATGTATGAAGAGATGCTCTGCAGAGAGAGCGGGGACCAGCTGCTCTCATTTCCTGACATTCTGATTGGAGATAAACAGCAAACTTAAAGGATTTCCTGTTTGTCATTTCATACAAACACAAATGTAAGCCCATTTGAAAAAACAAAACCCAAACCAAATTCACAAAAGTAGTTTAAAAGGCAAACAAAACACACATGTGAAATTTGTATTTCTTAATAAAGATGTGTCTTTTATAGTATAATAATTTAGATTACATTCATTTTTTTATTATTAAGTCCCACTCGGATCACCTTTTAATCTATTTTAAAAGCATTCCCAGTGCTCTCTAATTATGTTTATGCAGTTTTCAGCCAAAAATGTGGGTGGGGCCGTTGGTATGAAGCACTCGTACCCCCCCGTCCCTTCCTTGCTACCGAGAGCTCTCTGTTTACATGCTCCCTTGCTAGCTTACTGCCTCAAACCCCCTCAACCTAACATTAGCATTGCAACAAAAATTAAGGGTAATATTGGAGCTATCCAGCTGAACAGTTTTGAGCCAGGTGTCAGCTTGGACGAGGTAAACAAAGACGTACACGGATCTAGTCGTCTGCATGTGGATGAATCAGAATGGAGCAGAGCAGGAAGCTCGTGGTTCTACGTAACAAATATAAACTTTTCAAGCAACATTTTTTTGTTCTCCTGATTCACGACTATTTGAGTAAAAAAACATGCAGAAAGGCAATTTTAAGCTAAATTTTCTTTATACATGTCTTCCATTAACTGAAAAATGCTACCAGAACGTGTTAAAAACACCAAAAATACCTTTTCTGTTGGTCTTTAAAACTGAGAGCTTTTTAAACTATTTCCTCAAAATCTGCAGCCCATAGCTTTGTGCAAATAATGCATTATTAAGTAGTGTCCAAAGGCTCAGCATAAATCAAATGAAAGGAGGCCTCTTTTATCTCCTGAGAAACTCTTGGGAGTTGAATGTTTGAGGGTTTTGGAAGTTAAGACAGTTCTTTGAGTTCATTTTGGTTAAAGCTTCATGAAGCTGTTGACCTCTTAGAAGAGGTAGAAATAACTAATTCAGTTAAAAAACAAAGACATTGCCGACTTCAACATGAGGCAGGGAAGATGATCCTAACGTTAATCTCTTTGTGGGTGAAACCGAGTACTTACCTTCAACGAAGTCGGACGGTGTGTAGACTTTGCTAGATTCGTGTTTTTCTGCTGCATTCCTGCTGTCCTGTGGCGATGGGGGGGTGTTGAGGCTGCGCAGAGCCACCTCCAGCACTTCCCCCAGGTCATCCCTTTTGTCCTTCCGCACAGGTTTCTCCTCGGGGTGACGGGTGAGCCCCATCTCCAGCTGGTACATCTTTTGCAGGGTGAAGCTCTCGAATGGCACCACTGCATATTCACTGGGTAATCTGGTGCCTGATAGGACTTCAGCCTTTGACAGCTGGCTCTTCAAAAACTCCTGGAGGTCAGACTGCTGGCTCTTAACCCCCTGAACGTCTCCATGGCTCCCTCCCTGTGATTCGGTACCCGACTCCTTCCTCCCCGCTGGACCGTCTCTTTTGAGGCTGTCCTGCACTTTTTTCAGCTGCTCGCTGCGTTCTTGCAAATCCTCTTTCAGCTGAGCTATCTGCTTCTTTAGGGAGGAGATGTAGAGACGGTGTTGCGCATCTCGCTCTTGCAGGAGCACCTGGTATGAGTGGGCTCCCGGTGGGCTTTGGGCAGCCGCCAGGGCTCCCCCCGTTTCTCCAGTCCCAGCTCCAATGATCGTCCCTAACTTGCCGTGGTTTGATCCAGCGTGAGGTAACACATGAGTCAGCGGGGGGTTGTCGGAATGTGGGGGGCTACACGTCATGACATAAAGAAGTGACAGGGAGCAGCAGAGGAGCACCAGCAAACCTCCAACACGGGACACCCATGTTAGCATCCCACGCCTTAACATTTCCACATGTAGCATCAAACCTCACACTCAGGGAAAAATCATGTGACTTCACACACTCCAGGCTCATTGATAAGAGTCCACATCTGAATATGTTCCATCATCCACGGTGGGGGGGCGGGCTGCCTTTTAGCGTGAGGTCATTTGTGTGGAATCGAGTCAGCTTCCTGAAAATGCTGCTGGTTTTGTCCTTTTTCATGTGGATAAAAGGCCAAAATGGGGTTTAAATCCAGCGTTTTGCTTGATCCATTTAGTCTCATGGTCTGCTTAAGGACTTAGTTTTCTAGACATCATTTGTGACTCATTTGTGAATCCTCTGCTTGAATTCCTCTGACGGTCCCAGCCTGTCTGCGTTTATCTGGTTGGAACCGCCACATGGGCCTGAGTGAACGATGCCTGCAGGAAAAAAATTTCAGGGAGAAACCAAATCTTTTCGGTCAGTGCTGGGTTTCAGGTCGTTTCTGTAAAAGAAGAAAGAACAAAGACAGAGAGGTTTGCTATTAAAGACACCATCGTTCTTCACAGCCAAACATTAAAATGCAGCAAATCTGAATCCTGCTGGGACGCTTTGACACGTTGGTTTTAGGGAGGCATAGAATAGGACTGCCTTGGCTAAATTAGGCTTTTGAGAAAGTACTGCGCACAAGCTGAGAGGTAGAAATTATATTCTTTGGTTTCACAAGATAGGACAGATAAGTGGTATATATTCATGAATTTATGAATGCATACCTACTGTGCTACGAACTAATTAAAGGAGACTAAAAATGTACAATGGGAGTCATTCAGTTCTTCTAGAAAACATATTTATCTTCTTGAAACAAAGCTATTGTCCTTGAAGATAACACACTTTGTAGCATTTAACCACACCGTGTTGCCAGATTGGGCTACCTTTGAATTATTATTTATCTCTAAAATAGTGTTATTGCTGTTTCTGAGAATAAGCTCTGAAAAAATATAAGAAAATATAGAGAAAATATAAACTTAAAGTTACTATTATGTCACACAAACAATGAAATTCTTAAAACATTCCAGTAAACATACTTTTTCCTCCCAATTTGATGATAATTTGTTTATGCTGAAACAAAAATAAATGTTTTTGTACATCTCAACAGCAACTAGATCGTGTCCTGATTTAGCTGGTTGAGAAAATATGTTTTTTTTCTGAATAAGCATAACCTGCAGATGTGAAAATCTGCAAGCATTGTGAAGTTTTCTTTTCCCATGATGTTTAGAGTCGTCTCTAGTCACTCCAGGTTCATGTGAATCATCATCCACAGATGTCTTCATTCTTCATTGTTAAGTCACCTGATTTGTCACCTTTCTGTGTCTTTGTGGGCTTTTTGTCAGGCTTCCTATAGGTCCTACAATAGTTCTTGACATCCTGTTTTCTGTTATTTTTTTAACTATATGAAAATGATTCTGGTTAAGAGAATCTCCCTTTTCCAAACTAAAATTCTAAAAGCAAGAGTCACTCATTTAAGTGTTTTCTTCACTTCACCTTCTCCACCTACTACCTAGGTTAGCCGCAGATGACAAATTCATAAACACATTTTTTTCCAATATGGCAGCTTTTCTGTTGGTTTTATCTCCATAGCAACCATGTTATTTTCTGGTAACCTTGGGGTGACGAACATGTCTATGTAATTTTTAGAAGAGACAGAAAAAGTAAATTTTCAAATCTCCTTGGCAACAGGCATTTTTTAGTTAACCACATTCTTAGTATAATCATACCGTGTGTCATATCGTTTTGTTCAGCCAAGAATCCACCTATTACATTTTCATATCTGCAAAAAATGCGTGAGCAACAGTGAAACTAGGCATGGGCCGATATCATTTTTTTCAGCCAATACTGATAACCGATATTTCCCCTGCAACTGTGGCCAATAGCTGACATTTAGCGATACTGAATGTGTTTAAGTGTTTCTTTATTATAGATGCATAACTTTTCTTTTACCGTACAATCACGTTGTTCTTGACTTTTTTTAACGTACAACACGGCATCTCATAGGAACAAGAATCACTTTAAAAATATATCTAAAAGCATCCAGATCATTTGACTATTAGACATAACTGTAAAACCATAAGCTTCCCAGTGCCCGGGATCTATTAGGAAACCCATGTATCCCTATCAAAAATAAAATATGCCTGAAAACAACCAGAACAATTACTGTGAAGCCTTGATTGATATTGATTGAGTGTTTTGAGTATGTGGCAGGGGCTACATTTTCACTCAAAATTGCTGTAAGAAAGAAGAATTGCCAAAACAATATGGTCCTTGCAGTCCAAAGAATAAATAGTTTACTTAACTGATAACTTATCTCGGAAAAAAAGAGGAAAAAAATGTTTTAGCCTTAGCCTAGCTTAGCTGACAGAGACGGTGAAGGACAAATGATTCCACATTATTATCTAAAATGACTTTATTTCATGTTTTGCATCCACAAAAATGGTCTTTCCGATGCCAATGTTTAATGTGTCATAAAGAATTTAAGATTTATTGTTTATGTTGAGTTTGTGAAGCAGTCTGACTTTCCTTAAAATGGGTTTTATTATATCAACACTCTTATTCTGGTATTTTTAACAGAGAGAAACTTTACTTTAGCATTTGTAAGTCATTTGTAAGTCATTTTGGCTAATTTTCTGTACATTAAAATGCTGAAATCAAATCCATAACAAACAGATATAGTCATAAATGTACTCGATGTAGATTCTGGATGTTCCATATGGTAAGTACACACTGGGTAAGTGTACTTGGAGATGTGAAGGAGACTCTTCTGTCTGAATACATAAGCATATTTTTGTTGGAAGCCGCTTCATGTTTGAGTTGCTGTTTGCATCTGTAAATGTATCTCTGTGTATCAGTCTCTGACTCTTTGGACTCCACACACAGTCTGCTCTTTGACACAACAACCTGAAGCCGGGGCAAATGAAAGGATTAGTCTGTGGCACGAGTGAATGCTGAACTGTGCTTAAAGACATGGCTGCAGCGGGAGAAACAGGGCACCTCTCCAGCAGGACCTCCACTGCTGATTCAAGCATGTTTGAGAAGGTTCCCATGGAGAACTGGGTGAGCTGCTGCATTCTTTATTTCTGCTTAAGATCTTATTATCAATCTATAAAACCTCAGAAAAATATGCAAAGATGTTTTTGGAAATGTAATTTAGTATACATAACAACTTTTGTTCAATTCAATCACTTCTGTTGATTTCTTTGACTTGTGATTTCACAACATTAGCTGTGCACACAGATAAAAGCACTTGTTGACATCTTTTGAAGATCTACTTGCTCATTCAGTTATGATTATTATTCTATTTTACTTTTAATATTCTTGTGCTTTTACTTGCTCTGCCTTTAAATTATTTTTCATTTCCAAATATTTTTCTAATGAATGTTTTTTTCTAATGTGAGAAAAACAATAAAAACTAAACATTAAGCAGCAACCACATTGGACTACATTATGTCAGCAAAACAATAAACCAATAACTTCCACCATTATAAAGAACACAACATTTGCAGGCATCAGACTGGTATTCCAGTGGGGGTGGTTTTTATACAAGCTGCTGTTAAAAACCCAAACTGCCAAGCATTTCACGGAAACAATAGCAGCAATCGCTTCTTTATGTGAGGTCATGAAAAACAGATATGCTGCCCGAAAGGGAGCTTGTGCATGATCGAGATTTACGAGCAAAGACTTTGCAGTCAAACCACTGAGCCTCACAGAAATGAATGAGTTGATTCAGCTCCACTTAACTGACTTCCCATGAGGACAGGCATGGCTGCAACGCAAGAACACAGGCAGCTAAATCATCGCGTTTGATTTTACAGGTGGGAGATGCCTGAACAGGCGTTTGTCATTTCCTGTTACCGTTGCTGCCTTACTGTACCAGCCCAATACTAGGTGAGCCTAACGGCATTTGTTGAAAACACAGAATTCCAGAAACATGAAATTTCACGTGTCACAGAGTCACCATATTACACCGAAAGTCGTAAGCAACATTCAAGCAAAACTCAAGGTCCCACTCTGATCATCTTTTATTCTAAAAGTGTTCCCAGTGGTCGTTTAATCACGATTATACCATGGTCCGGGTAAATACTTGATTCTGATTTGATGCTGGGTGTTGATTAAAAAGCGATCATCCACAGTGATAATGCACACCTAAAAAAGAAGTTCCGGGCACATAGCCCAAATGTTCTGTATCACTGCGCAGGCTTCTTTAAAACAAACATTTGATTCATCATCTGGACAAAAACAAGCCCTAAGAGCTGAACTGAACTATGAACTGAACGATGAACTGACGCTTTATGTAATATATCAGCATACATATTGCTTTCCTTTTCCTTTCTTTGCAGTTGAGGTCGGTGCCAGTTCACCCGTTATCATGACGATGCACAGCACCACGTATCAAATAGTCATTTTTTTATGAAAAAGCGACTTAAACAAACAAAAAAAAAACAAGAATAAAGTACTAAGAATTGAATAAATATTTACATCTATTATAAGAATAACCGGGATAATGCCCTTTGAAGTGTGCATTATCAGAAATTAACTCGCTTTGCATCAATTGTGCATTAATTTCTGATCTCTTACTTTTGCCATTTTTGGTCAAAATAAAAAAAAAAACGTGTGTCCTTTTTCAGGCCAAAGTTTCTGCAAAGCTGCAGTAATTCAGTTGTGGGCGGGACCATTGGCGAGGAGTGCCAAAATTAAAGCTGAAAGATATGTGATCGCTCTAAAATTTAGGAACGCTTGGAATATGCTTTGAGGTCAAAAAGTATTTGGTTTTAATGCCACTGTTGTCTTCTAAGCGCTGTCTTGGGTTGTATCGGGTATCACAGGATTGCTGTTTAGCTGCTAAATCCTGTGGTGTTTTTCTGTTTTTTCTCAAACTCTCCATGCAGAGGGAAACTCAGCACAGCTTCAAACCTCCTCACCAGAAGATGAGCACTTTGTGCAGCCCACACAACACAATTAACCGAACAAGCTTAAGAGCTCAGCAGTGACATTTGCATTTGGAAGCACCTGGGCTGAACTTTACCAGAAGCAGACACAAGCTCCACATTTAATTATATTATTAAAGAGGCTTTTGTTACAAGCCGACATTGTTTAAAAATTAAAATAGTAAAAAATTAGAAGCATAAGCAATATCAAAATCACACTTCTGTTTATGTTAAGGGGAACAATAGGGGGAAGTTTTGAAAAAGGCTTGAATAGAAAAGCACAATTTGTGAATGTGTTAAATTCTGACTCATAAAAGTCAGGAGGTTTGATGTTATCCAAGTTTTAAAAAAGTAAAAAACTGATAAGGATGAATGTCAATCAAAAACGGATTAAAGTAGAGAACAGAATGACCGTGTCAACAAAGCATTTATAGATTCAAAAATAAACAATCAGGATGCTTATTTCAGTTCTTATCATTTCCTGCTTTAGCTGTTATTGCTAAGAGCATTTTGGGATGTGGGAGGGGCCCAACAGCTTCTTGAAAACTCTGTAAACAATAATCACTTCATGTCAAAGCATCCAAAAGGTTTACATAGTACAAATGTGTTGCTAAAGTTGAAAAAAACTTTACAGTTAGAATAAAATGCTCCAACACATTTGGACATTTTTTTAAAAGATGATCTTTTATCTAGAGCCCTACCAGCTAGGACATTTATGCTGTAATTTTTACAACATATCAGTGCTTATTTCAACAGCAACAAAACCCACAGTGAGCCTGCCATGCAATCCACCACAACAGTTCCTCTTTTCTTTGTGAAGCAGTGAGATCTCCAAACACGACCTTGTAACGGTTTCTGAGTTTTTTATATAAATTCAGTCCGAAACAGACTGAATTTATATCAGAGACCCTGCAATCCTGCACCAAAAGTAATAAACCCATCATCTCTATGTATTTAGTTTTGTTTTCCACCACAGCAGCAACACAGAGAATACATTTCCTCCACTTCCTGGGATGCCATAACTGATAAATGTGTTTGCTCCCCTTATCACATTTTCATTTTCACATTGCAGGAAATAGAAACACAGATGCAGGGATGAGAGTGCCAGAAGATCAGAGAGAGAGATATGAAATAAATAGTCCTGCTGTCGTTCAGAAAAAGTTACATTTATTATTTAGTCACCAGAAATGTTTCTAGAAAATGAACCAGCAACGATTTTTTTTTTGTGCAGTTTGCCTTTTTTTCCATTTAACACGTTTCTTTCAAAATGGGATTTAATTCATATTTGCAGCTCAAATATCATCACTATCCTTCAATCCAACACTTTTTGGAAAGTGCTGGACAAGACAGATTTTTTTTTTTACTTTTATTAAACCAATTATGTCAATTCCAAACTATATTTCTTATTTAAAAGGACAACTTGGACTTATAAAGTATAGTTTGGGACTCTAGGAGGAAGTAGAAAACATCTACCCATGCACAAGGACAACATGCAAACTCCACACTGAAAGAATTCAGCTGGGATTTGAACCTCCGTGCTTTGAGCCAGAAGTGCCAACCGCTCCACCACAGGGCACCATTTCACAGACTGAAAGTCTTCCAAGTCGACTAGCAGTGCTCTGTAGTGACGGTTAACACTGACGCTGCAGATGTCGCACTAAGGTGACAGGTGATATTTGTTTGTGCGTTCTCCTGCGAGCTGCGGCGCTCACAGACAGGCCCGCGAACGCTTAAGGCATCTGAGAATCAACCCTGTGACCCTTTCAAATGTGACAAATGTGGCATCTCATTCTGCCATGAAGAGGACATAGCCTTTGTTCCTCTGTTGGTGTTTAAAACATTCTAGAACCAAAAAAAGCACCAAATGTGATCAAAATGTGATTTTTTTCATCCTTTTTGTACTGAAGAATGTGAGACAAACAGGAATTTGTATTTTTTAGCTTTATTCAAGTTGCAGAAGTTTGGTATTTCACATTTCTGTGCATATGAACAGAACAGCTAGTTCTTTCCCTATTTGAAATACTTTTAGATATGAATCTATCTGTCTAAGCCTTTTGACTAAAAAATGAGTTGAATGATATTGTTCTAGACAGCTCTGTGTGTCTCTGGAAAGTTTCTGCTCTTTTAAGTTCTGTCCAAGTGTAAGAAGTTTGAGAAACTGAGTTGGTTCTGATGAAATCTTTAGCATGAAAATGTTGGTGTAGATCTCTGCAGATGTTTAAATGCATTTATGTCCACTCTGTTGATGTGATAAATAGTTTCCCTTTAAAATTCCGTGGTTATTGACCAAAACCAAGCTTTAATTAAAGCTGGCGGCATTGCATGGCCCGCAGACACCACCCACCCCTCACCGCCTACTTTTAAACTGCCCAGCTGGCTGAGTGGCGGCTACACGCCCTCCTGTTGCCCCTGCCACCCTGGTCAAACCTGAAGGTGTCAAATTCATAAAAAAATCAAACACTTTTTTCAAAATGGCGGCTTTTTGTTGGTTTGATCTCCATAGCAACCATTTTATGTTTTGATCGTCTGGGGATGACAAACGTGTTTAAGTACATTTTACAAGAATTGGCAAAAATAAATTATTAGATTTCCTCGGCAACTGAGGATTTTTCTTAACCATGCCCACATTCCTAAAATGTTCAAATTGTATGTCATATTTTTCAATTCAGCTTGAGCCAAGGATTCATTTATTCGATTTTCACAATATTTCACAATGTTCCGGCAAACATAAGCAGGCAACAGGGGAGTGTCCCTTTTGTTTTTATGGAAAGTCAAGATGGCAGTCTCTTCCCAAGGTCATCGGTCAACGCAACTTCGATCGTGGTTAAAGACTGGCGGCATGTGTGTTAAATGTTGTGAAAATTACTCAAACAAAAGTTTTTTTTTTTTTTTTGCATATTGTAGGAAATGTGAAAATTGTCAAAGTTTGCACTTTGTGGCCATCCCGTAATAGTTTCTAAACTTCCTTTGAAAGTAGATTTGGTTTTGTTTGTAGATATTGAACATTTTTTTAACCCCAGTGAAGATCTTGGCCCCGTTCGTTTTTTATACGGTTTGATGTCATCAAAATAAATTTTTACTGGGAACTAGGTGTGTGTAAGATTTGGTGAGTTTTTTTTTTTTTGTTTTGTTTTGTTTTTTACATGTGAGGGGGCAAAGTCTTTGCTCAAACACAAAGAAAAAAAAAAGAAAGAAGGAAGAATTTGAAAAATGAAATATTGACCTTGCAGTCTAGAAATATGTCATAATGTCACTTTTTAAATGTTTTTTTGTTGATGTTGCAGATGTGGTTGTGGTTTTTTGCCATCTCTTAATGAGTTCATGAGCAGAGGAAATTATTCTCTGTTTTCTTTCCAATATTTTTGTCGTACATTATAGACATAATTTGTTCAATTGTTATGACTTGTATTTAAAAAAATGGTTTGTGTATAAGCAAAATTAGCATATCTGGGATCTGACATTCCCCAACTAATTATGAGATCACGCTAAAAGTTGGATATCCAAGCTAGCATGATGACTAAAACAGGAAAGTCTTTAGATTATACACAAAAGAATGCATGTAACTTTATTTAAACCAGAATCTCACAGCTAAATTTGTTTAAAGCTCAATGTCTCTTGGGACGTAACATTTTTGGCCAGCCACATATTTCTACGCCGGAAATGTACACTTATCTTTATGTTAGGGAGCCCATTCTTCCGAGAACACCCACCTTCTTTATGTTCATTACAAACAGCCCGATGAACCACAGCATGATGAAAGTTTGCTTTACCACACTGAGCTATATGTCCGCCACATTTCCCTCCTGCTGGGACTTCTACATGTTTTCCCAGTAAAGGATGTTCATGTGTTTGTGTGCATCCTGGTCTCAGAGGCTGTGAGGACTTCTTCCTCAGACTGCTGCTCTGCCTGAACACGCCTCCCCGCCCAGTTATCTCCACTATAAAAGTGACACATTCCTTCTGGAGGGAGGGGCAGATTAATTAAAATAAAATTTAAACACGAACAGGAACAAAAATGCGCTTGGTTCAATCGTTAGCTGCCCACAGATCACTGGAGGGGAGCTATTATACGAACAGATGAGATACACGGTGCGGGCAGAGAATGGCGAGATGAGAAGTCAGCGAGTGCGCACGTGGGAGGGAAGAGAGGCAGGAGCGAGGCTCCTTTTGATGTCTCCTGTCCCCTTAGGTGGTTCCCTCTCATTCATTAGAGGCCAGTTTCCTCAGATACTTCCTCTGAATGTGCCATCTGGAAAGCCCTTAAAAACTTCACGACAAGCGAGCGCGGCTAATGTTTGACGGCCTTCTCCATGTCTGCCCTCAAAGTTCAAGCCTTCAAAGTTAGGGGGCATTTTAGCAGGTACATTTTAACACAGATTAAAGCAAGAACACATGGATTTGTTTACAAGAAAAATACTGTTTTCATCTTCATTCGTTGAAAACCCATTCCGATGAAAATCGTGTTTTTGGTGTTTTTAACATGTTGGTAAAATGTTCGTTTTTCTGACAATGGAGGACATGAATTAAGGAAATTTACATGAAAACTGCTTTTTTGAGTATTTCCTCATTCAAATTGTTATGGTTCAGGTGCAGACGAAAAAATGCAGCTGGAAAATACTCTGGGTGGGCCATAAGCTCCCTGTTATGCTCAATTCTGGTACATCCACTTGTAAGCGTTTAGATCCATGTACCGCTAATGTTGGGTTGGGGTTGTGAGGGGCTGTAAGCTAGCGGGAGAACATGTAAACAGAGAGCTCTCAGTTATGGGTGTGACAATGTTTTCACAGTTAATCAGTTTAAATGTGTAAAAATAACTTTTTTATGTACTTTTTGTGACTTGAATTTCACAAAACGACAGGAATTGAGCAATCAGACCAGTTTTCCAGAACGATTTATAACATCATAGGTCAATGTTTTTTAACTAGTAACAGAAAAAATAGCTTTTAAATGATTATATAAAATATTTACCACTCAGTCCTTTCAGATTCGACATCCATGTTTCTCCTCGTGTGAACACGTTTGTTTGGCTCTTCTGTGTTTAGCCCTTTGCACATTGTTTGACAGTTTTAAAAAAGTTGTACATCAGGATACACAAGGTGAAGCAGCTGCAAAATCTGTGATCAGTTGAAACGGGTGCATTTGTGGTTCAAACTAATCCTGTGAGTTAGGCAGAACCCTTGCTCAACCTGTCGGCACCGGCAGCAGCCAAAAGAGAAAAGGCCGTTTCCCCTCAGGAGAGATTCGCTCTGGATCGAGATTGTGCAGAAAATCAACTTTTCAAGGTAATGCAGCTTGATATTATGAATTGTAATGGAAATAAAAGCAACCCCATCTATTCATCTATCTTCTGAACATGCTCAATCCCTTTTAGGGTCAGGGGGTTGCTGGAGCCTATCCCAGCAACTGTTGGACAAAAGTATGAGACACCCTGGACAGGTCGCCAATCCAATGGGACGGCCAAACAGTAACAAACGTTCATACTTAGACACAATTTAGAGTCACCGATCACCATGTCTTTGGACTGTGGGAGGAAGCAGAGGAAACGCACGCATGCATGAGGAGAACATGCAAACTTCAAACAGAAGGGACTTAGCTGGGATTCAAACCAGGACCTTCTCGCTGAGTCGAGTTTATAGGTTAGTATTTTGTTTTAACCCCTAACTTTCTGTTTTCACTGAAAACATTTGTATTTGCACCACACATTTACTGTCCCATTTTTATTTTTAGTTATAACAAAATCCATAAAAATGTGTTTATGACAATTGATAAAGAATAAAAGAAACTGTTTTATGAGTTTTGTTAACTTGAGAAAATGAAAACAAACGAGTTTGTTCCTCAGTAGCAACATTTTAATAAAATGTGTATTTCTTAGATGAGGAAAAAAAATCCCAGAAATATTATTTCTTTCAACCTGACTCATAAATCCAGTCAGAAAATGACCTAAAATTCTGAGGTTATGAATCAGTCAGCGTTGTTTTCTATGTGCAAAAAAATCCAAAACTACACGGCTTGCCAACATGTAAACCTTGATTTGAGCCTGTGATAATTTAAAAAGACGTAAAAATTGACTTGTGTTGTAGATCAATGACCTAAAGCACAGGCGGAATCTGGATGAACGCGCAGTGGAAGCAGAGAATAAAAAATAATAAAAATCATTAATCTCTGCATGACTCTGAGACACTATGACTGCATAAGGGCACCGGTCCTGACATCTGCTAACTTCAGCCATCAATCTGAAAACACCACCATCACTTTGATGATCCGCAAAACCTGTCCCTGTCTGTGCTGTAAACTGTCAAACCAGACTGCCAGAGCAGCATTTGCAGAACAGAAGCTTTCCAGAAGTCACAATGGATTTTAATAAGCGTTCCTGAACCAGCCCCCATCTCTGATGTTGATAGCTGACACTAGTTTACGTAAGTGAAACTGTCAAGCGCCCCCAAAGGCAGCACAACCCAGCGTGCCAACTGATTACATCTCCATTTGTCTCAATGGAGTTCAACAAACTGGGATCATCTAAACAGGCACGAGGCGAACTGAATTTCATCAGCGGTGATTAGTCGATTTGCTGAAGGGATGTCACACCACTCAAACGCCACCGTGTCCTGTTGTGATGCTGTGATGGTATCTGCGAAACATGAGAAGGCATGCAGCCTGCACGGCTACAGAAAGTGAGAATGCACACATTCCCAGGACAACACAAATTCAGGCGGAAAAAAACAAAAACAAAAAAATGTCTCAAATGGGGCAGTTCGATCTGGAGGGCAAAGGAAGCACATATATGTCACAACACATTACATCACCAGTTTCACATGCATGTGTGGTAATTTCCCCCCTTTGGCTCCATCACTCTTGTTATCTGCTCCAAACAACCCAAAATACCACATAATCTCTTGTTCCGTTCTGCCAGTGAGGGAAAAACAACTCAACCAAACATTTCAGGGTGCAAGGTGCTTGTTAGTGAGAGCATTATGCAGGATTAGAGCACAAAACCTTCAGTGCTGTCAATGTGCGGGAATTTCTTTTTTTTTTTTTTTTGGTTGACTGTGGACGCTAAAGAGGACTCACACTCATGTGAAAAAAATTATATATATATGCATGTATGTGTATATATATATGTATATATATTATATGATCTGGCTCCAATTTCCAGGAATGATTGCATTTTATGCAACATCTGACTTAAATTTAAACAACATAAAGTCCAGTTTGAAATTTACAATGTAAAGTTGCATTTATAACAAATGATGATTATTAATAGTTTATGTTTTGTCTTCATTTTAATTAGGTCGTTTCGTGTTTTTTTTTAAGCTTATCACATTTTTTTGCTAAATAAAGTGCTACCAATTTGTCCTGCAAGTCCATAACTAAAGTTGTGCCCATTTATTAAATCATTACATTTTACACGTTCGCTAAAGTCATCCATTGAAGTTAAACAGCGGAAACAGAACAGTTTTAGATCACCTCTCGCTACGGAAGCCGTTGGCGCCATCCTCCTGGAGCGATGGTTTTGGTTCCTTCGGTTCCGTCCTCGTCTCGGTGCGCCGCGTGCGTCTACCACCGATTCCAGCGGACTCCAAGAAGCCGGTTGAGCTCTGGAGCGTTTCTGAGGGGAGCGTTGTGAAGCGCCTGTGGGTACTCCAACGACCGGAAATGGGAATGCTGCCTTCAAAATAAAACTACAGGAATGAATGAACTGAATCATTCATTCATCTATTTGTTTGTTTATTTATATTATTTTTTTTTATCCGTTTAATTGTTTATTGATATTCGTTCATTTATACATCATTTCTTTCTTTTTATTTGTTTATTTTAGTATTTTAATTACATATTCTTGAATCATTTACTCATCTATCCATTCCTTCTTGAGTGATTCATTCATACATCCATTTATTTTTTTTTGTTTACATTTGTTTATTTATTCTTTCATTCACATACATTATTTCATTAATCTATTTATTTGTTTATTTAATTTATTATTTCATTTTACATACTCTTGATTCATTCACTCATCCATGCATATATTATGTATTTATTCCGTTATCCATCCATTCATATTTTATTCCTTTAATTTGTTTGTTTATTTTCTATGTCGATATTTGATTACTCATAGTCATTAATACATGTGTACAATATTTCATTCATCCTTTTATTTATTATATTTTTTCGGTCTTGGTTCATTCACTCGTGCATTTCATTTAATTCATTTGTTCATTAACCTACTTATTCTTTACTTTTTAATGTATTTATTTTATTATTATTATTATTATTATTATTGATTTATTTATTTGTAACAACTGTTGATCATCTTCGGATTCAACTATCACCACACAGCATTAATTGTACACCATTTTTGTATTTAAAAAGAAACATCAGAAACAACCCTCTATCTAATTGGTTTTCTTTGTCATTTTTTTCATTAGAAATATACATCACACTTTTAAATCATGTAACAGTTGTATATTTCAAGATGCTTTACAGAATTCAAGATCAGAACAGAAAGAAAGGCTTTACTCCTATCTCAGCTGGGATTGTATGTTGTTGCCATGGTGAGGTTGCCTAGCAACCTGCTGAAAGATGATACAAGTTGCTATAATATCCCAATTGTCATAGCCAAATTGATCAAATGCCACAATAATTTCACAAAACCTCTACATCAGACAAGGATGAAAAAATGCATCAAGCCAGCGTCTTATTTTAAAAGACCTCAGCGGAAGTCTGCCTCATCCACCTCTAAAGCAGCTTGATGGAAGGCGCTCGCCCTGTAGGTCTGTCAATCCGCCCAGCTGTCCGCTTCCCTCCCTGTTCTCACATAAAGACAGCCTTGTTGGTTGACTCACTCAAGACTGTGTTACAGCAGAGAGAAACACTGCTGCCTTTCATTTGTAAAAGCTAACAAGAAGTCGAAATGTAAAGGTGAAATCTAAAGTTACCTGCAGGGTTTCTTTAGATTAGGCTGCATGTTCCAGGGAAAATTTTAATTTGCTTTTTAACATCACAAAGAGATGCTACCAAAGTGCTTTTCCCCCACCTTTAGTGGGAGTCCGCTGTAAACAAGTCTGGAATTATAATATGAAAATATGTATTTAGAAAGACCTGCTTTAGAATAAATTCTCTCAAAGAACACACAATATCACCCACACATCCATTTCTTGTGGTTCCCAAATTCAAACTGATATTTTTAACATTCTAAGATCAAAGTTTTTATACTTTTTAACATTTGGCCATAATAAAATGAAAATTACATTTATTTCGCTGTGTTGTTCAGTTACATGCAAAAAAAAAGATCTTACTGAAGATACAAAAGTACATTTTTGTCCTGTGTGCTTTTACAAAGTAGAAGG
Source organism: Oryzias celebensis (assembly GCA_014656515.1). NCBI lineage: Eukaryota > Metazoa > Chordata > Actinopteri > Beloniformes > Adrianichthyidae > Oryzias > Oryzias celebensis. The sequence continues at coordinate 8,721,426 of BNCR01000012.1, forward strand.
TGATGATGCAGATTCTCAAGGATTTCCTCTATTATCATACAAAGAGACTCTAATCTTATCTTAAAAAAAAACATTAAGATGTTTTGTAAATGTAAAGAGAAAGAAAAAAGATATAGCTGGCAATGGCTGGGATGCATAATCATCTCTACTTGCTATGTCTTACTCATAATCTCTGAATATTTATGTGCATCCAGGCTTCACGTGTGGTCAATCATTTAACCTGAACGCCCAAAGGCAGCATAGATATAAATTGAAGAATGATGGTGGAGGATATCAGTCGCAGTCAGGCTCTAAAAATCCATCTACTTTTAAAGGAGTTGCAAAACACGGATGTGGCAGAAATCAATTTCTGCAACTGCTCAGAAGGTAGACTAAATCAATTTTTTTTTCTGAAATATTTTAAACTTAGCCTCAAGAAAGAAATATTAAGGAACGAATTCTGTGTCTGTTTTGGAAAATCATACATTTATCTTTGCTTTGTCCTCAATGGGCAGATCTGAAAATGCAAAGCCGTGACAGAAAAGCACAGAGGTGGAACTCTCATGATATGGGGCTTTGTGAGCACGTGTATTTTTATGAAAAGCTCTATGATATGATGTAACGGGAGCAAGATCCCAGTGTGATGCTCCTGAAAAACTATCACTGGTGCACAAAAGATAAATGTGGAGAACAGAAACAAGATTGCAAAATATGTTAGCAAAGATCCATTTATAGACAAGCCTATGACTTCCTGTAAATACACTAAAACATTGGCTGGCAACTTGACACCAAGCCTGCATGAGCTTGTCAGAAAAGGAATTTAACTTTATGAAAACAGTTCAGGGCCCCATTGAAACTGTTCTTTTTTAATCATTATTATTATTAAACTTCTTTTATGAGTGAACATTTGTTGGGCATACTGAATTATCTTTTGACCATTTTTAAAAAAAAAAGAAATACATAATTGACAGATGAATTATTCTGTCTTTTCTTGAGAGTGGATGAATTTCCTTTACAGAAATGTGATTAAAAAAATACACATTAAAAAATTACTACCTTGTCATTTCTTATTTGAAATATACGTAATATTGGCTATAGGACCCTAACCCTTTTCCTTCTAGCTCAGGGCTGCAGTGTCTGCATAATTTCCAGATATCTAAACCCTACTAATGATTGATTACCTGGTTTGGTTATTTAGAACATGTTAGAGCATGGTATGTTGGAAAACATAGTAGAAATGCGGCCCACGAGGCCTGGAGTTGCCCATCCCTGACTTACACCATATCAAATCCAACTTTGTATGTATAGCTCTTTTTCAACTACTGTTACTCAAAGTTCTTTACATAAAAACATGATCCAATTTTAGAAACCAAAAGCAAGAGCTTACAGAAAAAATATGTTAAAAAAAACAATCCTTCCCCCTGTCGACAGTGAAAATGATTGACAGTGGTCTAGTCTCCCAAACACGGTAATACAGCGGCCTCTTCTGGCAGGTTGTGGAACAGCAGTCTCGACAGAGATTCTTCACACTGTTTTTGCCAATGAGAGAGGAAGAGCAGACTCTCTCTTTGACCCTTTAAAACTACCAGCTAACCAGCTTAATGAAAGGTTCTGTATTATTGAACAACACAGCATTAACACTAGTTTCTATGCTGCTGGTTATCAAGAATCTAGCAGGAGAGACGATGTCTCTCAATGGCCTGGGAACGCCTCGGATCCCCTCAGAGGAGCTGATAGAAGTGGCCGGGGAGAGGAAAGTCTGGGCATCTTTGCGTAGACTGCTGCCCCGGATGAGCGGAAGAAGATGGACAGTGTTACGGCCCCAGCCATATCTGGATTTGGTTGTATATTTTATTTCTGTCAGAGTGAGGCATCTTTATTTTGTGCATCTTTGTGGGTTTCTGAGTGTCTTTGATTTGTTTCAGGTGTAGGGCTGAAGGTGTGGCCCTTTTGGACCCAAGCTGATGGAGGCAGCCTTAAAAGCACTGTGTGGACTTTTTCTCTTATTTCTGTTAGACTAGGGAGGTTAGAGTTTTGTCATTGTTTTCCTTTTTCTTTCATGAACCGGTAAGAGGTTTCTGATTTCAGACAGGTGGGGGTTATTTTGGCCTTGGTTCACCCTGAAGCCTTTTGCTTCACTTACGTTATTGTTGGTTGTTGTTTGTTTTCTTGTAAATACATTTATCAATAGTTTGGTGCTTTTTGTTATACATTTTTATTAGTTGTACTTATGTTATGCTTCACCCCCCTAGACAGGAAGGGGTGTAATCGGTGGATGGATGGTCATTGAGAATCTTGTTGAACAGGAAATGAAACTCTGCTCAACCTCAACTATGAAGGTGTAACCATCTTCAAAAAAAATGTTTGCTCTGGAATACTATCTGGCTCTACCACAGCTCATTTAAAAATCTTTTTATTTTTTTTTGTGAACTGTTAGAAGTTTAATGAAAACACAATCTAATATTTTCTTATGTTTTTGATTGGCAAAGCCAATTTAAATGCTAACTTTCTCAAAATAAGGATGTCTGCTGTTGTTTCTGGATTATATAGAGAACTCTATGCAGTCAGTGATAAAGACAGAGTTGCATTTTGGTTTTTTTTCCCCATCATACCCCCCTCTGGCAGGTTCTAAATAAACTAAACACTTAGTTTATTTTCTGTGTCAATTTCACGCAGCTCCTGCTTGCCACAACTCTTCAAATCATAAGCGAGAAAAGCGACAGATGCCACAACTAAAAGCCCTTTCTTCTGACAAGTATTTTATTTGAATTAAAACTGTTAGATTCCCATCACCGATAGTTCTGAGGCAATTTCTGCAGCCATTCATCACAAAATTAGGTCATGTGCGGAATGTTTTTGTGAAAGCTAAAAAAAAATGGAAATTAAAGAGAAGGACGTGAACATCCAAACATGTATGATTCAGGTCCTTCCCCTTCAGGAAATCAAGAAAATTTAGTAAAAGACAAGTTTCCTTTTTTAAAGGAACCCATCCATCATGAACAAGGTTTTTTTTTTTTTAATTGGACATAAATAAAATTACGTTTTCTGACACATTTTTCTGAAGAGTTCAGATAAAATGAAACCCTGTGAATCGATTTGTGTGAATGCTAGCGACATGATAAAAGTAGTTTACCTTTACCGCAGAATATTTCTGGTTAAGCGTGTGACTAAAGCAGCATTGAAACTATTTCAGTAGGAATTTTAAAAGGGGGATAGGTCATGGGTTACAATGACAGGAAATTATGCAATAAAAGCAGAACAAAGCAAAATTGCAAAATACATTTTGAGCACAACCACACACCAAAATATAATCAGATAGATTGGTCAAATGATAGAGGAAGCATTCAGTTGGGCTTATATTCCAACAATCCTAGGCTTTCTGCCATTCACTGAAGCATGAGGGGCCTTTCATTTGGACGTGGCTCCTTCCATCCCTTGTGATCACATCACCGTCCTCCTTCACGATCACCAATGTGGGAATTCCGGTGATCTGGTAGCGCTTGGAGATCTTCCTGTAAAGACAAAACAAAGAGAAAGTCAGGAAATTTTTTTTTTTTTTTCCACTTCATGTTAGTGTAAAAAGGTCATTTTCCTCTTTCCATCTATGCCAGGGGTGTCAAACTCCAGGCCTCCAGGGTCGGTGTCCTACATGTTTTTCAACCAACTGGCCATTGAAGCTCCTGACTGGCTAAACACACCTGATCCAGGTAATCACCAGCAAATTGAGCAGGATTTCTGGAAGATCAGCAGGAGGCCGGCCCTTGAGGACTGGAGTTTGACACCCCTGATCTATGCTGAAGAACCGACACACCCTCAGGTTTTGCAAGTCATCGTGGTCCGCCTACAAATGGCAGACTGGTCCAACTTTCATTTCTATGGATCGTTTCCGTTTTAATCGCAGTTTTCCCTGCTTCACACTACTTTTATCCACGTCATTTGTACGCATTTTACAATTTTTGAAAGGTAAACTTGATCCCGATGTACCTACATTTTCGTTTCAGGGTCCCAGGGCAGAACGAGCCAATCCCCGTGTTTCTGTTTAAAGTAGTCCATCATTTTTTTTTCGCTTTGATCTGAGGAGATGAAAACGATCTCAAAAGGGGCTGGAGGGTCTCTTTCCTGCATGAGCTCGCGGTAAAATTCACTCAGGACTGGCGTGAATCCGCGGCACGGTGGGCACCATTCCGCAGAAAAATAAAGTCCCACTATTTTATTGCTCAGCGCCGCCTCGGAGTCGACCAGCTCCCCGGCTTTATTCATCAGTTTCAGGCCAGCAAATAACTCCACCATGACTGCAGGCTTTTCTACAGCGGAGAGGAGACAATTTCAACCGAAAGTAACTCTGCATCTGTGCTTAGTTATACTTATAGGAATGTGTCCCTTCTGTGGTAAAGTCTGCAGCCAATCAACGACTGCTTAGTGTCATCATGGCTGAACCAATGAGGAAGCAGCAAGACCGAGGACCGTGCGCCGATTGGCCAAAATTTTGTGTACTTGGACATGGCGGAAGTGAAGACGTCCGAATTGACACGTTAAAATATGACACAAAACACATATTGTAGAAAGTAATCAACACAACATAGAACAATGAAAAAAAAAGATAAAAATTAAACTACAGGTCTGCTAATTAAAATAATACATTGAAAAGCTTTGACAAAACGAGCATTTTTACATAATCAGTATGGAGGTTCAGGAGAGACAATATTAGATAAATTACATACACGCCGTTAAATCACTGAACAAAAGTGTCATTCATTATTTAAAGTTGGCATTAATTATTTAAAATGGGAAATTAATGAATAAAATTGGAAATAAATCAATAAATGTTTAAATATATGTGGCATTAAAATATTAAAATTACCTTTAAAAAGTACATTTAAACATTTTATGACATTTTAATTTATTTCATTGCCAGTGTGGGATGGAAGAGACAATATTAAATAAATATGTATGCCATTAAATCATTAAATAAGTGTCATTAGTTATTTAAAATTAGCATTAAGATAAAAAAATAAATGTTTACATATATGTGGCGTTAAAATTGCCATTAAAAGCACAATTAAACATTTAATGACATATTTCGTTATGTCATTGTTCAATGCAGACTAAACATATTTAATATAAAATCAATAAATAAATGTGTCATTAATTATTTAAAATTAGCATTAGAAAATAAAATTGGAAATTAAAAAATAAACATTTACATATATGTGGCATTAAAATATTAAAATTGCCATTGAAAAGCTCATTTAAACATTTAATTACATATTTATTTAGTTGCCAATGTGTGATGATGGTAGAGTGATGGAAAAGACAATATTGAATAAATATATACGCCATGAAATCATGAAGTGTCCTTGATTTTTTAAAATTGGCACCTCGCACACATTTCCTTCTCTGGTACTCCGCGGTGCAGCCTACTTCCTCATGGAGGATTGGTGCTTGGTGGCTCTGAAGCGGGACTCGCCAATTCTCACTGGCTGCAGTGTGCGTTTTTGGGAGAAACTCAGTGTCGAGGAGCTAACGTCTCGCTTCGCTACCTAGGTGTGGAAGGAACTCGAGCAGCCTGCTCCACTGTAGGGAGGCTCCGCTTCTGCCGCGAAGCATGCGATGAGTCAGCAGGACGGCACTGGTCACCAGTCACGGGGATAGCAGGTGCCGCTGCCTGTTCGACCATTCTAAGCAGATCAGAGCGGGCAGGTGGACTGATCAACCATCTCTGCTCTTTGGGTTCTCATTCGCTGTGGAGAACCTCTGCCGGGAGACCAGACCAGAGCTTTTACAAATAATTTATAATACAATAATGTATTATTGTTATAGCAATGATTTCAATTTGTCTCTTAATTTGTCATTAATTTAAAATAATTAATGACATTTTTATTTAATGATTTCATGGCATACATATTTATTTAATATTGTCACTCCTAAACCTCCATACATTATGGAAAACTTGACAAATATATGCTTTTACTGTGTAATATCTATGTATAGTTTTGACTATAAATTATTTTATTCTAATTTTATTTATGTATATATGGGGTAATAAGAAGATTGTATTCCACTGACTTTTTCTTAAGTAAGGCCATCTGTGTTGACACACACATAGAGACTAGATATCTAAATGATTTCTAATGAACTTGCTTGTACACTTCTTATCAATAAGGCTAACACCCTCCAATAGAAAATATATTTTGAGTTAAATTTAGATCTGCAAATGTTATTTGTGTAAACTTTATGTAAAACTTTGAGGAATTGATCTCATCACAAGCTCAAATTCTTTTTGAGGTACATTGACTTTTAAGAAATGGTTATATGTGTGTCATTATCCTTTATCATCAAGTAATCGATTAAGAGGATTCTTTTTTGTAACATATCAATTTGTATAAACCAAAGAAAATTTGGTTTTGTGTAAAATGTATAAGTTGTTTCACACATTGCAGTTGTGAGTAGAAAGGTTGTGTTTGAACAAGAGTCCAGCAGAACAGAACTTGTTGATGATAATGAGCCAGTTTGACAGGAAGCTTCTCGACAGAAAACTGATATTTCAGTAAGAAAATTGAGACCACCCAATTTACCAAAAACATGATTTGGGAAATTGTTCCATAGACTGTTTACATAGACTGAGTCTCAGGAAATCTCTTGAATGAATGAAATTAATTTTTAAAATTTGATTAAAGTCTGTAAAGGTCAAAACACCAAATTCTCCATCAGCTAAAGAGTTAGCGAGAGCTGTTTTTCTGACTGTGTGACTTTTGTTTTTCCATCGAAAATTAATCAAAATCTTATCCAAGTTGGACCACAGAGTTTTGGTGACATCTAATGACAAATAGACCACAAATGGTTATTTGAAAAAATATTTCCTGAAAAGAGTTCAGAAAATGCATGCCTGTACGCATGCTTGTGGGCAGCTAATGAAAAACATTAAATTTATTGTGATATTTTAACTGGTAAAGTAACTGGAGTGTTAAGTTCAACTCCAGTATGTTTTAAATAGTTTGATTTTTTGTTTCTTTTTTTTTCTTTCAATTCTGACATGCTGTTTTTTTAGACTTTTTGTACCCTGATTTGGGTTTTGGAAGTGTGTTTTATTTTTACTGGAGTGCTGATGCTTTTTTTGTAAACCAACAAGTCATTGTCATCAGATTTTTATCTCTTTTATTTTTATACTTTAACAAACGACTGTTGTTTGTGGATCTGGCTTTTCTTGTTTTTCAAACAAGGCTAAGAAGGTCTGAAAAGGAACGGCATGCCCAGTTATGTTTGACAATCATTTCAACCACAACTTTTGGTTTCAAATGCAGACGTTTTTTTCCAAAGAATGTGAGCAATCTTTCTACCTTTCTCTTTCAATAAAACCTGCCCTGGACCAGGAAATATTCTAGGTAAGTTTCTTTCTGAGAGTTCCGTACCTTTTTGAAAACAACCTCGTTGATGTGGAAGCACAAAACAAAACTTTTGATGCCACACCGAGCACATCTGCCGAGACTCTTCTTTACCATGTTAACAGCAAATCTCTCCACAGCATTAATGTGCAGGTAACTGAATTTATTCTCCCCAATCTTTAAGTTTTAAAGCCATAAAACTCATGATTGGTTCCGCATAATTACATCATTTTGATGTGACCACATCATTACCAACACTGATGCCAAATAGTCAGAATCTGGTTTGCTTCACACCTTGTTTTTGTGTATTCCCACAACAGTTGTATTCTCTTTAACTATGGCTGTTTGCTGTGGGATAGATGGCTTTCTTGGAGGCTCCATTGGAAGCCAACCCAGTTCCCGTGTAACAGGCTCCATCCATTATGAATCGATTTAATTGATTAATTGATAAAAAGCACGGTTACCTCGATTCTTCTGAAGTGACCTCAGAACACGAAACAAATATTGGTTAGCAGACCTCCAAACTCTTGAATGGCTGCGGACAGTTAAAAGCTCAGTTAGGCAAACTGGGGCAAGACCATGAAGGCCTCTAGACGCAAACAGTAAAAATTTGAACTGAATTCTAAAATTGACAGAGAGCCAGTGAAGTGAACTGAGTACTGGAGTGGCGTGTGCTCGTCTAGATGTTCCTGTTCACAGCAGGGCTGCGTACCTTTCATCAAAGCGTGTGAGACTTGGAAAAAGAAGTCACTCTTTACAGCGGCAAGTCGTAAGACGAGGCAAGAGTAGTTTTGTGAAGTGTAATTGTGAAATAAAGCACAATGAGGAAAATGAATTGAAAAGTATTAAGAAAATGACTTTTTAAAGAGCAACACAAATAAATTATTCACCTTAATAACATTAGAAACAAAGTAAACGACAGGGTATTTAGAAAAAACGTGAAACTCTGAATCCCTTGTAGTAATGGCTTGTGGCTGTTTTTGAATTCTTTGAAAGTTTTAGTGAATGGCTCTCATTTAAAACATGACTCATGGCTAACAATGCTTCAAGAAACAGCTGAATCCCGGGGAATGATGAAACACAAGTTCAACTGTCCAACTCAATTTAAAACTAGATCAGTCTTTCTGGTTGGGTGTGTAGTTGTAAGGAAAAAGACTTGCGGTGATCTTTTGGCAAGTTTTGGGGTTTTTTTCTGTTTTTTTCTTCTTCTATATATTAAGACTGTAATTCTTAATTCCTTGTTTTCACCCTTTAAAAATCATATTAAAATATGTTAAATGAGGCTTCGGTTGCACATGTTTAGCGAATAGTAAAGATAATTGAAAAAGGTTTCAGAATAATTAACCCATGCATCAGGTTATCTGGCCTTCTCTGAAATGAAATGTAGAAATGTGTCTCACAGAACTGGATTGTATTTATTAAAAAAAAAATTCTGGTATTGCTGATGGTTGGGTTCTCCAAAAGTATTTTTAAAATTCCCATTTCCATGAAGGGCAGAACTAATTTGGATCTTTACATCCATCTCTCTAATTTCTTCACAGGTCGGCTTGCACCAAAACATCCAACATATGGCACAGTTTTGAGACTGATTCTAATTTGAGACATTCTCAGAAACTGATCTCACATGCATCTGTGCTTTTTTTGTAGATAACATTGACATAGTGTACACCCAACACTCATGTTCTTGCTTTTGATCTCAAAATTTTGTAGTTTCCTAACTTCACAAAGAAAACATCTAAGCTTTTCATGAGGCTGCTTAGCACTCACCGTTTCTGCAGCTGATTCCGTCTGTTTGTGCTTTTTCGTCCTTATTTTTATTTTAAAAATAAGCCAAATTTATACAGAACAATAACTATGAGAATGCCACAAGATAGTATATGCATTAAGTAAGTAAGTAAATATTTATTTCTATAGCACCTTTCCCAGATAAATATCACAAAGGGCTTCACAAAAGCAAAAATACAAAAAAATACAACCAGTCATTGCAGACAAACAAAAATATTATAGTAAAAGCAAGGTAAAACACAAAAAAAACTAAATTAGATTAACTAAAAGTTCTTGTGAACGTCCAGCCCTGACTTTAAAAACACTCAATGGAGTCGATCTGTTGTACTGACAGGAGGTCGTTCCAAAAACAAGGAGTAACAGCTTGAAAGACCGGTCTGCTCTGGTTTTGTTGCGGCTTGTTGGAATTTGTAACTGATTTTGGTTTGAAGACCTCAGGGACCAGACCGAAGAGTAAGGGGTAAAAAGGTCAGCAATGTACTTGGGAGTTTGTCCACGAAGGCTCTAAAAAATAGAAGTAAAACTTTCAAATCAATTCTAAATTTAACTGAGAGCCAATGTAAAGAGAAGAGTTGTGGAGTTATGTGTGCTCCTTTCTTGGCTCCTGGTAAAAGCCTTGCTGCAGGATTTTGAAGTTGCAGATATTTTAAAGAGCTTTGGTTAAAACTGGTAAAACGTGAATTACAATCATCAAAATGTGAAGAAATAAAAGCATGGATAATCATTTCCAGGTGGGATGTTTTTTGCTTTTGCCACATTCCTCAGGTGATACATACAATTTTTGACAATTTGATTGTAGTGTCCATCCAAGGATATAGATTTCTCAAACAACAATCCGAGGTTCCTGACACTCGATTGGACAGAGGAGCTTTTGTTGTCTGGAGCAAAAATATCTGACTCTATCTTTTGAGCATTTGAGTGTAAATGATTGCTAAATAACCATGAATCAGTGACTGTTAAACAATCCAGTAAACTGGTCAAGATTTTAAAGTCTGTTTCAGGGAAGGAACAACTGTACTGGCCTTATAAAAGTGAAAAGAGTCATTAGTTAGATTACTAATTTACTATTTTATTTTCTGTGTATTTCCTTTACCATACCAACAATACCGCCCACAACTCAGAGGTGAATTTCTCATAATCTCCAGCTGCTCTGCAGAAACTATATCCTCCAAAACAACACAGATTTATTGATTTTGTCATAAAATGTCATAAACATAATTAAAAGACCACTGGGAACCCTTTTAAAATAGATCAAAAGATGACTGGAGTGGGTCTTTCAATAGCGTTTTCCCAAACCCTGGAAAGATTTGTCAATAATGTTAATAAATGACAGAAAAGGAAATATTTGTTGTCATGCTTATAAATGAGCTTATGTTAAAACTTTAAAAAGCATGCTTAAAAAAAGACACAAAAACATGCTTAAAAAGCTCACCTTTGCCCAATTTTGTATCAAAGCAACACCATGACCTCAAAAAGGATTCAGGTTCTGAAATGGATGGTATTAAACTTTTTTTTTATAATCTTGATCGTGACACAGAAACTGCGCCTGGTGAGAAAGATGGATGCTCATTTATGTGAACACAGTGCCCTCACCTGGAAGGCTGCATAACTAGCATCTACAGTCAAAAAAATCATGATGCAAACCAGATAAATGAAGTTGTGCTGGACTGACCGGACTCACTTTGAAGTCCAGCAGATATGTGTGGGTTCGTCAGATCTGTTTCAATGCTTCAATTTGACTCCCCTGCTTTATTTTACTTCAATGGGTTGCGTCATTCCACTCAGACAGATCTAAGGCGTCGTCTTATTTCCCCTCATTCTTCTGACATCCTCCTGTGATGATGAAGGGTGGCAGAAACACAGCGTATCAATGCTGCTCTCTAACAAAAATGTCTTGAAATGGAAGGGAATTCCTTGAGGTCTTCCAGAGCCGACGGATCTGACAAGGCAGGTCTGCGTCATCACCATCCCTTCATCTCATCTTTTGGATGTTATTAGTACAAAAAACAGGAACAGTACTGTCAGCACACACAGGGAGAGCAAGCAATTAGTACCAATGTGCTAGCATGCTGGAAAAAAAGGAAGTTCCTTTGGGGATTTTCACCTTTTTAATGAGACAAAAGGGAATTGGCTGCTTAAACACCAACACCTCAATGACGAAAACACAACATTCAAGTTCAAGATATTGTTTTATTAACAACTCATAAAAAACAAAATATAAAAATATACAAGCAGGTGCAAACAAAACTACAAGTATTTTTTGAATAAAAACAAGATGTTAAATATTTGCTTAATCTGGAGCTGCATGACGAAATCACCAAAACTATAGCAGCTGCGTATCACAGCCCACAAATATAGCTATAACAGATATGCCTGAGATTAATCTTAAATGCATAGCAAATGCCTGCAGCTAAAAGGAAATCCTAAGTATTTGTTTTTAGGGCAGACGTTGAGAGGTAAAAACCTTCTTCATTCCCTTATAAGTTATTGGGTAATTGTAAATTCTCAAAAATAACTTCTTCTTCTAGTCCCGTCTAGCCCTTGAAGTTCTGAAAGATCTCAGCAGCATCCAGCCAGGACCTGAAGCAGGCCAGGCCTCTGTCTCGGATCTGTTTCCTGCCCTTGTCGGTGATGACATCACCATTTTCCTTCACAATCACCAGTTTTGGGACCGCTGTGATGTTGTAGCGCTGCTTCAACTCACTGCTTGGACAAAGGAGAAACACAGTCACACAAAAAGTTTGGAAGGAGTTATAATTATTCTTCAAAGATTTATATTTCTGAAACTCAAATAGAATACGATTTTTTTTTTATTAATTCACTAATTCTAAGTTCAATATTCACAAATGTAAATGTAATCATAAAACACCATATTTTTCTCCATTTCTTAAAGAGGCACATTTTTAAATACATAAATCAATCTCACACTCCACTAAGAGAAACACTCCAAAAAGTATTTCTATTTGTGAGTCTTTGTTTTGGCATTTGTGTGGTTGGACCCCTGGCTGTTTGTTGTTGTCACTGTATTGTACACAGTGTGCTGCATTGGTTTTCTTGTTGAGCACTTTCTTCAATAAAGTGCAAAAAAGGAGAAATATAGGTTAGTATAAGTTAGTATATATATAAAAAAAAAAAAACGTTGATTTTCAGGTTAAATGTTTTAAACCACATAGATATAGGCGGATTTCCATTTAAAAACTCCAGAGTTTAGCTGGAACATTTAAGGTTCACTTTCAGGTATATTTATTTCCCAATAATAAGTGTTTGTAGTCTTGTATCATTTTGATATTTCTTTTTTTGTTTAATCTAATCATTGCAAACCCTTCGAAAAATGGGAATCAAATCCAGGGGTGGACTTACCACAAGGCAAAGGTGGTCTTGGGCTCTGAGGTGAAGACTTACAATATTTCTAAAGATTTCCTGGCCATCATTATTTGACTCAGTTGTAACAAAGGAAAAAAAAAATCACTGAGATCGCATAAGACTTGTCATGTGAAAGTGTTTCATCCTCTCTTGTAAATCTACAGCAATGGAATATTCCATCAAAACTAACTAAACGAACTAGACTGTTCCGATAGTTTGAAAAGGCAAAAAATAAAGAAAAAAACTAAAAACTGTGCTCCCAAAACAATCAAAATGGACTCACAAAGAAGATAAGGAAAGTCAAGAAAGAGAAGAAACAGAAAAAGATAGGAAAGACAAAAGTAGGTGCAGAAAAAAATAGCAATTTTGAGAAAGTTCTTTTTTACTCCGCTCCATTTATTTTGTTCTATCAAGTATTTTGTGTCTTTTGCCTTCTTTAATAAAACATGAAAAATTAAAGAAATGACATACATTACAAGCGTTTTACCCAGGGTACGGATTTTTAAAAAGAAATGGTTATTACAACCCCTGCATTTTTTTTATTTTTGCTCGCCCGGGGCCTCCAAACGGCTACGTCCGCCACTGCAATTCATGTAAAAAAAAAATCCAAATGTAAAAATATTCACTAACATACAACTAGAATTAATGTTGAAATCTTTTGCATTTATCAGGAACTCTTCTAGAAGAGGAAGTGTCTCCTCTGCGTTAATTTAAACCTAATCCTTGACCAGGGTGACCCTTTACCAGCATTTAAATCTGCAGCTTAAGAAGATCTGGAGTTTCATGATGTACAGAAGCCCCACAGTCTGGTTTCTTTCACAAAAGTCAAAAGGTAAAAAGCAAACTTTCCCGAAAACTCACTGTTTATATTCATCCGTCCAGGGCAGAGCGAGCCAGTCTCCGTGCATGTCGTGATAATATTCAACCATATCATCCAGCGTCTTGTCCGAGGAGACGAAAACTATCTCAAACTGCGCAGGAGGCTCGCCCTCCTCCACCAGCTCCGTGTAGAAATCACACAGGATCGGCGTGAAGTCGCGGCACGGAGGGCACCACCCTGCGGAGAAGTAGATCCCCACCACCTTGTTCCTCAGCGCCAGCTCGGGGTCCACCATATCCCCGTCCTTATTCAGCAGCGTCCGGCCGGAAAACACCTCCACCATGTCTGCGAGCCAGAAGTTCCCGCACGTCACAGTCCAGAGAGCCGCTTCAGCTCATCCCTGAGCCGCTTGAGCACCTCGCTGGAGGTCGACCTCTTCGATCGGAGCTCCCGTTACCTTTTTGGCCAAAGCTCCTTAGGGGGAAATCCCGATAATGAGCAGCGGACCAATCAGGAGACAGGAAGTCTTTCCACGCCTTCCACGTGGGTTCACACCTGCAACCTCCCAGAGCGAACTGCGTTCACTCCAGCAACACCAGAAGTTTTCCTTTTCGTTTTAATACTTTATTTTCTATATAGCAAAAGGCACCACTGCCATTTAAAGACCCACTCTTTGGTGTTTTGTGGTATTTTTCTCTTGATGGAGGATTTGGCCTATTCAGAGAGTTAAGTTTAACATTGTATTTCTGAGTATTTATTTATCCAAATCACAGTAAATTAGGAGCAGACGAAAAAGGCATTGGAAAAAACCACAACGGCAAGCCACAGACTCCTTGCTCTATTCTGATGCATCCACGTGCATACAAATAGATTCATGTTCATCTTTATTTACCTCATCCAATTTGGCTCAGAACTGTACGACTGAATAGCTCCAATAATGCTTACAATTTGTGTTGCACTGCTATTGCCAGATTGTGAGGGGCCGTAAGCTGCAGGTGGTAAACAGGTGAATGATGGGAAGTGGGGCGGGCTTGCTCAGCTCTAACAGTTCACCCACAACTCCTGGGTGAATATCTAATGATTCCTGCCGCCCTGTAGAAACTTGCTCCTTTTGGCTAAAATCTGCATAATCATAACTAAAAGACCACTGGGGACATTTAAAAACAGATCAAAAGATGATTGAAGTGGGACTTTATTTGGTTGAATTGTTGGAATAGAAATTGATTCATCAATTAATCAGTTAATAATTACACCCCCAATTCTTATCAAAGCTTGTTATAAGATTTCATGAGCCATCTTTTTTTCTATCAACATTCAAATTTGACCATTTTTGCATGGTTCAACAAAAACAGATTAAAGCATCTACAAAAATTGTATAATAAAGGGCAAAAAACGGCATTGCTATTCAGAAATAAACAATCTACTTTGTTAGTGCCAAAAGCATATGACAAGGAAATAGATGGATACTTTTATTTGTTTGTTTTTTTAGCTTACCGTGGTGTGGAGAAGTGGAATTTGCCAACTCCCTGGCAAAAAAACTGCAAGGAAAGGCTAAAGTTTTTTAAAACTGTGCCAGAACCTTACATTAAAAGCATTATTTTATATTTGCGTCATGTCCTGTCCTTGGTCTTGCAGCTGATATGTTTATGATGACTATCATGACTTCATGAAGCAACAAACTGCCACCCTCCATCACTGTTTTTTCTTTTACATGAACACTGAGGCCTCAAGATGGTGCTGTTAGTTAAATAAAGCTGAAGAAACAGGTATCTACTGCAGCCTAAACGCAGTAATACATCTGATAAAATGTCTTCAATTGAGTATAAGACAGAAAGAAATTTAACATTTCAACTGTGTATTTTTAAAATGATTCTGGTATTGAATATTCGGCAAATATTGATACAGAAAGAATATGGTCAGTCATTAGGCAAACAAAATGTATATTACATTTGTGGGATTTTCACAGAAAAAAACATTCAATAAAAATATTTGGCTCATATTATCATTTTTAAAAATACAAGTGTTGTTTAAAAATAACAACATGTTATTAGTTCAGCAGAATATTACAAAGGTTTGTCAAGGTACTTTTTGCCATTTTATTTTGAGAATTAAATGCAATAAATTAACTGTTACTTTTAAAACATTAATTAAAAACTTAGCATTTTGTGATATTACTTGTGCATTTTTTGGGCAGCAAGTTTAGCAATTATTTGTTCTTAAGTAAAATAAATACAAATAAAATATTTAATGATTTATTTGTGAAACTAACAATAGTTTAAAAAAAATTCCAAAACCTTTAAGAAATAAAGTTTTTGTTTTGTTTAATAAAGTTTGGCTCGCGGCGGTACATCGACGTTATCTTGTCAATCGGTTGAAATGGGCGTGGCTAGTTCATTCTCAGGCCGGGTAAGACCCCAGCAACAACACAGCGCTCGGTCCAACCTATGGAGATTGGGCTTTGCAATCGCCATCCATCCTCTGAATATACAGCATTTTGTGGAATAATATCGAAGCTGCTGATCACAAGATATTTTGTTTTTTGAATCGGGTGAGTTACAAACGCGAAACTGGTGAAAATCGTGTTCTTTTTTCCGGCTTCTCTCTGCTTCCCAGTTTTATTGTTGCTTTGTTCTTGTCAGCAGCCATTTTTAATCGCCTTGTCCTACATTCCCGTCTCTGCGTCCAGACCGTTTAGTAAACTAAGCAAGGTTGAAAATGATGGCATGGACGTTGATGATTTATTAGGGTTTTTAACGAACCAGCTGTTTTATTATCTAATGTGATACATAAATGCTTCGACATAATTCTGGCCTGCGGTAGCAGCTTTTGCAAAGTAGAACTTAAACAGCTTGCTAGTGAGCTAATGCTAACTTACAGAAATTAGTTATTTCAGCTAAGCCGCTTTCAAACAACATTCATAAAGCAAGATACCTTTATATTTATAGTCTTAAAAGCACCAATGTATACAATTTGCGTTTGCATGAGGTTTGCATTAAATGTTAACGTAGTGATTTTTGGTTAGCACTGCTTAGCAGGAATAGCTCCTATCTGAAGCTAGCGTAAACATTTTTAACTATCTTAAAAACAGTCGTCCTCCAAAGATTTTGTTTTTAAAATGCTGTTTATGCAACATATAGTTTTAAAAGCTATCCACAAATAAGCAAATATCTTACAAAAATATATTTGTTCGTAGCTTAATTGCTATCTGTGTAGCGTTTAAGCTAGCTCCAAAGATGAACGTAACGAGAGGCATAAAATGCATCGCTTTAGCTTTAATGGCATAGAAACATTTACAAACAATTTGATTTTAAATTCTACGTACAGTTAGTGTTTAGGCGAAACAGACACGAAAATTAAGGTTATTGTTGGCTGTCCTCCCCGGTTTGCTTTTATTTGTATGCAAAAGAAAATTGTGTTCATAATGTTAATTTAAATGACACATTTTTCTATTATTGAAGTATTAGGTCCAATACACGTTTTGCCTTAAAAATACACACGTCCAATTTGTTGTATTGCATTCCTCCACAAACCGTCATGCATACCTTTCGTGTTGCTTTAACATTGCCTAACCCTTTGTTGATTGATCTATTGGACATTTTAGATGCACAATTTACTTTAATTTATATTAGTACTACCAAAACAAAAGAGAGAATCTGTGATCGTGTACTACGTGAGGCTAAGATATTTTACATGTAAACGCTTGAAACGCTCACATACCCTTATACATTTCAAAGTAAACCTTAAAAAAACCTTAATGTTTTTACCGAAGTGGGTGTTTTGGATTGAATCCTATTTTTTCATTATGATTTTTGTGCTTTATTACATGTTTAATGCTGGCTAGCATGATGCTTAAGCAGTAAGATATATAAAATGTACTTAAAAATAAGTTCATGTGAGTTCTGTATAATCATTTTTTTTACATGGATATTGTTGTTTGTGGCATAAAAAAAACTATAAACTTCACCCTTGGTGTTTTTAAACGACATTGGTGAAGCTGAGGATTTTAACTCCATGGTGTTATATTCACGTTAAATACAGAGCAGTTGGTAAAACAAGAGAACAAGCTTTTGTTTTTTTGTTTTTTCTGTAAATCTGGTTTACTGCTGTGGTGCTCAGTGCCGTTCCCTGTGCCGTTTACTTGTCTATTTTTTGCATGTAATTTAGATTATACTTACTCTTTCCAGCACGAGCCATTCACATCAGATAGATTTAAATTTTACTTCATATAGTTGCTGATGTAAGATTGTTGTGACTTTCCTTAAAAAAAAACCTTGGGGTATTCTTGTAGCTCAACACGGTTAGTAAATAGGGTACTCAAAACTAGTGTCTGCAAGGACAATTTGAAAACTACACAGGCACAACAGAAATTGTGTGTTGTTGTGAAGGTGGTTTTAAAAAAAATAAATAAAAAAATAAGTCCCATAGCCACTCAAAGCTGAACATAAAAATATTTGGATTGTATTTTTCTCTAAGCTCAGTGCTGTTTGTAGTGAATATGGTAAGTAAAATTACAATAGTCCTAAACCTACAGGCGATTCTTCTGAATTCTTGGTGTGAAAAAAGATCCATTCTTCTATCTAAATTTTGTTGTCAGATCCGATCATTTCACAGGAACCTTGCAAGGTTAGTCAGTCTAGTGGCTGTGTTTTTACTTTCCCTGTTGACTAACAGCCACCTATTTGTTTATTTCACCACAATTTTGTCAATAACACACAATTATTTTTGTAAATTTGGTAGGCCTTTCAATAGGGCTGTCAAGGATTAGTCAACGTCATCGACAATAAAAAAAAAACGTAATTTTTTTATTGTCAGATTATTAAATGATGATGAATAACCACCAGCCACAAAGTAATTTGGATTGCAAATCACAACAGAAAGTTTTGGAGATTGTATAGTTCTTTCCTCAACTATAAAAGAGGAATATAGATGCAAACTTACGTTTGTCGGCAGCACACTGAGCACTTGAAAGAAGCATGCCGCGGTCTTGGTGTCTTCCTCACTGTCCTCGTCATCTTCATTGAGGTAGTTTGTACTTGCATCTCATTAAAGAATGGGTATAATGTTTTCGATCATCGTGCTATTATTGGGCTGTAACAACTATCTGAGTACTCGGATACTCACGATCAGCTCCCAAAAATTCCAATATAAACATTCGTGACATTCAAGATTGCTGATTCGCAATCTTTATAAGTAAAAGTGTATTGAAAAGAAAATTTGGGAGAATACTGTTGGATTTTAAGTTTATTAATCCTAATGTTATAATTTTTAAAAATAAATTGTTGGTGAAGCTTCCAATTTTCAAAGTAAAACTAGCAAGTGCATTTTTGTGTGTGTGTGGGTGGGTGGGGGGCGCTCAAGAGAAAAGTAATTTACTAACTGGAGCTAAAGGTCTAGTGTTTAGATTCTTTTGATTGCGGTAACTCTTCAACAGGTTACGTAATTAACGTAACTCTTGTGGATTCTGATGGGGAGAAAAGCAGCCTCGTGCTGATATGCAGTTCTTCACACTGAGATGATTACATGATCAACGCGAATCAGCTGATTCTGCCGTGAATAAAAGCGACTTTTCATAACGGCTTTGCACTGAAATACAACGCATTAGAACGTTATGTGTTGCAGAACTGTGAGGATGGAAAACTGGAGAACATTTTCAACATTTTTGTTAGTGATTTAAAACCACTGTGATTTTCAGGACTTGTTTACTGCTGAAGTAGGGCTGGGCGATATATCGATATAATCAATTAATTCAAATTTTTGTTTTAAACAATTTATTTTTGGTAAATCAACATTTTATTTTTCCAGCTCTCTGCTTTCTTGGGCTTCCGTTGTTCAGAGTAAAGGCAACCCGCCCATCTGTCTCTCGCAACAAACAGACATGAAAACTGCAGCAAGCAGAGGAGCTTCTTCCACAAGGCCAAGGAAAAAATAAAAGCTTGCTGCACAATATTTACAAGCGCACGCAACACTAAACCTCCCTGTACCCCCACTACCGTAGCTTACGTACACTTCTCTGTGTAGTGTTTAGCTTAGGCTGATGGAGCAGCAGGATGTGGTGTTTTTTAACTGAATCCGAACAGAAATGGTGGATAACGATAATGCTGGACTCGCAGTAACAACAGAGCTTAATAAAAAGTGTTGATTTGGTGACAGCGGTGTTGATGTACATCGACGCTATCCTGCTACAACGCTATATGCTGTGCTAACAAGCTGTGCTGCTTGTTTTTGACCGATTTAATGAAAATATTTTCACAGAGCGGACTTCGGATAAATATAAAAAACTTAATCATGGGTCATTCATAAAAAGTGTATTTTCTTAATATATTAACAAACTTGAATCCACTTTGAATGAAATTTTATAAACAATATAACGGACAGTTGTACAGTGGCAGCGTTGAGCTTTTTTTTTTTTTTTTTTACAAAAGTGCTTCATCTTTACTGTCCATGACATAATGACAAGAATCTAAAACAATTTAATGCTTTTAGGCTGTTTTTTGTTATTTCATTTAAAAATGAATCAATGGTTCAAACTAAAGATGACTAACTGACCCCTCTCCTCATAGGGGTCACATGGGCACTGTTTAGCTGTGCTAAAGAGCATAAACAACACATTTGTGATAGAAATAAAACACTTCAATTGACCGTGTGAAAACTGCAAAAGCAGAAAGCAAAGATTAATTAGAAATCTGAGTCACTTAAAACACTTCCTCTCTCTTTGCATTCAACATAATGTATTTTTTAAAAAATATCACCTATAGTTTTTCTTTGTAAAATAATGTCTTAATTTGTCTGGTGAGAAACTTACTTTTTTTTTTTTTTTTTTTTTTCATCCATTGGACAACTTGGCTGGTGAGTCAAAAATGAAATGTTGACCAGTGGTGTTGTGACTTCAAACTTGGAGCATCAAACCACGTGCAGCAAAACCTGCTTGAAGGTCATAGCTGCCAAAAGTGGGAGCACGACAAATTTCTTGTCGTGGGTGTTTGCTGTTCCAAACAACTGGAACAGGCACTCTGTCAAGTGAGAGAAGTGTTTCTCTATAAGATACTTAAGCTAGTGGTAGCTCACAAAACATTTGCTGCATTGACCTACAAACATGTCTTACAGCTTGTATTTAGTTGAACTTGTGTTTGAGCATATTTCCATAGGAGATGCAAACATAAAATGGGCTTTGTTAAATATATGCTGTCATTTGTAAAAAAGAAAAAAAAAAGAAACTTGTTTAAAGTAATAAACACCATTTCTTTCTGTCTAAACCTTTTGTGTTTTTATCGGATTTGTTGATTCTGATTTAGAGTTTTAAATAAAAGTATAAATGATGGTGATTTATTACATATTAAACACATCCAATTATGGCCTTTTCTGTGCTAGCATATAGCTTACCGGGGACCTTAAACATTTTATCTTGTTTAGGGTGAAATTAAAATTCATTAAGTATAAATTTAAAATTTCAGTTTCTGCAAATACACCATACGTCGAGCATTAGCATTTCCATACGTGACGCAGACCTCCACTGACTGAGTATCAGCACTGTCACCTTTTGTAAATAAAAAAATTGCATATAGCCTACGTGGACAATAATTATTGACTAATTGAAAAAATAATCGGTGACTAATCCACTACTAAAATAATCATTAGTTACAGCCTTACCTTTCAAATCATTCAGAATTCAGAATCTCCCAGATTTGGGGGCATAGCAAACATGTCCTCCCAAATTTAGAAGCAAACGCTTTGGCTACCACCCAGATAAATGTCTTTGTTGCTACGTTTGGCAGTTGCAGTTTAAAAGGTCTTTTTGTCTCTGTTTTGCTCATAGATTTAAAGTTGAAACCAGGATTTTCTGTTATTTTCTCACAGTACAACCTTGCTGTTCTTACACTGGAATTCAATTCCAATCAGGCCAAACATTTCATGCGGGTTTTGTGACTATGACACGTTTGAAAATGATGCCAGGTTACCTCATTTTGGTGAATCTAGTTTTTGTAAATTCTAAAACCACCTTCACCAATGAAGACAGAATCTGGACAAAATGTCTTCTTATCTGTCAATTATCTTAATCATTAGCAGCATCACATTTAACATACAAATGGGACACATATAATTTTGTGTGTGATTCATTGTAGACTTTCTTTTTGGGTATGAATCTTATTTATTTTTTCCCTGTGATGTCTTTACTTACTGTGGAAATTTCTTCTGTTTGTAGAATCTGAAGGCACTGGGGAGAGGCGCAGAAAAAAATTTTCATACTCAATGACATTACATCGCAATGTCCGATCGTTTGGGGCAAATAACCAAGTCCAAGGATGGGAAAAGCAAGTATTCCTCAATCAGCCTATTTGACAAGTACAGGGGAAAATCAATAGAAACTCAGAAAAATACAGGTATTGTTTTTTTGTGTGCTTTCAATTCCTCAACACTTAGTGTTTTAGTGCATTTGTAAGCTTTCCCTTCTATGACCCTGTGTGTTTTGTCAGTAGTTACGCGACATGGCTTGCAAAGTCTTGGTAAAGTGGCAACAGCCCGGCGCATGCCCCCACCTGCTCATCTGCCGAGCTTGAAGTCTGAAAACAAAGGAAACGACCCCAACGTGATTATAGTGCCCAAAGACGGTTCAGGATGGGCGAACAAGCAGGAACAACCCGATCAAAAGAGGTAGGGCTAATGCTGCGTTCACATCAATCACGATACGCGCATTAAATTCATGTCTGCTTTGATTCGCATCAAGTTCACTGCTAGATACTTGTCCAAAAGTGTTGTCATAGATGTAATGCAGATTTATTTGTGGGAGGAGCTACCATCAAAAGTCTTTAACACCATCATTGCTACATTGTGGAAGACACAGATGATGTTGAGACAACATCTTTGATTTGTTTAATTTTACGAGCTCTACAAAGGTGCCACAACCACGTCGTCATGTCAGGGTTAGGGGAGGTCATGGTGCAGTGGTAGGTCAATCGACCACAGGTTCACGTCGTCCCTTGCCCGCCCATGTGTCGAAGTATCCTTGGGCAAGGCATTGCCCAAGGATACTATTCTATGGTGAATAGGGCTGTGCCTGTAAATCGCTTTGGTAGCTGCCAGCTCTCGGAAAACTCATAACAACATTGGTTTTATAACTTTAAAAAGTCATGCTAAAACAAATAGTCACTACTTAGATTTAAATGTAAATTTCTGTGCTTCAGAGCATACCAATGTGAAGAAATTAGTTTCTCGTTCACGGCACAGCGGGAGGCGGAACACCCTCGTGGCAGCAAGATACCGAGCCTTCTGCCACTATTGGCTACCCCTTTAAAAAAACAAACTATTTCGGACACCCCCACTTTATAATTCCAGTTGGAGGGGTAGAGGAAGAATTCTCATTCGACCTTAAAGTCCCACTCCAACTATAATTTTATCAATTGTGAAATAATTCCCAGTTGTCTTTTAATTACAATTGTGCAGTTTTTAGCCAAAATAAGAAAAAAACTGTCATTTTTTAAGTCATTTTCTGCAAAACAGTAGGAGCTCATTAGAAATTAGCATCTGGGTTGTGGGCAGGACTGTTGGCACTAAAGTAATTCTACTTTGATATCCCAGCATTCCTTTGTTTACACTAGCTTACAGACCCTCAAACCTCAAGTTATTATCAGCATAAAAAAGCAAGCAATATCAGAGCTAACCAGCCATACAGTTTTGAGACGTAAAAAATTAAGATATTAATGAATCCATTTGGCTTCAAGTTGAGGATTTAGAATTGAAGTGGAGCAGGTAGGCTTTGGCCCAATCCGAATTCTTCCCTTCGCCCTACCAGTTCTTGCTGCCACTCCATTTGTTGGGGCACTTGTAGTGAAAGTGGTATCCAAAAATAGTTTTTTTAAGGGATACAGAGCCCTCTGTAGCGAGGGAGTTCCGCGTTACGCTATGCCTTGGGGAAGAAGCGCTTTTCTTCACGTGGATGTGTTCCAAAGCACAGAAGTTTACATTTAATTGTAAATAATTACTTTTTGTTTTAGCATGACCTTTTTAAAGTTATAAAACCGCTGTTGTCATGTATGTTCAAGCGCTGGAAACTCTGCGCTAATGTAGCGAACCGGCGATTATTGGTAATACCATCGAGTGGTAGTGACATCCCGAATCGGAGACACTATTTTTCCACAACTATCCGTTTGGAGAGCTAAATGTAGGGGAAGAGAGAAGTGGTAGGAAGAAGGGAAGAATTTGGATTGGACTTTTGACCCGTCCATGGCAGTTGCTTTGCCACAAACCTGAGCTTTTACAAACTGCGGATTTTCATCTGCTCCTGATTCAACAAGACTTGAATTAAGAAATACTCAGAAACACAGTTTTAATCTTAAATTATTTAATTTATGTCCTCCATCACAAGAAAAATACAGCAAGAACATTTTAAAAACTTCAAAAACATGATTGTCATGATTGTCATTAGAGTAAGTTTTTTTACATTCAAACTGGACGCCCCTGACATGCAAAAAGTGTTTATTGTGAATTTAGCGCAAAAGTTGCTGCCATAATCTCTTTAAACTGAGCTGCAAAAGATTTTACTTCAACGATAAGATTGAGTAACTGTTGTAATATCAAAATCTAAAGGATATGGTAAAATTGAGGTGTGTAAAGATTTGTACTGTGTTCTTTAAGCATCAGGATAGAAAAGTTAGTTTTTTCCTTTGTGTAGCAGTTTGTTTGTTCTTTTCAGTTCTGTTGCATCAGCGTCACAGCTGCAGGAGTTGCAGCCACAGCAGGCTTCACAGAAATCTGTCTCCAATCTTCAGAAGCCCTTACCAGTAGCCAACCAGGAGGTGTGTATTCACAGATTTTTGACCTGTTTTCTTTGTCTTTATTTATCTTCATCAGAAACAGTTGTGAAATATTTGCTACTTTAACGAGCAACCAAAACGTTTGCACAGAAAAAAGAAAATTTTGCAAAAGAAAATTGGACAAAAAGTTATTTGTTGATATAGTTGGTGTCAAAGAACAACTTGTTCTTGTTAAACCATCAGATTGTCTAATTAGAGGCTCTTTTCACAGAACCCAAACACAGGTGGACCAAAGCAATGGGCCCAGGTAAATGGAAAGGCAGCCGAGCACGATGGTAAGTCGCGTCATATTAATTGCCCCTTTTTTTTAGTTTGCTTTCAGTTTGGTGCAAATCCTTTTTACTTTAAAATAATTAAACAGTAATGCAATAATGCAATTCACAGATTGAGTCAAGTCTGATAAGTTGTTTCAGGAGTTTATCTATAACGTCATAACTTGTATACAACATAGAAAAAAAAACTTCAGTCGGAAAAAGTGGGATTGGGGCTTTTTTTATTCATAAATTGTAACTGAATTATTATTTTTTTAAATGATTTAGGATATTTATTGTTTTTTTTTTTTTTTGCTGTATTGCAGGAAAGAAAATTCCTCCTTTTTATTAATTGAAGAATCATTTGAAATATCTGAAACTTTTAGATAATTAACTATTAAAAGTAGCTAATTTCAATAGCTGTGAGGTTTGCATTGGTTGTAAGCATTTTTGCTACTTTTAATTTAAAAAATGTGTTCCTTAAGTGAGTCAACCTTTTAGCATATACATGTAGTTACTTCTATTAACTTTATCAAGCAAGAAACTTGTGAAGCCTAAAACAAAATTGTGTGAGTTGATTTCTGCTTTATCGTTTGATCCTTCCAGAAACTAATATCCCGTCCTGTGCCGCAGTTCTGTTGTTTTTCTGTGCGAAACCATAAACCTCTTCTTTTCTAAATCAGGTTTAAGGGCCTCAAACCGACTTCAGCCCTTCTCTCACGAGGAATTTCCCACACTGAAGGCAGCTGGAGAACAGGACAGGGTTGGCAAGGAAAGAAGCGGCTTCGATCCGTCGTATGGGCCCGGACCAAGCCTCCGCCCCCAGAGTACGTTTAGTTCTGGGTTCTCTTTCCTTTGGTTGACAGTCTAAGCCAAAACTTAATGTCCAACTTACTTTTATTTATGTTTATATTTATTTGTATAGTTTTGACAGGATATATTTTATGGAGAGAAAACTCTTGGGATATTTATTTTAAAAAATTACTCAAATGACATAAAAATAAAGAAATTTTAGTGTTTCTTCTTTTAACATTTACTTTATTTGAAACTTCCATAATTTTGACTGAATATATTTTTATGGAGCGCAAAATATTAAATGGCATTAAAGGTCAAAGTTGATATATTTTGGAATAATATTCTTGACTGTTTTTAGTCATATTTATATTATAATGTATAGTGTATTTATATTTTAAAATGTTTATCCTTTTCGGCCCGCGACCCTGTGGCCCTCTGTGCGATTGAGTTTGACACCCCTGCTCTAAAACAGCTTTTCCTTTTTAACTTTAAGACGTGACGAGCTGGAGGGAAGGTGGTGGCAGGAACCTTCAGCCCTCTTCCCTGACCCTCGGGCTGCCAGCAGATCCTGAGGGTAAACTTACTGCCGTTGGCGAGACTGGGAGCCCTCCAGCCTCGTCTCAACCCCCACTGCCACCGGCACCGCGTCATCTGCTGCAGTGACGGCTCAGTCACCAAGCCCCGACTCCAAGGACCCTTCCCTCCGACCCGCCCAGCCTGTGCGCAGAACAACCGTTCCTACTGCTCTGCAGTACCAACTTCACCACACCTCAACCGCGGTCTACCACGACATGTTACCCGCATTTGTATGTATTTTATGGAACGCAGCTCTCAGGGTCACACCAAAGCAGGAAAGGAACCTCAAACTTTTTTCTGCTTCTTTCAGATGTGCTCCAAAGAGACTCGTGAGACTTCAGGTACAGAACATGCTCCCACCACTTCAGCGGTTCCGGTCCGATTTGACAGCAAACCCGCTTTCAGGCAGACTTATGCCAAACCTGAGCTCCTAAAGTAAGTTCAATAATAAAAATACCACCAGTTGTAAATTCACTAATACACGTGTTACATTCAACTTTTTTTTGTCTTTTTAATCCCTCTCCATGTGCAGTGGCGATACCAGAAAAGAGAATCGTTTTGTTCGTGCTCCGCTTTCTAGAATCTCTTCTCAGCCCATCCGCAGACCCGGTGAAAGACCATTACGCCCAGCCATCATTAACCCAGAGGATCTGAAGGATCTGGATGATCTAGATAATGACTTTGAGGATGGATGGGCTGGTCAGTGTTCTCAGTTTATGCATTTGTGTTGAGAATTACCCACTTAGAACTTTTTTTTTTTCTTTTTTATTTAGAAAAGTATAAAAATATTTTTTTTGCATTATATAATGCTTGAACTATTTACATTTCCTTAAATCCTCTACAAAAATTTTCAGCGTTATTTTGATTGTTTTTTTCTTTTGTAGGACTTCATGAAGAAGTGGATTATAGTGAGAAGCTTAAGTTTAGTGATGATGAAGAAGACCACTCTTCAAGTGATAAAAAGATTTGGTAAGAGGTCTTGCACTTTTTTTCGTAAGGTATAGAAAAGTGGTGAGAGCAGCCATGTTTTTGGTTTGGTAACGGAGGCAGAGCCAAAGTCGCTGAGATTCTCTTTTGGGATATGAGGGTGGATAGGATCGGTACTTAATGCATCAGAGGAACAGCTCTTGGTAGATGTTTTGGAGATAAATGCAAGGAAACAGATTGTTGTTGAAAGGATGGAGAGGTTGAAGTTATCAGGAAAGGGTATGAATACAGGGATATTATACAGAGGAAGATGATTTGCAATGATTACACCTAATAGGAGGAACTGAAAGACAAAGATAATATTTATTGTTGCTCTTTGTCTTTATTTATTGTGTGAATAATTTCTGACTGAAATTCATTTTTTAGGAACGATTGGGAAAAGGGCAGAGAAACCCGATTTCTTTTAAGTTCAGGAGAAACGTCATACCAACAGGAGGGGCTTGAAGAGAGTTATTCCTACCAACGTCACACCCAGGAGCTTCCCAGAAAGTCCAGCAGCAGATATCCATCAGTCGACAGTCAGGTAACAAGTTTTACAAATTTTCTTTTGACCATTCAAGTCACAGTGGCAGGTTGCTATCATTTTTAGGATAGTCCTGTTGACTTTGTTTTAATGGGTGGCGAACTTTATTAAACTATAAGTCTTAGTCTGAATTGTTTTGCTTTCAAACACAGTGATCTCAGAAGCAAACCAGGCTGGAAAAATGTAGCACTTTCTAACATTGCTCACCTGGGGGCAGTATTGTCTGACCAAGATGGGAGTAAAAGCACAAAAAACTGGCTAGTCATGTTTTCTCTAATTTAATGCTTTAATTCCACCCCCAACAGAAAAACTACGGTGATCCATTAAGCGACCAGGATGAGCACCATCGGCCGTCCCAGAGTCAGCCTCCGGTGAGGGCTAAATACGTTTCGCCGGAACTATCCGAAGCTGTCGAAAGAGCCCGCAGGAGAAGGGAGGAGGAAGAGCGACGTGCCCGGGAGGAGCGGTTGGCTGCATGTGCTGAGAAACTCAAAAAGTTGGATGAGAAGTTCAAAAAGACTGAAAAGCAGATGTTGAGGACTGAGGACGGTTCAAAAGATGCAGAAGGAAAAAGAGCCCCTCTGTCCCCAAGCAAAGAGCAGAGTAAAAGCCACAGCGATTACTGGCAGTATAGCTCTAAAGGTAAAACAAAAAAACAAAAAAAATCCACGTTTATGTTAAAATTTACTTTGTAAAAAGTTAAAACACTGCAGAGAGTTTAGTAATTAAAAAGTGTATCTTTCCCTCTCACATGGTTTCTATGTGCATCTCCATAAATGAATTGATACATTAAAGATTCAACCAGCTTTGTAGAGATACGATGCAGTCCAAATCTTTTACTGAAATAGATACAATCTCAATACTTATTATTCATTTGGAATTTTGTGCTGGAATTACGTTAATTGCATAAACTGTTTGAGTTACGGTAGTAACATAATGTTGACACTGTAGTTGGCGGTTACTCAGTACTGGATTGTTTTTTCCTGTCTGTTATTGTTCATATCCCTAATATGAAGTAATTTTTTTTAATCTATTGATTTTCAGAGGGAAGCGAGTGTCTTCGAGGAAGTTCTCCCACTCGTAGTTACCACGAAGAGCCTGGCTTCACCAACCAACCTGGCAGTGAGGATGATTGCCAGGAGCTTTCTTCTCCCACTGGAGACTACAGTGGACGTCAGTCATCCAAACCAATTCCACCCCGTTTTCAGAAACAGCTCCACCAGCAGGTAGAAATTAGCCAATGACACGTTAAATCTATAAATAGAATGTTTTATAAATGTTGAAGTATTTCTGTCTTCAGACTTCAACATGTCCTTCTCAAATTGCAAATCTTAATTTCATGCTAAAACCTTTCGATTGTGTGTTTCATGTTCTGTGTAGGAACAGGTGATGAAAATGCCACATTGGCAGCAGTCTGGTCACCCTTCATCCAGCCAGCGAGGATTCTATCCCCCATCCGTTCTTGGGTTTGATCTCCGGTGGATGATGATGCCACCCTTCATGGATCCTCGTATGGCTCAAGGGCGATCTCCTGTGGACTATTACTCTGGATCTGTTCACTCTGGTAACATATTTACTCACACTGATAAGGCAGCTCATCACATTAATCTTTTGAGGTTTTCTTGTGGCAGAAAAATGTGATTTTCAGCTTGGCTGCTATTGTTTTGATCAGGGGTTAAAACTGGTACCCATCAAGACCACCTGAACAGCCCCAGTTCAGATGAAGGATGCCATTCCAACTTGCACCAAGAGAGACGAACGTCCTCTACTGAGCCTTACCCGGCGTGGAACCAAGACTACCCTTTACGCAGCTTCACTCCACCCTACCAGAGACAGCATGAAACATCAGACGGTGGCAAATCTAGCGACAGGTCTGTTAGTCTGAGGGAAACGGGTCTAAATTTAATTTTGCAACAATGAACACATAAGAGGCTTGTTTTCGTTTTAGTCAGTGTTTTTTTTTTTCTCTCCATCTCTGCAGAGTCACTTCCCATTTGGATTCCTATGAGGATGTGACTAAGGAGTCTCTGGCGTGCTCTCATGATGATCTCCATCATCACGCCTACCAGAACCGAGGCTCAGACAAGGAGCAACAACATGGTGACCAAAGCCTGCTCAGCAGCTCCAAGACCCTCTGTCAGAGTTTCTCAGAGAATGAATACACAAAACAAGACTCTAGAGACAGCTATCTGAAAGAGGGGCTTGAGGCTCACACCGAGGGCTTTGATGAACCCACAGATAACTGGAAAAAGGAAGGAAGCCAGAAACAAGATGGGATTTTCAACAGCTCTCAAAGCCACTGGTCTGAGGCTAGTTCCAGCTCCAGCAGCAGTGCCAGTCAGCCTTGTGAGACAAGCGGGCGGACCCTGACTCGGAGAACCGGGCCCATCAAGAAACCAGTTCTTAAAGCTCTTAAAGTCGAAGACAAGGAGAACGAAAAGCCTAAACCCGAACCTGAGGAGAAACCTGTCCCCTACCGCCTGGACAAAGAAGTCCTCACCAACGTTCATGACCTCAAGAAAGATAATCAGCCTTCTGTCAGCCGGCGCTCTGCCTCACCTGTTGTTGAGAAGCAGCCTGAAGACAAACAGCGTCAGTCGCCAGCTCCCAGTAAAATAGATCGGCACCTGAGCATCAACAGTAACACCTTCTCCAAGGAGAACACCTGGGCTAGCGGTAAAAGCCACCTACCGAAAGAAGTACCAGAAAGCCGAGAATGCCAGGCGCCACGGCGAAATAACTGGATATTCATTGATGAAGAACAAGCCTTCAGTGCTGTCAGGGGAACTGGGAGAGGCCGCGGTCGAGGCTTCAGGGAGTTTAGCTCTCGAGGTGGAACCCGCGGTGGTCGAAGTGGTGAGAACCTTAGAGGGATGTACAATAACAGTAACATGAGTGGCACCCAGCGGCAAGGAAGAGGGCGGGCTTTGTCCAGGGACTTTGTAAAAATGGAAGATTTTCAGAGGGGCAAACCGCGCAGGCGAAACGTCAGCGAGACGTTGAGCGAAGCTTCAGAGTACGAAGAACTTCCCAAAAGACGTCGCCAGAAAGGCTCAGAGAATGGAGAGGGTAATGCCGATGCAGCAGAAACCCGTAAAGCTGACAGAGAGTCTTGGAGATCCAACAAGGTGTACACAGATGATCAGACCGCTTTAGACTCGAGAGAAAAGACCAAGACCAGCCGCGGTTATGGAGGTCGTGTTCTGCCCCCAGGCTGAATGCGACTGGCAGCTACAGTCGCAGCTTTGGAGGATCTAGGGATATTTCGACATGGCGGGGCCGAGGGCCCCAGTTTAGCAGCAACACATCCGCTGTGCAAGAAAATGGTTACGGTCCTGAAGCTGGGTATCCATCCCGACCTCCAGCAGAGCGCGATGCTCTCAAGTATACTCCCAAGTTTTCGGGCTCTTTCTTAGAAAACAACGATGACCGAGAAGGGGAGTACTACTTTGAGAGTGATAACCCAGACGGCAGATGTTGAGAAGACGGCGTCCTCCACGCCAAGACAAACCTCCCCGCTTCCGCCGCCTACGCCAAGAACGTGAGCCAGGCTCAAATCAGTGGACCAGTGACGAGTATGTAAATGGAGACTTTGCCAAACCTTGGCCGAGTCGCACCAAAGGCTCTGCAGAGGACAGCTGGCCGAGCGGTCATTACTCTGGGCGCTCTGGGCAGCATGCTCAAACGGAGGAGTGGGAAACGGGCTCAGACAACAGCGATTTCAGTGACTGGAAGGAGAAGCGAGGTGGAGGTGCAGGCTCTCAGGGGCATGGAGACGTTCCCTCTGACTCGGGTCACAGCGAGCCTGGCTCTGGTGAGAAGAGGGAACTTTCAAAGAGAAGCTTCTCTAGCCAGAGACCTCTGGTGGAGCGGCAGAACAGGAAGGGCGAGCCATCCCTGTTGGAGGCAAGCAAGATGGTTCGCACTTCAGAGAATCTTCCCATTTCTTTGCCTGGGAGAAGTGACAGTTGGCAGAATGGAGGAATATCAAAGAGGTGATTATCCTGCATTTTGTTGCAGATTTGTGCTGCATTTCTTTTTGTGCTTTTAATAATAAATATGTGTGATATATATATTTTTCCAGCAGGAGTCCAGATGACTGTGGACCTTTTTATAGCACAGATCCATCTTCAGAAGACAAGGAGTCCTGTGAATCGACAGCGAAAAAAATGGATAAGGAGCTGAACCCAGTAAAGACCGACATTGATGAAACCATCTCCTCATATGAGATTAGCTTAAGTGAGTCCATTTATTTTCCATTTAACAGAAGCTATATCATAAAAAATAACTTATGTTATTCTGTCTGATTGGGTAGATTAGGTACAGATTATTTTGTAGTGACTTTAATCCTGATTTCCAGTCAACGGGGAGAGCAGGGGAGCCAGCTCTAGTCCGGATGGATACCAGGATGCTTTGTCCAAAAAGCAAAGACGCCCTCAAGAGGATGAGAGGAGGAGAAAAGAACAAGGAGCAGCTGTGAGTAAAAGAAAAATTCATGTTTTATTTTTAAAGGAAATAATATTTATAACTGCTTTTTATTATTAATATTTAAGTAACAAAATAAGTGTAATTTTTCAGCTTTTCTCTTTGATCTCTAATGTTCTTAAATGATCTTTAAAAAAAGATTATTCTGGATCATTCAGTTAAGTAAGAATGTTTCAGAATTTTTGTTCTACCAGTTTTTTTCTTTAATTTGAATAACAGATTGTGAATCTTTAACATTAAATCACACACATCGCCACAATCAGAGACCGGTGTTACTGTAACGAGCACCTGTTAGACCGGGCCACAATTGGAAGATATTCATTCTTTTTTTTTCTATACCCGTTTTGTCCCTTTTGGGGTCACGGGGCTGCCGGAGCCTAATACAGCCACTCATGGGCGAAGGCAGGGGACACCCCTGGACAGATCACCAGTCTGACAATTATAGAGTGACCAATAAACCTATGAAGGATGTTTTTGGACAGTGGGAGGAAGCCAGAGTTCCTGGCCCAGCATGCACAGGGAGAACATGCAAACTCCACACAAAAAGGTCCCCATTGGGGACACTGTTTCAAGTCCTGACTGGGGGACTGAGGGCCTTCTTGCTGTGAGCGCTTACCACTGCACCACTGTGCAGCCCAGTTAGAAAATAAAGGTTTAAATGACCATAAATCAAATGGATGATGTACGGCAATTTAAAAAAAGATGCATTGACTTTTTTTTCTACATCTGTGTCAGGTGCCACTCAAAAACCGGACAATGGCATCCAAGATTCCTCCACGCTTTGCTAAAAAGCAAGGAAGCCTGAGCTTGGAGCAACCAGAAGAAGCAATTTCCACCAACAATCTGGGAACTGAAATCTGGGAGAGCAACAGCTCAGGTTCTGTCACTACCTGTTTCCTGCAAAATTGAAGTATTGCGTTTCAGTTAATCGTTTGATAAATACATAATTGTTATTTTTAAAACTGACCTTTTGTCATACGGTATAGCTCTGTCAGTGCAGTCTTCAGGAGGGGACTCCTGGACCAAACAGGTGTCTTACACAGGGAGTGAGCCCAACTCTGAGGTAGTGTGATCAGTCAGTGAAAAAAGGCAACTCAAACAGCATATTTCCTTTGTTGCTAATTGGTTATTATTAGATGTTTTTTCTTTTATTGTTCTTAAGTCTAAAATGTTTTATATCCTCCAGGACTCAGATGCTGGCCCAGAACAAAACAAAGAACAGCACAAACCGGGCCCATTGGAAACGAACGCTCACTGAAGCACCGAAAAGGCTCTGAAGGTGTTGACAGGCTGGAAGGCGGCCCCATCACACCGGTCAATGGTGTGGATCTCCACGTGGACGCTGTCCTGCCTGTGCCCCCTATTGAGTTTGGCGTCAGCGCTAAGGACTCCGATTTCAGTCTCCCACCAGGATCAACCCCGGTGCCCGTATCCAACCCTGTTAAGCTCCAGGATGCTCTTACCACCAATGTCAGTCACTTTACTACTGTGGGGATATTGTGAACAAAACCTTTAATAAATTACAATTATTAGGACAAAAAAACCTTGATTCATTCAGAACATTCATGTTTCCTATTTTCATTTTATTTGAAAAGTTTCTTTATTTGGAACTCATCGATCTCGTTTTTTTTCCCCAGACATCTTTGAATCAAAGTCTACCCATTCTGCGCTCCAACCACCTGCAGCCCGGCATTAACCTCAACAGCATTTCCTACCCCACCGCTGACCTTACTCTCAAGGTAATGAAATGAATTCTCACATTAAAGAAAATTCTTCTTCTTTTCTTACTTTTTTTTAAAGAAACGGATATCTGATTTCTTTCGTTCCTTTAGTTTTTATTGCGAAGATATTACTCCATTTTGTTAACTTCAACATTTTCTTTTTATTATAATTTATGGAGCAAAGTCATTTTATTTTAGCAACTTTTTTGTTCTTTTAAACTTCAGTTGTGTTGTTCGTAAACGTCTTTACAACGATCAATCTCTTGATTGGCTGCAGAGGAACTGATGATTGGAATTCTTTACTTTTCAGATGGAATCGGCACGCAAAGCCTGGGAAAATTCCCAATCCCTGCCAGAGCAGGGCTCTCCTGGCGGGGCGCTCCGGGCGCTCAGCCTGCTTGCAGCGTGGGTTCATCCAGTGGTGTCAGCTACAGTACTTTTGGAGGCGTTTCAATGCCCCCGATGCCGGTTGCGTCTGTGGCACCTTCCATGTCCATACAAGGTAAAAATACACGCGTCAGGAGCAACAGGTTTTCAAACACATTTTTGGAGAAACCTTTGCAGCCAATTTGAAGCGTGACCAAATAGAAGGGGAGGAAGTTGACCCCTGTATCTCGTTCAGTGAGAACGCAACATAAGTCTAGTAATGACTTTTTAATGTATGTCGCGCTTTCTCCACCTCACTGAACTGTGGAAGGAAGGATTTTTTTATTTTTCATTTGCTTTAATAAAAAGTCGTGTTTTTCTGCTTTTAGTTCAAATATTCCTGTTTCTCTTTTCAATAAAGGTTTCATATCATGAACAAAACAAACTGTCCTCTTTGTAGGTAATCCAATACCCCCACTCTACCTGGACGGCCATGTTTTCCCAAGTCAGCCTCGCCTTGTGCCTCCTACCATGACTCAGCAGCAGACCTATCCACAGGTAGGAGCGGAAAGGGACATCCATAGAGATGTTTGCAGCACCAGATGGTTTCACCGTTTGTGGTCTTCTCTTTTCAGGCCCCCACAGCCCAGCAGATTCCCATCTCATTACACACCTCTCTTCAGGCTCAGGCACAGTTGGGGCTTCGTGGAGGTCTTCCTGTCTCCCAATCCCAGGAGATGTTCAACTCCATCCCCCCTTTCAGGTAATGGGAACTTTGTTTTATTTATTTCATTAATTCTGCCTGTTTGTAGTTTTCTCCACTCACCCTTATGCTCTTTCTCGCTTTCTTAAGGTCACAGGTTTACATGCACCCCAACCTTTCGCAACCCAACCCCATGGTGCTGTCTGGTGGGGCCCTATCAAGGGCACTTACTCAGCTTTCCCCGGCATGCAGCCTCAGACATGGTGAAACCGCAGTCAGGCTCTCACTACCAGCCTTTGAATGGCAGCCAGCAGCTGGTGTACGATAGTCAAATGAATCAAGGACCCGGTATAGGTTCTTCTCAGTTAATGGACTCTCAACTCATTCAGGTGAAACTTGGTTTTCTAACAGGTGGACTAACATTTTCTGTGATTGTTTTGAAGCATATTCTGTGTGTCTACTTTTATTTCCTTGTTTTAGAACATGAGATACATTAAAAAATATATAATGGTCTTAAATATGGGCTTCCATTAGGTGACCATGCCACTGCCCGGCTCTCAGTTGCGTTATGGCTCAGCTCAGCAACATCTCATCCTGCCACAGTCCATCCAGCTGCAACAAGGACAGAGCCTGTCGGTGGGAGCGCCCCGCCGAATGTTACCACCAGGCTCTCAGCCGGCAGTTCTGACTGGCAGCAGAGAGGTGAGTCTTTCTCATCGAAACCGTCCTTGATGGGAAAACCAAAGTCTTCGTTTTTGCTTTTCTGGTTGTCCCCGCTGAGAAAAGCGACTGTTTGTTGCAGAGCTCACAGATGGAAATGAAAGGCTTTCAGTTCTCCGAGAAGGCCAGTCATTCACCGGGTTTGTCAGGAGGCTCGTACAGGTGAGTCTGCATCAAGTAATCTGCTGTCAGTAGGAGTTCAAAAATGAATCATATCCCAATCTTTTTAAACTTTACAGGCCTGGGTCTGCGAGCCCGAGCGGTAAGCCCTCCGGTCCTGGGGCCCTGTAGGCCCTCTGCCTACACATTTGCTCAGCAGGTACATATATCCAAAGCATTTTTACCTTTTTTAGATCGTTTCTATTCTTGAGTCAGCACTTTACTTTATGTGGCACTATTCTAGTTTTCCATAATTCAACTCTTGAAAAATCCTCTTTAGATGTTGTAACTGAAGCTGCTGCAACAGCTATACCTGAATATTCCCAATCTGTTCCAAAAATAGTACAAATATTTGTAATGTCCGAGAGGGTTGATTTGCAATCTTTATAGATGTAATACAGTATAACAAACATGCAAGGCAACGTAATTATCGTGCTAAAATTGCAAAGTAATGTTGTATTTTAAGTATATTAACAAAAGTAAGTGTATGCGCCACTGTCACAGGAAGTAAATAAATCTTGAAAGTAAAATGTTGGTGAAGGTTTCTATTTTCAAAGTACTATCAGTTGTATTATTGTATATAAAACAAATTGAGACTGAAGTTCAGTTTACTGAAATAAGTTTTGGAAAACAGATTTTATTTGACTGTAATGGACAATTTGCATAAAAATATAATGAAAAGTCCCATTAGTTACGTATCGAGGTGTGTAAATGTGTTCTCTGCATTAGACCCATCCCTGGGAACATTTGGTGGTTAACCCCCAATACAACCCTTAATGCCGAGTGTCAATCAGGGAGGCATTGGGTCCCATTTTTAGAGTCTTTGGTATGAATCGACCTGGATTTGAACTCATGACCTCAGGTAGTCTCATAGCGGACACTCTACCTCACAGCTACTGAGCTGGGTCATGTGATTGCTAAATGTTCATCTAAAGTTTGGAGATTTTTAGTTATTTCCACTAAAAATGATAAAAGCCTGTCTGTTGGAAACACATGAAATGACTGTTTTTCTAGTTGTTATTACTATTTTCTTGTCATCAATATACTAAAATTGTAGTCAGCAAAACTTTGAGTGGAAAAACTGTGGTGCACATTTTCAGGATTTGTTGTTAAATGATGCAAACAACAGTGATGTTTATGTTTGTCCACTACAGAAGTTTACAGGAAGTTGACAGAAAAACGTTGCATGGGACATCATTTTAAGTGACAATTCAGTTTCTTTTTACAAAATCTTGTTTTTTTTTTCTGTGATGTTTTCTTGATTCTGACCTCGCAAAGTATTAATGATGGTGATTAAATATATTTATTTTAATTTCATATGTTCAGTAAAAAGACCATTTGGACATAATAAATTGAAGATCAGGTTTGATCTGTGAATCATTGATCTTAATTTGTGGATCGAATCGGATCGCCACCTAAGTAATGATCCACAGTATCTGTTGTTTATCTTTAAGATAAATCAACAGAAGGATTATAATTACCATCAGAACTTACACATTTGGACCAAATCTTCAAAACAACTCAGAATCTCAATGCTATTTCGCTAATATTTGTATTTTTCTTCTCCTTTTTCCTCTAACAGGTCCGTCTGCTCAGGGCAGCATGGTGATGCACATGCGGCACCCCACCACTGGCCCTTTCCCTAACCCCATTCAACGGCCTGTCATGCCAGTCAACAAGCCTGTTGTCATTCGCTCCCCCCATACCCCAATCCCAGCCGTGATCCTCCCCATTCCACCCCCCCTTCAGTCCCTGAGCCCCCAGTCAAAGGGCCAGAGGATGGCATGAAGGTGAGCCACCCTCTGTAAAAGTAGGTAATTTCATTTAATCCGTTTTATTTTCACCTGTTGAAAAACTCCTTTGTGTTCTTTCTGTTTGCATTTGACTTGATGGATGTCTGCAGAGTAAAGAGATGCAGGAGTCGATGAGTTCACCAACTTTTTATATGTTTCATAAAGTAAAATGTGTCATCACTGGATTCTGTTCTTCAGAGCAGCTAGACTTTGAAGGATGATAGAGAATAAAAGTTGAATGTCTTCTTTAGGTCTTACACCAAATGGAGAATTCAAGTCTTTTTGTGTTGCAAAAATGTTAAATAACTGAAAAAACCAAGTACTCATTAGAATGATTAATAAATGTCCCATCTCTTGGTGGAATCTTGAAGGTGGGGACATTCCTTATTATTATTTTTTTTTGTGTGTGTGTTTGTGGCGAATGTGAACGAGACCTCTGTCTTTTGGGCAGGAAGACGGTAAACCGTCTCCCTGCTAATCTGTGTTTAGGGACGATTTCCCGTCTCCAACTGGTCCTTTGGAGGCAGAGTTTTCTGTGGATTACTGGATGGAGACGTTTGTTTTCTGATGGAAATTTGTTCTGAGTGCAGGTTCTACACACGTAATTTCATTTTAAACTCATAAATGCATTGAAACACCCAAGACCCCCCAGAAGAAGACACAGATAAAGTAGGGTAATGTGGTCAATGCTGTCCAGTGTAGACAGGAGTACTCCAATCTGTACGTTGAGGAAACGTAACCCTTTAACAGAATTCCAACAGACGGGGGTGTCAAGGACATTTAGGGCAGGCGTCGAGCAATTAATTTCACACGCGCCAAAAGAGAGGCAGCAGATTCAAGTTTGGCGCCCGAATCACGTCCAGTGTGAATGCATCTTAAGACCCCCACCAAGGAAATAGGACATAAGCCCACCATTCTGATAATCTTTGGATCATTTGCATCAGCTGTCACCAATTTGCTTAAAACCGACTCAGCATACCAGTCTGAAGTAATGAATTCCCCATAAGTAGTTGGAACTGAAGAAACGGCTTGGATGAGCAGCAACAACTCTTCTAGATCGGTCTATTTGCCCTGAGCAACTGAATCCTGTGATCATGTGACCTGGATAGCTGAGAATCTTCAGATATATTTCGGCATGTTTATTATTTTAGTACTACGAATTTACTGTTGTTTGATTTTTACTTTTGCAATTATATTTCCGTAAAGCATCTTAGGAAAAACTCAAGTGACTGTCTTTGATGCTAAGACACACTGGGGAAGTGGGCATTATGAGAAATCAGTCCGAAGTCTCCCATAAACAGCAAAATGCACTGCTGGGAAAACATTTCTGTAAATAGGAGTTGAACTGATGAGCCGTCTTCCACAGGAAGGCAAAGCCACTTGGTTTTCAAAATAAACGTCATCTTCATTTAAAGTTGTTCTGCTATATAAACAGCCTAACAAAATATTGGAGCGATTTAAACAAAAGAAACTCTTCTTAAAGTGTACTCTTGTTTTTTTCCCTCTGCAGAATAAGACATTGCGAGACATGTGCAAGGCAGTGGGGGAGGGCAAGTCCCCACCTGGGGGCATGACCAGCAAAATCCAAGAGCCCCTACCCTCCACGGGTCAAGCCAAACCAGCACGAACTGGAGCCATCAAACCCCAGGCTGTGAAAGTCGAAGAGGGCAAGGCATAACAAAAGGACCTTAGGGCCTCCAAGTCCTCCCCACCAAGCGAGCCCGCTGACACACCCCGCGGTCGGTGAGCCCCCCAAACCCCAGCTCGCCCCCCCTCCCGAAGCACCAAGGCAGCGGACATACACACGCAGTCATCATAATGAATTACTCTCTTTGAACTGGCGGAACCGGACACTTATTATTTCACACCACGTATAGAGATATATAAATATATAAAAATATATATGCATACACACACAGTCTTTTAAACAGATCTCTTCAAACTCCTCTTTAATTTATTCTTAGTCACTTTTAGGGGGGTGAAGAGGAAAGTTTTGTTTCTGTTTCTTGTTTGTGTGTGTGTGTTTGGGGGGAAAAACTGATGGTTCATTTTCCATATTATTTTTGCCAAACTATATATTTACTCTGTAAATGGACTGTAGCCTTCAAGACCACCTGATACAGCGAGAAGCAACACCTTTTCTTTTCTGACCAATCAGAATGCAATTGGGGCACTTGTGTCATTTTCATTGTTCTTTTTTTTTTTTTACTGGTAAATAAAGCTTAACATCATGACCACCCATTCAAATCACTGGTGGAGGACTTTTTTGATTAATCCAGAGAAGAAAAGGTGGTACAAGTCCAAGAACATCTTAAGACGCTCAGATTTTTTTAAAAAAATCAACTTCCTGGATTTTTTGTTTTGTTTGTAAATTCAACATTAAAAGCTGAATATTTCTGAATCGTGCTGCTTCCATCGCAAACGTTGGCACGGCGCCTGCATGTGAGGAGCGGAGTGGACCTGCAGGACTGGAACCCACAAAGACGCCAACACTTTCCAGCTCTGCTGCGGTTCTGCGCGTTCTGTTTTCCATCCTTAAAGCTTCGTTTTACTTGCATTTCTTTAAAGATAGTTTTGTTTTAAAAAATAAAAAAAAATTTCACAAATATTCATCTTAATACAAAGCATTTATTGATGATCTGTTCTAATCACAGCCAGGGTCCAAATAAAGGTCTGCTTTCAGGTTAGTCATCACAAACAGGATGTCGTGCGCTGCTTGTTTAACTTCTGCAGTCTTTGCTTTTTGTGGGAGCGCGACTCAGAGATTTTTAAAGTGTTTGGTTTTAAAATGTGAAAAGTTGGACTCTTCCTATTTTTTTTTTTTTTTTTTTTTTTTAGTATTTAGTTTGTAGTTAATGAATTCTTCGCCATCGTTGTGTCTGAACTGGTTTCATGTTGCTATAAGTGACACTGCGACATGTCAGTCTTTATGGCACACTGGTTTGTGTGTAACTGTACAGTAGAGCCTTGTCAGGACGGCTTCTCTCTACATTTCATTTTCGATATTGTGGCACTATAAAGGATATATTGTTTAAAAAAAAAAAAGGTCACTGTGTT
Organism: Oryzias celebensis; assembly: GCA_014656515.1. Classification (NCBI taxonomy): domain Eukaryota; kingdom Metazoa; phylum Chordata; class Actinopteri; order Beloniformes; family Adrianichthyidae; genus Oryzias; species Oryzias celebensis. The sequence continues at coordinate 8,761,699 of BNCR01000012.1, forward strand.
TCTCGAAATGGACTGCGTTCACCTGGTGATAGAGGAGATAGACCTGAGAGTGTTTTAGCCTCTTCTTCCGTTCTGCAGAAGATCATGCCTCTCATAATTGTATCTGCACCAAAATGTGACCCCAATTTTTTTTTTTTTTTTTGTACTTTTGAAATGCATATTTAATTTTTGTCAGAGCTTTCTACATCTGATCCAGCTCTCTGTTAATCCTGCCTGATGGTTATTCTTTCAGGTATTTTGGTCATTACTCTCCCTTGATTTGAAAGATAAAAACAGCTTATTGAAAGCAGAGAATAAAGCAGTTGTGATTTCTTAAATGTTTTGTTTACTTTATATTCCATCATTTATTTTAATCCCATTACAACATTTTGAGACAGCAGAGTTAAATTAAACTGCTCACTTTATACAAAATTGATTCTATTATAAGATAAATCAGTTCATGAAATCCATTGATTATTTCTCTTTTAAAGCATTTTCTTTATTTTAGGCAGGAAACAGCTTTTTTATTATTTTTTAATATTTGACTGTCTTCCATGAAACATCAATTGTCCCTGGTTGAATTGCTACAGTACTGTATAGCCCATGTTTTTGTAAGCATTCTGTAAGCATTTGATTATTTAAATTTTAATCTTTTATGCTGAAAAAAAAATATTAGACTGTGTGACAAAAGTCTCGTTAAAGTGAATCAAAGGTGGAGTTTTTCTTGTACCTACATTCCTAATCCCTGGATTGTTACAAACCTAAGATAGGAATTAATTGGGTCACCTTTTTTAGGCAAAATCGAAAAAATTCAGATGTTTAATTTAAAAGGTTATTTTCTTTTCTATTTATTAACTTTTGTTGTACCTGGAGCTAAGGAAACCCAGCTGGAGACGGAACATAACATTTTGTTTCATAAAAAGACTTAATGTTGGAAAAACATAAACTTTGTATTGGTAAACATGAACAAAAAAGTTTTTTTTTTAGTTTAAATTTGACTCAAAATATTTTCTTTGAGTTTTGTTTGTGTGTTGAAACTGTTTCATTTAACAGAGCTATGAAATCGCGCGTAATGACGTCACTGGTGCCGTCTAATAGATTTTCAGCCGAAGACGAGCCGAGTCCGTCCGAAGAAACGTCTTTTTTTTCTCCTCAAATAAACGAAGACTTTTCCTGTGTAGCGGGATCGAACAGCGATTCTTGCGCTGAAACCGAATCTTTCTCCAGGTAAAACAAATACATTTTCTTCATTTTACTACCTTTCATCCCACTCTTTGCTTGTGTTTATAAGATAGACAGGAATGTGTTCCGGGAATGTTTTCCGTCGCTGCTATGCTGCCCGCTTTGCTAAATCGGTTCAGGAATGTTCTCATTTGTTTTATAAACTCAACTTGACTTTTTTGTATTCGTTTTTCAATTATCTAAACGCAGATCACATAAACTGTGGCAACGTCATCCTCCAAAGAAAAAAAATGTTTATCTGAAGTTTTTATTTTTTATTTATTTTTTTTTTTTAGGTGCGCGCGTCTATTCTGAGCATTACAGCTTCTGAGTGTGGGATCTACTTTGAAAATAAGAGCACCCAAAAATGCTTATTATTTTTTTAATTGATTTGACTTACTATAATTAAGCAATACAGGTATACATTTGCCTTGTTACATATACTTATTTAAGGTTTTGGAGGAAAATAAAATAAACCTTATGTTCACCATAATTATTCGTTTTACCTGCAAATATTACTATCAAAAACCATTACTACTCATTAAGTTACAATTCTTGGTTTAGCTTTAAGATTGTATTTTTTTTTAATAAAGATGTATCAAAATGCGTTTTTGATGTCCATTCATTCTTACAGAGGTCATGGGTTTTTTGTTTTGCTCCTTTTTAATGTTTTCCTCCACAGGGCTGTCCTCTTGAGCGAATATGTCTAAGGGTTCTGTGAAGACAAATGAAGGCCTGTTGATGATGCAGGAGCTCGATGACCGCCTGAAGGAGCAGATCGACAAACTGGAGCATCTTCGTCTCACTGCTGTTGAACTGAAGGACAACATGTCAGGTGTACGTTAGCAAGAATCCTTGTGCAGGGAAATGTATTTCAACTGAGCCCTGTTGCTTATTTTACATTTTTATTTTTTATAACAGAGCACTAGTGACCTATCACAAGCCGTCAATGATCACCTGGAATGGCTCAATCACCTGTCGGAGCGAGCGGAAACTCTTCATGTGAACACAACTGTATTTGTTCAGGTGAGGAGTCAATAACAGCCTATAAATAGTAAGGCTGGATCTCTGCCGAAACATGAAATCAATTCAATTTCTAGTTCAGAGTTCGATTTAAAAAGCTATTCTATGCGATTATGTTCAAAATCTAAACATTTTGCATATTTCGTTAAGGTAAGATTAGTTATGAAAAACGGCTTCCAACTTAGCTGATTTTAAACGGAACAAAAACGTTTACAAAATTAAAGATTCCTACATTTACACACATTTCTAATTGCAATTTGTAATTAAAAAATGCATTTTTTGTCCTAAAGAGAGATTGTAAGAATTCATGAAGGAATAATAATTGTTTAATGATTAATTTTCTATGTAGAGTTTGATTAGAAAAGTCTTTTTTCAAAATAATGTTCAAATCCAGCCTTTGAATGCACATAATGTTTTTTTCATAACTCAGGCTTGTGTGTGAGAGATGCTTTTTGTGAATAAAGTGACGTCACATTTTGTTTTCTTAATTTCATCATTTTTTTTGGGCCAAGAAAAAACATCATTTGAAAAAAAATTTAAAGCTTAATAAGATCATAAAAACTGTATTTTTTTAACACAACCTTAAATTCTATAGAATTGCTGAAACTTTAACATTTGATTTAATAATACATGTAAATATTTGTGTATTCAGATGAATCCTAAGCCTCGCATTTGGTCAGCAAGACCGGGTTGTAGACGTGGGTCCCGCTGGGGACGCCCCCACTACGGAGATGATGCCCTGTCTGAGTTTGGCTGGTCCCCCATTCACACTCGACGTAACAGCGACGCTGCTTCAGAAATGTCCTGTAACTGGTGAAGATGTTCCCTTAATCCTAGTTCTCGAATATTCCAAATAATTCTGACACAAAAAAAGTTAATCAGTGACATCCAATCATCATTAAAGCATCATATTTTACAATTTTCAGAGATTAGACTTATAATTTTCAGAGTAATTTTTTTTCTAACTGGAGAAAAAAGCAGATTCATTTTTACTTACTACAGTGCCGTTACATTTTACAAAAGTCTGTTTCTTAACATTCCCAGTTTTATTTCAGAATTCAGCATTTTTAGGTAACATGCTTAGCCAAGTATGAGGTTTGTCTATAACTTTTTTTTAAACTAAAATAATGTCTATAAAAAAGGAGAAAAAAATGCTGCCAATTTCATACACCCAACCCATGTTTCAAAATATTGTTTCCGGTTGTCCGGTTACAACAGCGACGAATTGGAACTTCCGGGTCACTGATTTGCCGTGATTTGCTTTTTCCTTCACTGACAAAGTAATCTTTGTTGATTTATCATCTTTAGGAATCTGCTTCGAGTTTTTCTTATATAATATATTTCATTTTTTCGATATGCTAGTGCTAAGCTAGCGCTGTTAGGATCATTTACTGTAAAGTAAGCTAGTATCTAATCATTTTTGGGTAAATATATATTAGTTATTGTTGTTGTTTTTTAAGGCAGAAAGTGACACCAGTGCTGGAAGTGTGGAATTATTGGTGTGGTCTTGTCTTTTTTTTTTTTTTTGTCTTTGGTCTGTGGTAATTCAAACTACTTGAACTACACATAGTTATTCCTGACCATACAATGCAAAACAAACCTACCAAACCTTTTTTTCTTCATAACTACTTAATTTGGTTTCTAGTTAATTTTTTTTTTCAAATTAATTTTTTATATCCAATTAAACTATCTACCTGCTATAATAATAAATGTTATAAAATTATATCCTGTAACATATTACACTTTTTAGGTTGTTTTTGCCCCTTCCCACCCTGATATGAGAACATCAAACATTTATAGATAAGAAAAGATATGCCTTTGGTCAATGAATGAAATTTTTGTTTACCCAAGTTGTATCACTTTTAAACTGTTTGTAAACCACTATAATAAATCTTTATTTGCCTAACTTTTAACTTCTATTTTATAGGGTTTTTTCATTAAAAAAATATTTTCAATTAAAAAAAGTGAACTGTTTACTGTTTTGAGACCCCACAGCAGTGTGTGACCAGTATGAGGAAGAGGTTCCAGGATGATGTGGGTGTTCCCTTTTCCATATGTTTTGGAGGCTCTTGTTTGTTTGATCAACACTAATAAATTACCAATAAATCTTAGTTTTAAACTGCAATCGTCCAAAGATGGCAAGCTGTGCAGCTCAGCCTAAGTAAAGCAAAGTAGCAACTAGTAACAAAAAGTTATAAACCGTTTAAGGAATAATAACACAAAAAATAGTTAAAAAATAATTTCAAAACATTATGCATTCAAGATTAATTCTGGGTCCCGTCTCTCCTGTTATGCGTTAACTCAGCCACTAGAGGGGGTTGTGAGACTGTTTCTGTCACTGTTAAAAATCTTGGTTTTAAATAAAGTTTTGCAGAACGTGGTGATAATTCTGGAGAGAGCTGCCCCGCTAAGGGTCCCTACATTCATTCTCGGACTCTTCGTTCGACTTTTATTCATTTTTACATCGACATTTGTCTGGCGGAGCCGCAGAAAAGATGGCAGAAAGCGACTGGGACACAGTAACTGTCCTGAGGAAGAAGGGCCCACTGCTGCCCAGGCCAAATCCAAGCAGGTTAGTGTGGAGGTTTGTTTTTATGTCTCACTGCTTTAAAGTTCTTCATGGATGACTGAGAGACTGTTGCTACCTGTTGACGTTTATGGACTTATATTATGAGTTGTGTCGAGTCAAATGAGACGATAGCGTCGTGGTTTTGCGCTAAAACTGGTTATGACTTTTTTTTAGCTGTTTGTTTTAATCGTCTAGTTCTTTCCGGAAGTCGTTAGAATCCGTTTGAAATGAACTAGTTGTGTTGGTCCAGTGATTAAAAACAAGAGTATGAGCGTTTATGTGGTCAAACGGGTCATTCTTGACGTCTCTCCATGTGGCTTCGCTGTGTCAGCTAGCTAACAGCTCGTCCGTCGAAACCCGAATGTAAATATTTTTTTGTCTGTCACCTAAAAGAGCTTAAACCCTCAAAATTATTTCAGTAGCAGCTTTAATCTGGCTTCAATCTGCTTTAGAAATCGGATTCAAATGTTGTTGTGGTTTTCTGTTGATTTTTAAGCAGTCTGTGATGTGTCACTTTCAAAATAAAAGCACTAATTTAACTTTTAAACTCTTTAAGCGAACGTATCACATTTGAGACATGAGTCTGTCAGCCGAAAGTTGATGGAGCGGAATACGTATTTCTTAATTTTTTGGGTCTTAAAATGTTTGTCTTAGCCCATGAAAAAAGATATATTTGAACTGTGTGACCTGATGTATCAAATATGATAAAAAATTGAAACTTTAATTAAAAAAAAAACATTTGTCTGTTTTGTTTTTTTAGAAGAACCTATAAAGGCTCAAAATTAAAAGAATTTGAATTTTCTGTCAATTATTTAATCGATCAGGCTTTACAGAGTTAAGCATCAAACTCAGTGCCAAGCGGGTCGAATTCTTGTGGAATATAACCCAATAAGAATCATAACATCTTACTTCACTCTTTAAAACATTAGACAAAGATGTGCATTTATGTTTGCATAAATAAAGCTTAATCATTTTTTCCCTCAAAACATGAAATAGTTTACAATTCGTCATAGAGGTTCACATTACTGTCTTTCAAATAAGACACCCTGTGTCACAGAATCATCTCACGCAGCAGATGTAATAGTAGGTAGCGTGACATCAGCAGTTATTTTAATCATTGTTGGTGCGTTTCAGTCAGAAATTTGTAAATCTAAAACTGAAATTAAATCAGAACGAGGTGACCCTTACTGTATTTTTTGGACCATATGACACACTTCGATTTTGTTCAGTAATACAGTCCATCATTTAATCTGGTGCACCTCTGAGAATGAATTCTGGTGTTGCTCACTGACCTCAAATCTGTCAAATGTTTGACTTTGTTTAGCCATGAAGTTAATGGCAATATCGTCTGTATATACATTACTTCTAAAATTAAAGCCTTTTATTACTCTTTAATCAGAGAACCGCAAAGGAAGGTGAAAGAGCACATTTGGCCCGGAGCCTGTGGTTCCAGACCCCTGGTATAGTTAGACGCCCACTTTTGCTATAAGATTTGAATTCTTACCTGTTTAATTTAGTTTCTTTTTAATTTAACACTTTGTGTTATTATCTTATCTGTGAAACCTTACCTGACTTTTTGTCTACAGGTGATTGAAAACTAATTGAATCTAAAAACAACCAAACATCTATGATGACCTCAGATCATTTCACTGGTTATGAAACGCTCCTGTTTATCACAGCTGGACGTGCTGCTCGACACGAACTCTTAATCTTTGGAAAAATGTTGAAATCTGGATCATTTCAAAGCAAGAAAAGTACATTTCTTGTCAGCTCACTATTTAAAGAGCATTTATGCCAGAACATCAACAGGAATTTTGCTGCGTTTAACGAAAACTCTGGTAAATGTGGCAGAAAATGTTTGTTTTTTTATCTCGTCAACACTCAGAACAAGCGTCAAGGTTACTTATTAACTCCTGAATGGAAACGGTGAACCAGATGCTGAGAGGAAGTCATACTGTAAGCCAAGTTGTGATGCAATTTAATGAACATGATTAGTTTGTGTTCTGACGTGTGTGTGTTTATCTCTCCAGGCTATCACTGCTGCTCAGAGACGTGGGGAAGAAGTCGAGACAACCAAGAAATGTAAAAGTCTTTGCGTTTCCTTAGTAACAGCCTCTTCCATTCATGGACTTCTTTTCAGAAACTCGTGACAAATGTAGCATAAGCGGTTGTGATTAACGCTTAAACCCTCTGCAACCCTCTTCATGCGGAACTCCAGGGCTGCAGGGCAGAACAAACAACACCTCGTGACGAAAAACACGGCCAAACTGGACAGGGAGACGGAGGAGCTTCACACGAGCGCGTCCCGCTGGAAGTGGGGAAGGTCATTCAACAGGGCCGGCAGGCCAAAGGACTGACTCAGAAAGACCTGGCCACTGTGAGTACACACACACATATTGATGCTTACACGGCGTGTACTTGTATAGCGCTTTACCTTCCTCAAAGGCCCAAGGCGCTTTACACTCACAGTCCCATTCACACATTCTGCCGAACACTGGCACCAACCTATAACCGCCAGAGGGGTTTTCGCCCAAGGACACTTCGCCATATGGTAGGCAAGGCGGTAATCTTCTGTTCAGAGGCTGACCACTCTTCCCTGCGCCAAGACCGCCCTGATGACAACTACAGCACCTCTGCTACAAACACACATGCAATGTAGAGAGGAGTTTGACAGCATTAAAACATCTATAAGAATTGCAAAAACTCTAGCTGACAACTTCCCAGATGTCACGTGTTACGGGTTACTTCAAGAAATCCCGCAAAAAACAAGGGAACACTGGAGCTTTAAAATAAGGAAGATAGTCAGAGGCGTGGTTAAAAGTGAAGAAAAACATGAGCTAAAAATGCTATTCTCTGTGCAAACACTGTTCAGTAATCATTCGTCTGTCTGTAGCTCTGTTTCACAGACGGTTTTCAGGGTCATTTGATATCCTTTTTTATTTTTTCCAGTGGACTGTTCTGCATTCTGATTGGCTGTTGACCTTGTCAATCAATCTCTTTCATGCCATATCCCCTGAACAGTGTGCCTTCAGCTTGACAAATCTACATACGTGTTCATTCATGATTGATTTCCATTCTATAGTACTGGCCCTTTTTTTCTATGAAAGTTTGAACGTTGAGAGAAAAAATAAAGTTGACTTTTTTGCGGATTTCACCCATCACAGGTTATTTTTAAACTGTAACTCCCCCATGAGGGGCAACTGTAGTAGATCAAATGGTCAGGAGTGGTTAAGTGTGGAAAAAATACTCAGAATTATTGGGATTATTTAAAATATTTAGCTATAAATGCTCATTTCTGTGCTCTTATGATGGCATTTCCCCACAATTCCACTGGTCTTAACGAATGTGTTTCCTACAGAAAGTAAACGAGAAGCCTCAAGTGATTGCAGACTATGAGAGCGGCAAAGCAATACCGAACAACCAGGTCATGGGTAAAATCGAGCGAGTGATCGGTAAGAACCCAGTGGTCGCAAATTCAACGGCGTGTTCAGTGTCGCAGTTACGAAGCCCCGCCTATCTCATTCTCAGGTATGAAGCTACGAGGGAAGGACATTGGCCTACCGCTAGAGCCGAACCCCAAACAGAAATGATCACAAAGCCTCGAAATCAGCCCCTCCTAACCAAAACCTTCCCCGACCCTCTTCCAACCCCTTCCTCTTTAAAACAGCTTTTTCCATCCCTGTCATTACCCGGGCTGATCTCACCGGAGTCCTGCCCCTAGTGGAGGACCCGGTGCCGCACTGCAGCGCTGCGGCTGCATACTAACATCTGAAACACTGTTGACCACAAATTCCTGAATGCATCGTGAACATAAAGCAAATTTCTTTACATTTGTGTCGACTTTGGCGCGACAAGCTCTCACTTTTGTCCCAGTGATGGTAAACGCTGAACGAAGTGAATGTGCCGTCGTGACCAAACTAGTAAGACTAACTTGAAGTCAGAGCATGAAAAACCAGAAGTGCTTCAATTCATTTTTTTTCTCACACTTTTGAGACGATGAGTGGATGTTATTACAGTGTTGTTTTAATGCTGTGCTTTGTTTGATCAGAAAAATAAAGTTTCTCAGTTCAAGACCTTTGTCTGTTACTTTGGCTGAAGAAAAAAAAATCTAGATTTCCTTTAAAAAGCAACAAATACACACAAGAGCATGTAGTCATTTTTGTAAAAAATTATTTTGCGATTTCAAATTAGGATCAAATAAAATTACTCCATTGTAATGGCAGTGAAGAGCCACTGGAGGTCAGTAGTTTACCAGAAATGATGGGACAAATTGTTCCAAAATGTTTCAAGTTCCTAAATAAATATTTTTTCTGCAGGTTTTTTTTTTTTTTTTACTCAAGATTAAATAACATTTCTGGCTTACTCTGACGAGGAACCATAAATGCTTTGTAAACATGTTGAATGTTGACCCTCAAAGCCTGCAGACTGACACTTCTACAGGTCAAGATTGGAAAACAGAATTTAATGTTTTATATTATTAAAATAAAACTCAAATCTTTTTCAATATAAAGTCTTACCATTACAGCTCTATTCATGTTGTTGATTTAAATTGCAATTTGCTAAAATTCATGGCTTTAATTTATGTTCAGTAATGATCATAGAGGAGCTGTTTTCAATAAAGTTTTGTCTTCCTGTTCAGCAGGTTGACCCCGCCCCGTCCCAATAAAGATGGCCCCACCCCTGATGTAAAACAATGGCCCCGACCCCTTTACAAAACAACAAACGATGGCCCCTTACCTGTGTCAAAACTATGGTCTGCCCATGCCACTATACTATTGGCCCCGCCCCCGTCATAATAAAATGGCTCCGCCCCCGTCGTAATATTTTGGATATGCCTTTTTTACAAATCCGGCTTTACATCATTGACTGTAAGTCAAAACTGTTTGCTTCACTAAGCTGTTGCTGCTTTCATTATAAAAGGGGGATTCTCTCCAGTCACAGTCACTGAAAGACCTTTTTTAGGTCCACTCAAATATATATTTTTTACCCTTGTGCTCTTTATTCTATAATCATATGATTTTCCTAATCCAGACATCCAATTAGGGGATCCCATAGGACCGCATAAATGAACAAGTGTGTGCACGCGTGTCCGTTTGCTACTGCAGATGCCATTCTATTGGTCAGAGCGCCATAGCAACATTATCCACCTATGACAGAAGCAGCCAGTGGTTTTGAAGGGGTGATGTGAAGCAGAAAGCTGCATGGTGGCTTGGGGAGGGGGGCAGCATGTGGGAATGTGGCGGTGGGGGGGTTTGTTTTGACCGGAGGGCTTCAGACTTGTAATGAGATTCTTATACAACCTGTTGTTCTGATTCAGTCTGGTTCAGTGACCATGGCTTCCAACGTCCTCATTTCTTCTCCTCTCTGGGGTTTGTCGGGGTTTCCCTCACGGGGAGTTAGGATCCCTTCGTTAGGTACTATCTACTTGTCTGTGTAACCAGCCACCATCAGGTGCTAGGGGGTCTGTGAGAAAACCCAAAAGCTTTCACCCTAAATAAGGCTTTTACACATTTACCCTCAGAAGCAGCTGCAGCTCAGCAGCCTCTCTGCATGATAAGACACTCACAATGCATCATTGTCGTGGTGTTCTGGCCCCCAAGGCCTTCATACTGCTGCTTGGAAACTGAGGAAAACAATCTCTTAAAGACCCGCTCCAATGGAAATCCTGTCTTTCGTGTTTTTAACCTGCTCTAGTGGCATTTGTCAGGAGCAGACGTAAAAACGCAGTTTGAAAAGTTCATATTAGTGATGAAGGTGCTTGTATTCGACCAGATCCATGTATGTCTTTGTTTTCCTCGTCTGAGCTGGCATCTGTTTGTCTAAATTCAGGACAACAGTTCCGCCCACAACTTAACCAAATTTCTAATGAACTCCTGCTGCTCTGCTAGAAGACAGATTTTAGGATTTTTATTAAAAAAAAAACAGTGGGAATGCTTAAAATAGATCAAAATATGATAGGAACTTAAAAGACTAACTTAAATGCTTCTTTTCAAAAATGGAACACCCTGACCGGGCTAGAATATCACACCAGACCAATTAAAAATATCGTTTTACTACTTCTGAAAACTATTTACGTTTTGTATGGAATTCATGCCATGTTTTGCATGAATTTTTGCTGCGGTGGACCAGAAGTGATCAGCCTCTGGTTCTACTCAGGGGGAGGTTCTGGTTGCTTTTAACGCTGCTTTCAGTCCGTCTCCATCATCGACTCTGGTCTCTGTAATGTTCCTCCTGACAACAATCCTTAGATTTTCTTTTGGGTTCTGGTCAGTTGAGTTTGTCGAACTACCGAGTAAAGAAAATCTCTATGGAGAGAAACTAATTTCCTACATATTTAATCTTTTTTTTATGTGAATTTTCATCTCTGTTTAATATACCTCTCTATATATCTGTTTTTACCAGATATTCACAATTTAAGTTGAAAGCGGCTGATAAGAAAACTCTGATGACCCATCAATCTAGAAGCATTTAAACGCATCATTAATACACGAAATTTGGAGATGTGAAAAGAGTCTCGCATGAGATTTATACGGAAATGCGGTTCAATCAGACGATTGGTGCGTACTTTTTAAAGATTTGTAGTTAGGTTTAAGCTGCTAACTTATAGTTGTGTGTGTGTAGGTTGTATTTTGTCATTTTTGTACATGTGAATACACAATTGCAATTACACATAGTTACGCGCACACACATCCAGTGAGTCTATTTTTTTCAAAAACACTGTGAGAAAATATTTGCACAGGTTTATTAATAGATGCAAATGATAGGCACACAAAATAAATCATTTTGTTGAAACCATGTTTTGTTTTGTTTAGTTTTTTCCTCTTCATGGTGAAGGAAACCTGCATGCAGGCTGTTCTCTACACCGCTGCAGACGTTTCTCCCGTGAAGAGTCTTCATCTGCAGGAAGGAACAATAAAAAACTGAATCCAGTGACTGCTAACAAATTTCATCATAAATACCACAGACTGCTGAACATATTCATGTTTTTTAAGACCTGCTAGCAGTGGCATTTTCATTTTAAAAATCAGCTACAAATCATCTGCACAGAGCTGCTTCTGGAACACCGTGAAAGACCAGTTTCACCAAAGACGAATGATCTGTCATATTTACATTTGGTTTCACTCACTGTAACACACACAAGGAACAAAAGGCACCGTAACAAATCAGATGGGCGTGAAAATAGGATTAGGAGGTAAAATTCAGTCGAACACCCCTGGATTTCACTTAAGGAAGACTACTTTGACAGTTGATGTGCCCGTGACCCAACAGAAAAGGTGCTACAGAGAAAGTCTGAACTCCACGACTTCAGTTTGAAGAAAAGCAGCGGTCAGTTGCACATTTAAGACACAACGAAGCGTGACAGGCTAACACAGATGGGGGGTTAATTCGCTTCTCATGTTAAACACCTTCTTTAATAAATACAATACAGTGTCAAAACCAACATTTTGGTAAGTTTGTTATCAAGTTGCGAACACGTCCGTCCTCCAAGTACAAAACGGCTCAAGCAAAGATGATGGCTAATTTGATGCATGGCTCTCTCGTGCACCAAGAAACGTCAGTTCCTCCAGAACATCACAGATCTTCAGATTGGTATTTCTTGACACGTTAATGTCTTTTTTGACTGAGCTGTCACTTGAGCGAGTAGAGTAGTTCAGCGGTGTGGCACAGGGACAGGGGGTGGGCCGAGGAGAAGTACTGGCAGCACAGCCAGTCCTCCAGCTCGGCGTTCCTCTCTGGCTCCAGCGAGCGCTCGGCAAACTTCATCATCAGCAGGGCTCTTTTCACGTCCAGCCAGTTGAGGAGTCCCTCGTGTCGGGGTCCGTCGCCCCGGCCGCCTCCTCGGCCGTGCCTGTCCAGCTGCTGCTCCATCAGGTCCTTCCTCGGGCCCCACAGAAGGCTTTGGAGAATGCGCTTGGCCTCCTGGATGTGGATGCGCTTGATGGGGTCGGGCTGCAGGAGGAGGTGAGCGAGTCTCTGGAGTCCAGAAGAGTACAGGGAGAGCGGCGGGACCGGAGGTAAGTCCTCGGAGCGGTAGTCCTGCTCCTTCAGTGCTGGACTCACCTCAAATGGGTTGGGCTGGTGGAGGAGTTCATAGATCAAGATTCCCGTCTGGAACTCGTCAAATTTCCGGTACTGGGCTGCGGAGACTATCTCAGGGGCCAGTCTGGCGTGGTCTCGTTTAATTCGAGGATCGCCGCTGGTGGAGCATGCGTCTTCAGGGGAGCGACGCTTGGCCTTGGCAAAGTTGCTGATGAGTAGGCGGGGCAGGTGGCGCTGAACGTCTGCAGAGGCTCCACCGTTACAACTGCCGCCGTCCGCGTCGGTGGGATGAACAAACTGTGAGGACCTCCGTTGGTGAGGCACCAAGAGCAGATTCTCCAAGCACAGGTCGCGGTGCGTGACCCCGTGCTCCTTCAAATGCTCCAGGCCGTTGCAGAGCTGCAGCAGAAGGAAGCAGACGCGCCGCTCGTAGATCTCCGGGTGCTTTTTATGGAAGACCCCCCACTCCTGAACAAAGTCGGCAGCCGTCTGATGCGGAATGTCGGGGGTGATGACCACCACCCGCTCTCTGTCTCCGTCCTGCACAGTGGTTGTGGGCTGATGTGCGGATGGAGGCGGGGAGCCGGGCAGCGTGGGCTCGTCTGGAGGCAGCATGCTCTGCGGCACGCAGGCCAGGAAGTGGCCGCAGTCCTGCTGCAGGTTAAAGTGGGAGGGGATGCTCTGCTGCACCGACAGCCCGTACAGGTGGCCCTGCTTGGCTTCGATGGATGGACTCTTACAGATCTGGATTTACGGATAAAAACAGAAAGACAGAAATTCAATTAGTTAAGAATAATCAAATCCTCCTTGTCTAGTGAGTTGAATCAGATATTATTTACATGAAAACAGGTTGACCTTCCAAAATAAAACGTTTCCATTTTTTTTCTCCAGAAATTCTGCAACCATGAAAGATCAGGAAATCCTAGTTTCTCCAGCTGGATTTCTTTCAAAAAATGATTTTTCGTCAAGAAAAAATTGCGCAATAAAGCCCAATAACACCCAGCATATATGTTCTAAAAGAGGAGCGTTTGGGTAAAGAGTTAGAAAAGATGTTGAGTAATGATGATAGTTGCCCTGGAAACCAGGTGTGTCCAGAAATCAGGCTACTTCAACGCATGTTAACAGACTAATTGGCGCTGATGGAAAAAATGTACTTCAACAAAATTAGAAAACTGCAACTTGGTAAGAACCGCAATGCTCTGGAGTTTATAGAACTCGAAAGCATAAACCCATTGTGACATTGTTTTGGGGAACTACATTTGTTTTTTCTAAATGTCATTTACATTTTGAGTGTTGAAGTAGAATCGCTAGGAAAACGAAGACGTCCACGGCATTTTTTAATCCGCTCCTATTTCAAGATTTGAACAAAAAATACTCAGAAAGCTTGTTTTTTTATATAAGTCCTCCAACGTGAGAAAAATGCCACAATAACATGCTGAAAACACCATTTTTATTTCTTTGCCTTCCAGAAAATGCTCTTTTATGCTTTTAAACACAAACATTGTATAACTTGTAATGTTTTCTCTTTAAAGCCAAGGTCAAATCAACTATTTGTGAAAATCTAAACCATTTAGAAATTTAGATTGTTTTTATCTCCATTGAATTAGCAAAACCCATAAAGAATGTTCTTTACAAACCAAAACTTTTTTTTTTTTTATGGGAAATTACAAAAACATCAAAAACAAAAACAATGACATGAAAAAGGGTCGCAAAGTTTTGCATGAACATAAAATGGAGCTTGTAGGTATCAGACTTTTGTTTAGCAGTTATTTGGTGCATTGCTACTTGATTTACATAAAGCGGTTGGACTTGCCACACAGTCTGGTAAACAGCATGATAGAGCAGGACCTTGAACATTTCTCTGTCTGTGTTTCCGTGTTTTGACAACAAGGGTTTGTCTGGCTATAAAATCCTCCCCGGAATATAAATGAATTGGCTCTTGAATTATTAAGCATGCGGAGCAGCCAGGCAGCTCTGTAGTAACACCTACAAAACAAACAGCTGCTGCACTGTGAGGCAGATCTCAGCACAAAGATCAGCGAAGGCTGAATCCACACTGCGGCTGTTTTTACAGCAGTTCCGAAGGACTGAGCTGCAGGGAAACTATCCCAACAGCTGTCTGTAATCTCCTTTTTATGTCCTCTTGCTCTTAAAGACATTCACACCCACTTGGTAAATGTTTCCCTAAAACAAGAGAGCTAGAGAGGGGTGAAAGAGCTGGGATAGAGCTTTATCACCATTTGTCTCATTTTAAATAAAACTAATGTGTTTAGTGATTAAAAAAAACATGTTTCCTCACAACTTGTAATTTAAACTAAAGACTGAAACTTTGATGTAAAATAAACATGTATCCATCTGAAAATGGATGGCCTCATAATTCTATAACTGCAGTTTCTGTTGTGAACTTTTATTTCTGACGGGATTGAAACCTCATTACCGCTGTAGTTGTGGTTGCTATGGGTTTAATTGGCCACTAGGTGTCACTGTTCTTTTAGACAGAAGCTCTTTCATACCTAAAACTGCTGCTAAGTCGGAATTAGAAACGTCTTTATCTGCCTAATGCAAATTTTTTATTTAAAAAAAAAAATAGGCCCACGCTTTAAAACTGTTGTCTATTTGTTACTTTTTAAGTGCTCACCTTTCTGTAGTTTACTTTTTGTAGCGTGTATGCTAGCTGTCGTTGACTTGTTATTAGCCTTAGTTCACTCTTTATAGCATGAATGCTAGCACTAAAGTTAGGTCAGAGGAGGACCGTAGATGTGTCTTGCAGTTCCCTTGAGGCTTGTGTGGCTACCTTACGGGAAATTTGTGAAAACTGAGCAAACAATTGTTGCCCGTGTGGTAAGAATGTTGTGAAATATTTGTAAAGATTAATGGGTGTTACGTGCACAAATGACTTACGGGGAATGGTGCCATTCAGCGCCCTTATGCCACACCCTAGTCAGTAATACAGTGTGAGTGTTAGCCCCTTACTGACTATGCAAATGCTGCATGGGTGGGGTGTGCACATATCACGAAGGTGCCAGTAGAAACCCCCCAAAATTACGCTGTTATTGTATGATTTCCTCGTTTCTAAGAGTCAGGCTGTGCCCAATGAGCACCCAATTATCTTTTGAACAGCACCAACAGTCTCCTTGAGAAGTGTGCAGGATTTGGAGGGGTTAAAAATGAAAACCCCAAAAGACGTGAATGCATCTCATCTACTTCATCCTTACTTAACCTTATGTGTTATTCAATGTTTGCTATGACCTGTCACCTGCAGCATACTTGTAGAAAAAATGTGCATGAACGTTTTCGCTCTACTGGCTCACTGAGCGGTCTACAACCTGGATATTTGGTGAGAGCCACTTGGACAAACAAAACTAGGTTGTCTACCCGTGAGGGCAGGTGTGACTAAGACTAAAAACCATCTAAAAAATGTTGTTGACATGCATTCATTTAGCGTTGGTTTTAACACCACAATGTTGGCTCCAAAATTTGCCATCACATGATTTTATAATTCAAACAAAACCAATAGTGTCATCAATTTGTTGCCCTGCTTATTAAAATTATTTTCATCTTTGACTTCTTCCACACACACAGGTTAGTTTTCTTAACTTTTTGTCAAAGATTTCTGAAACATAACCTTTAATGATAGCACTTTAGGTGCACTGTATTGGAAAATTTACTTATTTCCGACGCACGTGATCAGGCATTGCTAGCACTGACCCTATTAATTCTTCAGAATAAGATCTCAAGCTGTATTAGACTGTAATATTCCCACTGGAACTTACGTTTCCTGGATTTGCCTCCTGGATTATTCCAAGTTTGTCAATTATTTATCGTACAACAAAAAAAAGAACAAGGAAGAGCAGGTAAGGTGAAAGGAATCTAAGAGTTGGAGGAAATGGTGCAGTCTTGCTGCATTGATAACTCAGCTGCAGCCTAGGAGGAAATCATCTCTAATAAGACCAACATTAGGGTGAGATCACATGGTTTAAAGAGGAGCTGCTTGTGGGATTTCTTCTGGGAACTGTTCAGTAATTTTAACACTTTTTATCTTAGCCACAGTATTAAGAGCTTACCTTCACAGCGTAGGAGTTGCAGGGATCCAGTGCACAGGCAGCAGAGTAGTATATAGCATCCCCTGCATTGCAGCTCGGCCTGTTAGACGTGAGTCTGAACAGGGACCAGTTGCTCTCGTCAAATTTAAGCGAATTCTTCTGGGATCTGGTGAAGTGATCTTCGCATTTTAAAGCCAACCGCCTCAGGGACTCTGCATACAGACCACCCAGCTTGGAGTACACACCCTCTCTGCTGTCAATGTTGCTCAAGAGGGTCTGGAGCTGCAGGCTCGATCCCACATTTGGTGCAGAACCCATCTCTGTTGAAGAGAAGGGCGCGCTGAGCTGAGGAGAAGACGAGCAGGTAATGCTAGTCCGGCAGTGCACGCCCAGGCGCCCCTGATTCTTGAGGGGCTCGTCCAGCGTTCGGGACCTCAAAGGTCGGGTTGGCAAAGGGTGACAGCGCTCCAGTGACTCATTGGATGAGAAAATGGGCAGTGGGTCAACAGGACTGGAGGGTAAACTGGAGCGGGAGCTGGCATCGGCCGAGCGGCAGACGTTGCTCTCCGAGCCGGTGAAAGGGAGCCGCGGGTAGGCTCGGACAAAGGGTTTCCCACCATCTGGAGCTGAGACTGTGCGATTGACAATTTTTTTTTCCGGGAGAGGAGGGGGCTGGTTGTTCAAGCTAGTACAGGTGATGGGGTTGGGAGAACACGGAGCAGACGCCACCGGAGTTCTGGGAAACGGCGAAGAACAAGACATCCGTGCAGCATTCCGAAACCCTTAGAGAAAAGAAAAAGTTAGTAAACCTTTAGTCCTGACCTGTATTCATTGAAATTGGTTAAGCTTCAAATAAAATACTGACATGCATTAAAAACTCAACGTAACATTTGTGTTTGACACAAAAATCGAGCTAAAAGACCTGAACAACAGCTGGTAGCTATTTCCTTTGCTTCGTCTCCCCTTCCGTCACTGCTCAGTTTGATCACAAACCTCGCTTCCCAAAAAAACTTGCAGTCTTTTGTTGACGCAGACACTCAAAACATCTTCTGTCCAATTATGATCCATTTATCAATTAAAGACTTAACGTACATTGACATAGCGATCAGGGAGCCAGACGCTGAGATAATGATGTGGTAGAGTCTTCAATGACTGCTTTCACAGGGAGAAGGCTGATGAGAAAAAAAAAAAAAAAACCTACTCTGTAGGATGTAGCCAAGCCCTTTTCCCTCTCTTTATCAGAGTCAGTAATTATCTCTTCAAACAACATTGCTCAGGAAGCTGCGGCAATTAAAAGCGTCTGAGCAGCACTGAGGTTGAGAGCTGACAAGTCAGGGACACACGTCGCTCATTGTGGGACACGTCTCAGGTCTGACGGGGAATCTTCAACCGTGTTATGAAAACCAACTTCATCTTCAATATACATAACAGTTTTTGTCCATTATAACTGGAATATCATGGCTAATAAATAGCTCTTTTTTTCAAAGTATAGTTTTTATCTAGAATGTGATGCGCATGTCAACCAATGGTTTTCAAAACTAAACCTAATTATCATCCCTCCCTCACTGTACTTAAAACCATTCAGCATTAGGAAATACGGCCAAGAAATATAATTCCCGGTTATTAATTTTATAAATTAGATTTTGAACTGATTTACCAAAAATCCATCACAGTCTATTTGACCAACAGGAATGGATTGTTTGGTGAGTGTGGTGGTTTTGGTTCTGTTTTCAGGCACAGACTACTTTAGAAGTGCACCACAGCAACATTCCCACCCAATAATCCTGCTCGCCAGGACACTACAAGCCCCCAACGTGACCAAGGGCATCATGATGTCAATTACTGCTTCTATCAGTCCTGTAGACCTGAGCGTGAAAACTAAGGGGTCTGTCTGGTCTGTAGCCAAAGTTGAGTGTGGGTTGAGGAGACGATCCGGAAAGAAATGAACAAACGTTTGCAGATAAAGCTGGAGGTGGCAAGCAATCAACACCCACCCCGTTACATTATCAGCACAGTAGGAACAAATGGTGTGATGTTTATAGGCCCACTAAAAAAATATAAAACAAACCATCCACATCACCGTCTACCACAATTTTGAACTAGTTGATCAAATCAATTAACTTTTCAGCTATAAGTTGAGAATTCTTTTTTTTGTCAGTAGAGATGACAATGATATGCTGCCTAAAATTTCCACTTTGACCTAAAAAAACTGTGCTACCAGGATATTTTAAGACCTGAATGAGTGAATAATTTGGAGACTCTGAGAGGAAGTCTTACCTTTGCGTAGTTCTAAACCGAAACATCAATCATAATCTTTTGTGTTGGACATGCCAACGATTCCCAACTTCCCCAAGTTCCCTTCTCCCTTTAGATGTCTTTTCTAAATTTATGGGCTGCAGTTCTTTCTTTTCATCTCTTTAAGTGCAGTTGTTTCACTTGCTGCTTATGCATTCTCAATTACTTTCTGTCAGACACACAATGACACGTTTTAATGTTTAAATGAGGTTTTGCTCGACTGAAAGACCAATCAAGCCAAACGGAAAGAGACTTTTGTTTCTAAGCAGCTGCTGCTCTGAGAACAGATCAAGGTGAGTGAAACCATAATGTGGACTTACCAGAATCGGCTGTCAGATTGTCGGTGGATGCAGTGGGTAGGCTGGTACTGCCCAGTCCTGGAAAAGATGAAGGGCTCTCTGTTGACCTTTGCTGGTTGCAGCGATCAAGCTCCAAGTTACTGCCACTCATCCTAATACTCCCTCTGCAAAAGGAGAAAAAAAGACATCATGATTATTTTGGCACAGGAAGTTCATTTATGTGACTGTTGAGACGCATAGTCCCATAGCAAGATGGTGTTCTGCTAAGACAAAAATTCCTTTAATGCGTCTGTATATAAGGAACCAGTAGCACTTCCTCTTGTCCATCATCTAAACCATGTTGCATATAAAAAATGTAGAGAAGATAGAATTGTTTCATTTTGTATAACACAGTCAGTAGTGGTTTCACTTCCTTCTTACCAGAGTCATACTTCTCTGTTCAAAGATGACTTCAGCAAACAGAAACAAAGCTGTACAGATCCCAGGTCTCACTGTCGCACTGAACTTGAATGGATTTCCATTAAATCAGTAGAGTGAGTTCTGTATTGGTCATTTGTACAAGTGTCTTGGAGATGTATATTTGCTCTTCCTTTGAAACACAAACAAGCAAAGATCATCACATTGTGGCGTTTTCTGTTAATCCCGTGTCTGTGCGTTTTGAAGGCCATTTGAACATGAATATTGGAACAAGGAAAGAGTTAACACTTTCACTTCCTCTTTTAGATGGTTTGAAAACAAAAAGTGGAGCCAGATCAGTTCATCAGGGATTCACTGCAAAATGTTCCAATTTTAGATAGATATAAACTCCTCTTTCTATAGGTTCATTGCTACGGCGCAGAGCAAGAGCAGGTGACCTCTGATTGAAAAATTGGTTGCCTTCTTTCCCGCCCATCTGTCGAAGTGTCCTTGGGCAAGACACTGATCCCCATGTTGCTCCTGGTGGTCGGCAGTGTTCGGCACAGGAAATGTTTAAGTGTGTGTGTGCATGAATGAATGGGACCGTGGCTGTAAAGCGCTTTGGGCCTTAAAGGAAGGTTAGGAAACAGCACTGTATAGGTATACAACTTTTACTAATGACTTTGTGATTACATTCCTAAGATCTTCATGAACTTCATTGTTCTGTTTATTTTTTAGATTGAATTTGTGCTAAAATGTGACATATTAAAAGTAAACTCTGTAAACTGATGCCTTTAGGATATTTTTCAAATCTTTCCCTGGATTCTTGATGCACAATAATATAACATTGTACTTGGGGTGCCCAAACTTTCGATCCCCACTGTAGTTGTAAAAGAACTTTATTTATCATGTAACAAACTGTCAGGCCCTTTTGTCCCACCCCAACTCATTTTTTGAAAAATTCAATGGAAAGTTGCTTTTGGAAAGTTCAATGGCATCCAATCAAACCAAGGTGGCAGCCACTACAGAGCTTCAACACTGGGTACAGATGGGTACAGCACACCTCTGGTCACAGAACTAGAGGATCTACTGTTGCATGTCTTACAGACTACAAATAAAAGCAAAAAAGTTCAAGGGTTATATTTGCACAGCTGTAGGTAGAAGTTTTGTCCTCCTTACTTTTGTACCCGTCCTCATTTCCAGTGAAAACTGCTGGAAGAGGGTTTCAGTCGAGGCTTCAATGAGGCTGACCTGCAGCCATTCATTTGTCTGATTATACACATTAATGGCTCTGTGAGGGAAGGTCCCACTCTTTCCCTGCATCTCTCGTTCCCGTCCTCCATCACAAAATGACTCCTCGGTCCATTTATCACCCAGCGCTTGACTTCAATTCCGCCATCTATCAGCAGAACAAACTGCGGAGACGGAGAAGAGCAAAGCAGGGAGACAAACGATGAGGTTTCCTCAGCAGGTCAGCCGGCTGAGTCACCCGCTATCGTTTAACAGACAAAAGAGTTGTGATGAAAAGGGCAAAGCGAGTGCTGAGGCGCTGGAGAAATAGTAATGGGTTCAGGGATTATCGTTCCATGTGCGTGCCTCCCTTCAGTTCATGGAGATTTGTTTCCAAAACACAAGACTGTCTGCAGTGAAAAATGCTAATAGCCCGAAAACTTGAGAGCAGAGTCGGATCGGGACAAGTTCCGTTGTTAATTGGTCTGTTTGCTGTGCATTCACAGAAGGGTTTTATTTGCATTGTATTTATTTATAGCATTTGAATTCCGCTTAACCACCCAGGCTTCTCATTTCCCCTAAAATAAGTTTGACTTTAACAGCAATATAAAAGCCTCCATCGCTCCAGTAAGCATCAAGGCTGGCTCTCAAATCAAACCAGCTCTGGCTGTAACCACATATCCACAAACGTAAACAGTCGTGTTTACACCCTTGGTCTGTTTACACACACGCGCTACCATGACATTGTATTAATAAAACAGTCTGACAGGAAGTGGACTTTAAAAAAAGGACCTGACTGGGGTTACATCTCTCACCCTGAACCCCAGCAGGGCTGTTTTTGTCGCTCAAGCACCACTTCCTGACGTTTATTCTCGTCTTAAATGTATCAACTGTTTTCATCTGAGATGCTCTCACTGGTGCACAGGTTAGCACACGTGATGGAAATGACCAGGTCTAGAATTCTGAGTTTAGACTGAACACAAAGTAGAGGCATGCCACCAAACTCAACAAACTCCCCCCATGAGGCCAACAGCTGGAGACTTTAGGGCCTGTTAGCTGATCTGCATGTGTCACTTTGCTAAACATCTATTCTTACAGGTTGACACCATTGACTGTGCATGAGAACTGGACAAAGTGACTCCTTCCCCCTGATTCTAAATAGAAAGTACCCAAGAAGCCATTGTTTTCGTGTTCCTTTCTTTATTAAGTTATTCAAGTCATAAACTGACAAGATGCTTCATTGAGAGTATGTGGTCTCATGTTGAAGGTTCAAACCGTTTGACAGATTCTTCCGAGCCCGCTTTCAAGTGAAAGGGGTGTGGACTTCAAAACAATCTCACTCCTGGTTGGCGAGAGTGGTTGCTAGCAGAGTAACAATTAATCAACCTAATCGATGAATCAATTTACAATCCTACAATCTGCCGTATTGATCTGTCTGAGGCAGACACATTATTAAATGGTTTCAAAAGGAAATAAATTGATTATATTGATACTGGAACTGGTTGTCATGGAAAGGATGACTCGGACCTAATGTCTGGTACCTGTTCGTTAAAAAAAAAAAAGGCAACGGAATTGACTTAATTTCATTGGAGCCAGAAATAAACCATTTTCTACGTCACCCTCACTCGGTCCAGTTCTTATACACAGTCATGTGTTGACACTAGTAAAAGTGGAGTAGCTTGGATGTTTGTGGTACTGGACAGGTTTTTAGTCTGTATGTTGTGTAACCATTGAACTTTGACATCCAAAACAGGGAGAAAAATGCCCCATTGTCTCCCTCCCCTGATAGTGGGACAGTTACCATGACTATTCTGTCATAGAAGCCAAAGAGCCATTAATGTTTGACACGATTCCTCCTTATCTTTTTCAGACAGCTACAACTTGTTATCAGCTCCCTCCTTTAATAACTGCTCATTTTCAATTTTTCAAACCAGCACATTCAAAGGTGAGGTTGCATCCCCCCCCCGAATAAAAACTGCTTTGAATGTGACCTCCCAGACATGCAAACTCTGCACCAACTCCCCCAAATGTCCCCAAACACAGACATGAAGAACGGTGGTGAACCGATGCCTACCTCATGCTGCAGAAGTAATACGTCTGTGTGGGGACGATGGGCGCAAACTGACCCCGGACACGATTGGAGGTCCCCCTAAAGCCCCACCACGTGTAGTAACACAACCCAGATTACCCCCCTCACACAATCCACTGGTGTATTTAAAGTGTCGCAGCAGGAAAAGCAGCCAGCATCCTTTATACGTGTGGGGCTAATGCATTTTCCCATTCCAATGAAGCAGCTTAAAGGGTGTCAGGCAGCAACAAGATGCTATCTTCTGTACTGCAAAAAAACTGGATCAGGGTTGCTCTGCGAAGGGAGGGGCAGACTGTCTATGAACACTGATTTACAGAACAAGAAGCAGATCGGGTCCAACCAACACGAGAGCACGTGGTCTGGAGATTCTACTTCTATCGGGGGCAACTGCCTGCCAGACTGGGACAGTTTAGGAGTTGCCGGGGGCAACAATCTGTTCATTTAAGCCTTCATGGACACGCCTTTCTTGTTAGGAAGAAAGCCCCAACACACACCTTTCAGGTTGACCCTCCGTGTGTGTTTGATGTGAGTGAAATGTGATCAAAGGAAGCACATTTTTCTGCACCATCTGTGCCTCCTAAATGATTCAGCCAGGAAGCAGCCCCACCAGGAAGCACCTCTTTTAGTGGCAAATGTTCTCCATTCAATGAATAAGATCTAATATCCTGCCATTAAAGCCCATCATAGGTTGATGTGTTTTTCAATTAAATGTCCAGGAGCACTTGCTGCTTAAACACGATAAACTTGGAACTCCCAAACTGTTGCCAGCCGCCTGGAGGCGTGTTCCCACCCAACAAAGTATTTTTACCAGCACAGAATGCCGGCTGCATCACTTCAGGGGGAGATGGATCCTGACCAGGATTACCACAGCAGCCGGCCTCTTGGATCACCTCAGAATGGATGTCCTCCCAGGATACCTCCACATAATAAAACGTGTTTGTTTTGGGGAAGTTGATTAACAGGTGGCCGGGCCGTTCCCGGATGACTTTATTTTCAGAAGATCACTTTTTACTTCAATAACTCCGACATAGACCCACTTCTCTTTTTAGCTCTGGGGAGACGACTCGAGACAGATGAACGTCTGTTCTATAAGTTTTCTTTGGAATTAGTTTATGCAAAAGTATGGATCTCAACATCACATCAAACACAAGAAACCGGTGTAGTTTAAAGACACATTCCAATCATCTTTTGACCTACTTTAAATTAATTCGCAGGGGTTATGATTGTCGTTTTAAGCCGACCTGTGTTGTGTTTTAGGATACAATTTCTGCAGAGCAGCAGGAGTTTATTAGAAATTGGCCTCTGAATTGTGGGCGGAACTTTTGGCACAAAATAAGCCCCCAATAGACATCCATCTATTTACTTGTTCTCCTGCTAGCTTACAGCCTTTAACACTAAAATTAGTGGTGCTCAGACGGGGAAGATGAAGATCTATGGAGAGAAATTAGTGTCAGTCCGATTTGTGCGTGCGTAATTTTGATTTGTGTGTGCGTAATTTTTGATTCCCGTGTCTGAGGCGCTGTCAGGGGGCGGGGCTGCGGAGATGAACTGTTTAATTCTGGAAAATGTTTTTATTTTTAAAGGACAAGTGTAACAAAAACCCATATTCAGACTTTTTTATATTAATTAGCCGGCACATCTGTTTTAGAAAGATGGAAAATGTCAAGTTTCACCAGACGTTATTCACCGTCTAAGTTCAGAGCGGCTGATCAGAAAGCTCTGATGACCCAGCATTCCAGTAGCATTTAAACGCATCACTTACGAACGAATCTGGGAGACGTGAAAAGAGTCTCAAATCAGATTCGTGTGTAAATGTGGTTTTGTGTGTGCGTAACAAGTGATTCGTGCATATTTTTTAAAGTTTGTGCGTGTAGTTAGTTTCATGCTGTCATAATTTGAAGTTGTGCATGTATAAATTGTACTTTGTATTTTATAATTTTTGAACTCATGCACAAAATGTATTTTATGAGTTACAAATCAAGAATTATGCAAGCACAAATTCAAAGTTACGCACAAATCAAGGATTACGCATCACAAATCTAAAGTTATGCACGAATCAAAATTACGCACGCACAAATCGGACTGATGCTAATTTCTCTCCATAAAGATCTACATGGAACTATTCGTCTACAGGCCGATAAATCAGAAGGGAACAGAGCAGGGAGCTTGCGGGCCTGCTGATTGGAGAATTTGCAATACAAGCTTTTTGTCTGCTCCTGATTCACAATGATTGGAGAAAAGAGAAATAATAAAAAATGCAATTTTAAGCTTAATTTTCTTAATGCATGTCCTCCATTGTCAAAAAACGCCACCAGAAGATGTCAAAAACACAATTTTCCTTAGAGTGGTCTGTTAAACAAATATAGAATAAAAATGGAAAAAAAGGCCTGTTTTTTTTTCCTGACCACAATTGTGTCCATTGTGCTGCAGCCAAAACAAGTTTACAGCAACCGGACACAGCAGTGGTCTATCCAGCAAGCCCATTTTCTGTGTTAATTAGTACTGAAGAAGTCACACTGCCAGCATGAATGGAACAAGGCGCGCATTGAGGATTACGGCCCACCACTTTGAATGATCACGATTCGTCCTGAATGGAGGCCGATTCAGAGCCGAATAATGAAGCTGTAAAGCAGAGGGCACTGTAAGATTCACACGGAGATGGCTGCAGTCACCGGAGACAACAGACCTTCGGTTTCAGGCTGTGCCCGGGAAAAACATCTTATTGAATCAAAGATTCGATTAAAACAAACCTTTTGAAAAATGTAGTCTGCTTGAGTAAACAGTTTTCAATAAGAATTCTTCTTGCTCGGTTTAAAAGCTTTGTGGGAAATTTCAAACATCTGATTGTCTTGTTCAAATACACAAGTTTTACATCTTCAGTAAAGTAATTTTTTGTAGAAGCTGAAAAAGTTGATTTCTTTTATGATTTGATGAACATACTTCTTGCGCCACAGAATTTGTTTTTCTTACCTGTGTAGTTTCTTGGGTGGGGGTGGAGGTGGGTTGGGGTCATTGGTGGCAGCTCCCCTTCCTGCTGCCAGCAGCTCCCCCGAGCTGCCGTGCAACGGTTTCTTGGCCGGCATGCTCCCGTTATGCTTGCCCTCCTCTTCTGTGCCGGTGCCCTCTGGTTCCCCTTGACAGGCGCCATTGTCGGGGGCAGTAGGGGGGGCCGTGCCAGGCTCTGTCATAGTAGGGGGGCTGCTGTGAGCATTGGCGTGCCCGGCCTCCTTCCAGACAGCGGGACCATTGACCGGGCCCGCCGCCGAGGCGGCTGTCCCAGGGCTGGCGGGTGGCTTCATCTTCTCTGTTCCTTTCCGCCCACGCTCTTCCTCCTCCTCTTCTTCCTCGATGCAGCAGCTCCAACCGGAACCATGGTGGTTGGGCTTGGATCGGCGTTCCGATGGCGCGTTCTGGTTGTCAGGGAACTTGAAGTGGCCCTCTCTTGCAGAAACGAGGAAAAACAAGGGGAGTTCTGGGAGCGGGACGGGGCATGAAACAGACGAGGAGAGGCTGGAAGTGCCAAGTTTGGAGAATTCCGGGAGGGAGAATGGAGAGGACAGTGACTGAGAAAGACTAGAGGTCCCCAGTTTTGGTGAGCGGGAGCTCCTCTTTGGGGGAATGGGTGGGCTGGACTGTGGCTTTGGGTGAAGGGCTGGTGGCAGGGAGGCTTCCACGCTCAAGGAGGGCGAGCTGCAGCTGGGGCTGGGCCACCGGAATGCCGGGCTGCCGGGGTCCTTCCTTGCTGTCGGGCTGAAGTGACACTGGGTGCTGACGGCGGAATCCGGACTGCTGAGGTAGACAGTTTTGTTGTTCTCTGTGTGGGCTGCCATTACGGTGATGGTTGCTCGCTGGTTGTCACCAAACCTCTCAACCTCAGAGGAGGGCTTGGTCTGGTTTGGTGACTGGGGGGGGGACTGCAGTCCATGAGCTCCAGCTCTGCGCTTTTTCTTGGTGCTCTCTGCATAAATGGGTTCAGAGCCTTCCTGTTTGTTAGGAGAGTTGGGAGTGGACTGGGGGCCTGTCGTGGTCGGCGAGTATTGCAGACTCCCCGACCTCTCCAGTCTCCCTAGCAACCCTTCAGGCTCTGGAAGCGAATCTGTGCTGCTCAGATAAGAAGAAGAGGAGTCCGACAGACTGCTCTGTTTGGACAGGTTTGAAGCAGAGGGGGGTGCTTGGCTCCTGTGGTAAGCGGTGTCTGAAGAGGTGGAGGTGGTGGACGTCTTTGACAGATCAGCGGTGCCACCATTTGTACCTTGAACTGGACTAGAAGCTACGTTATCCCCTGAAGGCATCTCCTTAAACGCTTCCTGGGTGTCAATGTTCGTCCTGGTTCCATTATAAGCGCTCTTGGTCCGGTTAGGAATCCCGCCGTTCTCCTGGTTGTTGCAGGAACCCTCGTTCGAGTTCTTCTTCAGGCTTTGGGAAACTCTTCCTTCCTGCTGGCTCACCAGGATGTTGCTGATGATGACTGTGTCTTTGGGGGAGAAGCTGGGGGACAGCGCGATGCGGTTGTTGCCGATCTTGTTCTCGGGGTCCTGAAGGACCGCCTCCCTGTGCGCCTTGTTGCAAACGTTGCTGTCGATGTACAGCGGTGACAGATTTAAGATCTTCAGACTCTTCTGCTCCACTGGGCTTTTCAACTTCTCTTGCTGCAAATATAAAAAAGCTCAAGTTGATAAAACATATTTGGTGAGAGAAGAGAGAAGTGGTTTTACGTAACACAGACCGGTTCTATGTTCATGTTGACATCTTTGGGTTCACAGGTGTCGAGGCTCATCATGGTGGGTTTGACGGCGATGGTCGGCTTGCTGTAGGGCGAGGGCGTCGTCACTCCAGCTTCCTCATCACCTCCCAGGCCGCTTTTCAAACAGGATGCAGGCGTGCTGCCACCCGGGACGCCAACCGTCTTGTGCGCACTGAGCGGGTGGAAGCAGTTCTTACAAGAGCCGGGTTTCCATACGTGTTCTGCAAAGTCGCTGCACGCTGACATCTTTGGTTTGCTAAATCCGGTTCGGTCAAAGGTCGCTGTGAGGGGATCTGGAAGATGGAGGACGAGCTGTCATGGTTTCCTTATGAAAGACAGCAAGAAAGAGACAAAAATGATTTTAAAAAATAATCTTCGATATGAAAGGGCTAGACTTTATACTTCTATATTTATTTACAAGACAACCATTTGCGAGTGTTTTCCAACACTAACTGAACATAATCTCCAAAAGACCTGGTTTGAACTTTACAGGTTCCCATGACCTCCGAAATGAGGTCATATGGTCTCCGCTGGACCAAAAGGCTTGCCGGTTTGAGCCCGGGTGCATAAAAGGGTCCTAAAGGGGCCGCCCCGCAGCTCCAAACCAACTAGGAGGAGTCGGAGGAGCCTCAAGCATGCCAGAGGTCGGAATGTCAGGAATGTCTGCAGAGCCAGGTCTCACCAGGGTGAATCTCACACCCGTGACAACTGCCCCACCCCCTCCCACACACATCTAGTCCCCAAGTCCACATATACATGTGTGTGTGTCCCACTCACATCCACACATTCCTGTGAGTCACAGTGGCCTGTTTAACTGGAATGACAGAGTTCAACACCTTTGCAGAGAGCTGGTGTTCTTGTCTGCAACTGGTGGTCTGGCTAATGGCCTGTACAAGGTGTTAATTGCCTCTCAACAAGGTGCTGCAAAAGCTCTTTCCTCAGACGTGCCACCAGAATAAGATAAATTCTGATAATCGTATTTTCATCTAAGAGCAGTCTTGTTTACAGAACGTGGATAATGGCTCAAAAAACCCCTTGAAAGACCTGATAATTCCTGGCTCTGGCGCAGGACCGTCTGCTGCTCCTCCAGGAGGTAGAGTTTCCCTCTTGGTCGTGATAATGCGTGTTTACGCTTTTCTTTTGTTCTGTCTGACTCAGTTGGAGCAGGAAAAGCACCCACCAAGCTGCTGTTTGTTTAACTGCAAAGTCAGAGGAAGCAGAGTCTTGCCTAACATCTCCTGAGTCACACCGACAGATCAAAAACACACAGATTAGTGACTATTGGTGCTTTCGGACAGAAGACGAACGAGTTTTTCCAAAGAAACTGACAGCAGACGAGACGAGCCCAAATCTTTCACATGTTGACATGCTTGACTCAAGAGGTTCAAGCTCAAGGACCAAGATTTCTCACTTCTTCCTGTAAAAACCTGCAACCCAAGGCTAAAAAAAAAAAAAACAAGGTTCGTCCTTTAGTCTAAACCTCAAAATGTGAGAAATATCTCATGAACGTGCTGAGGGTCAAGAGCCAGATAACAGTGTTGGGATTTAGGTTTTTAGCAGACAGCCTTCCACATGTGGCCACTAGGGGGCTCAAACCTCCAACACAAACTTTATGACTAAAAACATGACAGAATTCAGTCTAGATGTTGGATTAAATAAAACTCTCCATGGCAACAATGCCTCTTTACATTTAAACAATTATGGCTTTAAATACCCCCCCTCAAAAAAAAAAAAAAAAAAAAACACCTGTGTCACCCAACACACAGCATGCCTTCATGCCTCAATGGATGTGGGGTCACCTGATACCCGCTGAGATCCTCCAGCTTTTCCTTTTTCATTTGCCATGTCCAACTAGAAAAACTTCATCCAACCCCCCCCAAAAAGACTCACCCCCCACCCTAGCACCCCTTCACACACACATGGACACACTGAAGTCTTTTTAGGGGCCACATTTGTCACGCTGCCGCACAGCCTCTACTTTCATGAGGAGGGGGCACTTCTCCTTACAGATAGGGGGAACACCCCCCCCTCCCTAAAAAAACCCAACTTCCCCAAACTTTCAGCTGGGGGGGGTTGTTTATGAGCATCTGCTGGAGCCTTCAAACACACATGCAAAAAGGTTAAAGGACGCTTTGCTGTCACTTTCTCTCCTTTGGTTTCCAACTAAAAGCAATGATGATCGATCGTTATATTCTATTAGATCACGCACCCCCCCTCGCCTGTTATATTTTTTAGTGAACTCTGTCGTCTGTCATCAATATATCGAACACAAGAGGCAAAAACGTAAAAGCCAAGGTTGTCTGCTCACCTGCTCAGACTTTCTCCTGCCTGGCAACACAGAAATCTGGACAAAAACGGCGCAAAAAAGCTTCAAATCCAATCGACGCGGTCCAGGTGTCCGTCTGCGGTCCCGGCGCCCGGGGGCTGCAGCGGCTGCTCCGTACACCGTGTGCAGAGGTGAAGTGCTGCCGCTGCTGCTGCCGCTGCTGCTGCTGGAGCACCAGCCCTCTGCAGCAGCACAGGAGGGGAGGTGGGCGGAGCCTCCAGCCATGCAGCCATGCAGTCTGCCCAGCACAAAAGCACATGTGCAGCCTGCACGAATGTGTCACGAGTCGCTGTTCAACTTATTCAAACATGCTAATGAAGTCAGCAAAAGACAAAAAATAGAGGGGCAGACTGGTTTGTTCAGGTTTATTCTGCAACACAATCAATCTTAATCAGAGGGCCCTTTTTGGGGGGGGGTAGCACAAGCCCCCCCACACCCAAACCACCGCTGCTTCTGTTCATCAAGGCTAAAAGGCGACAGACTGATAGAAAAGTGTTTCTTCTCGAGAGGAAGCTCGGACCCCTGCTGGTTTCCATTACAGCAGTGGATAAAGGACCCGGGCGGAACCAGTTCCAATCACACATTATCCTTCGTGTACGGAATAAGGTTTTATCTGTCAACGTTTTTGACAGAAATGGAAAACAATAGGATTCCTTCATCTCATTCCTTTTTTTTCTTCCTTTTTTAACGTCAGCAAACAGTGTTTGATCAAATCACTTCCCAGATTCATTATGGGCTTTAACTTCCTGATTGAAGCGATTTTGTCAAGCAAATGAAATAGGAGCCAGATCATTTTACTAAGTAATCACTACTCTCAACAAAGAAAAGCTGATTCTTTTTCTCTTTTATGATAAATGGACAACTTTACAACAGAAAACTCAAGTGAGGACATAATTAAAGGTGTATTCAGACTGAACACATTTGCATCACTTGTAGTAATCAAGAGTTCGTTTTCCCCAGTGTACAATGTCTTATCTGATCAGAAATTGAATGAGAATTGAATTGTGTACATGGGCTCCGAAAAACTGTATCTGATTATAAGATACTGTATCTGTAAACAAACGTTTACATACATCACAGTTTGATCGGAATAAACCATTATGACGTGCATAGAACTATCTGAAATACTGGCAATGGCTGTAAAAGAAGAAGTAGATGAGTTCTGCTGTGGTTAGCTTGGAGTGAGACCATCTTCTTTATTTATTTTTGGAAGTGACCATTCGCGCGTCATTTTCTAAATACGTTTGGACAGCGCTGAACTTTTTTCTTGGCCACACGGACCCGGAGAAAGAGTAAGGGTTTACGTGATTGATTTTTTGGTTGTTTCTTACAATATTCTGATATCAGTCCAATGAGACGGCTGTGGCTGTGATATTGGGCTATATAAATAAAATTGAATTGAATTGAACTGAAGGGTAACCACCTTGCAGAAAGCCTCCACCAATCCAAAATAGCAAGTAAAAAGTGTCGTATCTGACCTTGAAACATACGTTCATAATTGGTCAGCAAAATATTAAGTTTGAATGAGTGAACTATCCTGACAAGGATTTCAAATCGCAAGACTTCCATTACTGTTTTTCTCGTTGCCTTGACCTGACCACGCATTTCCTGACCAATGGCTGAAGAGATCTTTAGTCATGAAGTTTTGGTTTGAAACAGTAAAGTCTGCTTGAAACATTGAATCCCGTCTAAAATGAATAGAAAGTCCTATGTTAGAGTCAATATTCAAACAACTATTCTAAGGCTATTTTCATGTTAACAATTTCATTTTTTTACAAATTTTAGATCAAAGCGTGTGCTTGACCGGGCAAGTTGTTGTCTTTTGACAGACATGCTAGTGGGTAATCTTACTGAACATGTTCCAACAAGTCTCGGACTGCTTTTCCTCCCTTTATTTTTGGTAAGGTTAGGGTTTGATGATGTCTTATTAGGCAACAATGACGTTGCCCGTAAGTTTCAAAACCTGTAGTTTCAAAGCTGTATTGAAGGATTTCATCCCTCATGTTTCCATCGTCATTAATGGGATTCTGAATTGTAAAAGTGAAGGCTGACGATGGGTTTCGCTAGACCCAACACTCTTAAGGCTGATTTACACTGATTAATCAATTGGAATGTTTTCATTGCCTCTGTCATGTTTTCCATGTAAGGAGCCGTGGAGGCAGCACTGGAGACGCAACAGAGACAATGAAAACTAACTGAGACGTACTTTTCATGCAACGCAGTGGTGATTCACCGCAGACGAACCCATGCAAATCCAGGGTTATGTTAAATTGAGTACAAAGTTTAGCTCCAATAAAAACAAAACCGCCAATTTATTATAATTGTCAAGAGTGGAAAATAAAGACATATTTGAAATCAGACTTTACATATATTTGGGTATAAAATTTGACCCAATACCATGAGTCAGTGAGAAATTGCTCCCTCCTGAAGTCAGCCCCAAGTGGTCATTCGAGGAACTTCAACATGTGGTACTACAGTGTTGGCCTATAAGATTAGGTGGTGATTGGTGATTTGAATCAAATTAAATAGAGTCAAAGAGTGGGGGCTCTGTCCTGTCCATGCTAACAATGAGTGGACACGTCAGGTTCCTGAACTTGTATGCAAAGATTTATAGCCGAGCTGAGACAATCAGAATGAGTGGCAGAGCAGAGGCTCCGTCCAGGAACAGGGATATCGTTCAAAAGACCACCTGTTGAATCTGTGAAGAGACTGTTCTTTCACCAGGATTAAGGGTTGTTGGATTTCATCTATTTTTGGCAGAATGAAGCATAGAATAGTTCTCCTGATGGAGCTTGTGTCTCCTAAATAAAATTAAGGATATGTTTGCAGTATTCCGTATTAATTGGAAAAGCTGTCATATTCAACAAAACCCAGGAAAAAAAATCGGCTTCAGGATGAATCATTTCTTGCGGCTAAATTCACTTGCGCGTTTATCCGAAAAAACTACTTTCTCAATTGATGACAGCGTTGAACGTGCAGAGTCATTGTTTGCATTTGCATGTTTATGGTTTTGTCAGCTGCATCCCATAAAGCACTTCAGGCTGCTCATCTTCTGTCACATTACCTCGCGTGAGTTATGAAGCACAGCTGTGCCAGTTAAGCTGGCTGCCATGGAGAACCTCTGCCACACATGCACACTGATGAATTTAGCTGCAGCAGCAGGTTTGCGCATGAGATGGAGAAGAAGACTGCAACACGGGGATGTAGTACAAGCAGTGGTGGAAAAGTATTGTCACTGTGTTTTTGTCTTCAGGTGTCCCTTGACCCTGGTTTCCACTGAGCAGTACGAAGGTTGGTTTGGTTTAGAATGGTCCAGGAAATTCAGGTGAGTGTTTCCACTTAAAGTTGGACCTTTTCGGAGTATGCGGGATGAAGCTAACAACAACGAAAGTCATCACTCAGGTCATTTTTCCTGCTTGGCTTTTGGTATTTCGTATATACAAAGCATTTAATGTTGCTTGAGAAAAGAAAAAAGCTGCTTTCTTTTGTCGTAACAGTCTAACGCCAATCAATGGGTTTCAGAAATAGCACGGCTCTGATCGGTCCATTCCATTTTTCTGTGGACCTACAACCAACGGGGGCCCAAAAAGGGTATGGTTTGGTCTGGCTTAACGGGTTCATTTTATCATGTAAATGGTCAAAATAATACCAGACTGGACTGGATCAGTCAGTGGAAACGAAGCTTTAGTTTCTCAAAAACAAAGCAGTTTTAATGCAAAACAATTTTGAATACCCAATCGGATTTATTTTAAAAAGGTTCCCAGTGGTCTTTTCCTGTTAGCCAAAATCATCAACTACTTGTGTTGCTACCAGAGTTTCTGCAGTGTCAGGAGTTCATTACAGATTGGCCTCTAAGTTGTGTGCAGGACGGTTGGTGTAGAGCAACCCCACGCCCTCTTCCTGTTACTGAGAGCTCTCTGTTCACATGATTTCCTGCTATCTTACAGCCCCACATAATCCCAATCCTAATTTGTAACAATTTGAATAAAGAAATACTCAGAAATGCAGTTTTAGGCTTCATTATCTAAATGACAGTCCCCTATCATGAGAAAAACACTACAAGAATGTGGTTCTTTAACAGTATCAACCTGCAGCATTTGTTTTCACCAAAACACAGTTTCAGTTAATGGGTATGTTGGTGCACGTGCACACTGCTCTGCTCTTATTCACACTGCACCTTCGCCATTTCTCCTGTGAATTATTAAATGGGCAATCCTTTGAAATTAAATTCAGCAGAGATTAACGGGCTTCAGTGCAACGCTGCAAGAGAAGTGGATCAGATAGCACTGGCAATCTAATATTCGTGATGATAAGAAGAATAATATCAGAGAACATTAGCAGCAAGTTTAAAGTGAGAGTTTGAATATAGCTAATTACGGTGTGGGTCGAAACTTTGGGAAACCTCTTGAATTTTAATTTCTTTTTCCTTTTAGGTGGTAATAAAGTCTCCCAGAAGCAACTTCACCATGAGGAGGTTGTTACATTCT
Source organism: Oryzias celebensis (assembly GCA_014656515.1). Classification (NCBI taxonomy): domain Eukaryota; kingdom Metazoa; phylum Chordata; class Actinopteri; order Beloniformes; family Adrianichthyidae; genus Oryzias; species Oryzias celebensis. The sequence continues at coordinate 8,796,440 of BNCR01000012.1, forward strand.
GGGAATAAAGAGAGGAGGAAACCTCAGACGGATCAAAACAGAGACTCCCTCTGCAGGAACCAAAAATGACTTCATCAAATCAACTCTAATGAAGACAAGCACTTGTGAGTGCATTCAGACTGGAAGTTTTAATGTGCTTATGGGTTTGTTTTCTTGGATCGTCCACTTCACTTGCGAACCCCTTCAGAGGGGCACTCCCAGCTTAACTGCAAACATGTCCTAGAACGGTTCACTTCAGTGTGAATACAGACTTTAGCGCTGCGAGTTGCAATTAGCAAAGAAACAGCAGCTCGCAGAAAAACTGTACTATTGTGAATCACAAAATCTAGGCCTAAATTCCACAGCAAGACCTCAAAATGTGTCTGTACCATCATGGGCTGTACATTAACTTAACATTAAAACTCAACGCCCCTGCGATGCTTACTGTGTCTGGTGTGAATGCACCATTAGAGGAAGAACACAGCACTGTTTCCTCCATTCCTCTGCCAACCAAACCAAAATATGAGAATTTTTTACAGCAGCCCCTGTCCATTCATATCGAAACTCCAGTCTGTCTTGGTTTGAAACCATCCTGAGTGACGTGCATTGTGGGTGCAAAGCACCACCCCGCTGAAAACAAGTACAGTATATGCCCACACTGCAAAAAAGTAGAATTTTAAGCAAGTAAAAAGATTTTCTGTCATGCAAGAAAAATAATCAAGAAAGGTTTTACATAACCAGTTTAAGAAAACGTGTCTTAGTGACCAGAAATTTTTTCTTAAATTAGGAATTCTTGGTAAGTCAAAAATTATTTCCTCATTGGCAGATTTTTTTTTTTTTTGCTTATTTAAAAAAAATTCCAATGAGGTAAGAATGTTTGACTTATTTCTAAGAGTGCACATCTCTTGTTTTTAAAGTGTACAGGGACAGCAAACGAAAAGCAAGTGAAGGTGTGAAACTTTGTGGCAATTTTCCATGCGGTTGAGCTAAGTTCACTGCATCACCGCAACTTAAACAAAGTAACTACATCGAACATAGGAAACCCCCATAATACCGGTAACTCCTGTTTGGTGCAAAAGCGTCTTGCATGTTCTGTCAGATATACTCTTTCAGTGCATTTGATATGAAAGCATCCAAATACAATTCTGGAAGTTTTTAGCCAGACTTTTGAGTATGATTTATGACATCACAAAAGAGACCTTTTCAAATGACTTTTTTTTTTTGGTATCACAATGATTTGAATAAAGAAATACTCAGAAAAGCGGTTTTAATCTTACATTCTTTTATATACGTCCTCCATCATGAGTAAAATGCTACAAGAACAAGTAAAAAACCCCAGAAACACCTTTAAATCTTGAACACTTGCTGCCCTTTACTGCAGGTCTTTTTTACAAAGAGAGCAGTTCAGGGTTTTTGCCCTTTCTCTGTTTGTTTGGGTTGAATGACAGACCAGGTATTGTGCTGCTCGGGTTTCTCCCCGTCACTTCCCATTTCCACTGGAGGGGGGGACCCTGTAAAGGATTTCCTGTCACAGCAGCACCAAAAGGTCTTCATCTGGCCTCTGCGTGAAGAATGGTCTTTAGTCAGTCACCGGAGACCTCCGACATTTCTCCTTTGCTTTGAGACAGAAACACTAGAGTGAAGCTTAACATTTTTGGGAGGGGAGGGATATAAACGAGGAAGTTCTGGTTGCTTGTTTACTGCCAGTCGGAAATGCTACCAAAACCTAAAGGGACATGGCTCCCCCAGGACGGGCTTTCTTCTCTGTGGGGCGTCCCCCTTAAACCCCAAAACTCAAAAGGACCCCCCACTGTAACCATATGCCTCTGAAAGCCAGGCACCGTTCAATTAACTGCGGTATGTGGTTGGAGGAAAAAAAAAGGGTGTCGCATTTTAAGTGCCTTGTGTACTCTTGGTCGCCATGGCAGCCAGGTGGAGGAGTCGGATAGGAATGCAGAGATAAAGCGGAGCCACGCCTCACATGCACAAATATGGAGCGAGTAAAGAGCACACACAGACACACAGACTGAGGCTGTGTAAACTCCAACACCTTTACTGTCTCACATGATGCCATTCCTCTGTTCCCTCATGGCTGCATTCCCTTACCTGTCCCTGCAGGCTCGCCCTCTGATTATGAAAGACAGACTTTCCGTGTTGTTGATCGAGATTATGGGAATTTTAAATGATGTATGAAACCCTATCTACCCCAAATCTTTACCCGATTACTGAGACTACCGACTGCATACAAGGCCATGAGAGAGCTTTCAATAAAACGTACATAAAAAAATTAACCTTTTTTTTAGCTTTTATGGCGATTTTATGTGAGTCAGTAGCAAGTGAACCCACATTTTATTGTTTTATCTTTCAACATCCTCTCCACCTAATGGATGAAATGGCATCCTGCTGTGAAAATACCTTTTTATGGATTAATGAGTCAGAATTCAGTAATAAATCACCGTTTCTGGTCAATTCAAATTTAAAAATAGCAAGAAGAGATTGAGTTTAAATCAATTCATACATAAAGTGCCAGTTCATACTAAAAGTTGTCAAAAAACAAATAAACAAACACTTCTGCTGATGTTAAATCATTGTTTTTTCTTCAAACACAAATAAATAAAATAGTAAATAAAAAATAAATAAAAAAATAAATAAACATAATGAAAAGAAAGTGATAAAGTGTCTGGAAAAGGAGAACAAAATCTCATTTTTCACCCCCAATCTTACTATATTTTATGCAAACATTTTTACACATTCAACCTTTGATCATAATAACTAGAAAATAGGAGAAAGGGAAAGATGGTAATGACTGCAAAGCTGCCTGGTCACGCCACACTGACCTTTGTATCTGTGAATGTGTGACACTTTTTACAATGTTTGTGAAGGGTTTGCAGTTCCTGGTTCAAAGATACACATTTTGATATTATTCTTACTTTGTATGTTTTGTGTTATGTAGTAGTTTTAGGTCAAAATGAACAGGGATTCACTTTGATCCTGACTATTTCAGCCAGGACCTAATAGTACCCGTTAATTCAAGCTTTACTTTTGTCATCTTAGATCTCATTTACTCCATTGGTTTGTTGTGCCTCTATGACCCAATTTGTCTGTTAATTTCTGCTGTATCATAAACACTTTCCTAGACCTGTGTATTAAAGCTTTTCAATTTTGATGCAATTTAAAAAGCGCTTTTAGAAAAAAATGTTTAAGCTTTGACTGAGTTCTGGGTCAAATGGTTTCAAGCTCTATGAGACAGAACTGACCTTTTTTTTAACTCCAGATTGAAGCATTTTTGTATCTGTAACAGGTGCCCTGCCAGCAAAAAGCTTAGCCCCCAATTTTTAAGTCAGTATTAGTATTATTATAAACATAGATATAGGAATTCATAAATGCTAGGTTTTTTTAAGCATCGCAAAAATGAAAATAACAGTTTAATTGTTTATTGGTTTTTAAAAAATACAATAAATCAACAACAAAAACATTACATTTGTAACTTCTATATGGTTCATAAACAATTATGAACAAAGGTTTGTAATTGTGAAAAAAGGTTTGCACATTTGTCTGTTTAAAACAAAATCAGTTCTCCATCCAGCCCCTAAGTCTTACCTGGAGTTTTTTTTTATTTGCATCCTTAGACGAAAAGTAATCTCATTTTTATTAACCTCATAAACAATATCTATCCACTTATTTAACTTTAGCCTCTGTGGTATAAGGCACATTCTTGACACTGCTCGCCTTACCATCACACAGTATCTGAAACAGGTATTTCGTGAGACATTTTCGTTTCCCCAAACTCTCAGAATCCAGAAAGGGATTATTTGTGGGCATGACCCGATGAAAATGAAGATGATTTCCAGTCGAATTATTTTCTGCTCTTTTCTGGTGTAAGTGGTTAGTGAGGTATGTGTCATGAGTCTCACTTTAGTTTTTAGGTTGTATCTTTGTTTGGTGTTGCCTCGGTAACAGGCCGAAGATTTGAAGACCCCAAAATGAAAGCCGTCTGCGTGAGGAATTGCCAGTATTTAAAAAGGACCACCCAACGAAACTAGAGGCAGTTTTACTGTAGAAGCTCAGAGGATGTGGAAGAGGAATCAGTGAAGTCGGTCTCTGAAGTGCTCAGGAAGAGCAGATGAATCTTTTGTGGGAAACGGGGCTGGATGAGGAGATACTGTGGGCATGGTGACAGTTGGAGGAAAATCCAGCAAATAATCCAAATCTAGATCCAAAAACACATGTCAGAACCCTCTTCAATTCACAGACTACAAAAGGGTCTGCAATAGGAAATACAAGAATCTTGGGCTTCAATGAGAGAGAAAAAAAGCAGAGTGAAGCTGAGGAATATATGCAGCTCAGACCAGATGAGGTCCTGGAACATTTATTTACCAGAGAGAGTAACAAGCTCTACTTCCTTCTATAAGGCAATACTGCTTTGTTTTCTTATCTTTTTAATTGTCAGTATGGGATACTTATTGTATATTTGTTTTCTCCTGATCCTAATCCTTTCATTTTCAATTAAACAAAAGTCATTATTTCTAGTTTACTGCACCTGACTGAAGTATTTTTCTGCCCTTTGTAGTACTCCATCTGCCATGTGGGCAGATGAAAGGGTTAAAAGCGGTTCAGGAAGCTGTCACCAAGCTGATTCCTCCACGCTGGCTTCCAGTAAGTAAAGCACAGCCCTGTACCGTGTTATCATCTGTATAACCTACTACAGTAACAGCTGTGGTATACATTTATTTCTGTACAAATATAGCCACTACTTAAATATAGCAGTATGGTTGCTATGGGAACACTTTAAAATGTAAAAGTTTGAATTCTTTTACTTAGATATTGCAAAAGTGCAGTTCCAGATCTTGTAAAAAAATGTTTTTTGACCCCTGCCAAGTTTTTATTAGCGTGGTCTTTAACAAAATCATGATTATGTATTATTATTATTGTCTTTATGTTATGCTTTTATTTCACGACTGTTCAAAAAACGGTAAGAAAACGGTAAGAAAGTTTGGCGTCTGTGGATAAAGATAAATAATTCTGCATTTAATGCAACTATAAGTGACTATTCTCTGGTAAATAGCTTGGGGTAAGGGCAAAACACATGTTGATATTACGTTTACCAACATGAATCTGTTTTTGTGCTTGGTTGCACATAAATACATGTAAACAAAATGGTCCTTCAGTGCGTTGACATGTTTGTGTGTTTCTATTGTGAGTGATGGTAGAATGCCACTTTTGTTGGGTTGTGAGTCAGGACCTGCAGAGTTCCTCTCACAGCAGGAATTCAGGAAGCCTCGACAGGTAACTTACAATGAAAGCACACTTTTAACGTCCGTCTCCAAAGAGACGAAACATTGACTTTATTAGGCATCCTAATTAGGCAACCTGGCTTTTGAAGTTTCCACACATCTGCCTTTTAAGTTGTTCACAAATGTGATTTTTTTCCCTCCAAAAGAGGCAACAAACAAAAAAAGTCTCTTTTGTACCACTTTACTCTAACAGTAAGCAGAAACTAAATGATATTTCTTACATTTGAAAAAGTTTGACCACCTAAATGTTTCATTTTCCTGACGTCTTTTACATGTCAGGGTAGAGTGATGGCTCATGGGAGCTCTGGTATTTACTGTCACCAGCTACATAAACAAAGCTTGTAAAAAACAACGCAAAGGAATTTAAAGCTGCTGGCCACAACTTGAAACTGTCATTTTAAAATGCTTTCATGCTTCACCATAAATTCATCAATATTTGTAATTATTTTTTAAGTAGAAACAGCTTTATGTTGTTTGAAATATTTAACTACAAAATGTAATCATTTGTGGTGTAAAGTAGATGCTATTTTTAAAGGTTTTAGTCTTAATATATGAGGTTTAATCATTTCTTATATTATCAAAGTTCTAATTTAAAGTAGCAAAGAATTCTCTGTTTTCTAATTCTTTTAATACGTTTGTGGATTTAAAAAGCCTTCACTCTTTTTGCTAACAAATTTCTTTGTGATTCACAATGGGCATCAATTATTATGACTAGACACCATAATAGCAGCGAACTAAAAGCAATTCTTTAGGAGGGTAAAGCATCTTTAACATCCACAGAGTCAAGGCCGATAGATCTTTGCAATCAGGCAGACATGTCTGACATACCAGCGGCTCAGTCTGTGATTAGACTGTCCCCCTGGCTCTCTCACACACTAATACAGTCTGTCCACTATTGACCCGTTGATCCTGATTGTAAGCTCCTCTGCTACTTGAATACATAAACACAAATGTGAACCTCTGCATAGTTTTGATTATAAACACAAATGAGACATCTGCGAGATTCATTAGCCGTCTTAGGAGGACGTTGTCGGTGTGTGAGGAAGTGCTGCATTTGTTCTCCTTTCTTAGAGGGAGTTATCTCATTACAACACATACAAAGAGAATAATCACAAGCTGGGATTACCAAAGATCAACCAGAAACTCATGTCAGCCTCCAGTCGAAAGCGTCATGTAATAGTCTGATACATCTATACATACAAAGACTGCATACATTTCGGATTGACAGAAAAACAACATGCTGCACTCCAATCCAAATATTTAAATTGAGTTTCTTGAATTATATGTTTGGTTCTCACAGTGGAGTCATAGTGGAGCCAGAAATAAAATAAAAAAATTGATTTTGTGGTGCAAGCACCAAATTTAGGATTAGGATCTCCTCTTTCAGAAAATCACGTTAGCCACAAGAAAATCCAAGATTTAAAAATGTCTAGATTTTACTTGTAATAGTATCCTGTAGGTATCTGTCAAGTTTAAAGACTGCATTTTGTGAATTAACAGCCCGTGTGGTTGAGACTGGGGCAAATAGAAATGTCATATTTTTGCAACAATTACGTTTATGGCCCCCATCTTTACAAATAGCCACGATTTTAGTTTTTTTTTTTTTTGTCTAACGTGCTTTTTTAAAAGAAAAAGAGATCCTAAGGTACATTCATGCCAACGTTTGGTGCTTGTACCACAAAAATGTCCAATTTGCTTAACGTATCAACCTATTCAGCTCTGCTATACAAAAAAGTCAGGAGGACATTGGGGGTTTCAACTGCCAAATTCCCCCCTCTTTGCCTTCGGTGGTTCAGCTGAGCCGTCACTACATTTGTTAAGCAGAAATAGCAAAAGATGTTTGGCTCTTATTTCTGCAAAGTTTGGTATGACCACTGACTGTAAAAGAGAACTGGACTGACTGAGTGTGATGTCTCCCACTGAAAATGGCTTACTTACGACACCAAACAAGTGAAGTCAATTTGCGGCATGGATGCCGCCCTGTTGGAGCCAGACGATGTCGGTAATCAGCGATCGGTCCAAACTGGTCTGTTTCTACAGCAACCACTCTTGTCAGCCAGGAGTGAGTTTCTAGGAAGTCCACCCTGCTACCACTTAAAGCAGACTCGGGAGACTCTGTCAAACATTCGATGAGGCCACCTTGCTCTACAGAGAAAATATCATGAGAGAAAAATAGAGAATTAGCAGCAACATGTTAAAAAAAAAGTAGCAGACGGAGGATGGTCATTCTGACAAATAGAATGTTATAGCTGTTTTTTTATCAATAAAAGTCTGAGATTTTGATCTTACTTGACTATTTATTCAACCAGAGAGGAAATTAAATTTTACTGTTGTTGAGGTTTGGTTGTTTTAGTTTAAATGTTGGATCATTTAGCTGGCATTTTGTTAACTAGTAATTCAGATAACTAAGCGAAATGAGTGTAGTTAGGGTTATTGCCACTCGGTAAGGACTGTTAAACCAATCAGTACCCTGCATGTGCGAAATCTGTCTACTTCTTCTTGAAACATTTTGTGGTACTTATGGTAGGGGAGCATCAAGAAGCATTTTCATATAAGCAGTCACATTTTTAGTCAAGGAAGTGGTTAACTTTGTTTTATTTGAGAATTTTTTTTTTTTTCCTTTTTATGATAAACCGAAGGTGGAATAAAGAAACATCCAAAAATATTGAATATGTGGTCATTTCAGTCTGTTGTTGCCAAATTATGGACAACAGCACACCCAATCTTCTGTTAGAACCCCTCTGCCACATCAGAATGATGAAACTGACTGTTGACAATGAAACTAACAAAGTGAAAGGTGAAATCCTGCATGTTCTGGTTTCGATGGTGTTTCTGACTTCAGGGCTGATTCCTCCTTGACTCGTGTCTCAGCTGGAGGGGGTAATTTGGGGGAAAGAACACACGAGCACATTAACATACGTCGAAACTCTTTTTTAGTCGGGACATATTAGGGGGATTGAAGTGAAATGGGCATTTGTATTTGCTGGAGTCTCATAAACAGCACAGCATCAACAGCAGGCTCCCGACAAAGCCTCCTCTCAGAGAAGCGCCTGAGGCTGGGTGTAGAACAGAGCTGCATGGGGATGAGTAGCGTGTGAATCACACTTGTTTCTCAGACGCATGTTTGCTCCAGACTTCACCTCCCCCCTTCAGTTTGCCTCATCTTTCTCCCCTCTGATGTCCTCCAGGAGATTAGCTCCTCTTTAGATCATGTCAAATTCCAAAGTCTCAAGGATTACATGCGAGAAAGGAAACCGTTGTGCATTTAATCTGAATAAACCCCCCCTTTTTTGCAGCGAATTATTGTTGTTTTGCAGCTTAATCCCATTGAGAAGTGATGACTGACAGACTTTTTTTTGTCTCTGAATAGACATCATCTCTGTCTGGATAGATAAAAAAAAATAAGTAAAAGAAAACGTATATTGTGGACGTTTCACCTCTCATCCGACTCATGCAGAAGCCCTGCACAGATGATAAAGCTGAGGATCATGCTTAGTGTAATGATGTTATGTATGGCTGCAGATCTGAACAGCATCTTAGATGATGCTGGCTTGCTCCACAATAAAATATGGAGCTGGTTTGATTTTTGTTCTGTCACTTTTGTCCTCGAATGTTTGCGTTAGCAGCTCTGCTCTGCTGAAAAAGCAAGTTTTAATGATGGATGATGTAAAATTCACCCATGTAGCTTTTGCTTTACCTAAAATTCCTTATATCCTCCAAGCACATCTTTTTATTCATGACACTGATCGTTTTCAGTCCTCTCTCTGTAACATTTCCATTTTTTATTTCCAGTTTTGCAGACAGAACATTAATTACACACACTGAAAATAATACTTATCTGACTCATGCTGAAAAAAGTGTTACTTTAGCAACCTACACGCCGCCCTCGGCAACGAGTGTGCAAGCAACCACTTCCAATGAAAAGTCTATGGAAACGCATATTTGGGGCTTCCGTGTTCAAGCTTTTTGCTATCACGCGACTGTTTTTGGGCTCTACATACAAAACATGCAGCCATTGTGTGCGTTGAAAGTTAAACCAGGTTAAACTTTGACCAATCAGAGACATGGATTTGGTAGTGAGGCATGGACAGCGTCCCTTTTTTATTCACAGAAGTACCAACTGTTTGTAAATTGGTCACAAAAAAGAAATTAATAATTGCAGTTTGTTCCTGGCTGGAATTATAGGAGACCAAATCTTTCATATATCAGAATAGAGCTGTGAAAGAAAAAGCCTGGAGCAAAATGCAAGAGATTTGCACCACTTTGATGTTTAAAAATAATTTTTAAAAATCTGTGTTGTTCTCAAGGACACGGTTTCTGCAGAATTACGTTAGAATTTTGCCTCTAAGTTGTAGGTGGGACCGTTAGCGCAAATTTGGCGCCCCTCCCCTCACGCGCCCAACCTAACATTACCGGTGATCCAAAAATGACGAGCAATATTGGCGCTATCCAGCCGTACGGTTTTGAGCCACAAATAAGCTTTTGTTAAACAGCAGTTTTTCCATCTGCTTCTGATTCACAACAATTTGAATAAAGAAGGGCACAGAAATGTCATTTTAAGCTTAAATTTTCTTAGTCCATCAGACAATAACAATAAAGTGTTAAAAAACAAGTAAATGGATCTGTATGACTTAAAAATTCCCCTTTTGTCTCATGTGTTCTCAAGACGTGAACAGATGAGTCCAAACCTGAACCTCTCCTCTCCCTGACGACAGCAAGGTGGAGGTATGGATATTTGTCAAGTTCACGCATCTTACACCAGTCATGTTGGTTTAGGAACAACATGCACTTCATGCTCTTTAACAACACACAAGGCATTTCAAAAATGTAGCAAAGAAAAATAAAACAAAACAGATAACAGGAAGAGGCAGACATAAAGATCTTCTTTAAATTCCATCTGGTTGTGATTTGCTTTTCTTTTCTTCATCTTTGTTTGTTAAATCTTCATTTTGACCTCAGACTGGGTACGGCATGGAACTAAAACAGAAAAGAGGGTGTGCTGTAGAACAGGAACAAAAAAAATGTAAACAAGACATTTTAAGCATGTAAAAATAGCCTGTCATGCTTTCAGAAATAACTTGTCTGGGGAAGAACGCTGAAAACGTGATGTTTTGACGATTTACTTCTCATTTTCTTTGCATCTTGTGGTTTATTTCTCAACTTTATCAGTAAGGCTGACAGAAGCTGGTTTAAATTTGAAGTTTTTTTCCTCCTTACCTTTTATTTCTCACTAAACTGACGTATTACTCTGCAGCTTCAATGTAGGAGACTGCATGACAGGAAGCTGAGGTTCTGCTTCAGTAACAAGCACCAGAGATTTTTTTTCCTCACAATTTAAGCCTAAATATAATTTCTCAAACAGTCTTCTGCCACTGAGTTTCAAATGTGTGTGAAAGGGAGGTGGTGACTTTGTAGATACCCCCTCCAAACCTTCGCTCTACTCCTACGATCACTTTGACCGCAGTGCTGCTGCTTTTTCATATCTTTTCTGGCTCTCAAATGCAACTTGATCACTAAACCTTGAAATTCCGCACAGTTCAACCAAAGTCAGGTCGGGCTGCCGGGAACTTGGCAGTTGGCAGATTTGTCTCAGTTTGCATTTTTGTGTTGAACCAGGAGACAAAAGGTATTCACGGGCAGCTGAGTCTCTGTTTGTGTGGCTAATCCAACAAACATCAGTTTAACCTAAAACTGTCTCTGCAGCATAAACATCTTTTTCGACTTTTAGGGATCACATTTCTGAGCAGCCAAAAATGCATTTAAGAAAAGATGAGTAAAAACATGAACACGCATTCTGCGTGAACAGAAGAGCTGAAGGTTTGCAAGCAGGAAAGGTTGAAGAGGAAACGTCTGCAATATCAAAGTTCAGCACATTCTCTTGCTTATGAGAGTGAATGCAGTCTAAGAAGTTTTACTGTAGCTTTAATTAAAGGAAATGAATTCAAATAGAACAGAATGAAAAGGAAACATTTGTTTTGGAAACTGATGTTTTCATGTAGGAAGGTGGCGGCAGGAGGAATGTTTATATGAGAAATGGCTTTGGGACAAATTCTGCTTTGTTTACAAAAATGTTAATGTTGCCCTTTTACACAAAGGGCAACACTTTGACTTCCAGATTGAAACTCATTTGAAAACAATGGTAAGTGCTGCTAGGCACAGTTCACCAGTTAACCACTAGAGGCTTACCACAATGTAAAAGTTTTCATCTTTTTCATCAGAATTAAACTCAAAAGGTAGTTGACATAGAAGGACACACAAATCACAATTCAGAATGGAATGAAATGAATACAAATAGGGATTTTATAGGGTTCTTGTAGCCTTTTTCTTATAATGGAGGACATGTATATAAAAATTTAAGGTAAAAACTGAATTTCTTCAAATCCTGTTGGATCAAGAGCAGATGAAAGCCTGGAATTTGAAAAAGCTCAGGTTTGTGACGCAGCAATTACCATGGACACATCAAAGTCTCTAAATCCTCCACTTGAAGACATATAGATCCATTAACGTCTTCATTTTTCTCATCTGAGCTGCCATCTGGCACAAAACTGTACTGCTGGATAGCTTTGAATGTTTTTTTTTTTTTTGGACCGCTAATGTTAGCTTGGGCTTGTGAGGCGCTAAGAGCTAACGTGAGTGAGCGTAAACAAAGGGCTGATGGGAAATTAGCTGAGCTAACTTCTACGCCAACAGTCACAACCCAGAGGTGAATTTCTAATGAGCTCCTTCTGGTTTGGAGAAATTCTGTCTTTAAAAGCGACACAGGCTTCTTGATTTGGGATAAGAACTGCATAACCGTAATTAAAAGACAACTGGGAACATACTTTTTAATAGGAAAAACATAGTAGGAGTGGGACTTTAACCCAAATATGCATTCTTGAAAATTATTTCCCTTTGTAACCATTATGTTCACACCACCAACCCACCCACCGTTTTTGGGCTCTATGTACAAAAGGCGCGGCCATTGAACGTGCATTGTAGGTTAAACCAGGTTGAACTTTGACCAATCAGGGATTCAGATTTGGTAGTGACGTATGGATGGAGCCCCTTTTCATTTAAAGAACTACCAACAGTTTGAAAGTGAAAGAAATCAATTATTGCGGTTTGTGCTCGGCTGGCATTACATGACACCATGACTTTCATATATTGCAATAGAGCTGCGAAAGATTCACGAGATTCACATCAACCCCTTCTTCCAACTGCGAGGAGAGGAACAGTCATTAGTAAACGGTAGAAAAAGAAGAAGAATCCTCTCCCTGCTTGTCCATTGTGAACACCAGGGGCTTTATGCAGGTTCAAGAATGTGCGTTCAAGAACGCTCATGCTGGCGTGAACGCATACAGTCATTTTTCTTTCACACCAGTAACGATCTTGTTCAATTTTTCTCAAAATCTTAAAACTCTGCATCTTATTTTTTAACTGTTAGGAGAGCAACATCTGAAGCTCTTACAGTGTTGCCATTACACAGCACTTTCAATTTAAAATTCCAGCAGCTACAGAGATTATTTTAGCATTTCTTTGTATTTCTAATATCCAGATTAAACAGGATGCCCCCCCTTACTGAATCCACTTCACTGAAACAGACAGAATGCATGGCTACGAGTGCCTTCATCCTAATTATTTTTTCATGGTACGGAGTCGTGCTGTGGTCAGAGTCTCAGAGGAGACCACAGGAAGATGCACTAATGTCTTCCCCCGTCATTCAAGCAGCTGCCCACCCATTTGAACGGGGAGGGGGTCGGACACGAGATCATTCATTTGATCCTTATGGTTAAAGTTTCAGCATCTATGAAACTGTTAACTATTGACTTTAGGTTTAAAACTTTCTCTTAGTTTGGGAAAAAAAAGCGTTTGTTTTTGGAATGGTTACTAATGAAAACCTGAGAAGCGAAGCTCTGGATTTTGAGGATTTAATGAAAGGCCAGTCAGCTTGATTACCTTATGTTCCCTCGCTTCATCATCTATAATGTATCAGGGGCACATCTGGTCATCAGAGCTGTCCTGCTGATGGGTTTACCAGACAGACCCCAATCGACTTCCACTTTGGCAAAAGTTGTTTTCCTTCAAAAGGCGTCACCCTTTGTTTTAACTGTTTTTTTGTGAGGCAGACATGTATTATTTTACTTTATTTATTTATTTTGTATGGCAATCATGAAAAAGTAAATAAAATGAAAAATGACAAAGGACCTTGAAAACAAAGAATCCCAAACACTTGGGGCTTTTATTTTGAAAACAAGTACAGATTAGAATTGGAATTGGTTTCTTTCAAGCAATCAAACAAAACCGAGAACAAAAAAAGACAAAAAACAAGAACATGGATATATTAAACGCGCTTAAGTTATTTTTTCATAAATTGTTTTGAAAGAAAAGAAAAGATAAACGCACACACGTGTATATTCATGTAAACGATGCCCTTTTAATTGCTTTTACTCATAAATAAACCCATTTTCACCTTCATACTGTATAGGACACATTATATTCATTTAATATTGAGTTTGTCAAACAGTCTTTAAATAATTTGATACATAAATAATAATTACGTTGGAACTTTCCTCTTTGTCGGATCTATAAAATTGTATTTTATTTGTAATTTCTTGAAAAGGAGTGTATTTATCCAATCCCAGCTCAATTGGGGTTTTAATTTACTTTTTTATTTCACAAAGTTTCCATATTCCGGTTCCTAACTCCTACCTTACCAGACCAAGTGCAGATTATTTGGTAAATCCATACATGTCCGTTTCACAATGGAAAGTAGGATCTAGTAACATAAAATGCGATCAATAAATCGGATTTTATTAAATCTTGAAGCTGTGTGGCTAATCTTAACACTAATTGATAAAAAGAAATATTTAAAGTGGTCCCTTCAAATCGTTGATATTCTTGTAGCACTAACCTTTTAAATGAATTCATACTGTTACGGAAATCTACTGTATGCCTGAATTTATGCTTTATAATAGATTCAAAGATCAATAAAAGTCTCCTTTGATATCCATGAAACTATAGCATATATTTAAACCCGAAAAAGCTTCGAAAACATTTTAATGTCGTCTAGAGAGCGAAAGGTAATTACTCTAATAACTTATTGATTTTATTTCTGCTTGACTAAATTTGAGTGTAAAGTTCATTTCTTTAAACACTTTGATTTATGCTTCTGTATGCATGATTTAGTTTCAGTTTACAGCTGTGAATAAGGTGTATCATTGTGCTGAATATGAACGGATGCATGGTAACAAAAAGAAATCTGCAACAATGTTAAACACTAATTAATGTTATGTGTTTGTTCAGTTGCATAATGTTCAACCCAAATGGGTTGATGGTTCTGTGTCATCTTCAGCTGCACAGTAGTATTGCAGTAGAAGTTTTTATGTGCATATGTGGATGCTGTAAACCACAAATGTGGATCTGCCGATGACAGCTGAACATCCTTCATCTTTCAGGTCTGTGAAAAGAATGCAGCTCCAGCTGTAGGTGTTAGATTGGATCAGCTCTGCCGTCAAACCTGTCTTGATTTTTCATCCACAGCAGAACCTCCTGGCAGGTTGGATCATGACCACCTTCAAACTGCCTGAGCTGTTTGCGGTCTTAGAAAAAAAAAAAAAAAACGTAATAATGCAAAAATGAGTTCTTCTTTTTTTTACTGATTATTATTTTATTAGTGGCCTTGAATCTTTGGCTGCTTTCTTTGTTTTGTGCAAAAATGTAACTCTATTAAAACATATTTTTTTAAATCTCCAGCATTTTTTAAAAATGGAAATCCATAGATGAAGACTTGGATTTCAGTTTGAGACTAGAGTTTCACTTCAGCATCACATACAGAGTCCTGAGACTCAATCTCAAAGACTTGAGGTTTGGGGCTTGTAAACAATAAAAAGAAGAAGAGTTCTCTTTTAGAAAGTGTTTGCACTGAAAATGAAACATTAAATGCTTGTTTCTGTGTCCACACAAGATGAACAAGTTGCAGAACAACTTATGGATTTGAAATATCAATTTATAATAGATGTTTTGAAACTTGACTTAAAGCCAAATGCAAAGACTTCACACTTGAAAAACAAGAAAAATCCCCAAAATAAAATGTGCATGAACATTTTTACCTTACAGGCTCATTGAGTTGTCTTTCACCTAAGAATGTTGTGCAGGCCCCCTGCATCTCCTGTACAAATGTTCCAATTTTTCCCCCACAGACTGCCTGTATCAAACAGTAAGGGCAGTTGTGACAAAGGCATTAAGTGACTAACTTGGATCCATGACACAAAAAGAGGAATGCAGGTCTGAGGCGGACAGAAAATCATATTTTTGTTGCAAACACTTTTATTAAAGAACCCATTCTACCTTGTCTAGCTAAGGTTCTAGAAAGAATTGTAAATCATCAACTTACAAATGAACATTTTATCTCCTGTCCAATCAGGCTTATGATCTGGTTATGGGTGCACAACGAAAACCCTGCAGGTTCTTAATGACATTACCTCTGCCTTACATTCAAAATTTTTATTGATTCAGCTAAAACATTTGACTCTGTAAATAACTCCTGTCTTTTTGATAGGCTTCGTAATACTGGCGTCTCTGAAAACTCACTTTTATGTTTCTCAAACTATTTCAGTGAAAGAAAGCAATGTGTTGAATTAGAACAATTTCTTTCTCGCCCCCTTTGTGTCACCACTGGTGTACCGCAGGGCTCTATCATTGGACCCACTGTTTTCTCCACATTGGCCATTTGCAGTTGAAGGTTAAATAAAAAATATGCGTTCTCTACAGAATGAGCTCTTTCCTCACCTTCTCTGCAAGACGAACAATGGTTCAAACAACCATCCTTCCTATTCTTGATAATGGTGATGAGATAGGCTTATAAGTATCTGCTGCAAGACTTGGAACCCCTCTACACTCTGCTATTTGATTCATAATAAATGCTCCATTTGAAACTCATCACTGTACTTTTTACTCATCAGTAAATTGAACTTCATCATCACTTATCGAAAAATTTGTTGGCTAATGTTCATTTACCAAACTCTGCTTGGTCTTTCTCCTCCTTATTATCTGAGCCAGCTTTTGCATACCTCTTTCCCTGTGTACAAAACCCGCTCTGCTTGTTTACAATCCCGAAATCAAACCATTCACTTAGTTCTGGACACCGAATAACTTACAAAAACTCTCAGATTGAACACTTTTATCTCACTTTTATTTCACAAAAACCACCTAATGACCTTCATAAAGATAAATACTGTCGGAAAACAGTGCATTGATTTTAGAATTTTATATTTTTAGATTGTTTTTTTTTCTTCTGATATTTTTCAATTTATTTCTTGTTCTCGTAACCTCTTTCCTTCCTTTCCCCAAAGGTGTTGCGTTTTGTTCTTAATATGTTCAGCCTAAATAAATAAAGGGTAAAAAAAATGATTAAAAAGTCACAAAACTAGTTAAACTTACAAGCTACAAGACAGGATTCTCATGTAAATTGTGCTCATCTGACTGCACAAACTATAACTGTTCACAGATAGAAACAATATTAAAAGAAAAAGGCAGACTGAATAAACCACAAGCCTCCCCCATATCCATGAAGAAACTGCTGACCTTGCTCCCACATGATCTCACTGATCCCGGATTCATGAAAACCCCACCACTCACCATAAATTCCCTCCACCAGAACCCCCGAAGGGCTCGGGCTTCACATATCAAACAGCTTCCAAACAACAGAGAGGCGAGGAAAACCACAACAAAAGCAGGAACCCTGAAACACAGACTCATTTTACAGCCAAAACTGAAGACTAGTCGTTGCATCTTAAAACATTAAAGTGAGACGAATAAAAGGCTGAATAGCACCAAAGTCTGTCAGACCAGTTTTTTCCTCTCAAAGCTGGCTAACAAAGATGTTATGCATTAAAGGGATTTAATTTATCCCTTTGGGGACTGAAAAGCTGCCTCCAACGACACATTCAGACTTGACAAAGCTCCGGTTTTATCTGTGCTCATCTTGTAAACAGAAAATTCTCCCCTTATTTATCCAAAGCAGACCCATGCAGGCTCGGTAGCA
This sequence comes from Oryzias celebensis, assembly GCA_014656515.1. NCBI lineage: Eukaryota > Metazoa > Chordata > Actinopteri > Beloniformes > Adrianichthyidae > Oryzias > Oryzias celebensis. The sequence continues at coordinate 8,813,735 of BNCR01000012.1, forward strand.
CAAACAGCTGCCAGACAAAAGGGGGAACAATTTGGCAGGGTGCCCCGCTTTTCTTGCTACCTTTGTAACAGAAAAAGTCAGACAGCGGTTCCGAGATCGGTGGGTGGTCTAGGAAAACGTCTTCATCTCTTCCTAATCTGCAGATTTGCTCTTATTTGGTGTCTCTTGACCTGAGAGAAAAAAAGGATGGCACAAAAGGGAGAAGAAAGAAGAGCTTTGCTGCTTTAATAAGCACCTGTTGGAAGGGAAGGACTAGAAATTCCTGTCTGGTTTCTGAGAGTCTGCTAACGCTCAATCAAAACACACATCACTGATTGATGGAGCAGCGACAGGTGCTGGTTCTTCCTGCTTTAACATTCACAGGGTGATCTGTTCACAGAAGTAAATATTTGTCAAGGCAGGGGGCAGATGGTGGTTTGGACCTCAAACAAAAAAGTAATTTGTTGTTTTTGTGCAGTTCTTCCCCCTTGCAGGTCTTTTTCCCCCACAAATAGGTGATAGAAGAAAACATGATCAATGGAAATTCAATTTATCAAACACTCCAATAAAAATTTTATTTTTAAGGTTCTTTTGGCAGTTTCTCATTATGGAGAACATAGATAAATACATTTAACTTAAAACTGTATTTCTGAGTATTTCTTTATTCAAATATTTGTGAATCAGGAGTAGATAAAAATTTGCTGTTGGAAAAAGAGCGTATTTGTGAAAAAATGCTGTGCGGGCCACCAGCTTCCTGCTCCACTCCATTCTGATGCATCCACTTGTAGACGACTAGATCCAAGATCGTCTATGTTTTTCTCGTTTGGGCTAGCATATGGCTGGAAAGCTCCAAAATCGCTCGCCATTTTTGTTGCACTGCTAATGTTCGGTTTGGGATGTGAGGGGCTGTATATCTCAATTATGGGTGACAGAAAAGTGGGGGCGGGGTTGCTACGCTGCAACAGAATTTCTAATGAACTCCTGCCGCTTTGCAGGAACTGTGTCCTAGAAAACGACGGAGTTTTGGCTAAAAACGACAAAATCATTTTAAAAGACCACTGCGAATGCTTTTAGTATAAAAGATGATCAGAGTGGTTCATTAAGAAAGTTGCATTTATGATAGATCTGTCATTTCATGATGTGTTATGTAAAATCAATTGGCATCCAAGATTTATCGGTTGTCAGTACAAGAAAAGACCTAAATATACTTTTAGATCGCCCAGGTGTCTATGAAACATTTCTCTCCTTTTATTGGCAGTTTGTGAGGGCTCGTGGGAAATGAGAGGGGCAAGAAAGACTCAATGTTTTTAGGAAAGATCAGTCAAAAGCCCTGATCAGAAACGTAAGACCAAACCAAATTGGAAACATCTGAATTTGGCAGCCTCTGACTAAGACAAAAGTGATTTTTATCGCAGAAGTAGCTCACGAGAAATTGGGAACAATAGGAGACATTTTCAGAAGCTGAAACCTAACAAAGAGCAGGTCCATTATTCAATAGAACTGACTTAAAAAAAAGGAGCATAAATGTGAAATAGTTACCAGACCGGTCAAAGAACTAAGAAATGAAGCAGAAAGAGGGTGTCGTATGAGCTATGAAGGACACACTGGACACGGTTAGGGTGCGGCTGCCGGGCATTGGTGCAACTACAAATTGACCTCATTCTAGTCAAGAAACTTGGTCCCACCAGACACCCACTGCTGCAGGCGCGAGGCGTTCAGGACGCACTGTGGTGTTAAAGACAGACAGTCTATTCTGCCCTTTGGTGTTCACAAACAGGGTCAAGCATGTGAAGTTTTGAAAGAATCCAGGGGGTGTTTCACACTAAGACACCCTGTTAGGACAACACCTGAAGCCACGGCCCTTCTGTGACCCGAGCAAACGGCGTGAAACCACCTGCAGAAGTCATGAATCGTAGCTGCAGACATTCTGAACTTCAACCCTTTTTTTATTTGACATTTGAGCTTGAAAATTTAAGATCTTCATATTAAAGGAGCTTAATTAATAACTCGTTTTTGTTCTTATTTTGTCATTTTGAACATTAATTGTTTAATTGAGCTTCAGTTTGGGAGCCTTTTTCAAATAAAATTTGGACATGAACTGTTGTAAAGGAAGATCCCTAACAAAGCAAGTCAAGGGAAGGCTATCAGAACCAGAATGGATCACACTTTCTGTTGTGCTTGCTTGATGCTTTTGAAGTAAAATCAATATCAGTGGACGCAGATTTTAATGAAAAAAGTTTAAAAGTTAAGAAAACCCAGAAGGAAGATTAATAACAAAAGAAATCAATGAGAATAAGATCGTATTGTGTAAAGCTCAGCAGTATGTCCACCCCACAGGAACAAGACTGTTCCTCCATGAGCAATATGTCAGTGCACGCCACTTTAATCCAAGATGGAGAAAATAGACAGATCACTCTGGGATAACTCTGATTGTTTTTTTTTTTAATTCAGTGAAAAGACTGACTTAGGAATGAAACCCTGCAGTTATGGACATCCGGCTGTAAAGAAAGAACCAGCAACAGAGATCTTCAACTATTTAAAAAATCAATTTAGATTTGAAAGATCTATGACAACTATGATACATCACAAGCCTGAGGCGATGGCTCATTAATTCGCTTTTATTTTGAAATTTTATTTAAAAAAAGTAACATTGTTTTCTTTGAATAAAAAAAGGGAAATGTGAATTTTCTCCACAAAAACTGACATTCATAATAAAAACTGCCGTTTTTTTTTTGTTTTTACTGATTATAAAGTATGAAAGGTGTAAAAAGGTGAACCCAGAACAGTGTTAGTGAGTTCATGACGGCTTTAGGGACTGCACCGTTTGCTCTGCAGTCTTTAAAGTTTACAATTGAAGGTCTCATCCTCGTTCCTCAGAGCTCTAAATTAATGGCCTGTTTGACGAGAACTTTGTGGAACAGCCAAATAACCTAATGCATATGAGGCTGAGCGGATTTTTATTGATCACAGCAATCTCCCAGCTGCTTAAGAAGCAGCCTGGACTTTACATCATAAACATATTGCTGTAATACAAAGTAATCAACGTGATTAATGCTCAGCTGGGAAACCTTGGCTGTGAACTGCTGGAGAAATGCAGAGTCGACTGTTCTGTGGAATCACACGCTTGCACAGGGCAGATCAGCTCTAATGCAGTTTAAATGTGAGGTTCCTTCAGCCGAATTGAGGATTTTCTTAAGTAACAAATCCAAGATGTCTACATCAATATGACATGTGAAAGGTTACACCTTTGTTTTGACGATCTGAAGGGATTTTAAGGTGTTATATTAAAGATAAGTTTCCAAGCAATATTGGAAACTATCATAATTGGATAAACATTTCAGTACCAAGTATGTTACCATCTGCAGTGCAAAAAAATCCCCTTCAAAATAAAATCTTATCTTACAGTGATGTTAAAGTCTTGGCAAAAAAACCTGTGTCGTTTTCTGGGACGCAGTTTCTGCAAAGCGGCAGGAGTTCAGTAGAAATTCAGCTCGGAGTTGTCAGCTGGCCTGTTGGCAGGAAGAAAGCCTGGGCTCATATCCCATCATGCCTTTGTTTACACTCTCTCCCGCTAGCTTACAGCCCTTCACAAGTCCAAGCAAACATTAGTGAGCTAATGTTAGTGCTAATTAGAGCCAATTAGTGAGCATGGGAATAATGCCACAATAAAACACGATTTTCCTTGAAGTGGGTCTCTTTCCCTTTATTTTATCATTTTCTTAGGAGCCATTTTGATGCAACAAGATAAAAGGGCGGTTGGATAATAGGTAGTGGTTTATCATCAAGTTCTTGTGGATTTCCAGAGGCTGTGTTGTTTTCTGTGTACTGTACAGTACTCATGGTGATTTATTTTGAAAAAAACAGTAGGTTTTTTACATTTTCATTGAAGTTCCACTCCAACGGAAATAGTGATTTTGACATGTTTTTGTAACATTTTTCTCATGATGGAGGACATGCATAAGAGAATTTAGGAATAAAACTGCATCTCTTACTTCTTTATTCAAATCATGATAGATCAGGAGTAGATAAAAACACACAATTTGAAAAAGCTCGGGTTTGTGACGCAGCCGCTGTAGCGTCTTTATTTCCATTCTGAATTATTTTGTTTTTATTGTTTGGATTGCAGAAACAAAAGGCAAGAACTTTGCGTTGATTGGGTTTTTATTTAAAGACAGCAGCAGACTCTCAGACACTTGATGACTGATTTTAATTACAATAAGTTCTGTTTGTCTGTACACTTTCCTGTCCTCTCGTCGTTCCCCAAAAATAACAGAAATTAAGAGAACTTTTTAGTTTTTAACAAACAAAAGTTTGTTGCAGAGACTTTTTTTTAACCTAAATTAATACTGTGTGTAATCATTTTTAGCTTTTACAAATATTTATCAAACAACATATTAATGACATCATATTTTCACGTTTATTTGTATTATTTTACAATTAATTTTGTGTAAAACTCTACTTTTTTCAACGTGTCATGTGTTTTGTCAGTTCTTAGAGTCAAAACATGTCGAAAATGCATTCAGCTTCTGTGGTCTGTAGATCTGGAACAGACTTCCAGAAATTCTTAGATAAGCTGAAACACTATTTAAATCCATGTTAAAGACCCACCTGTTCTTAGCTACATTTGATTAATTTGTATTTTACATATTTTACATTTTACATTAAATTTACATCTTCACTGTTTATCTATGCTCATTTTAAATCCGCTTCTTTTTAACTTTCTTTAAATCTTGTTTTAATGATCACACCTTTTATATTTCTTTTGATTGTTTTCTTTCTTTTATGTTTTATAGAAAGCCCTTTGAATTGTCTTTATACATGAAATGTGCTTTACATATAAACTTGCATAGCCCTGCCTTACTATGTGTAAGTGCAAATATTTTTGTGATATTTGCTAAAGATTTTTGATATTTCTTTTATAAAGATGGTACAAATCTGTCAGTAGTCATAATATTTCAAAATTCCTTTGACTGTTAGGATTCGGTTTCTCATCATGATACCTTAATGAAGTCTATCTGGAGTGAGTTTCATTTTTAACAAAGTCCAAGATCAATTCTAAAGTGATTATGCACACAGTGGATATTACAGTTAATGGCCCTCCATGAACAACCCAAGTGCTCTTTTTGTAGATCATGTTCCACTCAAAGTGCACGCGCCTGTTAGACAACGGTGAATAATGGTAATGCTGATGCATGAAAACGTGGAGGAGCAAGCGCTCTGCCTCCCATCTTTACTCTGGGGGGGTGTGGTGGGGAGACTGCCGATGAAAAATGGAGCGAGGTTTATTCTGCATAAAATAATGGCTCATTTGAAACCAAAATGTGTTTATGAAAATTGCATAGAAAAAGTTATTGTGAAACCAAAGCTTTTGGGGGAATTGGTTTTTTAAGTAATTAAAAAAAAAAAACTAAAGACAAACAGAAGAATGTTCACACAGGCTCATCAAAACTGGACAATAGAAGATTGGAAATACGTTGTCTGGTCTGATGACTCTCCATTATGCTGCGACATTCAGATAGTAGGGTAAAGATTTGATGTCAAAAATATAAAATCGTGGAACCATCCCGCCTTTTATCAATGGTTCAGGCTGGTGGTGGTGATGTCATAGTATGGGGGCACACTTTGGGCCCCTTAGTACCAATTGAGCGTGGTTACAGCATAGTTTACACAAGTATTATCAGGGTTTGAGAATTAGGAAAGCTGTCAAGGTTTTAAAGGTGCTTTTATTTGTGAAATTTAGAGTCATTTCCTCATCTCACCATCTGTTTAGCCCTTTCCCCTCAAAACATTTAAAGGTGGGAATACGTCACAAAAAGTGAAACGGTTACATCCACTCACAAGCCATCTCTTTAGATGCACTACATAAAAAAGCCCTGTTGTGTTGTGCTGAGGTTGAAAGATAAGTCCTTGATTTCCTGCTTGAGGATCCAGTTAGACTGCGGTTTATGCTTCTGCTCGTAGAGATACTGCATATTAGACCTCGTCAAAAAAAGAGGGTTTGAAGAAAAAAACATTATGGCCTTGAATAATATTAAATTATTCAGTTTTAAGTTTCAGAGGAATTACCACTATGATGTGAATAAGATGTTTCCAAGTCTTGTACTGACCAAAACCCAGCAAGAGCAACAAAGTACCATTCATTTATTCATTCATGAAATGTGGCTTTAAAATGTTTACAGAATTTGTATTATAACAGTTATATTTTTATAAATGTGTCACTTTTAAATTCTTGTTTTTATTTTAGACAGCAGCACATACAGGTTCCTTTCAAAATAAAATGCTGTCAATAAAATCCTGCTGCAGCAGATTTTCTTGAATTAAAAAAAACATTGTTATGACTTCAGTGCTCCTTCGTCCTTTATTTACCTGTTATTATCAATCATTAACATGATGGTTGGTGTAGAATCCAATTATTTAAATACACTACACTTTAAATAAACTACACATGTAAACGCAAAAAATAGTATAAGAATTTGCCTTTGAACATCAAGTAGATACTGTTGTGCTTTAGGCTTATTCTTATCATTTTGCCAATTGTTTTGCTATTTGCTTTGTAATTTGACATGTAAAAAAAATCTAAAAATAAACAGCAAACTTGAAAATTAATCAAAACAATATTTTTTCAAATCAGCATTTTTTTTCTTCAAGTCCCACTGATGGAGAAAAGAGATGCATGTGGCTCCAGAGCCTCAGGATGAAGACCTCTGATAGAACAAAAGCGTAAATGATAAAAGTGTGCTTACAATTTCACAAAGGCATGAATACAACTGTTAAAAATACGTCATGTTTTATTGTAAAAGGAACCAAAAATTCATGGAGTTTATTTTATTTGCAGAAACGTCTTTAAGGATGTGATGTAAAGAGGAAAAATAGAATCTCCAAATCATCTCTTACACCGCCTCCCCTCTCAGTTTCTCAACAACACACAATGTGGTGAATTATTATCAGGCTCCTCCATCATTCAGCTATTGTCTGAGTGGATGACAGGCTCACTCCTCTGTCCTGCCTCCCCTGTACTGTTTTCCTATTCTTTTCCTCTTCTTTGTCTCACTTTATAATGATTCTGTTCTGCCATGACAATGATTTTTTTTCTCCTCTTCTTTTGGGATGTGAGGGGTCAGTCTTTGTCCCTGCAGCCCCCCCCCCCCCCCCCCCCCCACACACACACACACACTCTCCCCTCAATTAATCTCTTTTCTTTTCTTTTCCCGCTGCACACACCGAAGTATGCTTTGCATCGGTGTGTGTCTGTCCTTTAGTGTAAGGACAAAAACCTCACGTCTGCAAAAAAAAAACAAAAAACCCCAAAAATCTCCTGTTTCTTCGTGCTGCACGCAGGCCTCCGTCCTCTGGAGGGTTTGAGGCGAGTCCTTGTCACAGGCTTCTGTCCTCAAAGTAATTGGTGTAGAACTCAAATGAAATATGGTGTGAAAATGAAGAAAGCGTGTGAATCACAAGGCTCTTTATAAGGGTTTCTAACACACACACACAGAAAATGTATGCAGGGGATTTTTTTTACTTCATATACATTCAGCTTGTCCAGTTTGTGGCAGTCAGACAAAAGACCTTTGTGAGTTTCCAGTAATCCAAGCTTTGGTGGTCATCTCACTTAATTGGAAATGTTGGACTGTTTGTGGTCCTGAGAGAAAAGTGTGTGTTGGAAGAATGAGGGGAGAGTTGTGGGAAAGAAGTGGATGCCAGATGAGAAAGAAAGAGAGAAAAAATGTGTAATGCTAATTAATTATATTAAATCTATCCATTCATCCATTTTCTGCACCCGATTGTCACTGTGCAGAGGTGCTGGAGCCTATATTAAAACAAATTCAATTAGCATGTCTCTCGTTTGTGTGTAGTTTTACACCAAAGTATTTTTGATCCACTGATATCGGAGATATCACCAGTGATGCTTAAACAACACACCCAAACAACACATAATTAACATGAATTAGCTGATTCTAACTCAAAGAGACTTTTCATACTGGCTTTCCATCGACATGTAACATTTTACTAACATAAACTAAAGGTAATTATCTGCTTTAGAATCTGCTGGAATTACATTAAATGTGTAAAAGTTTGAAGAGTAGTAGAATGAATGTAAACACTGGAGCTAGTGTTAAAGAATTAAACAGAATGTTCAAGACCAAAGAGCTGTCGAAGGACCCCAGGGACAAGATTGTTCATCTGAACAAGGCTGAGTTGAACCAATCTTCAAATAGCAAGTAGTCTGGAGAAAAGAGATCAACTGTTGGAGGAATTAAAGGAAAGTGGAGGAAATACCAGATTACTGGCAATCTGCCTCCACCCACCTGGTGGGGAAAATTATCCTGAAAACAGTGAAGGAACAATCTAGAACTACATGACCGGAAGAGAGCTGGAACCACAGTAATAAAGGTTACTATTGTAACACAAAGCATTATCATGGACTATAATCCTCCAGTGCTCCAAAGATCCCTTCTGCTTCATCCAGCACATCTTCAGGCCCGTCTAAAGTTCTTCAGAGATCCTCTGGATGATCCAGGGGAGGATCATGAGAATGTCATGTGGTCAGAAGAGATCCAAACACCACCCGCCCTGTTTGGAGGAGGAAGAATACTGTTGTATCCCAAGAACACCTTACCCACTGTAAAGCATGGGGGTGGAAACATCATGCTATGGGTCCGCCTTTCTGCAAAGGGACCAGGACAATGTACCAGTATGAGGAAAATGAATAGGGCCATATATGGTGAGTTTTTGGACAAACATCTGTTTCCATCACTGATGATCATTAGGGCTACAGAAAAAGCATTTCAATGTGTCAAGAGCATCAGAGCGGAAGGCCATTACAAACGAAAGGATCAAAAACAAATAAGTAGGAAATAAATCATTTGAGGTGCTTCATTTAAAAATATTGCTTTAGTTATTCTTGCAGTTAAAAAAGCTTCAGATTTTTCCATCTTTGTCAATAATTATATTAATATTGACTCAAAAATTGTGATGCAAGTGGAGGGGCAAAATCTTTTTTACTTGGGGGGGGGCAGGTTCACTCCTTTGCCCCCATGTAGCTACGCCGCTGGGTTCTCCCCTGGGTGAATTGACTTTCTTATCCCCAACTCAGTAATTTATTTCCCTATTTTTTATGTAAAAGTGACGATTTTCACTTGTAAAGATTCTGCTGACATGGTGTTTGTTCAACAACAAAAAGGTTACTCTGGGTTAGGCCTAAAGCTAAAAAAAATCTCCTGCAGGAGTCATGAAGCAGTTTGAGGACAGTTCTTGGTCGTCTGCAGTTTTATTTATTCTTACTTTCCTTCTGTGGTCAGTTATGCTTACCAACCCGACTTCCTGCTCTCAGACCTGCAGTGGAAAATGAAATGAGATCAGTCAGTGTGTTGTTTCCTGTCTGAGTGATGCATGGACAGGTGACAGCTATGTCAGAAACTAAATCTGCTGTTTTCTAGACCTTGAAGACCTCAAAGCAGAACAATGTGGCCTCTTTTAAGGTCACCATGTCCTGTACAGTATATATAAATATATTTTTTGCAAAATGTTCATTCTGGTGTCTACAAAGATGATCCCTCTGGAAGACTTGTAGCATCCTTGGATCGTCCTTTAAAAAGCACAAAAAGTGCAGCATCTTTTAAAATATAGGAAGTGTTTATCTATCAGTTCCCATAAATTAAAAAAAACAAAATATATTTAATCTTTTTTGCCCAAACTTAATCCTATTGTGCATTTATCTTCGTGACCAACAGTAAAGACACCTTGAATTAGTTTGAACTTGGTGTTGACTGTGTGTTGGAATGACAAGAATGCACACGAGAGCTACTAAAGTTTACCATGGCAACAGCTTTAAAGCGCAGCATCAACTAACGCTGTGTTTACAGGAGGCATGACGTGACATGTGCACTCCTACAGCCCAGAAACCAAAACGAGAAAACCACGTGTGATCATGAACTCACATGTTGGCGCGCAGATGTGCTGCACCTCCGTCAGTCGGGCCCTGAAGGCAACACCTGGGACGAGATGCGTCAGGCGCGTTTGACAGCCGCAGCTGTTGCACAAACACACAATAACCAAAGTCTTTTTTTTTACTGTAAGATGAAACTCTAACATGTAGCTGAATCATCAACATGAAACAATGCTTTTGACGACGCAGCGTTCCTGATCTTAAGGCTGTAAAAGAAGGGGACAGAGATAAGAGTCTGAGGTTTAAGGTGAGAGTAAATCAGAAAGCTGAATACAAAGGGATGACTCAGCAGTATCATGAGGCTGGTTACGAGGACCAAGTGCAGGAAACAGAAGCTCTTTGTCAGAAAAATGGAGGATCATTGCAGGAGAGGGATTGTTGTCAGAAATCTAAACCTTATTAAACTTAAAAGTCCCACTCCAACCTTATGATCTATTTTAAAAGTGTTCCCAGTGGTCTTTTTACTGTGGTTATGTCGTTTTTTAGCCAAAAAGCCTGTGTTGTTTTCGAGAACATAGTTTCTGCAGAGTAGAAGTATTTTATCAGAAAATCGCCTCTGAGCTGAGGGCGCTCTGTTGTTGTCCAATTATCTCTTTGTTTACACTCTCTCTCGCTAGCTTAGAACCCCTCACAACCTCAACCTAACGTTACCGGCGCAATAAAAATGGCAAGCAAAATCAGAGCTATCCAGCCGTACAGTTTTCAGCCAGATATCAGCTCGGAAGAGGAAAGCCAAGACGTACGTGATCTATTTGTCTGCAAGTGGATGCATCAGAATGGAGTGGAGCTGAGAGCTACGCTCAATTGTAGTTTGCACGTAACAACTACAAGCTTTTTCAAAAAGCATTTTTCTGTCTGCTCAAAAAAGCTCTTTTAAGCCTCTTTTTCTTTATATACAGTACTCCATTATCAGAAAAATACCACACGAGCATGCAATGATCATTTTAATTGGAGATCTTTAAACCCGTTAGTCTAAATAAAGCTAAAAAATAAGCGGCTTTCTATTTGATTTTTAACATTTATTGGGATTGAAGCTCATGCTTTTTCGTTTGTGTCTTAAGCTCTATTAACGTGCTGAGTTCATCTAAAGGAGCAAAAAAGTGGATCTCAATTTTTTCATCAAATCAGCTGTCGGTGACGGCTCATTCCTGAAGGTTAGCCCATCAAGACAGTAAAAACCACATGCAGGAATTTCCTTATGGAGCATTCCTGTGTTTGGCAGGTTGTTTTCCAGACCAGACTTACTTCGTCTTGAATTATTAACGTCTTGGATAGTTGAAAAAGACTCCATATCACCATTTACAGATAAAAGTAGAAAGATTAGGCGTTCAGATGATCACAGCTCGGCTTCTCAAAGATCTGAAACGACCTCTGTAGAGGACGGGGGGCCACACTTCCCAGTCATGAGGAGATAACGGTCTCCCAGTGATTAAAATTAAACAGTGTTGCTAAGGAACAGCAGCATGACTTAAAACAGACTCAGGATATTCTCTGTATTTTTCTCCCAAGTGAAGCAAGGCCACTGCAAACAGATTTTTTATTCTTTCAGTCAACCTCACTTCCTCACATTTTTGTCCACTTCCTTCCTGTCAGCCATTTAGAGCCATGGGTCTGAGTTTCAGAGCCGCTTGGTATGTTCAGCTGGCTTTTATGTGATCTGCATGACAGCCTTGACCTACTCCATGTTTTTCTCTATGAGCCGATGTTTTATGCTCTAAATGGGAAGAGGGGGCAGCATGAGGGCCTAGGAGTTGTTTTGACAGATGTGCAAAGACACCGGTTTACACATTAGCGTCTCCCGTGGGACTGACAAAAGAAAAATAGAAGCAAGGTGATAGCACTACAATCAGCACTCTATTAACTCCATCATATTTATAACCATTTACTCTTGGAGTTTTTTCATGCTTTGACCTGCGTCTCTGGAGAGGCTTTTACTTTTGTAATCTGAGTCTCATCTATGCTGTGAATGCAGCCGTTCTATTGAGAGCAGCCTTGAGAGCGAAGCTGCCTGCTCACCCCCCCCCCCAGGGAACACTCTGGAATAGATGGTGTCATGAGTGTGGGGAAGAGCTGATTCAGCTCTACTGGACTAACTTGACCCCCTCGTGCACCACATTGTACCCCCCTCGCTAGAGTTTTCTTCTTATCATCCCTTCCTGTCTTCCCCAAAACCCTTTTTTCCAGGCTCAGTCTGTCCCGATAAAGCCAAACAGGACTGTAACCATCTTGTAGAAAGGGAAGACGACCATGAGAGTGAAGATGGAAACACCAGCACTGTAGGAGGAATGTGCAATTAGTGACTTTCACTATTGAAAATTAAGGAAGCATTTTCAAATCATTTTCAATTATTTTGGAATTTTGTATAAAAGTTCAATCTGTTTTACAATTCAACAAAATGCCCTTTTCTGAATAAAAAGCTGATTCTGTGGGGTGACAGTGACGCAGACATTGATCAGAGGGTTGCAGGTTCAGGTCCACCCATGAGTTCCTTAGGGGTTGAAGCTGGTGCCATGAATGAGCGGCTATCAGTGTGAATTCTTAAAAATTATAAGATTTTTTTTTAAAATAGAAAATATTTCTTGTCGCTTTCTTTAAATGAGAATATTTCCCCTTAAAAAAACATTCTTGATAGGAGAATTATTCTCACAAGACAGAAAGTAAGACTTTTACGTTTTTTCAATACTTTTTTTAAGAATCAGATTTGCAGTCTAAGATCCGGTGCCAAAAACTGTACAAACTTCATCTCTGAAGCTTGTCACTGCGTCTTCATATCTGCTTATGACAAACCAATAGAGTAACACGCGTGTCACACAGCTCCACTGCAACGTGGCTTCCAGAGAGAAATTGATCATTTCCCTTCCTGCTCCACACGGTCGGATCACGGCGGCTCTTTGAGGAAGTGCTTTACGGTGCAGAATTAATGGAGTGGGCTTAAAGTGTGAAGCGCTCATCTCTCAGTTTCACTTTACAACCCCAACTGGATGGAAAAGTACTGATTTATTCTGAGATTGCATGCAGGGAGGCAGATGCATGCACACACGAACACGCCGGACACCTGCAGGGTGTAAATCAGTTTGTTGGGGGCACAGTTTTGCCCCTCTGTGGCAGCTGGGGTGGTGAAAAAGAAAAGAGGGGAGAGGGGTCCACTTGGTTTGTAGTTTTTCTAATCTCCAAGGGGGCTGGTTTCAAAAACCCCACCAACATCCGATCACAGAGGGAGCTTTGAGGATGCTGCTGTTTGAGTTACACGTGTGTATCTGCACAGAAACAGACAGAGCTAAGGGTTGTCTTTCTGTCACTCCTCGTCTGGTAGAACGAGCCTCTCCTCTGATAACATCTATGTTGGAGCCACGTTGTTCATGGCCATTTCATTTTTAAAAATGTTTTGAAACACTGAGGCTGTTGCAGTCTTCCTTCCAGACAATCTTACTTTATCGTTTCTTTTCAGCCTCAGTGAGTTTGCTCAATAGAAAAAAGGGGAAAACAACCCCAACATTAATTGTTTATCATTTGTGAACAATCAACCCGCATTTGCCCTTCAAAACCATCCGTGGAAAAGCCCCGCTCTGTATCCCCAAACATGTCTGGACGTTTCTCACAGTTGTGTCTTGCGGTTGACGGAGCCTCTTTTTTCTGCAGTTCATGGACTATCAACATAAAGTCTTAAGGGTTTACAGCCTCAAGCCCATCCACCCTCACCAGCGAGCAGCACTGGCCTCAGCGTGGGAAAGCCTCTCTGGAATGTCTTTAAAAAAGACACATAGCAGCTCACACAAGCATGTTTCCTCCTCTGCAGGTACACAGGAAATGGAGTGGTCATGAGCTCACAACCGGTGTGTATCTGCAGTCAAGAGCTTTCGTCCGTCCACCGGATTTCTGAGAAATAAGGTGTTTTTGTGAGCATGATGGTGTTTAAGGCATTCATCAATGAGCACGGAGAACACGCTGCAAGAGCACACGCTGTAATCAGAACCAATTATCCTCCAGCATGAAGAGAGTGAAGAGGAGCATTCCTTCTCAGCACTACAACCACTCAAGTCAAGCTTGATTAATCTAAATGACTGACTGAGGGAGGATGTGGAATCAGGGAATACAAAAAAAGAGGAAAGTCTTGAAAGACTGAACTTTAAAATATGCAGATGACACAGTGATGATGGCTTGTTTACTAACTTGTTACATTTTTTACTGGTGTTGTAATCACAAAGTCATTAAAACCGTGTTTGTGTCAGTCTAAAGGCATTCTTTGAAATGAGTTTCCCACTGAATTCCTCTGCTTTGGTTTTAACAATTCTGACTCTTCGTTTACAGAAAAACACTGGAAGTTTGTTTTTTTTCTTTTTCCCACAGCTCCACACACAAACACTGCACTTGTCCTGCCTTACCACTTTAAAGCAAACGCAAAATCTGGAGACTCTGGCAGTCTGAGTGGGTTTAGCTGTTTGTGTTTGTGTGAGCTGACACCATTTTGAGAAAAATGTTGAAAAAATGAGAACTGTGGCTAAAATAAACAGGCAGAACAGCATGAAAACAGAGAAAATTTGTGAAACACGCCATTACATTAGTCTTAATAAATAATAAAAGCGTTAGCAATGGTCTTTTGGCCATGATTCTGCCCAAATAAAAATTAAAACTGTCCTTTTCTTGGACGTGCTTTCTGAAGACCAGCAGCAGTTCATTCGATTTTTCGCCTTTGAGTACTGGGCGGGTCTGATATCCCATCATCTCTCTTTTTACATGCTCTTCCACTAGCTTACAGCTGCACACAACCCCAGGCTAGCATTAGCAGTTCAACAAAAATGTCAAGCGATGCCAGCTTGGACGAAAACAAAGACCTACATGAATCTATCTGTCTGCAACTGACTGTATCCGAAAGGGGCGGAAGAGGGAGACTTTGGCCCGCCTATTTCAGTTGCTGCATGCCCCCATCATGTGAAAAATGCTACACAAACATGTTAAAAACACTATAAATTACATTTTTCATAGAAGTGGCTCACGCCGTGCAGCAGAATATTTTGGAGTCTGGTATATTTTTTTGCGCGAGCCGCAAGTGATCTGCATCAATACCACAGTCTATTAAATATACAGTTGTAAAACCGCTTCTGAAAAAGTCCTGCTTGGATTCTGGCATTCTGGCCAACTATAGACCAATATCAAATCTCCCCTTTATTTTAAAAATCCTGGAAAGAGTTGTAGATAAGCAGCTGTATCACCACCTACAGGATAATAGCCATCTTGAGGAGTTTCTGTCAGGGTTCAGACCTCACCATAGCACAGAAACTGCACTAATTCAAGTCACTAATGACTTGTTATTGGCCTCAGAAAAAGGACTAATCTCTATTCTAGTTCTGTTACACCTCAGCGCAGCCTTTGACACTATAGGCCAGATCATCTTACTCCAGAGACTAGATTATCAAACAGGGATCAGATGATCTGCCCTCCAGTGGTTTGAATCCTATTTATCTGATAGGTAGCAGTTTTTTTTATGTAAATGGACAGTCCTCTCATTACACTTGAGTTAGCTACGGAGTCCCACAGGGCTCAGTTCTAGGACTCATCCTGTTTATGCTTTACATGCTACCTTTAAGAGACATAATCAGGAAACACGGAATTAATATTCAGTGTTGTGCAGATGATACACAGTTACATTCATCCATTAAACCTCACCAGAATGACAACATAGAGAAACCTAATGCCTGCATTAGAGACATCAAGACCTGAATGATAATTAATTACCTCCTCCTAAACCCAGAAAAAACGTAGGTCATTATACTAGGTTCTAAATACCAGAGATGCTCGATCTGATCAGATAGTCTCCCTGGATGATGTAAATATAGCCCCCAACTCCACGGTTAGAAACCTAGGGGTTTTATTTGACCAGGATTTATCATTCAAAGTTTTTCCTGGGAAATTATTTCAATTAACTCTTTGTCCTTAAGCTCCTTAAATTTGTCTGAAAGTGAGTCAGGATCATTCAGGAAAAAGATTAGTCATGTGGACATCATAGCCTACATTCCGCTGGTGCAGCTTTGTGGATCAGATTTTCTAGCTGAACAGGTCAAAGGTCAAGGAGAGAGGTCCGACAGCTCTCATGTCAGCTTGATGCTCACTTTTACTCTCACCCCTACGTGACTTCTTGTCTCCACAGGTTTTACATTTTCTCGTGTGGTAAGGTGCAGACAGACGCGGATTATCCCACGCTGGAGGGTAGGATTCATATAAACACCTCAGTGGCCTTGTGGAAGAGTGTCCGCCCTGAGACTGGAAGGATGCGAGTTCAAATCCAAGTCATGCTAAAGACTAAAAATGGGACCCAATGCCTCCCTGCTTGATACTCAGCATTTAAACTTTAAGCTCATATAAATTCACTGTCATTCCATTTTGAAATGGAGTCGTCAGGCTTTCACTGACGTAAAACAGTCATAGTTCTTTTTAAAATGTTCCATTAGGGCCTCCAGAGACGTGGCATGGCTTTACCAGAAAGAAGCAACACCCATTTGGTTGTCTTTAAATTATATGGTGGATTCTGGCACAGGAAAGCAAACCTGTATGAGTTTTTGGGGAGAAAAAGAGACCAAGCTAACATGTCTTTCAGCTATAGTGCTCATTGTGACGCTTTAAGCTGTGGATCTGCATGAAAAAGCCTTAAGGAAAAATGTGACAATTCTGCCTAAAGTTCACTTTAAGGATCGTCTTTGCGTCATTCACATCCCTCTGTGGGACTTTCTTTAGCGTGATAATTATCGTCGAGAGCTTCTGTGTGTAATCAAGGAGGGAGGGTTTGGGCAGAGTTACTTTTGTCCCGGCTAAGCCATCATTTGGTGCCACACGTAATCAGAGACTGAAATGATCTCCTCTAACATGACTTCTAATTTACCGCAGAGTGATGCAGACCACAGGCCTCCCTGCATAGCATTGTGGTCAGGCTGACACAGATGCACCCACGCCAGCACGCACGGACCCAGTTGGGGGACACCATAGATAGACTTTCGCAGTGCATTTCTGTGTCCGTGTTGTTGGCAGGAAAGAGTTCTGTGGAAGAGTCTGGGGTTGGATGCTTTTCCAGTCAGACCCAGAGGCAGCCAGTGCTCCACTTCAACAGGTTTCTGAGGCAGAAAACAACAAGCTGACTCACTTACTGACCTTAAGTGTGCATCTACAATGCTGCCAACCATGTGGTCACACTTTTAGATGATTGATTTGAAACACTTTTAAGTGCAGTTGATGGTTTATTACTAAGTGCAGAGGAAAGTTCAGGAACGCTGCAGCTTTCACTCATGGACTTTATGACGGATTCCCTTCTAGTGTCATTTATTTGGGCTTGTTATTTAACAAGAAGTCTCTTAAGAATGATTTGTGCATCAGCTTACGAATAACAATCAAGGAAATTAAATTGGGTCAAAACGGGATCAGTTTAAAGTGAATGAAAAACCAGATTTTAAACAAAAACAAAAATAGTTCCTTAAAGTTTACAATGTGTATTTTCAAGTTTTAAACTATTTTCTAATGTTTTTTTTTTCAAATTTACAATCAGATTTTTCATACATTTACACTGATCCTGATTTACCCCCCAAAAAGAAATCTTGCTCTTCCTGATTTTAATCAGGTTTGTCCTTCTAAAAAGATGCTGCTACAGCAAAATATTGAAAAAGATGGAGTGAAAAAAGAAAGGATCAATGGTTTAGTGCTGTTTTGAAGGAGCAGGAGGTCCACAAAGATATCAGCTGGTAACAAAAAGAAAAAAAAAACAATTGAGCACTAAACATATCTGACGGAGATAATATGAACAAAACATTTTACTGTCACTGGAATCAAACTGAAAAGAAAGAAAAATGAAGAAGTGGCTTCAGCGATGAAGGTCCTGAAGCAAAGTGAGCTTCCAAAAATATGAGAAGGTATAAAGGTAAATGAAGGAAAAAACGAAAAAAACAGAAAAGTATGATCGAGAGATAAAATGAGGGAGAAAAGTTGCTGGTTGTCCTCTAATCAGAAGGTTGTAGGTTCAATTCCCGACTTGCCTGCTATAGAAAACATTTTTTCTCTTCCCAACAAGCTTTTTTTTCCTACTTTTTTTTTGGAGACTTAAAAAGTCATTTCCCTTTATCGTGTCTTTGCCAATCATACAGAAAAAATGTATTTCCCTTCAAAATGGAATGAAAAAACTAGCTTAACGTTCATTTGAACGATGTAAAAATCTTATCAGTCTTTCAGACTCTTTTAGTTTTCGTAAACTCAATATTTGCCTCAAAATAACAGAAATTAGACACAACACAAAAATCACTTTTATTCAGGAGCAGACAGTTTATCTCAGAACAAATATTTTTTAATTTTTTTGCATTATTTTGTAGGAAATAATGACATAACCCAACAATAAGTGTCTGGCAACTTATAATTAACAACTTTTTTAATTTCAATTTTACGAGTTTATTCTAAAAAGAAATGTCAGTTGTGTCACAAATATATTTAAATGTTAGATTCTAATTTTCAAAATAACCTGAAAGCTACAAACACCAATTAGTTTTGTTAATCTGAATGTGTTGTATGATCCACCTGCAGACGGTTTCATCGTCAGTCGGATCAACATTCCCTGTAGCTGCCTGCTGTGCTAAAGCTAATGGCAGAGACTGGTGTCGTGGGCGTGGCTGTTAAAGGAATAACTCAAAGGAACTGATCCTGAACTCATGTTTTCCTATAAACACTGCTTTCAAAAGATAAAGACAAGTCCGCCTTTGTGTGGCTGCTTTGTGTCTGAGCAGGAAGCTCGGTCACAAGACTCAGTGTGTGAATAGTCTCTGCAACCGAGCGGAAGAGGCAGCAGCACACTGTTAAATCTTTGTGTTTATGATCGACTGCAACCGCTTTAACCAGGTGAACGTAAGCTATCCGTGCTTGTGTTCTTGTACTTTCATGCAACTGGTGTTGTTGCTTCACTTATGTAGCCAAACACAACAGGTGATGCTGGAAAGAATTTCCTGTTTGGATTTTAAGTTGTGTTCCTTCCTTGTACATTCCCCCATATAGTTTTAAAACACTGAAATGATTATCTCAAGCATTCTTTACGACTATTAGGGCAAGACATGCAAAAGAGAATCTTTCAGAGAATCCTTTATCCTTCAGCCGCTAATCCAGTGTCTTTGATTGGCGCCAGTTTTCATAATGTTTTTCTTCCTGGAAACACAACACCCTCTCTGAGGATTTTATGATATTTTTATAAGATAGACTTCTGTTCATCTCTGAGGTTGCTGATTATTTTGCTTGTTTTTGAGCCTCTGTGAGTAAACATCTGTCTACCATCAACTCACGGCGTTGGGTTCCTAACTCTTGCCCAGCAAAGGAAAAGCAGGCCTAGTATTTGGTGCTAAGGAGGTCATTTGAGGCCTAAAGGCTGTTCAGAACTTTCCTCATGAGAGTCTCAGTCCTGGATGTTTCCTGATAAGAATCCATCTGCAGCTGAAGGGCTCATATTTCATATTTATTGTATAAATGCTGCTGCTTCTGCATCTGGAAGAATATCCTTGTTTCAATTTTCGACAATCCGCAGCCTTTTGTCAGAGAAAATGTCAAATACCAGAAGAACTGATCAATTTGATATCGATCTAACTCAGGTGGAGACGGCTGATGTTGATGGTCTAAACAACTGTCAAAACAGTCATCGCCATTTGAGTAGAAGGCTGGCGTGGTTACAGCTGCGCAGGTGGCTGCAGGTCAGTCATCCTGCTGCGATTGACAGTTTCATCAGTGACCAGATGAGAGGATCACACAGTTACAGAGCGATGCATGAGAGGTGCGAGATGAGAGGACTGGTGTCACTCTGAACTGGGTTCACGGATTCAGTTGTCAAACTTGCTTTATCAGGATAACGAGAAAGTAGATGTGATTATCACAAGAAAACAATGTCTTTATTACAGAAAAACTATGTCGTTATTATGAGGAAAAAACTGCGGTTTCTGTAAGTAAATGGTCAACGTTTTAAATACTTCTGTAATTTGGCCTTTTGGTTTTGAAAACACAGACAATTGATAAAACCTTAATCATTCCTGTCTTGCATCTTAGAAAATCTGATGTTTTTTAATGCTTTGTCATGAACTCTGCATAACTTTGAACAATCTTTGATCCACATACAGCGTTTTGCAAAAAATGTGAACTCAGGTATAGTAGTGTAAAACTGAAATTAGAAAAATATTTTTAATGCACAGGACTTCTTTCTTCTTCTTCTTTTTCTCAATCTTTTAACCTCAATTAGAAATTAAATTTCATGCTACAGATGGTATTTTAACTATGAAAGACTGAGTTGCACATGAAGACTTAAAAACAGAATGATGACTCATCTAGGAGGTCATAAAAGGAGCTCGTGGAGCGCCATGTTGAAGTTGTTTCTTTCCCTTAAAGAAAACAAATGCTTCTCTGTCTCCTGAGTCATCATCTCTGTAAAAAAAAAAAAAAAAACTTTTTACAGTGACTCTGTTACTGATGTATTATAGCATAAATGGATGCAGTCAAACGTACGACTTGTTGGAGATGGACACCTTCCCACACAAAGGATTGCTGTGTGAAGCAATAATGGCCTGAAGTCAAAGACACAAACCAAAGCATAGGCGGTTGTGTGGCTGCCTTCACAGCTGAGCAGAAAAGCAAAAGGTCTTGATTTTGTTCTCAGAGAAAACTTTAACTTGACCTTCACTTCATCCACCAGCATCAGATTAACATCTAACTAAAGTACTGATCTGTTGCATCATCTGACCTCACCCCAGCTTGAGGAATGGCAGCATTTTGGCTGCAAAAGGTGTAACCCAAGGGTGACGGACTTGGTAGACAAAACTAAATAAAGAGTCTTGTTGCGCTGAAAACCCAAATTTAGCCTCGGGGTCTTTGAGGTGGGCCCAGAAATCCAAGGAACGTGAGGTGGACCTTGAGCTGAGGAGACAGTTTAATCCTGCACCGCTGGGAGAATACTGATTAGAATTGCTTAGACGTCTGCCACGGTGCAGCCTCAGTGTGTGTCTGTGTGTGTGGAGCCCTGACAAGCACTGAGCCGTGAACCTGACAGAACCACCTCCCTGAGGCAGATTTATACGAAGTGTCATTCAGTATCTGAAAATTTCCTGGCAATCTTCTCCCAGTGACGTCACACTGCAACGTTTCAACAAGATGATACACATCTTAGAGGTGGCAAACAGACACAGGAGTGGTCTTGGGTGGAGTTTCACGGGGCATACACCTTCAAACATGTGATTACATCATCTCCCAACTATGATGGTTCCATCTTTTTAAACCTGATTGTCATCAGTTCACTTCCTTGTTTTTGTAAAGTAAAATAATCCAGATTTTTACTCTTCACTGAGATTAATCTGAAGTTTGGTAATCTACAGATTTCATTGCTAATTGAGTTTCATGTCACAATTCAACAATTGTTTGATGTAGCCAATCAATTTAATGTATTTATTTAAAAAAACATTTTAAAAATATTTTAATGCATTTGCTGTTGGTGAAATGACAGGTTTTATGGTAGTGTCGAATGCGGTCAAACACTGCCATCTGTTGGTTATAAACTCACATTGAAACTGTCAATCTCACCAAGAATGTAAAATAAAATAATCTGAAATGATGTTTAGCAGTTGATGTTTAAATATGTAAGAGAAAAAAGCTGGCAAATCGACTAAAATAGTGATGTATGCTAGCAATTTAAAAACAAAAATGTGGATTATAATAAAATCCAGATGGGTACACACACTGATAATAACATTAAAGTTACTTTGTTTTTTTTTTTTTTTTGTTTTTTTTAAGCAGAACAACAAAAAAATCAAACTATAAAATTTAGATTTGCTCGTGGATTCAAAGTTGCCTGGTTTGGTAGGGCCCTTTTCCTCTGTCTCCCTCTTCTGGTCATTTCTGGTAATGCAGTCGTCAGGCTTTTTCTGCTGGTTTCTGTTTGAGCTCCACAGGTGTTCTGCATTGAAGGTGGAGACTCCTGACGTACCTGCAACCCATCTGTGAAGAATATAACGCTTTTATGTCTGTTTTCTATGAGCATCATAACCAATTACAATTTTAAAAAGCATAATAGTGAGGAAACCGAAAGTATACAATTGAATCACCTGAAGGAGGTGAATGTTTTGTGTGTCAGAGGAGAATCTCAGTGATTTGATTGGCTCTCAGGATCATCACAGTAACTTAAAATGTAAAGAAAGTTTTGGATCAATTAAAACAACACAAACCAAACACTGTTTTTGAACTTCTTAAAATCTCATTGTATTTTGCGTTTATCTTTGGAAATGAGAAGTTTAAAAAAAAGGTATCAAAGAGAGGAAAAAATAAATCAAATTGATAAAAAAAAACTATTATAAATGTTAGGTTCAGAACAAATACATCATTACACATTGTGCATGAATACAAGCATTTGATAACATTAAATAAAATGAAGTGCTGGGGTCGAAATGAATACAAAAGTAGATTTGATAAAACATTACATATGTCATACTTTAAATAATTTTATGTTAGGAGAAGATTTGGAGACATTTTACATATTTTTTAAAATGAACTAATTCAACACACAATCTGACCTCCACCCGACATAAGTAACATTTGGAGATTTTGTAAGAAAGTGTATATTTATGAATGTCAAACTTCACAAGGAGTATGAATGAGTTTATTAAAAATGTAAAAGGGATTTTCTTATGTTGATGGAAGGCAAACGATACATGTTTTCAAAGCAAAAAGAAGGACAAAGTAAAAGAAAAATGAAGAAAAGGGGGAAAAGTCTAAATAAATGAGGTGGAGGTTCAGGTGAAAGATTACAAAAGGTTTAAATCTCAAATAAGCTTTTTGCAGGGTAAAATCTACTAAAGATGCACATGGAGAACATCCAAACTCCACACAGTAAGGTCGCTCATTGGTGATGCTGTTTCAGGTCCCCCAGCCAGGACTTGAACTTGTGCTTTGCTGCTGTGAGGCAAGAGCTCTGACCACTGCACCACCGGACAGCCTTCATCAACCTACTGGTTCCAAAAATTAATAACACGGGGCAAAGTTACAACATTTATCTGGAAACGTCTCTATTACTAGATCATTTGGATCAGCCATGCATTTGAACAGTCCCATCCCCGGAAAGGAAGACACCCTCTGACACCTGATTGGCTCCCCGCCGCTAATCTTCCTCCAATCACAGAGCTGCTCTGGCTCCGGCCGTTACATCACCGGCATGGCGAAGAGACGAGCAGGAATTCCGGGTAGAGAAACTCTCGGTTGCTCGGCGACCAGCGATCCCGCCTCGCCTCGCTGCTAACCAGCTGTTAGCAGCTTCTGCTCGGACACAGCTGCTGGGAAACAGGGCAGGCTGCCCCCGCGGGAGGAAGACAAGTGCTTCACCTTGATGCTGGGAGTTGGACCGCTGCGTACTTTTAGTTTATCCGCTCGAATGAACTAGAAAAATTGGTTTTGGCAGAAGTAACAGTATGGATTGGTTGGCGCTTTCGTACCTGGACGAACTTTCCCACGGACTAGCAAACTTGTCCATGTTCCCGTACTTTGACATGGCGCACTACGTCGTTTCCGTCATGGCGCTGCGGGAGCAGCCAGGTAAGTTTACTCTGCGGGGGGAAAACGGGGCAAAAACAGTTGCTAACCGTTCATGGCTGTGTTTTCCTTTGAGATGTGATGCGCTGAAACGTGAAGCTCCCGTGCACTGTCACGCAGCCACGGTAGACACGAGCACGCGCCGTCAAATACAAACCGTCTTAAAGGTTTAGATGCGTCATTTTTACCAGGATATTTTCATTTAGGGCTTTGCTGATAAAAGCAGTGAGAGTAACAAATTATTAGCAGATTATTTTAGTTGTAAACTGCAGATCCTATTAGACTTTTTGATACGGGGCCCTGAACATGACATCTGAAATAAATAAATTGTTCCCTCAAATTAATCATTTGTGACCACAAATTAGCATTTTATAAATACATTCTGCAGATGTTAGTATTTTGTTGCCACAAATTAGCATTTTAGCTTCAATTCCTACTACTTATTTGTACACACAATATGCTAACTTGTTTGTGCGTAAAATGCGAACTTTTGTGCGTAAGTTGCGAACTTTTGTGCGTAAATTGCGAACTTTTGTGCGTAAATTGCAAACTGTTGTGCCTTGTGGATGCAAAGTGCGAGTTATGTGATCTAATTTGTGCACACAAAATACCTTTAAAATGCTAATTTTGTGGACATTGAATTGTGGCCACAAAATGCTAATTTTAGCTCACAAAAAACTAGTTTATGGCCAAAAATTACTAATTTGAAGGAACATTTTTTCTTATGTCCTGTCCAGGCCTCAGTACATTGAAATGATATAAAAGAAACTTACATTATTTTATTCTGATAATTTGTTAAGATGTTACGTGCTCCTGTTGGTACATTAAGGGTTTCCGCTTCCTATCCTTTGAATTATGTGTAATTAAAGGTTCATTCTGTAATTACATATAGACAAAAAGGTTTGTTAACAGACTCTTAGTTAGAAAAAATAACAAACTTTTTAATTTGGAAATTGTAACAGCACACTAAATTTTGTTTTTAAATTTTTGCTCAAATTCAAACCAAAGTCTGTTAATCATCTGAAATTCAGTGGGGTTTTTTTTGGGTGTGGGGGTCTGTTAAGTGTTCACAGTTGCTGTTCCTCCTCCGATAAGATCCTCCAAACTGCTGCTGCCATAGTGAAATGCTGCATTCAAATACAGAACTCAGTAGTTAAGGAAATGAGAGGTCACCTTTGCTCCATGGTGCAGACAGGATGTTCCCCCCTCCCCAAAGAAAACCCCTACAGCATTTCAGGCAGATTCCAGAGAAAACATTTCATCTTTTGTTCTTAGGAAAGTTTGAGAAATGCATCAAAAAGGGTTTACTTGAAAACCTGCACATGTACTTAGGTTGGCATAATTATATTTTTCAATTATCTTGTTTCCAAACTGATAAAACAATGCATCCCACATTCAGGAAAGTTAAGTAATTTAATAGAAAAGTTGCATCTTTCCGATCTGTAGAACAAAGTTATCCTAATTTGATTTATGGAGGAAAAATAGCAAAACCACGCAGCTTCCTTTTAATGGAAAAAAACCTTTAACTTTGTAAAGTAATTGAGTCAGATGTAGGTGTTATGTCACTGGTTCTGTGGAGTTGAACAATTTCTTTTTCCACACACACACGCCAGCCCCATTGTAGTTCCTCTGCTGCAAACCTATTTTGGATCGTGCCTCGCCAAGCATCCACGCTCTTGACCTTTTCACTAATTGTCCCTCAGTGCACAGTATGCACAAACAATACGCCATGCAGAGCCCCTCTTGTCAGGAGGCTTTTAGTTTAGAAATTTAATTCAAAAAAAGGCTGAGCTTCTTAAAGATTAGGAAGTCATCTCCTAGAAATGGAGACAAAGGTTTTGGCCATAAAGATTAAAGAGGGGTACGCTTTACTTCTTCCCAAAAAGGAAAGGAATGCCAGAGATGGTCCGGCCCTCCTTTTCTTCTTCTCTCACCGGCGGTATATCCTCTCATCGTCCTTGCAAAGCTCCAGTTTGCACTGGACACGGCCCAGCTCCACTAACCCCAGCAGAAACGGAGACAGAAAGAGTCCCAATTCGTTTGGTGAATCATTGATGGTTTCTGTCATAAAAGACACAAAGCAGAAGCAGTGTTTGACGCTTTAGGATTAGGAGTTCTGGAATAATGACTTGTTTGTTTTTGATAGAGCGACAACTTGATCAGGAGGAGTTTGAACTCTGTGTTTGTTGACTGAAAGCGAACAGAAGCGGGTCGTGAAAACACGACACAGCTGCACTGAGTGTAGTTGGCCTGGTTGCTTAGATTTGATTTGTAAATGAATGTGCATTGACTGTATAAGAGAACAGGAGTGTGTGACCCCTCCTTCCTGGCGTTTCAAACAGGAAGTACCTGCTGGTTCCAAGAAGCCAAAATCCCAAAGACTTCTATAGAGAAATAAACAGATTATATTCAGTCCTATTTGTCAGAATAACCATTTATTCTCTGATACCTCATTTTAGCGTGTTCTTGCTAATCTGAATTTTTTTCATATTTTTCTGTAATCCAAATAAAGTTATAAATGGACCAATCAGACTTGTCCCTGCTCTGACGATGTCTGGCTCCACCATGGTGGTGTTATAACTATTTCTGTCAATGGATTAAAAAACTAATCAAATCAATCACACTTTTGGATTGTAAGTAATCACAATGTTTTACTCGGTAAATTTTATGACAGCATGCAGCTTTTGAACAAAAAAAAAGCCAGAGAGAGAACATTTTTTTCCTTCATTTTTAGTGTCTGAAATGTTTTAATTTGTAAAGTGCTAACAAAGATATCCCAGAAATGTAATTTGTGTGAACAAAACACATCAACAGTAAGATAAGTAGAACTCTAAAGACTTTATGTCGGCAGTGTTAATCCAAGAAAATGAAGTTGCTCATATACAGCCAGAAGAAACAAGCATTGTGTTTCTCCATTTTAAATGGCCGAGTGAATACTAAAATCTGATTGGCTGCTGTGTATTCACGCGTTCAAAAAGAGGTTCTGGTCAGATAGCCATAATGTTCTATATCACTGCGCAGGCTTCTTTAAATCAAACTTTTTGCTTCATCTTCTGGACAATAACCAACGGTAAGAGGTGAACTTTCTCTCTGAACTGACGCTTTATTAAACCTATTGTGACCATCAGCACATACATCACTTTCCTTTGCCCCTGCAGCAACGCGTTGTTGTGTTACCGTGACAACGGGCCATACCACCAATCAAATACTCCCCTTTTTTTGAGAAAGCAGTCTAAACCGGAAAAATAAAGTATTAAAAATTGAATATTATTTATTTTGTTGTATGTCACCATGTTATAAGTGGGATAATGCCCGACGAAGTGTATTTTCAGAAACTGACGCCGTGGAAGCCTAAACTGTCAGATGCAAGCTGAAGACGGTCGCTTCTGACCTGTGATTAATCTGTGTTAAAAAATAATGCATTAATTTAAAAAAATTAATCCTGTGCGTTAACGTTCACAGTCCTATTTAGATCACAAAAAATGGCGTCTTAATTGACTTCATTTCTTGGAGCCAGAAGGTCGTTTTCTGTGGGTGACGACACACTCACTCAGTCCAGTTCTCATACAGACAATGGTCTGCACGCGAAACTTAAGGCGGGATCTGAAGGTTGACTCCAGTGTTTTTGTGCTGTTTTTGCTCAAACGTGATCTTAAATGTGTTTTTATAAATGAAGACGTAAATTTAACTAATAATTATTTAAAAGCAATACATTTTTTCCCAGAGCTCAGGTGCAGATTAACAGCGTAAACAAAGACGTAGTGAAATAGACAACATTTCTAGGACTAATTATCAATGATAAAACAAGTTGGAAGCCTCATACAAAACACGTTAGATTTCAATTTTATATGTATTTTAATACATAAGAAAAGCAAAGTACATCCTACTACAAAGTACGTCTTGGTCTACAGTTTTACGTCAAACACTCTCCAGTCAGGAGTGAGCTTGTCAGAAGGCCACACCCCCTTCCACTGAAAGCGGGCTCAGGGAATCTGTCAAAGGCTTCGAATGTTCAATACAAGGCCACCTACTTTTATTGAGGTGTGTGATTGGTCAGTATTTATCTTGATCAACTTGCGTAGAGAAAAAAAAAATTAGCAAGAAGATGTTAAAAAAGGCATCAGAGCAAGAAAAGTTATTGACAAATAGAATGACCATAAAGCATTTTGGCTTTATGGGACCAGTGGGTAGTTTTCCTCTCTTCTTTTTTTTTTTGGAAAGTGTGGGGTCACTTGGTCCAGTTTTCTATATACAGTCAATGGGAAGCACACACATCTGCTATCCATCCTCTGTATATGCAGAACTACAAAAAGGGCTTTCAGAACAATTCACCACACTAATTACTATAAACATACTGTTTGTCAAAAATACTGAAACCATCTGACTTCATTGCATTCAGTACAGTTCAATTTCTGCATGAAAAAGATAGGAAGCATCAAGGCTGTTTTCTGAGGCACAAACTGCTGTGTTTGTTCTACTCCTGAACCAAAAGCGATGATGGAGCAGCGGACTTCCTGAAACTGTGACAGCTGTGTGAACGCAGCACTGTTGAGTATTTACCAGTCAGGTAGGTGACAGTTACAGGGCTGTAGATCAGTGGGATCAAATCCCCGCCCTTTCTGGTTTGCCTGCCGGTCATCCTGCCTGAAGGCGACGAGCTCGACGTGGGAAATTCATCACACGCTCTTTAGAAACCGTCTCTTGGATCAAATCAACCTTTGCAGTTTGGCAGGTTATCCGGCCCCCTTTTTTGACTGTGGGACAGCGGGCACCACCCTGAACTCTCACAGTTCAATTCCGACAGGAAGCTTGTTCAGTGAAAAACGTTTTCGAAATCTGTATGAAATTTGGCGCTCAGAATAACATACAAAAACTCTTCTGCCATTCTCATCTTTCCAGTTAAAAGACTGAAATTTCAGACATTAACAGTTTTACACTCATTTAAATCAGCTGTTGTACGATTATACAGGATTTCTCTAAGTGTGCTGTTAAGATGTTTACATTTATAAAACAGACTGTTAGTACTTTTTTTTTTTCAAGTATCTTCTAACAAATGCTAAAAGAGTTCTCAGATGAAAGGCTTTAAATGCAACCAGTTCCTTTTTAGGAGTCTGTAATCTGCGGGTAATCCTCAGATTACCGTTTTGATCCTGAAGGTGGTGGCAACAACTCAAGGTAGGTGAGGCTGGATTAACCGAGAGCTGCCTGTCTGACTTTAGGTGTTTTTTTTTTGTTTTTTTTCTTTCAAGCAAATTAAAGAAATAAAAGAGCTGCTGATGAATTCCATGATGTATAAAAGTCATTTCTCTGTACTTTGATCTTTTCTCTTCAGAGCAAACATGTTCAACGTTTGTTAAGCTCTGCTTTACGACACAAGTTAATGTTTAGAGACTTGCAGACCCACCTTATCAGTCAGACACGTGCAAAGTATAAATGTCAACAAATATTCATGAATTTCCTGCTGAGATTGACAATGATTTGAAATCCCAAAGGAAAAAGTGAGGAATTCTGCTCTGAGAAATCCTCATTCATGATAAACTTGTGTTGCCATGCAGGAGCTCTGGAGGTTTCCAGAGCCAGCCCCCTTGCCTGCTGGTTCAGCTCCATGCTCTACTGCTTTGGGGGGCAGTGCTGTCGGGGATCATGCTGGCTGAGCCCCCTGTGGCCCCTCTGTCCAACGGCACCGGAGTTCTACTTGCTTCAATCGTCTGGTAAAAAGCAGAAAAAAATGTCATTAGAAAACATTTAATCAAGAAAAAAGAACAGATTCACAATCTGCTCTTATTTTGGAGAGTCTTGATATATAAATGATTTCCTGTATATTTTTGCAGACTTTTTTTTTTTTTGCATTTATGGTCTTTAGTACCCCCTACAAGCGGTAGATGAAATAACACCTCCTCAGAAATAAAAGTACACAGTGCCCTCTAGTGGCTAAAAGATCATTTTTCAAGCAGGTGTTATGCGTCTCCACAGGTACCTGATCTTTTACTGCCCAAAGACGCGGTGTACAGCAGTGCAGCCTTGCTGCCCCTCAGGCTGGTGCTGTCGGGAATGAAGGAGGTGACGAGGACATGGAAGGTGCTGGGAGGAGTCACTCAGGCGCGGCAAAAGTACAAGGACAGTCTGCTGGTCATGATAGCCATCGGGTGGGCCAGAGGTCAGTGAGTGTGTGTGTGCAGGTGGATTTAGTGTATACTCACTGGTTTTATGGTTTTATTATAGTATTATTATAACTGTCTGCATATTGTTTTGATTTAGTGGTGTCTTGTCTCCAGGCGCTGGAGGAGGTCTCATCAGTAATTTTGAGCAGCTCGTTCGAGGTGTTTGGAAGCCAGAAACCAACGAACTCCTCAAGATGTCTTAGTAAGTTTTTACCAGAGCTAAGCTAACCTGCCAGCATGTTTGACCTGACAAAAAGCATGTTTGTGTCTCCATAGGAGAAATGATGTCTCACTCCTAACTTTCTGCTGAGCTTTTCTCTTTCTGTAGTTTATTTAAGCCTTTAACACCGACATCTCACCAAAATAACACACACTCTCTGACCTTCTGTAACTCCTTAACCGTTAATATGATCAACACCAATCAGCTGATTCTGATGGAGAGAAAAGCGGCCGAACGTAAAGTGTCACATGTTAGTGCAAAGCCGCTTTCCCCCCAACCTAACATTACCAGTGGAACAAAAATGGGGGGCAATATCGGAGCTGTCCAGCCGTAGAGTTTTGAACCAGATGCCAGCTCAAATGAAGACGTGCACGGTAGGGCTGGGTTTAAAGAATCAGTTAATCTATCTGAATCGATCCGAGTCCAGTAAACAAATAATCAATCCATAAAATAAGAGATTGATTTTTAAGCAACTTCTTTTTCTGCCAAAACAAAAATCCTTTTACAGTGACGTTACCCCTCTTATTGTGAGAACCTCCGAGATTCAAAGTGTTTGGCTGTTAACGAACATGACGGAAGAGGATTGGAAGCTTTAGAAAAATACAGAAGGACTGAATCAGATGATTAAATAAGTAAAACTATATGGAAAAAAATCAAATCAAAAGAATAAAAAAGTATTGAGAATCGAATCGATTTTGGGTCCAGTGAATCAAGTCGAATCGATTCTGGAAGTTATTGGTGAAGCCATAGCACATGGATCTATTTGTCTACAAGTGGATGCGTCAGAATGGAGCAGAGCTGGGGCTTGTCGCTGGGGCTTGTCGCACACCCAGAGTATTTTCTGTCACAAGTAAGGTTTCTTATGTTCTATTTTTCTGCTTGTCTCTTTCAGCCCCACAAAGATCACCCTGATCGGAGCGGTGCTGTTCACTCTTCAGCAGATCCACTACCTTCCCCTGCAGAAGCACCACCTGATGCTCGTCTACACTGTGTTCATCGTTGTCAATAAGGTCAGTCTGGTGTCTGGATGAAGCTGAGGTGATGAGCTCATTTTGGTTGATTTTTAACTCTTATCAATAAAAACAAGAGCTGAGTAGCTGAATATTCTGAAGAAATCTTTTTTCCTGCCAGATCTCGTCTTTTAAATGACCTTTCTTCTTTGGCTTTTCGAAGCTTTTGCTTCAGTGACTCACATTAGTCTGTATTACTCGCAGAGCTGGAGTTTTTGCATCATGTTCTCCAGCTTACATCATCCTCTTTCCTTTTCTCAGGGAAACGCGTTCTCTTGACTGAGACACAGATAAACCTACCGCGTCTGCTTTCAACTGATTGTTATTCAGATCGCTCTTTCTGACTGATCTGTCAAATTAGCAGCGAGCGCTTTCATCAGATTTATGAGCTGTGTCCAAGCCTGATATTTATTATTGTGCGCTCACGATAATGCTGATTATTTGCAGTCATCCTCTAATTAAAAGCAAATAAAAATCCTTTTATTTAATATGTGTGCATAATATCAATCCCACTATTTTTCTTTATTTAGAAAGATACACAATTCCAGTTTGAAATTTGTGCTCAGTGTCAACCAAACATGTTTCTTAATTTTTCAGCTTTTCACAGTAAAGCCTTTGTCTCTCAGTGGATGTTTGTAGTTCTTTAGATGAAAGTGAAACAGTTTTACGCTTTCATTATAAACAATTCATTTATAACTTGAAAAACGTATACTTTTAGAGAACACGACCAAATCAAATTATTTTATTGAAACTTTTATCTCATTGTGGTGTGAATCACTTAAAAAATATGCCAAGGAATAATTGCTAATCAGTTCCAAGCTGAATCTTTGTTCATTTTTAGTGTACAGACTATTGACAGATTACTAGAGATGAACAAATCGCCTGTGACGTTAGCCAAAGGAAATGCCTTACCAACTGTTCCTACAAAATAAAGCCAATTCAGTCACCATTTTTCTGTGATATTGATGTTAGTAAGCGTTGATTGGTCTGAGTCGGTCTGAGTCATCATTTCCATGGCAACCACTCTCTCTAATCAGGAGTGATCGTGTTGGAAAGCCACACCCCTTCCACTGAAAGTGGGCTTGGAAGAATCTGGGATTTTGGCTTTCTGGGACCAGCGGGTTCTTCCTGTTTGGAACGCCGGTGGAGAGAGGATAATCTGTCCAGTTCTCATAGACTGTCAATGGCACGGATGTGCAACATTCCAAAAAAAACAACTACAACAATCATAAAAAAAACAAAACATGAACCTTCTCTTTGGTAACTCCAACTTCAAAATCCTTTTCCCAACATCATCACTGTCCCTACTCTGAATGTGTCCAAACATCTCCATTTGCTTCTCTGCATTTATCTCATTCATCCAACATGAGCTGTTCCTCTGACGGACATTCCTGATCTTATGCATCCTCATCATTCCTAAAGAAAACCTCAACATCTTCAGCTCTGTTCGCAGATCCATTCGTTCCTCTTATTTACACGCAGTTACTGTCTTTCTGCTGCTGACCTTCACTCCTCTCCTCTCCAAAGGAAATCTTCAACTCTCTTGATGCTCCTCCACCTGCTCTTCCTGCAGAGCAGTGTCATCCGCAAACATTTCAATAAAGAAAGATGGAAAGATTTAATAGTGGAACAGGAGTTAAGCATGAATAGTCGGTAGTCTTTGGCATTTGGGCTCTTATCAGAGACAGCTTGCATGCTTGGGATGACCTCAGACCTCAGACCAAGGAATGTGGAGAAACAAACTTCTATGATTTTTAAAGGCAGAACTGTGTGATTGGCTGTGGAGAAAGTGAGCACTTCAGCTATTGGCTCAGAGTGAGGAATAATAGATGAGAAACCCAGCATACCTAAAATGAGCTCAATCTTCCTCATTAAAATTGTGCCATCGCTTCACCATGATCCACAGAGATTTAATTTCTAACCTCGTCTGTCAGTCTGTCCATCACCTCAGTAAGCTAGAAGGAGGTCAGAGCTGCTCCTTGGTGCAGCCCCACCTCTACCTTGAACTCCTCTGCAACACCACAGCACATTTCACTGCTGTCTTCCAGCTCTCATGCGTCTTAAACAACTCTGTTCTTCTCTACCACTCCAGACTTCCTCATCCAAAGCCCAGCTCCTCTCACTGGACTCTGTCATAGACTTTCTCTAAATCTACAAGGACACACTGTTCTTCTCCAGATGGATCTTCAAAGCAAATATTGTATCTGTGTTTTTTCTCCATGACGTGAAACCCTACCGTTCCTCACAAGTGTTTAGTTTGTCCTGCGCTTTCCTCTGACTTCATTGTGTGACTCGCCTGCTTTATTTCGCTGGAGTTTCCACAACTCTGCTCATTTCATGTTCCTGCATTCCTCAGGCATCCTCTCAAAGATCTTGTTGAACAGCTCAGTCAGAAACTCTTCTGTCACCTCTCCTAACTAAGTATGTTGTCTGCACCAACTGCCTTTCCACCCTTCATCCTCTCAGTGTCTTCCTCACTACATCCTCATAGATCCTTTGCTGCTTCCTGCTCTACAGCAGCTTCTTCCTCTCCTCTGTGCTCTAACATTTTGGTCGTTCTTAAGTTGGACCAGAACAGACTCAAAACTGTTCAGATTCTCATGATTGATTTGACTTTGGTTTCACATAGAATACACTCCCTGATACGGACCTCTGCATTTACCCAGACTTGGTACCAGCACATGAAAGTACTGGATTGCGCCCCCTTGTGGTTCCATTTTCACACTTTATTGAGTTCTATTTTGTGAATAAAACAGCAGTTCACAGCTGAGTTGTCTCAAGGACAGAGTTACAAAAATTACAAGAAATACCAAACTGAGATGAATTATAGTGCAATTGATTTCAAAGATTTCAGATCTTTATGATCTCCAGAATATCCTAAAAAGGACAAATAGTTCTTTCTTTTACTTGCAGCTCATACAAAAGACCAGCAGATTACATTACATTTAGGGGTTTTTGTTTTATTTCTAGACCTATCAGGGTCCTTTTTTTAAAAAGTTGTTTTTGGTTGAGTTTTGGGTTGCATGTTCGATTCCATTGATCATCAGTCCCACACTAGTTTGTAAAAGACAAGCTTTTATTATTTTGTAACTTTTATTTTTCCTTTTTGTAGTCTCGGATGATGCTGACCGGCTCCTCTTCTTCCCCTTTTGCCACCATCGAGTCGATCCTCTACAAGACCCTTTTTACAGGTCACTCCGCTTACTCTGCCCTCACAGGCGAGGCAAAGGAAGCGTGCATCGATAACGGTGACACAAAAAGGGAGAACGGATCCTCCAGAACTCCCAGTGCTGCTGCGAAAGGACAAAGCAGCTCCTTCAGGGCCAAAGAGGAGCCCAAGAGCTCAGATGCAAAAAACTCCAAGAAGATCAACTAGTTAGCCTTTAGCATGTAGCACTTTTTCAGCGGCAGGATCATGGAGTCATCTCCAACTTTGATTTGTGTTGTGGGAATGTTCTGTTAGAGTGAATTTTTGTTGAAGTGGACAAAAACATTTTCTTTTACATAAGCTGTTCCTTCAAACTTTTGAATGTGCTGGACTTCTGCAAACTCTGCACCTTTCTCTGGGATGATCCCCCACCTTTAAGGAGCTGTGAAGGAGGGAACTTCACAGGACGCTTTGACCAAATACACTTTCAGATAAATATTTATTTTCAGAGCAAAAAATATATATATTAATATTTCAGGGTTTTGGGGACCAATGCTGTTTACCTGCTGATTCTGTAAATTCCCTTTTCTTTATAATCCAAACATTTCTTATTCTAACATATTTTTAAAGAGATATTCAGATGTTTTATTATATTTATGCAACATAAACGCACTCTTGAATGTGAAATATTTAGCAATGGAATGCAAATATATTATGTTGGATTGATAAATGCCTTAAATGGAAACTGACAATAAACAGGTTTCAATGAATTGTCTCTTTTCTCTGTGGTTACAACTCAATTCTGGAAAAGTGAAAACTGTTGTGCACAGAATGATCTAATTTAGGATTGTATAGTCTGCCTCAGGTCTTCTGAAAACAAACCTGTATTTAGCGCTTCCTGTCCCAAACTTTAAACACGACTGGACGTCACAGTTATGAGGTGAAGTTTGGTTGCTTGATAAGTTTTCTGCCATCTTTATGGTCTTCTTTAAGGTTTTTGTCTATAGTTGACTTGAATGTTCTATATGTGCAAGTGGATGAATCAGCACCTGGACTTTTCTATTCATCTTTATTTATGTTTCCTCTGGCACAACCTGAATCAGCATCTATATTCAAAGAACTAAATGTATTTATTATCAAGTGTCAAATTTTATTTTGTTTGTTTATTGAGCTTTAACTGTGAAGAATATACGCCTGGACTGGGAGGTTGGGGAAAATGTAAAAAATGGTGACAAATTGTGTTTTATTTACGTAGCAAAATTAACTTCACTAAATTACTGTAGTTTGGCCCAAAAAAGGAGTCAACTGAAATAATTTAAATTAATGCACCTAAAAGTAAATGTAGGCCAAGACAAAGCCAAATTGGCCCAAGAAAACAAACCAAATTCAAATTATAAACGGACCAATCAGATGCTTCAGTAAAAAAATAAACTCCTTCATAATGGTTAGTAATTTAACAACAAAAAACCCTCTGATCACTTTGGTATCCACAGCTGCAGATACATCTGATGTGAATTAGCTTGACATCCACAAGGAAAACTTCATCTGCGGGCGGAGAAGTTGCATCAGTATAACATCAGCACCTGACTGATACCTCAGCCTCTCTGAAAAGCTGCAGGAGAGAAATCCCCCAAATTCCCCCTTAAAATCTTATCTATGTAGCGTTCGACAGTGAAGTCCCTCCCTGGTGGGTTGAAATTAAAAACAGACTTTTGGTGTGGAGCAGAAGAGAGATGCTCAAAGACGTTTCAAAGTGATGCTGTAGCAGATGAAAAAGCAACTGTTAAAGGGGTTGAACTCCACAGACGTCCAAGTGTTCATGCTTGCATTCCAGTTGTGGCAGATCACTCCCGAAAATGATCAGTCATTGCTAAACCATCAATGTCTCTAACGAAGACTAGATGTGAATGTTCTCAGTCTTAATAATGAGACCTACAACTGTGTTTCACAGTATATCTTGTTTGTTTTCTTTGTCCAATGAGTCTAACCTTATGCCCACCTTACGGGTGGATGCGTGCTGTCAGTGGGGGAAAAATGGGCAAACCTAAATGAGACACAAAGGTGGCCTGCATAAAATCTTGAGGTCCTAGACTGCTTAGTGAGCCCAAAGAGTGAAAATATTTTCCACATTTCTTTCTATGGGCATGCTACGGGTGACAGGTTGTAGCTAACGCTTAACACACCGGTGTAAAATACAGGTAAAGTAGGTGAAATGCAGGATCATACAGAATTTGTTCTTTATTTCTACCCCCAAACCCTGCGCAAGGGATGCTTTAGTGCTGTTCAAAGGATGTGTGCACACTCCTTGTCTGCCCATTGAGCATCTAGCCTGACTGTTACAAATCAGGAAATTAGAGTGTAGTTTGTGTGGGCATTCTACAGGCACACGTGCACGTCCCATTCATGTGGCATTCACATGTGGTCAGTTAGGGACCATTTCTTGCACTTTTCTAAAAACACACTACAACAGCTTCACCGCACGTCATAAGTGCATGCAACTGATATTGTCCTTAAAAGAACATCAGGATACAATTATCACACGTGCGACAATCATACGTCCCATTTTCATGACATCCCTTAAGGTGGTTGTGTAAACCACAAGGGAACTGCAAGACACACGTGTACCCAGTATGTTATGGTTTTGTCCTTTTGTTTTGTTTCTACAGAGTGGCGTGTGGCAGGGGGCGTGGCTATCTCATCCTGGGGCTGCCTCCTTGCACACCTGCACCTCATCATCATTTCCCCCCCTATTTAAGCATGTTCTTGGCTGCTTCTCCCTGCTGGATTATTCCTTATGATTTTGGTTTGAATAAACGGTTTCTTCTACTCCCCTGACTCTGCTCTGGGATCGGCTTCCGTACCTTGACACATTAAGATGCAGCCTCACCTGTCTACGACCCTCCACAGGCCCAGACAATCAAAAAACCTGCAACATCTGTACAGGTCATTCCTCCATACAAGTGCATGTGACATTGGCCTTATTTGTGTAATTTTTTTCCCACTTTGACTTTGTCTGCTTTCATGATTTCCATTCATCCATCCATTTTCTAAACCCACTTTAGCCTTTAAGGAGTCACGCCCAGGACAGGTCGTCAGTCTGTTGCTGGGCCACAATCACCACCCGTAGCCTACACACTCGCATTCACACCTAGGGACAATTTAAAATTAGCAGCCACTGACAATTAGCAAAATAAAAAATTCCAAAGAAAGCATTGTTATGTACATGTATTTGTATTTGGATGCAAAGCTGTTTTTATTTTTTAAAGTAATATTTATAATAAATGAAAGAGATTTTAATTTACCTATAAATAAACTATAACTTCAAATTCTTGAATTGTTTTGATGGATAAAGTAACAAAATAAAAGTCTGCATCTTTTAAATGTTCAACTAAAAGCCATACAAAACATAACAATTGTAAAACGTTCTATCATCTTTCTGCAAGAGCTGACCACAAAAATAGCTTCAATCTAATACAAATATTCAAAGTCTCAGGTCTGTTCATTATTTATTTACATGTGTTTGTCAGACATTTGTTTACTCTTATGAAGACAAAAGAACAGGTCAGCAGGGAGATTAAAGGCCAAAATGGGGGGAGGGTGCTGAGACATGAGGAAAGCAGAAGCAAAGCAGTGTGAAGACAGGAAATTCATAAGAAGTAATTCTCTTGAATAGACGTTGGAAAACATTGTTGAGGAAAACCTTGTGGGCTGGAGAGGGAGTGGATGTTTTGCTGATAAAAACAGAAGCAGATACATAAATGAATACATAAAATCTAAAAAGAAAATACAGTTAAACAAGATATATTTACAATACTTGTAGGCTTAATAAAAAAGAAACATTTGAAGCTTAAAATGTATCGTTATGTGTTGGTTTTTTTTTTTGTTTTTTTTTTCCAAAAGGTTGAAATTTGTCAATTAAACAGCTTAATTAAGACCTTTCTGTGCCTCAACCCTGCTAGACAGGTGGTCACCACTTGGTGGCGTGACGAGGCGTCATTTCTGAAGGTTTGATGCCTGGGAACTGACAGGCTGGCCAGCAGCTGCAGGCAAAAAGGGATGGAGACACAAGGGGACTTTCTCTGCAGAGCCAATGATGAGGCTGTTTGTGTGTGTGTGTGTGTGTGCATGTGTGTCTGCTTTATCTGTACTTGTGAGGACCCACTGAAAAGATATTACGACTCTTATAAGGACATGTTGAAGTGTGGGGACCCCCTTTTAAAAATAAACAAATAAAAGGCACACACACTTGCTGCGCAAAGGTTTTTGGACTTTTTCTCAACAAAATTAAGACTTTTTTCTTCATACATTAACAAGATCAATCAAATAATTTCTCTGTGTATTTGTGTGTCGATATGCTTGTGACATGAAATGACAACAGAGGATGAGTCGATCAAAAAGGCACAACAAGCTTTGGGGGACAAACTCACTCACACATGTGCATGCACAAAAAACCACACAAGGTAATAACCATTCAAACCAGCAGTGAGACCAGGGCAATTTACTTTCTGTTATCCTCAAAAACATAGATAAAATAAATAAAACACACACACACACAGAGTAACCAGACATTGTATATGTATATTGGTTTTTAATAGGAATGAACCAATAAACTCAATGCAATCACAAAGCCCTTTCAGTGTACAATAAAATACCCTAAAACAAACTGTAAGCCAAAGAGTTAGAATTTTTATGGCTATATTAAAACTTTTTTTTTGCACCTTAAAAAAAGAACAAAAGTTGGTATATTGTTCTTTTTTTAATTAGATCTGCAGAGAGCATTTTCAAAGATGCAAATGTGATTTTAGATGGTGTGTTTCTTAGATCTCAAAACTACAGAGGCCATGAAGTGCAAACCACACCAACAAATTGCTCAATGCAAAAACATATTAAAGATCACAATGACAATTAAAAAAGCAAAACAAATATAAAAAACAACATTACATTTTAAACATTAAAGCAAAATTCCAAAAACCAAAATAAAATTTCAAAAAACTGAAATGAAATGTTTCAGAAAACAAGCAATTTCCCAAAATCAAAATACAGTTCTAAAAAATAAAACAAAATTTTAAAAAATGAAAAGTTAGGCATATCATTGATTGGATGACAATGTTGATTTTTCACTTCAACCAAGTTATTTGGCTGGAAATGATGATGGATAAGATCTACACTAATCATGCAACTTTTATAAGTATGCAAACTCTAAAGACGTATTTGAAAAAAAATCAAATGTAAAAAATCAAATGCTATTGTCAGTGGTGTGTTTCATTTTTTCTCATTTCATTTAGATAATAACTTTTGCTTTCCGAAACACATAATTTCAATTTAATTTCATGTATTTGTAACTATCTTATTTTGAGAATGTTGTTTTGATTTCTAAAATGTGCTTTTTTTCCCCTTTTTTGATTGTTGTTGTGATCTTTAATATGTTTTTGCATTGAGTTATTTGGAAAATGAAAAAAATAGTAAATTCATTTGAGAATTTTTATATCTTTATTCAATAAAAGTTGATTAATCTGTACTTTTTTATTCAAAAGAGAAATGTGTCATGTGACCCAATAGTAAATAATCAGATTCCAGCTGAGTTTAACATGTTTTTTTTTTCATTTAGAAAAAAAATTAGAAACATAATTTACTCTCTCATTAAAGATAAAAACTTTCCTGCAATAACTTTAAGCAATTAAATCAGCATTTTTTCTTTTCAAGTGAGATGAAAGCATGGAGGGACATGACTGGAGCCACACAGGAAAAGACTGAGGGAAGTTTGGGAGAAGGAAAACTGAAGGCAGTAAGGGAGTTCAAGAAACCCCCAGTAAACTCTTCAACCATGACTCCTTTTTTTCTGTTTCCCCTAGTCACACAGATCCACACGTGGAAACAGAGGAGCCTCTTCATGTGCTACTGATTTTGCAAAGGCAACAGCCTACCACCATTCAAGACCAGGTGCACATCAAGAACAGCTGCAAGATTTCCAAAAAATCGGCATACTGTAATGGAACTAAAAAACAGACAATACATTACAGTCTATAATTGATCACAAGAAATTGATGATGAATTATTGACTGTTAAAGAACACATTTATTTTAATTTGTAATTCCTGTAGTTTGAAGTGTCCTCTTCCTTTTGAAAAAAAAACAGGGTTGCTTTGATTCTTGCATTTGGGCCCCAAAGATACTTGTGTTTTAATGAGAATGAGCACATCCTCAGGTCTAATGAAACCAAAATAAAACTTTTAGTTGATGATATCTTTGTTTTGTTTATAGGATAAATAGGGAGGCCTACAAGCTTCATGGCTGCAAGGCACTTGACAGATGATAAAGCATAGAGGTGCTAGAGTTATGATTTTTGTCTGGAGATGGTGGTGTGACTTTCAAATTTTGTATAAAATATTTTACAATACACACAAGACCACAAAAGAATGTGGCATTCAGTGTCTTGTCCAAGAACACTTGGACAGATGATCTGGCAGAGAGGAACCAACCTTCCAACCTCTTCCAATCAGAGATCAATCAATGGACCTTTGCACCACAGTCAACACTTTTATTTTTTTTTAAATACCGTTATTAATGAAAGTACTTTGAATTTTTTGACTGTAGACTTAAAAAATCAACACCTTAAGAAATAGTCCTACATCATTCCATCAATTAGAAAAGGACATGTAATGACCCAGAACACAAACAGTCCTTTAATGACCTTTATGTTTATTTTAAATAAAAACAAGAATAAAATCATACAATTTTTTATTGACACCTGAATGAAAAAAAGGAAAGGATCACAAAGTTAATGAGTAGAATGATCAGATTCCCCTCCATGTTGGTTTTCGACTCCACCCGCTGATGATGTCATCATCACGTCAAATGGCAAAGCTAGGTCCTTAACTGGTTGACCCGATTGGTTGACAGATTTTTTAACTCTTAATGCCTTGCGACTCCCAAATCATGCTGGAGCACCTAAAACTTCTGTCAGGGAGATGTAAGGTGTCCAATGCCCTAATTGCCAGGACCTCTGATTGTGTCACATGACTTAACATTGAAACTGGACGCCCCTGATTTGCAGAACACGTTCAGAGTGAACGCAGCGTTAGACTTAAAATAAACCTAAAGATGTTCAGCACATAGTGAAGATCTACAGCATGTCTTCCCTGTTGTAGAGTTTGGTTATGTATTTTCTTTCCTGGTTCGTTGTTGAGGTGTTTTCTCTGTTTTCTTTTTGACCTTCTGCTTGAAGCATTGTCTCAGATTGGCATTTCATTTATTACCTCCATGCTGCTTTGAAGCCTCAGCTCTCCCATTGGTTCCTGTTCCATCATGAGGATGAATGGAGGCTCGGGGGTGAGCAGGATTCTTTTGTTCTTCTCTGTATGTCAAGTAAGCATGGCCAGTAGTTGGAACGCAGTGGGCTTTGGTAAACCCCCCACCCACCCCTTTTTTTTCCACCACTTCTTCTTTTCTTCAGTGGAGCAGCAGATGGCATTTGGTGTTGGTTATTTTCCCTGATAGACCTAGAGACCTAGAAGATCGTGTAAACTCAAGATCTGCATGGGGTAAAAGTGACCTTGGAGAGAGTTGATATGGGACAAATACTCTTTCCTGCAGGTTATTTACCACAAGCAATGGGGTAACAATGGGGTTTAATAGACATTTTGCATTCTTACCCTCTCATGGTTCCGTTTTATGCTTTATCGTTCAGCTTCCTTTTCTTCTCCTAATCCACTTTGTCCTCCCCTGTTCCCTTTTTCTTGCCCCACGTGTTCCTCATCCTATTCCTGGATCCTGGGGGACCCTCATTTCACTATTGTTGCCCCTCCCTTGGTCCCTCCTGTATGCAAAGTAGATGTCAGCCAGGACAAGGACAGCACAAAGAAGCTGACAGGGTCTTG
Organism: Oryzias celebensis; assembly: GCA_014656515.1. NCBI lineage: Eukaryota > Metazoa > Chordata > Actinopteri > Beloniformes > Adrianichthyidae > Oryzias > Oryzias celebensis. The sequence continues at coordinate 8,855,644 of BNCR01000012.1, forward strand.
GACATGAAAAAAAAACTCTGCTTACACTGCATGCAGCTTCCTTCTCTGTCTCCACCGTTCGCTCTCCATCACACATGTGATCCCTTTTTTCTTCACTCACACGTTCACACACATGGGCTGGGGACAGGCGTAGCCGGAGCTGTCGGTCTGTCTGTCATTAGTATTCCAGCAGGAGGCTCCTGGCCCAACCAGACATCTGAGCGGAGCAGCCGCAGCAGATAAAGAAGAAGCCATTAATCCACGGAAGATTACCAGGACTGATACTTTATCCCACCGTAATACAGCAATGCAACCAGACTCATTCCATTTACAGAGGAAGAAAGAGGGGAAAAGGGGGCAAGCTCACCTCGTGGGTGGAAAGACGCACAAAAAGGCAGCTTGCATTCGCAACTCTGGGTGATTTGAAAATTTCCTTTGATGGGGCACGGGATCGGGTGAATGTGTTTGCGTGTGGGCTTGCATTTGATTTGTAGATGTTTTGAATTCAGAATGGGTCGCCCCCTCAATCACTGTGCCACAGATGGCCACTGTTTCAGAGATGCGAGTGGGTTTGAGGAACAGCTGGCTGTCTTCTGTACCATGCTGAGCCTGTTTAAACGGAATATCCTTATTAGGATCGCTTGTACGGGTCTTTGCATGCATGCATCTGATTAACTTCCTCCCCCCTTCAGAAAGCACCAGTGGCCACAATGCAAGAACCTAACACCGCAGTGCTTTTTCAAGTAGGGGAGAGCTCAGGTCTGCAACAAGCATGGGATAAGGCCATCACAAGCCCTTTAAAGATAGTGTAGCATACACTCAAAGGAGAGGAACAATAGCTCAGCAGATGCAGCAGATTAGATGGAAGTTAGATTTACACTCGAGAACTGATAAAGCTCAGTCATGGCTGAGGTTTCTGGATGATGAAACAAAATAGGGAGGAGGAAGAGAAGGATCTGTTGACTCAACAAGAGCAGTTGACAGATGAGCAGAAGAGAGGAGGGGCCAGAGGGTGAACTCGGAGAAAGAAATAATACATTCAGCAGAGAAGAATGGATGTACAAGGGGGGAGACGAACAGGGATAGCAGTAGAAGAGGGCAACCACTGGCGCAGCGCTTTAGCTCATGTGTCCTGTAAAAAATCCAATCCTTCAGACTTGGGAGATAGTGTTACCATGAGAACAGCAGTGGGTTTATTGTGAAGGGAGAGAGGCAGAGAAAGGACAGACTTGCTCCAGCAACCATCTGTTACTTCAGCTCAGGGAGCTCAGAGAGCGACCCGCCTCTGGAAAGCAGAGGTCCAAACACATCAAGATGGCAACGCCACACCAAAGGAAGCCATTACTTCAGTGAAAAAACAAATTGGAAGAGTTGTGCTTCACAGCGAAGAGGAAGACTGAACAGAACAATAAGGACCAAAGATTAGGATCTTGTAACAAATGGTTAAAGACCGACTCCAGTGAAAATCATGTTTTTGGTGTTTTTAACATGTTCTTGTGGCATTTTTCTCATAATGGAAGACATAAAAATTAAGCTTCAATTTGGATTTCTGTGTATGTATTTATTCAAATTGTTGCGAATCAGAAGCAGACCAAGAAGACCTGTTTGAGATGAGATGACTAGATCCATATACGTCTTTGTTCTTACTCATCAGAGCTGGGATCTAGCTCCAAACTGTACGGCTGGATAGCTTCAAGATCGTTCACCATTTTTGTTGTTTGTTTTGGGTTGTGAGGAGCCATAAACTCGCAAAAGAAAGAGTAAACAAATAGATGATGGGAAATGTTGGCAGGCCAACAGTCCCACCCACAACTCAGAGGTCAATTTGAAATGAACTACTGCTGCTCTGAGGAAACTATGTCCAAGAAAATGACACAGGTTTTTTTTACTTTGGCTAGAACAAAAGATCACTGGGAACACCCATAAAATAGATTACAAATATGACTGGAATGAGATTTTAATAGAGCTTTAGAGGCTTTTTAAAGTTATATTCTGTGCTGAACTTAGTTGGGAGTCACACTTCAAAAGGATCAAAACCATATGGTTAGTAACATCTATCTATATACTTAATTATTTGTTTGACTTCAGGACAATAATGTTGATTTTATAAAATACAAAATATTCAATGAAATTAAAAGGTTTTTTTGACAGAATTAAATGATGTATAAATATGAATGCTCTTCTCACCCTGTGCGGGTGATACCTCACCCCAAGCTTGGGTTCTCAACCAGAGGCCTGAGAGCTTGAGTGTCCTGCACAGTATCTTAGCTGTTGTTAGCACTGCACTTTTCTGGACCGAGATGTCTGAGGTCTTTCCAGGGATCTGTTGTAGCCACTCCTCCAGTTTGGGGGTTAAAGCCCAGAGTGCTCCAATTCCCATAGGCAGCACTGTCACCTTCACCTTCCAAGCTTTCTCCAGTTCTTCTTAGTCCCTGGTATTTCTTCAGTTTCTTGTATTCCTTCTTCTTGATGTTGCCATTGCTTGGTACTGCCACATCCACCACATCAGCTTTCCTCTGTTCTTTATCCACCGCTACAATATCTGGTTGGTTTGCCACTACCATCCTGTCTGTTTGTATCTGGAAGTCCCACAGGATCTTTGCTCTCTCACTCTCTACCACTTCTGGAGGTTTTTCTCATTTTCACTTTCATCATCCATGTAGAGAAGGTGACTGATGGTTGCCTCATTCCTGAGTCGGTATCCATAGCCAGTCTTATATATTTATAAGTATATATATATATATATATATATACAGAATGGCTGTCCATGCTGAGATTTATTTTCATCATTATATTGTAATACAAATAGGATTTTTTTTGTATTAAAAGAAGTTTAATACCCCATCCAACTGTTACCTCCATAGTGAATTTATCAATTTAGAGAGATGGAGGTTAAAATGAGCCATTCTGTACTCTGGAGGTCATCAATACTTCATCATTGCTGTCTTTATCAGAATGTGTGTGAGAATTGTTGCATACTTTTTAGGTTTTGTATTTATAGATTAAGTCAGGCTTTGTTTCCAGATTAAAGTTCTGTTTTAAGGGTTTGCTGTTTTACCAGCTGCCACACCAGATTTTATTTGCAATCAACTCAGCTGCTTCATGTTAGGTAATTATCAACAGTCTATTTAAGAGTTCACTTGGCCTTTGTTAGGGATTGTGCTCGTTTCTTATCAAGTTTAAAGTGTTTTTGGCCATGACTTAGTTCATATTTTTTTTTTTGTTTGCCATGTATACATTTGCCCATAAACCACGCAATTCTTGAAATTAGAAAACATCAGCAATGGAAGCGATAAGGAAAAACTAAATGTCAATGGTTGTTTTTATTTATTTGCTTCTAAACTATATTTATTTTTCATTTTTAGCGTGCGTTTTGGATATTAAAAGTCACTGCATTAAGAATGTCACAAAAAACAGTCATATTGTTACAACATGTATAAATCCTACAGAAGTTGATGAGTTGCTTCCAATCTTTGTTTTCCATCATAAAACTGACTGATTTCCCCATCTTCCGGTAAAGTCTTAAACATTTTTGGAGGTAACTTTAGTGTGCTACACAAATTAGACTAACTTTTCATTGAGATAATATTTATTTGGACATTTTATTTATTATTTAATCAGGGCCACATGGAACATGTACTACATGTAAATAGATTTGAAAATGTAACACTTCTCCTTTTAAAGCTTTTTCTGACATTTAAAGAAGCAGTATTTATTTTTCCGAAATACATAATCAAGGTTGCAGTCATAATTATTTCTGAGAAAAGTCTTAATTTGAGAAGACAGCCATTTATTATCATATTTAACATAAGTCAGCATTTGTGAGTTAAAGAAAAAGTTAAGTCTTTATTTTAATTAAAAAGTTAAAATTCTCTAAAGTCAAATTGACAATATAAACAAATCTGAACTCATAAAAATAATCTGAATCTTGTAATTCCTGAGAGTTTAAATTAAAATTGTCATTTCTAAGAAAACATTAAATACAAAAACTTGTGTGATTTGAGCAAAACAATCATCACTTGATGACAAATTCAGAGCTGTGAAAAAGCCTGAATTTTGGTATTTAAACATTTTGAATTCTGAGATTAGAGCAAAAATTTAGTGGAATGAGACTATGAAGTCAGTTTTCAAATTAACCTTAAAATGATAAAACAAATCTTAAATTGTAATATTTAGGTTTCAATCTTTGGCAAAAAAGAACATCAACATTTCCTTTTTAAAGCATTATATTGAATCAAATCAGTGTTATAGTATTACAACAAAGCAAAGAGCCGTGTTTGTTTTTATCATTGAGTTCAGATCTCCTTAAATGTTAGAAAACCTCAGTCATCTTGATCTTTAGACCAGATGTCAGTGCTTAAGGAAGGCGCACCCAAAAACTGGATGTAGAGTTAGGGGGGTTTCCTTTGTTTACCAGGTGAAGAGTTGGAGCAACAGAATAAAACAGCAGAAGATAGGCTACTTTACTGCAGCAGTTTCAAAGAAACTAAGAGTGCAACTGAAAGAAACCAAAAATAAACTCAGCCACAGACTAAACTGAGTCATGAGGGGGGAAAAATGAATTTGGCAGGACTCAAGTCTGTTGCTAAAGTAAACCGATGAACCGCCATTGAATGGGTGAGTTGACCGTATGTAAATACAGCTGCAGGTGATGATGGAGTGGAGCTCAGGTGTGCCAGCAGTGTGCTGTTTCTGCACTCCGCCCTTCTTGGTTACACAAACAGAAACCCTGGGGAGGGAAAGAAACGATGCGTGAAATCTGGGTCAAGGTTAACAGGAAAGAACCAAACCCCCACCCTTCACCCCTACATTTGACACAAACCAGGACATACCAAACATTGCAGTACTACCAAAAAACCACCAGAGGCTGGCTGCAGTTTCCCTATTCACTCTTATGTTAGTCTGACAAAAGTAAAAGCATGTAAATGCTTTTTTAAAAATGATCTTTCAATGTACTTTACTTTGTTTGGTACTCATGACAACTCCAGATATGTGATAAGTTTTTAAATCCATTATTTATGTACTTATTTTTAGTAGAGCTCGTATTTGTGCACCGTTTTATTTACTTTTTTAAACTTCACTTTGTCCCATCCAAATGCAAGAAAACAAAATGAAAGCAAAGTCTGTTGAGTCACTTTCTAACAAGTTAAGCATGGGGGTGGAATTATCATTACACGACCTAACTTTCCAAACTACATAGTATACAGTCAATGAATGGTCTATTTTCAAATGTATGTATTATAAATAAATATATACAGTATTCAGAACCCTTTAAATTTGTCACTCTTTGTTCTATTGCAGCCCTTTGTTAAAATCGTTTAAGTTAATTTTTTCCTTATTAATGTACACACAGCACCCCATATTAACCAAAAAAAAAAACCAAAATTTTTGCAGATTTATTAAAAAAGAAAAACTGAAATATGACATGGTCCTAAGTATTCAGACCCTTTGCTCAGTATTTAGCAGCAGCACCTTTTTGATCTAATACAGCCATGAGTCTTTTTGGGAAAAAGTTCTTCACACCTGTATTTGGGGATCCTCTACCATGCCTCCTTGCAGCTCCTCTCCAGTTCTGTCAGATTGGATGGTAAACGTTGGTGCACAGCCATTTTCAGGTCTCTCCAGAGATGCTCAATTGGGTTTAAGTCAAGGTTCTGGCTGGGCCATTCAAGAACAGTAACGAAGTTGTTGTGAAGCAACTCCTTGGTTATTTTAGCTGTGTTCTTAGGGTCATTGTCTTGCTGGAAGGTGAACCTTCGGCCCTGTCTGAGGTCATGAGCACTCTGGAGAAGGTTTTCATCCCTGTACTTGACTGTATTTATCTTTCCCTCGATTGCAACCAGTTGTCCTGTCCCCCACAGCATGATGCCGCCACCACCATGCTTCACTGTTGGGACTGCTTTGGATGAACTGTGCTTGGAATTAAGGCCAAAACGTTCTATCTCGGTCTCATAAGACCAGAGAATCTTATTTCTCACCATCTTGGAGTCCTTCAGGTATTTTTTGCAAACTCCATTAGGGCTTCCATGTATCTTGCACTGAGGAGAGGCTTCCATCGGGCCAGTCTGCCAGAAAACCCCGACTGGTGGAGGGCTGCAGTGATGGTTGACTTTCTACAACTTTCTCCTATCACCCGACTGCATCTCTGGAGCTCAGACACAGTGATCTTTGGGTTCTTCTTTCCACTCTCACCAAGGCTCCGTCTGTAGCTTAAGGTGTAATAAGCCAGGCTAAAGAATCGGACAAGTCCAACTGCCAATGTTCATTAACTGTGTTCACTGTAACTCTAGAACTTGGTTGTAACACTACATGCTAGCTGCAGTAGTGTTTTCACAATACCTACCGTGGGGATCAAAAGTTTGGGCACCCCAGGTAAAATGTTGTATTATTGTGCATACAGAACCCAAGGAAAGATAGAAAAATCTCCTAAAGGCATCAGTTTACAGATGAGACATTCTTTTAATATGTAACAATTTAGACTTCATTTCCATCATTTACCCTTTCAAAATTTCAGAAAACAAAATAATGGTGTGTGCAAAAGTTTGGACACCCTGCATAATTTGTAGTATGCACCGCTTATTTCAGGAAAACTGAGACCTGACAGTGTCATGGAATGTTCACAGTCATCGTTAGCAAAGACCAGCTGATTTCAATCTCAATGATTTTTAAATAATCTGAGTCATCTGACCTTACCCCAACAATCAGCATCATGGGTTGTCCAGAACAATGAAACTAAAAATAGTTGATGCTCACAAAGCAGGAGAAGGTTATAAGAAGAAGCAAAGCTTTTTCAAATGCCAGTATCCTCTGTTAGGAATGTCATTAAGAAATGTCAGTCAACAGGAACAGTGGAAGTTAAAGCAAGATCTGGAAGACCAAGAAAAATCTCAGACAGAGCAGCTAGCAGGATTGTGAGAAAAGCAAATCAAAACCCACATTTGACCCACCATCCCTCCAGAAAGATCTGCAGACTCTGGAGTGGTGGTACTCTGTTCTACTGTCAAGAGATACTTGCACAAATATGGTCTTCATGGAAGAGTCGTCAGAAGAAAACCTCTTCTACACAAGAGGCTAAAGTTAAAAAGGAGTTGGAACATGAAAAAAACTTTCTTAAAAGTCTTGAAACTAGAAGTGAAACTAAGATCTGACTCCTGTCAGTTGGGGATCTGAAACAAGAGTGCAGAAAAACATACCCACACTCATTATTAGTGACAAACATGAATAAAAAAGTTCTTGCATTCTAGTGTTTGAGGCATTTCACTGCACACAACAAGCTAGCATTTTATTTATAGGCATCAGTTCTGACCTTTGACTAAATAGGACTTTCAAAATAAAAGGAACTTACGTTTAAAGACAAACTTCTACTTAACATTGTTTGCAGAATGAAGTTTAAAATTGTTAAAAGATTCAAAAAGAAAGAACTGCTGCTTTTTGTTCACAGATGTGGTTTTGTGGTCATTAGCAGGATGCGGTTTGAGAGGTTAAGCAAAAGGCATGACTGTGGCGAGTTTTTTTCTTTTTATGTTGCTTTCTCCCTACAGGCTTTTATTTGTCTATATTTACCAGAGAAAATCTGAGTTAACATTTTTTGTCATAAATTATTTCTCCTTTCCATTTAAGTATTTTTGAGACATTAAATTTGAAATTGTATTTTGTTTTGACTGACTTACTGTTCGGGCTCAAAATGCAACCACAGCACAGAGTTGTAGGAATCACTGTGTTAGTGAACATGAACTTTTACAATTATGTTTTTCTATGCAAAACTAAAGTAAATATAGATTAGACATTGAAATTATTCACTTCTGCCTGTTCACACATCTTAGCAGACGCTAAGAAAAAGAAAATGCATATGCTAGCTTCAGCCTCATCCGACTTTTAAGGTGTGACGGATAAATGCAATAAAATAAAGTCATCCAACTGTCTACAATTTTTGTCTCATATTTAAAAAAAATAAAAACATTTTAACATTAGTAACATAATTCCTGCAACATAACAGGGCCAGTCGCCACATATTTTGCCGAGTGAGTCTTGTGTGTGGGAACAACTATCTCTATATTCCATATTTGGAGTAAAGACCATTGACTGTATATGAGAACTGGACTGAGTGACCCCTCCCCTTTGCGTTCCTAACAGAAATGTGCTGGTACCAAGAGGTCAAAAACCTATAGACTTCTATTAAGAAATAAACAGCTATTACTTTGTCATTTCATTTGTCAGAATAATCATTCTTGCTCTGCTACATTTTTAACATGTTCTTGATAATCATTATTTTTTTCATGATATTATTTCTTTATTGAAAGTTAATCAATCCTGACTGGCGACAGTAATTGCCACAGAAATGTTGACCCAGACCGACTTAAGCCGTTTTCTATGGGTGTCGTCACACTCAATCAGTCCAGTTCTCTATACAGTCAATGTATTTTTCCAACGTCCTTTTTTCTTACTGCTTCTTATTCACAATTATTTGAATAAAGAAATACTAAAGTGCAAATGTAAACTTAATTTTCTTTATATAAGTCTTCCATTATCAGAAAAATCCCACAAGAGCATGATAAAAACACAGAAAGACGATTTTTATTGGAGTCTGTCTTTTTGTTGTGCTCCTCGTATGACGACTTTCTAAAAGATGTTTTTATCCAAATAGATTGCATTAGATGTTAAAGTGTAGCAGGTGAGGGTGTATAGTTTAGATATGGCTCAGTCCAGCTCCCTCCTCCAGAGGTTTCTTCCACCTCACGACTCCTGAAGGAAACAACTGCATCTTCACTGAGCGTTCTCATTTTCCACACAGCCCCTGTGGTCAGCACATCTTTTCAATCTGCTCCTAATCTTCTCCTCTCACCCCGTTTTGTCCCACAGTGCACTTCCTGCCTCTTCACCTCAGCCTCTAAGCTGAGAACATCTCAGGCTGGCTTTCAAATCAGGAAATGAAAGAAAGACCAGAGTGGGGAACTATTCTTCCATAAACACTGTATGATAGAGGTTAGGCAGACACTGCCTTCAAGGAAGGGCTCACTCCCATTGGTGGAAGGCTTTCTCCAACTGAGTAAAGCTCCTGCTGAATGATACGGCCTGTCTGTGTTGACAGGCTCCAGATAAGAAAGTGCCCTCAGGTGTTAGTTGTCATTCCTTTTCACCAGAGAAAGGAGCTGAGAGGAGCTACCTTATATTTTTTCTCCCCCCCTGCCTCCTCGGTGGCGCACCTTTTCCTCCTCTTTTGGATGAATAGAGAAATTCAGAACAACAAAGCCTTCGAGTCTCATTAAGTCAGCCGCAGAGCCAAGCACCTCGGAGGAGCGCAATATCTGAAGGCAGATGAGTAATCCCCCCCTGCTCGATCTGGAAACTGGCACAGAATTTCAAATGTCCATAATAACTGCCAGAGAAGGAAGTGATGGACACACACACACAGTGACTACACAAAAGTGTGGTGAAATAAATGTGCTATTGACCATTAGCTCAATGCAGCAGAGCATAACTAAAACGTCCTTCGTCTCACAATGTCACACAGGCTGAGCTGATATGTTTGCACCATCCGCCTGATTTTTGAGGGTTTTCCACCTTAAATCTGACGTTTAGTACATCTGGACATCAGGTATTTACAATCAGATGCAACTTTATGAGGCTAAAGTTTTTGTTTTTTCTCCGATGTGGAGCATTTTCTGCAGTAGGCTGAGAAGCTAGCTGCTTCCCGGCCTTTGAAGCAATTTAGCTTCTGTCCACTCTGGAAATATGGAGCTGAGAGACAGCGATGAGTCAGCAGTTTCAGCGCGAGGGGGAGGGTTGAATCATTCATCATGGAAGCCAGCATGGTCCAGGATGGGGATTGAAGGGGAGGAGATGGTGACTCTTCTCTGCTGACTGAAAGCAGCTTATGGAGCTGCTGGTTCTCTCTGCAGCTGGATCACATCGAGCGGATGAAGCAAAGCTAAGTCTCAGACAGCACAAACTCTGAGGATGGAAACCTTGCTGCTGTCAGAACATAAAATGGTTCTTTGATATGTCAAATCTCATATCAACTTCAAGGAGGTCCAATATAATTTTATGTCCAATCTTGATCGTAGTTACTTTTACAGCAGCATTAAATTGATTCTGTTTCATCCTTTCTAACAAAACCCGACCAGAGGTTTCCATATAGATAAGATAGATTAGATACACTCACCGGCCACATTATTAAATACACCTTGCTATTCCTTGGTTGGACCTCTTTTGCTGTCAGAATTACCTTGATCCTTGGTGTCATAGATTCAACAAAGTACTGGAAACATTCCTCAGAGAGTTTGGTCCACATTGACATGATAGCATCACATAGTTGCAGCAGATTTGTCGGCTGCACATCTATGATGCCAATCTCCTGTTCATCCACATCCCAAAGCTGCTCTGTTGGGTTGAGATCTGGTAACTCTGGAGACCATTTGAGTCCAGTGAACTCATTGTCATGTTCAAGAAACCAGTCTGAGATGATTCCAGCTTTATGACATGAGGTTATCCTGCTGGAAGTAGCATCAGAAGATGGTACACTGTGGTCATTAAGGGATGGACGTGGTCAGCAACGATACTCAGGTAGGATGTGGTGTTGCAACCATGATCAGTTGATACTAACAGGCCCAAATTGTGACAAGAAAATATCCCCCACACCATTACACTACCACCACCAGCCTGAACCGTTGATACAAGGCAGGATGGATCCGTGCTTTCCTGTTGTTGACAGAAAATTCTGACTCTCCCATCCGAATGTCGCAGCAGAAAGGGAGACTCATCAAACCAGGAAAGGTTTTTCCAGTCTTCTAAACTTCCAATTTTGGTGATCTTGTGTGAATTGTAGCCTCAGTTTCCTGTTCTTAGCTGACAGTCGTGGTACTGGTGTGGTCTTCTTCTTCTTCTGCTTCAAGGTTGTTGTGTGTTCAGAGATGCTCTTCTACAGACCTCAGTTGTAACCAGTGGTTATTTGAGTTCCTGTTGCCTTTCTATCAGCTGGAACCAGTCGTCCATTCTCCTCTGACCTTTGGCATCAACAAGGCATTTCCTCCTGCAGAACTGTCGCTCTCTGGGTATTTTCTCTTTTTCTGACCATTGTCCATAAACCCGTCTACATGCCTAAATGCATTGAGTTGCTGCCATGGGATTGGATTATTAGAAATTTGTGTGAACGAGCAATTGGACAGCCTAATAAAGTGGTCAGTGAGTTTATGTTTTTGGAACAAATACATGCATTCTTTGCAGTTATGAAGCAATTATATTTTCATTTGGCTGACACAAGGCTATAAAATAGCCTTGACATTAAAAATTTGGAAATGTTCTCTTTGGTTTTATTGCATTGAATAGCATATTTAGTCATTCATATAAAAATAGATTCATATAGGTCAAAAATATGAATAAAAACAAAATTGTAGTAAAATTTAAATAAGCACCTGATTGTCTATTTATACGTTTTGCAGATGTTGAAAGCTCTTCTCCTGATGAACCTGCCAGCTGTAATGTGCCTCTTTCTTCTCTCCTGAGAGCCAGAGAGAGTGATAGAGCGAGCTTGGTTACGTCCTGAGAGAACGAGCTAACCCAGAGGGGTGAGCTAAAACGACAAGAGGGAAAGGAAGGAAGGAAGAGATGGATGGAGAGAAAAGCAGCACAGCAAAGCAGAAGAAAAGGCAGATTGTAGCGTGGGATATCAGGGAATTGGATGAGCATAAAAAGGGAACAGAGCTGAGCTTTAGAGTCGCACCAAGCTTCTCTGTTGCTGAAGAACAGAAGATTGGGGCTGACGAAGGCTGTCAAAGGGACAGAACATCTCAGGAACTGGTCAGTGAGACCAGTGGAGATTAGGTCTGCAGAGGAAGGACAAGTTCACGCAGCGATGAAAAACTAGGAATAGAAACTGACGAATACGAGAGCAGGAAAAGGAAATGCATCATCCCATGGAGGAAATGTCTGGAGAGGACAGGGAAACGGGTGGCGGCAGCAAGTTATCAAAACAGATCAACATGGAGAACGGATCTGTGAGATTGCACTTCTAGAGTCACCTGATTGACCAGAATATTGTGGTCCACAAGAAAAAAGACAGGAAGCAGTAGATGAAAAAAATAAAACTTTATTAACACGAAAAGTCAAAACACAACCAGATAATGAAAAAAGCAAAAGTAGATCATAAAGCAAACACATCCCAAAGAAATTCAGTAAAAACTAAATGAATGAAAACTATTATAAATATATAATAGAAGAAACATTCCAAACAAAAACAATGTATTAAATCAAAAACGAACTTAATTTAGAGTTTAACTCTGTCTTGAATATTATAATATTTTTTAAAGCTGTTTGAAGAGTCTGATGTGGTTTTTTATACACAATAAAAAATTGCATAGTTAAAAATAAACCAAGATGGGTTATTTTAACCCAACTACCAGGTTAAAAAAGGGAAGAAAAGAAAATCAGGAAAAAATATAAACTGGCTTCAAAGGAAATCACTATAACCCCATTTGTATTGCTCTCAAAAGTACCTCAGAAATATATCCCGACATAAATAACCAAAGATTTCAATTGAATAAATATAATCCAAGTGTTTTAAGAGTGCAAAATGATCATCTAAAGGGGACAAAAACAACAATTTTATTCAGTTTCTCCAAACATGTTTTTTTTTTTATTTAAAAAAGGTTATAAACAACATTTTAAAATGAACTATTGATATCTCACAGTTTTTCCATTCAGTGCTTGCACCAGCTGCTGCAAACACTGGATTGATTCCCTTTTTCACACAAAATAAAATAGTAAAAAATAAACATGATTACAGAAAGTGTTAAAAGTGCTCTAAAGAGGAGTGGGGAAAACTCTTATTTCAGATTTTACTATATTTTATGCTTACATTTTTACATATTAAGCATAAAATACATACTTACATACAAAACAAGAATTTAAGAAAAAGAAAAAAAATGCATCAAACAACTTTTTAAAGTCATAATTGTATGTATTGTTCCATTGTTTTCAAATGTATACATTTCAAAACGTTATTCCGTATTTTTTGCATGCATTTTGTTTTTCAGTTTGTATTTTACTTTCCTCTATGTTATTTCAGCCCACAGACAGAAATGCACATACTTTTTTTGAGGTGTCCATACAAGAGTGGTTGCCTTTTTTCATTCTTAAATTCTTAATAATAAATAAAATAAATTAAAAAATGTGATTTTTAGGATATTTTAACAAACCCATTGATGAAATCCACAAAAATAATAAAAATATGATTTTTTTTAAAAAATGAAATAGAGATTGCATCAGTTACATTTACACTTTGAGTGACTTTGTACGTTTTTGCTCAAAACCATGTGAATTTAAGATGGAAAAATATCGGCATGAGTGTTAAAAAAAACCCTTATTTACCCACTCTCAAATTTGATCCAAACATTTTTAACATGGTGTAACTATTATAAAGAATGAAATATCAGCAAGTTTTGCCTTCTCTCAACTCTATAGCAATAGGTATTTAAGAAAATAAATTACAATAGATGAGTTTTTCTCCCTATAAAGGGTTAAACTTTTTTTTTATTCATAATTTGTGGTAGTTTTTTTTTAGCTGTTTAAATTATTTGTGTTATCCGTTTATACTGTATCTGTAACCTTGAGTTATAGAATAAAATGTCGGTGTATTTATAATATGAACCAAATGAATTGTGTGTGGACCTTTTATGTGTGCTTTGTTTGTGGATGATTTTCCTGACACGTCTTCTCCAACACCAAGAACAAGCCTCAACCAAAGATATGGTGAACGGCTGCCAGCTGCCCTCAAGGGAAGAACTGCATGATGGGTGTTTGGACAAAAAAGGGCAAGTGGATTCACCTCAGAGGCTGGACACCCAGGCAACCATCTGCTCTGCAAACCTTTCTCTGAGGGACAGCGAGTCTTCTCCTCAGTCCACCTCGCCATGGTAACCGCCATGATGCCACTCTCTGTGAGCTAAAACATGTAAGCAACATATTTCCGTTTTGGTCTTTCTTTAGGTTTTCACTTCTTTTTCTCCATAATTGTTCAATTCTTCTGCCAGCAGGTTCTGTTTAGTGTGTCAGCTGTGGGCTGCACTTATCTGGACAGAAATCCTAGCTGCTCTTGGAATCTGCTGGACTCGTTCCACCAGTTCAGGGGTCATGACCCTGAAACTTTGCTCTTATGCTCCACATCCTTTCTCCTTCCTTTCTCAGCTTTTGATTTTTTTTTTTTTTTAGCTCTTCCCGTTAATGTTTCTTGTTATCTCTACATCTATCAGTATTTCTTTCCTTGAGGTTTGTCTGTCACTGCAACACACCTGCAGTTAATATCCTGGGTCCAAAAATCCCACATGATCTTTTTTTCTTCTCCACAAGCTGCAGGCTTTCTTGCAACCCCTGCCTGTGGTGGAGTGGACACTTTACCTTCTGAAAATAGTTTTTTAAATCCTTTCCTTGTTCTAAATTGTCTAAATTGTTCTAAATGATGATGAGATGCAACATGCAGGTATTTTTTTACATACTTCAGAAGTTTCTAGAATTTGTTGGCGGCGCTCCTTCGGGTATAGTTTAGGACACACCTTCAAACACGACATGACCTCATGAGAGGGGCTGCTTCATCTCTGCAACAGCTTCCAGATGCCTGAAGCTCCAGCATTCTTCTGCTCAAACGACAGCACTCCAGTCTGAACATCACAGGAGCTCGGTCCAGACAAAGACCCACGCTAAGGAAAATTGTGTTTTTAGTATGTTCTTATGGCATTTTCCTCATAATGGAGGACACTAAAAAAGACAATTAAGCTTAAAATTTCTGAGTATTTCTGTATTTAAATCATTGTGAATCAGGAGCAGATGAAAAAAATGCAGTTTGAAAAATGGCGTATCTGTGATGTAGAAAATATGATGGACTGGCCACAAGCTCCCTGCTCTGCTCCATTCTGATGCCTCCGCTGGCAGACAAATGGATCCGTGTTTGTCCTTTTCCTCATTCAAGCTGGAATCTGGCTCAAAACTATATGGGTGAAAAGCTCTAAAATTTCTCGCCATTTTTGGTTACGCTGGTAATGTTATGTCCAAGGTGTGAAGGGCTGTAGGTTATCAGGAGAGAATGTAAACAGATGGATATTGGGAAGTAGAGGTGGGCTTACCTTGCCCTATCAATTTCCTCCCACAACTCAGAGTAAAACGTCTGATGAACTACTACCGCTCTGCAGAAAATATGTCCTGGAAAACAATCACTGACTGTATATGATAACTGGACATATAGTATCGCATTCCAAACGGGAGGTCCTTGCTGATTCCAAAAAGCTGAAATCCCATTCGATGGAGAAATAAACAGCTATTACGCAGTCATTCTATTTGTCAGAATAACTATTCTTGTTCTGATGCATCTTTTTAACATGTTCTTGCTATTTCAATTTTTTTTATTATGATATTTTTACTGTAGCACAAGTTATTCAAGTTATAAACTGACCAATCAGATGTCTCGACAAAAGTAGGTGGCCTTGTGTTGAACCTTCGACGCGTTTGACCGATTTTCCTGAGCCCCAGATCAGTGGAAGAACTGTGGACCTCTAACAAGCTCACTACTGATTGGAGAGAGCGGTTGCCATAGAAATGTAGACTAAGACTGACATGGACTGGTCACGACTTACTGAGGACATCTGGTTCCAACATGGTGACGGACATGTTGCGGAAAAATGGCGAGTGAATTGACTTCATTTGGTTGGAACCAGAAGTTGTTTTCTGTGGGTGACGTCTCTCCCGCTCTGTCCAGTTCTCGATGAAAAAAACACAGGTTTTATGATTTTGGCTAAAAACAGGAACGCTTTTAGAAGAGATCAAAAGATGATCGGAGAGGGACTTTAAACAATTCAACCAAATGGGTCTAAAGATCAAATGTGGACACATTTTAAAAAAACACCTGAAGGAATATTTTCAGAGAAAGACAGAAATGAGAAAATGATAGTTTCTCTCATCACACCAGAGGGAGCTCCTGCCACTGCTGTGCTCTGCTTTGTCCCTTTTGCACTCTCTCACGCCTCATCCCTTCTGATAAATTAATGCTGCCTGATGATAATGGATATCTGCGCGCCAAGGTAACTGCCATTATGGAGCGGTGATTGAGGGCCGCTCATGCGAAGCAGTTGTTTATACAGTCTCCCCGGTGTGGAGAGCCCGCTTGATGACAAGGGTCATTAGCTCAGGGAAGGTCAGCACTGTTAGGATTAGTCCCTTAAATGTGATTAAGACTGATGCCCACCTGAATGTGTCCTTCAACATCCACACGTGTGAGACCTGGCTTTAGAAATGACCCAAAATGTGATTTCAGCTTTGGAGAATTAACTCCTAAAGAGATGTTCTGTAGTTAAGATAAGTTTGGACTTATGCACCGAAACATGTGTTTGACTCCTGGTGATGATTTAAAGACGTCATTCCAGTGCATGGGACTGCTTTCAGAGATGAAGTGTATCAAAATACTCATCTGGTTTTTGTCTGACATCCTCTGAACTTCAGTTTGTTTTTTTAGTATAAACCATTTGAAAAATCTATATATGGATTTGAAGTTTGGACAAGTCCACCAACCAATATTTTGCATTGTTTGGAGAAAAGCAAAGACTATGGCTGGTTTTGAATATATTTCTTTTTCCATGCACATTTTTATATTACAAAAATTAATTCAATGCAATAAGAAATGTATGTATTTTTGCTATTAAATTACTTTTTGCTTTCAAGTGGATATGATGCAAAATTTTGATTCTTCATCTATACATTAAAGTTCTACGCTGAACATTTGAGTTTGATCTATTGTAAAAGTGTTCACAGTGTTCTTTTTAATCACAATTATGCCGTTTGTAGCCAAAAAAAAAAAAAAAAAGAAAACTCCCAAAAACACAATTTAAATCCAAGTGCGCCTTTAAGCAAATTTTTGTAACTGCTTTTACTAACTTTATTTCCAACCACTGTCCTACTTGATTTCATCATGAAACTCTAATATTGTCAAATTCTAAATGAAAAGAATGAAATTAAAAGAAGTATAATTCGCAGAAAAGAATCTGAGCACATGTTACCCGATTTGACCTCTGCAACAAGTGTGGAGCATGTGTGACTGCTAAAAACGCTCCAGGTGCCGGATTTTCAAATCTGACTCGTAAGCAGCCTTCTTGTGAGGTGGAAGAAATGTTCAGCAGAAACACATGATGCAGATTTTCAAACTCATAAAAATGTACAGTTGCTCAATTTTTGACAAAGTCAAAGCCATTCCTCTCGTAAAAATACGAATAGGTGGTATGACTGAAATCTTCTCTTCCTTTCGGCTTTTCCCTTCAAGGGTTGCCACAGCGAATCATCTTCCTCCATCTAACCCTGTCTTCTTCATCCTCTACTCTAACACCAGCTACCTTCATGTCTTTGTTCACTGCATCCGTAAACCTCCTCTTTGATCTTGCTCTAGACATCTTCTTCTGGCAGCTCTCGACTCAGCATCCTTCTACCAATATATTCACAGTCTCTCCTCTGGACATGACCGGACCATCTCAGTCTGGCCTCTCTGACTTTATCTCCAAAACCTCTAAAACGTGATGTCCGTCTGATGTACTCATTCCTGACCCCATCCATTCCAGTCAGTCCCAAAGAGAACCTCAGCATCTCTGCGACCTCCAGCTCTGCTTCCTGTCTTTTCCTCAGCACCACTGTCTGTTTCAACTGTTTCTTAAAGTCACACAACATTCTTCCTATTTCAGCTTCCACCAGTTTGTCCTCGTCTCTGCCTTTGCTCTTTCTTCCTTCATCTTCTTCATCACCAGATTCATTCTACACACCACCATCCTATGCTGTCTGAAAACACTCTCACCAACCACTACTTTTCAGTCACTGATCTCCTTCAGATTACACCGTCTACACAAGATGTAGTCTATCTGTGTGCTACTATCTCCAATCTTATAGGTCACTCTATGTTCCTGCCTCTTCTTAAAGAATCTATTCACTATAGGCATTTCCATTTTTTTTACCAATTCAACCACCATCCGCCCTTCTACGTTCCTCTACCAGATACCAAACCTGCCCGTCACCTCCTCATCACCTCAGTTTCCTGCACTAACACGTCCGTTGAAATCTCGCTCACTTCTAGGGATGCTCATCATCACTTCATCAAGGTCCAAGCAGAATTTCTCCTCCAGCTCACATCCTACCTGTGGGGCATACCCACTAACAATAAAAATCCCATCTTCCATTTCTATCTTCAGAATCATCCCGCTAGCTGACACTCTTTTTACCGCCACCACACTTCCAACAAACCCCTCCTTTAAGATAACTTCTGCTCCATTTCTCTTCCATCTCCACCATCTGAAACAAGAAGAGATTTTTAAAATAATCTCAGTCTCCTTATCTGAATCGTGTTTAGTCATTGTAAACTAAATGGACTAAGCTGGAAACTAGCTTGATCCTTCTAGAGTTTTTTTGCTGGGATTTTTTATATATGTTAGATGTTTTTTTGATAAATACAGCTGTATTGCTTTGTTCATACAAAGAAAAAAGCCTTATTTATATTTAGCCTTATATGCTAATTGATGATCACTATCAATACAAGTATTTAATCATTACTGGGCGGCTTAAAGCCCAGCTTTGTGTTTGTAGTGTTGAACCTTAAAAACAAACATGTTGTTTTTCTGCTTCAGTGGTTCCTCCTCTTTTGGTCCCAGGATGGTGTAATCTGGTTTGAAGGAGAGGACTTTGTTTTGTTTTTTTTTGCCTGAAGGAGGTCTGCATGAATAGGCAACTAGGAAGAGCTGATGGTTTCTTCCTGGAATTTTGACTCATTTGTGAAGTATGTCTGAGAGATTTTTTGAACTCATCTTTAAAGCTCCGCCCTCTGATGTCAAGATTTAAGTCTGGGCTTTCCGTGACCTCTGCGGGTCCTTCGCTTTGATGTCATGAAGGTGCTAACTGCTATGTCTGTTGAAGTAAAACATTAAGCTTTTGAGTTTTGTACCCTCAAACTGGAAGTGTCTGGCTAGTAAATGTGACCTGAGCAAACAGCAACCGCATGATTTTGTCAGGTGTTTCCAAGCCACCAGGCTTCCTCTTCCTCCTCCAACCATGAAGGTACGTTCACATCGTTCTCACCAACATGGGTTCAATCAGCCTCTTCCAATGAATATCTACGTAGATGCCCATTTCAGGCTTCAGCCATCAAAACTTTAACATTTAGCGTGGCTCAGCGATCATTTTGATGAAACTTTTTTAAATCAAAACCCCCAAATTTTCTCCAAAAGTGAGGTTTTTCCTCTCTGTGCAGCTGTTTAGAGAAATCTGACTTCTGCTTCCTCCATGCTGTGTTCTGTGTGACAGTGTTGCACTGAACAGTTTCAACCCTCAAACTTGAAGACATCTTCTTGTAGTTCCTGTTTTTTGATTTTCAAAGCTCATGCTTCTCTTTGTCACAGAAACTCTCTCTGTTTAAGCTCACATATTTAAACATGAATAAAAGTGGGATCTTGTCTTGGTTGATTTTTTTTCTTGTGCAGGATGGTGAAATGCATCTGCAAGTTACTGGGATAACTCTAAGCCTGCACGGTGGTAACTTTGCCAAAGGACTAAAAAGGAACCTTGTTCTCTAAATGACTAAAACCAAGAAAGTGAAAGAAGAAGAGGATCAAAACTGACCCTTTAACCTTCTCAGGAAGCGCAGCTGCAGCTCGACATGTCAGATCTAAAGATTCGTTGGAGAGGAAGTGCTGCTAACACTACGTGCGACCAACGTGTGAAGATGACAGCAGTCACACGGAGCATGTGAGTCCTGTGAGAAACAAACATGTCGACCACTCAGCCAGCAGAGCGAAGCTGGAAGAGCTTTTTCAGACTTTAGTCACATTCCAGCTGCATGCTCAGGTCAGTGATGTCTGCACAAGATCAAGATCTGCATCAAACTGCAGGTTTGCTGCAAGGGAACCCAAAGTTTGTGGCTTGTTTCAAAATAAATATATATAAATATATTTGTTCAATCTGAAACACTATCTGTGATGACAATTACACAATGTTTGCGAAATGTGGAAAATAACCTTTTAATCATTAAATGTTCAAACCACCATTTTTTCTTTTTCTACACATAATTCTCAGCAGTCCTTCCCTCTTTTTTTCTCTCTTTGACCGCTTAATAATATTTATTCATCCATGTCCTGTTGAGATATAGTGTGAATATTGCTGCTACTGGCTACTGTTGAAACTCGTTTCTTCATGGAGAATTGAGTTTATATTCATGACCACGGATGCACATTTGAAGGTGTGTAATCATGCAGGAGTCACGTCATGTCACACGAGGCTGCAGAGGGAATCGTGTTTGCTGTGTTTGCATCAGCTGGAATGAGTTTGTGTTGAATGTGTGGCAACGTAATAAATCAGGAAATAGCAAATACAGACTGAGAACTTTCATCTGAAATATGATACCACTTTTTTGCCTTTAAATATCACTATTTGATGCGTGTTCTGGACATGGAACATCTGTCACAATCAAAACACTGGTGAAAATGACAGTGGGATGGTAGTTTGTTAAGGAATGTGGGTCAAGTTAAACTACATTTGAAAGACGGACAAAGAAAACAGTAATATATTTTTAGGAACTATGAAACAAAATGTTAGAAGCTAAACTGGTCAACCAAACAGTCCAAATAAACTCCAACATGATCAAAATGACGACAGAAACAAACAAAATTTAGAAATCTGACTAAAATGCACAGAAAAGAATAGAAGAAAACATTAAAAAGACTTTAGACTCTCACATAAAGAGCAACAATGGATCAGTGTCTTTCAAAATGAGCTGGAAACAGCCTCCCCGACTGCCTGGTCATCAGAAGACTGATTTGTGTTCTAATAAAAGGAAACATGGAGTGTTTCTGTGCAATTCTGTTTTACTCAGTCCAATATGCACACACACACACACACACGCACACACGCACACACACACACACACACACACACACACACACACACACATATATATATATATATATATATGTATATATATATATAAAACATTAGATTGACAGTAGGGGTCACTCCTGATTGACGAGTGTGGTCATAGAAAGGTTGACTCGGACAAATAGCTACTTACTGACGTCCATATTCAGAAGAAAAGATGACAGAATTGACGTCATTTGGGTGGAGCTGTAAGTAAACCATTTCTGTGGGTGACGTCACACTCACTCAGTGCAGTTCTCTTATACAATCAATGGTCGACACCAGAGTTCTGTTGCTCAAAATGTCAAAGCATCAGTGGAATCATCTGTTTTTCCTCTTCGTGAACTTTCCCCTGTGCTGTTTGTATGTGGTTTGGTTTTTAGACTTTTAAAAAACATTTTTTTTCTTTTTAACTTTAAGACTATTGTGAAAATTGAGCCTCCAGATATAATTTGACACATTTGTGACACAATGCAAACTTGCACTTAAGCTTAACCCTGTAGTGAGAGAAAAAAGACAAAACGTTTTCTCTGAATCTTTAAAGGAAACAGGGGGAGGTCTCAGCTCAAATGTCCTCTTTTTGGATCGTCATGTTCTTCTGAAGAGACACAATCACTCAAAGATAAGTTTCACTCTGACAGAGAAGACTCTTTAACTGCCCACAAACCCGTCTGTTCTTTTCAGTCTTTCCATCTAGAAAACTGAATGCTTGCAAATCTGTGCTTCTGCTTATGAGAACACTGCACCTGCTGAGGTTCTGACAGAAACACAAGCAGCATCTGAGCTTGATGCTGAAATTATCAAGTTAAGTTACTAATCCCACAAGTGCAAGGCATGCAAGGCAACAAGACGACCATGGGTGCAAATTCTCTGCTCATAAAGAGTCATTGAGTTCTATGAGCTGGAAGTAATTCGGCATCTTTTTAAAAAGGATCTTCAAATTAAGCAAATTCAGATGATCTTTTCTAAAAGAAGAGATAATTCAGCCCCACAATTCTTTGCAGCCACGACAATGAAAGCAACAATTGATGTATTATAACATCTGACCCTCTCCTTTGTATACTCCTCACCTACATCAGTCCTCCTCATGTCCTCCTTCGCTACATCCATGAACCTCCTCTTTGGTCTTGTATTTCCTGGTAGCTTCAACCTCAGTATGCTTTTACCAATATCATCCCAGTCTTTCTTCCTGTCCAAACCATCTCAACGTGCTTCCCTGCATTTATCTCCACTGTAGCCCCTTAGGGGTCATGGGGTTTCCAGAGCTTAACCTGGTTTTCTGTGTGTTTTAAGTCTTTACGTTCCTGTTGTATGAAGAGTTCGTTATAAATAAAGTTTGGTTTGATTTTAATTAGGAGTTTACGTGTTCTGCATGATGCATCTGTGGCTTTTTGTAGTTCAACTAGGAGTGACGCAGCATCTCTACTATGCTGTTTACATAACTGAGGGAAAAGGTTGAGTCAAATTCTGCACAGTTTTCCATCTCCGCTACCTCCTCGGTGACCCCTGAAACTTTCCCAACAGACTGAAGGAAACAAGCATAGAGACGGGGCAAAGGAGGGACTTTTTTTTTCTTCAAGAATTCAAGCAAAAACATGAATCCACAAACACTACATTTCAAACCGGATAACAAGCAAAACCATTTAAGGTGCAGGTATGATAACAAAGATGGCTCCTTAAGGTTTAAAGAAATGAAAGAATGGTTATTTTTGAAAACTAGGACTCAGAAAGGGTAGCAGTGATCTATGGAGGATGATAATTTCTCACAGTTCAACAGTGTTTTGTCCATTTAATCCAGTGCCTTCCACAAACCCCAAACTCAGTTTAAGTTTGAGCCAGCACTCTTGGTTAGATTGCTTCCTCTATAAAGTCGTTTGATTAACCAGTACCAGAACGGGAGAACAAGAGGGCAACAAAGAGAGGACAATAAGCAGAGAACATCCTGCATGGGTCAAAATTGAAAAAAAAAAAAAGAAAAATCCCAGACTTCCGAAAACATCCGAGCTTGCTATCACACTGTGTTCAGCCATTTTTGTAGTCCCCAAGGACAGATCTACAGCACAAGGAACACACATATACAAAAGCAACGTTGTGCTTCTGCCAGGACTTCTGCCAGGACTGTCATTCTTTGAGGAGTCTCCAGTGGAATCTGTTTTTAAACATTTGACGTTCAGGACTCTGCCGTCTTTATGTTCAAAGTGTATGGTGACAGAGTTTTCGCTGAAGGCTTCAGAGCTGATGTCTACAATATGAATCTGCCACTGCAACCTCCAAGTGGAGGAAATCATCACCAAGTGTACGACCCAATAAAATACGTACAAACTTTGTGAGATTCTTTTTACGCCACTATAAATGTTTTAGCATTCAAAAGAGCCATTGACTGTATATGAGAACTGGACCGAGTGAGTGTGATGTCACTCATAGAAAATGACTTATTTCTGACAACCAAATAGAGTCAATTCAGTTGCCTTTTTTTTTGCAATGCGGAACCAGACGTCATCAGTAAGTATTGATTGGTCGGAGTCAGTTGGAGTTGATGTTACTGTGGCAACCGTTCTCGCCAATCAGGAGTAAGCTTGTTGGAAGGCCACACCCCTAAACCTTGAAAGTGGGATCGGGAGAATCAAACGCTTTGATTGTTGGACATGAGATCACATGCTTTTATTGAAGCATTTTTACAGCTTAAATAAATTGCAATAAAGACAAAATGTACCCCACGCTGCAGTCCTACACGCAGCCAACCGAGCCATCCAGCCGCTGTAAGACACGAGAAAGTAACAATGAAAAATATGAATCCATTTATATTGATTGTCAAATAGAGTTTGATTCATTACTTGAAAGGGATTGGGATGAAGCTCATTTATATCATCCAATGTGTTCAATGTTATGTTCAGTTCTAAAGAGAAACTTTGTTTGTGTCTCGATTCATGAATAAATATTAGATGTTCTAAAATTATGCTGTGCTTTCAAAAAATGAATAATGTCTGAGCGAACATGAGCTCGGTTTAGACCATTGCGATACAGGTTAGTTTAATCCAGTCTTTCTAGATTATATAAAAAAAATATCTTAGCACTGACCATCTTGAATTTTTAAGGTTGATTAAACCATTAAATAATGAATCCAGATTTCTCTGTTTCATCGCCTTTTGCTGCAGGAGAAACAGCATCAGATGTTAAATGCATTAAATCTCTGATATTATTAAAACAGCTGCTAATCTGTGCAGGAGTGAAACAGCTCTGTTAGACTGGAAAGTGGAACCAAAAACAACATTTTTGTCAAAAACAAACCAAAGAAAAAACCTATCGGAAAGAACAATCTCACAGATTCTCTGTCTCATTGCTGCTGACCTTCATTCCTCTCCAAAGCAAACCTCCAATTCTCTAGATGTTCCTACAGCTGCTCTCTGCTCTCACTGCAGATAATAATATCATCTGCAAACAAGTGACAAACAATTACCTATTAGTATTACAAAACAAAACAATTATAATATTTAAGGGTGTAACGACTAATGACTTATTTGATTAATCAGTTTGCATTACTACAATCCAACCACATCGATCAGTTGTTAGTCTATTTACTTCTTCACTGGTGGCCATCCTTCTTTTACGTCTGTGCATGTTCTGGATCCATCCTTGTTGCAGATCTTTCTTTTGACTCATCGCAAATGCTGGGAAACTGGTGGTCCGGTATTTACAAACTCAAACTTTTCGCTGGAAAGTTGCTGGTTCAAGTCCAGAGATGAACAGAAACTGAATGGGACAGATACTCAGCTGTGTTTGCCCCAATCTGGAGCCTACCTTAACCCCAGTTGTTCCCAGGTATGAATAAGGAACTGTGTGCACTTGCTCTTAGTGACCCCAACCCCTCCAAATGAAGGTTCAAATATGTTCCAGTGTTTTTTGTGTGTTCCTTTGCCTGTTTCCTGTCTCAGTTAACTTTAAGCGTGGCTTGCAGCAGATGGTCGGCTGTCAACAGGCCCGGTTCTGCAGGAGGTTTCTTCATAAAAAGGGACTCATTCTTCTCCACAGAAACCCAAACACTTGCTCAGTATGCAGAATTACACACAAAAAAACTCTTCAATGGATCCTAAAGGTCATTCAATCAGCCCAAACACAGCTGGGCTTGACTGAAAAAAAAGGTTTGATTTGATGTTATCCTTACAAAATAAAGCAAAAAACATACAGGCTTAAAAGAACCTTTGATTGTAAACAGAATCTGATCAAATCAAATATATTTTATGTTTGGAAATGTTTACAAAAACTTGTTTCCTTCATTTAACCAGATTTCTCATTAAAATCTTTCTAGAGGAGTGACCTGACAATGCTATTTAAATAAAAATATTACATGATAACATGTTTATAAAACAAATAAAGAATTTACTGTATGAAAGTATGAATCAATTACTATTGGATTGCAATATGACACTATGACAGACTGGCAACCTGTTCAGGGTGTATCCCGCTTTCACCAAAAGGTAGCTGGGATAGGCTCCAGCAACCTGTGACCCTGAAAGGGTCAGATGTTGGATAATTTTTTTTGTGTCACTTATGTTAAATATCTTTTTTTCCCTATTTTTTGTTTATTTTTTTGGCTGCTTGTAGTTGCTGCTTCCTAACATGAACAAACAAAAACAAAATTTGTTTAATTAACAAAAAAGCCTTGAAAAAAAGTAGTTTGGTTCTCCAGGGTTAAAACCAATAAGATTGCATCATATCTAATAATAAACCCACTCTGATGAAAATAGTGTTTTTAGTGTGTTCTTGTGTTATTTTTTTCATATATAAATACATTTAAGATTAAAATACGTTTTCGAGTATTTCTTTATTCAAATCATTGTGAATCAGGAGCAGCAGAAAAACATTTTTTTTAAATTAATATTATTAATAAACTATTATAAATTATTATTTGGATAAAAACAGCATAATTATAATTTAAAGACCACTGGGAACAGTTTGAAAATAGATCAAAATGACATGACATTTCACAACAAAAGTCTCTTTCAGTTCAAATGTTCAAATTAAAGATGACTCCACAACTTTCATCAAAAACGTTCACATTAGTTGATGTTTTATTTAGTAAATAAAATAAAAAAATGTTGATGTTTTAATGTGTGCTTGTCCAAAAAATATTTTCTTCCATGAGCTTTTATTTTTTAACTGTGGAGCAACAGGACTGTTCAGTCACCAGAACCTCCATGGTGAAGCTGAGCATAAGTTGGCCTTCATACAGTAATGCTGAACATCTGCCTGCATTCCTCAATCATCTGCTGGTGTTTTACTTTAGAGGAAGGACAGCCAAAGCAGTACGACGGCAACATCTGGAGCATTGTCCGCTTTCACTAGTTCTGTTCTGTTACAGTATTTTACTGACATTTTGAGACTTTCTTCAACTTGATTCCAACCAATTTTTACTTTGCTGGATGAAAAATCCCCAAAGCAAAACCAACCAACCAACAGCAGGCTGCAGAGGAGACTCTGTGGATACAAAAGTTTAGTTTCCTGCCAAAGCTATTTCAGCTGCTGGCTGACCAAGGGCCAACACCGTCTGCAGGCACAAACCACTGGTGTTACCCAACCCTGAGGTGGAATGCTGAGAAGAACCAAATGACCTTTTACAAAGAAAAAAAAAATCCATGACACTTTTGAAGTAGCTGAGCTGAAACAGACAAGGGGGAGGGCAGATGTGTGGAAAAAGGAAGATGTTAGGAGGAGGAAAGACACTCTAAAAGCTGGGGAATAAAAAAAAAAAGGTGAAGAAAATGGACGAAGAAGAAGAAGAAGAAGAACCATCATCTTGGCTTGCAGCTGCAGAGCAGTGATACCATGGTGACAGGTCTGAGATTGGAAA
Source organism: Oryzias celebensis (assembly GCA_014656515.1). Taxonomy (NCBI): domain Eukaryota; kingdom Metazoa; phylum Chordata; class Actinopteri; order Beloniformes; family Adrianichthyidae; genus Oryzias; species Oryzias celebensis. The sequence goes on from BNCR01000012.1 coordinate 8,882,390, forward strand.
TATGATTAGCTAATCCTACCGGATGAGCCGAAACACAGCACCTTCCTGGAGACCAAGGTAAACTTTGTTGAGGACGGGGAGTTAATTGAAGTGTCACTCTGTTCCACATTTGAATGACACCCTGTAGAAATGGAAATCCCTGTTCTCCTCTCCCTCATGTTCTGCATGCGCCTCTCTTTGTAGGTCACTGACTCTGGAAACGGCTACCGGTCACTCTGTTTGCACCAATATCCTGGTCAGCCTCTCTGCTCTGCTCCATCTGCTGCAGTAGACCTGACTGAAATGCTTTTCAGCTCCTTTTTCCCAGGGCTTAAAAACACATTACTTTTTCTCACAACTTTCATCTTCAGTATTCTAAAAGCTATGGATTGCTGTGTCTTGAATGCAAATGTCTTCATGTTTATGCCTCAGAACAAGCAAAATGGATCCTGGGAAACTCCTCTTTTTCACTCTGCGTCATTGAAACATGTTATCTGGAAGATCCGATCCATTATGGATCAAAGTCAAGGCAGAGTGGGAGAGTTAGGAGATAAGAAATAAATAAAGATGATTTTTTTATCACAATACCAGTTCTGTCTGCTACTGAGGACATATTGAAGCTTCGCTGATGTCTCAGGTTAACTGCAATCATCTTTTCATTGAACATACCAGTCTTCCTTCGGAAGGTTTCTTCAATAAAGCTTTGGAAACATACATGCTTTGGAATCATTTGCGAGACTATCTCAGAATTCCTGCAGGAAAAAAAAAATCTCTCATCACAAACAAGCTGCTTGTTTCCTGTTTTGGTGTAGTTGAGATGTTGTTGACATTTTACCCATCTGGACTTTAAATTCCCACTCTGATTTTTCTCACGCTGGAAGACACATCTAGGAAAGATTAAAAATGAGTTTCTGGGTATTTTTTTTATCATTGTGAATCAGGATCGGACGAGAAAAGAAAGATGTTAGAAGAAGCTTGTTGAAGTGATGCATAAGCTCCTTGATTCGCTCCATTCTGATGCATCTGCCTATAGACAACTATATCCATGTACGTCTTTGTTTTCCTCATTCCTATCAACTGGTTCAAAACTGCACAGTGGATAGCTCCAATATTGCTCGCCATTTTTGTTGCTAATGTCATATGGGAGGTTTGGGGGGCTGTTAGCTAGCAGTAGACAGATGGATGTTGGGAAATAGAGGCGGGGTTACTCCATGCTAACAGTCACGCCCACATCGCAAAGGTGAATGTCTGATTAACTTCTGCTGCTCTGCAGAAATTATGTCCTAGGAAACGACACAGGTTTTTTAAATTATTATTTTGTCTGAAAACAACATAGTCAATAAAAAAGACCACTGGGAACAGAATTTTGACTCTACACATATAACGGGCAGCCATTGAACAAGTGTTGAAAGTTAAATCAGGTTCAACTTTAACCAATCAGGGACTCAGATTTGGTACACATCAAAACAAAGAAGTGTCAGCCGCTACAAACATGACAATGAAGGAAAAATCAATTGTGGTTTGTGCCCAGCTGGAATTCTATGACACCAAGATTTTTCATATATCGGAATAGAGCTGTGAAAGAAAAGGTCTGGGGCAAGATTCACCAGATTTCCACTGCTTTGACATTTTGCACCAAAACTCTTCCAACTGAAGGTGGTGGACACAACACAACAAGAGAAAAAAAACTCCCTGCTTGTCCAGTGGGAACTCCATAGGCTATATGTGTGTTCAAGAACATGCCTCACATGTCCGGTGTTTCACAATTGACCCCCAATCCCGCCCTCTCAAAGGCTGACGAAGCATTTGGTCCATTCTCAAAAGTGGAATGCAAACGTGGAATTTTTTTCCAAATTTCCTGCATATTTTTCCCATCAATTATTTTCAGCTTGCTTGGATGTGCTGTTAAGAGCAGCAGATTGACATCTAAACTCCTGCAGAATTTGCCAGAGTGTGCTGGTCACAGAGATGAAAGCTGCGCAAAAAATATATGTATGACCTAATTCCTCTAATATTATCAGCTCTGTTGTCAGAACACCCAAATGTATTGATGCAGTTTGTCAGGGAAGGAAGCAGAGATGTCACACAGAGACAGATATCTTGCAGGTGCAATAGTCTGTAAGTATGAATATTAATGAGGTGCTAAGAAACTGCATTATGGTCCCAAAACCACTTATTTTGATCAGATTTTCTGCCTAAAATCTGTCAGCACTCTGTCTGTAGGAGGTAAAGAAAAAGGACAGAAAGTAAAACTGAAACAAGAATTCAGAAAACTTCTTGATGTGAATTGTAGCCTTTCTTTCCGGCTTGTTGCACCTGCAGGTCTCCAACCCCTGCTGCCATCATCTGACAGAGTGTTTGTGTGTCGCAGGGGGGGGAGAAAGAGGGAGAGGGGCTTGACAAAAGAATGCCTGAGTGAAATGAATAGAGGCTAAATCTGCCCATCAATAAGCAGCTTGGGTCTCTGCCACGAGGGCCACATGCCTCCCTGCAGATGCAGCCCTTAAAAAAGATGCATCTGGACATCAAACTGTGTGAGCATGCCTGTGTGCGCGTGCACGTGGGAGCACGCCTCGTGCATCTGTGGTGCTCCTTCAACCGCGGATTAACCTCTCAGACATGGACTCGTCTAATCGCTGGTGGTCTGAACGGAGGAAGAAAATCCAAGCAAAGTGTGATCAGAGGAGCACCACAGAGTCTGGCTGCATAGAGAGCTTTCCCCCTCTAGAACAACAATGTTTGGATTTAAAGAAGGAATATAAAGTTGGAATAGTTAGAGCCGTAGAAACAACTCCTCTTATAGGTCGATATGGTCTGTCTGCGGGCGGAAAATGGGCAAAGTTGTACGGGGCAAGCAGGTCGTCTGCATGAAATATCAAGATTGTAGAACATTCTGTAAGCCTGCAGAGGTGTAGATGCTGTAGGCGGCAGGTCGTAGCGAACACTTATACAACATAAGTTGAAGTAAGGGAGAACTAGGTGAGACACAGGCATGTCGTACAGATTTTTCGTTTCTTCAACTCCCAAAATCCTGCGCACTGTTAATGGAGCCCAGTACTGCTGTTCAAGTGAACCAAACCAAACATTTTGATAACATCCTTTAAGGTGGCCGTACGAGCCTAAACGGAACGGCAAGACACACCTGTACTCACCGAAAAGACCCACTCCTGTAAAAATTGTGTTTTTAACGTGTTCTTGTGACATGTTTTTCACGATAGAGGACATATATATATATATATATATATATATATAAAATTAAGATTAAAATAGCATTTTTGAGTATTTCTTCTTTCAAATCATGAATCAGAAAAGCTGTTGGAAAAAGCTCGTAAATGTGATACAGGTGACACAGTTGGCGAGCCACAATCTTAATGCTCCATTCCAATGCATTCACCTTCACCAACAGACAAACAGATACATTAACACCTTTGTTTGTCTGAGCTAGAAACCGTAAGACTGGATGGCTCCAATGTTGTTCGTCATTTTTGTTTAACCGCTGTAAGCTAACAGAAGAGTGTAAACAGATGGACTATGGGAAATGTGGGCAGGCTTACCATGTGACCAATAATCCTTCCAACAACTCAGAGGGAAAAATTTTAATCAATGTCTGCTGCTCTGCAGAAATTGTCCAAGAAAATGACGCAGATTTTTAAAATCTTGTCTAAAAACGACATAATCATAATTAAGACTCCTAGGAATGCTTTTACATGTCGTGCGACAGACTGGCGACATGTCTTGGTTGTACCCCGCCTTCACCTAAGTAAATGGGACAGACTCCCGAAAAACTGTTACCCCACGAGGGATATAGTGGGTTAAGGAGATGGATGAATGGACAGACGTGGGTACATGTGGATTAATCAATGTAACAAAGAGAGGAAGTGAACCAAATGAAATAAAAAGATCTTTGATAAAGATTGAAACAGCTCACAACAGGAATCTGCAGAAACAGCCAGTCCATCATGGAGGATCTAAGGAAACGCAGATCAAGGTAAAGCTTGGAAACAGTCTCTGGTAAATTCAACAAAAAAATAAAAAAACACTTACCAATATTTGATAGTCACTAAATTGATAGCATTTTCCATCATTTCTACAATAAAGTATGAAAAATAAACAAGCCATGACCACTAAGAGGAGAACCATAAAAAACATTCTTCTTTTCGTGTCAGCAGGTATGAAATAAGATCATTTTTGTTAGTTACTGTCTTTTTTGCGTCACTCCGGAGACGCACACACGTTAAACGTCATGTTTTTTTCAAACACAGCTTCACAAGCAACCGTAGAGAGCCTGTGATTAGGATTTTATAAGCACATACATACATACGACATCTAGAGACGTATCGAGACACATGTGGTCATTTGATTGTTTTCACAGAGAACACTTGCAGACATTCATCCTCTCTTAACGACAGGAGGTCCTTCGTGACAGCTGACTGACAGACCTGACTGACAGAACCTGACAGAGGTGTTGCAGGAATTCTGGGAACACACAATTCAATGTTACAGCCCCAGAATGAAGCCTTACATTTACACCAAATCTGTTTTTTTTCTTGCTCTAACTTGCAGAAAATATGTAGCAATGCTACGTTTTTATAAACCTAAATAAAAAATTGTGTTTTCAATGTTTTTAGATGGACTCATCAATAGGGATGAAAGCTGACAGAAATGGGAAATCAGATTCCCAGTGGCTTAAATGTGCTTTGAATTCCAAATGTACTCTTCTTTTTTTATTTTTTGACACCCATCAGGTTCAGCGTTGGAATGATTATCTGTACTCTGAATATTTATATGCAATATAAGTGTCCAAACTGTTACTTCTGAGCATACACTTTTACAGAAAATAATGATCTCTCCTGCAGGTTTCTACACTTCCTAATGCTGAGATTGAATTGGGTTCTTTGCAGCGTTTAGAGAAAAGTTTGCTGCAAACAAGGATAGTAGTTCCTCTGCCATTATCCTGGTGATGTTTACTGTCATTAACCTGGGATGAGAGGAGTCTCTGCAAACATGCATTTCCTTACAGGCGTCAGATAAAACAAAGAAGTTAAAGAGGCAATAAAACATAAAGCTGTAATCTGTGAATTTCATCAAAGACCTACTCTGATGAAAATTGTGTTTGTGGTGATTTTAAAATGTTCTTGTGGCAGTTTTCTGATGAGGAAGGACATACAGATTAAGAAATGTAAGCTTAAAATTGCATTTCTGAGTATTTCTTTATTCAAATCGTTGTGAATCCTGGGAACACTTAAAATAGATACAAAATGGGAATTTATTGTTTCCTTATTGACTTTTGTTCTGTAAAACCATCCCTATTTGATCTAGACTCAGAGTCAAAAGCAAACTACACAGAAGAACCAAACGCAGAAAAATGAGTCTCAAGAAAACTAATATTTTTCAACTTTAAAACACAAAAAAGAAAAGAGTTTTGGTTCTGTAATCAGATTACATGGGCTGCATATTGATTACCCAAATTGTGATCAGAGTGTACAAATGTATTTTATGAAAACATAAACTTTAATTTATTACAAACCTGTGGAAGAAACTCAGCTTTTTGATCCATCCATTTTCCTCCACTCATCAAACTTTATTTGTTGACCACAACATGGAAAATATGGATGATGTTGAGCGAGGAGCTTGTGTTCATAAGTGTTGGAGAGCTCCACAGAGGCGCCAGCAAGCATGTCGCCGTGTCTGGGTTCACCAGAGTCTCCAGTGCAGTGTGCTGCACTCCTGCAGTGGAGCTGCGCCTGACGGCCATTTTAAACAGTACTTCCGGCTGTCTGTGGCCCAGCTTGAGCAATAACCTGGGAGGGGGAAAATGAAAATAAAACTGGGTTTTTTTCATTATTGTCTCAATGAAAATAATAAAAAAAAACATCATAAGCCATTGGAGCTTGAGGGATCCCCGCCGCTACGACGGTACCTGTGGTGGTTCTCTGCGGCGACCTGTCCAGGGTCCTTCACCCAACATTAACCGGACAGTCTCCGGCAACCCTGCAGCCCCAGCGGGTTAAGAAAATGGATGGACGTTTTGTATTTGTGAATTTTAATTTGTACAATTTTTGCAACACCACAGAAGAACGTTGACATTTGTTTTTTGTTGGTTAATATTCAAAAACAACAAAAATCTGTAAAAAAGCCAATGTCTTATTCTTTGAATTGAATTAATAAAATATACAACAAAATAAAAAAAAACCCTTATTAAATCCTATTTTGTTCAGATTCATGTGGGTTCGGTCAGATTCTACACACTTTTAATTTCAAAGGAGCTGTTGGGATTTTTTGGACGATATGAAGCGATCCGACCGATTAGTCATGATGCACAGGCGGTGCACCCTGGAAAACTTGTTCAGTTTCGGTAACTTTAAGTACCAAGAAAATCATCCCAGTCATGCCTGTGTGATCAAATCGATTCCTTCTTAATGACGCCCTGGGAGATTTTCCGGCACTTTTAGCTTGTAGGCATTCCCACGGTTATTTCTGGCAAAAATCTAAGCAGATGCACCTGGTGTCATTTTCACTCCATTGCATCATCTGTTTGAAATACTTGAAAGAGAAGTTTCTGTTAGTGGTCATTCAAAAATACCTTTTTGTTTTGTTTTTTTTTTACTAGCTGGATGCTTCTGAGCTGCGTTTTGCTTGCAGGCTGCTGTGTTGTGCAGGTTGGATTATAGCGGGGCTACCTGTCTAATGAGCGTAAACCTTAATCCGCACCAGGCAGCTGCTAATTCCTGACTCACCTCTCTTGCTCCCTTGAAAGGGAACTCTGGTAAAAAGCCTGGTGGCTCATCACCTTTTCATTTTCAGAGGAAGAATTAGCATCAGGTGTTCTATTTCACAATGGTGGCAAAAACGGCGGCAACTGTTGGGTGTGTTCATGTGTGTGTGTGTGTGTGTGTGTGAAGAGACAAAGGGGCAAACACAGTACAGTTTTGGCGCCATCTCTACATGACAGGAATCCAGAAGCAACGCTGCTGGTAAAAAAATGTGGTAACAATAGTCTTCAATAATTAGCCTTCAATAATAGCAATGACCTCTGGTGATGCAGAAGGAAATAAATATTGTAAATTAACCATCCATGACCACAGATCTGTGTTTGAAGATCCTCTTTGACGGAGACAATATTCTTCATTTCATTTGAGTTAATGAAGTTTAGAGATCTTTGACCATTTTTTAAAATTTCCTGTTTGAGCTTTTCACACTGGAATATATGACCTTCTGAGACTAAGTTAAAAAATATAGAATACAAGATGTTTCCCCTTGTTAAAAGTAAAAGAAAACCTGAACGATTTGTCTTGGTAAGATTTCTTAAAATAGGTTGTGATGTCCTGCCTTTTTAAGACAAAATCGAACCTTAAAATTAGCATTAAATAGTAATTTTCAGGCATTTTGTTCTGATAATTAGAAATATTATTTGTTTAAAATAGATGTGTAGCTCAAATAACCTATATCTTTAAAATCTGTATAATATGCACCCCCCCCATGTCCAATTGAAAGAACTATATTACTAAACATAATATTCTTAAAATAAATCTAACATTACACATTTAAAGATTAATTTGTCTTAAAAATTGTGTGTAAATTATGAGTCAAATGAAGCTTTCCAAATTTTTATCAAGCCAGTCTGTTTAAAACATGACCACTTGCTGTTCATAATTTAAAACTCAGCTTTAAAATATTTAAGTTTTAAAGAAATAGTTTCATCAGAGATACTGCTTAAATAAGATGTTTTTTTTTAAGATTGAATAACTAAACAAGATATTCAAGATTTAAAGAAGTCGTCTCAATAGCTGTGTTCCAATTACACATATGCGCAAAACTTGATCGAAATTCTAGAAATGTCAAAATTTACACAATTTTACTGTTTCCATTAAATCATAATTTTCTGAATAAACACAAACCAACTCAGGCGATGTCATTCAAAAACATGGCAACAGATGTGAATAAGACTTTGATTAACACATTTAGGCCACAGTTTTAGCACTTAATCATCATCTATCAAAGGCGTCTTATTCAGGCAATGGAACAGCAAGCTCCTTATACGTGGAAGCGGCTATGGATGAAACAATATTGGTGACTTTACCGAGGAGCTGTTAATCCAAAAATTCCACGTGACATGTTCAGCTTTTGATGAGCTGTATTTCTGTGGGACCTCTTGTGGCGCCCGCAGTGAAGTGGCCAAGGCACTAAGCGTGAGCGTGACTCATTTTGATTTAAAAAAGTGTTTTCAGTGCAGTTTTGCAAAATATGGCGAATTTTAATACACCTCAAAAACGACCTCCTCCAAGTGCAAAAACTTTTTTTTTTTGTTTTTGTCAAGTTTCCACTAAGCGAGATTACCATCGCAAATTCAATTTTCGCCATTTTGTAGTCAATACAAACGCAGCTACAGAAGTTATTTAAACTAGAAAGCAGACAAATACTTGGTGGAGTTTGGTGAGAAGGTGGTATTTCTACACTTTCTCATGTTCCTTCTTCTTGATATTGCCATCGCTTGGTACTGCCACGTCCACCACAACTGTCCTCTGTACAATGTCTGGTTTGTTCTTCCTTACCATCCTGTCTGTCTGTTTCTGGAAGTCCCACAGGATCTTTGCTCTCTGTTTCTCCATCACTTTCTGAGGTGTTTCCCTTTTTTTTTTATTTCTTTTGGTTTCCAGTCCATATTCTGTACACATGTTCCTGTATACCGTTGATGACTATACCATTGGCAGGACTTCTTGATATCAGCCACTACAGTTATGGTTCAGTGGTACATTCCATGCAGGGCCTTTTTCTACCATGAAGATCTGTCTTACATACATATAAATATACATTTTTAAAAAAGCCCATCTAATTCTCCACAGGTGGTCAGTCACCCCAAGCTCGGGTCTTCTACCAGAGGCCTGGGAGCTTGAGGGTCCTGCTCAGTAACTTAGCTGTCCCTAAGGTACTTGTAACTGTCCTCGATGTCTTTCCTTCTGGGAGAGAGACCCTTTCAGTGTGGACTACCTTCCCTCTATTTGTCACAATCCGAATGCATTTCTCAAGCCCAAATGACATCCCAGTGTCAATACTGTAGATCCTGGTGGTGTGGAGCAGGGAGTCAGTGTCACGCTCACTTTCAGCGTATAGCTTGATGACGCCATCCACATAGAGGAGGTGACTAATGGTTGCACCATTCTCTTCCCGTTTTGTTTTCCATCACTTCATTGAGTTTCCTGTTGATGTTGTACAGCTCCAAGCAGTCAGTGATCCAGGTGCGTGGCTTGAGTCATAGGCTTTCTTGTAATCAATCCAAGCTGGGCACAGGTTGGTGTGTCGTGACCTGCAGTTTTGAGCGACTGTTCTGTCAACCAGGAGTTGGTGTTTGGCTCTTCTGGAACTTCTACCAATGCCCTTCTGTGCGTTGCTCATGCAATGATCCATGTGTGGGGATGTATTTTGGTTGAAATGATGCCTGAGATGAGCTTCCATGCTGTGGAGAGACAGGTTATTGGCCGGATGTTGGATGGGACTGCACCCTTTGAGGGATCCGTTTGGATCAGGATCGTTCGCCCTTCTGTTTGCCATTCAGGATGAGTCCCATCTCTTAGCAGCTGGTTCATTTTTGCTCCCAGGCGCTCATGGAGTGCAGTGAGTTTCTTAAGCCAGTCTCTTTTTTGGATGTCTGCCACTGTGATGGATTCTGTTCAGGAAGGTTGCTGTGCTCTTTTATCAGAGAGACCAGCCATTGAGCATTGCTGTTATGTGTACTGTTCTGTGTACCAGTCCTGTTCAGTTTCCAGCCTTGGTGGGTCTTCTCTGCTGTTTTGACCCTGCCACAGAGCGTACACTTGCGCAGGTTGAGTTGTGTACAGCCTGTTTATCTGTCTGGCTTCATTGTCTCTTGTGTACCTCTTTAGGAGGCTGCTCATGGCCAGGATCTTTTGTTTGGCAGTGTCCAGTGCTTCAGATATGGGCATCTGGCTGTATCTCTTAGGCACTTGCTGTTTCATTGCACCTCTTTGGGAATTTTGTCAGCTGACTCACTTCCCTCCGAGCTATCTTGATCATTGCTTCCAACAGTTGCTTCCATGGTGGCGTTTCCTCCCATGGTTGCTCTTATAGCCAAGCTATATAGCTGTTTTAACACGAGGATTTGTCGCATTTATAGCCAAGGATTTCAAGGCAGAAGTGCTCATGGGTTTGTGATTTTGATACTGTGATGTCAATGTTTCATTCATAGTTTCCAGGAGACTTTCAGGTGGTACTTTTCTCAACTGTTGTAGTTGGTTTTGAAGTTGCCTGGTGTCTGTATTCTATACATGGTTTATATCTTGTTTTTCATGTCAAGGTTAACATTTCTTGGTAGCGATAATTGATGGCGTTCATCTGGAAATCAAACCCTGGTTTCCTGCGTGCCAGTCCTGCACTTAACCAACGAAGCTATATAACCGCAGCTTAGTTTTTTAAGTCATGAAGGTTTTAACACAGCTGTCAAAGGATTTAGTTAAAGCTACGTCCTTTTGGGAGTTTTGTGACAAAAAAGCTAAAAAATGTACTTTTCAATATAAATCAATTGTTTTAATCTAATCGGAATCATAACAAAACAGCTGAGATTTTGTTTTGTTTCTTGAGCTTTATTTTAGTCCTTTTTTTTTTTGCTTTTATTTGGTTCCATTTTCTCCAGGTTTCCTCTATGTTACCAACACACCTGGTTAAATTGAATAATGGTGGCGTCACAGCTTCTTTACCTTTGTTAAACAGCCGTCAGAGTATTCCAACCCATGTTTGGTTTTTGGCTGTCAACCTTTAGGATTTCTTATGATTTCTTTTTGCTTTTCATATTTACTGCTTGTTCTGTTCTTGAGTCAAAGTACAAACTCATTTCATAATAACCACATTTAAAATAAGACATATTTTCACTTCAGATGTGACAAAATGAGTAAGCAAATGACGGCCTGCATTCTCAATAATGGCACTTTTACTTCCCTTAGACAAAGCCTTGAAATGGAGGTTTAGGTTGGAGCTCAGAGCACAACATTAAACCTCAGATTCTGTGTTCGTGAGGAGAACAAACATGAGGTTGACCAATGCTGGGACAACCCTAAGGGACTCGCCAACAAACACACTGTGCCACTCACAGTTTCTGTTTCAAGCAGACACACTTTGGTGCACCTATTTTTCTTTCTTTTTTTTTTGTACATGGAAATTACTGTAGATTGCAGTGCTGAGAAACCCATCTACCAGACTCAATAACACATTGCTTCAATTGTACATGTACAAAAAATCTTTATACTGCTATTGATAGAAGTGTGTCCGGATGCTGTCTAATTCAAACTAAGTATATACTTTTATTCACTTACCAGCTGGTACTTCCTGTTTGGAATAAGACATGGGAGGTGTCACTTAGTCCAGGTCTCATATACAGTCAACAAGTATATTGGACTTATTGTTTTGTGATTAGTAAGAAATGTTCCTAATAAGATAAGATAAACAAGTATGCACACACACACACAGACACACATACACACACAGGCCTGTCAGATTACATGAGAACAAGTTCCAAGCTATCACATCATTCATCCACAGACATTCTCCTGGAAAAGCAGCTCCAGCCAGCACACCATCTCATTTGCCCTTTTAATTTGGGCTCACCCCATCTGACAAGTGTGATGTCCTTTCACAGAGCGGCTGAAGCTCGGGAGAAAGTGCTGACGTGGACGCTTGTCCCATGAATTTTGTGCCAGCAACGGGAAATCTGCTGACGCTGCCAAATGTGTCAAGAGGAAATCTCAACAAAGAAGTGGAATTAAATGCCAACAACTTCCTCCCAGTGTGCGTCCAGGAGTCAGTACCTGGTTTTTAATATTTATGACTCGCTCCCATCGTTTCCACATCTATTTTGATTAGAAATGCAAAGACAAGAAGGTAAAACAAATTCAGCAAACAGACAACAATGAAGAGAAATCTGTTACAGATCTTGAAGATTGATCAAAAATAATTGGGTAAAAAGGGGCTTATTTAAGTAGTTAAACTTGTGAAAGCTGTTGTTAAAAATTTATACTTGCATCTTCTATTCTTTCTCAGTCCTATAAAACGTTGAATAATTTGCAATAGTTGCATTGAAAAATGTAAAGAAAGGTCAAAGATTAGGAATGCATGCAAAAGATTTAAGATAAAATTGAATCTTTTTTTTTTTTTGAATGAGCTGGACCCTGAAGAAAAATGGGTCACCGTGTTGCCTGCAGTCTTGGATTTGATGTCAGAGACTTGACCTGAAGGAAGAATCTCCCCCACACTCTCTATCTGAGCCGTATGAGCTGTCACATTTGAGCAGGCATGGACGATTCCCAGCTGCTCTGTACCATGAATTAGAAACTGAAAAATATATATGAAAGCCAAAAAAGTATTTAGAGATGTAAAGTCCAAGGATGAAAAAAAGCCCTTCAGCCTCAGAGAAGTGTTTGTTGTGTCTTTACCTCTCAGGATTTGGACGGCTTTTCATTTATTTCTCATGATTGCATGTCATCCTTGCTGGAGAGACATGACCTTGGAGAAATTGTGGCATCTTGTTGTACTGAGGGTACATCACAGACTCAGTTTTTTTTATGTGCTTCATCTCTTTAAACAATGGCACAGGCCTGCTAAATTGAAAGTAAATATGTCGTGAAAATCCTTCCACGATTTCCTTTCTGTTTACAGATCATTTATAGCACTTCAATAAAGAATTATTATCAGGGAGGAGCTCACTCCATCCATCTTCTCAGCCTTCAGAACACACATACATTTACAGGTATGGATAAACCTGTAAATTCTTCAGTTTGTGTGTCTACATTTCTGCTCCCTGATTCAGTTTTCTACAAAATCCCTAATCTAACCGGTAACAGGTACAGACAATGCAACTTTTTAACCTTCATTTTTTAATTAATTTGGACAGAAAAGTTAACAATGTTTGCATCTTTATAGACAGAGAGCTTCCACTGTAGTCGATACATAATTTAACTTTACAGTAAATTGCAATTTCCACTTGCTGTTTTTATTAGCTTCAAGTATAAAATCAGGATACAGTTCAGAGAAAAGTGCTACATCCCATAATATTTGCAAACAAGGTTCCTTCGCTGTATTGCAGTTCACCTTTCTTGGTCTCGCTGTTTCCCAAATTTTTTTTGTGCAATTTTGCTTGCTTTTTTCCCACAGTGCACTGTTCTGTGTCCGGATTAGCTGTACGTCAATCAGTCTCCTCCGTTCCGTGTATGCTTTACAGAATGTGGTCAGTTCATTAAATCCACATAAATATTCAATTGTGATCAGATCTTTGCTTTCATTCTATAATACTGGACTTATTTTTCCGTGAAGGTTTGAACTTTAAGAAAAAAAAAATTGGTCTAAATATGTTCATGTCTGAGAAAAGTGTATAAATTGTGTAGTGAGGGATTTTACAGGCTTAAAACATCATCAGACCTCGTAGATTTCACTTATCTTATTTTCAGAACAAAATCCCAGCGGTAAATGACGTATTAAGCAAGGGAACGCTAAATTATATTTGATTAATTTATAAATCAGAGGGAGGATGGGTTCTTCCATCAGAATAAATCTCTTTAAAATCCCATACCAACTGGACCCGGGTGCAGTACCTCACCCAACCACAGGGCCTTGTTGTAAAAGCAAGTCAGATAGCATTCACTTCACGCAATGGGAGGATTGGTAGAGTCAAAATGAATACAGAAAGCTGACATTTGTGCTAATGTCTTCCTTTGTTTCGGTTCATTCTTTATTGTCGTTGAAGTTTGGTTGTTGTTACCTGTTTATTTTTGTTCTCCTTTCCTCCAGTTCTTCCAGCTGTTAAATGGACCCGAACTCTGGTTTTGATGGACCTTCCAGCTGCTAAATGGACCCAAATCAGCTTCGTTGGAGCAGCCTGGCCCATGGGAGGGGCCACACCTTATAAAAAGCCAGTCTCACTGTATGAGAGAGAGCAGTAATTCTTAATCATTATGTGCTGTGGATTAATTTGTAAATATTAAAGCTGCAAGTTCTTGTTTTCCCCCATTTGTCTGCTTTATTCTTTAAGTTACTGGATATATTTTTTCTTCAGGCCTCGACCCACACTTTGGAGTGGAGTGTGACACTGATGAATTGTTTTAAATATTTACATTATTTTAAACTCAAAATTTTAGACTTCCAAAATCTACAAGCCTAAATGGTAAATATTCATAACACCATTATGAGTTCAGGTCAAAGTGACCAGCTGTGTAACAAAGCCTACATTCTTGACTTTTGCTAAATAAAATTGTTCTAAAATGTTCGTGCATGACATGCCGTCTGAGGGACATCGCTTCATCCTAAAACTAGGCTCTATTGGGTGGAAGCAATTTGATTGATTCTGATTTCTGCAACAGCCTTCATGGTTTCTTCCAACTTAGAAGAAACCATAGAGCGCTGTGGTCTGGTGACATCTCAGCCTGCCAGGATGTCAACAAAAGATGACTTTTGAAAAAATGGCTTTTTCTTCGAAGCTCCTTCAGAGCAGCTGCAGTCTGAAGCTTCACATTCAATCCAACCATTTGGGAGTCAAAACGTAGCTTAAACGATCTGAATATCGATCTCCTGCAGTCTCGAAGGAAAACGCCAGCTTAAAGGAAGCCGACGGAGAAATTCAGAAGGAACAAAATTTCTGTGCTGCACCAAGAATCTGAGAAAGGCCTCGAATTGAAGCTGCAGCACTGAAGCTACTTGGTTCTGTAGATGCAAACAAAAAACATCTCTATAATATTTCACAGACACTGGTTCTTTGAACGTTTTTTTTTTTGTGTGTGTGTGAAGCTGCAAACACAAGCTTGACGCTGTGACTGACACAGACAGGATGTGAAAAGAACTGGTCAGCAGCAAAGTGAAAAAGATTAAAACACAAACTGTTTTGCGGTGACGGTGCTGTGATTGTTGGCACATTGTTTGCCTGTCTCCCTTCGCTCACGGCTCTCCCCTGTATTAACCGAAAGGCTTTTAAGAAGGAGGCCGACAGCAAAATGGATTAAATGGAGTTTGCTGACAGAATACATATCAAATCTGAAGGCTTGCAATTGTGGGCTGCAGCATTTGCAAGGCTTATGACTTCTGCTGAGGCTGTGGATCCATCCTCTGCTCTGCAGCTCAGATGGAAAACAAAGACCAGAAGAGAAGGGAAGAAGCTCTTGATCACCTGCTTTGTCTGAAGTGAGTCACCTTGCAAATATATGAATAGCAAATGCTGGAAAAGTAATCTGGAGGAGCACGGGTACATCCTCTTATTTGCATACCTGCCAGCCCCTGTAGTTAGACTTCAGGGCGTCACATCTCAAATACACAAAGACACACATTTTCTTCTCTCAGTCCCGTCCTTCTCTTCTTTTTTTCCCATTTACGTCTCTGTTCCTCTCAGATCTCCTCTCCATGTGTCTCCTGCTGACATCAGGTGCCCCCCTACCCACCCCCCCACTGTCGCCCAGGGACACATGACAAGGGAGCAGGTGGGACAAAGAGCAAAGCTCCTTCTCCGTCCCCGTCTGCATCTCCTGCCATCTCTGCCTCTGTCCTGCTGGGGGCCCGGCTCATCTTCCCTCCAGCTCCTTCCCATCCCGTCTCACCTCATTGATATTTAAATTTGCCCCGGCAGCATTCCACCCTCCCTAAAGGTTTCTGATGACACCCCTCCCACTGGGGTAAGAGGGTGTGCTGTGCTCACTGCCTGATTGCTGCTGCACAGCTGGACAGGTGAGGGTTTGAAGTGTAATGTCATCCAGACTGATGGCTTGTGAACGTCTGAATGTGTTTATGAACGCATAAAACCAGGTAGGTAATGTGCAAAAAGTACAATGCAGCTTCCTCGTTCAAAAGTCAAGGTGCTTACACACTGGCTGCATCCATTAAAAGGCCACTTGCAAAAAACAGTCTATGCAAAAGGGCGTAGACCAAAATGTTGGGCTTCCATGACCGGAATGCCCATGATCGCGTGTTGCTACGCATATTTTTAAGTCCTGTTGCAGGCTCTATGTACAAATTCACTGAACGCAATCTGAAAGTTCAACCGGATGAACAGCATCCTTTTTTAGGAGCATCCTTTTTCAAAACACGAAAGTACCAACCAATGTAAATATGATCATGAAGGAGCAAATGAATCATTGCACTTTTTCTGCCCAGTTGGGTTAATTTGACACCAAGACAGATATTCATAAGAATCAATAGGAGTCAGTTTTTGAGCCCTACGATCACAACATGTTGCCTTTGAATGTACATTGACACTTAAAAAACAATCACGGACTCAGATTTGGTAGTCACATATGGGTAGCGTCCTTTTCAAGACCCTGAAGTGTCGACCGATTGAAAATTGATCATGGAGGAGAAATTCATCACTGTAGTTTGCACCGGCAGGATTCATTTAACACCAAGTCTTTCATAAATCAGAACAGAGCTGTGACAGTAAAAAGTCTGGAGCAAGATTGAGGAGATTTGCTTCGACATTTCCCACCAAACCTCTACCAGCTGTGAGTACATGCACAACTATTGAGTAGTGGTAGACCTGTGTGAACACGATACACTAAAAGTGTATTAAAAAACCTGCGTTCAGCAGGTTCTTGAACGTTCCAGATATGCCAGGTGTGTACGTAGCCATAAACCAGGGCTGCCCAACCCTCAAGAGCCATAATCCTGCCTGGTTTCCAGCTCTTCTTGACCATCTACCTGCTGATTGGCTGACTCAAGTGATACCACATCCTGACTGACGGAACACTCTTGGTCTAGGTAGTTAGCATCAACAAGTCCAGGGAAAGCTGGAGAACAAGCATGATTGAGTCTCTTGAGGACCAGGGTTTCCCAGCCCCGCTAACAGTCAAAGAGTTATGGTAGGAGTGTTATTTAGGTGCAACATCTCTGATGTTAAAATGTTAACTTCACTGCGGAATGGAATTGTCAGTAAAATGCTTCACAGAATGATGTGTTGTACCAGCGACTCAAAGGTCAACACAGATGTACTTTTATTGATGCACATCTGGATCCTTCTTTGCAAAAGTGACCATGTCCTCCACTTTTGAAGAGGATCAGTTCATTATTTGCAATTTTTGGAAAGTTGGCAGGAGGTATAGGTTTAAATGTTTATCTTACGTCGCTGGAACTCAAATATCTCTGTAACGTCTTGTTTCCTGTAAACGTGTTTATTTGCTCAAACCAGACACACAGAAAGGAAGTGAAAAATCTCACTTTATCTGTCCGCCGCTAACCCAGTCCCAGGCGGCGAGTCGGTGGAGCCAGAGTTTCACATCTGGCCATGAGCTATCATTATCTTTGCTTCTTCTCTTTGATGAATCTTCCCCGGCTCCTTGCTGAGGAGCTGGACTTTATTTAATGGGCTCTTTCAGCCGTGGTTTGCAAGGCGGAAGCCTCTTACAAACCCATTTAAAGAAGGGTCCGTGGATTTCATGGCTCCCTGGGCACTCTCTCCGTCTTTCAATAAGGTGCAGTCCAAGGCTTTATCCATCTGTCAATGGGCCAAAGGAACAGTGGATGCAGCAGTTTTTAATCCCAGAGATGCTGCTACTGTCCACTGTATGCTCGGCTGTCCTCTGATAGCGGGGGCCTCCTCGCTCAGCTCTCACCTGGGGACATTTGAGTTATTGTGGCCGGACAGATTGGCCGTTGTGAAGATGCGGACGGAGCTTTGAAATCTGCCCGACGACGGAAACGGATGAAAGAGAATGATAGAGAAAGAGGATGTGAGAGGGTTCAGGTGTTTCTGACACGTCTGCATTTCTGCTCTGCCTCCTCAGAGCATCGGTGGTCCTGCATCCACGAGAATCCAACCAAACAAGGTTTTTTTAGTCTAATTATAAATAAAAACTGTGGAGAAATTCAGAGCCGAGTCAGTTTGACGCCATTATTTTACACAAAGAATATTACGCACCATTCTTCAGGTAAGCAATTAGGATTACCCAGATTATCTGTGATTCCACTCACTGAAACAATTATTGGGATCCACAGAGATGCTTTACCAGTATTTCAAAATGGAGGCCTCTGTTAAGTTTTACTTTGGTGTCCTTGACTTGACATCACTTCCTGTTTGGGAGGAGCAACATGTTTGCAGGTGTTGTCTTTCTCATTAATAAACTGTCACCTCATCCTGTGGTGTGGATGATGCTGGCCAAACGACAAACAAGACTTTGTCTGATTATTTCCTCCGTTTCAGGCTACATCTGTGAATTCCAGCTTTTTATCAATGGCAACACCAGCAGGTTATGGGCTTGGGAAAGAGTTTGGAAGCCGATGGAATCGTTTGTGCTTTGACAGAGATGAAAAGAATTACGAATTATGGGAAAATAAGTTACGGGAACACCTGACCTGAAAAGCGTCGTAGTTGGTTTTTCACCCTGTGAGGATGATGAAGGAGCAGAAGAGGATGCCAAAAAAATGAAGAAGCTTTTGCAGGAATGATTCAGCTGTTGGATGACAAGAGTTTGTCTTTGGTAATGAGAGATGCTGCAGGTGATGACAGAAAAGTGATGCACATCCTGAGAGAACACTACGCTGGTAAAAGAAAACCACGGGTGAAAAGCGTGTACACAGACATAGCTGACATCTCCACGGAAGAATATTAATGAGTGTTACAGATTATGTCATTTGGGCAGAGACTGAGAAATGCAGGAGAAACTCTCAGTGATGATTCTAAAAGGCCTGCCTGACACATTCAAGCTATTCACTGTTTATGTGACACAAAGTGATGAAAAGTTGACCTTTGCTGAGTTTAAAACCAAGTTGAGAAACTTCAAAAGCACAGAAAAGTTTGCTGCTACTGGTGTTGTTGAAGACAGTGTGATGAAAGTGAGAGGAAGAAGAACCTGGAACACAAAACTCACATACTGCAACTGCAACCAGAAAGGCCACAAAGCCCAAGAGTGCACCTCAAACCACAGTGAATGCAGACAACAGAGACACTGGTGCAGTTTATGCAAGAGTCCCACACACAGAGATGAAAACTGTAGGCGGCGACGGCGAGACAAAGTCAAGAAAGTGCTGGATGAAGAAGATCCTACATTCGCATTTAAAATGGACCAGTTGGACACATGAGTGGAGGGAAGAGGAAAGGCATCATGGTCGACTCTGGAACAACAAGGCACATCATCACTGACCTACGCAAGTTTCCAACCAAAGAGACCATACTTTTGAGCTGACTGATGGCGTGAGAGCTTGTGGGACCGCAAAGACCGACCAGTGGACATCCTGCTGAAGGACATACTGTACATCCCATCATTTCCACAAGACTTCTTCTCAGTCAAAGCTGCAACAGCCCAAGGAGCAACAATTATCTTTAAGGAAGGTCAGAGCAAACTCATTCACAAAAATTGAACAATATTTGACATTCCCAGTTATGATTGACTTTTTTTCTGAACAATACCAGATAAATGCTGATAAATGTAATGTTTGTTATGCTGTTCAAACATGGCATAAAATCCTAGGTCACTGTAACTATGAAGATGTACTTAAGTTAGAAAACATTACAGATGAAACGAGTGTTAAAGACAAAACTGGGAAGTCTAACATGACATGTGAACTGTGCATAAAAGGGAAATTTTCTCAAAGCAGAAACGGAGAGTCTGACGAAAAGCAACTAAAGCACTAGAACTACATTTGGCTGGAACTGAAGAACCAGCTGCAAACGGTGGATTGAGATATGCATTAGCCAGGAGCTGTTTTTACTTATTTCCTAAAAGCTAAAAGTGTTGCCGTTAGATGAACCGATAAGTTTATTGCTTATGTTGCATCGTATAGAAGATTAAATGTATCAGATCAGACAACGGGGGAGAGTTTACCTCTGAGTTGGAGTCTCTTCTAAGTTAAAATGCCATCAGTCATGAAACTTCACCACCTTATTCACCCCATCAAAATGGGACAGCTGAAAGAAACTGGAGCACTTTATTTGAGATGGCAAAGTGCATTTAAATTGAGAGTAAAAGGCCAAAAGAGTTGTGGACATGTGCTGGTCAGATTGCTGTCGTCAATAGATGTTACTACAGACTTTGGAAAGGTTTGACATGATATATTTATAGGGCACTGTAAACCAGAAAATGTGTTTCAAGAAAAAGGATGTACTTAAGCTTGTAGCACATAGTGCTGCAGATTGGGCTGAAGATCCAAATGACAGGCGAAGGATAACTGGCTAACGTTTTAGTTTGTCTGAAACTGGACCTCTTATTTCCTGGAAGTCAAAGAAATGACCAAGAGTAGCTTTGTCAACATGTGAAGCAGAATACATAGCATTAGCAGCCACACCACAGGAAAGCCTGTATTTGAAGAACCTTGACACTGGAAAGAACAGGAGTGAACACTGAATCCAACTCTTCAAGGTGCAATCGCTTTTGCTAAAAATCCCATATCCTGTCAAAGATCCAAACATGTTGATGTGAAATACCACTTTGTACAATCTGCGTTGTGTGATTGGAAAAATAACAGTTTTTGTCCTACAGAAGACATGGTGGCAGATATTTTCACAAAGCAGGTAACCAAGGTCAAAATGAATAGTTTTTTAAACTGTTTTTGTGGAGTGTAAGTGATCATGAAACATTGTGCTGTTCTGATGTATGTTGTTAATGACATTGCAGGTCCCCATGAATTGATGGTTGTCTCATGAGAAGGTTTTTCAAATGTCAAGGATGGAAATGAGTGAAAGACAATCCTGTTGATGATCAAAGTTCCTGCTCTATGCTTCTCTCTTTTTCCTTTTGTCACTTTGTCCTCTTTAGGACGGAGTCAGCTGTTGTCCTCCCACTTGAACTGATTTGAACGCAGCCTTTCATTTGGGAACCGAGGTTCAACACGGGTGAGGAGCAGAACCAAAGCTGCTGGAGGTCCAGTGTGAAATCTCCACAGTCAGTCTTGACTTTGGACTGCTATGTCCAGCACGGGGGTTGTTAAACTCTGCTTTCTTCAATTAAAAATCACTGCAACCGTCGAATGTTCTAGAGGACTTCATGATTTCTTCTGCTGAGGATCTGGATGGAGATGCAGATTTCATCGGCCAGCAGGACCTGGCTCCTCCCCAGACTATTTAAATATTGAAGATGGACATATATTTAAAAAAAAAACGTTACTCTGATTGATTTGATCATAATCTGATCAATTTCTGTGTTTTTTGAGCAGGAATCCGAATTTATTTTAAAATAAACATTAAATACATAAGATCAGTGAAAAAGTGGGCTCTGAATCTACAGTATATTCTATAAAAGTGCTTTTTTTACAGAATCATGGAGATGAAGACACATTTTGTGATATTCAATTTTTTGGAAGGGGTCTGTGTATTTTAAGCTGGGCTCCATAACATTAGACATAATTGCATGCTGCTTGTTTTTTTACTATTATTGTTTTATCCTCTTTCTCCTGCTGCAACTGCATGAAACAATTTTACCCTCTAATGGACAATAGAGGTATCTTATCTGTGTCTTTGCGGATTTATTTTATTATCTCACAAGTGAGAGCAAAAAATGTCAACCTTCTAAAAAAAGAAAAGAAAGCAGGATTTTCTGATCTAAAGAGAAATGAGTTTATTGCTCACCAGATATCATATAGTTTCGTCATTTAGAGGCTCGTTGAGTCTTGTCAGAGAAATTTAGCCGTGAATGTCAGCGACTTTTTTTTTCCCAGATGAAAAATGAGAGCATGTGCTTTGATCATCAAGTTCAGAGTAGCGCCGATATTATATGTTTTAGTAATATTTTCTTTAATGCCAAAGCAGTTCACAGAGATTTAGAACACAGGAGTGGACTACTCCACCTGTAAAACATAAAAGCCTGACCTCCAATTGCTCCTTTTTTTGGTGGAATCAGCAGCAGGGAAGCAGTCGGAGGCAGTCAGCCATGAGGAGGATGAAGGATGAGCAGAGCCCTGCTTCAGCCCCCCGGACAGATGCATCCTGGGATACCGTCTGCAGAAATGTGTTAGTCGTACTCAGAATGTTTCGATTGGGTATAAAACGACCTTTTGACTTAAGTAAGGAAAAAAGATGTATGCCTTCGTTTGACAAATCATTTATTACAAAATGTAAATTTAAAAAAACTATTAAGGGTTAACAACTGTCTGTGTCCCATCCCTCTGTGTAAAAAGTAATGACAACCCAGAGCTGATACCTGATTTTGTTCTCAGAGTAATTTCCGAGACCCCAGTACACTCAAACGCTACATGTTGAACCCTTAAAGGAAATTAAGAAGGTCTAAAAAGATCAATAAGTTAGTAAGTTTGCTTAATTGATGGCCACATATGCCAAAATACCACCGAGCAGCAACCTAAAAGCAAGTTTTGCAGCAAATTTGGCAGGTGGCAGCGCATTTGTTACACGCTGCATCGCCACAGTGCTGTGGTGAAGCTGGGTCCCCGCCTGTGATGCTGCATTAGACTGGCTCAGCTTGTCCACAGAGGAAGAGGTCCCAACTATAAACGTGAAAGAGGTTGGGGGCATTGTGTGTGTGTGCGTTTGTGCGTGTGTGTGTGTGGCGGTTATATTTTTATGGTCGGTTTGGTTTATGGTTCTTTTATATTTGCTTTATTTTAGTATAAAGCACTTTGTATTATGGTACTTATGAGAAGTGCTATACAAATAAAGATTGATTGGTTGGTTGGTTGGTTGGTTGGTTGGTTGGTTGATTGATTGATTGATTGATTGATTGATTGATTGATTGATTGATTGATTGATTGATTGATTGATTGATTGATTGATTGATTGACATCATGTGTCCGGTGGGAAGAAACTACCCAAATGGATTGTTTACAAAATGAAAGGCATGATGAGACAGAGGCGCATTTGGTTGTGGAAATATACAAAAGACCTCTATGAATTGATACCCATCAGATGAATAATGCTATCTATGGCTGTTAGGGCTCTTTTGAAGTGGAAACTAAATGGTGATCACAAAGTTATAATCTGTCTCTTGACCTGATGGCACAAAGAAATACCCAAGAAAACCTTATTTACCAGTTTTACCTAAAGCGCACCAAAAGAAAGTTCCAGCTCTCCATATGAGATTTTTGCCGCCAAAGAAACAGCACATGCAAAACTGCAAAAGACAAGATCCGCTATGACACTAGCTGTATTCGATGTTGGTTTCTAGATCAAGATCACAAGTCCAAACAACAGACTGCAAACATGAAAAGCCTCGCTTCAAAAAGCATCAAACAACTAAAAGAACAAAAAAAAAAAAACCTTCAAGAGACGAGAGCTTCACAAGACGTCACCTTTAAAAACCATGCTGGTGTTTAGCAGCCAGAAGAGAAGCACATATCTTTTCTTCTGGTTGTAACCAGCGTGGCATGAGGTGAAGATAAAATGTCAGCTGGTACCAAAAAATGTTGGTTGATGTGCTGATGGTTTTGCTGCCTGACTGAGAGAGGAAAGCCCTCCTCACAAAAAGCAAACATAGACCTGATGATTGATCAACCTCTGAGATTAACGCCATGAAGACCCACTCCGATCATCTTTTGATCTACTGTAAAAGTGGTCTTTGAGTTTTGATTTTGCTGTTTTTATGCTCTGTTACTGAACCTTGAGGCACAAACGTGGACAGCCTTGACACAAGTGGCATAACAAAACAAGATGCTTGAAGATAAAAACTTGAGTACATGAAGAGTTTGTACTTCACTTACAGATTTGAGGCTGAAGTTTGTCAGCTGGACAAAAGCTTGGACCTCAAAGGTTTTGCTTTAGGATTTAATGAGATGCACTAAAAGAAGAAGCAGATGAAGGTTCACTCTGATGACTTCTGCTCTAAGAAGCACAACCTTTACATTCCTTAGCACAAAAAGATCGAAGAAAATAGGATATTTTTTTTAGATTTGAAAAGTTCATTGTTTCTTGTACAAAACAGAAATTTTGCTAAAAAAAAAAAAAAAACACCAAAAACTGAAAAGTGCTGTCAGTAGAATCTGGAGCAGGTATTAAATGAATGCCTGGACCAAAAATATAAATATTGTTTTACAATAAGAAGAATAAGAATAAGAAGGTCAGGATGGGTCCAGCCAGTCATTTGCCTCAAAGACATTTTTTTTGCAAAAAAAAAAAAAAAAAAAACGATAAGGGGCTGCAGCAAGAACAACTGAAGTGATCAGCTGGACGAGATGAAGGGTTCAGACTAATTCCTGATCCCTGATCTGAAGGAGACTCTTCTACAGGCACACAAAATCTGTCAATGACTCCAACACTGGAAAACAGAAACAACACAGAGACATGATTAAATAGAAAACTTTTTGATCTGATTCTACGTTCACACCGGGCTCAGAAACACACGTTTAAGCGACCACTTCCAATGGAAAGTCTATGTAAATGTGTGTATATATACGCTTTGGGCTTCTGTGATTAAAACTCTGGCGTTCACGTGTTGCTATGTACGTTTTTTACTCTGTTTAAGGGCTCTTTGCATAAAACGCACAGCAATTGAAAGTGTGCTGAAAGTCAAACCCACTGAATTTTGAACCAAGCTGGAACTCTGATTTGGTAGTAACGTATAGTTCAAGTCCTTTTCAAGTCCCCAGTCCGCTGTTACTGTGTCCTTGGGCAAGACACCACCCTCCCTGTTTCCAGTGTGGTTCCACTGGTGTGTGATTGCGTATGAATGCCCCAGTGATGGTCAGAAGGGCTGTAGGCGCATACTGGCACCCATTCCTCTGTCCCAGGGCAGCTGTGGTTACATCAATGGCTTAAAATCACACAGTGTGAATGAGGAGTGAATGAATAATGGATATGTTTTGTAGGCGCTTTAAGCATCTGGAAAAGTCCAGAAAAATACAATACATTTTTTTTGCCTGGACAGAATTATCTGACACTAACTCTTTCATATAGTGGAACAGAGTTGTGAAAAAAAAGCCTGAAGCAAGATTTGTACCGCTTTGACATTTTGCACCAAGCCTCTTCCAACTGTAGGTAAATGTGCTGGTAGCAGGTAGCAACAGAGCTGTGCAAACACTGCATGCTAAAAACCGGTTCAAAATCTGCACGTTCTTGCACCCGTCACGTGTACCCAGTGTGTACGTAGCCTCAGATGTAGGTATGATCCCCTCTTGACCTCTGCAAAAAGCTGAAAATGTCCTTTCTTCCTTTCTTTGTCCCCTCCCACCCTGGACAAAAAGAATGACACTAGAAGGAGTCAGGCTTCTTTTGGATCCAGCCAACTTCAAAAAGAAGTAACTTCTAAAGGAGTTCCTTCATTGTCTTTAAGATTATGAAATAGCATTTTGACAACCATTCTTCAGACACAAGTTCTTCAGTTTTTAAGGTTTTATAAAAATCAGCTTTTTGCAACATGTGTTCTACTCTGTTGTGGAGAACCACAAGGCTCTATTTCCGATCTTCTACAGTTTTGTTTTCTTTTTTTTTGTTCAGTTTTGGAGTGCATTCCCATGTTTGTAGTGATAGGATCAGCTGTATTGCAAAGACAAACTGAACTTTACTAAACTCAGTCCAGATTCAAATACACAACAGCCTATAATGTTTCACCATATTCTGCATAGAGTTTTTACCGTATAACCAGCAGCTATGTAATCACCAAAGCAACATGAAGGTTAAGTTGAGTCCACCCATGCCACTCAATTGCCAATAAAAAAGACCCCCCCCCTCAAAAAAAAAAAAAAAAAATGACATAAATGGAAAACCCAGCAATAAATGACAAACTTGGCTCAAGGGATTTGACTTTATGAGACACTTCATCTGTTTGTTGGTCCAGAGATCTGAGAATAAAATACAAAAGTTTGTTAAAATCTCTTTCATCATCAGCTTCTCCTTGCTTCCTTTTGTCTTCATGTTTTCCTCTTGTCTCATTGTGTCTCCTCTGTGGACTCTCAGGTCAAACTTCTACAGTTTGCTCATCCATGTAGGATTTCTGGAACTTCTCCAGAGTTGTCAGTTAGACTTTGTGTTTTCTCACATCCATAATGGACCTCCCCCCTCCTTACACTAAATCTGTGCCGAAGCCCCTTTTCTCCTGCTGTTCGACCATCTGAATCCCTGACGACAGGTCTGTTTTTAGCCAGGCCGGGCTGGGTTGTGGCCTGGCACAGTGTGACGGGGGAGGACTGACCGGTGGGGACGTCCCACTGCAGTCTGTCCCACTCTTCACACCGGACTCCTGAACATCCCATATTAATCAGATTTGCCGCAGTGCCCATATGTCCAATCAGCGTGATATATGGCGGCTGCTGCACAGGAAGAACTGTCAACACAGGACTGCATGTGTCTGCGTTACACTCTCCATCATCCAGATGCATTCCTTCAAGGATCTGTTCAGACGCTGATCGTATTCCCTTTGACTCTCACTGTTTTCCTGTGTCCCTTTTTCTTTTTTCAGATATTGTGGTGAAATGAGGCAACAGAGGGAAGATCTGGAGAAAGAGGAAGTCATTTTTGGGCCAAGTGATGGTTTGCCACCCTGTTTGGGAAACCCACAGGGTTATGTACGTCACTGCGACAGGAAAACTGGCAGTAAAGAAAAATTCTTGTTTCCATCTGCTACTTACAACGAGGATTTAAAAGATTAGATGTTTTCATACTTTCAAATTATTCATCTACCAAACATTTACAAAAAATGCATGAAGCTCAGAGACAAGAGAAGATATTAAAAAACTGGTAGCTCCTCTGAAAACAGTCCATGACTTATTCTGACCAGGAATTAAATACACCTGTGAAACCCACAACATAAAAGAAATGAACAGAAATTGAATTTTTTTTAACAAATATGTTTTTTACCTGAAATCCACCCAAAGAATTCCAATATAATTTTATGAGATATAGATATAGTATCAGTTATGATATATTGGTAAGTTTTGCTCACAACAATGTTATTTTAAGATGCAAAAATATTGACGTGAGTGTTCAGGGAAAAGTCCCCTCATTTACCCACTGTCTCAAATTTGATTCACATGTTTTTAATATGGTTTAATACTGTTTCATAAAGAATTAATTATCAACAAATTTTGATTTCAAAACAGCACATAGTCATCTAAAAATTGAAAGACAATAGATCAAATCAAACTTTATTTATAAAAAGCGCTTTGCATACCTTGTGTAACCTGAAGCGCTTTTACATTTAACAACAAAAACTTCACCTTCCCTCTCCCCTCCGTTAACACATACCCATGACCGCACACATAATAAAAAAACAAATGAAACTTAAGGCTAGAAATGAACTTATGGGGAAACAGTGTTGGGGAATCTGTCGCACCAGGAGCAGCTCGGCCACATTGCACACCCAGACCGGAACAGCAACGGTGTCCACTCCACAGATATGATGCTGCAGCAAGGGCGACAACCGTGGCAACAACCCCAGACCAAGCCAACAAACCCTGACACAACAGATCCCTACAGGAAACACTGGGGCTAAAACCACGACAAAATGTTAAAAGTAAACACATATGATGTATTTAAAAACATGAAACTGAAAGTAAGATTAAATGCATAAAATAGAATTAAATACACAAAACAAATTATATAAAAACCAATAGAATAAATTAGCAGATAAAATCAACTAAAAGCAAAATTAAAAAGGTGGGTCTTGAGCCTCTTCCTAAAAACCTCTAAGGTCTCTGCGGTTCTCAGGTTCTTTGGCAGGCTGTTCCACAGGCGAGGATCATAATTGCTGAACGAAGCCTCACCATAAGTTTTGGTCCTCACCTTAGGGACAACTAAAAGGCCGGCACCGGAGGACCTCAGGGTCCGCAAGGGTTCATATTTTAAAAGTAGATCACTTAAAAAAGAAGGTCCAAAACCATCAAAAACATTTATAAACCTATTATAAATGGCTTATACTTATATAGCGCTTTACAACCTTTCTTTAAAAGTGCTTTACAGTCACAGTCCCATTCACACACACATTCACACACTGATGGTGGCTCCGCTGCCAAACACTGGCGCCAACCTTCCATCAGGGGCAATGTAATAATTAATTAATTACAATTAATCGATTAAAATCAATCCTATAACGCACATTTTTATAGGTAAACCAGAGAGCAGGGCATTACAATAATCTAACCTACTAAAAATAAAAGCATGCATCAGTGCTGGCAAGAGTGAGGAATGGGTGGACACTGGCAATGTTTTTAAGATAATAAAATCCTGTCCTAACGACATTTTTAATATGAGAAATAAAATTCAGCTCAGTCAAAAAGTACGAATAAGTTTCTCACATAGTGAGAAGGTTTAAAATGACTGAGTTTTGGTAAAATCATCTCTCTCTTGTCTTCCGGACCAATGATTAAAACTTCAGTTTTGTCCTGATTGAGCTGCAAGAAGTTTTCTGTCATCCAAGACTTCATATCTTAAATACAGTTTAAAAGAGTGTTTATAAGGTCAAGGTCATCCGGAGACATGGCGATGTAAAGCTGTGTATCATCAGCATAGCTGTAAAAGTTAACAGTGTCTCCTGATGACGTCCCCAAGAGGCAACATGAATAAGTTAAAAAGGATAGGACCTAAAATCGACCCTTGGGGAACCCCACAACTTATTTGATGGATTCTTGCAGAGCATGAATCCATACTTACATAAAAGTTCCAATATGTAAAATAAGAATAAAACAATTTAAGAACACTTCCAGAGAGGCCTACAAGACTCCTTAGTCTATCAATTAAAATTTGGTGATCTACTGTGTCAAAAGCGACACTAAAAACCAGCAGCATCAGAACAGAAAGTTTCTGGGAGTCGAAGTTTATTCTGAGATTATTAACAATCTTTAAAAGAGCCGTCCCTGTTCTGTGGTTCATCCTAAAATCAGGTTGATATTTTTCTAAAAGTTTTTGTGTATTTAAAAACACATATAGTTGAGTAGCAACACTTTTCTCTATAATTTTACTTAAAAACGGTAAGTTGGATACAGGTCCATACAGAGTATTAGGATCTAAATGACTCTTCTTCAGAAGGAGCCTCACCACTGCTGTTTTACAGACAGAGGGGAAAACACCCGTCTGAAGAGAGCAGATTACTATGTTTCTAAAAGCTCTGGGTCAAAGAATCCATAACATGTTTTAAAAAGTGAAGTGAGAATGGGATCTAAAAGGCAGATTGGGATGTTTACTTGGGATAAAACTCGACCAAGCATCCCCGCATCAACCAGAACAAAACTCCTCAGTGTTTCCTCTGGTAAAAACAATGCTGATGATCTGTTAAAACCAGAGTATTGCACAGATGAAATACTAGATTTTATACCGTTGGTTTTACCCTTGAAGTGATCTGCAAAGTCCTCACATTCAGCATTAGATGATGGCTTGGAGGACTTGTTGAACCCTTTGTTTATTAAAATATCAATTGCTTTAAAAAGAATTCTGGGACTGCTTTTTTTTCTGAAGTAATTTTTGAAAAATAAAGAGTTCTTACCTTTTTGGCTAAGTTATTGTAAATTTTTAGTTTTTCTTTTAAAATTTCTTGATGAATTATTAATTTTGTCTGTCTATATCTCCTCTCTGCTCTCCTGCAAATCTGTTTCAGACACGTAATGTGATCAGTCTTCCATAGTGTTTTAGAAGTGGTTTTAGATAGTGGTTTTGACTGGAGCCACTGCATCTATGGAAAACTGAAGTCTGTCACTAAAATCATCAACAATATGATCACAGGATTCAGGTATAATTTGAGCAGGAGTTTGTTTAAAAGGAACAATAAAACTTGCAGCCACTTCAGGAGTCGTGTACCGCTTCCTCACAGTTCCCACTGGGGCTTCCTGATGGATTACACTGGTGACATTAAAAAAAAAAACACACAATAGTGATCTGATATGGTCAAGACAACAACAGAAGTCATATGTTTAAAATCCATGCTGCTCAGAAGATTTAAAAACTATCAAGCATAGACACCATTGCTTTTACCAGTATGCAGATGAAAATCAACAGTTATTAAGATGCAATTATACCTAATGTGAATAAAAGATACGATTCTTCAATAAAACAGGAAGGAGGGTTTGGTGGTCTGTACACTGTGACAGATAGAACAGGTGGGTCACCAAAAAAAAAGCATGATGCTCAAATGAAGAATATTTGCTAAGTACAATATTTTCTGTTTTTATTGTTTTGTCTGCAATCGATCCTGTACCACCGCCTCCGTGTGAATAGTTGATGGACCAGTCAGGTTTCAGTTAAAAACAGACAGGTTAAATCGTGGTCTAACATCAAATCATTGATGATGAAAGACTTATTTAAAAGTGATCTGACATTTAAAAGAGCCATCTTCATTGTTGTATGTAAAAACATCTTCCATCTTTCTATCTTTGTGTTATTTCTAATAAGTCAGATCATCTATCTGCCAAAAAACATGAAAGACAGAGCTTCAAAATGTCTATTTTAATTAGCATATTTGTGATCATTGCTTTTATTCTTCTTAAGAATAAAGGTGTGATTACATCCAATGTTCATTGATATTAGCTTTCATATTGAATTCACAGATGTTTTTAATCCATGCAAATCCATCATGGAGACCTGAATCATCTGATCCACGCATATGCGGCGACCACTGCCCTGCACAAAGCTATCTTCAGCAGCAGAGGCCTGCAACAGATGGCATTCTCCCTCCACTCTTCCCTTTCCCCACCCCCCACACCAGGGCCCACATATCAACCACATGGAGCCAGTCTGGGATTACATGAAGAAACAGAAGCTCTTAAGATAGCTTAAACGCACTGACGAGTTGCAGGAACTTTACTAAGACAGTTGGTAGAACATACCTGGGCAGTTTGAGGGAACATGTTGGTCTACTTCACATACTGATCAGAAATATTATCAATGTTTATTCATCCAGAGAAGATACAAACCACTAAAGAGCAAATTCATTTAAAAAATGACTGTCCTCTGCACCAAATCCGGCTCACTTGTTGTTCCCAACTCCATCTTTCAGAGGAAATGGACCTTTTAACATTTTCTATCATCTCTCTGCAACCTCTTTTTCTGAGGTGTAGAAGGACTACAAGGCTTTTTTCCTTCACCAGTATTGCACTAGCGGCTGCAGAAGAGATACACTTTTTGGAATTGCTGCAAAAAAAAAAAAACCCTGAAAAACGGGCACCCTAAAAATAAATCAAAAATCCCCCAAATTTGAACCATTTTTTTTTCAAACAAGCAAAAAAAATCTGCCAATGAGCTAAGAAAATGGTGCTACCAAGAATTGCTATTTTAAGAAAGCATTCTAGTCACTCAGTTTTCTCAACACACATTTCTCAAATTAAGATTTTTATGCTGTTGAAAAAGGTTCTTATGATTATTTTGCTATTGAAAAAGTTTCTTATGATTTTTTTTTGCTTTCAAGGAAGAAAATAAAACATTTTTTTTTTTAAATAAAAGTCTTTTTAGTTTCTTAAGGTTCCAGTTTTGCAGTGGGGAGTGGTTTTTCTGATTATGATCCAGAATGTGTTTCTAATTTTGCAAAGACAGATTAGGTTTATTGTGATTTTTACCACTTTGATTGGTTAGTTGATTGATTGATTGATTGATTGATTGATTAATTGATTGATTGATTGATTTGAATCAATTTCAGCAAAAAAGACAATGAAAAACAACCGCATAGATGTATAAAAATCAAGTTTAAAAAGTTAGTTTGTGAATTGATTTGAACATAGCTTATAGGAAATGATTCTATCATTTAAATATGTCCTTATTCTTGCACTTGTTCATACATTTCAAAAACATGACGCATTGAATCAATTTAATTGATCATCGAGTTTGATTAATCGCTTTTTTTTACATGGTTACCATAATCTCTTTTATAACATGTATTTAATGAAATTAATCTAAGTACAGATTATTTATTAGGTGACAAAGATGAAGTGCATTTTGATTATCAACAGATGACACTATGACACAGGTTGTATTTGGTTTTGGTTTTATTAACAAAAGGTAAATAGATATTAGTTTGTAATTGATGGTTTGGCTGAATCTTCTTATAAGCAAAAGCTGATAAAATACTGGAATGGTTTTGAACTTCAGGTTTATTGACAGCATTTTAAGGGATTGTGTGTAAAGATTTTGCAATAAATAGATCTGAAGATGTCAGATTTATTATTCATTATTTTTACATCTAAACTCTAAAAAACAAGTTTAATATTTTGTTATCAAACTTAAAAATTAATCTCATATTTTGCGATTAAAAAAGCTACATTTGCCACTTGAGTTTCTTTAGATCATTTTGGGTTCATTGTGGAATTATTATGTGATATAATCAAAAGAAGCTGGGGTTGCACTAAAAAACTGAAATCAAGCTTTGCCACAAAAACTGTTTTAACCCTTTGATATAGGAGCTTTGGCGATCGTGGTAATGTTTTTTGATTTACCATAAGTTTTCAAATGCGATCAACATAATTCCAGCAGCTTCTGAAGCTGAGAAAATGCTTTAAAATCAATTGGAATTATGTTGATCATGTTAATTGTGGAAAAGTTACAATATGTTAAAGAGTGTGTTATTTTAGCATCACCAGCGACATCTCAGGTGTTAAAGATAAATGAATAGAGTAAATTATTGGGGGGGCTTTGATACTTTTAAGAAACTGTTTCATCAAACTTCCATAAACCACAATTACTATTAAAAACAAAATCAAAGGGTTATAAAATCACAGGAGATGGATGCTCCCTGATGATATCCCGCTGTCGTCCTCACCATTCACCCACCTAACCATGCATGCCCCCTTCTTGCCGCTCTGCCCCCCAGGCGCCCACCCCATCCTTCACACTGACGTACATCTGAGCAGAACCCCACACCTTTTGTGTTGGGGCCCCTTCTTTGTCTGCAGCTGCTGGACAGCAGTCTGTCTGGAGCCATGGTTAGGATGGTAGGAGCCGCAGAATAGATGAGGACACATTTTGATTTTAATATTTGTCTTTATTTGATGAAATAAATCTATCATCTATCTGTGTGTTTATCTATCATCTATCTGTGTTTATCTATCTATCTATCTATCTATCTATCTATCTATCTATCTATCTATCTATCTATCTATCTATCTATCTATCTATCTATCTATCTATCTATCTATCTATCTATCTATCTATCTATCTATCTATCTATCTATCTATCTATCTATCTATCTATCTATGATGTGATGGATGTATCTCCTCCAAAGTGAACTGCAGATAACCTCATGACGTAGCAACCATAGTATCAAGCCTATATAAAATTCGGCGTGGCCGCGCGCGTCTGCTGCTGCTTTGAGCCGCTCATAAGGCTTTGCAGATCATCTGACTTCAGTCTTGATGAAGGATGAGCTTCTCGGGCACAGACGTTGTCCATCCTGCTGATGCTCCCTCGTCTCGTCGTAAACTCTTGTGCACCCTCTGGTGCTTGCTAGTCTCCCAAACTTCTTTGTGTAGCCTGCTTTGCAGATTGTCTTCCTTGTCTGTGTGGTTGCTCATTATTCAGAGACAGACGGATCTCAGGTCATCTGCAGCTGCAGCAAAGGAGAAGCAGGAAAGATGGCGATCATCCATTAGACCGACCGGGCGCACGCATGAAATACGAGGACAACTTTCGGGAGGATCGCTCGAGGAGAAGATTGAAGCAGTGAGTTTGGTTTTATTGCCTCCGTTCTCGCACTATATTTCCAGTTTCGGCAAGATTTACGTCAAGGTCTGCGAGAACGTCGGGGGTTTGGTGGATCATGGGATTGAACGCGGAGAGCGCCTCGTGAATGACCTGGAGCGCTTTAGCCGAGGTCCAGACGAGGAAGTCGGTGGGAGATTTTTAATGTTTTTTTTTTAGCTGCGTTGACTGGCACCCATGCAGCCAGAGTCAAGTGGGTCTTCTCGCTGATATCCTGACCCAACCGCGTCCTCGGTATGTCGCCTCTCTTGTTTGTTGTCAAAGTGACTCAAGGAAATGGACGGAGGCTGTCTTCATCGGCGGGGGTTTGTTATGTCCGGCCAGGGGGGGTGGAATTACCGCGCGTCCCCTGTCCGGCTGAAGCGCTAGCTTCATGGAGAAGCGGTTGAAGCAGACTCCATTAGCGACAGAGGAGCTGCTGTAGCCTCTGGTCCAGTCTCCATGAAAGCCAGTGTGAGGAAGCTACACCCCCTCACCCCCACCCACCCCCCCTCTCTTTGATTTTTTTTTCTTATTGTAACCTTATCTCCTAGCTTATTTGTTTATTTATTTATCTAGCACATAAGCTAGGTGTCTCGGGAAGCCGCGCGCGCGCCTCGTTCCCTTTGCCTTTAAACGGTTATCGCTAGCTTTCTTCTTCGTCCTCGTGGCTACATTTTCTGTGACCCCCGCGCGCGCGCGTGCCCTGTCCCTCGCGCGCTGCTGCCCGTTCGCTGTCACAGCTCTCCCAGTCAGGTACAACCACAGAGCTCCACCATAAAATGGAGGAAAGCAAACGAGTCTCCAAGGAGAGCCTCGGGCAGGAGCACCCACAGCAGAACAAAGGTTCAAAGAAAAAAAAAAACACGCGACCTCCTCCTCCTACTGCTCCTTTCCTTCTGGGAAGTTCAACCCTCCTGAGGGTTCTGCTAGAAAAAAAAAAAAAAAAGTGGGGTTCATGTCTTTCCCAGCTTTATTTAAAAACAGGGATTGGAATAGGTGACTGGGGTTTGCCAGAAACCTTGAAGGAACCTGGAGATGAGGCTGGAATTCTAATGTAGACCAGCAGGGCATTGTGGTTAATGTTCAACCAAGTAGTGTCAACAGAACGCAGTTATCTGTCATGAGTGCGCAGGCAAGGCTGAAG
Organism: Oryzias celebensis; assembly: GCA_014656515.1. NCBI lineage: Eukaryota > Metazoa > Chordata > Actinopteri > Beloniformes > Adrianichthyidae > Oryzias > Oryzias celebensis. The sequence goes on from BNCR01000012.1 coordinate 8,917,019, forward strand.
CAGCGGTTGCTCCTTTTGAGAAGTTCTCAAGAAGGTTCCCATTTTGTGTTGGAGCGCCTTTGAAATTTCAAAATAAAAGTCATCCTTGGGTATTACTTTGGAGGGATGGTTCTTTATATTTTGGTCTTTGAGGACTTTAAAAGGCATGTGGAGAACGGAGAAGCTTTTTGGTCAGGTATTAATTGGTGGCGCGTTGCAGTGCGCCCCATCTCTACTGCAGAGGAGCTCTCACTTGTTTTGTCCTGAAGGTGTCCAAGCCAGGCAGGGAAGTGAAGGAGGTGTTTGTGCATGCTGTGTGTGCGTGTGTGTGTGCATGTGCTCTGCAGTTCCCCTGGCCACTCTGTGAAATCTTGCTGACAAAGAGGCTGTGAGCTTGACACAGTGTGCTGCGACAATACTGAGGCTGGGAAGAGCAATCAAAATGGTGGCGGCGCTCTTTCCTCCAGCCTCAGCTGAGCAGACAGGTTCTCGAGGAGGAGCGGGGTGGAGGACAACCGATCAGGATTCTGCTGCAGCTGACACATTTGTCAGGCAGACAGTGGATCCAGTCAGCCGGCGGTTGTGCAAATGAGTTTGCAGACGTGGAAGCGATTGCGTTTCTCTGTGGAGAAAGCTCTCCAGCGCGCTGAGCCGGGGAGCTCTCTGCGTTCCTCCAGCTGCAGTAACTTTCACAAGTCTACGTCAACTCTGCGTGTCATTGCAGCACAAGCAGGTGCTTCATGAGATCCCAGTTTTATAAAAGGGGGGACCATCCTGGCTAATGGGGCCCTGAGGTCCACCAGTTATGTTCACAAATGCTGTACATATGTTGTGTGGTAACATTTACCATGGATGTGATGTAAAAGCCAAACAAAACAGTCATAGACTTCTCAATCATTTATGTATCTTATTAAAGATTAGTAATAGGCTATTACAAGCTAGTAGGCATTTATCAGACAATTTATGCTTTTATTATCCTAAATCAACACTTTTTGATCCTCTTTCTGATCATAAAGTGTGTTTATTAAAACATATCCTCTAAAAACATTGATTTCAGCATTAATAGAGGGTGCTAATTGAGTTTTATGGATGTCACAGGAGTTCCAGAGTTTGTAAAACGATATGGTTGGAGTTACTTGTTTTGATTTATGTGTTTTTCCTGTTATTGCTGTGTCTGAAGTTCAATGTTTTGCCAATTCTTCTTTACTTGTCTGTTTATGGCCTGTCAGGAGCCATCAAGCAACAATATGTTATGGTTGAACAGTTATGATATTTAAAGCATTTGTGGGATGTGGATGCACTGATCTAATAGTATTATTTCTATCATCTTAAGCCTTAGTCACAACTTCAGTTAGGAATAGATACTGGCTGTTCATGGGAAAAAATTGGGCAAACCTGTACAAGGAATTTTTTTTTATATAACTTTTATTTTATCAAGAGGATCAGTCGAGAAACAATTTTCATTTACAATGATGACCTGGCAAGACGGTCCAGCAGAAGTAAGGGGCAGGTTACCTGCATGAAATATCAAGATTGTTGACCTCTCGATGATCCCGTTGAGTGAAAATGTTTATGCACACATTTTCACGACAGGTCATAGGGGCGTCCTTGGGGCACTTGCGTATCACGTGCACACCCTGTGCATGTGGCATATTCATGGGGTCAGTAATGGACCAGTACTTGCACTTTACTAACAACTTGATAACAGTGGATGGGGACCATACGATAGCATCACCTGTGTGGCAGAAGTCCATGAGATTTACATCATTCCAACAAATACTTCGCAATACACTTGCCACACGTGCAACAATCGTGCGCTCCAATATCATGACGTCCTTTAAGGTGTGCGTATGAACCTCAAGGGAACCCCAATATACTCCTTTGCTCTTTTTAATATGCAGCCACTCCTCTTTATGACTTCCCTCACTGGTTCGTAGAACCTAAAAACCTTCAGTACGCTTACGGGTCAACACCCCATACGGGTGCATGTGACAAAGGCTCAATATCATGCAGTCAAGCAGGGAATTATATTGAAAGATTATTGGCTCATAAATGATCAATCATCCTGTTGGATCTCATTAAGACAAACAGTATTGTTCTGTGTCGTGAATGTTTATGCTGTGTGTGCTTATGATAACTACACAAGAATTCCAACAATTTGTAGAGAATGAATATAACAACTCCACAAATCTAGTGTATGGTTGAGTAGGATAGAGTTTGGTAGACTGTGTGGTCTATTTACACTGTGGTGAACTTCACTAGGATTCACTTGCAAGTATAGCTTTTGTTTTAGGTCAACCAGAGTTAGCATCAAAGTTCAGGTGAACGTTATACAACTACAACATGAAGCAGACTGTCATGAGAAGCTAACTCATGACACTGAAGCGCACGGCCATGCTCGCTGGTTTGAGACAGGTTTGAAAACGAAAGGAACTGGAGAGAGGTCACTTTACAAAGCACCAGTAGGTCGCTTATCATTCATTCAATATAATATACTTTGCAACACATATAACATTCTATTTGAACAAGTGATTTTTTTGACAGTCAGCTTCAGAGTGATCTTACTGATCAAGTTATAACAACAAGTCTTTTTGTTTCGTTCAAAGAAAGCTCAGTGTTTGATCACATGACTGGTCAATGTAGTGCGATCTGTGAGATGGAGGAGTGATTCGAACTGGATCTGCTGGTGGGAATAAAGTTATCGTATCATGCAACATGTTAACAAAAAACATATTGAATAGTTATTTTCATTGTTGTTTTTCCTACTACACCCACAATTGTTACGAAGGAAAACCATTTGAATGTTAGTGCTGTGTGAAAGCCTTTAGATTTGCTGTACTGCTCTAAGGCGATGTGGCTGAAGTAAACTAACGCAGATTAAAAACAAAATTACATAACTGGATTTTTTTTGTTAGGTTTTTCAGGACTGCAGTTGAGATTGTTGTTGCGTTCAGGGAGGACAGAGGGTCAAACCATAGGAACATCTGCGATGGTTTGAAGGAGGCTGGGAGGAAGTGGTCTTGAATCTCACTCCTTTCTCCTGCTCTCAGTCGCTCACGTACACAGCCCCCCCTCCCTCCTCTCCCTCCCTCATTCAGTCAGTCACTCCGGGTGATGCACTCCTCCATTCTTCTCTACCTGGGGCAGTGGAGAAGGCCAGAGAGACACACAAAAGCAAATTGAAATGCTCCAGTGAGTGCTTTCTTGACATGATGCACGGCTCATGAGACGGAGCCGAGTCCTGCTGGAACACACCGCTCCAAAAGCGGTGACCATGACACCTTTTAAAGACCCCCATAGCCACCACCTCCTTTGCATTTCACCGGCTCTCTTCTCCACAGAGCCACACAGCAACTTTACCCTCTGGAAAAACTGAAACGTACGATCAGAGTTCAAGTGGAATAAGGAAGTGGCTGGCTGGAGGTGTCATTCCATTTTCTGTTGTTGGTTGCCACGTTACGCTGCTGCAGAACTGGTTCCCCCTCTGCTTTCAATCAGAACATCAACAGTAGAGCACAGCTTCTTCCTCCAGGAAAAAAAGCGTGTTCTGAGAAGCTCCTCGAAGCATTTGAAGTACTTTCAGTAGAAGCTGAGATTAAAAAAAAAAAAGTGTCTTTCTGTTGACACACTTTATCCAGAATCTTCTGGTGTGGCGCCTAAATTCTAGACCTTTGAAGTTCTTTACCAAGCACAGCGAGTAACTCGTCAGCCTCAAGCTGGCTGTGGTGGGGAGAAAAAAAAACAGCCTGAATTCTTTGGAGACGCCCGTTCCTTGAGCAGTGTGGTGGCATCAGACAAGGCCTTCTTTGAGCAGGAACAGGAGTGGTCTTGTAGAAGGGATCCACACTGGCTCGGCCTCCAAAGCAGCAGAGCTGTCCAAGGCCGATTAAATATTTAGAAGCTTGGAAAGGAGGTCTCAGTGGTAAGTTAATATTGATGGCTCTCTCATCTTTCTCTCCTGAAACTTGTTGAGGTGCCTCAAGACGTCTGTTTGGTGAATGTGGAGAGCAGCTTCTCCACATCCCTGTAGCTTTGGAATCCTAACTGAGGTCAGTAGCTTTTTGGTGGTAAACATGGGTTTGGAATTTTGTGGTCCTTTTAAAAAAAAAAAACAAAAAAAAAAACAAAACTTCAAAATCTCTTCAGGTTCCTCTAAAATTCACCATCCAGACTCGCTTGTAACCTCACCCTCCCCCTTGTAACTGTAGTAACTGCTATGTCAGGCATACAAGGAAGTCAGCACTGCAGTGTTTTCTGGCAGTTGTCCACTGAGCTCACAAGAAGCCCCTCAGCTCATGTTGCCGCCTTCTCTGATGAATTGTTTCTGCATCACAAAATGAAAATTTGGGGATTGGGCACAACTGATGGGATGCTGATATTGAGTTGAAATATGTATGAATCAAATAGTAAATACATGTATATCTCCTCAGCTGGCCTTGTAGTTTTGCTGTGATCGGGGTGAAAAATGTGTCTTTGAGAAGGCACCAAATGGATTTATGTGAAGAAATGGTCTCCGAGGAGAAATGAGCTTCAAGGCTGTGTGGAATGTGACGTTTCCTGCAGGGATTGTCCTTGTGGAAAAGTTGCTTCCTGGTTTCTCTCCAAGACCTTGTCCTTCACTTCCTTGACTCTTCAGTCAGTGTTTATTTACCCGTCAAACCTGCGTGTTTCAGTTTTGGAAGACTCATGCTTCCTGCAGACAAACTCTTGCTCAAGTTTCTTGTTTTGACTTTCATCTAAAGAGAAAGCTCTCGAGACGCCAAAAATATCTACCTTCTCCTTTTATTTTAAAACACCTCAAAAGCCTCAGGCTGTTCATTAAATTGAGAACTTGATCTTCTTTAGATGGAAAATTCTGCTGAAGGTTGCTCTCCAAGCTTTCCGATCTCTAAAGTTTGGTCAACTGGATTCTCAGATGTCAAATAATGTTATGTCCAAATATCAAAGGTTTTGTGGTGATCACGTTGGTTGGATGTGGAATTCTACCACTCATCGTCTTGTGAAGACGAAGCGAGCCATGCTCCTGGGTAGCCGTCTTTGCTGTGAACACACACACACGTAAAAAACTGCACATCTCACTTCTTCTTTCTGCTGCCTGCCTCAGCTGTCTGCAGAGGAACCGGCAGGAGGGGAAGCTGCTCGCTCAGGTCTGCACTCTTAAACACTTCCATCTGTGTAACAAGATAGCAGAGCGAGCAGCTCCACTTCACTGAGCAGGACAGTCAAAGACCTTGAGGAGCACAAAATGGTGGACAGCCATGAGGCTGCTACTCCAGCATGATTGGCTGTGTCTCCTTGGCCACAGTGGGGTTAGCTGTGTGAAATGGAGTCCTCTGTGAAGGAGGATTGGCCCAGCCTCAGCTCTGATGCAGAAGATAATTCTGTCAGCTTCGAGAGGGAGAGACGAGAGAGCAGACATGTAAGGTGACTACTGAAGGCTGAGCTGTGGATCAAATATCTTCTGTAAGCTCTTTTCTTGTGGATTTTTGTCTAATCTTTGAGGGAAAAACGCATTTCCTGCAGTAAAAATACAGAAAGCAGCTGAAAAACTCTGGAAATAAAAAGGTTGATTTTTCAGTTTGTAAACAGCAATAAGGGTGATGCACAGAATCATTATCTAACCTTCACACCCAGGAGGCTCTTGCAGAGGATCTACCAGCCCTCTGCTTTGCTGCTTTGTGAGAATTTTTATCCTTGAAGGTCGCATAAATATCTCCGGGGCCCATGGCTGAGCTCAGGAGATGCAGAAAGACTGCCATCTGAGCTTTCACCATGACAACCTGAAGACAGAAACCACGCAGAAGATGGCCATTAAAGTCTGCTCCTCGTAATCTGCCCGGTCATTATCGTCTGCGCAAAAGAGGCCAAATTTTGCTGCTGAGTGCTCTGCGTCGCAGCCGTTTCCCTTTTCAACAGGAACAATCTGAGCCTTTCTTGGAGCACAAAGGCTACCCTTGGAGCAAGGTTACCACGATGGCCAGACTTCTCTTTTCTTTTTTCTGTGTCCCTTTTGAGAAAAATGTTAAATTAGCAAGTCGGATTTCTGATTGGGTCAAGAAACATCTCCCTTTGTATAGAAATGTTTCAAAGGAAAGGCCAAGCGGTGTGATCTGACCGCACGGCCGAGACCAGGTGACCATCTGTCGCAGACACCGCCTGACCTTGCAGCACGGATCGTCAGGCCGCTCGGTAGAAAATGATCGCTCTCTTCCTGGAACATCTGGGATGAGCATATTATTCCAAGCAGGAGCCATGCCTGAGACATTCCTGTCTCTTGCGCTCCCCCTCTCCCCAGCTTGCCTCTCTTGTTTTTGATGTGGGGATGTGCTTGAAGGCTTCAGTCAGCAGAATACTTTGAGGTCCAAAGATCAAAATGTCTTTGCTGGCTGTCATCCTTTTTCAGAGGTGGTGCAATAAGTGGACTAAGTCTGACTTGCAGATGAGCTTTCAGGCAAACTTAATTGGAAGTCTGCAGAGCCGGTATGACTTTTTCTTTTCCTTCTTCCTTTGGATATGTTGGGCTGAGCCTGGCTACCATCTTTTTCATACCCATGAATGGGGCCACTAGCGAAGGTCAGGCAACAGACAAACCAGCAAAAATGCAAGCATCCGTAAAGGCTGGCGCGCAAATACTTTGGGGTCCTCCAGCAGCATCGTTTGAGCTCAATGATCACAGAGTTCCAAATTTTCTTTGAGTGAAAAAAAACACAAAAGACAGCTTTGTTTGCACTCAAAAGTGGACAAACATTGTAATGGTGTGACTGCGCCCACTTCAGACCTGAGGTTAAAATTCAAGAAGATATTCTAGTTGGATATTATTGCGCTCAAGCTGATTTTAATTCCGTTGAATACCTTTTGTTTTTTGCAAATTCACGAGCGAGAAGTCATAGTTGTTATTCGACAGATTTAACCCTTTTAACACCAAAGATGTCGTGGGTGACCCGCTAAATAACACGCACTCTTTGACCTAATCCAACTCTTCAACCTACTGTAACTCTTCGACTGTTTACACAATCAGCATAAATTAGCTGATTCTAACGCTCTGTTTCACAATCAAAGAACCAATGTGTTTGTGCATGAGATTTAACCCTTTAACGTCTGAGATGTTGCTGGCGACACCTAAATACCACAAGCTCTTTTACCTACTGTAACTCTTTGACTATTTAAACAATCAACATAAATCTACTGATTCTGACGTGAAGAGAAGCGCTGCTTCACAACGAAGAGGCCAGAAGGGGCTGTGCTTCAAATTTAACCTTTTAACGCCAGATATGTCACCAGCAACATTAAAATAGCACACGCTCCTTGACCTAGTGTAACTCTTTGACCTACTCTAGCTGTTCAACGTTTTACGTTATCAGCGTAAATTAGCGAATTTTGCGTCAGAATCATCTGATTTACGTTGATTGTGTTAGCACAGCACCCCAGTAACGTGTTGCATAACACCGCAAAGCTGCTTTTTCTCTGCTTCAGAATCCACTGGAATTAAATTAATTGCAGAAACGGTTAAAGAGTTAAGGGTAGTCCAAAGGATGTCAACACTGGAGCTACAGCTCTGGTGATAAAGGGTTAAGACCCCAGAAGTGATTTCTGAAACACAGAGGAATAAATGGCATTATAAAGACCATATCTAGAGCAGGTCATCTCTCTGTGATGGATGGTCACATAAAGCAGAAGCTATGAAGGAAAAACTGCCAAGAGGCCAACAGCTCTGCTAAAAATAACTAAAGGACTATATAGTAGAGTCTGCCAGATACAGTTTTATGTGATCTGCAGACGCTTCTCAGAGCAACGACATGAAGACCTCTTCAAGTCCAGAGAAGTTTTATTTTCACCAGCACGTGTTTTAGGTTCTTGACAGGAAATGGAACTTGTGGTCTGATGAGATCAAGGTAGAAGGTTTTGATCTGTGTTGCTAAAAATAGCGAAGCAGCAGTGTAGAGCACAGGTCAAAACCTGCGCAGCTGTTAGGTTGGTAGGGAGGAGAGCCCTTTTATGTGTTTGTGTGAGAACATCCTGAATCGAGTGAATCAAGATTTCTGCAGTTGAAGAGCTGCTTCATGTTGCAGATATCTGAAACAGAAACTAGGGAAGTCACACCATGGACTGTAGCGACAAGACAGCAAAGGCTGTGTTAAAGTCCCAACGCAGCATGTTGAATTTTCGTGATTTTTAAGTGCATCCGCTCTGCTTTTTAGAAGTTTCGTCCTGCTTGACATCTGGGTTTTTGAAGGAGTGCGAGAAGAACATCTCCAGATGAAGCTGTTTGCTGGTTAATGGTTGACCTACTTTTTCAAAAGCCATATGCCTCCCGAAAAAGATTTGTTGCCAGATTAATTCTGGCATTTGAAGTCAGGTGGGTGATGATATTTCATGACAAAACCACGGATTCTGCTGTGTCTCAAAGACCTCTTCTGGCTCTGGAGGCCTCACATGACTAGGACCCAAACTGCCTAGCTGGTGTTTTACTCTTCCAGGATAAAATTAGAAAAGTTACTGCTCTTAATATTTCTATTCAGGATTTTGTTTTCACCACTTTAAGTGAACTAAAGTCCAGTTTGAAACTTTTTCCTGTAGTTTTTTTTACAGAGAAAGTACTCAAACATCTCCAGCTCTATTGTGTTTTCTCTTGTTTTAGTAATCCTCTCTTTCAGCCCTTTTTTTTTAATATACAAAGTTGTCTGATGAATGTTATGACAAACTGTTCATACTGAACGTTATTGATTCCTCCCATCTCTTGGGAAAAGGCCCCCCGCTCATTGATCGGGCAGGTGGGATCGATGTTTCATCTCTGTGCATTCAGACTTCCTTAAATGAGCAGCATCATGTGATCACGTCATTTAAGGAAGCTCTGTGGTCCCATCACAGACAGAGGGGAATGAGGTCAGCGACCAGCTATCTGGTCTTATCACGCCAGAGCTGTTGTAATGAGGCAGATATGGTCATCAAGGGTCCACCATTAAGATAAATATCTGTTGGATTCAGGTTTACATTGGTGTATTGACATGTTTTTCACTGGTCTTGACCTATGTGTCATTCACATCCATCACATAAAACCATCAGAATTTGTTTTATCAGTGTTCGCTTTTGTTCTTCAGGAACTAGAATAAAAGAGATCCTGCATTAACACAGGGAATAACTGCTGCACCCCACCCCCACTCTGTCCACAGTGGAGATTTAAACAAATAGGGATTATTAAAGTGAATCAACCTAAATCCACAGAAGATCTGATCAAGGCCTCCACGCTGCTAAGAGATACTAATAACGCTATTGCTTAGACAAGCTACCGCTTTGTTTGTTACACGTCCACTTTTATGGCCTCAGAACATTTATAGTTAATAAAACTTGATGTCAGCAGCTTTAATACATTGAAATAAGTAGTCAGTGGCTTTGTGGAAATAGCACTATTTGCAGATCAAGTATAACTTGAAGATATTAGCAACGCTAACCCCATGTTCTTGTCGCTGTAGAAATTGTGGTTTCCCTATTGACAAATAACATTTACTGAACAAAACAAGATGTTGACGTTGACCCATAGGAAATGCCTTACCTCCGGCCCTCGCTAAATCAGGCCAGAGCCTTCTCCGTCCCTTTCTGATACTCTGCCACCATCTTGCTACCCATCGACAGTGATTGGTCCGAGTCGGTCTGAGTCCCGTTTTTTGAGAAACCATCGTTGCCAATCATGAAAGAGCTTGATCCTTCTTGTTTGAAATCCACACCGCTCCCACTGAGAGCGAGCTCGGGAGAATCAAACGTTCAAGGTTGGGTCAGCGGGTGCCACATTTCTTACTGATTAAAGGATGATTATTTCTACGTCTGGACTAGCTGTTATTAGCTTTATTTGCTAGCCGTTTATGCTTATACTCAGATACTTTACTCAGATATTAGCATTGTGTCGGCAAATAATATGGCCTCTTTTAAACTATACGCAGCTAGTGTATTTATTAAGTAAATAAAGGTGTTCCAGCACATTATGTTGATGTAGATTAAGCTATTTTTATCAGTGGGTCAAATATATTGAATTTGAACAAAGCAACTTTTATTTTTTAAGTTGGAAGTGTTGTTTTAGGTATAGTGAACTGCTTGGAACAATCTAAGAATAATTCCCATTAGAAAGTAGAAGGCCAACTTTTACAACAATATAAATCAAATTTACTTTTACAAAATGTGGCAGCTACAAAAGGAAGCTAAGGTAAACAAGCCAAGCTCTCACTTCTAATATAAAAAATATCTTGAAATGTTAATAAAAGTAGAATTTGACAGTAATGATATATCATTTTAACATTTTATGTCACATTACAAGCACACGGAAAGGGGAATTTCTTTTTTGTAATGTAAATGATCTTTTCTGGAGTTTAGACTACTGACAATTTTAGATATTTGGTTACCAAAGTGATATCTGTGAAATTTAATGAGAATTAGTCAAGCATCAAGCCAACAGTCAAAAATATGAAGCTTATAATGGCTGCAGAAAAAGTAAGACTGCCTCATTTCTGTGGCATCGTTTAAATCAAATTTTATGACGTCCTATTCAATACACGTTGAGATACTTGAGTCTGTAATTAGGCGACGGCCTGACTGACTAATGAAAGGTTTAAATTTTGGAAGATCCAATTATGAAAAGTTTAAATCAGGTTTTTAAGGAAAAAAAGTCTGTAAACGTATGCAACTACATGCTTAGGATCAGCAGTGGAAGACCACCAGGTATTTGTTGTTGCATCTGTCAATACGCTTTTCTACCAGAAAAGGTAGAACGTGAAGGTCAGGGGGTTGTTATGTGCTAACAGCACAGAAAGATAAAAAACCGTGAGCTCACAGAACATCAGGACACTCCAAAGAGGAGGAGTTGTGTCATCTCATTCAAAGAAAAGTCTTGACATGGATGCAACGAGGCTCTGTCGCATATTTTGCTGCACGTGTAGGTGATTCTCTGCCGACAGCAGAGCGCACAAACCCCCTTTAGTGCACGCGTGCGTGTAATTTCTGCTGACTGATTGCTGCGTGTGCACGCTTAGTGAGTTTAGACTCATGTGGGTGCACGCTGGCTGACAGTACAAATGTTAATTATGCGTTTTAGATGGCCCTTAGCTGTGGATTCAGACCCCAAAAGCCCACTTTTGTTTGTTTACCGTACAAAATTAATCACATCATAAATGTGTGGCTCCATTGCAGCTATAACAACAGATTTAATTATGTGATTATTTCAACCAGCCAACAGTGTTATGAAATACCACCCTTTTTTAGGTTGATGTGACAAACCTTCGTGCTTTATCATTTCATCTGGGGGTTATATTTCTTGAGGTACATTGAGTTAGTCCTTTAACTGGCTATATTCGTCAACCAGTTAATGAAGTGGAGATGCACATGCACAGAAGACTTCAGTCTTCAGATATTCAAAACGAACTGTAATAGTACAATAATTCTGGGTTTGTTTTACAAGTTTTTACTCTTCTTTGTGTAGTAAGCTTGCTTGTGAATTTGACAATTAAAAATGAATCTAAAGTCAAATGAATTCGGATGATGTGAAGTGTGCAGAAGTAGATGGAAGTCTTTGTTTTGTCCATTGAGTTCTTTTTCCAAGGAAACCGAGGCTATATCCTTTGATCGTCGGAGGCAAACAAATATTAAAACGCCCTATTTTTAGATAGATAGTTGCACTCTGACCTCTCCTCTTTCCTGTCAGACGAGTGCAGCAAAGACACACAATTAGACCACAACTTTTTCTTGTGCAATAAAGCCTAATCCAGGGAGAGTTACACCACCTGTTCAGCAAGGTTAAGCTTGGAGAAAATCTGTGTTTTTCATGGTTCCATTCCAACCTTTTTTTTTTTCTTCCACCGCAGTGCTTTTTCTTTTGCTAACATAAACTGTGGTGACATGATATGTTGTTGTAAGAAATCTGACCTCCTGAATTATACGTGGTGTGTGTAAACCGTCCAGTCTTGTCTGTTGCTCGAACAGCGTTGTGTAACAAATCTTGTATTTTAAATTGGCTGGACTTTGCTTTGGTAATATGTGATGACATGTTACATGTTCTGTGGTCTTTTTAAAGGACTTGTAGTTCTGCTAAAAAATTGAATAAAACTTGTTCTGCAACTTCCACTCAAATACTGCAATGAAATTATAATAGGGGTAAAAACTCAATTAACCTTTGAACTAATCATCAAAAACAAGCCAAGTTGACTTTGCGTTATTTTGTTTATTTTATATTAAGAAACTACTTCTCCCTTTTTGATGCAATGTATGCCCAACCTTTTCAACTGAACTTTGTTGTCCAAAAATGCATGTAGAAACGTGCGTTGAAGGTACTTCAGGTGATGGCTTGTTTGTAGATGTGAGGTCAGCCTTGTTGAGCGTAAGCATGCAAACCGCTCTATTGTGAAGATTGTTTCAGGATTTTCCTCAAGTATGGAAAGAGTGACTCAGTTGACCATTTAGTCATGACACCCTCTTGGCTTGCAACATTCATGGTTGCAATCATAGTGTTCCGTCCACCTTGACCCATGTTGCTTCAATCCTGTGTTGTCTTAGGCTGTATTCTGACTGGAAAAGTCTGTTGCTCTTAATTTGGTCTGAATCAAGTCCTGAGCCTTGTGTTTGGTCTGTATTCAGACTGCCTTGCTACCAAACATTTCTGTTCCTGACCAAAGCCTGTAAACAAAACAACATGACTAAAGATCTCCTCAGTCATTACGGACAAAGCAACGAGAGGAGGAATAATTGAAGTCCTGCAATTCTTGTCGGGATAGTTCATTTATTCAAACTTAATATTTCTCTGGCCAATTTTGATCGTCTGTCACAACGTCTTTTTACTGCTACTTTGGTACAGCGGAGGCATGCTGCAAGGTGGTAACTGAGAAGACATCATCTGTGAAGGTACGCTAAGTGTCTATGACATATAGGTTGTCTGGAAAACGGTGTGAAAAGCAATGTGTATCACAAAAAAAGCTGTTTTATTGAGCCTGTATTCATCCAACCACATTTGCTGTTGCTGTGCCTCGTCATTGCTCGGCTACTCTGTTTACATCCTGTGAATGCCCTGCTACGATGGCTGTTTTGGTTCAGTTGTTCTGCTCAGAACACGGACTGTCTTCAAACTGAGGAAACTCAGAGCCAACCAGAGCTCAGTCCAATTGGAAACAAACCGAGACCACCTCAAAAGATGGGTCAGAGAGCGGTTCCCTGTCCCCGACCAGGGTCTGTTTGTGTGTATTCAGGTTGAAAATGTGCTCCGGATTATCAAGGAAAACGAACTCTGGTTCACTTTAAGCGAACCAGATATGTCTAGTCTGGATACACTGGACTTTTATAATTTGTTTTTGCCTCATAAAGAATATAGACTTCTACGCAGAAAAAAACGGTCCTTTAAAGTGGACTCTTATTGTGAAAGAGCCATTGGTTCTTTGAATGTTGCTAAAGAGCCCCAACCCATCAGAACGTGAACTCCACAAGACCTTAAAGTGGCACGCGGTATTTGGCACCACAGCGTTAGCAGCACATCCGACCAGTGTGCGGTTGACTGGACCTGCTGGGGATCAAACTTGTACCTTCAGACCCGACTCTCCTACCACTTGTGAACACAATCCAACCCATCAAGTAGGCTGGACGCTAAAGCTGTGTCTGGATTCCCTCACTTCTCCCGAACCCCCAAAAGACTAGTGCAGGGCTGTCTAGTGCCCAGGATTTTAATGGAGTTCAGACATATGCACACTATTAGTTTTTACTTTTTTTAAAGCGGCAAATATCATGTCATAGTTTGCCACATAAAAACCTGATAAATATAAACATTATACAAAGACCATTCAAGGTTCCACTGTGATTTGATAATGGAAACTTGGATGATTTATTAAAAATAAATGCAAATGCTTTTTTTTAAATGAAAAATCGTCCAACCGCAATGCATTGTGGGCTATATTCACTAATCTATCAGGCATTGATACACAAGGATTTTTTGCTGCTATTTTTTTTTTTTTTTCCAGAGCATATCGTAAGATTCGGATACCCTGACAAAAAGGCAAATGCCCTGCACTAACCGGGGAGTAGTGAGGGAATTACTGCGTAAAACTGCATCAGGTCAAAACTTTGATCACATACCATTTCATCATCTAAATTCAAGCCTCTTTTTGGTCATCTTTAATCGAGATTATAGATTCTTTCAGCAGAACTTACAGTTCCTGTCTACACCTGAGGATGCCGCCATCTTGGTTTAACCCTTTAACACCAGAGCTGTCACAGGCTACAGCAAAATATAACACACTCTTTGAATTACTGTAACTCTTGAACCATTTACACAATTATCATAATTCCAACGGATTCTGATGCAGAAAAGGTGGCTTTTCTCAGCCACAGGATGAGCTGATTTACGTTAATTGTGTAAACGGTGGAAGAGTTATGATCATTCAAAGAACGTCTACTCTGAAGTTACAGTTCTGGTGTTAGAAGGGTAATCATAGAGGTGTGTAGAAGAAGATCCATCTAAAATGTAACTGGGATACAGAGTTGTTGGGTCAAAAACTTAAACACCACTGGTTAGCCTTTTAACTATTAACAATTAGACTAAGACCTTTTGTTGTAAGGAGACAGAGGAACGGAGCGACAGGAGCGTCAGGATTTACTGATCTGATGTGCAGCAGGCGCATTTCAGTGATTTTTTTTTTGTTTTTTTTGTACCACCCACCGGCTGGCTGTTACATCACTTGAACGTTGCTTTCTGCAGTGAAAATGCAATCAGAGGAAAAGCCCGTGTAAGTATGTTGTCATTCGATGAGCTCCCCAGTCTTTCTAATCCTCAGAGAGCCCCCGAGAACTGTTTGGTCCACATGCCCCTTTAACATCGACAACCTGAAAAACATCAAACATAATCAAGATTTTTAGAGATTAAATATTGTTTTCACAACTTTAACACCCAACCAGTTGTTAAAATGTGTCCATTTTATTGTTATTTATCATTCTCATTAGAGACAGATTCATGAAAATATAGCTCAAAACATTATAAACAGGCAAACATTTCAATTTATATGCACATATTTCAATCCATGTTTACCTAAACTCATTTTCTTGATTTAGGGCAAAACAAGAGTTTTTAGAATTGATGTCCGATGTCAATAAACACAGTTTGTTACATTGATCTGTTTATTCGACCTCATCTTTAACGTTATGAATCAGTCAAACAGAGTTAAAAATAATAATAAAAAAAAACACTTGTCTTGTGAAAACTAAGCCAAATTTTTATATATATAAAAAATAAAATAAAATATACTAAAAAAAATAGCTTATATATATATATATATATATATATATATATATAGTATCTTTGTTTTTACAGGGTTTAATTTGATTCTTGTATAAGTGATTATCATTATATTTAATAAAATAAACATCAGCATAAACGTCACCATGTCTTTATGAAAGGAATAAAGTACCATATACATAAAAAATAGATATTAGAAGACAAATTATCACAAATCATTATTATTAAATTAAGAAAAATATTAAATTCTAATTAAAAAATCTAAATGTGTAGCAAAATATGGTCTGATTTATAATTTCTATTGTATGATTAAAAACCTAAAAAAATTCTGGTAATATAAAAAAAAAAAAGAAAAAAAAATTTAGAGAAAGAGAAGATCCGATTATAATAAAGTCATCTTGTCAACGTTGTGCAACAGGGATATAAAAAAAAAGTGTGTATAAAAGATTTGACTTTGATAAACTAAAGGATAAAAAAATTGATCTGTACATATTTTTTAAGTCAAAAATATTTTTTTTAAAAGAAAAAAACATGTCAAAATCCGGCAATGTTGTGTTAAAAGTCCTAATGCTTGTTAAAGATTTTCCCCCAAAATGAATTCTTTTGTTTTTACAAATAGTCCTTAAAGTTGCAACGTGCTTTTAAAAATTGTTTTCTCCAAAGTAAAAATCACTTCTAGAATATTTTTGTAACCTCCTGATTTTAGGTCGTCATAATTTGATTTTATTCTAAAACGTTTTTGTATTTAATGTCTTTTTCAATAAAGGTTGGATAAATGTTTAATCTTAAGTTCTCAGAACTTCAGTGAGACATCAGGCCTTCTATTGACTAGTTGTGACTTGTAAATCAGATTCTGAGGATTGAGCTTTGAAACTCTTCAGAGTTCAGAATTTTCCAGAATTGTTTTAGTTAAGTTTTTTGATCATTCCTCTCTGCAAGTCAGACTGGGAAGGAAAAAAAGTTGATTGACATCCAAAAAGGAGGAAAGTATCATAAAAAGATGTCTTCCTGCTTTCAAGTCCCAAGTGTCTAAAACATCAATAGAACATTAGTGTCTAAACGAAGCTGCAGAAGTGGAGGAAAAAGTGCAAAGACGGAACAGAATCGGTCCTGCTGCACACCTGCTGGAAGCTTTCGCTGAGTCAGGATCTCAATTATTCCACCCTGCCTGGAGAAGCAGAGTCTACACGGACATGTCACAGACAGTGCCTGCACACTCATCGCAAAAAACAGAAACCAGTTCAGCTTCAGAGGAGACAACCTTCACTCATACTAGAAATGTTTGGATTTCTGTCAGGAAAATAATTGTTTAAGCAAATTTAACACAAAAAAAGAATGCAAATTTCATTCAAAACCAACAAAAGAGAAAACACAAAGAAATTTAAAATTACTTTTTTTTCCGACATTATGACCAATTAAAAAAACAGGAATTAAATTTGCTGTCCGTGCAGACTTCTATTTTGAAATTCAATTATCTAAAGAGTTGTAGACCTGAGGGTTTAGTTTAGTAAAATAAAACTGTGCCCTTAGACAGGTTAATCAGTTTATGGAGCGGTTTCTCCTTACAGACATTTCTGTTCCCTTTTTATTTTTTAAAAATCTGTAGATCTAGAAGTGTCTGTTATAAGTCGGCAACAATAGAGGTTTATGGTCCACAGTCAATTTAACCATTTAGAAAGCTGTATTTTTCTGCAAGCTGATGCTTTTACAGTGTAAAAACCTACATTTTTACACAATACTGACGTGATTTAAAACATATTTCTATTTTAAAAAATGAATTTAAATTTAAAATAACTGACAATTGAAGTCAGAACTAAAGTATCTCTTAAATGGCGTTTTCTTCCAGAAAAGGTTGAAGAACTGTTTCGTCTTAAAGAACATTATAACAGTTTTCCAACAAAAATGCAAATGTATCCTTAAGTTTTGGCTGATAAAAGATTTAATGTTTAATCTTAAAAGATTAGGATTTCACAGTGAAATCTTCTTTGACGCATA
Source organism: Oryzias celebensis (assembly GCA_014656515.1). Lineage (NCBI taxonomy): Eukaryota > Metazoa > Chordata > Actinopteri > Beloniformes > Adrianichthyidae > Oryzias > Oryzias celebensis. The sequence continues at coordinate 8,934,246 of BNCR01000012.1, forward strand.
CATTTCCCATCAGCTCTTAGAGTATACCTGAAAACCGTATGGGCACAAGGGCTTCTGGGTAAAAGTCAGAGCCCTGTCTTGGGTGTTCCTAGGCAAAGCTGCCTATCAGAGGCAGATATTTACTCAGGGAAGTGGTGAGGCCAGCCTGTTTGTTTTTACCAGCAGACATCTCGCATAAAAACATGGTCGCCGAACCGTCACAGTTCAGTTTAGCCTGATTTTCCAGAGCAGTTAGACTTAACAAGCATTGAATTTTGGTCAAATTTTTAATCTAATTTGGAGGATGGTTCATTCATCTGAGTTCAGTTAGGTCTGAAACCTTCATTTCCTTTAGTATTATTTATGCAAAGTTGTCAAGAAGAAACCTCATCATCTTCTGCAACAATCGAGAGTCAAATTGGACCTTTTTCTCCATTTTGTTTGAAGTATTATGTTAGCATTGGGCTGCGCTGTGATGTAGTGGTTAGCGCTTTCGCCTTACAGCAAGAAGATTCTGGTGTCATATAATTCTGGCCGGGCACAAACCAGAATTATTCTTTTCTCCTTCATAACTAATTTTCAACGGTTGGTACTTCTGTGTTTTGAAAAGGACGCTGTCCATACACCGCGACCCAATCTGAGTCCCTAATTGGTTGAAGTTCAACTGGTGGAACCTTTGACCCATATTCAGTGGCCACGTGTTTTAGATGTAGAGTCTGAAAACAGACTTGCGTAGCAACTTGTGAATGTGAGAGTTTTGAACATGGAAGCCTGAACTATGCATCTACAAGCGTTTCTTGGACTTTTCACTGGCTGTGGTTTCTTGAACACTTGTTTCCGAGCTCGGTGTGACCACAGCATGAGTGGGTGGCCCTGCAACAAAAGGGTGACCTGTTCATGGTGTAACCCACCTTTACACAGCAGTAGCAGTGATAGGCTCCAGCAACTATGTGACCCTGTAAGGGATTCAGCAGGTTCTGAAGATGGATGGATGTAGTTACCCATAATTCTGTGTTTTTTTTAATAACTTTTCTTTCACCAAAATGCATCGATTGGTCTCCATGTTGTCGTCTCATCTCAGAAAAGAAAATCAATTCCAGAGGCTACCTGCTGTAATTGCTGCAGCGGTTCTTCAGAGATCGCAGGTTATTAATTATTGAGGACATACGGGGTTGACTTGATGGACTTCCTGTCACATTAGCGGGATGAATGGTCAGTGTAACGATGCTGAATGTTTTGGTGGCTTTTGCCTCTCTCTCAGATGGTGGGAGATGGTCGCTCTGACCAACAGTTGAGGACAAAACCTCTGTCCTACTAATCAGCTTAATGCTGGCTTATTCAAAGACCCTCTTTCAGACGCAGCAGCTGCTGTCAGGCAGTTTGAGGAGAGGGTGTGACTGCCGGCAGATCTGGCTGATGCAGAGAGACCGGTTGGTGATTAACAAACGTTTGTAGACTTTGGAATCTGGGGATCCCAGTTTGATGGCTTTGTGTCCTCGCGTCTCTTTGAACTCCAGGTCTTCCAGGTGGCTCCTTCTTGCGCTCTCTTCTCCTCCAAGCCTCCTTCCCCCTCCTTTTTTGCCTCTCCTCTCCTCTCGTCTTCTTCTCCTCGGGCTGCAGAGCCACGAGATAAAGAAGTTCAGACATGCCTCGCATTTTTAGACCCCTCGTGGAGCGCACTTGGCAGCATCAACCGAGCGTCTTCGCTCTATATCCTCTCTGTGGCGGTGCGTCCGGCCTGTTCCCTTCAGCTTCCTGGGAAAGGAGGATCCGACGTTTTCTCTGTAAATCTCCTGATGTGTGAGATTACGTCCCCGGTGAAAGCAGAGGGAGATGTTTTCTGCTGAGCCGTGCTGGCCCTGGGGTTTGAGCGCCGTACATCTGGCGGATAGATTTCGGTTCTGCCAGCCTTTTTGAGGATCCGATCTGTGGGTCCATGTTGTGTGCTGACTGAACACCTATGCGGCTCCTAAAATGGCTGCCCTTGGAGCTCGACTCAGAGGAGGATCTGAGCAGCTCAGCAGCTGCCTGACAAGATGAAAGCACTCGCACAATCTCACCCATTCAGTTGGTGTGGCTGAGAAGACAACTACAAAACAGATGGGGCTTGTGTGGGACGGACCTTTTTTTGTAATCCTTCCACTCCTCTGCTTTCCAGAAGGATTTTCTCCACATCCATGACCTGGTGTTCACAGCAGCAGTGAACTGCCAAGAGAGAGCAGCAGGGTGGGGCAACGTGGAGAGGCTGTAACCTGAACCCACGCAACAATGGACCTCCTGGTTGCTCAGGGACATGCAGGCAGTTTGGCAGGCTCATGTGCAGAGCCGTAGTAGTCAGACTAGTTGGGTGTGGGAGCCATTCCCAACTGTCTCTGACTGGATTTTGAATTAGAAAGCACCACCTTCACTCATATCTCTGCTCTGGTTGAAGCTGTCGAAGGTTCAAAGGTCAAACTTATGACTCTAGTAAGTTCTGGTGAGGTCATTCGGGTCATTCTATGTTTTTGAAAGCTCCTTTTGTCACCACATATCTGAGATATTCAAGTTTGACTGGAGATAAATCTGCAACTTTTCTTGTTATAGTTATACTACATATAGTTATATAGTCATACTATACTTATACAGCTTTGAGAAGCAGAAGCTGCAAGCTTCAGTTGTCCTTTTATCTCTGCGTTTTCTATATTTGCCAACAGCACTCACTGGCTAATGCTGCTCCTCTGATCTGCAAACACACCCCTGGCTCCTCTGACTTAGCCTCTGTTTCCAAAACCTCTCACACTGATCCTCATGTTGACATCTGAGGTGATGATCTGGGTGCTTTTCTGTCTTCTACATGCCTTTTAGTTTGTGTTTACACTAAACCTCCCTGTTACCAAGGACTTCTTTGCACCTTTGGTCCTTTCCAGAATTTTCAGACGCTCCTACAAGGATGACTTTAGCTGCTTTGTAAATGATCATTTTACTCATGAGGTCTGAAGTTTCTTCAAAACGAACTCTTCTCAAACTCAGCTTTGTTTGGTTTTATTGCAAAATTTTAATTATCCAAGAAAGAAATGTAAAGTCTGGTCCAAACGACAGACCCCATTTTCGCTTCTCCTAACACATTGACTGTATATGAGAATTGGACTGAGTGACTCCTCCCCTTTGCGGTCCATACAGGAAGTTCCCGCTGGCTCCAAGAAACCAAAACTTCCATAGAGAAATAAACAAATACATTGCAAGTTATTCAAGTTATAAACTAATAACTAATTAGAGGCCTCGAAAAAATATGTAAAAATATAAAAATATGTGGTCCTCACTGGCCCCCATGTGCAACATTCAAAATGTTTGACAGATTCTCCTGACTTACTCTTAAGTGGTAGGGGTGGGGACTTCAACAAGCTCACTCCTGATTGGCAAGAGTCGTTGCCATAGAAACATGGACTCAGACCAACTCAGATCAGTCACAGCTTACTGACAAGGTCTGGTTCAAAAATGGCAAAGTCCGTACCATGGACATGACAGCGTCCCAGAAAAAATGGTCCTCTATGAGTGACATCACTCTCACTCAGTCCAGTTCTCTTATACAATCAATGGTTAAATTCACCAAAAAAAAAAAAGGTTTTCAAATGATCACTAGCTTCTGTTCTGCTCACACCCGTTGCACAAAAGGAAAAATACTTTCATTTCTTAGTCGATTTGTTCAGACTTCAGGGCATTTAATGCAATCTGATGGGATTTAGAATTTAGTATTTAGCATAGACTCCATGCTAAATACTGAGCTGCTCTCCAGCTGTTGCTTATCCCAAGGTAATAAAAATGGGACGAATGGAGCCATAATCCCTTCTCAGTCCCTCTGTTGTTCTTGAAATGATGGAACCTGCAGCATCTACTGAATGCTCCTTGCTTCCGTGTTATGTTGAGTTTGCAGGAAAGTCCACTGGTAACTCCAGAATTGAGAAGTCTTCTTAAAATAATGTTCATGCCTTTTTATTAATGTATTTTTTGTACAAGTCTCATGAAGGAAAAACCCAAAAAAATTGTCATGGTTTCTTCGGTGGATAAACCTGGGTTAGATGCTTACAGTAGTACATATCTGTCATTTTTTTATACCGTAGGAACAAAAGAATGAACATTATAACGTTTAGAGCAAAGATGCAAGTGCAGATTATTGCAATTTTAGGAAAAGGAAAAGGAAAAAAACACTGAAAAATTTTATTTTAATCACACGGTAATTCTCCTACGGAAATAGGACTAAGTTGTGTTAAAATCCTGCTTTGTCATAAAAGGACACATTTAACAGTTTGAATATTCAAATTTAAAATGATGTTTCCTTGAAAAATGTGTAAACATTTTTTCTCCTTTTCTCAACAGATTTCCCTGATTTTCCAGGGAGCCTTTTCCCTTTTCTGTGATGGAGGCACTGCAGTGCGATGGCTGTGACTTCCGCGCCGAGTCCTATGATGACTTGAAGAGCCACATTCAGGAAGTGCACACCGCTTTCCTGCAGCCCGCCGATGCAGATGAGTCAAATTCTCTGCGGGATGAGAACGGCGACGAGGAGGAAGTGGAGGAATATGCGGATAAGGATGACAAGGATTATACGCCCGCTAAAGCTGGAATGAGTATGTGTACCACATTAATCAGATATTGCTGTTATTTTGTTGAGGATTAAGAAACTCTTCTTTGTCTGCTTTAAATCACAGCTCACAGCAGTGTTTGAAAATGTAAAGATAATGTAGCAAAATGCTGATATTTCTGTAATTTGTAAATGTGTTTGTTCTCATTTATCTTTGTTTAGGCCCCAACTCCACTGAGAGCCCCAGCCAAACAACAACCAAGCCAACTGCTGAAACCCACCCGTCATTTTTCCAGTGCAAGTTCTGCGTCCGTTACTTCAGATCAAAGGGGTTTTTGAGAAACCACACCAGAAAGGTGCATAATGTGGTGGAGCAAGATTCAGACACGAGCGCCAAGCAGCCCAGAGACACTGTCAAAGTGCACAACTCAAAGGGGTATTTTTGTGAACATTGCACATACAAGTCAAAATACCAAGCAAGGGTGCTGAAACACCAGTTGATGTGTCATAAAGTTCCCTCGGACGCTGCTGGAGATCACACAGGGAACGCTGTCATTGAGGAGAAATTGAACTCTGAAAATGTGAAGGGAACGTTCCCCTGCGAGTGGTGTGACTATCAGACCGATCAGAAAGACAGCTGGACTGATCATGTTGCTAAAGAGCACAGTGATAAGGTCAATGTGGTTTCCAGCGGTGCAAACCCTGAAGAGGAGGCAGGGGCACCTTCACCCAAACCCGATACTCCCTCACCTTCAGAAAGCCCAACGACATCGAAGGTGTTCGCTGGAAAGGAGGACTCATCGGGCCCAACCGCTGAGAAAATGTTGGAAAATGCAACAGCAGAAATCGCAAACATTCAGTATACACAAATAAGCGCAGCAACGCCCAACAGCACCGGTTCGTCCATTTTATCCAAAAGGTTTGCCTCGTCCAACTGTGTCATCAACACAACCTTAGCCAACGAGGAGGACTCAAGGAGCAGCTTAGAGGACGACGATGAAGAGCTTGATATGGATGATCCCAGCTACACCGGAACGCTGTCTGCAGATGCAAAGCAGCTGTTAACGGACGATGACAACAAATTACTGGAAACAAAAGGAATACCCTTCAGAAGGTACATGAACCGTTTCCAGTGCCCTTTCTGCTCCTTCCTCACCATGCACAGACGGAGCATTTCCCGCCACATCGAAAACATCCACCTCTCCGGGAAAGCCACAGTGTACAAGTGTGACGAATGCCCTTTCATTTGCACCAGCCCCTTGAAGCTCGGCACGCACAAGCAGACCCACAATCCCTCTGATTTAGAGACTCTGGACCTTACGGGAGACAGTCCAGAGCCTCAGAATGATGGCGCCGCAGAGTCGGTTAACGGTGGGAGCATCAGCACCAGAGTCAATGGAAAAAAGGCAACCAGCACGCCAAATGACCAGCAGAATCCCCATCGCTGCACACTTTGCAGTTTCTCCACCACTACTTTGAAAGGTCTGAGGGTCCACCAGCAGCATAAGCATTCCTACTGTGATGACCTAGATTCATCAGCTATTGAAAGCCAGATTACTGACAACACAGATTCCGAGGTGGACGCTTCTCCGATCTTTGTGCAAAAAACACAGACACCCATTTTAGGACTTGCCACCAAAAAGCCCTTAGTATCAGGGAAACGAGCCAGAAAGTCCATTAATGACTTGCCTCTGGATTTGTCCTCGGTGAAAAAGAGGACCAGAATCGATGAAATTGCCAGCAACCTTCAAAGTAAGATAAGCCAAAGCCAGCAAGACATGATTATAAATCTGGATGACATGGAAGATGAGGACGCTGGAGAAAATGGTGCCAGTGCTGACGAGGGCCGAAACTATGACAACAACAAAATCTTTGCCTACAACACCCATCAGCTTCTCGCGGCAGAGTCCGTGGTCTCTCATGAGGGAGGCAGAATAGGGAAAAGAAAAAGTAACCCCAAGTCAAAGCCTAGGAGCATTCCCATATCCCTCATGCTCTCAGACGACGGCGAAAATATGTCGGTTGATCCGAGTGACCACGCGCTCCAGGATACCATGGACTACTCAGACGAGCCTGGAACCACGCGCTTCTACTGTAAACACTGTGATTACCACAACAAGTCCGCTCGAAGCGTGAGCACTCATTACCAGAGGATGCACCCGTATATAAAGTTTAGCTTTAAGTACATCCTGGACCCAGAAGACCAGAGCGCAGTCTTCCGCTGCTTGGAGTGCTACATCGAATACACCAATTACAATGATTTGCACCAACACTACATGGATCACCACCCCGAGGCGAGCAACGTGCTCAACTTCAACCAGCCGCACCTGTTATACATGTGCCGCTTTTGCTCATACACTAGCCCTAACGTCCGGAGCCTGATGCCCCATTACCAAAGAATGCATCCCACCGTCAAAATCAACAACGCCATGATCTTCTCCAGCTACATCGTTGAGCAGACTCACAAATCAGGGGAGTCACAAACTCTGAGAGAAATTTTAAACTCAGGCCCCAAAAATTTTAACTCGTCCTCCCCTGGGCCCAGGTCTTCCTCCAGCCCAGTACTCAAGTCAGTTCCTCGGTCCCCCGAAGCCAGCTCTGAGGCCGAGTCTCTCAAGGAGTCTGTAAGTGGTAATGTGGTTGTGTATGACTGTGACGTGTGCTCCTTTGCTAGCCCCAACATGCACTCGGTGCTGGTCCACTACCAGAAGAAGCACCCGGAACAAAAAGCTTCATATTTTCGTATCCAGAAAACCATGAAAGTGATTTCTGTGGATCATTCGCAGCCCGTAGCCAACTCCTCTTTCAGCCCGAGCATGTCCACCTCGTCCAAGCGGCACAGTGCATCACTGTACGGCTCAGACGAAGACATGTACTACTGTAAACACTGCGTGTACAGCAACAGATCTGTTGTTGGGGTCCTGGTTCATTATCAAAAACGGCACCCAGAGGTGAAAGTGACAGCTAAGTACATCAAACACGGTCCTCCCACCCCAGCTCTGATTAAACTAATGGATGATTTGCAAATAGCAGCTCCCAAGCAGTTTTTGAAGCAGCTTCAAAATAACGGTTACGATGGCTCCAGTAATTCCAGTCCCAAACCAGGCGGCAGCGATAAAGGCAAGGACGAGCTGTTTTTCTGTCAGCACTGTGATTACGGCAACCGCACCGTCAAAGGAGTTCTAATTCACTACCAAAAGAAGCACAGGGAGACGAAGGCCAACGCCGATCTTGTGCGTCGCCACACCGCAGTGGTGAGGAGTCAGCGCGAGCGTGCTCAGATGGTCCAGGCAGGCAGTGCGTCATCTACTGCTACCTCAGCGCCATCAGACCCTGAAAACGCAGCGCCTCTACGCTCCCTGAAGTGCAGACACTGTTCCTTTACATCTCCGTATGTTTATGCCCTGAAAAAGCACCTGAAGAAAGAGCACCCCACTGTGAAAGCAACAGCAATGACCATTTTACACTGGGCTTACCAGGACAGCATTCTGGAGGCGGGCTATCACTGTGAGTGGTGCATATACTCTCATTCTGAGCCCCAGGGGCTGCTGCTCCACTACCAAAAACGCCACCCGGAGCACAATGTAGACTACGCATATATGGCCAGTAAACTGTGGGCCGGGCCTGAAACCACCCAACAGGGGGGCAACATGGAGGGCAAACATTACAAATGCAAAGACTGTGCCTTTGAGGCATGTTCAATATGGGACATCACTAGTCACTACCAAGCTGTCCACCCCTGGGCTATCAAAGAGGACGAGTCTGTGCTTCTGGACATCATCAAAGGAAGCGGATCAGATGAAAACATCCACCAGCAGGTTGCCAAGGAACACGAATCTCTGAATTGCCAGGTTATTGACGATGACGGAGCTCTCGTCATTGACACTTCACCTCAAGAAAGCACTGCTCATCACTCCCACCCACGCCTTTCCATCTCCAATAATCCTTACCAATGCACTGTATGTTTGTCAGAGTATAACAGCCTTCATGGCCTTCTCACCCACTACGGGAAGAAGCACCCGGGCATGAAAGTAAAAGCTGCAGATTTTGCACAGGAGGCAGACATCAACCCCAGTTCCGTATACAAATGCCGCCACTGTCCGTATGTAAACTCTCGTATCCATGGTGTCCTCACCCATTACCAGAAAAGACACCCGCTAGTGAAAGTCACCGCTGAAGACTTTGCGGACGACATTGAACAGATCACAGAGCTACACGACGGAGATGACAAGTTCAAAACCCAGAGGCAGGGCTATGGCGCGTACAGGTGTAAAATGTGTCCGTACACTCATGGGACGCTGGAGAAGCTCAAAATCCATTATGAGAAATACCACAATCAGTCTGCCTCTGATATGTTCACAGCATCCATGACACACTTCACTCAGTGTAAAGACACAGAGCCAGTGGCTGAGTGCAGCGCCGGCAACACGTCATCGGTACAAGTTCAGGAGGTGAGCGAGCTGGACTTCGCCCTGTCTCAGTTACCCATCAATAAAACAGAAAAGCACGCTGTGTTCAAGTGTCAGCTCTGCAAGTACTTCTGCTCCACCAGAAAGGGCATTGCCCGCCACTACCGCATTAAACACAACAACGTGCGCGCTCAGCCCGAGGGTAAAAACAATGTCTTCAAATGTGCTCTGTGTTCATACACAAACCCCATACGCAAAGGCTTGGCAGCCCACTACCAGAAGAGACACGATATTGATGCGTATTACACTCATTGTCTGGCTGCCTCAAAGACGATAAGCGAAAAGCCCTGTAAAGTGCTAGCGCCGCTGTCCTCCGAAGGGGAAAGTTCGGAAATGAGCGAAGAGTTGCGCTTGGCTATAGAGAGCCGACAGTGCAATCTGTGCAGCTTCCAAGCCTTCAGCAGGAAGAGCATCGTCTCCCACTACATCAAACGCCACCCGGGTGTGTTTCCCAAGAAGCAGCATTCCAGCAAACTCGGTCGCTACTTCACAGTCATTTATGCCAAAAAGCCAGACAAAGATGACAGCGCATCTGCCGAGGATGACAAGGACATCCTGGAAGTTCAGTTTGAGCCAGAGCAGGACACAGATAACGACTGGCTGCCGTTCAAGTGTCTAAAATGCTTCAAGTTGTCCTTTCGCACAGGCCAGCTCCTCTCTATGCACTATAATGACCATCACAACGTAGACTTGAAGAGAGACTTCCTGGTGTCGTCCGATCTGGAGGACGAAAACGAGGAGTTATACCGTTGTTCTCACTGTGAGCTGCAGTTCCCGGCTCTCCCTGATTTGGCCAAACATCTTCTGAAGCACAACGAGGAATTCCAGAAAAGAGCCATGAGGCAGGAGAGGCGGAGACAACTTATAAGCAAACAGAAAACAGAGCTCCTGGACCACAAACTGGATAAGGTGAGCCTTATCAATAACAAATAACAAATACATCTTATTTTCAAATTAAACTATCTTAAAAAGTTAGAGTTTGCCAAGAATTGTAGAATTTTGATAGCTTTACATTTTAAATCTGACAAATTATTTACCCAGGTTAGAAAAGGTTCTATTAAAAAGGCAACATTTGTAAAAAAAAAAGTAGTATTTTATTTTACTAATCCGAATAAAATTTTTTCTATTTTAAAACATAAACAAATGTTTTATTTTCTGTCTTCAGGAATCTACTTTAGGCAAAACACCAGTGGGGTATAGGTGCAACTTCTGTATAGAAATTCATCCGACCCTCCGGGCAATCTGCAACCACCTTAGGAAACATGTCCAGTACGGAGAGGTCAAAGAGGGACATATCAAGGTTTGGAAGCTAATTATTACTTTTCTAAACACAAGAAAACAGTTTTTTTCATTGTAGCTGGCTGGATGTTACAGCAAGTCTTTGCTGTAAAACATATAATGCACCAAAATACGTTTATTTTTTTATTTTTGTGGAACTTCATGCCATGCTCTGAGGCCTTTTAGGAGGATGGGAGTAAATAACATAAACTGTAGCAGCTTTGTGGACTTTGCACCTGCCTTTATCTGCAGCTTTTTTAAAAATGATCTCATTTGATTTCTAACAAAAAAGAAATTTAACTACTACAGAAGCTGTACTCTACTGTTCTTTACCTGTTTCTGTTCGTGTCACATCAACATCAGCACATTCTTCTGATGTTCGACATTTTCTCTGAAAAACTGTTTTGTTTTGCTGCCGGAAAATGAAAAAAGTATTAAAGTGGACTGAGTTGGGCTGGGTCTCTGTTTGGGTTCCGCTAATGCCCGGATCGCAGTGAACTCATCAGACAGAGACGTTTGTTGGGCTAGGCTTTGTCATTCAACCTGTTGTTGGGAGTTTTAGAAAAATAAAGGGAGGATCTTGTCCATCAGCAGAGTTAAGGCGTTTGAAAAGCGTAGCTCGATGAATAAATCAAAAAATGACTTAAAAAGCAACGTTTAGGGAACGTTTCTTTCTTGCTGTTGAGAGTTGTTGGTGTGAGCTGTACAGTGTTGGATACAGCTGACAGTAACCACAAAAAAGAGACTTAAAACAGATTGCATATCGGCGTCTCAGGGCAGGGAAGGGGGAGAGGAATGCAACAGGATATTCTTCATCATCTCACTTCACATCAGTAAGAAATTTAGACGTGGACTTTATGTTAGTAAAAAGATTTTGTTATCACAAGAAAATGGTTAAAAAAATTAAACTGCAACAATTTTAAACTCTTTGTTTTTTTTATGTTTTGTTCAGCTTCCACGTCTAAATTTGTGGGCTAGCTTATTTTATAGCATTTTTAACATGTTTTAGAATGGAAAATATGACGATTTTAACCTCAGAATGTGTTTTTACGACCAACACATTACATAAATAACCTCCATCCGCCTGCCATAGAGGAGACAAACAAATAAACTAGGAATTCTTCAAACTGAAAGTGAAGCAGTCTTGCTTGGAAAATAATACCGTGAGATTCAGGTTTTTCACGCCAGTCAGTTAACTGATGTTCACTTCAGGTTTCTGCCTTTTTGTTCCTTTTGTTTCCTGGAAATAAGATCAGGGAAAATCATCACACAGTTTGTTGGATTCATGGAGTCAGGGAAGTTGCTGATAGCTGTTGAAGAAATATAAACAATACAATCCTCTTTATTTATCCAATTTAAACTCCACTTCATTTGGTGGAGAAAAACAGAACAGTGAGTATTTCCTAGTAGTCAGACAATGAATTACTTAAAGAGTCAATTAATTAACCAATCAACCCCCTCAACCATTTAATCAATCAAACAAACAAACAAACAAATGTTTAATTTCTTTATTTGTAGAGAACCTTTCATCAACTTGCTGTAGAACACTGGGTGCTTGACATAAAAGACAAATAAAAATGTTAAAACAATAAAAAGTCCTAAAACAAAACAGATTAAAAGTCAAAACAATCAAAAGACGAGCATAAATAAAAGAAAACACTGCGACTAATACTTTGAGGAAGCACTATGTAGATTAAAAACTAGAATGGGTAAAAATGTACAAATGATAAACCAAGTCAAAAATGAAGAACAGCTTGTATTTTCTCCCAAAATTAGCCGTAAAGTCATTGAAATCTAAACGTTCTATGTTGGAAAACGTTCTCTCTGCTCTGTTCTAGATTGGAATTTTAGTTCTCATTGTGTTTATTACTGGTTACCATTTCGGATTTGCTTGTTAGCTTCCTGTGTTGTAGAGGATGGGCTGAAGGGTGAAAGTCCAGCAGTGGTTGAAAACCTGCAGCTTCAGTGTTCTGTGATTGTTCCTATAGAAACAAGGCTAAGATCCCCTCAAAAGTGAGACAGAGTTCTTCAAATGAGACATACAAGCTCTTCGTCTGTTTTGGGTCAGAAGGTTGAACGGACTGTTAGACGTTTATCTTTATCAAACTATTTAATTCTGGTTAAACAGAAGGATCTGTTCGTCTGATACAACAATTCTACCAGAAGAAACTTTCATCCAGAATAGGATTTATTCATTCGTTTATAAAGTTTGTCTTAGTTACATATTGTTTTTAGTCTGACTGCACTGGTTTTCTTCAGGAGCGGCTGAATGGCAGGTTGACAGGGGTAGCGATGTTGGACCTGTCGAAGCCATGTTCTATTTATGGCTGCATGAAGTGCAGGGTCAGGTACTTCCACAGAGACAGAGTTCCCTTTCTCCAGGCATGGTGGTAAAGTTGTGGTGGTTTTTATGTCGTCTGAAGACATCTGCCTGTACCTCCCATGAGGGTAGTTAAATGGGAAGGAGACGTCCTGTTTGCCAGCTCATCTTTCTTATGTTTAAAGCTTCACCCTAACAGTACAACATAATAGAACTTGATGTCATTGATTTTACTGTTACTTTTTTTTGTAATTTGATAAAAAAAGAAAATTTGATTTGAGAAAAAAGTAGCATGTAAATTAAAAACTGTAGACGAATGTCTCCATCTAGTTATATTTACTATGTTTAATCGACTTCACAATCATCCAGCTTCAGTTTAGATTCCAATTCAATTACATGACTTTACAAACACTCTTATCTTCATTCAAGTTTAACCATCCATCAATCCATTCATCTGTCGGTTTTCCATTCATCTAAACATTCATGCATCTGTCCACCATCAGTTCATCCATCTAAACAACCATCCAACTAAATCTATCAATTCATCCGTCTAAACATCTGACTATCTAAAGTATATAAACATCCATCCATTTATTCATCTATTATCAATTCGTCCATCAATCCATCTTTCTGCCAATGTAAACATCTGTCCAGTCATTCTTATGTCCATCTAAACATCCATCCATCTAAACATCCATCAACTGTCAAATTCATCCATCTATCCATCTAAACACCCGACAATCTAAACATCCATCCATTTGTTCATCTATTACCAATTCATCCATTAACCCATCTGTCTGCCCATGTAAGCATCCATCCATCCATCCAACAATCTTAAAATCCATCCATTATCCATCAATCTACTTGTCTGTGTAAACATCCATCCAGTCATTCTTATATCTGTCTAAACGTCAACCCATCTGTCAATTTTTCCATTTTTCTAACAACCCATTTTTTCATCAAAAAATCCATTCGTCCAACATCTGTCCATCTGTTCACATAAACATTTATTTTTCATACATCCAACAACCCATCCATCAGTCTGGATATCGATGTTAACATCCATCCACATATCAGTTCTTCTGAGCATCTATCCATTCGTTCGTCCTTCCATCTAATCATCCTTTTATCCATCGCAGAATCAAGACAAATGCTGCTGTAAAAAGTCAAAGTTTTCTCACTGAAATAAAAGACACTTCTAAAAATCTGACAGAACGGGATATAGCCTACGATCAAACTGCACTTCCTGTAGTTTGTGAAGATTGTTTATCAACAGTGTTTTGAATGAACTGCTGTTTGGTGCTTTGTAATCATAAGACTCCTAATAAAATAAAACGTTTTAACTCATAACCAGATTGCTCGTAGACAAGTTGGTGAACTTGTCTTTGTTTTGCAGCAGGAAGTCAGTGAAGTCCCCCTAATGCTGCCCTTAAAGAACCTGACCAACGGTGACCTGGATGGAGAAGAAGCAGCTGAAGTCGATGGCCTTGACAGACCCGGAGCCTGCACGATGGGCTCACCATACTCCACAGCGTCTGGTGGTGACAGTGGTGGCCTTCCTGTTGCTGTGGAGACGTTGGATCAGGAAACGGACTCCAATGAAGGGAAATCGGCGTCCCTGGTGGCCGCAGCCCGAGCCACAGTTTCAGACAACCAGCTGAAGCTGCGTTTGGCAGCAGGCGGTCACGCGTGCGCTCAGTGCGACCGTGTCTTCATGTCCATGCAGGGCCTGAGGTCGCATGAGAGAAGCCACTCTGCCATGGCTCTGTTCAGCAGAGAGGACAAGTACAGCTGCCAGTACTGCCAGTTTGTGTCACCTTTCAGGCACAAGTAAGTGGCAAAGAGCGCGCTCGGTGAGCATTGCTTTTATGAAACGCAGATGGATGGTACGAAAACTACTGAATATGTAGCCCAGGTATTGCTGCATTTTCCATCCCTCTCCTTACACTCCGGACCATCGTTCACCAGCTGTTCCTCAAATCGCCTGGATGTTGAACTCATTTTGTTCAGAGCGCCATTTGACACCTTTTACTGTTTACCTCGTCTCAATCCCCTCGAATCTCCAATCTTCTCTGAGATTTCCGCCCCACTAGCAGAGAAAGACAAACATTACAGCCAGGCAGACATTTTGGATGCCTGATTTGTTTTATCCATTGCAAAGACACTGAGCTCAGAGGAGAAGAGAGAATCCTCATCTCCTCTGAGCTCCCAGGTGTAATCCCTCTGTACTGTATGTGCCCTGACCCAGAAAGAAGCCGCATTCCCATGCCACCTAGAAGGCTGGCATTAAAAACACAGCTCCCGTCCCTTCAGGCACAAACACTCTCATTCCCTGCAGGGGATTGTGGGTAGATTGTGAGTTTCACCCCTTCGTCTTCTTGTTCTGTAGTCACTGTTTGCCTTCAATTCCTTGAGACTGAACGCTGCTTAAGAAGCTGCTGGAAAACCTGTATCTTGTGCACTTTTCTTCTTGTTTCATTTGATCATATGTCCTCTTTTTTTTGAATATCTTTTTGTCACATATTTCTTCCTTTTTTCTTCTTGTGTCACGGCAGCCTGGACAGACATATGCAGACTCACCACGGGCACCACAAGCCCTTCAAGTGCAAGTTCTGCCCCTTTAAATCTGCCTACGCCAGTCGCTTGAAGAGCCACCTGCTAAAGGCTCACACGGGTAAAAAAAACACACACACAACCGCTACAGCCGCATTTATGTAAACCACCAATGTAAACCTCCACTTTATCAACCAAAAAAAGATTAAACACAGAAAATGCCTGTCACATCTCACACATTTTTATGATAATTTAGTTTAGTTTAGCATTTTATTCCGAAACATACTTAACATTATTATAAAGACAATTCTTATCAAAGACAGTTTTCACAGATATAGTCTTTGAAACAAAGAAATGTGAAGCTTCTGTTGTTAAAATCCAACTGTGTGTTGATTGTAAACCCTAACAAAGGTTACATCAATCAATAATATTTATCATTCCTTGCTGGATTATGGGAATAGATTCTTTTATTTCTTTTATTTTAGAATTTTTCTAGCTCCATAAAACAGAATAAAGTAGTGCTTTTGCATTCTGACTTTAAATGTTATAGTTTCTCTTCACGTCCTGATACTGACTGCTTGTTCTGACAGCAAAAATATTTTTTTTAAATTACAGTCCTTTGAAGCATTTTTGATAACGTCATGTGACGGTGGAATC
Source organism: Oryzias celebensis (assembly GCA_014656515.1). NCBI lineage: Eukaryota > Metazoa > Chordata > Actinopteri > Beloniformes > Adrianichthyidae > Oryzias > Oryzias celebensis. The sequence goes on from BNCR01000012.1 coordinate 8,950,060, forward strand.
AGATTTAGAGTTATTGGCTTTATTCCTCTGAATGTTTCTTCCATTTTGAGTTAGAGGAAGAACACACAACAGAAACAGGAAGCTTTATGATGCCAATCTCTTCAAAACACACAAAAGAAACCAGTTAGTGGATGGATCTTCATAGATTAGATGCAGTCATGTGCCACAGGGGCGTAAAAGTCTTTTGTGCAAATGGTATGTAGTACCAGTCCAGGCTTTATCTGACATGTATAGTTTAATAATAACATGCTAACTGAGAAAAAAGCTTTTAACTGCAAGTTTTCTTTTATTTGACCCTTTTTCGCACTTCTAAAAGTCAGATTAAGAGACTTGTTCTTCTTGCTGCAGGCGAGCAGCACACGTACAAGTGCTTGTCCTGCCCGTTCTCCACCATGACCATCAGCCAGCTCAAGGAGCATTCCCTGAGGGACCACGGCGAGGCCTTGACCCTCCACAAGCTCCGGGCTGCCTCCCAGGCCGCGCACGCTGCCCTCAGGACTTCCCGACTGATCGCCAGCATGGAGCAGACCCCCATGCTCTCAGAAGGTACGCTCAACGGCAGGTTAGGTGAGAAATAATGTTTGAGTCAAAGGAAGACAAGGAAGAGCTAGAGAACTTCAAATATCAGGACTACATAGGATTTTATTCTACCTGCAGCAGCTACAAATGTAAATAAAAATATTTGTCATTTTTATGTGTATCTAGGTGAAAACCAAAACAGGCCTTTACGTGAAATAAATCTAGTTAAAAGTAGGCACAAAGTTAGTATAAAAGCTTGTTTTCAGACCGTTTTTACGCTAATGACTCAGATTTGACCAAAGTAGTGTTGATTGTGACATATTTGTTTAGTCAGGGAGGCACCTTCTCTTTTGGCTAGCAGGACTCCTGACTCGATGCCACGGTTTAGGTGTTTTCGAGGCTCCGCAGCTGCGGTTCGCGCACTGATCTTGGCAGCAGCTGTCACCTTTGCTGCTGGAGCTGTGGAATCTTCCCTGAAGCTGAAGTAGGGAAGCATTCCTCTGTGCACCAACCACCACTGTCAGCTGTGCTCCACCAAGACAAATGAAGCATTGAGAGAGAGCAGAGCTGACATATTGAATGTCTCTCTGCTCTGCCAAACGAGCTACCTCTCTAGCTGAATGTCTGCCGTTCAAACATAGTTGGTTTTTGTTCGCGCTGTGCTCAGAAAAGGAAGACTGTTTGATTCTGGCAATGATATATCCATGCAGATTTCTTAAAAATCTTTACAACAGGAATTCTTTAAGTTTGAGCTATCATGCTTGTTTTGTAGAGTAGGAGTAGTCGGTTCCCACTGCAGTAGATGACAAAACAAAGATGACTCAGTTCCACCTCTTGGCTCTGAAGCCAACATTTGGGCATTTGAAATGAAGGGCTGAGGCCTTGAAATGTAAGAAGGCAGAAAACCCAGAAGGTTTTGTGACTTCATGAGCCTCTCTCCAGCTTCAACCAAAAAATGTATGACTAATAAAGGTTGACCTGTAGGGGTTATGGACCCAGGACATTAATTGTTGTTGTGTTTGTCACTTCCTGTTTTATTTTGTTGTATTTCCTGTGCTCACCATTGCTTTCGAGGTCCTTTGACACTTCCCTCCTTGTGTGTTCCCTCCCTCCTGGCACACCTGTATGTGGTTAACCAATCCTCTCTCCCTGTTATATGGCCTCGTCTCCCTTGCACGGGTGGTCGGGTGGTTCTGTTTGTTTGCTCTGATTTAATGGTCCTCTCTCGAGTCATTAAATCTATTTCTTCTTTATTTCGAGTCCGTCTGCATTTGTGTCCGCACGTCAACCTTGACATTACCACCCGACCAGTATAATGGACGCAGCAGACGCGGAGACGTTACGGGCATTACTCCGCCAACAGGAGGAGCAGATGTCGTGCTTAAGACAAGGATTACTGGAGATGTCAAGCCGTCACGAGCGACAACTGGCCGCATTGGGTGAGCGATTGGAGCAGTTGGCGGAGCGGATCCAACATCCGCTGTCCGTTCCTTCTCCGCACCCATCGCCTCCCACGCCAGTCCAGGATGGGATTCCTGTCGCCCCTGCTGCACAGCTGGCCCGCCCGGAGAGGTTTTCCGGGGACTCCGGGGACTGCCGAGCATTCATCACTCAGTGTGAGCTCCATTTTCAACTGCAAGCGCCTCACTATCCTTCGGACCAAGCTAAGGTGGCTTTCATCATATCTCACCTCACCGGGAGAGCAGGCGCATGGGCAACGGCTGAATGGCAGCGTGGAGCACCGACCTGCGCGTCTCTCGCAGCTTTTCTGGAGGCATTTCAGCAGGTGTTCCAGCACACCAAACCGGGCCGAGAGGCAGCTCGAGCCCTTATGCAACTTCGGCAACGGGGCAGAAGGGCAGCTGACTATGCCATCGAGTTCCGCACCCTGGCCTCCACTAGTGGTTGGGACACCACTGCGCTCATGGACGCTTTCGTGGAGGGACTTTCCGAGGAGTTAAAGGACAGACTAATCGCTCTCGAGTTACCTTCCTCCTTGGAACCCCTCATCGCCCTGGTCATCAGAATTGACAATAGCCTGCAGGACCACAAGCAGGAGCATGGCAGGGTGGCACCCCGCCCCCGACGCAGTCCTGTTGAGCACAGGATCATGGACTCACCTGACTTTGCTGCTTTTTCCGCAGAACCCCCGTCTTTAGTCTCAGAGGAACCCATGCAGCTCGGCCGGGGCAGACTGACAGTTTCCGAGCGACGGCGGCGGATGGCGGCAGGTGAGTGCCTTTACTGTGGCGGCCGGGGTCATTTCTGCAGGGATTGCCCCAACTCATCAATCAGAGTGGGCGCGCTGAAGAGCCGTGGTCCGGCTCCCACTATCCCGAGACCTGCTTCCTGTGTTTTGGATGTTCGGGTTATGTTCCAGAAAGGGGGAGTTTCTGTCAAAGCATTGGTGGATTCAGGAGCAGAGCAGAACCTCATGGACGCCGAGCTAGCCAAACAGGTCGGTCTTACGTCTGAGTTTTTGCCCCATCCTTTACGAGTGGTCTCCCTCAACGGCCAAGAATTAGCCACCGTCTCACGAGTCACTGAGCCGGTTCATCTGATTGTGTCAGACAATCACCACGAGCACACCCGTTTTTTCCTTTTTTCCTCCCCACAAAACCCTCTGGTATTAGGTTGCCCTTGGCTAAAAGCTCACAACCCAGTCATCGACTGGCCCTCCAGCCGTGTCTCCGGCTGGAGTGAGAAATGTCACACCACATGTTTGCGTTCAGCTCGGCCTCCTGGGGGAGATCCCGCCGTCCCAGTAGGGCGGCCGCCCTCACCTGACCCATTCAGGGATCCGTCTGAATGTCATGACCTGACTGTGTTTTCCGAGTCACGAGCCCTGTTGTGTTCAGGGGTTTCCCACAACAGGTTGCCAGATCGTCGCCGCACGCCAGCACCGTCCTACCTACCTGGTCAGTTCGTCATGTTGTCCACCTCGCACCTCAGACTCCGGACAGAGTCAAAGAAGCGGTTCCCCAAGTTCATCGGTCCTTTCGAGATCATCAAGGTCGTCAATCCGGTGGCAGTCAGGCTGCGCTTGCCCAGGTCCTTGCGCATCCACCCGGTTTTCCACATCTCTCAGCTAAAGCCACATGTCACGAGTCCCCTGCAGCGGCCATCCTCTCCGCCACCCCCTCCCCGCATCATTGATGGCCAACCGGCCTACACTGTCCGTCGCCTTCTGGACGTTCGGCGACGGGGTCGTGGCCTCCAGTATCTGGTGGACTGGCAGGGGTACGGGCCTGAGGAGAGGTCCTGGGAGCCTGCTTCACGCATTCTGGACCCTGAACTCATCAGGGACTTCGATCGGCGGCATCGGAACAGACTTCCCCCTGCGCCAGGAGGCGCACCTTGAGGGGGGGGTACTGTAGGGGTTATGGACCCAGGACATTAATTGTTGTTGTGTTTGTCACTTCCTGTTTTATTTTGTTGTATTTCCTGTGCTCACCATTGCTTTCGAGGTCCTTTGACACTTCCCTCCTTGTGTGTTCCCTCCCTCCTGGCACACCTGTATGTGGTTAACCAATCCTCTCTCCCTGTTATATGGCCTCGTCTCCCTTGCACGGGTGGTCGGGTGGTTCTGTTTGTTTGCTCTGATTTAATGGTCCTCTCTCGAGTCATTAAATCTATTTCTTCTTTATTTCGAGTCCGTCTGCATTTGTGTCCGCACGTCAACCTTGACATGACCAGCTAATAGCTGGCTTTGAATTATCTCTGGCGTTCCTGGTTAATGCCCAAGACATGCTAGCTTAATATTTAATATTACCCACAAAATAAAAAATACATGTTAAGTTTAAAAAAAAAGGTTTTTGAGATAAAAAGTGTAGTACAACGATAACATTAATAGATACCTTAAAGCAGAAAGGAATGTTTCTGTTACATATTAGCTAGCTAGCAGTTTTCTTTTGCGTAGCTCTACTCAAAACCTAGCACTTAGCACAAAACTAAGGTTGTGTCCGAATTCCTTCAGTACTTACTACATATTGTAGAGCTGTCTGAATCTACAATTCCAAAATGGAAAAAAAAAAATTTTTTTTCATTTTTTTTATAAACCATCCAAGTTTTTAGATTAGATTAGATTAGAAATTGTTTATTTTAGGCAACCTATCAAGGAAAATGCATGTGCAATACAATCAATCAACAGAGGTTTACATGCATAAAGACATGTCAAGCATAGGATAACTAGACATCAAATGTTAGATTGAAAGGGATATTCTGAACACAGCAGCAAAAAGTCTTTGTAAAATGTTCATATTTATTTGGTTTTTACCATATTGTTTTTAAAATTCAGGGCACTAGATAGTCCTGCACTATATAGTCTTTTTAGTAGTTAGGGAGTAGGAGGGGAATTCGAAGGTAGTCCAAGTGGCAAAAAAAAGAAACATTCTGAGAGTCAGCGCTGGACTGAGTGACCCCTCCCCACTTGCATTTCAAATAGGAAGTACCTGCCGGTTCTAAGAAGCCAAAATCCCATGGACTTCTAAAGATAAATAAAAAGCTATTACTCAGTCATTATAACCGTAATAATAACCACTCTTGCTCTGCTACTTGTTTTTAACACGTTCTTGGAAATCGTAATTTTTTTCATGGTATTTTTCTGTAGAGCAAGTTATTTAAGTTCTAAAAGTATGTGGACTCACGCTGAACGTTTGAAACGTTTGACAGATTTCGTGCAGCCTTCTGGTTCCAACATTGCGAAAAAATGGCGACCGAAATGACCTAATTTGATTAGAACCGGAAGTGAGCCATTTTCTATGGGTGATGTCAAAGTCATCTACAGTCCATGTTTGTGACCCAGACTTTTTAAAATTTAGTTTAGCATTTTACTGTGCTACCTTGAACTGATGTTTTTGAGAATTCAGCTGTTAAAAAAGTTTTTTTCAAGCTCCAAATTAGAAACTGTTAGCCTGGTCTCTTCATCAAAGTACCTGATTCTGTGAACTTAAAGGGAATGTGAACTTAAAGGAGGGTGTTTGCCATAACTTTTTTATTTAGCTTTATTAACTAGGCTACACTTAGCTTACAAAGCATAATTTGTGTTTGCATCAAGCTACAATTGTTGTACTGTTAGCATCACAACTATTTGTTAGCCTGACAGAACAGCTTCCTCTTACTCCGAAACAGAGAAGATATTTCAAGCATCAGTGTTGCTGCTTGAGTAACCGCAATTACCCTCCCTTTTCTGCAAATATAAAAATGGATGGCAAGGTTTTTTAACAAAAAAGAGGCAGTTTTCCTCACCCCTCCAGTTACCTGACTTCGGTTGCTGAATGGAGCATTTTTCACATGGGTAGAAGCCGGTGTCACTGTGGTTTGTTTATTGATGATTTAGAGGCTCAAAGTAGGGCAAGAATATGAGCTTACTCACTGATATCATGAGGAAAAGAGTGAGAGGAACTCGAGGGAGCAAAGGCGTGCTTCATCTGCCGTCTGCTGATGCCCTTTGATCTAACATGCGTACATGCATGGATTCAACCAATCAACCAATGCTGTTTGGAATTTGGACAATAGAGAAATCCTGCTGAGATGTGCAAGAAGTTTTTAGATCCCGATCATGTCAACGCAGTGAATGGAGAGAATTTGATGTAAGTGACTTGTGCCAGACAGCCTGGTTTGATCTCCAGAGCTTTGAAGAATTCTGGAAAAAAAAAAAAACAGCAAAAGCGAGTTTTCAGTTGAGAAACACTCAGTGATGAGTTAAAAGCTGCAGTATGTGGAGCTCCTTGCCAGAAAGATGACTTCTGAATTCTGAGGCTGTGCTGCTCGTGAACACCGGAAACAGAGGAGCTGCAGCGTGGTCTGGTGAATCTGGATTTCTGCTGATGCTACAGATGCTGCGACGTTAATGGAATCAATCCATAGATGCGACCTGCAATGGCTCGACTGCCAAAAACTGATAGGGGTTATATAAAATTGGCAGTTTTCTCAACGCACACATTTTTTTTCACCTTAATTCCAGTTGCTAGTTGTTTAAAAGCCACAGCTTAAGTTCTTTTCTGTACATGTAAAAACTTTAAAGAGAAAAAAGGTACAATTTTCAAGTTATAGCCAAATAAATTATAGCATAAATTTAGCATTTTGAGATCACAGGAAAGAAAAAAACACCTTTAAACAAGTGTAAATGAAATTAGAAATGTTTCATTACCTGCGATAATCCAGGTGTGAATGCTGTTTGCTGAATGTGGTCGCTGAATATGCTGAAGCTGTTGGCTGAAAATGCTAAAGCTATTTGCATAATACCAATGTGGCTAAAGGACTCAAAGTTGCAGAAAGTGCACAAATAATTAGAAGAAATCTTGAAAAATCGCAAAATTTACATACAATTTTAAAATACTTGGAAAGCATGAAAATCTAAAGTACAAGGATGAACATCCTTAACGTTCTGAATGTTTTGATGCCAATTTTGCATAGCTTTGACAAGTGCACAAAGAATTTTTTTAAAAATCGTTAAAAAAAAGTCACAAAAATTGGGGAAAATGTTTAAATATGTAAAAATAGAAATATTTAAAGTACAAGCATGAATGTCCTGAACTTGATTGAGTTTTTACTACACTCCAAAAAACCTCAGTAGATGTTAAGTTAGCCAAAAAGGCTAGCACATTGCTAAAATACTAGTTTAACTGCAACTTATCCTAAAAAAGCCTCAGTAGATGTTAAGTTAGCCAAAAAGGCTAGCGCATTGCTAAAATACTAGTTTAACTGCAACTTATCCTAAAAAAGCCTCAGTAGATGCCAAATTATCTTAAAATGCTAGCACATTGCTAAAATATTAGCTTAACTCAGAATTAGCCCAAGAAACCTCAGTAGATGTCAAATTAACCAAAAATGTTAGCATGTTGCTAAAATACTAGCTAAACTCCAAATTAGTCCAAAAAACATAGCTATATGCCAAACTAGCCAAAAACATTAGCATGTTTCTAAACTTTCAGCTTAACTCCGAATCAGCCCCTAAAACCTCAGTAGATGCCAAGTTAGCCAAAAAAGCTAACTCATCTCTAAACTAGTAGCTTTGGTCTAAATTCGTCCAAAAAAACCTCAGTAGATGCCAAGCAAGTGAAAAAAGCTAGCACATTGCTAAAATATTAGCTCAGCTTAAAGTTATTAGCGCAAGCACAAATGTCCTGCACGTGCTGAATGTTTTGATACCAATATTGTATAGGTTTTAAAAGTGCACATAAAATGTGAATTTTGTGGAAAAAAACTCAAAAATTGCGTAAAATATTAAACCGCGTAAAAGGCATGAAAACCAAAAGTACAAGCTTGAATTTCCTGAAAGTTAGAACCAAAACCACAAGGCAAGGAGTTCAAAACTTGAACTCTATTTGCATAAAAACCATAAGATGTTTTAAAAAGCTGAATACACTGTAAATTGCTCAATCTTTGCTGAACATTTTAAAGTTTGAATGGTGTCTTTACCTGAAAGTAAGCATAAATTTATAGGTTTCAAAGTGCACAAAGCTATTGAAGGATTTGAGCAATTTCTCTGAAATTGAAACTGAAATATTCAATGAAGGGGCAGTATACTTGTATTTGCTAGGGAATTTTCTAGATGGTTGGCCATTTACAAAATATAATAACAAAAGTTATTCCTCAGAATAATAATTTTTGTGTTCTTTTTTCTTAGATTCGACATACCAGGAGCCAGCTGATGTTTGTCAGCAGTTAAATCACTACAAACTGGCCTCCCGCAGTCAAATGTCTTCCTGCTCCAAACTCGGCGGCCTCGCAGCTCCCGACATCATTCTCACGTGCGAGTTCTGTGAGTTCAGTTCGGGCTACATGCAGAGCCTCCGCCGGCACTACAGGGACCGCCACGGTGGAAAGAAGCTCTTCAAGTGCAAAGACTGCTCCTTTTTCACCTGCAACAAGTAAGGGAAGACTTTAGACGTTAGCGCTCCACTCTGTGGAACGGTCTGTATCATTAGTGGAGAATAACGCCCACTCGCTCTCCGTGTGTCGCAGTAATACCTTCATCATACACGTTGAAGCCGGTCACAACAACAACAACAACAATGTACCGCAAGAGCTTCCTGAAGACCTGCGCTGTCCTCTCTGCCTCTACCACACCAAACACAAGAGCAACATGATAGACCACATAGTTCTGCACAGAGGTATGCTCTGGAAACATGCAAACATAAGCTTCTTCCAACGTTTTTCTCTCATGATAATCAGCTTCATGCTCCGTGTGAGGATGCAAGAAAAACTTTAGATCAACCTAATATGGTGAAAGGATTTTATAGGAGAAATACACAGTAGTTTCTATCCAGATAAGGATATGCATTTGTCTTTATTTTAGAATTAAAAAATGTTTAATTTTGAACCCTTTCACATTTCAACGTAGAAAAGAAACCTGACTCACCATTTGAAAATAGTGTGTTTTTTAAGGTTATCTTATTCAGTTAAGTAATTTTTTGTCGTCTATGTGATACTAAAGTCAGTTTTTTCAGTTGGTGTCTTATACACCAGAAATATGAATCTATTTAAAAGATGCAAAGTCAGGAGAAAATCTTCAAATTAATCCATAGAGAATAACACGTCTAATATATTTTACAGGACTTGTTCACATTTTTTCTTGTTTTGACCTGACTTTTATCTTTTCTCCTGTCATTAGAGGAGCGTGTTGCCCCACTAGAGGTCAGCCGCTCCAAGCTCTCCCGCCACCTCCAGGGTTTGGTGTTCCGCTGCCATAAATGCACTTTCACGTGTTCCAGCGACCAAGCTCTGCAGCTGCATCTGCAGAAGCACGAAGAGATCAGGCCCTACAAGTGCCAGCTCTGCTACTACGACAGCAGTCGGCAGAGCCAGGTGGAGGAGCACCTACGCACCGAGCACAAGGTCAGGGCAAATCCTTCAGCCGGAATCGTTAACTGGAGAAGTGGACGGAGTGAAGCTATGTACACCGAGCATGTGATATGTGTTCAAAAACATGCTAAACGTGTGTAGGGAGGGGGCTTCTTTCTCTTTTGCTACTGTTTACTAGCACATGTCCACCACCTAAGCAGTATAAATCTCTCAAATTTTGCTCCAGGTTTTTGCTTTTACAGCTGATCAATTTTTCAATGACCAATTTCCAAACGGTTGGCACTTCTGTGAATTAAAAGGGACGTCATCCATTCGTCAATGTTAAGTCCGAGTCCCCAAATGGCTAAAGTTTAGCCTGGTTTAACTTGCAATGCACATTCAATAGCCACACGTTTTGCAAGCAGAGCCCAAAAACGGTTGTAGAAATGTGCGTAGCTACGTGTGAACGTGACAATTATGAACGCAGAAGCCTAAAACACGCATTTACATGTGTTTGTTAATTTTTCAGTGGCCGCTTGAACGCACTGTGCCGAGGGCGGTGGTAACGTAGCTTGAGTGTGACGCAACCAAATAAAATCAATTCAGTTGCCATGTTTTTTGTGTTTTGTGGAGTCAAACAATGACAGTAAGCACTGATTTGTCTGAGTTTTTATGGCAAGCACTCCTGCCAATCAGGAGTGAGCTTTTGGAAGTCTACACCTCTACCACTTGAACACGGGTTACACAAAATTTGTCAATCAAACGAGGTGTTTATTTCTCTATAGAAGTCTATAGAATTTTGACTTTTTCCTTGTTTAGAATACAAGGGGGGAGGAATCACTCAGTCCAGTTCTCATATACAGTCAATGATCAGAATATATCCAGGTTCAGAATGTGAGGCTGCTGTGACAGCAACAAACAAGAAAACGTATCCCAACACAGTGCCATGTCAGATTGGTTTCTTTAGCTTAAAGAATAATAGAACTATTATTACACTCTTGTAAAAAAAAAATCACATCATCCATGTCTCCGTGTTTCTCCTGGGCGACGCAGAGGAAGAGTCAGAAAACAGTCATTGTCAAGAGTGGCGAGGCTCTGAGTCTTCAGGGAGGATGGCAGGAGGAATTTACTCAGCAACATCCTGATCCTTTCTGGCAACAGCAAAAAAATGACATCTTCTAGGACTTAGTAATGCTGCTCCACTTTAACCCAAAGAAGTTTTTAAGAAGGACAAAAAAACATTGATAATTGCAATTGTTAGTATAGCAGTCGTTTTTATTAAGCAGGATTATACCTTTGAAACATACATATATAAGGGTATATTTTCCATGGGTTTTGCCTTTGTAATTTACTGAAAAATAATTTTTAGAGCTGTTAATCTAATCTCTGTTAGCTTAGATTACTAGGCTATCTGCTCACTCAGTTCAGCTACGCAATATTGTACTTAACATTCAAATTTTCATCACAATTTGACTAAACATTACGAAAACCGTGAAATGATTTTCACCACATTAGGAAATTTATACCACAATGCACTGTGATTTAACAGTTCATCATCTGAAGAAAAATGTAATTTAAATATTATAAATCATCCAATTTTTCATCATTAGAACACATTAATAATCTTTCTCTAATGCTCATATATATTAGGTTTTATTTCAGCAAATGGGTGACGTCATATTTGCCGTTTAAGAAATAAAAAAAGTAGTGATCGTGTGTCTGATTTGCGTTAAAATACAGGGAATGTAGACGTAACATACGTTTTATTTTTGCTAGTATATATGTATATATATTTTTTAAGAACCAACACCTAATGTTTAAAAACTAGTGTAAAATAACACGTTCAATATCTGGGTAATTTGAAAACTAAAGGATATCGATTAACTGAATCTCCTCTTTTGATCAGGTTATTCGCAACTTTGAACTGATGGTCCGCGTCAACCTAGACATGCTGGAGATGTTAAAAGAACATGGCAATAGCACAGAGGATGAGGAGGATGAGCTGGACCTCATGGAGATGGCCATGGAAGGACAAAATCCCTTGGAGGAAGAAGAGGAGGAGGAGGAGGAAGAGGAGGAGGAAGAAGCTGAGGAGATTGAGGATGAAGAGGAGGCCATAGACATGATGGAGAGCATGATTGATGGAGAGGAGGTGGAGGACTGCTTCAAAGAGGACATGGGGGAGGAAGAAGACAATGAAGAAGAAGAGGAGCAGGTGATGGAAGAGGAAGAGCTGGAGGAGGAGGACGAGGCGGAGGAAGAGCAGGAAGAGAAAGAAGAGGTCAATGAGCCAGAAGGGGAAAATCCTGCACAGCAAGGTAAAAGTAAACCAAAAACAAAACAATTCGGTTAAATAAGTGGCATGTTCTAAACTTTTAACTCAATTTCCCAGAAGTCATTGCATCACCCAGCAGCAACTCTGGCTCTGGGCCAAGCAGTGGAGAAGTGCAGGAGAAGCGTCTTCCCTGCGAGTTCTGTGGACGCTGTTTCACCAACAGTCAGGAATGGGAGCGGCATGTCCTTCGACATGGCATGTCAGTAGATCTTTCTTTTCCCATCTACTTATTTTTGTATCTTTCAGCACAAACTGTCAGGCAGCACACCTTCTCCATGTTCAATTTTTTTTATTCTCCCTCTTTGTAATTTTATAATTGCAGGTTAATAAATGATGTATAAATGTTGTTCCTTTCACCAGTATGAACCGCTTGTGCTTCACATCCTTTCTGCAGGGTGGTGAACAACACCAGCTCCACCCCAGCGGCAGAGATCTCTGCTCCGTCTTCCACCGGCTCCTCGGCGCCCGAAGACTCCAGACCAGAGGCAGCCGGAAACAGCGAGGAGGAAGGAAATCCTGCTGAGCTGTTGCTGACCAGTCAAAGCCAGCATATGGAAGACAAAGAAAAGCTTGACACCAAAAAGGATCAACAATGCAGTTGATCTGATTGTTGCCTCTGGAATCTCGTGGTAGAAAATGGGTAGAATCCATCTGAAAATAGGACAGGAAAAAAAAGAGACTTTTTACTGAGTTGGTGCATTAGTGCATTTTAGGTGTTACATATACAAGTATTAAGTTGTGCTGCATTAAACGGCTGAGCTCTCTAAATGGGCAGTCCCATAGGACAGATCTTATTATATTGGTAACCAATAGTGAACAGAAACTCTTTATTGCTGACATTCTGGTCAAATCTACAGTGAAAGATCCAACTTAGATGAAACTAAGCTATTTATGAAGACTTGGGTCAAAAACGAAATTTAGCATTTTTATTGTTTGAAGCACCTTTTGCTGTTGCTCCGCTTTGCTCATCCAAAAACAGGGGTTCTGTGAATTTACAAGCAGGGTTATGAAAGCATTTCTAACCTTGGCCCACTATAGAGCTGCCAGTTTTCATTTCCAAATTTCTGTTTTACCTCGTTTTCTCTTTTTTTGTTGTTGTTGTTCGGTTTGTCCGAATAATCTGTATGGAAGTGGCACCTTACATGTTTCCGTAAATCACGTTCTCTCCGCTCCGAAGGATTTTAACCGTTTGCGTTTCTGGCAAACTGTTGGATTTTAGGTCATTTCTTGTATGTGAAAGCTTTGAATCTGTGATGCTCCCGTTTGTTTTGTACTTTTTTTGCTCACCATTTCGTTAACAATAGTTTGGTTTGGGAACTGGATCGAGCCCCCGAGCTGTCCGGTTAATTCAATACAAACCTGGAACTAAACCACAGAATTTCACAATAATGGCTTCTTGACCCAAATCAGAAACAGCCGTCACGCGACCGTTATCCATGTAGTTTTGTAGACCACGTGAACTACAAGAGGTCATCTGCATAAAACCGTGCACCAAGTGCCTTAAAGCTCTACTGGTGACCATTTTGCATTTCGGATTTAATTCGTCTAAGAAAAACATGGAAAAATGCTCAAATTTTACCCTAAAATTCAATTTCAACTCACTTTAATGAGATTTTGTGTTTTTCGTAAAGACTTCGTATTTGAGTATAGATACAAAATAGTACATTTTAAGACTTCGGTGTCATAAATTAGACTTTAAAAGCATTTGTGGTTTGTCTTCCGAGTCATAAATAGTAACATTAATCACTTTGCTCCTTTGTGTTGGAAAAAGTCATCCATCTTTGAAACTGTCGTATATGTTTTACGTGTATTTATTTGTGTCAAGAAGGCCACGAGTGAAATTCCTGACTACGTTTTGAGCCATGTTGGCTTTTGGGATCTTTTGCCATTTTTCACCAACTCACCTCCAAGGTTCCTGGTCTGCTTTGTCCAATGAAAAGACAGGTATCGACAGATCAGAAGGTTGCTAAATTCTTTAAAAAGAAAAACAAATTCTCATTGTGTGTTGACAAATCCGTCTGTTTGCAGTCTTGTTTTAGCTTCTCTTCTAGGTGATGTTGACAAAAGGCAGAGATTGTATGTGTCGGAAATTGCTGCTCGAATGCCCTAAAGCCTTATGAGAGATAAAATCAAACTTGAGTTCAGTTCCAGAAATACAGACGTCTATTAAAAAAGCTGAAATAAAACGGCCTGAAAAATAACAAGTTAAAACTCACGGGGATGTTGTTCTTGGTACCAAAATATCTACCAAGCCTGCTGCGTTTGCTGCTTCTTCTCTTTGGATGGTAAAAATCGGAGTCTGGACGGTTAGGATTGAAGCAGAACCCGGGTGGACTTCATGTCTGCAGCCATGTATAGAAACTACTCGTTTAGTGTTTGAACTGTGGTGTTTCAGAAAGGATTATTTAACCCTGCTTTCCTTTAGGTGTTCTCAGTTTTTAAAGGAAAAAAAAAACAACTTCTCCTGAAGGGGCGGGATTTAAGTCCCCATCCAACATTATTACACTGTTGTACAATGTCTGGTTTTGAAGAAAAATGTCCTCCTTTCGTACTGTAATGAGAACGATGACAGAAGAGGTGTCGTTTCTTCACCTTCCTCCAGTTGAACTTGCTTGCTCCTCCTCAGAGCTTGGCCTCTATTCTGACACTCCACTGTCCATTCGGGGGGGGCAGCCCTCACACTCCGCCTGAACCCCGCCTCGTCGCTCCAGCGGTCGGTGGAGTCGACCCGCTCCTCCTGAGGGCGTTTGACCTCAAAGCTTTCTGTTTGGCAGGGCCAGCTCGTCTTGTCTTGAGAGTAAACGGTAGTTGTAGAAATAAGCTCCGTGAGGCAGCTCGTCACCCAAACCAACGGCAAGCAGAAGAACCGCTTGGGACAATCTGGGTGCAAAGCTGTCAACCTGAAGCCGTTTGTTGTTGTGTGATTATTTGAACGGAAAAACTCTGAATCCCCTCACTGTGTGCAGTCTCTGGGCTGTAATCTTCCCAGTTTACCCAAAGTGAAGCCCCTGCTGAAAACACACTGGATACTTGTATATATGTTTAGTTGGTTTCTGATGCATTTCTCTTCAGACTGTTGTCTCCATAGTTTGAAACTAGGATTTCTCCTTCTTGCCTTTTTTCCCATATAAATCTGATGGTGGGTTGTGATGTTGCCTAGAATGATTGTTTACAATTTTATTCCATTTATCTCTGGATATTCTGTAAATATTGTAATTCATTGTCTTTTTTTAACTTGATAATAAAGTTATCAGATAACAGAGAGTTGGGTCCTTATCTTATAGGTTACTTTGGAGTTAAAGAGATGATTTTGACATCATTTTTGATGAAAAATTAACATGCATTTGTTTTCTTTATATTATCAAAACTCCCAATCAACTTTTATATCTGATCATTTTTTACAGAACACCTCAGTTCTGCTGAGAAATAATAAAATGTAAGCTAAATATGAAAAAATAATCTAAAACGTAACGGAAAACAAAAATATATTCATATTGATGTTCACTGGGCCAAGAGTCTCTAAATAATGCAGAGACTTTAACACAATAAAAAATATATTTTTTACTTTTATTTTGAAGTCCTGTTCTTTGCCAAATCAAATTTCCGCCATTTTTAAACATCCCCAAAGGAAAAGCGCTGTTCTAGTTCAAGCTAATGTAGGTATTTAATTACACAGTCATGTGACAACCTTTTTTGTAATCTGAAATCTGGTTTAGGAAAGAAAAATTAATAACGTGAATCTAATTAAATCACGATCCTGTGAATGGACGCCAAAGTAATTTAAGTGAATGGCAGGAAAATCAATGAATGTTCATGTAAAATCGTTCCCAGTGGTCTTTTGATTATGATTGCACCATTTTTAACCAAAATCGAATAAAATGTGTTGCTTTATTGGACATGGCTCTGTTGCCCCGCCCCCCTTCCCCTTCTGTGGCTGAAATCTTGAAGCAGGGAGCTTGAATATTTTCTGTCACAAAAGAGCTCTTTGTCAAACTGCATTTTTTCGGCTGCTCCAGTTTCACAACGAAATAATAAATAAAATAAAAAACACAGAAAGGACATTTCTGAAAAAAAAAATAGAAAAACCCCAAAAGAACATGTGTAAAACACCATTTTGTTGGATTGGGTCTTTAAATACCAAGTTTGTTCATGAATATGAACTGGTTTTAGTTTGTTTTTGGTGTTTTGGCCTTTTTTACTTTTTTTTTTTTTTTAAATATGTCCTCCATCATGAGAACAATGCTACAAGAACGTGTTAAAAACATTTCAGACTTTTAGCTGCCCTTTGAGTAACCCTCAGTTGAAAATAAGGATTTTTCTCCAGAGAATCTGCTGACTCGTGTTAGCGTTTGCCCTCTGAAACAGTCAATAAGGCCAGCAATGAGATTGCATAATCACGGTGCCTTTGGATGAAGATCAGGGACATTTTGGACCTTGTAGATGCAGAGCGGAGAGGATATGTGTCAAAAAGTTTTCACAGAATGAATCTCTCTGCAGAGCAGCTGGATGGATCAGTTATAGTCTCTGCACCTTGTTCACAGGAAATAGCTTAGAGCTGAGACGGCACCCTTGTGACCTTCACTGTCTGCTGCAGCCCTCCGTTTTCTCTGCCTGCAGAAGCTCTGCTGACCAAAATGCCGCAGCTCCTTTTCACACGAATCCACAGCCTCATCAGTGAGTCTTCAACGTCTACCGTCGTTCCATAAGCCTCCATCCTCCACACTTCCCCTCCTGCGCTCAGTCTTTATTTCACTTGTCTAACATCATCTCTTAAAAATATCTCCAAGTCACCGGGGATCAGATTGTAATCTCTGCGGCTCACTACATCAGAGGGGGCTGGTGGCATGCTGACGACGCCTGGAGACAGAAGCGAGAGGCGCAGTCACGGTGACGAGGGAGGGGAGAGGAGGACAGCGCCGCTCCAGTGTGGAGCTACGTGAGGAATGTCTGATGAGAACCCGGGCCAAGGCCGGTGTGGGCAAAGCTGCTTCAAAAATGAGGGGATGGAGGGAGAGCCACAGATGAAAGAAGGGATGCAGAGAAGGAAGCAAAACGTCTTTGTAAAGGCCTTGATGAGTCAAAGCAGGAAAGATCTGACTGTTTGATGCAAGACTTCAATAGATTGTCTTGTTTTCTGAAAGTAAAAAAACTCAGTTTAGGGATGATTTCTGCTCAGGCACATCTTGAGAGGAGCTCCGAGTGGGGCAGGAGGTTTTCCTTCTCCTCTCATGTTACAAAAATAGCTCGGACTTGTTGGGGCATGGACGAGACCTCTCAAGGTTTCTCCTGGTGACACGCACCTCGATAAGAGCTGCAGATCCTTTAAATCCTGTCGGGAGGAGGTGTCCAGGCCTCCATCACTCTCCTGTGTCTTAGCATGCCATGAAGGCTCAGTCAGGGAGACGACACCTTTGAATCTCACAGTAGGATAAGCGACACAACTTTTGCTATAAATGTTTGCTAAAATAGTTTTTACAGTACAGAGGCTTCAATTCAATGATGATGAAATCAAAATGAAAAAAATCGCTTGTTTCAATATTGGAAAATACCGTCTGGGTTGAGACACAACAGGTTTATTTTACTATAATGTAAAAACAACAGTCGTAGATCCATTTTAGGTCAGTGAATCGAATCGTTCAAAAATATCGACCATTAATCAGATCGTCAACCACAAATTGTGATAGGAATCGAATCGCTGTTTAAAGGAATTGTCACGCCACTACCTATAAAGCATGTTTTTGGCTTGTGGGAGGAAAACAGAGTTCCGGGAGGAAACCTGCCCAAAAGAACTTACAAACTCCACACTGCAGGAACCCAGGAAGTCAGAATCAGGCCTTCCTGCTGTGAGACAAACACTCACCAACACTGAGTGGTGTGCAGCCCACACCACTTAAGAAATACATTTTAAATTTGGCGTTTTGATTTTTTTTAATGTAAAAATGTGTGCTTATATTAACAAATGAAAAATAATATAGGAAATACCTCAATATAATAATAATAATAATAATAATAATAATAATAATAATAATAATAACATCAACGATACTAATTATTATAATATATAATTATAATAATTGTTATTCTTATTCTTATTTCTCTGATTGATCAGTTCTATCTTGAATGAAGTTCAACGTTCAGCCACCAGGGGGTTCCGGTGCGTCATTTTCTGAGGGGGAAGTCACCATAGAAGAAGAGAACCGACAAACCATGGCGGCTGACAGTTTGTAATGAGCCATCGAAAAAAGAAGAGATATCTTTCAAGTTAAATTTACGGAATTTCTTTCATACTGGAAGTAATCCGACCAACAACATGCTGATAACTTTAAAGACTTTACAACAGCAGACGTTCAAAATCGACATCGATGAGGAGGAAACGGTGAGAAATATTCGCGAGCGGGAGTTGTGTTTTTCCTGGGGAGCAGTAAAGGCTTTTTAAAAAATATGTTATTTTTGTTACAGATTATATATTAACTAGAGTCCTTACGCTAACAAAAAGTACTCTTTTGATTTACAATAAAACTGACGTAATGTTGTTTGAGCTTGAATTGTAATGTACTTTCCAGAGACCATAATAAAGTAGTTTCTATAATTAGACGCAGCCTTCGCACTGTTCCTAAACATTTGTAACCACAGACATTTTTACTCTGCACTTTTAGTTTCGATCAGCTTTATGGAGCTGAGCGTTACTCATCAAAATGTGGTGCTAGCAGCTAAAATGAAGTGTTTTCATGTGTGTAGTTTGATTTCAGTAGAGGTTTCCCTTTAAAAATCAGAAACTTTGGACCTCATGGCTGCAGAAGTGCTGAGTCACCTCAGTGTTTGCTGTTGTTTACTGCAGGCCATCATCAGTGTTGTTTGTTGCGCAGGTGAAGACGTTGAAGGAGAGAATCGAGCAGGAAAAAGGGAAGGAGAGCTTTTCAGTGGCCGGGCAGAAGCTGATCTATGCCGGTATGATGGGATCTTGGCTGTGTCATCCTCCCAGCTTCTAGTTTTTACTAAACATTCACATGTTTGGACCGGTTCTGATTAGTTAGCATCTATTTAAATCCTGCCAGATTTGACATCCAATTTACTGTGGAACAAATGGAAACATCTGGACTCTTGATTTGCTTAAAAGTTTATTTTAGTATATTTTTCTGCAAATTCAACACAACCCTCTGTGCTTAGACAAGCAGGGTTCCTGTCGGGTCTTTTAAGTCTTAAAATCTGTGGATTTTCAGCTTAAAACGTTTTGATAAATGGTGACCACTCACCCGCTCACCTTGAGCTAAGATGGTCATGAAATAGGCGTCAGAGTTTGTCATAAATGGCCTGACGGAGTCTTGAGTCTGAGATTGATCCTGAAGGAACTTCACTTAAGAAATGAGGACAGCTTTTGTCATTTTCTTCACCGTTAGGTTGGAAGAAGCTCTTTAGGACTTAGAGTATCACCCAAACCTAAAAAATGCTGTTATTTTTGGTACTGTTCATTAACATTATTAAGTGTTTCACAAAGCAAACTCTAGTTTCTTTTAACATGTTCCTCACAGCTTATAGACGAAAAAAAAAGTCAGAAATGTCTTTTTGACTTTTTGGAAATGATAAATTTTAGGTGGTGACATTGTCTGCTGCTTTTGTATTTGATCATAGAAGATTTATTTTAAAAATATGAGCAAAAAGTAGGAAAGTTCTGACTGTTGTTTCACACACTTATTGTTTTGACTTCATTATAAATGAAAATAATTCATTCAATAGTCGTCCTGACAGCAGAAGTAAAAAAAAACCTGCAGTTTCTTTCTGTTGTGGTGAATCAGGGTGAATGGATCTGACTGGATTCTGGAACGAGCCACTGAAGTGTTAAACTAAGCTGGCTCCACCTATTTCTGTTTTTGATCAGCTTCAACCAGGAAGTCAAACGTGCAAATTTGGACTCAAAGTTGAGTAAAGAAAACATTGTGTAGCATGAGAATGCACACAAAAAGCAACAAAGCCTGTAGCGTTATCACTGATCATTTATAAAAATCCACTTTTCCCGTGATTCATTAGTGAGAACACAACAGTTAGAACATAGACAGCGGTTAGCGAAACACTTCTGTAGCTTTGTATACTCTTGAAAACACATTGTTTTTGATTGATGAATTTGTTGCTCAGTCATTGCTTGTTTTCATGCCTCATAGGCATCGTCAGAATGTAACTGGGCTTCAATTAACTGATTTATGCTGGATAATTATGTTTTTTTAAAGTTATTTGTTGACAAATATGTTTTTGATGACATAATTTCCTGTTTTCCCTTGTAATGGGTAAAGCCCTGAAGTTGAATTCATTAAAAAAGAGGAGTCAGAAATGTTTTTATTTGAGAATAAAGGTAAGCGGAAACCCTTAGAAATCCACTTTTGAAAAGATTTTGTGTGAATGACCATCATTTGTATCACCGGCACAGACCCTCATTTTCCAGACTGTAGATTTCAGAGCGTATGAAACCCAGACTGATGTCATCCATCCCTCAGAAATCCTCCTCTGCTTCTTTCCAGGAAAAATCCTCAGCGATGACACGGCCCTCAAAGAATACAAAATCGATGAGAAGAACTTTGTGGTCGTCATGGTGACAAAGGTTGGTGCATTACAAACCGGTGGTGAAATGCAGGCTTGCTTTCAACCTTTAATCCCTCCATCTTTCATCAGTTGAACATTTTGTTCCTTTATTCCTGAGCTATTGGGTTTGTTGACCTTCTCTCTTCACGCCGTTCCTGCGTGTCAGCCGCCTCTGCTGGTGTGCAGGAATGTGCGGCTGTTTGTTGCTAACAGATTCCATCTGTTTGCTAACCTCATTTGAGGTTTGCTAACAGATTCCATCTGTTAGCAAACCTCAAATGAAACCCCAATTGACTTCCTGTTTTCAGATGGAAGCGCCATCGGCAGAATTTTGTTTTGTTTTCTACCGGTATTACAAAATGTGATCAAATCTTGATGTCAAGTGGCCATTTTATACTATGTTGCAGAAGGGATGTGGGAGAGCAGCGACACAGCACCCACCGCTGCATTAAAGTTTTAGGCAAACAAAAAGGAAAAGGCGACACAAAACTTTATTTCAATGACCAAAAGACAAATTTAAAAGGTGTTGTATGCCGAGGACTTATTCCAAGCACAGTGGCTCAAAGAGGGTGGCTATAAATGAAATGTCTGGAGCTGCTCTGCAATTTCCCGAAAAAAACATCAAGTTCTGATCATTATTAAGGAAAAAAGGGAAGTCAAGTAATAGTCAAGTAATAAATGGTTTTATTGCTGCTTCCTGTTGCAGAAGTCACATGATTGTCAAACTGTTTTTGATTAAAAAACAAGAACAAAACAGGATTTTGGAGTATTTTCTAAAAGTCAGGAGAGGATAAAAGCATCGTGAAAGTTTAGGATTTATTGCAAGGTTTCAAAAAGGTGCTTTTATTTTGTAGCCTAAAACTGCTGCGCCCAGCCCAAAGCCCTCATCGACCTCTTCACCTGTTCCTTCATCGGCCCCCTGCGCTGCAGCTCCTGCTGCGGCTCCCGCTCCACCGTCTGCTGCAGACAAACCTGCAGAAGTAACACCTGCTGACAAAGCGGAGGAGAAAGAGTCTTCCACAGCCGAGCCGCCACCGCCTCCTGTCAGGTAAAGACGCCTCCTGTCTGTGGTTCTGGCTCCGAAGCGTCCGACATCACCGCTGTTTGACACTCTTTCAGGAGCTCCGAGGCTTCGACAGACCTGCTCAGTGAAGCTGTTTCCTCTCTGGGTGAGACTGCTGTGATCTGAGCGGCGAGCTGAGACAGAGTTCATATTGGTCGCCATTTGGTCGTTTAAACTGGTGGTTTGTCTTCCCAGTGACGGGCTCGTCCTACGACACCATGGTGAACGAGATGATGCTGATGGGCTACGAGAGGGAGCAGGTGGTGGCCGCTCTGAGGGCCAGCTACAACAACCCTGACAGAGCCGTGGAGTACCTGCTCTCAGTGAGACACGCCCCCTCACAGCCAATCAAAGGCCAGGATGATGTCCTCCACCAAACATTTAAGAGTCATTGTTGGTGTCTCCCTCAGGGTATCCCGGGTCGAGATCAAGGCCCCAGAACCGGACCAGATTCCACACCTGCAGTGAGCGAATCTCCAGCCGTGCCAGCCAGTACAGAGTCCTCACCGAGTGCAGGAGGAGGCAATCCTCTGGGCTTCCTCAGAAACCAGCCTCAGTTCCATGTCATGCGGCAGCTGATCCAGCAGAACGCGGCGCTGCTCCCAGCACTCCTGCAGGAGATCGGCAGGGAGAACCCAGAGCTGCTGCAGGTGAGGAGCAGACCTCCAAAAGCTACCAAAACAAATCTAACAAAATGCACTTTAAAGAACTAGAATATTTAGCATCCTCTTTCTAATGAAGTTTAAAAAGCTAAAAACAAAGTACACAGTTTCAAAAATAGAAGCGTCTTTGTAACATAAAGAAATACATTATTGTAGGAGGGAAAATATGAAAAGATCTGGATATGCGTCATACTTTTTTTTTTTTTTTACCATTTTCACTGAAGCAGCTCATAAGCTTTACTAGCATAGTTGCTACAGGAAGTACAATGAAAACTTTGCAGGAGACAGAGAAACACAGAAGAAGGTGATGGGAAAACAGGAATATCCAGCAAAAACTTTTAAGAATAAAAACAAAATCCTGAAACCAGTTTTCTCAGAAATCTCTGATCGTTTTAAGGTTTCATTGTAATGAAAAATGGCGACATCTGGTGGCCAGCTGAAGCCATAGCAACCACTGAGGTCACCACTGGGAAAAGTTTCTTTACATCTGCTAATGTGTTCGTCATGTGGATGCATACATATTGTCTTCAATTACAAGATTTTTTTTATTACGTTATCCTAAGTTTTAAATATTTGTGTAAAGATATATGTGTATTCTTTTGTTAGTCTTCTTTAGTTTAGTTTAGTTTTGATTGCTTGAAATAAACCAATTAAGTCCACACTCTGATGTTCCAAAAATCATTCTGGATTAAACAAAAAAAGAGTGAAAGTAGAAGTAGCGTATTTTTTGTTAAAAACTTAATTTAAAAACTCGTGGTTTGAATGAACACCGATTCATTTAAAATGTTTTTAAACCTTTTAATGTGGAACTTTCCTGAGAATCTGTGGCAGAACTGTTACCGCTCTTATTGTTTTAAATAATTTTTTGTCTCCGTCAGGTTTTAAAGCGTTCCACTTTCCCTTTTTAATGCTCCAGTCTTCATGCATTTCATTTGCTTCTTCAGGAGATCAGCAACCACCAGGAGCAGTTCATCCAGATGCTGAACGAGCCCAATCCCGATCCAGTGCCTGGAGGAGGGGGGGTGGAGGTGGTGGAGGAGGTGGAGCGAGGGGGGCTGGAGGCACGGGAGCCGACACTTCCGGAGGAAGTCACATGAGCTACATCCAAGTCACGCCGCAGGAGAAGGAAGCCATCGAGAGGGTGAGGCGCCATTCATGACCCGCTTCAGAAGGTTTTGTTTTGCTGCAGGATCAGTGCAGATTTAAATCTTGATTCTCCTGCAGTGACAGTAACCGCCGAATTCTGTTCTTCCAGCTGAAAGCTCTGGGATTTCCAGAGGGACTCGTCATTCAGGCCTACTTTGCTTGCGAGAAGAACGAGAACTTGGCGGCCAACTTTCTTCTACAGCAGAACTTTGACGACGATTAAAATAAAAAGTTTCTTTTTCATTTTTCTTCCTTCAACTTTTCTCTGATGTCCACTACAAACCTGCAAAAAACAAACCCCTCTAGCTCCTGAACTGTTTTCCTCTGCACTTCCACATCAGTGTTCCTGATGAGACCTATTCCCCATCAGATGTGTTGATAAACGTTCTGTTAACATCTACAAATGAATGAATGAATGATTAAAAGACGGTCAATTTTCTGCCTGAGTTCATCAGTGTTTCTGTTCATTTCTTATAAGAGGACTCTTGAAGTCGACATCAAGATGTTTGTTTTTGGATATTCTGAGAATATTTTTCTAAATCAATTCCATTTCAATCCTGCAGAACCCACAGGTCAAATGTGTCTGCAGTTTTTCTTAGCCAGAAATAAATTCAAAAATCAAGGAGTTCATTCCTTCTTTCCAAAATGAACATAGAAAAACAAAAGCTCAAATTTACTTTAATCCCCCAGAATTGTTCTTGAGGTTCTCCAGGGTTTATAATAAAACAAAAAACATTTAAATGAAAGGTATTTTATGGAGCCCCTAAAGGGACAAAAAAATAAAATACATATTTAAGAAAGTATGAATAGCAAATATCCGACTTTTCTGATAGCAAAAATCTGACAGGAACAAATTTAAACTATTCTTCAATTTAATAAGCTTTAAAACGTATTTTACTAAAACAAAAAAAACTGTCTGCATAACTGTAATCATTTTAATTTACATTTTACACTGCTTTTTTTAATGACAACTGTTTTGCAGTTCCGTGATGAGCCACTAGGGGGCTCTAAAGACCGCAACATCTTCTCGAGCTGCAGGTTTGAGTCTAAATGCAGTGAATGATCATCTGGGATTCAGGCAAAGATCTTTGAAATGTCCAAACCAGAGTTGGAGTTGATTCATAAAACTATTCGTTTCAAGGTGTTTCCTGCAGGAACAACTGCATTATCCAGACACTTCTGTAGCATCTTCATTCATTACAGACAAGCGTGTGTTGAAAGGTCGTTTTTTTCTGCAGCAACATTTAATCGGATGAATGCAGTTTTTTCCTCTGGATGAGGAAATTTCCTGTTCCAAGTGGCTAAAACTGGTTTCGTCGTCTCTCTGCAGCATCTTTAGCTCATCTGCTGCGGCTCAGATCTGGTGTCGGACTTGAATGTCAGCCAGTCACTCGCTTGTCCTGTTTTCTTTCTTTCCTGTGACAGGTGGAAAGAGAAACCCCAGGAAGGAGGACATTGTTGGAGCGAACTTTCTTTCTTTTTTTTTTTAATCATTGTGTTAGTTTGCCGGGGGCACTCTCACCGCTATCAGGCAGGATATTGTGGCTGCCTTCTAAACGGGCTTCATTCTTCCAGGCATCTCCCCCTCCCTCCATTTCTTCAAATACATTTTATTTTATTATACCATAAAATACAAAACAATAACAAAGCATTTCATATTTACAAAATGTACAAAAGTCTTGAGATTATATTACATATATCAGTTATAAACAGTATTTTTTGTTCTGAGTTACTCAAATACAAAAATATGAAAGTCTCATATAAATTATTGCACTTTGAGCTGCAGTGCACTGAAGATTGCCATCACTGTTTTCAAAATAAAAGTAAAAAAAAAAAATAAACCACCTGAACTCAATTGAGGACTGATATGGCACTTTTTTAAAAAATGTTATTCATCTCCTTCTTGTTCTTTGGTACCTTTTTTAGAAAAATAATCCTTAAGCACCGTTCTGCGTAGGTGGGAGTACCTGAAATCCACGGTGTTGCAGGCGAGTATAAATACGGCGAGGGGAAGTTTTCATTTGGAGGGTGTCTGTGACGGCGCGGCTGCTGGTCGAAGGCCTCTGGAGATGTTTGGTTTCCCTGATGTTTTCCAGTTTTATAGCGGTCGGCACCTGGTCCTTCCAAGTTTTGTCGGTTAAATAAGACAAAAATTCCAGTTTGGTCCCTGTCGTAAAAAAGTACAACCCCGGCTGAAAGGCCTTGTCGAGTCACAGTTTTTGAAGAAGGCGTTTTTTTTCTTAAAGGAGTAACGCTCTTTTTTCTGCCATGAAACACCACAGCTTGTCTTGTTGCTTGACTCCAGTTTGAAGACAAGGATTAAAAAAAAAAAAAAAATTAGTTTGTTCAGCTTTCCATGAATACAAGTGTATATTTGGATATGTTTCCGTCCTTTAGCCTCCGGCTTTGGTCGTCGTTTCTGGTCCCTGACTCGGGTCTCATAAGTGCCTCTTCATGTGGAGAGCCAGGTGGTCCGACCTGGAGAAGGCCCGGTCACATTTCTGACATTGGAACGGCCGGTGACCCGTGTGCTTCCTGTAGTGGCGGGTGAGCTCGTCAGAACGTGCAAACTTCCAGCCGCAGCCCTCCCAGTCGCAGTGGTACGGCTTCTCCCCTGTGGTGGAAACAAACACACACAGTGCGGTTAGGGCTGACCCTCAGGTTATGGCGTCGCAGAACCCCCCCCACAGCAAAAAAAAGACGTCCATCCTGTCCTGCAACTCAAACCACCAGCCAGGGATTTGTGTTTGAGCAGGGATCAGTATCAAGCTTGCTCCACCGCACCTGTTGAACTGCCTCTCTGCCCCATCCCCCCTCCTCTTATGGCAGCAAAACTATCACCGCCAACTCCACCATCCTCCTCAGAAACTACTCAAAACCCCAAACTTGAGCATGAGGGATGGTTGGACGGCGGGGAGAATACCTGTGTGCGTGCGGTGATGTGCCTTCAGGTGGGAGCTCTTGGTGTAGGTTTTCCCGCAGCCCACGTAGTCGCAGGTGTGCGTTGCCACCCTCTTCCTCGGCCACGAGCGCCTGCCGCGCTTGGGCTTGGGCTCCTCCGGGAGGCAGTCCCCACTGGAAATCATGAGCGCCTCTGCGGAGGAAGAACAAACAAGGCTCCCGTAAGAACTTGTCTGGAGGATTCCCAAGCATTTCTAGAGCATTGGTAGAAGTCCTTTTGAATACTAGCCACACTTGGGTTGATGTTCTGCCAGAACCTTTTAGGAATTCATAAAAAAAAGAGACAAATTGAGATTGAGTCGTAACCTGTCAAACAACTACAACTGAAGCGACATTGGTTTTCTGAAACGACTAGCACAGGTAAGTCTTAGGACGATGAGACCATTTGCTTGACCCAAACCCACAGATCGGAGATCCACCAAGGGTTAAGCATCAATTGGTATTTTTTTTACCTTAACATTTCATGCTACAGCCTAGTTATGGAGCCACAAGGGGGCCAAAGTCTGAGTCTCCCTGTGCCTGACCCCAGCCCGGATAAAATACAGGGTTGTATCAGTAAGGGCATCCGGCGTAAAACTGCCAAAAACCACCTGTGCGACGACTGTTGGGATGTGTCGAAAGGTGAACAACAACATTTAAGAGCGTTAAGGCAGCGTAATGACCTGGGTACTGCATGGCGGACGTCTGCGGGTAGGAAGGGTATCCCTGCGGGGAGCCGTGGTGGTATCCCTGCGGTGGTATGGGCATCTGGGTGAGAGGGAGCCCCAGCTGATGCTCCCGACCGAGAGGAAGGTCCGGCGAAAGAGAGGAAGTTGAGGATAACCTGCTGGTAGTGACGGGACGCCCCCCACCGGGGAACCCGTGTAAATCCAAGTGTCCGGGTCGCTGCTGCTGCTGCTGCTGCTGCTGCTGGCCTCCTCGGCCCAGGTGGAGATCCACGGACTGGGAGATGGTGCAGTTACTAGGGTTCTCCTGCTTTATTCTGTGGCAGGGGAAGGACGGAGACACTCGGGAGTCCGACCCAGCATTGGCGCAAGCCTTGCCGTACTCTCCTGCATCCATTGCCGCCTTGACAACAAACTTGCCGTGGACGCCGGTGGGGTGGAGGTACGCAGGGTCCAGCTCAGGTCTCATGAGTTCAGCCACGAATCCTCCGGAGGGAGAAACATCGCTGATGTCCGGGATGGTGTACAGAAGCTCGCTGGCGGCGTCCTGAGGGGAGGGAAGCTGGTAAGATGAGGAGAAAGAGCTGGGGGAGGGAGACAGTGCCCGGGCAGAGCCGCATGCCATGCTGCCGTCCTCCTGCTGCCGTTGCTGCTGCTGCTGCTGCTGCTGCAGGATGGAGTTCGACAGGATAAAGTCATAGTCTAAGTCCAGATCGGGTTCTGGGTCTTTCTTGGACATGCTGGTGCTGGTTGCACTGGTGGCGGTGGGAAGGTCCAGGTCAGGGCAGCTACTTCCTGCAGGAAGACTGGATCTCTTAAGGTGGAACAGCTCCTCCTTCCATTTCTGAGAAAAGAATTTGTACAAATATCAGGAAGCCGTAATCCGCCTGTTATTTTGATGTTAATCCCTAAACTATTCCCATGGACTGATTCATATTATCATCTAAAATCGGTTAAACTTTAAGCATCAAGACAGGACTCTTAGAAGGAAGTTCAGTAAGTTCCACTGTGACTTTGTGTTGTTACTTTGTGTTGTCGCTGCAGCCGGGGCTTGACAGCACGCGCCTGTACGCGCGTGCTGTCAAGCCCCGGCTGCAGCGACAACACAAAGTCACAGTGGAATTTACTGAACACAAACCGGCTTCATCAGACGGGGCTGCATGCTGCCGCGCGCGCAGCAGCCCTTTGATCCGGCTGCAGCGCGCGCGCGCGCCACACTCACACCATACACACTCACAATGTAGGCGCTTCCGATGGTTCTGTTCTTGTCGACCGGGCCGCTGGCGAACGTGGATATGGACGGCAGGAGTGTTCCGCCTAACGCCATCTCGACGTCATTTGGAGGCTGCCTGAAAGGGACACACAGAGAGGACACGGTAAGGTCCCCCCCCAGCCTCTGAGGGAGCCGCGTGCCCGGTGCCGCGTGCCCGGTGCCGCGCGCGGGGAAACCACAAGTTTCACCTCATCAGTCAGAGAGCTCTGGGTCAGGATTTTCTTCTTCTTCTTCTTCTTCTTCTTCCTTTTTAAAATAGTCTCCCGGGTTAAAGTTCCGCGACACTTTGGAGACTCCAGGCCGGGGCTGGACGCGGTGGTGGAGGGCCGGAGCAGGGGAATCCCTCCCGCCTGGTGCCGAGCAGCGAGCCGGCGGCAGTCTGAGCGGAGTGAGGAACCAGCGTGAGAGGTATCCTTAAATCTCGGGGAAACGCCTTCGTTGCCAGGCAACCGGCTCAGGAAAAACATTAGCGGGGAGCAGGGGGAGGAGGAGCGGGGAGAAAGAGAGTAAGGGAGAGGCAGAGAGAGCTTTGTTTACACTCATAGCAACAACGCCAATCCCCGCGCGGCGTGGAAAACGTTCACCGAGGCAGGGGGCGTGGCCAACACCTGGTCACTCACAATGAGTAGGGCATCGAAAGATGTCAACATCCTGAGTTTTGTTTTATTATTATTATAAGTTTTATTTTTGCTTTTAAATAAAAAAAAACAATTTTCTATAAAGAAAAGAAGAAATTTGATTAATTTGTTCTGCTTTTATCTAGTGCGCTATATAAAAAAAAGCAACCTATATATATTACCCAAAACAACAATTTAAAACTAATTTATTGGATCAAAATTGTTGCAAAACTTTAAGGAAAAAAATACCAATACCATGCAAAAACAACTGTTTTGAGCTTTAAGTGTAATATGATGTTAATTTCTTACAAATCTACACTAAAGTGGTATTTTACTCAATTCACACATCTCTGAGCATTCCTCTAGAACCCTGCATTCTGAGCACCAGCCCCTCCTGATCCACAAAAAGGACCGGGTCATCACATTGTGACATCACAAGTGGAGAACAGCCCCTTCCAGACAGAGTCTGTGCTGCCAGCATTATCCCCAGGCTAACACACACATCCACTTTCTCCGCAGAGCTAAAACAGTGATCTGCTTTTCTTTTATATGCACGATACGCACTTCCATCTATGCAAAAGTTTGGATGTTTTTTGTTTTTGGGTGAAACAGATATGCTGCCGAGGTAGACTTTAGGATGATGTCATGAAATGGGAGAACCACAAGGGGCTAAAGGTGGTGCCTCAGAGGTTGGGGAATCTTTCTTCCAGGTTGGAAAAGAAGCTTGCAAAAATAACTCATATTTAAAAAAAACTAATGTGTTCTTTAGTGTGTAAAAGGTTATCTGTTATCATATATATGGATATAGTTTACACTGAAAGGTTTACAATAACATGATGTAGGTTGATTAACTCAAGAGCTAAAACAATACTCGATTTGAGTTAATCACAGGTAAATATTACTCTATTTTATTGGGTAAAAATGGTCTAAACTCCTCAAAACACCAAAAAGCAATAAATACTGTGACCCAGTCTAATAAAAATGCTCACTACGTTTTTATTTTTAACAAAAACTTTGTTAAAATACAAACATAATTTTTTTTTCACGTGAAAAATTGTTCAAATACATTGTGGTCTATATTTGCCAATTTAGTGAGTATTGATGCTCACTGGCTTTTCGCAGAGATTTATGGGAAATCTTTAGGGCACTGGATTTTGGAATTATAGGTTCGGACAGCCCTACAAAACAGCAGAGGTCCTATATAGTGGATTAAGTAGAGAGTAGTGAAGGAATTTAGACAAAACTGCAGACTTTAAGACCTGTTTAGCTTAGCACAATGCATTCAACCTTTTAGCCTTTTTAGCTTCCAATAAACATACAGCATTTTTGGAGTAAAAACTATGAAACTGCTGTCCCTTAAACCATAAGAAATTAAACCTGTCCATTAATAAGTTTTTACTTATTTTAGTTTTCTGACTCTTTGACCCATCATCCCATGTTTGGTTTTAAATTTGAAGGTTTTTGAAAACTTTTGTACAGATAATGTCATTCTAACCTTTTAGTTTTCAAAAACAACAATAAACTTTTTTTTTTCCAAATACCCTCTAGGAATTGTGCAACTTTTGTTGTCCCCAAAATGTGTTGTTTTTACAAGTCTGGCCTGTAAGAAGATCAGGAGCTCAAATGACAACATGACACTGTTCTTCTTTACTTCAAAATAAAAGTAAAAAAAAAAACATACAATTTTAAAGTTAGTGAAAACTATGCTAGATAGCATTTTTAAAAATATCACTTTACTCTTTACTTCATAACAGTTCAGTTTGGGCTGAAGAGTGGTCTAGTGGGTAGCGCTGTCATCTCACAGTGGGAAGATCATGGTTCAAATCCCACCCGGGTCCTTTCAGTGTGGAGTTTGCATGCTTTCCTCATGCATACATAGGTTTTCTACCACACCACTATGTGAGTGTGTGGTTCTGCAATCAACTGGCAACTTGATCAGGGTGTATCCTGCCTTTACCCAACAGTGCATGGGATAGGCTCCAGCAACCCTGCAACCCCCAAAAGAGATTCAGCAGGTTCTGAAAATGGACAAACAATTCAATTCACTTTATAGCATGAAATGTGATGATATTTCTTTCAGTTTACACTTTGTACACTTTTTTTTTTCTAAAAATCAAGACATCATGAAAACTAAAGAAACCAGCCACATGTGCTTCCCAAAAGTCAATTGAGGGAACAACTTTCCAAATATCTTCTGTCATCTGGTTGTTGATGGTGAAGATTCAAATAGATGTATATATTTTTCTCCTGTGAGGATGGTGATTCTGAGAACCTTCAAATGTCAAGTGTTGGGTTTGAGCCGGGCTCTCTTGGTGTTTGCACACAGCTTGGCAGCAACCACTCCTTCATCCAGTGAGCGGTTAGAAGACACACTAACTCAGGAGTTCATTGCAAGAGCAAACAAAGCGCTCGCGGCTGATCCTGCTGCATCAGGATCTTGTCTGTTGGGCATGTCAACAAACATTTCAACAGGACACATTCTACTGTAAAAGTCTGCGTGTCTTCGCAGAGCGTTGGAAGCGACGTGAATGCATGGAGCTTTGGTGTGCAAACAAAACCTGTGGGAAAAATGTACACGAGAATGGAGCGAGGACTTGGGCTCTGCGGCCGGCATCCTGTTGGACGGCTCATCGTCTGAAATATCAACTCAACTGGGCTTGTGTGTCTTCAACTGCTGAGAATCAACAGCTTTGGTCTGAGCTTTGCTGCTCTGTCTCCTGCTCTTGAAGACCTGCTTCCTAAAGCAGGTTGGAAGACAATGCAGACCATGTCATCATAGCCATATTCTTTGTGATGAGAGACAATGGTTTTGAAAATAATCCTGGAAACAAAAGCCTGACTTGACAACCGAGGTGCAGTAATGACAGAGCACAGAGGCAGAGAGGAAGCAGATAAAGGCAGAGAAGATGACACCACAGTGACACAATGAACTCCTGATGATTTTGTAACTCACACCAAATGGTTGTATGGAATATGTTAATGTAACACTTGCAGTTTTATCTGAATGCGCACAGAGGGACGATGTCACGCATTAAGGCTGGGGTGAATCGGGAATTGGTTGGGTCTACTGACTGCAAATGAGAACTGGACCGAGTGAGTGTGATATCACCCGTAGAAAATGGTTTCTTTCCACCTCCGATGAAATGATATCAATTCAGTCGCCATTTTTTTCCAATATGAAGACCGCCATGTTGGAGACAGGCAATACCAGTAAGCAGTGATTGGTCCGAGTCAGTCTGAGTCAACGTTTCTATGGCAACCGCTCTCACCAATCAGGAGTGAGCTTATTGGAAGTCCACAGCCTTCTCATGAAGTCCCTTGCCCAACGCAGGAGTTAGAAATAACCCACTAAAGACAAACTCTATGAGATAAAAGAACAGATATTTTAAGACTGTTAAACTTCTTCATTCATCCTAAAGAGGGCGTAGAGCTGGTCCACAGTTCCATGACCAGGATGGAAATCTCACTTTTGTTCCTGGATCTGAGGTTCGGCTATCGACCCGACTCTTCTCTCCAGTTCATCCAGTTTTCTCTGAAATTCAAACCTTTGTGATAAATTAAATTTAGTGTTACAGAATGAAAACAAATATGTGTTAGTGATCAAAGACTTAGATTTGACGAGCTGGACATTCACAAAGAAACATTGTGCGGTCGATGATTATGGACCAAGGGGACATGATTGACAGGTACATGGAGGAACCCAATGGAGGGTATCTATCCGTTGGATTTTTTTGGCTGGAGAGTGGTCACCATCTTGATATCCTCAAACTCCAACCTTTCAGAAAGCGACCAACAAGGCAGAAAAGTTATTTTAAAACCTCCAGTGAGATTACTGTGGCCAATAAGAATTTGACGGTCAGTTTTAAGCACAACTGAAACCTTAAATATAGTGAGGATTGGAGCTTTTTAAATAATTTTTTGTGATTTTCATTTTAGAAATAAGTCCAGCTTTGTGTTCTGTTCCCCCCTTGGTCACAGCAGGTTTTCATTTCAATCATCCACAGCTGTTTCTGTTTAAGTTAATTAGTCTCTAGTCTATTTGAGTTCTCGGCTTTTCAGTAAGTTGGTGACAGGTCCTCTGTTCTGTCACCCTTTTGTTTCCCCCACTCTAGGTTAAGTTTATCACAGTTTAGTTCTGTTGTGTTTAAATGTTGATGTTTTTGTCTGGTTGAAGTTTATTTCTCATAGTTCTGTTTGATTTCTCCAACACAAGTTCATGATGTAATGTTGGGAACTGCACTGTGGTTTGCAGCGCAAAAACTTCCAGTCTTGTTGGGTTTTACTTGGTGTGTCTTCTTTCAAAGTATTTACAAAGTACCAAAGTCAACAAATCGTGAACATTTTACTGCAATAGGAGTTTCTGAAATCACTCTTAAGAACATAATTGTTTGTAATCAGTAAAAACAATCCTCTAATAGAGCTTTATCAAATGTTTTAAACAAGTTAATAGATTTACTCTTGAACCTTTTAGTACTGGAGATGTTGCCAGTGACACTAAACAAATGCTCTTCGGACTACCGAAGAGCGGGAAGTATCTGCAATTTTCGTAATTCCAGAGGATTCTAAAGCAGAAAAAACCCCAGCTCTGTGCCAATTGGTACATTTTTTTTTCTATGTTTAAAACGGTTGGGTAAATATAGTGATTGCATAAACGTTTAAGGAGTTACCGTTATTCGAAGACCATCAACAATGGAGCTGAAGCGTTGGTCATTTCTCATACGCAGCCTCCATCATGAGAAAAATGCTACAAGAACACGTTTAAAACACCAAAAGCCTGATTTTATTTGTAGTGTGTCTTTAAGGGGTTTATATATTTGGTAAAGTCAGTCTGTTCCACTAAAACATCACTAGTTAAGTCTTTTATTAAACAGAAAGTGCTTGAGTTGCATTTTGGCACAAACCAATGTCTGTAAAAAATAATGGTTACCTGGTGAACTGTGTCTGGCTGAGTTCCTTTTGTTGCGGAGGGCCTGGTGGCAGACAAGATAGCAGCTGAAAATCATTAGACGCAAGGAAGTCAGGAACGCTGAACACCTTTGCCCCTTCACTGCACATTTCAGTGTAAAAATATTCTTGTTTTTGATCAGAAAATGCTAATATAACCGGGGGACCCTTGTAGTTCCTTTTTTATTTGCGTTTTAAGCTTTGAACCTTTAACTCCTGAGACATCTCTGTCAAAGCCTTCAACGCTCTTTGATATACCGTAACTCCTTACTCGTTTAATAGGAATTAGCTGTTCTGCAGAGAAAAGTGGCTTTTCTGCTGGTAAAGCAAGACTTGAAAGCGGCTTTTTACCGAAATGCAACACATTACTAATATAAAGTGTTATAAAGTGGCGCAAAAATGCTTTTCTCTGCGAAGAATGCGTTGATTCACAGAGTTTGGACATTTCTGTTTCTGGCTAATGATTTTCAGCCGCCATTGTGTCTTCCACCATGTTCTCTTGCATTCAGAAGTCAAAGGTCTGTGTTAATCCTGTAACACCGGAACTTTAGTTCCAGGGTTTACCTTCTTCCGACCACCATTTACTCAATTAACATAATTCCAGCACATTCTGAAACGCAGAAAAGTAACTTTGCACCTTTAAGAAACACTCTACGCTAGTAATGTACAGTGTTGGGCAACTTACTTTAAAAGAGTAATTGATTACTTTAGTTGCTGGATGAAACTGTAATCAAATCATTTTACTCATTCCCTAATTAAAACAGTAATTTACTACTCGTTACTTTACCTTTTTCCTTCTCACATATAAGTTCTCAAGTGAATAAAGTTAACACAAACAAGAAACCCATAAAAAACAGAGGCTACAACAGGACAGTCAGGTTTTTTAGCACCACCTCATTCATTTCAACACACAAATATCAGACAACGTACATTATGTAGGAACCTCCAGAGAGGTTGCTCATTGACACTAGGGCAGTGGAAAGCAGTTCATTTCCAGGGCATAACTTGCACTAAATGTTTTTGTCTTCTTCTCCAACTAATTGGAAATAATTTGAATATCTGCAGTTGCAGAATGCCCCTACGAATTCGTCTACGTCCATATTTCCGCCCTCTTTATCTTACTTTGACCAATCTCCAACTCTGCATTAGTGTGCATGCTGCATGCATGCGCCAGTAACAAATATTTTTTTTATTATTAATATCCATTTTGTTTTATTTAACCAAGAGACAACATCAGAGCCAACTGTTTAAACAAGTTAGTTTTATTAGTCACTGATGGTTTCACTGAACCATCATGACTCATGACATCATGACTCAAAATGTAAGTCAAGAAGCAACGAGGATTTCTGTAGTCTAATCATTTAATTACTAAAATTTGAGCTGTAATTTATTATGTTACTCCAGTACTGACAAAAGTAATTAAATTATAGTAGTTTGTTGCTTTGTAATTCATTACCCTCAACACTGGTAATGTAGCGTAAATTGTTGCATATCAGTGCAAAGCCAACGTAAAAAGCCGCTTTTCTCTGCATCAGAATCAGGTGATTCCCGCTCATCGAGTAAACCGTTACGGTATGTCAGAGCGTTTGTTAATTAGGTGTCAACAGCAACATCTCCAGTGTTAAAGGGTTAAAGGTTTTAAGCACATGTCCTCAGGATGTTTTCATGCGAGCTCGATTAAAACGAGCACTCACCTTCACGACGGTAACTATTTTCAAGGTGAGCTCAGGTGTTTGGCTTGGCTGCAGGGATACAGTTGAACTCACAACATGGGGGCACAATTAAACCAAATATTTTTTTTATCCAGTAATGCAAGTGTGAGACCCGATAAAATACTATGAATAACAAAGAAACTAACTACACATCTCATATGGGTTTTAGCTTTTCCCTAATTGATTCCACTGGTGTCCCTTAGTCGAGTTCCCCATCCTGGCGGGCACCCAAGTGAATATGAGCATCAGCGGATCATAACTCCAGATATTGAGGTTTTCTGTGCTCTCTTCCAGATGCTGTTCGGTAATTAAAAAATAGCTTTCATTCTTTCCTTAATTCTTGAAAGCTGAGTCAAGCTTTGTTGATTCTCTGAGCTCCCCTTCCTCCTCACTTTCTTATCTAATAACAATTATTCAAAATTTTAGGAAATTTGTCACCCAGCAAAAAAAAAAAGCCAAAGTAGAACCAAGTCACAGAAAAGCTTTTAGATTATTTAACTTTGAATCATCCATGCACTAATACACCCACTGTGGGCCTACCTGAAGTATTTCCTCTGTAACCACAGTTTGAGACACTCGAGCACTCCTGGTTTCAGTTAAAAGTCATCATTTCCTGTCCCAGAAAATTAAAAGCTATATTCAGAGAAATCCTGTCCAAAAACCTTTTGTTAGAGACATTTAATTGTTATCAACTAATCAGAAAATGACTATCCTTACTAAGTGGGAAGTAAAAATATTTATGCATATTAAATTTAACAAAAAAAATCTGCTTGCTCTGCTTCTGATCAGAGTGAGTTAGGTGTGTTTTATTAGAACTTACAAGCTAACGGCTTGTCAGGAAAACAAGGACATCACCCCTCGATGACTGCTATTTGACAGTCTGACAAACACCAGTAATCGTCAAAGTTAGTCTTTAAGGTGTGAAATCCTACCTTTCTTGTGACTGCAACCTCACTGCTGATTGGCTGAAACTTGTGTTTAACTGAACACACCTGCTTCAGGTAAAGAGCACAAGTTATGACGTGGATGCTTGATGGTAGATCTTAAGGAGCAGGGTTTGAAACGAAAGTTACGTACGTAACTACGGTTCTATGAATCCCTTCTGACCGCAAAGAGCAACTCCTTCACTTCCAGATTGAAGCACATTTAAGAACAAAGCTAACTGGAGCTGGAAGTCTGAGAAAGCTGGGGGGCATTTTTCTGCCAGAAAATCTGTCTCCAAATACTCTAAAATTAACTATTACAACTTTACGGAATGACACTTGTAGGTTTTTATTTGAAAACGTTTTTATCACCTTGTGTTTTGACCATGAACAACCAGGGACATGGTAATTCTATTGACAGGTTGGCATTAATTTAATATTAAGATTTAATGGATTCAATGTATTTGTGCAAATATGTCTATTTATAATTAAGACTAAAAATAATGGCATAATTGGCATGTGTATATCTTTACATATGTGTGTGTATTTCTATGTCTATTTATACTTTTTAATCTTTTATATTTTTTAGTCAACTCACGACTAATTATAGTATGTTTACGTTAGGTATGATTGTGTTTAACTTTAACAGTATGATATATCTATGTAAAAATTTATGTCTGTTGTTTAACTTCTTTAATAAATAAACCAAAATTTTAAATATCCAACTTCCTGAACAGCATGACTGTAAATGTTTCAGTAACTGTCAGAAATGTCGCGTATCTGTGACAACACATCTTTCAAAGACCAACCACAAAAGCAAAAGTACCATCATACACTCAGCTCAATAGAAAATATTTAGTCATGTGACCACATCTGATGTATACTTAATTACCTTAAATAGTCTAAACCAGGGGTGGATAACTCAAGGC
This sequence comes from Oryzias celebensis, assembly GCA_014656515.1. Classification (NCBI taxonomy): domain Eukaryota; kingdom Metazoa; phylum Chordata; class Actinopteri; order Beloniformes; family Adrianichthyidae; genus Oryzias; species Oryzias celebensis. The sequence continues at coordinate 8,987,167 of BNCR01000012.1, forward strand.
CTCAAAGGCTGGTGTGTCTGCTTGTTTTCCAGATATCATCGCCCTACAAGCAAGAAGGGGATCCGTGGTCTAGACATTGAGATTTAGTTTGGCTTTTCTGTTTCTGTCAAGCATTTGGGTTAACAGTCAGAAGGTGAATCTCTGTGGGGTTTCTTTCATTTTACTGTAGTAAGAACAATTTAAGTAAACTCCTCCTTGGGCACTCCAGTGGTTTAGTTAGATAAACTGCTTTATCTTAAAAGATGGCTTTTATCACAGCAAGCTAAAAGGCAGGGCTGTCAAACTCCTGGCCTTGAGGGCCGGCCTCCTGCTGTTTTCCCTAAAATCCTATCTCATCTGCTGCTGATTACCTGAATCAAGTGTGTTTGGCCAATAAGGAGCGTCGATTTTACGTTGGTTGGAAAACATGTGGGGCACCGACCCTTGAGGCCTGCATTCTGACACCCCTGTTATAAGGTCATTGTAGAATCACTTCATCTTGTGTTTATGCATCAAAGTCTAGTCTATGATAAAATTGGGAGTATGTTTGCAAACTTTTTACAAATTTCGTTTCCAGAATAAGCGGGAAGTTGCCTTCAGGAATGAAGTTTTGAAATTACATCAGACTATAGTAAATGTTCTAAAGCAATGTTAAATTTGGAGAGTTTGTATCAGTATTTCGGGTGAGATAAACTTCACAGAGAAGCATCTGGTGCTTTGGTCCAAACATGAACCTACAGAGTTCTTCACATCAGAACCTTTGCAGTGGTTGAAGTCTCCTCAGATTTTCAACACGGAAATGGCCTGACATGATAAAAGATGGACAGTTTGAGTGTGATGGAATGCGTGCGAATGTGGTCTGAAACAGAGAGGCCGTGTTGTTTTAAATCCACGCCAAGCCTCCATGGCTGTTCAAAGTTGCGGCAGAGCATGCTGGCTTTTCATCACATGGTGTTATTGACTGCTGGACATCCCCTCGCACAGGAAATGTGGCTGAGGTGAGGAGTAGTGATCGTGTTGCAGGTTTTGTGCAGAGATGGAGAGGAGAAGGAGACGGAGAGGAAGGGGAGAGCTCCTGTCGGGCGGCAAGCTGTCCAGCCTCTGCCTGCCCTGGGATTCCTCAGCAGCCTTAAATATGCCAGTTATTTTTAACCCGCGACGTAACAGAGCCCAACGCCGGCCCCCTCTGTTCGAATATTTCCTTTCTGTCAGGAGGGGAAATGGAGGGGAGCCACGCTTCCCGGTCACGTGACACTGCTGAGAGAGACATGCGGCGGTGGTGGTGGTGGGGGGGGGGGAGTGGGGAAAAGCGGAGAGGAAAAGGAGAGGGGAGCTTGTTTGGCTCCTTCCTCACGCCAGCCCACACATTCAGTCAGCACCTCCTCTTTCGCTAAAGTATTAACTCCCTCGGCCTGGCCAGAAGAGGCGTTCCGCTTCAGTCAGATGCTCAGACGTCAGAGGCCACAGGGTCTGCAGCAGTGATTGGTTTTTTTGGAAGCTGCTGAGGAAATGACTGTGTAGTACAGCACATCAGCAGACTGAGGGGGCGGGAAGGAGGCCCCTGTGACGTCAGGCCACGGGCCAACCAGGATTAGAAGCCTCTAAAAAGAAAAGGCCCAGGACTGGACCGCCTGAGCCTGAGAGAGTGTTTGTCTGTCTGTCTGACATGGGAGAATCAGGGACTTACCATGAGCTCACCTTGTTGACACACAGAGAAGTTGGACTGCTTCTTTTCTCAGCCTGAGACTTTACATCAGTGCCACCCATGTATCATGCACGCCAAAGTTTGACAGATTTGCACAGTTTGCTTCCAAATTTGATGCATATTTCTAACAAATTAGTTGTGAAAGTGCGTAAAAGTTTCTAAACATTCTTTATAAATATTGATGTTTTAAATTAATGTACTTTGTTTGAGCATGGCAGCCATTCTGAACTCGATGCTCCTGAACGATAAGAGTAGGAGGTTCTTTGCGTCACACGTTTGAGCTCAACTGTTTTCAGGCTTTTTCTAGTTATCATTTGTCATCAGCTCATGCAACCACATGTAACATCTCTGTGCTAATGCAAACACAGTCATCACAGGAACTCACTGAAGAGTAGTCCCTGGGCGGTCTTCCCTCATTGTTCCGTCATGGTTATTCCCTGTTTGTAATGGTTGGGAAGAGTGTTGGAACAGCTGAAAGAAGACGCCAGAAGAATGAAACTCTTTAGGGTGACGTCAAAGTGTCAGCTGGGCAATCGAAACTCAGTTCTTAAAAGACAATGATTTCATCCCACTTCATAAATGAATGACTTTAGGTAGACTTACTTTGAGATTTAAGATAACCTCTCCGATTGTTCTGACTTCAATGCCATCAATAGAAGAATACCAAGTCAAAAAAGAAACTCATTGCATGGATTGAGCTAAGCAAACACTTAAGAGTCTCTTGAATACAACCACTGACACGTTCTGCCAACACCTGGTTTTTCTTCTCAGATATTGTCAAAAATGAATCTCAGGGAGACTTTAAGCTGCGGTAGAAACCCTACGTTACCAGTACCCAGTTTGGAGGTACTGGTAAAGATGCCTATTTAAGGCCTTAAGCTTGTAATTTGCGTTGTACTTTAGTTGAATTCAATGGGATGTTTTCTTAAAGTCTTTTATTTCTTACAATGGTGACATTTGGACCTTGAGCATACAGTAATACATTCTATTCTTCCATCAAAAGCACAATATGGCAAAAAAAAAGGAATATTATATATCTAAAAGTGGTTTTGAAGATTTTTGAGGCTTCAGTCATGTTCTACAATCCTAGTTTAGGAACCCAACACCATATGAAACTTTCAAAATCAATAAAGTCTGTTGGCGAATGACTTCTTAACGAAGTACAGCTTGGTAAAGACGTTAAAGTCATGTATTTCTGTTGATAATAACTGTTTAGAGATCTTAGGATTGCGAGTAAAGATTTGCTTGTTTTACATGCAATCAACGTTCAAAAACACATTGAATGCAGGTTCTTAAACACGCATCGAGCCCATCGAGTTCACACTGGACTATCACTAACTGATACCAGTGCATGTACCTACAGTTGAATCTAGCTTCAGGTTTTTTCTTTCACAGCTCTTTTCTGATAAATGAAAAACACGCCGTCATATAATTCAAGCCAGGCACAAACCAAAATGATTAATATCTCCCTCGTGATCGATTTTCAAATGATTGTTCTGTCCATGAATTGAAAAAGGACGCCATCCATACATTGCTATCACATTTAAGTCCCTGATTGGTCAAAGTTCAACTGATTTCACGTTCAAAGTTCTCGCACTTTGTATGTAGACCCTGAAATAGACTTGAAAACACATGTAGCCTTGAGTGAACACCAGTGCTTTGAACGCAGGAGCCTAAGACATGCATATGCATACGTTAACATAGACTTTTCATTGGAAATGGACACTAGAATGTGCATTGCCGCAGCATTACAGAAAAATGGGAATGAATTAAACCTATAATCTTAGGCTCTGGGCCGATTACATTTTGCGACCACAGACAAGTCTAATCACTGATGAAGGTTGTGGACCAGACCATGCCAAAACTCTGTTCCTGGTGGAGAAGGTGGAGGAGAACCAGTAAGCCGTCTAGAATGTAGAGAGACAACCAGTTGTGAATGTACAGGTGAAAATATGATTGTGATTGGCAGAGAAGAAGGGGGGCTATATAGGTATTGGTTTAAAGAGAAGCTCTAAGTGGTAATAGTGCGTAGGATGACGTAACAACTGAGTGTACCTGTAAGTACGGTAGAGCTTTCCTATGGAAATTGCGCTAAAGCTTCACTACAATATTGTTGCTAGATTGTCTTGAAGTTGAGTCATAGCAACTGGACTTGAAAAACTTTTTCTTGAAACATTTCACCATTCATCCAAAGATTAAAATGGTTAAAAGGAAGAGGACAAACATTATCTGGAGCCATTGGGGATGAAAAAAATGAAGGGGAAATGTTAAAGGAAAGACAGATAAAAGAGTTAAAATGGTTTGTTAGTGTGCGAGAGGCATGGTGCTCTCTAGGAAGGCTCACACAGGGAAAATAGTGCAGTTCCAGTCAAAGGGAGAACACGAGGCTAAAAGAAGCATTACCAGCATCCTTCATGTGTTAAACAAACAGTGAAAACCCCAACACAGACCTGACACTGCAGCTAGTACCTTAAGGTAACAGTGGTGATAAAATGCTCAGTCTTACAGCTAGTGGACTTCGTCAGGACAGGAGGGGGAGTGGATGGGAGCGGAGTAAACCACCTGGAAACATCCCATTGCTGCTCCGCAAGGGTGGCATGGCCCAAAATGAATACCAACCAGAAAATCTTCAAGGAAAGCGAAAGAAAAAAAAAATAGCAAAGAACTTCCTTTGAATGCTTGCGTAATTTACTTCCTGTGGTTCTACTGCATTGAGACACACCAGGGTTCACTTGCAAGCAGACTGTCATTCTCAGGTGGGCCAGTGTTTCACCTGCAGCTTAGATTAGCTTTTAAAGCTGCCCAGGGAAACAATTACTGCTACAGCCCATCATCAGGAACCGAGCTCCTCGCTCCATTACCAGAACTTTTACCCTTCATCTACAAAAAAAGGGAAAAGTTTGTCCTTCATGACGGCCGCTCCATCTTAAGCTTCAACACTTTTCAATCTAAGATGTGTTTTTAAATGTATTTCCAATTAAGTAGAGAGATTTAATTAGAGAAAATGTGTTCTTGAGCTGTTATGAAATCTTTCATCTATTTCAAGGGCATACATTTGGAATAATAGTGTCTGAGATGTTGTTATTGAAAGAATTAAATCTGTACTGTAGTTTTATTATAAACTGCTTACATGTCCTCTGCTAACAATCAGCAGACTGTTTGAAAACAGTTCTGAGAGGAGGTCTGTCGATACAGTGATTGGCATAACAACACGCCAAATTCATGCGGTAATTGCTGTCAGATTTCTGAGGAGGGAGGGGGGTTGCAGGGCCCTTGTTTCACTGTTAAAAGGTGCAAGACTCCCCCCGTCCACCATTTTTTTTTCCCCACCGGGAGTGGTCGGGAATGTTGGACCTTTCCGTGAATCACTGTTGTTCGGGTCTCAGTTTTAACCGCCGAAAAGCTCCAGTTGACAGGGCTAGTCAGCGGTGTAAAATGGCAACAAGAATCCAGGCAGTGCAGGATGATCCACAGCCTTTAGGAAAAAGTCTTTTTGGGGAAACTCCCATGACCAAAAAAAAAAAAAAAAAACAGGGATCTCCTAATAAACTTGCTTTTCAATAAGAGAGGAAAGGAAGAAACGTCACTAGTGTTTCTCCAAACCTCCCCTATGGTATGTAGTTTAACTTCCACACATAAATCGGCGTTTGGCAAAGCTTTGCAAATAAAAAAAGGCAACTTTGAGGGGAGACACGGAAAACTGTAGTAAGAAAAACAATTAATGACCTAAACTTAATGATTTCGTTCCTTGTTTAAAAATCATTTTGAGTGGATTTTAATCAGCACACTTTCTCTGTGTACAATAACCACAGCGACGGTGAAACTTCTGCGGTATCGCTTTCGAGGCAAGCGGCCAAATCAAATCAGAAATGGCACATTGTGGTAACCTTAGTCCGACTACAAATCATCGCAGCGCAGACTGATGGGCCCTGCTGGAATGCTGCAGAGAACGCCGCTTGACAGGCCCAATTTAAGAGATGGCTTCTCCAGTCTGACGTTTTATTGACATCATGCTGGGTCTAATTGAGGAGGGGGGCTTCGCTAACTCAAACCAGATGGGCCACCAGCTCATGAACTGACAGCCAACCCCCCCGGTCTTTAACCCCTTCTACAGGCTTTTTCTCTCCATTGTTTTGCACTCAAAAGCCATTTTTGCTCAATGAATTACTTTGCCATAAAATCAAATGTCACTGAACTGACATATGGCATGTACAAATCTAATACCTTGGCAGTTATTGTAAAACTGTTGAAGCTCGCAAGGGAGAGAACCTCGTGATGGTATTGTCTTTGCATGTTGTGAATTTTTATGGCCTATCGAGTTTTCTTTTTGGAACGGCCTGAGGAGACTAATGAGTACCCGTGAGGGCTTTGTTTCAGGACCAGGATTAGTCTCCTACTTTCCAGAAGTTTGATGACAAGATCGACGTCGTTCTCATGTCTTTCACTGAAGTATGCAGATGTAGGTGACAGTTCCAGGCCAACATCTGCACCGGGCAAATGCAGGAGGACTCAGCTGTGGAACATCAACTGTTTTTCTTCAACACTTTAATAGGTCAGAAGGTTTTTTGGCAAGGGGGGTGTACAAGAAAATGTTGCAGTAAGCTACTCCCCATCCACTTTTATTATATGCTGGAAGATGGATGTGCGGAAGACTGGAGAGAAAAGTGAATTAAATCAATAAGCAAAAACACAATGTTGAAGCAAAAGAACAAAAAGTACTTTATGACTTTTATAAATTGTGCCAAAAAGGAGGACTGGTGGAACTAAAACACAACCAGGAAACACGAAAATGTTAAAACATTCAAAGATCTGGCTCAAAGATGGACTGAGGGAAAAGTAGCCACGACATTGGTCACAGCCAAAAAAGGTGTGAGCATGACACAAAAAAGACCAAATTCAATAATTAAACAAAATAAACTACAAACCAAAGAAAATAAGTCAAACATAGACATTCTCACACTACACCACCGTGAAGGAACTACCCCAACGTGGCCCTTATAGACCTACTCACAACTCACAGGTGAATTAGTAATGAACTTGTGCCGCTCTGCAGAAACCATGTCCTAGAACAGTTTTAGGATTTCAGCTAAAAAAAAAGACCACTTGGAAAACTTGATTGAAAGATGATGGAGTGGTACTTTAAAACCATATTGGAGGAGGTGAGCCAGAACAGATATCTTTTTTCCACCATATCCTCCTGACTGTACAGCAATGCAAATGTGCCTTCTATAGAGGACATTTCTAAACCTGAATGTCTTCCAGTCACTGCATACTACTGAAGGAACTCCTTTTGGAGCATCTTCAGAGGACATTTAGGGCTTTTCAGTAATACCAAACGTAAATGGATGGGGCGTTCTGGGAATTATAGTTTTTGGTGGATTTGAAGAAAACTCACTCAACTTTTTTCTCTCGTAGTCGTGGAAGATACATCCAAAGTTACATCCACACACTTTTTCAAAATAAATACCCATTTAAGATCCTGTAAATGTACCAAAAGCCTGCGCCTCTTTAGGACCTGCTGAGGTCTTTCTGTTTGCACTTTTACTCAGTTATCCAATAAACTTTGAATCTTGTCATTTAGACAGAAAATCACAGAAGTTGAAGCATTTCTGCGCTTCACTGAGTCTGTCAAAAAAACAGTGATCTGTCATAAAGATTCAAACTCAAACGTCTACTTTAACAGAATAAAAGGTTGCATCAAAATCACTTGTTCTGGTTCATAACATACAAATTAAACTATCATTTTTTTGTGGGGGATAAAATGGACAAAATGACATATTCAAATGCCATTTTTTTGTTTCATTTGACATCTCTTGCCGTATTGCCTTGACTGGCTTGACTGACTTTCAACATGTGTGGTTTTTTTTTCTTGTTTTTGCAACCTTTTCTGTACTTTTATTGTAAAATATCACTGATTGTTCTTGTTTTGGAAGGTGTTTTGGAAGGTATTGTCTAAATGTTTGTCGTACTGGCTCGACAGAGGCTGAAAACTTTCTACCGATGTCACCGGAAGTCCGTGAGTCTTTGCAGCTCTCTGAGCCTCACATACCGAGACTTATCATTACACAAATGCACACACGCTATTACAGAGACAGACTGTTCATTAGACACATGGATTTAATGAGTCTGAAAGGAGAACTGGCTGTTAGAAGTGAGCTAAATTAGAAGGTTCACATGGATTTTTTTAGAAGCAGAGTGCGAAATTTGCCACATCAGCAGAAGCATCCCTGATCGCCTTTTGAAATTTTTTCTGATTTCACACCAACTGCCGTCAATAGTGCACAGTGTCAGATGCTTTACAGCAAAAATCATCAGCTGCTAATGACACTCATGACAGTGCGTAAGCTATGGGGGTGTAATCAAACAGACCTCAGAAAAGCACAGAGAGGTTCTGAAGGATTAAATGAGGGTTTCTTGGACCGAACCTTCCACATAAACGGCTGTAAACATGACAAAAGTCTGGTAATCATTAAAATTTGGCTATCACTGAGTCACACACTTTTTTCTGCTTTAAGACTTTAACGATCGTTGTTGAGAAAGTAATTCAAGAAAGAAAATATTTTCTGCTTTTATGTCAGTGACTTTTATAATATCAAATCGTGGAGAGTGAAAGACCCACTCCCGCCATCTTTTGACCTATTTTGAGGTGTTCCCAGTTGACCTTTAATTGTGATTATGCTGTTTTTAGCTAAAATAAATAAATAAATAAATACAAAACCGTATTGTTTTCTAGGATGTAGTGCGGCAGGACTTCATTAGAAATTCACCTCTGAGTTGTGGGCGGGACTGTTGTTGTGGAGCAAACCCCCCTTCTCCCTGTTGCTGAGAGGTGTCCTGCAAGCGTACACCCCAACCTAATGCTTCGTTCACACTGGGCTTGGAAATGCGTGTTCAACAACCATTTCTAATGAAAAGTCTATGTAAACACACGTATATGTGCGTTTTTGGCTTCTGTGTTCAAAACTCTGGAGTCAGCGTGTCGCTACGCAATTTTTTAAGTCTGTTTTGGGGCTCCACATACAAATCACGTAGCCATTGTGCATGTGGCAAAAGTTAAATCAGTTGAACTTTGACCAATCAGAGACTCAGACGCGGTTGTGACATGTGGATAGCAACCTTTTCAAAACAAGGAAGTGCCGACCGGTTGAAAATCAATCATAAATCATTATTACACTAGTATCAATACTTACCTTGGTATCAAGATTCAGATCGATGTGCCCACTCCTACTCGCTAGCTTAGACCCCTTACACCCCCAGCATAACATTACTGGTGCAACCAAATTGGACGGTGCAATCGGAAGATTGCAGGTTCAGTTCCTGCCTTGCCCGCTCAGGTGTCCTTGAGGAAGACACTGAACCCCACATTGTCTCTGGTGGTTATAGGTGGTCATCTGCTCCTGATTCACAACAATTTGAATAAAGAAATACTCAGAAAAGCACTTTTAATTTTAATGTTCTTAATATATGTCCTCCATCATGAGAAAAATGCTAAAGAACATGTTAAAAACACAATTTTCATTTGAGTGGGTCAATCAGTCTACAATGTTTCCCAACTATTCCCTGCTCAACGCTTAAAGGTCTGTATTGTTGAATTGCCTCAAAATAAGCCGTAAAGCCAGATAATTAGATGGCACTTTAAACAGTCGACACAATAATGAGTGTCATGGAGCTCAAAGATATTGAGTACAATATGCCTTGTGTGTGCTTCCAACCGCACCAGCCAGCAGACTTTTTAGCAGAGCTACATGACTCACTCGCTTCAAACTATATGACCTGGTTGCCCAGCACTGCTTTATAGACCTTGCAGCCAGAGTGGAGGCTGTCCAGCTGTTGATGGTGAGTGAGTTTGGACCTTTTCCACAACTGCACGATGCCAAGCTGGAGAATGTATGCCTGCTCACACACATCACAGACGTGAGCTAGTTCCATATGTGCCAGGGAAAATGTGATGCCAGGGTACAAAACCGTCCGCACAGTATGGAACTGCGCGAATAGCTACAAAGATGTGGCCGTGTTGATGTTAGCGTATGCACACACACGCTCACACACTCACTGCCGCTGTGCATGCTGGAGGGAAAAATACAACTTCTTGTTTGTCTTGGAGACCTCTGGGGTCAGTGTCGCCATGTTCAAATGTAGCAAAACAAACAAAAAAAAAGAGTCATTTTGCTATTTCCAGCCTCAGCCGCGTATTTTCTTGTTAAATAGTTTTAAGTGCTCCTTCCTGCAAAGAGCAAACAAGTGCATGAGCCGGCTCCAAAGTCTGCAAAGTGACGTGAAGAGAGGAACAAACAACAGTTTGTAACTGAAGTTTTGTGAGGAATAAATGGTTGGCACATAACCAGTAAAAATGACTGTCCTCGCTTCCTCGTGTTTAAGAGTTTAAAACACAAAAATGGAGAATCGTATCATTGTAGAGCCTGGAAAACTACAATTTTAAGGTTTCAAAGTTGGGCTTCACCACAAAGAAAGCTAGTTTTCACAGTCCTAAAGTAGCTTAACTACACAAAAAGATCTCAAAATCTGGGCTAAGATCCAATCAGATCAGTTAGAGCCATTAGTCCTGCTGGTTGTTCTCATTTCCCACCTTCATTTGATCTGGTTTGCAGTGGACAGGAGTGGACCAAAGCTTCCTGGAAAGATCAGCAATTTATAATAGCTGTTGATGTTAGGGTGACAGCACCCACAGCAACGTAGACTCATAAGGGAAAAGCAAAAGCAAGAAAGCTGCAATGTCAAAATTGTCCTCTGACTGTTCTGTGAATACTTGCACCATTTGTTTTCTGCACAGATATCACAAACAAAAAAATCTAAATGTATCTGCGGGTCAGAGTATTAGAAATGTATAAAGTTTGTAATAAAACAATTTGGAGGGGGACAAAACTCATCTGGCAAGTAAAAATGTGTGTTTTAGCAAAATGCTTAACCAGAATCAACCTTGACCTCAAGTAAAATATCAGTTTAAGAGGAAGATGCTAACTACCATAGCTGCGTCTCTCATGTAATATATAAATTAGCCTTTCTCTCACAAAACAATCTTAAAAATAACTTCTTGATTAAAACAATGTTAGAAAACATCTCCAAGCAAAGAAAACGTACATTGTAAGTAAGCTCCCACACAGAACAAATACTATTAAGCTTTAGCAAACTGATCTGTTAGCTTCACAAAAATTACTCTTGCTTTTACATATGGAAACTTGAGAAAAAACGCATCAAAATACTTTTAAACCATTGAGTCGTACGAATGTCAAGACCTGAAAAATGTTCAAGGAAAAAAGCACCAAAAAAATAAATAAGAAAGAATTATTAGCCACGTATTAGCCAAAATGCTAAAACAAAGGATTTTCTGACATGTAGATAAATACAAACAACTGCTGCTGTTTTCTGGTGTGTTTTTTTTGGTTTGTTTAACTTTTAAACACAAACTGCTTTACAGTTCTTGGCATGATTGGTAATCCCTTCATTTCCTGCATTACCTTAAAGTAATAAATCCCAGCTGGAGTGTTTTGGTGAAAAACTTGATAATAACGGTCTGAGCTCAAACCAAAGAACCTCCAGGCAGCAAAAGTTTTAAGAAACAAAACTTTGCTGGATGCTACTTTATGCTAGTGGGTCATTCATGTTACGTGTATTTGACTGTGTTTTGCTGTCTAACATTTCTGCACTGATGCTACTTTTGGCTAAAAACCAGCATCTGGGAATCTTTGCAACATGATTTGGAAACATTTTTCTGGATATGTGAAGTTTTTGTCTCTGTGGTTAATACACCCTGGGAGCTGATCCGCTGCTGAGAGATTGCGGTCATTTTACGCTTCTGTAAGACCAGAATGAACAGCAGTGTTAGCATGTGCAGGGTGAATTAGGTGAAAACATAATTTCTTTAAACACAATGTTGACTTTCCTTATTTTCCTGAAGTTTTTTTACTCGTCTTCCACTCGCTAAGGATTCCCGTCCAAGTATTCTAGTCACCACAATCCCCACGTTCCATAACAGAAGAATCCCGATTGTGCAACTGACTGTCAAACCCTTTTTTCTCTCTCTTCTCACTGTTTAAATACCTCACAAAGATGCAGAAGGACCGACCCGACTGTCCCTCTGACTCATTCCAATACGTGCGTAAGCAACACGTAAAGTATTATTCCATTACTATTGTCGTTATGATGTTCTTCTGCCTTTTTATTGTAGTTCTTTTCTGTGCCAAGCTGTCAGAAATGACGACTGGAGACCAAGACTCGGCCAGGAGTGAACGTTTAGGAAGCACCGCTAAGGAAATGCCCAGAGGCTTGTTTTTTTCCACCTTTAGTTTTTTTGTCTTTTACTGCAGCAATGGTATGACAAACTTAAAACTAAAATAGTAAAATAAACCAGCGGGCATATGGACCGCCAGGGGAAGAATGTGAAAACAGCTTAGGGATGTGGAGAAAAAAGGTCTGTGAAAGAACACAACTTTGGGTCAAAGAAAGATCGTTCAAGGGGCTTTCCACTCACTTTAGAGCCTGATGTGACCATTCCATTTACTGACTGACTCTTGGAATATCACTTTAGGGACAGGCCCAGTGAAAAGGGAGACCGTAAGTATTAAAAAAAAAAAAGCTGGAGCACCAGGCCAGAGGGTAAATATTCACTCGTGTGCTGATCATGGTGAACACACCCTCTGTTCACAGATAGGAACAGCCTTTTATCTGTAATTGTACACAGCTAACAGTGACAGTGGAGTAATATTGCTGAACAGGCATCTTAGCTGAGTTGGTAGATTATCAGGAAATATTCATTTTAATAGTGGGTACAAAAGCTTTACCTGTTTCTGTTTAAGAGTTTATGTTTTTTATTAATTTTAGGGTTAGACTACAGAAAGCTAGTTTAAGTCAAGTTTCTCTTCCTTTGAATTATGCATTAAAACACATAAAAAACTGGAGCCAGGTGCAATTCCCAATGTAACCCCTAGGGGGTTGTTCCACGAGCACGTTCCCTACATTCATTGCCATGTCAAATGGTCCAGGTGGATTATGACAACTGTAATAGATTATATTGTATGTACCTCATACCCTTTATGGAACAGGGAAAAAAGCCTTAACAGTGTGTGTAAAACTAAGTACACCCCAAACTCAGTGGCTTTTATGAACGTTTATAACTGCTGTAGCTTTTATAAGTTACCAAAAAATCCCAGGTTTGTCTTTTTTGTGTGTGGATTCAGTATTAAGGATCGGACGCTAGTGAAAAGCACTTTACTCCCGTAAATACCAGCGTAAAGCTGCTTTTCTCCGCTTCAGAATCCATTGGAATTACTTTGATTGTGTCAACGGTTGAAGAGTTACTGTAATTCAAAGGTCAACCCTGGAGGTAAAGCTCCGTTGTTAAGCCGAGTTCCCAACGAACGCGTTTTGCGTGTGAGGGGCATGAAGTTTCAATGTATTCAATGTTTCAATTTGCGTTCAGTGTGAACGCAGCTTTTAAAGGCTTTGAACAATTTTCATGCACCAGAACTTCGTACAACATGTGGTTCACCACATCTGACAGGTCCTTAACGTTTAACAGTTACCATGGAAATTTGCTCCAACAAGTAAGGACGTAAATGTTTCTCAAAAATCTGTCCTTTTTTAAGGATCTACTCTCAGCCAAATGTCTGCTGCTGGACATCTTTCCATTTATTTAACCTTACACATCAGCACAGACACCTCAAGACTCAATTACTAAAAAATTCCAAGCATCTTTGCAACAAAACTGACCCGATTTATTGGCATTCCTCCACCACGCTTTAAACTAGCAAGAAGTATTTCTGTTGACATGCTTTGCTGATTGATTTTTCCAAAAGTTCCAAAAGTCTTCCATTTGCTGAAATATCTCAACCTTTTCCCACATGTTTTAAGAGAATGCATTCTTTTTTTAAAACAACTCTTAAATAACTCCTGTAACTTTTGACTGTTAATTGAGCTGTCAAAAGCCTAAAACGGCTCACATGCTGCGGCCTGCGGAGTCTACCCAAATATCTTTGCATTTTCTCAGATCCTGCATGGACAATCCCTGAGGTGGAGAAAAGTAACTTCACTGAATACATTCCATCTGTCAAAAAAATCTTACAGTAGAAAATTTGACAGGTAATTGTTTGAAAATGGTCTTAAAAGTCTTTTCAGTTTGATGGAAAGCAACATTTTTTTTTTCTCAGATTAGAGTTGGTGTCTTTCCTCTGTGTCAGTCTGTTACCACACACCTGAACGCCCCAGGGACTCATCACTTTGACACCTAAATGCACTCTATGTCTGGTTTGAGCTTGAAAATATCTATGCTGAGTTTTCTCTGCACTCTGACGATGTGAGCGAGTTCTTGAAGCCGAATTCTCACCAAAAACATCATATGGCCTAAATCATCATCATTGTAAGATGATATGATGATCATATCAATATGATATGTATATCATGTATATAAAACACAATATTCCAAAATGATTTAATAAATTAAATGTAACTTAAACAAATCTTTGCACCCCCCTCTACCAACTTAAACTCCACGGTATGGCGTGTTCAAGCGTTTGACCACTTGACGCTCCTTCACTGACTCCTCAAATAGCTTTTTTCCTCATCTTGACTCGTCATAATGCAGGTTATTCAACCCCTTTTCAAAATACCCTTGTATTTGGGGAACTGTGGCGTGAGCCACAAAATGTGCGAAACACGGACAGTTTTTATTTGCTTACAGGAGCAATTTGATGCTTATCAGCATTTCAGTGCGCCGCTCAGTCTCCTGTTGATGTGGGGGCCATCTGCGGGCGCAAAAAGTTAATATTTTTCCAAAATAAAATGTTAACCGCAGAGAGCTTGTTTCGCTTCGCAGCCTTTCATCAGATAGAAATGCTGAATGCGAAGGCGAAAGTGCACCTGAGGAGCTCCTAAAAAGAGACCTTTTTTCCTCACTTCTCTGTCCAAACAAAAAATAATAACCACTGAGAGCCAAGGTCCATTTCTAAAACACACACACAAGTATTGGCTGCTAATTGGCGAGCATAGCGTTACGGTACAAGGGCAGCGTGGTCATTAAAAAGACATTTCCTGTTTGAGTTCAGAGATGCTGGTGTTGATAAGCACAAAGACATGGTTTTATGTCATCTGAGATTGCTGGCTCCAATCGGAGCGCTGATAAAGAGCGAGCTGTGGGTAGGTGTCATAGTTGTGAACGTTCTTCATAATCGGGAGCAATTTGAGGGACATAAATGTGGAGCGACTCAGCCAAAGTCTGGATTTCCACTGTCGAAGAAGAGCACAGACTTCAGCCCTGTTGAGGGTCAAATGTCAAACCTGTGACTTGAAGGAAAAAGGCTGCAGGTTGAGTCTGGATGTTCAGGAGCACCTCACTACACTGTGCTATCGTGCAGCTGTTATGCAACAAGGCCGTGGAGGAAACTGCCTGGACAGATAGATCCCCTCTTTCCCTCTCGGGAGGACGGGTGGAGAGACTGGCCAGAGCTCAGATCTCAGGAAGGAAGGGAGAAGGGAGGGGGGAGCGCAGGATAAGAGCGCCACCACTGCCTCATTTCATTCTTTCTCCCTCTTAATTGTGACCCGTGTTATGAATGCCACAAAGGTGGGGTTGCAGCTCACACAAAGCCAAGCTAGGTCTAATCTTTGACCATTCTGTCCAGTAACAATACCTTTAAGGACTCTGGTTCAGATGAAGTTATCAAACAGAAAGTCTGCTGCTGACGCTGGCTGAGGGATCATCCCGACTGGCCTCCGGGCGCTTGGACATTTTTGGCGTTCCTCAATTTATCCGAGCTCTTGTTCCTGTCTCAGTCCCCCCCTTTCCTTTGCTCTTCAGCGCTGCTCTTCTGTCGGTGAACTCGAAGAGCACACACCTTCCTAACATATAGAGACCACCTGTAAGACATGCAACGCTGTGATGTATTTTACACCTCCCTTCCTTGTTTTTCTGCCATGACGAAGCAGTTCATCAAGAGACAAAACACCCCTCCTGCTCCCTCCTCCCGGCCCACCAGAAGTCTACTTCCTGCGCCACAGCTTTGACATCAAGCTGGCACAGGAAGTGGACCTACACCCTGCTGGCTGGCAGTCAACCACTGCAGACCTCACTACCTGTCTGCGATTTCAGAGTAAAACTCTCTCCGGGCTGCGCTGTGAGAAAACACAGCAGGTGGAGTCACTTTGCTGCGTGGCTTACATGCTCACAATCTGCGCCTCAGCTCCGCCTGCTGTCAAAAAGCTTCTCTCTGCTTAATTGCTTTATTCTTTATTTATGACAACACTGGGGGTGGGGTGGGGGTGGGGGGGTTGACTTCAGATTGACAGATGGATGAAGTGACTTTACCTTTTCCCGCCTTATTTCTCATATTATTATGACCTGCAGCAGTCAAGGACCACATTAGGGATATGGGCACAGTTAACAAAAAAAACCTTAGTTGCCAAGGAAATCCTAAAATTTACTTTTGTCGATTCTTCTAAAAATGACACAGACATGTTTGTCTCCCCCGGATAACCAAAAAATAAAATGGTTGCCATGGAAATAAAACCTTATGAAAAGCTGCCATTTTGAAAACAGTGTCTTTTTTTTTAAATCTAATTTTGTCTTGTGCGGCTCACACCAGGAAGCAGAGGGCGAGAGGGCGAGTAAAGGAGGGGGCCAAGGGCCGGGGGTGGGGCCATTGAACGCCGCTCACAGCTTTAATTTTTTAAAATCTTTTTTCTCCTGTCAGAACTTTAAAGTACCAAAAAACGGAGCACTTAACACTGAAGAGTGGATCAAAATGCTCTTTAGAAGTCTGTCGAGTCTTGAACCCTTTCATTTTTTTCGTTTTTTTTTTTTTTTTACATAAAGTTTTAGCCCAAACATTTTTATACATAGCACAAAAAGATAAAGAACATAACATGGCACGGACTGTTCTTAATCTGCGTGAAACTAAAAACAGGAAGTCAAATTCAAGAGAATTAAGTAGGAAAACCACTTTTCAGAATAAAATGAAACTCGAAATATTTTCAATTTTGTGAGTTAAAAAGCCGACGGTGTAACAGAAAGTTACATGTTCATAATCTACCGTATTGGTAAAAATTGAGCATTAAATTGCATCAGATAAAACCATTATAAAACACTTTCTTTCTATGATGTGAAAAAAGTTTCTCCAAGGTAATGTTTATTGTGTCATGTTTGCTTGTAGTCTGTTTCTAGGCAGTTAAGATTTTTAAATGCTTTTTTTTTAACAAGCTTGAACAAATTGCAGCCGTCATCTGCTGTAAAGTGTTTATTTTATCCAAACAGAAACTGTTTTTAGAACATTTACTCACCCGACAAAAATGCAGGTGAGTTGGCCTTCAGCCTCTCTTTCGTAAACAACATTTTTTTCATTATTTTTAGACTCCTGAGAAAGTTGGGGGCCCTCTGAAAACACACTTGCGACACCGTTACGGAAAATGTGTACGTTGAAGGATAACTGGTGTAAAGTTTAAGGTAAAGTTGGAATATTTCGTCACACAACTTTAAGCGACTAAAGCGACTGGAAAATCCAGCTGCAGAGGTCTACACGTCAGTCATGTGGGTGTTTTGGAAAAATTGAAAACTTAAGTATTTCCAATTAAAGCTAAAGAAACTATAGATGTTTTTGTCATTACTTTCCTTTTTTTAACTGTGTG
Source organism: Oryzias celebensis (assembly GCA_014656515.1). Taxonomy (NCBI): domain Eukaryota; kingdom Metazoa; phylum Chordata; class Actinopteri; order Beloniformes; family Adrianichthyidae; genus Oryzias; species Oryzias celebensis. Next base: position 9,004,484 of record BNCR01000012.1, read on the forward strand.
CAACCTATGTGGAAGTATAACTTTTCAAACCTGTTCTTTGGTAATACTTCACCTGAGACTGTCACACTTAGTCTAGCCTACTTTCCCTGCGCATGAATCATCCCTACCCTGTTATCTGATAAAGATTCATTGTTCTTTCGTTTAGTTGGACAAAAGGAGGCTCTTCTACCAGGTGTTCCTTCCACTTTGACATATTTGACAAATTCCAAGCTATGTTTTATTCCCCGTTCTGTCAGGACCACTTAACCACATGCTCGTTTGACTGTTATCATGTCAAATTATGAGCAGTCCCTGCTGCTGATATGCTCTTATCACCTGTGGACTGCGTGGGAGGTTTGTCGTGCAATTTGCTGCCACATAGAGGCCATACAAAGTCCACCGAGTCAGCTTTACCTCACTGAGAGAGAAGGTAAAGACCAGCAGGAATTCTCAATGGGAAGCTACTCCTCTAGTGTCCAACAGGGGAAAACATTTTAAAAGAAATTGTTAAAAATTGTTCAAATGTGATCACCAGCGTCTTCAGGATATGATGGGAATTTTTTGGTTATTGTTGCAGCACTAAAAGCCTGACGTTGAGACATTTTTTCCAAGAAGTTTCAATATTTTCATGAATGATTTTTTGTTAAATGTTGTAGGAGGAAGCATACATTATAAAGCAGTTGATTTCGTTTTTTTTTTTTCTTCATTTAACAATGAACGACTGTATGTAACCCCACATTAAATGCAAGGAATGGATAAAAAATCCTTATTAAGCATTGAATTATTTTGACACAAATGATAATTGTAATACATAAATAATATTAACAACTTTCACCTCTAAAACTTGTACAGTCGTTATAGCTTCATACAAATTAAATTTAACACAAACATACACAGCATGTTCAGGTTGAAAAGTTAAATTTTAACGACAGAATAAAAAGTTGTCACGCTATACTTTTATTAGATTTTTTATGTTTAAATAAAAACTGTTGCAAAATGGTTTTGTTTCTCATAATGACCAGTTTAGTTGGTCACTTAACCCTTAAACATGATTCTTTTATTTTGTTTTTTGCTGAGATTAAGTCTTAACTTCAATTTTTCTAGAAGTCTGATATGTAATTTGTCGTTCCAAATAATTAGAAAACATCTGTTAATAGATAATTGTGCGTGTTCGTAAATTCATTTCATTCTTTTCTAGTTGTAAATTCTGTGTACTTATCAATTTTGTTTGCATCTTTATCAACAGATCATTAGTTCTTCTATCAAGTTGCTTAAATCTGGCTTAAAACCTGTTCTTTATGTCTGCTAACATTAAATCAGCTCATATCTCAGCTAAAGAGCTTGAACAGCAGATTTCTTTTAAATCCACACATGGTGAATTCACACACATGACTGCATAATACCCAGAATGCATTGAGGGGCCAAGAGGCAGGGGATTGGTCACAGGAGTTGATGGGAAGTTCTTTATATTTTCTTGCTTGCAGCACACTGTAAGTGTAAATATTTGTGTGTTTCTAAAAGCCAAATGAAGTGAGACCCGTTTCCCGCCTCTTTTTCTGCAAAACTGTGCTGACAAGTGAACAAAGAAAACAAAACGAGAGCTGTTGTTGAAGATGAGAAAAGTTAAGGGAAGTAGATGAATTTAGGGGAGTTGGTGTGATTGGGCACTGCGGTGTGCCTTAACCTAACAGTCTCTGGGATAGGCTCCAGCATCCCCATGAGCCGCTAAGCAACTATGGAAAATGGTTGGAATTGATGGTGTGATTAGACCATCTCTAAATCACGTACGGTTTGGATCACGTTGTACATTGTGGGTGTTTTTTGACTCAAGCTTTCTCATCATCATCAACTAAAATGCTATCGATCTTATTTTTATACACCTTTTAATAGTTTTATTTTTGGGTGGCTACAGATTGAGTCGTGAATATTTGAAGACGGACTTGATGCCTTGTCTTGAAAGTTTTCAGTTTGACGTTTAACATGCAGTAAATACTTTGTTTTTTCATTTTAAAACTTTATGTTGAAAACAAAAAAATAAAAACAAAGTTATCAGGATTGCATAAAAAAATGTGGGTCTATTTTTATGTTACATTCAAACACAATAACAGGAAAGGTGGTCAAAACCATGACGACCAAGACTGTCTGTGTGATTCTTAAAATCATGACAAAGGTTCCATTAAAAAAAATGATAAAAATACTATGTAATAAATAAAATACCACTGTAACTTTTGTGACTTTTTCTTCTATTTTACCACTAAAACTGGTCCTTAAATGCAATCCTAATTTTTAGAGAAACAACTAAACACTGTTTCCTTTAACTTTTTAATAATTTCAATGAAACCCTCCAGCTTTTGGAACAAACACATATTTATAGTAAGGTTAAAAAAGTATTGACCCTCAGTAGAGTAGTCATAGAAAATTCACTTTGGCCATTTTATTTTGGTGTGAATAGAGGCTTTTTTTGCCTGTGAAGCGAGCGCCTTAGAGGCTGGAGAAGTGACCCGGTTTAGTGACTTCCGTTTTCAAAAGGGCCTCAAACAGGAAGATCACGTCTCTTTCCTCGTTTTTGCCGACAGACGGGTCATTCTTCTATTTTTACTCCACCTCCTGAAAGGTCACATACAAATATGTACATTTTTGTTGACATGAGCTGAAAACTGAAGGCCATGAGGCCATCCTGAAATAAGTGTACTTCATTTATAGTTGGAGTGGCAACACCTAAATAGTTCCTGAAGTGACAACAGGCTCTTCCTGGTTTCAGATCACACAGCTTTTTTTCTGGAATGAGATACAGTCCAGTCCGGAATTATTGTAGACAGACGACTTTTGGTTGTTATTGTCATCTGGACCCACACTGTACTGGAATGACTTTATCTCTGTCACAGATCATGTGATCCTGGACTATCAAAACAATATATTGTAGGTGTAAGAGTGTTTTATCGGAGGAGTACAAGATCAGCTTTGTTCATTTCTTTAGCCGGAGCCAAAAGAGCATACTTTAGATATTTTAACAATTTATGAGGGCAGCGTTTGCTGTAACCAGAAGAACCTGCTTCCATTATCAGAAATGTGTCCACACTCCTGCTGACTTGCTCCTGTCAGGAAACTGGTTGTTAGTTAGAAAAGCTTTTGTTTTAGAAGTCAGTATTTGGGGTGTCGGGGACAGTCCCATCAGTGCTCTCTGTTATTGGAAACATGCTGATGAACCTGGTTTAACAAATCTGCTCTTTAGTCCTCCCTTTCCCTGCTCTTGATCTAATCCCTTTTGCCTTCATTCATTCCTGGTTTTTCCTCCCCTCCTGGGTCTCGTCCAACGCAAACGTAATAACGAGCGTCCATCCAAAACTGGAACTGCAGAAAAGCCCCGGAGGACGCTGCATTCCTTCACCCTGCCCTAACGTTCACATACAAACGCCAGCGCAAACGCTCCAACCCCTCTCAGCTGGCTATCTAATCACCACACCCTTCAGCTTGACATCAGCCCGTGATGTCATTGAGGGACCAACGCTGGCATGCTGTCGAACACAACTTCATCATCAGCGTAATCATCCTTTGGCAGCGGTGGACGAGCCCCGGATGGGACACAGCTGGACTGTTACAGCTCCCCGTGCACACGCTTGCATGCACACGCTCCTGTGTGAGCGGGGGCGGAGCTTTGAGGAGCTAAGCGGGGCTCCGTTACCTGCTTGGTTGTGTTTCTAAAGCCCTCACTGGAGGATTACACATCAAGTTTGTCCCCATTTCAGATGAAAACACACAATTGACAGTGGCAGCCTTTCATCAGATAAAAGAATAAGAATAAAAGTGTAAGTGCAGGTGATTCCACGATAGAATAGGAGCAAATTAGGGTCAAAACAGGCTTATACAAACCAGAAATAGTGGTAGGGATAACTTGTGAGGGGTGCAGGTTGAAATATTGCGAGAAAAGCGAAGGGGCCAGAAAACTTCAGGGATTTGGGTTAGTTTTGTTTTTAATGCAGCTGCAGGACTGCACGTCTGGGACTGACATGTTCACCTTTAACATAAATACTGAACACGAGGCCCAGTGGTGCAGTTTCATTTCTTCAATATGGAACATAAGCACTTTTTAACTTCATGAAGTTAAGGAGCAAACTGCAAATTAAACATTTGTTTAATGAGTTCTTGTTTTTCGAGACAAAAGAATCAAAAATGGTTTAGCACTGAATTTTTATGGGATATATTCAGAATGTGTTTTTGTTTGTATAATTCTTTTGTGAACTTTGTTAGGTTTTGGCTGTATTTCTCTTTAAAAAGCATATTTTGATCTATTTTCAAAGTGTTCCCAGTGGTCTTTTAATGAGGATTATGCAGTTTTTAGCCAAAAATGTAAAACATCTGTGTTGTTTTCTTAGACATAGCATCTGCAGAGCAGCAGAAATCATCAGAAATTTGCTTCTTGAGTTGTGGGTGGGAGCATTGGCACGGAGCAATGTTACCCTTTTCCCTCCCAGTTGCTGAGAGCTCTCTGTTTACATCCTCTCCCGCTTGCTAACGGCCCAGACCCTCACACCCCTGACCTAACAAAAACATAAAAGGCGAGCAATATTGAAGGAAAACAAGGATGTACGTGGATCTCTTTATCCACAAGTGGATGCATCAGAATGGAGCGGAGCAGGAAGCTTGTGGCCCACCTAGCGTATTTTCTACATCACACATACGCTTTTTCAAACTGCATTTTTTCATCTGTTCCTGATTCACAGTGATTCGAATAAAGAAATACTCAGAATTACAATTTTAAGCTTAGTTTTCTGTACACATGTCCTCCATCTTTAGAAAAAGACCAAAAACCATGATTTTTAAAAATCATTTTAAGCGTATCATGCAGCTGTCATAATGCTGTTCTGGCTTTGGAGATTTTCCTCACCGCTGAGCTCACATTGTTCACTTTTTATTCCCTACAACCTCTATTAAAACCCATGCAATAAATTCTAAATAACAGCAAAACCATGAGGCCAGATTTATAAATCTTTAATTTTAATATAGAGGAGGGATTCTTGGAAAAATTTGGCAACACAGTGGGCCTTTGTGTTCCCATGCTCAGACTAAAACAAGCTATTTTTTCTTTCTTTCACTTACTCAAGACAATAAATTAGAGTGTAGATAGAAACTTTAACACAATAACTTACTTAAAAGTGATGTTATTTTACTCTGTGGAATTAACTGAAGAGAAACATAAGAAAACGTTGTTTAGACTGGGATGGTGTCAACTGTGTGACTGTGAGAAAGAGTGAAACATCATCGAAAACACAAAGGAGGAACACAAAAAGAGTTTACGTTTCATAAAACAGAAGCAAGCGTTAAGATATCTTTGTGTAATTGGAACCAAAGAAAGACATTTATTTTCAGTTCAGCTCTAATGTTTCCCAGTTTAAGGTGAAGAATGTAAGCGACACCAACAAAACTGCTAAATGTTCATGTATCAGCCGTCATCTTACTAAGAAGACTTAACTGACGAATTGGCCTTTAGTTTTATTTTTTTTTAGATTTGTAAGAAAAGTAGCTGTTGGCTGTCCTAAAAGTCACTAGATGTCATTGGATAACCGCATTTCCTTATTTATCCAATATAATGAGCAGATAAGCTTGATGGAAGTGGTAGAGAGGACCTTTTTATCTTCTTCAATTTGCTTTTATTCTGAAAGAAATTGATAATTTTTTGTTCTTTCTTTCTTTCTTTCTTTAGTTTATGTAACAAGGACCGGAGAATTAGTCCAAGAAAAGACGCTTTGTACCAGACTATAGCTCTCATAGCTAATTTCCATATGCAGTCCCCAAGAAATACAAATACAAGAATGAACAGTTAGCATAAAACAATACAATGTGATGACGTAAACGTTTCAATAATTTCATATTAAAAAACAAAAGAGAATGAGAGAAACACTGTAAAAAAGTACATATTTTATAATGTTGATATGTCTGTTTTGTCAAAAATTCAACATTTTTGCATCATTTTAAGTGTGTTGACAGTTAGCGATTTAAAAGAGAATGCTGACTGGCCTAAAGCAGTCCTTCTTTTAGGTATCTTATGCTGGCCTTTAGATGTGGACCTTGTTCTTCTCATTTGTACTGATGTCAGCATGGCAGAGCTTTTGAGTGGAGCTATATTATTTACAATCTTAAACCACAGCCTTACATTTGCAGTTTGGATGTTTTCAAAGCTGAACATTCGTTGTTTGGTTAGGGTTTTGCAATTTTTTTTCTTTGACAGTTCTATTCCGATAAAAATGAAAGACTTGTGTTGTATAATTCCGGCTGGGCAAAAAAAACGCAACTTAATTTCTCCTCCACAATCACTGTTCAAATGGTTGGTACTTCCTAGTTTTAAAACACGAAGCTATTCAGACGTCACCACCTACTCCCAGTCCCTGATTGGTTAAAGGTCAACTGGTTAGGTTACTTTTAAAGCACGCTTAATCCCTGTACGTTTTATACGTATAGCCTGAAAACAGACTTCAGACCCTGCGCTGTGATGCATGGACATGAGTATTATAAACACAGAAGTCTGACATATACATACATATATACACGTTTACATAGACTTCACATTGACGCATTTGCTTTAGCTCGTGTTTCCGAGCCCGGTGTGAGCATAGCCGAAGTTACTAGAAAACGTTTGATTCAGAGTGATCAGAAAATTACAAATAAGACCGGAAAAATTAGTTAATCCGACTAAATGTATATCTGAATCAATTTTCATGATTCACTAGTGAATCCGCAGTGACGTTGCTCTATATGAACGCCTTTGACGTTGGTGTGAATTAGCCACATTTGTTGAAACCAAGAACCAATTCTGACGACACGTAAGCTGTACAAAAACCTGATCAAATGCACATTGATATATTTCATTTGAACGATTTGACAACGTCGCCAAAACTTTGGCAACTTTTTTTCCCCAACTGCCATTTCTGACAAGACCAAAACCCCAAGTATGTGGAATAGACATATATGTGACTTGTGTTTTGGGAAAAGTTCTTGCCAAAAATATTTTTGCCTTTTAGCTATACAACAGTCTTATTCCTTTGGATGTATGAAAACCTGCTGTGCATTTATTACTAGAACTCAAATCTGCATTAATTGTTGTAAATTGGCATAACTTAATATCCTGAAATTTATAATAGTGGAACTGGCTCCAGTCTGTTCAAACCAACTGTTCATGAAAAGTTATTATGAGGAACCACAACACTCTGGCGCCAGAGTATTGTCTCTGCTGGAAGAAACCACACACTTACAACACACCTGGAGCCCATCCCAGGGACAGACACACACGAGCACCAACAGAGAAACCTGAGACTCTCAAAATCCTTTGCAATGCAACTCAAATGAACCAACAATTAAGAAGGACTCTGTTCGTTAAGGTTGTCTTCTGCTGACTTTTTTTATTTTTTTTTTTTTTGGGTGGGTGGTGGGGGGGGGGGGGGGGGGGGGGCTCTATCTTTTCAGCTGGCTGTCAAGTGTTACTGCTAAAATTGTGCTGCAATTCTGAAAAAGATTATTTCCAGATGTTTTCAAGTGCGGCCTAAATTTACGAAAGAATGCTCTTTTGTCAAGAAAATAGTGTGAACAAAAGAATGCTTGTTTTGTTTCATCGTTTCTTTTCTTTCTGCCAGTCTATCTTGAGTATATGATCATTCAGAAATGTAGAGGTGGACCATCTTAGTGCATGTTATCAAGGATAAATATCCCTGCCTCACATAATTTCCAAAAGCCTTAATGAAAAGTTTCTTGTTGGAAAAAACAAAAAACAGAGTAGCTCTAATTTAATAAACCAGTTCAAAAGATACGTTAGAAATTGGGTTGTTGTTATGCTTTTAGCTGCAGGGCTGCAGAGCTTATTTTTTTAAACAAATGTAAAGTGAAAGAACACAAAACACTGCAACCACAACACAAAATACAAACAAAAAATGAAAAGGAAAACACGTTTTTTAATCGCGGTAAAGGTTGAAATGCTCAGCTTTGAGGAGCTGATCTGGTTTCTTCTGTCAGAAATGATCTTCCCTGTTCTGGAGAGGATTCTGTCAGTTCTCAGGTGCAGGTTGGTTGTGGAACCCGTTCTGTATGGAGCTGTTTTCTTCCAGACTCTACAGTCCTCCTTTGTATTATCAATAAAAGTGAGATTGTTTCAGATTTTGCTTCTTTTTTCCACCGTAACTCTCCCTCATATTCGCTTCACACTAATGAGATTTCACACCTCCACCCCACTGCTTGGCGCAAAGCAAACACACGTTGACCAATCACATGCAGTTTGGAGAGAAAAAAGTAAAAGAGAGTGAAATAAAGTTTTTAAAAAATACATGGCTCCCAATAAGGAGCCGGCTCTCAGAGCTGTTTCGTTCATGACTAATAGTTAGGCAGTAGTTTGAAGGGTCCTGGGTAAGAACCCACATTGGACAAAGCTCATCCTGGGAAACAAACCCTGGTTTGCTAAGTGGTTAATTAATGCTAATCTAGTGACCATTGATGAACACTGGTTTTTTGCAGAGAAATTTCCAAGGCAATGAGTTTTGGTATTGTAGATTCGGACGCCTCATCAGAATGGTGAACGTCCTCTATAGTGCACTAACAAGAGAGAGTTCAGACATAACATAAAAGTTCCTGAGAAATTTAGATGCAGTAAATAAACTGTGTAAAAAGCAGAGAAAAAAATGTTGTTTCTGGATTAAACTGTTTAAAAATGGTTGTGTCAGGAAGGGCTGGCTTAAAACTCTCTGCCAGATCACCTGTGCGAATCAGTGAAAACTGCTTCACCATGGAAACCCCTGATGGGAGAAGCCGAAAGATGAGCAACAACATCAACATTTATTCACTGGCTAATTTTTTAGACGTTAAGAAGGAAACAGCACATTTTCGCACTAGAAAGCGCACCGGATTATAAGGCACTCTGTCAATTAAGCACGACTAGAATTAATATATAAGGCACTCCTGATAGTAAGGCGCGCTGTTGTTGTCTTTTTATTTTTTTTAAATCAAGGCTTTTAACTGCACCTATTAGAGCGGAAAATACTACACTTGAAAAATAAGAAACACCTAAACTTTCGGCTTAACTTCCCTCCCCCAACTCTTTCAACATTTTTGTATGGTCAGGGGCTTCGAAGCTGCTCTACGTTTGAACATAACAAGGTCCAGCTGCCATAGAAGGTCCCAATCTGGAGATTGGTGTATCTCAAAATGTGGAGTTTGGACCTTCAACTTTAAGTGAGAGCCAGTGCTAATGAAACTGCAGATGTGTATTGCCTGGAAAAACGAAAAAATTCCGAGTTTGTATGATATGACGCAACAGCTCTGCAAATCTGAGCAGCTCACTTAATTATATATTTTTCAGCTCAAGGGGATAACTGGTGGTGGGAAGTTCAGACCCCCGAATGAATGTGCTGGAGCACAGAAAGTCTCCTGCAGACTTCTCAGCAGGTTCTTGGCCGGTGGCCTTTAATCCACGCTGGGATGCAGCGCACCCAAGTATGTGGATCTGATTTGGATCTGGTGATTTCAGATTTCCACGTTCTGTTCAGTCGTTCTGTGGCTGCCAGAGAGAAAATACTGCACATACTGTGTAGTTTTCGGCTCGGTTGGACGGGGGGAAATCCTCTACAGGGAATGTTTTACATTAGAGGCCCTGGAAGAAATCACATTTGATCAATAGTGTGGGGCGGCCTGCCAAACAATGTCATTAACCACTTATTAATTCTGGCAGCCGTCGCAGAGCCACATTGTGATCGGAGTGGTTTCTAGAGGAGTGTTTACCAAAACAAGACGCACAGCTTTGCTTTAGCGGTTTGAGAAAGCTATGCAGTGACGTAGGAGAGCTGGATATAATACCGAATTTATGTAGAAATATAAGGTCATGGCAGCTTTGTAAGTTTACTTTCTCACCAGAATGTGCTGTGCTGTGGACTGAATCCCAAAGAAAATTAAAGCCCGGTCTTGCACTTATTTTGTGTTTTTTATATGAGCGCCTGTGAAAAGCTATTAAACTGAAAGAGGCCTGTTTTATTCCAGCTGCGGTGATAGGACTCTTTAACTCCGATTCTCTACTAGAACGTAAACTTAAAGGCACCGTGTGGACTCAACATCACCATCGGATCAAATGTCCCCCATTCGATCCCGTTCTTCCTCTTCTTCAGATATCGGATTCTTCTCGCTCCAAATATGAGACATGTGTCAAAATGTTCCTCTCCTAATTGAGTCCTAATCGCATTTGCTGAGCACACAGATGACTGGGGGGTCTGCGGAGCTTCTCTCCTGGGAGGCTCTGGTGTTTGCTCTGTCCTCTTTGAGAAAGACTCTGTCTCACAAAACTGTCTAAACGTGAGGCTGAAGCCAATTTTCTCATCCACAGTTTTCATCTGGTTGACAAGAGCAAAGTTATGAAGAAATCTTTTTAAAGAAGTGAAAAACTTTGAAGCTGAAATGATTATCTAGGCATAACTTTGAAGATATTAAAGATGCTTCCAAACCTGTTTTTCAACGGGCGAGACCTCCGAGCTCCAGCCCTCATGTCTGGGGAAGTAGACTTAAGGATGACAGAGGTGAGAGTTCATGGTGATACTTATTACAGGCTGATTAAGATGTATGATGACCCTTGACCTCCCCAAAATCTAAACCACTTGCAGTCAAAAGACAACACTAATAAAACTGATCCTATTAGTCTTCATGCCAGTTAGGACTGTTAAAAAGCCCTCTTTGTCTAGCTCCCCCCCACCCGTAATACTGCACTATGTCTTTATAATTGCTTGAAGCATATCTAAAATGGTCTTTCATGCATCAAAAACAAACACTATATTCAATATGCTGATAAAATACCAAAATAAAATTTAATTCCACTGAGTTTATGAAACTGGCTAAGCTAAAGGGTAATTACTCCAAGCAGATTTTTTTCCCTAGGGCTAAAAGTGTTCAAACAAGAAAGGCTGACAAACTGATTACATTTTATTATAAACGTTCTCATTAAAAAACATAAATCTATAAGAATAATGGGAAATCATTTTTAACTGGCGTTTTTATTTTTAAAAAATGACTTCTAAGATACAGATTTTATTAAAAGTAAAACTTAATTGGATAACTAATTTCCATTTTATATCTAAGTGTCTGACATCCCAGGAAAAGTGTTATGTAGAAGCTAAATATTTATGAAAATCATTTCTATTCAGCATAATCATAAATGATGTGAAGCAATGGCAGCTTTATTGACTTAATACTATTTGTTTAAAGGCAAGAAAGTTGCACTCCCATCGCGCCAGGGGGTCCAGTGCGGGACCCCACCCCTCACAAGGCTCCGCCCCAGACAAGCCGCCCACCACCACCCAGGAGTTCTGAGCACCCCCCCACTCCAGCCCCAGGTACAAGCCAGGACCCCCAAGGGCGTCCTTTTCAATTCACGGAAGTCACAACTGTTTGAAAATTGTGCTCGGCCGGAATTCTATGACACCAAGTCTTTCAACAATCGGAGTAGAGGAGAGAGGGAAAAAGCCTGGGGCAAAATTCCCCAGATTTGCAACACTTTGAGATTTTGCTCCAAACCTCGTCTAACTGTGGGTGATGGACATAGAACAGTAAACAGTAGAAGAAGAAGCCCCTCCCTGCTTGTCCAGTGTGAACACCATAGACTGAACATGCGTCACATGACCATTGTGAACGTAGAATTACAGTATTTCCGTCATCTTTGCAGCTACAACTGAACATTTCCAATTATCTGTCTATTTTCTAAGCTCTCTGGATCCCTTTTTGGAGTCACAGGGTTGCTGGAGCCTATCCCAGCTGCTGTTGGGCAAAGGTGGGGTACATTATGGACAGGCCACTAATCTGTTACAGGGTCACACACACACTCACCTTGGGACAAATCAGAGTCATCAATGAGCTTGTGAAGTAGGTTTTTGGACTGTGGGAGGAAGCTGGAGAAAACCCAGACATGGATGAGGAGAACATGCAAAATCCACACTGATAGGTCCCAGCTGGGATACGAACCAGGGCCTTCTCACCGTGAGTGCTGACCACTTCACCACTGTGCAGCCCACGTCCAGTCATGTGAGCTGAAACTTGACAGTTTTCTTTCCTTTGGCACTGTTCAGAACAGAAAGTTTAGTGTGGCCTCTGGTGACCTACGTTTAGTTCCCAGCTCAAACTTAGAAGCCCTCCAAAGACAGGGGAGGGCTTCATCCAAATGCTTTCAAAATCTTAACCTCACTTTTAATCAGAAATACTGCCTCTTAGGCTTGAACATATTCTAAACCAAACCGTTTCATTTGTCTAACCATAACCCTGCTCTTATCCCAGATGCTAACATTTTTGCGGCCATGAAGAAATCTTCTCATGATTTATGCCAACAACATGCAATGAGTGGAATTTCAGAGCTGTGTTCATTCCACTTTGGTGGATCATGTGCAACTCGTTCCAGCAGTTAGAGTCCAGCGAGCCGCTCACCTCCTCCTCCGTCTGCACAACTCTCTTTGGCTTTTTCTTGAGAAAAAGGAAATGCCATTGAAAAGTTAAATTAGTTTATGTCGGTTTAACAGGGTAAAGAAATCAAAACCTTTGACGTGTGGCTTTCTAAAAGTCTGTAAGTCTGTTGTAGTAATGCAATCCACCGTAAATGTAAACCATAAAAGTATTCTGGATCTATGTTTTAAATTTGCAGTCATATAGGAGATAATAACACAGTTACAGGGTAGCTGTTTATGTATGTTTAAACAGCAACTTTATTCTGCTCTTTTACGGTATGAAGCTTTGATCTGTCGGTTTAAATTTAAAAAGATACTCCTTTAATGATTCCAGTTGCATGCTTTTAGGGGAGTTTAACTCTTTGACTTTTTACGCAAAAATGTAATTCCAAAGAAAAGCAGATTTTCTTGCTTTTTTCACATCAGAATCAGCTGGTTTACGTTAATTACTTCACTGCTTTAAAGTGTTGCATATTAGTGCAAACCCCTTAAGTGCAAATCACATCAACAAATCACTCGACGTAAAAACATTTTAAAGATCACAAGAACGTTTAAAAGAACAGAACAAATATTTACAAATATTTATTACATTTTAGAAAGCAAAACACATTTTCAGAAACCAAAACGTAAAAAACAAAAAAATTGTGGTTTTTATGGGACATCTCTGTTTGGATAATGATTTCATGTCAGAAAACTTTTAGTTGAAATGATGGACAAACGTCATCATCCAATCAGCTTTGTCCCTTCCTCCTTTTTCGGTTTCTCATTGTGTTTCATTTTTCTAACAGTGAAGCTTTGGCGCAATTTCACTGAGGAAGATTTACGTCATCGCACGCAGCTGGATGTTTAACTGTCACTAATTGGTCTCCACTGAGCCAATAGCTGAAGTGCTTATTTTCTGCACAGCCAATCACAATCAAATCCCTGCCTTTAAATTCAATGAAGTTTGTTTATCCACATTCCAGATATTGCGCCGGCCCACCTCCGCCTGTCAACCCTCCTGGCTCTTCGATTCGGTGCAGTCTTTCTGAAGCGCCATCAGCGCCTGGGCTCTGGGGGTCTCTTCACCTGGTCCAAGATCTTCACTGGCGTGCAAGATGTCTCCAGCCCAGAGCCCAAACGCCAAAGTATTGACTGTTCATCCTTTCAGTTACATGTTTCACAATTCAGTCTCTCAATCTCACTTTCGAGATCTCTCCTTAGTGAATATCATTTTGCTTTCTGGAATTTTTGTTTACCGAAATGTTTTTTACATTTTGGTTTCTGAAATGTTGTTTTGTTTTCTAAAATGTTTTTGCAGCGAGTGATTTGTTGATGTGATTTGCACTTCAGGGCCACCGTACAAAGCTGCTTTCCACTACAGAATCTGGAATTGCAAAAACAGTCAAAATGCTAAAACTCCAGTGTTATAGAGTTAAATTGTAAATTCTCTTTTCCCCTAAAACTTGTTTGACTTTTTATCTTCTGTTCACGTTTACGAGAACATTTGTAGAACCTCTAAAAGACATTTTTTGTGCCAAAAATGTACTTTTTGTCCAGTTAGCTTTCCTTTATTACTGCCTCTAATCCACATTGGTTTTAATTCAGGGTGTAATGATTTAGAAAAGATTTGATTCACATCATATTTTGTGGTTAAGGTTATGATTCATTGTCGATATTGGTTCATTTTGAATGATCTGGTTCACTCACCTATTGCAATTGCATTGGTCAACTCGGATATCTCCCTTTTGAGGTGACGGGGTTGCTGGAGCCTATCCCAGCTACGGTAGAGTGCAGGCGTGGTATACTTGAAAAAGATTGCCAATCCGTTGCAGGGCCACACAATCTCACACACACTCACATTTACACCTTGAAACCAATTAACCTGTGAAGCGTGTTTTTGGACTGTTGGAGGACGCCAGAATGCCCGGAGAGAGCAGGCACTCCACCGTGCTGCCCATCTAAAATCTTGCTAGTTATTTGAAGAATTTTTAGACAAAAGTAAAATAAATTTTGACTAAAACTGAAGGGTTTTAAAAAAAATAAGCTAAATAGGAGTTCAAGACGTCTGAAAAGCACTTTTCAAAAATGAATGTTGGAGCTCTCGTCTGGTTCAACTGAGGGAAAACACAGTATGTTTACTTTAAAAGACACATCAGTGTCCGGCCTGTTTGCCAGTAAATACAGCTGAAAGAAAAACACAGGCGAGGCTGCCTCTGCCAATTTTCTCTGAGAATTTTTTGCTTTTGTCATTTTCTCTTGAAGCAACCCAGAATGGTGCTAAATCAAAGACAATTAGATAAATGCGGGGCCGCAGAAGGAAAGCAGTTGGACGTTTTGGTAAACACATATTTCAGGTACTGATTGCAGAGGCTCACGGTAATGTCAGGGCATTAGATTAGTCTGCCACATTCAAAGGAATTACAGCCTACACACACTCACAAATACACATGCACAAACTTGTACTTACGGTTTAGTGAAAATATCTATTCTAATAGGTTGAACTGTTAGCTTAAAGAGTAAAAATACGAATCAGTTGTACATATTTGAGAAATATGTTTAAAACTAATTATAAAAACAGCATGTTTCCCACAAATATAACTGAAATTATGATTACTTTACTGATGTCAGTGATAACTACCTCCATTTTTTCTGCACAATAAGATTGATGGTGGCTTGTCAGAGCGTTTCCCTCAGGAGGCCTTTGAAACTCCGCAACAGTGCGGATATAACGCAGATTCATTGTGGCTTTTAGAAAAGTAGTTGTCCAATAAATTTTCGAAAAAAGGCATTATTTACAACCACTCAAGGAAGCATTCCTAATTTGTAATACGCTTTAGAAAAATTTCAGAACTGGTTGTTCCATATTAGACGTAGTGTCTCCTGCAAAATTAATTAATGCTGGCAAACAATCGTTCTCTCGGAGGCTTCCAGCCGCAGGAATTCGACAAACTCCTGCTTTTAATCCCGTCTAAATACAAAACACAACTGCAGGCCAGTGTAAAGTCCCAGTGGGACTTGTTGTTACTTAATGTATTAAAACAATCTTTTTGGGGGCTGATTTATCTGAAAAGCTGGAGCTGAGCAGCCAGTAATGACAGGAATCCGTCATCCCATCGTGTGACAGGACGCCTGATCCGAGTGGTGATCTGATGCAACTTTTAAATCCGACCCTCAGATCTGCTAATTATTCATTTTTACATTTGCTGCGGTTCATCAAATTTCTTCGACAAAGACAGAGTCTCTCCTGCAGAGGGAACGTGTTTTCAATAACAACACTGCAACAACTCGACGATCATCATGGCTGCCATTCACCACATCTGAAATCAGCACATTCTTGGATCCACGCGTCACCTTGAGGCTGCTCAGAGGAGCTGTATTTCTTCTGGAGTAGATTTACGTTGCGTTTTTTAGTATTCCTGCCAAGGTCAAAGGTTAAAAAGCCTCATCAGACAAACAATGCTTTCACTGACCTGAGGCACTCACTCCAGATACTGGATTTTTGTTGCAGTTGGGGGGAAATAAGGGCTTGATCTGTCATTTGGCCAGAGAACTGAGATCATAAGAACCACATGAGGCAACAGCTGGGGTTTAGTGAGCAACATCAGAATCAGAGTTCACTTATAGAAGCTGGAGACGGATGAAACTGAAGAAAGTGCTGGAGATTTATTATTAGCATTGGTTGTGCTGCCACTCTTTGGATCACAACATTTTAGAAGTTAACAGGAAGACATTGTTGGACAATCATGGACCATCATGTCACAGACTTTTTAAAAATGTCTAAAAATCAAGCTAACTGGCTTTTAGGCCACGCCTTTGTGTCAGTCCACATTTACTCTGAAATCCATTTGTTTCTGTGATAAACCTTAGTGGAAATGCTGTACCATGAACTTTAGTTTTGCGTGTTGTTTTGCTCCATACTGAGGTGGAAACAGACTGTCCTAACACGTGCGGTACGAGCCTCTGAACAACTCCATCACTGCCGTTTATTTTCTTTTTCCCCAATACATCGATCCCAGTCAATCAAAAATCATAACATATTTTTTTTAAATTGCATGATTTTGGTGCTTTCAACATGTACATGTTGCATTTTTCTCATGATGGAGAACATATGTTGAAAAGATTAAGATTAAAATTGCCTTTCTGAGTTTCTTCCCTTGTGAATCAAAAGCAGACGGAAAAAAAGCCTTTAGCGGTGATGCAGCTACCTCAGTCGGCGTGCCACATGCCCCTGCTCCACTCCATTCTGATGCATGCACTTGCAGGTAAATAGATCCTATCCTATTTTCCATAACTAATGCTCAATTCCAACTCTGATTTCAGGAGAAAAAAGCCTGTTTATGTAAAAGCTCTCTCTGACATTTATCTTAAAGTATCTCTCCCCCGTGTTTCCATTCTCCTCTTTGTTTACCGTCTCCAGCTTTTCCTGTGGTCTTTCTTTATCGTCCATATGCTCTCTGAAGGAAACGTGAGGAAGAAGCAGAGGAGAGGAGGTGGGCAGCTCAACCCTCCTCCTGAGAGAGCATCTGCTTCTCTCCTTCCTCCAGTTCTCCATATCTCTATCTCTCAAACAAACAGTGCTGACCTCAGCCAGATGGATATATTACTGCAGCAGCATGATATCAAACAAGAAAAATGCAGCTCAGCGACAAAACAGGTTGGGGACGTGATGATCTTCAACTTTCACAGATCACACATCTCACTTATAGAAGCTTGTGAAATGTGTTTGAAAATTAGAAAAATAAAAAGATTTCAGTTTCATTTATTTACTTATTAATCATTTATTTGGAATTGATTTGTGACAAACATGTCGACATCAAGCTTCCCTCAAACAACAATCTGAAAAATATCATGTTTGCACTTGATTGTTTCTTGTTCACTTTTGGTTTTCAAAAAACAAACAAGTGTAGAATCAATGATTGGACCATATATTGTGTTAATCATTTAGAGTGTTTTATCCATTGCTACTTTAGTCTTACTAGTTTATACCTCTTATAAAAGTTGTTGTCAGTTTATGACAGGGGTCTCCAACCCTGCTCCTAAAGGGCTACAGGTCCTGCTTGCTTTGCAGCTAACCCTGCTTCAGTAATTGCTGCTCACCTGGATCAGGTGTGTTCAGTCAATCAGAAACCGCGCTGATTCAATCCAGCTAATCAGCATTTACTGAAGCAAGGTTAGCTGCAAAACAAGCAGGATGGTAGCCCTCGAGGAACAGTGTTATAGACCCCTGGTCTATGACATAGTTTTAGATCTGCTTGATACAGTAAAGTACCTCAGTTCAATTTATTTTATGTAATCAATTCATGAATTCTTGAAAATTCTTAAAATCAGCATAAATAACCCATAAGTTGACATTAAAACAGCTTTAAAACATTTGTAATTCCATTTTACAGACTTCACCAGTCTGTTTTTTTAAGAATGTAACTCCCTCAATAAATGAGGGAAAACTATGAAAACTGAACTCAGTCAGAGACTGACGGACACATCGCAGAAGCTGCCGTCAATCAGACACAGCAGCAGGAGAGAAACTCACTGTAGCCACTGGGAGACTCTGAGTGTTTTAATGAACCCAAACACGTGATCACCAATGTTTTTCTAGAGCTCTTCAAAATAAATAAACCTGGTCTCTAAACATCATCCATGTCACCCATGGATTGTAAATTAGATAAACAGACGCAGCTCCATGTAGAAATCAAACATTAGATGCTAGCTCCATGTAGCAATCAGGCTACAAACATTAGCTGCTAGCTCCATGTAACAATCAGGCTACAAACATTAGATGCTAGCTCCATGTAGCAATCAGGCTACAAACATTAGCTGCTAGCTCCATGTAGCAATCAGGCTACAAACATTAGATGCTAGCTACATGTAGCAATCAGGCTAAAAACATTAGATGCTAGCTCCATGTAGAAATCAAACATTAGATGCTAGCTCCTTTAGCAATCAGGCTACAAACATTAGCTGCTAGCTCCATGTAGCAATCAGGCTACAAACATTAGATGCTAGCTAACGCATCATAACTGAATTAGTTCATTTAAATTTAAGTATCCCTGTTCAAAGTCACAGCCTATGCTTCTCATTTTTTAAGACTTTGTCTTTTAATTTTTACTTATTTGATCAAATTTTTCCCAAGTTCCAGTTAGAAAATGTCACTATTGATGGGTCAAAGATCGGAGCTTCGACCGTCAGCCCAACAACAGTTGCTGTGGTCTGGCAGTGAATGTTGTTCTGCTGCCTCTGAGGACGGCCAGTTGAGGGCAAAAGGGGAAAATAAAGTTTTGTTGCAGTTGCCTATGGGGGGTGAAAAATTGGAAAACTTGTGCAGGGAACACAGGTGGCCGGCATGGAATATCAAGATGGTGAATTGTTTGGTGAGCCCATGGGCAAGCTGCAGGTCGTAGCGAACACCAACAACACTCAGGGTAAAACAAGTGTTGGTGGGACATGGGTGTGTCGTACCAAGTTTCTTTTCTTTTTTATCCCTGCCCCTAAATCCATGTGCCACAGCAAACCACATGACTAGCTGTTTTATTCCACGCTCCATTTGCTCATGTTTTAACAATTACACTTAGAACATTTTGTCGTAATTGTACTTTGGCTAATGTTTTTATCTCTTCCTGTCCTCGCCTTGACTTTCTCACTGCTGACTCCTGCACTTCTAAATCTTGTCTGTCAACATATATCAAAGTTTTGTGAAAATTTGAAATAACAACCTCTCTGTTTTATTATTTTTATTATATTTATCTGGTATATTTATTTACTTGTCATTTTTGTGCTTGAATTTGCCTATTAATGGAATTCGGCCTATTAACAAAAATGTATAAATGTCCTGTGGAGCACGCAAGGGGCCTGAAAGTGCTGTTAAGCGTTCACATCAAATGCAACTGTGCATCTGGGCATCCAGTTTTAATGTTAGGTCAATGTTCAGATAAATTCAGTGCGATTCAAATGTTCGGCGTGGCGTGGTCTGGCAGCTGGGCGCATCAAGAGTTGAATAACTGGAATTATTTGGTAGCTCCTCCCTGGAGCATCAAATTTTTTCAAAGCATTTTTGGACAAGCCTCAAGCAAGTTGGGGCGAGTGAAATAGAGACGTTAAATTTGATGTGCGAATTGTGTTCGGTGTGAGCGCAGTGTTAACGTGACAGCTGTGTGCTTTTTGCTTGCCCCATATAAGTTTGCCCATTTTTCACCCATAAACAGTCCATATCTTGCTGTAGGGCAATCGCGACAAATGTTTTAGCAATGACCAGAGTGCAGCGTAAGAGCATCATACAACAGCACCACCCATACATCAAAAGTGCGTTCAACTTACATTTGCCTTCCAAATACTTCACAACACACTTGACACGCCCATGACAACTCTATGTTGCATTTTCATCAAGTCTCAAGGAATATTGCAAGACACACCTGTGCTCCGCTTAAGATGTGTCTTGAACCGGTTACTCCTCTCTGCAACCCTCCACAGACCTGGACAACCCAAAAACCTGCAGCAGCTGTTTGGGTCAACCTATGTACAAGTGCAAGTGACTTTATCTTTAATGGAAGTCAATCTTCTGGCTCCAATAACCGTTTTGATGACATAGTGTAAATGAAAGGCTGTCACATTGGTGGCAGCAGTGGGATTTGTCCATCTTTGTTATTTCTAAACTACTTAACTGCTACATACTTTTTTTTGTAGCAGTGCATTAACATTTTTTTATAGTTAACTTCTAAAATATGTTGAGAGAATAAAAGCCACCTTTTATTCCTGAATTGATGGTAACAAAGGTCTCCCGAACCTGTTTTCTGACAGCAAGAATCAAAGACTTCTGTGTTGGGCAAGGCAGCTTGAGAAGGCGGCTGATGCAATTCGATGGGATTGACATAATCCAGCACACACAGACCAGGTTTCTACATACTCGCATGTAAACATTTCAACTCCTCCATTCTCCAAAACCTTTGTAGTATTTAGACAGTACTGAATTGATTAGGTTTAATAGTTGCTAACATTTAAAAGATACTCAATTTCAGAGGGACTAGTAAGAATGATTAAATGTATGGTGCATTAGATCATAGACATTTATGAAATCTTTTTAAACATTCATTGCTCCAGTTTTCTAATGGTTGCGATAGAGCATAAGTTCCAGTTTACAAACATTTTTTTTTTATTTTGACTTTAAAGTAGCAAATTTTTCAAATTTTGACTCATTTTTGTATTTCTGAGTATTCCTCTAAAAAGCTGCGCTCTGAGCAGCCGACGAAAACCCACGAAAACAAGCGGGTTCTTACGGGCTGATGTCACAAGTTAGAACAGCCTCTTCCAGGAAGAGTCGCCACCCCCAGGCTAACTCACACACCCACTTTCTCCGTGGAGCTAGTGGTGCTCGGCAAAACGCTTTTACTTTAAATACACAACACCGGATATCTTCTAATTGTGTCCCGTCTCCATTATTCAGTTGTATAAAGCATTTAGACTTTGTGCGGTGGCTTACGCCAAAGAACATTCTGGTGAGGAATCTGGACGAATAGCGCGAGCAGAGGGGTTATTGTAGAAGGTTAGCTGCAGAAATAGGCAAACGATTTCCTGGTGGAGGAGCAGAAATAATGAGCGATGAATTAGAAGAAATGGTTTGAAGGATTATTGAGCAAAGACATGAAGGTGCACGTGTCTCCAGAAAAATGATCCACATGAAAGTGAAGAGGATTTTTGAAGTGGAGATTGATGATGCTTCACAGAGAACGGAAACATTCGCAGCCGGTGCTAATCAACAGAATACAATGTTCTCATCATTTCAAAAAAATCCTGAAATGTTCATCTGGTGTTGTCTACATTTTGTGACCGAATTGAACCCATTAACCAATACTATTCTGTCTGTGATGGAATAAACTCTAATAAATACCAGGCCAATTGCCACATTTTTGGAATAAAGGCCCAGGCTACTATTGGCAGATACACAATATGAATATCTGTCTTTTAAAAAACATGGATGTTTGTTTTCGTGGGTGACACACTGCTGAGGCTTGCTCTATGTTGACGTCATGAACTGGAGCAAAAGGCGGAGCCTCAGAGATCGAGTTGTCTTACCTCCGGGGAGGAAAGTAGGTAAAGTAGGAAAAAAGTCGGAAAAAGTTGACAAAAATAACTCATATTTTATAAATAATTTGTTCTTTCGTGTCCAAAAAGTACTATATGATCGGAGATATGGCTATAGTTTACTCTGAAAGGCTCAAGAACAGCATGGTAAAGGCCCTTTAAATGTTTTACATTTACAACTTTAAAACATTTACGAGAAAAAAAGAAATACACGAACAAGAAAAAAAATCACAAATGAACGAGAAAAACACCAAAGTCGTCTGCCTATCTGAGCCATACAAAAAGATGAAAGTTGTGGAACATTTCGTGAAGCTTTATGTCTGGAAAGGATTAAGAAAAAAAAAGAAATTCAGTCAAATTTTTACTAGCATAAGAACATTGAAAAGAATGTGCCAAAAACTGTGTGAAGCTTTCGCCTCTTCAGACGGAAGCTTCACACAGACTTGGAGGAGATCTAGTCTTTGTGGAGGAAGAAATGAAATGATTGGAAGTGGACAGCATCAGGAATATCGATGGCTTCATCAACGGGCACTGCAGAGATCCTGCAATTCCCCCATCAATTAATAAAACATTAATAAACCGTAAATCCAACAAAGGAGAGTCCAAACATTTGTGAAGTTATCGAAATCCAAGACAGTTTGATCAAATTCAGTGTGCTGCTGCACATGCCGTTCACTTGCTGGACTGTAGTTTTATTTGGACTTTAATCTTCTAATATTATGAGCTTTTTCTTGTAAATATTCCATTTTAAATCTCGTAATGTATCACTAACACTCCACAGTAAAAAAGTAGCTTGTCTTTGGTTTAAACATTTGCATACTACTCTTACAGATTTTTTTTAAATCTGTTATTGATATCAGATAGTTTATTTCATACAAATACTCCCCAGTCAAACCAGATGAGCTTCATTTTTTATCGTACAGACGCATGTTAATGACACTTCCATTGTTCTGCATTACAATAAGATTGAAAGCAATACTTTTCTATGATTATCTACTGAGCTCTTAGCTCTCTTTCCCTCTGTCTCCCTGACTATATCATTAAGATTGGTTAAATATAGCTCAGCCTGTTGCCTTTCTTGTGTATGAAATTAAGTCTCCAGCCCCTTCACCATGTCTGATCTGCCGCGTTGAAGTAAATCTGCAGGGCGCCCTCTCTGCTCTGCTGACTCAGAGCAGATCCAGGCGTGGCGTGTCTTCGTTTTTTCGCTCTGCAGCAAGAGCGCAGATCTGGAATAACTGGGCACCGAGCCATGCGACAACGGCGTTGAACTTGTTTCCTGCGTGTAAATGCGTAGCAGCAACATTTATATCAATAGGATCACAGAAAGGGCGGCACCCATTACAAGGGTGTGTAAAGTGAGCGTGCCTCTGTCTTGTAGATGATTCATGTCGACATTTTTTTATGGTATTATATCCCTTTCAAGTTTGCGTGCAGCCTGTCCATACCTGAAATGCATCTGCAGCCCAGATATAATGGGTTTCTTCATTTCAGAAAACCATAAAGTTGCTTCCTTGAGCTGCAATCCTGATGATATTGCATCACCAAGCAACAGATGTTTGTGAGTTTTTGGTTCCAAACTTTCTGTCTTGCGATTGCCTCACTCCATCTCTCATTTTGGTGTTTTTCCTCCACTCAGGTGGTGTCAGTACCCTGGTATTTTGTGTACATATGCAAGGATTTATAACTACATGCAAAATAAATATGAACTTAGGCACAAATCAAGAAACAATTGCAGCAACTACATTATCATTTCAGTCTTTGGGACATTGATTTGGCAGCAGAACATTCAAGGGGAATTCAGACAAAGACATTTGTTTTTTCTCTCACTATGGACCGCATTGAACAGAAAAAAAAGAACTTAGCTCAAACTTTTGTATAAAATTCGTTTATCTGAAGTGTTTTCTTTTTCAACTCTGTTCCACTTTTTCAAACAGATAAAACATCTGAGCGAAAAGTGTTCTCACAGCAAAAACGAACAACCCACGTTCTGTTGTGAGGATGTTCTAGATTTCTTGGAGGCTAATTATAGGCCAGAGGGGGTACGAGCTGAACCAAACAGCTAAAAAAACACATCAGAGGGAAAATCTCTCCTCTTCAAAGCCTTGTGAACATACGTCTCCTCAAACCACAAGCTGCTACTTTAAAGTGCCACTAAAAGGAGCTATATTAAGTGAAATATAAGCTAAATAATGACTGTGAGATTACCAGTTCACATGTCTTTGCATGTTAAGGCTTTATCTGCTCAGTTATTTGTCTGGATTAAATGTTGAGAAAGAAGAGGCTTTTTTTTCAGCAGTTAGTTCTGATTGAGACATATTATTGTTTTATTTCCAAAAGAAAAACAATGAAAATCTTTTTAAAAATCTTGTTTTTCAATTTAAAAGGAGGCAACAGCATTGAGTGGCTAATGATATATGGTGCTGAACTTTACTCTAACAACAACATACTGTTAAAACGCCTAGAAATCACATTAAAGAAATAATGTGATGTAACATAAGAGAAAAATGATCTCCTAATACAATATCTTATCTCAAATTTGACAGAAATGTGGCCTTACTGATAATAAACGCTGTCCTCCATTTCATTTTCTGGACTCTACCACTGTATTTTTCCGTTTACATTATTAGAAAAATGCCTGATGAAATATTGATAGCAGAATTTCTCAGACATGTTACCAAAAATTAACAAAATCAAACGTTTGAAATGTGATTTGTGCGGTTGAGATGTTAAGTCAGTGTATAGATTAGAGGTCCTTCTGTTTGTTTTGAGCATCAGTCGCAGTGTGGCAGTCTGGCAGAAACACGTTTTTGGCGTCGCTGCATGATGTTTCCAGAGTTTAAATAATCAAACTTTGGTAAATATTTTTATATCACTTCAACCAATCAGGAAGGCTGTGGCCCATGATGATGTAATCAGTGGATGGAGTCGAAACCAACATGGAGGGAAGCTGATCATTAACTTTATTTGCCTTATTTGTATGGAGACAAAAATTAAAAGGTCCTTCATTTTATTCTTATTTTCATTTTTTCCATCCTCAGACTAATGTGTGACAGCGAGTCGTCAAACTGGGTCACAAAGTGACCGAAAAACCACAAAGACCGCCGTCATTCAGACGCAGCTCCTGCAGTAGATGGTGAAGCTCACCGTTCTGGGAGAGTCTGAAAGATGTCAAGAACCCAAACACAGAGATGTGTTTACTAACGCTTTTAGAGCTCTTCATAATAAATGAACCTAATCTCTCAGCATCATCCGTGTCCTCTTCTTCTTTTTATGCTGGCAAATGACCTAACCCAGAAAGGCTTTTTAAACTTTTTCTAATGCCTGTGAGCGCTAAATGTGCAATATTTTAACTTTTTGTATCCTTGAATTACCTATCACCAACTTATCTCTCAGAGACAATGTTAGCCCACACGGGTAAAGGAGACGGTTGGAAATCCAATCTACTGATTGTTACCTTGTGAACATTAGAGCTTGGAAAAATTAATCTGAGCCCCTTTTTCTCTCATCCATCTCTCTGTGTTGTTTTTGTTTAATCTCCTCTCTGATGGCGATGGCCAAATTCTCCTCATCTACAGACTGTGTTGAACAATGACTGATTTTTATGACAACTTGTTTCGTTAGGGCTTACATTTGCTCATAAAAACAAACGATTCCTCAGGGATTCACTTGTAATCAGAGCGCCGAGTGAATCCTGCGACATTCAACACCACTAAGAAGAGCTCACTCTTTTCTCTGTGCTACGGGAAACACAGGATGCAATCCTGGCCTCTCATAGAATACACCGCCAGCCAGTCACACCAGCCCGAAGCTCAAGTTACCACCTTCCTCTTCCCTCTTTGTGCATCTCTGCATTCAGCAGGGAGAAAGATGTATTATTATAGCCCCTGAGGCGGGACTAATGGCTCAGCAACATGAATCTGGCTTAATATAACATGTGGAATCATCTATGAATTCAAACACCCACGGCGATCATCTTTTGATCTATTTTAAAGTGTTCCCAGGGGTCTTTTAATAATGGTTATGCCGTTTTAGACTAAATGAATAAGCCAGTAGTTTTCTAGGACATAGTTTCTGCAGCGGGACAAAAGATCATTAGAAATTTGCCTCTGAATTGTATGCGGAACTGTTGTGTTGTAAGCCTGCCCCCATTTCCCATCATCTCTTTGTTTATATTCTCTACAGCTAGCTTACACCCCCAACTTCACATTAACGGTGCGTCAAAAATGGCGAGCAACATTGAAGCAATTCAACTGTACAGTTTTGAGCCAGATGCCATATCAAACAAGGAAAACGAAGACGTAACGGTCAAACGGGTGGAGTAGTTCGTTGGGACTTTCACGTGTCCATTAATGATGAGTCATTAGTTTGCCTCACAGAATTAAAGCGCACACTCAGTTTTACTGGTGCTGATTGTGACACTCAGGTTATGCAGCTCCTGTTTTATTTATTTTGAGACAGCAGCCGTCCGTCCGGCTTTTATAAGGTTAATGGTCTTTACTAATAACTTGCAGAAACACTGTTAGAGCTCCAGATTCCATGTATTCCTGAGTTTTTTGCTGCTATCTTCACTTTTTCCCTCCACTGAGCTCCTGTGGTGTTTTGCACGGCCTGTGAACGTTGCAATGTACGGTACAGGGAGCTTGCGGCCCAATGATTGTAGCACATACATCACTAAGCTACAAACTTTTGCCAACAGCATTTTTTGTCTGCTCCAAATTCACATCAATTTCAATAAATACTCAGAAATGCAATTTAATCTTATTTTCTTTATATAGGTCTTTTATCATGAGAAAAAAATGCTACAAGAACATGTTAATTACACCATCTTTAAGCTATATTTCATTAAAAACGCAAAATCAACAGATTTTTGCCAAGAGAAGGGAAACTTGTGTGAGGATGTTTACCCTGTTAAAGCCTGGGAGCCGCTCTTTCTCAGAGCATACATTTCTGGCATAATTAAAAACTTCCCAAAGCACCAGCAAAGAAGCACCTTTTGGCAGATGTTTGCTCCTCATGGTTCAGCCAAACAACCAGGTCTGCTTTCTCGCAAAAACCCAACCAAACGAGCAGGCTTTTGTTTCTGCACAACCGCCCGTGTCATATCAGGGTAGGGTAGATAAGGGGGTAGCTGCACGTTGATTGGTACGGTATGAAGAAACCACAAAGACACGGGCAATCTGAAATGGTCTTTTCATTTCAATCAGGTGCGTTGCCAGGAATAATATTTGCCCAATCAATCGTTTCCCCAGCGGAGAGAAAGACAAACAATCAATGGAACACGGGTCATTAGGGAAATTGGGCACACGCTTCACTTAAAAAAGCCACTTAAGTGTAGAAAAGCAACGTTTTGATCAACACTACTAACAAGTGGGCTTTGATAGGTGCGAAACGATGCCGGTTACCACAGTGGAAAGAAGATCTCTTTAGAGAAACGGAGCATGATGACTGACGGCACCACAAGGCAGTCTGGAGGACAATGAGTTTATTCAAGACATAATTGGCTTCTGATTAGGATATTGGCAAAATAAGAGCCTCATTATTACTGTAATTTATAGTGAAAAGAGTAGAGAAAAGGGAAGTAAAGCAGGCCGAATGGCAGCAGAGCGGCATTGGAATGAAGGTCAGGTAGCACCTGTTTAACATCAGCCTCTAACAGCAGGGATATGAGTCAAACCATGTGGGCGCAATGCATTATTTCTTACAGGGGCATGCCGTGTGTGCATGGAGACTAAGACATGAGACAGTGCCACAAAGGAAGAGCACAGATCATTTCTCTCGTCGTGAAAATGCCTGCTTGGGTTCAACTTTTTTGGGGGATAAAACGTTTGCTCAGCAAGCCCCCGCTCAGCTGTCGAGGTTCATTCCAGCAAAAAGTGCACAGAAAGAGGAGTACCAACACTGTTTCCACTTAACTCCAGCATCTGGTTACAGAGTTTTCTCTGCCTCCATATGTTCTATATCCATGTAAACGCTGTGTCAAAGTCCATGTCTTTCCTCCAGCATACCAAAATTCATAAATAATTAAAATCAAACCATGTTTTTTTAAATTATATTAGGAGGGAGGAGAGTATTGGACTATCAGCTGGCAAGAGGTTTGTGTTTACATTTGCAAAGAATGTAGAGATATAATTTTTTTCTCTTCATTTCAACCACCTCCTCCTCCTCCTCTGGTGGACAACAGCCAAGAGTGCTTCACTCCCTGCTCTCTGTCCACCACACCACCTACAGGCTGTCCATTCAAACATGGGGGAAAATGTGCTTCATCTGGAAATACAAAAATGCAACGTTTATTTTTCAAATTATATCATGGTCTGGGTGAATACTCAACTCTGATTGGCTGCAGGGTTTACATTAAAATTATGCACTGTTATGGTTCGAGTCATAACTGAGCTTTATTTTGGTTCTTTGGGATTGTCTTTCTGTCTCTGTTGTCTTTTATTTTTCTGCCGGAGTTGGAGGTTTCCCGCCTTTCCTTTCTTCTGATATGTTTGTTTGTAGATTTGTGCCTAATTGTCCAGAGCAGCTGATTGGGCGAGGACGTCTTGGGCAACATTTAAAACTGTGTATCATCTGTTGGAACACACCCCCACCCCCTAACCGAGCTGGCATCAACAGAGCTTTACTTTGCTCTGTATCCATAAAGGCTTTCGTCCGTGTATTTTGGTTATTTTTGTGTAAATAGTTTTTCTTTATATTTTTTCTGTATATAGATCCAAGCTTACTTTCAGCCTGGGTCTTTGCGAGGTTTGGGTTTGTTGGTGTATTTAATTTGTTTTTCTTACTTTCATGTGTCATGCCCCGAGACAGGGATATAACACAAATTGGGGGCTTGTCCGGGAATAGAACCCAGGACCTTTCACAGCACAGTGACAATGGGCACCTAAAAAAAGAAGTTACAGTCACATAGCCTGAATGTTCTACAACAATATTCCACAGTTTATCACAACAGCAAGACAGCAGAAAAGACATGAGTAATTTCATAGTTTTCTTTAACCTGTTTGGGTAATTTGATCATTTTGGAAACTCTGATGCAGCAGACGATAAAGAGAGGAGAGAATATAAGATAGCTGAAATGAATCACTAGGAGGTGACACCAGAGGAATGGAACAATTTGGACTTTGTTTTTGAACTTTCTTTCTTTGCTTCTTCATTTGGACAAAAAACAACCAGTAAGTGGTGAAGCTTTCCTTTAACATGATGTTTAGCATTTTTATGTCTTCCCTCTGATGCAGCAAAGCAAGGACAGTGCAGACTCTCTAACCTTTACCGCAACAACGCACCACACTGTGTTTTCAAAAGTCTGCTTTTCGGAAAAAAAAAGTTTTAACCCTAAAAAATAGCCACATTTAAGTACTACTAATTGATTTAATTAGTAATTAAGCTAATTTCAGATTAACTAAACTAATTAAAGTAAGTAACTCATGATTTCTTTATTTCCTAAGTGACTATGGTACAATGTCATTAGATGTGTTCATTATCAAAAATTATGGAGGCCTTGTTGGGCATTATCCCTGACATATACATTTTGAATTGTGCCCGTTTTTTGTGACATTCTCAAACGTTTCCTAATCTCCAAAAGTAAAACTAAAAGATATTGAACATCAATCACTTGTTTGTTATTAAGGTCCAAATACGTTTTCTCAGAATGAAGGATTGGATGGTCCTCTGCTGACGTTCACATCAACTTTCTGTTGTGTTCAGGTAAAGGCTTTTCCTGCTGCACTAAAGATGCATTTTTGGAAGTTATTAAAAGTCTGTAAGTTTCTCTAATTGGGATAATTGTCCTTGATCGGACCAGAATGTTCCAAACACTGTTTGAAGTAAGCCGG
This sequence comes from Oryzias celebensis, assembly GCA_014656515.1. NCBI lineage: Eukaryota > Metazoa > Chordata > Actinopteri > Beloniformes > Adrianichthyidae > Oryzias > Oryzias celebensis. The sequence goes on from BNCR01000012.1 coordinate 9,033,798, forward strand.
GAGGATTTATGTAGGCAGTGTTGGCACTATTTCTTTAATCTTGCCTGGACAGGAAGTTTTTCTGCAGATCATTTCACTGTAAAAGGGGATTCAATATTTTGGGAAGAACGAGTTGAAAGATCTTCTCTCTCTGGAAAAAAAAGTCAATTTCAGATTTATATTAAATAGGAGTTTTCAATTAATTCATTCTAAATTCAAATAGCATTTTGATTATCTAAAACTAAAAACACCTAAAAAAAACTTGTTAATACAAACAAAACCAGGAGAGAAAAATGTCAAGATGAAAGTACTAATCAGCAGTCCGACTGCGCCAAAGGGCTACCATGGCTCGTCAGACAATACCTTGACTTTCTTGTTGTGTCATTCAATACACTCTTTGCTATTTTAAGTAATCCCGTCTTAGGTTATCCCCTGCAGGCATCCCATATATAACATCTGTTGTTTACCTCTCTATCATTGGGACGCAATTTGCCAGAATGAGACCGTGCCATTCAAAAAACAAGGCAGTGTGTGCAAGCTAGAATCCCTTTCAAGAGGTTTTCATCTTTTAGACACCTTCCACCAACAGCTGCAGAGTGGAAGCACTTGCATCCTGAGGAGTAGACGTGTTGCAAATGGGAAGTTTAAAAAGGAAAAAAATTAAAAGAGCCAGGAGGGGGTTAAATAAGAGAGTAAACTGACACCAAAAACCACTTCTATTATTGGGTAGCTTCACAAGCACCACATCTGTCCTTTATTTGTTGGCACATATGTTTATATACGTAGAGTTAGCTGCAACTGATCTTCAACCATGCACGCAAATAACGTAATTCAAATGGATTCTGAAGCGGAGAAAAGCAGTTTTGCGTTGATATACAGCACTTTACGGTAGTAACGAGTTTTACGTAAATCAGCTGATTCTGTGGTGGAGAAAAGGGGCTTTGTACTAAATTGATATGAAAAACAGTTTTTCTCCGTGTCAGCATCGGCTGATTCACATTGATTGCGTAAATGTTGAAGAGTTACGGTACGTCAAAGAGCGTGTGTTATTTTATCTCTGGTGTTAAAGGGTTAAACCGATAAGTTACGGACACACCGGGCATGAGACGCTTTTATTCCATGGTGTTCACACTGGACAAGCAGGGAGGGGCTTCTTCTTTTTCTACTGTTTACTAGCGCACATCTGCCATCTACAGTTGGAAGAGTCTTGGCCCGAAATGTTGTTCATTCCGTTTGGGCTCAAACAGCAAATATTAATTTTTCCTTCATGATCAATTTTCCTACAGGTTGGCACTTCCTTGAATGGAAAGGGATGCCATTTGTACGTCACTAACAAATCCAAGTCTCTGATTGGTCAAAGTTCGACCTGGCTTAACTTTAAACACAAAGGCCTCCATTCTGATGCAGAAATAGAAACTTGTATAGCGAATGTAAACGTTTTCCGCATGGAAGCCAGACACAGTGACTTTCCATTGGAAGTGGTTGCTTGAACGTGTAAGGGCGGTGAGAATGCAATTTAGAAAACTCAGACATCGGCCATCTGCCAAACTAATGACTAGTGAAACTAGTGAAAAAAAAACACTGAACTTTGTAAATCACCAAAATCCATTTCTTTAACAAGGGAGACTGAACAACATGTGATTATAAGCGGCTGTGGTGCAGAGGTAGAGCGGTGCACCTCTGGTCAGAAGATCGCAGGTTCAGTTCCCGCTCTGCCCATTCATGAGTCGTTGAGCAAGACACTGAACCCCACATTGCTCCTGGAGGGTGGTAGGTCAGTGTCAGGCAGAGAAGGCGCCATTGTTGGGTGAATATGTGTGTGGGTGAATGGGTCTGTGACTGTCGAGCGTTTTGGGCCTTCTAAGACAGTAGTAAAGCGTTGTTCAAGTACACATTTTTCTCCTTAATGAGTTTTTTCTTTTTTACACAGCTTAAAAAATTCCTACTTAATGAAGAGCTTTAACTTTTAATGACAAAAGTGAAATGTAGAATATAAAATATCTGTGATTTTTAAAGTCCAGAGTGTTTTTGTACCTGGTTCCACTCTGAATTCAAGTGAAAACACTGACATTGGTTGAAAGTTAACACATTACACTGGAGCTTTGGTTTTATGCAAATCATTGTTGGTACTTGTAATGGTACATTTGTAAAGACTGCTGGCCTGGTTTTTGTGAGCTGTATTTACCAACTAGCCCTTCAAAGTGTTTGATGAATCCTGAAAATCAAATTTTAAATGTTTCAAATACAAGTACTCGTATTTTTACAGGTCCGCAAGTTTGATAACCAGTCTGTCTTTTTTTCCGAGCGCCGTCTTGCATGCCGACACAGATCTTTTCGGTGTCTCGGTCGGAGAGACATGCAGACGGGTTCCTGGTTCCATGTGGTTCCTTCATCAGATCTGAGCCCGAGTGGGTGGCTGACAAACTGGTCGACTGGCATTCCCCAGAGACACATGGAATGACAAAAACTTAGAAAAACAAAGGCTGACCAAAACCCAAATTGACTTGCACAATAAAATCCTAATTAGCTACTGGCAGTAAAAATAATAAAAATATAGTCTAGACATGCTGTATTGAATAAAAAGTGGGGATTTTATGAGTACATAATGTGCAGTTTAAAAAAAATCCACAACATTGTCTGCAGTGACGGTTTATATTATCTTGTTTTATGAATAATAAAACAACGTTTTGCAGATCTGTTGTTTGCTGATGTAAGGGGAAAGTGTGGTGGTGGGTGCAAGTGAAGTTTGGGTCCGGTTTGCACGCTGGAACAGCTCAGGGTTTCATGAGCTTGCCTACACTGCTGCTTTATTGTTATTGAAGTGGCTGTTAATTTAAGTTAACTATAATGAAGAGCTGGGAGTAAAGACATTCCCTGCTGTAGTTTGCACACATTTGTGCACTTAAAGCTGCAGAAATATCCAGCAAAGGGGGTTAGATTTAGATTGACGTTAGACTTCTGTTCAAAAATGAAACATTTTGTCCAAATCCAGAAGTAATGAGGTGTTTCAGCTCCTTAAACATTAACTGACGGCTCTTGATTTTGCTTAAAAACCTGTGTGTGCAGATTCTAAACTTGCAGATTTAATATTTGCAAGTTTCTGACAACAGTTACCTAAATTGTGACCTGGCATTTTCATCAGCATCATTTCCTACCAGAATCTGAAGGTGGGAGTTCAAGTCCGTCCATGTTTTTTAAACATGGCAAAAAGAAAACGACTTTTTAAAGATTTCCCACAAAGTGCTTTTGTTACAGTCGTAAAGTGTTGGACTTTTGAATAAAAGAAAGCGCAAAGAAGCAGTGAAATTCTTCTTTTCCTAAAAAAGATAAATAAATATTATAAAAAATACGGACGTAAAATATTAGGAGGAAGAATCTTAAAACTATGAAGCCTAAAAACAGCTCAGAGGAATGTGACTGCCCTGAAAAACCGTTCAGGTGAGTTGCAGCTACACTGACATTTATTTGACTTTTTTTTTCCTCATTTAGATGTTTATAACAATGGCTGAGACCAGATCCTTTGCTGTAACTCACTCCCACTTTGTTTTGCAGGGCAGAGACAGTGTGGCGATGCTGGTTGCTGCCACAGCAGATCCCCATAAAACAAGTCATACTTTAACTTTGTTTGTCATGTGCAGCATGCCACAACTGCGGCGCAGCATTTTGCAAACTGCATCCTTTGCTGCATGGAAATTGCTATGAGAGATCCACCAAAGGAAATTTGACCTGGACCTCTAGAATGGTTGAAATGTAATAACATCTATTTTCACAGACCTCTGGTGAGCAGCTTTTCCTCGCATGTGCAGCGTGCGGCTTCCCCTCAGCCCGCTTTGATCTTTTTCTGGAGTCAAATGTAATGATTGTGGCCAACTTTGACTGCAAACACAACCGCTGAATTTTTCTGCAGAGCCTCTCTGCAAAGCTTACTGGCACATAGTAACTTCTGTTCAGTGTTCGTTTTAAGACCCACTCCGATGACAATCAAGTATTATTTGTTTTGAACATGTATTTGTGCCGTTTTTCTGATGATGAGGACACATATTAAGAAAATTGAGATTAAAATTGTATTTTTGAGTATTTCTTTATTCAAAGTTTGTGAATCAGAAGCAGACAAAAAAGGGAAGTTGGAAAAAGATTGTAAGAGTGGCGTAGAAACTACTACAGCAAGCCAGAACCTCCCTGCTCCACTCCATTCTGATGCATCCACTTGCAGACCGATAGATCCACGGACATCTTTGTTGTGTTCGTCTGAGCTGGCATCTGGATCCAAACTGTACGGCTGGATGTGTCCAATATTGCTCGCCGTTTTTGCTGCACCTGTAAAGTTAGGTTGGGGGTGAGAGGGGCTGTAATCTAGCGGGAGTGAGAGTCAACAGATGGATGATGGGAAAGGGGCGGACTTACTCAGCACCAACAATCCCACCCATAACTCAGAGCTGAATTTCTAATAAACTACTACTGCTCTGCAGAAACTGAAAAACGGCACCGTTTTTTAAAAATCTTTTATTTTACGTTAAAAAAACGGCATAATCGTAATTAGAAGGCAACTGGGAACGCTTTAACATTAGATCAAAAGATGATCCGAGTGGAACTTTACATAAATACACAAACAGCAGTCACAACAACTGCACATTTGGCAGCAATAATCCCCAAAATAAGAATGAAAGAAATGGAGAGAACTGGGTAATTCCCTCTGAATAATTCCTCAGATTACCATAGGGATTAACATGTTGATCATGTTAATATACTCCATTTATCAAGATTTTTTCACATTTTTCATTGATTCACACTTAGCCAGTTCATAATACATCCTAACACACGATGGTTTGCTTTCTGTTCATAAAACTGTTCATAACGCTTCCATTGAAGTGAGCTTCTGATTTCTAACCTCAAAGTCAGTTCATTTGGGGTTTTTTTGTTCAACAGAAAAACAAAAAACTTCAGAATGACAATGTAGTCATGACAACCAATTCTACTTGATGTCAACTGAAGTTTGACAAGAACAATCTGGTCAACATTGACTGTAAGATTTTCAGGTAAATAAATTGATGTTTTTCTGTCTTAATCAGGAATACTCAGTGACTGAGAATAAAACGTCTGTTAAATCCTATTAAAAAACGACAGTCTCCATCCTGCCAGCTTTATGCCACCTTATGTGTATTTGTAGCTTTTACAGTCTTGCAGTTTTTCTGCAATTCTTTTGCAATTTTGCTTTTTTTTTAAAGCACATTGTGTTCTGCGTCCTGATTGGCTGCAGACCTTGTCATTCAGTCTGTCTCCCGGAGAAAATACGTTCAGTTTGCCAAAATCCACATAAAACTTAAATTGTGATTAGATCTTTGTTTTCATTTTACTGGACTCATTTTTGGAACATGAGTAAAAATATATAAATGGAACGGATCACCCAATACCTGATAAACGAGGGATTACATTATAAGACAATGTCCAAGTTATTGAGAAAATGAATAAAAAATGGTATTGAAATACAGACGCTTCTGAGACAGATTTCACTCAGGCAACATCATAGAACCGAGACTGTTCAAATGCTAAATGGTGTTCGTGATAACATGGACACTAGAAAGACATCAGTTGTACTGCTGCTTGACCTGAGATCCGTCTTCAATACCATAAAATGCTTCTCAACCGACAGGAGTAGTGGGTGGAATCATTAGCAGTCTAACGCTGAGCCAGATCCTACCTTGAAATAGTGGGGGATTTTTTTGTTTCCATGGTGATCACAAATGTCAAAGGGCCATCAATTCATGCGGAGTGCCTCAGGGTTTGCTTCTCGGACCGCTGCTTTTAAAATTGTACTTGCTTTCTCTGGTAACGTCTCACACCACAGCTTTGTTTTTCTTTGGTTTTGTTGCTGAATGACAGTAATCTGATTGACTGCTGCTTAGAACAACTGAACACTTGAATTCCATCAAACTCATTTCAGTTGAAAAAAAGTTTTTGGAAACAAGAATTAAAAAAAGGTAAAGTAACTGAAGAGCTTCTTAGAAAAGTTTCAGCCTCACATTCAAATCAGAAAAACAAAAAGCCCAGAAGAAGAAAAACTCCAAACATTTCATCGTCTGATCACGGGAATTCCTGAAAGCTCATCAGAACTTCCACAAACTTAAACACAAACTCTGAATTTGATCTGAATTTAGTCTTAATCACATGACGAGTCAGTGGTAACCATGGCAGCATCCTTCCTGACTACAGAAAGTTTTTTTCTTAATAAAAGAGCAACAACTCCAGTAAAGTCATTTTCATTGAGCCTTTTTAGTGTGAAGGATGGAGGAGTATTTATACTTTTAGTTTTTTTCATTACAACTAATGATAAAGCACAGATAAAAGACCGAAGACCTACTCTCCTCATAGAAAACACTTTGAAACTATGACGGTGGAACACATTAGAGTGGAGTCTGCCTTTTATGTGGTGATGCTTTTTATTTGTTGGATCTGAGGGTTCAAGCTTTCCTGTCCTTGAAATAGCTTTATGAGGCTGTAGTTCTATGTCTAAATATTCTTTTACCACAAAACCTATAGAATCTATTTATGACTGTTCATCCTAAAGAGAAAACACTTGCTTTTCTTTGTTCTTTGTGTTTGCCCAAATTATATCTTAATTGTTAAATGTAGCAAAAATAGTATCCCTCACAAGTTACACTCATGCTTTACAAGCTACAAAAATATTTAGAATAATTATCGCCTAAAATACCATGTATTTGTTCATTTCTTTTTTCTTGCTACTACAAACTCTTTACTCAATTTTGGTGAAGAAAGCTGCAAATACAGTATTATCTATTAAAAGTACTGCAGGTGAAGCAATGTAAATAAACTTTAGTGTGATACCAGGCAGAAGCAAACTGGAGCCAGGTCAGTTTACTAGGTAACCACTAGGGGGCTTTTTCAGCACAACTTTGAGTGATGCCAAGTTCCCTAACCCCACAGGATGATGCTACGTTCACTGGGCTCAGAACACTCACATTCAGTAAGCCAGTTTCTACGAACATTTTTGGGCTCTACGTACGAAACACCAAGACTCTTCCAGCTGGGAGGACATGCGCTAGTATCAGGAAGCCACAATCCAGGGTGAACACCATATGTCACACGCTAAAAGTGCGTTCAAGAATTTACATTTGCATAGCATGACACAAGTGATTTTGCCTGCGACAACTAAATAACACACAATCTTTGACATATTGCTACTCTTCGGCCATTTATGTAATCAGCTGACTCTGACGTGGAGAAAATGGGCTTTGCAGCGACACGCAGCACATTACAAGTGCTGCACAGCGGTGTAAAGTTGCTCAGAATCAGCTAATTTACGTTGATTTTGTGAGCACTTCACTGCTGTAAAAGCTGCTTCATGAATCCGCTTCATAAACCGGAGTGTAGTTGAAAGAATGTCAACACTGGAACTAAAGCTAAATGGGTTCATACTTCATGGTCAAGATCAATAGCTTACAAAAATAAAGGCACTTCTTTTCTTTCTTGACTGATAGGTATTTGTCAAAGACTCGTCTCGAGAACAGTCTAAATGTTTCAAAGACTTTGACAGTGAAAGTTCCTGTTTTTCCATGGAAAAACTCTATGAAGAATATAAGAATAGAATGAAAAATAAAGTCAAGAATGAACAATTGGAACAAACAGAAAAAAAATGACGGGTTTGAATGTATTGAGGTGACATATGGAGTTAAAAATGTTCCAAAAAAAAGTTCTCGATTTTTAAATTGATAGGCTGTAATAGTAGTCTGGTGTTTGGTTAACATTTCAGTGGATTACTAACCATCAACTCTGGTTTTTTTATGTCTTTACAGAGAAATTTGGTTCAAAACATTGAGTCCAAACATTCATTATCATGACGCACATGCACCGTTTGACACATGCAAGCAAGCTCCAAAATAAGAGTTTATAATTCCAGCTAAACAAAGAGTCTCTCATGGCCAGAAGACGCTGACTGCTGATATTTCTGTTTGTTTAAACTTTTTACTTGCAGTGAAACAGCGTTAATTTTGGTTTGTGGGATGTCGGTGGTGGGGGATTGCAGAGCGGTGTGAAGAACAGATGGTCTGAGTAAAAACCTGCAGGAAAACACAGAGCCGGGTTGTGACGCTGCAGCTTCCTCTCTGCCCGCCGCCATTGTGAATTCTGCTGCTGAAATGAAAAGAAATGAGAGATGGCAGCTCAGAAGACAGAAAAGGGTGTTTGATTGATGCTCAACGCTAGTTTCTCATCACAGAGTAGAAAAGGGCCAAAGAGCTAGCACTGGTGGAGCGATCAGGGAGCACAAGAGAGAAGCGAGAGCCCGGTTCCCAGTGGACGCACACACATGGGAGTGTGTTCCCACTAGCATCCGAAAATAGTCCCTTTTCAATTATGCAGTCCACGCTGTAAGAAGGGGCCCAATCATAAAACCAGAGTGTTTACCTCCTCTCTAAATCTTATCCTGCTTTGATTTGGGGGGGCAGAGAGCGGCTGGGAAGCTGGGATGAAAAAGGCCAGGGGGGACGATACTGTGTGAGAGTGATGCACTATGGGAGCTGTAATTGTCAGCCATCTGTGACCCGGGGGGCCAGCATGGTGTTAGATGCATGTGTTAGATCAGAGCTGTAACTCTACACAGACTGAAGGAGAGTTGCATCACTGAAAGGGGGCAGCGTTGGGTCAAGGGGTGTGAGACTGGAGTTCAAGTCAGTGTGTCACAAACTCAGTCATCAACTGATCAAAGCACGTCAGCTTCTTGTTAGAACCAGCTCTACTCTGTATTAATGAAACGCACTTGCAGGATAAGCAGCGTCAGAGCTGCACCGCACTCTGTCGTCATGGAAAGTGTTGTGGCACGCTCGTGGACGTGGAATTGTTCTTTCTTTTGTTGCGAGGGTTTCTCAGAGACAACGGCTGCGCACAAGGGCGTGGATCCTGCTGTTTCCCAGGTGGCATTGTTCGCCCTGCTTTGAGGAACCAGCCGGACCAGTTCAGAGACAGTCTGCCTTGTAATAAATTGCAACATAATGAATATCTCACGATGCGAGGCGTGCAGACGTTGTGGCGCATTCACCAACTTGAGCTAAGCGATCACCAAAGACAATGTTCAGGAAGTCCGTGTTGATTCTTTGATCCTGCTGGCACAGAGGGAGCAAATCAATCCACAAAGGGGAATTTAATTTATTGCTCTTTTTATTCTGTCTTTTCTACTTCGTAATGAGCTGAAATGCCATTTAACTGACAAACAAATAATTAGGTTAAATCAGGGGCGGAGCCACAGGGGAGGGCAGTTACCTCCGGCGAAAAGCTTTGGTCCCCAATTTTGGATTCAGTGTTAGTGTCATTTATTGACAAAGATTAATTACGCTTCTTTAAGCGTTGCAAAAATAACAAAAGGCACCCTGGCATTTCCATCCTGTTACATTTGATCTCAAAATGGGAACTTAAACTGAAGTTTGTATTTTAAAGCTTTTCAGAAAATATTTGGACATTTAAAAATATTTCGTTCCAGTTGTTGTGATGGTTCAGGATGTGGATATTTGATCTCTTATTGTGCTTGAACTCCATATTAGAGGTGTATATTTATCTTTTTAAGAATTTCTTCACATTTTTGCTGCTTTCCGTTAGGATTAGCACCTTAGCTTAAAGAACTGCTATTTTAATATCAAGAACTATAATAAAGCTGTTTTTTTAATGCCTTCACTCTTCTTACTCTCATTTGCCACCCTTCCAAAGTCTTCTGCCCCCCTCCCGTGCCCCCATATGGAATGCTGCAGCTCCGCCACTGGATTAAAGAAAGGTTTTGCAGAATACGCAGACGAAACACCCAAACATTTCTTTTCCCATATCCAAGCTGTGAATCATTTAAGCATATTTTATGGTACATTGGATTTTGTTGATCTTTAATTCAGCAGGTCAACCTCGGCATAAACAGTCCCATCTGATCTTTTTCTGCTGGCTGGATGCTCATGGGATTATGTTTTTAACGAGCCTCAGCTCACAGCAGGCCGCTCATCCCTATCAATATTTCAACGCATCCATTGACATTATCCAAATTGATTCTGTGCCTTGGCATCCTCTTAAATGTTGTTTATCAAAGGAAAGGTCACTTGATGTTTTTAGCTGTCCAACAGGGTATCTTCCTGAGGACTCTGTGGGAAGACATGGTGTAATATTGATCAATGCTTCCAGTAAATGTTTATGCTTCCCCTCAGGTTAAAAAAAAACAAAAAAAAAAAAACAGAACGTCGGAAAAATAAAGCAACAAACAAACCAGAAAAAACGGATTCTGCTGTTTGCAAATCAAAGTTTTGGTTTGAATAAAACTTCTCTTTGTGCGACAGTGACTCATTCTCACCCCTGCAGTTGTGCTAATCCACCGCTCGCGTGGTTTGAGTCGGTTTCCTGCAGGGGTTTTAAGGTTTACGCACCAAACTAACCAAGCTATTGTGGGATATCTAAAAAAAAACTAAAAAACGACAGACTTGTTAGTTAGTGGTTTTTGTGTCTATTATTTACCATTTTGGTGGTAGAAGGGCTGAAGGTAGTTCATTGAAATCAGTTCAGTTTATTGAAATCAGATGGAGAAGGCTGCATTGAATTGTTAATCTGTTGATGGATGAAGTTTTCTGTATTTATTAATGGAGGCCATATGAGGATTTGGTGCAAAAGAAAAGAGAAGATGGAGTTACATAATAAAATATAGTTTGTTCTTTTTTTCCTCTAATAGAATAAAAAGAACGGATTACTCCTTATAATATTATCAGTACGATCGTGACTCCATCTGTCTTTTCTGAGAAAATCTGGGACAATTAAAGGAGTTTTTTTTTTTTTCTACAGCCAAAACTTGATGAAATCCTTCTGAAAACGCCAGCTATACGTGGCATGGACGGTTAAGAAATTCCTGTCATGAATGACAGATGAGAGAGAATGTGCGGGAATGTGAACAGGAATATTTTACACAATTCCCAGTAGATTATCAAGATGGTTCCACAGTTACAAGAAGGAAAAGCAAAACCTCAAAATGTGGATGTGTGAGCAAAGTCGAGCACATGAAGACTAAAGCGCCCTTTGAGTTGTGCCATATGGCGTTTGTGTGTATTTTGGCTTTGATTCATTTGTGTCTCAACCTTTTTCCCTCTGCATGGGAAAGGTCTCACACTTCTTGCCCATCTTCTGCGTGGAAGCGATACTCTTTCTACTTTGTGACTGTTGGTGCACCTGCACATGTATGCCTGCAAATGCAAATGAGAAAGACAGGTAACCACCAGCGTGCAAGACGGGTTGACTTCCTGCTGCTGCTGAGCAGGTCAGATTACTGGGCACGGTAGCATTTGATTCTCACAGTTTGTATTGAGTTTGTCACATGACACAACATAATGCATCCTGGTCTTTCACCTTAGTCTCACCACAACTGGATTTTAGTGCAGTTACTGCAACATTTCTATACATGGATTTATAAATAAATTAATAACTTAAGTAAAACGTTCCAAAGAATAAAAGTTGAAATAAATTGTAAATATCTAGTTTTTAAAAGCACATTAAAGGGACAGTTTTTCCTCATTATCTGATTCATTTTCTGTTCATGTTGTTTTGCACTTCGCTTTCTTCTATACCTGAAACCTTCACATAAAGCATCTCAGACTGTTGGAATGAGGGACAGAACCACCAACCCTCTAATAAATAATAAATGACCCGCTTTATTTCTTAAGGCACAGCCGCCTACAGAGGCATCCTCATGTCTTTATGAGAGTTTTAAGTGTTTGCGACAAACTGGTGCTGACGTGCAGAAGGGCAAACGTAAGCAACCTTTGAAAGTGCATCACCCACCAGGAGCCACTTAAGAAACCAGACCTAAAGTCATTATGAGATTCACAAAGCATTAACCGGCGCTTTCGAAACAGCTGAAGATTTTCGCAAGCACACCCCGGAGTAAAACTTTCAAATCCGGCCCTCCCTGCCTTTAACAAACATAAACAAGCCCACGGTTTGTAGTTCATTCATGAATCCACCACTCTGGAGTTCCTGCTTGAAAGTGCAAGTCTACAAGTTTTGACTCCGAGCCAAGCGACGCCCTCATGCTCTTTTCACTGTCTCAGCCCCTCCAGCCATTCATGCCCTGTGGAGCTCCACCCTAACAGGATCGCCATGACAACACCTACTGTATATAGACCAACCTTCAAGGTGTGTGTCTCTTTTTTTTTTTTTCCATCTCTACCTCAGTGGCCTTTGAACTGCAACAAACCGTTTCAGTTCTACAGTCAGCAGATAAGGGGTTTCCCTCCGCACGGCCTCCGGTCGCCCCAGCAACATTCCTGAGCCGACAAACATTGAGCCTGCATACCAGAGGATCTCCCAGGAAGTGGGAAAGGTCTTCCTGCTGTGTTGTTGTTGTTGTTGCTATAGTGCCAGTGGCACAGGTGAAAGCGGGTGCACCTACTCCTGCCTGCTCTAATTCATTTACTCCACAGAAAGCGGAATCATTGCGAGGGACACACCTGAAAGACGTCACGCCTGGGAGTGATGACGAGGACTTCCCCTGCCTAAAACATGCAGCCTGACATGTTGCACCATCGATCATCAGAGGGTCACCCCAGGTCACCGTGAAGTGATGATTTACAGCTTGGATCACGGAGCTCATTGCACATTTATCAGAAAGAGTGTGCAGAGGGTTTGTCGTGGTCACTGGGGATGCGGGAGGCTTGCAGTCGTTCTAACGCTAACCAGGGCCATCTGTAATCCTGGATTGTCTCCAACGACAACACACAATTGCACTCACACACACACCAGCATGAGCACTTCAAATGATATCATGTAATAGGTGGCTGTAGCACCTCATGTTTTGAGGTGAATGCATGCGGTCTGGAGCCAAAGCAGATGTTCTGTGACGACCTACAGGGATTTGTGGCGAAAAAAAGAGAAAAAAAAAAGTCAATGTTAACCATGCTTTTATTCAGGTTTTGACATATAAGTTTGAGGCTGAGTTAAGAAAACAAGTGAAGCATAGTGCTGGCGTTGTGCAGCGGCACGCCAAGTTGTATTGGAAACCACAGATCCATGGCTTCCTCTTGCAAAACACAGCAAAATATGTGTTCCACTGCAATTCCAACATGCCTCGGGGTGTAAAAGGTTTCAGTCAAATTCAAAATGCAGCTGTAAACAAGTGTCTTTGGACTCACAGCAACAATGTTAAATGGGGTGTTAAGCTGGAGATGGATGGCTGTTGGTCCGCGCTTTTGTTTCCTAGAACCTAATTGAAATGTTTTGAGGACGACATCCTCTGCTGCTTCGGTTTCTACGGTTGTCCTCTTGATCCGTCCTGCATGGCTAAAACAGAAAACAGCTGCGGCGTTCCAGCTGTATATACTGTACGACGAACCATCCATCAAACTGTCCCCTTCCCTCTCAGACTCCACCGCGTCGCTTTGAACTTATCCTCGTCGACGGAGAAAGAAAAACACTGAGAAAAGTCTTGCAGTGCAAGTAAATTCTCGCCGTGAGCCGCTATCAGCCATGCAGACAGTTGATGCGCGTGTATTATTAGTTCAAGCAGATTTGGCTACATTTTTTACAGGCTGAAAGCACAGAACAGCTGTTGAGTGGATGCTGTTCAAAGTTTTTCCTGATAGTTTTATTAGTTTTGAGGCAACGTGACATTTCTTTCTCTAATTGTCAAAGCCGCTTTATCTATTTTAGGTCTTTCAGAATTTTTGTCATCTGCATTTTGAGTCTGCTTCTGGGGTGATGCCCCGCCCACTTTGACCGTAGAAACACTAAGGGAAGAATTGTAAAGATGAAACTTCATCTTAAGTTTTAGGATGCATTCAGACTGGACACATTTGGTTCACCCAAAGTGAACCAGAGTTCGTTTCCCCAGATAAACCGGAACAAATTTTCAGTCTGAATACACCCAAGCGGGCCCTCGTCTGGAACCAGGAACCGACCTCTGACCCATCGTTTGAGGTGGTCTCAGTTCATTTCCAGTGGGACTGAGTTTCCTCAGTCTGAAAAAGCTCCACGCTGGACCAAAACAGCCACCGTAGCCGGACATCACGTGATGTAAATAGAAAGCCGGGAACAAACGGGCAGCAGTGATGCAACAGCAGTTCATTAAAATGCAGGCTCATCAAAGCAACTTTTAACGTGATACACGTTGCTTTTCAAACTCTGCTCTCGACAATCTATAACTCGTAACACTTAGCGTTACTTCTCCTCAGTAACCGCCCTGCAGCATGCCTCCACTCTTCTTCTTATCATTATTTTGCTCCGCCCTCATATATCCTGGCCAATGACTGAAGAGATCTGCAGTCACGTGCTTTTGTTTACAAGCTTTGGTTCAAAACAGAAATCTCTGATAGATGCCAGTCTGCGTACAGACCGAATGCGAGTGTCAGGACTCAGACTTCTCCAGTCTGAATGCAGCGTCAGTCCCAATGCTTTGACACGTGCACGTGACTAAAGCTTTTGCAAACTCGGAAAATATCTTTCACAAACAAACAAGTGCTCTTCACTCAAAAGGAAAAGCAACTGTTTTTGTTTTTAGAGGTGAAGAGATAAGAATATATTATTATTATTATTATTGTATATATAATTATATAATCAATAATATATTTTTGTTCTTTGGAATATAATCAGCATGAAGTAAAACGTCTCGTTTTTAGTTTTTAGTTTTTAGAATAGAACTTGGAAAACATTTTGATGAAATCAAGAATTTGTGGCAGTATTTGATGTTGGAGGTTTTTAAAGAAAGGTGTCAAACACAAAACATAGGAAAATCTAGTTATTTTTCGTAAACATGTATAGTAAGCCGTTTATGTATCTAGAATTATATGGATGGATTGATTTATTCTTTTTTGGGTAAATAGGTTAAATCATTAGTTAAATCATTATTTCATTCTCGAAACCCTGAGAGGAAAGCTAAAAAGTGGATTTCCGTCTCATCAAAGCTTCCATTGTTCCGATTCCATCTAAATGTTATAGCAACTGTGGAGAGAATTTAAAGTAGTGTGTGTTTTTTGTAGTTTGACGGTGTTATTCTAGTGTTTTTGCTCAATTCTTTCTGCCTCTATTTCTGTTTTAGTCTTTTACCCTACAAGGGAAAATATTTCTTTCACTCTTTTTTTCCATTTTTGAGGACAGTTTTTGGGAGCATCAGAACCCTGTGACCCCTAAAACAACACAAATGAATGGATCGCTTTTCCTTAATGCCGTTTCTTTAGATATTGAAGAAAATGCCTTCTGTTAGAGCATTTTGGTAAATCTTCCAACCCAAAAATGTAAAATTAAAATTGTAAGCACAAGTCAAAGAGGTTTCATTGCATCTACATTTATGATTTACTGGTTATTTTGGAAAAAAAGAACGTTTCCCACACAAATAGAAGAAATCCTGGTTTGTATTTGACTGTGGTGTTGCAGCCTGTAGTATTTGGCTCATCAGGTGACAGACCACTTGTCCATAGTGACAGAAGAAACCAAACTCCAACATGTTATGTTGAAGTTATCGCACAATCTGACTCCGAGCACTCCCTGTTTTTCCAGGTGGGTTTTCCGATGAGTCACTCGGAGTTTCTGCACATTCCTAGAGTTTCCCTTCTAGATTTTAGCCGATGAACTAAATTGCTACCAGCATGTGGCACAGATCCGATAAGACCGCGAGATGGATTTTAAAAGAATGTTTTCATATTTTTACTTAATGGAGTTTCATAGACTTTTGTTTTTAAGATTTTAAGTGATAATCTGAGTCACAAGTGAAGACTTTTTATTGTTTAAGGACACAAAGCTGAGATTTATTTAAGATTTTGAGATTAAAAGTGCTCTGCTGTTTGTTAAACATCAACAGATTTTAATTATTTGAACAGTTTTGCATTATTTTTTTGCTACACAAAACTTGAACAGTGGGATTTTGTAGCTGCATTACAACTCAAATATTTTACATCAATATTATCAATTGAATGTGCTTCTTATGGTCCCCAACGTGCAGTTCAGAAGCTGCCATTTGTTGTTGTGCTTCTGCAGCAGCCTGCAAACATGCCTCCTGCTCAGACTGCGAACAGTCCCGGGGAGATCAGGGACAACAATCTGCTGCTGCAGGTCTTCATTATAGCACAACAATTCATTACCTTTTCACTTAATTGAAAGAAAACACAATTAAAGTCATTTTTATTGCTATGGCTCAATCTGATGATCCCTTGTACGCCATAAGTGTCACATTTACAGAGAAAGATGTAACAAAAGCTGTGAGAGAAATGACTTGGTCATAACTGCAAACATGGAGATCGGTTCAATCTAAAGCAACCCAAGCCAGAAATGCTGCACTGTCTGATATTTCAGAATCCAGTGGCGACACCTAGTGTTGGTGCTCATGACATATGGAAATAAGAAACTGCTCTGTTTGCCTTTCCCAGAGTGAAAAACAAGTTAGTTCTGAGTTAGTTTCTGAGAACAAAGCAAAATAACATACTCTTAAAGTTGTAATTGTGCAAAATTAGGAGTTTTTAGTTAGTTTTTAACATGTTCTTGTTGCATTTTCTGATGATAGAAGACATAAAGAACAGAAAGGTAAGATTTGCATTTCTGAGTATTTCTTGATTAGAATGGCGGTGAATCAGGAAAAAACTATTTCTTGTGAACTCTGCCGCTCTGAAGAAACTACGTCCTGAAGAACCACTGAGCGCTTGGGATTGTGACTAAAAGGCAAAATCATAATAAAAAGACCACTGGGAACGCTTTTACAAAAGACGATCGGAGAGGGACTTCAAAACAACACTTTCAAATGATACTTTTTTTGAGACATTTTGCTCCTTTTGCAGAAAAGATTGTCCTCAAATAAAAGCATGACTAAATGATCATAATTAATGTGTAAGCTTTATCTGAGACTCAGTCTTTTTATTTGACTTTAGAAAGTTTTGCAGACTCAGTTTTATTGTATTTTAAAACAGTTGAACAGAATTAAACTTTTGAAATTCAAATAAAAAAACTACAAGACTATCCTAAAAATACTTTTAGTATCGAAGCTATAATATATTAAGTATAGAAGCTATGCTATATGTATATATGGGTTAAAAGTGTAGTGTACGATGTATATTTGGTATAAACTAAGTATAAACTTAGTTTAGCCCAAGTATACTTAGCATATACTAGAAAAAGTATTTTAAATGTATACTTTGCCTGTGTTGAAAGCATACTTTTAGTATAGGCTAGAAGTATAGTATACTAAGTACACTAAGTATACTTGAAGTTCACTTTTTACAAACTAAGTATATTTTGTAAACTTCAGATGTTTCAATTCTGTCTGAAGTAGTATTCGGTTAGCACACTTTCTTCACTACTAGTACCCAATGTAGTATACCTGCTATACTTATACTCAGTTATACTTCATAAAATAAATACATAAGGGTCAAGCAGCATAAAAGGGACCTGTATGAACAAAACTAAAGTTTAGAGATTTTCAAATCTCTTTTTTTCTTCCCCAAAACTCTAGAGAGCTGATTGGAGTCAAAAAGGTCAAACTCAACTATTTTGAAGGTGTTGCAAAAAAACCAAACTTCTGAGGAGCGTAAAAGGGTTGGTGAGATTTTGTGAGGCTTGAATGAAACTGTCGTTGGGCTGCAGGGTAGAACTAAAGACCAAAACTGACAGCTTTTTAAGAGCTGTTGCGCAAGAATACCTTCATGTGTGGAGTATCAGCCCATCATTAGCTGCCTTAGTCATCGTCACTGGGATTCCTCCATAACAGTTGGTTGAAATCTAATAAATCACTGTTGTAAAGGTTAATCAACCTGACCTTGTTGTGAGGAACAATTGGGTGGAGAAAACAGTTGGAAAACTGGGTTGGTTTTGTTTAAAACTTTCAAAAATGTGTTAAGCGCTTGTGTAATGTACACAATGAGTTTTATAAATAAAGGTTTCCTTGTTTAGAGGTCTGGTTGGGCTCTGATAAGAGCAGAAAATAAAACCCAGTAAAAGATTTGTGGAATCTTCAATGGAATTGTGAGCATGAATTCCTAAATGAACTCTGTCATCTACTCTTTGAAATGAATGCTCTTCACTTTCACCCTGTCCATTTTAAGAAGAGCAACACGCATCACCTTTTCACCTTAAGCGGTTGCACCCACTTTCATATCACTCAACGCCCAAGCAGTGAGTGACTCAGCTAAAGGCAGCACTCCTCCACAGTCTGCCAAGTGTCTGATGATTCAGCAGATAGATGGGCAAGGTCCAGAAAACGCAGGAAGAGGGAGGCATTGAGAGGACGATGTGTCATCAAAAAGACACATATTTCAAAGACGGAAGGAAGAGGCTCGACTTCAGATCAAAGGAAAAACCGTTGATTTGACGTCTGTTTTAAAGGAATCTTCAGGTGTGCCGTCAGAAATCCTCCAAATCTAAATCTATCATAATTCTACGAGGAGCGCCTTCATCCATCCATAAACATGTTCATCCTAATTTCAGCTGAAATTCTTCCACATGAACAACACAGATGGAGGAGAAGTTGAAATATGGTTTTCACAACGTCATCTGTGAACACCAGCTTCAAAAGAAGGAGTAAATTTGATAACTAACAGAGTAATCGAATTACTTTTAGTTCAATATGATTACTTACTGTAATCTGATTACTTACCATGTAATTTGACTGCTTTCAATGTAGCTTGATTACTTTCAAAGTCAATGATTACTTTGAAATAACTTCAATAAGTTTTACTGTAATTTAGTTCCTCTAATCTTGTCAGGTTATTTTTTTATTAGTTAAAATTTGGATTGGGGTTTGAAAATAACTTCTATACTACTTGGATGGGAGTATTACTCAAGTAGTATAAGATCTTACTTGTCTAAAGAACAACACAGTCATCATTTTACTGCTTGTTCTTTGTTTTATTTGCTTACAACAGTTAGACATAGGAAAAAAATCAAACAATACTTTAAATTGAATCCTTTAACTTTAAAAGTAAATAAAAAACATACTCAAGTAACTGCATATATAACATGATTTCACTGACAGTAATTTGATTACATTCAATAATTCAAAAGTTTTCAAATTTAATTCAAACATTTGTATAATCTGATTACTGGGGCTTTGATCTAATTACAAGTAGTCTTGTTACTTTCAATGAAATGTTACATTTTTTTAGTGTAATTTGATTACGTTGAAAGACATTAAAATTTCAATAAAATTGTTTTATTGAAAAGTTTTCATTGAAAATGTTTTATTTATTTATTTAATGTAATCTGATTACTTTCTGTGTGGTTTATTTACTTTAATTGCACTTCCTTTTCATGTAATCCATTACCTTAACTTTATTTTATGTCCCTTGGTGTCCTTCAGTTACTTCAAGTTTTTTCTGGTAACTATTTTCATTTGTTAGCATGACATTTTTTTGAACTGAGGTTTGAGAGTAACTTCTACTCTTTGTGGATGGGAGGATTACTATTAGTGCAAGACATTACAAATACAGTGATAATGTTATAGTTACTTCCCATTTAAGCAACTTGTCACAAAGTTAACATCAACACTAACTCTAAAGATGATCTAAAATCTGACACCATTTTTTTCAACACTGAAACAAAGATTAAACAAACGTTTAAAAATTGTTTTAAAAAACATCATTTACTGACATCAGTTATAGATTGAATAAAACAAACGTTAATTTAAATGTAATCCCCTAAACTAGTACGTTTTCAAGTAGCTGCATTTATATTATCATTACTCTGACTGTAATCTGATTACATTGAAGAATTCAAATAACCAAAAACACACCAGTTACTTTTTAAGCAGATTACTTTGGCTGCAGTCTGATTGCTAACAATGTAATCTGATTACTCTGATTTCTAAGTTTGGTGCAGATTTATTTAAAAAAAACGTATTTTTAAGGGGAGCTCTCTAATGTCAAAGAACTGCATTCAGAGGTAGAATGAGGTCAGTGTCGGGTTAAAAAGATTAACATCAGTAGTTTGTTTTTAAGATGTCATGGACTTAGTCTGGGTTGATCCACCCATCCCCTCATGATGTGAATTTCAAAGAAACAAAAATGAAGTAATAAAAGCTCAATAGTTTCTCATCTTTTCTTGTGCAGGTCAGTGGGTTCAAACTGCTTTAGCGCATATGCTCCAGTAGGGGGCACTGTGTGTTAGGAAATCAACCAAAAACGTTTTCACATTCAGTGTTTGTTGGATGTTGTTGCCTCCTGTACCTTCTTTACTGTGAGTATAAGTGTAAGTGTAAGTAACAACAAATAAACAAAGGATTTTACTTTTTAAAAAAATAGACTTTACTGATAGGTAAATATTATTGTATTAATTGCAATTAATAAATTACAGACGATTTAGAATTTTATATTAAACTTATTAATCTAATTTTTAATCAATAAGTATCTCTTATGTATGAAATAATGCCAAACAAAGTGTGCATTACCAGAAATGAATGTACAGTAGCCTGATCGGGCCTGACGGGTTCTTCTGCAAAGTCCATTCATTTATGATAAGGGCATTGTCCCACTTATACCATGGTCACTTACAAAAGCACTTTAAAAATGTTACTTTCTAGGTTTAAATAGTTTTTTTTCCAGATAAAGCAGAATATTCATTCATCCATTTTCTAAACCCGCTTTGTCCCTTTTTAGAGTTAAGGGGGCGCTGGAGCCTAACCCGGTCACTCAGGCAGGGTACACCCTGGATAGGTCGCCAGTCTGTCAGAGGGTCAAAAAAAGCAGAATATTTGTTTGACAAAGAAAACTTTATAAAGTCACTTATTTCGTTATATTTGGCTCTTTTACTGTCCCACAATGCCACAAATACAAATAGAAATACTTCCAAATAAGGCTTTTTACAGTAATCATTAGGTCAGATTAAAAGTAGATTAATTAATCAGAGGTCATAATTAATTAATTGCTCAAAAATGGTCAGTTCTGGGCATTAAGTGAGTGTACTTTGTGCTTTGTGTTCAGGTAGGTCAGTCAGGCTTTTTTTAACGAAAGCACTTTCTTCTGGATGCACCTGCAAAGACAAAAAAAGGGAATAAAACCTCCATGACCACATAGCAATTACACCACACCAGCAGTTTGATGAGACCTTCCATGTTGCCCTTTATCGTAAGGTTCTGTCTGCCCCTCAGTTTGATTTTTCACACACATGTTGATTACTTCAATACTTTTTTCTTTACTCCTAAATCATTACAAAATAAAATGTGTGATTCCTAAAAATGTGAGTTTTTCTCTAAATGACTTCAGCAAATACACTGTTTTGGTTTACAGTCTTTGCAGTATTTGATCACCTCATAAATCTTTTGTGTTCTTCAGAATATTTCTTCAGAATTGCAAATATTTAGGTTTAAAAATAGATTTCAGATCAAAACATCGTTGAGTCAAAAGCACTCGGGTTTGATTCCACAAACAAATGAAAAACATGAGCAGATCCATGCCTGCTTGTTGTCCAGTAGATGGCGCCCTGAAATAATTCTGTTGATTTTAATCAGAGGGAGGAGGATGCAGCACGTTTGTTTACAACAGCCCGCCTCCAACATGTTCATCCTTTTTTCAGCGAACATTAGTCGACATAAACGACATAAACAACAAAGACAGAGAAGCCTAAACATGAGCATTACAAAGCTTCAAAAGAAGTAGTCAAATTGAAAACTAACATTGTAATCAAATTACTTTTAGTTCAATGTAATTAATTTGGCTGTAATCTGATTACTACCCATGTAATTTGACTACTTTTATGTAATTTGATTACTTTCAACGTCATTGATTACTTAGAAATTAATCAAATGACTTCTAGTGTAATCTTGTTACTTCAATTTTGTGTGGTTACTTTTTTCTTTGTTATTTGGTGTCTGAAGAACTATACAGTCATAAATGTACTACTTAACTGTTTTCATTTGTTGTATTTGCTTACAACAGTTATACTTCACTTTAAATGTAATTCCTTAACCTCAAAAGTACATAAACATACACTGTAACTGCATTTTTAACATGATTTCACTGACTGTAATTAGATTACATTCAAGAATTCAAAAATATTCCAATGTTATCCAATTAACGTTGCTGTGATCAGATTTCTGGGACTGTAATCTAATTACCACCAAAGTAATCTGGTTACTTTCAATGGAATTTTAATTCAATTTAATGTAATTTGATTACATTGAAAAACATTAAAATGTTATTAATTTTGTTTTTTTGAAAAGTTTTTATTCAAATCATTCAATCTACTTCTTTTAATGTAATTTGATTACTGGTCGTGTAGTTTTGTCACTTTCATTGTAATTTGACAACTTTTGATGTAATCCATTATTTTAACATTTTTCCCTCTCTCACTCTTAAATTTCTTGATGCATGTCCTCAGTCATGAGAAAAATGCCACACAAACATGTTAAAAAGACCAAAAACAAACACATTTATAGTGTTGTTTCAAAGATCCTCTAATGCGTTTTGCAAGTCATTGTTCTACTTCTGACACATGTGAAGGGTAAGGGGTATTTTATAACAAAAGTTTGAATAAAATTCAAATATTTAGTAATAAATAAAATTTAGAAATAAAGTATTTTTTTTAATTTATTTATTTAGAGTGGAAGGTGGATGGAGTCAACAATTTTTACTTTTTCTGAGCCAAATGTCATTTTTAGAACATTGTTGAGTTGGGAAACATTAATATAAAAATCCACATTTACAGAGGTGGAAATGACTGAGATATAAAGCAACATGCATTAAAAAAAATCACTGAAACTAATATAGAAATAAGTACATTTTTAGTATAAAACCACTTTTTTTGTCGTGAAAGAACTGCTTCCTTTTGCAACCAGCCTCTAGTGGTCTTTTGAAGAAGTGCAACACATTTGAAAGAGCTTGTTTTCTTTGTTTTTTTTTTTAAATCACACCTTCATGGATGCACTCACACGGACACTATAAATGAAAGGTTGAATAAAAACCCATCTCAGATGGAATACAGAACAGAAGAGAACCAGGGCAGGTACATGAGTCAGACGTTGTTGCTACACGGCGCTCATGAAGGAATCAGTCAGCTTCATTTAACAGCGCTCCTGCTGCCACAGCGGCTCAGCAGCGCACTCAGTAATGAGTCTGCTTGTCCCTCATAGTGGCTGATAGATGACATGGAGGTGTAATGGCTCTGCTCTGCAGCTTCTGACTGACAGATCACCGGATCTGGGATGTTATATGAACCCAGAAACAGGCTTCAGCTGAAACATTTGAAACATTTCCTTTTTTCATTTACTCTGATTGTGCTTTTTCTGGATTTATACCCATGTTACTGTCCTGTAATAAAATGCAAAATTACTGTTATTTACTTTGGATGAATTAAAAAACAGCAGTATATACACATAGTGTTTTTTTTTTCTTTCTTTTTCTGCAGACATAATGTACTTTGTGGTTGAATCAATACAAACATATGACGCCTATAAATCCTGGTTATAAATGTGAAGCTGTGAGGATTTGTTTAGAAACGAAACTGCAAGAGTTTGGCTGTCAGTGAATGAAATAAAGATTTAAACATGTTTATCACTGCTCTGTATATGATAATCACATGATTAATACAAGGAGGATTCATGGCAGTCACAAGTGTACAAATACAAGCCCTTGTTGTTCTTGTGGCTGCATGACTACACCAAAAAAAACAGAACCTCCACCCTGATGAATTTAAACAACCCGACATTTGTCAAGCAGAATCTTCAAGTCCGGTCTCCGAACGGACAGAAAAGAAAAGCTTTTATCAAATCTGATGCAGGATTTGAGACTTTTAACGTTTCCATGGCAACCAACTTCAAATCCATCTTTCCTTTATTCTGTTTAGAGCCACAGATGGTTTGGAGCCCCCCACCCCCCACCTCACACACACACAGAGGGGCAAGTTCAGCATTCACAAAGCATGACAGGGCTGTGATCAGTTTGTGTCCACACAATGACTGCTCACACTCTGACCCACAGCCAGTTTGGATGTGAATCCTTGGACTAAAATAACTACGAAAAAAAACAAACCAGCAACCAGGAAGACTCGGGTTTGACTTTGCAACCTAAAAATGTTCAATATATAACAGGTGCAACAATCAAAAACTCAAAGAAATTGGTTAAAATCCAGGATTAAGTATGTAAGAGTCAGGGTTTCTAATCTTAATAGCAGTATTTAGCAGTGAACAGATTTTCTTTTAATACGACTTTTCTTTGTCTTGAATACAAATTTCTCCTGTTGACAAAAAATACATCACAGGGTCACAGGCATGAACATCGAGACCCAGAACATCGATTGTTCACATTGCACATGCCTGTTATTTATTTTTTTTATGAACTAAAATAAAATAGAACTTTTTAGAATGTAATTGATCCCATAACAAGAGATCATCTTTATAAACATAGATCTGTTAAACCTTAGATCTTAAACCTTTAAAAAGTGAAACCTTTATCACATCATGCAATACATTTGAAACCCCCCAAAAATAAAGAAATAAAATACACGCTGACATTTGTCATGAATATGGAATAAACGATATCTATCAAAAAAACAAGTGAAGAAGTGTTTCGTTTTGGAGTCAATGGGAAATTTGCTCTCTTTTGCAGTCTGTCTCTAGTGGTCTCTTGAGGAACTCCGACGTGGACCATGACTTACGGCGAGACCTCCTGACCGGATCGTTGTCCTCATTTGTGGAATAATTTACCTGAGAGTTTCTGCTTCAGCTGATAGTTTGAAATGTAAATTAAACACACATGTGCTTTTATTCAACGTATTTATTTGTTTATCGAGTTTTATGGCTTTTATATTGTCGCATTTGCACGTCTTTACCCTGTCTATCTTTTAACGCAGAGCATCCTCAAATATCAGCCACAGCAATTTCTTTCTTTTGTGTCTGTTTTTGTTTACTCTTTGTTTTTTAGCTAATGTTTATATATGTCTCCTGTTAAGCGCCTCATATTCGACAGCATGTTGATGAAAAGTGTTACATATATATAAAGTAATCATAAAAAAAGAACAAGAACCCATTTAAAAAATTGAGTTGGTGAATGTAAAATCTTCTGATCTGTTTAGCGCCGCCACTGATGCAGGCGGCCCGTTCGTAACCATGGAAACCAACTAGGTTTGTTTCTTATGATACGGTATTTAAATCTTTGGAACCTTTTAGTAACCTGGTTTTAAATGTATACATTGACCAACCAGAAGTAACTATTGAAAGATTTTTCCAGACTTTTAGTGAACTTAAATATCTGGGGGGAAATCAACAACCTGCTTTTGTTGTACGTCCACAGCCTGCATTGATTGGCGTCTTGTTTTTCGGGAGGACTCCGGGAGCTCCGCTCTGCCTCCGCGTGGAGGCGCAGCGGCTACGTAATCCGCGCGCGCGCGCGCGCTCCTTCTCCATCATCTCCGTCCGTCCGTCCGTGGCGCGCTTGCTGTGGCGTGGGAGGCGTCTGTCAAACCTGCGGAGCGTCAGTACGTCCTCTCCTCTGCTCTCCGGCTCCGTCGGTCCGTGTGGAGGACACTACGCTCGTCGCCTTCAGAGCAGCGAAGTTTGGAGACGCCGAGCGGGCTTCGTTCGCTCCCATCCCGGAAGGTTCTTTGCGTTTTCTCCTAAAGAGGAACTTGGATCAAACAGGTGCGTAATATTGCAAAAAATCTCTCTATAGAAAATATCAATTTAAATAAAATCCCATTCCCCCTCCCCTTTTGAAGGATCTGTGTTAAATCCATTCATGATTTGTTTTCCATCGTCCGAGTTGTGGCCATTCCTACAGGTGGGATTCAGCGCAGAGCAGAGCTCCAGGAAGGGGGGGGGGTGGAAGCGGGGCGGTGGCATGGTGCTGTAATACCGACGCTAACCATTTACCCCATCTGCCCCATGCATCCGCTGTGCGCCCCCTGTGCAGCCGCGCGTGCGCCGATCCACGCCGCCATGGACGCGTTGATGAAGGGTTTCTCCAAAGCCAAGGATGGAGTCGTGGCAGCGGCGGAGAAAACCAAGCAGGGAGTGACTGGAGCGGCCGAGATGACAAAGGATGGGGTCATGTATGTCGGTGGGTTCTCAGTGACTCTTCTATAATGTCAATGCCACACGCACGCACGCACACATACACACGCACACACACACCATCTGAATTCTCTTGTGTTTTTTTCAGGTACTAAAACAAAAGATGGGGTTTCCACAGGTAAAAGCACACTTTCATTCACTTTTCTGTGTGTTTTGACATCCCAAAAAGTAAAAAAAAAACATTTTCACAACACCCTATATAGACATATATAAATGTATAAATAGTATTTATTGCAACTCTGCAGGTAAACAACAAACTCAAGCTGCAAAACTCCACACACCGGGTGTTTCTGATGTAGCAGAGAAGCCGCAGGGAGCTGGATGTTATAGTAATCGTCCAGGGAGATGGTTTCCTATATACCACCTGCACGTAAACAAAGTGCTTATGGAAATTGGATTGCTGGGGGATTAGCAGATAAAATGTGTGTTAACGTCCTGTCAGCGGACTGAGTTTGACGATCTGATAATCAGCTTCTAAAGAGTTTGCCTGATCAGCTCGCTGAATACTGATGAATAAAGGGGTATTGTGTCAAACAGGCCCACTCCAAAGAGAACCATGTGTTTGTAGCATTTTTTTAAAGATGGGGGACACATTTTTGAACAGAATTAAGTTCTTAATTGTGTTTCTGAGAAATTTTTATTCAAATCTTTGTGAATCCGGAGCAGCTCCGCTCCAATGCAAAAATAGCTCCAAATGTGCTCGCTGTAATGTTAGGCTGGGGGTGTGAGGGGCTGTAAACTAACAACAGAGCATTTAAACAGAGAGCTCTCAGTCACTGGGAGGGTAAGGTGGGCGGAGTTGGTCCATACCAACAGTCCCGCCCACAACTTGCAAAAAACAGCAAAATCGCAATTAAAAGACCACTGGGACAACTTCTAAAATAGATTAAAAAGTTGATGGGAGTGGGACTTTAAAGGGGGAAATATTATCTCGATGCTTGGATCTACAACAGATCGGATGGGAAACGTGTCTGCAACTCAAAAAAATAACAAAGCCCTCATTTCAAATGCAGTTGGGAAAGTAGAAGTTCCTCCAACGTCTGAACTTTCCTGTTTAACAACAGCGGGTGAAAGAAAGCCTCTAAACAAATGTCGCAGCTTCAGCACACATAACAGGCACAAAGCAGTGTAAGAATTCAGATCCTGCAAATTAGTCATTGAAGAGCTTCACCTACATTTCTAAATTAGCCTTGGAGGGTTTGGTATCCGCCATGGCGGGATCTGTGGCGTGTTAATGTCTGCTATCCTCACAGGAGTCGAGGCTCCGCAGAGATGAAGCCGTCTTACTTGTCCTGACTTCTTTTCTCTTCTCCATCCTGCTGTCGTCCCTTCTACAGTTGCAGGTAAAACTGTGTCTGGGGTGTCTCAGGTAGGCGGAGCTGTAGTCACCGGGGTAACCGCCGTGGCCCAGAAAACTGTGGAAGGTGCCGGCAACATTGCCGCCGCCACTGGATTGGTCAAGAGGGATCCGGCGAAACAAGTAAGGAAGACACTTTTGACTTCAACTTGCAGGTTTTGATGGAATTGATGGTGACTGGTCTGGTCTCTGATCACTAAACTGCTTTGAAACCATTTAAACAATATTTATCTGGCAGACTGGACCCATTTACCACCTAGAATGGGTTCCTTGTGTTCCAACCAGACACGCCAAGATGGCTTCATGTCGCCCGTTTTAGCTTTTAATTTGATTGTTTAGTTTGACCTTTTTTTTCCGAGCAAGGTAATCTGTATTGACCAGACCTTTAAATCATATTAAAACCACATCAGAGCAGCGCGTCATGACAAATCACTGCATCACTTTTCTTACACAAAAGCTGAGCTGAAGCGCAGAAGCCGTGCAAGGAAAAGCAGGTCCGCCCTCACTGCCGCCACAGGACGTAGGCGCGTGACCTGCAGTCAGGTGCCACTAATCAAACGTCTTCTGTGGTTTGATAGATGACGAGACTGAGTGCTGCTCTTTAATCAGATGTTTTGGCTGTTTGAAAAGGTTTATAGCTCTTCTGTCATTTTACATTCAAAGCAATTGTTCAAAAAGACAAAAAATATCAAATAGTTGCAAATGTGTCCCCTGAGATCAATTATATCTTGGTTTTTAACCTCTTTATGTTTTCATTCTTTGTGGGAGTTCATATCGTTGGTTTAAACTGTTTCGATGCTTAATCTTGGTAACCTAACCAGCCTCCATTCATTTACTGCACAGCCTTTAACTCAGATGCCATTCATGTAAAAAACCATGTTTTTCTGAAATTCCTCATACCCCAGAGTCATAGTTTCAGGGAGAACAGTGTAGGGATAATAACTACTAGTAAAAGCCCTAAGAAAGTCTGAGGAATGTAAAGTCCATTTTTAATATTCAGTGGGCGGGGTCAGATCAATTTTTCTATTCCTAATGGATGAGATTATGTGGGTTTTCTTTCCTTTATTTGCTATTTGTGTGTGTTTTGTATGTGTGTGGTGTTGTACTGTGTGTTTAAAAACAACACTATGAGTGCTTGGCTGTCTTTTAATTGCATTGTCATTTAATTGGTAGAGGTGTGGACATCCAACAAGCTCACTCCTAATTGGTGAGAGTGGTTGCCGTAGAAACGCTCAGACCAACTCGGACCAATCATTGTTAACTGACAATGTCTGGCTCCAACATGGCGAGGGCTGTATCACAAAAAAATAAAAAAAGGCGACTGAATTGACCTTATTTTGTTAGAGTTGGAATTATGCCATTTTTTATGGGTGATGTCACACTAAGTCCAGTTCTCATATACAGTCATTAGTCTGGACTAAGATAAAGTGTTACGACTTTCACACAGGCTTCTACTTAGCATAATTTTGCTCATGCTAGGCGCTTCTCACTTCCCTCCAGGAGTGGCGCACTGACACCAGATAACGTCATCATAAACTCTGACAGACATTAAATTTGTTGTTAGAAAAACGTTTGCGAGTGCCACATGTTAACTCCAGTTATCTCTTAGATGGAAGTTTGATGAAGACGTTTAGAAGAAGAATTCCATCTGAAGTAACATTGGCCTCTATAGGGGGACAGTCATGGTACATCCAACACGTCACTTGGACGTGTCGTTGCTAAAAAATAAAGGTTATTGAATGAGCGTGGTCTACGGTCTGAAGATCCATTAAGAGAACCCAGGAATGAATGGAAATGGAGAACAATAATCTACAACGTATTGTATGATAGATAAACAAAGACTGTGTTTCAGTGCCTCAAATCAACTGCAAAGCTCGGAAGTGGAAGAGTAATGATATGGGCTTATTTCACACAGTTGTCAAATTAAGATCAAGTTGTATGATATTTACTGTTTTAATTAATGGAATTCAGCTTTTTGTTAAATATTTTCATAATTTAAATCCTATCAGCAACGGAGGAGAAAGCATTAGCATGAGTGTCATGTTTGAATCCCATACCTGTTAGCTTTTTTTATTATTAACTTGTATTATAATTTGTCCATAAAGCACCACATTGACGATGTTTGTTTAAATTGCAATGCCACAGATTGTGAGTCGACTTGGGTTCTGCACAACAATCCACATAATGAAGATGCTGCAAGCTAACTCTGCACCGTGTCAAAATAGCTTCCCGACCTTGAGCCATTTGTCATCACTTCTGGAATCACTTTGTGTTCCTTCAGTAAAATGAAAACTGTTATGTGGTGTTAGCTTTCTAGTGTTCTTCATCAGTCAGTCTGGCCTTCGTTTGTCAAAAGATGAGGGGGAGGCAAAGGCAGTCTACTGTAGAGCATAGTTTATGGCTGAGACACGTGTGAAACATGAAAAATGACAACCTGTTTGTCCTCCCAAAAGGTGTTTTGTTATTGCTTTTCTTTCTCATCAGTTTTGTGTAGTTGGGGCCAGAACAGACACAACATATAAAGATGACTAAATGGATTTATGCAAAATATCTGTGCGCGATTATTTTACTGATTTACTTTTAATTATTGCAGTTTTTAGAATGCACTGACATCTAGTGGCAAAGTTGTAGATTGCACCTCAATGCATTCAAATTGATCACTCGTCTTATATTTTTACATCAACAGTAATAGGTTCCTTTTATTGCAGGAGTTACGTTCCAACAACAACCCGTGGTCAGTGAAATCCGCAAAGTACTCATCTTTGTTTATAAAAATTCTTAAAAACGGTTGTAAAACTCCTCACTACACATTTTATGCACTCCTCTGAGACGAAAATGAACATTTTCACTTTTCCCTCCTGTTTAACTCTTTAACAGCAGAGCTGTTGCCAGCCACACCAGGGATGGAGCTACAGGGGTGGCAGTAGCCCCCCACCAGCAGAAAGCCCCTCAATTTTTTAGTAAACGTTAGTTTTATTATTGACAACGTTGGAGAAATCATCAATACAAGCAAAAATAACAAAACCAAAAATTGTCGCGATCAGAGTAAATCAACTTTCCACCATTTCTGGCGCAAAACCACTTTTCTCAACAGAATTCGCTGCAATAATATTAATTGGTTTAAAAGTTACAATACTGGAAATAATGTAAACAGCTCTGGTTCCTGGCAACCTTCATGGGAAATGAGTCCAGTATTGTAAAATCAAAACAAAGATCTGATTGTGATCGAAGTTTATGTAGATTTGGCAAACTGAAAACATTCTGTACATATTGACTGTATATAGAGAACTGGACAGAGCGAGTGAGACACCACCCATAGAAAATGACTTGCTTCCTGTTCTAATTTAATTAAGTTGATTCAGTTGCCATTTTTTCCGTGACATGTCTGTCGACATGTTGGAACCAAACATCCTCAGTAAGTCAGTCTTTTGCTCCATTCACTCTGGACGTGGTGTCAAGTTTCAATGTTAAGTCAATGTAAAGACGCGATCTAAGGCGGCGTCAACCAATCAGGTACTCCGTTTTGGGACGTTTTCATGACTTGATCAAAGGTTAGATGAATTAATTCAAAATGGTCGCATGATACTTTTGTCCTGAACTTCCATCCTTTTTCTTAACCTGCTGGGGCCATAGAGTTGCCAGAGACTGTCCAGTTACTGTTAGGTGAAGGTGGGATACACCATGGACAGGTCCCCAGCCCGTCACAGAGCCCATGGAGCTGATGCGAAAGAGCCCGCTATGCTAGCCAGCCAACCGGTGGACAGCATTGCACAGGAACCAGCAGAGCTAGCGATTGCTGTGGGACAGTGGGCAGAGCTCCGTTGTCTGGCTCCGTCAGCTGAACTCTGCTAGCTGTGAGCTATCCTCGCTAGCCCTCGGAGAGCGGCCTTATTTTCATCAGGACAATAACAAAAAATCCCCGAGTTTTATTTTTATTTTCCCCCTCTCGGGTTAATGCTCAAACTGGGCTCAAACTGGATATTAAGGTATCTGATTGGTCAGTTTATAATAACTTGTGCTACAGAAAAAATGTAATGAAAAAAATATTAGGATTAGCAAGAAAATATTAAAAAGATGTAGCAGAGCAGAAATGGTTATTCTGACAAATTGAGTAAAAGCTGTTAATTTCTCAAAAGTCAATGGGATTTCGGCGTTTTGGACCATTGGGTACTTCCTGTTTAGAACACAATGGGGGAGGGGACACAGTCCAGATCTCTATATACGGTTCATGCCTGTACAGAAGACACGGCACAGAGGGGATTGACTGAAAAGGTCAACAGCAAATCACACAGAACACAATGCACTGTAAAAAAAAAAAGAAAAAGAAGAAGAAAAAAAAAACATGCAAAATGCACCAAAAAATTAGCCAAACAGTGAGGCTGCGAAAGGTGAACCACAAAACAGAAGATCTTACAGAAGAAGATAGCGTCTCGATTTCTATTTTTTGCCACATCATTGCAGTTTCTAAGCATCCACTGCTATGTACCTGGATTAATTAGGGTTTCTGAATTAATGAACCGGTAATCCTTGTGGGTGAAGTAAACTCGGCTGTAATTAGCCTCCGCATTCTCGTAAGCAACAGAGCCAACCAGCTCATTTTAAACTGTAACACACCAAAAATGCTTGTAGTGCCGAGTCGACCTGTAACATAATGAGCACAAAGGAATGCAGGAAAGCAGTTGTGTAGAAATGCATTCACTCACATGCATTTATAGAAATAGATTCATTCATTAAATTAAATTAGTACAAGAGTGCCAACGAAATCCATGAGATGCCGCGCATTTTCTCAGCAAGAGTTTCATTTGTTGTTGGTTTATTGATGCAGAAATCTCTCCATACTGTCAGAATGATGATAAAACATGAACCCACACACTGATGCACCTTTAGACACAAAAAATGAACATTTAAAGCACCGGAACCAATCATTAAAACTTGTTTCCAGGCAGATTTGTGTCACACCCACCCTCAACAAATGTTGATTTAAAAATATTGAAATATTGAGAAAGTCCTGGAGTGACTGTCCCCAAACACAGAGGAGCAAATAGACGGCCCGGCGAGATGCTTCACCTTGATTAATCTTTCCATTTTCCCCGTTTCATCCGCTGCCGGAAACAGCGGCGGGGTCGGAAAGGGAGACGGGCGGGAAAAAATAACTGTCAGATAGAGAAATCAGGCGGAAAGGCAGGTGAGGGAGTTGAGAGAATAAAAATGAGATTACAGTTCTTATTGCTCAAATTATAACAGAGGCTTGTTATTAAAAAACAAAATTCTCTAAGACAATGTGAGGCATTCCTTTGATCTCCTTTTTGGGATGTCTTTTGCTTAAATATTTGGGAAAATGCAAACCAGAAGGAAGTCATTTTCCCGTCTTTCAGCTTTGTAAAGGGACGAAGCTTCGATGGCTGATTTTCAGAAAGGACATCTGAGAAACTAGGTTGACCTCACATCCTGCCGTGAAGGAAGGTCGGTTCAATGCCACAGTGTTATCAAGGCGAGACAGCAGACGTCATCCGTGTTTTTCATTAGCACTTCACGTCTTCCCTCCTTACAGCAGCAGCTGCTGCTCGCTGACAGCTGATCAGAATGACTGCTATGAAACCAGTGTCCCTTAGTGACTTCAACAAATTATCTATATCATTTGAAATTAAACTGATTGGAGTTTGAGCACGCGTTGATTATTTTGCTTAAATATTATTTAATATGCACCTTAGCGTACTAAAGAAGTCCTAAAATATTAGTGTTTGATGTCAGAACTGTTGTGCGTTTATTTTCTATTGTTCAAATTCTAACCATTTTTAGGTTATAATGGCTAGGAAAGATACAGCTTACAGTTCTTTTAAAAGTGTTTTTAATCTGAAAGTTGAGCTCAATTGTGTCAGCTTGACTTTGTAGCCCATATGCTTGTTTATTTAAAACCCTACTCACACACTGAAGGAAAAACCAGTCCACCTTAGGGTACGGTCTTGGATCTCCAAATGTCCGGAAAGTTGCGTTTTTACATGCTGTGCTGCAACCACAGAGGTTTTAAGAAAAAGTTCAAATTAAACGGCGACTAGACAGTTTTTCACAGTGGTCAGTGGCCGCCTGGGCACATTTGGAGGTCGTGCAAGAGCAGTCCAGCAACAGGCAGGTGGCAGCAGCAGCAGTTTCAGAATGCCGCCCTCCAGCCACCCCCTGGTCCCTGTGCTGCCGGGTGGCTGGCTGCCGGTGGCATTTGATATGGACGGCTGCCGTCCGGAGACAGTTACACATATCATTCAATCAGAGCTGCTGCCGGCGGGCGACCCAGCTGTTGCAATGACATTATCCCCGCCTGAGTGACGACCACCTGACTGCCGCCATCTGCATTCATGACCACGCCAACGTTTTTTGGAAAAATTGGGTGGCAGCAGATCATCTTGAAGATTGCCTGAAAATTAAACAATTTTACTAAATGCAAACTAAAATCAAGAGGGAATCCAAAAAAGGATCAATTTAGTCGTGTTTGCATGAAGAATCCCTTCTTCCACAGACATCTACAAACACAGAAACAGCCTGAATTCAAGAGTTAATAAAAAGAAAATAAAACAACATCCATTTGTCCCTGCAGATAAGAAATATGGTGGATTATAAAAACACAACAAAAGAGGGATTTTATCTTTGTTTTTCAGAGTGACGACACCTCAGCGGTACAGAATGCAGCAGAGTCACCTGTTGACACTGATCCTGCTGAGGCTCTAGAGGTAAACACCTGCATGCATGCACACACACATCTCCTGCTGTTAAACTCCATTGTCTATCATCCACTCGCTGAAGGTCAAGCTCACCTCTGTACAGTGAATCCAGTTTCTCAGGTCACACGGAACTAAATTAAACTCAAGATATTATGTTTTAATTTGATATAAAACGCATCTATCTATTTTATATTTGCAATTGTAACCACTAATCCTTTTTTTGCTTTTCTGATTTGCCAAAATCTGAAGCAGCTAAAAGATGAATGTGGAGGATAAAGGAGAAAAAAGGCACTGAAATGAATGCAAGGTTTTAGGGTCATATTTTTATTTTAAAAA
Organism: Oryzias celebensis; assembly: GCA_014656515.1. Lineage (NCBI taxonomy): Eukaryota > Metazoa > Chordata > Actinopteri > Beloniformes > Adrianichthyidae > Oryzias > Oryzias celebensis. The sequence goes on from BNCR01000012.1 coordinate 9,068,185, forward strand.
ATGTCTTACAGGCAGTCAGAATTGTTCTGCAAATATGTCCTGTAATCACCCCCAAAAAAGAAATGAAATGAAGGTCTAGAAAGAGTGTTGGAGGTGAATAGTGAGTCCGGCTGTGTGCAGCCACGGTCCATTAATAAATGATTCTAACAGGTGGAATGATAGCCGGTGTTACATTCTCAGCACGCCTCCTCCTGTTCCTCTCCTTCTCAGGAAGACAGCGATGACTGATTGGCTCCAGAGCGTCTCAATCAAAAATCGAAGACCGAAACATTCCATGTCGCACTGCCAAGTCCCGTCGTGCCTCGCTTTGGGTCTGTCATGGAGTCTGTGCGTGAAGTCTCTGTGTTTCTGGTGGTATCGTTCTGTTTGTCTGTTGGTTGTAGCAGTTGTAGAGGCTGGGAGGTGCTGCTTGTGTGTGTGTGGAGATGTGTGTCTTTGTTTGTCTCTGTGTGTGAGTCCTTTGTCCCTTAAAGTGGGAAAATCTCATGGAAAAGGAGGATTTGGCTGAGCAGTGCAGAATCAGATTTGTTATTTTACTTTGTTCTAATGACTGAATTCAGTTAAAATAGCTTCGAATACTCCATTTATAGATTTGATTCAGGTAAATGACTGCATCTCTAATAAGGTTTATTTCTGTTTAGATGTAAGACAGCTTTAATTGTCCCAGAAAAAATGGTGGATTGAAAGATATAAAAATACAATGAACAGCAAAAGTCAGTTTTATTTTAAGCTAAACAAGTAAAATTACAAAGGAAGGTCTGAAAAAGGTTTAAAAAAAAAAGGTAAAATGGTAATTTATTATTTTTTACTAGAACGGAAAAAATGATGGCTAGCGTCCATAAGGAAATGCATTTTTCATAACAAACAGCAGGGGGCGTGATGCAAAAATGCACTGCAAATATACACAAAGATAAATACAAGTCTTAAAAAATACATTTGCAAGTTTTAGCTGCGTTAGACTCAGCAGTAATTCTGAGTTTGTTATTTTCCCATGAAAAATAAGTTGTGAAAAACGATAAGAAGTAGCCCCGCAGTGAGCAGAAGAACGCCCTAAATTTACCCGAATGTGTTGCGAAGCAGACCGGTGCTGCACTGTCAGGAAGTGGCAGGAAAAGTTGCAAAAAAACAAAAACAAAGCAAAACACAAAGTTGCGTTCAGGGAATTCTCACACATACACACACAGAGTATCAGCTCTTTCCTCCATCTTGCCTTCTGTGCCTCGTGTCTCTTAGTTGTGAAAGGATTTGAAACAGCACACCAGCAGTTCAAACTTAAAGCTGCAGCGCGTTGGGAAGTCATGTACGGGGTTACAGCTGTGGCGACATTTTGTTTGCAAATGCACGAGGCAAGCTGAACATGTGTATTGATCTCTACTGATGAACCTGAACTTCAGCTGTGATGATGCTAGTGTCAAACATTTGGTCTTCAGTTAAGTTCTTCCTGATTTTGTGGTTCCAGGTCGAGTTTTGCTTTAAATTTATTTCCTTTGCTAAGCACAGGAGAGGATGAACTTCACAGCTAAAATCTTGTTGGAGTCAAAAACCTTTTTCTAAAAAAAATAAAGTGATTACAATTAACAGCGGACATAGCATGCTAATGTTTATGCTAGCATGCTTCTATACATTTGCCCGCGTTTAGATGGGTGCTAGCTACACTAAGAGTCCTAATGCCATTTCAAAGGCCTTTTAAATGCTGTGATAGAGCTAACAAAAAAATATACAAGTATAAATATTAATAAATTAAATTTTTATTGTTTCTTTGCAAACTAACAATTATATTTGTAAAAGGGGGACTGAGTTAGCTCTAATTCAGATCCATGTACCAAATGTCTTTAAAGATTTCCCTTCTGTTCTGTACACAACAGAAATGTATGATTATTTATTTTTGCTTTAATACTACGTACACACCGGGCATTTGACACGCATCCAAAAGTGTGCTAAACGGTCATTTTTTAACGTGATTTTAGCATATGTGTTTACACTGAACTGTTGCTACCCGATAGTAGCGCATGTAGCCTACCCACAGGCGGAAGAGGTGCGAAATCTGAAAGCAGTGAAAATCTTATGAATCTTTCTTTCCCAGCTCTACTGCGATGTATGAAAGACATGGTATTTTATAATTCCGGCCGAGCACACGCAGCAATTAGTAATTTATCCTTCGTGATCAATTTTTAAACAGTTGGTACATCCGTGTTTTGAAAAAGATTCTATATACACATCACTACCAAATCCGAGTCCCTGATTGGTTAACCTGGTTTAACTTTCAACCTTCGATCAGTGGTCACGCGGTTTTTACACAGATTACAAAAACTGAGGACTGAAACTTGCGTAGTGATGCGTGAATGTAGAAACCTGAATCTCACATCGACTAGTTTAAGTAGTCGCTTGAACACGTGTTTCTAAGCCCCGTGTGAACGTAGGATGAGGACTTTTGGACTTTTTGTTAAATTTTTAAAAACACATGCAGACAATACCCAAACACAACACTTACTTCACTTAAGTCAAGAGGAAGAGGATTTCTATCAGAACAAGGTAACTAGAGTTTCAGAAACAGGGAACGTTGAAGCGACAGCTTCAGTGTTTCTCCGTGAAAAAACATAAAGAAATTCTTTACAAAAAGTATAAAGAAGCACCGAAAAGAATATAGCTTGTTCAGTGCGGCATAAGCCTCTTAAATTAAACGAAGAGTAACGGTGTCGTCTGAAGAGAAAGAGTTTCAGGGACTTTTCCTACAAAGATAATGAGACAACGTGTGTGTGTGTGTTTGTATGTGTGTGTGTGTGTGTCTTTTGTCAGCTACGTGGCTATAACAGTAACCTAATCATGGAAAAACACCACAATCTACAAACACCTAAGTGTCTCTATATGAGTAAAGAGTTACATGGCTTTTTTTTGGACACTATGATGTTCTCCGTTTTTTTCTGCACAATGTCTCTTCTTTTACGCGATGGACTATGACGTGCTAAGCTATCTGTGAATTCCTATTGTATTTTCTAGCATGTAATATTTTATTCTTGAATTTATTTGGATTTAAATGTTGAATAAATTATACAAAGTGTGAGTCGAGTGATATATTTACATTTCTTGTTAAATATGTATTTTTTTTAAATAATTTTGTGAATTTGGGGATTTTAATTGCATTTTTCGGGTCTACTACAAATAAGACTAAGCTTTTTTACAGTTTAAAACAACAAATAAAATATAGTACGTATTAATTATTCTATTTTCTCTCAAATCTTGGAAAATATTTAAAAAAAATAAATCAAATCTGAAGTGTAAATACAATACAAAAGGTCTGCTTAATTTGATGCACTACCTTGGATGGCCACTTGGGGCTCACCTCAAAAGAATTAGCTTTTGTGATTAAAATTAAATGCATTTTAGATAGATAGATAGATAGATAGATAGATAGATAGATCGATCAAATGCAAAAAAAATGCAAATAGATCGATCGATCTATATATATATATATATATATATATATATATATATATATTGATTTAATAGAAATGTTGGGATGCAAGTGCTTTTGTAGCCATGTAGGATACTTTATTTTTTAAAGTTTTCATCTCTTCTGTGACACAGATTTAGTGCTACAAACCCAAGATGGCAAAAAAAAGGTTAAAACGTAGACAACATGTATGTCAAATATGTATCTAAAGCAAAAATTACTAAAAAACAATAATATTATTCTGATAATAATGTTGTTTGGCTGTAAAACTCTGTTACTACATGCTAATGTCTCAATTCTTACACTAAAAACTACAGAAAAGCAGTTTTTCTGCCTGAAAAAAAACATGAAAATTGCCAGTAAATTAAATAATGAATTGCGGTTTTATTTTAAAGGTGAAGGTTGAAATTAATTATAATTTCTTTATATTACTGCCAACACAAATATGTTTTTGCTCTGAAATCTTCAACATATTTAAAAGAAGTTAGCCTCACCACATTGTAAATAAACCCAGGCATTTTAAAAGCAAAATCTTGACATAATGAGAATAAAATTATAAAAGACAAAAATAGTTTCATTTGGATTAAGTAATAAAATGAGTATAAAGACGACAGCTGAAGGAGCTAAAGTATAAATAAATGCCAAACCACAAATACTGGGAGAAATACAAAAAAAAAAAAAAAAAGAAAGCATTGTGTTTTACTAAATTCCATGAGTGGTGTGTTGAATGTTGTTCTTTTTTTTTTTTTGCATTTGTACTTTTTTTAGTTAGTGTGTTATATGTTTTTTCAATAATCTTATTAAAACGTGACATCCCACCCACTGATTCATAGCAGAAAATGTGTTGAAGGTGTTAAATAAGGACATTTTGTCTCAGTTTTTTGTTTTGCAGATATAATGAACAAAGATTGTAGTGTTATTCTATCTATTATATAATGTTTTTTTACTTGTTCTCCATTACATTTTTATCACTTGTAATATTTATTTTTTATCCTGTTTATTTTGAGATTAACTCATCATCATCTGTGTTAATTGCGTGTGTGTGGGTGTGTGTGTGTGTGGGGGGGGGGTGTAATTAATAATGAAAACGGCAATTAATACAACAAAATGACTGCAACTGAATATGAAGACAATGTAAACAGCTGTGCTTGAAGTCAAAGCATCTTCACACTCATCACGATCTGATGAAAAAGTGGGATAAAAACAGTGAGTCATTCCCCCGTGACAGCAGCAGAGTGTGTGTGAATGCGTTTGTGTGGGCGGGCGTGAAAACGGCCTTGTGTCATTTATTTGTGGTTCTTGCGGACAGAGGACATGAGCGTGTGCTGTGCATAGACTTCAAAATGCTTACGACTTCTGCCGTTTCTGGTGTCCAGAAACATAGATTTAAAGGCGGATTAAAGATACTCTGAAGATGAGACTGAAGCTGCAGATCTGACTGAGATTTTTTTAAAAAACAGCTGCTGGTCTGAGCTGTTTGATGAAAGTGGATCTTTAAAAAACTATTTTTGGCTTCACTTCTCTTCAATGAAGCTCATTTATTCCTTCCGCACTCTGATGTGTATTTTAACTCACTTCTACATGGTATTCATTAAACAATGTGAAGTGGGTCAAAACATAAGAAATATATGGAACATTCAGTTAAAAAAAAAAAAAAAAAAAACCCTCAGTTATAGTAGTTCTAATAACGTTTTTTTTTTTTTTTACGGAAGAAGAATAAGGCCAAAAAATACAATTTTAAAACAATTAGAAAAATCTTTTCAAACATATAATCTGGACCGTTAATCTTTGACATAATCCATAGAACTCTCAACTAAAAAAGAAAATTCAACATGAGGTAAAGCAGCCATTCTGACTGATCTTTACTCCACAAAACACTAAAATTTACATTCATTTTTTAGGGTCATTTCTGCCTTTTACTTCTTTCTGCTCATTCAGACACTTCCCCGCTTGTTGCTGAGGTGGGCGGGGCAAACCAGAATCCTATGGATGAAGTCAGATTATGGATCCATTGTGTGTGCCTCAATAAAGAAAATATTAAAAGATTAGTCTTTATTGATAAGCTTATTTTTTGTGTATTTTAGCAAAGAAATAAATAAAGCACACTTTCAAAATTCAGAAAAAAATTAAATTGTATCAATGCCAAAAAAAGCTTAATAAAGAAGAAAAAAAAAACTTATAAGTCAAGCTTTTGGGATAAATTTCACAAAATACGGGACAGAGATTGACATTTTAGGTTGAAAGGGAAATCGTGTAAACAGAATTAATGTCCGCCTGCCAGAGGGGAACTCGGCGCCGAGCTCTTTTCTCTTTGCTCGCCGCTACAGAGGAAATCCTGGTTCGTTTGTTTTCCTCCACTTAGTACAATGCTTACAATATGGTCTGATCTGATCTGAGGTCAAATACACATACAAATACCATGGTCATCCTCCATAAAACATGGAAATAGTGCCAAAACTAAAGCTACCGTTGACTTTGAATAAGCTACAAGATCAGCCTAAACATTTACTGTTGTGAGTAAACTCACTCAGATCTTCCTAAAATGTATTAGAAGTTCTCCTTTTCTCTTCCAGTAATAATTTACTTGAGAAAATTCTCATCCTTGTTTCTCCAGCTCTATTGGTACAATTGTAGCACAGCAGTGAACAGGCATCTCGACATATCCAATATGGCGTCCAACTTTGCACATGCAACAAGCTAGCACAGTGCCTCTAGCCTACATAGCTCCTTGGAATCACACACCTACAGTGCTCTCTAGTGTGAAAATAATGAAAACATGAGCTTTAACCCAAACCCGAACCTGTCAAACGTTACATGGAAACCACAGAAAAATCCAGACTGCAGGTTTTTTTTTATTCTAATTATATTTGAGTGATGTGCAGATATGAATCCTTCAAACACAACCTTAAAACCATCAAAACTACCTGAAGTGAGCAAAAATGTTAATTTTAGGAGTCCAAAAATAAATGTATATAAACTGTGGGATTTCACTTCCTCTTCTTCTTCTTTAGTGCCTTCCACTCTCCCTCCTGGGTGGCCAAACTGCCGAACAGCTCCTTCACCTTCCTCTTCCTCTCTGCATCTCTAAAACACAGAAAGATATAAAGGCTTGAAAGCTTTCCCTGGAAGGCGGCAAAGGTTTCTGTGACGGGTTCATTGCTTTACCTGTTCATGGCCTCGTTCAGCTTCTCTCTGGCCAGGAAGCGTGAGTCTTTCCTGATCTCCCTCAGAGCGCCCTTGAACTCCTTCTTGTACTTGTGCTTCAGCCGCTCCTTCTCCCGCTCCTCCCTGGTGCAACCGCGCTTCTTTCCGTAGTCCAAGCTGATCCAAAGTCAAGATTGTGAAGACACTGTCAGCTTTTAAACTCTAAACAGTTCACTTTTCTTTGAACTTACACTTCCACAATCTTAGGCGTCAGCAGCTTCAGAGGAATGGGCTTCTTTTTGTCGAAAACCAGCCGACGGTGAGTGACCGGAGCGCTGCTGATGGTGTCCATGACCTCGCGGTGGAGCTCCTACAGCAGACAAACACTTATCTATCTGATGGCAGAAGACCATGAGGAGAAGCTCTCAGTCTGCAACCTGACGCTCACTTGCAAAGCTTCTGGCAGCGTCTGGACGGAGAGATGCTTGGAGAGAAGAGATCTGACAGGCTGGAAGATGTGGGTGAAGGACGGGAGCTCTTTGTAGAGAAGGCAGCACCTCTTCACCAAGTCCAAACACGCCGACAAACACGTAAACCTGCAAAGTTAGGATTATTAATCCCAGCATACTCCAAATAGGTAACACAGTGGTCCCTGGGTTATTACAGGAGTTTAAAGTAGGCTGCGATAGCTAAAATCCACAAAGTGGTTTTACAACTATTGTAGATGTTTTACGGCTGTAAAACTCCTTATTTCACACTTTTCTTAGACTTTTTCTTAGACAGTTTTGCACTTTTCTTAAAATAAAAGTGAGCTTTTTGGACAATTTCACACGAGATGGGTCAAAAATAAAACTAAACTTGTAAATATAATTTCCTCCTTTTAGATCAAAATGTTTTAGAAATCTGTTTTCTTTTCAAATATTACACCAAATAAACAAATGTTTCATTCATTCACGGATAAAAATCTTATTTTAAGAATATATATATGTTTTAACAAAATCAACTGAGGAACGTTCTGTTTTTTCTTCTACAGGGACATTAAATTTCATCTGAGTTGAGCACAGTATAAAGGGTCTTTTTTGCATAAACTGCAGAGTCCATGCGTGCTTTTCTCTGAGCCCACACACCGGCTGCTGTGTGAATCCCTGCCGGCGCCTCAGACCACACAGAGCAGGTATAAACAGTATGATGGTCTGTCTGCTGTGAGGACGACTCTCCTCCTCATCGTGCTTCTCTGGTTTGACACCAGCACATCTGCTGCAACATCTACGCTAAAACAGAAACTTTTTTACCGTTTGAATCAAGCGTGAATAACCTCTGATATGATCATTTAAATTTTTTGGTGCTCAAACGGTTTGATTTATGCCAAATTCACCTTTTCATAAACAGTTCTGATGATTCGTTGAAATTGAAAACACCCTAAATGTTTCAACAAAATCTCTGCTTTTTTCCTTTTGAGTAACAAATTCTTCTTTATATACTAAAGATAAACCTTAAATAGTGAGTAAAAAGCATTCATTAATACATATTGTCTGTAGATCAATCATATCTGCTGGTTGAAAGCCCAAAGCAGGAGAAGACCTACCTGTGATGATCTCTGTCCAGGTCGTCTTTGAGCTCTAAAGATGTGGTGGCAGACAGTGGTAGAAGTTTCTTTATCCAGCTGTGGCACGACTCCGGGTCCGACAGCACCAGCAGGTCGCTGCACTTCCCCGATGGCCTGAAGGGCGGCGCCACCGTATAGCCTGCAACCAGTTTTTCAAAAGATATGGCGTCTGACGCGCAGTTTTAAAACCTTTTAACTCCTGGTGTTCTGTCTCCAGTGTTGACGTTTAATTCCAAAGGATAGCGGAGAAAAGCAACTTAGCGCTGATATGCAACACTTTACAGTAGTTAAGTGTTTACGCAAATTTAAGTCAAATAATTCTGGAGAAAAGCTGCTTTACTCTGCACCAGAATTGTGTTAATTAAACACTCAAAGAGCTACGTTATTTCAAAGACGCTGGCGCCTTCAACAAACCCAGAGAGGTTTTGTTCCGCACGGCCAGGTGCAGCGTTCCTGTCAAGAAGTTGATGAGCTCGGGCAGGAAGCGCTTGGACAAGGAGATGTACTCGACCGCCATGCAGCACAGAAGTAATCCTGTGGTGACGTCCTGAAGGGATCTGACGGGGCACTGAGGGAGCAAAGATCGTGAACACAAAGTCAGAGATGTTCTGGAGGAATTTCCCCAAGAAGGAAAAATCAAAACGTTTCTTCAGGTTGGTTTGTCATTGAACTTTTTCGCAGATTTTTTTTTTTACCCTAAATAAAAAAAAATCTTTATTTCACAAGAAAATGTGGTATTTTTTTCTATAACATTTCATATTTGAGATATCGGAGCTTTTCAGTGTGCCAAGGATTCAAACACAAAGAAAAAAACAGAAACAACTGAAGGTTTCAGAGGTTTATCAAAGAAATGTAAAAAAACGTTTAAAGAATAGAAGACAAGATTAAATTTAAACCTGCACGGATGTTTGGATTTTACCTTCGTGAGCGCCAGACTGATGTACAGCAGCGCTGGCGTTGTGACAGGATGTCTGAAGTCTGACGTGGGGAACAGCAGCGCCGTCAACTTTAAGTAAATGAGCTTCAAAGATAAAAAACAATGTAACGTATCGATTAGTCAGTGAAGCCGTCACTAACTTTCCAAAATGTATTCATACGTTTTCTGCACAAAAAAGGCATACCGCGTCTAAGGCGGGGAAAGGGGCGTGGCCTTTGACTTCAATCAGCTCCTCCATGCTGTGAGCCGCGTCGGCAAGGACACGCTGTACGGCCGCAGTGGCTGCTTCAGGAAACATCTGGCACAAAGCGTACAACTCCCTGCAAGCACAAAGAAACACTCACAAGCACGAGGAAACGGCGGAGCCTGAGTGTGAGGCCGCTTCTTCCAACTCACGGGATGAGCTTATCGACAGCGGTGAGTTCTGGAGGGGTTCTGAGGGCCTGCTCTCCGATGTACTCCAACAGAAATCCAAACAGTTTCTGAGGACAAAGAAGGAAACGCTTCATTTTTTCTGCAACATTAAGAAAACTTTTATAAATCCAACAGTTGAATATCAATCTTACCTGAAGTTTGAGTTTATTTCCAACAGCCAAACTCGGGTGGTTGCACTTCTGGGTTCTGGCCACTATGAGGCGCTGGTTTTCCGGGGTGTGACCAGACAACAAGTCTTTCAAATCCTCATAACTCTCAGGGGCTACAATTAAAAGTAATATTGGAAATATCAAATAAAAACCAAACCGATGGAAGAAACGGATCAGATGGGAAATTGAAAGAGAGAGGAAACAAGATTTGGTACAGAAATGCTTTAACGTCAAAGTAATGAGAGAATTTACCGGCAAACGTGTACGGCAGCTCCGCTTTGGCTGCCTGCTGCTGGGCCTTCATCTCCTCTTTGCTGAGAGTCTTCTTCGGTTTCCCATCATCCTCCTGGTTTTTCTCCTCAGCCTCACTTTCCTGCTCTGACTCCAAATCTGACTGCCCATCTTCATCTTCTTCTTCTTCTTCTTCACTGCTGGTCTCCTCCTCCTCTTCATCTTCCCCCTCCTCTTCATCAGAACCCTGCTCCTCTCCACTCTCTCCTGCTTCTCCTTCCTCATCTTCTGCTACCTCCTCCTCCTCCTCGATGTTCCACTGTCCGTCCTTGGTGGGAATCAAACATTGGAATCAGACCGGCGGTGAACGGAATCAGACAGAAGAAGTTTCGAACGCAGACCTGATAAGCCAGAGTCTTCTTGTCGTGTTTATCCAGGATGAAGCCGTCATTCAGGTCGTCGGCGGACATGCGGGTCTGACTCTGTGCTTTGGTCACGTCTTCCTCTCCCATCATCCTCCTCAGGCGGTCAGCCTGGAGAAAAGACCAGAGCGAATGAAATAAAAGGAACAGATTTTTGTGGAAAAAGTAAAATTTAAAAACGTTTTTTTCACTTCTAGCTTCTGCAGCTTCTCCTTCTCCTCCTTGGCCAGCTCCTCTGGAGTCTTCATCTTCTCTGACGGCTGGGCCTTCATCTCGAAGCCGAGTTCCCGCACCATCATGTCGTATTCATCGAGCTGCAACCAGGAAGCAGAGATGAATGGAGGACGTTGTCACACACAAGCAGGAGTTTGTGGGCAGGGTGGCGTTTGCGTACTTTGGGTTTCTCCTCTGGTTTGTCGGAGTGTTCTGCTTTGGCCGTTTTCTTCACCATCAGAGCCTGGATGCTCTTCCACTCCTGATCCAGCTTTTCCGTTAGCTCCTGCGCCTCCTCCTTCTGCACCTGCCGCTCCCTCTGAGGATAAACACCAGTCAAGGAGAGAGCTCCAGAGCGTCTGGGGTTTGAAAAAGGAAAACAGAAAAGCACCTTCTCCTGCTTGGACTTCTGGATGAGTTCTTCAATCAGCTCCTGCCTGGACTTGGCTCTCTGGTTTCCATCCTCCTGCTGCTCCCCTGAGGTTTTCTTCCTGAGGAGGCCTCCTCCTCCTCCTCCTCCTCCAAAGTGGGAGGCAGTCAGCTCAGCTAGTTAGAAAAAAAAGATAAATAATATCAATGTGAAACTGAGCTTTCGTGTTGGAAATTCAAACAAAAAGTTTGAAAAAAATGAGAAGCTCATAAGATGCCACTTCAACTGCAATATTCTACAATTGCAAAACGTTTTTTCTTTTATGGAGAAAAAAGAAATGTCGTTAAATAAAAGATTCAGGCCAGGAGAGCGCCTGCTCCAAACTCACCTGATAAAAGGCCTTTCTCCTCTGACTCATCATCACTGTTCACCATGTCATTGAATTTCTCCATTTCAGCCAGAGACTGTCCATAGTGAGTCAGCTCCTCTTCCTCATTCAGGTTGTACACGTCCTTTTTATCATGAATGCGCTGTAACCAAACAGAAAAAAAGTTCATCTTCTATCATCTTCATGAAAAAAGTGACGTGGATGCGAGATCATGTGACTGACCTGTCTTTCCAGGGCAAACCTCTGGAGGATTTTGTCTTCTGGGGTGATCTTTGCATCATACTCTCCAAGCCGCCTGTCTACGAATTTGCTGGCCTTGTTCTTCTGCTTGTATTCTTTTAACAGAGTCTCCTTCCTCTGCAAAGCAAACCGCACTAAACTCAAGAGCTACTAACAGTTAAAATCACTAAACCTCCAATTTCCAGGACTTGTAGGGGTTCTTTTTCCACCTGTTTACAGTTTGTATTAAAAGCAGCTTAAAAAATTAAATTATTAGAAATCTTTTTTTAAAGATTATGAAAAAATATGAATGGTTTGCTAACTTGGCTTTAAAGAGTTAAAATCAGTTTGAAAATAAAAACACATTTGATAGATTTATCAAATTCACGGATTACATTTTTTAAATCATTTTAGGCAAACATTTCATTCTCTGATTTTGTTTCATGCAAGAAAGAGATGATTGTTCAGTCCGGTTTCAGAACATAAATTTGAACAATAAACTGTTTTTTGAAACCAAAATTTGATTTGAATTCAGTATTTTTTTTGGCAATACTAAACCTTAATATTTATTATTACAACTGTTTTGTAAACAAACAAAATTCTGTCACTATTCAAAGATAAATCTTTAGAAGTTCCGTCATGTTTTTCAGTGGACAGCTTTAAAATGTATCATTGAAGGGACTGTTCAACACTGTTGCTGATTGCATAAACGTAAACCCTTAAAATGGTAAATGTTGTATACTTATATAGCGCTTTTCTACCTTAATTTAAGGCCCAAACTGCTGTACAGTCACAGTTCCATTCACTCATTCAAACACATTCACACTGATTGTGGCTCTGCTGTCATACGGCCTGTAACCAGGTTAAATGTAGGGGTCAGTGTTTTGCCAAAGGACACTTTAACACATAGGTGGGTAAGACAGGAACCAAATCTGAAATCCAGCAGGTTCAAAAAGATGTTTTAATGATTTTTGTTTCTGTGTGAAGTATAACTTAATAAAGGGTTAATAAAGAAAAGCAGTTAAAATAACAAAAATGTCAGGATGAACAGCAGAAGAAGAGGATCTCGCTTCCTACCTTATTGATCGCTTTGGATCGAGAGACTCCTGGCAGGCCCACGTCATGTTTAGTTTTTCTTCCCAGAACATCAAATTTCTTCCGGTTGATTTTCACCTCAAACGGGTTGTTTTTGATGGCGGGGTTAGTCTTGGTTTTGCGAACTTTGTCAGCAAGGCTCCTCTTCTTCGGAGTTTTCCCCATCTGAGACAAAAGTAGATGATCGAGGGATATATATATATATATATATATATATATATCCCCACCGATTTCACTCATGTCTGCACAGATTTACTGAGCTGTTTTTCAAAGGTTTGTGCAACGAAAAGATGTAATAGTGTAAACAAGTCAGCATTTGCTGAAACGTAAAAAAATTAATGTATCGAATTGTAAGACACAGTGAATCTATACGGTTTTTAAAGAAGGGGAGACAAATCAAGTCTCTACAAACAAGCTAGTTACAGAGCTTCTAACCGCCAATAACTAAGTAAATAAAGAGTTTACCGTTCAGTTGTGCAGAGGAGAAGAACCTTTTACTTAAAAATAATTATAATAATTAGAAACATATATTTAGAAACTCGTGATCTATTTAAAAAAAAAAAAAACTTTTTTTTTTTTTAAATATCCACGTTGTTTCGCCGGGTTTCCATCTTTTCCCGGAAGCACTAGAAAACAACCCCTTTCTACTTCCGGTTCAGAATCTTAACAGCGCCTCTAGCGATCAAACCATGAACAAAACGTTGGTTAAATAGAAGGGGACAAACGGAACCCCTGCGTTTCTACGCTCGTTAGTGTCGGCCCCTTTTGCAAAACAAATAAAGACTAATAAATAAAAGTTGTAAAGATAAATGTTTGTGAAGGACCAAATTATAGCACCTATGAAAAGAAAATTACGAGGGATTCGATCAATTTGGTTCTTCCAATTCCTTTCAAGCAAATAAACTGGTCATCAAATGGATTCAATGTGTCATGTATGCACTGCATTTACAAGTGCAAATGTTTCTATTTATGATTAAAAGCATAATATGTCAAGCAGATAGCATCATTTTCTTTTTATTTTCTAATCAATTCATGATTTTAGTTTCTTGAGTAGATTTGATTTATCTTCTGCATTTTTTTGTTTCATTGCTTAAATTTGCTTAAAAAACGTCAATGAATGAATAAATAACAATTTATTGAAACTATGAATTTTTGAATTCTAAAAAAAAGTTTACTTTAAATATCACACTATATTTTTTCAAACATCTAAACCCTATGGTAATCCCACTAAATTCACGTTACAAATTATAGATCAACTGATTTAAAAGAAATGATAATGCAACACCAGACTCTCTACCGTTATACAAAAATGAACACAATCACACTTTTCAAGGTTGTTTATTTATGGTTGCAATGGCAGAACCAATGACAAAAACAAACAAAAGAGTCCCTATTAAGTTTGCAGAGGGAATAGTGAGACATTTAAGTTGAAAGTCTGTGAACTCAGTAACATTTTGAGCTTTGTAAACAAAAAATAAAAGTTTGAGGTGAATATAAAGAAGTCAGCAGATAAAAAAACAAACTGTTGATGTCTCCTGTTTTTTTTAAGACTGCAGGAATTCTTTACCTTCATGTCTATTTGTTCCTACAAATAGACTGTTTCAAAATAATGTAGTAAAAGGAGAGGGTAGTGACAGTGAATTCTCACACCGAGCGACATTAAAATAATAATAAAAAAAAAAAAGTCTGTAAGTAGTGTTGCTTTTGTTTATGATTTTCCACATAAAAAAGAACAACTGCACGAATACAAATTAGATTGTCATGAATCAAAAGAATAAAATCATTGTGAAATTTCACTGGACGTCACACAAAGCCCAAAGGATACCCAACTGTTTAATGGACAAGGAAGTGGATTTTCATAGGTTGATGTATGGTGACCTTTTTCAAATAAAAGCCCAAATGTGGCCGTCCTGCTCATGCATTTAAACAAGCACCCACTTCTGCAGATACGAGTAGCACTTCATAGTTGTCAGAATTTACTATTACATTTGCTCTTTTTTGTTGCTTTTTTTCTTTTTTAAGAAGACACTTTACATATTTGATACAATCCCAATACATTCTAGTGGTTACAATGGATACAATCCTAAAGAAAAAGAGTGTGAGCCAGCATGGAACATGCAGAAAAGGCCAGGAGTGGACAACAAAAAATAAAAGAACCTGCATCATTAACAGTGAAAAGCGTCTACGCATTAAAATCCTTTATGCACTCATTTTTACATTGTATACAAAATTGGCACAAACTAACAAGGAAAATAGTTAATAAGCTGGCAACAAATGATATCAAAACAACACAAAGTATGACTGGGTGTTAAAGGGTGCAATTATAAAAGAGGGAAAAAAAATTGTGAGCTTTCTGGGACTGATTTAACTTATTCCGATCTAGGATTCTGTCTTTTTTTTGTTTTTCTTTAAGAAGGAGGGAGTGCGGAACTTTTTCTTTTTTTTGGAGGGAGATTTGCTGGGAGACTCCTCCCCTCCTGGTCCTCGGCTTCAGCGGTCCCCTCCCTCTCGGCTGCGTCCGCGGCGGTCGCGGCAAGTGCAGCTGCGGAGTCTTCGGCGGGAAGCGCAGGGGCGTCGGAGGGGTCGTCTGGCGTTAGGTCTGGGAGGGTCTGTCTCAGGGTGGCTGCGTCACTCTCATCCTTAAAGGTTTGTTCTGGCTGGGATTCTAGTGGAGGGGCAGGGACAGGTTTTAGATCCAGGAGGACAAACAGATGCGTCTGCTCCGGCTGCAGCGCCGAGAAAGCTTCAAGCTGCAACTCTTCGCTCAGAAAAGCAGTCACTGCATACATTTATTTTGAAATCTGCTTCAAAGATAAAAATCTGACAGTTTTGTCTGAAACTAAATCAAATCTCCTCCTCACAACAGCAGGAAGTGAAAACACAGCTCTACGTCTTCATTCTCTCCACTCCTGCTGGTTTTACCTTCATTTATATGGGAAAAGCTTAACCAGAGCAGCTCCTTTGCCCAACTGAACCCTGTGTTCAAAAACAGTGCAAGAAAAAACACACAAAAAACTAAATAACGTGTAAACAGAATAAGAAAAGGTGAGCCAGCGTGGAAATAAAAGGCAAATGAATTTAAAACTCGAGTAACTCTCATATAGCAGTAAGTTCTGAGCCTAATTCTAGATTCTTGAAGCATAAACCAGATCCTTTTGCTTTCTAGGTCTATGTTTGACACACCGATAGACATTTGCTGTCAGTTCAAAACATTTATAAAGAGTTATTGAGCCCGGAAATCCGAATCTGTGAATCTCTCGCTAACTTTACCGGAATGTTTTTGTGCGCCTCCTGCTCAAACCGGTGCCTTTTTCTGCTGCGTTTTATGGCAATAAAATGCTATGATCTGTTTACAATATGCAGACAGACAAAAATTAACTTGAAATATATCACGCTGATCATAACAATGGGAATAAAGTAAACATTAGATCCCTGAACGGAATACAACATCCGATTTTGATGGAGTCTGAAACTAAATGATTGGGTCTGATTTCTGGTCATGTGATCGGATTGGGACATCTCAAATTGTAACGTTAGTTTGATTAAATAAATGAAAAAAATCTTCATGTGAAACATTCATTTAAAAAAAACAAGCAAAATTGGAACAATCTGCAAAATTATTCTTTTTTAAATTCAAATCGACACCCTAAAATCGTCACATCCAGACAGCGGGCTTAAATCCAAGCCAGAAAAAGCATCCAAGCAGAGCTGCAAGCTGCCTCGGTCCGCAGAGGAGCAGCAACAAATCCGTAGAAAACACATTGCAGCCTCCTGGTTTCACGCCAGAACAGCAGTGAAGCCAAACTCCAGACACGTTAACGGAGACTGAGGAGCACACAGCCAGCCAGGCTTCACCCACGCTTTCAAGCTCAACCAACAGCAGCCAGTTTGGTTAGAAAGCCACAGGCCAACAGATGACTGATGTACCTGCTAAAGGACCCGTCTGCAAGACAGACAACATTTCCACGTTTTCTCAAACCGACTTTACCCACATATAAAAAAGTACAGTTACATAAACGGTCAGAAAAAGAGCTTTTAACTGAGGAAGAATACAGGAAGGAGAGGTTAACCAAAGAGTGAGCAGTGAGGTCTACTTCAGGATTTCTTCTAGTTTTATTTAAATTCCAATTGAAGTGAATAGAATCTGAATGTGATGGCTTTTATTTTGAAACGAGTCCGGAAGAGCTCTGAAATAACCCCCACTGAGCCAGAGTTTTAAGTGAAGACTCAAACAGAAAGGAGTTAGTTCAGGTCACACGACAGCTCTGCTACCGAAGCCATGCAGACACGAGCGTGGAGGGTGATGGGTAATCAAAAAGGGTGGCGAGGAGGTGGAGCAGTGCATACTTACTATGGTAACAGGTACTCTTTTGCATTTCCATCTCCTGATTGAAATCGCAGCCACAAAGAAGAAAAAAAAAAGCACAAGTAGAAACAAATGTCTATCCAGGTCAAACCACAGGCACTGAGATAAAACAAAAAAAAAATTCAAAATGAGGAAAAAAAGTTAGAAGATTGAAAATAACGGAATGGTTACTAACCATCCTTGATACATTTCCCATCTTCAACCCAAAATAAAATAAAATAAAAAAAAACTATGGAGAATGTAAGCGAGAGTGGATAGGAAACACTGAACGGAGATACAGGTTATCAAAACACTTCTGCTATTAGATTACACCTGAAATCACCAATCCCTTTTACACTTGTGTCAGCACAATGTAGCTTTTAAAGAAAACATTAATAAATACATTAAAAAACGTAAAACTTTTTTTTACCTTTTTTAACCCACCCATGTCAGTGTAATCCAATTGTAATAAAGACCAAGAGGGACAAAAATTAAAAAGATCCATTTCAACTTTTAAAAATATATTTTTTATTATTAAATTGAATTTTTTAATAGTAGATTTTATGTTAAATGTTACCAAATCCAGTGTGGTTTTTGTTCTTAAAATATATTAACAGAGTTTTTAAACAATGAAGCAGTGGATGCAGTTCATCTATTTTTGTTTGTTTTGTTTTCTTCATGGCATTTCATAGAGGACAGATTTAAAAAACAAATCTTGGGAATGGATTTGTGTTAAGGTTGCTTCTTAAATTGGTATGTTTTACTCGACCAAAAGTCTGCTGGAAAAAACATGGAGCTAGGTTTGTTACATGTGTTTTGGTATCATTTTGTGTAATAATGTCATTTGCTTTAACTAACTTCAACAAAAACTTTATGAAGACAAATGAAACAACTTTAGTGTCCAACAGTTTTGTCAAAAAATGTAAAGATTTATTGATGTTTACAAATTTTCCCCTGCATACCAGTGTTCCTGTACACAAACAATTGTAATATTTTCTTCTGAATGTAAGAAAACGAGAAGGCAGTTGCATTGCATAAGCCTGAGAAGTTAACCAATTAGAAGAGACCATGTCTCAGCAAGGACGGAGAAAAATAAAAATCTTTTTTTTTTAATTTAAATAAAGTTTAGCTTTCGATACAAAAGAGGTTTACGCAAATATACAACTCGTGTGTCGGATTCATTTGTGAATTTGAACAGGTTTTGGAGTAAAAACAGAAAAAAAGTCCTCTTGGCCTGTTATTACGGAAACACAGAACACATGCAGTAGTTTATAAGACCACAAAAGACGAACGGATAGAAGGAAAGCCTTAGAGTCATCTCGCTGACCCCAGAGGAACCCAAAACCACAAAGTCATGCTTCACCAGTTTGCTGTGAGCCAGACATCAGGCCAACTTACCTTCCTCCACTCTGACGGGGGTGCTGGGTGGGGTGGATGTGGGCTTCGGACCCTTCTCCTCCTCACACTCTACTTGTTCTGGATCTGAAAGATAATCATCAACAATAAGCATCAAAATAGAAACGCCAATTATGAAATGAACGGAATTTTTTTCTCCATAACCAAAGGGGAAGAAGATCAAAGACCCAAACCAGGAGAAAGCTTTGATCAGGAAAAGGCAGCAAACTGGTTCAAATCTGTTAAAAACTCCCTGACTGAACAGGGAGTTAAGGAGAAGGGTAGACGACACCAACAGAAACAGAAACCCGAACAAGGTTTAGTGAAGGACAGGCCGCAATCCGTTTCCCACGTGTTGCTCTGATTGGATGTCTGATGCAGCTTCACTTCCCTAAAACAAAAGCTTTTTATAAACTGAACAACACAGCTTTAAAGAGCTGAAGGCTCCCCTCAGATCTCCAATCACATCTGCCCGAGCTCTGATGCCTTAAAGACTCACTCCGATGACAATGCTGTTTTTAACATGTTCTTCTTGTGTTTTTTGTCTTACGATGGAGGACACGAATAAAAGTAAAAAATACAACTGCCACCGCGCGTTGGAGAGGCATCGGCAGAATCTTCAAGATTATTTTGGGGGGTGGGGGTGGGGGGTGTTGTTGGGTAAGGTGCCATTTGTTTTGTGTAGCGTTAATGACGTCTTACCATGTAAACATCCAAGACAGAGAGCTCTCAGCAACAGTGAGAGGAAAGGGGGCGGGGTTGCTCTGCGCAATCAGTCCCACCCACATGTCAGAGGGGAACTTCTAATGAACTACTGCAGCTCTGCAGAAACTATGTCCTTGAAACGACACTGTTTTTTAAATTTTTCCCCAAAACGATATAATTAAATTCAAAACGCTTTGAAAATGGATCAAAAGATGATCGGAGAGGGACTTTAAATCAAAACATCAGAGACGAAGGGAAAAACAATCAAGCAAAGGCCTCCCGGGCTGAGCAGGTGAGGAGCGTGCTTCCACAAGTTCAAATCATGGCGGCAGACTCCAGACCTTCTGAAAGGAAAAGACAGCAGGGAGGGGTTCCCAGACTCCCGGTGCAGCAGTGTGAGGTACGATGGGCCAGGACTGAGCAGGGGAGCAGGGAAGGCCAGAGCTTAGGCGAGACTCTGATTTATCTGACCTGCCTCCGCTGCTTTTACCACCGACGAGTCCATGCTGAGGGCCCGCACCACCGCACTGTAGAACTCCTTATGTGGGGACTCTGGAGCCGACGGGGCTTCGTCTGTGGTCGAGAAAACGTCATCCACTATTGTCGCTGCGGATTCTGCTAAAGCGGGCCCTCCAGAGTCCCCCTCAGGGGAGGAGCTCTGCTGGGAGGCCGGTGTGGGGGCTGGAGCCCGAGCTTTCTCTAAGCTGGGGGACTGGGTTGAAAGCTGCGGCTCTGGACAGGTTGAGCCCTCCCTACAATCCTGCTGGCGCAGCGCTGCGAGGCCGAGCCAGTGTTTGTATGTGGAGAGATAACATCACAGTTTGACCAGTCTGCACGGGGCCGAGAAGTAACACTTCCAATTTTAGAGCTGAAAACATCAATAAAGGCATTTAAAATGACACTGAAGATGAGTCCTGTCAGGTTTTATGGTTATTATATATTTTTTAGATTTATTTCATGAATATATTTATCTAAAACTACATAAAAGTTGTGTTTTCTCCATCTTATTTTTCTGTATCAGCAGAATTTTCCAAGAAATCTCGAAGAATCTGAACATCCATGAATATCTGGAGCATCGGTTTGGTATTCTCAGCTCATTTACCTTCACCTCCTTTCTGTTTCTGCTCCACCTCCCGGCGGTACTCCTCCAGCTCCTGGTCGGTGAGTTTGGTGAAGGGGTTTGGACCCTGTTTGCTGATGATCACCTTGGGTTGGTACTCCTTCTCGATGATGGCCTTGGATGCCGTCACCAGCTCGCCCTGCAGGACACACAAAGGAAAAGGAGGTGTGAGGAGCTTCTGTCATGAGTTACGCTGCAGCAGCAAAAGAAACATTTTTTTATTTTTTTTTAAACATGAGAAATCAGATGACAGCAACATCACAGCAAAGCTAACACATGATCCAGATCTTACAGAGATTAAAAAAAAGAATGTAACCAAAAAAGATTAAATGATGTTATTTCAATTTTGGTAAAATTACATAAGAAATATTAATTTAATCAAAAAGTGGTTTTAAATAAAAATGTGACAAATGAACCTGTAGTTTTAGAACTAATATTTGAATAAGAAAACTTTTCTTCATCATTTGTTTCCCAGAAAACCTCAGGGCATCACCTCATGTGGGCATTTAATCACCATCTGCATGAAAACACGACGGTGTGTTCAGGCTGACACTCGTTTTGACTCGCTTGACATAACTACATTTCTAAATAATCCAATTTCAGTCTTCTTGGATCAAATGTAGCTTAAATTACTCATTTTTGGTGATTTTAAATCAAAAAAATTTTAAAAAGCAGGTAATTGTGTTTTGAGGTTCTGTTAAAGGCTTTTCTCAGTCAAATATGCTTTGTTGAAAAGAGAATAATTTACTAGAAGACGTGACTCTGGGGACATCATAACCCTTATTAAGTATCATAGAAGGAAAGCAAACAACTATCCATCAGCATCAGTTTGAAATGATTGGAAATGAATGCCAGTAAAATATGAATGTGCAGAAAAGTCTCAATGGGACAACTTGAGAAAAAAAATGACGAGTTCTCACAAACAAAACTGGAATTTCAACTCAACTTCAACAACACAACAGAAAGAGAAACTCTGAAGAGAAACTTCTTCCAAAGCCACAAGTCAAATTATTGTGGCAATAATCTTTCGAATGACTTTAGAGCAACCAACTTGAGAGAGGATTTTTTTTCAAATTTAATATTCTGCTCAGAAACGAAGGTTAGCAAACGGTTTTTTAGTGCGTGTTATAGAAAAGAACAGGAAGTGGAAATTGAGAGAAGGGTAGCACTAAAATGCTTGTGTAAAAATAAATTAATCAATTAATTTAAAAAAACTTGGCTTTTGAAAAATATTCAGGGAAAATGTTTTCAAAAATCCCTTTTTTTTAAAAATGTTTTTATGTTATTTTTGATTTTATGACTTATTTCTTCTTTTTTTTTGTGGCGGTTGAGTTGAGTATTAAATAAAGCACTTCAAAAAACCAAAAGGTAAAACAGATGAAAGAAAAGTTAAATATGCACAATTAAACAAAAAAAAAAAAAGTTTCTACTGCCTGCTACTTTAATTTGATGGTTCAGTTTTCTTTTCTTTCACCACTACAGATATGGCGTGTTTAGGACTAGAGCAGGAAGTACCTTTCTAAATGATTTAGCAGGATAAAAGGACCCCTCGGACTCATGGAGGCCATCAATAGTGTCTGTACAGTCAGACAGAGGGGCATCCTGCAATAGTAAACCCAGTGAGGAGGGGAGGGGGCACAACCGAGCGGTCAAGTTAGCGGTCAGGCAGCGGTGAATGCCAGCTCTCATTCACCACCAAACGCTCTCGCACACAAAGGGGGAAAGAGTGCAAAGATGTTGCATTCAGAAGCAGGGGAACCCACTAAACAAACTGAATATGAAGCTGTAGACTCTGTTGTAAAAAATGTATTTTTAAGTTCTAGTGACTTTTAAAGTAATCCTATAGTTGTAATAGTTGAGCCTGATTTCCAAGGTCTGTCTGTGAATGGTGTGTTGACACACAACAAAAAAAGAGCGTTCATTAATCAATCGAATTGTTTACATTGCCTCCGCCGTGTCTGGGTCTGACATCCATCTCTCCCATAGACTGTATATAAGAACTGGACTGAGTAACCTCTTCCCCCTACTCACGTTCCAAATGTGAAGAACCTGTTGGTTCCAAGAAGCCTAAATCTCATTGATTCATATTGAAAATTAAACAGCAGAATAATATTTTTTGCTCTGATGTGTTTTTATAACGTGTTCTTATTAATCCTATTTTTTTCTCCATGATATTTCTTTATCGCAATTTATTCAAATTATAAACTGACCAATGAGAGACCTCAATAAAAGCATGTGGTGCCCACTGACCCCCACCATAAACATTTGAATTCTGATTGATATTCTCCTGATCCCGCTTTGAGTGGAAGGGCTGTGGCTTCCAACAAGCTCACTCCTGATTAGGGAGACTGGATCGAACCAAACGCTGCTTACGAACGCCATCTGGTTCCAACATGGCGAAGTCTGGATTGTGGAAAAATGGCAACTGAATTGATTTCATTTAATTGGAACAGGAAGTAAGACATTTTCCATTGGTGACATCACACTCACTACGTCCAGTTCTCTCTGATACAGTCAATCTTCTAGTACTAATCTATGTGGACTTTCCTCCTCTGTGTTCTCCAAACACACACAAGTGCATGCATTCAGAAAACGTTTGAAAAGCATGTATGGGGTCCAATCACGATCAGCTTCAATTTGTTTGAATATAAAATTTTAAGAACAGTTTTAAACTCAGAAGTACACATTGTTAAATTGAAGGAAATATTGAAAATGTTGAAGAAAAAAAAAAACAAAAAAACGTTTACATTAAAAAATATATATTTTCAATTCAAAGAAATAGTGAAAACTTGCACCAAAAAAAATGTGCATCTGTAACAGCTGCTGTTTTGTATTTTTGTTTCTGTTCGCAATTTACAGTTTAAGGTTCTCGGAGTTGATCCTAAATTTACACAGGGGTGAGCCCACTGGTGACCGAGACCGACATCGGGTGTTAGAGTCATTAGTACATTAGTGTTGATGCCATTTCCACTCAAAAACAGCCAAAGGTTATGCCCACATACTGTCACTAACCTCACAAAGATTATAGTGCAGGACTATCTAGCAACCTGAATTTTAATAAACTCATACATGGTCACTACTTTATCATCTTTTTTAAAACAACAAACAGGACATCACCTACATGTCAAAGTAAAAACCTAATAAACAAGAACATTTTTACCATTTATTGATTCATCGTGTTCTGATGATGAAAACTTGGATGATTTATGAAAATAATATAAATATATTTTTCAAATGACAAATTGTACAAACGTAATGTGTTGTGGTCCATAATTTGCTAATTTAGTGAGCATCAATACAGACTAGTTTTTCGCAAAGACTTCTGGGAAATTTCTAGGGCACTGCAGTTTGGAAAAAGATGGCAAATGCCCTGTATAGTGCACCAAGTAGTGAGGAAATTTGGACAAAAAACAAAATAATACTAAAATAAAACTAAAATTGAATATGCATTACAGCAGCTGCCACAAATAAATGTAAAATATATGTTCAAATTTACCTTTTCTTCAAATTTTCAATATTTCCTTCAAGTTTAAAACAGTTTCCAAATGTACAAATATTATTTATGTCACAATGTCTACTTTTAAAATCTATATTGTCATTTATTTTAAGCTGATCCTGATTTGACACCATAAGAATGGCAGTGGCGTGCTTTTTAACCATCAGCATGCACTGCTAAAGCAAGCTATCCACACCAGGGGCGCTAAACCTTATGAGACTTATCTGAACCAAGATAGTTTCTGCACCTGGAGGAGTTTAATCTGACATGATGTGAAAGGTGGAAATAAGCACAAGCACTGCAGGTCACCGGCGTAAACAGAAAGAGGAATTCTATTGGTTTCTATGGACACCAATTTAGTTGATGTTGCTGTGAATCAACAGCCAAATGTAAAAAAATAAATAAAGAAATAAACAAAAGAAAACCATCCATGCAGCATTTTGGGGCCAAACCCTGACCTGGACTGAACAAAAGTGAGTTTAATCTCCATTTAGAGGTGACGGGGTGATTCACGCCTCACGTCCAGGTCAGGGAAGCTGCAGCAGCGAGCAATGCATCAAGTCCACAGACTGACCTGGTTGAAGGGTCGCTCCACCACAGTGCCGGCACACAGCACCTGACTCTGGGGACCCGCCGTCTTTATGTCCTGCAGGTTTTGCTCCCGGATCTATAAACAGCACCGCAGCTTGTGAAAGGGTTATAAAGAACATCCTGATAACAGGAAACATGATCCTGTCTGAGCTGGAACTGAGTTCATCGACGGCTTAAACAGCTACTGAGAAGCAGCCGTACCTTATTCCTCATTTCCAGGACTTCCTTTGGGTTGGTGTTCAAAGGGATGAACTGATTTGCTACGGCAGCCTGGCGGAGTCCGTCCTCCTTTGTCCACTGTAAACACCAAGTTACACATTTAGATTCAAATTTAAAAACAGCAGAAAAAACTAAAAATTAACTGAAGAGTCAGTATGACAATAACACAAGCAAAATAATAATAATAAAAATTTTAAAAAAACACAATCCAGAGCAGGCTTTACGACAATCGTGCAAAAATGAAAATGACAGTAAAATGACTGAAAAACCAACTGATGTGAAAATGAACCATGAAGAGACACATTCAGGAAAAAATGTAAAGAACTATCTGTATTTAGAAATGTATGTATAATCGCATCATTCAGTTGATATTCATATACACATATATATTTTTTTTAAATTGCTACAACTACTGAAAGTTCTGGACCTGTTGATCTAAATGTGTGCCTTTCCTGCAAGAACACACAACCACAACATTAAAATCCCATTTTAAAACGATCCAGACAGTCTGAACCCCACTGGAGGTTTTAGAGAAAAACTAAAAAGATTTTTTTCCCAAAAGAACATGAAACAAAATGTTAAAATTGACTTTTTGGGGGTTAATTTGCATTACTTTTAAGAAAATAAATCAAGGTATAGCTCCTTAAAATCGTGGTAAATACTTGAAAACAAACCTTTAAAAAAAAAAAAAAAAGGAAAGCTTTCTTCCATTTATATTCAAACCTTAAAAAAAAAAATAATATGTTGGCATAAATAATATATTTAACTTGTGATGCACACGTTAATATTTCATATTTATTTTAAAAATAGGAATTACAAACCAAGGCTTGAAATAGAAAGACCCAACATTTTTGGAACCGGCCCCAACTGGTGTGCCTAGCTAGTTTTTTCTTGTGTATTGTAATTTCTTCCATTTAACTTTTTTTTTTTTTTAAAGGTTTTGTATTGGAATAAAACCTAAAATTATACAATGTAAAATGAATATTTTGTTGAGTTTTGATCCCTCCTGACATTTGTTTTGCTTAACTGCTATTATAAATGAATTTTCTGATATTCACCTCTCTCTCTTCTTGCTGTGATTTTCCACCTTCATAAAGTTCTCGTTTCTTTTAAAATAAAATAAATGTCTTAAAAGCAATTCTGTGAACTAGGTTTAAAAAAAAGTTTTTTTTTCCTCATTTTGTGATGCAACTTGTGTTCAGTTTTCTTTTTACCTTAAAAAGAAAAAGCAAAACTAAAAAGGCTGACAAATATTGAACTGATTTTTTACACCGTTGACTCTAAAAAAATTTCTTTATGTATTTTTTTTTTTAAAAAGTTTAGTTAATGCATGTACAAATTTTACACTTTTGATAATTCTCCAAATAAAATCTGAACTCAAAACAAGGAATATCTCACAACTTAGAACAGTTCTAGAAGGGAAATAGAAATGTTAACAACAGGAGGGGGGGGGGGGGGTGAGGAGGGGGTAGTGGGGATGTGTGGTGGGGAGGAGTGAAAAATGGCCGACAGAAGCGATGAGGCTGGCTTACGAAGCGGAGGGTGGCAGTGAGGGGTGAGCTGGCATCACCAAAGTCATTTTCCAGGCTGATACGATGACAACAACAGAGATAAGAGAGAAAACACCCCAAAAACAAACACTCACCCAGAATGGAACAGCAAACATAAAAAAATAAAGATTTCCCCCTGATAACTTGAGTGTTTTTAAACTTGGTAATGCTCAGCATGATCGTAGAAAAACAAAACAAATCTGCATCCATTTGATGCTCCAAAGTGAACGCAGCAGCAGATGAAGAGAATTCTTCATGCATTCATCTTTTTTTTAAGTTAGCATCACAGTGGAAGAAGCTCATGACTTTGCTCAAGTGTTTGATCTCAGCTCAGGTTATTAGCTGCCAAACCAAAGGCCGGATGAGAGAAGGAAAACTGTATGGAAACTGGTTTAGTCGAGAATGAGATGAAGGCGTGAACACAATATACTCACTGAGAGAGAGTCTCACAACACAACATTTCCTACTTTCCCAACAGGAGATAGTTCATTAATGAAATATCATGTTTTTTTTTTTTTTTATTTTGTTTTGGTTTTGTTGTTGTTAAACAAGACCACACATGCAAACCTGACTGCTTTAAAAAATAAAATTAAGAAAAGAAAGGTTTTCCAAAATAAAAGAACATCTTAGCATTTACTTTTAGCTTCAGTTTTTAAAGTCCCACTCCGATAAAAATCGCATTTTTGGTGTTTTAACGTGTTCTTCTGGTATTTTTTTCACGGTGGAGGACACGTATAAAGAAAATTAAACTTCCAGTTGCATTTCTGAGTGTTTCTTTATTCAAATTGTTGTGAATCCAGAGCAATGGAAAGAATGCTGTAGTTGTGACATAGAAGCTAAAATAAGAATCACGCGTCTTCCTATAGGTTGCTCTACCTACAACGCAGGTGAATTTCTCATGAACGTTTTCCACTCTGCAGAAAAGGTCCTAGAAAACGACATCTTTATTAAAATGTTGTCTAAAAATGACATAATTATAATTAAAAACACCACTGGGAGCGCTTTGACAACACATGAAAAAAAATGATCGGAGTGGGTCTTTACTAAAATATTGCATCCTAAAGGTCTTCTTTTCAACATGCTACCCTTCTGCTTTAAACCATTGCTTACAAAACCACAAAGCAATGTGACGTGCACTCCTGGTAAAAGGTCCAATTCGGATTTACAAAAAGGCTGTCCTTTGGTCTGACTCATCTAGGATAAACTGCTGTTTGGAAGCACAGGAACAACTGTCAGCAGCAGCGGTGTCACCTGGTCTTGCCACGTTCACCTGTGTATTAGAGGACTCATGCCACACCCCTGCCGCTCGCTCCTCTGGGAAAAACATCAACACCAACAAAGCATTTCACCACTCCACATGCAGTGAGCATGCTCAGAGCAGCCGGCCCGATCAGCGAGTACCAGGAGACCAAAAGTGAAGGCTGACCAATCAGCCAGATGGGAAATATTTGAGCAAAAAGGGAGAAATGGGACCTTGTTGGTTATTGTTTCAGTCAGAGACAGATAGATTTATGGTTCTGACCATCTCCTGACCCTCTGAATGCACCGCCTGCTCATTAACAAGTAAAATCTATACTATGAACAATAAGGTAGGCACAGACCAAGCAGTTGGTTATACAGCTTGGCACGCAGACACCGGACGAGAGAGACTGCAGCAAGGGTTTGACGTGATCATGTGTTATGTTCGTCCACACCTTAGGCTTCGACTTGGGGCTGCAGCTGTCGGGCCCATCCTCGTAGGGCTCATCGGGGCGGCCGCCGGCATTCAGCCAGCGAGTCTTGTCGCGCTGACCGCGCTGGAAGCTGTGTTTCAGTGGGGAGCGTGCACCTGAGTCACTGTCCTCACCGTATGAGTAGCCCCCGTGGGCCAGCTCCCCATCACTGAACTTTTTACCTTTGTCCCTCAGAGCTGGGCAGCGGTAAGGATAGCCCGTCCTATAGCCCTGAAACAACAGAAGATGGTTTCCTGGTGATGAGACGCTAACCCTTTGGCACCGGGGATGTCACAAGTGATGGAAACGAATACACATTATTTGAACTACCGTCACTTTTCAACCATTATCACAACAAACGTATTTAAAGCAGCCAAAGTTAAGTGTTTCATATCAACATAAAACTGCTTTTCTAAGTAGTTGGAACAAGAACGTTAAGAAAGGCGATCATGACATTTAAACAGTTTCTACATATTTAAAACAATTCTGAAATGTTCACAATGTGTTCGTTTCTCTACAATTGAACCCTTTAAGCTGAAGAACCTCTTAAAACACTTCTTTCCAAGCAGTCCGGGGTTCACTTGTTTGACCGGCACCAAAGTTCACAGATGTTTTCAGACCTAAAAAAGGAAGCAGTCAACCCCGGTGCAGGTCAAACCTGCCAGTGTGAAAGCGCTCAAAGGAAACTGCTTTAATCGAATGAAAAAGTCAAACTGGTGTGTGGAGAAGAACACAAGTCTAATGCTGCGTTCACGTCGCACATCGTTAAAGTGACCACTTTCAAGGAAAAGTCTATGTCAATGCACACATATGTGCATTTTGGGCTTCCGAATAAAGCTCTTGCATTCATGCGTCACTACGCAAGACAAGTACAAGTACATATTCGGTTTCTATGAACAAAACGTGCCATCATTGAAAACTGAAAGTTAAACTAGTTGAACTTTGACCAATAAAGGACTCGGATTTGGTAGTGACGTATGGGCAGCCCACTTTTGAACACTCAGAAGTTCCAACTATTTGAAAAATGATCATGAGCAAGATTCACCAGATTTTGTCTCTTCCAACTGTAGGAACATGTGCAAGTATCGGGTGACGAGAGTCCAGTGTGACCACCGTATGCTAAAAGTGCATTCAAGAATGCCCCCATAGCACGTTTGACCGCGCATCACATGCCCAGTGTGTTCAGAAGAAACAACTCTCAGTATGAATCCTTACCAAGTTATCAAGCATTCTCATGAGGGCCTCAAACTCTTGCTCCCCAATTTGCCACTTGGGATGTGTTGAGGACCCATCACTTGCCGGCTCAGGGACATTTGGACGCAACTTATACTTGGCAGGGTCCAGCATCACCAGATTGTCTGGCCCTCCAGCGCTGGCCAGTGTTCGCACCTAGAGCATTTACATGAGTTAGTGTTAGGATGGAGGGACAAAAAAGTTTAGAATATCTGAAAAAAAGGGTTCGACTGAGCTGGATTCTATCACAAAGCACAGTTTTCAGAGAGCATAGGTAATATCAAAAGCTTGAAGAGGGTTCTACCTGGATCTCGCAGGCTGTGACAAGGTTGTGGATGTAATAGAAAGCTTCTTCCACTGTTTCTCCAACTGACACCAAACCATGATTCCTCAGGATGAGCACCTGAAACCAACACAAAAACACTTCAATGGAGTCTGCACTTGTTTAGATTGATTTTATACAATAATTCCGAGCTTCTACCTTGCTCTTAGGTCCAATGTTCTTCTGGATGAGAGCAGTTTCTTCATCATCCACCAGTATGCCGTGGTAGTCATGGTAGGCCACCTCACCAAGAGACAGAGCTTCAGGTGAGATGGGCAGGAGTCCACATTTCATAGCGGAAACCTAAACCAAAAGATCTGAGGTTATACAACAAAACAGATGGCAGTGGTCTTTGGTTAAACAGCTTCTTCTGTTTCTTTACCGCAGCGCCTGCTGCTGTGTGTATGTGAACGATACACTTCACATCAGGCCGGGCCGCATAAATGGCAGAGTGGAGAGTAAAGCCAGCCTGGTTGACCCCGAGGTTGGTGCTCCCCCGGTCCACTATTTCCCCTTGAAGGTTGATCTTCACCTGGAGGGCGTGGCAATAAAACACAGGATATGACCCTTTTTTTTGGCTTCACCATTAAAATACTTTAAGAGCTTTAAATGCATGAAGACACGAGCGAACACCTTACCAGGCTGGAAGCAGTGACTTCACTGTACAGGAGCCCAAATGGGACAATGAGGAAGCGCTCCTGATCAGAGTTCACTCGGACCTAAAAAACAGCCGCAAGTCACACACAGCATTTATATTAAGCTGAACTTCTTTCAAGGCTGTGGAGCAAGATACACGCAGTATTCTCTCACTACATCACCTTTCCCGGTCTTGCAGATTTTTAAGTGTAATTTTGCATGCTTTTTTTCCTAGAGTGCATTGTGTTCTGTGTCTTTCTTGGCTCTGGACCGGGTCAATTCTCTCTGTGCCGTGTCTCCAGTACAGAATGCATTCAGCTGGCCAGAAATGCATAAATCTTTGAAATTCAATAAACCTGACTTATTTTCCTACGAAGGTTTTAACTTTGAAAGTTTAAACAAGGGAGAAGAGTGTTAAAATGTGTATAAAGTGTGTAGTTGGGGGTTTTACTACCTCAAAACATCAGTAATTCTGATTCATGGATTCCACCTATCGCTGCGGCAGCAAAGACAACATAAACTGACGATCACGAGACAGGCTCCAATCGAACGCAACGAAGATGCACCACAGACGGAGTAAATCCAGGATAAGGGCCCAACATGTACCTAAAGTAGCCAATTTTCTGACAATTATTGTCTAAGCAGCGTCCATGAAATCAACATTTTACCGGAAGGAACCTACAGTCCCTCCTTTAACAGTTAACTTCCTGTCTGCTCAACTCTGTTTGTGATAACGCTTTACGCAAACTCCCTCTGAACCTTTCCTTAGCGCCGCAGTGATTTGAAATGTGAGTGTGGTTCTCATCGTGTGTAGCGCGATGCTCCATGCGGTGACAGAAGCTGCCATCTTAAAAGTTTTCACAAACATTTCAGTGACTTTGAAATAATTGAAAGAGGAAAAAAAAAAAACAGTCAAGATTCTAACGATTGCTTTAAATAAAACAACTTAAATAATTATTTTAATGGCACCCTTATGTGGTCAAAATCACAACTTAAAAATAGATTTTAAAAAAGAAAATACAAGCTTTACCTGAAAGCATTTATTTATCATAACCAAACTATGGAAGTTGACAAAACCCCAATCTGGTTACATTTTTATTTAAAAATGGGTGAACTAAAAAAAAATCCTCCTAAAAGTTTGGTAAGGTTTTTCTGCCTGACTTTTAGCACCAATTATGATCTCTGAGTCATAAATATCTGAAAAACTTTTTTTTGCCCTTTTATTTTGAAGGCATCATTTGTTTTAATGACCAGTCAGCTAAGTACTTTAAATTAAAAACGTACCTCTTTCCACATCGACTGTCAGGAAGCAAAAGCTTCACTAAACAAGCTCAAACATATTTTGCGAAACATTATAATATACTAAGAGCCTTGGTGACCCGTGTGTTCATGAAACTGTGGAATTAGAAGCGAACTGCAGAAACGCTCAAACGAGTCAGAGATTGCAATCTTACGGTGAGGTGGTTGTAGATGAGCTCAGACCAGCCAAACAGGTCGGCGAGTCGATAAAAGGCAGCCAGCTTGCACCGCAGCAGCTTCTCGCCTTTTTCATAAGAAATGGAGTCTGAGCCACGAAGGTCATTGACTGGAGTCACCATCCCCAAACCTGAGGGGAGACACGGGGTCAGAAAGGTTAGTGGAGGTCATCACAGGGCAAAGACTAAAGTTATCAAAAATCAATTTGCTTAAATACAAAGAAAGTGTTGGGTCAAGAAGTTCATTGTGGAATGACTCACAGCAACACATACACAGCGAATCTTGGGTCCAAAAGTCACACAGTCATACTCATAAGTGCTTACTCATGTTGAGCGCTGCCATGCCTCCTTGTGGGGCAGCAGGGTACATGGAAGGCATGCTGGTGGTCATGAAGTCTGCAATCTGCTGCAGAGCCAGCAAGCTTGTTGGGGTCTTCCCCTTCTTCAGCTGATCCTGGATCATCGTCTCCAACTCTTCACAAAACGCCTGTAAAAATGCCAAAGATCCTTTAAGGGAGGGACTTTACGTGGCACATTCAGAGGGACATCAACTGTATCAGGATCACAGAGTTACTGAATGTATTTTTACAGGCAAACAGCTCAGAGAGAAAAAGTCGACAAACCGGACTCTGAAGGATCATGGAGACTCTTTTCTTCTGCTCCATCATGTTAAAGTCTTGCCGCAGGTCGGGCGCCATGTTTCTCTCCCGCTGGTACTCCGGACTGCTCTCATCCACCCGGTCAAAGTACCGCTCCTTGTGCGGGGCTGTGGTGGGCGGGGGAGCCGTCACCACCCCGGGACCTGACTCTCCGTTCATCCTGGGCTGACCTCCTAAAAGACATTAAACTTTTATTGATCCACATGGAAACAACACAGAAACCAACCGCTCTATCACACACAAAAATGAAAATAGAAGACAATAAATGTGAGTATTTTGCAAATTTCCATAAGATTGAGGAGATTAAATGATAGATTTTTCTCTTTTAAATACAACTAGTTTAAAGACTGACTCCAATCATCTTTTGTAAAATCGTTCCCAGTTAGGATTATGCTATTTTTAGGCAAATTAAAAAAAAAAAAAAAAAGAAAACTACAAGATTATTTCAGCAAAGAAGCAAAAGTTCATTAGAAATTTACCTCTTGAGTTGTGGGCGGGACTGTTGGCGAGTAAGCTAGCCCTCACTTCCCTTCAACAAATCAAGCTATACTGAAGCTATCCAGCCATACAGTTTTGAACCAGATACCAGCTTGGACAAGAAAAACAAAGACGTACATAGATTTAGTTGTCTACCAGACAAGTGGACACATCGGGATGGAGCACAGTAGGGAGCTCAGGGTATTTTTTAGGCCAAAAATAAGCACTTTTTCTAACAGAATTTTTTATTTTTCTGATTTTCAATAATTTAAGTTAAAAAAAATATTTTTAAGCTTGATTTTCCCAATATGTCCTGCAGTATCACAAAAATTCCACAAGAAGATGTTAAAAACATCATTTTAATTCTCCACTTCATGACAGTCATGTGGCTGCTCTTCCCAAGCTAATTCATTTTTGGGTTATTTTCTGAGAATCACAAATCAGACTGTTGAAAAAGAACAGAGCAAAATCGAAAGTAGAACCTTGTTATTTACACATCCAAGTAGACAAATTATTGTCTCATCATTTAATTGATTAACAACTGTATCACATTTTCATCTACAGATAAACTTCACATCTTTTTCCATGTAATGCTTCAGTTTGATCAAATCAAAAATCTTTTTGGTTTTACAGAAAACAACCCAGTCTCTGGCTCTGAACTTACACTGATTAATCCGCATGCAGGAATGCAGGTTGAGCACTGGCGGAAGAATGCAGCCCATTAGTTCACATCGATACAAATGTTCAGTCAAAGCCTCCATGACAACTGCAGCCTGAACTCTGGGCATCCAGTTTCACAGCAAGCTGCTCGACACGGTTCCCGTCAGCTTTTATTCCTGTTTAAAGTCTCCACAACAACTAAACAAGATGGAAAATATATTTTTGTCTTTGTGCCGTTCGGGTTGCTCTACATCAGTAACAAACGACAAATTAAAGGAGAAAAAACTTTTGTAATTGCAACAGCACCCAAAAATACAGCTGTTAACACCAGCAGTTTGCTTTCACCAGCATCAAAACGGACATACAGCTTTGCTTTTAACACCGGCCTTCTCCAGGCCACATTAGATGTTCACATCCATGTGATGATCCAGAACAACTCACTCTGTCAGCTCCGCCTGAGTGATTTTTCCAGGGAGCGGATGGCTGATAAACCGCAGAAATAAATACCCGGAGAACCTCATGTGACATCCCTGTTCACAAATGATGGCTTCAACAAATGAAGTTTGAGGCAGAACAAAGCAAAACTTGGAGAAGCTAGATGAGAATTTGGGTCATAGGGGAGATTATTCTCCCGGCTCCACTCTGGATGAAATGAAAGAACCTCAGAAGCAGATTAGAATGATTAAGAGCTGCTCTTATCTTTGAAACTGCAGCTTTAAGCAAGAGCTGGGTTGATTCACAGTTAAGTAATCAGATTTTATTTAAGTAAAATATTAAAACAAGAAGATCTTAAAAAGAGGACATTACCACATCATAGGGTGTTAACACTGTGTGTGACTTTGAAAGGAGGAAGCAGCTGGACCACAGGTCTGCTGCTGTTCCTGTGAGGAAGTGGAGGTGTGAGAGCCTAGTTACAGCTGTGCAAGTAAAACATGTAAGAACACTGCCAGGCAGATACCGGATTATTATTCTCTTATTCTGATTACAAAAACCACAGAAATGAAAGTAACCTGGTTACTGAAGTACATATATAAACA
The DNA here is from genome assembly GCA_014656515.1 of Oryzias celebensis. NCBI lineage: Eukaryota > Metazoa > Chordata > Actinopteri > Beloniformes > Adrianichthyidae > Oryzias > Oryzias celebensis. Next base: position 9,102,477 of record BNCR01000012.1, read on the forward strand.
ACAAATATTTCTCTTTTTGCAGCATAAAATCAGTGAACCATAGTTAAGAAGTATTTTTGTTTTGTTTTTTTCAGGCAAGGCAAGATGAGGTTATGGTTTTGTAGGAGCCAAAATGTACTTTTCTTTTCACATGTCCTCGTTAACTTCATAGTTTTGCGCGTTTCACTTTTTTAACTTGTTAATAAGCAACACCCAGGTTAAACAACCCGGGTTAAATGTTGGATGAGTGTCCATTCACCTGCACAAGGTATTGAGGAGGAAAGAAAAGCTTGGTTGTTTATTTTTATTGACGACTATTTTTTTTGCTGTTTTAATGCCATTTGGTTGCTATAGTTTCCTTTGAAGTCACTTTACTGTCGTATTTTATTTTATTTATAAATCAAGTTCATTAAATCATACGAAGCAAAATTATTTTTTTCTCTGTTTTTTTGTAAAAAATAAATAAAGTTAACAAGAGAATGGACTGCAGGGTATTTATAAAATAGAAACCCGTCATAAACGAACTGAATCCACTGACTCATTAGGACGCATCAAACAGAAAGTCACCTATACAAGTTTGCATCGGAAGACATTTCACTTTTGCTAATGAAATGTATACAAAGGTAAAATGGGAGGGGAAAAAGGTCCAAAAGTTTAACTTTTAGACGAAAAACTCTAAAAACAGCACTCACTCAGATGTCCTGTCTGCGAGTGTCATCTTATAGTTTTTCTAAAAGGCAAATAGAGATAAATGCAAATACAATGAGCTTGGAAGCACAAATGCTACAAGAAGAATAATGTCTTAAACAATCAAACATCCTTTTATTAAGATTAATGCCAACAGATAACAAATTTAACCAACACTACAATGTCTGCTGTTGCTTCCGATCAGACTTATGGTTTACAGGACGGTCCTAATGCTTTCGGATTGCTTGTCAGATCCAATTCATTTCACAAAAAATACCTAAGAAGTTAAGTTTTATTTTTATGGGAGATAACTTGAAAGAGAGTCCAACAATAAAAATATCTCAAGTGACCAAAAAAAAAATATTTATATCCCATGCAGCTGAAACAATCCTTCCTGTTGACCTCTTCTCTTTGGACAGAAGAGCGTATTCATTCCGACATCCATCAGAATGCTGAATCAGCACCATCAGCAGCTGCACTCATGTACAGCTCTTGTTTGAACCTGACCAGGATAGAGGGCGTTTCCATGGTCACATGAACAGCAAAAACACATGCAATTCTTTGGTGGTCTTTGCCTAAACAAACCTATCTTTTAAAGGTTGGATTTTGCACAAATGTTTACTGATTCAGTACAGCTGCATCTATAAAAACAACTCAGCCACAAGGTTGTTTATTTCCAGTCAGCACCATCTTTTTTTTCTGAAAAACATCATTAAGATCTCTTCTCTGTTACAACTTTCACCAGACCTGTCAGGTCCTCACTCCAGTGGACTGCTGTTGCTATAGAAACAGGAAACGTTACCATGGAAACGTATGAAAACCATCAAGAGCTGTTATGTAAGAACAGCTGCAGGTTGACATCAGACTGCAAGTCAGTCATTGACTGAAAGCAGCTCCCTTCCAGCTAAAACCAATTTTATACTTGTGAAAAATTAAAAAAAACAAAAATTCCTGGGGTTTTTTTTTTGCCTTCTGGAGTGCTGTATCAAATTGATTCAAAATGAAAGCTAGTTTGTAATTAAGCTTTAGCTCAGGAATCATCTGACTCATGTATATAGCTTTCTAAGTTCTAAAAAAAAAAAAACCAACAACAATTACCCATATTTCTTTTTGGTATTACATTTTGCAGTTGTTTTCCATAAAATAAACCCAAAAGCAGTGACATTATGTATTAGTTGTTTTATGTTTTGCAATTTGTTCATGTATCACAAGTCATATCGTCATTGAAACATGAAAACATGCCATCATGGGCTGGGAAGATCTACCTTCTTCAAACTCACAAGGCACTTCATCACATTTTACCTTTTAAATAATGAAAAAGCCAAAGGGCACTCATAGGATTATAATGCACCTTTTAAACACTTGGGAATGCAGAGCGCTTCTATGAAATACTATTTGAAAGCACCCAGTTTAACAGACAACTCTGATACTTCCTGTCTTGCATATTGACTAAGACAACTGCAACTTACAACTTAAACAACTTGCAATTTAAACGAAAGTATGTGTGGACAAAATGAAGGATTCTACTTTAAGAAACAGAAGTTTGATTTAAAAACGTTTTCATTAAACTGTTTAAATTCATTCAAAATTTGCGCTGTTCAACCGATTGCCAATGAAAAAAAAAAATCATTCAACCTTAAAAGAGCCGGATGACTGGCATTGCTGAAGCATCAGTGGGAGCTGCTCATGGATGTGCATCTGTCCAATCTTTTTTCACTTCAGTCAACAGATATTCTCATCTAATTATACTTTTTTACAATTAAAATAATTTTGAAAAATCATTAGAAAAAGCCTTGCAGACATAAGCAAAATTTCCAACACATTTCATTTAGATCTAAGAATGATTCAAAGTTCAAATGCACAGAGTTCTTTCCATCATCAGAAAGTTGCTTAATAATTTAAAATATTTTCACTACATTAAGCTGCTCTGTTGTGTTATTTAGTTATAATTACAGAAAGGAGAAAGAAGCAAAAACTGATCAAATAAGAAGTATCATATTGAAAGGGACAGAAAAACTTACAATCACTTTAAATATGTTCCATTCAAAAAAAACGTATCGGTATCTTATCTGTAGTTCTTTACGTGTTGTTGTATGTTTCAAAATAATACACAAACAGAAATTCTAAATATATATATATTTTTTTTAATTCACCCATCTTCAGTTGCAAAAGAATAAATCAACAGACTGAAAAGGAAAAACAACAGCTTATATTTAAATAGGATTTTAACTCCTTTCTCCAGCCAGCTGGGATGTTATTGTGCCAGTGCAGACTGGTTTCTTTCACTGTCACATGTCACATCAGATGGTGTTTAGATTGCTGGCTGAAACAAACACATTTTCCCCATGTGCAGACAACACCATCTCAGACTTTAGTCAGTCCCATCTTCACAAATCTGTGAAGTTTCTGACCAAACATAACTATGGACGGGTTATGAAATAATATGGTATTGAAGCAGTCACTTGCAACTTCTGCCCCATCTTTGACCTTCCTCAAAGGACCGACTCGGCCTACTTTCAAAATGATAAAATGCCCACAAGATGAAAAGAGAATGTGAGAGTAAAGAGGAACTGAAATGAGGAACACATTAGTATTAGTTGTTCTACAGTTGAATGTGTGGGAGTATGGGGAGTGGGCGCTAAACAAACAGTTTGAATCAACAGTGACTACATGCTGTGGCTTACTATAGTGTGTATTCAAAGATGCCAAGATGGACTTAGATTGGCATATCTGGGCTCCATCTGCTTTGGAACATCACTCATTTTTGGGAGTTTCCACTGTTCAATGAAAAATGTGTTTTGGTGTTTCTATCATGTTCTTGTATCATTTTTCTCATGATAGAGGACAGATATAAACATAAAACGTAACATATCTGAGTATTTCTTAATTAAAGTCATAAAATCAATAGTAGCGAATCTGGAGAAGATTACAAAAAGCTGTTTGAAAAAGCTCTCTGTTGTGACGCAACAACTGTTGAATCGGATGAAACATATCTGATGCACCTACTTGCAGACAAATAGCTATTTAAACATCTTTATTTTCCTTGTGTGAGCTCTCATCTGGCTCAAAACCATATCAATGGATGGCTCCAATATTGCTCGTCATTTATGTTGCACAACTAATGTTAGCTTGGGGCTGTTAGCTAGCGGTAGGGTGTAAACAAAGGGATGATGGGATAACAGCAGAGGCTTACTTCTCACAGTCAAGCCCACAACTGGGTGGCAAAATTCTTTCCAACTGCTCCTAAAATATGTTTTAAATTGCACAAACATAATTAAAGGACCACTAGGAACACTTTTACAACAAATACAAATATAGTTAAGGTGGGACTTCAAGCCTGAATATTTTCTTAAAATGTGCGTCAGGACAACACAGCAAAAGTATGGAGGAAAAAGATAAAAGAAGACAATAAAAAAGGTAGAAGTCTACAACTTAATTCAAAGTGTATATCATTTTCTAACTAAATTTACAAAGTAATCAATTAACCCAAAGTAGTCACGTGTTGGTGGTCCTTAAGACCTTTGTAGAAAAACATGCATAATAAACTACTGAACAATAAAAAAAAATAAAACTTTTATTGCAGACTCATAGTCCAAGACCCAAATTTCTTTGAGAGGAGATTAGCATGAGCATATAATATACGGCATTGATGGTACATGTCATCTGTCAGACAGATCACATGACCCAGATACTTTTATTGCAAACACTTGGGATTTTGCCAGACAGTTTGAAGTCTGGAAATAACATGTATTGGTCCTCTATGGTACGGCAGATCATAATTATACCTTTTGATGCATTATATAATACATCATGTTGTTCGCCATATTCCAAACACACATTAAGTAGTTACTGGGGTCCAGGTGAACTGGGCCTAAAGGTCACCAGGTCATCACCAGGCAACCAGTTCTACACCAGGCTGTTTAGACAGATCATTCATATAAAAAATTATCCTATTTTACCTGCATTGTCTACCAAAAGGACAAACTATATTTAGGTACATATGCATTTCACCGTGATTGAAATGATTTTCGGTGGTCCACCCGATCAAAAAGGCTTAGAGGCATCTAAACAGCACACATGAAATCAATGAAATTTTCACAGAGTCATGGTGGTGTTATTAGAAATGATCAATTCTATGACTTTGTGTTTGAGCATCACAGTTAGTTCGTGCTCGCTCTGCTCACTATTTCTGGTTAATCTGGCTCCATCGCCAACGCCCCCACCCCCCTTAAACAAACCCAAGTTGAACCCCTAGAGTCCACATCGAAACAACTACAGAGACGAGGGGCTGATGGGAAAGTAAAACCACAACAGGCCTGTTCGTGTAGCAGGCTAGCACCAGTGAAAGTGCCTAGCGCCTCTGCTCGTCTTTACGGGGCTTTAAGGCTCTGACGCTGAAATGTTTTTCATTAAAACAGACCCCTTAAACAATTGTTTCAGTGGGAAGGGAAGCGCCTGCGTCCATACTCCCCCGCTCTCTGTTAGCCTAACAGCTTTCCACAAAACGACAGAGGCTACGACACAAACACCCCCAAAAATAATACAAGAAAATCAAACTGGAACTACAAAACATTGTTATATTGTTGCGCAGCTGCAATGTGCGCAAATTTCCCGAAATCTTACCCTCTTTGTAGCTGTGGTGGGATAAAGGCAAAGCAGCTCGACGGGAAGCGTGTGGTTTGCACTGTTTTTATCCGCTGCCCTGCTGATTTCAGCCAGAGCTTTATCTCTGCGCTCGTCCTTGCCCCCGCCCATTTACCATCATCCCACTTGGGTGCGGCAAGAGCTAATCTGCGGCTTCCCATTGGCTAAAGAAAGACCATGTGACATCTATAGACCTACAGATTGGACAAAGAACCAACCATCGCCATAGTTGGGGGAGTCTCTCTCTTTTTTTTTTTTTTTACTTTTATACCAAACAAAAATACAAAAACACTTGATAAGTAAACTGTAGTTACATGTCATTACTCTGTAATCCGCTTACAATGTAAGCGTGATGTAAATCTATTTTTTCGAATACTTTTTTTGCAGATAACAACGTCGTTGGACATTTTTGCTAAATAATGTATTGTCATTGTATTGTTATAGACTAGTGGTTGTCAAATAAGTTTTTTGACAGCCCTACCTTACTTTACATTCAATTTTACAATATAAATATTTGTTTAAAGTGTCCTTTAACCCATACTTACTCTCAATAAGGCCATACATTATTGTGTATTACAGTTTTCACTGCCTACTTAAGAACTCTAACAATGTGCTCATTAAAGCTCATTTAACCTCTTTTTCTGCCTTGAACATGACTGCCACAAAGTCAATAATTTCGCCTTCAAGAGTTTTTATTATTTTAAAACTGCAATCTATTTTTTAATATTTATTTATATTTTTCCTTTTGTTTTAATGCGGCCGACTTTTTTGTCTCTTCATAAACACAAAGTGAGGGAGAACACTATTTGATATAATTGGGTGAAACAAAGACATTTAAGTTTTCCATTAACAACAAATGTCCACCTTTTAAAGCAGTAACACATTTGCTGTTTACTCTCTGAGATTAATATCTCATGTCATTAAAGACACTGCAACTAAAAATAATATTTTGGGTTTTTTTAACGTGTTCTTGTGGCATTTTTCTCATAATGGAGGACATATATTAAGAAACTTCAGCTTGAAATAGCATTCCTGAGTACTTTTTTACTCACACTGGGGTGAAGGGCATGCTCCTGCACCAACAGTCCTGCCCACAACACAGAGGGGAATATTTGATTAAGTACTGCCACTCTGCAGAAACTATGTTCTAGAAAACAACAGTTTTTTTATGTGGGCTAAAAACCTGCATCCTCATAATTAAAAGACCATTGGGAATGCTTTTATGATAGATCAAAAGATGATTGGAGTGGGACTTCAATCCCTGACTCATGATCATTTAAAATAAAAATGTTCAACATTCAATTTTATGCACCTTTCTATAATTATTTGAAGCAAATATGAAATTCTAAAACATGAATCATGGCTGGCAGTCTTGCAGAACAGTTAATTCCTTTGTGATCCCATCTTAAAGACTCAGAACCCATGAATGCTCTTTTAAAATCAGTAATGTCACAGACTTGTAGCTTTTAAGCTGTGTCCATACAGTTTATTTTGTTGTTTAAGGTTAACAAAACTTTAAAAAATAATATAGATTTAAGCTTTTGTAGTTTTTTTTGTTTTGTTTTTGCAATGTCATAATTTCTCCTTTTTTGATATGTTTATTCAAGCTTGAAACTGTTTTTAACCAAGCTCCTATTAGCATGGTTTTTAAGACTTAAATATGTGGAAAAAATATCCTCAGAATCAAACACAAAACTAAATATGTCCCCAAGATTAACCACATAGAGTTTGCTAACATGTCTGAATGTTATGTACCATTTCTGTGTATACGCATTTCTTTTTTATCTGGCTTTGCAGTGGCTTCTTTTTTCAAACACAATACCTGCAGAGCTATTTAAAGGTGTTATAGAGTCAAAGACACATTTATTATGCAACCATGACAGTTAGAGCAAAACCAGGTGCAATTCTACAGTATGTGCACAAAGGCAAAAGTGCTTTTCTTTTAAATGCTCAGGTTTTGCCACTAGATGGCGATGTCCCCAAGATTTTTATGCTGAGACACTCAAAATAAAATCCCTCTTCAGTGTAGTAAAGAATGACAGTGTTCTGTGCAATAGCTGTGTAGAAACCACTCTTACCACACACTCACTTTTACAGTAGAAATTTGTTTATCCATTGAATGTATTAATAGCATTAATGTTGAATAAATGTTAGATGTCTGATTGTAATGGATCACAAAACTATTTTAGGACTGTTAACAGTTTCAGCTTACAAAGAAAGCGAAGTAAATATAGGGGAGGGCGAACAGAAAAGCATAAACTGGCAGGTGGAAAAAAAAGCAATAAAATATAATCCACAACATTTGAACCACAGATTTAAATAAATGTATAGGCTCCTTTAAGCCGAAATTGTTACATCAAGATGAACACAGATTCGTTTTGCGTAACAAGATCCAGATTGGCTGTATTCTACATAACAAGTGAACCATTAGGCCTCTAGCTCCTGTGGATGTTTCAGTTGATACCCAGTCCCCTTAACTGATCACAGACCAGCACCGGTGGTTCCTGTGTTAAGAATGACTGCGGGGTCTGCCTTGTAGCATGGATACACCAGGCCGGGGACTCTAAATATATCCACCCAGTGTGTCTGAAGAGTTCAGGCATGAAGATGGTATCCTTACACTGGAAATCTACACCTAACTGTATTACTGTCTCTATTGTGTTTGCAAGAGTTGCTCATACTCCCTGTACCTGCTGGGTTTGTTCATTTGATATTCTCACATAAAGCTTTAAAATTGGCCTCTTTGTGAGAGTGTGTGTGTTTATTACACTAACTGAAACCTTAGTGACAGCTTTTGTCCTGAACAAGTGAGGAAACCAAGTAGTAATTTTTAAAGAATCCACGATTAAAAAGGTTTTTTTTTTAACACAGCTAATCATTTGCAGGGTTTCGTTGAAGTCTGAGCGTACATTCCTTGGTCACCTGTTTTCCTTTAGCAGCACATGTCACAGAGGGAGTAAAGATAAACCCAGCTGCTTTTTGTATTCATTTCAGGCAGCACTTGCCATCCCCTTTTAACTGCAGGCGGCCTTCACGTCTAAGCTCTCAAATCATAAAGAGCTGAAACACAAACAAACCATCTGGAGTGACTGATGATGGCTGGAAATATTAACATATTTGGGGATATGGCCTAATTCTTCTTTACTAAAGGCATGATCATTAAAGACTTACTGGGGCTCAACTGGTGCTTGCTGGGTTTCTCAACAAGAGCCACCACCCTTGCTGATAAATCCAGCAAAAGCCAGAGAAGTAGACAATGATAATACTCTATTTCTAACTGCATCAGCCTGGCTTTTTCTCAAAGATGGCATTGTATCGCTCTTGCAAGGCCTCGGAAAATCCCTCTCCCTTCTTCTGCAGTGCCCTGCACAACCACATAAAGGTTGGTCTGTCTTTTCTACAATGTGTTTATGATTCAGTACTACTTTGGGAAAATTTTATATAACCCCTGACCCCTAAAATTGACCTTTCAAACCCACCAGTCCCACCTACACAGTTCCCCTTGAAAAGACTGAACAATGAGTGATTCTTAACCAGAATGTGCATCCTCACCAAACTACAGAAAATGGGGTGATGGCTTTAAAACATCTGTTAATGTCACAGATTTTGTAGAAAATAAAAAACTTTTGTAAAATGCATTGAAATACTTGAAGTTTTGTTATTTAATTAGTTCAAAACATTGCAGCAAAAATGCAATAACATTAAATAATTTAAATAAACTCCCTTATGTTGTTCTTAAAGCTTTTTCCTATTCCTCATTTTGAAATTTTTATTTACAGTTGAGAATCTGGTGCGTTTATTTTATTAAGTATTATTAGAAAGTAACACATTGTTTAGGGAAGGGTCCATTTGGCAAAATACGCTAACTTCCCCGTATTTATAAAAAGGTTCATTTTAAAGTGGGAAATGTTTGCATCTTAACAATTCAACAATTGTTTAAAAATGGAGAAATGAACAATGACTTCTACCTGCATTGACAAATTGAAAACCGTTGCAGGTTTTTTTTTTGTTAAATACATTATTACAGTGAATTTAAATGTGACTTCCATCATGAGAGAAATGCTACACGAACATGTTAAAATCAACATCTACTTGCAGCATTTTCTCATAATAAAAGACGTGTACAAAATAATTTAAGATTAAAACTGCGTTTCTGAGTATTTCTTTTTTTAAGTCGTGTTGGATGAGGAGCAGATGAAAACCCACTTTTTGAAAAAGCTCGGGTTTGTGATGCAGCAACTGCTATGGGTGGGCCCAAGTCTCCATTTTCTGCTCTATACTGAAGCATCTACTTGCAGACAAACAGACCCAGTAACGTCTTCACTTTCCTTGTCTGAGCTGCCATCTGGATCAAAACTGTGCAGCTGGATAGCTGTGAAATTGCTCGCCGTTTTTGTTGCACCTTTGTTTTGTTTGTTTTTGTTTTGCTAATGTTAGCTTGGGCTTGTGAGGTGCTACAAGCTAGCGAGAGAGAGTGTAAACTATTGACTGTGTATAGAGAACTGAACCGAGTGAGTGAGATGTCAACCAATGAAAATGACTTCCGGTATCGCCCTTTTTCCATGTTACCAGCTGTCCTCAGAGTAAGCCGCGATTGGTCCGTGTCAATCTTAGTCTACAGTTTCATGGCAACCTCTCTCTCCAATCAGTATTGAGAATGTTTAAAGGCCACACCCCTTCCACTAAAAGCAGGTTCAATCAAACGCTTCAAATGTTGGATGCAAGGCCATCTACTTTTATTGAGGCATCTGATTGGTCAAGTTATAACTTGAAGACATTTACCTGCGCTACAGCAAAAATATAATAAAAAGGATTAGCAAGAACGTGCTAAAAAGATGTAGCAGAGCGAGCAGGAAATATACTGTAGAATGACTGAGTACTAGATGATAATTTCTCAATAAAAGTCTGTGGGATTTTGGCTTCTTGGAGGCACTAAGTACTTCCGGTTTAGAACGTGACGGGGGAAGTCAATGGGAGGGAGGAGCTTGTGTACCGCCAATTGTATTTTCTACGTCATTTGTAATCTCAACTCCTGATTCACAACATTTTGACAAAAGAAATGATTTTAAAAAATGCCAATTTTGAGCCAAATTTTCTGAACATATGTGCTCCATCATAAGAAAAAAAATGTCAAAATCATAATTTTAGCAAACTTTTTTTGTTAATAGTATGCGCCTGCGTGTTGCTACCCGACCCCCCCTCCACCGACACCCCGGCTCCTCCTTCTACCCCCCTCCGGCGGTGGATATCTGCTCCCGGAGGTTTGAATCGCTTCTGTGGCCCCAGCAGCAGTCGCCATGCTGAGCTGAGAGAGACCAGACGAACTTTCACGCCGCAGCTTCTCCGCGTCCTCTCAGCGTAAAACCTCCTCGCGGTGAGTACGTGTCGGTGTCTCTCGTGGAGTGAAAGTAGAGTTCTAACTTTTGCCTAAAGTTTACTCTTGAGTTTTTTTTTTTTTTCCTGGTATTTGTTCGTGCCGCCACTGCAGGCTTTTTCAGCCCAGCTGCACTTGTTCCACCAAGCCGGCTAAGAGGCTCAAAATAAGGAAACATAAACGAGAAACGCGCCGCACATTTGAACATATTTCCCCCTCTGAGCTTCATAGATAAAAAAAAGATGCGTGCTTTTTTTCCTCTCTCCGAAGTTTCAAATTAAATGGCGTGTGTGGAAAAAACAAGTTGGAGCTGATCAAACGTGAATTCATTGTCCGTTCGGACCCTAATTCCTTCAAAGGTTTTGTTACTAAATCCCATCGGGTGTTTTAATGGGGAACTTTTATTTTAAAATCTGGACTGCGCATGTTCAGTGTAAGTTGTGTTAAACATGAATTCAATTTTTTCTAAACAAGATTGAAGTTACTTTTTTGATGTTAAAACTTCAGATTTGTAAGAAAAACCAACCCTTTTTTTATCATAGAAAATACTTCAATGACTTCTTATTGGATAATTGGATTTTAAATTTAAATTGGACCAGATCTCTATAAAACTGGATAACTTAAGTATATATATATCTTAAATATAAGTTAAAAAACATAATTCTTTTTTATCTTAACATGTGTAACATAACTCTTACCCTTTATTGTTTTTTGTTAGTTAAAAACTTTAGAATTGCAGGCAAAAATTCTAACCTTTCTTGCACAGAAAATGCTTTAATGACTTTTTACTTGATGTTATTGGATTTTAAGGTTAGAGCTCTATAAATCTGTATAACTGAAGTATTTTGAACTATTTGTGCCTAATTATAAGTTTTTCTTTCTGATTTAATCCAAGTCACAGTCATGTTGTGTTTTTCTTAATGATTTTTATCCAAATTAGTTTTCCAGAGTCATGTTGTTGACCGCCTCTCTCGCTCAGCGTTTCATCCCAGACTGGCATCCTTTTGCTCACAGGCTCAATCAGTAGTTATTCTGCCTCATTGATTTTCATTCCACAGGTCCTTGTCTGGTTGAAATCAGGCATCGGTGCAGCCACCCTGATCTTGTCAATCTGACGGTCTGACTGGCACCCGAGCAAGCCAAAATCCTGCCAGCCAGACCCTGAGGGGTCAGCTGGCTAGAACAGGATATTGCTGCGTGACCATCCACCAGCAGCAGACAAATCTTTAAATCACAGGCTGCATTCTGCCATGCGCTTCAGACTCTTGTCTGTCACTCCCACTCTCCCTCAGGGAAGGAGTTCTGTCAGCGTTGCAAGCTGTCAGCGAGCATGTCGATTTTAAGCTTCTTTTTGTGAAGAGCCTTAAACCTTAAGCTATTTAAAATGAACTGCAAAGACTTTTTTTCCCCAAAATCTTTTATTTTTTTGCCCCCATGTTTCTCTGCTTGCTTCTAGTCCACTACTCAACTTGTTTGTCTTCGATTTGTTTACATTCTTGGAGAGCCTGACCAACTTCTAAATGTATATCCCTCCCACAAGGACACTTGTATTGACAACACGGGACTTGCATGTGCTAAATCAAATTACACAGACCGGTTTAGCCCGATGAAAACCACACAAAGGCACGCAAACCCATCCTTAGAATTCCTTCTTAAAATCTTTAATCAATTTAAAATGGATTAAAAAGTAGGAGGTTCTTTGGGAAATGTGAAACTGAAGGGGAGCTTTGTTTTGAACTTAAACTGTGTGCAGCAGAAGCTGCAGAAGGTTTCGGACCTTCGCGGTTGTTTACTCGGATGTCCTGGTTGTGCTTTCAGTGCACGTTTTGGCTGTTTGTCAGATTTCACCGCAGCTGAAAGCTTGGAAGAGCTTTGTACTGGAGCAGATCCAGTGTTCAAATGTTTGGAACTCGATATAAGAAGTTCTTTGGGCCAGAAATCCTGGTTTTCTCACAGGGTAGTTCTCTTGCAAACTGACAGAAGGAATTTCCTGTCTTGGTTCTCAGGAAAAGGCGGCAACACCTGAAGAAGATCCACCTATTATTGCTTCACCTCCTGCCGTGGAGGTGACTGTAGAAGGTGCAACCTTTTATTTAGATAACCCTTGTTTCTCCCTACATCTAACAATCCAGTGAGCTCCCAACAGCATTGTATGTGCTCACGCAGCATCCTAAAAGATAGGAACTGATGCAATGCACACAACCTTAAAGACCCATTTAAGTGAAAACCATGTTTTTAACATGTTCTTGTGGCATTTTTTCATGATAAGGACATGTGTAAAGAAAATAAGCTTTAAAACTACATAGTATCCGGTGCAGACAAAAAAGTGCAGTTTGAGAAAGATTGTAGGAGCTACAAGCGGCGGGCAACAAGCTCCATGCTCTGCCCTAACCCGATGCATCCACTTGGAGACGAAAAAGATCCATGTACGCCTTTGTTTTCCTTGTCTGAGCCGACATCTCTCTCAAAACCGTACGGTTGGATAGCTTCAGAAATTGCTCGTCATATTTGTTGCTTTGGTACTGTTAGGTTGGAGTTGTAAGGGGGTCTTAGCAAGTGGGAGAGCATGTAAACACGTATGATGGGGAATGAGGGCGGGCTTACCCTGCACAAACAGTTCCACCCCACCACTCGGAGGCAAATTTCCAACGAACTACTCTGCTCTGCAGGAACATCTTGGAGACTTCAAAAAGACGGCTTCTGCGTTACCCCTTTTGTTTTGGTTTGGGGACATTTGTGACCACCCCCCCACTTTCGCATCAGAGACAAAAAGCTGCCCTGCCACACCCTACTGCTGTCCCCCCTGCAGCCCCAGGCTGGGGTAACTTCATCTTGTTGAAGAGAGCAGTATCTGGGTCTGCATCAGCAGCGGAGGTGCATGTGTCGGCATTTCTTGCGCGTTGCATGTCATGCATAATGCATTGCCACATTCCAGAGATGTCGCAGCAAAATTGCCTTAATATTGGGATTGTGGTTTCACATCGACAGCAAACCTTCAGCTCAGCCTACACACAAATGTAAAACAAACCAAAACATTTGGTAATGGTCACAAACTCATCCAGGAAGTGTGACTTGGTTCCCAAGATGCTGCCTCCACAGCCGTGGCTGAGCTGGTGGGAGTGCAGGAAGCTCTGCGGCGGCTTCGCTGACAGCTTACATGATGTTTTGAAAAGGTTCCCGGCGTTGTGTTATTGGGAGCAGAGAGCTGGAAGGGAATGGAGAGCGAGGGAACCCACATACAGTACATTCTGTTGGAGTAGAGAGCGACTGTTTGTCACAGCAAAAAGCAGAAGGTGTTTTTCGTCTTTGTCCAAGTTAGGTCTGTCGAATGTTTAGGGTCCTGATCTTTTTATCTTTTTAGAGGTGGTATTTTTACATGGCTGAGCTGTGGAGGTGGGGTAACTGTTGATCTCTGTTGAGTGTCTTTAATGTTTGCACACAGAGAAAGAAGCTGCAGCATCACACGTTCTTTTTTTGCCATAAATGGTCCTTGCAGTAAAAATGTGTGCTGGGGTGTTGCTGAGGAAGCTTTGAACCTGCTGCTCTTCTCGCCCTTCAAGGAAAAACCCAACATGTTCCTATGACAATAGACACACTCCCACAGGCTCGCAACACGGCGATCGCAGCCCCTTCCCCCTGTCCTCACCCGCCGCCCTCAATGTCCCCCTTCCCCCCTCCTCGGCTCAATTGTGTGCGCCGATGCTTTCCAGAGGCGCGATCGGTGCATTCTCGCTTTTCGCTGCTGTGCAGCGTCTGACCGCAGTGACAACGGGGAGGGGATCCTTTTCGTTTTCTGTCACTACCAGGAGGAGACGATCTGTCACCGCCATGTGCTCTAACCAAATAGGTTTTAGCATAAAGACTGTCTCTACCATTTGATGCATTTTGTGCTTTTTTTCATTGTATTTGTCTTGCAGAATTTAGACTGCAGGTTAAAAGGGACTGAACGAGACCTCGAGAAGCAGTAGCAGCTAGTAGATAGTAGAAGAGGTGACCAATTGTATTTTTTTTTTCCTGGTCATTTGTAATGCAAATAATTTTTCCATAGTACTAACGGTATTTCTGAGCCTATGGGGAAGACCCGTCCTTTGGGTTTTCCTTTCTATACCTGCAGGATCTTCCCTCTCAGAGGATGGTAAGATTGATGCATGCCTTATGTTTACATTAGGAGTTGACTCCTTTTTTCTGTTGTCACTGGAAAGCTTTTTCTATTCAGTGCAGAGAGCCTCCAGCGTGGTGCATGCTATTTTTATTTTTAATCTCATATGAGAGGTGAATAATTCAGTGTTTTTGTAGGTTCCTGTGATGCAGTAGGTTGGACTCAGGTTTTTTTTTAATTTAAAATATAAAGTTGCATAATTTCTCATTTGTTCTTCAATATTTTAACTATTGCTTAGTTTTGTGGGAAATGGATGCAACCGTTATCACTTTGCATCAAAGAGCTCTGTTAAAGCGCTATCTTTGCTGTGCACACACTACCCTCCTTGGCAGTTGTGCCCTAGTTTCTTAGCTGGCAGAGTTTTGCTGCTTTTTGTATTGCCGTAACAACAGAGCTGAAGCTCGTTGCATTTTGCAAAACCTTCACGGAAGCAAACCAAACTTTAAAAAAGTGATTGGGAAACATGTTAGTCAAGTTGAAATTTTATGAAGGTGCGGATTGTCCAAGTAGTCACTTCACACCAGGAGGGTTTCGTCTGCATCAGTTTGTTGCCTTGGATCATCATTGATCAAATGGAAACATTTCTGGTAAGCTTTTAAAGGGAAGCAGTTCTCTCCTGACCAGGCCAGCATGAACTAGATACTTTTGCTTCATTGTTGGGCTCTGAATAGTCAATCATTTATGCTCCTATTTGGACAGAAGCAGACTAAGATGTCTTGCACATGCTCATAGTTTTAGAACCAAGACTGAAAGTAACCACAAAGAATTAAGCAGCTCGTGCATGGCATTCCCAGAACTGTACAGAGTAGGAACTTGCGAGTAGGAACTGCCAGGGTTACCAGAAAAGCTCAAAACTTGCAAATTTAGAAAAAAGATCGAACTCTCATTGCATTCTTCCTCTTTCAGTGTGGAGTCAGATGAGGTTTAGTTCAAAGAAAAGCTGTTCCATCTTTCTCGCATACTGATGTGAAACCAAATGGAAGATTAAAAATAATAATTGAAAAAAATTAAGAAATAGATATTGATTTTACTTTAAAGCCTGACATTGGGGTGAGACATAGTGGTTATGCCACTGCAGTTAAGTTTTTCTGCTCAGCCGTTCATAGATCATCAGAGCAGTTCAGAAGACAGTTTGATTGAATGTTTTTCTAAATGACTTCATGATTTAGGCCTTCTGTGTTCACCATGTACAGAAGTTGAAAGAACTATCCGACGCATTACTTGTAAACTTAATACAGACAGGCCTAACAAATGGGATTTTTTTGGGATTATTAACATATCACATGGAAAGAATTGGTGTTGCAAAAAATATCAGCATGGCTAAACAGAAATTCAGAGGTGTGATGTTCTTTATAATTTAATGGAAGACATGTTGGTTGTACTTTACATGCTTAGCCGAAATTGTAAACAGGTGAGATTTTTTTTTTTTTACTCTTTTAGTTAACAATCAGCATTATCTTTTGCTTTTCATTGATTTTCTTTGCAACATTTTCCTCTTTGGTTTTGTTTCATTTTATGCGGTATGCATAGACCAAACCACTCTGACATTGGTTAACTCTGTGGGCGATGATTGACCGCAGTACCTAGCACATGTTTGTTATTTGGAGTAATCAATACGATGGTGTGTTTCAGTTTTGAAATAAGTATGACCTTTCTTGCAAGTGCCAGTTAACATTTGTGCTTGTATTTTCTGTTTGACATCATGAGCTACCGTACAGCTGGATAATAAGAGGTAATACTCTGAAGCCTGAGTTCCATGAAGAAGGGCGTGTGGATGAAAGTACAGGAATTGGCTTTTTGATGGGGGAAAATGAGTGAAATTGGTCAAATAAATGCCTTGTTAAAGGAGTTTGTATGAAAATAAAAAAAGAAAACTGTTGGGATGGACTGATCCATTGATTACTGCTGGCTCCAGGTGCATCATTCCTTTGTGTTTTCTTGGAACTGATGGAAGCTTGGCTTGGGTGGTGTCCTTACCCTAACCTCTGTTCTTTATGTCTTCTCTTCCATATTTGCATTCATCTGCTTATGGGACCAAATCTCAGTCTGGCAGGGCATGATCAGTGATAGGCCAATGAAGTATATAATCTATGAATCTGTGCTCCTGTTGTAATCTGTTAAGGACAGAAAAGCTTAAAGGCTAATGGGAAATTTGGATTCAACTCATCAGACAGAGAATCATGCAGATTATTCTTGTTCACAACAGATTTTGCACCAAAAAAGATGCTTTTAGTATTTTTCTTTTTTCAACACTAATGTATTTGACTTTATTCAATACAAGAACGTCTGACCAATTGTAAGTAATAATTGATCAGATATTTAAACTTTTTCACTGGATATTGTTACAATGGTTATAGTGCATTCTTTGTTCTTTAACTGTATTCATTTAGTCTGCCAACTATCCAGGGGTCTGTTTGTGCAATCTATTAATGCATGCTGGGTTGCCTCGGTAACGGTTTTTACCCAAAAGCACTTGCTAGGATGATGTGTGTGTGAAACAATCTGCAAAGTCACACTAACCGTTACAAAGGCTTCTTCAGCGTTTTCTCCAAATCTACTGGCCTAAATGTTTTCCAGCTCTCTCTGCCCTACATACTGCTCATTAGTTGGATCAGCTGTTTTCAGCTTGATTGACTGAACAAACCTTAATCCAGGTGATCCACAGCAAGAGCTAGAGATCAAGGCACAGCGTTAACCCTAACCGTACATCTGGAGGGCCAGGGATGGGCGCCTCTGCTTCAGTTAATACCATTATTGTCTAACTTGTCTAATCAAACGATCGCAGGATAATATGCTGCCAGAGATGAGGAAACTTCCAAAAAGCTTAAAAATGACCAAAGTTCTCTTTAAAAAATGAATAAGTTTGTCTAAAATACTGTATTAGGGTTTAAATGTAAAACATTTTAAATTTAAAGCAACAATTTATTTTTCTTCAAATAAAAAACATTTTTATGGGGTTGTGAGTTGGATTAAAATTGACTTTGGGTTGCATTTGTTCCACACTTTGGACATGCCAGCTTTAAATGGTCATGAAATCCCTTTTTTTTTGTTGCTCTATATTAACAAAGCTTCTGTTCTGATTATATATGTTCCTAAACGTTAGTCCCAAACTACTTAACAAATCATTACTTATCAATTGTTGTTACTTTTTCCTGAGCCTGAGGTTTTATGTCACAGAAATCTACTCCCACCTTAAAAACACACGGCCACAAAATTCCACATCGGTCCTACATCTACACTGGATGTTGGATTCTCAAACAAAGCTGTGTTCCTGAGCACTCCTGCTTATATTCCTGGTAAATGGAAAGGACTGAGGGTGTTGCAATAATCTGGTTGAAGTCCAGACTTTAACCTGACTTAAAAGCTCAGGCAGAACCTTCAGTAAATTGTGCATAAATGTGTTGTGCAAGTATTTCTGTGAGCTGAAACGGTGTGAAGCAGGACAAATTCCTCCATGGAAATGAGAGGCTGATGATGCCGTTGATAAACGGCAAGCTTGTATACCACAACAGCGCAAAGGTTTAGCCTGATGCTCTCTCTTTCTGTGCAGCTGTAATCTTGGTCACTGTAAGTTTCTAACATGACTTTTATGCTTCCTGTTCACATGTCTGAATTTCGTCTTCATCGTTCTTACAGACCTGCGCTCCAACATTAGGACCCGAGTCTATCGTCTTCATCCATCTCCAGTTGTGTGAAGAAGGCAAAGAAGTTTTAATGAATCAGTTTTCGCTAGCCGACACTATGGCCGACAAGTAAGTGTTTTTCTCCCTCCAGGGCGTGTTTGTGTTTACGAGGAGCCCGCTGTACTCTGACCTTCTCCTGTGTTTGAAGTTGTCATTTTTACTTTCGCATGAGATTGCGTCCTGAGTGTTTTGAGTGCAGAGTTGGAGGAGTACAGCAGGGTTCAAGTTGCACAGGGAGAAAAGAAACGCCTGTTGTTGTGGGGGTTGGAATAAAGACGGTCTGTGTTACCCCTAAAGACCAATGACATTTGCATCACAGCTGATTTGCATTCCCAGTCACTGTTCTCTATTTCCTAGACAAATCCAGACGTTTAAAGCAGTTTGATTCTTTGTCGTGCCATCTTTTCTGTTTCACCTACTTGATATTCTTTTTTTTTTTCCTTCTGTTTTGTGGCGTTCCTTGCTCATCTTTTCCCTCCTCCCCCTCTTTTTATCTTCTAGCCGATCTCTATAATTTTGTTTTTGTCTCTATTGTCATCTTTATTGACTCTGTCGGTCTGAGAGAGTTTGAGCTTTACAGAAAAAGACGTGGAGTGGACGAAAAAATACTGTTTGACAAATTGTAGTTGTTGCAAAGAAACAACACAAGCTCCCCAGTCTGCTCCATTCGGATGCATTCATTTGCAGACGACGAGATCCATGTGCGTCTTCGTTTTCAGTGTCAGAGATGGCTTCAAAACTATGGCTGGATAGCCCCAAGATTGCTAACCATTTTGCACGTTGCACCAGTGTTATTTTGGGGTCATTAGGGGTTGTAAGCTAGCGGGAGAGCATGAAAAACAGATAAATGAAAGGAAATGGTGGTCGTCTCAATCCGCGCCAACAGTTCCGCTCACAAAATCACTGGAAAACCTTGACAGCAGATCAAAAGATGATCCGAGTGGGACTTGTGTCAGAAGAGTGAAATGTTTGAACGTGCAGATTGATATAGTTGTTAGTTGAAAACGAGTCTGCTGTGATTCAGTTTGCGTGCTGCTATTCAGCCTCAGTCTTCTTTCCACTTGTTACTAATGCACCTGTTCACCCCTTGAGTGCAAAGAGGAAGACGGCGGGGAAGGAACTGGTGACTCATGGAGTCTGTAAGGGCCTTAGGGTGATTTTCCCTGACTAACACTTATGTCAGGGTAACATGCTGCGTACATAATTGGCTCGGATAGTTCCATATCACGTAAAGGGGAATTTGACAAATTACAAGGCTGTTCTTTTTTCTTTCTTTTTATTCTAAAGTTAATTCTAAATATATGCTTCCAAACATGTTTTAGTTTTTTTTTCCTTAAAATGTTTTTGGGTGCACCAGAAAGATTTATCTGTTCTGTAAACAAGACGCCAAAAATAATTTGGGAAAAGATGGAGCGAAGGGAAGACAGCAGGTTTCCAAGTAAGTTGTTGACGAGTTTCCCTGCAGGATTGAAAGGTATCTGAGCAACGACAAGCGGTGCTGGTTGTGGGGAGAGGGTTCTCATTGTCTGCCAGGCTGGAGTCCATGTCGCAGGATGATTGTTTGACTGCAGAGAATGATGAATGCTACGCTAAATGGAAAAGTCGGAGGATCAGTGATTGCAAACAAAGAGTCTCTTAACGTGGTGCTAATTAAGATTCCATTAAACCAAAAGAAGATTTTATTTTTCTTTCATGCATATATGAATGCCTCCATTTGTTTTTTTCTATTTTGGCATTTTTTTAGGAGAAACAATTTACACATAGATGGAAATTGGTGGACATTCTTCCAGTTGTTTTATTTGATGAAACAAACAAAAAACAGTTTTCTGAGAAGTGCCTACCACCCTGACATATAGAGTCATATTTCTAAAGGTGATTATTCGTTGTTAGATGGTCATGCATCAGTTACTGAACTGGAAGTTCTCCCATTGTGACCAAATGCTTTTCACCGTGGGAGAGTTTCTAAAGGCAGATTTGCTCTGTGTTGCATGTGGACTGGGGTCCTTTTTGTTTAAGTTCTGGCCTGGATAATCCTCTCCTGCACACTGTGGTTAATGTAAGTCTGGGCGCTAGAATCCATTTGTTCCCTGTGCGGGATTGGAGAGAATGGGAGTTTCACCTTCTTGTCCTGTGTTTCTTTTGAAAAGATTTGCACTTGGGCCTGTGGTTTTTATCATGGAGGAGAGGGAGGATGGCGCCACCGTTTATACAGTAAAACTGCTGATATGTGACGTGTTCCCCTTTCCCTGTTTTTATTTTATTTTGTTTTTTTAAAGGTTTGTGTCCTCCATCCTGATTGGCTGTAGACCACTGTCAGTCAATCTCCTCTGTGCCCTGTCTCCTTTACAGGATGCGTTCATCTTACCAAATTTACATCAATTTTTAATTTCATGCTGATTTTTGTTTTCTTTCTAAAACACTGACATTACTTTTCTACAAAGGTTTGAACTTTGAGAGTTTAATCAAGAGAAAAAGAGTGTTAAAACTTCTAAAATTATTGTAAAAAATAGATGATTACTTTGGGGATTTCACCAATCGTAAGTTCTCTTTAGAACGTAATTTATGTGATAAACAAGAACACTGTAAATGTCAATAGTAACATGTTTGTTGGGACATAGCATGTTTTATAACGTCATCTGTCCTGTTTCTTGGACAGAATTGGAAATAAAGATGTTTGGTAAAGTCTAAATATGATTTTTTTTTTTCTTTATCTTTTATTTCTGCTGTTCTCCATCCTCCTCTATATCTTTGTCTGTCTTACTTTTTTAATTACCACGCTGGATGAATCCTCTTTTTATATTGAAGCTCGTCTCTGACCTTTTCCAGTTTGTCCTCCACCTGTGGTGGAGTTTGCAAGAAGTGGTGTGGTGTGGGGTGGGGTGTGTGCGTGGTTTTACTGTAATTACCACAGTGTGAAAGAGATGAGTGGCCTTTCCCAGCCTACTCTGTTTAAATATGTCCGCTTTGCTTATCTGTATCAGTCCAGTTCCTCTGGATGTGTGTGCGTGTTTATGTGCTTGTAGCCTTCATAAGGCTGGGAACTGAAGCACATTGTGATGACTTCATGTAGGATTTTTAAGTTAAATTAAAAATGACTTAAAGTTTGTCAAAAATGTTTACATATACCACACGGGTTTTTGATTTGTCTTCTTTTTTTTATGTTTTATTTGGTAAAAATAGAGTAAACTTCCAGTCAGAAATTTAGATCCACTTGTTGATTTATTTTAGGTTTAAAAAAAGTTTCAGTATGTTATATAGAAGGGATTCTAAATCACTTTAACATTTGCGTCCTGTAGATGCAACGTTTTCCGTGCACCCTCATGGTCTCAACCCATTCTCATGAGCTCGCCCACAATCACTGGAAAGGTCAAAATAATTAGAACTGTATAGCAAAACTGAATAGAATACAGATGAGTGACATGTCTGAAACAAAGCATCAAAATCAAATGATTAAATCAGCGTTTTTTTTATATGGTACCTGAAGTACCATACGCATTGGTAAAGGTACCAACTTAGCAAGGAGTTTTGGAATCGATCCTATAATTAAGAAGAAACATTTAAAATCTGACCAGAAATTAAACATCTTGATCCATTTTGAAAGTTCAAAACCAAATCTTCTCAAAATCTCTCTTAAGTTGTCACCGAGTTAAAGCTGGCCATGAATGTAGATTTATCAATGTTGTGGCCCTTAGATCAGTTCAGAAAATAACCTTAAGCTGTAGTAATAACAGAAGTACAAAAGAACTGTAGAGCTGATGAACAAACTATTGCACAGTCTGTTGAGATGTACACCAATTTTGGTATTGCATTTTATGATTCTCAGACGATCGGATTTTCAAGTAGCATGAAGATTATATAATATGGTGTTCTTTATTTGATCATTGCAATTACCTGATATTTGGAACTCAATTAACACCATAGATTTCTCCCTGGAAAGCAGATTGCTTCCAACCATTTTTCCACCTGTATCAGCTTAATGTTAGGTATAGTGTTAGCTGAAACCAGACGAGTGAGGGTTCTGAAAGTGTTGAAGTTTGAAAGTCACAGCACTGTGAAGTTCTCTGAAATCCAACAGTTGGCTTTAATGTAACTCAAACATTTGATTGTGTCCAGTTACCAAATATTTTTATTCACAATCTAAATAAACTGTTTTGAAGCTGGTACTTTAGTAGATTTAAAGCAAATTTAGCAGAGCGTTAAGTTTAATCTGGGATTTGCTTTGTTTATGTTTAATCTGTTAAGTATCCCGATGGCTTGACTTCCAGCCTGTGTGCGTATTTCTGAAGTGGGGTCATCAGTACGTTTGTTTTGGTTTGAAGAGCCTTCAAAAGGTCAGTATCAGCCAGTTCTCATTCAGATCCCTTCATCGGTTGAAAACCCTGGACCCCGTGACATTGCCATTTCCTCTTTGTCACCTCTTCACATCGCTTTGTCACTAAGGGTGTGGTTTGGGACGTCGCTCGTCTTGCGCTTCGACTCGTCACATCCTGAATTGAGACATTTGAAAGCCCACTGTCACAAGGCTTGGTTGCTAAATTGTAAAAAGTCCGTATCAGCTGTCACATGGTTTTGTGGAGGCCTAAGGAAACCAAGTTGAAGTGCTTCCTAAAGATAATGAAGGGGATGCGACCTTTGGCCTAAGCCTCATCAATCTAACTGAACATCATCTATTCCCAGAGCTCCATTGATGCTGTCAGTCGGCAACAGGAGGCAGAGGTTTGATGAGTTGTGTTTCTGTGTGTGTGTGTGTGTGTACTTGCATAGATGGATAGATGGATGCTTTTGTAAAAATCTGAGTGAGATGTTGACAGAAAGAAGGGAAGGTGTTGGTGATCAGAAAAACTTTGCTTACAGTGTGGAACTACACAACTCTACTCTGAAAGTATTGGGTACCACTGATGAATACACTCTGTAGTGAGTGATTAAACTGATCAGAGGTGTCGTTTAGCCAGCATTGATTCATAGAAACATAATCCACTTCAGAGTCAAAACTATAACTGCTGGTTCATCACACAAGTGCCTTTTAGGCTGGATCATCAATATTTAGCACTTAACCAGACCTGCAAGTTGTTTTTCCCTTCAAATTCAGGCCTTATTCTGTTACTTATTCACAGACAAGTCTATAGATTAGCATTTGTAAGAGGAAATGATTCTCTAAATGGTACAAATGTAAGCTGGGCATGAGAAACTAAAAGAGTAAATATGTAATCCTGTTTTCATCTCAAACCTTGCTGGGTTGTACGGGACTCCGTGAATAAAGGCGGTGTGCTGGTGCAGGGAGAACGTATTCAACCTTGATGTGAGGGTTTTCATTTTGGTCAGGGAAGCAGTCTAAAGGAACAGACTGGAAAGTGTTTGTGAAAGGAGACCCAGACATCTGTCACAATGCTTCGCTGGCTTTACTCCTAAAAGGGAAAAATATTTCTGCTGCACCAAAATAAAGACATGAACATTTCTACTAGTATTTATTCACGTTTAGTTTTATGTGTGCATTTTACTCTTAATCCTATCCTTTGTCTTACACCCATCGGCTCTATTTGAGAACTGGTCCGAGTGAGTGAGACGTCACCCGTAGAAAACTTGTTTGAATTCATTTTAGTCACTTTTTTTGTGATTTGAATGTCAAATTTTTTCCCCCCTATTTTTTTTCATCTATCCTTCCAGGATTTTGTGGATGAAGGCATTTTTTTTCACATTAAAAACAAAATCATCAGAAAAATTTCAAACTTGTGTTGGGTTTTAGTTTGTGTAATTACTCATTCGTCTTTCATTTCAAGGATATATATATATATATAAATAAATAATGCTATTGTTGAGCCTTTCAAAGTAAACTGTCCATATATTTATGTATAGATTACCATTGGCACACTAAAGAAGAAATGATTTATGAAATACGAGTTATATTCGTAAGCATTTTTTCTACCTGAAAGTAAGATGCCTCGATCTCTGAGGCACAGTCTTTCGCTTCTCGTGGGTGCAGCCAATTTCATGACTTCGGGAATGTGTTGCGTTTTGCCCATGAAAACAAACAACATCCGAACTTTTGCAAAGATGATGTGCATATTGTGCATATAAACTGGAAAAAAAACAAACTCAGTTGATTTTACATGATATAGGCCCTTTAGTTCATTTCAAATCAAAAATGTTAATTTATCTTTAAGATTACATGTCTTGATGTTGAGTCATGACGCCTGGACTGCAGATGCCATGACTCAAGTACATGGTATCACCTGGATAAATGAGAACCTTTCACCGACATATTCAAGATTTCATGTCTCTCAGCCTCTGCTGCACCTACATTCTGACTGCTAACAAACCAACAGGAAGTCTGTGTGAGTGTATTGAATGGTTGTTGGTTGTCTAGTAGTTACTTCTACATTCGACTTTCTAAGATTCATTTGTTTACCCACAATCTGATAACTAACCGCCCACATGAAATGGAACTAGATCACATCTCACTGACACCTCATCCATGTCTTGTCTGATCTTTGTGTCTTCTTCCCCCCTCCCTAGCCTGAGGATTTTATAATTCTCTCCAGCCGAAGACCGTCGCATCTTTTAGGAGCCACAGGTCAGAAACTCTACTGCTCTACCTCCTCCCTATTTGTTGTTGTACAAGCTATTGCTGAGGTGCTTGGTTGGCTGCAAGCTTCAACGTGAATGTTGCATGCTCCTTCCTGCCCCCCACCTGCCACCACCTTACTGCTTGATTTTCTTTTTTTTACTTTGACACCTTCTTTCTGCTAGTTCCTGCTCGCACTGTGGTTTTCTATTTGAAATGCTGCGTTTATTTTTAATTGCTCTTTGATTTTTTTTCTCTCTCAAACTGCTTTTTATTTTTTTTGTTGTTGCATTTTATACTTTTTGCTGCTTTTCTTCATGCAATTGTCAATAGATGTAATGACAGCACTAGTATTGTTTGACAAACCAGGATGTGGTTCAGTTTCTGAACTCCTGCTGGGAGGGTTTATCCGTCCCGTCCAACAATGTTCAAACTGACAGGATGCATCTTTCACCCAATTCCTGCACTTCTGACAGAGTCCCTCGAGGATACTTTAAAGAAAAATATCTAAACAAAGTAGAAAGCACAAAAAACCTTCAAGTTATATGTTTTTAACTAGAGCATTGACCTTGTATTCATTTTCTGCCCCAGTCAGAAATAAATGAGTGTAAAATGAGTGACTCCACAGTTGTGCTTTTGACCAATCTTCTCCATGGATTCTTTAATGTAACAGTGTCAAACTGCATTGCTCAATGTTTCTGCTACAGCCTCCTTCGCTGATGCTCCTAGGTGGAGCTCTTCTATTCTAGGTGATCTACACCAGAAAGTGCATAAAAATGTAAACGAGTCCATTCAGGGTCAAAGGCTGATATCCTAGATTTTGAGACGGTCTGATGTGGTCCAGTTTGTATTAACCTAATTTGAAGCCAAACATTTATTTTATGGTTGTCGCTGTCTTCATTCCACATAATTGACTCTTTAAAAAAAAAAAAACAAAAAGCCCGTCCGGTACAATTTTCTTTTACAAACACTGTCAAAACTTTAGATTTGTTAGTATCGACCGGTTTTATCAAACACCTGTTTTAGTAGTTACTTGGTGATTTAATTGACCGTAGGTTACTTTCATTTTCTAATGTGCTTCAACCTGGAAGTGAATAGGTCGCCACCCTCTTAACGTCTACTGGAATAAAGTACATGTTTACAGAACTCTCTATATAAATCATCATTGTTACTTTTCTAACCTGTAACTGCATGAACAATGGAAAAAGGAGAAGTAAAGAAGCCTCAAGAGCAGTTGCCTTAAAGAAAAACATCTTGAAATAATCAAAGTTACGTGTTTTTTTAATTCTAATCATTTATTCCAAAGGTGTTACAGGGTTTTACATTTAATATTGTCCACAGAGAATGGCAGGTGAAAGTGATGTTGAGCTTAAAAGAGGTTATCATTCCTCTAAGATCAAAACCTATTCTTAATAATGACTGCGGGCTGCTGGATTCCATGAAAACGGTTGCATTGAAACATGGTGTGTTTTTAAAAGCAAGCTTAACACAAAGGATAAAACATCTCTGGATTTGTCAGATAAACTCCCTGCTGGTTATGAAGTTGTGCAAACACATGTTTGTGAGTGAAACGGGGGGGGGGGTTAGCATTTCAAAAGTGAATGTTTAATCTCTTACAGTTAGTTGTGAGCAGTTTGTGCTGTGCGTGAAAAAAAGACTACCTGACCTCAATCTGTAGGGCAGATCACGAGCGATGGGTGTGATTGAAAGTTTTAGACTTGGCTTTGTGTCGTTTATCCTCCTGTGCTGCTGTGGAAGGGCTGTTCTTTTGGGAGGGGGGCACCCGTTTTGTGTTGTGGCAGCCTGTGGGAGATGGGGTGCGTTTTCACACAGCACTCCAAAGGAGGTTTGTGTTCCTGCTGGCCAAAATTACCACCATGAAATCTGTGCCTGTTGAAGAATGCTGGGAGATAAAAGCACTGGAGAAAAGAGTCCTGTTGGAAGGCAGAAAAGGAGGGAGAAAATATAGCCCGTTTGTGGTAATGTGTACTTTTTACTTTTAAATGTTGACTGGCTGGTGGGAGAACCTGGTATCTGTCATTACATCAAGTATTTAGCACAGTTTCTAACCAAACCACAAAACCCTATCAAAAACGATTCATTTATTCATTTTCTAAACCCGCTTTGTCCCTTTCGGGGTCACGGGGATGCTGGACAGGTCGCCAGTCTGTCGCAGGGCCACACCCATACACACAGTCACATTCGCACCTAGAGACAAATTAGAGCAAACAGTTAAGCTATGAAGCATGTTTTTGGACAGTGGGAGGAAGCCGGAGTCCCCAGAGAAAACCCACGCATGCACGGGGAGAACATGCAAAGTCAGGACTTAAACCAGGGGCCTTCTTGCTGTGAGGCAAAAGCACTATCCACTGCGCAGCACCAAAACAATGTACTTGGATGCAAATAGTTGTTGCAGGCAAATGGATTTTTTTATCTAGACTTGGGGCTTCGTTTTGTTTTTCTGGAGGCATCAGCTGTTGCTGCATGAAAACTACCCCAATGTGGCCATCAATCCCAGACTGGGACCACAGGACCTTAAGCTGAGAACCACAGGACCTTCAGCTGGGCTTTCACTACTTCCAAAAATAGTCCTGCAAAATATACTCCCAAGGCCAAGCCGGCAGGAGCAGCCCCAAGGAACTGATCTCAAGTCATGGATTTAGTACTTCTGTGAGTGGTGGCTTTAATGTGACCCCCAGGCCTCTGTAATATATTAAAGAACGGAGTTGGAGTCGGAGAATAAAATAAACCTTTCTTCATCTCTTTGGATTCATGAAATTCCCAGATTTTTAAAAGTGACTTCCTTAAAACGATTCCCAAATATGTCCCACGTGGTTTTCACAAATGTCGGTAATAAAACTTCTCCCCTCCGGCCCTCCTGTAATTAAAATAAGAGGAAGCTGGTGATTATGTTTTTGCGTTGGACTACAGAGGCGCGCTCGGTTCTGTTACGGGGAGGGGGGGGGACACCACCACCACCACCACCACCACCCCTCGTTGGATTACTTCACCCGGTCCCGTATGTTTTATAGGAATGTTTTTCAGATCTTCTAGAGCCGTGTGAGTCAGGGACAGGGTGTGTTGTTTTTACAAAGTTTGCCATCGGCGGACTAAATATACCCTTCGCTGGACCTGACCCTTCATTTGCTCATGCTGCGGCCTCTTTGTGTCCACATGCTAGCTCAGCAATGGCCCAAAAGCTAGTAATTACAAAGGACGGTTTTCGTTCTATATCCTTCAGTGATACCTTCACACAAGCGCTTCCCCATTTAACCATCCGGGTCGTACCCGTCGTTGAATTCTACCTACTTGGTTCATGTCATCCATGTGTTTTCACTCTGTTTTGAATCAGAAAGTCCAGCTTGTCATTATTTGGCCTTAAATGTTGTTGACAAACCTTTTAGCAAAACCTCAGTGCGGGTTTTTAAAAATGCAACCTTTTCCAGTTTATGCGAGGAGTGCAGTGTCATGCACAGACTGCTGCATCATGTGTAGCAGACATAAACATTGCAAAACTGTGGACCAGATGTTGCATGGTTGTCATGATTGTTTTATTGCAACAAAGTTTGACGCCATGGCCATAAAATACAAACTATCTCTGCAGGTGAAGGAAAAGGCTTCACTTATGTTTATGAATTGACTCGCCTGCAGAATTGTGAACAAATTCAACCCAAAATTCCCGATGCCAGTTGCAGTGTTTTGTTTTTTGGATAAACTTCTTTCTCCGATCAGGGTTCACGAGAGGCTTTTAATACCACAGCTGGCAGCGGCGTGTGCATGCGAGCGTGCTCGGGTCTGTGCCACATCTAGAGCCAAACTGTTAATCTGGGTATGACATTGCATTGAGAGTTTGTCCTCAAGTGGGAGTCATCTGCTGTTGTCTGATTGGACGGAACTCTCACAGTAAACTTTTCTTTCAGGTTTCAGTTCCAGGTTTCAAACGCTCAGTGTAAACTTTATATGACGAGGAAAAGGGTTGATATTTTATTGTGAAATGTTTATTTTACATGCAAAAGATTTCAAAATGCGGTATTTAACTTTGAAATTTCAGGAACATCTATTGGCTGTCACATGAGTATCGGTGAGAATCTAAACAGAAGAACTTCAGCAATGCAGCCTGACCGTTCCTAATGTTAATGCTGGTGTCATCCATCCCGCAGCTGGTTGGGTGCCACACAGACTGCTGATAAATGGCTTGGTATGGCAGGGAGATTTTGGAGGCGAAGCCAGTGATGGTTGCACAATGTTTCTGTGGTATTTCATCTGCAGAAATCATCCAAAAACCTTGCAGATGATTTTAAAATGGAGACATTTTGAAATCTAGGAGTCAAGTTTTAAACGGTTCGTTTGCTGAACTTCAATGGGTACTAAATCCTCAAAATGGGATTCTTTTATTACACTGATTGTTCTTTAACCCTCTCAGGGCAGGCGTTACAGATTTGCAAAAGCTAAATGCTGTTACCTCACCAAAAAACCTCAACCTAAAAGTTAATCAGATTGACATTTTTAGAGATGATACATGAAACTTTCAGCCAGAGCTGTGTAAATGTGCACTTTGTCAAACAAGAAAACAGTTACCGCTTAAGTTTGAGAATATTAACCAGAGCTTTAGCTTCACTGTTGACATTTTTTGACTACTGTAACTCTTCAACTATTGACACTACTAACTCAATTCCAGCAGACTCTAAAGACTCTCTTGCACAGATATTCAACACTGAAGTCTTTACGCAATCAACGTAAATCTGCTGATTCTGTCACGAAGAAAAGCGTCTTCCTGCCATTATGCAACACTTTACGTTATTAAAGTGTTACATGTGGTATGTTGTATAACGTAAATAGGGATGTGTCGTTGGTGTGAAGCTGACACGCAAAACCGCTTTGCTCTGCGTCAGAAACGACTAATTAACCCACCAAACTTTTGCGAGTTTTTACACACATCACCATATGGACAGGCAAGGTGGGAATTGAACCAATCAGAGGTCAACCACTCTCCCCCCTTAGCCACCCACTGTTAAAGCGAAGTTTCTAAATTCAGCCAACAGTAAAATGCAGATGTTGACTTTTTAAAATATTTTTCTAGACTATAACTTACAACTTTGACAAAGTCTACATAAAGATGCTCCTTTATTTACAGTAATGTCAGAAATGGCGGCTGTGTCTAAATTCACTTGGTAACCATCCAAAAACTATAGAATCTGGAATTGTCCAGTGCCCTTGATTTTTAATTCAATTCGTGCCATTTTTAACTGACAAATCTTTCGACCCAAAATGCATTATGGTCTATAGTCACCAAACTATCAAGCATAAATGTCCGCTGGTTAAACACAGAGAGGGGAGCTGCTATTTGTTTGGCTTTTGTATGATTATTATTATTATTTTCATCCATTATATCATCCATTGACTGCAGCACCTTTACTGATGGAGGGGAAAATCCCAGTGTTTGCATTATTCCTTCCTCTTTTGTTCTTGAATCGTCTGCCAGTTTTCAGACCAGGGTTCACTTGTTTAGTCTCGACCAGAGTTGGGGTAAGTTTTCACACCTGCCTTTACAAGGAGGACTGTCTGCAGAAAGTAGTCCAGACCAAACAGCCTGTGTGAACAAGCCCTTATACAGACGTCAAAGCCGAGTCATTGATCCTCGGGTTACCTCATGGAATTCTAGTGTGAAGTGTCTGATTTTCTAGTTAACGTCTCACCATTTGGCGAGGATTTAAATCCGGCAACAACAAAGTCGACCTAACTGTGTTTTGCGGATTGATGATTTATTTCAGCTATTTTGTGCAGGTGTACAGCAGTTTATTTAGTTACTTTAAATTATAATGATTTCCTACCTCAGATTTGGATGAAGCATAACTGTTGAAATCTGTAACAATTATTTCAACAGTTTTAGCTCATCCCAGCCAAATTTTTCTTTGTTTGAATTGAATCGGTTCCCTCTAGTTCTTTGTGCGTTGTGGTTTAACAGCACCACCTGTTTAGCCTTAAGGCTCTTGGGAAATGTCCTGTGGATTGTGTTGCTCTGTTAAACCACCTTTTGGGAGAATCTGCTTTGAAGTGAAAATGGACAACGTGAGATCTTTAAGGGTATTTATCACAAAGTTCTTAATGCAATCAAACAGAATAGGGAAAATCCGTTTCAGCTTATGTTTCCCGGTAATCAGCAGGACTTGGTTCTTCTCTTGCCGCGGCAGTCTGCCCTTTTCTGTGCCCGTTTAACAGCGCAGTGCTGGGAACCCAAATGCCCCAAGCAGGTGTCAACACCCTGCTCGGTCAAAGGAGCTGAGAGGGGAGCACAAAGGCCTCAAAGAGAGCTGCCAGCATGGTAACCATCTTAAATATCCCAGGCCATTACGGTCGCCCCTCTGATTCTCCCAGCAGCCTCTGTTTCGGCCTGCTGACTGTTTTGCTTGGACTCAGTCTGGGAATCAGGCTGGCTGACGGTGTTGAAAACGGTGGCATGAGAAGAACTTTTTTTCCCAAAAGGCAAAAACAAAAGAAACGAGAGAAATGTTCTTCCCGTCTGAAGGTCTTTATCGTGGATCCGGCATTATCTCATCCTTCCACGCCGCTGCTATTTTGGTCCATCTCTGCAGCTCCTTAACCGACAGCATTTCTGCGGCTGTCATCGGAGCGCTTCTGTTTCAATTCTGTCAGGATGCATCCAGATCTCCTGGGCCCGTGTGATCTTTGAAAAGCTTGGCTCGAAGCTCTCCTCGTGGCTAAGCCGCCCTGGCATTCAGGCTGGCAGGGCTGTCAAAAGGAACCGTCGGGGAGGCAGCAGTGACGCCTTTTTTCCCGGTCCCTGTTCATTGTTGATCGTGGTGACGTGGTTGTGATGGTGGGGGTGGAATGGAATGGAGTGGAGTGGAGGCTACCCTCATCTTCAGTAAACAATGGCTTCTTCTGTGTTTGACCCCCTGACTCCCCCCTTTCAGCAGAGAGGAGGCCCGGTTGAGTCCGAAGCTGCGCTGGAATTCCATCTTTGCCAGATTTTTCCTGAGTGAGACCAGAGGAGGGGCTGCTCCAGTTAGGAAGGACAGCACCGGGGGCTGGTTTTTCCTCATTTAAATCCAAGTCAATAATCATACCCCCCTCCTTCCCGCTCTCCCAATAGCTGCATTGATTATATGGGATGGGTGACACACAATATGTCCGCCCTCTTCTGCCTGACCGATCACTAATTTAAAACTGAGTGAAATTGTTTTACAATGAGGTCACTGGGTCAAATGAGAATGTGTCAGACAATGATTTATGTGTTCAGTGAACTTCTGTTCGCGATTTATTAATTCATGTGGTGGGGTTCAATCGTCCAACGAAGCTCTAAAACCTGTTTGAAAGGATAACCTCTTCAGTGAAATTCCTTTAGAGACATCCAATAACCCTGATCACATGACTTCCACCTGTTTTGCGTGGGCTCATCCTGGTAAAAACCAGAAAAACCTGCTTTTCTGAGAAGTGTGCGCGAACCGCCTGGTTTCTGTTCATGACGTCAGCTTTCACTAAGTTCAATCTGCAGAGTGCTCATTCCCAGTGTCCTTGCTGTGGAGGTGAGGTGCAGATCCACAGATGGAGGTGAGCAGATGTCAGTCTTCTGACATGATTGGATGAAGAGAGAGGACTTGGAGAAGCATCATTATTGCATTACATCCTCTCACTGATCTTTTTTATCCATTACTAACAGCTCAAATTGATAATGCGCGTTCCATCTCTTTGGTTGATATGAAAACCAGCCTCAGTTTGTGTGTGCCAATGATGACCAAGAGAAGGACAGAAATAGATATTTAAAATAATATATCTATAATTTAAACACTAAATTTTATTTATTTATTCACTTATTTAGCAAAAGTATTTTTTTTCTTGATGTTAAAGACCCTTTACGATCATCTTTTAACTATTTTCAGTGTTCCAGGTGCTCTTTTCATTAGGATTATGCTGTTTTTAGGCAAAACTTAATAAAAATCAGTCATTTTTTGAGCATAGTTTCTGCACAGTGGCAGTAGTTCAGTAGAAATTCACCTCTGATTTGTGAGCGGGACCAAAACATGGAGCAACAAAAGCAGATTTTTTTTTTCCTTTAATATAATTGTTTTGTTTCAGTAAGTATTTGAATTCTTAATTTAAAAGTAAAAATAAGTTATGCTTGGAGTAAAATATGTATTAGTTTTGAGCCAAACAAATGTTTTCCTCTAATAAGTAGATGGTTCTATTGCTTGTGTCACTGCTCGTGAGGGTCTGAACACAGGAAGCTGTGAGAAAAGGTGTTCAAAGGATGAATGGAGTCTTGCAGGCTCAGCCTGTGTTGAATGTGAACATGGAAAGCAGTTGGAGACGGGAAGTTTACAGCTTTCTGACAAACGCACGTCTGATAAGAGCTGTTAGAGACCAGGAGCTGTCAGAGTTATCCTCCGAGTCAAACCAGACGCATGTATGTTTGGGATGCAGCAGCTCATTATAAAAGGTTCGATTTTAACGATGTAATTGACTCTGTGCAAACAACTTTTAATGCTGGCAGAACAAATTCAAATTTTTTTATTCACATCTTCTTCTGTATGTGTGTTTACATTTGCTATCAGCATAGTGAAAAACATTTATAAAAAGTCATCCGTCTGAATAAAATGCAAAAATAGCCTCGAACCTCAACTACTAGATTTGGGGAAAAATAAACTGCTTAAAAAACGATTTCTTGATTTAGTGTTCAGTAAATCAGTAAAAGTTTGACGAGTTTTTTTTAAAAAGATTTTCAAGTGAAATTGATGCTGAGCTTAACTTAATAAGGACTAAAAAACTTGTTCGTTTTTTTTTTTTTTTTTTTTTTTTTTTTTTTTTTTTTTTTTTTTTTTTTTTTTTTTACACATTTGTCGGTTCTTTATTTTAAATTTGTTGCTCACTTGTTACAGTTTGTTCTGTTTTCATTCTCTGTTCTTCATGACAAAATCTGCACAAAAGGAAGATCAGGAGAGGTTAATTTTTTGCAGGTCTCAGATGCTTTCTCATTTCAGCTTTTCATTTTTTCTTTTTTCCAGGGTTAACGTCACCGTTTCTAAGCTATCAGAGTCCAATATGGGTTTTGGCGTGCTGGGGGTGTTTCTGGGGCTGCTCCTGGAGGTCTCCACCCACGGACCCCACACTGTGCCTCGGACATCTTGGAAGCACCAGGGTAAGGATGCAGGGATGTCGGGAAAATAAAACTGCAAGTCTAAAAAACAGTTAAGATGAATGGTCACAAATGGTCAATAAACTACTTTTAAAGGACTTGCGTGGACGCAGAAACAGGCAGTGGACGTCTCTACGTTCTCAGTGCAAAAGTATTGTAAAGGGAGGCCTTTATTTATAGCTCTAACAGCAAAGACCAGGAGATGGAAAAATAAGAATAAACAAAACAAGTCTCATCCCCATCTTTGCCTAATTGGAGCATATTTTTCAAAAGCTCCCATGATAAGGCGAAGCGTGGCAGCAATAAGGGATGCAGCGATTCACTTTCCCCACAATTCAGTTGGAACTGCGATTTTTGGATCAGTTTGATACATGATGTTTGTACAAAACGACTCCAAAAAATCCTTTAATTTGCTAACAACCAAATTAAGATGACGCAAACCCTTTCAGTTGGCTTAATGTAAGCCTGGTGTAACGTAATAAAACGACAAATGAAAAAAGCGTTCTTAAATTTAGCACTTTTTGACATTTTCAAACATACTCGTATGCAGTAGGGATGCACCGATTCACTTTAACCATGTTTCAGTTCATAAGTTTAACACACAGTCAGGTTTTAAACCGAGAATTATGACATTCCTAGCAGTGATGCCTCCTGACTCATTTTAAGAAGCGATACTTTTCACTTTAAGCTGAGATCTCACTTTTCCTGAAACTAGAAATCTTAGACCTTAACATCAGGTTCTGTTTTACTGACCCTACAGGGCGAGGAAGAAATCTCCCTCGCCATAGATCTTTGAACAACAAAGCATCTCAGCGCCTCAGGCTCACACTATAGGTTTCACTTGTTGCCTAAATTATCATGAGAAAGTCCCTTTGGTCTCCTTAGGCGCTCCGTCAGGCGGAGAAACCGTCATCTGCAGAAGGGCAGCTTAGGTGACTGTCTGTGGGAGAAGAGACGGCTCATCTTTGTGACGACTTTGTTCACTCACAGCAGTCGGCAAGCGGACTTCCTTTCACCGCTCTGGTGTTATTAACCTGCACCTGCAATGTGAACCTGCTTCTAGCTGAGTCAGCCAATCACACCCAAACATCCAATCAATCTCAACAGTTGTTGTGAACTTAAGTGCATTCTTCAAACCTAGAAAGTTCTCCAAAAGAGGTGACTTTGACATTCAAAACCTTAAAGTGGCTGTGATTGGCTGGGAACAAGATTTATTTCACCCTACGGCTTTTTTTTATCGGAGTTTTAAATTACTAGCTTAAGCAAAACAAGTTTATATGTTTAGCACAATTCATTCTTCAGATAATTAACTGTTCTTTAGAGGAAAAAAGGCAAATTAAAAGCAAAAATTACAATTAAAGTCCATAATTATAATACTTCACCAGTTCAGTCTGCCGTTACACTGAAGTTTTTAATTGTCTTACATTTTCTTTATCCAAAAATAGATGTTTTTTTTTTTTTTTCTTGCCTGTTGAAACATTATTATTCCATTTCAATGTCCAGATTTAGGTCTGATGGAGTTTTCTGAGCCCGGGATCTCCAACTACTCCACTCTGCTGCTGAGTGAAGACAAAGCGGTGCTGTACGTGGGAGCCAGAGAGGCCATCTTTGAGCTCAGCATGACAAATGTGACCGTCAAAAACAACAAGGTACCGAAACACTTTGTTACGACGAAAACGAAACATTCTGTGTTTGAAATGTTGATGCTTTTTTAGGTTCAGTGGACAGTGGCAAAAACCCCCTTGAAGATGTGCGCAGACAAGGGGAAATCGAGAGAGGTTTGATCCTCTATTTCTACATGCTTTAGTTGATTATATCTCAGCATTTGGCTGTAGTATAAATGTTCTGTTGCATTTCAGAAGGATTGTCTGAATTACATCCGAGTGCTCCAGGTTTTAGATCATGAGCGGCTGTATGTCTGCGGGACGTACGCCTTCCAGCCTCAGTGTGACAAATTGGTAGGCAAATTATTAGTCTCTCCTCTGGAAGCCCCACATGGCAAAAAAACCCAGCACAAACCTTTACCTAATCTCTTTTAGAACCTTGGTGACTTTACGCTGGAGGGTCAGACTGAAGACGGCAAAGGGAAGTGCTCCTTTGACCCGTCACAAAGCTTCACCACAGTCATGGTTGGTGAGTGGGAGTACTTTTTGTGTTTTGTTTTCCTTTGTTTGTGAGCTCTTCATCTCGGTGCTTTCAAACCTCCTCACCTCCTTTTTATTCATCAGATGGAGATCTGTACTCTGGGACAGCTTATAACTTCCTGGGCAGTGAGCCCATTATTTCCAGATATTCCCAGTCCCACCCTCTTTTGAGGACAGAGTATTCCACTTCATGGCTGAACGGTAAGTTTGTTTTGAATAAAGTGAGGAAGCTTCAGAGAATAGAACTTCATTAAAAGACAAAATGTATTTTTCTGCATGTGTAGTTCCTCCATATGTTAAAATAAATCCTCTTTCTGTTCGCTGTGACTTAAATCCAGTGGGTTTCCTGTCTGTGTTGTCAGTGAAAAGCAGCTTTCACACTGACTCAGCGATAGCTTTGCCGTCAGCTTGTAAAGTGACTCTGTTGCTGTCTACTTAAGTGTCTGTACTTACCAATTACTCGGCAGCTCTTTGTAATTAAGTGAACGATGTGTCGGCAGCCCGAAGGAAGCTGTATATATGGTTGAAATATTATTTGCACAAAAAATGTTGACTTTTGTTTGAAAGTTTAAAATACGAAACATAAAACTTTTGTGCAAATGTTTTAAATGCTTTATTTTTCGAATGACAGTTTGGTTTTCAATAGATTTATCAGTGGTTTTGAATGTTGTCGTCGCAGAGCCGAGTTTTGTGTTTGCTGACGTGATCAGAGGAGAGAAAAGCAGAGCAGATGGCGAGGACGACAAAATCTATTACTTCTTCACCGAAGTGTCGGTCGAATACGAATTCTTTGGCAAGCTGCTCATTCCCAGGGTGGCCCGCGTCTGTAAGGTCAGTACACGTCGTGCACCATCTGCACCTACCATCCTCTCTAGCCTTCATCAGCCCTTTGTTTTGGAGAGGATTTCTCTTCTCTCCTCCTCACTTCTGACCTGTTTGATCAATCTTATAATGGCTTCTTTCTGTTTATCATTAAACTCCGATGTATTTTTTTGTATTTTTAACATGTTGTAGTATTTTTCTGTTCATGTAGGACATATATTAAAATAATTAAGTTTAAAATCAAATTTCTGGGTATTTTTCTATTCCAATTGTTAAGAATAAGTAGCAGACAAAAAAAAATAAGTTTGAAAAAAAGAAAATTTGTGACATAGAAAATACACGGGGTGGTCCACAAACTCCCTCGCTCTAAGCTCTTAGCAACATGGATGGGAAAGGGGGCGGGGTTGTGTTGAGGTAGCTCTCCACTAGACTCCCCGAGTTGGTTAACGAGGAAGTGAGTGACAAAAACCTTGTTTAGAAAAAATAATCAATGTATTATAAAGTTATTAAGAAGTTGGATCAAAGTTGTATGGAGATCCTTCTACATTTTTCTTGATGAGCCTATCGCGATAGACTTTTATTCTGAAGGGTCTGATGAAACGGCGGAACACGTGGCGATTTATAACAGAGTCCAGTCAGAACTGGGGGATAAAGCTGCTTCACTTAAGCTACAACTGACATATTGATAAAATGTGTTGATTTGGAAAAACAACCCCACATCATAATTCCTCCTCCACCAAATTTCACACTCGGTACAATGCAGTCCAATGTACTGGTCTCCTAGCAACCTCCAAACCCCGAATCGTCCATAAGATAAGACCTGATTCTGGTCATTTGAATGGCTGAGCAAATACTTTTGTTAATAAAGTGTACCTAGACTAAACTTGACCTTCAAAAGTATGGATAAAACAGCGTAATTATAATAAAAAGACCACTGGGAACACATTTAAAAGATGATTGTAGTGGAATTTTTAAGAAAAAAAGAAAAACACCTGGCACAAAAACCCTCAAAGGTTAGTTTTTGCAGCATTTTTTTTTCCATTCCTGACACATTTTTCATTCATCTCTCCTCATAATGTATTTCAGACCTCATACACGCCCATCCCAATATACAAGTCTTGTGAAGGACTAGAAATACTGACATGAAGTAATCAAAGCCATTTTAGAGAAGCAGGGAATTTCCCCTTAAAGAAGAAGCTTTGCGTTTGTTCCAAATGCCCCCCCCCCCCCCCCCCCCCCCCCCCCCCCCCCCCCCCCCCTATCTGCCCCACCTTCATGTTTTCTCTTCTCCTAACAGCTGATCATCTGCTCTGTCCTTTTGCAGGGGGACCTTGGCGGCGAGCGCACGCTGCAGAAGAAGTGGACGTCTTTTCTGAAGGCCAAACTGGTGTGCTCCATGCCGGAGCTAAACTTTGTTTTCAACGTGGTGCACGACATTTTCACCCTGAAGGGGGCGGAGTGGAAAGACACCGTTTTCTACGGAGTCTTCACCTCTCAGTGGTCAGTTTTTTTGAAGCTGCAGAAAGATGCACGCTTCTAAAATGAAACTTAATCTGCTGTTTTGTCGCTAAATGAATGTCCAACTCCTTTTGTCATCTTTAAAGGGGGAATGTGGGTTTGTCTGCCGTGTGCGCCTACAACGTCACCGCTGTGGAGGAAGTCTTCTCCAAAGGGAAGTATATGCAGAAGGCCACAGTTGAGCAGTCGCACACCAAGTGGGTGCGATACAACGGTGTCGCACCGTCTCCACGCCCCGGAGCAGTAAGTGACCCTGAACCCAAGAGGTAAAACTGACACCGTTTCTTTTGAGGTTTTGTGTCACGCTCTCGTGCTCTTCTTCAGTGCATTAACAACCTGATGAGACGGCAGAGCATCAACAGCTCCCTCCACCTGCCTGACAAAACCCTCCAGTTTGTGAGGGATCACCCTCTGTTAGAGGATCCCGTCCTGCCCATCGGCAACAAGCCACGCCTCATCACCAAAGACGTCAACTACACTCAGATTGTGGTGGAAAGAGTGGAAGCCCTGGATGGAAACACCTATGACGTCATCTTCACTGGAACAGGTGAGATGATGAAGTTTTATACTGTGCATTAACCCGAGAGTTGTCTTGCAGGTAAGAAGTGACACCACTATGTTTAGCTGTAGAAAAATAGCCTAACCTTTCCTTTTTTCAATTTGAACTTTCACATTTTCTAAAGAGACTCCATCACTTTTTTTATGTTTATATGTGGGCTGTACACCACGAGGGTAGAAAGACTGCCCTGTGGATCCGTGTATTAAAAAAAACATTTGAACACCAGAAAAAGATGAAAGACATAAACGCTGCTGTTAAGTTGCTATAAAAATGATCAGATGTGTCACCACAACTACCAACATGTCGTTGTCCAGAAGAAGAAAGGTTGATGTGGAGTTTTGAGCCTTCCAGGAAAAATGGACAGTTTTAATTTTTCACAGAGCTGAATGTAAAACCCGCATGCTTGATATGTGACCAACAGGTCGCAGTGGTCACAGAATATAACATTCGGCGCCACCGTGAGACTCTGAAAGAAAAGTTTCCCCATTTGCAGGGGCAGTTAAGAAAACAGAAGATCAACCAACTATTAACTGGACTGAAAAACAGCCGTCTGTATTCACTGCAGCTGTGGCATCATTAATGAAGCAGTGAAATTATTGCAAACGAGTTGGTGCAAACATCCAATTCATCTTCGGATCATGAACTTGTGAACAAATGCATGCTGACGGCTGCAGAAGTCGTGTGTCTTGAAAAGCAGTCGATCTTTGCCAACATAAGCGTGTGAAGGGTTACGATTGCAGAGAGATCTCTCAGGACACTTGGGCAGCCAAATGAAGGACAGAATACAGACATTTACTGCAGTTTCGGTCACTACTGATGACACCGACCTCTGTGAATGAATGTGTAATAATAAATGATTAGGTTACTATATTGGTTGAGGGGATTTTTCCAACAAAACAAAAACAAAGCTACACTTAACAGGTTGATCGCTGGTTATTTTGCTATTATATTACTGGTCCGGCTCCCTTGAGATCAGGCGGGTTGAATGTGGCCCCTGACCAAAATGAGTTTGTACACCCCTGACCTACACACACCTGCACATTTACAAATACACACACACACCTACAGACACACAAGCGTGTGGGAACTACATCTGAAAAGCCCATTCTCACATTTACACATGCATGTGCGACATACAGAACATTTCCCACAAACTCAGAGCAACAATTTGTTGTTATGATAAAAGTACTTTTTATCATTTAATCCCTAAAAATTAAAAACACTAAACTGTGGACAAAGAAAATCCAGATTTACTTTTTTCTCCCCATTTGACCAGAAACAGTTGACCAGTAAATGCTTCATATTTATAAAATAGCAATAATAAGCTTTTATTGTGTGTTAGGACAGTTGGTTTGTGTTGATTTATAAGTAACCTGATATTTCTTCATGGAAGATTGATTTTAGATTTAAAATTTAATAAAGTGGCAAAAATAAAAAAAATTGCAAAAATAAATGTAACTGTTTGTGACAGAGTGTTAATGTAGCTATTGGCTGTAAAAAAAATGTTTGGACTTTAGTTTGACTAAATCACTGAAGTTGAGTCTTTTGCTTTGCTTTCAGATAAAGGGATTCTTCACAAGTCTGTGTTGTTTGAAGGAGAGGTTCACATTGTTGAGGAGATACAGCTGCTGAGGAGCGACGAGCCCATCAAAAACCTGCTGCTTTCCACTAAGGTCGGCCACGGTTTGTTTCGCCTGCACAAGAAAATAATGAAAAAAGGCTCAAAAAGTAAAAGTTGGATTAGACTAAAATCCACTCAAATTGTTATCTATGATGCAAAACTTTGATCGATCATAAAAAGGAGTTTAGCTAAACTTACTGGGTTTCTGATATAGATGAGAATGTTTTGAGATTCTGATGCAGCTGTTTCAATATGTGGTGGGAATCAAAGGGGCCTCTAACAACCCTGTCGGTTCCACAGACGCGGTCTCTGTACGCTGGTTCAGACTCTGGCGTTGTCCAGGCGCCCACCGCTTCCTGTAGCAGATACACGTCCTGCCACGACTGTGTCCTGGCCCGAGACCCATACTGCGCCTGGGATCCAGCAAGCAGCACCTGCATCAGTATCTTCGACGCTCTTAGTCAGCAGCGCGGGTAGGTTTGCATGGCTAAATCTGCTGTTTGCTCTTTATCGTTGGGATCTTTTGGCACACTCCTGGTGCATTCATGCGCGATTGCTCTGTTCAGGAAAAATCTGAAACATCTGATTGGGTGGTCTTTCTAGTTTGACCTGCTTTAGCCTCTCGTGCTAGATGCTATCTCAGTTTCGTGACGTTTGTGTTGCAGGAGTCTCATCCAAAGTCTGAGAGGGGATGCAGACGGGTGTCCTTCAGGTACGATGCTTCCATGGAAAAAGTGTCACATCAACTGTGATTATGGAGGATCCAAAATCCCACAGTATTAAAATAATAATCTTAGCTGACTGGGAGTCCCACTCTGATCTATTTTCAAAGCATTCTCAGTGTTTTTTTTTTTTTAAGGTTATGCCGTTTTTAGCCAAAATAAAGAAAACTGTGTTGTTTTCTAGGACATAGTTTCTGCAGTAGTTCATTAGAAATTTGCCTCTGTTTATTTATTTAGACATTTCAGTCACAAATGGGAGGATAAGTGGATAAGTTGTGGGCGGGACTGTTGGCACAGAGTAAGCCTGCCCTCATTTCCTATAATCCCTCTGTTTACACGCTCTCCCGTTAGCTTACAGCCCCTCACACCACAAACATAACATTACCAGTGCAACAAAAATGCAGAGCAATAGCGTAGCTGTCCAGCCGTACAGGTTTGAGCCAGATGCCAGCTCAAACGAGGAAAACGAAGACGTAAATGCATCCATTTGTCTGTAAGTGAAAGCATAGAATGAAATGAAGCATGGAGCATATGCGCCACCCAGTGGAATTTCTTTGTCACAACTAAATGGTATTTTTTAACATGCTTCTGATTTGACTTAAAAAAAATAAAACAAATATAAAAAATTAAAAAATACTCAGAAATGCATTTTTAAGTTTAAATTTGATGTATATATGTCCTACACCATCACAAGAACATGTTGAAAACACCATTTTCATCAGTGTGGGTCTTTCATTAAAAACAGATGAACTCTGTCTCCACCCTCAGGTGTATCTTAGTGTTGCTGCATGATTTGTTCTGTTTAGATGTTTAGGATCCAACAGTCATGTTTTTGTCTTTGCTTCCTCTTCAGTGGCATCTCCGTCTCAGAAAGACTTCCAGCGAGTGGTGGTGAAGCCGGGGAGCTCTGCTGTGCTGCCGTGTCTGCTGAACTCCAACCTGGCTCAGGTGATGTGGAGGCTGAACGGCTCCGTTCTCACAGAGGCGTCCCGCTTCCACTTCATCGGCGAAAAGGGGCTCCTTATTTACAGCGTGGCTCCCGAGGAACAGGGCCACTACGAGTGCTGGAGCGTGGAATGGGTTCCTGCCGCTGGGAAGAACTTCAGCCGCCTCCTGTCTGGATACAAACTGACTCTGGATCTT
Source organism: Oryzias celebensis (assembly GCA_014656515.1). Classification (NCBI taxonomy): domain Eukaryota; kingdom Metazoa; phylum Chordata; class Actinopteri; order Beloniformes; family Adrianichthyidae; genus Oryzias; species Oryzias celebensis. Next base: position 9,145,248 of record BNCR01000012.1, read on the forward strand.
CCTGTCAGAACCGCACACCAAGCGAAAAACAGGAGCCGCTCCCTCAACAGCCCGGAAGCGGGGAGCACGGCCTCAGCCGAAGGTAATGTAAAGGCAGGCAGAGCCCCTCTAACTTCCGCCAGCTTCACTGCCAAGGTTCTCCTCACCACCACCCCTCAAACTGATCCATCACTAACTGCGCCCTCCAGCAGCACCGTCAAGGTTCTGCGTAACCAGCACGTTCTCTCCAACCCCATCGTTCCCCATCCGGGCAACCAAGAGCCTGAGGCCGAGTATCTGCAGCACAACAACGGCATGGCCTACCTGCTGCTCTTCCTCCTCTTCTTCGTCCTCTTTCTGGCTGCACTGGTGTACAACTGCTACATGCAGTACCTCCCAGCTCCCTGCCTGAGGCTGCGAGCCGCTCTGCTGGGCAGCCACAAGAGTGCCCATCAGCCCGAGTACAGGGCCTGCGAGGCGGGTTTGATGGAAACCTCTGTCCAGGAGAAGGTCAACCTGAGCGACCATCCCACCCAGAACGGCACGCAGAGCCTGCGGGCGCTCAGAGACACCGGCTACGAGACCGAGCCCGAGTGCGGCAACGGCCAGATCCCCCCTCACAGCTTCAGAGGGGACAGCCCCTCCCAGGAGAAACCTTTCGACATAGACGGCGACTCCCAGTCCATCAAGTTTGCAGATGCAGATGAATGCTAGCCAGAGGCCTTCCCCTCTGCTTTCATTCATCTGCTGGTAAAGCCATGCTGTGTTTGGTCACATTCGAGCTGAACGTTCACCTGAGTCCAGTCTGGTTTGAGTATTGTGCCGTGTAACGTTCATTCACGTAGATGTAAGGAAACCAGCTCAGTCCAGCAAGTAAAGCTACTTTTACATTCCAAATTGGAAACATTGTTTACCAAATTGGTAAGTTTCTCTGATGCTTTCCTAAAAAACAGTCCTACTTTTGTACAGCCCGTGTTTGTTTTTTCCCTCATTAATGCTGAAAGCGTCATGGTTACGGTAATTTCTCAGGGATGAGTTGCTCTGTGTGAACTGGGCTGGCTTTGATGAGAAATGTTGTGCAGCATCTGAGATGAGGAGGTGCTGCTGGCGATACGGTCAAAGAAATGAAGAGGAGGAGCAGCACTGGAATGTATCCACTACTATCTCATGAGAAGCGACACTGTTGGGGTTTTTTTTTTTTTTTTGTGTACCTGCAACGTGAACTTCCCTGATGGTCTTGTGCTTTAACCTTCAGTCATTCACTGTCAATAGATAAAAGTGCAGCACAACCTGAAGCTTGAGGCCTGAAACAATCTAAAGGATTTTTTTGAAGTTCAGAGCTTTTTTTTTGGCACATCTGCATCCTTTTAATACCATTTAACCCTCCACTTGTGTCGTTTTTGTTTTATTTATTGCAACTTTTAGAATTCTCCCTGTTTTTTTCCCCTCTGTATGTAGAATTTCCTCAACTGTCTTCTTCATCACTTCCTCTCACAGCCTCCTCTTCTATCGACACTTCATCCTCCTCCTCCTCTTCTTCCACCAAACTTCACACTGTGGAGGCTCGGGAGGCAGAGGTGAGACTTCTGCCTCCCCTGCTGAAGGACCAGGCCTGGGGGCTTCACGCCCAGGAGGCCTTCCTGCTCTTCTGCCTTGCTCTTGGTGAGTGGTGCCTGTGGCTTTGGGACCAGCCCTCACTCACCGCAAACGCTCTGTTTGGAAATCTTTACCACTCGGCTCTCTAACTCTCTTTTTCACTCCTGCATGCTGTTTTTACCAAAGCAAAAACTAACAGAGCGAAGAAGGCTTGTCTTTGGTTTTTGAGGTCGGGGCGTATGGAGAAAAAAAAAACCCCGAAATGATGAGAACATTTACAAATGTCACTGGAGTTCCTTCTTGAACTGTCGTTCTTCATTCTTCTACAGTTTAAAAAATATTCCAGTGGTTTCACAAGTCATTTTTATCATCCAGAGCTGCCAGTTAAATAGTCAAAAACTGTATTTTATAAAATGTTTTTGGCCCGTAAACATTTATTAAATCTGTATATATGGAAAATACAATGTAAAGTTGTACATAATTTGAGGGAGCGTCCTGTTGCTTCTGCTAGCAAGGTAAATAAAGCCTTTAAAACGTTTTTTCTTAAATGTTTTTTTCTTACGTTTTTTATCTTTGTCGTTTATCTTTCTGTAAAGTGAGTCATGTTTTTGAATGGAAACGAACTCTTTTTGTCATTGGGGCTTATTGCATGTGAGTAGAAACAAGCGTTTTTATGAAGAGTGTGTTGAAGCCTGAGATTCTGTTCTAACAATCAGCAGCTGTGTTAGTTTGGGTTTTTAATGTTAAATGCAAAGATAAATTAAAGACTTCTTAAAGAATTAAAGACGTCTTTAGCGCAGGGGTCTGTAACCTGAGGCTCCGGAGCCACATGTGGCTCTTTGTTTTATTTTAAAAAGTAACTGGATTTTTTGGGACTGCAAGGCTCATCGACACAAAGTCAGATGAGCCTAGCTTTATTCAACGCATTCACAAACCGTTGTCGTATAATGGGCTACATTTCACTCTGCAGACTACAGTACCCCCCCCAAAACTCAAACCATCCATCAAGCAGTGTGGCTTTGCAGTTTGTGTGTGCTGTGGACCACAGAAAATTAGTTAGAAATCAGTAAGCGCAGCCAGAATTCATGGGTAAGGTGCGCCGGATTATAAGGCGACTTTCTGAGAAAATGCAGTACGGCTCATGTACCACCTTGCAGCATGCCTCTGCCATACCAAAGTGGCTGTAGCAAGTGTTGAACCTGGCCTGACTTTCAAAATTGGTTTTATTTATTTAGTTCAAATATATTTATAATATCAGTAACATTATTTTAAATCAGTATCTTAGTTTTCTAAAGGGTTAAAAAAAAACACTTTTAAACACCAAATAGGTTGCAGTCGTTAAGAAATAGACCCGAATGGCTCTTTAAGGGTTAAAGGTTGCAGACCCCTGGATTAGTAGAGTGAAGATGTTGCTCTAAAATCAATAAATGCATCTGTTCGAGTAAAAAATTGGGTCATGTAAAGAATCCATTTCAGTTTGTAAAATGGAAAAAGATCAAATGAACAGTTAGGTTATGAAACCAGGCTGTAAATATAATTATTAGCCTACAGTTGTAAAGCTTCATCAGTTCTACATTGGGGTGAAAGTCAACAAACTAGTTTATGTGGAATAGTCACTTGGTGAACACTTGTAGCTTTCATTTGATATGAGCTTCAACCTGGAAGTTTGCCAGTTGGTTTCTCACTTTTATGTGTAAAACCACTTCAGGACCAGAATTCCATTGTTTGCCAAGATATTCTTGTTTACTTTACCTAAATTGATGTAAAAATCCAATGAATGAGTGTTTCTAAAGGACATCTTTCAATTTGTTTTTATTTCAAACTGATAAAATAAACAGAAGTACAAGGATGAAGGACAACATTCAAAGTTCTAGAAAGGCTTTGAATGAAGATGAACTATTTGAGTTCAAGTCCCTTTTTAATTCAATCCAAACACATTTTTATAGAATGACCAAAAAGAAACGCATACAGTGAATAGAAAGTTAGCGTTTGATTTTTTTTTTTTTTAATGGATTAACAATTTGTCTTCTCTGCAATTATTCAAAATCTGTTTAGTGGCGATACAGTAAAGTTTGCCTTTTGTTTTACAAATGTGTAGAATTTTTAAAAATATATTAGTTTGAAAGTTTTGCTTCAGGTTTTTTTTTTTTTAATCTCTTACGTAGAAACCATCTGATTTTGAATTTTCATGTTATGAGCAGTGCCTGCTCTCTGGCATGTCACTGGAAGTAGGTCATAGCGTTTCTGTGTTTGCATGTTCACAAGCTCCTGGTGGTTTGTTTGAAGTGAACGCTCAAGGAGGCCTAACAAGGAAAGCATTCATGCAGGGCTCAACAGAGCTCCTGTTCTTAATCGTAGGCCCCGGCGACGTCCACATTCACTGGCTCTTAGACGGGCGTAATCTGGACACCCCTGTGGTGGAGTTTCAGCAGCAGCTGGGTCAGGCGGAGGTGCTGGTGAGCAGCTGGGTCAGGGAAAGGCCGCCCATGAAGGATGCCCATTACCAGTGTGTTGCTAAAGGCAAAACAGGAAGTGACACATCTGAGGTCAACATTCATCTACCTATTAGAGGTATCTGCTCCAAGTTCTGCATGAGAAGTGTGGAGGACGTGGTCTGCATGTTGAGGTTTGACACGAAATAACTAATTTATGTCAAAGCCATTAAATAGCAATGAAAAATATTTTTTCAACAGATGAAAACATTCCATCCAAGGATTTGAATCAGTGGAGAAGTGCACTCACAGAACACGAGCAGCTAATAAAAAGATGGGAGAAGGCTTTGGTAGGTCAACGTTCCACTAATTCCTTTTCAGATCTAAAAGTTGCCTGAAACATCTTGAGTTGGAATAAGAAAAATGAGACTTTGAACTAAACTAAATCTGAAGCTTTCTGATGCTTTTTCGCTTTAACTTACTAAATTGTGGACATCACATGATCATTAACCCGAGTTCTCCAATTGGATTATGGATCTCTAAACATAGCTGCTAAATGTTCCCTGAAAACAAAATCTCCTGACATTTGAATTCAAGTGTCTAATTTTTAGGAGCAGTTATTTTTTTGCTATGATCTAACCTCTTCATGCCTGGATTTATTTTCAATTATATACAGTTGTGCTCACTGAGAGAAAGTACAATTTGTTGATCATTGTTCACTTCTAATATAAATAACACAAAAACTAAAGGTATTTACAGTAAAAAAAAAAAGAAACATTTCTACGGGAAAAGGTAACAAAACTGTACAAAACAAAAAAGAGATATAAGAAGATATCCAAGAATGCCTTTCAACAGAGTTCGAACTTTGATCAAGAAGTTGAAATCAAACCACGATCATAAGAATTTCTGCAACAACTTCCAGAAAAATTGTGAGGGTTTAGCAATAAAAGGCTTCACCCAAACACTATTCATGAGTAGAAAAAAGTGTTTTCATTCATATTCTCTGAAAAGTAGCCAAGAATTCATTCTTTCTCCCAGGGTATACACGCTTATGAGCACAACTTTAAAAATTATTTTCTATATTTTTGCTTTTTAAGGTTATGCATACATTAATTATAGTCCTGGATAAAATGGTATGTTGCAAATTAGCAACACACAGTATAAAGGTCTTCATACACTATCAGGTTTTGCCACCAGAAGGTTTCCCCCAATGTTACATTAATTCCTTTGCATCTGGATTCATAAATGGTCAAATCCAGAATGTAGTTCAGAACATTTTGCAGATCGAAGACTTTAAAAATGCTGCAAACAAACTTTTTTGCTGTTGTTTGTTTTACAGGAAAGCTGTGACGGGAACACAGCTTTGTGATCATTTGTTAAAGCTGAACTGGCCCCTCGTCCAGGCGGAACACACCGCTCATGGGGAACCTTACATAGAGACTGAATATCTCTGTGTCGCTCCTTCAAACGGCTCTGGTGGACCACGATTTTACAGTTGCTGCCATCTGCATGGTTCGGTTTGGTTCCACTGTGGTGCTGGAGCTCCTCCTTCCACCTGAAGATGCAGGAACTTCAGCTGTTCTGACATCACTGCCTGCATGGAGCAATGAAACTACAGTTCAGACAAATGTTTCTGTTTTTCTTTTTTTCAAGAATTGATCAGATGTTTGCAGCTCAACTTAAAAACAAAACACTGAAGAGTTTGGTTTTTAAGTCACCTTGCATTACATTTATACCTGAAATGATTGCTGTCAAAATACAAGTAAAAAATAAGCCATCACGGTCAAACCAGAAAATGTGATTAAAGCCACTGTACACTTTAAAATGCTTGTGTTTCAAAATGAATGCCTCATTTTGGATCAAAAATCTGAAATAAAGTAATAAATCAGCTAAGTCTGAGCTCATTACAAACATTTTAAACATAAAACATTGGATTTTTTCCTGAAGCGTGCAGCTTAAAAAAATCCCCTCTTATCCTGCATCTCCTTGAAAAAACGTTTGTTTCCTTCTATTTTACAGCTAACTATCAACTTTTACTTAATGTTTTTAAAAATAAGTGTTTTAAAGTCAAATAGGTTGCGCATAAACGAACTTTAAACCACATTTGACAGCTGGAATTTGTGTCTTCATACTTTCTGCATTTATAGCTGCAGCCTTAAACCTTTGGGTGTGATTACTGAAGGATCAAACATCAATGGATGCACTTAAAGAAAAATGTCTGCTTTTCTGAAAATCTCATCCACAGATGGAGCAGCGACGCCCTCTTGTGTCAGAAAACAGAAAGGTGTAAAAGAAAATCAAAATTCCAGGATGTCACATACATTCTTGCATTTAAATCCTTCAGTGCAAAATCCAGGCAGCATTTCAATGGTCACAATAATTTTAGTTCATGATCTGATCCTGAAATTACACAAAGAAAGCGCAAAATATTACAAAAAGTTTTCAACAACATTCTCACAAAAGGGTCAACATTTTGTGAGAATAAAATTGTAAAATTAAAATCTAAAGTCTTACTTTTACAAAGAAAAAGTTATGCTTTTTTGAAAATAAGCTTGTAACTTTATTAATTAAGTTGTACTTTTACAGTAAAGTAAGCTGGTTTCGTTTTTGATCATTTTTGTTGAAAGATTTTAAAAGATAAATTTTATTTTCTAAAATTATGTTACTTTCCTCGTAAAATTGTGACTTTTTGACACGTCTTGGAAAATGTCGTTTACAAAGGCTTGGAACATGGAAGGGGCGTTGCAGAGTCCAAAGGGGATGACAAGATACTCATTATGACCTGTCGTGGTTGAGAACGCTGTTTTGCATTCGTCCTCTTCACGTATGTGTGTCAGATTGTAGGCGCTGCGCAAATCCAACTTTGTGAAGAATCGAGCCTGGCGCAGTTGTTCTAGGGCTCAAGGAACCAACGGCAGCAGGTAGGTCTCGAGCCAGGGAAGACCCAAGATTATGGTGCAGCGAGGAGAGTCTATGGCCAAAAGTCGGATGGTTTTCTGCTGGTTATTCAGGATGTCGAGTTCAATATCCGGAGTGAGGAACTCAATCTGCCCTGATCCCAGGGGACGACCATCTGGCAGAAACTGCCCCCCGCGATTCGCAGGGAAGCAGAGGGAATCATATTAGCACGGGCAAAAGCCAAATCAATGAAGTCGCCTGCTGCCCATGAATCAGCCATGGTCTTGATCTATATAGGCCTGTCATCTATTGTTCAAGTGACTCATTCTTCAATAGTAAGAAAGTTCTCAATCACCGTCCTGGTGGATGATCGGGGGAAGATGCTCTCAGGTGACCAGATCGATGGCAATGGAGGCAGAGGTATTCTCGCATACGTCTTCCTCTTTCCTCTGGCATCAGGCAAGTGGAGCCCAACTGCAAGGGTTCACCAGGTGTGGTTTGCTCATGACAGAATGGCACAGACGTCATAGAGGATGATTCAGGGTTAGTGACTCTGGATTTTGGGGTTCTGAGGATATTGTCCAACTGAATGGTCAAGGTGAATAGTTGATTCAAATCCACATTCTCGTTGCGAAAGGCGATTTCCCTTTGGAATTCCAAGGACAGGTCTAGGCGGAAAACTGTTTTCAAACTACACAGAGACCAATCCGTTTGAGCTGCCAGAGTCTGAAATCTCAAGGAATAGGCTCTGGCAAGAAAAAAAAGCAGACACAGCACACGGAGAGAGGCAGGAAGGCGTCAAAACAGGCATAGGTCAAAAACCACGGCGAGGCAACAGATGAAACGCCTAGACTGAATGCAAAAGCAAAACCAGACTTCATACCGGACAGAAGCTTCTACCTAAATACTGTTTGGAGTGATTATAATGATGAGGAATAGCTGGTGAGACCTGGGAACAGTGGGCAGAGGCTGATGGGAAATAGAGTGCAGATGAGGCTCAGGGGAAGTCAATCCTCGGGAGATGGCTCCCTCTGGTGGAAAGAAGAAAAACAACAGTATTAGTATTGAAAAAACTTTTTGAAAATTCATTGTTTTATTGGTTAAAATATTGTGGCATTAATGAACCTATATCAAACAACAAACAAACAAACAAACAAACAAAAAACCAAATCGTATGTTGTCTTATTTATTTGACTTATTTTTGCTAAAATTATCTCTCATTCCCCACTTCTCATTCTTGTGATGTAACACAGAAGTAGCATGATGTAACAAACCCAGTTTTCCCTGTTTACTGAAAGGATCCATTTCTCATTTGGTGGCTTTTTTGACATCATATTTAGTGAACAGCAAATGCATCTCTATGAAATCTCCATGTATAATTTGCCCTGACTTGTTTTATTTATTTTCTTTTCCTTTTTATTTTAAATAAAACCATTCACAAGATGCTCAGAAAAGGTTATGGACAGTCATATTCTTACCTCAGTCTTTTTAAGCAGGCTAATAATAATGTTGTCTTTTTAAAACTCCATTTAGTAGGAGCCTCTGACATCACCACAGGCGACAGCACTATTGACAGTCACAAAAAGGCCAGTGTAATTCTGGGGATGTAAGGTATAGAAATGACTCAAAAATGTAATTGACTGGGAGCACTGAATACCCAAGTGTTGCATAACCTTTACTTGCATTTAAATAAATAAAGAGTCGTCCTTCATCTATATAATACAGATAATATGGACGTATGGAAGGAGAAGCTGGCATGTACATGATTGTCACAAAAACGATGGTTGAGTAAGAGCTCCAACAACAGTTTCTGGTTATTAACAATCAGTTGGTTGCATTTTAAAATATTTGATGTTGATGACTGACGTGAGAGAAGGAAATCATCTTTTTTTTAAAAGGTCCGGAATTCAGCTGTCCATGACAATGAATCGGTTTTCAGCTTTTGTTCAGCACCTCCACAGATTCAGTCGGTTGTTCTGTCGCAGTAATCAACCCAATTGTAAAGTGTTATTTAGGAATTGCGTTGACAGATAAGCAGCAGTGACACAAAATCTGTGAGTTGAATGTGTGGCAGCATAGAAATGTGTTGGAGTAGAAAATGTCGTTTGATATTTTATCTATTGTGTTTGCATTTTGCCTGCACACTTTAATAGCTGAGTATGACGCACGTTCAAAACAGAAACCTACATATGGATGTGTTTTGTGTCATGCATTGTACCTCTGACTGACATATAGAACAGGCTGAAGCTGCCAATGGGCTCTATCTCCAAATTTTTAAATCAAGTTCATTTTTTCTTTCTTTTTTGCATTGACTTGAAAATGATTAACTTACAAACTGATAAACATGAAGCCCTTTCTTTGAAACACAATTCTACAATAATGATAAATTACATAAAAAGTTGGTGTTTAAAGATCCGCTCCAATAAAAATTGTCTTTTTCGTATTTTTAACATGTTCTTGTGGCATTTTTCTCATGATAGAGGACCTATATGAAAGAATTTACGAGTAAAACTGCATTTCTGAGTTTTTCTTTATTCAAATCTGAGCAAATAAAAACAGCGATTGGTTCAAGTCAGTCTGAGTCACCTTTTTAGGAGAACTACTGTCGCCAATCATGACAGCTTGGGAGAATCTGTCAATCAAACCTTTGAGGAGGGGCCAGTGGGCACCACATGCTTTTACTTAGGCTTTTGGTTAGCCAGTTTATACATTGTGATTAAAAAATATATATATTTTAATAAAATTCGGATTATAAAGAACATTTTAAGAAGAAGGTATCAGAGCAAGAATGATTTTTCTACCAAATGTTGTTTTGTTTTCTTAATTGTTATTGATCTTTATGATGTTTTTGAGTGATTTGTTGATGTGGTTTGAACTTCAGGGCCACCATAGTTAATCGTTAAACACCAATAATGTTGCAGCATATCAGGGTGAGGCTGCTTTTCTCTGCTACAGAGTCCCCTGGAATTGAAAAGTTCCGGTACTGCACTGAAAACGGTGCACCAAATGGTTTACAAACCATTGCTTGGCCGATACTGGGACAGATAAATTGCTCATCCCTGACTCCAAGGTTTTAATCCATAACAACGTAACGTTTTTAGTAGTAATATTTGTTGCTGTGGTTCCAATTCTCTTCATGTCATTAACCAGTTTCCCCATGTAGTTTTTGGGTGTTTCCTTGCTGTTGTTAAGATCATTTGTACTCCGCCAGGTGAGATCTTCCACGGAGCTTCAGATGGAGGGAGACAGTCCCTGGTTTCGTATTTCTTCAGTTTTCTAACAATGGCTCCACCAGTTCTCTCAGTTCTTTTCTCTGAGATCTTCTCACATCTCTTCTCTCCGAGCTGCATGTTTATTGTAGATTGGTTCATCCCAGTGGTCTTGTTCAGATCTAGTTATTTCTGAAAAGTAACTTAATCTGATTTAGGCTTTGATCTTTCCTACACAGATTCAGTTTTTCAACACCGTTTTTTCAAAGAATTATCAATCGCTTAATGCATCAGTTAGAAATAAATAAAGAGTGAAACAATTCTCCTTTTTCTGTCAGCCAGTTTCTATTTATCGTCACGGCCATGTGCATGAATCTTCATTGTCTGGTTAGTTTGCATCAGTTTATGGGTTACTTTGAAAATACCTTAACTAGCATTAAAAAAATGTTTTTAGTAACTAGGCAACAGTAGTCAAGTGTAGAAGTCGCTTGCTCTTTTTCTTCAGTGTGTCTCTTTATCTTTTGCTGATTAACCTAAAAAAATGCGCCATCAACACTACCATCAAACGTGTTTATCCAGTAACTTTATGTTTTATGAGTGTAGTATACATTTCTCATTTACAGTCAATATTAAGAACATATGCCGCTTTTTTACAACTAAAACGGAAGAAATGGACCATCGTACGTGGCGCTGGGTTTGGAAAAAATGATAAACCAATTAATCAATCAATCAAAGATCGATTAATCAAAATGGTAAGTTTTATCATTGTTCAATTTGAAGCATGAACGTTTATTTCAAAATAGAAATTTGACAGATAAAGAACTATTATAATTATAATAAAATTTTGTCATATCAGAAATCAAACCTAAATGAGTCATTTGAGTTGTTCACTATTACCAAGTCATATGACGGTTAATTTGTATTTGTTACATTTGTTACACATATATCTTTGGATTTAAATGTATTTATTGTTTTCGTGGTCTTTTACTGGCTCTCAGACATGTCAGAAATAATGAATTAAACGTGTAGGTGGTAACTGGTCACATGAATGTGGAGGGGGGGGGGATGTGATAATGGTGACAATCCCACAGGGGTGGCAGGACTCATATTTCGGCGTTTCGTTCAACTTTGTCATTGATGTTTTTAGCTAATTTCATTACAAAAACGTTTCATCTTCACTCACAAAAGCGGGGCTTTTATTCTCAAATAAATCAGCTGTACGTAAAAAAAAAAAAAAAAAGAAAAAAGAAAAGAAAAAGTACCCCTATGAGGGGAATGGTCTCGTCCACTATTCTGCAAGCGTCCTCTGAATGAGTCATCCATCTGGCTCCTCATTGGACAAAACCATGCCATCCCGAGGGATTGCCTTGCAGGGGCAGAGAGACCTTTATTCCATTCACAGAAACACTGCGATGCCAGCCGGTTATTTCATTCACATAAAACATTCAATTTACCAGATTTCTTTTATTTTGGCGGGGAGAGGGGGTCATCGACTCTTATTTTCTCCCTTCTTTTTGCCTCCTCTTCTGATGTGTCTGTTCATCTGTGCTTTTGTTTCTGCTAAGAGAAAGCAGACATGCTGCCCCCCCCCATCCCTCTCTCTCTCTCTCTTTTGCGAGGCTGGAAAGGGAGAAATTTAGAGGGACTGCAGTGCGAAATCTGCAGCACAGTGAGAGCGGAAGCTGCTTATGAATGAGCAGGACGTTTGATGTGAATGTGCGCTTTCTGCTGCCGGGGAGACAACGATGAGCTGCTGTTTCTAAGGAGATTCTTCAGCTTTTATTTTGGTTTTTGTTTGACTCGTAACGATGGGGCTTCACATTCTGATGTTTCCCTTTCTTTTTAAGATGCGTGCAGCTCAGCCAGGACGAGTTCGCGCTGTGATTTTGTGAATCGGCTTCTTCAGTCGTCAAATACATTTCTATTTTTTTTTTTAAATACATTTTTTTTCTCCCCTTCAACATTGAGAAAATGCTTTCAAACAATTTCAGGTTAAATCCTGATTTTTATTTGTAATATCCTTTTGAAGGAAGGATGCAAGTTCAGGTTTGTTTTATTTTGTGGAGTATTATTATATCATAATAATTCATATTGTGAAAGTTGTCTGATTCCTTTAGTTTCTTTTGAATGGTGCAATGATAATCTTTGAATGTACTTTAAAATTGATATATTTCTTGTGAAAAGAACATCCTTTTTCAGGAAGTATCTATGGAATACCTTCAAATTAAAGGTTTTATCACTACATGCTGTGACATCCTTATGTCGAAATATTTAACCGACTTAATCTGAAACGATGCCAAATTATTATTTTAGGACTGAGCTTGTCAGGTTTTTTCTTGGTTCTCCATTAAAGCAAATAAAAGGAGAAGAATAGGCGTGAGACTAAGGATTTTTACAAAAATAAAAGATTGGCTTTAGTGTGCTATAAGTGGGAGTTTTTCCCCTCTCTCCCTCGAACAGGAAGTGATTTGCAGTGTTCACCAAGCCTTTTGTTGAGAAGGTTTTCTCAGATCAGTGAGTCATGCTTTAGCTCTGAGCCGGCAGGCAGGCAGCCATCAGGCAGCAGAGTATTTGCTCTTCATTTTCAGTGCCCATCATCATCATCATCATCATCATCGGCGGTGGAGATCTTTTTGTTTTTCTTCTTTTCCTATTTCACTTTTTTTGGGATTTTTTTTTCTCCAGCAGAGCATCACGGGGAAAACGCTGCACCACAGCAGCTTTTCCTGCTTTTCCCCTCCTCTGTCTCCAATGTGTTCCCACGGATTGTGCGCGCGTGTTCCTCTGTGACGGATCGTCTGCAGCTCTGGATTGGACTCCTTGGGGATTTGGACTTTGAATCGGCACCACCGTCACCTTAAGAGGGAAGGGGACCGATCCCGTCAGGTCACTGCAATGTTACAGGACAGGAGGACCATCCCGGCGGCTCGGCCACGTCTGCCGGCGCGCTTGTGAGGAAGGCGGGCGGCGAGTGTTGGTTGGTGGAGGGAGGCGAGGCTGCAAGAGAGGGAAGGGTATGCTTCACCGTACCAAGTACAACCGCTTCAGGAATGAGTCCGTAACGTCGGTCGATGAGCTTCTCCACGGCCTGTCCATGAACACCAAGGTCTCGGGCACCCCTCAGCCTGCAGCCGAGACGCCTTACACGCCCCCAGCCGAGGTCCAGTCCTCCTCCGGCGCGCCAAACGCCCCCACCAGCCACGGCTCAGACCCCCTGGACGATGGAGGCACCACCCTTTGCACCCTCATCAACAAGGTGTCCAACCTGAAATTTAGCAACTCGGGCAGCCTGCTGGGAATCAAGGGTCTGCCCTCGGCGGTCAAGGACCTGGCTGTGTCCAAGCTGCAGGGGGGTGCAGGATCCGGGAGCTCCAGCGCGGCCACAGCTGCCTCCGGTGTGGGAGGCTCTCTGTGCGGCTCCCATCCACTGCCCTGCTCGCAACAGGAGCCTGCAGGCAGCATGAGCAAGAAGAGCCGGCTGGACGAACCTCTGCCAGGCGGGGAGGACTGGAACCCAGGTGGAGGCGGTGGCCTGGTGAGCAAACCCTCCAGAGGATGGCTTCACTCAAACGAGAAGATTTCTGGTCCAGGAGTCACATACATCGTAAAGGTTGGCAGCCTCCCTGTCCTTTTGTGTTCATCACTTCGCTGCAGGTGCTTCCTTTCAGTTCATATTTGAGGTACCTGCAGGATGACTAAAGGTGTGAAAATGCACTTCCACTGGCGCAGTACAACATGCTACTGAGTGGGTGTATGGATGCTGGCAGGAGCAGGAGCAGCAGTCAGAAAGCAGATATTGAATAATTTAGGAATTGGAGGTCAGCAGCCGGAAAAAGCAAGAGACAAAAGCTCGTTCTGCCAGATAAAGACGGATGTAAAAATATCCTTTGGTGTGGCGTTTCATTCTTCTGCGTGGGGAGCTGTAGCATTTTGCTGTTGTAACCATGGTGATGTGTTATTTCTAGACATCGTGAGTCTCTCTGGTCTCTACAGCTGGGTTAGATCTGTGCAAAGGTTGAATGGAGAAAAGAAAAAAGGCAAGCGGCATGTGTTCGTTTCATTACGGCTGCATCCCTGTTCATCACTGAAGTTGCTGCACAACTAGAGGAGCTGTGATGTCATCATGCCAGCAATGAGTCACTAGCATCAGGAGCGATGATGCTCTTCAAGGTGTGAAGTGAATGGTTGGGGGGGGGGGGGGGGGGGGGGGGGGGGGTCATTTCTACTGAAAGATATAAAAACAAGATTTAATAATGAGTCTCCTTCATTTGTGCGGCACAGTCAGCTGCAAAAAGAGATTCGTTCTGGAGACGGGATGGCATGCAGAGCATCATCACACACAGAAAGGCATTATGCTCCAAGTTAAACAGGATGATTGCAACCGTATGACACCTACAACTGGAACATAAAGCCCTCACTATCCTGCAGCGTGACATTCCATTAACCGCTTTAAAGCAAGGAGCGCCTATTTGTCCGGTCGATCCTGATAGCATCCACACTGGGAAGGGGTGGGAGTGGTGATGTGGGTCTGTTGCCCCCCTAACTCCTCTGTTTGTGCTCCCAGTACTTTTAATAAGCATCATGTGGTCTCTCCCACACATCACGCCTCAGTACACTGAAGGGACATTGATTGAGGGTGACATTTACACACTTTCAGTCCTTTATTTCTTTTGTTTCTGGCAACTTTATTGCTTACAGTGATTTGTTAACCCTTTATACACCGGAGCTGTCACTGCCGACACCTAAAAAGCACGCCCTTTGACCTACCATAGCTCTTCAATTATTTATGCCATTGTGAATACACAGATTTACCATTGATTGCATAAGCACTTCACTAGTGTAAAGTGTTGCATTTTAGCGCAAAGCCGCTTCTCTCCACTTTCAAATCTGCTGGAATGACAAAAATTGCCTAAACGGTTGAAGAGTTACAGCAGTTGAAGAATGTAATCACTGGAGCTAAAGCTTGGGTGTGAAAGGTTAAAATCACTTGAAATAAAGCTAGCAGTCAAGCCATTTTCCAAGCATCAACATATTGTGTTTTTTATTAGCTTAAAAAGTGTTATTTAGAAATGACATCACTCATCTTCTTTACCTGCGAGCTCCTACGTAGGGTCAAAGGGTCAATCTTTAGCTACAGTCCAGCGAAGACGGGGGTACACCCTGAACAATTTGTCAGAGTCACATACATTGACACTTCAGGGTCAAAGAGTCACCAATTAACCTATTAAACACGTGTTGAACCCACAGTGACCTCTATGGTTGCTTGTTGAAATGGTCGATGCAGATGGATGAAGGTCTAATCTAAGTTTGTAACCCAATTCCAGACAGCTTTTTAAAAATGTAGAATCTACTTTGTGTATAAAAACTGGACTAATTGACCCCGTGTTCAAAACAGGAAGTACACTCTGGCTTTAAGAAGCCAACATCCCCTAGACTTCTACTGCTGAGTAAGCAGCTATTTCTCAGTCATCATATTTGTCAGAAAAATCATTCTTACTCTGTTATTTTTTTTCAGCATGCTCTTGCTAATCCTATCTTTGACGATATTTTTTTCTGTCGTGGAAGTTATTCAATGTATTTACTGACCAATCTTTAAAAGAATGCAGCCTCATGTTGAACGTTTGAAACATTTGATTGACGGATTTTCCTAATTTGCTTTCTGGTGGTAGGGGTGTGAACGTCCAACAAGCTCACTCCTCTCTGTGGTTGTCATAGAAATGTTGACTCAGTCTGGCTCCAACATCCACATATCGAGAAAACAATGATGACTGAATGGACTTCATGTTAGTGGAGCTGTATGTAAGCCATTTTCAATGGGTCACACTCACTTAGTCCAGTTCTCATATACAGTCAATGGGCAGCGATTTATCCTTTTGTTACTCAAGCTGATTTTTTCGCTCCGTCTGACTTGTTTTTCTTTTTTAAATGTTGGGTTCAGTGACATCATAATCAACCAAAATGGTTTCAAGAACACAATAAGAAGACATATAAAAGAAAAAAAGCAAGACTTAAAATGAGAAATCAGTAAATCTGCAGGTTCTGTTTTGTTGGCGTTGAGTTTGGAAAAATAACATCTATTTAACTTGTGAAAAATGCCTGTAATCAAAACTGTTGCCAGAGTTGTGAAACGTTTTGTGTCGTTGACTGAAGGTGTAATAACTAAAAGGCTGTTTTGTTTTTTTTTTACCAAAATCAATAATGAATCCTCTGCTGTAATTAATATCAGGCCAAGCTTGAATTTGTGTTGTGACTGTTTAAGTACAGCAGCTGAACATTTTTTATTCTATTGCTGAGAATAGCTCTACCCTTTCAAGCGGTTTGATGTATTTTTAGCTTTGCAGAATCAACCCCTTTAATCCCATTGTTCTGATAACGGAGAGCGGTAAAAATATCTGCAAATGCGATGTTAAGAAATAAGTTGTATGACCTTCTAAATGCTCAGTGGAGAAACAAGGAGTAGAAAAGGCTCCATTTATTGTGGTTCTAACGTAGAAGTGTTTAGAAAAAGCGGTGGGGAGCATTGGGTGCCTGCTTTGTTTAAGGACAGATTATCAACATGGATCTGCTAACGATGGGGACTTGTCAGCACAAAATGTTCCTGGTCTCTGCAATATTAATCAGAATAAGTGTGACGTCTGTAATGCGAGTAGCTCACAGGAACTGAAGGTGAATTTATGACACAGAAGAACCAGTAGTGTCTAAACCACAAACTATTTTATAGCAAAGAAGCAGTCAGTGTCAGCTCTGTGTCAGACTGTTGCTATGGTTTCTTCGTCCTCCTCTTGTTTTCATTTAAAGGCTACATTTAACGTTGGGGCAGAAAGACAACAAAATTCATGTGAAATTTCAACAACTCATGATCTTTAAAATATCCTAAATAGAGTTAGAGTTGTGAGAGTTACTCCCCATGTTCAGTTTGAACCTAAATCTACAAACAGACCTGGCATATGTGGCATGTTCAAGAACGCGCTGCATGTGGGTTATTGAACACGCTTTTAGCACGTGGTATTCACGCCGGATTGTTGCTACCTGATCCCAGTGCAGGTACTCACAGCTACAATTGGAGGGGTAGGGAGAAACCGGAGGACTGGGGAAGAATTCGGATTAAAGTGGACTCTGGTGTGGTTCACTTCAGTGTAAATGCTCAACAGAGTTAAAGTGAACCAAGTGAGGAAACGATGGAAACACCACGTATGGGGCATGTTGCGGAGCTGCAGGCACATCGTAGTTCGAAAGATACTGGGGCATGCTAACTTCTCTTTTATTTCCTGTTTACAGCTTGTTTACTGCCTCCAAGTGGGCAGGGGTTGAAAGTACCGGGCTTTTTCAGGGGGTGCTGTTCTTTTCAGTCTTTGGTTTGCTCCACGGAAGGTCGTGTGAAAGCAAAGTGAACCATAAAAATAAAAATATAAAAATATATAATATATAATGATATAAAAATATTATTCTGCATCTATTTTAGAGTCCACAGGGCTGTTCTAGTGTAAAAGTAGTTTAATAATCAACATTGTGTTGATTTCTTTCACTATATTGGCCATCTGATTGTATAAAGCTAAATTGAAAATACACAATGGGATAACTTGGGGAAAAAAGGTATATTTTAGAGCTCGCACTAATACTAAAATACCTCTGTTTTGCTTCAGTTTCACACAACAAAAAGCTTAGAGATGCTAACAATAGTTTCCTTAACACTTTTCTGTAAGAACCTATATGACCTTTTATTTAACACTGTGAAAAATATCTGTTTAAAATGGAAAATATGAACGTAAGACACATCTTTCAAAACTTGGAAAATGCAGATTATTTCAATTATTATGGAGCCGGGCAAATACATTTCAAATTAGTGAGAAGTGAACTGTAGTTACTGGGGACTAACTGGGGGTTCAACCCCTCAGTACTGCTGAGTCAGGCAGAGAGATATTGGGGAGCTTTATAGGGTATTGGGACTTGAACACAATCTCAGGGTAGACGCACAGACTGGGTTCATATCAGTTCTTCTGTGTCCTACCATGTTTGAGCGTTTCTTAATTTCATACTCTACATTCTTGTGTTGCAGTATCTGGGCTGCATAGAAGTCCTGCGGTCGATGAGATCCCTGGATTTCACCACAAGATCACAGATAACAAGGTACGCTCTAACCAGAAACACGTCTTTTCATCTAAAAAGACAAAGGCTTAACTGGAATCCCTTGTTACAACATTTTATTGCAATTTGATAAATTCCTCCTTTTATTTTTGAATCACCTCAACACTTGTTTCACATCCATTTTTAATTGCAAATATGTTATTTTCTGTCATTCTGGCAAACATTTTTGCTGAATTTTTGCTTCATTCTAAAACCCTAAAGCTTATAGTATAACATTGTTGACGGAATGTGAAGTCAAATTGATTACTGGCTGTTTTAAAATCCTTTTTGGACTGTCAGAACATCTCTGAAATCAGTAATGGAGGGGGAGTGATGCTGATGCTGGCCAAAGATCAGTTTGTGTCATGTTTACTTATCTGCTTGACTTCCTAAAGTCGACATCATTGATTAGTAAAACTGCACAACAATGGGTGTGTCCTACTTTTACACTAAAGCTATGGAGGGGGAATGATTGGCCTTCCAAGTTAAATCAGTTTTTGACAATATGATGTTCTGTTTTTGTTATTAGTAGTTTGTAACAGAAAACAACCTGAAGTAATGACGTTTCTTTATTTAAATCAGTGACAGTTCATCCATTTAAGCAAATGAACTTCCAAAACTATGAAACAAAAAAACAGAGTTTGCTGAATTTCAATCATCCACTGCCCAAAAAATTGAGTTAAATTTTAAGCATCACTTGATGCTTCAATGAGTCCCGAAGTAAAGAAATAATTAGGGTTCATGTACTTTGTGTAGCCCACTCCATGTCCTTTAAACTCATTAACTTATTTTCTATCAATTGATTTTGTTTGTTGTTTTTCTTTGCAAATTTACAGCCGACTAGCAATTTGCACAGAAACAAAGGCAAAACTTTTGTTATGAAAGTTTTTGTTCCAAAGAAATGTAAAACCACGTACACACCGAGCATTTGTGGCGTGTTCGAGAACACACTAAACGGGTATTCTTGGACTGTCATATGGTGTTCACACAGGTCTGTCACTACCTGATACTAACTCATGTACTCACGGTTGGAGGCAGCTTGTTAAAGTGGTGCAAATCTTGCTTTAAACTTTGTCTTTCACAGCTTTATTCCAATATATGAAAAACTTGGTGTCATATAAATCCGACTGGGTACAAACCGAAATGATCATTTCTCATTCGTGATCAATTTTCAACTGGTTGGCACTTCCAGGTTTTTCACAAAAATCTAACTGCAGCAGGATTTGAAAGGCTATTTTTAACCTCCTGCTATTGACTGTATATGCGAACTGGACTGAGTGACTCTTCCCCCTCTTTGCATCCAAACAGAAAGTATATGCTGGTTCCAAGAAGCCAAAATCCCATAGACCATTCTTGCTCTGCTATTTTTTCATCATGCTCTTGCTAATCCTATTTTTTCTTTTCAAGATATTTTTTCTTTAAAGAAAGTTATTCAAGTCATAAACTGACAAATCAGATGCATCAAAAAAGCATGTGGTGCCCGCTGGTCCCCACTGATGTTGGTTAGAGCCAGAAATAAGGCATTTTCTAAGGGTGATGTCACACTCATTCTGTCCAGTTCTCTTATATAGTCAATGCTTCCATTTGAGTCTCTGTAGGACCACAAGGAACTGGTCTATAGTCAGTGTGGACAAATGAGTTGGCATTTCTTTGATAAAGCAGGATTTCCTCCACAGCAGGGGAACTTTCTCCGGACCCAGCCTCAGCTTGATCAGGCGTTCCTCCATAGATACTCCACAGATGCTCCTTCCACCCTAAGTTTGACATCTTCTGCTTCAGTCTGAAGACTGGGGCCATTTTTACAGCATTGTCCTTTAATATTTGCTTGTTCCACTCCCCAGCTAACCTGTCTCAATCCCCCTTTTTATCTTCAAACTAGTGATAAATAACAGGTTCTCATTGTTGTACACCCCCCCCCACCCTTACTAGGGAAGCCATAAGCCTGGTGTGTGAAGCTGTTCCTGGGACCAAAGGAGCCCTCCGGAAGAAAAAGGTAATTTGATGGACAGAAGCATATAAGAATGTGTGATGGTGAAAGAAATAATGCAAACAGCACATTTGGTCGATAAAAGTGAAAACGGCATTATGTCTTCTTTCACTCCATCCATGTTCTATATATAGTCTCTACTCAGTGTGTTTTTCATTTGTCCTTCCTGTAAAAAGAGAGGCAGAGGACGATGATGAAGAGGCACGGGTTTGCATGTGCGTGGGGGTAACTCAACCCACCATGTTTTGGACACAGCACGCAGCGCTTAGTGACTCATGGGGCTCACTGTATCTGTGATCAGTGATTCTGAGCTTTTTATTTTTTGAGGGGGTTGGGGTGTAAAATGAAGCTTGTTGAAATGTCAGGGAGGAGTTTATGAAACCAAATCAATCCATGCTGGTTTCTCTGAATGGATCATGTAAAACGTTGGGTTGTCTGGATGAGGAGCATGCTGCTTACATCCAACTTCATTTTTTCTAGCTTTATGTTTCAGAATAGATCTTTTAGATTTCATTGATTTTATTCTAATTGTCTCTTTTGGATAGAATTTAAGATCAAAATTATTTGTATTCATCCTTTTTTCACCCAACTTTCTATATGTTTCTGAATTTCTTTAAAACAAACTGGAAGTTTTCATCTTAAAACATTGATGTTTCATTTGTCTAACATGGAGTTTCCTAAATGTTTGCCAGAACAAAATCCTCTCAAATTATTTTGTAACTTTGTAACTAAATTAGTTGGAGTCCTGGGTTTGATGGTATGTTGAAAATTAGAGACATACAGCACAAAGGGGTTAATGTTATCGATGGTTATTCCCCCCCAGGTGGGAAAAACCTCATCTATCTCCCTGAAGAGAGATAGATGAGGTGATCGAGAGTAGAGGTTTTAGAGATAGAGCCAGGGATGGATAGAGAAGGACGGAGGAACAGTCATTTGTTGGTAAAAAGATGCTGAGGTTGGAGCTACCAAGACAGAGGTCTGGAGGAAGACCAATGACGTTCATGGATGAAGTCGAGAAGGACATGAGGGTGGTGGGAGTGGTAGAGGAGGTTATGAAAGATGAGGTGGATGGAGGCAGATTATTCACTGCCGTAACCCCTTAAGGTGAACAGCTGGAAGTAAAAGAAGATTAAACTGATATTTGCTACTTGAACATCCTCCATCCTCCAGTCTTTTGGATTGATATCGGAACCTAAGAGAAGGAGAACATATTTGAAACGTCTGTGGACTTTAACAGTCTGCTTTAAGAAACTTAAACAGAACTTGTTTCCAAAATGCATCAGACTTGGTTATAAGTTCATTTGCAAACGTTGAATTTTGTGGTGAGGACGTAGAAGAGGTTTTCTTCTGATGACTCCTCTATGAAGACCACATTTGTACAAGTATCTCTTACAGTAGAACAGAGTACCACAACTCCAGAGTCTGCAGGTCTTTCTGGAGAGACAGCAGGCGTTGCAAACAGCTCTGAGCTGCTTCCGGTGGCACACCTGACGCAGTCTCACTCATGAGAGATTTGGTCGCGACCCACAAAACTGGAGTCACGACGAACGAGATTTGAGTCAGGTGTGCCACCGGAAGTACGTCGGAGCTGTTTGCAGCACCAGCCTCTGCTGTCTTTTTGGAAGGATGGTGCAGTCATATGTGGGTTTTGATTTGCTTTTCTCACAATCCTGTGAGCTGCTCTGTCTGAGATTTTTCTTGGTCTTCCAGATCTTGCTTTAACTTCCACTGTTCCTGTTCACTTCCATTTTTTAATGACATAGATAAAGAACAGAGGATAGTGACATTTGAAAAAAGCTTTGCTATCTTGTTATAGCCTTCTCCTGATTTGTGAGCATCAACTATTTTCAGTTTCATTCTTCTGGACAACTGCTTGGAAGAACCCGTGATGCTGATTGTTGGGGCAAAGTCACATGACTCAGATTATTGAAAATCTTTGGGATTGAAATCACCTGATCTCTACAAGCGATGATTGTGAACAATCCATGACACCATCAGGTCTCAGCTTTTCCAAAGGGGGGGTGCATACTATAAATTCTGCAGCGTGTCCAAACTTTTGCACACACTAGTATGTTGTTTGAAAGGGTAAATGATGAAAATTAAGGCTATTTTTGACATAATAAAAGAATGTCTCATCTGTAAACTGATGTCTTTAAGAGATTATTCAATCTTTCCTTGGGTTCTTTATGCACAATAATGTAACATTTTACCTGGGGTGCCCAAACTTTTGATCCCCACTGTATATAAAAAATGCTATTATCACATCAGTGAACCCACATTGACTACGGTTTTTGGATATCTTTAGGTGTGCTTTCAAATACAGTCTTGTAAAGCTAAACTTGAACTGTTTTTTTTTTTATCTTTCTCTGCTTTTTTTCAGCCCCCCTCCAAAGCTCTTTCCAATATTTTGGGGAAAAGTAACTTGCAGTTTGCTGGCATGTCTATAAACCTAAACATCTCCACCAGTAGCCTCAACTTGATGACTCCCGACTGCAAACAGGTCAGTCTACAACAGCGATGTGACGAGAGCTCGCACCCCCCGGGTCTACATCATGTGAAGCAGTTACAGAGTGACACAGTGTTTAAATCTTCTTCAACCAATAAGACAGCATTAATAAGACAAAACTGTATTTTCTAATATGACATTTAGCTTAAATAAGTCAGATGTTTGGTCTTTTACTTTAATTTAAATAAAGTTTTATAAAATAAAGTAAAAAAAAAACAAACAGAAAAATATCAGCATTTTTTAAAAAAACTAAGTGTTTCAAACTCAGGTGAAATTTCTCAGCAAATTAAATTTTAGCACAAATACATGTAAATAGAGTTTTTTAAATACATTTGAACAGAGTTAGGGCTTAAGCAATGAATACCCTGCTATCCACACAAATGTGTGAATAACGACATAGAAAATGAATTGGTAACTAAACTGGAAACAGCTTAGGACAGTTGGCTAATTCAAACCGCACTTCAGCGCTTTTAACAAAGAAAGAAACATAAATCAATGAAAAGGGGCATTGTCAAAAACAGACAGACGGTTGGTTCCACGTACAGCAGGTTTATTGATTCAGACAGGAGCAAAGCTCAGCTAAAAGTCCACAAAGCTAAATCAGGGTCAGAGTCCAGGCAAAGGCCAGGGCAGCCGGCAGAGAGGCAGAGTCAAATATGAAGCAGGGTCAGGAAAACGTGATCATATCAGGATAAAGCGCTCAGTATGCAGGCTGAATGGCATGGCTCTGAGCAGTGCTTAAGGGTCCTGTGGCTGATTGGCAGATGAAAGTCAGGTGGAAGGCATCCAGACAGTTTGCTGGGGTTGATGGGAGATTGAGTGCAGACAGTAAGCAGGAGACGGCTCCTGGCGGTGACCACAGGGCGTGAACTGGACTCTGAATCGTAAGATAGGTTTCAAATATTTACCCGGTGTTATCTGGGTCAAACCAAAAGAGATGATTCAAGGTTTGTAGCTTTACGAAGAGGTGAATGTGGTTTTAATCATTTGAAATTCATTCAGTTATTTTTTCTTTTTCTCAAACAGTCCGATAGAAGGGAAACATGTTTTTTATTTATACCCATGGAAGACAACAGTTACTTTATTTCTTAGGAACAAAGAAAATTTTAATCAACAAAAGTTCCAAGTTTTTTAGGAAGTTAGACATCAGGGATGTTCTAATGCGTTACTCTATTTTGTAACAATCTTCCTGTTACTTCCTGTGAAATAATTGTACAATATATGTTTTTACATCTTTGTTTATGCATAAACATTAGATTGCATTTTCTGTTTTTGTGTCTGACAGATCATAGCCAACCATCACATGCAGTCCATTTCTTTTGCATCAGGTGGAGACCCTGTAAGTTTCACCAACATGTTTTATTTTCTTTTAAATCTGACTTATACTGTCTATGATTGTTACCCCTCTGTTGAAAGTTGACAAGTTAAACCTTTTCTTCCAGGACACAACAGACTTTGTTGCCTATGTAGCAAAAGACCCTGTGAACAGAAGAGGTGGGAATAGTTCTCTACAGTCTTATTCTATTCAGCCTGCTCACTAACGCATGTTAACACCTGTTGTTCATGTTGACCCCCGTCAGCATGTCACATCCTGGAGTGCGCTGACAGCCTGGCCCAGGATGTAATCAGCACCATTGGCCAGGCATTTGACCTTCGTTTTCAGCAGTACCTGCAGTGTCCCTCGAACAAGCCGTCCTCCACACACGACAGGTGAGGTGTAGAAAATGAAGGCTTTTATTTTAAGTTGAAAGTCGACTTTAAAGCAGCACTGCTTGTTTAATGACAGAGCTTGGTTAAGCAAAAAAAATTTTAAAAAGCTAGGAATTCAAACATTATTGTGCAGAATCTGACCCAGATTAAGCACTGTAAAGGTCAAACAACAGACTTCCCAGAATCAAACCCTGAGGAACTCCAGTCAGATTTATAGTTAATCAGTAGAGACAACATAAAGTTTTTCATCCCCCAACATATTCTAACCATTCTGGCCAAACATTGTGCTGGATCAGTATTACAGTGTAAACTGCAGATGACTTAAGAAGCATCAGTGAGTAACGTACGTGTGATTAAACCTGTTTTATTCTCTTAAGGGTATTGAACATGGAGGAGCTGCCATGGACAGAAGAAGAAGAGGAGTCAGCGGATCACCCCTACTATAACAACATCCCCGGCAAAATGCCGCCTCCTGGAGGCTTCATAGACACTCGACTTACCAACCAGAATGCTGCATCTGAAGGATCTCAGGTAAAGCTCAAGTTACTTGGGTTTATTTTGAGCATGTGAACAGAGGGAGAGAATCCTACTCTTACTGGCAAAAATGACACTTTGTGTTTGTTTTTGTGTGTGGGGGGTGTCACATGCACAGGTGGAGATGTGAAGTTGACCTTTTGAAATCTGGCAAAATGAAAAAAAAAGCTTAATTTTTCAACTTGCTTAGTATGTTTACATGGAGAAGCGTCTTGCCTTTCTGTCCTCAGGTGGCTGCAGGCTCGGTGGACCAGCTGTACTATCAGGGGCGCCATTGTGAAAGCT
Source organism: Oryzias celebensis (assembly GCA_014656515.1). Classification (NCBI taxonomy): domain Eukaryota; kingdom Metazoa; phylum Chordata; class Actinopteri; order Beloniformes; family Adrianichthyidae; genus Oryzias; species Oryzias celebensis. The sequence continues at coordinate 9,170,508 of BNCR01000012.1, forward strand.
GGGCAGAAGAAAGAAGGCCCATCATTATTCAACAGGGTAAGAACCTTCATGGAGGTAAAAGAATTCCACCAATATTTTTTTTTGTTTGATGTGGATTGTTTGTGTTTAGGATCGTTTGACATCGCCGGTTTTCCTGAGAGCAAAGGTCAGGCGGCAAAAACGGGAGAGATGCCCACGTATGTGAACACCCAGCAGATTGATGCGCAGGTGCTGGCGGCGCTCCAGGCGGAGGCAGAAAACGTGACAAAGGGCATGGCAGCCGCAGCCAAAGACCTCCCACAGAAGGACCTGTTTGACATGAGTAAGCTGTGGGAGGCTCATCATAATTTCAGTACACGAGTGTGACTCTGAGACAAACCTATGGAAGCTCACTTGTCCTTCATTAGTCTGTATCGTCCCTTCATTATTGCTCTTTAACATCTGAGTTCTAATTACAGAGATTCTCCAGCGTTTGTTTCTATGACTGTAGAAATACTTGATAAGAATATGCATATATGCATATATGTATATATTACATGTAAGCCATTAAAACGTGATGTCAAAGTGTTCCTTTAGAACCAAGGTCCGTCTATTCACTCCTGTAATTCCTTTGTGATAAGGAATATTTTTCTTATCTATAATTTTTTATATTGTAAAACCTATGAATAACCAAGTTTTTAAAAGGTCAGAATATTTTTTGATCTTTACTAAGTTGTCGGATGTCTTTTAAGTTTTAAACATTCTTATCCTGAGATATTGGTTCAAATCTGAAAATATTTGATTGTAAAACAAACTCTTAAACCTGAACTTCATGTTATTTTCATTTGATCTTCAATGTTTATTTAAGGAGATTTTTATCCTTAATTAAAGGGATAGTAGCAGAAAAATACAAATGGAAAAATGTGAAAAGAAAAAACCTCTTTAGGATGGTTGCATCGCAGACATTTTTTGAAAAGTTCATCTTGACTTTGTTTTTTTTAAGTTTAAGACCCCTTGCCTCTTATTGAAGAGGCGTGGCCTTCTCCTGCCACACACAAAAGCACAAATAGGGTTACAGCAGAAATATTATACATAATTGTATTTTTAATTGTGGAAATTCAAATTAATATCTCTAGTGGCTACCACTTTATTTTTAGCTTCTTTGAATAAATAGTAGCTACATTTGGATAAAAACACACATTATAGGATTTGAGAATTGTTTATTTCAAGCAATCAAAGCAGAAACAATACAAAAACAAGACAAACAACAGAAATTGGAATCTATGAAAAGGCATATCAAACATAGCATTACTAGTCATAAACTTTTTGACTTTTTGCAAACAGTATATGTAGTAGTACACAATAAAACTATTAAGTATTAAGCATAATACACATTAAGATCAAGTGACAAAAATATATTATTGTAATGAATTTAGAAAGATACATCCGTACACAGGTCTAAAAACTCTCATCTGCAGAATTAAGTGACGTAAGCCCAACAATAATAAAATGTAAAACAATCGGGCTTCCTAGCTTTAGCACAGTGTCATCTGCATAGAATCACATTAGACTTTAGGGCATGTAGCACACAATGACACTCATACAGTATGGCCTAAGTTTGTTTTTACTCAGTGATAACTAACCGTGCCTACTAATACAAATGATACTACAAAAAGACTTAAAACATTTTAATTTTTAGTCAATTATAATATTATGTCGTAAGTATAACCTTTGTCGTCGCAGACCAAATGATGGATACACTTTTGCTCCTCTATTTTAACTGTTTTCTTTGTCTCTACCAGAGCCTTTTGAAGATGCCATTCAGTCCCACCCACCACCTCAGGGGCAATCCCAGACGCCTGTGTCGAATCTTCACAAGGCGGCATCTGTGGACAATTCCAGCCCCCTTCTTGTTCGAACACTGGCCTTCCGCGCACAAGAGGAGCTAGAGGACCAAACGTGGTACCACGGCAAAACGAGCCGCAGGGATGCTGAAAAACTGCTGAAACAAGACGGGGACTTTCTCGTCCGCAAGAGCACTACTAACCCGGGGTCCTACGTACTGACAGGCATGCATAGTGGACTTGCCAAGCATCTTTTGTTGGTGGACCCAGAAGGCACGGTAAGAGAGAGGGGGAAAATGACTGCTGTTTATTGCTACTATTTTTAAATTCTGTCCCGTTATCACGCCTCAAAAGAAAAAAGTAGGTAAAAAGTCGAATAATAATAAAATATAAGTATTTGTTCCAAACTATTTAATTAATTCCATTTGAATTCAAAAGTGTATAATAGATTCTGTTTTAAGATTAAATATGAATTTATATGACACATTTTATATTGATTTTTTGCTTAAAAAGCTTTACAATGTCTAGGGATTTCAAATACAAACAAGTGAAAATTTTAAATACGAGAAATACGATATTGCCTACAATAAAAATGAATAGAAAAGTTGCTTTTAGCCTGAAAAAATATAAAAAATATGAAAAAGAAAATTGATTTGATGAATTTATGTTTCGTATTTCATGTAATGTAAACTCACTTTTAATTCTAAATATCTCTTTATTCTTCTTTATGGACTTGTTGTGTGTTTGTGTAAATGTAATAACTGTAGAACTGTAGATTTTCTATGATGCAAAAAATAAAAGCTAAATGAAATGAGCCTAAAAATTGATTAAAACTCCCCCCTGACTTTCAAAAATGTTTTTCTCTTTTTAAAGGTACGCACAAAAGACCACATATTTGACAGCATCAGCCACCTTATTGGCCATCACCGTGACAACAACCTGCCAATCGTGTCTGCTGGGAGTGAACTGTGTCTCCTACAGCCTGTTGCAAGGAAACAGTGATGCTTCCAATGCCTGATGGGAAACGTACAGCTTTAAACAGTCTCCCATCGCTGGGACTCAAAGATGAAACATCAAAAGATGCCTAAAGGATCACTGGGAGGCGCAAGATTTGTTAAAGAGAAGAAGAAGAAAATACGAATATTTCTAGAACTGTTAATTATTTTGTTGCAATGACTAAAATGCTATATTTTTAAGAAGAAAACGGTGCATTTGGACATAATCTTGATTTGGTGTTTTAAGGAGGTAATAAAAAAATACGTATAATTCTTGTAGTTTAGATGATGTGTGAATTGAACCTTGAAGAGAATCATAAATAGAAGAATATTTTAGAATAAAATTCAAAAAGTTTAGTTTTGTCTGTCAAGCACAACCATATTTCTACAGAAGCTGTCGGAGAAATGAGTTTAAGGAAGCAGAGGCTGTTTTTCAGGAATTCGAGTCAGACATTAGACTTAATAAAACCTGCTTTTATTGACGTTTAGAACACGTTTTTGCTTCGCAGTCGTCACAAAGCACCGGAGTACACATGGGATCCTGGTCTGTTTGTCGATGGCTTTAAAGATCCACTTTTTACAGAGTATTTTCTTGTGTCACCGCAGTCGCATGACTTGAACTCAACCGTTTTCGTGGCCATATTCGTAGATCTTGATGCCCTTTTTATTTGGAAGAGGTGCTTGTGTATGCTGACACTGTAAAATATTTCTGCTTTTTGACCTATTTTCGGAATTCTTTATTTCTTTTAGGTGTGTAGTCGGTGATTCGTTTTTGGTGCTGCGGTGGATATTCTGACTCTCTTTCTCATCTACGGCTTTTATTTCTTTACAGAAATTTTTAAAACTTAGATAAGTTTGATTTTTTTTTTCTTTTAAACAATTACTTATGAATAGCACAATCAAAATGTTGGTTGTACCAAGATGTTTGGAAAAATAACTGAACACTGTTGAATTTACACGTTTATTGGTACAAGTTCTGTGATGAGATCTCCAGGCATGACCACTATGTAGCCACTAGATGTCACTACAGCACTATTTATTCGCTCCAGTCACTCAATTGAGCTCTTTTTTTAATTTTAAACCTTAAAAAGTTTTCAGCTGTTCTTTTTTTGTGAAAGATACTTGGCAAATTTTTGTTAAAGAGACCCAAATTTCAGCCTGGCTAACAGACTCCATCCTCTGCAGATGCAGAAGCCGCCTCTTCACTCGTCTTATTGTCTGGACTCTGATGGAAACCAAATGAATGAGGTATTTTTTTATGCACTGGACCACTTCATTTGAACCAAAATCAGCGCGTGTTCAATGAGATTGACAAGACAGATGCAATGTAAAAATAACGTGCCTGTGTTCTGCTGCAAGAGGGAGCTTTCATGCATCTCACTATCACACATTTAGCCAAAAAGGAGTGTTGTGACGAAAGCACTTCTACACCTTTCACTTCAGAGTTTCATCAAAGCTTGATTTTTCCAAAGCACTATGCTAACATTAGGGATTCCTTTGAAGCATTGTTATTTTTCGAAGAACCCACAACAGAAATGACTCCATACTTGAATCTTTGCTGACATAAAAAGGATTTGAGAAATCAGACAACCAAACACGCTGGGACACTAATAGGCGTCTTTACAGTTTTACGTTGATGAAAATGTGCCTTTTATTTGTACAAATAGTGTTTTCTCTTTCCTTTTTCCCCTCCTTTTCAAAGTGCAATAGCTGATCTTCAATGGGGCATGCCTGTTAACTGAAGGTTGTGTTTTGCCCTGCTGCGCAGTTGCTGCTTGAGACTACTGTTTTGGTTCTATATCTTTGTCTCGTTCCCTCCCTCCCACTCTCTAATTGTGTATTATAGGTGTATCATTTCCATATTCTGAATATAAATCTTTGTCAGAGGGAATCACACAGAAGCTCACTATTTTGAGACAAGTCATTTAAAAAGAAAAGAAATAAAAAGCAGTTTTAAATGATGTTTACAGGTTGAATCTTTTGGTTGGGTTTATTCTTCTGTATGACTGTGGGCAATAAAACTGTGAATGTGTTGAAGTTCTGATGTTGTCTTCACTGTTGTTAGCTTTTTGATCCTTTTAGAAACTGCACAGACTTCAGTCAAATGATAAAATTATAACCACTTCAATCAGGTGTTTTGATAACTTTCTGTTTTTTTCAAATCCTTTGTCTATTGGTTGAATAACAAAACCTCAGTTATATGCAATAAAGATTAAAGACAACGTTTTAGAAGGAAACCCACAAGCATGATTCAGGAAATGTCATGAGTTAATTTAATTTTTCTAATACTGACACACAAAAAAAACCCAAGAATGATGAGATCCTCCTATGTAAATGGGCTTTTTTTAGAAAAACCAACAAAATCTTTTCTAACATTACTGTATTCCATTTTTAAAAGGCTTTTGTTAAAACGTGGATGATTTGCACTTTAGTTATGACATAAAGAAAAAAATCTGACATTTTTAGGTAGATGTTTTCTAAACTAAAACTTAATAAAGAATTTTTTAGACAGATCTTTTAGTTTCCTTAAAGGAATCATTTCACCCCTTAAGTGAAATCTCGACAAAGAGCATCAGGCAATGTCACTGTGACAGCATGCAAAATACGAAATCTTTACCTTTCAAACATTAAAAATGTTCATATTGTAAAATTAAATATAATAAATAACTAATGTTTATTAGCCTACAACAAGCTTCAGTCAACTGTTTTAGTTGCAAAGTAATCTCTGATAATCTGGAAATCTCAGTGTTTGCAAAACTACACCTAATATGGGATTTCTTTCACATTTGTATGTGAAGTTTTCAAGAAATTAATGCCCTAAATCATTTTAAATCAAGAGAAAAAGCGGCTGCAAATGTTTTAATAATTGCATTCTGATGTATCAAAACCATTGATTTCATGAAAACACACCTAAAATTTTAACTGTGCACAAAACAATATTTTTGATCCAAAATAATACATTATTTTTCTGTTACTATGAGGTAAAGGAGAGTGAAGTAAGCAAACAGTTTTAAGGTCATAAAAGTTTTTTTTTTTTGCGTCAGTACCATCTTTGACCCGCAGATGGATCCCTGACACCACTAATACTGCAGCTCTGCTGTGTGAGCACACTTAAGTTACAACATGCTTTTTCATCAAGACATACTATAGATAATACTGTGTAATAAAATAAGATAAAACTATCTGTGGCTTACATTCATTTTTCATACACTATTTGTAGTGTAAATTTTTCTTATTAAAGATGCATTTCTGCTTTTTAAAACTCTATCCTAATTTGTCAGGATCTATTTTTTGTCAATAAATGAGCAACATATGTGCACTTACTGTCCAGGCATGAAGACTGCTTTGCCTTAGCTTGCTACCCCCAAGATAATAAGCCTGTACCAGTCATTATACATACTTTTCTTTAACTTCTAATCAATCATATGTAATCTACTTGGATGCTGATATGTTTAAGGTCAAATGTGAGCATTAAGAGAGGCATTTCAGAGGTTGCACGTACATTCCAAATGCAAAAGCCACCATGCAGCTACTCATTGCAGCAATGTTCAGTTTTGTTTGCTAGTAATTTTCTCCTCTGTGAGTCCACATCAGATTATTATTTCCTGCCTTCTTCTCAGTCTTTTTCTTCTCACACGGTTCCTTTCCTCTCGAGGGCTTTGCTGAAACCTGCCTCCTGACTTCTTTCCAGTTCTGCCTGACTGGAGCTGCGCTGGCACTGGTTGGGGTTGTTCTGGCTGCTCCACGACTTGCTCCGGCTGGGTTCCAAATACTGCCTGTTCCCATCGCCGTTTGTGGAACCCCTTCGCCTGTAGCAGGCACAGCAGATCAGACCCAGGAAGGCCCGTCTCATCTCTCGGCTGGCCAGAGTGTAGATGACCGGGTTCAAGGCGGAGTTGAGCACGGCCACGAAGATGAACCATTCCGCCTGGGAGAGGATGGAGAAGTGCTCCTCAGATGACACGTCCACCAGGAGCAAGATAAAGATGGGCGTCCAGCAGACGATGAAAACCCCGACTACGATGATGACGGTGCGCAGCAGGGACATGGCGTGCTCTGAGCTGCTATGCTTGCTTACTTTCCGGCTGCTGGACTTCACGAGGATGTAGATGCGTGCGTACAGGACAGACATGGCTAACAGCAAAACCATGAAAACGGTGATACAGAACGCTACATATTTCTTGCTGTAAAGAGGAAGGACTTTGGAGCAGTCGCTGAGGTTGTTCAAGCAGTTCCACCCTAAGATTGGTAAAGCTCCGAGAGTTATGGCAACGACCCAGCAGGCGCCTATCAGCAGAAAGACCCTGTAGTTCTTGTTGGCGTTGTACGGCCTCATTTTGATCATGGTCAGGTGTCTTTCTATGGCGATGGCCAGGAGGCTGAAGATGGAGGCACTAAGCGCTACGAACAAGCTGCCCTCTCTGATGAACCAGACAGTGATGGAGAGCTGCAGGGTCTTCTCTCCGGACAGGAGCAGGTTTACCACGTAGGCAACTCCAGCCAGGAGGTCGCACAACGCCAGGTTACCGATGAAGAAGTACATGCGGTTGTGGAACTTGTGGTTCCTCCATATGGCCACCAACACAGTGAGGTTCTCCAGCATAATCAGGCTACAAATGATGAGGAACACGGTGGTTTTGGTGTTGACAGTGTCTGGGCTGGAGCCAGAGCAGTTCCGGTGGCCCAGCTGCCCTGTGTAGTTGTAGTGACGGCAGAGGATGTGGTTCATCCTGGAATCACCATCTGCTGACACTGGAGGTCAGACTTGAGCAGGCACTTCAGGCTGATTCAGCCTCAGAGGAGGCTGGTTATTATCTAAAAAACAACCACAAAAAGACATGTATCTTACAAAAGTGCTCATTAGTTGTTTTTGAATAAAAGAACACGTGGAAAGAATGGATAAATATTTGTCTAAAAAGCTTTTATACAATGTTTTTTTATTTAAACTAAATTTAAATAAATTAAAAAACAGTAATATAAATTTTAACTAAATTCTTTTGTTTTTTAAAATATAATTTATCTTTTAATTTAAAGTAAATTGGTTGCAGCTGCGCGCGCACTCTGAGCCGTTTGAGCGCGCGTGCATGCAGCCCCGCGAGCTCAACTCACCGCCGGACAGCTTCTGTCCCAGAAAACTCCCCCAATTCGGTGCTGAGAAGTTTCTTCTCCGCGCGACCTCCATGGGACGTCCTCCCGAAGCCTTTCCCCGCGGCGCGGTCACGGACACCGGCAGCTCCTCACCTCCGAGCCGCTCTCCGAGGACTCCGCTGCTCGACGGCGCGCGGTGGGCTGGAAGTCAGCTGCTCCCTCCCCGCCTGCCCCCGGAGTCGCGCCCGCCTCAGCCCGCGCGGACACAGGCTGCCAGAGGTCACGTCAAAGGTTCATTCATACAAACACTTCCCTGCTGTTTACAACCACAGTACTTCACCTTTAAATCAAAGGCAAATGTAGTGATTTCTAACCGATCTTAACATTTATCAACTCTTTAAAGATTGTTGGTTATTTATTCATTACACTCACTTTCATCCAAACCAGCTTTTTAGTGACGTATCGTTTTCTCTATGCTGTTTTTCCTTATAATTTCATCTTAAAACAGTTTTATTTTGTAAAGTTTCTGTACACCAGTGGCGGAGCTAGAACATTTTATTTTAGGGGTGAGAGGGAGGCTGTAGACCAGGGCCCCCCAACTAAATTGGCAAGAAGTCCAGTAACTCTGTCAGCCTGGTGGACCAGTGTCCAAACATGCAAAAACATTCTCACGGTTATTCACTTTTTTTGCTCTTTAATTTAATTGCAATGTGTAGTACAATTGGCAAATAACGTTTTTTAGCTTATTTTCTAAACAAAACAATTAATTTTTGTATAAAAAATACTTAAAAAAACAGAAAAATCATCAATCAGTGTAAAAAAATGCACATAAACTTGCTTCCTTGTAGTGCAATTTGTGTGGTCTTTCACAAACTAACATTCTGCTATATTTTACTAAAAGTGCAACAGGGAACATGAATATACCTAAAAAAACATGAATAATTTAGCACTTTTCTTGTGCAGATAACTGTCTGTTTCACAACTCTTTACAGTAGGCTGCAAATAATAATATATACTGAACATTCAAGTACTTTATGAACATAAAGGTAAACTGCATCTCATTGTGAGAAATTTGCATGAGCACTGGCAGCTAACCTGGTATATGTGGGAAGGAAAGGAGTCAAAGCTATTCTGACGCATATGTGCACATACTCATTGGTAAGCACTTGTTCTTAATGATGTTAACAGCTGTAGATAGAACCAAACATTGTTAATGTGTACAATGCTACTTTGACGGGAGAAGGAAACTTCTCTTTTGGCACAATCTGGAGCCAAAGCATGTCAGGATCAGAGGATTTACATTGCTCTCTTAACACTACATCAGCCTGCAAATCTAAGAGCTCCATTTGGAGGGACTGTGGACTTTCCCTTTGTACCAATGTGTGGCCTCTTTGAAAAAAAATGACAAAATTCTTCACAAAAAAGAGATTTTTAACAAAGATCAGGTCTCCCAAAGTAAGGCCATCAAGGCGAGTCTTAAAGTTTTCAATCAACTGTTTGATCAAATCAGAATGAGCAATGATAATGATCTCTTTAATCTCCTTCGATGAACAAAAATGTGCACAGTCCTCCTCCAGATCCATCTTCAGAATGAGCAGTTTCTTCTGAAAAGACTGAACAGCAGTCACACTCACACACAGAGAACTCTTTTTTTTAAGCTTCTTATTCGAGTCATTTAAGTGTTAACCAGAAAGGTCTGTGTATCCAAGTTACTTTCCTCCTCCAAAAAACCTTTAGACTATTTTATTGTACCAGGAATTCTTTAATTTAATTTCTTATCTTCCAAAAGCGTTCCAACACTTTTCCTTTGCTCAACCACCTAACATTGGAGTGCCAGTAGTAGGTGATTGGCAGGTGCATCTACTTCTGCTAAGAATTCCCTCAGCAGGCAATGATGGTGGGAAGAGGAAGCTCTGAGAAAGTTTGGTGATGGTGTTCAAAGCATTTCTGAAAATGTTCAGCAGAGAGGACAGATCATTTGATCATTTTTTAGTCACTAAACAGCATTTTCATACTGTCCTGTTCATACTGCCTTCATACTGTCCTTTCAGTTCATGTGTTTTCCATGCCCTCGACGCTGATCCTGGCGGGCAATATGTGTCAAAAGTTTAGTTTTGTCTCATATTGCCGCTTTTAAAAACAACATCAAACACCATGCATATAATAAGTTGGCACGATGACGTGTAAGATAGTGATTGGCCCAGACAAATCGATAACGATAATTAGGATAGTCGTAACTTTCCGTTATTCGTGAGAAACATGGATGACTTGTACATCGAAATGTCCCACTACATTGCACACGGGACTCATCATAGCCTCACACTCACTTCAAAGAATACTTTATATTTTAATGCTTTCATCATGTTTTAAAAGGGAAATATAAACTTTGCAATCATAACTGTTAAATCTGTAATTCCTTAGTGTGGAATTTGATTAATGCTCAGGACTGTAGGTCCCTGATTTGGATTATAGTTATCAATATGACAATGTTTTTTTCTGAGATAAATAAAAAAAAAAGTAAAACTGATATTTGGGCCAATTAAACCAGACTGCAAACCGTAAATAAACATTGTTCTTTATACGGTCATACATTTACTCACATTAGAAAAATAAGTTTATATTGCCAATGGGTCTCCCTTTAATACCCCCTTTAATCCCTTTAATATCTTAAAAGAACAGATCTGTTAATGTATTAAAGTACAGTTTACATTTGGTGTAACCAATAATAATGTCAGACACAACAAACAATTATGTCAGACACACCTTAAAATTAAAAATGTCATTATTAGTTTTGAGTAAAAACAACTTTAGGTTACAAAAGGAAACGTAAAATGAAAACCACAATATTATGAGCCTGAGAAGATCCCAATGCTACATAGTTTGTCCAAGTGGTGTTACCGTAGGGTGACATCATCATCAGTCGAAGGTCCCCGAGCTGTTCTGACAGACCGAGTAGATCTGGTACCTACACTGGTTTAAGGACCCCGGTTCACACGTAGCTGTCCTCGCACGCACCTATTCAGAAATTGCTGTGGGTAAACATGAACGTAATATAATTCTTTTTATTAAAAATGCTTGGCGGTCCGGATAAAAGGGTCTTGGGTTCCGGACCGCGGTCCGCCAGTTGGGGACCCCTGCCGTAGACAATGAAAGTAGAAACTACAATTTTCTGAGGCCCAGAGACAAAATTTGTTAACAAATGATGGCGTTTCTAACTGAACACAAAAATAAATAAAATAGCTCATGCTTAAGGTGAGGTGAGAAAGTAATTTCAAGCTTCAACTGATACTGTTTTTTAAGTTTTTTGAAAATTGGTAATATTTACCTTTGGAGATGACTCTAAAACTTTCTAAACTAAACTCACCTCGGAAGAAGTTTGTGATTTCATTGTCAAAACACATCTTCAACTAAATTCTTGGGTTATTCATGTTGAGATACATTTTTAGGTTTCTTTTTGGAGCAATGCACATTTTCTGGGTTATAGTATTTCCTTTTAACCCAATTTGTCTTTTTTTTCCTGAGTTTTTTTTAAAGGTAATCCCTTTTTAGCATCAGAGTTTAATTTAAAAACAACTTGGGTTATTATGGAGTTTTTGTACAACAAAAGCAACTCACCTGTTATTACTCTAATAGTAATCATGTCCAGGATTTGCATTTATGTTAAATAGAAATCTTGCATTGTGGAGATATTTACTTTTAAATGCGTCTGCATCTCAACAACTCAAACATGCATTTTGTTGCCTTTTCTGTCTGCAAACCTTAAATTTTCTCCTTCTGTCAAAATCATGGTCTTCAGCAATTGGAGCTGGGCAGGAACTTGAAGGAGCTCTGAACCACAATAACAAATAAGAACACATTCGTCTGGATGTTTGTGGATATGGAGCTGTTTAGGACCGTTCAGAACGAGGTGGAGAAAGGGGGGAGAAAAGTTTGTCACTTAGGAGGGAGGGACGGATATAAAAGTAAAAGAAGGATGGTCAAAAATGAGGCCAAAGCCAAAGAGAAAAAACACATTTCATCCACATGCATGACTTCGTCACAGTGACATGACTTGGGGATTTTTTTACAGCAGTGAACGTGGGAGGTCTTTGGTTGAAGGTTGTGTTGTTAAACCACAACAAGATATATGTCAGTGCCTGTATGAAACTGAAAGCAGCTCAGTGATGTTTGTATATTTCCTGAAATACCCAACACAGTTTTTGTGTGATGACCCTGACTGCCTTTCTTTCCACTCACAAGCTTTTCTCACTGCACTGTGCAGTTTCCCTACCAGGTGACCCCCAAAGAGAGCATGTTTAGCTCAAATAGGGGCGCTGTGTTTAGAGTTTCTTGAAAAGTCTGCAGAATTAATCCCTCCAAAGAGCTGAATCAGCAGCCGTCTTTCACTTTTTCTTTTTTTTTCACTTGAATTGGACAGATGAAGAGTGCTGTAGGAGTCTCTGCTAAGATGCCGGGCCCATCCTTTGTTCTGGCCCTCCGTCTGTGACCTCATAACCAGGAAGGATGGGCAGGGCACGCAGACGGAGGTCTATAAGGCACAAAGACGGAGGACGACTCTTTAAAGCAGATTAGACAGATGTTTTAGGACTTTCCAGACCCAAAAATGTCAACAGACACGAATTCAACTAAAAGAACAAACTTTCAACTAATTTTAGAGCTTTAGTAGAGAACAAATGAGTCAGAAACTAAAATGTGCAGAATTTGACTGCTTTTCTTTCTGCCACGAGGCGCACATTGTGCATTTCTTCCCGTCTCTGTGGTTATTAACCCTGAGAATCTTTTTGTGTGGCTGAATAAACAGATGTGGTCCAAAAATGGTCCATTACCGTTGTTGCAGTCCCAGTTTTGAGTCATTTCCTGCTGGTCGCACGGTGCCAGCAGCCATGGGAACACTGGTGATACACTGGATATAGAGAAAATCTGGGACCAATCACCGAGCGGGTCTGTGGAAAGGCAGCTGGATTAGCAGACATTGGTTGGAAAATCTTTTCTCAGCTAACTGCAGCGGTGTGGGGCTCACATCTGCATTTGAAAAACCTTGGACTGAGGATGAAACCATCAGCAAGTACTAACCCATAATATGTGGTCAGAAAGAGTTTGTGTATTCATAGTCTGCAGAGTACGGGTACAATGTTACATTTCAGGCCGCAGCTGCACTGTTATAGTTTTGCTGTCAGACATGTCAGAAGGGTGGTAGTTACTGTCTTATGAAGGCACTTTTTAAAATTTCTTACTGCATCAGTTCTTTCACCCCCCGAAAAAATCACAAATGATGTTATAGTCTTTTTATGAAGGAAAAGCTTCATCCTTTAAATAGCAAACAATGCGTGTTTAACCTCCTCTGAGCTGTACAGATGATAAGATCATCTCTATCATAAAAAACTCCTATTTAGACACAGCCAGCCCAATTCTAGTAGAATATAAAGTATAAAATGCTAACATATATTTTGTTCTTTAAAAACATTGTTTATGAAGTTTTATGTAACATGTCTTTGTGCCATTTTTCTCTTTATGGAAGACACATATTAAGAAAATTAAGCTTAAAATTTCATTTCTGAGTATTTATTTAATTATTCATATCATTGTGAATCATGAGCAGATATAAAAATGACAAAGTGAAAAAGTTAGTAGCTGCTACATAAAAGATACAATAAGCGGGCCACAAGCGCCTTGCTCAGCTCCATTCCGATCTCCTTGTTGACAGTTAGGTTCATGTAGGTCTTCATTTTCCTCGTCTGAGGTGGCATCTGGCTCAAAACTGTACGACTGGAAAGCTCTAATATTGTTCGCCATTCTTGTTGCACCGCTTTAATGTTAAGTTGGGGTTGTGAGGGGCTGTAAGCTAAAGGCAGAGAGTGTAAACAGATGGATGACGGGAATAGGGGGCAGGCTTACTCTGCACCAACAGTCCCGCACACAACTCGGGTACATTTCTAATGAAATCCTGCTGGTCTGTAGAAACTATGTCTTAGTAAACAACAGGTTTTTTGATTTAGACTAAAAAGGATATAATCAAAGTCAAGACCACTGGGAACACTTTTATAAAAGACTTTAAATAATTCTGGTCTCAGATCCTCTTACTGAACTAAACATTTTTCAAATTGTTTGTTAAATTGATGCAGAATAGAAGCGTTTTGGAAGTGTTTTGTGTATAGGCATCGGGTGTGTGTATTCATGATTGATTATGATGCAGATAAATTGATTGGTAGCATTAGACTTTCAAAGCAGAGGACTCAATGGCGAAGGGCGAATGTCCAGAGATGAGCTTTCTCTGCTGCCGTCCCAACTCTGCATTTCAAAGTCTAATTGGCCGAAATGCCTGTAGTCATCACTTTGTGTTCTTCAGGCTCTTAACCCTTCATCAGTGCAGCAAAGTCAGGGTTAGTCGTGTCTTTCTACTGGGCACGTCCATCTGCAATTACATGAATGTGCTGCCTTTAATTTGATCCTCATCATTTTGAGGCAGAAACACACCCCGTTGAGTCTGAGCTTCAAATAGGAGGCGGACTTTACCCTCCTGCCCCTGTGGCTTTGTGGTGCGAGTATTTCGAGGCAGGGCGGTCCCTCAAATACAGCAGCAGAACAAGAGCTCTGAGATGTTTCTGCTTCCCGCTGTGGCACAGTTTAGTCTAGAATATGCCAACTTCAGAGGGCCACACAAACAGAAATAGGACTGCTGTTTCCTATTCGCTCTGGGGACTTTTTAGCAGTAAAGTGCTCTCATTTATTACATTTTATTTGTGCTATGTGGTGGGGCAAAACAGTATTTGTCAGTCCCAGATTCTGCAAGTTGCCCCACTTGAAAAGATGAGAGGTCTGTTGTGTTAATCATAGATGCACTTCAACTGTTAGAGCCAGTGTTGTGGAATATTGTCTGAAATCTGAACGAGAGAACCCCATTTTAAGAACCTACACAACGTTTTATTGAACAGTTCAAAAAATACACGTTGATCAGACGTGCAAAGAAGTCTCTAGAAGAGTTCTGCTGCTGCATACATGACAGTCCTTTTTATAGAGATGAATGAATCCCCCTGCCATTTTCATGACCTTTAGATCTTCTGCTGTCTAGTTTCATACCCACGTCTAAGTTTCTCTACCTTGTTCTGGTGGGACACTAGTTAGTTAGTTAACACTTCTCTAAAAGACCTGGTTCCAACAGGATGCGCCTCCGCATCAGGTTAAGGTCAACTCTTGGGCGTTCAGCATGTCAGCAGATGTTTAGCAACAGGAAACATGTCTTCAAAATAACACAGTTATACATTTGAATCTTTAATAAAGGTAAAACAAAAGATATAAAAGATGAAAATTAATAAAATGAATATGATAGAATGAGTAAAATCCCATCACTGCCAGAATGAAGAATTTATTTGTATACTGATGCAGAAAATACGTATTTAACACCAAGAAACTGACACTTATTCTGTCCCTCACAGACCTCTTACTTTTTAAATGCTACATTCACAGTGTTATTGTCATGTCTGTAAAAACTATCTCACTTAGCTGTACTCTTTAGGGGTGATGTTTTCTTTTTACTTCCCCTTGATGATAAAAATAAAAAATATGATTTTAAGTGAAGAAAAACCACTGTGATAAAAGTTTGTTGACTTTCTTTGGATGCTTTTGTTAAACTACAGTGTAAACATTCTCAAAGTGTCAGTCTGGTTACATAATTTTGTTTCATTCCATGTAAATGCATTAGAAGGTCAAATGTCATATACAGTTTAAAGAAAACTTGTTCCCTTTTTAAAATGAGCTTTGTTAAGCATAATATTTTTCTATTTTGCAACATATTTATGGTCTGTAAACTTTGTAATAGTCAGCCTCCATCATTACGGGTTGACCTTGCTTCCTCCACCTTTTCTCTGAGGATTTTCTGAACCTTTCAAGTCAGGAATTCCTTTACTGAGACAAGTTAAATTAGGTTGCAGCACACATGGTCATTTCAGGTTGTTCTTGGCTAGAAAAGACAGCAAAAAAAGATGTACACACACACATATACATACATCTATATATATAAAAATATTTAACCAAATTAAACCCAGCTGTGCGAGTTTGTTGGTTTGTGCTACGTCATAAAATGCAGCTTTATGAACGAGACTAAACACAAAGGTGTTTTCTAAATCAGGAAATGGTTCACCAGTACAGAACAAAAATGTCATATTTTTCATCATATATACTTGCTTAAGTGAATTTATGGTTTAATGTTGTTGTAAAATGTGAATACCTTTAGTGTGTAATGGGAGCTGTCACTATTTCTCACAAAACGGCAGAACAATATTTTTCAGAGATGTAGAGATTTCTTTATTTCTCTTATTTTTCTAAGTCAAGTGTTTTATTCAGTAAAGACCTGACCTCAGCATAGCCGGAACTCTTTTGTGAAGGTTTGATATAAAACTTGTACGACTGAAAAGCAGTAGCTTGTTACTTCCCCTTTTCTAGTTATGCAATGAAGTCATTGAGAAAGTATACAGTTGTCCTCATAAGTGTACATACCCTGGAAGAAACTATGAATTCTAGGCTATTTTTCACATAATATGAATGATAACAAAAACTTTTTTTCCACTCATCAATAGTGGCTGGATTAAGCAATAACAGTATAACACTTTTTAAATCATAAGGACAATAGAAACCTCCTAAATTACGCAAATCAGAAGTTGAGATACCCCAGATCTTAATACCTTGTGTTGCCTCATTTTGCATCAGGGTCGTTGTGGATGAGGTTCTTTAGTTTCTCTAATGGTAAAGCAGCCCTTTTTTCTTGGCAGAAAATCTCAAGTTCCTTTAAATTCTTGGGCTGTCTTGCTTGAACTGCCCTTCAAGATCTCCCCCTGAGACGGCCACTCTAGAACCTTCAACTTATTCTGTTGGAACCAATGACAGATGGACTTGTGTTTTTGATCGCTGCCATGTTGAAATGTCCCAAGTGTGTCCCATGCAAAGCCTCCGAGCTGCAGAGTGCAAGTTTTCTTCCAGTATCTTCTGATACTGTGCTGCATTCATTTTTCCATCAAGTTTCTTGTGCCTTTGTAGCTCACACATTCCCAAAACCTCAGCGATCTGCCTCAGTTTTTCACAGTAGGATTAGTGTTATTTTCATCATAGGCCTGGCCAACTTCTCCCCAAATGTAGTTTGGGTTTGTGTTTGTGTTCAAAAAGTTCAGTCTTGGTCTCATTACACCAAATGACTTTGGTCCAGAAGTTTGGAGGTTGTTTGACGTATTGTAAGTGAGCTATTTTGTGGCATTTGCGCAAAAAAGGATGTGTTCTGGCGACTTGACCATACCGTATATTTTTCTTCAGCTGTTCATCTTGTAAAGGCATCTGAAGAAAAATGTACATTTTGATACATTCTTAACAATTAGTCTGGCAGAAATTCTTGTGACCATGGATTGGTTTCAACAGAATCCCTCCCTTTCCACTTATTATTGAACGTTTGAACACTGTTGACTGGCATTCTCAGTTCCTTGGTAGAGGATGACATTTTTTTGGGATTCCGGCGGGATTACTGTGGGATGGGAGTCATCTCTGCCATCAATCACAGGACTGGGACGAGATCAAGTTCTTACAGGAGTGGGACCCAACCTATTCAGTTGCGAATGAAACCGCTTTCAGGGCATCTCTTCAAAGGGAACGACAAGCGCGTCTCCTTCCTATGAGCATTTTTTAAATTCACCTTCTTGCTTTTTCTCTTCAAGCCGCACGTGACTGATCAATACATACGTGCTTTCCCCTATGGTTTCCGCTGAGTGTGGGAGGGGTAGTGTTTGTGCTGAGCGGAGGCATGGGCGGGGGGTGGGGGTGGGCATTACATGAACAGCAGCACATGAACAGAGTATGATCAAGGTGCAACAACAAAGTACAGCAACACAAAAACATAAAGAAAAGAAGTGACAGCAGGAAAAGAATCAAAATCAAGAACCATTTCATTTTGATTGATAATACAAAGGAAGAGTGTAGAGTCTGCAGGAAAGTAATTTAATCTAAAACAAGCTCCACAACCAACCTGTACAAACACCTGAGAACTGAGAGAACCTTCCAAACTGTATTTCTAAATGCAAACCTTTATCGTGAATAAAAGTCTGTTTTTTCTGGTTCTGCACATTTTCATTTGTAGGCTTTTTTTGTTTTTGTTTTGCTTCAAATTTGTTTAAAAGAAAAACTAAGAATATGTATAGTTAAAAGTTGAATTGCAAATAGTTGTTTTTGATTTTATGATTTAGTTTGTACATTTTATCTGGAAGGAGTAAATAACAGCATATAGATGTACACTTTTTTTATATTAGTCATTCATTTTGTGGATAATTTTAAATAGTTGTTGATAGTTAATTAAACCAACAAAGCCACCTAAAGAGCTGTTTGGAAGCTGAAAGAGTCGGCTCTTTTTAGTGAGCCGATCGCAAAGAGCCAGTTCTCTAAGAAGAGCCAGAATTCCCACCACTACAACCAATGAGAACAAGGACAAAAAAAGGCTGAACTATTTTGTAGTTCTCGAATATGCCTACAATGTAACTTATTTTAAAAATATAACATTACCCAGAAGCCATCAGTGTTCTTAGTCACGGTTTCCTGCTTAAATCTAAAGTGCAGCAATCATACATCGATGGCAGCAATGAAGAGAACCATAGCGAGTAAGATGACAGAAAAAATGACATCCAGAGAAGAGTAAAGATGACCGACTCTTCTGTTAAGTTCAGAAAACTGGTAGGGAAGTCAGACGGAATAAAACAATGAGAGTTGAGTGCAATGGTGATCCAAAGTCATATGCAGCTTGTAATTGAAAATGACACTGTAATTTGTCTTACAAATTCAAACCCATTACCGGGAGCAAGACGGGACAGGATTATTTTTTTAACTTTGATCTGGGAGCGGGACGGGACAGGAGTGAAAATTTCACCCCCCTGTCTTCCTCTATTCCTTGCATATCTTCTTGTATCCCTCTCCTGTTTTGTACAGTGCAGTTGCCTTTTCCCATAGATCTTTTAACAGCTCTTTAGCTTTACCCAAGACGCAAAATCCAAAAATGTCAGTGCAGTATTGGATCAAGGATGCCTGTTGCAGAACTTGCAGAAGACCTTTTGTGCACACACATTGATTATAGGCAAACAAGTCTCGGGTGAGCATGCTTGCCTTTAGCTGCCATTTAAACTCTTTTGTATCAGCTTGTCTGCATGTTTTTAGAACAAAGTCATACAACAAAGTCATAATTTAGACTTTTGAACAGGGTTCTCTGGGAATTTTCTGTTCTCATTATGATTTAAAAAGGGTAACCAGAATTTTTGACAGTAAATGGCTTCACCCAACCACTACATTCAGGATGAGTGGAAAAAAGTATTTTTGTTATCATTCATATTCTATGAAAAATGACCAAGAAATCATATTTTCTTCCAGGATACATAAACTTAAAATAAGCTTTTGACAGAGTCTTTAGGAGGATGTGTTGCTTCTCTAAAGAGCAAATCATTTGCAGATCTTTTATTTCTTTTGCAAAGTTAGAGATTTGTTTTTACACATCAAAGAGACATTAAACAATTCATGGTGAGTCCTGTGTATAAGAAAGTAGAACTTCTTTTTTTTTAATATTCTAAATGCATATATTCAGATCTTGCTTTACCCTAATGCAAATGTTATTGTCTGGAGTCGTGTTAAAAAGGAAGTAGTCATTCTAAATGGTTATCTGCCATGCAAAGTTTCCGTATTTGTTCAGTGTTTTTATAAATACTTCACTTAAAAAAATAGGAAAAAAAAAATAGGAAGTTAGCTGGTCTTGCTCAAAGAAGAACCTCGGTTTGTGTCATTTCATTTTTTAAGCTTCTGTGCTTATTTAACAGCTGTTTCAGTTTTTGTTAGATACAGAGAATGAGAAATTTTTTTCTAGTCTTTGTGAGGCTGCTGTGGTCCAGCTGCTTCCTGTGCGTTTGGTGAGTGTCTTCCTTCTAGACAGATAATGTGAGCATACAGGAGGAGTCCTGATATCATGATTTAACTGTGCTTTTATCTCTCAGGCCCATTAGATCAACACCACTCAGAGTACTTTCAATTAATGTCCAGTAGTAGATGATCCTGCAGCTGTTGCCCTTTAGGATAACAACCCAAAATGTTAATATGTCTGTTTTTTAATAACAGCTTAAATTTGAGTTTCCTTTTTGAATAATTCAAGTGTGAAAAATGTAAAAACGCCTTTTTTCTTTTTAAAATGATAATAATTCTAAAAGAAAGTAATTGTGTGTATTTTATTAAGGAGCTTTTTGCTGGTCTCACTACCCACGAGCAACGATAAGGATTTATGTTTAATAAAGCATGAGCTTTAAGTCATGAAAGAAAGACATCAACTTCCAAGTGTTGGGCTTGATCACACAAGGTGGGGAGATGCACAAAATCCCCATGGGATTGTTTAGTTGGTTCAAATGCATTTCAAATCAATATTTTGTTCATCAGAGCTGTTTTTTTATTAATTTCTTATAACCTAAGAGCTTTAACCCTAAGAACAAGTTTAAAGCCATTTGTCAGAACTGTTCCACTGAAAGCCTCAGGTATGGCATATATGTATAGCTTTTCTGCATAAAGCAGACAGGTAGTTTTCGGTAATGAGATTATAGAAGGAAAAAGGTTCTGCTGGATCAATGCTTCCTTTCCTCTTTCGCATCCATCAGACAGTCAGCTTTTACAACTACTGTGTCCCAAGGTTTATTTTAAATTTGACTTTTTTGCCTGAGCTGACAGTTTAAAACAAAAATAATAATAATAACAAAAAAAATCCTAATTTACCATCAAACATGTTTTCCATGTTCTATAATATGTAAAATCAATACAGTTGATCTCCAGGAAGCTATAAACGTTCTTTGATGCATTATAAGTGTACAGGAAGCCATTACAGCTCATATGATTACATTTACGTGCAGTTCTGCATTATCTTACAGAAAGCTGATGTGCTTTTTTATTGACAGGTGTGTGACATGCATTTCAGTACATGCCTTACAGAGATATTGACTTGTTTGTTTCTAAGAAAAAAAAAAAGACGAAAATGTTTTAACTTTTTTTATATTTTGGTGAGCATAAGTTCAACCCAGCTCACCCTACCTTATTAAATATATATATATATATATATATATACACAATTTATATTGTTTAAATATCCCCACTGTATTTATATAGAAAAGAGTGGGGAGTGAATGTTTTGTCACCCCTGTTATGTTATTGTGTGTAAAGAACCCAAGTGAAGATTGAATAATAGTTAATAAATCAGATACAGATACAGTTACAGATGAGACATTCTTTTATTATGTTAAAAAAATAGGTTTTATTTCCATCATTTACCCTTTTAAAATAACAGAAAGCAAAATAATGGTGTGTGCAAAAGTTTGAACACCCTGCAGAATTTATAGTATCCACGCCTCCTTTGGAAAAGCTGGATTGTTCACAATCGGCATTTGCAAAGACCAGGTGATTTTAATCTCAAAGATTTTCAGTAATCTGAGTCAGCTGACCTTGCCCCAACAATCAGCATCATGCATTCTTCCAAGCAATTGTCCAGAAGAATGAAACTGAAAATAGTTGATGCTCACAAAGCAGGAAATCCACGCTGTCTTACATTCAGAGGTTCTGCAGTGGCCTTCTCAGTCACACCTGACCTCAACATCATTGAAAATCTATGGATAGACCTGAAAAGAGCAGTGTAACAGACATCCCAAAAATCTCAAAGAACTGGAAGACTTTTGTAAAGAAGAATGGATGAAGAAACCTCAAACCTCAAGAATTGAGAAACTCTCGGTTGGCAACAAAAAGCATTTACAAGCTGTGATATTTGCCAAGGGTGGAGTGAAAGGTACTAACTCTGCAGGGTGCCCAAACTTCAGCAATAGTTTGTTTTTTAATTTTATTAAAATTTATTTTAAATAATAAATATATTTACATTTTTTTATTTTAATTATGTTTTGCTGCTCTATTTTTTGGCAAAACAGCAAGCAAAGTTTTTAATTTGGTTCAATTAAACCTTTGTTTATATATTTAGACAGCAATATCTTCCTTTGATGTAATTTTGCAACAATTTTTTTATATGTAGATATTTGTGGGTACCATAGACAGTATTTGTTTAGTTTTTACTAAAATCCACTTTCTGTAGAATCAGTCCCGACACATTGAGGTGCCTTATACTGTGGTCCATTGAAGAATCTGACATTTATCATTAGTATTAAACAAACTAAATATAGATTAAACTTTCAAAGAATTAGTGCAATAATCAAAAGAAGAGCTCTACATTTTGTATTTCCATGTTTTGGAATTCCTTAAACTTTGTATCAGGAAAGGTTTCATCAACTTCGGTATTGCTGTATGCATTTTTCATGAGTACCTTAAAAGTGGTGCCTTCCTGACTTTATATTTCCCGGGACGCTCACACAGTCTGGGATTGAGATAGAAGAGCCGTCTCTGGTGAGAGTCTGGTGCCAAGTCAAAAGTCTGAAAGGTCAGCCGAGAAACAGCTGCTGAGAACGATGCAGCGGTAGCAATAAGTAAGACATAAAGAGTAAGTTAAGTATATGAAGTGCATCCGTATTTGGGTCTGTCCTGCCTCTTAAGCCTCAGTCAGATGGCTCCGTATGGTAGTAGACTTGTACAGATGGGTTGTCCGGACTCGTGGAGGGTTGTAGAGAGGAGCAGCTGCATCTTAAAGGAGCACAGGTGTGTCTTGAAGTTTGCTTGAGGCTGCTGTGGCCGCCTGAAGGGAAAATGAAAGCTACGATTGTCTGAGAAGTGTACCATAAAGTATTTGTAGTGATAAGTTACCGTATATCTTCCAATAGACGTCTCCGATCTCTAAAAGACGCCGGATTTAACAGGTATTCGTTGCTTTCGACGCTGGTCTCTAATAGTGGCCTCTAAGACACCCCCTCATCGCACGCACAATTATGGAGGTGCTGGGTGTCTGTGGCATTTGTGTAGTTGTAAGCTGCAAGTCAGTGTAGCATGGCTCATTCTATTTCGTGTTTAAACTTCGTGCGAAGGCATACACCAAAGATTGTTCTGGGCTGGAATCTGCACCACATTTTTGGGTGTATCCTAAACATATCCGAGAATGGTGCAAACAGATGGAGAAGACGGCTGCAGAAAGTAAAGGAGCATGCTATTTCCTGGTGGAGGAGCAAAAAAAACGAGTGACTACTTAGAAAAACAAGTTTGAACATGGGTGATTAAGACGGAAAGGTGCGTGTGTCTCCAGGAAAACGATCCGCGTGAAAGTGAAGAGGATTTTTGATACACAGATTGATGATGCTTCACAGAGAAAAGAAACGATCAGAGCCAGAGCTAATCAGAACAGAATACAATGTTCTCATCAATATATCCTAAAATGTTCATCTGTTGTTTTCTGCATTTTGTGACTGAATTTCACAGCAAAATGAACCCATCACCATTCTGTCTGTGGTGGGATAAACTCCGGTCTCAAATACACACTGGTGTGCAAAGGTACGTTCTCCTGCCAGTTTCCCCTGTCGCTACACGACTTTTTGCATCATTGATCTGTTTTGTAACACTCATATTTTGTCCCAAAAAGCATTAAAAAAGGGTGGATAATTACAGCATTCTTTCCTCTGGGGCTTTTGGGAGTTTATTGTCATATTTAATTTTTTTTTCCCCATATATTTTACGTAGAACTAAGAGAGGGGGCACAGATTCTGTCAGGCCCAAGATCCAGCCTGCCTTTTTTTTTTCAGAATTGATTAGGTGCCAAAAAATCATCCAGAAAAACTAGGAATTGTTCGGTTCTCTTGTTCAACCCAAGATTTCTAGGGATTATTTTTACTCTGCTTTTTAACCATGACAGTGTGGGAAAGTGCATTACTCCTCAGTATGGTTCCCAGTGGACCCCAGCTGGCAGCGGCACTGGTTAATTCAGCAGGGTTTGTTTGCACACTTGGTTGCATTCTGCCTCGACTATTTTTAAGAGGAACAGCATCCTGTTCAACAGGCAGCATTCCAGGGAAGCTTTAGTTTCACAAAAGAGCACACATTATTCCTGTTTCATTGATTAGTCAAAACACAGTCATCTGGCTTCCTTAAAACTTTGTTTGTAATTGCCTGGCCATGTGTGAAGCTTCATTTGCACGACTTGTCACATTTCTACCTTCAAAGAGAATCATCAGTTCATACATTGGAAAGTAAGGGTCATGTGTATTACATGCCTGTAGCTCAAATCTATGCATTATAGGTATTTAAAGAATGCAGTTTTCCAACAAATGAGAACAAACTCGAAAACAATATTTTCCAATTAAAATGCCCGTTATCCCTACAGCTGGAGCTTATTGTAATTTTTTTTTAATTATTTAAAATTTTAACAATTAAAAACTTCTAAAGCATTGAAATATTTTACATTGTTGACTTCCAAAACCAGTACTGGGAAACACAAGAGATTGTAAAACTAAACCAAAAAGGTTCATCAAGCATCAGAAGTTGATACTGTCACATCATCTGTGCTAGAAAAGATCATTTAAACAGCAGAAAATCATCATCTAGTTTTCCTTTTGTAATAAATACGTGATCCAGGTAGTGGGGATTCTTTTTTTTCCATGCTCTACAGATAAAGTGATCAGAAAGGCTCTTTGTGATCTTACAAGATTTAATGATTGTATGGTTTTATGGATACTAAGCAGACTTCCTTTGGACTTTGTTTAGAAAATGGTTCCTATGACCCATGCCTGTTGTAACTTTTGCTATTTCCAGGTTGTTTGTTGGAACGATGCTTCCTCACCGCCTGAAGAGAGAACATGAAGCTGTGCCGTCCTTTTTGTATCACTTGTGGTTGCATTGTATACCTGCTTTGTCATTTCCTTAGCGGATGTCCCTTCAGAAAAGCCTTTGTATGTGCAGACTCACAAAACACACACAACACTGACTGTAGTGTGTCATCTGTGCATTAACTAAGCTGAAAGAGTGTGAGTGAGCACTAAGGGGTGCCTTGTCAAAAAAAAGAAACCTATGTCAGGAGGGATGGAGAACTGCAAGTACAGTTCACTTTTTGGACTTTTGTAAATTAAAAATGTCCACTCCTGTTTCCACACTCTGGCAGTTTACACCGCAGCAGATTTATTCCATTTTTTTACTTTTATTAAAACGAACCCAAACCACCCAACGTGCTTTGGAAAGTAAAGGCTGTCATTGAAAGCAGGGTTGAGCAGAATACATGTGAACTATTGCTTCAATTATAGAACCTGAGAAACATTGTGGAAACTCTTGCAAAGGTTTATGAGAAACCTGTTACCCACTAACCACCAGTCGTCATGGAGGTATCTGGTGTTTAGTCCTCACACCCTTCACACTTTGCTCAGCCACTATGTGAAAGCTGAAAAAAAAAAACAATCTTTGTAAAAGACTTAATTTGAATAAAACAACTTACAACAAAAAATACAGTTTTTAAAACTGTAAACCAGTTTCTAAACTTAAGTGAGTCCTTGATTTTGCAAAAATGCATTTGTACTGGCTAACTGCGAAAGGTGGCCATTGAAGGGGCTGATATGTGTTTAAATACTTAAAGAAATTAAACCAAAAAAAAATTCTGAGACTTCCGAGCGACATGCTTAACAAAAAAAAAAAAAAAAAAAAAAAACAGCCAAAAAATTCTCCAGAAAGCTGTTAACGCAGGGTTTAATCTGTGAGAGCTGGGGAAAAAATGTGGTCAAGACCTTTTTTTTTTTTTGTTCAGTAATATATGTTACACAATAATGGTAAGCAATTCATAGAAATATTACTCAATGATTATTTTTTTAGTATTGTTTAAAAAAAAGATGACTAGAAGAGCTCAAAAAAATGCCAGAATCTAAATAATTTACCTATATTGAAACCATAAGGAACGTCTAGCAGCTGAGATCAACTGAGAGAGCCTTGAGTGATGGTAATTTTACATCCATCCATTCAATTTCAAATCCAACTTTTCAATCCCTTTCAGGGTTACAAAGTTGCTGGAGCCTATCCCAGCGACCTTTGAGCAAAGATGGGACACACCCTGAACTGTTGGCTTTGAAATTTCAAAAATGTAAATAATATTGCCATCTGATAGAATGCACCCAAAGGCCACAATGTCTGGGATGGATTTGAAGCTTTTTACTGCATATTCTCAGTGAACATAAAAATGAGCATCAGGAAAATCCTCAAGGAGCTAAATGCTTTGATTCCATAATGGCTAACAAGGTTAACAAACTTAAAGAATTTACTGAGGTGCGGAAGCTTCCAATATGGTAAATGGCTTATGTGGCACTTTGCTACTTCGACAATCACACTCACTCATGCTCACGCAGGCGTGCGTAAAGGTGTCGACCAAATGTGGAGTTGCACCAAAGCAAGGCGGAAAAGGCGGGACTTGAACCTTCAGTCCTCTGATCAGAGGTCAACTGATCTACCTCTGCACCACAGTTCTCATGCTTAACAATAGTGACCACCTGTTATTTTTAGGGTCCCACTCTGATCATCTTTTGATCTATTTTAAAGTGTTCCCAGTGGTCTTTTAATATGATATTACGCCGTTTTTAGCCTAAATCAAAAAAGCTGTGTCGTGTTATAGAACATAGTGTCTGCAGAGCGGCAGGAGTTTACTAGAAATTTGCGTCTGACTTGTGGGCTCTCCTGCGAGCTTGCAGCCCCTGCTGCAACAAAAATGAAAAGCAATATTGGAGCTATTCAGCCGTACAATTTTGATCAGATGCCAGCTCAGACAAGGAAAATGAAGACTTACATGGATCTATTTGTCTGCAAGTAGATGGATCAGAATGGAGCAGAGCATGGAGCTTGTGGCCCAACGAACATATTTTTACGTCACAAATACGGTCTTTTTCAAACTAATTTTTTCATCTGCTCCTGATTCAGGATTTGAATAAATAAATACTCAGAGATGCAATTTTGAGCTGAACTTTTTAAGTTTCCTTCTCACTTAGATACAGCTTTCGCAGGCAAACAACATAAGTGACCAGAACAGTTACGGATTTGTGCTCCTAATACAATGGTGTGTTTAACCCTATAGAACCCAACAACAATTTTTCTTCCGGACTTTTAAAGTTAAACAAATGTGTTTTTTGTTTGTTTGTTTTGGCAAAAAACAATTAACGACAGCCAAAAAAATTAAAAAGAAAAACACAGGAAAAAGGAAATACATTTTAAAAATTAGAAAATTGAACAAAAAAACGAGGGCAAAATGTGACCCTTTGGGTTCTTCATGGCTAAAAAATGGGAAGGATAAGCATTCAAACCATGAAACTAAATCTGCTGAAATGTAAGGGTGTATTCAGATGGGTTTAATCTGGTCCAGGTTGAGTCCTGAACCTTGTTGAAAATCTTCAGTTTTACTCAAATTGGTTGAAGCAAAAATTAATACACTCTGCATCAAATACTACTACATGTAGTATTTTGTATGTGATTTTTAATGACAGAACCAAGTCTTCTAGGCTTGGAATGAACAAGTTGGAAACATATTGCAACATCTATCTTTATCCATTCTTTAAAAATAACCTCTTTAAGGGCCTGGATGTTGGATGGAGAGAGATGCTCAACTTGTTGCTTCAGAATTCCCCACAGGTGATCAACTGGATTTAGATCAGGAGACATACTCGGCCATTCAATCACCTTCACCCTGTTCTTCTTCAGAAATGCAGCAGTACCTTTCCATGTGTGTTTTGGATCATTTGCGTGTTGGAAAAGTGCACGACCAAGTGCATGGAGTGATGGCAGCATCTTGTCCTTCATTATAGAGCAGTACATTGTTGAGATCATGGTACCATTAATGAAATGCAGCTCCAACACCATCAGCACTTGTGCAGCCCCACATTAGGACACTGCCACCACCATGTTTCACTGTAAGCACCATGTATTTTTCTTTGAAATCCTCACCTTTGCGACACCATACAGCTTTAAAATCATTAGTTCCAAAAACACGATCTTTGTCTCATCACTCCAGAGTCCCAGTAGTCTTCCTCTTCTTCAGCATGGGCCCTAACAAATTCTAGGCATGCACAGGCTTTAGGAGAGGCTGCATTGGTGGGTGATACCCATGCATACTATTCCTCTGCGGTGTGCGCCGTAAGTTGTCACAGGAAACGGTCACTCTAGTTTGGCTTTCTACTGCTCTAGCTAACTACAGTGAACTTGAATGGCCAAAGGCTGTGACATAATAATATATGGAAAAAGTGAGGTGCTGTGAATAATTTGCAGATGCACTGTAGGTCAAAAAGCTTTGCTGTAAGCCTCAGTGGATCTGATGGTTGTTCTGTCTTACGAAAACGTGACTTTATGTGTCTTTGAAAACCACACAAACACACACAGGCGACTTAAAACAACCTAATGGTCACGTTAATGCTTTCTCTGTTTTTAAATGGGTCAGTGGGTTTTCTGGAACATCAACCTAAATAAACCTAAGCTTTTTTCAAGTGGCTGTATCAAGTGATCATTAAAAGCCTGTTTAGGTTTGTTGATGTTGCTGTTAGAATGTGGTCATTATGGCTTCTATAGTCAATACCTCAGTCCAGCAGCATTTTCTTACATCTTGAATCTGCAACCTTCAACTCTTAGAGAGCCATTCGGGTCAATCTTTTACTGACTATAACCCAATAGGAGCCACAGAGTCTTACTTTACCCTTTAAAAAAATGTTACTATTATAATATACATACATTAAATATTGTTTTTTGCCATTACAAAGCATAACCATAAAGAGAAAATTGCCTTTTTTCCCCAAC
This sequence comes from Oryzias celebensis, assembly GCA_014656515.1. Lineage (NCBI taxonomy): Eukaryota > Metazoa > Chordata > Actinopteri > Beloniformes > Adrianichthyidae > Oryzias > Oryzias celebensis. Next base: position 9,199,102 of record BNCR01000012.1, read on the forward strand.
ATATGAAATGGTTTATAACTTTTGATAGAGAGACACCCTGTGTCACATCGAATCATCTGAATGGAGCTGGTTGGTTGGTTCATTAAATTGAAAAAAATAGAAGTAGTTAGTGTCATGTCGGCAGTGAAAAAAAAAACAGTTTATGATGCCCTTTTTGTCTACTAGAAATTTGTAAACCTAATGTACCAAAATTTAAAAAGAGCTAATTAAGTGACCCTTAAAATGTTTTGAACCACAAGGCGCTCTTTAAATCCTCAAATTTGCAGGTCTGCTGGTTGCAAACACCTGTCCTACATAAATAAACCAAATAAATAAATAGGTCTGACCATTATGAGGTGTAGATGCCCTCTTTTCTAAAGAAACAAAACTTAATTTACCCTGAACTGTTCATAGCCAAAAGGAGGAACTGCTAAATTTCCTGATGTTATTTTCGAAAATCTTCCCACTCAATTGTTCTATCCTTTTTTTTTTAAACACAAGTTCTTTTATTTATTGTCATCAAAATTGGATTCATGCTTGTCCTTACTGTCTTTACAGAACTCTAACCAAATTTAGATCTTTACTGTCCTCTGGTGGAAAAAAAAACTATAGCAGAAAGTTAGATGTAGTGGATCTTATTTGCCTCTAGAGGGCAGTGCAAAGAAGCAGGAGAGTGCTCCAGAACGCACAAAACTAATTGTTTTAAGTAGTAATTGGAAGAGTAAACACAACTTTTTTGACCTTTTCTAAGACTGATTTATGGGTACAAAGCAGATACTCTGTGACCTTAACTCTTTCAGCCCATTTTTAACTTATCTTTAAGGATTCAGTGTTTATATTTCAGTTAATAAATCTTAGTTCCAGCTCATTTTTGAGACGTATTTCACTGAAGGTCTGGAACAACATTTTAACATAAATGTCAATGGTTTGCCATCTTGCTTCATAATTGCTTTATGAGCATCAAAGCCCATTTCTGATATTATGGCAGGTAGTAAGCTCATTGAATATCTTTTTACTGTCATGCTTTTCTTCTGGTTTTAACTAATTGCACTTCTGTCAAAAAAAATCAATGTATATCAGCTGTAAGACAAGTGTAATTTTTGAGAATCAGCTGTGAGCTTTCATTCAGAGAGCTCCGATTGCTTATTTATGTGGGAGTGAATGACACAAACACAGTGGCTTGGAAAAAACATCGTACCTATAAGATGGAGAAAATGAATATGTAATTCAATAAAAACTATTGTCAGCTTTAAACTCCAGCTGAAACCTGAAGTCAAGCCCTCAAACTTGACAATTATTCCCTTCCAAGCTATAAAACTGCAATCTTTGGCTTCCAAAGATGCTTTTTATAACCCAAACGATGGATTTCAATCCCAGATTGAAGCAAGTTTAGAATGAGACCAAATAACGAAGAAGGGACACGTCTGAGTGTTGAACACACTGGTACTTTTGCAAAAAAACATAGACCCAAAAACAAAAGGTCAACATTTAGTGTCTTTATAAAACAGATTTGCAAAATATATCCAGAGCTCATTCATCTTAAATACGCATAAATAGCAAGAAAATACTTTCCCGTTTCAATTCAAACAAAACTTAAGCTTTTCTACACAAATTGGAGATGAATATTGTGTGGGAGAAATGGAGTTCAAACCCTTTTTAATTTGTCACATCGGAAAAAAATACACAAGCATACATGTTTAACTGAAGCGGAAGCTGGTTAGTCAAACTTCTACATCCTCTAAAGACACATAATCAATAAAACAAAATTGCATTCAAGTCTTAAAATGTGAAAGTACTCCTCTTTGGGTGGATTTCTGAAAGACCAATATATATAATCGAGTGAATCCTTTTTTTTGTCTTTTCTCTTTTACATCAACTGTAATTAACATTAGCTATGTACAATAGTGCAGACAAGGAGCTTAAATGCAGAGGAATGCTGTTGGTTTCATCTTCAAGTCCTTTGTTCTAAAAAGATTAAAAACTATCTGGAAGTTGTAGTTTTTCTGCTTTAAACAGACGATTAAAAAAAAAAAAAGAGAGAGAAATCTTTATTTTTTAAGGTTCCTGCTGATGTGTCTTTTGCAGAAGAAAAACACTTCCTGTTCTGAATAGATGTGCTTTTTCTTGCATAACAAGGCTCGACACTTAGGAGTTATGAGGTTTTTGACCTAATACCACTATAGATTGAAAATAATGCAAATGGTTTAAGATGGTTTTGCAGAGAGCAGTCCTTGTTTAGCCGGGTGGTTTGAGGTTTCTGTGCACATTCTCAGATCGCTTTTCCTCTGCATCATCAGCAGGCTTCACAAAGCTCATTGATGACACTAAAAGGTGCTTAAGCTTTTGGGGCGGAGCAGTTACCGACGCTCGGGGGATTTTCCGGTCCTCGGTCTTCTTTTCCCGTCTACCGGGTGGAGCTCATTTGGCTGGCTCTGGGATGGGAGGAGCACGCTCCAGTCTCATGGTCCAGGGGTCAGAGGGCGCAGCGTAAAACGGGGAGTGGGTGAGGACGTCTTCTCCTGCCAGCGCAAACGCAAACACCCCCCTCTGCCTCCGTGCTCCAGCCTTCTCCTCCTCCCGGACGTCTTTCCCCTCCTTCTCTCTGCCTGAAGCGTCTACAGTTTTGAACCCCAGACCCCTGCTGCCAAGGCCGAGCAACTCCCCAAGTCCATGACCCTTGACCCCCTGGTACGCAGAACTGAAGCCGTTCTCCCCCAGTGGGTTGGTGGCGACGGCGGGAGGACAGAGGAAGTTTCCGGCGGGCGCGGACCTCCAAGCCGCCGGCTTGCGTCCTCGCCGGGGGCGGGAGATGCGACAGCTCTGCCTCTTGATGTGTCGGTGAAGGTGGTCGGAGCGCGTGAAGCTTTTGTAGCAGTGCTCGCACTGGTAAGGCCGGACGCCCGTGTGGATGCGCAGGTGGTTCTTCAGGTCGTAGTTGTGGACGAACTTTGAGTTGCAGTGGAGGCAGATGTACGGGCGCTCACCCGTGTGCTTCCGCATGTGGATCTTTAGTTTGTCTTGTCTAAAAGAAAGCAAACAGTTGAGTTAAAAGTTTACAAATCCACCCGTAACTTTAAATATTTTCATTAAAAGTCCAAAGAGGAAGTGTGAAAGCTTTAATGCAGAGAAGCATTGGAGGGGGCTTTCCACTCTCTGGCTTTGATATTAAAATGAAGTGAAAACAGATTAACCTCAAGCCAAAGAGCTGGGGTGCTTTTCTGTTAACCCAGCTTATTTACATAAACTGATGATGATTTGTTTGATTAGAAGCCCACATACCTGGTAAATCGCACTTCACAGATGGTGCACATGTAAGGTTTTTCTCCTGTGTGCGTTCTCATGTGCCGTGGCAGCTTCCCAGCGCCTTGGATGACTTTGTTGCAGATGGGACACTGTTGCGATGCTTTGGGCTTCATCTTCCTCTCCTCCTCCAGCTGCCAAGGGGGGAACAAAGCCCCCAAGTGCGTTGCAGAGTTCAGGAGGCTCAGGTAGGACCGGAAGTCCGCTTCACTCTTGATCGGGCCCAGCGGGTGACCCTCTGAAGGTGCTGGCCCGGGGCTCATGGTGCTCCCCAATCCTGAGCTGACAAAGTCTTTCAGGAAGTCACTGTGCAGCAGAGTGGGTGGGACTTCCTCCTTCATCTCCTCCTTGATGATTTCTCTCTTTACTGCCAGATCGAGCGGCCTTGAAGGCTCAAGTGGTGCTGAAGGGGGAAAGGGGGGAGGGAGCCTGGCTTGTGGTGAAACTCTTGCATGGGGGTGTGTGGGGTTGAGGAGCTGCTGGGGAAAAGCTGGGAACTCTGCCCACAGAGAGGGATAGAAGCCCGGGATGAGGGGAGAGAAGGTGGGCTTCCTGTCCACTGTGGACATTCGGGGATACAGCCCTTCTTGGAGAAGTGAGTCAATGGAAAAGTCCTTCAGAGCGCGACTCTCCATGCTTTCCTGCAACACAAAAACGGGTCCATCAGCGACTTCCACCAAACTTAAAAAGGGATAAAATGGTTTAAAAAAATAAAAATGGTACCTGTTTGCCTCTCATTCCCTCTGGAGATTGGACCTGGCTTGGCTCTCGGTGCTGGTGGAGCGAGGAGGTGCTGGGAGGCGGTGAATCCTCGGCACCCAGATGCATCTGCTCCCCCTTGCTCTCCAGTGACTGCAGCGACCTCTCACTGACATTATCTTCCTCCTCCTCCTGCTCATCCTTCCTCGACCCAATGTCCTCCTCCTCATCGTCCTCCTCCTCTTCTTCTTCCTCCTCTTCTTCCTCCTCCTCCTCTTCCTCCTCTCTTCCTCCCCCACCGCCGCCTCCATCCCCGCTGTCCATGATCTCCAGGCAAACATTGATGATGCAGGGGATCTCAAGCATCTGAGCGGCGTTCAGGATCTCCTTGACGTTGGACGCCGTCACCGTTAGGGTGGACGTGTAGGCAAACTCCAGGATGGCGGTGAGGGACTCTGGAGCCACAAAGTCAATCTCGTAGACGGCGGCAGCGTGGTGAGCTTCCCCCCCGTCCGTGGTGGCCACCGTGAAGAGTTTCTTGAAGTACTGGCTGCAGGCGGCGAGAACAGAGCGGTGTGTGCGGTACTCCTGGTCACGCACGATGAGGATGACGTCACAGAGGAGACCATCCCGCCGCTGCTCATTGAGGCTGCAGAGGACGTCGCTGCTGTGATTGGGGAATGGGATCCCGATCAAGTCTTCCTCTCTGTGATGAACCATTCTTCTCCTTGTGTCTGCTGGGAGGAAAAAAAGGAAAAAATCACTTTAATAAAATGGCAAACTGAAAAACATGACAATATTTTTAGCTCCAAGGGTTCACATTTGGTTTAGTAAAAATTCCTTCAAAAATAAGAAGAATTTTTCTGATGAGAGTTGGGTTTTTGGTGTTTTGAACATGTTTTTGTGGCATTTTTCTGGTGGACGTTGACAGAAACTGAAGCTCAAAATTGCATTTCTGAGTTTTTCTTTATTCTGCTTGTTGTGAACCAGGAGCAGATGAACGGCTGGATAGCTCCAATATTGCTCGCCATTTTTGTTGCACCAGTAATGTTAGGTTGGGGTTATGAGTGGCTGTAAGCTAGTGGGAGAGGGGGATTGCTCCATGTTAACAGTCCCGCTCACAGTTCAGACAAATTTCTAATGAACTGCTTTCTGCTCTGCAGAGACTGCGTCCTAGAAAACTATAGATGTTTTATGTTTATTTTGACAAAAAACAGCATGAACATAGTTAAAAGATGACTGCTTTAAAATAGATCGAAAGATGATTGCTCTTTCAAAATAAAGTTTCTGAACAAACAGGTCAAAAATCCACACTGAAACTTGAATCAATCATTCAGTAACAGCACAGACTCTGACCCCGTTACAGTCACGAAACTGTGTCAGCCTGTTTGATTTCCTGCTGACATTTAGATTGGTCACATTTGTTTTTTGAATTAAAATGCTAAATATTTAATGCCTTCTAACCACATCATTGTTTTTTTTTACCTCTAGTTTTGATTTATTTCATACTTTTTGCTGCCTACACTCCAGAACAAAAAGTTTTCCCTCCAAGAAATAATGAGGCCGCGTTGCGGGAAATGAGGATACAGGTCCTGCAACACTTATTTAAAGAGAGCAGTAGGTGAGGCGAAGGGTCTACAGCTCGGCTAACACCTACATCTGGATTTGAAATGAAGTGTCACTGATTAGAAACAGCATGCATTCATTACATGAAGGCTCTGCAATAAGTGCTCCTGCTGGAGCAGGCGGAGGCTCTTGGTAAGAAGCTGATGCAGTGACAGTCGAACCGCTTTCAGCCTCGCCATGTTTGTTTGTGTTCCATCTGTGCAACAAGTGGTAAATACAGCATGTCTCATTGGATAAAACATCATGTCGGGTAATATTTATGCTCAGTGGTGTCGTTTTAGATTATTGCATAACATCTGTGTGAGTCAGGGAGACGAGCTTTAGCAGACTTGGTTGAACAACCCGAGGTGTGATGGTTACGGCGTGAGAGCTGCTGCGACCGCGTCCATCCCTCCTTGTCTGTGTCTCATAGATGCGAGCAAACCGACCCCCCCCCATGCGAACCAAACAAGGCGCGATTAGGATGTGGTGAGACGCAAAGACAACTACAAAAGAGGTCAGATTGTTCTCTAGATACTGTGTCCTGTCAAAGTGCTTACTTGCAGTCTGGCCTGACAGCAGTCTCAGCACGAAGCCAGATCTCCACTTGGTCGGTTGTTTTCCTAACTTTAAGCCTGGGTTCTTACCTGTTGATTCACTGCGCTCAATGCCTGTGATAAAGCCTCTTCTGGCAGGGGCGCTCACTCATTCGCATCTATGAATAGCGCTTAAACTTAGCCATTTACACTTGGTGGTCACTGCAGGCATGTGTAGATTAATAGTTTGAAGCAGCCCCAAACACCGCAGCTGCATTGTTGACCGGCCCAGGTTGAAGCCACAAAGACACACAAAGAAGCGTCTCCCTTTCTCCTCAGTGCTGCTCAGGGCCACAGCGTACAATGCAAAATAATAAAAAGATTTAAATCAAGAGGTATAAAAACTTGGAAACGAATCTTACATGTAGTTTATTCTTGTCGATCTTGTTGCTAGGGAACTGGCTATGTTCATGCCATTGATAGAGTGTGGACATAATTAAAATGTCTATGGAGGGGGTGGTGGTGCAGCATATAGGGGCGCAGACCAGCGCGTCTGCTACGCTTGGGAAAAAAAAAGCAAGAGTTTCTAAAGCACGACAGAAAATGACACATCCGACTTCAGAGCGTTTAGAGCAAACGGCGCCATAAATGATCAAATGAGTATGCGCAACTTTTCTTTTTTTTTTTTTTTGACAGAGCACCCTCAAAACCAAAGCCCTGAGCGAAAGGTGAGAGAATCTTCAGGCGGGGAGTGATCGAGAGATCAGATGGCCCAAAAAGTTCCCGAACAGGTTGCACAAACACCAGGAGAGGGGCCCCTCCTGCAACAGCCTGCCAAGGCAAACAAAAGTGCAGCGCTTGGAACAACACTGAGTGGATAAGGAGGAAAAAAAAAAAAGACTGGGAGGGTTTGGCGAACCCACTGTCTTTCGTTTGCTCTTCATCCATCCCACCCACTTGTGGAGCTGTGGGACACGTGCTGCTGTTTGCCCGCCTGGTGCCCCAGTGAGCGCCACTCCCCTCTGTTCCCACTGTTTGCTCGCCACTAGCTCGCGCTAGCTCTTAGTGGCCGGCCCCTAATTACAGTGTGGAGAGGATCTAAGGAGGATGTGCCACATGGACAGGGAGGGGAGGAGGGCACTGCTTTCCCACCACAAGGTCCTGCATGACATTTCATCAGCCGAGCAGCTTTAACCCTTTGAGCACACGCCCCCACCCACCCATCCGAGCAGCCAGGGTGTGGATGGTACTAATATTTACTTTTAAAGTGCGATGACTCATTAGTCTATCGTCTTTAAGCACAGTTGGGTCAAATGTTAATCCAGATTATCAATCAAAGTTTCATTGGCTCAGTCACCTGATTAAAAAAAAATGTTTAAAGTAACCTCAAATAAAGACCTTTCTGTTCGTCTCTCTTCCCGCCCTCTTGTCACGCCTCACTTAGTCACCAACACTTTCATCTCAGCACTACCACCTCAAATTATGTGTCACCTCCATTCAGTGTCATCTTTCGGCAAGAACTTCATCTGCTTTCTGCGCGCTGACCACCGCCTCCTCCCTCCTCCTAATCATTCTCCCTTTCCTCCTCTTCCTCTTTCTGTCCATCCTGCTGCAGCATCATCATTACGCCCAGACTAGAGTGGCCAAGTCATCCCCAGCCCTGACCGCTCAGGCCACAAATCAGCAGCTAATGTCCATCTCAACCCTCGTCACAGGCAGCCGCTCATTTGGCCTCTGAGCCACAACAGCCAAAGCCTAGTTTATCCCTGTCAGGCCAGTGCATACACCTGACCCACATGGTAAATCACCATCAGCCAGAGTTTGCTCCTGTCACCAACTGCCCGCTGCAAAGGTCTGCTAAACAACTGTCACAATTGCACAGCCAATAATTTCTAATATTGACAGTCCAAATTCAGCCCCTTATTAGGAGAGGACATTCATTTGAGCTGCTGTGCAAGCCACTCCATTATCCGCCATAAACAGTGCACCTGTTACCTGCTCTTTGTGCTGTGAACTTTCCAGCCGCATTTCGTAAATGCTGTCAATTACAGCGTATGGAGGGAAGCGGTAGACATGCCAGTTACCCAGTAATGAAGATAAATTCCTGATATTAAGTGTGAGATTTTTGTAAAAGTTGAGTATTGTTTGACAACTTCTTTTAATTGCGAACTCATAATTTTATATAGAATTTGTATTTACATTGACGCACCAAAACAGTTTCAGTTGTGCAGTATGATCAGGAAGAGGCCTCAAAAGCCTGTTTATTACCCCTGAATTTTGCACTTCGTTTTAACAGATGTACAAATAACTATTTATCCTCCAATATACATTTTAATTGCACCGAAATAACTAAAACAAAGCCTAATTTACATAAGAATTTCTGAAATTCAAATGAAATGTTTAATTTTTTAAGTTATTTGGCTTCTCTAAGTGCCTTCTGGGGCCAAATGTGAGCTGTGGAGCCTTCAGGGGGGCCCTCAGCCAAACACATTAACGAAAACAAACCAAAAATAATAAACATTCGCTCTGTATTTTAAGTGCAGTTTGGATAACAAATTTCAGTCTTTCCATACCGATTAGACTTTTTTTGTCTGTTTAACGAGAAACAAGTTCAAGCAAAAAGTAACTTGCAAAGAAAAAAAAAATCCCAATTAATTTATTTTATTATTAATTATTTAATTAGGGCAGATTTTAATGCCAAAACTCTGATTCCAATAGAAGTTTGTTTCAAATTTGAAAACTTTATTTAAAGAAACAAACTGCAAGAGGGTTTGTGCCTCCAGATATGAGTATTTTTTTAGACATCAAAACTATTTTAGCATTTAGAGTTACAATGCATAAAGATGTTGACCTATATCATAAAAAAGTGTAATATGAGTCATATATTGTTCAACATTAACAAAAACAAAAATGGCAGCACTTGGAGAAATAATGTCGCCTGTTGTTTTGTGACATAGAAAGTCTATTAGACGAGTTGTAAACAATAATTTGCAGCTCAGTCTCAAATCCATAACATGTTTTTATTTTGTCCACACTCACAAACACCCACCTCCACTTCATGAATGACCTGAGTATTTGCTGGGGAAACTGATGTGTAATTACAGCAGGTGACAAAGCACACACATAACACTGAAATCTACTATTTTTGGCATTTACAACATGTGTTGTGATGCTATAAATGCCCGTGGTATTTCTAGAGTCTTAAAAAAGCACCATTTATCCCACAGGAGGACTCATGGCTGCTTATTAAGTCCTTTTATTTACTTGTTTTCACCTTAGGCTTTGATAGTGATCTGCATGAGGCTACAATCAATATTAATAAATAGTGAGGTGCGCGTGCACACTACAGCATCGCACAAGTGCAAGCTTGTTCACACATATACACACTGTGATGCACAATTGATTAAAAGACGTGTGATCACACACACCCATGCTCCACAAGTCTGGCATCCACTGAAAGGTGCACATGTCCTGATCCGCTCCCCGGCATTCCTCAGCTCTCAGCAGCCGTCACCTACCTTTCCTTCAGCTGCTCGATGCGCCTCACGTGTCTCTGTATTTCCAGATCACCAAGACGCCCTGCTGCTCCTCACTTGACCTCCCAGCATCGCTCTGCCTAATTGACAAAAAGCTGCTGCTCTCTTTGCGCGCCAGTCCATTCACATGCTCCACACACCGGGCTCAGAAGCCCATTCAGAAAAAAAAAGTCTTAAAAAAGAAAAAAACAAAACACCCGGGGAGAAATATCCACAAGCGAGAAGTAAAGCAGGGGAGAGTGGAGTGTGAGTCCTGGGTCTGTCTTTGTAGCAGAGTGGCTGAAGTGGAGTTCAGAGCCAAGCGCTCTGTTGTGTGCGGCTCGTGTAGGACGAGCGCGAGGGAGTGAGAAGAAGGGAGGGCAGCAGCACTGCGCTGTGGAGATGTCGCACCACTAGTTTTTATAGCAGGGTGGGTAGCTGGAAGATAATAATACCCCATCCTCCTCCACAACACAAGTTTAAGTGCAGTGTGTAATAAGCCCATGGTGCAGACACCCTCTGATTTAGGTCAGACAAAATGAATTTTTAGTTGTGTTAGAGTGGATTTTGGTGTAAAGGGACCGGGGCAAAAAACTATAGGAAGGGAGATTCAGGGAGGGCAAAAAAAAAAAAAAAAGGAGAGGACAAAAAGAGAAGTTGAAAAACATTTCTATATCCTTCTGTTTGTGACATTAAAGCTGAGAGGTGATTCAGAAGAAGCAAACCCTCACTTTAGGTCAATAACCACCTGCTTTCTTTTTTTACTTGTCCTTAAAAAGTCTTTATTCACGTTTTTAGAACCTCCACTCCAATGTTTCCAACATGTTCTTGGGGCATTTTTCTAATGATGAAGGACATATATATATAAAGAAAATGAAGCTTCAAATTGGGTTTCTGAGTAATTCTTTTGTCAATTCCTTGTGAATCAGACGTAAATGCCACTGGAGAAAGCTTGTAGAAGTGACTAAGTTGCTACAGTGGGCAGCCCACATGTTCCCAGCTCTACTCCATTCTGATGCATCCACTTTAGACAAATAGATCCATGTACGTCTTTGATTTCCTCATCCAAGCTGGAATCTGGATCTGAACTGTACTACTGCATAGCTCTAATATTGATCAACGTTTTTGTTACACCGGTAATGTTTGGTTCAGGGTGTGAAGGCCTGTAAGCTAGCAGGAGAGTGCGTAAACACAAAGGGATGACAGGAAGTCAGGGCAGGCTTACTCAGACAGTCCCATCCACAACTCAGAGGGAAGTTTCTGATAAAGAACCGTATTTTTAAATTGAATAAAAACAGCATAATCATGATTAAAAGACCTCAGGGAACACGTTTACAATAGATCAATAGATGATCAGAGTAGAACTTTAATAAATAAGAGTAAAGGTAACAAGTGTTTGGATTAGGAACAGACAGAAAACTTAATTCAAGGAACCCACAAAACTGTTTGAATGAATCTGTTCTATAAATTTGAAATAGAAAAATGTATAGCCACAAACAACGGTGGGATAACGAGCTCGTTGTTAGGCTGTTGTTCAAAGCAAGGTTTCAAACCAAGAGCACTTTGTGACTCCAACTTTGAGTCAGAGGCAGGCAGCAGTTGGTGAGCACACCACCACCTCAGTCTGTGGAGAGGAGGAGGAAGTTTATACTGAAAGGTGTAGAATAAGACAACTTGCGGCCAAGGCGAGCCTGTTTGTCTGAATGTTCTGAGGGCATATTGATGATCAGAAAATGTGTTTGTGGATTGATTCATGTCGACTGTTTTTTTTTTTTGTTTGGGGGCAGGGAGAGTGAGGGAGGGATTGAACGTTTGTTTTGTTTCTCAGACGAGCCAAATTTGATGACATAGCACATTTGCAAAAGCTGAAACGGCCGCTGGTCTTTCCTCTGCCTCAAAAATGAAACCACACCCTCTTCAGTGCTTCACTTTTGTTCATTTCAATGATAAATGTTCAAACTGACCATAGTAATAAGAGTGCACGGTCATCTCATTTCACTGAAATAAAGTAGCACCTTGTCCTTGATAGCAGGTTGGATAGCAGCTCTGAAACTGTGAAGCGGTGAAGAAAAAAAAAAAAAAAGACGGCTATTTCCGCAAAGAAAAATCACAAATTGATCTTTTTGGGAGCAGCTTCCAGCTGAATTACTGACAGTTAGAGTGTGGAAGGAGGGAAATTGAGACCATAAACATCAAAATACATCTGACAGTGGGGCCCCTCTTCCCCCTTAAGGGAATTCGTGGAGCGAAGTCAACCGCAGCCTAGGCCATTGGTGGTTTACACTGTTTTGTACAGGGTGAGAGTGGAGGCCAGCTCACACTGGCATCTAGTATATATAAACCTGGTTAGCCACTAACTGCTAGCAGTCCAGCTAGACAGCCAGAAAAACAGCATCTGTCTTTCAATAGGTTCGGCTATCTGCTGGAAACACATTGCTGCCACCATAGCAACCCACTAAGTGGTACCTGGGAGAACGGCTTTGTTCTGAACTGCTATTGTACCGAAAGGTGTCATGGCTGTCCCTGTAACTTGACATGTTATGGAGCACCTCATATGGATCTGCAAAGCTGGATGCTTGGTTTTCAAAAAAGTGTGGGACCTCAGAGAAGCTGAAAAAATACAGACATCCTCCATGTTCCACAAGAGAATCAAGTTCATGTGAAGGATAGAATTTGACTGAGCTTCACTTTTTTTTTTTGCCTGTTTTTGGAATAAACAGTATTGAGTATGTCAACAGGCACATCCTGCTGCTCAGTCAGCATGCTCGCACTCAGAAGACGTGAGGATCCAAGGGGCTGAGTAAGAGTCATCTGTTTAGTCTGCATGTCTGACTGGGCTCTCGGTATACCTGCTCACAGCCCCCTGCTGCTCCCAGCAGGATGCTCGTACCATGACACCAGATTGGCGCTTTGGAGGACCGACGAGGTGTGAAGCATCATTACACCAAGTTATGAAGACGCTGCTTGCAGTTTGACTCATTTTGCTCAAACAAAGAACTGCGTTTAGCAAAAGAAGTGATTGAGAACTACCAACTTGACTGAAGCCAGTTTACTGGTATTTCTCTGAGTCTCTTCACTGTGGCCACCAATCATCAAGCACCAATTAGCATTGGTCAAATGAACCATAAATGGACTTTTTGAAACCTCATTGTACAGCCTCTGTTGATGCTTTAACACCAGAGATGTCACCAACAACATTGACATAACACCAACTCTTTGACACACCCTAACTCCTCGACCGTTCACATTAGAGATGCTTTTCTGCACAACAGATCAGCTGATTTGCGTAAACCGAGGTGTCCAAACTTTTTGCAAAGAGGGCCAGGTTAACCATTCGTCTTGACGTTTACTTAACTATTTTTATAATATTTAATTTAAATGAACTATTTAAAGAGCATTTTGTTGCAATGCTGTACTTATCATGTAGAAATACATCTAAATATCTGTTTACCAAAATCACTGTCCATTTTTCACGTTGTTCATTCCAGTTGGCTTGTCGTAGGTAACATGTCTCGTCTGGTAGTGCCTCTCGACTGTGGGACGGACTTTGGACGTGCCTTGCGTGAACGCTTTACTTCTGTTAAGTGTTGCTAATCATCCCAAGGCTGCTTTTCTCCTCTTACGTTATGTTCATTGCGTAAACGGTTAAAAAGTTGTGGTAGTCCAAGGAATGTCAACACCTGAAGTTGAAGCTCCAATGTTAAAGGGTTCATCTTTAAAACTATTTTTTATTTTTTTAATTTCCACACTCAAACTTTATTTAAATGTATTTTACATTGATTTTTGAAACCTAAGTTTTTCAAAAACTTTTCAAAACGTATTTTCTAATCTTATCTAAGGAAAAAAAAGAGTTTTCCTAAAAGGTCTACAAGTTTTTGGAGAATCCTTTAGGTTCTTGTGGTTTTAAAGTGAAATATTTATGTATTCTGCTTGTTTTTGTGCATCATACAAACACTGTATCTCATTGTTAAACCGTCCATTCATATGAGTTTTTCTTTGGCGTCTTCTGAGTTGATGCTGGAACTGGTACGGTCATGAGGGCATTTGTGCTCGGTCTTCTTTTTAGACAGTTATCAGTCAGAGAAGTTTCCAGCACGCTACCCTTTTAGATGTTGCTTTTTTTCTGTTTCGTATTTTGCTGATCAGACTGACACCCTTTGTATTTATCTAAAATCCCAGATTTTAAATGACTTCTGAGACAGATTTAGTTTTTGTAAACTAATTAGCACTAACACCATTTTAGTTTCAAAACAAACAACAAACCTGCAGACTCATCTGATTGTGTTCATTCAGTATAACCAGCAGAAGCACCAACACCTCTAAATCTCCTGTTAGAAATTGTACGTTTGACCCATCAAAGAAAGATTTCCTCTCAATTTCGACAAATTTGTCCAAACCCTAAAAGTTATTTATTTATTTAAAAATAAAAGTTAATCCCCATTCAGTGGCTTATCCTTTTAGATTTTTTTTGTTTTATGAGATCACAACATGGTGCACCATTTTCATGACAAACCTGATGAAACTTTGAGATTTTTTTTGCGCTTTATGTAATTAAAACATTATATTACTGTTTATTATTACAAATATTTGATTGACACATTTCTGAGACCCCCAAATCCTTAAAATCCTTAAAAGCCCATTGTATAGAAATGTAACCACCTTTTCTGTTTCCTGTAGCTCCTCTTCGCTCCACTAGGGGCAGACGAAGGGCTTTTCCTGCTCATTTCCAAATGTTTGCTTTCATGAAATCTCAAAAACACTTTTGACGGGAAAAGTTTTGCTAATTTTCTAAACTTTATGGAGAAAATACATCTTCAATTATAATTTAGTTTAAAAAATGACTACTTACTGTATTGAAAGAATGTAAGAATTGTTGTTTATTTATTTATAATGGAGTTACACCTTGTTATACATTTGTATCAAATTTGAGACTCGTGTCAATATTTTATCAAAAACTAACTGTCTTGTGAGCAAAAATTTACCAAATCACAGAACATGTCTATCATAATTGATAGTATCTATATTTCCTAAAGTCTGATATTGTGTTTTTTTATGAATTTCATTAAAAACTTTAAAAAAACATAATAATTTTTTTAAAAATCTGCATTTTCTGTTAGTTTTATGATGTAGCTGGCTTTACAGGGTTAAACAGCTGTAAGAACAGACCAACCCCGTCAGTGGGACTTATAGCTAAGTCTCTCCTTTTTCAAATCTAGGTGTGGCCTAGTGTGGGAGGGACTCCGAAAAAGAAGGTCTCCCCCACACTTTTTCAAAGACTCACACACAAACACAGAGTTTAACAAACATTCTTGAGATAACGCCATGAGTCCCCCTCCTCCTCCAGGAGTCCAAGGACAGAGACCTGTTCTCAGCTGAAATCTCATTTCAGCTCATCAGAGTAATGCACTGTAAGCTCAACTTTACTCAGTCGCAGCGACACGCGCCCACATCTTATTGCATTGAGGTTATCAGAGCTCACCTAGGAGCATGCTATTCGAATGAGTGAAACTGGGGCGTTTCCTTTCTGCTGACCTGTCTGTTTGCGCTTCAACTTTCTCCCGTTCTGTCTTCTCTCCAAACAGTCTAATCAGTGTTGGAAGCTTTGGTAGAAGGGAGTTCAAGCACATGAGCTGCAAGCTGGGAAGCGATAGAGTTACATTGTGAAACAGGTGGCTGTATGAACTCTGGCGTGTGAAACGGCAAAAATGACTGATCTAGGTTAAAAAATATTTCTTATCTCACCAAAATAGGACACACTTTGTGCTCCGATCATCTTTTGATCTGTTTTAAAAATGTTCCCAATGGTCTTTTAATTATGATGATGCCGTTTGTAGCAAAGTTAAAAATAAGCCTTTATCGATTTTTAGAGGATAGTTTCTGTGAGTTGTGGGCTGAACTATTGTTGCAGAGAAAGCCCCCCCCCCCGTCACGCATAACTGTGAGCTCTCTGTTTTCACGCTTGCCCACTATCTTACAGCCCCTCACACCCCCAAACCCAGCATTACTGGTGCAACAAAAAAAGAGGTTTTTAAGACCAGACTCCAGCTCGGACGTACACAGACGTAGATAGATCTAGTCATATACAAGCGGATGCATCAGCATGGAGCAGAGCTTATCAAAGACAAGCTTTGTTTTGTCTGCTCCTAATTTAAATAAAGAAATACTCAGTCTTAAGCCTAATTTTATCTATATATGCCACAAGAACATGTTAAAAACACCATTTTCATTGGAGTAAGTCTTTCAATCTGCAAACAAAACGCAAGAGAAGTCAAAACCCCTTCCCGCCGTAGAAACACACAACCCCCAAAATGCATTTCAGTGTTCATGCGATTTGAGCAAGTATTTGAGTGTGTTGTCTGAGGGTCTGCAGGTGAACGAGGACAGCTCCTTATGGTGATAACGAGAGGGAGGCCAGCCTTGGTGGGACAGCCTCTGTCTGCCCTCAGGTAGTGTGTGTGTGTGTGTGTGTCTGTATACGCTTGTGTACATGTCTGTGTCAGCAGGAGAGCCCTTGGGCACTTTGGCACTTACTAATTAAAAGCAGTCAGGCTGCAGGGCAGGGGAGACAGATGCCTGTCATGACACACACACACGGAAACACATGCACAAGGCGGCGGCGAGCACCCTGTGAACCGCATGCACTCTCACAAACACACAATGGTGATGCATAGGTCAACTATTTTTGGATGCAAAGCAAATTGCAGCCCACCCGATAACCCACAGGTAACTAATCTGCTTTTGACCTCAGATTAATGAATTGGAAATTAGTCAGCACAATGAAAAAAGTACTTTTTCAAATGACTTAAAGACTATTTGGACCAAAGCCCCCCTCTGATTATTTTGGACAGCAAGCATGTCCCACTCTCCTTCGTGACCCGTGGTGGCTTCCAGATTGACACATTTGTCTCCCTCCCTGCAGACAATGAGGCGTAATTGTGTTGTGTGTCTGTTACCTGCACACTCTGTCACATTCTATCACCCACATGTACAACACAGAGCTCCAGGCGGCCACATACAGTACTTAGCAGGCTAACTGCTGTTTGTTTGGGGTGGGTGGGTGGATCAAGGCACCCTGCGCTCCTTTCTCTCCCAGTGATTAGATAGCATAAGCAGGCCAGCGAGCCGAACCCACACACTCATGTCTCTAAAACTGCCATCCAACCCTGCTTTCTCTCACTGCCTCTCACACAGGTGGGTGGACCCACTTATTCAACCCAGATCTTTCTTTTAGGCATTATGAAATCATTCTCTTTCTGCTTTTCTTCTTTTTTTTTTTTTACTCCGAATAACTCTCGACTTTAAACTGAGCCCCGTAGAGATGACTAATTTTTTTTTCATTTCAAGGCTAATCATTTCACCTGACTGCTTAGCTAGGAGTCGCAGAGCCAAAGCTTGGTGGGCTTCCTCTTTGTCACGGTACCCATCTTACATTATTTTAAATCAAGGTAGCATTCAGGAAACGCCCACTATTTGTATTTACAATGTTTCACTGAACAACCACATAATGAACTGCAGCTGCCACAGACAGAACCACTGTGGGTGTAAATATCAATTCTAAGCAATTCCCCAAGTATTCTGAATCAAGAAATAAACATTTGCAAATAGTCAATGGCTTCTAAATATTTTTTAATAACTGAATTTATTTTGCAACTTGCTGCTGGCGAGCAGCTCTTAAAGCATTATGGATTAGATATTTGGAAAGTGCAGTAACTCAGAATGTGTTGTGTCATGGTGGGTGGTAAAGCTTGGTGTGGGGCAAACTATCCAAGCATTTCAAGCAGCCGTTCCAGTTGCTTAAGTATGTAAACATCATCAGCCCCTCATACAAAGGAGAACAGCAACGTGTGGGGAAGGAGCGCCTGGATCTGAGGGCGATAGAATGCCTAAAAAAAACTGGACAAGGAGCCTAAAAACGGAGACGAAGCGAGCGTGTCGACCTCTGCGAATGCCTGCCTCCCTGCCTAGTTTGTCGTTAGAGCCAGGCGCTGTGTTTCGTGAGGAACGTGAAAGTACACAAATCCCACAGAAGGAGCGCTTTTTTGGCAGGGCCTGGGCCTCCCACCCACGGCAGCCTCTCCAAGCCTCCTCCCATCCTCTATTCATCTGTGAGGGGCGGCTTACTCACCCAGCCCGACTCCACACAACAAAACCTGGACCTCGAACCCACGAAGGAGGGCGGCATGCAGTCGTGCAGACACACAAAAGTGCAACTGCAGAAACACGAGCGCATTAATGTGAACACACGCGGGGCTGTTGAGTGTCTGCAGGTAAAGATTTGATTCATCCAAACTCAGTCTGTCATTTTGAAATCTGTGCTGCATGGAGGTTAAGACCGGATTGTTTGGCCCGGTGCGGCATGGATGTGCCCACACGCCGTCAGGTGGAAAGAAGGCGTGTGGAGTCGTTCACACATAACGAACACGTTTCATAGTTTAAAGTATGAAGCAATGTTTTCATTTAACAGTGTCTGTCACTCGTTTTTTTTTTTTCTGCATTCGCTCACACATTTGTTTTCAAAAAAGCAGCTCAAGCGGTGACTTCTCATCAACTGTACAGTGTACTTTAGGTGCGATTGTACAAACATGAATGAAATCGGCCATAAGGAATGTTTGCTAAACACATCGATGTACAAGGGGCCTCCGCAATGCAAACCCGTGAGGATCAGGTTCAATTATGATAATCCAGGAGGACAGACAGAGGTCTACAGTCAGGGCGGATGACGAAAGCAGGTGGGGCGATGTCTACTTTATTTCATCCTTGTAACACCCCCACTGCAACAGGAAGAGAGCTTTTTTTTTTTGTATTAATGATAAAAAGGCTGATAAGGTTTCAAGTTGACGTTGAGCCCTTTGAGCAGCAAGAAAGCGCCCCCAAAAAGCAACTATTTTTAAGGCACAAGCTCATATGCTCCAATGGTTTGTGTGAATCTACAGGATTGGTGACTTTTTGAAAGTTTTGTCTCAAACGCGCTCAAACGCAACGTAAATGTTTTCAAAATCCCCACCAAAAGGCTCAACAATCACAGCCAACATTTCCCTTCAACAACTGCAGGGACATTATCCTACACTCAACTCGCATGTTGATTTCTGATACAGCCGATCGTGTTATCAACCTCTAAAGGTTACCAAGTATTCACGCATGCCGATGGAAGATCAGATCAAAAGGGAAATCACTTTGATACATCTTCCCCCTCATCTGGTGCACACTCACCCTCACGCGTGGGCGTTTTTATTACAAAATGCAAAAATATAATCTTTCCAGACAAATGTTAGACCATCAATCTTTCTGAAGAATCTTTTCAAGCTAGTTCAGGTTTGTAACCACTTAGCACGAACTTGTCGGAAACTCTTTGAGGAAATGCGTGAAGATTAAGAAGTTTTTATCAGTATCCTGTTACCAACTGTTGCTGAACTAACAAGTTTGAGAAAAATGGTATCGGCCTGTCAGCCCCCTCCGGCTGCGTCGAGCTTTCACTTGTGCTCGCTCCTGTGCACAGGAAGGTTTCTTCTGGGCAAACTTTCTTTCCTACTGGTTTTGGGTTTTTTTTTTTTTGTTCCTTTTATAAATTATGGCACATGAAGCAACCTGAAACTGAGAACACAGAGGATCATTGCTGCTTTAAAGGTCAGCCATCTTTCACTTTGAATTTGCTCAATACCTGCTTTTTTTTGTAACTTTTTTCCCTACACCAGAGAGAAACTTTAACTCTCTCATTATGATTTTTTTTTATAGTGCACGAAAGAAAAGCAAGAAATGGCAATACAGAAGGATATTACTGACCTTTTAGGAGGAGAAGTTTTGATTTCAGTTCCTCTCTTGTGCTCTCACTCCCTGTCAGGAAACTCAACATTGTCTCACCACCAGCAGACTTGTGAAAGTGAGAGCGGGCAAGACACAGACTGAAATGTGTTCTGAAGGTGTGTCAGTGATTTGGGGGGAGTGAAAAGGTGGCGTTTCACCAAACGGTTATCTAAGAAACACAACAAAACAAAAGCTGCTACACCCACCAACCTCAGCCAACACCCCTCCCTCCCTCTAAACCAGAAGTATTTGGCAGTGTTCCCTTCAAGTCCACCTGTGCTTAGGGGAGGGGAGTGACACACTCACTCAAAGGCCAAGCCCAAAAACCTGCTCGCAGACTTGGACTGAGTTTTATGGTTAGTACTGAGAATAGACAGAGCCCTGCCTCAGGGCTAAGGCTTTAGATGGGAGGGCAATGAAGGTCAGCTGCTGGTAGGTCTGACGGTCCGAAACCAGTGATGGAAAGATGGGCCAAAGCCGAGCCGGAAGCAGGGGTTAGAAAATTAAAGAATTGAGACTAAAGCTTGTAATAAAACAACCATACGGAGGCTGGATGACTTCAAGAGAAAAAAAAAACTGCAAAAAAAAAAAAAAGTAGACTCCAAGCAGTTGGCAGATCTTTGCTACGGGTTCATGTCAGGTATCAAAAATACATTCCAGCTGGAGGAAGGACGGTGTGACAGGGAGGCCGTGACAGCGTCTGAATGTATCAGGGTGTGTGCTTCAGCGCAGATCCTACCTGCTGAGATGTGAGACTCATTGTGCTGCTCTAAAGCTCTTAATGCTGCATAATGGGGAGGTAATGAGAGGGTGTAATCACAGCTGTAAATTCTGCTGAACCTGTCTAATAATCGTCAAACAAACCCCACAAAGACGGCATCGTTTTGTGACAGAGAAGCACAATGGAGCGAATGACGGTTACAGAAGTCGAGTTGATTCATGGAGGATGTAGATAAAATAATTAGACGTTAAAGACCATCTCCTATCATTTTTTTTACATGATGGAGACACATATATAGATAGATAGAGGGAAAATTAAGCTCAAATTGCATTTCTGAGTTTCTCCTGATTAAAATGAGAATCAGGAGCAGATGAAAAAAATGATGTTGGAAAATACTTGGAAGTGTGAAGTAAAAGCTTCAGCAAGCTCCCTG
Source organism: Oryzias celebensis (assembly GCA_014656515.1). Classification (NCBI taxonomy): domain Eukaryota; kingdom Metazoa; phylum Chordata; class Actinopteri; order Beloniformes; family Adrianichthyidae; genus Oryzias; species Oryzias celebensis. Next base: position 9,219,691 of record BNCR01000012.1, read on the forward strand.
CTCCCTCCGTTCTGATGCGTTCACTTGTAGATGACTGGATCCATGTACGTCTTTGTCTTCCTCGTCTGAGCTGAACTGTCAATCAAAAGTGATTTATCATCTATTGTGGGTTTTTCTTTTTTTTTGCTCTTTGAATCTCTTTTGTCAAACCTGAACTTTCCCTGAAATGTTAAAACTTTCAACTGGCAGCAACTTGTATTCGATTTTGATTAACTCTCACTGTTGTCATAGCACCTGCAAGAGACAGATGCTTTCAACAAGACAAGAAGCCTAAAAATATATTGTTCACCACCTGCTTAGCACCAAATGGTTGCCGAAAGCAGTTAACAACAACCCGAAGAGGATCTGTGACCTCTGAGGGTTCAATCCACCTATATTTAGGTACACAATGATTTCTGGTCAATATGGGGATCTAATGTTGAGTGTTGACTAAGACTGATGCAACACAAAGAACAGGGCGCCAGAAATAATAATATATTTTGGTCACAGCCACTGCTTTCATGGGTATTTAACCACAAAACTAAAGAGTGATTCATACTTTGCCAAAACAGGGGCAGTTTGTTCAATCAGAGTTTCTTCATATATAAATATTATTTTTTGTACCAATGATTTTTATATCATTGATTTATATTTTTATAGCATTGTCAATCTGTCCAATATCATCAGGAGACCAAAAAATAAAATGGTTGCTATGAAGATAAAACCAACAGAAAACCCGCCCTTTTGAAAGTGAAAGGGAGGGGTCAGGCCTGCGTTGTGACTGTTTCTCAAGTGGGGGCGGGTCACATGTGGGCGGCAGTGGCACATGGAGGTGGGCGACGATGGTGATATTGGGTAGCGCCTGTGGGTGCAATGCTGCTTGCGGCAATAATTTCCTTTAAAGAACTGTAATTCAAATACGTTTTGAACGGCTTTTTTTCTTTGTAAATGACATTAAAAATTACATTCTCTCTCTCTCTCTCTCTCTCTCTCTCTCTCTCTCTCTCTCTCTCTCTCTCTCTCTCTATATATATATATATTTGTCTTGTTGGAAATCTTGATGAGACAGAAAAAAATCATCTTTTAAATGATTTTGGTTTTTGTGTGACAGCTATGGAATTTGCAGTGGTCTCAGTTAACACGACCCATATCTACCCACTCTTGTGTCTTCGTTTATTCTAGAATTACCCACTCCGATCATCTTTTGATCTATTGCAAAGTGTTCCCATGATTATGCAATTTTTAAGCCAAAAATCCAAAAAGCTGTGTCATTTTATAGAACAAAGTTTCTGCAGAGCTGCAGTAGTTCATCAGAAATCTGTGGGATTGTTGTTTTGAAACAACGGGTATTTTCTACATCACAAGTTCTTTTTCAAACAGTGTTTTTTCATATGAATTGGATCATAATCAGAAATGCAATTTTGAGCATAATGTTATTTATATTTGTCCTCCATCATGAGAGAAATGCCACAAGAAGATGTTAAAAACACCCAAAACATAATTTTCATTGGAGCATGTCTTTATTCTAACAAGAGATATTCCTTCTTTGGTCCAACTTTCCCATTGCTGCCAAGCTCTGCTGTTTGTTGTTGTGTTTTGTTGTTACAATGCTTAGCCAGAGGGAGGACATCCCGAGAGTTTGGTGCTTCAGCTCCTTCTAGGATATAAATATTTGTTTCACCATTAGTGAAAACAGAACCTGTCTGTGTGGTTTCTGCAGGAGTTTAGAAAGTTTAGATGTTTCCAAAAATGTGGTTTATCAGTTATAAGTTTTCCATGATTTCTAATTCCAGAAACCTTTTTTTCCCCCCAGAAAAGCATGATGTTCCTGAATGCTTAGGGAGTGTTGAACTCTATAAATCAAGTTAAAATTCCATCGCGGACACAGAAACAATTGAGTAACAGGCAGCTAGATTTCTGTTTTAACATGGTTTTCAATAATTCATCTTTTTGAAGAATTTAGTGATTGCCACCATTTTTATTGCACTCATACTGCTATTGTACAGACCTCCATACGTATGACATCCGTTTTAAAGCATTTGTACCGCGGCTGATTTGCCTTTAACTCTCATCTCAAGCATAACCTTTCAAAATTAACTTTTAAAGCAGTTTCCTGAACTAAAACTGTCCACATTCTTGGAAATACAGGCAGAAAAACAACTTATTCTGGTAAAATAAAAAAAGAATGAGTAAAAATAGTTCCTGCTACTAAAAAAAACCCCATGTTTTTGTGTATCTAGTATTGTAGCTTATACCTCCAATATTTTTGATATATTTTGCTAATCTATGAAAAAGGCAATTAAAAAATCCCAAATGAATTTTTGTTTTAAAATTAAAACTTAACTTTGAGCAAAAGACGTTATAACCAATGTGTTTGAACTCTACTTGGTTTCATTAAACATCGGCGACGGCAATTTTTTTTCAACTTAATTTGTTTTAAACTTTTTTGTTCACCTTGGGCCATCAGATAATGTTTTTGTTGAAATGAAAGTAGATCGATTCTATAGTGTCTTTTCAGGAAAGGACCCAACTACAAAAAGCCCCAGGTCAGACACAGAGTTTGCTGGAGGGATTACATATTTTTGTGTCCACGGAATGCCTCCGAGTCCCCCGGGATTTGCTGAAAATCATGGCTGAGGAGAGGGACATCTTGATTACCCGAATCAGCCTGTCTCCTCGGGCATTCAACCTCACATGCTGTAAGGGGAAGAAATGGAACGTTATGGGGTGAGAAACAAATTCTAAGACATTGTTTGTCTTTGTCCATTATTTTGTTTGGGAATAAAAGTCTCTTTGACCTGAAAATGTTCATGTTTGGATCAGCATTAGGACATATCTCACTCTATTGATACTATGAACGTACAAAGTGTTTGCATTTTTCTATTTATTGCTAAAATAAAAAGCAAACACCTTTTCAAATTTGCTGTATGTCCAATTAAGATATGATTTCTTCTTTTTTTTTTAAACGCCTTATAAAAGGTTTAATTTGACTAAAAGAGGAATAAAAGCTTATTTTGCAGCTGTATGCTGGACAGTAGCTTCTAAACAGACTTTAGGGGGTGAATATTTGAGCTTTTCCATCATAATTGTTGTACTAATGTCTGACAGGTGAAAGAACTGGTTTCAGTGTCCAAACGCTTTGACTTTAGCTCATGTTGATGTGATTCTATCTCTTAATGCCTCATTTCTTGCATTCTAACCCTTTAAACAAAGCATTTGTGAATTCTTTAAAATAGTTTTTCTATTTGAACAAGTGCAGGTATACAAAAATACAGAAACATTACAGAATTCATTTTTGCTTTTATTTTAAAAGTCCTTTTCACGCTTTTTTTTCTGTCGAAACAAGCTATCGAGCACATAAACTAGGGTACTTACAGTTAAATCGTTTCACATTAATAGAAGTAAAACAACGTTTAGAGACATATTTTTGGACATGGATATCAACAATTCTAGAGGACTCGTACACAATTTTAATGATGTGAATTAGCTAAATTTAGCCCAAACTTGGTAGAACTTGTCCTCAGTTTTTCCCAGTATTCAGAATACCATGTTTTGTTTCAATCCAGTGAAGTGATAAAAAGACCTTTCATACTCAGAGTGGAAAACTCTGACACCAGTTCCCATATGTAGAAAACCATTTTAAAACTAAATCCTACTTTTTGCCTTTAAACCCATCGTACATGGGTTTAAAGGGCCTGTATCATGCAAAATCAACCTTTTTTGAGCTTTTAAGTGTATTTCAATGTTAATTCCTCCTGAAAAACAAACACCAGGACCTGCACGACCCAGTCAAGATGGGTGAATCCTTAAGGAGCCCGGCCACTATTAAACACCAGAGTCTGACAGTAACGATTAGACCCGGCAGCCATTGGAGATCGGCATCAAATAGATGTCGGCCACTGTTGGAGGATACACGGTATCCACATTCATGTTGGCAAAAATTCAGATGTTGTTTGTTTTCGTGTTCACGTTTTCCAGCAAAACGTAGACATGTTGCTGAGGCTGGCTCTAGGATGACATCAGGAAAGAGGTGGCAACCACAAGGAGCAGAAGGTGGTGCCTCAGAGATTAAGGCGTCTTACTTCCGGGTAGAAAAATGAGCTCGCGAAAATAACTCATATTTTATAAAAATGTGTTTGTTAGTGTGTCAAAGGTAAAATATGATCACATATATGGCTATAGTTTACTCTGAAAGGTTTAAATGCTTGATATAGGCCCTTTAATATGTTCGCTTAAGCTTCCACCTGTATTGCTTTTTACCAATAGTTATATTAATTACTTATTTACTTTTTACACTTTTTAAACTTCTTGGTGAAGTTGTGCTATTTCCTCGTCCACTGTATTTAAAGATCCACTCCAATGAAAATCATGTTTTTGGTGTTTTTAACATGTTTTTGTGGCATTTTTTTTCTTGATGGAGGACATATATAATGGAAATAACTCAAAATTGCATTTCTGAGGACTTCATTATTCAAATTGACTTACTTCTGTTTATAAAAGGTATTAAAAAAAACCTTAATAACTTCTAAAACACAAACTAAATCTTGCCTTAAAGTATCTTCACCTACACGAAAAAAATCTTTTTCCTCCACGAGAACCTGAACTGCCCCATTTTTGGACCGATTCGTATTATTCCTCCCCTGAGGTGCGTCATTCTAAATGCATGAATTTGGGGTCCAGGTTTTATCTTGATCAAAAAGAAAAGGCCGGCACAATATATAAAATAACAACTTAGTTACACCCACATGCTGCTGTTGCTTTCAGCGTGCCACCTGTAGAGTGGGTGTCACCATCCCATCCACCAAATCTGTCAGATAGACCTGTTTTGTTTTCGTCTGCTCACATGAAGTACCCTGGCAGGTGGAATCTGTTTAGAACAGGTTTTTGTCAGGGTTTTTCCCCACTCAGATGCAATAAGTTGAAAATAAAGTTAGTATTTATATTGGTATTGTAGGTGAGTAAACCATAAGTAATACCACAAACATCAATTAAATCAAAATTGAGTGTTTATACGTTATTTCAAACTTTTTTGCACTTTCCTTTTGCATGACAGATTTCCATCTGTTATTTTATCTTTCACTGGAAAAAGTAGAGTTTGGCCATCACACAAACGCTGAACTATGTAGGTGTGTGTAGGATCAGTCAGGTTGGTTTGGAACAATTTCTGTTTTCAAAAAGCCAGTTTACACACATGAATAAAATGAAACCTGCAATGTTCTCATCATCCTATTTGTCTTATTTGACTTCAATTTTTTTTTTCAAATGTGTTTATTATTTTTGCCGTAGTTGAAAAAATGATGTCTGACAGCACGAGCCTCTCAGAAAAATGGTTTTGCGGGTGCTGTTTCAGCTGAAGTATAAAGCGTACGCCGGGCCCCGTTCTGAGCTTATTGCATCATTTTGAGAAATGTCAAAAACTGAACAAGCAGTTAAAAAGCATTCAAGTATTTAGCTTTTCTTGCAGCAGTGACTCATTCAGGCCAAAGGAAAAAAGAAAGTGACAGAACATCAAGACACCCACAGCGGAGAGTGTTTTAAAGTGGAGGACCCTTCCCCTTCAGAGACCTCATGCATGCATGAAACGTAAAACTGAAATACTGAGTAAGACGGAGGCAAGAAGCGTGAAGCTGGTTTAAAAAAAAAAAAAACTGATCAAACGCAGAAAAAATGCTGCAAAGGTTCTCCTTGTATTGCAACAATAACATTAGTAATCTTTCCTTCTGGCTTCTACTTTTTTTTTTTTAGAATAAAGTGCATTTTATATGAAGTAGTACAAAGAATGTATTAAAATATTAGGGGTGGGGGACAAAAATCAATTATTAGATGCATCGATTGCGATCCATAAATGATTCTGAATTGTTTTATGAATTTGAAATAATCGATAATCAAAAAACTATTATGAGATAAGTAAAACAAATAAGTGCAACTAAACACAGATTATCTTTCACTGAGACATTTTTGAAGAGCACACAAACATGGCTGACCTTGCAGATCGCATCATCCAACCGGCCCCCGACTTTACTTAAAGCGACCGTTTCGAACTTTTATAGTGTCAACGGTCATTTGGCTTTGGATAAAAGTCATGCAGAGTTTAAGTTTTGTAGCAACAAAATTATTTATGTAGGGAACACAGCAAATATTCTAATTCAAATTGTACTGTTCCATCAAGAGGAGAAAAGTGGAGAAAAGTAAGTAATATTGGTGTAGTGTATTGAGGTAAACTTTTTAAACATTTTTAAAGTAATCCTTTAAGATTTCTATTTAACACATACTTTCCAAAACTAAATGTATGATCTTGCACTTAAAAAATTAAATCTAACATGTATCATTTCTAAAAGATTTAGGTTAAACTCCTACCTGTAGCTAAAGAGCTATAATGCAAAATTAAAGAAGTAAGAAATCATAGGCAAGTGTGTTGAAATGTTGTTCCTTGCACTTTAAAGTGTGATTTTTTTTTTTTTTTAAATTTGGATCTGACTGTTTTCATGCTGCTTTTTTTCAGATTAAATTTATATACATATTTTATTGTTGTTTTATTGCTGCTTACCCCTTCCTGTAAAGCACTTTGAATAAATGTTGGTTTTTGAAAGTTGCAACACAAATAACGTCGCATTTGGAGTAACTGAACTGAAGAAATATTTCAATTTCGTTAAGGTTAAAAAAACTGAAATCTCAGAGGAAAACAAAACCCTGTCTGACCACAAAAATCCATCATATGTAATAAAATTCATAAAATCAAATTTGACCTTTACATTATAAGGTGTTTGACCAGAGCCTGTACCAAAAAATTGAAACTTTTTGTGTACAAAACAAAATAAAAATCATTGGTATACATGTGCACACAAAATCTAAGTTAATTTTAAAAAATTTTTAATAAAAAAATGAAGAAACTGCTGTCAGGTTGAAGGCGTTGCTGGAGTTTAAAAGATAATATTTATATTTACAAAAAAAAATGTGAATGAAGTATTTATAACAAGTGTTGAATAAATGGCCTTAATTAGCTGCTTAATTAGTCGTTTACAGGCTGCAGTTTATATCCTGAAGTATTAAATACTTTAAAGTCTTAAATACTTTATATATTTATATAACATGTATACTTTTTTCTGATTATCAGAAAAGAAAAGGCTTAATAAGCTCCGTAAGAATTAATTTTACCCCAAATCTTTTTATTTGTTTCCTTAGCTACGTCTAAAAACACAGAAGCTACAGACTACAACCACTACAGACCCTCAGCGTGGCTTTAAAAAGACACGTTTCTGACACAGAAGAATTTGGGAAATCAAGATCCTGGTTCTGGTTGTGTTGTATTGATCGTTTTTGAAGCTCTTTTCTAAAACTATCCAGCATGAGTCAGTATAAGGCTAAATCAGGAGATCGATCGATTTAAACTTCAGTCTTTTTAAGGAGGATGCATGATTTTTATATTGTCTTGCTTTTTTCAAAATAAACATTGATATTCATTTTTTGGTGTAATACTTCTGCATGGCTTAAATAGTAACACCTGCACATTTTATGTAATATTCAGTCTGAAGTGTCTGAGCTGGGTGACAGGACAGTTTCTTCAGCAGGAATGGGTCTCAGTTTTACCCAAACTAACAAAGCTGCATTGAAAGACAGAGTTACAAATATTTAATTAGGTCAAAATGTGTGTGATTGCTAAAGAGCAGAAAATTAACTAAAAATGACAATCTTTTGGTTTCCTGGAGGCAAAAAAACCACATTCATGAACATAAAATCAATAAATACTCTATTAAAATGTAAATGTATGAAGTTACTGATACATAATTACTGATAGAAATAAGGCACAGAAAAACTGACCTATGATGCACCTTTCATTTTATAGAAAACGGGTCACGCGTGTTGTATAAATCGCCGTGTCTGTAGCATTTGTGTGTCGAATTGTGGTCTTTTTTTTGTAGATTTACGTGTTTCTAACCCCACCTCAATAGCTATTGCATAGACTAGGTGATCTCATTCTCCTATTTCACCCAATTGTGCAATAAAACCTAAATAAACACACCCAGGGGAGCAATTGTTCGTGACAAAGTAGGATTTGCCAGAGCAGGTGTAGGTTGGTTAAGGGGCTAAAGTCCCACGATTCATCACTCAGTGGACGGATCTTTGCGTAGACTAAATCATAACTGAGCTTCATAACCGTCATAAAACCAGTTGAACTTGTCTAACCATGGAGGCTGCACTCATTAAAGAAAGGGTGAACACCAAGAAAGGATGAAGATGTGATGAAAGAGAGACCAAAGATCTCAAAATTAATATAATTTGTAAAGCTGGGAAGTTTAGTAACCTCTTATTTTATGTTTAACTAATATAACAAATATGTAAATCTGTTGTCTTGAGGTGTGATGTGTGCTCTGCTGAAGGTGTACACAGGATTTAGCTGATGTGTCGCACAGAAATCGCTGATGGACGCAGACCAAATGTGATGTACTGTACGCCAGCCACACCATAAAGTTACAATCAGTTTATTTAGCACAGCAACATTAGTGATTTCTGTTGTGTTGTCTTTAGTGCTGTCATTCGATACATTATTTTTGTGTGATTCATTAAACATGACCTGTAATTAATTGAATCAATTTACTTTTAATTGAACCGTAATTGCTTTAAAAAGTTGTAGTGCAGTAAAAGATCAAAATGCAACTTAAAAAGTGGATTTATGAATTTTTCCAACCTTTATTTTTACACCACCAGGGGGGATTTTTTTAAAGTAACAGAACAATAAAAAAAAAAAAATTATTACAAAATCAAGAACAAAACATCAGGCTCAGAAAGCTCTCATTCAACACAGAAAACAGCAGGAACACTTTTCTGATCAATCCAGAAAATATTTACCTCAAACTACTTATTAATACCACAGTACACATGATGACATGCCGTATTGCATAGTTTACCGTCCGATGTACAATATTAATTTATGGTAACGAGCACTTGTCTGGCTTTATCCCTTACATAATAGATGGCTTTGTTTGGGTGAGTTCTGTTAGGAAATACAAAGTTGCACATTGGTGGCAATGTGGTGCAGCGAGGAACATCGAGACAGGCACTAAGAACAATGTAAGATCCAAGTTCAAATAAAACGTTAATGCAAGTAAACAGTTGGACCCTTGGTTGTTTTATTTTGAGAACACGACAGTAGTTAGATTAAAACTGAGATTAACACAACAAAAACGTGCGCTTATTTGTCTCTAATGAATTGCGATTAATGCAATAATTGGACACCTCTAGTTGTGTTTTGTTTTTTTTTTTAAATGACTTTTTGGTTTTATTTTCTTTGAGTTATCTGTGGAGTTTGGCTGCCTGGTTTCTCACCTGTTGGGTTTGTCCTAGTCTGAGCTGATCTGAGCTTGATTGGCAGGACGTAGCTACCAATTACAGACGGATACGGGGAACTGGAGTTGTTATTTTGTGTATCTTGTTGGTGTTTTGGGTATTTTTTTCCAGTAAATATCCATCCATCAATCTTTTGATCCATCTTAATCCCTTTCCGGGTCACAAGGTTGACCCCTTTTATGCGCACAGCCTTTGGTCATTTTATGTAAATAAAAACTCTACATTTGTTATTTTTTTTAACCTGTGGCTTAAAATTCAACGCTCTATCCATCACACTGAAACAGCTTCAAATTACCTCCGACTTTGTCTGAAAATGATCGTAGAAACTTGCGTAGCGAGGTGAAAAAGAGAGTTTTGACCATGGAAAACATGCTTACACCCTTAATGGTCAAAGGCCATTTTCAAAAGTAAACATGCCGAGGGCGATGTAAACGTATCTTCACATCATCAAGGACATAACATAATCCAAAAAGCTCACCAGTATGAGGTAAATTATTGTCTTTTAAAGTAAAAACTTGAGACTTTTTTGCTCTTCAGTGAGGGAAATGAGTGTTTGATCCCTCTTGTCCAAAAGACGTAGTGCTTTATTAGCAAGCACTCAGGTCAGACGTTTCTTTTTGTTTGTGACCAGGTTTCTGCACTTGCAGTTCTACATTTTATTTTGACAGTCACAGGATGTGTAAATGATTAAGGATTCTCAGCGAGAATCAACGACATGGTCCTCCAGATGAGGGGTTCACTGTGCCAATAGGATTACTGGATGGCACAAGTGCCAAACATTTGCTCCACCCTGCTTACACCACTGTGTGCCCTTGAGCAAGGCTCCTAATCCAAATTGCATCAGTGGAGATGTTCAGAAGCCTTTGGATTGTCTGGGGTTTAACAGGCATCGGTCAGTGTAAAACTGAGTGACGGTGAGCAGAAAAAATTAAATAAAAAGTAAAAATGGGGGGGGGGCATGTTTGTCCTCAAACGGTAGTGAAATTTGGATTAAATTCCCACTCTATTTTTTTTCTATTGTAAAATTGTTCCCAGTGATTTTTTAATCACGATTTTGCAGTTTTTAGCAAAAATCAAAATGCCTGTGTCATTGTTGTAAGATAAATATTCTGCACAGCAGGAGTTCATTAGAAATTCGCCTCTGGATTGAGGGCGGGATTGTTGGCACGGAAGTAGCCCTACGTTGACATCCCAGCATTCCTTTGTTTACACTCTCTTTCATTAGCTTACAGCTCCTAACAAACCCCAAGCTAACATTAGTGTAATAAAACTGAGCTCTCCAGCTGTACAGTTTTGAGCCAGATGGCAGCTCGGATGAGGAAAATGAAGACGTTGGTGGATATATTTGCCTTCAAGTGGAGGATTTAGAATTGCAGAGGAGCAGGCCTGCCCATGGCAGTTGCTACCAGAGCTTTTTTAAATCGTAGGGTTTCGTCTGCTCCTGATCCATCACGATTCAATAAAGAAATACTCAGAAAAAGCAGTTTTAATCTTAATATCTTTATATATTTCCTCCATCATGTGAGAAATGCTACAAGAACATGTTAAAAACACCAATAACATGATTTTCAATGCATTAAGTTTTAAACAAGAACTGGCGATAAAACTGGTTAACTCTTCTATTTCATCTTACACTCTGCTGCTAGACTGTATTTGTAACGTATCTTTGTTGAAATCTGATGATCGGAGGAATGCTGAAAATGCAATTTGAATAAAGTATTCTGACTGTGTTTGTGTTGAAAAAAATGATTCAAACTTTCTATCATCTTCTGCAGAGATGGTTAAAGAGAAGGAAATGGTGATTTCATAACTCTTTTTATGTTGACTTTGCTCGTGTGACGTGAAAGTTGTGCCGGCTGGAACTCGTGTGAACCAGTCGTGGCTTTTCAGCAGGGGTGCAGCACTTGTGAGAACCGTCAACACGGCTGTCTCTCATCCCCCTCCGCCTGCCTCCCATCGCGTCCCTTCCTACCTCACCCTCTTTCTTTCATTCTTTCTTTGGCTCCTCATCCCCTCCCTCTCCTCCAGCCACAAAAGCCCCAGCCACAGAATGAGAGGACAGGGAGAGGAGCATGATCTAACCACGCTCCATGAGATGTTACCTCAGCAGCCACCCCTTCCCCTCACACACAAACATACACTCCTACCTCCCCTTCTGTCATGCCCCTCCACTACCACCCCCAAGTATTCTCTCCCCCTGACTCTCCTCCTCATCCAGCACTCCCATCACCACTACTGCCAGGCTGTACTGTTTTTCTGAGCCTCTCCTACACAGTTTTCACACAGATTCCATCTCGTCAACACACACAAGCATCCCACACAAACTGGGCCCAGATGACCCACTGAGAGAGGAGGTGGGAGAGCTTTGGGTGGGCAACACCGCCATCACCGAGGGACGGGCCTTAGGACTGTTCCACTTAAGATTTGAAAGAAAAAAAAAAGTGAAAGAATCCTGTGTTTTTAGAGTCTGAGAAAAAAATGCTTCCAGGTTTCGATCCTCCTGCCTCCTCGGCCTGCTTCTTCTTCTGCTCCACTTCTTTTGTGCTGATGTTTGCAGCAGTCTCTTTGAGGCAGCGATGACGCTGGGGCAACAGGATGTGGTGTAGGATTTGCACCTTTAAAGGTTCGAGTGTCTGTTATCAGCAGGTCTCGATACCTGCCATCAGTCTTTTGGGGGTTTTCTGAGTGCGGCCTTCAAACAGAAACAGCATCCATCTGTGGGCCTCACCACTGACACCGGGGCAGATGAGACAACTCTTCAGAATGACGAACAAAACGAGCTGTCAAAACTCGACTCTCATTGACTCATTTGCACTAATTGATTTATGTGAAACGCTGTGCCTATCCCACATCTTCTAGAAAACATCAAAACCTTTAGAAACCCACACACTTCCTAAACAGCACCAATTAGGAGAGATATTTAGCACGTCTGCTTTGAACACAAGGCCACTAAACACTTGTGCTTTAGTGAAAACAAGAAACCGGAGCTAAATTGGAAAAAACACCTCAAGTTCAGTTTTTACCACGTGAATAAGTTTAACAGATTCAAAACCTGCTAATGCTACGGTTACAAATACAACTGCCACCAGGGGAGGCATTGGCAGAATCTTTAAGTTTTCATGCCGCCACCCGATTTTATTTTTTATTTTTTTAATTGTTGGCGTGGTCATGAATGTAGAAGCAGCCGTCAGCCGTGATTAATGAAACTACCGGGTGAGAGACATTTAAACGTTGTCTAGTCAGAGCTGCCGTTGCCACCCACCTGTGGCCGCCCAGCTGTCACCCGATTTCATAATGGCGTCATCCCTGCCTGTCACTGGACTGCCACCACACAACTTTTAGAGAAAATCTGCTGAATTTGCTAAAAACTTGAGGTGCCGTTTTGGGAAATGGCTGTAGCCTAAATTACATTATTTTCTAGAATATGAGCAATTACATCTACTTTTTAAACCTTTAGACCACAAAACATGTCATTTTATAAAAAATGTAAAAAAAAAAATTAAAAATAGAGTTGTTTTTTTTTTTTAAGAAATAGGTACTATTTGTCTGTTAACATTTTTATGTTGTTGTGTTGTCTGCAAACACCCAATCTGAAACTACGGACACACCAGGCATGTGACACGTTCAAGAACGCGCTGAATGCTGGTTCTTGAATGTGCGTTTAGCCTGTGATGTTCACACTTAACAAGGAGGGAGGGGCTTCTTCTTTTTCTACTGTTGTTTAGCACATGTTCAACACCTACAGTTGGAAGAGTTTTGGTGTGAAATGTTGAAACGGTGCAAATCAGTTGCCACGTGTTTTGTGTATAGCCTGTCGTAGAAATTTGCAGAGTTCTGAATGAAGACTGTCTTAGTTTAGAGTATGACGGAAAACCTTTGAGTTTTTGACATGTACGTTTGGCATTTTTCTCTATGGAAAGGGAACAAATGGACACAGTGACTACAATAAACATTCGATAATTTGCTGTCAGCACTTCGAAAAAGACGTGTTTCGTGAACTAGAAGGAGAAAGAATTAGGCTTATGTATGAAATTGATTTTGAACAGGGATGCGGCGCCCTCCATTAAGACACTATCAAGTGGACAGCCTTCACCGGTATGCTGTTGAGGAGATTTTGAAAACAGTGGCTTCAGATCAACATGAAATGTGGCTTTTTAAGACATTTAGATTGTGGGATTCATAATTAAAACACCACTGTGAACGTTAAAAAAGAGGTGCCCTGGGGGGACTTGAAAGTGTTTAACTTTATTTTGAAATACAACCTTTTTTTCTTGGCTGTACATTTTCAGGGGTGTAACATTGATTAAAGGGCCTTATTGGTTATGCGAGGTTACATTAAAGCAGTTATTGTGCCATTTGGAGCGTGAAGAAGTAAGAATCGCATCCTAAACCCACCCCCCCTTGGGGAACTGTAAATCTTGCAGTAGCAGATAAGCGACACAAACAATGACAACTATAAAAAAATGCGAGATTATACAAATCTGAAAACAGCTGTCAAATGGATTTTTAAATTATCTTAAATCAATTGAAATGTAAAAATAGAAGCAAAACAAGCTTAAAGAACAGTTTTACATAGAGCATTTGGTCTTTGAAAGTCTCGTTTAGGTCTTCTGCTTTAAAGATTGCTCAATCTCAGCGAAATGTTGCTCCAGATTATACATCATCAGTCTCAGTAGTTTACTCAGTAGTTTTCCATAATCGTAAAGATCTTTGCACCTACAGGCTCCTGCAACCTGTGACCCAAAGTCAAACGCAGTGCAAGTTACTTCACAAAGTAGTAATAGGAGCAGTGTTGGAAAAACTCAACACAAATACATTTATATGACAGTAACAGTAGTGTAAGAGACTCATTTAACATTTCCAGTAATACTTTATTCATTGCATGTTTTGCAACTTGTGTTACAACAGAGTAACTATCCATACAAAATCTATTTCTGCTTGTTATGCGTCACTCGAAGCTTTTTCCTTTCCACTCAAATTAATGAGATACATTTCTGTTAGGATTCATTGAATCCAACACTTTAATTTTAATTTTTTAGTTGCTCAAAAGTGTGTTTTGCTCTGATTTTTCACAGAACCATTAGCAATCTGTCTTGCTGTTGTGGGCTCATTTCAGGCTCATTTTATTCTGCATTTTTAGATATGGCGTCACTTTAACACACAGACTCTAGTTCTGTATTTAGCCTTCTTATTTATAAATTGACAACTTCTATTTTTTGTTTAGACTAAATACATTAAAACTGAGGATTCTCAGGACTTTGATTTGATCAAAACTATGTAATTTTATTAACAGCCATTTGTGCTCCATAAAATACACCACTAAAGTACATTTATTACTTTACATTATGTTCCGTTTCTGCAGGTTTCACTAATAAATATATTGAGCTTAATACAGAAGTCAAACAACACATTACAATTCTGTTTGGTGAAGAATTAATTTTAAACAACACCAACAAGTAATATGCAGTGCATTAAAGTAGCGCAACATGTGATTTAGAGTTATTGATAACCTGGTCAATTTATAATTTATTTTAATGGAATTTTTCTGATAAATTTATGTACTTTATATTATTAATTCCAAAGCTCGTAGGCTAAACTACACTCATCTCTGTTGAGGTGTAATAGGATAAGAACAAACTTAAAGCAACTTGTTGATCAATATAAAGGCTCTTTTATTATTTACTGAAAGTAAACTAAAACAAGGTGCCAGTTTAAATGAAATGTAATTCAATATTTTTTTTTCTTAACCTTTAAGCATAGATATATATTGAAACTGGACTGATAATCTCTGACATCACCCACTACACAGCATAAATGAAGCCCGTGGTGCAAAGAGCGTTTTGACCAGAGTTTCAATAACGTTTCATTAATCACCACTGGACTGGACAAAGTTGAAACTTGTCAACAGTTAGCCTTAATCTATAGTCTTATAATGTTGCTGTTTTAATTATTATTGATCTATACCTTTACTTAAATAAAGCAATACAAGAAACACAGTTGTCATGAATGCCTCCAGTCTCTTGTGGTCATTTGAGGAACTGCAACATTTGACACTTCAGTTCGTGTAGAATTCAGAAACAGAAAGTGATGGGTTGCTTTTATGAGGCACACACATATACACACAACGAGCTACTGTTGCATAGACAAAACATTACAGGCCCACTTCGAATGAGCTTTTATTTTGAAATCATGCCTTTCCATCGGTTTGCAGCAGCTGGTTTCAGGAAGAATGCTCCATTGGGTGTGCTTCTGTTAATATCAGTGACACAGCTTTGCACTCATTTCTTCCAGGGTAGAGCAGCCGCAACATGATGCAACACTAGAGACGAGAAAAGTTTGGAAAAGCCCCTTTTTAGAGAGATGTTTGTGGTTGAATTATCAGCTAAGAGTGAGACGCAGGACTCGGTCTTCTGCGTCATGTGTCTTTGTTTTAAATATGGAAGCACAGCTTTGCAAGAACACTTTGGGTCCACAAATAGGGAATACGTTTTTTTAAAAGATATTTTTATGAAATAAAACTGAAACTAATCACTCATTATTCATGTAAGAACTGAGTGGAGACACAACAGTTAAAGAGAAAGTGAGAAGACTTCATGAAATCATGTTTACTCTTTTCCAGATTAAGCCAGTCACATGTTAGACAGTAGACAGTGTGGTGGTGGACTACAATAATCCCCCTGGTCTTTCAATATCCACATAATCATTATGTGGCAAAAGAGAGAGGAGAAGGTATTGGTCAGTGAAGGATTGTGGGTTTTGCAGTTCAAAACAGCTAAAATAACCATTCCTCTGGTTGGACATGTGACTACAGGGACCGGTGAAGCTTGAGAATGTCCTGGCGCGTTGGATGAAACCACACGCTGACACAAATGACTGGCCTGGATGCCTTTCATCCCCTCAGGGAATCAGACGCCACAAAAGCACAAGTTCTGAATGTTCGTTTGTGCCACTGAAAGCACAAGAGATGCTGGTGAACAGACAGGAAATGTTTTATTTCCAAATGCTCTTTGGAGCTTCAAAGTACTTTCTCCTTACTGAGATAAAGACGACAGAAATGTTCTAATCCTCATGTCGGTGTGGACGTGTAGCCTTTAACTCGCTGAACGTGCGCTGCACACCTGCAGCTGCTCTGTGTACCATCATGCACTCCTGCACGAGAATGCTCGAGGTGATAACAGATCTGAGGTAACATCACACTTTTCTGTACTTTTTTCTCTTTCAGCAGCGCATATAGCTGGAGCTAAAAAGCTCTCGGAACTGCTGTGTTTTTTTAATGTTGACAGGTCAACCTGCCCACTCCACACTCAACAGCACCGGGATGCAATGCGCTTAGCAGCAGAAGAGGAAGGAAAAGTGGGATGGATGACATTTGGGTGGGAAAATGATGGCAGGAGAGTGATTCCAGAGGATTAAAAGAAGGATTGATTTATAGATCCACTCCCATCGCCTTTTGATCTATTTTAAAAGCGTTCTCAGCGGTCTTTTAATGATGACTATGCCATGTTTAGTGCAAATCGAGAAGCGTGTCATTACCTAGGACATAGTTTCTGCAGAGCAACAGGAGTTTATCAGAAATTTGCCTCTGAGTTGTGGGTGAGACTGTTGGCGCCCCGTTCTCATCATCCATCTCTCCTGCTAGCTTACAGCCCCTCACAACCCCAGCTCAGCATTGCGAAACAGGTTTTGTGATTTGGGCTAAAAACGGTGTAAGCGGTGTAATTAAACGACCACTTGGAACGATTTTACAATAAAAAAACATAGTTGGTGCTGGGCTTTAAGAAAAAAATCATTTTCATAAATTGAAGATTAAACACACTAATTTTTTTTTTTTTTTTTTTTACCCTTTAACCCCAGCACTCCACCCAGGGCTGTAACTGTCCTGGCACGTCCTCTATCCACTTATTACACATGAGATAAAGCGTGTGCAGCCGTTCATGCGAGTGTGTGTATTTACAATATCCCCGGCTCACCAGCTGCCAGTGTGCAGCTCTCAATCCAGCATAGGCAGCGCCTAATTACAGGCGCACGGCTACAGATTTAGCCGGCATGCTAACCATAACGGAGGAGGGAGAAGGGAGGAGATCGCCTGGAAAAGTCACGGCTGGACGAGAGCTTCACATAAGCGGACCACAGAACAAGGGATGGGGGGGCGGGGGGTGTGCTCTATTTCAGGATATGCTGCTCTCATTATTTATCATAGTAGAAGTCTTAGCAAGAAGGGAAAGCCTGCAATTGACTACATGCATCGGCACAACCCTCACCTCACCCACGCCCTCTATTCTGTCGTCCACGCTCTGTGTCTGCATTCTTAGACAATGCAAAGGCATGTCTGTGTTTGCCCCATTTTTATGCAGAGATATTTGGCTTAAGTGTCTCTTGGATTCTACATTGTAACACCCAAGGTGACAGAAAGCATACCTCATTACAGATTACTTTTGTGTCGGACACACAGTAAATGACACAAAGTTTTCAAGGTTGTCGAGTTAAAACTCTGCAGCCGACGTGATTGTGCATGTGTGCAAAAAAGCACTATGAGTGACTGTGTGTGTGTGTGTGTGTGTGTGTGTGTGTGTGTGTGTGCACGCGGGCGTGTGACGGACAGTTTGAGAGACTGGAGAGGGCTGGCAGTTAAACTCTGAGCTCACCCACGACTCTACCACTTCCACCCACAGTGTCCTCTATACAGCTGCTCTCACTGAGCCAAACTCACACTTTCTTTTTCACTTCATCGCTTTCTCCCTTCGTCCCTCATCCGTCCATCTTTTCCTATATCCTGAGCTTTCATGTCCAATCTGAACCTAGTTCTTACTCTCTGTGCACATTTACAGTGCTTTAACGTTGACTTCACCTCTCAGGGCCAATGTTTGTTGTTTAAGCTTTCATATAAAGACAGTTTTTTTTTAAGAAATATTATTTAATATTTGATTTGATGTTTAATAGTATCCACTTGAACAGATGTGAAAGTTTTTCATGCAAAAATAAAAGGCTATTAAAGCACAAAGCGACTTTACAATACTGAAAAATCCCATTTATCTTTCAGTCTTGTTTTAAAACACTTTATGTTTGTTCAGTCACTGTATAAATAATCCATCAGCTGTTTGTGTGTCACAATGACTCAGCGATGAAGAAAAAAAAAAGTCATCCACAAGAACAGAAGAGCTGACTCACAAAACAACAGCTCGCGCTCAGAATGAGCTCAGTCTCTGTCGCCTGTTCATCAGGAATTAGTTATAAGGATGTGGCGTTCATTGACAAAACAGTTTGCTCGCGAAGTTTTACTTCTACAAGTCTACCTGCAGCTTCAGCACTTTTTTGTCAGGCTCATGAAGAATCGACAGTGCAACTGTCCTTCCAATGCTGGCAGAAGAAATTGACCAAATTGCCTTCTTATTGTTATTATTTTTGCAATCTTGCAGCGACAGCAGAAGCACCTAAAACTATTTACATCGTTTAAAAAAAAAAAGGGGGCCTCACATCTCTGCAAATAATTGCACACAGTACTTTTTGCCAGCTGATGATTGCAGAAGTGCTGATCCAAAATCTTCAGTTGTGTAGAGTTCATTCGCATCTGTAAGTTTGACTTTGTAACAAACAGGAAGGAAGCAACATATAAAAATATCATACTATCTATTCATTATAAATCTCACTCTAACCCTTTGATCAATTTTTGCAGAGTTTTCCCAGTACTCTTTTAATTATTATAATGCAATTTTTTAGAACAGAGAAGCAGAAATTGGATTATCATCAGATCATTACAAATTCACCTCTAAATAGTGGACGGGATTGTTGGCATAGAGTAACCACACCCCTGCTTCCCATCATCCATCTGTTTACACGCTCTCCTGCTGGCTAACAGCCGTTCACATCCCCAACCTAACATTACCGGTGCAACAATAAACGGCGAGCAATATTGGAGCTATCCCGCCGGTTGACTTGTTTTATGGTTTTGAGCCAGATGCCAGAAAACAAAGTCATACGTGGATCTAGTCGTCTACAAGGATGTATCGGAATAGAGCGGAGCAGAAAGCTTGCCGGTTGTAGCATTTACGTCACTACAACAAGCTTTTTTTTTGCCGGTTCTGATTTGAATAAATAAATGCTCAGAATTTCATTTTAAAGCTTAATTTTCTTATATATGTCATCCATCATGAGAAAAATGGCACAAGAACATTTTTATTGTATTGAAAACACCAGCAATATAATTTCTTATTGGAGTGGGTCTTTAAGACAGAAAAGGACCACAAAAACCTTCAGGGGTAACTGGGGATATTTGTATGCAAGATGGAAAAAACCTTTATTAATATATAAAGTGAAGCAAGTCATCTAACTTACTGCTGATCCACAGCAGACGTCTGAACATCTGGATTATTGCAGCACTAAAACATGGAAAGGCGTATTACTTTTAATGTAAAAAAATGCCAAAAAAAGTTCTTTTAAGCTTTATTCAAACTGAAACTGGATTTTTATTTTCTGCTGTGGTGGCTTTTCTGCTGCAACAAGATAAGTGGAGGGTTGTATAATAACCCACTTCCTGGTTGGCACCCCCATGAATGAAAGATAACGTTTCAGAGTTGATTAGTACATCACGTTTTACCGTGAGTCATTTTTGAGAAATGAAATAAGAAGACGCAGGCATGCATTTTGAAGCTGCAAAGTGTTCAGAACATGGAAGTGGGTCAAATGTTTGTTTGCAGCCACAAACACTTTACCATACCAGCTTTGTCTCTGCACCCCTGTGTCACATAGAACAAAAAATATGCCCCCCACTTGATTCTTTTCCCCAGAGTTTATTCTACTTAAGTACAAGTGCTGCAAAGAATAATAATAATCTTTTTAAAAAAACCTAAGTTGCAAATAATAAAGGGAAAACTCAACCTAAACCTCACCTTAGAGGCCGCCGCCCACCGCTGGTTTAAAGCTCTGCCATGTCAGCAGTGCAGTATGGGAAATGAGGAGTGGGTGGGTGTGTGACCTGAAGACCTAGCAGCAACACGCTCAGCGCCCGGCCACACAACATCAGCAGCGTCTCCCTGCACTCAGCGCTCCAGCTCAATCGATTGCCCTCATTTTTCACATGTTACAGAAGGAAAACCAACTGTTTTACAGTTGTGTTGCAAGACGTCTGTGAACTGGGGGAGGTGCAGAGGAAGCCGTATCGCAGATGGTTGTTGCGTTCAACACTTTACGGTTTACTCACCTTCTGAGCTTGTTATCAGCTTTACGTGGTAAAGATGTGAGCGTGGTACAACATTTTCTTTTCTACCCTTCTGCTTTTAGTGACTGGCAGGGTTCAAAAACAGATTTCTGTATTTAAATATTGGCACAGTTTCTGTCTGAGTAAGTGGGTACATTAAACTAATCAGCACCTAGTTGGTTTTATTTACATTTTCCATCAACTTTACTTGTTTATAATTAAAGATAATCATCATCTTTTTTGAACAAAAAGCTTTCCAGAAGAATGAAATTCTCTCTTTCAGGACTGCAGCATCAGGCAGAACAAAAACATCTTTCAGATCTAAAACTCCATATTTATACTTGAAATACAGTGTTTGTTTTTATATCTCTAGTTGTCTCTAGTCTTAAATTATAAGGAGATGTGAGTATGATAACACCTGTAAATCATTCATTTACACCCTTTTTGTGTGTATTTTCAATAAAGTTAGAATAAAATTCAGTCACAAAAATGTACTTCAACCTTTTAAAACTGATTCTACTGTAAATGTGTTCTATTTTACACTAGAGTCAACGGGGACTGCACGGCAATCTACCTCAAGTTAATTTCATTTTTTATTAGATTTAATATCTGGACCTGATTTTTTTTTCTCTTGCTTTACATTTACTTAAGCCTTAGTCAGAACTGCCCTTGCGGGTCGATACGAGCTGCCTGTGGGCGCAAAATGGGCAAACCTGAATGGGGTACGCAGGTGGCCTGCAGGAAATATCCAAATTGTAGACCATTATGGAGCCTGTAGAGTGAAAATGTTCCTGCAAACTGTTTTACTTTGGGCGACTTGTCATAGCAAACACTTATACAAGGGAAGGGGAAGGAAAGCTGAAGGGGTGAGGCTCAGGCGCGTCATACAGATGTATCATTTTTTCAACATTATCCTTACAAATACTTCCTGATGCCACAAAAATCGTACCCTCCGTTTTCATGACGTCCCAAAAGAGTGGCCGTACAAGCTTCAAGGCGACTGAAAGACACACCCACACTCACCTTAATATGCCTCTGGCGCAAACAACCCAAAAACCTGTATGGATCAATCCCCCCATACAGGTGCATGTGACTAAGCCTTAAGGTAATAAATGCAATTTTTAAAAATGCTTTTATGACCCTTGATGTAACTTTTATTTCAGCTTAATTTTTGCTCGTTGGTTTGACAGATGTTGCCAGTGTTTCGCTTTTGTTAATCACACAAGTCACAGTCAGCAGGGAGGCTCAGTGTTTGCAGAGATGATCCTTCAACCCAAGCAGCAGTGTTTAGGAAGTCTCACTGGTTCTGTTTTGTAACTGAGCCTGCCCTTTCATTCCACCTGGAGCATGGGAATATTCTGTTAAAGAAAATAATCCGCTGCAGCTTGGACGATGTACAACACTCTGTTTCTGTAGGCAGAGACACATCTGGATGTCTTTACTCACTGACACTTGGAGCTTTAAAATGTGGTATACGTCTGAAGACAAAACTAAAAGAATGACTGATTTTTGTCCTTTTTTTTATCCAAAAACAGCATAAGGGAATTTGCTAGAGAGGACATTATTCATCAATCAAAAGAATATTCCAATGTAATAAGCCTATTCGTAAATGGATAGATAAAATAAACATAAATTGATAGATCATGAATCCAGATCATTTAAGAGTTGTATTTTTTTACTCTGCATTTATGTATGGAAAATGTAATACTATTTTCTACCTTTGAGATCAAGAGGAAAAATTTGTGAGAATTTATTTGAAATTCGTTATAACATTAATGTTTAATTTAATGTTCATAAATCGTTCTAATTTGATCCAGAATTCAAGTGAAAATTAAAAGTTGAGAAGAAAAGTTGAAGTATAAATTTAGGGAGGGATATAGATGGATATATGAACGGAGGACTGGTTGCCTCTGACATCACCTGTGGGATTCAGAACAGTGAAACGAAAGCCTGCAGAGGCACTGCCATTGACCAGGGTTTGCTCTATCTGCCTCAATAATAACATGGCCTACAGTTTGGTCATGGTAAAACAAGAGCTTTTCTTGCATCCAACCACCTAAAGCACCCCTAAAAACACAAGCGCTCTGAGGAAACTAACTACAGCTGATTTACACCCAACATTCTATATTTTCTGACTGGCCTCCAATCTGAGAGCAAAAAGTGAGAGCTTGAAAGTGACCCGCATTTAACACGTCTGATTATATCTCCATCCATCCATTTTCCAAACCCGCTAAATCCTTTGGGGTCACGAGTTAGATAACTTCACCCCTAGTGGTTCGCCAACCCATCACAGGACAACACAGAGACATACAAGCACATTCACACCTAATAATCATTTAACAAATGAGTTTATTTATATGGTTTCAAGCAATTTCAGTGTTTTATTCCAAAAAAACAGAAAGTTTAAAGCTACAGCACAAACTCTTGTGATTTTTTTTTTTTAGAGAAGATGTTCAAAAAGTAAACCTATTTCCACAAAACATTTAAGTAACATATATGAACATTTTGAAGAAGCATTTTAACAGCACACAATTATTAAACATGCAGCATAAATCTGAGGATATACGACCCAAACACATCCTTGTTTTTTGACTTAAATAGAAGCTGTCAACTCAAATTTGTAACTGCTAAGCCTGTATTCTTCTGTATTTCCTAAGTTTTATGTCAAAGAGGAGAAAATTGAAATTACACATCACCATGCAGCTGAAAAAACTAAAATGATCTAGAAACCTTTTTTTTTTACTTTTTCGTAGAAACTGGGTCAGAGTGAAATTAATACATTCCCCCACTTGTTTGTATCATGGTACAAATCTTGAGCAATACCCTGTCAAAGGGAGGGAGCTGTTGTTCTGCATGATTGTGGCTTTGGACCATTCTGATAATGTAATTATCACCACCAACCAAATGGCAAAGACGTCTCGCAGAAGGTGTTTGAGCAAATTGTGTTTCTGTTCTTTGATCCCCTGATAGAGTATTTCCTGTGACTGCTGAACCAGATGCAACCAGATGATGACTTTTGTCTACTTGCTTATTTATTTGCAAAAAACTGTATAGCTTTTAACATTTTTCATAGAAGAGTTAAAGAAAATATGACGGCTTTAAAAAATGAAACGAAAAGTTTTTTAAAAATATAACATTTTTCCATGATCACAGTTGATTTTTAAAGAAATTCCTTATTGTTCTAAGATTTCCAACAAAGCTTCACTCATCTTAATGACTTGGGTAAATATAATAATAAATATGATATCAAAACCTCAGTTTTTCAACTTGAATGCAACTCAAAAATAATTGTCTTCACTGTTTTTAGTTTCCAAACTCGACTTTATTTCTTGTTTTCTTTCTGTCAAATGTAAGATTATATTTAATCCAGATATTCAAGAAAAATAGATATTCTTTAGAATCGGGAATTACAGCGATTTTAGATTTAAGTGTACATTTGTAAGTTTAATCGACAGTTACATTGCTAATCTTACTGTTGTGACATGTGTTCAGATTAAAATAAAGCACATTTATTGGGCAGCTGGTGGCTATAAAACACAGCAAAACTAAAAGGAAAAAAAGGCAGAACAGGAAGGAGTGAGGACAAAGAAAGGAAGGAAGAACAGTGCATCATGGGAAAGCACAGGAGATTAATCTATGAGGGTGCTTTGTTTTAGAGGGAGTAGTTTTAATGACAAACTGGCATGAAGTCAGTCATATTACATCATTTTATTCTGTACCAAAACGCTAAGAACCTCATCAGACCACATGTTCTTATATAATGCATGTCATATTTTCCTAATAATGAGGATTGAAGAAGTCCAGTCAACTTGCAGTGTTGCACACTTATAGTTTTTAGTTTATGTACATTAACCTCATTGACTTAAAGGGCTTTAATTCTGAAAAATTATGGCAAAGTTTCTTTTATTGTTCACGATGATGACACAAATGTATGGGGCAAGATTACTGTCAAAATGCATGCCCGTAGATAAAGGTGTTTGGACTTAAAAAAATGGAATACAAAATATTTTGAATGTCTTTGTTTTGAATACGGCTTTTCTTTGCCTTGAAAACAAAATTTAAGTAACTGTCAAAAATACGTCAGGGGTTCACAGGCACGTGCATCAAGAAACATTGATTCAACAAAGTACTCACCGCATACTGACCACCACTAGTGAGAATGTCAGGAATTTTACTACTTTTACTACTTTACTCGTCAGCACAAAGAGCCACCAGCTCTCGTGTTGCAGCGGTGACATCATAAGCAAGAGATTGCGAAGTTTAATGAAAAATAACATTAACAACACCACATTTAGGGCTGTGTCCATAACTGTCTTTTTATCGTTAGCACCTTGCAATACACGTTTTCTTTGTAATTTATGCGTTCAAACTCCTGTTTTTCACAGCAAAATAACTTGCTTTCAAAATAAAATACATCCAGCCTTTTGGCGATGTCAAAATAAATGTCGTATTTGTCTGATATAGAAAGAGAAAAATCATTCAAACAAAGTGGAATACATCCTTTAGACAGCCTTTACACTCCCACCAAAATTCTGACCCCATGATGTATTTTTGACAGTAATGCACCATGAAATTTTGTATTCAAGAAAAAGACAAAAGACTAAACAAAGACTAACATTCATGACAGAAATTTTAATGTTAAACTAAATGTTGTATTCATGTGTTTTTGCAAAGTTTTAATTTGTGCACAACCTCATCTATGAGCGTACGCTTTATTTTGAAATGATCTTACCCCATACAAGGGAATTTTCCTTCTTGGGTCACAACTTCCCATAAATTAGAAAACCCAGTGGAGTTTTTTGCATCAAGAACTCATCATACATTAAAAGCATGTTGTCTTTCAAAATCATTTTAGTGTGACAGGTTTATCCCAGGTTAAAAAAAAACAAACAAATCCAAAAAACAATGATACAACATTACATTTGTAAATGTGTGTTGTATTTTACACATTCGGTCTGTTCTCCCTCTTTGCCGACTCTGGTCAGCTCTGCTGTGCTGTGAACAAGAACTAATCAGATCACCTCCTCGGGCAACAGTTTGTGGCCAACGGCACAAAAGGCCTCACTGGGACCACCAGAATCTTCCCGGGACTCCCGCTGTCCCATTAACTGCCACCAACAAAAACAGACACACACGCACAACAACAGACATACAAACATTTTCTGACGCACAAATATGGATCTAATACTTCACTAAAACCTTTTTTTTAATCAGGTAATCACTTTTGGCCACTTTTTTGGAAAAAAACTGCAAAGAATCTAAAAAATTAAGGGAAAAATTACATTTTAAACCTTTAATAACCAAACCAAGATAAAATCGATTACATTTTTTTAGTGCTTATTACTTTGGCGGAAAATACACACAATCAATGTCTTTAATGGGTTTTATATTTACAAGCTCCACCACTTGTTTGAGAAGGCAGTTGAAGGGTTAGAATATAAAAGATTTTGCCACCAATAAAAAAAAAAAACACTGAATATATAAGATTCTGATTAGTTGGATTTCATTGAAGTGACTTTATGTTATTATAGAAAAATCCTATAAAGGAAGTTTACATTTTGAATGATCATCAATTGTAAGCTGTTTCTGAAAACGTTGTTTTTTTATCAATGAGCTCATCATTCTCCACAGTCAGAACGTGTAGATAAAAGGGGCGAATGGACTCCGTCTTTTTTGTGACCGTCTACAACTAAACAAAGAAACTTCAGATTTGACAAGATGTTATCATTCAGAATGAAGAAAACCACCTGGATTCCGGCTCAGGTCTCAACAGCCACTGTGATTGTTATCCTGCATAAAGCTTTTCATCAGGAAGTCCAGTAACCACGTTCAGATTATGTTTTCACAAAAGCCAGATAGCGCATCTGAGAAAGTCTGTCTGTGTCTTTTTTTTTGCTTAGTGCTGTACTTTCTGGGACGGTGTAACGGGCAGACTGTGTCATCATGCCATAATGAGGTGGGCCTGCTCATTTTGATGACAAATATGAGACGCTCATGTGTTTGATAGCCCCTTTAGATTAGAAGAGTTTTGCGTGGACTGTTTCTCTGATGCTTATTTTTAATTGGGTATTTGGAAATGATGCACCAATGTTGCTCAACTGTTTGCAGACGTCTTCGTTTTGATCAAATTTGTTGGTACTTTTTTTTTGGTGTGGAACAACATGAGTACACAAACATTTTTCTGAATGCTAATTAAAAAAGGGAACAAAAGGAAACCGTGTTTTGATGCTTCAGAAAGAGCAACTCCTAAAGTCATCAATCATCTATGAATTGTACAAGCATTCCTAGTGATCTTTTAATGATTATGCTGTTTTAGCCAATATCAAAAAAACATTTGTTGTTTTTTAAAGACATATTTTCTGCAGCAAAGGAGGAGTTAATCAGAAATCTGCCTCTGAGTAACCCTGTCTTCATTTCCCATCATACCGTTGTTTACACTTTCTCCCACTAGCTTACAGTACCTCACAACCTCAACCTAACATAACCGGTGTAACAAAAATGGTGAGCAATATCGGAGCTGTCCAGATGTACAGTTTTAAACCACCTTAGACGAGGGAAACGCATATGTACATGGATCTAGTCATTGACAAGGGGATGCATCAGAATGAAGTGGACTAGGGAGCTTGTGGCCTGCTGATTGTAGCACCGCAACAGGCTTTTCCCAACAGCATTTTTTTGTTAGCTCCTGATTCACAAACCTTATTTTTTTTTTATATACGTCCTTTATCGTCATAAAAATGCTACAAGAACATTTAAAAACAGGATTTTCATTGGAGTGGGTCTTAAAAGAAAATCTGATCTTTTTGAATTCTTATTAGTTGCCATGTTGTAAGTTCCATTGGGTATTTCCATGGCAACAGGTAAGCATGTCATCTTTGCGTCCAGCAGGATGAGCGTTTACAGCAGGCGTGTTGTGAGTGTGTAGGTAAGGAGCGCGTGCAGAAGCGTCGGCCTATTCTCACCAGTTTAGTCGTTATGTTTCCATGTCCTCACCCCTCCACCCTGCCGTCCTCCCTCCCCTCCGCTTCAGGAACTCTTTCCTGCCCGCCTGAGAAACTCAGCCTTGTGGCGTTGACCTCACCCTCGGACCCCCAGGAGACTCTGTCCATTACTGTTTCTAGCTGTCTCACAGTCCAGCCTGTTAGCCCTGCTTGGACTAAAATAGCATCGGCCACTCACCCTCACATCCTCTGCCTATTAGCAGTCACACATGCCCTCTCCACAGTCGCTGCCATTGTTTTACAGGAGGGCTGGATGCAGAATGTTAATGGTATGGCACATGTGTCTAATAGGTGTATGTATTTAAAGAAACAAGAAAAATATTTATAATTGACACATGATATGTGTTCATTTTTACTTCTTGTAGCATTAAATGTATATTTCTCCTTAAGGAATCTTTAAAACAAACATTTACTTGATTAAACCTTTTAAAAGCATAAAAATATTCTCATAGTTTTGTATTTTTCGCACAGTTTTCTGACATTTCTTGCCAGACTTTTTAGGGCTGTAAATGTGCCCTGAAGAAAACAAAGCTTCTAACATACTAATGTTTTTGGATCAGCAAAGGACTGTATTTCCAAAGTGTAAAACTGGAAGCTAAAACAACATTTACTGCATTTGAAGTCATTTCATGTATGATCTACAATATAAAGTCTGTATTACACAAACATTCTGCTGCCTTTTAAAAAAACATTGTCGCTATAAAAATCCCACATTCTGTTTATTTTTTCAACCTGATAATTATTCCCAGACTCCCAAAGTTGTCATCTTTATTTTTTTTACATTCAATATTTTGATAAACTTGAAATCTTCCTAAATGATGTGATAATTTTATTGTAAAGAATATTTCCAATTTGCTTATTATTGCAAAAAATTCCTGTTTAATATTTAGGTGTACATATATATATCATTTTTTAAAGCATACCGATTTTACATTGGCTTCATTTTACAGCCAAAAGACTGGAAAAAACCAACAAAAAAAAGTAAATCTAAAACATTTTTTATGAAATTCACATAATCTGCAACGAAGGAAGTAATATGAAAGCAAATAAGCCAAAAGTTTGCAATTGGAACAAACAGAGAAGTTATTTTAAGTTGTATCCTTTGATTTGTACCTGAGATTAAAAGATAATGAGATTATGGGTTTAAAAAAACTCCTTGTACTATTTGTAATTATTTAAATAACTTGGCAGCTGCAGTATTTACTGAACACTGAATGGTTGAATATTATTAATATTTTCTGTTGTTAGTTATGAATTTGAATGTTCTTAACAGTAAATATATACATGTTTGTGCATGTTTGTGTATATATATAGGGGGTGTTTAAAACCCAAAAATTGGAATAAAAATAAATCCATTAATAAACGCTTGACAGATGTTTTGCTGCAAATGTTGTGGAACCACCAAATCCTTCATGGCACGTCTTGCATCCCAAATCTTTGTTAAAATCAATTAAGCCAAGACTATTTATGCATTCAGCCGCTATAAATTGTGCCACACTTTCACTGTGCAATGCAAATATGTGGCCGTAATGAAGCTTGTGCAGTGTGAAAAGACCAATTACTCCAGTGTGTGGTGGCTGGGACATGGGTGTGCTTGGGCTCCCTCCAGGCTAAAGACAGAACCCAGTAAACACCTCATCAGCTGATGAGAGACACACATGCAGTACACAGAGTGCAGAAGATCCTCCAGAAAACCGTTCCTCTTTTAGATCTGCAAACTTTTACGACGGCTTCGCATTGACTGCGGCACAAAGTGCATTTTATAAGGTAAACAGGAACGCAGCGACGCATCCGACATGAAGGAACATTTTTGCAGATGCATTGCCAGTGATTTCTTTTTTAAAAAAAAGAACTCTGCATGTTTGCCGTTGTAATCTGCTTGGCATACGAAGTGGGAGAAGGCGAAGGGAGAGGCACAGAGACATGAAGATCCCTTCTTTGTGACTTGAAGCTGTTTGCAGGTCATTTGTCAAGCGTGTTGTTGTTTCGGTGAGTCTTGTTGTGTCTTGTCTCGTGAAGACAGAAGCTGAAACATTTTTTTTTCTTGAAAGACAATGAATCAGAAGAGCGGGCGAATTGAGGAGAAGGGAATCATCGCGGCAGACGGCAGTGGAGACGTGCTGCAGGAGGCCGCTCATGTCACCAATGGTGGAGGATCATGGTGGGGGAGGTGAAAATTGAAGCCACACAGGCGGCGTCTTGCACCTCAGCCCGGGCTGAGCCAAACCCCCACCCTGGTTAGTGTCAGTGACCTGCAAATGGACAGGACTCAGAGCACTGGTTTAGAGGGGGAAGGGTTTCACAGGTGAGACAGGTGTAGTCGTCGACGTGCTCACTGCAGGTTTAAATAGTAGGATCACGGGGTGAAGGGGCACCTGAGAGGATCACACCGTGTGCATTCTTGCACGTCCTGATTTACTCGTGCACGTCCTGATTTACTCGTGCACGTCCTGATTTACTCGTGCACGTCCTGGTTTACTTGTGCACGTCATGGTGTTGAGCAGAAATGAGACTGGAAGACCTGCTGGATGGGTTAGGAGAAAGGAGGGAAGTCCTGCTGAAGGGTGAGAAGAACGCCAGAGCAGAGAAAGAGGACGTTTTCATTACACTTTGGAGGTTTGCAAGGCTCCATCTCAAAGAAAGAACTGAGATTCATGCTAGGCAGACTGAAAACTAATTATTTTATCGAACACAAAATAAGACCTCTGGCTGCTGCAGATTTTTTTTAACCAGCATTTATCAAAATAGTCTAAACTTTTGCACCAAAATTCAACCTGACAAACAACTTGAAAACTGACAGCATCACCAAAATTGTTAGAATTAAACCTGAACACGACAGAATCATATTTCCATTAATATTTGTCAAAAATTTGCAGCAAGTTACCACATGTCAAAAGATGTTTATCAACAACCTGCTACTAAACTAAAGTTAAAACTCTAGATTTTACATTTTTGATTTTATTTTTTTACTAAACTAAGACGAGACGCTGAATTCACATTTTGTGAATTTTTGCGCTCTTGTCCAAATACTGAAACATTTATCTTTTGGCTACATTACAAGATCAGGCTTCTTTGAAATAAGTCCAAAATTCTTATCACTTTCTTTCAATAAACAAAAAAAATCAGCAAATGGAAAAGAAAAATGGTTTTATCAAGAGTTATTATTACAAGAAAAAAAATCTATTCACTAAGATATATTTTCTGAAGCTAATTCTTTTGCTATTGAAAAACTTTCTTGATAAGATTACATTTTCTTGGAAGACACTCAAAAGACATTTTTTTTTTGTAATGAGAGTCTTTCGACATTGTAAAGATTCAATTTTCACAATGTAGTTGTTTATTCCAATTGATTCAATGTAATTTTATTCATATAGCCCAATATCACACAATACAGATGCCTCAGTGGGCTGAACACTAGTAAATATACAAAAGAACGTAAAGTCAGTTATACAAATATGAATGTAGCTTGTTGCTAAACTAAACCTAACAAGCTAAGAAAAACTAGCATCCCTATCTTTAAACCCAAACCCTCCTTCTCGATGAGGAAAAACTCATTAAAAAAAAACAGATTTTGGGGGGAAAAAAATTGATGAAATATGTGCAAATGATTCACACGACTGTTTGAATAAAATTAGCAAAATGCATTTTTTCTCGCATTTTACACACAAAAAAATTACAACTTTCTTAAATTGTTCTTTTTTTTTTTCTTTGCCTCTTTCTTTTTCTCTCGGTATGCACCAATGGCAAAAAACCAAACACATTTCTGATTCATGTTCCAAAATGTTGTATTTACATATCTGACACAAAGGAAAAGTGTTATATCTAAAAATATGAAAACGAAACTTAACTAAGCCATTAAATAATTACTTCAATGTGGGTAAAATTCATAAGACTGCTGTGAAATCACCTGCCCTACAAATAAATACATGTTTTTTTTTTTACTAATTTGATGACAAGGTTTCTAGACCGCAGATGTGTGATAATATATTAAATATTTTAATTGTATTAACTTTTCTGTATAAAGAAAATGTATGCATTTTAAATAGAAAACAGTTTATTCATACGTTAAATGAGAAAAAGGGGGAAATAAAAAAAAAACCAAAAGCATCTTTAGATGATTTCAATCCTATACCGGCATGAAGTCATTTTCGTCAGCTGGCTCTGTGTTTTGCTTCTTCCTGTTGCTGGTCTCACCTGGATTCGGATTACCTTCCACTTGCTTTGATGATTCTGACTCAATTCAAGTTTTATACCATTTTAATGTAAACTTGGATCATCTATTCATCATTCCCAACAAAAGGTTTTCAACAGAATATTTATTCTCGCTTGCTGGTGTTATTCTATGGAGACCCTAAATGGACATTGAAATGGTGAGCTCCAGTTACTATCTAGTGAGAACAAGTTACTATCTGGTGAGAACCAGTAACTATCTGGTGAGAACCAGTTACTATCTGGTGAGAACCAGTTACTATCTGGTGAGAACCAGTTACTATCTGGTGAGAACCAGTTACTACCTGGTGAGTACCAGTAACTATCTGGTGAGTACCAGTAACTATCTGGTGAGTACCAGTTACTATCTGGTGAGTACCAGTAACTATCTGGTGAGTACCAGTTACTATCTGGTGAGTACCAGTTACTATCTGGTGAGTACCAGTTACTATGTGGTGAGTACCAGTTACTATGTGGTGAGTACCAGTAACTATGTGGTGAGTACCAGTAACTATCTGGTGAGTACCAGTAACTATCTGGTGAGTACCAGTTACTATGTGGTGAGTACCAGTTACTATCTTATGTTACCCAGTCACTATCTGGCGCGCATGAGAAACCATTACTTTTTTTTTTCACTTTGATGTCCCTTTCACGGCTCCTTATTTTTTTCTATCACTTTGAGCTGAAATTACTTTTGTTGCTTCATGATTTTAGAAAATCTTCCTGAAACTTTATACAGTTCAAGTTCAACCATTGAATCATCAGAAAGTTCATATTAAAATATGTTTGGTTTTTTTTTCCCTAAATGATGAAATGATCTGTAACTGCTCCATATTTTAGTGATTAAGTAATGACTGGGACATTTTTGCACTGCCCTGTAAATGTGTTTCTGCCTGGTTCTGTGTGGGTCTGTTTCTGTTTTTTCCACTCACATCCTATCTGGACCTAAATGTGACTCAGCTGGGTTTTTGCGGTCACACAATCGGGATGCCCTCACACATAAACCATAATCATCTTCCTTTCCATGTCTCAACATTAAAGGCTTTTCGTTTTTTCTACCATGTAATAACGGGGAACATCCAGTTCTTACCTCACAGCAGCTTGTAACTTTGTACAAATCACATGTCCTTCATAAATCGAAGGTTCCCTGTTTTGTGTTCTTTTTTTGTGGCCGCACTGCAAAAGTAGATTTTTTTTTAAATCAACAAAATCTAACTTAAATCTTAAAGATTAATGTCTAAAAAGGTTGTTTCAAAATGTGTTGGGTGGACGGAGGTCAGGAATTGATAAAAAAGACGGACGGTGAAGGTCAGTGCTGCAAACAGAAGGAGTGACAGGAGATAAATCTGTCCACAAAAAGAAAAAAACCAGCAGTGAAGCAGAAGGAGGGAGTAATCTTTCTGTCTCACCAGAGGAGAGGGTGGGGAGAGCTTGGACTAAACACACGCACACACACACGCACACACACACACACACGCACACACACACACACACACACACGCACACACACACATGCACACACACACACGCACACACACATGCACACACACATGCACACGCACACACAGATGCGTTTCCATGCAAACAACTTGGCCATGCCGGGCGGTTAGGTGGGAGGATGTAAGGCACAGGGCTACACCCTTGTGTGAAGCTTTGTTGTGTGACACACAAGCAGCCCACCCTAACATTCCCACCCCTATATTTGGCCTTGAATACAATTGCAGGTTTGAGAGTGACAAATCGGACAGGAGCTAGCAGACAGACTCAGCTGACAGAAAGGAACGACTGGAGTTTGCGAAGATAAAAAAAAAAAAAGAATGAAGCCGAAGAAAGAAAAATAGTCGCTTTTAAAACGTGTTAAAATTCACGCAGACCGCAATAAAAGACCAACTGCCTTTTAGGACAAAGTATATGAGCTTGACTGAATTTCAATTCATCTTTCTATTGCCCTGTTTTGAAATATATATATATATATATATATATATATATATATATATGTACATGTATAAAATAGACATTTATAAATGGATTTTCATTTATGGAAAGGTGTTTTCATTCAAAAAATGTAGCTTTTTGTGCCCACTGTTTAATTGATTTCTAGTGTTTATTTTTTGTGTTTACATTAATTGGGATTCCAGCTCCAAAAACCCATCAAAACAGTAATTCAGAAAATTAGAATACTGTGGAGAATTAT
Organism: Oryzias celebensis; assembly: GCA_014656515.1. Classification (NCBI taxonomy): domain Eukaryota; kingdom Metazoa; phylum Chordata; class Actinopteri; order Beloniformes; family Adrianichthyidae; genus Oryzias; species Oryzias celebensis. Next base: position 9,253,613 of record BNCR01000012.1, read on the forward strand.
TTTGATTCCATTTACTTCTCAGTTTCTCAATCGCTGATCACATCAAACTAATAAAAATAAAATGCGTATGCATACTTATATATTTATATATATAGACAGGTGTAAAGTAACAAACATCTGCTAGACCCGGCATCTATTAGAGACCAGTCACTATTGGAAGATAAGTATAATTAAATCAAGTATGTCAATGTCAATTGATAAAAAATGTTATGTTGTTAAAAAATATATATTATTTTTTAACAGAAAAGTGTGGGGGGGGATATAAACAATGGTGAATATACATTTAAAAAAAGAGTCATTCATCTTTTTGCATTGGTTTACAACAGCTTAATGAAAAATCAGAAAATGAAAAGAAAATGTTAGAAATGTGTTGACACATAAATATATGACATCCAAGAGTGAGATACATATTTATTTAAAAACTAAACAAAAGCAAGAAAGGAAGAGGAAAAACCTCAGAGATTCATGGACACGCAAGTGTGTCTTATTTCAAATTGCTTTGTCCTTTTTATCGCATGTTTGCATTATTGTAAAAAAGTGAATATGCCTCTGCTTTATTTTATTCAATGGTAATTAAAAAAAATATTCATTATGTGTGCATGCGTGTAAGTGTGTGTGTGTGTGTTTGCGTGTGTGTGTGCGTGTGTGTGTGTAATTACACAGTAGTGGACTAGTGGTGGAGACAGTAAATCAGCTGCAGAATGACTTGAATTGCTTTGCTCTGCCTGCAGCTCTCCTCATCCTAACCGGTCATCAGGGAGGGATACACTCAGAATAAATACTTCGTCTGCACGTGTGTGTGTGTGCGTGTGTGTGTGTGTGCGCGTGTGTGTGTGTGTGTGTGTGTGTGTTTGAGGACATATTTCAGAGCCTCGCTGCATCACCTTTTCTGTTCCTCAAGGCTGGAGGTAAAGATCAGCGAAATTTGAAAGGCAGCTGATCGATGAAAGGAGGACATTACGGGAGGGTCTTGTTTATTTGGCCTGACAGGAGTTTTGATCTGTGATCAACAAGACCCATTTGTGGTGTTGCTGTGTATCAAAGCTGAGCGTGCAACAGGCCTGGCAAATAGGACTATAAACACTGATATGTTTTTTTTCTGTTGTTGGCTAAAACAGCAAACTACTATAAATGAGATTAGAATTCAAACATTGCCATTGCAAATATCTTATTATAGGCCAGTTGTGTTATATTTTTGAATCATCAAGTTTTCAGCTTGCAGAAACTTCATTTTAGTCAGAAAAGTTGTTTCAAGTTGTCTGTCACAACCTTTTAGTTCAGAGAACTTCCAGGAATTTCTGTTTGTTTTAGATTTTTTTTTTAATTTGTACAGTAAAAACATTTCTATTTTAAGAAATCCATCACTGTTATAGTATCGAATTAAGACGGCAAGTCTGAGCATAAATGTAAAAGCAGGGCTTTGGCCACAAATGTGTGTGAAATGCAATGCATTTTCATAATGAGGCCAAGGGTTGCAAAGAAACCATCTCAAATTCGGAGGCATCCGTCTGTTGTTTCAATGTAACTCGTCTTCACAAGCTGCTGCTGAACTAATATTAGGTGAGGTGAGCTTGGAAGTGAGGCGACTGATAATGAAGCTAAATAAAGTAACTTTAATAAGTAGGACATTTTTCTGTTTTTTATGGTTTACCTTTTATATTGTATGTACCTTTAATGAAGTATACCTTTTATGGTCTTGCAATCATCAAACATTACCTGGCTTTTAGTTAAGATTTTTATTATTATAAATTTATCAAGAATCATAAGCAAAAAAGCTAATTTTATGTTTTGCATTAAGTGACCTTGAGTTTGTTCTACCCGCAAAATATGATTAACCTTTTTAGAATTTGTGGTTAGTTCATCAATCAGTGTGCACTCAACAGTAAAATATTGAATTTAAATCTAAAAAAAAATTTGTATTTGGTTTTTATGTTTTATTTTTTATTCAAATTTACCTTTTGTCCTTGAATAAATTCAAGGACAAAGGATAATTTCATGATCTAACTTGGTTAAAATAATTTTCTATAAATCTCTTAGGAGTTTTTGTTAAATTTTAAAATTTTAGATAAATCCTCTTAGAATTTGTGATTTTTTTTTTTATCAATCTGTAAACAATAAAATGTTGATTTATAGTCTAAATCAATTTTTTTACATTTAAAACTAAAAAGCACATTTTGTTTGTGTTTAGTTTTTATGTTTTGTTTTTTCATTAAAAATTATATTCTGTCAGTTTTGGGACATACATTTTTTTAAGTTATCTTTTTTTTAATTGAAAGCTAACTTGATCCGGTCACTTTCAGGATATAAATTGGTTAAAAATCGTATTCTTTTTTTAAATTTTCCATAAATCTCTTAAGAGTCAATGGTATATGTAATATTTTACCAGCTAATTTAACCTTTAAATGTGTCTAAGGAGCTTTAAGGTGCTATTTCTGCCTAAAGATATAGAATTGAAGGACCAAAAACGTAAGAAAAATAGAAGGCAGGCATGTTCTAGCCTGAATCACAGTCACATGCAGCGATTAGCTTGGTAGTATCTGTAGCTCCTCTACAGAGCAGCAATGTGAAACTTGGCTTCACGTTGTTGAGTCCCCTTATGTGATGCAGAGCAAACCATGCCTCGTTCCTGCAACCTTGGTGTTTGCTCACTTGTCAAAGCCACTGTTACGCACACACACTAACACACACACACACACAATTTCTTCTGCTTTATCATATCTCATCTTTTGCCACCACTACAGAGAAACCCCCAAAGCCCCCTTGCCGTGGCTACCACATCCAACCACACTCAATTACACACACACACACACACACACACACACACTTGGGTCTCTGACTGACTGTACTGTTCCTGCATAGGTTGTCAAATAAATATTGATGCTTCAGACATCAATTCAACAAATAAATCTCATAAAATGTATTCAGAATTAAACCTCTAGATCCAAAAACATAAAAAAATAATTCAAATTTAATTATTTTTATTTCTCAAGACACAGAAAAGAAGACTGATTCTTGGTCTCTAATAAACATTTTATTTTTGGAACTACTTAAAATAATGAAAAAATTTTACAAATATAAAAACGGAAAATCTTGGAAACGTGTGAATTAGAAAATGAGAAGCCAAATAGGACAATATAGGGATAATCTTGATTTTTATTTGTGATACCTTGATTCTGACAGTGTTGGTCTTTAATTTCTTCGTGTTTTTGTGAAAAATGGTTATATGTTTGATATGTAAAAATGTATTCATAGATTATAGTAAGATCGGGGTGGGAACTGATGAGATTTTCTCCTCCTTTTTCAAGCACTTTGTCAATTTCTGTTTAGTATGCGAATTTAATAATTTTCTTTTATATTTAAAAATAAAATGATATCAATCAATCAATCAATTATTTACATTATAAAATAGTAAATGATTGTTCAAAATGTCAATAACTTGTCATCAGGGTTCACAGACTGTATGTGTGGTTAAAGTTGTAACAGCAAACAATGTGCTTTTTTTTTCAAAAAAATGTAAAAGATCAAGTTTCTTTCTTAATTTCTTGCAAAGTGCAAAAAAAACTTCTAGCTTTGCAGAAAAGAAGGTTCTGTAACTTAGTTGTTGGCAACTTTCAAATGCAAGTTTATAAAAACTGCAAGAATCGGGAGAAAAAAAAAGCCTTTTTTGACATACTTTGTCCCTTTTAATCTTTCATAATCTAACTTGTGTAAAAGCATAATTGCTTTATTTTTCTTAAAATTACAAAAAACTTTACAGTTTAGTTTATGCATTACAGTTAATTCAATGCCAAAATGTAAAAATTTGAATTTAGCCGTTTTTCTTTTTTGCTCCTTTGTTTTTTGATGTTGAATTTTTCAGAATTTCCTTATTTTACTGGTGTATATTGTAGCCAGAAAGGGGGACGTTTAATGAGGTGGGGGTCAGGTGGTTTAATATCAAAGAAAAGTATACATTTGACCTTAATGAAAAGCTTAGATTATAACAGATGAGAATGACAAGCACTGTAACCATTGACAGTCTAACTCAGGACTTTTAAATAGCTATCAAACCAGCAGCGGGTGTCATGGCGACGGTGCACATCTTTCAACTCCAACAAATCTGTTCAAAAACTGTCTGCAATGATCAGCTCTAACATGTGTTTTTAATGTGCAGCAACTGATTTGTAAATGGCTACACATCCTTTTATATTCATGAGACGCTGAAGCAAAGCAGCAGACAACCTGCAGCAGCTTTTTTAATTTGCAGCCATTTTGAAAGCATTTTGGTGGGATGATTTTTTTTTTTTTTGTTCAAGAACTGTTGTGTTTTTGGGAGGGGAATCTAAATGTTTGGCTAATCCTAGTATATAAATATTTTAAGGATTCCTGCACAAGTGGAAATATTCTAAATTTAAAAAGCGATAAAAAGTTTAATCATATATTTTCAGTGTTTCAACATGTTTCAGCAATTCATTAACGGCTGCAACATCTGCCTGTTGCAATATATTACACCCCCACAGTGAGCAACAATATCACACATATCTTTTATTTGGTTTTTATTAAATTCTAATTAGACAGAAGTCTAATATGAACAAATGAGCTCATTTTTCTTACTTCAAAACAGGAATAGAAAAAAAAAACGTGAGTTCAGTAAGTATAGACATGCAAATGAATACCATGGCAACGCTGTTTTAACGACTCACCTGAGTGACCTGAGCGTGAGAAGGAACCATCTGATGCTCGCGCTTAATCTTTCGTTTTTTTGTTTGGAAATGCGAAGCAGGTAAAAAAAGAAATCAACTGTAAAATGTGATGTTTTTGCAAATGTTAAAGGCAGCTCAGATTGTATGAGTTTTAAAGCTTGTATAGAAGAAAGCAACAAAGTGTTGCTGCATTTATTATATGACATTTCTTTTCTCGTTATCCACCTTTCTTCCTGTTTGATGTCCATTTCCAAACTGACTTCTTTATTTTTTATGATTTTGTTCTATAAAAATGAAAGAGGCTCATCAGCATCCACAAATCCCGGTTTCATCCCCCCGTTTTAGCTTCTTTTGAGAGGACTGAAAGACAAATGTGACTGCAGCCATGACCCACACAATTACACACAGACACACAGCAGAGCGGGAAGTTTTAACGAAGAAAAAAAATAAAGGTTCAGAGGAGACCGCAGTCTCCCTGCCTTGTGTGGGATGTGGGAGTTTAGCTGGGCATGGACGCAACACAACAGGAAACCCTCCCTCCATCTTCCCCCCACTTTCCAGACAAGACACAAGCAGGCACGTGTACTCACACACACAAACACACACACACTCAGATGCTTCGTAATTTCACCTCCTTTCTCTGACCTGAAGGCACCTCATGCCATCACCGTGCACGCTGTGCAGTTCAGACGAGGTCAGTAAGTGGGCTGAGATTTCTGATTGAAAGTTGCGAGTTGGCCTGATGCTTCAGCAGACACACACCGAGCACACAAACAGACACGCACAAGGGTAAATGTCAAAAATATTAGAACAAAGCAGCCTCATCTGGTAAGGAAATGTGCATGTGAAAACAGGAGAACAAATGGTTTTTATTAAACCAGGAGACAGAAATCCAGCAAAACTAAAGCAAACAATGTGTCAGCAATTTATCTAAATTTGGTTTAGAACTTTAAATAAAAGTAGAAATACACAAACTTAGTAATTGTATACATTCCCATTTGAAACTTTTCTTCTTTTATTTTATTACAGTCCATCACTTTCCCGTATCCAGACTGCAAAATGTCACAACAAAGTCCAGAAATACAAGAGAAATAAAAAAAAATCTGGCACTACTTTGAGACGAGGGAGGTGGTTTAATTAAAAAAGGTTTAACACGAATAAGCAGAAACAAAGAATGTTTAATGCGTCTGTCAAAGTGGTTAGAGAAAAGGCTGTTCAAATAGCTTTTTTTAGAACTGATAAATGTCTTTTTTTTTAAAAGTTTAGAGTTTGGAAACCCTCACTTAAAAATGCTGTCTTTAATTAATTTAGGGGCGTTTTTCCACACAGCTAGATGACTTTCTTAAAGCTCATCTTGGTTCAGAACACAGACCCGCACGAGGTAAAAACATTGAAATCACACAAGTTTAGTCATCTTTTCTTCTGTAGAAAACCTGGACTTTGACGTGGCAGCATCATATTAGTGCAGAGGAAGAGCGCACTCTGATCTGCATGGCGGCAGACCCTCTTCATGGAGGTGGCCTCCCTCGGGAGGACAATGTGCCACACTGCATGACCAATCTGGAGCCGGCGCACTAATGCCAGACACAGCAGAACCCCCGCACACACCCCCATCCGTCCCACTGACCGTCACCGTGAAGGGTTTTTGCACAGAATCTTGAGTAGTTTTATGTCATTTAATTTGTTGTCGATTAAGACCATTCTGTATGAAAAGGATCAACTCTCAAACTTTGTTAGTGTAAGAATGTCTGTAAAAAACATTTAAGCAATTCTGGGTTAATAATGTAGCTAAAATATAAGTACTTCCTCATAAAAATTATGTTGTTGTCATTGAAAAAAAACTGCAAAACACAAAGATAAAAAATTAATATCTGGTATACAGGAAAACATAATTGATGTAAATACAATTTATCTTAAAAAATGCTTGTTATTTATTTTATATTTTATTGCTTTAATTTCAGAAGTTAGCAAGTTTTATGGGAAATGAACCAAATAGTCTATAGTCTATACAAATGTCCGACTGTACTTCTCTTGCTTGCAAGGTCAAGAAAGGTGTACCACAGGGTTTGGTTTTAGGATCTCCCTTGTTCTCCATTTATATCAACAACTTATTTCAAAACTTTTTAAATGTTTCATACCACTTTTATGCTGACGAAACTGTCATTTATTTTTGCTCTTTGTGAATAACACAAGCTTCTGCTTTTAATGGAGTTCAGTCCCGTCTTAAATGCAGAGAAAACCAAAGTGATGGTATTTTCACACAAACATGAAACCAAAGAACACTCCGGTTCTAAAAACTAGCTATGGTAGGTAGTAGAGAGCTACAAGTACCTTTTTTTGTGCCTGATACAGAGCTTTCATTTAAGTTGCTTGCTGCTACTTTGTTACGCAAACAAAAATCGAAGCTCTGGTTTTACTTCAGAAACAAATCTTGCTTTTCACTCAGAGATTGTCAAATTCTTGCAGCACTGACCTCTGATTGATTATGGAGCTGTTCTGTACATGATCCGCTTGTCTTCAGTCATTGAATACTGTGTTTCACTGTTCCTTGAGTTGTTTGTTTGTGACTTGGTGTAATCACCTCTTAGAAATGCAGTTTAAAGCTCAATATTCTTTATTTGTGTCCTCCATCATTAGAAAACGCTGCAAGAACACGTTAAAAACACCAGAAACGCCATTTTCATTGGGTCTTTAATGAGTCAGCTAGGTTGAGCCTTTTCCAGTTTTTTTTTTAATCAAACAAGTTTTGAAGGTCACAAAAATATCGCTCCCCATCTTCCACCTGGTGTCATTAACACTTTCCAACCCCCCCTCCTACCTGCTTTATATACCTGTCACCCCCCCTCCAGCCCTCAGTGGTTGTCACATCCCTTTGGTACCTGAGGCTTGTCTCACCTCTCCATATCTCCCTGTCTCAATCTTTCTCAGTTTCTTCTCCACCTAAAGCCCCTCCGCCCCCCTGCTCTCTCCCTGACCCCCCCACTCCCCACCTCTCTCCGTCCCTCTACTTTTTGACACTCTATGTGTGGCTGTTGAACTTCCTTCTGTGTTCCATCTGCCCCTTTCCCACCTCTCCCACTCCCTTCCACCAGACCCACCTACTCAACGGGTGCTCGCCATGCAGGCGGGCACTGACACACAAGGTGCCCGGAGCTGTCAGCGAGCTCCTCGGACTGTCTGCAGTTCAGCAGCAGGGCGACGGAGAGGCGTGATGGAGCAACGCTTCAGTCCTGCTGCAGCAGCAGCAGGCCCAGGGGGGGAAGACTTGGAAACGTTTTTTTTTTATCTTCATCTGAATTTCAAAAAATGTATGTTGTCAGTCAGTAAACATCCTAATCTGAACACAAAACATCAGAAAGCCACAAAAACTTAGCTGAACTGATTAGATGGAAAAACAGCTTGAAACATGTCAACTCCATTCTAGTACACTAAAGCAGGGGTCTGCAACCTGAGGCTCTGCTGCCACATGCAGCTTTTTTATCCCTTCATTGTGGCTCTTTGGCTTTTAAAAAATGCACAGAGTTTGAATAATTATTAGGTTTGTAGATTTTGTTTATTTCTTTTAGTTCATTAGTGTTCTGTTAAAATTTGTAACATGTCAGATAACTGAGTAAAATGAGAGTAAAAGGTTCTGTCTACTCTGCATCCATCCATAATGACAGAAAAGTTTTTTAATTTAAGTAAGCTGGAAGATGAGTGGATTTTATTTTGAAAGGAAATTGGATGTACTGCTGGTAAAAGTAAAAAAAAGTAATCTTTTTTTTTCTATTTGTTGAAAAATATAACCCTAATATAATTTAATTATTTTGAATAATTTAAACAAATTTAATGAATGGCTTTATGGCCACCAAATTCAAATGACTTTTATTTCTATAGCACCTTTCATGTAAAAAAAAAACAGCTCAAGGTGTTGTACATAAAAACAAAAATCTCATTGCTCACACAGGCAATGAAATAAGATAAACCCCGATTACAAGGGAAGTTAAAGCAAAGAGTACCCTGAAGAGTACCAAACATAAAATAAATAAAAAGTATTTTTCAAAACTTGAAGTTGAGTTTGACGGCTTTTGTTGGGTTAATCAGGAGGAAACTGTCCCAAATGTCTCTATTAGTGTCAAAGGTTGCAGACCCCTGCAATGTGAACAAAATCACACTGAAAGTGGAAGAAACAGTGTCATTCTTGGCTAAAATGGGCTAGTATGAAAGGTACAGACATCTTCTTTAAATCCTTTTAACCTGTCAGGTTTTTATTGTGGTATTAAACTTGTGCTGATTTAAGTCAGAGGTCTGCAACCTTTAACGCTAGCCGGGACACTTGGTGCAGCTTCTTACAGACCAAAACACAGCGAGAGGCGCGGAGTCCCCTTTCATTATTTAGGCCATTGAAGAAATTCATTACATTATAAAATGCTCCTTTGAAATATTTACAATAATTGAATTATAACAGGATTACATTTTTTTTACAAATGACAACTTTGACTTCTTTTACTTTTACCAGCAGCGCACCCAAGTTCTTTTCAAAATAAACCCACCCTGTGTCAAATAAGATCTTCTTGTTGCAGCAGATTTACTTGAATTAAAAATACAAGAAAGCAAAGTCAAAAATGGTATTTTCTATCAATAGAATTTTGTTACGTCTTCATCCTTTATCTCCTTTTATACTGTCAATAAGAAACAGTGAGAATTTGGATTTCTCTTTAATCTATACGTGCAAATCCAATTTTATACCTAAAAACTTTGCCTCTGAGCTACACCTGTTGTGCAGCAGAATATAAGAATAACTTAACAAAATCAAGATTTATTCAAATTCTGTAAAGCCAAAAAGCCACAATGGAAGACACGTTTGACTGTGGAGCCTCGGGTTACAGATCCCTGCTTTAGGTAAAAATTCAATAAACTCCATCATGTTTTGAGCTGAGAATAATGGTTTATTTCACGTTGGACTTTTTGAGGATAAAAATTAAAATTAAAATTGGCTTATAAGCTAAAAAGAATACCCGAAACATTTCTGAAAAAAAGGAAAAATATGACAAAAACTGATAGTTGTCAGAAAATGTTTGTTTCATCTGAACAAAACAACGTGTTGCCGGCCAACTGAGTGACCTCACCTCTGATATTTTATAATCTTGCTTCCACCCCCCTATGTTTGCAGGTTACAACAGATCTGTGATTTTTCTGCACAGTTTGGTGGCTGGGATCACAGCGGCCCTATGGTCTATCTGTTGCCCCCACCTGCTGGTTGGAGAGCTACGGTGTTTTTGTTACTCAACAAATTGAATCCCTGCCAATCTCAGGGTGTATTTGTCCAAGTGTTAACGTGTGTGCGTGCTTGTGTGTGTTTTACACAAGACGATGTTCCACCCACTTGCTTTCCATCCAGCTCACAGTGATCTTTCTCCTGCAGCCATTCAGCCCCAGAACAAAAGAGCGCAGCAGCACAAGACCACTGAGCCTGGGCCACTGACCCGATGAACTCCAACGTGCTGACAAGCACAAATAATCAGCCTCCCTTTATGAAACCTACACGTACAGTAATGGCAGTTTGGTGTTGTTTATGTCACACCGCTGCTCTCGGGGCCGCAGGAGGGAAAATTCTGAGACCTTAAAGGCTGTTGGGTCCGTGCTGTCTAATTCCAGGTTTTGCCTTTTATAACACAGACAAGGCTACCCGCCTGCGAACACACGGAAAAGTCATCACGCGCCCCCCCCGTCTGCTGCTAATTGGTGCCTTGGTTCATTCCCTCCAGCTTCAGCTGGACAGATGTTTGAGGAGCCTCCCTCAAATAAACTTCAAATGATGCATTAAAGACACAACTGTTAGAATGTCAGAGAAAACACTGTTCAATGTATTAAGGATGGACTCAAATGTTTAAAAAGTAATCCACTTCTTTTTTTTTTTTTTTTTTTTTATATAGAAACTCCTGAGTTGGAGTGTCACAATTCATTTTAACAACGATTTGATTGATAGCATAATTTGTGGTTGCTAATACGATTCATAGTCGATATTGGTTCATTTTGAACAAGCCGATTCACTGACCCAAAACTGATCCTGGACATCTTTATACAAAAATTCAACCAGCGTGAATCACTTTAAACATGATTAAAATTTCAGTTAATGTGAATGAAACAATAGAAATACCCAAACTAAATAAAAACACTTCTGAGATAGAAGACTTCAAGATAAGATGAAAAGCTGGGGTTTCTACTGTTCTTTAGACTGTTACAGTTTTTGCAGCCATCTGGGAAAGAAAGGAATTTTTCTACTGACTTCATACAAGCTTTTGTCCCAACTTTCTGCACATTTAATGTGTTTGATGTGTTCTATATTTGTCTAAAACATTTTTGCTTAACAGACGTTAATGAAACTTTCATCTTTTGGTTTTATTATTATAAATCCCTCCATTAAATAAATGACATCCCTCCATTTCCACACGGGGGCAGACTTCTACAAGAAAAAACTTTGAGAGAAAGTACAAAACTGGAGACAAAGGTTTAATCAGAAGTAAAATCAGAACTCCCCAAAAAAAAGAAAAAAAGTAAATGGAGAAAAAAAGGAAAAATCAAAGAAACACACTAAACGGTTGAATTTTTTTTTAATGAAAATGAGTGCATAAGAGCAAACTAACCCTATAAACAGAAATAAATAAACAAAATCTGTCCAGGGTGTACCCCGCCTTTTCAGCTGGGTTAGGCTCTGGCAGCCCCGTGACCCCATAAGAGATACAATGGGTTCAGAAAATGGATGGAATGAATAAATAAAACTTTAAACAAGACTAAAAAAACACTATTTTCTTATTATGAGGTGATGGTTCTAATCATCACACCACTGCTCAGAAACACAAAAATCTATTTTGCTTAATTATCTGAAATGAAGACAAACATGTTTGTATAATTGCACATGGAATTATTGTTAGTCAAAAATGTTCTTGTATGTACAATGAAGTGCTAGTAGCCTTTGTGTCTCGTGTCTTGTTTCAAAGGAAACAGATTTTCATCAGGAACAGCAGTTATACTTTCTCTTTTTCATATTAATTTGAACAATTTTCTGGAAAAGTCTGCATGGAAACCAGCTCTACACTTTAATAAAGATGTATGTGTAATCACATTACTTTTTCTTCTTATTTTCTGACAATATATAGAACATTAGAAGCACTGCTCTGCCTTATTTGTTTGATGCAAATTCGAGGCGCATGGTTGAGATTAGGGCTCATTTCACCATCGACTCTGACAAAAGCATCACACCTTGAATTCCATGTTCCACACCATCAGACACCTGTGACCCCAATGCTTCTTTTTTCTTTTGGTTTAGCCAAAGTGTCAAAAGTCCTCCCACACACTCTTCCATCCTCCAGGGACCTTTAACTACCACAACGTCTCAGTGATCTTAGACCTCATCTGCAAATTTAAGTCACCCACATGTCAGCTCCATCCTTTTCGCAAACTTCCTGGTTAAAAAATGCCTCTCTTCTTTGCTCTCCCTCGTCTGTGCCTCCTTTTACACGCCCTTACTTACCTACCTTTAACTTTACAGTTGTCAGTACAATTTACAGTTTTAAAAATGTGTTGTTTTTTTAAATAGCTTCAATAATCTTTAATGTAACATATATTTTATTGGGAATTTGGGGAAAAGAGTACTTGTTACTTGACTTCCCTTCCATTTCAGTCTGAAATGTCAGTCAGATTTTGTCTTTATAAATGTCATTTAGTCACTTTTGCTTCGATCGATGCTGTCAGTTCAGGTGTATTCTCCCTTTTCTTTAATCCGCCACACCTTACCATACTTTTTTTTTTTGTTAAATTGAAATCTGCTTCCTCTGGTTCATGAGCAACTGGTTCTGCTGGCTTGTTGAGTATATTTTTAATTAACTATTGTTAAATTGTCAGGGTGGGTTCATATTTAAAAACAGAAATAGGTGAAGAATTCCAGGTTTTGGACAGACGTTTTGAAACTTCCAGACTTCACCACCTTACTAGCTCTCATTGTACTGTAGTGAAGAGTCTTGTGGGTTCAAATCCTGTGTTGATTCATATGGAACGCTATAAAGTATGACTCAATGTTTCTCTGCTTAACACTAAGGTAAACCAGCACTGAGGGGTGAAACCACTGAATGGTGCTGGGGTCAGGCTGTATCTGCTGCTTAACGTCCCTCAGTGGATGGGTCAAATGCACTCCCTCATATCTGCCGAATGACCTGGAAGCTAAAAGAAAATATTAAGTAGAAATATTTTAACCACAACTTTAGGATTTCTTGTTTACTTAACATCACAGCAGACAGAGAAGAACTTTATCAACCATGACTTAATTGTTGGCAAAAAGTAATCAAAGAGTCGTCTCTGGGTGTATTCAGAATGGACACATTTAAATTAAAGTGAACCAGAATTCATTTCTCCTGATTATCCAGAACAAAGTTTCAGTTTGAGTACGAACCCTGGTCTGGGACCAGGAGCCACTCTCTGACCCTTCTTTCGTGGTGGTCAGATTGAGCCTTGGTTCGCTCCGAGATTCCTCAGTTTGAATACAAAGCACTCTGGGAGTGGAATAACTGAACCAAAACGGCCACCGTAGCCGAAAGACACATAATACACAAATAGATTAGGAATGAAGCGACCGGTGAGTCGCAGACAAATGTAGAGCATTGATTGTAGTGTTATCAAAGAGGAAATAACTGCTCCTGCTTTTTACTCGTTAGAACATTTATTTTAACACAGCTGAAAATGCTTCTTACATGCTTTTCTGTGTCTCGCTACACAACACGCGCTGTGACATCATCCTAAAAGCTAGTTTGTAGCTTGTTGTTCAATGATGAGACTGAGCAACTTCAGATGGGGTCAGATGAATGCAGGCTGATTAAAACAACTTTTAACCTGATACACATTGTTTTTCATTGTTTTCCTGACAATTTATATGTCATAAACTCTAATCACCCAACCTTCTTAGCCGATGCATCCTCAGCACTGCAGCTGCTAACATCCTCTGAGTTAAAGCACACAGACGATACATCTTCTTGCCAGTGACCGTCTTGCAGCATGCCTCCATCGTATCAAAGTAACAAGTAAAAAATGTAGTTCCTGGTGTTCAAAACTGGTAATGGAAATATAAAGTTTTAATAAGTTAACCATCCCGATGAGGGCTTTAAAGTACGTACCTCTGACTTTCTCTTGTTGATGTGACCCGCCTCATAATTCTTTGTATACAAGCTTTGGTCTGAAACAGAAATCTTCCGTAGATGCCAGTCTGAATACAGACCAAATGCAATCTTCAGGACTCGATCCGGACCAAATTAAGTGGACTTTGACCGAACCAAACGAATTTGCCAGTCTGAATACATCATTAGTCCATACCAAAAATGAGGAAGTATACTTGAAGTTTACCATTTACATACTATCTATATATTCTAAACTTTCAACATTCCAATTTAGTCTGAAGACGTATTCAGTTAGTATATTTACGGACGGACTGACGGACACATAGATAGATAGAAAGCGATACTTTCATTATTCTGAAGGAAATTATTGGGTCTGCTGATCCCACACACAAGATAAGATCAGAGGCAAAAGATAAAACTCTATAGATGCTAAAATAGAAAAAAAGAATAGAAATTGGCCTAAAAGAATATTTTAAAAGGCAGCTAAATTAATAAACTCCTGTTTATACTGTTATTACTATTTATACTATTATTTGGATTGAGATACACTAGGTTTTTCTTTACTATAACGTAGAAACAACCTTCACAGCAGACAACACACTTGTGATGGCAGGAAAACTGATCAAGCCACCATTATAGTCCACGGTGCGGGAATACTTTGAATTTTGCAAAGACACAGTGGTTGAATGTTAAGCTAAAGATGTCCTGGATCGATTTTTGGGTCAGTCAGTGAATCGATTGTATATATATATATATATATATATATATATATATATATATATTTCTAAATTCTTTTAGTAAAAGCAAAAAGTAAGCACACTGGTTCACATTGTTTGAGAGTACCTTTTAAATGAAAATTGAAACACAAATTAAAAAAAAGAAAACAAAAACACACACCCCACCACAACCAACAACAACAACAATTGGAACTTCATTTCCCATGTTGCTCCACTCCCAGAGTGCACGTGTCAAAGCTGCAAGCGAACCGGACTGGACGTCACATTCCTGCATTCCGCTTTTCCTCGGTGTCGGAGTTGCCCTCAGAGAGCTAATCCTCTTTCCCCCTGTTGTTTTTGACAGCCACGCTCATGACGAGGCGGATTTGATCTCACGGGTTGATCCCGGGTTCCCCTCGAGTCAGAATCCCATCCAGGGTAAGAAATTATCCCGGTTTAAGCCGTCTTCCCGTAGGAATGCTGGAACCACGGAGCACTTTTTTTTTTACATTTTATTAAGAACTGCATTTTTAGCTAGTTGTCGCTTTAGACGAGCAGGTTAAAGTACAGAACATTTAAGCTCCATCGTAGACTTGTTGCTTTTTTAAAACAAATAGAGAACAGTTTAAATACGCCGAATGTTTACTGTTGGAGTTAATCGCTAAAGCTAGCCAGCTGGTTAGCCGCAAAGCTTGCGTCACCATTGTTACCGGCGACACGCGCGCGGACACACCCGGGCGTGGAGGCTCTTCCAGATGTGTCTTTGTTCCCGTGACAGGGACACCGTGCCGTATCGGTTCTGGGGATTGGGGTCCTGGCTGGACGCGCCGCTTGACTGCAGCAGTCAAACAGCCCTAGCATCCTGCCTGCAACATGGGCGTTGCTTTTTAACCTGTAGCTAATGCGAGGACAGACCCAGCAGCAGTTTATTACTCTAAATTTGGCGCCTTCACTTTGTACTTTCACCGTAAAGTGTTAGAAATGTTGACTTAAGGGGTTAAATATGGATGCAGACTGAACGAGCTAAGCTAGCTGCAGATCAGCAGGTTCTCTTAGCTGTATTGACCCTCACAACAAAGAGAGGCTCTGCTGCTCTAGCAGAACACTGAGGGATCAATAACTGATCTGACAGCTGTTGGATTTGTCTCTGCAAGAGTGTTTGTTAAAACATTTTTAAGCTGAAGCAAATTAAGAGCAGTCGTTTGTTTACATGGTTAGTTTTTATACTGTTAATCCATAGAGGTCATTGAAAGTTGCTGGTATCAACAAAACATGCATGTTTTTTTTTTTTTTTATTCTTAGCGTGAAAGTTTCTAAAATTCATTTTTTATTGATCGTTATTTTGTCTTAATGTCATATTCAGATTCTTCAACATTTTCCTGGAAAAGTAAATACCTCTGTGTATTTTGATTGAAAGTCCAACTGTATTTATTTTCTATTTTAAAATCATTCCCAGCTGTCTTTTAATTACGATGATGTAGTTTTTCGCTAAAAAAAAGGCCGTGTTGTTTTTTTAAGACATATTTTCTGCAGAGCTCATTAGAGATTTGCCTCTGAGTTGTGCCTCTGAGTTGTGGGCAGGACCATTGACGCGGAAGTTAGCCTCAGCTAATTTCCCATCAACCCTTTGTTTACAATCTCTCTTGCTAGCTTATAGCCCCTTACAAGCCCAAGCATAGCAAAGGATAAATATCAGAGCCATCCTGTCATATAGGTTTGAGCAACATTCCAGCTCAGATGAGGAAAATGAAGACGTTAATGGATCAATTTGTTTCACAGTGGATGCATTAGAATTGAAATGGAGACGGGAGACATTATCCGTCGCAAACTCGAATATTTCTCAAACTGAGAGTTTTCATCTGCTCCTGATCCATCACAATATGAATAAAGAAATACTGAGAAACACAGTTTCAATCCTAAATATGTCCTCCATCGTGAGGAAAAAGGATACAAGAAGAAATTGAAAATACAATTTTCATTTGAGTTGTCTCGTAGACTCGTCGTCTTTAAATGATTATAAAGAAATCTTTTTATTTTTCTAAAGCCAAATGAATCTCTGACTTCAACGACACAAACTGTTTAAAGATAAAAAAAAGGTTGCTCTCACAGTTGTATAGTCATGGAGACTTTATTTCAATAGCTGAGAATTCCTAACAAAGTTTACAGTTTCATTTAGTCTGGTTTTACTCAGCATTTTCAAGAGAGACTGAATGAAGTAAATCAAACTTTTTAGAAAAAAAATCAGCAGTTCCAATCGCTGCTCCTTGACGCATCTGCACCACTTCACTTCACCACTTTCAGTCACTGAAATGGACGTTAACTGTGGGTGTAACCATTTTTACAATAATGCCATTCATATCATAATATGAGGTTAACAATATGATTCATAGTCCTTATTTGTTACATTTTAACAATCTGATTCACTAACCTAAAATCCATCCAGGACATCTTTAGCTAAAAATCCAACCAGTGTGACTCAGATAAATACCTGAGTACTGAACAGTGCAGGAGAAGTTTTCCAGATTCCAAGCATTTTTTGCATTATAATCAAGTGTAGGTTAAATATGCGAAGAAGCAAACTAGTAAACAAAAATTAATGTCAAATTCGTTCACATTTTAGTTTCATAATGTTCAGCCCACTGTTGTTTTTCCACATCAAATAATACAAACTGAACATTTTTTGAACATTTTACCACACTATATGGTCACATGTCTTTGCAAAATTCAAAGTGTTTCCACACACTTGAATGATGACTTTATCATTTATTGCAGGCATCACGAGTGTGTGGTCCATGGTAATGGCATTTGGTTGTTTTTATGTTACAGTAAAAAAAATCTACAGTGTGTCAATTCAAATAGTATTTTCCAATATTGATATGTTGCACTGAGAGAACAGATGAACAGAGACACAAACAGAAATGTCACTAACTGAAAAGTTTGGCCTTGCTGATTTAGACTTCACATCATTTAGACCTTCATTTATTGACACCTCTTTTCATTGTCATCAGCCTGTTCCTGCCTCTGCTAGTGCTCTGCTTCCCTTCTTATCTGCCAGCAGCAACAACAGGTAGCTATTAGGACAGGGATGTACAGCTTGTCGTGTGAATGCGGCACCTTAAGGATCGTCAAGGGGGGGTGAACTCATCTGCAGGTTGGGGAGATGGGACAAATTGTCTGCAGGAATGTCATAAACGCCGCGCTGCAGAGATTTAGGCTCAATTCAATAGGAGCTTCTCGTCATTATGGATCATGGTTGAGCGAGTGGGAAAAAGGCTGATAATTTAGTTAAACGTGCTCTAGTTTTTGTTAAGAGGAGAAAGACCAGGAGGCTGAATGCTTAAAACAGAGCTTAAATTCATGAAGCAATTGTAAGCAAATGTGTGATTCCTGCCCTGTTCTTGTGTAAGAACTAGGGCTGGGCAATAAAACAATTGCTGTCGATATTGCTATAGTACTTTTTCTTGATAGTAACATGAGCCTATAGTGATAGACTTTTAATTTGAAGGGTCTGAAATGAACACTCGCCAGTCGCAAGCATTTTCTCCTCTTTGACGTGTAAGTTGGAGGGTTAGTCGCCACAGAGTAATTGTTAGTGTAAACTTTGTCGTGTTTATTAGCTCTTCTTCTCGTGAATTTCTTTTGTGCTCTTTTTTTCTCCACCGTCTGCACACGAGGTAAACAAACATATGCGACACATCACCGCACCCCCTGCGGTCACTTCACCTGTGCAGCGTTTAGTTTGGCTGATGAAACAGCGGAATATGTGGCGATTTATAACAGGATCCAGTCAGAACTTGAGAATAAAGCTGCTTCACTTAAAGCAACAACAGACAGATTTATAAAATGTGTTGATTTGGAGACATAATTTATAGGACATTCCTAAATACTGTATTTTCTAAATAATAATAGAATTGAATCCACTGTTTTAGTAGCGTCTGTGTAACATAACAGAGTCTGTGTTATAGTGAGAACTGAGATGTTGTGCTCAATCCCTCCGTTTCCTTAAAGCTGCAGCTTTAATTTAAAAAATGAGACATAATGACAATAACACAAAACATTAAACTGTTTTCAGGCGTTTTTTGTTATGATTAGTAATAAAATGTGATCACCTGGAAGTAGAATTGGGAAATCTCTAATAAATCTGTCCTTGTTTTCTCAGCATGTTTGAATTTGAGTTTACGGTTTGATGACAGTAAAGACGTGTTCATACCATTTATAAATTATTTTTATGCAATTTCATTTTCCTAAAAAAAACAAATAAATGAAAATAAAAAAAAAAAAAGTAAAATGCCTAAGGTATTTCTGTGTAAAATAATGTTAGAATTTAGCTGGTAAAATATATGTTTGGCCAGTGTTTCAAAAATTAAATTTCGGCTCCTGTGTGGAGATATTTTAGTTTTTTAAAATCCGGCAAAAAACAGAGTAACGTGCACCGCAAACTGTGCAGAAGGCATGTTCCTTCTAAACCTGGAAATACCACCGACCTTTTATATCGCCTGAAGCAGTGCCACCAAGCATGCTCAATCTCAGACTGAAATAAATGATAATTCTTCAGCAAAAATAAGAAAGTTAAGACCTTCGCAGCAGCAACAGTCTAAACTATGAGACAAAATTCAGAGAATTTATTTTTAGTTCCTAGCTTATTCACAGGATGTTGACAAATGTTTGCCAATTTTATGCTTGTTCTGTAAAACTTGAAAACATTAGAATTTACTTGTAGAATTTATGCTTTGTTTTTAAATGGAAATGATCAAGCAGTTTAGTGTTCTGTTTTATGTTCTCTTTTGAAACTTGAAAGCTTTTGCTTTAATTTTAAGTCTAGATTGTAATATTTATGCCTTTTTTTTTTGTTTTCTGGGGGAAAAAACTGTAGCATCATGTTGCTTTAGTTCATCTGTTATGTTTAAAGTGTGATGGGAAATAAATATTTAGATCTAAACAGCCTGCTGATGAATACACATTTCTCCAACAAAACAATATTGTGATATTAAAAAAATCCACTATTGCCCAGCCCTAGGAAGAACGTTTGTACTCATTTTGTCATCATCTGACGTGTGCTGGTAAATAATGGCCGTCACTGCTCTTCTCTATAGCACTGGTTGCTGCTTTTCTTTTCACTTTTGCGTCCGTTTGGCTTTGAGATCTCTCTGTAAAGCCTGTGAAGAGCTTCATCTATTAGTTTGTTTGTAGCCATTGTGAATGTGTGCGTGGATCTGAACAGAACAGCCTTGTGGGTCCATGGTCTGAACAGTTCCACGGTTGTGTCTAATCCTCTCATATTGGGTCGCTACAGAAACAAAGGGAGACAATGGGACTATTGTTTTTAATAAATACACGTGTTCAGCCATCCCTGCAACCCCCCCCAGTGCCGCATACGTACCCGGTTTGTGACCGGTCTGTTCACCTCGTACCATTTACACAATAAATACTGAAGTGGCGGCTTCTTTATTATAATGCTTTTATTTGATTCGAGTTTTTTTATATTGCTCTTTGCAGCAATTATAAGTCTGTTTCTTGCAACTGTTGTTTTTTCCACAATCTTTTTGAGGGTATTCCACTTGTGTTTCTACCATTGACTGTATATGAGAACTGGACTGAGTGACTCCTTCTCCTGTGGCGTTTCACACAGGAAGTGTTCTCTGGCTCCAAGAAGCCAAAACCCCATAGACTACGATTGATAAATAAACAGCCATTTCTTAGTCATTCTATTTGTCTGAATAACCATTATTGCTCTGATACCTTTTTTAACCTTTTTTTTAAGTTCAAGTAACTTTAAAAAATTCTTTACTGCATGACTCATTTTGAAGCAATATAAATAGTCCCTCCATATTTACAAATATGTTTTTTTATTTCAGAAGTTCCTGAACATAATTTAGTTGCAGAAGAAGAATAAAGGCCGATAGTTCCTATTTGGTTTCCAAACGCTCCTGAGATTTCTTAAGCTTCTTTTTTCTTTATTTGAGAATACGTTTTTACTTGAATTTAGTCCGTTTTGGAGGGTTTCTGTATGCAACCTGTCTAGTTACCATTGATCAGATGCAGAAAACACAGTACTTAATATAAAATCCAGCATCCAGACATACTCTCATTGATATACCTCAGAATTTTATTTAAGCCTAAGTGTGAGTACGCTAAGCTGTCCAGTCAGAAGTAGACCAGATTAGTCGAATTAGCAGCTTTCCCTGCATGGGGTGAGAACATAGGCTTGGGCTCCCACTGGGTAGACTGGATCCCGTGATCCTTTTTTAAGTTGTAAAGGTTGTTTTTTCCTTGTTGGTTGTTTAGTAGCCAAATAAATGGCTGTAAATTTTGAACTGACATTATTCATTCTGTTTGTCTATGACTATTCCCATCACATTTTCTACAGCTGGAACGGCAGTGATAAATTACTGTACATTGATGTATTTAAATGAATGTCCTCTGCTTTTTTCAGTCTGCCCTGTGTTTTTTTAATGTAACAATCGCATCGCAGCGTAGACGGATGCTCATGTCTCACCCCCACACACAGAGAGTATATGAGTGGTCTCGGGCTGTTGCTCTTGGCACACAAGTGTCCCTCTGAGTGATGCTGAGTTTCAGGCAGAGTCTTCTGCAGTTCTTTGCCTTTCATTGTGTTGATGTTTCTCTTCTGCTCAGTTCAGAAGACTTCAGTCATTGGGAAAAAGTTTGGGTTTAAAAGCGTTCAATCGCTTCTTCTTCGGCGAGGGACTTGGTGTGGGGATGGCCGGGAACTCTCCATCTACCTCAGCTAGATATGTACACTCACCTGAGCACAGGTGTCAGCTCACTTTTCCACAAATAGTACACATGACAGAGTGAAGTGCTTTACGTGTGTTGCTTTGAAGTGTGTGTGTGAACTGTAGTTGTATTGTGTTCATGTTGAAAAAAAAAACTTCTAAATGAAACTTCTAAAACAAACTTAAAGCTTGGCTCTGCTGTGAGGAAACAGTTTTGGGGAATCTGTCATACCAGGAGCAGCTCGGCTAAAGGAACACTGCCACAGCGCCCACCCAGACCGGGACAGCTACGGCGTCCACTCCACAGACATGACGCTGCAATGTAGAACTGCAATGTAGAACAGCCAAACATTCACACCTGACTGTAATGATTATAAACTTCAGCATCTTGTTGCCTGTTGTTTTATGATTCCACCCCCCCCTTATAATCATCCTCCATCCTCCTGTCCAGTCCAACAAAACACGGATACAAACATGATTGAGGGATGCTGCTTCAAACAGTATATGGTCATTGGAGATCTAATTTGGTTTATGTCTTTGCTTTATTAGAACCTGCAGTTCTGGTGCAGTACTGCAGCAATAAGGCCAAGAATTTGTTCCAGACAGGATGGCATGCAGCTTTGTTGTAACAGCTGGGAGAGTGGAAGGGTGGAGAAGGGAAGTAGGTGGATCTTTGAAGACATGAGACTGAGAAGTGCCTAAACTTGGGTAAAGAAGGGAAGGGTGCACCATCTTTTTTTGTGTTGTCTGCTCCACTAATTGTATCCCTGAAACTTTTTTCTTTATCTCTTGGCTCCTCCCTTTAGGGGTCGCACCAGTGAACCATCCTCCTCCATAAACCTATATTCTGCATCCTCCACATTGATAGAAATCATTTGGTCTTTCACTAGACCTGTTTCCTGGCAGGTCCAATCCCAGTGTCATTTTACCAACACCAACACTTTGCCTGCTCTGAACTTGTCCTCCAACAGCTTCATCTCTATTACCCCCAGATTTGCCTCCTGTCTCTTTCTCAGACCCACTGCCTCTAAACCAACAACATGGCTGCTCTCATCAGTCTGTACATTGTTCCTTTCATTCTTGCTTACATTTTTCTGACACACGTCACACTTTAAACCTTCCTTTATCCAACCTGTTTTTTCAACTCTCTCTGTTGCTTTCGACTGTTGAGCCCAAGTCCTCCACCTTTTCCACTGGTGTTCCCTGTAACCTCACCACTCCGCTTGAGTTCCTCTCATTCAGACACAGATACTCACTGCAGCTGACCTTCCTTCATCTCCTCTCCAGAGCAAACCTTCACTTCTTTAGATGTTCCTCCACCCACTTCTTACAGACAGCAAACAAGAAGGGTTCAAAACTGATCTTTGATGCAGTCCCACCTCGAACTCCTCTATCTCACCTACTTATTGCCCCAGTTTTTCAGGTTTCATAAATATTATGAACAACTTTGGTGTACTTAGCTTCCACTCTAGACTTCCTCATCCAAATTCTAAGCTCCTCTTTCTGTACTCTGTCATAGATTTTCTCTAAACCCCAGCTTCTTCTGACCTCGTCTCTTCTTCTCCAGAATCATCCACAAGACAAATATTGCACCTCTGGTTTTCGTTATTGACATCAGACCATACTATTACTCACAAATGCTTACTTGTGACCTCAGTCTAGCTTCAACTATGCTTTTCTACAACTTCACCGTGTGACTCATCAGCCCCATTCCCCTGCAGTTTCTATAAGTATGCAACTTTGCACCATTCCATTCCTTAGGCATCCTTTCACTCTCCCAGACCTGGTTAAAACAGCTTATTCGGAAACTCTGCCTCCTCTTCTCCCTAATCTCTTTTTTCCTCATTCTTAGGCTCTTCAGTTTGTCTTCCATCTTTCTATCACCCTTGTACAACCTGCCAACATTTCTCTCCCTGTCCTTGATCATTCTAACTTGTTGCAAATCCTTCCCATCTCTGTTTTTCTGACTCACTAATTTGTACAGCTTTACTTTCCCCTCTTTTTTGTCCAATGTGTCGTACAAGTCCTCATACACACTTTGTTTGGTCTTTGCCACCTCAGCCTTATCCTTGTGCAGTATCGCCCTATACTCCTGTCTGTTCTCTTGTTCTCACAAAGCTTGTTTCAACTCCTCTCTAAAAGCTGCACAGCACTCTGCCTTTTTCAGCTTCCACCACTTGGTTCTTAACTCTGCCACTTTTCTTCATCTTCATCTCTACTAGCCATCCTGACACCACCATTCAATGCTGTCTGGCTACATTCTCCCCAGCTGCAATTTTGCAGTTGCTGATCTTGTGCAGATTATAGCGTCTGCACAAGATGTAATCAACTTGTGAGCTCCTTCCTCCACAGTTATGTTACCACACATTTTTTTCTTTTATGGAAAGATTTGTTCACTACTGTAATTTCCATTTCTTTGGTAAAGTCGCCCAATAGTAGCCAGATTAAGCTCTGGCGGCCATGTGACCCCAAAAGGAAATAGAGTTGAAAGGATGGATGAATGGACGGATTTATGGATCCAATGGTAAAGTCACAACCATCTTTACTTCTGTGTTTCTGTTTTGAACACCAAACTTGTTCTTGATTTCTTTTTCTCTATTCCCTTCACACGCACGTTGTTAAAGTCTGTCCTGATCCTCACTCTCTTCCCTTAGCAACCTCTCGCCACATTTTCTTCTTTTCCTTGAGCTCACATCCTACTTGGTGCGCATAATCATCGACAACTAGGGATGTCCCAATCCGGTCACCTGATCAGACATTTACTCTTATGATCAGCTCTTTATATTTCAAGCTAATTATTCCAGATAAATACTCTGCTAGAAGTCTGCATATTATGAACGGATCAACACAATTTATTGTGGCACTAGTTTGAGTAGGAGGTGCACTAAAACAGTTCAGCTAAGCTAGGCTAGCGAGATGTTCACAGTTTTCGACTTCTGAGATCAATAACTTCTTTAAAAAAATTTTAACTGACAGCAAGTGTCTCCATTGGGTTGTCTTAACACAAACAATGACCTACAAAAGCATTTTTAGAGAAGAAGTATTTGGTTTTCTCTTTAATGAGAGCAGAGCTCTCCTTCTGCCAACAAACAGACTGACAGTAGTGAGACGCTGCATCTGCGCAAGAAGGCTTTTTAACCCCTTAAGACCCGATCCTTATTATTTCTTTTAGACAGAGCCCCAATTAAGCTTAAATTAATGTAATTAGGTCTAGAGGTTTAAAATAAATATTCTATTAAAAAACCCAGACAAAACTAACAAATGGTTACATTGATATGAACTAATTTGTCATCATATTTGTTACAAAGAAAGTCATCAGTTTTTTTTGTGGAGATTTAAATCACATCTAATCAAAAATGTTCAATCTTACGTTGCTCAACACATGCCAGAGAATAAGGCATTTAAAAAAATTGTCCGACATTGAAGCGCTCAGTGGATCTCTAGCTTATTAGCATAGCAGCTAGATGAGCTGTGTAGTCAGTGTGGGAATCTGCGTCTCCAAATAAACACTTTTATTACATTCTCTGTACACCTGTAGGCGGTGAATTTTCACCTGCTGTCAACTGCTTTTGAGGCCCCTGATTACACATTAATTTTATGCGGAAATTTCCTGCATTATAAGAGCTCAGTTTTTTCGGAAATTAAGTTTAATTTGCACAATACCTGCAATCCTGCAGCAAAACTAAGGTCCTGAGTTAATAGTTGCACTATTTTTACTTGATTGTTAAAGCTACTTCACAGAAGTGCAGAAGTTCTGATAGTTTTAAATGATTAAAGAAAGTTAATAAAAGAAAAATAGAAAAAAAAAACCCAGATCTGTTTATGAAATTTGTTCATTTTTTTAGATGTGTTGCAAAATATCCAGTCAGCACTTGGTATTGGCAGATCCTTAAAATCACTTGGAATCGGATCGGGTCTAAAAAAAACCTGATGGGGACATCCATACTGACGACATTCACCATCACACCTTTAAGTTCCAGCTTCAGACTCATCACCCTAACAAACACTCCTTAACTTTTAGAATATTACTGACAACCTGCTTCTTGCAGGATCAGTCCTACTGCCTTTCTCTTTCCATTCACACCACGATAAAACATCCTCTCTGTTTAAAAGCTGCTGTTGCTCCCTTTCCGTCTGGTCTCCTAAACACACACAGAATATCAAACTTTTTTTTCTTTCTACCCCATTCAGGAGACTTTTCAGTCTGGATCAGATGAAATCCTTGCTTTAATCTTCTCCCGGTCTCTTTACTCCACGAAGCTCTAATGAGCAAAGGTCGAACTGGTGTTATTTTAGAACAGGAGGTCTTTTCTTCCCAGCGAAGGAAATAGGAGCTAAAGAAAACCACTTGGACTGACTCAAAGTGGCTCAATATACATTTGAACAAGGTTTTATGGCAGACAGACTTTGAATGCTATTTGTAATGTAAAAGCCTAATACTATATTTCTGCAGTAAAGACAGTTAAAATGTACAGATACCCATATTGTAAGTTTTGATTGTTTTAATCAATGACTTTTTTATCCCTGTGGCAGTAACTCAATACTACACATCAAGGAGAAGAGTAGGGCATCTAACTGGCACGCAGCCACTTCCAATAAGCATCCATTAACCGAGTGTTTCATTCAGGCTGCTGTCATTGAATGCATCTCCACTCATTCAAACTGGAGTTAAAATGATTGTGACTGATCTATCAGAAAGATTCAAACAACTCTCACACAATGAGACAACTACAATTACAGTGTGTTTTAGTTGTTTATGCCCTTCAGACTGTCAATTCACAGGAAAAAAAATGTTCATCAAGCTTTTTTAAGTTACAACAAGGTCATTTGATGTATTTTTTTATATTTTTACACTGCACAGGTCCTTGACAAGACGAATGATAAACTTATCCATTAAAGGCATACGTGACATCTTTATTTTATTGAATCAAATGGACGTAATCAGGCAGACAGAAGGTGTAAGAATGATGACTAAGGGTTAGCAAATACGCTTTCTTCAATGAGACAAAAAAGTTTGAAGACTCACAACAATGAAAATTGTGTTTTGGGTGTTTTTAACATGTTCTTGTAGCATTTTTCCCTTGATGGAGGACATATAAAAAGAAAATTACGTTTAAAATTGCATTTCTGAGTATTTCATTGTTCAAATTGTTGTTCATTAGGAGCAGACAAACAAATGCTGTTTGAAAAATCCTGTAGCAGTGACGTAGGTGCTACTGTGAGTGAACCACAGGCTCCCTCCTTTACTCCATTCCAATGCACCCATTTGCTGACAAATAGATCCACGTACGTCTTTGTATTTCTTGTCCAAGCTGGCTTCTGGCTCAAAACTGTACGGCTGGATAGCTTCAATATTGGTCACCATTTTTGTTGCACAGGTAATGTTAGGTTGGGATTGTGAGGGGCTGTAAGCTAGCTGTAAATAAAGAGGGAATGGAAATGCATGCAGGCTTACTCTGCACCAACAGTCCTGCCCTCAACTCAAGTCAAATTTCTAATGAACTACTGCCGCTCTTCATAAACTGTCCTAGAAAACAACAGTTTTTTTATTTTGGCTAAAAACGGCATAACTGTAATTAAAAGACCGCTGGAACACTTTTACAATAGATCAAACGAGGATTGAAGGGGGACTTGTAATTAAATATGGCCTACTCTTATTTACTTGTTGTTGAATATTTATGAATCGGTTACTGAAAGGTTGTGCTAAGACATCAAATAACAAAGGTTGTCTTTCTAAAGCAATAGTTTTATCTCAATATTTAACACAATCAGAGAAAGACTGGAAAAAGTTATCAGGTACAGAAATGATTCTCAAGTGTCTCTTCCTTTAAAGAGTTCAGAACCCTTAAGTTTACTCTTGGCTCACCTCTATGGTTGGTTCCATACTTGGTAAATCAGCATCATTCCCATTCATCCCTACAATTCAGTGATTCTAAACCTGATTCTCTTTGGATTTGTTTCCAATTTCTGTGGTTTAACCTCTTTAATTATATTTTCACATTTTTTCTTTAATTTTATTATTCTTTACATTTGAAAAAAGTCAGAAATTTATGTGAAAAATAATGTGAAGCTGATTTATCATAGCGTCAGTATTAAAGTGAAATTATAAGGATTGGCTTTAGCAGTTAACAATCATTACCACTATTCATCTTATTGTCTGTTCGTTTACTCTTTCTGAAGGTTTTACGATAACTCCATCAGTTTATTTTCACAGAATATCAAATCTTTGGCTTTTTTTTCTCTTTTTCTTTACAGTTCTGTGAACCAAAGCTCAGTGTTTGTGTATACACGGGTATAGAGCTCTATTGACATTGACAAATTACATTTGTGACCCCAGGTCTGTTTATAGATTACTATAGGACATGTTCACATGTAAAGAGGTTACTGTTAAGAGAACGTTTTTGTCCTTTAATGTATACAAAGAAAATAACAGCTCTTCAGGGTGAACAGTCCTTTCCTTTCCCAGAGAAAGTTATGGGTTTTAGTTGCTTCTACCTTAAGTCTAATTTTAAATGGAGGATTTTCCCTGCACTTCATGACCTGATTTGAACGGTTGTCTTTTGATATTAAAAAACATGTTTTTAAGAATGTCTTTCCCTTTTTGAAAACATAAGCAAAACCAAATTTGTAATAAGGAAAAGGCTGCAGACAGTTATGAGGCTACACCCCCTGCTTTCAATAAGTTAGCTAATAGTGCTGCAGCCCAAACCAAAACAAATGCGTTGGACCTTGTGTTGGTGATGTGTTGGCTGCTAAAACACAGGGCTCTCCAGTGAGTCCCCAGGGCTCAGCAGACACCATTCTGCCTGCTTCAGCCATAAATCCTCTTTGCATGGCTAGTGATCTATCCATGATGTAAAGGAGCTTAGTAGTAATAGACAGGCAGGCGGGAAGCAGCTTCGCTGTTGTCCTGAGGTCATGTTATCACACACAACTCTGACAGGAGAAAGACAACAGGGACCAGGTGCACAAATGAAGGCATGGCAACAGAGTTGTGTATATCGTGAAATATGAATTGTTTTGGCGATGCAGATGAAACTTTTTGAAGTCTAGATTTAAACTAACTGCAGTCTTTTATATTCATTTTTATTCTTTGACTGTTGAGGATAAAGGAACCAAAGTAGAGGACACCTGCTCTGTGAATTAAGTGTTGTGAAAAGTGATTTTTCAAGTTTTAGCTGTATCTTGCGATAGCAAATCTAAATAATTTAACTTTACTTCCGCATTGCTAACAATGGTGTAACAATTCATTTAAACAACGATTTGATTCATATCATAATTTGTGCTTGTTGATGCGATTCATAGTTGATTTCGGTTCCTTTGTGAACGATCCGACTCACTGACCTAAAACCAATCCCAGACATCTTTAGCCAAAAATTCAGCCAGTGTGACTCCGAGATAAATACCTGGATTTTGAACAGTGCAAGTGAAGTTTTCCAGATCATTTGTATTGCTTGCAACATAAACAAGTGTAAATTAAATATGTGTAGAAACAAACAAGTAAACAAGAATCAATGTCAAATCTATTTCCATTTTAGTTTTATCAAGTTCAGCCCACTGTTGTTTTTCCACATCAAAATAAAATAAACAGAACATTATTAGAACATTCTACCACACCGTATGCTCACGTCTTTGCTAAATTCAAAGGGTTTCCACACATTGGACTGGAATGAGGGTTGATTGTTTTTTGCTGCCATCACATGTATGTGATCCACTTTGATGTCACTTGGTCGTTTTTACGTTGTAATAAAATAGACTGACCATGTCTCAATCCAAATTGTATTTTCCAGTGCTGATTATAACCCATTTATTTCATTATTAAACGATTTTAATGGTATAGTTCTGTTCCATTCTGCCTCACACAGATTGATCTGGTTGGATTGTATGAATAGAAAAGTATTAATCGGTTAATCAATTAATAGTTACAGCCTAATTGCGAATAGTACAGTTAGCAAAGCAGTATTCATGTCTGCTTGGAAAAGTAAAAAGAAAAGTTTTTGTCTGCTGTAAGAATTGTTTGCATCTGACAGACCAGTTATTGTCCTGAGTATGTGAAGCCTAATATTACATTTACTCTGAACATGTGATGTGTACTTAAACACGCATTTAATATACGGTGTTCACACTGGACTGTTGCCCCCTAATAGTAGTACATGTTGAAAGGCTCCAAAATATGAAAGGCTTGGTGTTGTACAAACACCAATTTATGAATTTATCCTCCATGATCAATGTTCAAATGGTCGGCACTTTGAAAGCCTAAAATGGCGTGTGTTTACATAGACTTTTCACTGAAAGTGGTTGCTTGATGGTGGGTTGAGGCCAGTGTGAACATAGCATTAGACTTCCCATTTGGTCATACTAAAGTTTTCTGGAATATCTCTTGTTTACTCTTCACACAGGTCACATTCCTCCCCTCTGGTCCCCTCTCCTCCTCTACAGTCACAGCAGTGGTTGATATGGAGAATTCCTCTGTGGCATCTGCATCATCCGAGGCAGGAAGCACGCGCTCGCAAGAGATAGAGGAGCTGGAGCGCTTCATCGACAGCTACGTGCTGGAGTATCAGGTGCAGGGGCTTCTGGGAGACAAGGCAGATGGAGAGCTGGACCTGGACAGTGGCGGCAAAATGCCACAGGTTAGTCAGTTTTGTTATGTAAACAGATTGTCAGCGTTTGCAGGCTGAGTTAAAGGGCTTCCTATGTTGTTTTAACAGATGATAATTTAAAGTTAATGCCTTAGTCACAACTGCCCCTACTGGTGGATACGGGTTTTCTGCGGGCGAATAATTGCCAAATCTGTCAGGATGGGTCAGTACTGGCACTTTATTAACAACTAGAGCGAAAGAGTCAACTCTTTACAATGTTTAAAGCTAAACTGGATTTTACAAACTGTCCCTGTCTTTTAGTGTGAGGCCACAGTTGACAGTTAATAGGAAGACCTTCTGTATTTCCAGAAAAGACTCCAGCAGATTCAGGTTTAGGAAGGCCGTCTGTTTTACCTGTCCGTGGGAAAACGGAACAAAGCCCTTAACTCCAGACAGAAAAAAAACCCACAACATTACCGATTCTTACCATGGGAAAGAAAAGAAAAGAGGAACACTAGTTAATGAACGCCAAAAAAATCAAATGTAAACATTGACTCTGCCGATAAAAACATGCATAACAACACTGAGTTATTGAGCCAAAGTCAATGTATGTATAGATTTATAGTAAGCTGGAAAACCTGTGCTAAAATAAACAAGAATCTGGTTCATTTGAAGAATTCTGAAGAGTTAATTATATAGACAAAACACTCAAGTATGCATAAATGCAAGTTTATTATTTAGTCTAGAGGTGCGTTTTGAGTCAGCGAGTGCTTTAAAATAGTTAGGATGCAGATCTTATATCCACATTTCTATTTTTCAGTGGACAGATGACTGCTTTGACAAAAGAGATGGCAGCTGGACGTCGTCACAAGGAAGAGGCTCCTCTAAACCTGTAAGGGCTTGTTCATTATTTGGTAATCTTCCTCTGAGATGGTTTCACTTTTTTAGATCTAAAAAACTAATTTGACCCTAAGATGAAAGGATGCATTTGTGTTTGCTTTAGAAAACAATGTTTTATTTTGTAATCCAAAAACTCAAAAAGCACATTATTTGTTAAATTAACTCACATCAAACACCTGGTTTTGTAAAAACTGAAGCCTTCAAAGAGGAATTCTTTTTTTTAAATTTTTTCAAACCCATATTTATTATTTAGATAATTACTGGCTAAAAAGTAAAATATACAGTTTTTTAACTAAAAAGTAAGATAAATTGTGCTGAATGTGGTTTAGATGTCTCTTATCAAAGTAAGTTTGGAAAAAAGCCGAGAATATCAATCCATCTTGTAAACCTGCTTTTTCCTGGGCAGGAAAAAGAAGACTGGTCACATCCTGGACAGTCTGCCAGTCCATCCAGAAAATAACATTTCAGTTACTCTCAGTTTTGAATTTTGGGTCTACTAAAGCAAAAAGATTTCGTGTTTCCAGTTTTGCATTTTAAAGTCATTCTTTGTCTTTATCAGCTGTTCAATCTGATGTTGACCACCAGCTTCAGGCGCTTTTAAAGTTCACCCTTTGACGTGTGATTGAAGCATCATGACACACTGACAAATACAGTCAGAGAATTACACAGTTACAATAACACTGTCATTTACACTAAGAGGGTTGCAGTGATTTTAAGAATTAAATGACTATGTAGAACAAGTTACTTTGATATTATATTAAGTATTTGGAGTATCATCAAATATAATGTTTTTTTTGTGCTAATTTGAAATTTCTGGTCTTCAAAAGGGCCAGAAAATTTCCATCGCACTAGCTAAACGCGAAGAAAGCAAAACTACAACTAGTTATTATTTGAGCTTAACATTTAGACTGTTGGATAGATGGATAATAGCTGAGCAATATGAACGCTGACATTCTTTTTACTTGATGCAGCTTGAATGAAGATCACAAATGAAGAGAATCAGCTGAACTAAAGTGGAAGAGAAACAGAAACCGCCTGTTCATTTGTTTGAGTCAAGCTATGAATTCTTGCTTAAAGGCAAATATTATGGCTAAGCTCTTACTTGGTTTGATGCACAAGTTAAATTAATATTTTTCTCAACTTGTTTTTCTCCTGGAGATTTAGTTTAACACAATCTCTGGCCTGTTGTGTCTTTGCATATATTCAGTGCATAGGTTATAGTCTCTGCCGTTTCTGCCTTCCTCCGCAGGACGAGTGGGAGCACAGCAGTAATGGCAGTACCGGCTCTAGGCCCAGTTCAGGGTCCAGGCACGGGTCAGGCTCCCGTTCTGGCAGCAGAGGCCGGAATAACCAGTTCAAAGCTCCTGCCAAGGTAGAGAAAGAAGTGCCCTTGTGGATTCATTTGCAGTTTTGAGTGTTTCTTGCTACTTCAGAGGTTCTCTAGTATTGTGCAGATGTCCCTATGAACAGGAAAAGTAAATCCACAAGTTTAAACTAATATGCACTGTGAATTCGTCTTTGTTTTTGTCTAGAACGGGAACAAAGATCACTCCTTTGACATCCTGGGAACAGATATTTGGGCCGCCAACACAATGGACTCACGCGGGTATGCATCTTAGTGTCACACCTTTAATGTGTCTGCTAGTTTTGGATTCCATACATAGTTTCCGGTGAGTCAGGATGCAAACTGTCTCACAGCTTTTTCTAGTCAGTCTCATGCTTTTAAAGCTTAGTGTTTACAGTCCTCTCTGTTTTTCAAAATAATCTTTCAAACCAAGCTGTATTTTCTTATCAGTTTTCAGGCTAAAACATGATAGTTCAACGTGTTTGTTCTGATATTTAGCCAGCTTGACTGCCTCCTCGAGGGTTGGTCACTAAATCATTTGAACATTTTGATTGAAAAAAAGTTTGAAACTATTTGCATAAACAAATTGATCTTTAATGTAGAACATGTGTCTTAAAAAAGCAGCAAAACACTGGCTATTGTAAAGGGTTGACAGGTTGCTATAGTAACATCTACTTACCAGCTTCACAGAGTACCAGCCACGTTGGCACAGTTGAATAGGCAGTGAAGTGATTCAGCCAGCACAGTGGGATTATGTAAGCAGCACTGTCCTCACCAGACACTGATGATTTTAATCTAATGGTTTCTGCACTCCTAATTAAGCTGTCTAAATGGAGTAGCTCATTCATTCATTTTTTTAATAATTAAATGATAATCTCAGATGATACACTTGAATATTTAAATGTTATACTATTTCCTGCTGCACGCAGAAAATGATGCTGACACAAGCATAGAGGCAAGTGAGCGTGGGGTACGTTCACACCTACCTTGTCTGGTTTGATATCGATGGACCACGGCTTAATCACTAAATTAGGCCAAACTTGGGTCTGGACCAACAAGTGGAAGAGATGGTCTGCTTCCAATAGGGCTCTGGTGCAGTTTTGCTTACGATGTGAATATAAACTAGTCTCAGTGTGGCCCAACTTTTATGTCATCCGCCTTTTTTGGGACCAACAAACGAATGTAGCTGGGAGTTAAGGGAGTACTGTAAACAGGTGCAGACGTCGTACTAAAAGCCACGAGCTGTGGATCAACCTGGAGCAAGGAGGAGATGCTGTGCATCCTTCATATTCAGCCCGAAACACACATCAGATCAGATCAGTCATTCTGTTTTTCTTTGTATAGCACTTTCCATACATGTTAACACAAAGTGCTGTACAGCAAAAAATGAATACATAAAACATTAATAAAAGAAGACTCCCACACACCTCCCACCCCTTTGACCTTTGACAATAACGACAATTTAAAGTCTCACAGCTACTAAAGAAAGCATACAAACACACACATCTGTGTTTAGCAAATAAATGAAGGAGCATGGTCTTTAGTTAGAGGGGAAAAAAAACGTAGCTGAACTGGAACGAGGGTACAAGATGCATAAAGAAAGTTTGAATGTTGAAATCGATCATAAATGAACAAACTAAAAATCTCACACTCTATCTGTACCAAAGAAGTGGACAAAGACTCCTTAAATTAGACGCCCACTTCCATTATTAAAGTTCAAATAAAGAATTTACTGTAAATTAATTTAATTCAGAACATTAGATAACAGAATTGCTCTGTGATGATTTTATCATTTGAACTCCACATGTTTTTGATGAGGCTGTAGCTTCTCTAATCATCATGTTATGTCCATGTTTCAGAGGTGCAGGTTGGGACGTGCAGCCAGAGAAGTTGGACTTCAGCCATTTCCACAGGAAACATTTGAGAGGCACACCGAAGCACCTGCCACACATCGACAGAGAGGGGTGAGACACTTCTTGGTCCGCTTTGTCTGTACAGTTTGGATCATGTTCAAAGTATGGTTTTAATCATTCTTACCGGCCCATTTGTGTAACAGCAATTACAATGAAAATGATTTGTAGTTTACGATTCACTGATTTTCTTTGTCTCGTACTTTTTTATCTCTAGGATGAACAAAAACAAGTTTGCGGAAGACGATGGCATCGACATGAATGACATTGAGAGGTTCCTGCCTCACCTGCGCTCGGTAAGTTTAAGATTTTTCTGGGGTTTTTTTGCTGCAGAGCTAAACGAGTTATGTGGTATTTAGCTGTCAAAAAGTCATGGACCGCACAGATTTGACACTAAATATTTTACAAGTTGTTGGAGAGTGACCTCTAGTGGTGTAACAGAGGTAATGTTTCCTGAAGATGCAGCACTGAAACCACATCTTTGTTCCAATACTGCTGTTTCAAAATTACTATGATTTACTTGAAAACATATTGGAAAGAAAATGTAATATATAAGAATCTGTTTGTTATCAACATTAATCTGTTTTGACATCTGCTTATCAAATAGTTATTTTAACATTAAGGTACATAAGAACTTTGTCTTTATTTACAAGCAAAATAAAAAAGGAATCTTTAGTGATTCTTTTCTAAAGTTCATTTTATTTAATAAGCTGCTATAATCGTCTTTGATAAATAGATAGATAAAATATTTGCAGATACATAGGAAAATTAATGCAGTTATAATCAGAGGCAAGAGAAAGTCACTAAAGTGCAAGTCACATACAAGTTTCAAGTCTAAACCTTTAAGCTTAAAGCAAGTCTGGCGTTGAGTCAAGCAAGTCAAGTCATACTAATAGGTCTGTGTCCAATTTTTTTGTATATCACAATAACAGCAGCTCAAGGACGCACTGCATGCTGCACAACAAACATCACAAAGTCAAGCTACCAGTTTTAATAAAAACTCAACTTTATTTGAAAAAAGAATGAATGAAAAGTTATAAAAGTCCCAAACTAAACTGTGTTTGGAGTCCAGGTGGGTGTCCTGAAGACCGTCACCATTGTTTGAGCAGCTCTAATTGTAGAAGAAGAGCTTTCTTTAGTTTAGACGCAATGGCTAAAAATGTTTTACCGCTGGATTTCAGAAACTGCTACGAAGACCTAAGTTCTTACTTTAGAGGAGACAAGAGCAAGAGTTCTGATGAATAACAGGGAGCCAAACCATGAGGAGCTTAGAAATCGATTAATGGGGGCAGCCGTGGTGCAGAGGTAAAGCAGTCAACCTCCGATCACAGGTTTCATTCCCACTCTGCCTGTCCATGTGTGGGCAAGACACTAGAAACCTCACATTGCTCCCAGTGGCCTGATTAGCGTCTTGCATGGCAGTGAATCCTGTCTCCTTAAACTGTTTGTTTATTTAGCGCTTTGGGCCTTACATAAAAGTAGAAAAGAACTTTATAAATACAACCCATTTACCATTTACAAGCTTGAACTATCAAATATATTACTATTAATATGTATTAATACTATTTTAGACTGAATTAAAAAAAAACTTCTGAAAATGTTGTCACATAGACCTAAATGGTCTAAATGTCTCAGACCATTTCTGGTGTTTTGACAGGGTTTAATAAAAATAGCATTTACAAACCAAATGGACAAGCAAAATATTGCGCTTCTCATTAGAGATCTTAGTAAATCAAAACATGAATATTATTTGTTATATCTATTTAGAACAATGTCTTGGTCATTCTTTTTTAGCTTAAGAGCAAGTATAAATCACATTAGTGATATCCTGGTTAAATAAAAGGGTAATAATATTAAGTTCTGTCATGCAAATCATTTTTATGAATTCATCATGGCTTAATTAATTTAATAATGGAAGTAATTCATTTATCTAATTCATCTATGTTTTAATTAATTGATTAATTGCAGTAAAAAGCCTCATTTTGAAGTACTTTTACTGAAATTTGTGAAATTGTGGCACAATTAGTTTGATATAAATCAAAGTACAACTAAAAATGTGGCTTTATGAAGTTTTTTTTTTTTTTTTTTTTTATTACAGACTTTCAACTGTTATTTTGACACCACCAAAGGGGGATTTTTTTGTTTAAACTGAGAAAACAAAAAAAAAAAACCCATCAGGCCCAGTTTGCTCTATTTTACCACATCAAAAAACAGCACTTTTCTGAGCTATCCAAAAAATATTGAACACAAACCTCTTATTAATACCATAATACATATGTTGACATGGGTTACGTTACGTGTGCTTTTAGCATTTTCTTTGACCTGTTTGGAGAGTGTGATCATTTTGAAGACTTTGATGAAGCAGAAGAGAACACTGGAAGGAGGAAAGGAGACATGAGGAGGTGACATCAGAATTGAATAATTTAGACTTTGAAACAAACTTTTTCCTTTGTTTTTCCTAAAACAAGTATTAAGAGGTAAACTTTCCCTTTGAAATGATGCTTTAACTTCACATGATGATCATTTTACTTAGAGAAGAAAGAGTTTGAGCAGAGCGCAGTTAGTAACCGTTACCATGGCAATGTGACGCACCGCGTTTTAAATGACCTACTTTTTATGAAAAAGGCTTAAAAATCTAACAGGATTGAATTTCTAATAACTGATTTCATCTTTTTTTTTGTGAGTGTCCATGGTTTAACGGGATAATTCTCTTCGAAGTGTGCATTAGCAGACATAAACGTTCTTCATGGAAGCAACCGTCCGATGCAAAATGAGATTAATGCGATTTAAAGAAAAAAAACGTGCTTAAATGTCTGTAACTAATTAATCGCAATTAAGGCAATGTTTTGACAACCCTATTAATAATTGAACATTTTTCAATGTTAAATCACCCAATTAAACAGTAACGTTAGTTGCAAGTTTTAATATATTTGCAATTCCTCAATAAATTACTATATACCCAATCATAAATGAATAGAAGGTAAAATCCTTTTAAATCCTTAGTTTTAATTTAAATTCAAGTCAAGTCTCCTACCAGTAACCAGTTAGTCCAAAAGAGAAGGACTCGGGTCTCATTTTAGTCAAGTCCCCCTTACTGTTAATAATAAAGACAACAAAAGCTTTGTGAATTACACTTGTAATACATAATAGCCATATATAGTGCTTATTTTAGCACAGTCAAATGTATTCTATATCTGTTAAGTCATTACAGAATGCAGATATTGTTCTCTTTCCTGGGTGAGTTTTGATTTATTGAAGTGGGTTCATTGTACGTGAATCCCTCTCGTCACGCCTGACCATTCTGAGCCAAAATGTCCTCCCTTTTTCTGTCTGAGCTCCAGCTTCCTCCTCTTTCCTTCCCTTCATGGCCTTTGAACTGAACAGAAATCTTCTCTTAATCACATTCTGGATCAGATAAGTCTACCTGAGTTATTCAGACGGCTGTCTTATTGTATAGGCTTGAACCAAGGCTGCAGTTTCCTTTTATTCATGTAGGGCCAAAAGTAAGAAAGGGTCAACTGAGTTTGTCTGCAGCGCTTTAGATCGGAAATATGCTGACAATGGGACACAGTAAGTCGGAGACATTAATGCGGGAACATGGTTTTCCTTTCTATTCAACAGAATGTTTCTGAATCAGTCACATACTGTTGGGTGTTAGCTCTACAACACAAAATCACAGGCTCTAATCCTACCCTGATTCAAAATGTAAAAATATCTAATTATTTTGAAGTCTGCAATTACTCAAGTCTGCTTTGTGGAAAAAGTATGGGCAGTGAGAAGCTCAGTTGGACTGAAAATGTTCAATTTCTGACTAATGAAAGTCCTGTCTAGATTTGTTATGGTCCTGATCCAAGTCCGATCCACCGGCTCAGTCATGATCCAACTCCTGACTGAACTATTGATTTGTTTTGCAGTTTCTGCTGTTCTCAGCAAAGTCTGCAGTGAAGCTGTTGTGCAGCTAAAGCGGGAAAATCTTGTTTTTTTTTCACCACGCCGTGTGTCAATCTTTTGCTTACGTAATGAAATATACTTTCAGCAGCACTCCAACACAGTTGGAGCTCTGTCCAGTAGTGTTGCCGATGCCCCAGTCCTGGCTGACAGCACCCTCTGCTGGAGAAATGGCACATTGTTGAAGTTACTTAAAATCCCAATGAGATGTAATTTCCCACAGTGGCCTAAATATGCATTACATCATTAGTTGATAAAAATAGAATCAATTCCCATCTTTTTTTTGTTTTTATTACATTCCAAACATTGTTGAATAAACCATATTTTAAGTTGTACACATACATTGATTCTTTTTTTTTAAAAACTTACATAGGTAATATCTGCTAAGTAGGATTAGAGATGTTTTAAGGCTGTTAAATCCCTCACTACACATTTTATACACTTTTCTTAGACAGACGTGTACATTTTCACATTTTTCTCTCTTGTTTAAACTCTCAAAGTTCAGACGTTCAGTAAAAAATAAGTCCAGTATTCTTGAATAAAACCAAAGATATGCTCACAATTAAAGATTTATGTAGATTTTGAAAGCTACCTTGTACATGAGACACAGCAGGGAGGAGATTGACTGAGAAGGCCAACAGCCAATCAGGACGCAGAGCACAGTGAATGTGCTGTTAAAAAAGCAATTAAACATGCAATATTTCACTGAAAGAAATCCATGAAATGAGAGAAATTGATAATGATGGCCATTTTGATGATAATTTCTTTCAGATTTTTACTTTGCAATTGAATTTTTAAAAAATCTTATTAGTTGCATCATCTTTGGACTTTGACACTATGAGAAATCCTGCCTTACTTGTTGTTGATTACTTTGATCGGGTGTGTTTGGCCAATAAGGAGTTTCAATGGCGCGATGGTTGGAAAAAATGTAGGACACCGTCCCTTAAGCTATAGCTGAACACAGATAATGTGACCAAAAGTTTCTTGTTACACCTGTCATATTTGAACTTTTTTTATTTTGTCACTGTATCATTATTAATATTATTATTTTTGTGCAATATTTTAGAAGGTTTTTTTTTGCGCACATAGTTCATCTCGAAAGGTGAATGTTTACTAAAATAAGTCTTTAAAATGACTCCTTAGACCCTCAATTACCCCATGGTTCATGCTTGTTTTAAGAATTTACCACTTATCTGACATGTTGTAATGTTAATTGCTCCAGTGTTCCATAATTTGGGGGGGAAATACCTTTGGAAGTGATACGCTAATCGCTGGAGTCATCAGTCTGATAGCATCAGCATGTTCCTCTGTGTGGGTGTTTAAATGGGCGTTCTCGCATTTATCTCACCTGAAGTGACGCCAATCAATATTTGGTTTTGAAGGACAAATATCAAAATGAAAACAGTTTTTACAAAAATCAAAAAATGGAAAAAGGCATTAAGGTATGGCAGCTATTAGAAGAACCTATTTGAGGGGTGATGGTTGAATGCAGGCTTTAAATTAGAGTTCACATATTAGTCCGATAAGGGCCTGCATTTCCTTGGAACGGGTTTGGCTGTCGTTTTCTCCCAGACAATTCAACGCTCAGAAGGAGAAAGCGTCTAGTCACTGAGGACACTTCCCGTCTCTGGTTTGTGAACAAAGCCTGTAGCGGGGAACAAAGCTGAGAAACGTCAGACTGGTTGACCCCGCTGCCTGGAAGTGTACGTGCCGCAAAGCAGGACTTCAGTTGGGAAGACAGACTAATGGTGGGTGGGAGTATTTTGGGGCAGTCTTTCTGTCAGCTGTCAGTCCTTTCAGCGCTCACATGAGTTACTCATAAATATAAATATTTACTACTATCGTCTGAGTATCCTCTCTGTCTCCTTCATGTCTTCTGTATCGTTCACGACTTCCTCTGATTTCTGTCTTTTCACTGTTTCCCATTCCTCTTTGACCGTCGTCATCAGGGTTCCTTCTCCTTCCCTTCTTCTTCCGTTCTTCACTCCTCCCCTCCATCCTTCAAATGCTGGTGGGCAGTAGAACAATATCCAGGAGGTCATGGTGACCGGCAGCCCCCTCCATTGGGTCACTTCCTGCTATTGTCCCGGTGTTTGCAGTTTATTGGCTCCTACACATTATTAACCTCTTGCTTTCATTCTTAATCACCATTGGACGCTGTTCTGCTGC
This sequence comes from Oryzias celebensis, assembly GCA_014656515.1. Taxonomy (NCBI): domain Eukaryota; kingdom Metazoa; phylum Chordata; class Actinopteri; order Beloniformes; family Adrianichthyidae; genus Oryzias; species Oryzias celebensis. Next base: position 9,293,748 of record BNCR01000012.1, read on the forward strand.
CCGACCTCACCAAGTGAGGAACAGTTGAGACATGAGGACATGACAGCAGGAATGTAAAACTTCCACCTCAGTGCTTAAAAATAGTTCAACTTAATTGTTGTTTTTTTTTGCTTTTATTTGTCTAGAAAAATGTAGAAAAGGTTCTAATAGATTAAATATTAAAAAAGAATAAAAGCAGGGAACTTAATTTTATTCAAGTTTTACTTTTTTTTAAATTATGATTTGGGATTTTCTTATCAAATATTACAGATATACTTTTCTCTAAATAAAAAAAAATGTCTTGAGGCTTAGCTTCCAACAACAAAGCTCCTCTATATAACAATGAAGGCTAAAGTCCTTTTTCTTCATTGTTAGCCAAAATAATTTGACCCCTCTGTCTGGACGTGTACGTGCTGCACTGCAAGACTCCATGAGTGAAGACAGCATTTCAGTTGAAAAGTCCAAGTCGGTGAATTCAATTCACGGCTCTATTTTATTACATCGTCACCAAACTGATACTGGCATATTTTTTTAATAAGGTTTGTTTGTTTTTGTGGTCAAATTGGATTTCTAAAAGAGTGAATAAGAGATTCAATTGTTCAGATTTTTGGAATTAAAAATAGCACTCTGCTTGCCAGTGCAAAGCTTTTGCAAATGCCTGAATCGTTTAAAGTATTAGCTTTAGAAGAAGTCCCCACAATCATCTAAGGAATTACTTTTTTGACCTGTACTCCATCTATAGGCTTACCTGATGAATAATGACTGTGCACACCAGCTAATCATGACTTTGTTGTACTTCTTAACATTTCCTCTCAGATTTCAAACCAATTTTTAGAATTTACTTAGTTTTGGGTTTTTTTCCATTTTGAAACACAACCTACATTTGATTATTTAAAGTTATGGATTTGTTAAAACCCACTCTAGATGAAAATCACATTTTTGGTGTTTTTAACATGTCCTAGTGGTGTTTTTCTCATAATGGAGAACAACTGTTGTGTATCAGGAGCAGACAAAAAAATACAGTTGGAAAAAGCTTGTACTTGTTATGTAGCAGCTACAATGGGCAAGCTCTCTGCTCTGCTCCATTCTGATGCATCCATTTGTAGATGACTAGATCTATGTACATCTTTGTTTTCTCTGTCTAAGCTTCTGTCTGGCTCAAAACTGTACGCCTGGTTAGCTCCAATACTTTTGCCATTTTTTTGCAGAAGCTATGTCCTACAAAAAAAATGAATTTTTTTTGGGCGCTAAAAACTGCGAAATCATAATTACAGGACCACTGGGAATGCTTTTAAAAACATCAAAAGATGATAGGAGGGGGTTTTTAGCACAGCAAAAATACATTCTGAACGTATAAAGGAAATAAATAATGTATAACAGTAGTATAACATATATAGTATACCATAAATATAATAGTATAACAGTGGCTACTTTATGATGCACATCAGTGTAAATGCTCCTAAATATCAGAATGTAATCCCAGATTAGTACTGGTTCATCACATTTACATGTTCAGATTTCTACAAGATAAGATAGATAATTTTCCTTATTGTTTCTCGCTTCCTGAAAGAGGGAGTCAAACTTTGAACATTTCAAAGATTTAAGGTCTTGACATCTTTGTCTCTTTTAATAAAGAGTCTGAAGCCAGAGTCACTAGATGGGTGTGCAGATTCATCAAAGAACCTGAAATATGACAAGAGATGAAAACATTGTGGGATCAAAGTGCCAAGTGGAAGAAAGAAGGGAAAAACAGCTAAAATAGTAGTAGTAAATTTCACAAAACCAGCCGTGTTGTTTGTAGCTCTAAGAAAGATAAATTCAGTAATTACTCTCTTTTTCTCCTAAAGCTTTGATGGATTCTGACACAAACTGACAAGCAGTTGACTGGAGCATTAGCAAACGTCTGTCGCCCTTATTTAGTCAGTTTGTAATCCACTGTCAGACCCCATCAACGCCTTGTTTGACACATCTGTCAGTGAGAAAGATCACTTTGATTGACTGTTCAGTGAAGCAAAAGAGCGCTTCATGTGGAAGGTGTCGACGACAAGAAGCAAACAACTTCTTTTCTCGAATGTCATGTTGCTTTGTCCAAAACAAACATCTTTATTTACAAAAACGTGGTCATGTGAAGTAAAAAAAAACAATCCTAGACTATTACAGATGCAAAATTCCTACCCCACAGCAATCCAAAACTCTTACATTTTATTACAGGGAAGGTTTTACAAAATCTTGAAGTTATCAAAAATGTTCTAAATTTAATGTAATAAGACATAAATACAATGTTAGAGAATGGGTCTGAGTTTAACTGATAAAAATAAATATCAGCTGAGTTTAATTTACACATATTAAATACAATGTATTTGATTTATATTATTTATTTCTAATAAGCAATAATTGATTATTCAAATTTCAATTAAAAAACAGTCTTGGCAGTTCTGACTTCCTGTTGCCCTGGGTTTTAAAGCAAATTGGAAACCACGCTCACTACTTTTTTTTAACAGTAAGTTTGACATCACCAATTTCCCAAAGTAAAAATCTAATAAATATGAACATTTTACAAAGACTATTGATGAATCAAGTGTTTTGAAGATAAAAACTTGAATGGTTTATAAAAATACATTTAAAATATAGATATTTTTTCCCCCATGAAAACTCATTCAAACACAATGCATTGTGGTTTATATTTGTCACTCTAGTTGTGAACATCGATGCACACTAGTTCTTAATAGAGACTTGTGAGTACTTCATTCTTAATTTCGGAATTGTAGATTCAGACCGCTCTACAAGTTGGTGAAAGGTCTTCGCAGTGCACTATGTAGAAAGAAGTGAAACAAATTCGGACACAACCATTGAATGCAGACTGATGGGCAGCACGGGGGAGACCAAATTTAAAAGGCCTGGTGGGTGAAAGGAAACTTTCATTGCTTACTTGTTGAGAGCAGCCTCAACTTTTGCTAGTTATGCTGTGAAATTAATATTAAGTTATGGCTTAAGATGAGTTTTTTAAAAAGTCTTAAATATATCTTTCAGATAAAAATCAGATGGTAAAGCTGCTCTTGTTTCCATATCCGTATGTTTGACAGCTTTTGAAAATATTCTGCTGGAAAATGAAATTGTAAAAACAAGTTTCTGGCTTCTTTGGTTTCTCATAAGAAATGTTTCTAGTTATTGGTTAAACAAATTGCATATGTGCAATCTGAAGGAAGTCTTCCATCATTGCTAGTCAAAGTTGCAATGACAGTTCTTCATACATGTGTCCAATAAATAACATTTTATTGTTGCTTTTTTAACCTTTACTTGAATAAAATGTATTTTTCCCCCCATCCACATTAGAGAATTAGCTTTTTATGCTTTGCATCCTTCTGTCTTCTCAATGTCTTGCTCTGACAGCCTCTCTTCCTATCATTCTTGCTGTCTCCTCTGTTCTCAACAACCTGTCATGCAGTGCCAGCCCTGGACTAGTTTTAAATTTATTGCTCTTGGCCGATGGCCACCTGTAACATAAATAAGCCTGGAAGAACAATGGGCTGAATGACGGAGCATCATACCAGAATTGTTACACACCAGAAAGGACAGGAAATCACGGACTTCACTTTCTATTCTATTGCAGAGAAAGTCCTTTATTCTGATTCCATTCTTCACATTTCTAGCTGTGGTGGCGTTCTCATTTCCTTGCGCTCCTTTCCTGCCACTTTTACCTTCGCCACATTAAAGCAGTGTCATTGTTATGTTATGGATTAACAAAGAAATGGAAGCAGGTTCAATGACTACTACATAAATACTTTTGGAAAACGTCATGTTGCAGGACAAATATGTTTTTATTCTTGCCTTTTTCAGTGATTTGTCAGTCAGCTTCGTTACAATGAACTCAATAGGATCTATTTTAATCGTTAACGTCTGATAGCAAACTTTGTGTTGTTGAAATGCTCTAAAAACACTGGATTTTGTTTGTTTTTCAGCCGTTTCATACAAAAACCTTTTCCATATTTTTAGTCAGTTATAGTCGTATACCAATATGGTTTAAAAAAAAAAAAACCTTAGCTGCATTTTCTTGACTTCACTTGACTCCCCTTTGTTTGGCTCATTTCTGCAAGAGTGCCACATCCCTGCAAAGTACCTCCTTTTAGCAAATCAAGCAAAACGCAAACATCTACTGCTGTCTAATACCGTTTCCGATAAAGAGGAAGAGCCCAGGCCACCAGTCTTCCTGCCTGTAACCGTAAATCACACCTTTATAGCTTTATCTAATCAAATTGTTACTGAGAATGCGCAATAATTTACTCTCCCTGAACTGAAAGATGGATCCACTTAGTCTGACTGGATACACTGAGACAATGTTCCTTCCACAGTCTAAAACTCTTTTGTTACCAGTTAGTTTGACCACAACTATATTTAGAGTACAACTTCCTTAATCCTGACATTCTATTGACGTTTTTCTTTTAAATTCCTTTTAGCCAAAAGCACACAAGCTCTTCCAAGGAACAAACAAAACTGTGTCTCTTTCTGTCAACATTCTGCCATTCATCCCCCCTTCAGAATCCTTGTCACGTCCACAGCACTCACACGGCTGCCTGTAGGTAAGAGGTCTTCTGGCTGAAGACCAGGACGGCTCATAGCTCTCTTTGATCTACCCAGCACTGCCTGCTAGTCTGCAGATAGCTTAGACACAAACACTACGCTCTTCCGCTTTGACCAGTTATCAATTTTCAGGTTTCTCCAGTTCTTTCTCTGTTACTTAGAATCTTAATTGTGGCGGACTAAGGCTTTTATCAAGTTGAAGTTTTACTTGTATGTGTAGTCATTATTTGAAGGTACTGTGGTTGCTGATACGATCCATAGTCAATCTTGGTTCAGTTGGAACAATTGGATCCGATTACCTGACCTAAAATTGATCCAGGACATCTTTAGCCAAAAGTTCAACCACTGTGACTCAGAGATAAACACCTGAATACTGAACAATGCAGGTGAAGGTTTCCAGATTTCTTCTATTTCTTGCAAGATACTCAAGTGTTAATTAAATATGTGTACAACAAAAAAAGAATTATTACTGGCAAATGCATTCACATTTTAGTCCCTGCAAGTTCAGCCCACTGTTGTCATTTTCACATCAAAATAATACAAAGGGAACATTATTAGAACATTTTACCACACTATATGGTCACGTCTTTGTAAAATTCAAAGTTTTCCACACATTGGATTTAATGATTGATCATTTTTTGCTGCCATCACGTGTTGACTTCTGTGATAGTCGTTTTTGTACTATAGTAAAATGAACCTACTGTACCTCAATCCAAATGGTATTTTCTGATATTGATAAAATCAATTGATTTTATTTTGAAGCTGTAATACAATGGTACGAATTGATCTGGTTGGATTGTAGAAACACAAATCGAAATAATCGTTGCACCCCCCAGAAGGCACAACACTAGTTAAAGATATCCTAGAAAAATAAAAGTACTGTAGGAAAAAACAGAACAAAAACGCCTGCTTTTATTTTTTAAAGATTCTCTTAGAGAGCACTTATATCTTTTTGGGTGTCCTGGTGGAAAGTCGTTATAACCTGGGGTAAGAAAAAGCTTGACAGATGTATATCACTAATACATTAGCACCACAAGTAAAGAGCAGAAACCCTGTGTTCAGACACACTTTTGCCCTTTAGTGTACGTGGACTGGTAATGGAACCCAACCTTTCCCCGACAACCACTCTGAAAGTAGCAGAGCAGGCCATTGATGTCACATTTGAAGATTTCTGGCTGCCAGAATCTGCTGGAAACACAAAAATCTGAACCTTTTACCCCCACCTAACAAAAAATGTTTGAAGTGTGATGTAAAAACAGTTTTACATGTGCGCTGCTTTCTTTGTGGAATAGAGTTTCGGAGATCAAAACTTTGATGTTTTAAAAAAAGGATAAAAAAGGTTAATTTTAGTACTATCTGATTATCACAGCTTCCAGCAGCTTCTATGATAATAAAACCCCAAAAAACAAAATAACTTAAAAAATGCTGCAGTTTCAAAGCACCGGAAGCATTGATGAATCAGAAGTAGGGTTGTTTTAGCCTTTTTTTAGTTTTCTGATGAAAATGAGCAAGGAAGAACAGAATGATTATGCAAACAGCTGCATGAGCTGTTCTCCTTGCCGACTGTTGTCAAACTGTTGCTCAATGTCGGAGGTTGAAAGTTGAACGTTGGGGACTTTTCTGAGTTTCTTCGCCGTCAGCCCAGACAAGAGCCCCAGTACATCTTAACACCAGTAGACCTGAACTTTCACTGGGACAGGACGGCATACTCGGCGTACTCACTCATGTGTCACGTCTTGGACATTACAATGTGTGCACAGCTGTTCATAATGGAGCATATTTATGCACTCATCCTGTTCACAACACCGCCCGTCATCGCACACTGCGTGTTTACTTAACAGCACTGGTCCCAAGCCACCTGTAACCATGGCAACAGCTCATAGTGACTATGAGTGAAGGGAAAATGTTCTCTTTGACTGACAGGCCTGATGTTTTATGGATGATAGTTTTTATTTCTTTTTCAAATGAGGTGAGCTGCAGAAGTAGAGAGCAAATACTCTCCAGACCTTGCTTCATTAAAATACAAATATGGACACCCCCTTCTAAAGAGTATCTCAAATGTTGACTGTTCTGTTCTTTAAGTGTATTTTTACCTCCATTTTTTCTTCACAAATAAATACTCCTTGCATCTGAGAACTGGAAAGATAAATGCAAATATTTTAGTCACTTTTAAATCCAAAATTTACAGGAAGGGAAAAAATGTAATTATTCTGAGCAAAGTGATTAGTGTTGCATACTGCCAGGCAATAATATATGACTTTCGACACACTGTCTTTGGAAAGAGAGCTGTCGCACAGTTGGGTGTGATTAATTAAAGTCCAACTCGCCAGCAGTGAGTTTCTTCTATACACAAACGTCTCTGTGCTCAGCAATACATCAAAAGTTTAGTTACATTTAGGCAGGAGCGGCACAGAAATGTACAGATTTTAGAAGCTCAAGGCTTTTTTGTTTTTGTTATCAATAGAGGTTACTAGCAGCAATCCTCGAGTCTTAAAACTTTGGATGCAGCAGATTTTATGTTTGGTAAAATATTCTCCTGCTACCTGCGCATTATCTGATGCTTATGTTTCCTGTTAAACAAGTGGGAGCAATTTAAAGTTCTGTTCTGACTCCTTACTCTTCATAGCAGAGCTGGTTCAGTGACTTTTCATAGTTTCCTGACACTGACGCATAACTCCATATATTACTAAGCACAGTGTTAAGGCATTTCCAAATATAGGCTTACAATGGTTAAGTTAAGGCTTTACAACTATGGTAGAGTATAGTAAAAAATAAACTTCAGACAATGTAATTATTGCTCTAAAATTGCAGAATACTATTGGATTTTTGGCGTTTAAACTAAACGCTACTGTCACCAAAAGAAAATCTAAGTAAAGTGTCCATGAAGGTTTTCATTTTCAAACTAAAACTCTCAAGTGTTATAGATGAAAAAAGACACTAAAGTTGAGCGTACTGAAATAAGCTCTGAAAAACAAGATCAGTTTTAAATATAGCCCATTTGAAGAAAAATAATATAAGGAATATTTAATCAAATTACAACAATCTCCTGATCAATTATGTGTGAAGTCTTATGATTCTCTGTAAGCACGGCGGGGAAGCAGTACAATGTCTAAAATGTTTATCTGAAGTGTTGGTTTTTTTCTAGGTATTTCCACTAAATAAAATTCATAAATACAAGGTTTCTGTCGGAGTAAAGGGATTTCTAGTTTATTTATTATTTAAGTGTTGCTGTGTCTTCATTTACTACCTTCTTGTCATCTACTGTAACTGTAGTCAGCAAAACATTTTTCAGGATTCAGCATTTGGTAAATGCCAAAAGTATTCAAACAATGCTCCTTTTTTTCTTCTTTCTTTTAACATAACACTCCCGCCCCCAGAACATATGGAACGTCCCCCAAAAACGTGTTAAATAAATTATTCTGTCAAGCGATATAAGCAAGCATGCACCACTAAGGCTGTGTCTGACATCAACATGAGGAACCAGAATAGCAAAAACAGGAATTTCCGGAAGCTACCATCAGTTTGAGCTCATCAAAGTATGCTAATACTGGGCCCAACATGGGAAAAAATGTGTTTTTGACCCCCTAAGAACATAATTAATCTATTCTAGCTGCATGAATTGCAATAGATCACTAAACCAAAGAGACACTTGAGTGGCTTATTTGACTTCCAGTGTAGTAAAATCCTTCTGCATGCTTTAATACATATTATAATTGTTATGCATTTAGTAAAAAGAGCAACCATTCAGACATTTTATATTGAACAGTAAGATTTGTGGTTTGATCTTTGAATTGTTTATCCTGATTAGTGAATTGAATCTGATCGCCATGTAATGAACGATCCTAGCAGTTTTAATCAGTGTGTTTTTTGTTTGTCCCAAGTGGTGCTATGTAGATTTTCAGGTTTGAGTCCCATTCATGTCATACATCCGAGAGCGAGAAAATTCTTCCCCACAATCTAACTCATCACACCCCTAAACCACATGGAGTTTTTTTTCTACCATTCCAACTGTAGTGTCAAGAACACAAGCAGTAGGTAAAAGAAAAGAATGCGCCACTCTCTATTAAAGGTCTTCCTTGAATGGAATTAATTGTCTGTCTTTACAGCAGCTGCTTCTCACACAACTTTTGCTCTTTGCAGGTCTTTCCACCTTTTCCTAATGACGCTGAGATAGCACACACCAAAAAACTCTTCAGACGCAGACGGAATGACCGACGGTAATGAAGCACACACACACGTACGCACGCACAAACAGAAGAAGAGAGAACGTTTTCTCAAATCAATGGTTCTTTGATTTGAGAAAAATCTTAAAACACATTTTGTATTTATGTTAAAGGATTAATTCCAACCTCTTTTAGATGCCTGATTTTTTTTTTTTTTTTTTTTTTTTTTTGCAACATTTACTCTACTGTCCGATTTTTTTCTCTAAATGTATTCACTTTTTTCTACTGACCTTCTTGATTAGATTATGTAGATTCCATACAGTCTGACTAATAAACGATATCTTCAAGAAAAAAAAAATCTCCCTCCTGCCTTGATGACACTACAAAATTGTTCTTCAGTTGCTAAGAAACAGACCCAGAGAAAATATTTTGGTTGTATTTGTGTAAAAAAAAAAAAAAAAGAGATTGTTTTTTTAACCAAACTGAGAAAAACACCTAATTCCTGTTTTTTGGTACAGTGAATAGTCAGTCTTTCCAGGAATGTGGTGTTTATGTGGAATGGCTGCAGCAAAGAAATGTCCAAACAAAGGAATTGAGCCAGCAGTAGTTTGCTTCGGTTTCACTTTTTGTTTTGTGAACCGGAAACATCAACAAGGTCTATCCTGTTGTCTTGTCCACGCTGCTTCCAAACACACTTTTCTCAAGAGTCTAGCTTGCTTTGTTTGGTCTTTGCATAGAAATGTGAGGAACCGAGTCACAGAATTGTTGCATTCAAAAGTTATTTCTTAATTGTTTTTATTACTATTATTTTCTTTATAGTTACTGAAACACGATGGGGAATTGATCTTTTAAAGTTTACAGACCCACTCCAATGAAAATGGTGTTTAACATGTTCTTGTAGCATTTTTCTGAGAATAGAGGACATATTTAAAGAAAATTCGGCTTAAAATTGCGTTTCTGAGTATTTCTTGATTCAAATTGTTGTGAATCAGATTATCCTACTTGTAGACAACTAGATCCATGGATGCCTTTGTTTCCTTGTCTGTGCGCTTTTTTTTTCCTCATGACGTAAACAGTTAATGGTTTTCCTTGCTCACTCAGAACAGATTTATGTTAAAATATTTACCTTGAAAAAATCAAATAATTCCAGTCAACACTAGTTTTTCAAATGTACTTGTAATTGTTCTTTCCACAAGTTTCCATTTAAATGTAGTTTTATTTAAAGTTAAATTTAGTGTTTAAAATGTTGTCCTTGAATTTAACTTTGACACAATTTTAATTGATTTGTTTTTACAAAGTTACATAAAGGGATTTGTTTAGTTATGTTGGTAAAATTTGTTTAAGGTCATTTTTGATTAAACTCCAGCCTGCACTTCACTTTTACATGGTTGTTTGTGGGTAACTGACTCTAAGAGTTTGTTTTTCATAGAAGATGCACATTTTTTTTAGCTATAGATAACATAGATAGTGTGATCTATACAGGTTCTGGATGCATTATCCCCAAATATTCTGCGTTTCACTCAATTTGATTTAAAATCTAAAGATTTATAAGTGCAGATGCTCAGTCAGGCAGTTAAAACTTGTCTCCCAACAGTCCATTAAGTCGGCGTGTTGTGGGCAGTGTGGAGTTCTAGCTGTGGTATTGACCGTCTGGCCTGCAGGCCTCTCTTCCCCCAAGTCGATCAATTCTGCAGTCTGGGTCAACCAGTGATTCCATGAATTCTTCATCCATTCTCAGGAACAGATTGATTGATCGTCTTCATCCTGCCTCTTCTCATGATCACATCTGCCAATTCATTTTTACCCTTTTAAGTCACTGTAGTTTTCTTTCAGACTCTGTAGTTCTGCACATGTTGTTTTATGATGTTATCAACCTGTAGTTTTTTTTTTGTGTTCCTTTTTTGCTTTGCTTTTTCCTCCTTAAATTCTTTTTCCTCTGAAAATTCTCCTTCCATCAATTTCACGTGTCCTTTGTCCTTCTTATCACCTGCATTGTGGCATACCCTTCTCTCCTGCTTGTAGAACATTTGATCACTTCAGCCGAGGGCAGTTAACCGTTGTATTGTCTACAGGCCCGGGGGGGAAAAGGAAAGTCTTGGCCAGGTTAGTGGTACAACTCCAAACTTCTGAGATACATGAGGCCATAAATGTTATTATTGATTTTTTGTTTTTTGTTGTCATCTCGTGTCATTTTACATGAGAATCGGAAACTGTTTTCGTAACTGGGCAGACAATACAGAGACATAAAGAGAATAAAAGCAGATATGAAATCAAAGAAGTGCAAGATGTGCCGTTAAAGTGCATTATGTACTTAATGCAATGTGCATTTAAGATATATAGGCTGATAATGAAGCAATGTGGAAAAGTGTAACCATCAGTCAAACTTAAATCTGATTCATACTTTAACATCTTACTCTTGGGAAAAAAAAAAGTCAAACCCACTTTTATTATGTGTTTAATCACACTCTGTTTCTAAATATTAAGAAGCTGTTGAAATTTCATCATTTATCTAAAAATGCTAATAGCTTCTTGGCTGCAATATGATAAATGGATGTTCAGCACCAGGACTGCAGCAGAGCTCAGTCTCATTTAAAGTGATCGACATTTTACTGTCTCAGTAGCATTTCTCTGTATTATTAGAAGATTAGGTGGACGTCTTATTGGAGATTAAACAGAAATTGACCACAAAAAATGTAAATGCTTTTCAGTGACTAAGATTTAATATTTTTTTAATCTTTTAAGTGTGTGTGTGTGTGTGCGCACGTTTGCTCTATTGCTTAGCAATTTTAACAAGAACCATTTTGTGGATGTAAAAGAAAACTAATCACACAGACAGACGCATCTCATCATTTTTTTCTGGCAAGTCTGACTTCGTAATCCTCTGGATTTCTGGGCTTTGTAGACTTGGCCTCACCTGGATCAACTGTGGGTATAAGAGTTTGATGGAAAGCAACCCTTTAGAAAAGAACAGCTGTGTGCCTTTACAGTGCATGTTTTCATAAAGAACCTGCTCAAAATAACTAAAAACGTTGTCATTTGCACACCAAAAAGAAACCACAAAGCACCATGAAGTGCAGTGGTTAGGACTGACTCGTCAATAGCGCAGCAAAATAAGTGTCTTTATTTTGTGGAACCATAGTTTAGGCACACTGTGATAAAATTACACTTCACAGTGGAGGTTGTGTCTTTTGTCAGGACTGTTTTACAACCTCCCCAATAGAGAAGAGGCATCTGAGATGTCCATGAAAAAATAAAAATAAAAAATACTAAAGATCTTTACCACTTAGTAAAATGGCAAGATGCTGAACAACAAAAATGTATTTATTTTGTCATTTGATAGCTTTATGGCTGTTTGGAGACAGTTTTCTTTTAAATGAGAAACAATTTTTCATTAAACTATTCCATGCAGTTTCATAATGTCCGTCTATATATATCATCATAAAAATGTAACGCTTGGATGTTCAATCTATAGAAAATCTTGAGCTATAAGCTACATTCACACCGAATGCGATTCGTGCGTCAAATTTCAGTCAGCCTCCTCTATTTGGACGCGTGGCAAATTTGCAGCTCGACGCTTGTCCAAAGAGATGTTTTTAACACACACGTGGGAAGAGCCACAACCAAATGTTTTTAGCTTGATTCCTACATAAAGTGGGTTCTGTGTACATCTGCATTATAATGCAGGGAAGACACAGATGTTTAGAAATTGGATTTTTTTTTTTTCAAAGAGCTCCTTTAAAAAATTGGTTATCAAGTCCTCATGTTTGGGTTCATGAGATCATTCAGAGACTTTCCCAAAATGGTGAGTTTCACCATCTATTGGAGGAGTTGTCTGAATGACGGCCGCTTTCTCTCCGGTGTTTCCATGTCTCTGTGACCCAGTTTGATGATTTGCTGTCCCGCATTAGTCCGAAGAAGGAATAAATAAATAGAAGAATAAAATTAGATAACCTTATTATTCTTGTTTTAATGAAAATAAAAACAAGTATAAGTATAGGTGAGATGCAGTGCAGATTTTTCATTTCTTCGACACACCCACCACCACCACCACCTTTACTTACATTACATTGAGAAATACTTCAGAAAACACTGACCACATGTGCAACAATCGTACGTTCCATTTTCATATCGTCTCCTTGAGGTGGGCGTACCAGCCCGAGGGGAACTGCGCTTTACTTAAGAGGCATCTGCTCCATTCTACAACCTTCCAAGGGCTCAGACAACCCTTAAGGGTAAGCCATTGACATTTTGGTGTTTTATCTAAGTACAATTGAAGGAGTGGATTTTACACTTTCATAATTTATTACTTTAACTGCCATTGCTAATGGCAAACCTGTTTATCCAAAAAGCTGCTTTTCTGTTTCATGAAATTGAATTTTCCTTCAAGCATCCAACATTAATCTGAAACTATGTTGCTAGGGGCAACAATTAGTTTTAATTTTCTAAGAAAATATTTTTTTTTTACTATACTCTACTATTTAGCTCTCCTAACATCCCCAAGGCTATTAAATCTCATATCAAAGAGATTTAAGTTTGAACTTTTAAGTATGAATGTGTCAAATAGTTCTGCTGCAAAAGCTTGAGTCTTTATTCCCTAACCTTAAAAATGTCCCCCTCATCCAATTCTTTTTAGGTGTTTTTGCTAAAGGTCACAGAGAAGAATGTTTGAATAATAAGAAAGGTTTACTTCAGTTTCCTTGACAAAAAAACCTCATACCAACTCCATCATTCTGGGCCCATGTTGGACTTTTTAAAGTCAGACTTTTCTTTTATTCTTTTCTTTGTTGTTGTTGATGAAAGAAAACCTTGTTTGTGGATCTTCGGTACTGACGATGTAAAACTGATAAGGGCAAGTAATTAGTTGTAAAAATGTTCATAAAGGAGTGTGTAATTCAAATTCCTAAATATTTAACCTTTTGTGTATTTACTTTAAAGGGGAGAGGGTTGAGGTCATTTTCTTACCTTCTGAATTTACTGGCATGACTTCACATTTATGAAGATTAACCTTATATATTAAACAGTTCCACATCAGAAAGTGAAAAGGAAGTGAATCTTCTCTTCTATTCAGTAGCATCATGATACATACAAACCCACTTTACTGAACCCACCTGTCTGCCCCCTCTCTGACGACACCGGTGTTGGTATGTGTGCTTGGGAAATGTTTAAGTAAACATATGCGCATGTTGAGTTAGCTTGTCTGTGCAGTTGTGTGTGTGGATCTGCATACAGGTTTAGGTAAATGCATGTTTATGTGGACATCGGAGTGTGTAGATGTGTGGTTCTGCCAAAATATGAACCTCTTCGGTAAAAGGTTGTTTATGACATGGGTAACAAAAAGCCCCAACCAACTTTTGTTGTTGTTTTCTTTTAGTTTTTTTCCTTTATTTTCAATGTTTCTGCTTCTCGGAACCCTCTACACCTTTCCTTTTTCACACTTTTTCTTCTCTCCAAGCCAAGTTTAGGATGTAGGTTTAATGATCAAAAAAAAAAATAATACAAAATTCCAGTAAAATTTGATTCGTTTGTAAAACACAGTGGGTGCTTATAAATATACCCCTGGATTGCTAAAGTAGTATATTTAGCATAACCTCATATGTATTTAACATGAAATGTGTTCAAAGCAAACGGTTCTCGCATTCAATTTGTTTGCTCAGCTGCTGGACTGGACAAATAAATAAAATAATAATAAAATAATAGCCACCTGTCAATCTAAAGACGACTCCCATGTTTTAGAACAAGTTACTTACGATAGGTTAATAAAATTCTTTTTTGTTTTCATTGCAATACTTATTGAGAACTTTTTGCAAATTACAGTTGTTTTTGACTGCATTGTATTTGAAGTTTTAGGGATTTTGCATGTTCTTTTTAAACATTTTTTTTATATTTAAGTATTTATTTGTGAATGCAATGCAGCCAAAACCACTTGTGGAAGTTGCTCTCAATTTGCAATGCACAATAGATTACTTGTTAGTGTAATGTAATCCCTCACTTTACAATACTAAAGTCTAAAACACGTTACTTCCTGTATTACCTTTAAATTATTTTCACCTGTAGGAGTAGAAGGTAAAACTAAAGTGACAAATGTACATTTAGATGTGGGGTTATATGGTTTAAAAATGATTCCCTTTTTTTTTTTAAATAAAACAGAGGCAAGACAGTGTAAAAAAAAAGAACCAAAATGAAAAAAATGATCCAATCCTAATGAAAGTATTGTAGATGAAAACTGCTGTACCTAAACATTAAGACCAAGACTAAATGAATGCTTTTTTTTCTATTTACTGTTACCATCACTTTGTTTTAGTCAAAACACAAAACTGAGCATTATAGACTAAACCTGCACTGCAAAAACTAAATAAAAAAAAAATTTAAGAAAAAGTCTTAAAAAGAACAATAATCTTACCATCTAAAATTTTTTATTGAAAAATAATCTTAGTTTGAGGAAAACATGTCTTAGTCACTAGGTGATCATTTCCTAAAATAATAATTCTTGGGAATAGTGTTTTTTTAGCACAGATTTTTTTTCTTGCTTAAAGAAAATCTGTCAAGTGGGGTAAGAATTTTGACTAATTTAAGAGGCCCGGTTTTTACAGTGTATAGTTTTCAAGGAAGTGCAGTTAAAGGACTGTCCCTTACCTTCAGTCTGATTAATTAATACAAAAAATCTAGTTTAGACAAAAACAAAATAAATAAGAGTAGTGTGCATGTGCCTCAAAAAGACTAAAACAAGAATCCTGCTTCCTAAAAGCAGGGCTGAATGACAAGCAAGATGTGAAAGGCAGCTGTGAAAAACAAGTCTGAACACTATTAAGAATAAAAAACTCAATTAAAAAAACTTTTTTTTGGTCTGTGAAGCCAAACATGAAATTTAGTTAAGTAACTTAAGTCAAGTAAAATAAAAAAAGTGATTGACCACAAGTACAAAATAATTTATTTGTGATATTTTAGATTTTTCTATATGTATATATATATTAGTAGCTTATTCTAACCTCCACACATTATTTATTTATTTTTTTAAATGTATGTGATCTAATGTAATTTTATGTAATAAGAATGTAGGTTTCCTAAATCTGAAAAAAAAAAGTGCTCAAACGGCTAATTGAATTTGTGTGATTTCCAAAGCTGGGCAGATAATAGCCTCCACAGTGTAAAGGTGACTAATCCTTTGGACCATATGTCAGCGGGTTGTCAAGCCCAGAGCCACAGCAGCAACAGGACACAGCAATGCAGGGCAGCAAAACAGACGCACTGTGCATCCACATGTAAGCAGACACCAGGACTTTGACTTTTTATTTGCCGCTGAGTGGGTGATTTTTTTATTTTTTTTTATTTTTTTGGGATGATACTCAGGTTAGTGCTTGTAAAGGTTTTTTTGTTTTGTTTTTTAACTGTCACAGGACAGCAGTCCCTCAATTCTGAGAGAAAACCAGCAAGGAACATAACATTGTAGGTCCAGGACAACTGCTGCTACATCACACTGATGCTAACTGAATCCTGCTCTTATTTTAGGAAGCAGCAGCGACCTCAGGGGGGAGGAGGAGCTGGAGGAGGAGGAGGAGGGAAGATCCAGCCTCAGCAGATTCAACAGCAATCACCCCAACTACAGAGGGATCGAACCCAGCAACAATATCCAAACCAACCACAGCCGACTTTCACAGTACCTGCAGAGAACAGACAGAGTCGGCCACCACGCCAGTACCAAGGAGGGCAGCGGACAGCAGGGCCAAGTCACGGATACAGCCAGAATCGGCACCACAACCAGAAAGGTCAAGGCCAAGGACCTACGAATACGACGAATCCCACATGGGAAAAAGGAGTGCCCCCCAGAGCAACCAAAGACAAAGACGACGAGAATGAAAAATTGGATGACAAGCAGATCAGACCACTGAAACAAAACAACAGCAGTAGGAGTACCAATGACCCAGCCAGACCTGACCCCACACACAGTACAGACCCTTTACCAGATCTGATAGTCAGGAAGGAATGTCCCAACCCCCAGCCAGGCAGGAAGACAAGCGAGGGCCAGTCGGAGCAGCCCAAAGTCAGTCTTCTGCAGTCGTCAAAAGAAAGACTGAGAGGAAGACTAAAGGACAAGGTACTGAAAAGCTGCTTAGTTCTGTCAGTCAGAATTACAGTAACCAGCCCTGATCTGCATGTGTGCAGACATCACTGTTTGGTTTTAATAATTGTTCTTATCTCCACAAAAGCAAGTGTGCCTTGAAGGTTTTTCTGTACGTGCTTATCATGCGCACCAACACCTCCAAAGCAGCAGCTCCTTATCATGCCGACAATTCATCAGTTTTTCATCATAAACTGATTAGCCTTCAGCCACCTTCATCACTTCATCTGAATGTTAGCTTCCACTGTATTTTCTGGTGTTGTTTGGTATTTCTGGAGAACATCTCTTAATTTTCTGCACTGGAAGCATTATTAGACCATCTCACAGGATTTTGATGGTTTTTAGGCGTGTCCCAAAAGAAGAGAATCAACTTTGACCTGCTTTGAGAGCTCAGAACACTTAAATGTTGGAAAACAGTGCAGTAGCTCAGAGGAGACCCACTTTAATCATTTTTGATCTAATGTGAAATCGTTTCCAGTGGTCTTTTAAATATGATTGTTTTCAGCCAAAATAAATAAAAACTGTCATACTCTAGGACATAGTTTATACTAAAAAATCTAACAGCGTGTCCCCTCTCCCTGCTTTTTCTCCAGGAAGAAGCTCACATGGAAAAGTCTGAGTCCGGATCACAGAGCTTAGACCGGTTGATGGACCTCCTGAACAACATGAGGAGCAACAACAGTGGCGTGGAGCTGCAGCTGGCCTCCTTCATGGAGGAGGCACAATGCTCTGCGCGGTCTGAGGAGTCGCTAGCTCAGGTGGTCAACACCATCTACTTAAAGGCCGTGTCTGACAGAAGCTTTGCAGCAACAGCAGCTAAACTCTGTGACAAGATGGCGCTGTTTATGGTGGAGGGGACCAAGTTCAGATCGCTGCTCCTCAACATGCTGCAGGTAAAGGCATCGCAGGCGGATCACTGCTTTAATTTCACTTATACCATGGTCCCAGTTAATACTCGATTCTAATTAGCTGCTGGTTGTGGATTCAAAAGTGAGAAATCACAGTGATGATGCACACCTAAAAACGAAGATCTGGTCACGTAGCCCAAATGTTCTACATCACTGCGCAGGCTTCTTCAAAACAAACTTTTGCTTTACCATTTGGACAAAAACAAGCAGTAAGAGGTGAAGTTTCTCTCTCAATTGATGCTTTATTTAACCCACCGTGACGATCAGCAGGTATACCCCTTTCTGTTGCTGCTGCGGTCAAGGTCGGTGATGGTTCAGCTGCGAATAAAGTATTAGAAACTGATGGAATATTTATTTCTTTTGTAGGTTATCACGGTATAAGCGGGAGAATGTCCTTTGAAATGCGCATTATCAGAAATGAATGCATTTCGCTGAAACAAGGCTTCCACAACATGCGTTAATTTCTGATAATGCACACTTTGTCTGGCATTATCCCATTCATGTATCATCTTTCATTCTTTCAAGTTTCTGTAAAACCATGGTATTTATAGCTCGGTTTGCTTTGCATCTTCAAAACCGTCTTTTAAAACTTTAGCTGTTTTTGAATTTTTTTTGCTGTTAAAGAGGAAACAAGTTGTTTTGTTTTTTTTCTAAATTATAAAGGTGTTAAAACAATTTTAAAGATTGAAATACAAGTTTTCTCTTTAGTTCTTTTTATTTAATTGACTGTTCCTCAAAAACACTTAAGAGGAAAAGTGGTTTTTAGCACAAAATAGTCTTGATTGCCTGTTATGCAAATGCAAGCAGCTAACACCAACATGTTTTACTTAAACAGAAAAAAAAAGTGCTGCTGAAGACTGGTTTAGGATTGTTCGATAAGCTTCCAGCTTGATAACAAGCTCACAGAGTAACAAGTCTGTAGTTAAAAATTTAATATCTACTGATTCTGCAGTTCCACAGTTAAGAATCTCATGGGATCTCATTAGTTACGGTAAAAAAAAAAAAAAAAAAGTTGGTTAAAAAAAAAAAAGTATATGCTGTTAGATATTTGAATCTGTGTCATGTCATCATGCTCTACAGCCAACACATTTTTATTGCTGGCTTTAATGTAAAAGTTAATTAAGGAGTGCGGAAAAAAGACAAAAAAAAATAAATAAATAAATAAACATTTAGTCCTGTAACATCATACACTGTGTAACAGTTCTGATTATAAATAATGAAGATAATTAGGGAAAAAAATATTCAACATTATATTATTCAATCGTCTTTGTGGTTTTCATCTTTTTTTGTTTTTTTTCTTAATGAATTTAAAGACCCACTCCAATGTAAATTGTGTTTTAAGTGGGTTTTTTTCATGTTCTTGTGCCATTTTAATGATGGGGAGCGTATATTAAAAAAATTAAACTCAAAATTGCATTTCTAAGTATTTTTTTTTTCAAATCAAAACGGAGAGTATTTGTGACATAGGAAATACGCTGGGCGTGCCACAAGCTCCCTGCTCGGCTCTGCAACGAGGAGGAGAAGGGGGCGGGGTTTCTCTGCGCCAACGGTCCTGCCCACAACTTAAAAGCAAATTTCTAATGAACTACTGCCGCTCTGCAGAAACTATGTCCTAGATAACAATATATATTTTCCGATTTGGACTAAAAATGAGAAAATCATAATTAGAAGAGAACTGCGAATGCTTTTATAAATAGATCAAAAGATGATTGGAGTTAAACTTTAAGAGATGAAATAGTATGTGTTGTAATATATGTGCTATTTTACAAAACAACAAATTAATTCTATACGTTTCTCCAATTCCCCCTCAGGATTTCAATTTTTTTTATTGGAGCTTAATATTATGAGAAAGCAGCCCCAGGTGGAGGCCAGCTAAGTGTGAGACACTGTAAATGTCAGTGGACAAAGCAGCTAATCTGAACACCCAGGGGACAATAAGACCCGCTCTCCTTCACCTTTCATCTCTTCACTTAACTGCACATTTCCAGTCTTGCACCCTGGATGAAAACAAAATTTCTGCCATTTCATACTTGACTGCTGCTCCCTCTATAGTCCTTCATCAGCTCTGTGTTCTGATGGTGCTTCCTCTGACCTGAACAACACAGTCCAATGCCTCCCTATGTCTTCATGCTCATTTCTTTTTTTTTTTCCCCCATACACTATTGCTTTTCTCCCTCCTGAAGTGATATTTACCACGGTGCCAGACAGTCTAAAAGCAAGCTTGCAAGGATTCCATGTTAACCCACCTGCTGCTGCGCTGTTTTCCCTTTTTACTCCAAAGCCAGACCTCTTTATCTTAAGGTGCTAAAATCTTGATCCTCCATCCAACAGCAGAGAAATCCCTACCTTGATTCTTTTGCAACCGTCGCCTCCTCTTATTTACTCCCACTTTTTCACAGCTCTGTGGTCTCTTTTTTTTCATTTATCACTCACTTTAATCTCTGCTTCCCACGAGCATGACCCCTCCTCATCTTTGACATTTTGACTTTTTTGGGGGGGCTATAAAACGTTTTAAATGCCAAAAGTGGGCTCCTGGGGCCTTCATTAAAAATGTTGCTGCTAGAACCCTCGATCTCAATATGGGGGCAATTAAAATGTGACTGCTCTGCTCATTAAAAGGGTTTTGTGTGTTTGTTTTCTTAAACAAAACTCCTGTTTCCTTTGATAAAGAAGCTCCTGCTTCAGCTACCATCACAAATAGCCCTTGTTGAGTGCCTGCACTGCTACCGTACATTTTCTAACAATTGGACGGTGGCAGTGCATGGGACGGCAGCACAGGGGCTGGAGGGTTGTAGTCTGAAATCGGCCAATCATCAGATGATTTGGGAGACCTTGGAGATCCTCCTATCAGTCGATTATTGCGCTGCTGCCTTCCTGCCACCCGCCCGTCACTGGACTGCCACCACGTGTCCTCCAACTGTGCCCAGGCGGCCACTGACCAAAGTCAAAAAATTGTCTAGTCGCCATTTAATTTGAACTTCTTAAAACCTAAAGCCACCATGCAATGTGTAAAAATGCAACTGCTGCCTCCTGATTATAAAGATCGCTAAGCAGCCACCTGCCAAATATGCTGAGAAGCTTGCATTTTGGTCACTTGGGATATGTGACCAAAAGTCTTTAATATTTTTAATGCATTGGTGAGTTTGTTTTTGGTGCTCAAGCTATCATTGACCACGATAAGCTACTCGTCCTTGTTAACCCACGAAAGGAAAAACCGTGGTAGAAAGCAGCAGCTCAGACTCTTCATAGAGTTTCACTCCAACCTGCTCCATAACAGCTTCACAAGAGCACATCGAGCATTAACCCGCATTAACCGCAACACTTCCACAGCACAGACAGGGTTTAGCACCCATCAGTTTAAACTTAGCACCCTCCTCTCCTTTTGGCAGATAAAAGAAGAATGTCTGCTGTGGATTTTGGCTGCTTTTTGGCTTTAAGTATTTTAAGGCTGAAGGTTAATGTGTGTGTCGGCTACCTAAAATCCCATCAGAGAGACTGTAAAGATGTGTAATGATGATTAATGGTCCTGCCAGGAAAGATTGCTCACCGCTGCTTTTAAATTAATAAACATTTAAATATCCGCCTACCTGCTGCCCACACATCTACAAAAGCTCTGCGGCATTTATGTCGATTTTTCTAACTTTTTTTTTTTTTTCTTGCATCTGTACAGAAAGACTTCTGCCGTCGCGAGGAGATCCAGCAGTCCGATGTGGAGCTGTGGTTGGGTTTCATCACTTTCTTATGTGAGGTGTTCGGAACCATGAGGAGCAGCTCTGGCGAACCGTTCAGGGTGTTGGTGTGTCCCATCTACACTTGTCTTCGAGAGGTCAGTATGCACTTTGATTGCATTTAAAAATGTTACACACCGATCCTTCAAAGATTTGGGTATGCCTGTGTTTGGTTTGGTTTCCTGTTTTTGAGCAGACATGCTCTAGACAGCAGAAACCACATTGGGGTTTGGGCTTTTTTGACTCGTAATCAGACGGGATGACATCAGTTCCAGGAACATGTGACCTCAGGTTAGGTTCCCATTAGACGCTCATCCTGTCTTGCACACACTCTCCCTTGTAACGATGGAAACCAAGTCGGGTAGCCACAGCCGATGCTCAGCATTACAGAAGTGGTTAGTGACAGATGGAGAATTAAAATGGGGAAGCAAGTGTTTTGGAAGGAGTTGAGAGGAAGCGCAGGAGACTGTGGTCAGATTGACAGTTTCTGTAGAGGAAGTTTGCTCTCAGGGCAGGTAGAGGAGATGGTGAGATTAAAAAAACTCACCTTTGTTATGCACCATTTGAGTGTGAAGAAGAAATAATAGTAGGTGTTGTGGGACATGTTACTTCTACCACCATCGTCCACACCTCTGCCAGTCTGGCACTTAACACACCCCATGTCTCGTTAACAATTACAACAATGACACACAGCTAATACCAAACACGCCCTGTCTGAGGGTATGCCCAGGGCATTATCTCAACTTCTTAAAAAGCTCTGCAGCAGAACTGTGGGTGTGGACTAACACACAGACTATTTTCAAGAAGCAGCACAGCGCATTTACCACAGTTATAGTCAAGGTAAGAACACACCTGTGTGTTTGTCATAACATCAAGCCTGACCCCAAATAGAAGGAAACAAAGTTACAGTCTGGTTTTAACAAAACTGGTCAAAGCCTCCCATAGAATAAGTTGTACAAGGATTAAGTAAGAGATAATGCCCAGCAAGGTGTGCATTTTCAGAAACGAATGAATGACGCAGAGGCTCGAATCATGTCCGACAGACCAGAGACGATGTAAACTGACGGTTGTGAGGCGGACTCCATACGCAATGCGACTGAAATGCACTACATACAAATGAGTGTAAATTTGAGGTTCCTGCTTGTTTTTGCCCAGATGATGAAGCAAAATTTGTTTCAGAGAAACAAAGTCTAAATAGTTCAATTCCTCCGGTGTCACCTTCTCCTTATATTCTCTTCTCTTTCTCTTCTGCTGGATCCCAGTTTTCAAAATGATCAAATTCACCTAACAGGATAAACAAAACTTGTGTGCAGTGCAGCTCTAAATAGAAAAAGGGTATTTCAGATACGTGTTCATTTAGTGGCTAATTGTTGAAAGTGGATCACAAAATGTGTCCCATGGAAACCCCCTTATCTTTCAAGATCTCTGGATAAATTTAGGGGAGAATTGAATTCTGCTGATGTCGCTCTGTTCTCTGCTCACTCAAAAAAGATCACAACAAAAGCAAATGGGCCTTGGAGCTTTTCTCAAAAACACTGGTGTGTATTGATAAAGCACCAGTAATGGAGGATTTTTATGCTGGTACCTGTCAGTTCTTTACCCTGTAAAAAGAAGCAGATTCACCAACTCAACTATGTGGTTTTTAGTCTAAAACTATCTTAAAAATTGAATTGCTTCCCTGTCTCTATGCCTTCTCTCTATCCCTACATTTAGATTATGGAGAGATATGGAAAAATGAGTGTCTTCAAACTGGGACTTACACCGCTTGATGACATCATTGTCACTGGTCATCTACGTTAGCGCATAGCTGCCAGCATTCAGAAAATACATAACATCGGTTTTATAACTTTAAAAAGTCATGCGAAAACAAAAACTCTTACAGCATTGTTTTGTTCTCTACATGTAGGGTCTCCACAGTTTTTCCATTCTCAGAGTTGTGCAACACTTTACGTTCTAAAGCATTCCATTTTGATGCAATTTCAATGTCGTTATGAAAAGCTGCAGAATCAATGGTAATTACCTAATCACTTCACCACTGTGCAGCGCTGCATATCAACACAAGGCTGCTTTTCTCAAAATCTGCTGACAATATGCTAGTTGCGTACTGTTGAAGAATTACAGGAATCAAAAGAATGGAGCTAAAGCTCCAGTATTAAAGCAACGTATGACAGTAAAAAGAACTTCAGTCTCATTTGTTCAGCTGCACATTCAGCTTATTTTTAATTTATAAACAAAAAATCCAATGTTATTCTGCATTTAAGAGCAAAAAATACAATAAAACTTCATTTGTACTCCACTCTATTTTATTTATAAAGATTGTAGCTAGTACTTGGAAACTCGTTACAGCCCTACTACCAGCACAGGAATTCCCAGCCTTAAGTGCCTATGGCTACTCCTTAAAAAAAAACTTTCGGACACATCTGCAGCCTAAAATGCCCCTGCGATTGGAGCAATAGGGAGGAGCCAGAGGGCTTGGGTAACAATTCAGATTCACCACAAAGATGAGACTACGCAATGTTCCTTTGTTTATCACAGGAGTTTCATTCTAAAAAATAATTTGCAATCGGTGAAATCTGCTAAGTATTATCCTTTTTTTTTTTCAATTATTCTAGATGTTTTAAGGCTGTAAACTCCTCACTACACACTTTATACACTTTTCTCCGCCAGGCGTGAACATTTTCCCATTTTTCTCTCTGGTTTTAACTCTCAAAGTTCAAACCTTCATAGAGACATAGGTCCAGTATTATAGAATGGAAAAAAAAGATCTCATGGCGATCAAAAATGTGGCAAAATGAAGACATTTAGGAGATTGATTGGAAAGGTCTAAAGCCAATCAGGACGTAGAAGACAGTGCGCTATTAAAAAAAGGGCAAAGAAACATGCGAAATTGTAATAAGTCAATGAAACAGCTGAACTGTTTATTGCAAGGGACGTTATCCTCAATTCTTCTTTTTTTTTTTTTTTACATTATCACAAGCCACTTTTAAGAGATCCTTTTTAACTAACTCTGAAAGAGGCTGACAATGGATTGTCATAGTTTGTGTCTCTTTGATATTTATGATCTTACTGAATCTTTCATCTGACTGTAGCTGTTCCTCCTTTTTTAATGCGTTTAAGCTAGCTGCTGTTGTTCATTCTTAAAAATCTGTCAACTGTGTTTACATTTAGAACAGAGAATCACCTAAATGACATTTGCCCCGGCATAACTCCTACTTCAAAAAAAAAAAGAAAAAAGAAAAATCAGAAATAATAAATCCAGCTTTATCAAAAAAAATTCTCATTGGAAAAAACCAAAGCAGTTTCAGAGTCAGAGAACAGGTGACAGGTTAAAGGGCACAACAGACAGAGACATCTTTTATCCAAGCAAATTAGTCCCATGTGAGCTCTCAAAACATCAAAAGGATATTGCTTTGCAGTTGCACTCTACAGAAGGCATGCTAGTCGTTACAAGTTATTTATATGCAGCCTTGGTGTCCCTCTTTAAAAGTCTATACATGCCTTTATGGTTAAAATATATCTTAGATTTTTGCATCAAACGTAAGCTTGTTTAGTTGGCAGTTTGTTAAAAGACAGCAATAATTCTGCATGCTTTTCAATGCAGACTACGCGCTGATGCACTGGTGTTTGAATAATTAGGTTAAACCGAGAGATAAAGCCACAGAAGAAATATTTCATGATTGAAAATGTTCCTTGTGGTTCGCTGATCCCCTGAAGAGGTTTTGAACAATTGCTTTTGGTTGCTTTTTATGCTCCTGATCAAATTTCTTCAGACCCAAAACCCTGTACCGAGAAATCACAGAAATCTGATCTTTGGTCATGTTATAACCCTTCAAACCAAGTGGATTAAACAGCATTTTTATAAAGATTGTCTGTAATTAATTTCTATATCACATTTGCAGACCTTTTCTGCAAAATAATAAAATAAAAAAGAACAATGTACACTACTCTAATATTATGACTGTAAAAGAACAGTAAACATGCAGTTATGTAAATGATGATGGCTGTAAAAAGAGGAAAACTTTCTGATAAATGGCAGAACAGCCTAAGAGGAAGACTATAGAGTTATAGGAAAGTCCTGCTTGTCATATAGTTCCTCTACTCTGGAAGCCATGGGACTAAACTTTTCACATCAAGAGGGTCTTCTGTTGCCACGCCTTTCTGAGCGTACAGTGTAGTTGATGTAAGAGCATCTGATTGAGAGGAGGAACAGCAGGAGGCTTACAATGTGGGGCAAACTCAAGTCTGTCATCATATCTGAAGGCGGCTTTTACCTGGGGGGTCTGATTTCTGGAGAGACTGCATGAGGGATAATGCAACGCACAAGGCTGAAGCACCTAAAAAAAGATTTACTTCTAATAATAACATAATGTCAATTAGCAGATGTTCCTCTAAAATAAAATAAAGCACCTTTATGTATTTTAGTGCATTTTTTGTATGTGTATTAGGTAAATAGTATTTTTATTTTATTAGAACTGTTCCTCAAAGTTCAACAGTATTGAGTATTGACTGTACATGAGAAATGGACAAAGGTGACCCATCCCCCGTCAGAAATGCCCTAGAAATGTTGACTCAGACTCAGACCAATCACTGCTTACTGACATCATGTGGTAGAAAAAAAAGTTAAGTAGAAATAAAAGGAATTCGAAAATCTGAGATTTCTTTAAATTTTTGTTGTTGCATTTAAAGTCCTTTATTTTGAAATGTTTTTTCTTTACCAATGCCGTCTCTCTTTTATAAATGATACTGAATAGCTCTTATTTCACTTCCATCCTTGACGTTGGTCAAACCAGCACTTTTGGAATTGATGCAATTCAGACACATGCTCACTACTTTAGTTTTTTTTATGCCAAATATGAAGTCACTCATTTGCTGAAGTAAAATTTCCCTCCTGCGACTCATTTTTGCCATTTTTCAAATGACAAATCGTTCAAACGCAATGCATTGTGGTCTATATTTACCAATCCGGGGAGCATCACTGGACACTAGTTTTTCTCAGAGACTTCTGGGAAATTTGGAGGGCAGTAGATTTGATTCGGACACTTGACAAAATATGAACTAGCGAGTGAATTTGGAGACAGTCAGTTTTTTTAAATCTGATGTAAGCACATTTTTGACTCTTTCTTCTGCTCCAGGTTGTTTCAAAGCAGCAGTTGTATGTTTCTTTCAGGGGGGCCTCTGTGGGGAGAGCAGCCATTGACTTTGTTGACCATCTCCATTTGTTTTTGAGTGCAGCATGTTTACAGCTTGTCTGGTCATGGACTGTGTAAATAAAACAGTGATTGATGTTTGATGGTTCCAACTTGTCTGAAAGATTTGCTTGTTTCTCCCCAAAATGAAGAAACTGAAACCACAAAATGTTCTGGAATCGGTTTGAATTTGGTTTCTCTTCTCTTATGGTGATTAAGAAACAGTTTTCTAATTTCCTTGTTCGATCCATGTTCTTGTATTTCCACTGTGCACCTTTTTTTTTAACTCTTAGTTTGCTATTTTCAATTACTTTTACCGTTCAGATTGTCTTTCCTGCCTTTTTGTATAGTATCCTTGTATAGTCATGAAGTTTTTGCTCTTGTCCTTGTTTTAGCTGCTCCAGTCAACAGATGTGAAGGAAGATGCCGTCCTTTGTTGCTCCATGGAGGTATGGACCACACACACAACCCGAAGTCCTAAGAGTAACACAGGCCTTTAAGGAATGCCCTCACTATGCAAAAATGTTGTCTGATGTGCAGTTGGTCTCCACAAAGATAGCCTTGCAGGTGTTCACACAGAAGCATTCTTGGTTTTCATTTAAACCAGCAGTTTATCTAAACTTCTTAGAATTCACCAAAGAAAGTTTTTGGTTTCTATCTGATGTGTAATTAAGGTTAGCGAAAGTCAAAACAAAACTAAATTTGTCTGTTGTGCCAACCTTTTCGATTCATGAAATGGGTTACAAATCCATGTGTAGGATCACTTGAATAGACGCCGCATAACAGTTTCACTTCAAATATAACTCATGTTAAGGAGTTAAATAAGGCAGAAGAGCCACCTGTTAAAATCAGGCGTCACTCGAGTCGATAAATCAAGATCACTCCTGTATTTTGTATCTAAAGACGAGCCTTATAGGCGAGTTTAATGAAGTCTTTAATCATAAATGTGTTGTTTTTAGCATAATTCATATAGAAAAGACGCTTCCTCTGACATTTCAAATATTAGATTTTCTAAAATTCTAACACATTAAAGTTCAATTCTGATCATCTTTTGATCTATTATAAAAGCGTGGTCTATTAACTATTAACTTGCTTTTGAGTTGTTGGCCTGGACGCTCCTTCCCATCAGCCCCTCACAACCCCAACCTAACATTAGTGGTGGCACAAAAATGGCGAGCAATTTTGGAGCTGCACAGCAGTGCAGTTGTGAGTCAGATGCCAGCTCTGATGAGGAAAACAAATACATTAATGGATCTAGTTGTCTACAAGTAGATGAGTCAAATGGAGTGGAGTAGGGAGTTTGCAGCTTGCTGTTTGTAGGTTCTACGCCACAGCTACAAGCTGGTGGAAACTGCAGTTTTTCATCACAACAGTTTAATTTTCTTTGTCCTTGATCATGAGAAAAATACCACAAGAATGTGTTAAAAACACAATTTTCATTAGAATGGGTCTTAAAGGAAAAGGGTATGGACTTTTATCAATGACAAATATTCAGACAGCCACATTTTTACAAAGTAGTGATTCTTTAGTGGCAAAAAGTTAAGCTTTGGGGTTTCAAAATAAAAGCGCAAAGGGTTGGGGGGGATTGCACAGCTTCACGGCTAAAGGCTGGATAGGATTTTGCTGCCAATAAAGTGCCAAACATTTGTTTCTGGGTTCCAGTGACACTCCTGTCCCTAACGTTTTCCCCTCCTCCATCACCTTTGTCCCTCCAGCTGCAGAGTATGGGCCACCTCCTGGAGGAGCAGCTCCCAGAGATGATGACGGAGCTCCTCGCTGCCGTCAGGGACAAGATGCTGTGTCCTGCTGAGTCTGAGCTGACTCGCTCTCTGCTCATGGAGGTCATCGAGCTCCACGCGCATTGCTGGAGTCCCCTGGAGGCTTTGACCACCCAGTACTACAACCGCACCATCCAAAAGCTCACCACCTCCGCCTAGCCAGCTCCCACTGCAGCAATGAAGATGAATACTAGTAACATCCAAACAAGTGAATTTCCAGTCATACGAGAAAGTCAAATTAGTCTTTCCTGAATAAATTAACGCTATGTGAGGCTTCTAAATTGATCTGTGACTTGTACGATACAGCGGACCACTGCTACAACCAAACCACGCAGTAGTTTTCTACCAGTTACCCCAAAGCTGAGTTTGCAAACCTGGACTGCAGTGTGGCCAGCAGGGGCATGCGCAGCCACACAGATTCTGGGAGCAATCCCGGCTGTTGACTCTAAGGGATAAAGGATTAAAAAAAAGGGGGTCACGGTGGGGAGAGGGCAGCAGCCGGTCCATGAGGAACGGCGAGAGTCGTACCCCCAGATGAATGGAGGAGGGGATGGGGGTCAGGGTGCTCTGTTTCAGTCTTTTCATCGTCCTGATTTGTCAAGCCCCCCCACTTTCCTATTGCTACCCCCCACCTCTCTGTGTCTCGGTGAGCCTCTGGGGTCTGTGTGGCTGATTAAAACACAGGCAGGAGGAGGAGGCAGCAGACCTGGTGATGTCTGTCTGGGCTGTCTGCTCCACCGGGCCAGGGACCAGGTCAAAGGGCCCTGCAGTGAAGCTCTTAAGCCCCCAACCCCCCTGGCTGCCTTTGTATCTTCCACCTCCTCAGTACGCCCCCCCCCA
Organism: Oryzias celebensis; assembly: GCA_014656515.1. Taxonomy (NCBI): domain Eukaryota; kingdom Metazoa; phylum Chordata; class Actinopteri; order Beloniformes; family Adrianichthyidae; genus Oryzias; species Oryzias celebensis. The sequence continues at coordinate 9,323,024 of BNCR01000012.1, forward strand.
GCAGGAAGCCCCTTTGAGGGGATGAGACAGCAGGCCTGCTGGGCCAGGCTGGACTTGGGATAAGGATCAGACAGGCTGGAGTAGGGTGGCAGATGGCAGCCTGAGCCCCTGTGAGGCGACACACTCCCAACACACCCCACCGGCACCCCAGCTCAAAGTTACCCACAGAGACACAAACCACAGCAGTGGTGGAGGGGGTAGGGGGCATTATAAAATGGAAGCAGACACTGCTGTCTGATAAATCTTTTGTCTTGCCTCTTCTCTTAATGAGTGCATGTCCATGCTCTGTCAGTCTGGATTGTTTATTCCTTCATCCTTAAGGTTTGTGTACGAGCGCTCATAGCAGTAGGCCTCATTGCACAGGTTGGGTTTGTTTTGCACCATTCCAAAGCTGCTTTCACACCGCTATCAGCAATGCACATTCAAGCAACCACCTAGAATGAAAACTCTATGTAAATGCGCATTTCAGACTTCAAAACTCTTGCGTTCACACGTAGCTACGCAAGTTTCTACGACTGTTTTCGGGCTGCAAGTAAAAAACACAGCCATAGAGCAACCATTGAAAGTTAAACCAGGTTGAACTCTTACCAATCCAGGACTTGCACCAATCCAAGCCCTGGATTGGTAAAAAATGCCATCTATTTTAATTCACAGAAACCCCAACTGTTGGGACATTGATCATGGAGAAGGCATTAAAAATTGCGGTTTGTGCCCAGACGGAATTATATGACATGAAGTCTGTCATATCGGAAGAGAGCTGTGAAAGAAAAAGCCTGGAGCAAGAGTTGCACCGCTTCAACATCTCAAACAAAGTCTCTTCCATTTGTAGGAGGCAGAGATACGCAAGTAAACAGTAGAAAAAAACAAAGCAGCCCCTCCCTGCTTGTCCGGTGTGAACACCAAACTAAATGAACGTTCTTGAACGTGCGTCACGTGCCCGGTGTGTTGGCAGCTTCAAGTGCTTGTGGATCATTATGAAACTTGAGATAATGGCTGAAGTGTTTTAAGGTGTTTTACTCGGCTAGTGGCCTTGTCAATGATCCTTCTTTAATAAGAGCTCTTTGGTTGCGCAATCAGGTAGGTTGGACCAAACTGCCGAACTTATTGTTTCACACAGGAAAATGCTTTTAAAGATTAAAAAAAAAAAAGGCAAAAGGAAAAAAATAATGATAGCATGGCATATAGGATAAGTGTACTGCTTGAAAATATTCTCTTTGCAGTGAACATTTTACAAAACGTGGATTTGAACTGTATTTAATTTGCTTTTGAAATTAACCTGTGTACTATGAAGATAACTAGGAAAATTGTACCGCTTGACCTCATGAGCGCATCATACGTACCAGCTATTGTTTGTTCTATGATACTGACAAACCATGCCAATCATTTATTACATGTAAATGAGCTTTATATTTAATCTGCAATGCAGCATCATAAGAAGTATTTAAAATAAGCCTGTAGAGGGGAAATGATGCAACCTAGCTGTTACGATCACAAAAACTGGCTGTGTGGAAAAAGGGTCAGCCTTTCCATGCATTTTTAAAAAAAAGTAGTTTCCTACATAAAAACGTGTAGCTTCCCACGACCTGTGGGCAGTTTTTATTATTTTGCTGTCTTGCATCAAGAATCAAAATGTGTGACGTAGAAGCACAAAGCAGAAGCCTAATGAGATGGATCTAATCATCTGTGTGTATGTGTCGGCTCATATATTTGTTTTTTATGTCTTGTTTTTAGATTTTTATTTAAATTAAATGTAACTCATTTATGTCTTTTGGGTTTTTAAACTTCTGAAAGTATAATATTTTGCTAGCAAGCGGGATATTACTGTGTAACTGAAAAGCCCATTGATCAGCTCTCACAGCAGATTGGGGCAGGTGGGGATCCCTCCATGTCGCTGGAGCCTCCCCACCCCATGTGCCCTTAGACCCTTTCACCGGGGTCACACGACGGCTGAATGAGACACACCTTCATTTGCATATTCTCATGAATAATGACAAGCGAGGGCGCCAGTCCCAAGTGCAGCAGGCTCTCCATTGGCAGCAGTGGGTCACCTGTGTTTTTTTTTTTTTTAAGTAAATGAAAAATAAATATAAAATGAGAAACAGATGCAACAGGAAACTGTGTCGTGTCTGTTTGATCGCCAGCCTGGGCACATGGAAGTGGGCGCGCTTTCCTCATCAAATTAAAATGCAAAAGAAAACAATCGCTGTTCACAGGACAAACAATGTAACTAACTGTGGCGTCACAGTTTGTTTACAGAAAGTCATCATTTGCATCTTTCCGTTACACCAAGAAATCCTCACCTCTGGATTTTAAGAGCAGATTTTGATGCCCAATTTGAATGCAATTATCCCTGACAGATGTTTGGGGCTTCACAGTTGAAGCTACATCTTCATTGAAATTTCATATCTACAGTTTCAGCAAAAAACAAAATGAAAACATAAAGACGGTGGCTGAGGGGAAAAAACAGGAAGGAGCAAAACAACTCAATTTCCATGATGCTGAATCCTACTACCATGTTACTGTAACAAATTCAGCTAGTGGAGGAAAGACAGACCTGTTTGACAGCTAGCATCACAATTAATTTAGCTTAGTGCTTTGAGAACAAACACCAGACTTAAGGGATCATAGAAGAACATGCTGCTAAAAAATACAGAAGGCCTCAGCAATGGTTTTCAATCAGAGGTCAAACAGTGTCGACAATGCAAGGACTTGTTTCTAAAACTCTGGTTTTAATGATTCGTACAGATTATAAGAGAGAAATTTGAGCATCGATGTCGGCTCTGCTGCTGAACATTGGCGCAAATGTATAACCACCAGGCACATGGGCAGGAAGGGCGGGAATCGAATCTGTGATATCCAACCAGAAGTCTGCTGCTCTACCTCTGTACCATGGCCAATACAAGACTTTGATGATATGGTCATAAGACAAAAGAAACACGGAGATCAACGTCAAGCCCATCCTTGGGAATCTGGACTCTAACTGATGGCTGCATCTCAAGGCAGACGGTCTATTAGTGGAGCTGATTAGGTTGATATTCAGACAAATTGTACATTTTGTGGTACCAAGACCAAATTTGGCATGGATGTACCTTTGGATCCTCTCTTTTAGAAAAAGCAGAGACGCAAAAAAAATCCAAAATGGCAGCCATTTGTAAAGATGGCGGCCTTACACAAAACTGTTACAAATATATTCAATATCCCCAGTCTCAACAATATGGGCTGTTCATGTACAAAATGCAGTTTTGAAACTTAAGGGGTACCTACGGAATAATATCAAGCCTTGCTCCTACTGAGCAGTACGGTCCGGTTTAGAATGGACCAGGCAATTCAAGTGAGCGTTTCCATTCGAAGTTGGACCATCATCACGCATGCCAGGTAAAGCTAAAAAAAACAATGAAGGTCATCCAGCAGGTCATATTTTCCCGCTTTGCTTTTGGTACTTTTGTTGTTTGAGAGAAGATTGCGGGCAGCGAAGAGGAATACAGCCGCCATTGTGGTGCTTTCTTTTGTCGTAATGGCCAATCAACAGGAGCTCTGCGCTAACCAGTCCATTTTTTTATGGGCTTTTAACAAACGATGGCCCAAAAATGGTACTGCTTGGTCTGGCTTAATGGGTCCATCTTGTAATGGAAATGCTCAAAAGACCGGACTGGGCCGGATGGCTCAGCGGAAACAAGTCTTTATCTGTATATTACTTTTTTTTTTTTTTTAAATCCTGGATTTTTCTCATGGACGATGTGCTTTTCTGAAAGAGGGGATCAAAATGTGCATTCATGCCATAGGTGGTGCTTATTCCACAAAATGCATGATTATTTTAATAACCAGCTCCACATGCATTTAGGTTAGTCAAACAAGGAGCAGCCCCAAAAACAAAGTAAGACATCAGGGTTTCTAACAATATCAGAAAGACAAAGATGACACACAGCAGAAGCGTTGAAGAAACAGTTAACAGACAAAATCATACATTTGCAGTGGCCCAGTCCCGACTCAAATCCTGTTGAGAGCTTGTGGAGGGAGCTAAAAGCCCCTTTCATTGTGTCATAGTGCGGAAAAAGTGTCTGTGTGCTGCACTGCGGGAAGACTTTTTTTTTTTCTTTTTACATTTTTTTTTGCAGGTGTCTTTGATGTCTTTCATCACAAGGGCACACGGACACGTGGACTTCTAATTCTATTCCTCATTATTTAAAATATTGATTTTACAAGAGCTGAGGAGCATTGTAAACTTCGAAATCCATAGGTATTCTTAGTGAAAGATATTAGACTACCTCCTTAGGTATTAAAGAATAAAAGGAGATTAAGTCCTTTCTAGTAAGAAGGAAAAAAAACTTGCAAGGGGCTTAAATAGTTTAACCTAGACTGTTTATTATAGAAATCTTGTCTTTGTTTTAAAATCACTTGTCAGTAATTGTAAAAGATGAATATGTTTTACAAGATTTGCAACATTATCTTAAAAAAACTTTATAACTGTACCTTTACCGTCTAATAGTAAAAAATGTCGACAAATAACGTAGACTTTGATCTCTGCTCAGAAAAGGACTGTAGAAGCATGTTTATCATTGTGTTGCATCACGCTTTTCATTAATCTTTAATGAGGCGAGGATGCAACCTAACTGTTTGTAGATTTGAAAGAGAACTACGCATCTCCCTTTGCCAAAAACACGACTGAAGCTGTTTTGTCACATTCTCTACGGGAGAGCAAATACAGCGCATGCTTTTGTCTTTGAAGTTAGATTGAAGACATTTTCATGCTTTTTTTTTTCTTTTAACCTGTTTTTTTTTTTATTAACCTATTGCACTTGCATGCTTGACTTAAACTTTTATAGCTTGTTTATATATATATATATATGCCGCTCTCTTAAATAGTTATTAACTGATACATTTTTTTAATGCATTAACATGGACACCCTGGTATTTATTGATAATTTTATTTTAGCAAAGGAAAACTGGATCGAATACCGGATAAGCACTATCGATAAGAGAAGTAGTATCAATAAAATCCTAACAATAGCCATTCCTACCTCCCATATGTAGCATTTCTTAGTAGTTCCTCTTGATATTGAATTCCTTGAAAACATGTTTTGTAGCACGTTTCTCATGATGGAGGACGCATTAGAAATTGAAGATTAAAACTGCATTTCTTAGTATTTTTATATTCAAATCATATTGGATCAAGAGCAGAGGAAAACCGGCTCAAAACTGTACAGCTGCATAGCTCTGACATTGCTCGCCGTTTTTTTTTTTGCTATGCTAATGTTAGATTGGAGTTGTAAGGGGCTATAGGCTAGCAGGAAAGTGTCAACAAAGGAATGCTGGGATATCAACGTAGAGTGCCTCCCACAACCTAGAGGCAAATTTCTAATGAAAATTGAAAATTCCTTAAAAAATGACACAGAATTTTGGGTTTTAGCTAAAAACTGCATAATCATAAATAAAATACCACTGGGAACGATTTTACCGGAGAAAAAGATAAAGTTGCAGTGTGACGTAATATAGCAAACCATATTCAAGAAATCTTACAGTTTTTAAAAAATGGTGGAGGCTGCACTTTGTTGATTTTATGATAAGAGGATGCGTGCTGGTAGCAGCTTGAATGCAGGCGGCGTTTGGCCCACCTGTCAGACTTTGGACATGGACTGAAATATTATTTTATTAAAGTGTTAATGGATTTCCCATTGAAGTATTTCTTGTTGTTTTAGTTCATTTCAAATGCAAAAATATATGTTTATGAATTAAAGTTCTACCTTTTTTTTCTGTTTACATAAGTTTATCTTTTCCTGACCAAATAAAAGTTGTTTTTTTAATGAATTTTTTTTAAAAAGGAATAGATTAGATTAGATGTCAATCCTATCTTAAAATATGAACAAAAATCAAACATATTGAGTATTTTGGTAGGGACACTTGGCCCTTGTTAAATGTAGTGTAGTGAAAGAAATGTTTTCATCTTACAGTTATTTAACTTCTCAGATAAGTCTAAGCAGAAGTTTGGTGTCATGGCAAAGCAATGCAGGGTTTCTGTATTCCTGCAGTTCAGACAGTTCACTTTCATAAGCGCTGATTATTTGCTGTACTGAGAGATATTATTGTTTGAGGTCCAGACTTATCAGATTGCCATTCCAAAAATGTCGGGGAAACGCAGCAGGAGGGTTGTTCAGACTAAACACAGACGAGTTCAGTTATCACTAGATTAAAAAAATAACAGAAAAGTGTGTGACTGAAAGACGCCATAACTAGCAGCGGAATCCCTCGTTAGCATCTTTATGTAGACACCAACCGCCAGTGTTTAAGAGGCGAGCAGATTTAGGAACTAAAGGATAAAACGTCTGGAAGGAATACTTGAGTTTTAGGACAAATCCAACTAGGATGCAACTCTGCTGACCTTGATGATGAACCACAGTAGAGCAGGGAGGATGTTCAAACTAAGAAAAGCCCTCAACATGGAAACGCTGCCCCCAAATTCAAATCACAAAAGCAAAAACAAATCCTAAATTCAAGCATTTCCTTGTGGCTGTGCTTCATATTCATTAGCCGTCTAATGGGGCTTTGTTGTTTTTGCATTCCCTCCTGTCTGCACACCGTGCATGTTTCTGTGTTTGATCAGCGAGCAGAAGAACAGGAGGAGAGCGCTTTGGAAAATATTCCGCTGTCACAGGGGAACAGAAGCCAGATATTGTGCAAAACAAAAGTACAGTTAAAGCATCCAGCAGCAACCCCAGATGTGTTTCGACTGTGTGCTTTGCTGTGGGAGAAATCAATAACTGTGGGCTACGAAGTGGTTTTAGCTTGATCTCGTGACCTTTCTATCTCAGCAGCAGCTCCTGCGCTGCTGTTTATTCCTCACCCCAAAAGACACATTTTGTTTTAAGTATATTTGGATTCACATATTTTATCTGTCTCTTAAATATACATTTTATTGGGTAATGTAGATTTCTGGAAACTCATCTACAATTTCCTGCTCGTCTATACTCTTAAAAATGGTGTAATCTTTAAAATGAGATTTAATGTGTTTTTTTTGTGAGAAAAAAATACTATGGAGTTATGCAGCAGTTATTTTGCCAGATATTTGTGGTCACTCTGGAGTTTTTGGAAAAAAGTTGACAGACTTTAGTTTGTAAGACAAACTTACTCGACAGCTCTCCAGGCTAATAAATTACCAAAATAAATTCTGAATTAACGATAAGGACTCCGAAGCCAAAAAAGGTATTTTCCAAAAAAAAAAAAAAAAAAAGCCAAATCACACCTATTTTATTCTACATATACCTACAGTCAAATAGCAGCATTCTCTGGAGAATAGATAAATAGTTGCATGTAATCTTAATCACTGTTTACGTAGTTTAGGGTTCTCAGCCCTGCAGGAGTTGCAGCGACTTGCATCTAATTTTCCAAAACTTTGAGTGTGTCAACAAATGTTTAAAACAAATATAGCAAATGAATCGCAGAATTTGCTCAAAGAAGTTTTTAATCATTTTCTTTAAGTTAGGACAGACAAAAATGCTTAGGTTTGTTAGCACCTCAATATCAAACCAACGAACCATTAAAAAATATCTGAAATCAAATCAAACTTTATTTAGAAAAAGCGCTTCTCATGCTTTGAGCATCTCAAAGCGCCTGAAAATAAATGCGCAGCGAATGGAATAAACCACTGCAAAAACAGGCCACCTAGAAATAAGTCACAAATTCTTCAAATTTGAGCAAATCTTGTTTAGATAAGCTAAAAAGTCTGCCAACGGAGAGAGACAATGGTCATACCAAGAACTATTATTTTAGAAAAAAATTTCAGTTGCTAAACAAGGTTTTCTAAACTAACATCAATTTTGCCATTGAAAAACTTTATTGATATTTTGCTTTTAAGACAGAAAATACGTCTTTTTCTTAGTTAAAATTCACTTTTTGCTGTTAGGAGTCTGCACTGTAAAGCTCCAATCCTTTTTGGAATGTATTAAAAGCAACATTTTGTTTGTTTTTGTCTCCAGTCGTTTTTGGCTAAGTATGAAGAAGTAAAACTAAATATTTGCTTCTCCTTGTTGCTGTTATTTTTGCACAATAACAAGTATGCCGGCACAAAATATAAACAATCCAACTCTAGACACTGAACAAAGTTATTGTCGTAAATATTTCTTTCCATACCAACCCATGACAAACGGCAACCGTTTTTCTCACACAGACACGTGCGCAGGCACACGTACACTTCATGGAAAGACTGAGGTTTTTAAGGAAAGGTAAAATGTGACGTCAAGCAAAGCGGAAACTGAAACCCTGAATTCCTGCTTCCCGGAGAGGCAGTAATGGAGGAAATGATGTCATGACCTGCTTGCATCCTGAATGAACTGCCTCAGAGGCCTTCAGGTAACGAGACGATGGTTTTTAATCTAAATGTGTCAGATTATGCTGATGAAAAATAACTGATATGCAGTCTTGATTTTAGCTAAACTCAAAAACATGTTAATATAAGTGACATATACCTGCATAGCGCTTTTCTGCCTTCCTCCAAGGCCCAAAGCGCTTTACAGTCGCATTCCCATTCACAGACACATTCATACACTGGTATCTCTGCACCCAAACACTGGCGCCAACCTGTAACTACCAGAGGTAATGTGGGCTTTAGCATCTTTCCCAAAACCGCCACACGGATGGGTAAGAGAGGAATTGAACCAGCTATCTTCCAATCAGCGGTCGACCGACCTACTTCTGCACCACGGCCGCCCCAGCATATATGCATTGGTGACAAGTGAGTTCATCTTAAATTTACTTTTTTCTATCATTTGTCTCCATGAAGTTATAGTACTAAAGTAATTTAAAGACCCACTTTGGTGAAATTGGTGTTTTTGACATGTTCTTGTGGCATTTTTCTATTGAAGGAAGGCACATATTAAGATAATTAGGCTTAAAATTGCATTTCGAAGTTTTTCTTTATTCAAATCACTGTGAATCAAAACACAATTTGAAAAAGAGTTTATATGTGGCCTATTAAATACACTGGGCAGGCCTTTCTCCCTGATGGATCCACGCCAACTGTCCCGCCTACAACTCAGAAGCAAATTTATCATGAATAATTGCTGCTCTGCAGAAACTATGTCCTAAAAAGCAACACATTTTTTTATTTGGGCTAAAAATTGCATAACTTATTTAAAAAAAACACTGGGAACGTTTTTAAAATGGATCAAAAGATGATCGGAGTAGGATTTTTTAAAAAGTTGAATTTTTTTTTCCTAAGTTATTACTACACCAGAGAGGGTGCCATCCAAGATTAGTTAGTCTAGTTTGTTTATGTGCAATTAAAAAAACTACTTCTATATTTGAATATAGAATCCCACTTTTTGTGTTAAAAAAAACAAAACAATTCATTTGGAAATGTTTAAATCCACTGCAACCATGTGTGAAGCATGTCTTGACACAGCCACTTGACTGGAAAAGCTTTTATTAATCCTCTACTGTGCACTTTACTCTGAATAATAACATGAACGGCTGATTAAGCTTCCAGGATCTTCAGATGACTGACTTTGAGTGGATGTGCAATCAGACAGATTGTTTAAAACAATGTCAAATAACGTGCAGCTGTTTTTCAGGTATAGTGAGAACCCTGTTATCTTTACTAGCTTTCATTAGCAAACCAACTGTATCTAATTAGCTTCAGACTCAAAGCCCAGGTATGGTTCATCAGGGTTATGACAGTTTTCAGGAAATTTATGCATGAATGAATACCAAAAATGAAGCCCTACTGAATCACAACTGTTTTTACTACTACTCCTTCAGAGAGCTAAAACGTATGCGACCATTTCCAAGCAAAACACAGCTAGTGAAAGTCGATCAATCACAAGCTAGAGAAAAGCAATAATTAAAGCGCCCAGAAGTCTGACCTTTACCAAACACAAGTCTCTGTAGAAATGTCAAAACGCTCAACTAGCAGCTGAACTATTCAAGTGATGTTTCAATACCCAAACAGGGTGTTGTATAAAAAATAGTAGAGATTACTCTTAAAGAGGGATTGTTATTTGGATGTATAATCAACCTACTTTTTATTAAATCTCAGTCTCCTAAAACAGCTCTAAAACAGTCTGCGTTCAGACGGCGACGCATGACATCTCTGTTATGCATCGCCGTTATGTTGGTCCGGACCGAGTCTTGAACCTTGTGTTTGGTCTGTTTTTAGACTGTCGTCCACTGAAGATTTCTGTTTCAAACTAAAGATCTCTTCAGTCATTGGCCAGGAATTACGAGGGTGAGGCCAAACGACAAGAAAAAGAAATAATGAAAGTCCAACACTCTGTAATCCTTGTCAGGATAGTTCACTTAATCAAACTTGATATTTCACTGATTCATTTTGAATGTCTGTATCAACGTCAGACTTTTTACCTTTTGGTACTGTGGAGGCATGCCGCAAGCCGGTTACTGAGGAGATATCAGTGTACATTTGTAGCTGACAAGTGTTTATGACATATATAGATTGTTGGGAAAACGGTGTGAGAAGCAATGTGTTTCAGGTTAAAAGGTGTTTGAATGAGCCTGCATTCATCCAAACACATTTTTATGAGTTGCTGTTAGATCCCTGCCCCACGTTTGTCCGCAGCACTCAGTTTACATCATTCAATGCCCGGCTAGAGTGACCGTTTTGGTCCAAGCATGGAGCCTATTCAGATAGAGGAAACTCAGAGCGAACTGGAGCTGGTTTGGGTGTATTCTCACAGAAAATTTGCTCCAGATCATTGAGGGAAATGAACTCTGGTTCACTTTAAGCGGACCCAATGTGTTGGGTCTGAAAACACCCTTGGTGTGCCCTTTTCGTGGCCTGGCTATAAACGTGTGCTGCAGTAGGCTGTTCTCACTCTGTCGCAGCCAGGAGCAGCGCACGTCAACAGGGCCGCCAATGTCAACAGCAGAACTTCATGCAGGGGAAGGAGGGGAGAGCCAAGGTGAGGCAGAGGAGAAACCTTTCCAAAACTTAAAGAAAAACGTAAAAAAAAAAAAAAGAAACCGATGGGAACAAAACAGGAGTAAAAAAGATCAATATAGCTGTGTCATCACTTAGTGGTTTAATAAAAACCCTGAGCTGTTCACTTTATGGACAGGGCTGTGTGAGAGGGAGTAGTAGTGTGTGTCATTTCATGCCCTTACTGGACCAGCCACTCTTTATTGCTGAAAAACAGCATGAGCAAAGCTTCCGCTGTGAGCTGCACTTAGTGACCGTTCATTCAAAGACTATTCCACATATATGCACGCAGGCGCGCGCACACACATACACATAATTAGAAGCGGTAAAGGGACCCGGTGGCATCCGCAGAGCGTGTCCTGCTCACCGAGGCAGAAGTGAGTACACAAATGCTGCACACACACGCAGAGCAACCGCTGGAGGTGTCAGCAGACGAGCAGTGGGAAATCACACCTGATGTCTTTGTCGCAGGGCCTGTCAATGTGGCAACATGCGACAGCAAGCAGGATACTGTTGCTAGGCAACCCAAACTTCTTTGACAGATCGTGGGACAGTTCCTGGGGAGGAACAAAATTTAAATGAAAGGAATAAAGTGCTAAAAAAATAACAAAAGTGTGAAGTTTGTTTGCATAAATCTGAGAAAGAGAGACAGCACAAAGTGACATTTGAACTTGAGTGCGTCTTCATCAGAACTGCTGCAGCTGTCTATCCTCCCCTGCTTTTACAGACCCACTTCCCTGCATGCCAGCAGGCCTTTGACATGTGAGGCGGCGTGCTGTGCAAGGCGTGTTCCTCATTTACAGCGTGTGTAAACACACACATAAAAGAGCTCAGAGCGCGGCCAGGGATCACATGAACTCAAGTACAAGGTACCTCTCTGTCTGCGAACATGCAGACTCCTGCCTCAGATTCATCTGGCATCGGTTAAACACACATGCAAATGCTAAGTCAAGCCAGGTTAATTTTATTTAAACAACCAAACATCACATATTTGCGTTGAGGGCAAAACATAGCTGACAAAAGTCAAGTGTAGAAAGTTAACAGGACTTAATCCACAATCATACTAAATTCATTGTTACATTTAGTTTTTTGCATTAAACAGCATCCCTGCATCAGTACATGTCAAGCTACTATTCCATTCACACAGTCATTTGCTGTAATTTACAGCAGTGACATGTCCTCTGGTGCTAGAGAGCTTCTTTTGTTTTTACATTTTTGGGGCAGAAAGTGATGAAGCTGTTAGAAATGAGGAGTATGCTGTTCCTATCTACTACACATTTTTCATATACATCACAAGCTCATTCAAAACAATCCCTCCATCATCTCCTGAACTTGTTTAGTCCATTTAGGGTTATAGGGTTGCTGGAGCCTGTCCCAACTACTGTTGGGTGAATATGGGTATACCTTGTATGGGATGCCAGTCCATTTCAAGGCCACACACATATACTTACACGCATTGAAAGTTAAACCAGGTTGAATTTTGACCAACTAGGGACTCAGATTTGGGAGTGCTATATGGTTTGCGACCCCTTTGATTCACGGAAGTGCCAACTATTTGAAAATTGATCACAGAGGAGAAATTAATAATTGTGGTTTGTGTCCAGCCAGAATTTTTCAGAAGTTTTTCATGTATGGGATTAGAGTAAAAATAAAAAAATAAAAACCTAGGAGCAAGATTTACCAGATTTGCATCAACATTTCACACAAAGCCTCTTTCAGCAGAAGCGCCCAGAGTGTACGTAGCCACAACTAGTAAACTAGTAAAGCATGTGTTTGGACTGTGGTAGGAAGCTGGATAGCCCAGAGAAAACCCATGCAACATGCAAACTACACAGAAGGATCCCAGCCGGGATTCGAACCAGGGCCTTCACACACTGTGAGACAAGATTACTAACCACTACACCACCATGGAGCTCAATCTTTATTTAAAAAAAGAGAGAGAGCTGAAGGACCAATCCAACTTTAAGACCCATCATTTTTTGAGCTGTAACAACATTATATTTTACAGATGTTGGACTGCATCACAATCAGACTATGGAATTAGAGGAGATTTTGAGTTTCAAAATGAATTAAAAAAGACACCTGGAAAAAGAAATACTAGGTGAAAAAAGTAATTACAACACATTTTTGGCGCAAAAATAGTGAGAGGAACAAACCTACAACTCACCCCTTATCCCAAAGCCCTAGCAAACAATAGATTATCAGAGCTGTTAACCTCTTTAGAAATACAAACAAAACTTTATTAACCAAACAAATGTCAAACAGGCTGTATAAGTGGACACAGCATTTTCACACGGTCATACTGTGAGGTTTTAGTCTTCTGTTTGATCAGTTTAATATTAGAATGCTTTCAGTAGAAATGCAGCTTGTGCAACTGCAGCACAACTCCTCATTAGCAACACTGCACACGCTTTCCAGATCCACCAAGAATATTTAGGCAGGATTTATTGATCACTTTCATTCACTGTTAGTTCTGCTGAATCTAGAGCATCCAGCTGTAAATATGTGCTGAGAAACTGTTATCTAAGGTTTATATTCTTAAATCATATTTACAGATAACAGGATGACGATTTTCAGCTGTAGATAAAAGAAAAAACTAGGAGTGGGTGAAGTCCATTGTAAATTTTTTTAAAAAAGGTAGTGGTTTCACTTTCTGCCCTAAAAGCAGATGTGTCCAGTAGCCAGACTCCTGACCAAAAGACACTTAACCCCACTTTCACTTGTTGTCTGAACATCAGAAAACACTAAAGTTAATTTGTATAATAGACACTCAAGACAAAGATCTAGTTAGAAAAGGCAGATACCAGATAAAAACTTTATTAAGCTGTTCAAAAAGACAATTCTAATACTTAATATGAAGCTTTCTTTGTAGATACAGACATAAATGTGTATGTTCTAATGTGAATTCCAATGCTATTCCATTTTTGAAGGGGTGCAACAAATTCTTTTACAATTTTTATTCCAATAAAATCATTTGTGGTTGCCGATAAATCCTTACACGCCTAAATTTTTGCCTTGTTGGTGCAAAATAAAGTTGTATATTAAAAACTAAAAAGTGGAATACAAAGACGGTTTACAAAGAAGGTGAAAAATTAGGGGTTACTGTCACTCTGATGCCTAATCATAATCATGGTTACATGATATTAAAGCTGCACAAATATAGAGAAGAAAAGATTGTAGGCATTAATATTCTGAAACAACAGGAGGGGAGGATGAGTTTTTGTTCATTTACCATAAGTTGTGCTGTAAAAATAAACTCCTTTGTCTCCTAAAACCTTTATGACCTAGAATTTTAAAATTATTGCAAAAAGGAATCAACCATTTAGATAATATCAGTCAGTGGATGATGAGAAGGCTTTAAAAATGTACCACCTTCTAATAAAGTTTTTTTTTTGTATTAAAACTTCATAAACAATCATCAATTAAGCCCTATCAGAAGGCTTTAGGTTGTCAGCACTAATGTTGCTGATAGTCCCTCTTCCCCTCTTTTAAATGATGATTTATGGTTAACATCATCCAGGAACTCTGCTGAAATGAAGACGGCAACACTCAGACTGTGAGATAAATGTTTGCATTTAAAGGAGATCAGAAAAAGAGCTGACAGTTCAGGTCATTCCTCTGGTTAACAGACCTGTTGCAAAAGTCTCAGCTTCACCTGTCTGACTGAACTCATAAACACAAAAATGGTCAGTATGTAAATTATTTACAGCACATTCATAACCTGTTCTCCTCCATTTCGGCAGGTTTGTTACAAAAACTAAAAGAGATGTTTCTTTTCTGTTGGACATCTTTCATTCCTCCTAACACCCTTTTGGAACATGCGAGCACACGCACAAAGACACGCGAACGCCCACGCTAACAGAAAAATGGTACAAAAAAGGGATTTTAGACAGGTAGTTTTTCGGTTCCATAGTAACTAACAAAGCAGTTTTGTGAGCTAAAATCAGATCAGCAACTCAGAGGCGCATCAGACATAAATGCATCAATCTCCAAGTGTCAAGACCAAATCCACTGACTTATTTTTATACTGTGTGAAGTGCTAATATAAGTTTTTGCAGACGTGCACCGCAGGTTAAAAGCTTTGGAACACTCATTTATTATTATTGCATTATAGTCAGTGTAATGTTGGGGAAAAAGGAAGGCTGCGAGGTACTGATGTCAGCCCACGCAACCAGAACAATGTAATCTGGGTCTTGTAAGTTCTAGAAAAAACTGATGAGCTTTTCTTAAAATCTAATTTCAATGGCCAAATCTGAATTCTTCCCCTATCCCTACAGCTTCCCCTTTACCCATCCCATTGCACTGTAACGCAGTAGTATAGTGGTGTTCAAACTTGTTTTTTTAAGGGAAAGGCTGGGTATCTCTCCGCTGGTAGAGTGATGTGTTGCGCTGTGCGGTGGAAGAGAAACACATGTCTTCACATGGGTGTGCTCTGAAGCACAGAAGTTTACATTTAAATGTCAGGGATGACTTGTTGTTTTAGCATGACTTTTTAAAGTTATAAAACTAATGTCATGTATTTTCAGAGCTGGCAGCTAAAGTAGATGAATGGCAAATATTGATGGCGTCTCCGAGTGGTAGCAACGTCCAAATTTTAAGACACTATTTTTTCATATATGGGGGAGGAATTCAGATTCAGTCCTAGAAATAATGAAATTTTAAAATTACAACAACAAAAAAAGACAAGGAAATTATTTTTAAGACTTTCTCCACAATCTTGACGATAGAAAAACTTAATTTAAGACTCAAAAAACTCAAATTGCTTGATTTTAATTTTTGGTTCAATTTTCAGTTATTTGTCATTTTAAAGTTCAATAGATGTCGACAAGTTAGACTGTCATTCGTTGTCCTTATTTTTGAAACAAAAATGTACATTTATGTTCTAAGAATAAGAGTTATTTTTAGATTTATTAAGATGGGCCAACTTGTACTAAGATTGTATTGTCATTTTGTTCCCATTTGGTTCTACAATGAGTAAATTCCCACTTATTACACTAGTTTTTTGTCACTGTCATCAAAATGAACTGCGTTAGGTACATAAAAACTCTAAGTTACCAACCATTTGCTTAGAACTGGCACAAAAAATACTTATAACATTCAATTTAAAGTAATGTTAATAATTAGCTTTTTTAGCTTAGTTTCTCCTATTGAATGCTTTGTAGAAGTCCTAGATTCTAGTTTCTAGATTTTGATATCGGATTTTAAGATTTCTGGTTAAGTGAAAAGTACTTCCTGCCTAGGCAGATAATTTTACTACTTGCTCGTGATTTTCTTCTTAAGATTATGTGTGTTCTTCACCTATTTGAGGCTACCTCTTTTTGCAGAACTTCTTCACATGAAAGCTTTTTATAGTCCACTCCAAGTTCTCACCTTTCAACCTTGTTTCTGCTCATCACTAAGCTTCTGCCTCTGGCCCTGGTGGATCATAGTTATTGAATCTGGACTGTTTTTAAGTTATGCTCGTCAGTCTCCCAACTAATAATGCTTTACGGATCCCTTTCTCCTTTTTTTCCTTTTCTGGATAAATCCCCACAACTGTAAAGAGACTTTCCCTGAAACAAGGCTCCATACCAACTTCAGAACTTCAGATTCTTCCTCCCAATCTGGCGTCTTTCATCACCACTTACTCTCACTACTTCCTGGACAAGCAAGAAGTTATGTTAACAAGCTGTTACTCTACTTAATCGGATTCTGATTAACCATTTAGCTTACCTTCCAGTGTCACTAGCCATCAGTTGTACTTGTGTCAATCTATGCATTTGTCCTCATGAAGTCAGACCATCTCTTCAGCTGAACCCTTGTTCTCACAGGATAAACTAACCTTATCTCCTTTGTCCTCAGTCGCCAGAAGATGTGGCCTAATCGCTGCAGACGTGTGCCCTCATCCTCCTCATCTGAGCTTTTAATTAAACTGTAAACTGGTCATTCCTGAGTAAGAGTCTAACTGGGCCTTCACCACAAGCAAAGCCATTTACAAAACAACGAGATGAAGTTGAGACAGTGGAAGATCATTTGAATTTTAAATGTTCCGAACTACTATTTGGTTGATTTTAAAGCCAAATTATTCCAAGAAAACATTATTTATAGCAGTAAAAGTATCCAACTTGCTTTGGAAGTCATTTAAAAGGCAAAAGACAAAAAATTATAATTCAATGGGGTGTGCAGCTCGTTTTCTTGTTTTCTGGGGTCTTTTTCCTTTACATGCAGACCCCACACTTCATCACAAAAAGTCCAACATTTGATCATAGTCTTTACAGCAAAAGGCTGAATGTCATTTTTACCCGTGTATTCAAAATGCAAATTTAGTTTGGTTGTAAACTGGCCAAAAGGTTCCAGTCCTAAATCACTTTTAAAATGAGATTTGAAGCGAAGCGTTGAGCTTCCATCAAACCATCCTAATGGCTCCCAGTGGTAGCAATGTACATGGCTGCTTCTTAATGACAATAATACCATGCTTAATGATGCACCATCTTTATGGCCTAGGACTCTCCATCCAAGATTCATGTTTTCATTAAATGGGAGCTTTTTTTTTAACATTGACTCCTGAGTGAAATGCCAATATAATGTATATGATAATTACAAAGCGTGGGATTGAGCATCTCTCACCTATTTTAAGTAATTCATTTTCCGTGTCTCCAGGCTTCATATCTTTGTGTGTGTGTGAACAAGTGTGATGGTAAGCTGAAATCGGTGTAATACACAAACATGATGTTTTAGTCTGGTCCTTACAATGGAAATATGCCACAGATATAGTGCAACTGTAATGATGTGCATGTGCAAGTGTGTGCACGAGAGTCAGAGCCGCTTTGGCTGCACTTAAGACACGAGTCCCACAGACAAAAGACCATTTATCGCTCCATTCAGGGAATTGTGTGGCCTCTTTTGGAGACACTGGGGCTGACACCGAGCTTGGCAGCACAGGGTGTAACAGTAGTCACATTATTTGGTGTCAGCAGAGGAAGAATGAGTCCAGACTTAGGCTCTGAATGCCTAACGTGCACACAAAAGAGACTGCATGAGTGTAGGATGTGTTTGTGACTAACAAATGCGTGTACTACAAACTTAGGGAAAACAAAGTAAGACGTTACAGAGCGTTTGGCAGTCGTGGTTGCAAAATCCCCCCCCCCCAAGGAGCTGAAGGTGTTTAGAGTCAAGTTGTCATGGTAACTGCATATTTCCCTTCTCAAGGTGATCAGCTTGGTTCACATATCTTAGCGCTGCTTCACAAAAACTCATTGTTAGAATTATGGTGTGCAGGCGAAGGCTCCTTCTCTGCTTGCAGTGTTTTCTGCCAACACACTCAAAAAAAATGTTTCAACATGAAACATTGATTTTAGAGACTGATATGCTCTGTAAATTCTGCCATTTGGTTTGATCAAATGAAGCCATTCGTTTTCCCTGCAAACTTAACATACCAATAAATCTGTAACTGCAATGTTAAACATTGATGTGTAATATTTATTGGACATTTTTTTACTGTAGAGCTTCAACTCAATCAAATAAATAAGAAATATCTCAAATGAAATCAGTTTTATTGACAAACTCTTTAGATTATCATTCATGTGGAATTGATTTTTTTTTCTGATTGCTGCTTAAGGTTAGACATTATTGGACACCATAATTGGTCATCATCATCATTTACGCCTACCTCTGACAGATTAAGTTATTGATTGGTCACTAACATTCCCCTCTGGTGTCTTTTTATCTCCACACAAAAACCTACTGCTCTAAATTATTAATAGAATCCGCAATTAGCACGTTTACATTTGATAGCAGAGTTCTAAATATTCTGTGTATTTACAGGACATTCAGGCTTGTGTGCAGAATGACTGCCAAGAAAGAAATAACACTTCAGTTTTTCTTGACGCTCTCTTCAGAGCCAAGGAAAACAGCAAAGTGTCAGAATTAACATACAGGTGTAAAAAAGCGTTTGGCTGAAGGTTATTACAGGTCTTCCAAAGCCACAGGCTTGTTCGTTATATTCATGCAAACATAGATGCTGTACAGCGATCTGGCTGACATAGGTGACGGTTTATTTAAGAATCTCTGAAAAGAGTTTTATATCAGCATTATTTACGATAAATACAGTCATGCACTTTTAAAACTCGCTTGAGAAAAATATGCCCATGTTTTCCTTTGAAATGCCCTCTTCCAGATGCTTCCTTTCCACTGCTGTAGTACTTGAAAGTGCATGGTCCACCCCCAAAAGTGCATTTACAAAGCAAACAGGTTTTCTGATTTTGCTCGTCAAAGCTGAATGACAAACTAGTAGGAGTGTAACAATTAATCAATTTAACTAATGAATGGATTTATGTTCTTACAATCTGTCAATCTGTCTAAGGCAAGTTCTTCATTAAATCAAGTGAAATTGATCTATACCATTATAGAATCGTTTCAAAATGAAATAAATCCATTAAATTGATCTAAGAAAATACATATAGGATTGAGACATGGCCGGTTTATATTACTATAACATTAAAAACAACCAAGCGCCATCACAGCGAACAACACAAGTGATGGCAGCAAAAAATGATGAAACCGCCATTAAAGTCCAATGTGTGAAAACATTATGAATTTTGCAAAGACGAGTGACCATACAGTCTGGTATTATGTTCTAATAATGTTCCGTTTGCATCTGTTTGCAGGTATTTGTCTCTGAGTCCTACTGGTTGAATTTTTGGATAAAGATGTCCAGGATTGATTATAGGTCAGTGAATCCGATTGAATTAACAAACAGACAATGATTCAAATCAGCAACCACGAAGTATGATATGAATCGTATCATTGTTAAAATGACTCACTACATTTTGAAAAGGGTGCTTTTGATTTATATGATACAAAGGACATAGCTGACAAATTTGATAATCTTTTTGTTAGTGTTCGACCTAACTTGGCCAAAAATATCACAACCAATGAGGATTATGAAGCAGGTGAAAATATAAAAGATCATGCAAAAAGCATGTTATAACATGTCTAAACGGAGTTTAAAAAGAAGAAATACCGAACATTGTAAAGAAATTAGTGAACAAAAGATACACTGTGACAATTTAGATATGACTTTAATACAAAATATTATGGAATACGTTAGACAACCATTTACTTAAATATTTTTTGGCATTTTCAACAGGAATGTTTCCTGATAGGATGAAAATTGCAAAGATAGTATCTATTTCTAAAAATGGAAACAAAAAAACCATATCTAACTACAGACCAATACTCTGTTACCACAATTTTCCAACTTATTGGAAAATAATTTGTGACCAGATTGGACAAATTCCTAGACAAAGAAAATATCTTCAACAATAATCAGAATGGGTTCAGAGCAAATCACTCCACAACAATGGCACTGATGGATTTAACTGAAGAAATATCCACAGCAGTTGACAAAAATGAAAAACATCTCATCAGTATTTTTTATCGACCTCAGAAAAGCATTTAACACCATAAACCACAACCTTTTACTGAAAAAAATGAGTAGGTATGGCACCAGAGGTGTCACCCTTCAATGGATTACCAGTTATTTAACGGAGAGAAAACAGTTTGTACAAATAAAAGACATAAAATCCATATTAAAATCCGTACATGTGGGGTACCCCAAGGGTCAGTCCTGGGTACTAAACTGTTTAACAAGTGTATCCAATTTACTAAAATGCATTTTGTTTGCTGATGACACAACGCTTTAGCATGTGAGTGATAAACAAATGGAAGAGTCAATTCAAACTGAGTTAGAAAAAATGAGAAAAAGGTTTGACTCAAATAACCTATGAATTAACAGCGAAAAACCATGTTTCATGATCTTTATCAATCACAATTTAAACACCACAATATCTCAGACATTCAAAGCAAATTGTAATCGTGGGCATTCAAATCAAACAAATGAAGGAAATAAAGTTTTTAGGAGTAATCATAGATTAAAACAAAAATATAAAAAACAACAGCACTGTTGGACAAGGTTAAATGGACTTTAAATAAAAACCCTCAAATATATCTTTGATTGTTCCATATCTTATGTACTGTAAAGAAATTTGGGGAAAAGCAAACCAGACATCTATAAACTCTATATTTATACTACAGAAATGAGCAATAAGAACAATCACGGGAAGTAACAATAGGGACCCAGCTACACCACGATTTATAGAGCTAAAAATATAAAAATTTATTAAAAGACGTAGATCATTCCATTTTAAAACTAATGCATGAAGCACATTACGAAAGTCTGCCATAAAACATACCAAAAAAGTCTGAAAAAAGAAAGAGCAATTACAACCTAAAAGGACATGAGAATTTCAAAACTAGCAAATTCAGAAATGAATAAAAAACAATAAAACAAACCAAAAACATTATTTTCATCAGAGTAGGTCTTTAAATCAGTTGTGCGTCACCCATTTAGGTCCCACTGTACAGATCTTAGAATTTAACAAAATAAATGAAGATTTTTGTTGTTTCTGACAATGTGAGAGAGAACGTTAAGGTCTGTAAAGTAAGGGAATCAACAACAGCAAAGACTGATCCTGATAAAACTGAAAAAAAATGCATGTTTTTCTTAGAATATTCAATTTAGAAGGTTTATAAACGATTAAACTGTTTTTCCTTAATACCAAATTTTTAACAGATCCAGACATATGAGCGATTTTTTAAACTGAGTTTGGTTCTTTAAAGATAAATCCAAAACACCCACAGAAATCTGTGAAGTCCTTTTTGTTTTGTTAGTTTTTAAGACTGTCCTTGCAAGTCAGTTTGCGACTGACTGTCTCTTTGCATTATCACTTGTGTTCTGCCCTGGAGACCTCCTGTTGACAAGCAGAGCAAGAAGAGCAAAAACCATAACTGTGAAGCACAATGTGACAGACAGGCTGGATGAACTGTTAACTTCCTCGGAGCACCCAGCCCCATTCAGTTCTTCCGTACAAGTGCACACTCTTGCACTCTGCTCTTTGTCCCAGCCCTCTCTCGTATCTTTTTCTCAATTGCAACCCTCCTCCAACCCACATGCCTGCTTCTATTCAGCCCCTATTCTCTCAGTCTCTGCCTTTGACCTCAGAGGTAATATAGAAGCTAACCTTACACGTCAGAGGAAGGTCACTCGCACACTGTGGGGGTCAAGGAGAGGTTACATCTGTGCCCTGAGGTGCCCCGCCTCGGTCCCAAAGGACTGTGGGTCATGTGACAAGGAGGAGGGGTGCATATATGACCACAGGGGCTTGGTAGACGTTCATTCAAATACATATGCAGCTGTATGCTTACAATCTCAATGGAGAGTTTTACTCCTATTCTTAGGAAAAAACATTTAGATATTGTAACAATTTAGAAAAATGTAGAGAGATTTTGACATCTAGGTTAAGATTTACGTTCTTTATTTATTCTTTTTTTTTTTTTTTTTTTTTTTTACTGGTAATAACTACAGCCCACTTTCTACCTTACGTTCAAACTCAAAAAATATATTTGTTTTTCATTTTACATAAATTGATAAGATAAATAAAATCAAACCCTCAAACTGTTTGCTACCCTGACTGATTCTGCTCAAATTCAAAATAAACGCTCTGATGATGACTCTTGAACCTTATTTTATTACTTTCTGGGAAATTCCTGTATCATTTACAACCACAAAAAACTTACCAAGGGTAAAACTAGCTTGACTATATATAAATATAATATAATTTAGAGCAATAACAAACCTAAGATATTCCTAAATTTCACTAAAACCTTTATTTTTCCCATCCAGGCTAAAGGTTCATTGTGTCTGTCAAGGGATTGTCTCCCTCCCACAACTGCTTCACCTTCGTCTGAAAGGGGCCCTTCTGCTACAATGGAAAGACAACCCCCCCCACACACATGAATGCAGTCACACTTACATCCAGCCAGATGGGCTTGTGTTCCCCCCATCACCAGACAAATTAAGTTTCAGCCTCTAGATTAATATTCAGGCAAAGCACTGGCTCTACATAATTGAATCACGGTGCCAGGAGTGTACAACAGGGCCTGTTTTGGATGTAGTTATCAATTACACACACACGCACACACACGCACACACACGCACACACACGCACACGCACACACACACACACCCCACTAGGCTGCCAGCTGTGCTTGGGATTTTGTCAGCCCAATGGGGACAACACTGAGCTGCAATTATTTGTAAACCAAACACTATTAAATAAAAGTATTTTTCACCTTTAATACTTTTTCATTACAAATAAACTCTGCTGTTTATGACGGAGGACAAACAAAGGCTCTGAAAACTAATATAATACCACATACTGAATCTATTATTCAGTATTGTACAAAAACAGCATAATGGTTACTGTAACAACTTCAAAATTCTGCTCTCGAGAGTAAAACAGTTTTATAACCCTAACAAAAACTTTTCCATCTATGTTAGCCCATATATACATCAGCATCATTTCCATAGAACAAACGTTAATCAATTATTGTCCAAAAATCTTTTGTATTTAGAATATTTAAACAAGGTTTTTTCAGTCTGAAAGACTTTTAAAAGACTTACATTTCACATATGCCTAAACAGTTATGCCCCATTTTGTTATGTGTAAAAGATTTTTAGCCAGGTTTATATTGCTTAGAAAATAAATACAATGAAATTTGAATAAATGTGGTCAGTATTCTCTCTACAAAACACTTTTTAATGGTACATATTCCAGAAAAAAAACATCTGAATTCCTGAATTATGTCCTGGTTATGAATTAATCAAAATTACATTTCTTTTTTTGTTGTGTATGTAATGAAGTAACTTTCAAACTCCCCATACTTTCAAAACCCCCAACCCCTCTGACGGTTGTAATATTACCTCAGCTAATGTGGAAACTAATATGTCTGCAAAATAAATAATATAAATAATAATAATAATAAATAAATAATACTGCTTTTCTCCGTTTTTACTTCATGAGGAAGTCACAGTGGATACCTTAAACAAGCACTTCTGCGGTGAGGCCTTGTGTAACTTTCACCTCCTGCATTTATGTTCAGATGTTAAAATACAAAATATTAGAGAAAAGGGGGAGAAATCTACATGTCTTATTGTGACATTTTAACTGAAGCTTGAGAAATGAGATAACCTGATATTTGGTGTGCCTGCAGCTTCTGCTTCCTTTTCTCTCAAAGGCTGTCACCCACAATATGGACCCACCAGCTCGAGCACACACCTCATTTCTCACCAACCCTTTACTGTCACTCTTGCACCTTCTCCTCCTCTTTCACACACTGTCACGCTTGAGGTTCATATGGGGGGTAGCTCATATCACTCATGTCACATTTTGCATTGGTTATCAGACTCATTTCTCCTTTTCATCTGTTTCAGAGTTCTTTTTCATGTAAAACTAATATTAAATACTAAAACAATATTCAGTTTTAATCATCGTCATCCTTTACCTTCAGATATAATAATCTGACATATGCTAAAGAGGGCAGGGAAACTCCAGAAAGAAGTAAAAGTAACTTCACAAGGTTTATTTGGAGCATTGATGAAATCTTTCCTGCTCTAACCATTTGGCACAGTCTGCTTTAAGTCACAGGGCTATCTTTCATCCACAGCTGTTTGGAGGCTGCATGAGAACTTTCAGCTTGTTAAAATCAAACAAACGTATCTGAAGACAGCAGGACAGGTAACTTTGCTCCACAGGCAACTGTTAATCTGAGAGATGTGTTGCACATTTTTAAAGAAAGAGCTGTGCCAATTACACAGACCACTTCCTGCGTGGGGGCTAACAGAACCAGACTCCACTTTTCTGTGTCTGTCTGCACTAAATTGGCTGCCATGGTTTTGCAAAAGTTATACTTTACATAATGTTGGCCATTGAAAAAAGTTTAAAACAGTTACTAGTGACACATAAATCCATGTTTTGCTTAGATTTACCCAATTTTTCCACCTGAATTCTTTAGGTTGAGGAAACGTGCACCCCTAGAATTTCCCAAAGTTCCGGTCCTATGAATTATTCTAATATTTAAACATTTTTTTTCATTTAAGATTAGTTTGCATTTCTCATTTACTCACCCATGTGAATGCAGCTCTAAAGAAGTCTAAGCTTTTGCCGATAATTCTGCAGTTTGACAGTACATTCATGCATGTACTCATGTGCCATTATAATAAAATCTCTGATTGCAACCAGATGTAATAATCTGAGCACATATCTGAGGTGTGTCGAACCCACAACACACACAAAGAAGCATTCAAAGAAATGTGTGCAAATTAATATAAACACTCTGCCCCTCCAAAAAGGGCCACAAAAGAGCGATTCATGTTAGACATTCCATTTCGATAATAGATGTTACACACCCATCAACTTAAACCTATAATCACAACAACAGCACCACCAATGACACGCTATAGAATGCCACACCTTTATTAAATCACACCACCACATGAATGACTAGCAAAACAGAGGCACAGAAGGACACGCAGCCACGGCAAAGTGCACAACTATGTCTACTGTAATCTACTGTACTGCTTCTGGCCAGATGACTGTATAAGAAGCAGGAATATTAGAGCCAGATGTCCTGTTCTGGGTCAGCAGAGCCTGGCCACTTTCCCAGAATGCAACGCTAACATACTGCGGAGAGGCAGTTCCGATGAGGGGTTAAAAGGAGACCTCTGTAACCATGATGTTCAATGCATTATTGGAAAAAAGAAGATCAAGAAATGAAAAAACATTATTGCGTCAGGGGACAATTGCAGTTTTGCTGAACCATGCAAAAAAGCTTGAGGTAGCTTTGTGATGATTTTCCTTATTCACTCGCACCCCAAGAATTCATGTCAAATCTTCCAACAAACAAGAATAACTGGTGATATGCTTGGATGAATTTATAAAAACTGTTTTTTCAGTTTACAAGAACTTAACATTTAATCAAATATACAGTTAAAAACCATTTATGCCTGGCATTATTTCCAATTATATATAAGAAAGTATTCTTCCATGTTTTTTTTTTTCTTTTTAAGATTAAACTAATTTAAGTACAGTCCTGGATTAAATGGGGCATTCCAATCTAGCAACATATGATGAGAAGGGATTAACTAGGGTGGCCCTGAAGTGTAAATCACAACAAATCACTTGATGCATTAACATTGACAACAGTTAAAAAAAACAAAGAAAATATTTTTAAAAAACACCATTTACATTTTACAAAAAGTTCCAAAATTTTATGTTTTGGTTTTTGGATTTTTTTTCTTTTCTTAAATGTAATGCTGTTTTTTTATTTTTTGTTTTGCTTTTAGTGATCTTTAAAATGTTTTTGCGTCAAGTGATTTGTTGATGTGATTTGCACTTTAGGCCAACTGTAGTCTACTGTTAGAGATAGCTTAAACATGCCAGGTGGTTTCTGTGTTTTAAATATGTTATTGTGGCATGTTTCTGATGATGGAGGAAATAAGCTCAAAATTACATTTCTGATTTTCTTAATTTAAATTGTTGTGAATCGGGGGCAGACAAAAAAAACTGTTTGAAAAAGGTTAAATGGGATGTAGAAAATGCACTGAACGGGGCACAAGCTCCCTGCTCTGGTCCGCAAAGGGAAGGGAAATGAGGACAGCAATGCTCAGCACCAACGGTTCCGCCCACAACTCAATTACTACTGCCGGTCTGCAGAAACTATGACCAAAAAAAAAGACAGGTTTCTTGTTTTTGGCTAAAAACAACATAATAATTAGACAACATAAAAAAAAGACCCCTGGGAATGCTTTTGCAATACCTCAAAAAGTAATCAAAGGAGGACTTTAAGATAGCTACATTGAGGCAGCAAGCTTTGTAGAAAGATAAATTTAAAACAGTTTTATCAAAGCTAAATTAGCTATATGTACAGACCTTTAGTTGTTTGTGATAAACACATCAAATATTTCAAATGGTATTCTCAAAATCCAACGCTACAAAAACCCTTTGAGGTGTTTTTTTTTAGTCACAGCCGATCTTTACATAAAATACAGAAAATAACAAGAATAGCTGGTTCCATGTATTACTAGTTATTACTGTTATTACCTTCCACATATGCCTCAGGTAAAAACTGCAAAAGGCTTCTCCACTGGTGTTTCATTGTGTATGAAATGAAGCTAAAAAGAGGAAGTGAAAACAAAGAAAAAGAGGAAGACAGAAAATGCAGCAAATGTCAACAGAGTTCATAAGTTCATAGATAGGAGAAGATAACCTATACTATCTGGGCACTGATGCCGACATTTAGGTGGTTTAGACAAAGAAAGATAGAAAACAAAAACATTGCCTTTACACTCCTAACAAAGTATATGTGAAAAACCTCCTGAGGGACTGCAAAAACCAGTATTGGGGTTTCAGTTTACAAAGTTAGATGGTAACTGGCTTTTCAAAAACACAGAAAATTGTATCTACTATACGCTCTGAACTATTTAAGTCACAGGGGTTTGGGTTAGTGGTGAGGTGAAATAAAACCGAAAGTTTCCAGATGCATATGCTTTTCTTACGGCAACAAGAAATTTTTAAAATGACAGAAAATCCCTTAAGGCTTACTACCTTCAACAAAAATGTTGGAAGTTTTCTGATTTGATCCCCTTGAATCAGTAACAGGGTTTTAGGAGGCCATCTGTACTATAAGAATACAAGGAATTTGGTTGATATGGTCTATAATGAACAGATGATTCCTTATGAGTGCTTCCACGCCCAATCTATAAGGAATTTGGAGCAGGTAATATCACCAAGGCAGAGCTCTTCTTAGTGGTTACTAGTTAAAGGTTACTGTTATAGTTACTTTTAAATGTAGGTAATATTTGGTCTTTGTAGTTACTTGCTTTATCTTTATTTTGTTTATTTAAAAAAATTGGGCTGCATGGTGGCACAGTGTTTAGCAGTCTTTTCTCATAGGAGGAAGGCACCCAGTTCAAGTCCCGGATGGGGGACCTGAAACAGAATCACCAATGAGGGAGCTTTCTGTGTGGAGTTTGCGTGTTCTCCCAGGACATGCATGGGTTTTCTCCGAAGACTCCGGCTTCCTCCCACCGTCCAAAAACATGCTTCATAGGTAAATTGGTTACTGTAAATTGTTCCTAGGTGTGGATGCAAGTGTATGAGTGTGTGATTATGGCCCTGCGACAGACTGGCGACCAGTCCAGGGGTGTCCCCCGCCCGTGAGTGGGTGGGTCAGGCTCCAGCAGCCCCATAACCCTGAAAGGGAAAAGCGGTATAGAAGATGTGTGGATATTTAAGAAGTTAAAATATTGAAGTTTTATATTTTAATTGAAAGAAAAAACACGCACAAAAAACCTAAAATGGCAGAAAACAAAATGCTTTGATTCTTTACTTTTGTATTCCCTGGATTGAAAATTGAATTTTCAAAACTACTTAGTTTTGTTTCCAACAAGTTTTCAACAAACCAACACTTTAAATCCAGTTACAGCTGCGAGAGGCTTTGTGTGAAATGTCAAAGAGGTGCAAATCTCGTGAACCTTGGTCCAGGTTTTTTCTTTCACAGATCTATTCTGAAATATGAAAGACTTGGAGTCATCATTTCATCTGGCCACAAACCACAATTATTAATTTGCACTTAATAAACAATTTTCAAACGGTTGGCACTTTTGTGAAAAGGACGCCATCCATATGTCACTAACAAATAAGAGACCCTGATTGTTCAAAGTTGTATCTGATTTAGCTTGCGACGAGCAATCAGTGGACGCAAGTTTAAAACGTAGAGCCAAAAAGCACGCATAGCTAATCATAAACTTAAGAGTTTTGAAAGTGGAAGCCCAAAACGCGCGTTTACATAGCCTTTTTGTTGGAAGTTGAAAAATTACCTTTAATTTGTAGGATATGATTCTAAAGTCTTGAAAAATATGTATGTGGGTCTTTGTTTCTATCTGGTTCTGTAACACAACGGCAATGACAATTTGACCACCTAATTTTTTTATTTTTCAAAAATATACATTCTTTTTACATTAACAACTATCCATGCATTTTTATCCTCCATCCCTATTACAGGAGTCAAAGAATCTCTAACTGGTGTCTTGCCAAAAATTTGATAATGCTTCACATTATCCAGATAGACCTTGACCCATGGACAAATTCCTCAGCTAACAAAGAGGATTTCATTACATGACCAGGATTTGGTGTTTATCTGTGTGTGTTTGTGCAGCCAGCGCTGAGGGACAGAATCAGTAGTAGAGGCGAAGTAAATTTACTGATCTCATCTAACGCTCTTTCAGTTTACATTTTTATACCCCGTGTTTAAAGCTTTGTAGTCCTGAGATGTTTGTTTACAACAAGCTCAAGGCATTATTGTCTCCATAGCAAAAAGATTTTCCAAAAACTGTTTTTTTGTTTTGTGCTTCAAAGGTGTACTGTTTGTTGAATTATTTTGATCCTGTCAAAGTTTAAAGTAGTTTGTGAGTTAATAAAGGAATTCTTATCTATTACATGATGTCCTTCATGTTCACAGAGGCTGAATCAAAAAGCCTGAAACATCATTTGACTCTTTTTATTTACCCAAAAAGATTGTGTTTGATTTGTTAATAAATGGATAAAAGTGGTTTATTCCTTGTTATCAAATTAAGAGAAGACAGGAGAACCAATAGACAATTTGTTCCATGGATAAACTTTGGGATAACTTGACTATTGACATCATTATAAAGACACAGTTTCTTTCCTCTGATTACTTCTGTTCTAAATGATTTTTGAAAGTATGTACATCTTATTCTGCATGAAATAACTTTGATTAGAAATAGTTTTGTAAATTATATGTATCGGTAATAATTACGTACATAATATTGTTTTAAACCATTTATAACCATTATATCATTGATACAATTATTGATACAATTATTTCCTCATTCATTAGCATTAACCAACCTTTCCTTAAAACATATTTAACTTGGTCAATAATTTCTACCCTGTAGTGGAGTTTTAATTCACTAGGGGCAGTGGAAGTGCTTTTCCTGCTCATTTCAAAATGGTTGCTACCTTAAAATCTCAAAAACACTTTAGGTGGTAAAAAATGTAGCTAGTTTTCAAAACTTTGGTGAGACTAACTAATGTTATTCATTTAAAAAAAAAAAAACTATTTACCGTGTTGTAAAGATACAAAATTTGTTGATTAATAACTATTTACATCACATGCACACCACGTTAAAAATGTGAGGATCACATTTGAGGCGGTAGGTAAATAAAGGTTTTTTTTTTCTTGAACCCTCATGTCAATATTTTTACATCTAATAGTATTTGATGTGAGCAAAAATGTACCAAATCACCCAACAAAACAATAACTGAAATTATCCATATAATAAAAGAGAGAAGCAAAATAACCTGTTTTCATGATAATTTCAATTAGTATTTTCTTTCATGTTACAAACTAAAAC
Source organism: Oryzias celebensis (assembly GCA_014656515.1). Taxonomy (NCBI): domain Eukaryota; kingdom Metazoa; phylum Chordata; class Actinopteri; order Beloniformes; family Adrianichthyidae; genus Oryzias; species Oryzias celebensis. The sequence goes on from BNCR01000012.1 coordinate 9,353,263, forward strand.
AAGAGGTTCTTGGGTTGTTCGTCTCGGGGTTGCACTTAAAAATTACACTATTAAGAACACACCTTTAGAAACTGGTAAATGTTTTTTAAAAAATTAAAAGGTACAGTTTTCTTTGACGGTTAATAAGTGAATATTGGATGAATGCTGTCATGGAAAAAGATATATCCAGAGACCTGTGATGGAAAACTTAAAATAGTCCAGACACACGTTTTTTCTTCCTTTAGAAGCTTCTGTTTATGCTGAATACAGCTTTTATTTTTTTTGTATGACAGACACATTACTTATCATATTTTGTTTGCCTTCAGCATCTGAAACTTTGTCATGCAAGAGCTGTAATTACCAGAAAAAAGCAGACATGAAAAAACCTCTTTTGCTATATTTTTTGAACAGATCTCCGCACGTCATCTCACACATAAAGCTCGTCAGCACACTTCTCCTTGCTTCTGTAATTATTCTCAATAACCCTTGACACCCAAATGACTGGATGAAGGCCAGTACCTGCTTCACTGGAACCAAAAGTCTCATTTTATTCACACATTTCCAGAAACGACTGAGAAAAACAAAGTCTGTTTGAGGGAGACAAATGTGATTTTTCTAAATCCTCATCATGAAGGAGCTATTGATGATTAGAAAGAGCGTGGAGTGAAACAACTTCTAGTCATTTGTACAATGAAATCACAACACAAAACAGACAAAAATAACAAAAATAACTATCAGAAGCAGACAAAACTTTGGGATGTATCTGCATCAGTGTGTGAACGCATGATGAGCAACAAACTTTAAAGACAAAAGCCTGACAGCAACATTGAAAAAAGCTGAGGCTGCAAGGGTAAACCACAGAAAGTGTGTCTGTTTTATTATCGATGTGGACCCCGTTCAGCATTTTAGGAGCGTAGATGCAGCAACTAAGGATAAATCCACCACAGTTCTTTGTAAAGTGAAGAAAACAGCAATCACTTACACACTTTAGAATACATCATTAGAACCTCTTTAAATAATTTAGATGTCTATAAGCAGGGATGGGGTTAGGGGTGGGAGGGTGAAGCTTTGCCCACACTTGCTCATCTACATTTTGAGTCAATATTTGTGTCATTTTTGACAAAAATCAAGAGATCATCAATACAAGCTTCTTTAAACTCCCACTCCAACCATATTTTTTTCTATTGTGAAATTGTTCCCAGTGGTCTTTTAATTATGATTATGCAACCTGTGTTGTTTTTAAGACATATTCTGTTCAGAGCACCTGGAGTGCATTAGAAATTCCCCTCTGAGTTGTGAGCAGGACTGTTGGAACAGAAGTTAGCCTCTGCTAATTTCCCATCAGCCCTTTGGTTACACCCTTTGCCGCTAGCCTATAGCACCTCACAAGCCCAAGGTAACATTAGCAGTGCACAAAAAACGTCGAGTAATGTACAATTTTGAGTCAGATTCCAGCTTAGATAAGAACAATGAAAATATCAATTGATCTATTTGTGAATGCAAATAATGCTCAGAATTGTAACAGAGAAGGGAAACTTTGGTCCGCCCACAGCAGTTGCTACATCACAAACCCCAGTTTTTTCAAACCGCTGGTTTTCATCTACGCCTGATCCAACACGATTTGAATAAAGAAATACTCTGAAACATTGGAGTGATACTTTAAGCCTTGGCTAAAGGAACTGCTGTTTTAAATATTAATAAGAATAATAAAACTGTTAGAACCATGTATATATGTCTTTTGATCCTTTTATTTTTAAACAGCCGCCACCCTGCTGTTCTCATTTGCCACCCTTCCAAAGTCTTCTGCCTCCCTCCAGCCCCCCAAATAAAATGTTCTTGCTCCTCCACTGTCTATAAGGAACCAAAGTTTTGAAAGAAAACTCTGCAAAGTTGTAATTAAAGACCACTCAGCTGATCTATTGAATCTCTGCATAGTAATGACGTTAGTATGCACGCCAGCACATGGAGCACAAACCAGATCTGCTTAATGAAGATTAATTCCACCATAATTGCAAACAATTTACAAAATAAAAGTTCTCTCTTTTCTATACAGTTTTATTCAAGTATATGGGCTGTCACTGCAAAGACTTTGGTTAGATCACATAATGACTACCACTGAAACTAATTACTAATACATTGGTGAAAAGTAATTTTTGCGTGTATTTTATCACAGAATACAGTATTTGGACCCTTTTTTGTAACAAAGACACAAACAAACTGTCTTAAAAGATTTCACAAATCCTAAAAAAATTATTGTCCAAAATGAATTTAAAGACACACTCCAATTATCTATGGATTTATTGTAAAAGTGTTCCCAGTAGAATTTTTATTATGATTATTTTTTTTTTTTTACTGAAATAAAAAAACCTGTGTGGTCTACCAGGACATAGTTTCTACAGAGCACCAGAAGTTCATTCGCCTCTGAGTTGTGGGCAGGACTGTTGGCACAGAGTAAGCCCACCCATTTCCCTTCCCCATTGCTGATAGCTTGTGCCCCATCTAACATATATTCTACATCACAAATAAGCTCTTTTAAGAAAAGCTTTTTTTCCATCTGCTCCTGATTCACAAACATTTGAATAAAGAAATACTCAGAAATTCAAATTTAACTTAATTTCCTCCATCATCAGAAAAATGCCACAAAAAAGACAAGTTTCATCTGAATGGGTCTTTAAAACAGTGCAACATAACTCTTTGTCGTTGGAGATTAAACTAACGGGTGATGTCTAAGGACAAATGCACAACATTTTAAAAGAGAAATCCTAAAAGATTAAAAAAGTTCATTTTATTAGGCTACCTAAAATTAGAAAAAATCCTTTTTTCCTAATGTCATGTAGCTCTGCTGTTTTCACTTCTATTATTGTTTAAAAAAACACTTAGCCAAACAACATGTTACAATAGGAACATCTTATAGATCCAGTTGTATTATTACCCAGTAAAATATTACATGTTCTTTTTTTCCTATATGACTTAAGTGTTTCCTTCATGACTTTATTGTGTCAAAAACAGCGCAGAAACAGTAGCACAAATAATAAATCAAATTCACACAAAATCCCTTTCAATAAACACTGGCTCTCCCCTAAGGGAATAAAGATTTTTCTGCAAAATGTCTTTATCTTATTTAGGCCACTGTTTCTATCTCAGCCTGAGTGTGTTTGTTCGGAAAGGACAGTTCAGCCAGTACAGGGTGGAAGTACGTAAGCACTGATGGCTTCTTCTTGGAAAAAAGGGCAACAGGAAGACAACACTCAGAGAAAAGGGACGTGGGAGGGGGAAAAGGAGGAAGAGTTGAAGTCATGAAATGAGCTAATAGAAGTGGTGAACATGTAGGGCAAGGCATCAGAAGTCTAAAATCAAGATGTTTGTGTAGTAAAGTGTTTTCCTGCCCCTTGATGTCTTACTAGTTTGCACATCGTCTCCCTTAAAAGTTTTAGATCATTTACATGTTAGAGCGGTTTTTAAGCAATGTGTTTTCAACAAGGAAAAACATTTAAACCTTCATGTCTATGTGAAAAAGGTGATCCTCTACCATGGTGGGTTGTTGCATCATTCTACACACCACTCAAAAAATTAGGTCTTCGCTCTGAACCACTAGCTAAATTTCACACCAAATTTGGTTAACTTACTGGATTCTAGATAGTTCCCCCCCCCAATCCCCCTCCCTTCTACCTAGTTCTCCACCTGGAGCAATGCTTTGGCATAGTCTGGCCCCAAACCACCATCAGCGTCTAAGCCTGCAGGTTAATTCATTTATGGTCCTAGTTTATCTCAAGCACCCTGAACGTCACCATCACAAATAAATCTTCACCCGTATGACTTATAATTACTTTTTATTGAGAAGATTTCTGACATCATTGAAATGATTTTGTTTTCTCTGACCACATGCAGGCCTGCTTACTGCCACACCTGTTCTTGTTTCAGAAATAACTCGGATAGGTTCTACTTGTAAAAGTAAAGAAAACCAACAGAGCCTAAGACATTATGCAGAGTTTAGGAACCAACACAAACTGAAGTAACTGAGGGCCTACTCACAGCATAGCATCTATACTGAGCTGTGCCGAAAATGCGTCTGGGTCTCGAGGTCCTTGACTGCACTCAATATTGCTTTACTGTTTGTACCTGAGCACAGTTATTATGTTTGCCAGTCTAGTTGATGATGTGTATTTCTGTCAGTTCCAGGACAATTTAAGGGTTGGTCTAATTTGAGGATCTGCTGGATTCAATGCTGGATTCATGTTGGTGATGTCGACCTTTTTGTTGCCGCATTTGTACATTAGTTCTTTCAATCCCAGAGCCTTTATTTTTCTAATAACAGGACCAATAGATTTCCAGATGTTTGTACGAGTCTGGAAGCACCTCTACAAGTTCACTAAAAATGCTGTGTCCCAGAAAAGAGCAAGAGAAATCACACCATAATGTAACTGAGCAAAAGATAAGAGCTTGTTCCAGTTTTACCAAAAACCTTTTAATGACCTTAAGGTTATTAGGAAAACACTTTGTAAACTGCAGAGACATATTTAGATAGAGCTTTTCTATCTTCCTAAGAAGAAACAAAACGCCTTACAGTCACAGTCTCATTCACCCATTTACACACACTGCTGCTCCTCTGCTAAACACTGGTGCCAGTCTAGAACTACCAGGAGCATTGTAAGGTTCAGTGTCTTGCCCAAAGACACTTCAACACGAGAGCATGCAAAGCAGGAACCGACCATGCGATCTTCCAATAAAAGGTTGACTGCTCTACCTCTGTACCAAAAAGTGCAGTAAAGTGTGTGTCCCATTGCACTTGCCTGAAAGTAAAGGTGTTTTAACAAAGAACATTTCACCAATTGTCAAATATGGTGGTGACAGTGTGATGGTCTGGGCTGTTTTGCTGAAACACGACTTGGAAGATTGGAAGTAGTAAATAAGACAAAAATCATTTGTCATCTGTTTGTATTTCCAAGTTGGTTTTACAAATGTGCAAAAACATTAAAATGTTGGTAACTTTTTACTTCTTTGTATGTCTATTATTACTATTAATGCTCTTACTTATAAGATATGAATGGAGTGAAAGGAGTAGAAAGTAAATTAAAGATTAAAAATCTACTCAAAAGCTGTTCCAATTCTTGTTATTTTACCTTTATTTCAATAAAGCCTTTTCTGAATCTCTGCTGTAAGCCTCTACTTTAATGGAAGCAGTGGTTGACATTAAAGCCACTTTTCCATTATGCGGCTTTGCTCTACATGGGGCTAGACACGGCAACACATCTTGGTTTAGTTGAATTTGGATTACCTTAGCACCCTTAGCGAACTTGTTGTAGAAAAGCAGCCAAAAAATGCAAAATGTAAGCATAGGATAAGACCATGCAGAAAAGGTTAGGATTTATGGGTAAGCAGCTAAAGGCCTCAAAAAAGCTTAAAAATGCAAATCATTTAATCATTGCAATTAAAGGAAAGACAAAAAAAAACAGTAGCAAATTTTTTTAAAAATCGGTTTTGCTTTAAAAAAAAAAGTAATGTTGCTAGCTTTTTCAATACAAATAAACAAATGAAGCAATGACTAGGTCTGAGAGGGCAGAGAAATGTCATACAGATGAATAAAAGCTCCAGAACAAAAGCGGATAGCATACAGATCGATCAAAAATTAACTACTTGCTTCAGCTCCAAACTCGTCTATTTTAAAGGGCCTATACCATGCGTTTCTTTAGCCTTTCAGAGTAAACTATAGCCCTAATGATGATCATATTTTACCTTTGGCACACAAAAGAAAAAATTATTCATGAAATAGGAGTTATTTTGTGAACCTTTTTTTCCTTCCCTGGAAGTAAGGCGAGTCAATCTCTGAGGGCCTTTTGCTCTTTGTGGGTGCCGCTCAGTTCATTACGTCAACCTAAAGCCAGCCTCAGCGGCATGTCTGTGTTTCACCCACAAAAATAAACATTCACATTTTTGCAGACGGATGTGTATTATGTGTATCTGCCAATAGTAGCCTGGGCCTTTATTCCAAAAATTTGGAAGCCGGCCTGGTGTTTATTAGAGACCAGGGTCTATTCCATCACAGACAGAATAGTAATGGTTAATGGGTTCAATTCTGTCACAAAATGTAGACAACACCAGATGAACATCTCAGGATTTTTTTGAAATGATGAGAACATTGCATTCTGTTCTGATTAGCACTGGCTGTGAACGTTTCTTTTCTCTGTGAAGCATCATCAATCTCCACTTCAAAAATCTTCTTCACTTTCATGTGGATCATTTTCCTGGAGACACGCGCACCTTTCCGTCTTCTTCCGGCTCAATAATCCTTCAAAGCAGTTCTTCTCATTTATCGCTCATTTTCTCTGCACCTCCACAAGGAAATAGTTTGCCTTTTCAGCGTCTTCTCCATATCACCCATCTGCTTGTGCCATTCTCTAATGCGTTTAAGATCCATCCCAAAATGTGGTGCAGATTCCTCAGCAGAATGTTCTATGGCGTATGCCACCGCACAAAGTTTAAACGCTAAATGGAATGAGCGTTTCTTGGCCATCACTACACAGACAGCCGGCGTCCGTTAGACCCAGTGGCTATTGGAGACAGGACACAACTGGAAGCATCGTGTATTTAAAATGAGAGCGCTTAGCTGATCACCACTAGTTCTGCAGAGAAAATGGGGGTGTGTGTTAGCCTGGGGGCGGAGCTGATATTGCAGACGCTTCCTGGAAGGGGTTGTTCGTCACTTGTCTACGTCCCATTATGAGGACCCGCTTGTTTTTGTGGGTTGGAAGGGGCTAGTCCTCAGAAATCCGTGAATGGATCAAATAACTGCTTTGGGATTGTTTATAATGAGGAAGGAACATTATAATACACATGAGAGTTAAAAAAGTTGATTTTGCATTGGATAGGCCCTTTACAGGTTAAATATAAAGAAAACCCTGTTTTCATGGTTACATTTGACATGAATTCTTCTAATAAAGTTCATTTATGAATTTTTAAGGTTCATTTAACAAAACTTCAAAGATAGTTCAACTCTGCAGCTGTGTGAATAAAATTCAAGTGGTTTAACTATTTTGAAATTAACTACTGATGCTGTATAAGTTGCGTAAGAATTTTAACAGCAGAAACCACAGAGGTAAATTAGTGCTGTTACTTCCAGTCTGACTGACGTGTAGTGAAAAGCAAAGGAAAAACAGGATCTTCCAGAAGCTCTCACTCAAGTGTGTTAGTGATGAATGGGTGGCAGTGTCTCTGCCTCATGTAACCTTCTGGCAGAGAGAAGAGAGATAATTAGAGAAAAAGCAAAAGTTGCCGCAGTCATCCAAGGATATTCATTTCTTTCTACGTCTTTGTATCTCCTTCTCTCCTTTTCTTCCTCCTGCTTGGATCAGCACTGCTGCTTTGATCTGACTCTTCACATAACAACGCCCAGGGGTTTCCAGTTAAAGATGGAAGAAAAAGTCTAAGTGTTGGTGTGTATGTCAGTGCACGCTCCGCTGCAAATGTGAGCATGCGCACATTCTTAAATTATGTGCTGAATATCATTCTGCTTGTATCAAACCCTGGCCAAAATTTCCCCGAAGAGATTCTTATACATTTTTTTTCTCTTTTTTTTTCCCTGAAATGCACTTATATTAGTAGTAGAAGATATCACAGTCTATTAGTTAAAACCGCTGTTGTGGGTTTATTCCCCCTCTTCCAAGTTTAGTCTTAATTGGCATGAAAGTGAGACAGTATAGACAACTGTTGAAAAAGGTGATAAGTTAACTTACCCGTAAAACTTGTAATGGAAAAGAAGAAGAACTGACAATTTCATTTCCTTAAACTGCATGTCAACTAACACCACCCAGACTTTCAACAGCCTGAGGCTTTTTGAAAATAACTGAAGATTATTTCCTTGTATCGACTTATTTGGATCATCAGGGATGAAGCTAATTAAATCATCTGGAGTTTCATTTCCCTGTATTGTTTTACCTGAAGGACAGGTCTGAGTCGCCGGCAGGGCCAACAAAAAGCAATAACTGAGAAAGTGATGGGATATTTGGTTTGCATGGAAACTGACTCAATTTTACCAGACTGCGTGCGTTAGCCTTATAGTAACACTTAAATGTTTCTGGAACCTTAATAAAGCATTGAATTCAAAACCAGACAATTTTTTCAAAATTGTTTATGTCAAAGCTACAATCAGCCTTGATTTTTTTTTTTTTTTTTATTTTGGTCTTGTTTTGATCATTGGCAGTATATGAGAACTGGACCGAGTGAGTGTGACGTCACCTATAGAAAAAACATTATTTCCAGTTACAATCATTTACTGTAGAGGAGGAAAAATTGACATAGCAAGTGTGACGTCAGCCATAGGAAATCTCTTACTTCCTGTTCCAATGAAATGAAGTCAATTCAGTCGCCATTTTTCTGTGAAACAGACTTTGCCATGCTGGAACCCGATGACGTTAGTAAGCAGCGAATGGTCCATATTGGTCTGAATCATTGTTTCTACATCATTTCCACTCTCGCCCATCAGGATAAAGATTGTTGGAAAGCCGCACCTCTTCCACTGAAAGCGAGCTCAGGAGAATCTGTCAAATGTTTTGAATGTTCAAGGTGGGGGCCTGACTGAGTAAAAATGGATTTCTATTGTAACCGCTCTGGCTATTCAGGAGTAAGCTTTTTGAAAGTCTACATCCCTACCACTGGAAAGTCGACTTCAGAGTATCTGTTTAACAAACGCTTTGAACATTTGATGTGAGACTGTATACTTTTATTAAGGGCTATAACGAATATCAGAGTACTCGAATACTCGCAATCTGCTCCCGAAAATTTTAGTACGAATATTTGCAACGTCCAAGATTGCTGATCTGTGATCTTTTTAAATATAGGAGAGTACTGTAAAATACAAATCTAACACCATTTATTTTTGCTCTGAAATGCAGAACAATGTTGGGTTTTACTATTATTAACTAAAATAAGCTGAATGTGCAGCGCTACTGTCAGCGTAAGTAAACAAACATTCAAAATAAAGTGATAGTGAAGCTTCCCATTTTCAAAGTAAAACTATCAAGTGTTTTTTTTTATTTTCTTAGTTGAAAGGAACAAGAAGAAAGTTCAGTTTACTGACAAAACTTTAAAAAAAGTTCAAAAAAAGTTGCTTCAACACCGGAGTTTTAGCTCTTGTGTTTACATCTCTTTGACTCAGTGACTTTTCAACTGTTGACGCAATTAATGCAATTCCAGTGGATTCTGAAGCGGAGAAAAGCAGTCTCGCGAAGATACGCAGCGCCGCACAAAAGGGAAGTGATTACATAATCAATGTGAGTCAGTTGATTCTGCCGCAGAGAAAAGGGACCTTTCATAATGGCTTTGCACCAATATACAACGTTTTAGAACATACAAGTGTTGCAGAACTTTAAGGATAGAAAAACTGTGAAGAACATTTCCAGGATTTCTTGTTTAGAGGTCCAGAACTACAGTGATGTTTATATGATGTTAATTGCTGAATTCAATTCAATTCAGAAGGTTGACAAAAAGAAGGTTGATAAACACAATTTCTTTTTAACTGAATCTTTGTGTTTTCATTAATTTTGTTAATTCTCATCTCCTGTTCTAAAAAAAAAGGTACAAATGACTGTGATTTAATGCATATAATTTAAATTTAATACATCCAATAAAAAGACATTCATATAGCAACTGTATAATATATTATATTAAAAACTAAGAATTCCGGTTCGACCTGTGCATCGTTTAGCTTGATATGTGAATCGAATCAGATCACCACCTATGTAACAAATCCACTGCCCTACTTTTATTCAGGCATCTGGTTGGTCGGTTTATAACTTGAATTGCTCTGAAGAAAAAATACTGTGAAAAAAATTGGATTAGCAAGAACATGTTTAAAAAAAAAAAAGGTGGTACAGCAAGAAAGGTTATTCTGACAAGATATTCTGATATTTTGGCTTCATGGAGCCAGCTGGCACTTCCTGTTTGAAACGTGCAGGGGAAGGACTCACTTAGTCAAGTATAAATGAACAGTCAAAGGTTTTGATGCATTAACATTTTAATTTCTTTGTACTGAAGTTGAATAACGGCACTATTTGAATAGCAGTTATTTCTGGTCAATATAATTAAGCATTTACTAGTAGTTTGTAGTGATTACTTGCTATTTTGCCGTTCACCCTTCGCGGTCTCCTTTTTTTTTTTTTTTAACAGCGCAATGTGTTCTGCATCATGATTGGCTGTTGATCTCTTCCATGCGTGTCTCCTGTACAGAGATGCAGCATGTGCAGCTTCCCAGAGTTACATAAATCTACATTGCGAGCAGATCTTTGTTTCATTCTGTGATTCTGGACTTTTTTTCTTTGAAGGTTTGAAATTTGAGAATTAAAGCCAGAGAGGGAATTGTGAAAATGTTAATGTAAATGTGTGAAAGTGCATAAAGTTTGTAGTTAGGGGTTTTACAGCCTTAAAACATCTGTAATCCTACTTCACAGATTTCACCTATTGTTTGTTATTTATGGAACCTGTAATATTTATGGAACCTAAATAATTGAACACTGGAAACCATTTTAGTTAATCTTAATATTCTATTACCAGTAGTTAAAACATTTCTCTGTCCCTTTATATTGATTAAAAAAAAAAAACCTTTCTTTTTAAAAAGCTAACTGACTAGCAACAATTAAGAGCAATGCTGGACAGTAGGGTCTGAGAGCTCAGACAGTTAATTCCCAGTCAAGGCGTCTCCTGTAGGAGGTGGCGTGTCTGGGTGAAGGGATTCCCGTACCTCTGAAGTCTGGCAGTTGGTATCTGGTTACTCCTGTAGGTCTGCAGTAATTACCCTCCACACACATTCCATTGCCCCAATTCACTCCAATCCACACAGGAATCTTACAGTCTGCATCATAAACAGAGCAAATACACACATAAACCTTGAGACCACCAAACCCAGTACAACTTAATTAAACCAGCTTGTAACTGAGCACTTTATCCTGCCAAAAGTATTTTTTCTGTTTAAACAGCAATTTAACCACCTTCAAAACCTCTATTAATTAAACTATCCACCCACTTTCATAAGTTTTAATAACTTTAACAGTGTGTGTGAGGTTTATGTTACTGCTGTGGTGCTAACTTGGCCATAAAACTCAAAAAACGCTGTAAACTAGAGTCAAGCGCTTGTCACCTCACACCAAACTGCAATGAGATTGGGGGGTGGGAGGCGTTTGCTCCTGCTGGAAGGAATGCCGTCAAGCTCCAGCAGCTGAGCAGACCGGAGGACTGGCTGTAGCACAGTTTTCTGTCATACAGTGAAGATTTGATCATCTTAACAATTGACAACAGATGTCGATAAACTGATAAGCCAGAACATGGTTCAAACTATGGTTGCCGTAAAAGAGAAGATGAGCTCCATGACAAACTGTTCTCTCATTTGTATTATTGTGATGCACATTTATTGCAAACATGTGCTTCTGATCATGGAGCTACTGGGGTCAATCATGGTCAAAGTCTTTTGAGTTAATGCTGCCATTAATAATTTATTAAAGGCCATTTGTTAGTTACCCTGTCCAAACTCTCTTACAAAATATTTGTAGTTTTACCTAAAAGGATGCAGCTATAACAGTTTTATTTATACATTATGCATGCAATTAGTATAAACAAAGACAGTCCAAAAACATTGTTTTACACAGACTTTGAAGTCAGACCAAAAGTAGAGTATTTTTTGATTGTCAGCTGACTGTAAATTGTCATCAATTTATTATTCTCTCGTAATTGCCTAATTTTTCACAGCTAAAGTGCAAATCAACCAATTTGCACTGCTGACCTTTATGATGACCAATACTAAGTCTTAGTCACATACAGGGGGTTGTGTATGGGAGATTGAGATTTTTAGGTAATCCGAGCTCATGGAGGGTCATAGAGAGGAGCGGCAGCATCTTACAATGAACCCAGATTTGTCTTGCAGTTAAGGCACGTAAGACCACCTCAAAGGACGTCATGAAAATGTAATTGTTATGCATGCGGTTAGTGTAATGTAATTTACCATTAAGACAAATGTAAGTTGCACAAACTTATGACGTATAGGTGATGCTGTCGGACCGCCGCACTCTAGTCGTTATAGTAAGGTACACGCACCGACTCCTTACTGACCATGGGATGCCCGTAGGGTGCCAACACAAATTATGCTCTGATTGCTTTATTTCTAACAGTCAGGCTGCAATCAAGGACCTATGCAAGATGCGTTCACTTATCACTTGAACAGTACTAAGGAGCTTCTTGTGCAGGATTTGGGGGGGTTTAAAAAAAAAAACAAGTAGGGATGCACCAAAGAGAAAATTTTTCGCCGAACCGAATAATAAAGTGCATGGCTAAATACCAAAAAATGGTCAAATATCAAATGAGGATGTTTAGTTTTTTGTACGTACACACGTGGACAAAATTGTTGGTACCCCTCAGTTAAAGAAGGAAAAACCCACAATTCTCACTGAAATCACTTGAAACTTACAAAAGTAACAATAAATAAAAATGTAATGAAAATTAAATAATCAAAATCAGCCATCACTTTTGAATTGCTGATTAACATAATTATTTAAAAAAACAAACTAAAACAGTATGCTTGAGGTTGATATCTGTCTGTCTAAATAAATTAGCAATCATGAAGCAACAACAACAAAAGCAGCAACAAACACAGACTTTCCTTTGCCTTCAGCTGAAAAAATGTAAGAAAGGTTTTTGTTCTCACGTTTCTCATTTAAAAATGAAAATCTATATTCAAGCACTACATTAGCAGATCTCCCATCAAGCATTCTTCTCTATTGGTTTTCTTTGTATAGATCAATCTCCTTATTGGGTCAAAGACAGCACCATTTATAATCAAGAGGTGAACTCTTGTCTGAAACTACATGGAAAAGGGTAACTGCAGGCTTAAAACATTTTTAAGTCAATATTGAAACTAAGAATTGATTTTTCACACTCAATGATACGCATGCTCATGGAATTCTGGATTTATATTGTTAATAACGAGCAAAAATGTCAAATAAAATAAGAGTGATGTGGGAAATTAAAAAGAAAAAGTATATAAAATAGGAGGGAAGAAGTCATATCCTCCTCAAAAAGCAAATTAAAAAAAATGTTGCTGAATCTTTGTATTAAACTAAGTGGTTTAACTGAAAGACAGGAATGAGAAAATATGCAAGTTTCAACTTTAAGAAAATGTCCACTTGACGCTAAATTGCGCTAAATATGTCACCTGCATCTGTCGTCTATACGTCGTCTTTTTTTGCATTTCTGTTGATAGATTGCTGCTGCTAGAAAAGACAATACAGAAGTATGACTTATTTGAACAATTGTGTATTGTATGTAATCAAAATGACAATTCTGTAGGCTTGAGTTGCTTTTTAAAAATTTTCAATAATTTCACTTAGATCTAGGAGTCGATATTTTTCAAAAAAAACTAAAGCATTTTGAAAAGGGATAAAGGATCATATAACCAGCAGAGAGACCATTTTTAAAATACTATCTGAAAACTTTACCAACTTGAACTATAATCTTTCTTTGCATTTTCAATACTTTCAGATTTTCTGTGATCAGAATTATTACAAACAATTTAAACAATTTTGCGATTACTTTTAATTTTAAAAGTCTTGGCCTACGTCTAAAATGTATGATCAATTGATAATTGACTGTTATCATAAAACAAAAGAAAAGTCAGCTACAGTCTATTTCTTACCCCCAACATTTGTTGCACATTAAAACTACACTTTCTTTGCTCTTAACAGCAAATTCTCCTTGTTTATTTATTGGGCAACAATTGTATTAATGCTAGTTTTAATTCTTGTTGAAGGCAAACCAGCTTTTTGCTGAAATAATCAAAATCTAAGATTCATAATTGATAAAACTTATTTCCCAACAGATATCCAGCATAACAACTATTTGATTTCTTCCATCTTGAAATTGGAATGAGGTTTTCATTTGACACATTATAAAAGACTAACTTTAAAACAATCCTTGCCCATTTTCAGAACGACATCATGACCTTAACCTGAGAAGATAAAAAAAGACAAACTAGGACATCCTGAGCTTATAGAGTTTAACAGTGCCAGAAATTACAGTACATTTTGTACTCCTTTATCCCTCTAGCTTAATTTAATTACTATAACTACAAGGCTGAGCGGAGACTCGAAAATGGTTGCACTTTTTCAAGCAGGTAAAATGTGTGAACAACCCTACAAATAGTTGGAAGGAAGGAAAAAACATGAAGACAAAGAAAAACAACTGCTGTTTACCATTCTTACTAAATATGGATTGATTAGTAATAATTTCATCAATTAGAATTTGTCAAAAAAATGTTATCAACAATGTGCTGAATTAAACACACTAATCATATTTTGATCTATACCTAAAGTGTTCTCAGTGGTCCTAATTATGATTATGCCGTTTTTAGATGACATTTTATTAAAAAACTGTTGTTTTCTAGGAAATAGTTTCTGCAGAGCGGCAGTAGTTCATTAGAAATTTGCCTTTGAATTGTGGGCAGCACCACTGGCGCAGAGTATGCCCTCCCCAACTTCCCGTCATTCATCTGTCAACGATCTCCCATTAGCTCACGGCCCATCACACCCCCAACCGAACAGTACCTGTGCATTAAAAATGGCGCGTAATATTGGACCTACTCAGCCGTACAGTTTTGAGAGCCAGATGACAGCTCGGATGAAGAAAAGGAAGACGTACATGGATCTAGTATTCTACAAGTGGATGTATCATAATGGAGTTACAATCGCTCATAATGGAATTTAGCCAATCATAATCAAGAAATTGTATACATACTTTTTAAAAAGAGCTGGGATCCTTACATTACTGATTTTATGACAGAAATCTGTGAGCCAGTAGAAATTTGAATGTGGGCTGCATTTGGCCAATGGGCCAAAAAAAACACACAAAAAAACATGTCTGTCAAAGAGGACCTTTAAGGTGAAGTAAAGGTAAATTTTGTATTTTACTTGCTCATTTCAGCAAATAAATTATCATTAGGAAGAAAAAAACAAAAATTATTTTTTTTATAATATATGGAAAAATAAAATACATGGATGATACATAGTACACGATCAGATACAAAAAAAGAATTAAAACACAAAAAACCCTTCTATTGAAGCAGATTTATATTGACTCAAAACAAAATATTTCTTAAAAATAGCTGCCTTTGAACCATTTTTTAACCACATATATGAAGATGCAAGTTTTAAAAAATCATGTGCATGGTTACTCTCAACAATACTGTGTTTATGTTTGACGTTTACTTCAATCAGATTAGAAAAAACTTGACTGCAGGCCGTGGCTGTGTCTAAATAAGCATATGAATCCCAGAAGTGACAGTCCTCGTTTTTAAACCCCCAGCAAACACTCCCATCTTGTAAACATGGCTAGACTGTCCCCACCCCACCTTGTCTGTAACCTCCCATCCCTAGACCCAGCCCCCTCCCGCTGGGTGCTGGCAGTTGGGCAGACTGTGTCTTTTCCACCCCCCCAGGGGAGGAGGAAGAGGGGGATGGAGGCTGGCTTTGTGTCTAGCACAGGATTGCTGCCTGCCTGCCTGCCTGCCCCCCCCCCCCCCCCCCCCCCCCCCCGCGCGCGCAGGCACATGTGCAAATAAACACAAGAGGTAAGCAAATAATAAACAAAACAAACTAAATGCCTGCAACCTTCTTAACAACAAAAACTCCTTAATAACGTGAATAAATATGATGTACATTTGGGTACAACTGCCCAACCAAGCAAAAGGGATGCTGCTTTAGAGTTAGAATAATAATGATAATGAAAAGGTCATGGCACATCCAGACACAAAAGATCTGGCCTCCATCCCCACCCAGACAGGCCTGGAGGACCCCCACCTATATACACATCAGTACACAAGACATCCTCCTGCACCAATAATACAACCTTGTGCTTCCAGTTGAATCATCAACTACATATAAATACTAACAACTGGTGATCTACTCATGCGTGACAAAACAGAAGGCCACTGATGTACAGTGTGAAAATTACACCAACAAATCACTCAATGCAAAAACATATTATAAATCACAAAGACAAAACAGAATTCCAGAAACCAAAACACAATTCCAAAAAACTGAAACAAAATAAAAAATGAAATTTTCAGGAAACAAAAATAATTTTCATGAATCAAAATGAAACGTTAAGAAACAAAACACAATACAAAGCCGGAAAAGGTAAGCAGTATGGGACATCACTGATTGATTAAGTTTTATCAAATGTATCTTTGATTTCCAAATACATCTGTTAAAATAACGGACGAACATAATCATTCAGTTGTCAGTAATTTCCCAAAGTACAAATCTTCTCCAGTTTCTGTAAAATAAATAAATAAATAAATAATGCTAGGGGGAAAAAGAGCAATTTTCAGAAATAATAAAGAAATGTAGAAATTAAAAAAAAAATACTACAAAAAGGTAGGTAGTACAGAACATTAATCTGTGATGTCTCATATTACCTACCTTTGCTAGTTTCTTGTTGTATTTCGTTTATTTTGTGGAAATCACTTTTATTTTCTTAAACGTTTCCTTTTTATTTCACTTGAGTTATTTTTTTGGAATTATTGTTTTGGTTTCTGGATTTTTTTTATTCTAAAATGTAATATTTTTTTAATATGTGTTTTATTTTTTTCTTTGTCATTATGATCTTTTATGTCGAATTGAGTGATGTTGATGTGCTTTGCACTTCAGGGCCACTATACTATAAGAAAACATAAAAAATGATTTTCTATATCGAGATGGTACATTTTAAGAAAGAGACATTAATGTCTCTCTAGAAGTGGCTACACAAAGTACACTTAATAGAAAAACTTGCAGCCTTCTGCCACAAACACGTTTAGGTGCATATTGCATGCTACCACCTCACATAAGACAAGTTGAAACACTTCATATAATAGTTTCCTTCCATCTTCTGTATGTGGTTTCTATTTGCATATATATGACTTTGACAGAAACATCTACTATAAAAAAAACATGTCAAAATGCTAAAGTCTTACATTTGCATTTTTAGGATTCTGACCCAATGCGGTTTGGAAAATACAGCAACTGCAGCTTCAGTGGAAGAAAGACATGGTTTAAAATGCAACCAAAACTGGAGGAGGGATTCTGTTTCCTTTTATATTGATGTTTCTGAACTCTGGTCCTAGCGTCCCTGTTCTGCATGTTTTACTTCTGTACCTTTGTGTGGCATGCAGGAATCAGCTCATCAGCTCTGATAAGTAGGAGTTATGTGAAAGCAAAAAGGTAGAACATGAAGAACAAAGGCATTTGAGGACCAGAGGTAGAAAGGCTTAAAGACCCACTCCAATGAAGATCATGTTTTTGGTGTTTTTAACATGTTCTTGCAGCCTTATACTGATGATAGAGGACTTGTACTTTAACATAAGTGCGTTTTTGAGTACTTCTTTTTGAAAATGTGATGGATCAGGAGCAGATGCAAACTCATATTACGTGTGGCCAACATGAATTTCCATCAGTTTTTGTGCTTGGCCGCACTTAAAATAAGAGTGAATAACGTCACGCAAAATATAAACCGTTAAAATAATATCTGCTCAAATGAAAATTATGTTTTCAATAGAATCTCAAATATTGGAGGATTATAAAGTGCTTGAGTGATCTCAGGAGCTATGCTGTCTGGGCTTTCAGCCCCTGGTAGGGTCCCCCATGGAAGACAGGTCCTGGGTGACGAGCCAAACCAAGAGCGGTTCAAAACTTCCTTTATGAGAAGAAAAATCAGAGATTCAGTTACATCGCCCAGATTGGCGTTACCGGGGCCCCACCCTGGAGGCAGGCTTGTGGTTGGGGCTCTTAGGCAAGCACCTGATGGCCGGGGCTCCTCCTACGGGCCCCGGTCGGGTAAAACCCGAAGGACTGACATGAGATCAATCCCACAGGGAAGGAGGCCGGAAAGACTTAGCAGACCCAAACGTACAGTGAGGGTCTGCTCGAAACGTCTGGCTGAGCCCTCTGGCAGGGAAGTCTTTAACTCCCACATCCAGGAGAGATTCAAACACATTGACTTTGAGTCTGAGTGGACCATGTTCTTCACCTCCATTGTCTCTGCTGCTGGTCAGCGCCGTGATCGGAAGGTCTCTGGTGCCTGTCGTGGCGGCAACCCCCGAACCCAGTTCTGGTGTCCAGTGGTGGACACCAGAAGTAGGGATGTGGTCAAGCTAGCCTGTGGGACTCCAGAGGCTGATAACAGGTATTGGAAGTCTAAGCGAGCCCGGGCTGTTCTGGATGCAAAAACTTGGTCCTGGGGAGTGTTTGGTGAAGCCATGGAGAAGGACTATGGGCTGGCCTCGAAGAAGCTCTGGCAAACCGTCCGGCACCTCAGGAGGGGAAAGCAGTTTCTCCAGACACTGTTTTTAGCAGTGGGGAGCTATTGACTTTAACTGGGGATATTTTAGGGTGGTGGAAGGAATACTTCAAGCATCTCCTCGACCCTGCTAACACGCCTTTTCTTGAGGAAGCAGAGGCTGGACTTTGGGGTGGGGCTGTCCATTACCCAAGCTGAAGTCACCAAGGTGGTCAACAAGCTCCTCAGTAACAAGGCACTGGGAGTGGATTAGGTCCGCCCGGAGACCTCAAGTCTGTGGATGCTGTGCGAGTGTCTTGGCTCACACGTCTCTGCAGCATTCCACAGCCAGGAACTGTACCACTGGACAGGCAAACAGGGGTGGTGGTTCTGCTTTTCAAGAAGGGGAACCGGAGGATGTGTTCAAACTTCCGGGGAATCAAACTCCTCAGCCTCCCTGGGAAAGTCTATGCCAGGATACTGGAGAGGAGAATGCGGCCGATAGTGAACCTCAGATACAGGAACAGTGCAGTTTCCTTCTTGGTCGTGGAACTGTAGACCAGCTCTAAACCCTTTTTAGGGTACTGGTGTGGGAGTTCGCTCATCCAGTCCATAAGTGTTTTGTGGGTTTGGAGAAGGCGTTCGACCGCGTCCCCTGTGGAGGGTGCTCTTGGAGTCTGGGGTCCAGGGAGCCTTACTGAGGGCTGTCCGTTCTCTGCACGACCTGAGCAGGAGCTTGGTATTCCCAGTGCATACTGGTCTCTGGCAGTGCTGCCCTTTATCACCGGTTCTGTTCATAGTCCTTATGGACAGAATTTGTGGGCGGAGCCAGGGGCCATGGAGGGTCTGCTTTGGGAACCAAAGGAAACAATTTTGCAACAGATAAAAATATAGTTGGAGTGGGAATTTAATGGCTAGATTAGACCATCAGGACATCTGGACCTGAAAAATAATTGTCTTTCCACTTACAAGAGAAGCCTCATTTAATATGTATCAATTTTTGTTTTTTTAGAAGCCATATATTAACAACACTAATTCACACCACCACTCTGAGCTCAATTCATTTAGTGATTAACCAAAAAGACATAAACACTAAAACTACTTAACTTGTACAACAAAGCTTACATTTGCTAAACTTGTTACATCCCAGAGGAAGATTCAATTACCTGTTTCCTTACATGAACAGATAATAATTCTAATATATAAGAATATTGCAATTTGCTTTACAAAAAAAAAAAGGGGGGGGGGGGGGTTAGTTGCTCCAATATCAAAATTTTGCCAAAGCACAAGATATAAGCTAAAACTGCTCTGGAACTTTGCTTTCAAACATTTGACTTTTACATTACATGAATGGCTGTTAGTGTTTTGGCCTTTTTGCCTAAACAATTGTTTATTTTCACAACTCTCTGACATCTTCATAAATCCCTAATGTTTTGAAATCTTAACAAAGTTAATAAAGATAGGAAGAATTAAAATAACTATTATCTTTATTTCCAACCGCCTATAAAAAAAAACCTGTGAAACAAAAAAATACACTGGCACTGCAGGCCTAGACCTATTTAAGGAAACAACCCCAAATGGCGACGTTGGCAACGACTAACAATTGATCAACAAAACAATCCTTGTTTTGCCACACAAATATAATTACACAAACATACGTTTTAGTAAAAAAAAAAAAACAGTGCTCTTCCCGAAAACAAAATAACGTTTACTCACCCCTGACGTCTTTTCCAGGTTTTAGAGTTCAAACTCCAAGAAATAGTCATATCCCACCGCTTTTCTGCACTTCACTCAATTAAAACCTAGCAGAACCTCAAAACTTCTTTTAGAATCGAAATTTAACATTTTTAAATATCGACAAATCAAATTTTAGAAATTTTGTTCATTTTATATCTATGAAAACTTACACCTTTACTTAAAGCATATCATTTTAGCACCTTTGCTAACATTTCCTGTGCAGTGATTGACACGTACATGATCAGGGCCATTTTGTCAACTGCTTTGTCTTTCAAAATAAAGGTACTAAAAAAATTCTATAACCAGATTAGCTTTTATTATTTTACTTAAAATCGATTTGACCAAATACCGATCTTAAAAAAATTCTGCCCTACATTCTTTGAAATTTTATCCCAAAACTCATTTTGTCAACTGTTTTGTCTTTCAAAATAAAGGTACTAAAAACATTCTATAACCAGATTAGCTTTTATTATTTTACTTAAAATTTTTTGACTAAATACCGATCTTGAAAAAAATCTGCCCTACATTCTATAAAATTTTATCCCAAAAGTAATTTTTTCAATTTATTTTTATTTAAAAATTTTAAATACCTTAACTGGCTGATAAAGTGCTGCTGTTTTCCAAGAATGTGATTGATGCAAACATGTCTATTAAGATCAGTATTCTTATGGTTGTTTGCAAATCCTGTAACAGTTTTAATGAAGTTATAGAAACAAGGTCATCCTGTCTGAGGGAAGTCATTGGTCATGTAACCATAAATACACACACGTACACGCACACACAGCACCAAGCTACTTTACCTAAATTTGAAAGGTTAGGGATTACCGTTGAGAGGTTTTAGCCGTTTTTCATGCACGTCATTTTGAAATTTGTCAACAGTTTTTAGAAGAGTGTTTTGTTTGCATTGTTTAGATCTGTTTAGATTTTTTTGGTGATGGGTCCTGCTGTTGGAAGAAAAATCAATTATTTTACCAGTGTCTTTTTTTATATATACAGGAAAGACTACAAGAGTAAGAATCAACATAATACTCAAGTTCATAACAGTTTGGACCACATTTTAATTAAATAAATGTTTGTTGAATTGCAATTAACTCTTGTTTACGATAAAAAAAAACAAATTGTCTGACATCCTAAAAGAACTCCAGATAGTAAATGGTGTTGAAAGTGGGTCTTGTGAATGTAGGGCTTTGAGACAGTGTATGGGTAAAGCAGGCTTACAGTAATAATCCTCTTCACAGACACCCATCTGACTAGCAACAGGACGAGGCCCAGACAGACTAGCACACACGCACACACACACAGTGTGTATTAGATCTGGTTTGTCTTGTTTGTAGAGCTTTAAGCATTCATAAATAGGCCATAGTGTCCACAGCAAAGTCAGTATCAGATACTTTAGAATAAAGTTATTTCTGCATGGTTAGCTTTCATTGACGTGACGAAAAATCGTCATCTTTTAAGTTCCTTTCTCTTAACCAAACATTTAGATAAAATGGCTCCTTAAGGAACCTGAACCCACTGTTGACTTTATTGGTTCCTGACATTTGTCATTACCGCTTCCTGGCTGTGATGTCACAAGTCAGTTAATGACATAGAGGATAACAGACATTCTTCCCCAAATGACTCAAAAACCAGACAATTTTAAGGCATAATGAGCTTGTAGAAACAGGGGCGCTGAGTTATGATTCTGTCAAAGTCTGACTCATTTTTGTCTTTGAGGAAAACGCTTTTAAGACCCATGGCATAAACCCCCCCTTAGTAACACAAAGTTCAGCCAATGTTGACTTTAGTTAGATTAAAGACAAAATTAGAGGGGCTTTATGGAGGTGACATGTGGATCCAATTTAATGAACTGGTTTGAAATATGTGCAAAAAGAAAGCTGGTAAAATAATAATATTAAAATCCACCCCTAAGAAGGAAAAACCAAGGAGACTGAATACAAAATATTATTGGCTTTTTTTTATTATTTTGGCATTTCTTTGTTTTTGTACTTATATTAAGCAAAGTGCATCTTGTTTTTTCTCATCAACACATTGCACAATACATAAATAATGATGCATATAAAACATCTTCATATTTACAATTAATAATATATTTATATTTAACATAAAATACATTTTTTTCACTTCTTCTTTAATTAAATCTCAGTCAATTATTAAACAAAGTCTGTCAGGATTTTAAACTTTCTTCTTCTTCTTTTAAATCCTTTTTTTCTGTGTCTGAACCGCTGGAACAAAAAATGAAAAGTGGGTGAAGTCTTTTATTTTCCAAAGATGAGGGTGACGAGGGAAAAGGCTGCTATCGGGTGTTGAAGATGACTTCTAACCAGCATGGGCAACTACTGATGAACTGTCTGGTGTAGCATTGTCCCCAGCCTTTCACAAAGCTTATCTGCACCGTGAAGCCTGTGCGAGGCTGCTGTGTGAACTCGTGGTCGTTTGGCCTCTGGAGGCTGTTGGCCTTGTCATAGTCAAAAGCTTTAATGGAGAATCCAGGAAACACCTTGTGCACCAGCAGCGTGCGCGAGTCTGGGTTGTCCAGTGTGGCCGACTTGATGAAGATAGGGTAGCAGCTGCGGTTGTAGACCCACACTCCGTCTGGCTCGCGCGTCAGCTGGATGCCATAACCGATCTTGCTCCGCACCATTTGCACAAGTTGGGACTTGTTGTCGGAGCAGAGCTGGCCTAGGCAGAAGCCGTTCCCTTGAGGTAGATCATAGAAAATGTCCAGAGAGGGCTCCTGGACTGAATAGAGGCGCCCAACGCGTGTCTTCTCCTCCCAGTAGGCCACCACGCACCAATAGCCTTGCTCAGAGTCCTGCAACGCCAAAGAATCTGAAAAAGAGGAAGCATAAAACGTTATCAAAAAATGTAACAACAGTGATTGTGGTAAATAAGAAAGAAGTGCAAAGATAAGTGGATAAAAACACTCAAATGTCAAATAAATCTGAAAAGCAAAGCTTGTCTAATGGAAGAAAGTATGCTTCATCACTGTTTTGGGAAATTGAGACTTCTCTTCAGTCGGGAGCCAAAACAAAACTGTCCTCCCCAATTTCTGCCACGCAGGAAAGCCATGTCGGAATTCCTGGATCTTTGACAAGAAAATCAGCCCACAGACACAGCCAGGCAAGTTTCCACATGTACTACAATATTTATCTAGGCATTAAATGCTTATCTTCTGTCTGGCTCACTGTATTTTTGTAGCAGCGCGGCCAACAATGTACTGACGTCAGCCTGCCGTCCTCATCGTCTCTGCAGCAACACTTCTCACTTTGGTGGAGGAAATGAAAAAAAACCTGCCTTTGATTGACAAAGATAAAGCTAAGACGACTCTGGCGGCAGCAAGATGAAGAGCTCTCCCACAAACACATAAACCACACGCGGCAGACGTTTGAGACAGGCCGTTAACTCTCGAACTCTGGTGTCTGGACCGTTGACAAGCAAGGCCTCACCAGTCTTAAGTTTCCCCTGGGTGTAAAAGAAGTGTAGAAATGGCCATGCTCTAGTTTCCAAACTCCTCCTCGCCCCCCCCCCTCGGAGCGCCTCCTGTGCCGTCACCCCTTCGCCCTTCATATCTCTATTCCGCAGAAATCTGGCTCTCAGCTAGAAAAGTGGGAGCCAGTCAGGCGCAAGGGAAATGGAGGGAGACAGGGAGGGGGGCGGAGAAGGAATGCTTTTCACATATTTTGGCTGTTACTTCTGCAACTTTTGCTTCCCTCTCCTGATCTGTAGGCACCTTTGAATCTTTTAAAGGGTCCCCAACTCTTTGTTGCGACTCCTCTTATCTGCGCGTGTCTTTTCTTTTTTTATTTTAAACACGTTTTTACAATAAAAAAGAGGGGGAACACAGCCCCTCCCAGCACACATCTTTTCTCATTCGACTCCCTCTTTCATTTGGCAGTAGCTGGGAATGTAACCGGTAATTTGGAAGGTCCCGTCTGAGACAAACTGTAATGTTAATGCGGCGGGATCTTTGCCGGTCCAAGCTGACTTAGCACGGCCTGTCATTAGCCTTCATTAAATGCAGGGAGAGGAAGAGGGGGGGGAGAAGACAGCATTAGGAGAAGAAGGACCGAGGCGAAGGATGGGAAGGGGGGCCGCAAACTGAAAGCATGCTTCTCCATAAAGCAAGAAGGGCTTGTGTCCTTTGAAGTTGGACCAAACCGAGCCAGAGGGGGATTTTATTTTAAATCTCATGGAGCGCACGGAAAAACAAAACATCCAGCGATCTAAACGGAGGGGGGAAAAGAGGGATTTATCTCCCAGATAAGACTTTGTGTCTCGTGCAGATGTCAGGCTCCGATCCTGGCATGTCTTTTAGACACACAGGTGGATAAAGGGAAGGATTCAGACTTCTTAAAAGTTGACAGTGAGCCTTCAAGCGGCGCTCACCTGTGCGGCCCTCTGCGTGTGTGCGTGTTTGTTTTTGCTAGGAGACAGAGCTTGGCGTCATAGGTCATTAGAGAGGCTGCCTGTCTGAGCCTGTCATTGCAGCCTGAAAACACCCTGCTATTCAGGACTGCACTAACTGCCCCGGTTCCCCTGCCTCACGGCCTTCTTCTATCCACAAAAGGGAACCACAAAGGAAAAAATGGGGGGAAAAAGTTATAAAAATTGATGGATAATGTTCAGAAGAAAAAGCAACATGGCCAGTAAAGTGACGCCGTAACAGCGATTCTTTTGTTTAGGCAAATATTGCTCCACCCGTCAACTATAAACGCCCAACAAACCCAAAGACAAGCTGCTCATCAGTCAAGGTTGAATAATTTTTAGCACTTTGTCATAAAATGCGGCATCCTGCTCTTCACGTATGACACCATGACATCGAATGGCCACTTCAATAAAACCTCCGCCATTCTCTGCCCAGCTTCAATCCCCCATCCAGGTAAACAAACTCATTCTGTTCAGCTCCTCTAGAGAAACTGGAGATGGGTGGATCGGTCCATCTAAATGCTCACAGATTGTTCTGACAGCAGGTGAGCTCACACCTCACACTGCCAAACACACAGATTTCTGAAAAACCCTTATTTTCTTCCCTCACCAAAGGCCTCATTTGAAGTTCATATTGTGACATTATGCACAAAGTGTGGAGCTTATCGTGTGCGTGACGGACTCCCGAGGACCATGTGTCCCTTTCCTAACACCTGAATTCTTACTGTTCATCTGTCTGTCTGCCCACTGAAGCATTAGCCTGCCACCCCACCTGCTTGTCCGCACTCTCAGACTGCGTGTGCCGTGGTTCTTCTTGCTGGAGATAAGCTGCCTGGCTGGCAGCCTCCGGCCATCTGTCACCTCGGCCCTTTAAGCTCAGCTCCTTCTCTCCTGGATCCACATGCGGCCACCCGCCTTTTCAAAATAAAAGGCTTTTTCTCTCTGACACAAAGGGGCAGCTGAAATGTGCCATGTGATCGCTGACATTTTTGAGGACATCTTTTTTGCATCTTTTTTAAAAGATGGAAGTGGGAACCAGCATTTGGAGGCAAACGTTTATGATCAAAATATCTTGATGATTTAGACTTACTGGCAAATATCAGACCATAAAAACGCCATAAAGACTTGAAAGCTTTTTCGTGTTTCGGTTCTTCTTTGGGTTTTAATAGTTGCCAGATTAAAAGAGTAGACGCCACCTTAGAAGACAAACGCCTGGAGGGGGCAGGAATGGCTGAGGGCAGCAGTGGGTGGGGTGGCAGACTGTGTGTTTCACTTAGGGCCAGAGGCACAGTCTGGAAAGGTTAATCATTACCTCCGTCTGACTCCACACACACGGGCACACACACCAGGGTGCTGCTATTCTTAGAAGTCAACACAGTCAGAGAAACGCTCATATGCACAATTTTCAGCCTTTGGTTGCGAGCACTTTCAGCGGCCACAAACGGCCAGGAAGATCCCCAGAACTGTCTCGCTCTGATCCACAAAGAGCTGACGTGTAATGACCTCGTCGTCATCACAAACAAACACGCACTCAGCGGCAGAAAAAAAGGGGAACGAGGAAGACATGAAGGAAGCAGCCAGAGGGAGGAGGAAGAGCTCTTTACGGTGCATTATTTTCTAAGTCAACACCCTCTTTCAAGCCGGGGAAAGTCTATTCCAAAGGTTAAGGGTCACCCGAGAAGCATTCCTTTTGTTCCCTCTCCCATGCCGTACATGCTCAGCACAAAGAGTGCGCCTTTATCTGCAGTCGAATCCAAGTATGCTCTGCTTTAGAGCGAAACATTTTTGGCATCATTGATTTTTCTTCTGAGTTTTAGAAGCAAATCCTCAGCAGTAGTCCACAAAGGACTGTCTGCTCGGTTCAGAGGCAGCCGGCCACTTTAGGGTAAGAAAGCCCAGCAGTTTTGCAAACTTGTCATCACACTTAAGTCTAAACTTTAACACTACATATTCTGTTTTCAGCTCTTTTGTTGGTGCTCAAACTCAGGTTGCTCTTGAATGTGATTCTTTAACAAAACAGCAAACAGAAGCACACAGAATCAACGTTATTTTTGGGTAATTTGTTGTATTTGTGAATCGGATCGTAAAGAATTTTTTTCACTTTGCTTTTCTAATTAAAAAAAAAATAAATCCAAGCACAATTAACCATTTAGCCATTCAGGGATCAGGTGGAGTAAAGTGGGGTTTGAGACGGCCAACAGAAGTCTTCCATCAAGATGTGTTCACCTCCCGACAGTTTTCACTCATAAGTTTGGGGATACAAACACTTTTAGGGCTCTGCAGCTCATATGTCTGCAAATGTCAGCTAACTGCGACCACTGCAACCTTAAGATGGCGAGTAGATCAAAGAAAAATCATCTAAAATGGAAAAAATAACTGTTAAACGCGATCGAATGCTAATTTGCTACATATACTTCTTATTAGCAGGAGATTTAGGCAGTCAAATGGGTAGTGGGCTACTCAAAGAAAGGAAGTACTGCTTTGGGGTGCCATGTTATGTAAGCTGTTAAGTCCTTCCCCCACTTCAGGAAACCTAAATAAGCCCTGATGGCAGGAAAACCACACAGGGGAGTGGCAGAGTTTTGCTATCTGCAGATCAGACTCCTCGCAGGAACACAGATAGAGGGAACGACTTGCAGACACGCCATCTCTAACACGGACCATCCGGTCAAGACCGGGAGGAGATAAGGCGAAAGAAACGGCGCCACGTTTTCTTAAGTCGTCCATTTAAAGCACAAGTTTCTCCGCGAATAACACGGCCCGCAAGCCCTTGATGTCACTCAGAAAGGAATGCCTTCTGATTATTTGGACTGCATCCTCCATCTGGAAGCAGATTAAGCCGCAGCACAATGCTTTTTCACTGTGGGACATTTTGTCCTCCTGTTCTGCCGGTCTTCCTATTCCTGCAGAGGTCTTGTTCCAACACTTCATCATGCTGACCCTCATCATCAGCACTCCCTGCAGCAGATTTTCCAGGGTGACAGGACTAATAAACACCAGCTAGTTGGAAACAGGGTGCCAGGCAGACTGGAATGATGTCACGAAGCTTATTTTTACAAACACACAAGTCAGGAGATTACCACCAGAGATCTGAATCTTGGAGCCCTTTGCACAAACACACAACACAAAGGGCGCTACAGGCAGATGGACAGACAAGCTGAACAATCACCCACATTGTTGTAGCACAATAACATCGTGGGAACTACATTAAAAAGATGCCGCAAACAGACTGGCAACCAGCAAAGCCAGTTATATGTGTGTTTTACTCTGTTATTAACTACCTCTGTAAATCTGTGTGTCTATGGGTCCCAGCAAGGACAATCCTGTCCCTGAGTCACACTCCCACTTCATGAATGAGCTGGAGACAGAGTGTCTCACTTCAGAGGTCTGACACACACACGGGTCTGTGGGCATATGTCTCCACTTACTTCTATTTCCTTTTTCACTCCTCTGAGGAGGGATTTATCCCTCCCCTCCTTTTTTCCTTTCACACATTCTCCCTTCTTGTTCATGGTTTCATACTTCAAGGTAATGTCAAAATCCACTTCCACAGCGTTGGTGCAAACCAAAACTGTGTTCACCGTGTTCTGGGCTTCACTCCAGCTCTGGCTCGGAGCCAAAGCTACAATGCCCTCGTTTCCAATCAGGGGGTTACGCTAATGTGGGATGCAGCCTTGGACTACCAGGCACTTGCAGCGGACGAAAAACCTAAATGCAAAGCAAGTGAGGCACACTTTCCTCCGTCCTCTCTCCTCTCCAACCGTCTGCTGTCTCTGCTTGCTGTTTTTTCGTTTTGTGCAGCATAATGACACAGGGTGGGGAGCAGAGGACGGCCAAAACCAAAATTGAGTCCCTTGCCAAGAGGCGGCTTGGCTGCCGTGCAAGGAGAGGAAGTGGGGAGTAATGAGAGATCCTGGCCCAGCACGGAGCGGCCCGGCTCTGCTCTGCTCGCCTGGCTGGCTAACTCACAGTCTCCAAATTACAGAGAGCAGAGCAGAGCCGTCAGACATCTCTCCCTCCACCCAAAGCCGCCATCTTCTCTCCCTCTTCAGTCCTTCCTCTTACCGTTTTCAGCCGAAAGGACTGCACATTCAGAGGAGAAAACCGTCCTTCTATCAAAAAGGGACCTCCAGAAAAAGGAATTGACACGTTTTTCTACAAGTGAACCAAGTGCTTGGTTTTTCCTTCTTGCTTCACACCCTCCTTTCGTTCTGGTTAGTCCACCCCAGTGTTTGTTTTCTGTCAAGATGAGGCCTCAGCTGCCTCCCTGTCTGCTCGCCTTTTCCTCAAAGACATGAGATCATTTCCTGCGCGGCCCTTTCCTTTCCCTAACCCAAACAAGGCAGGAATGCCGGAGGAGAGAGGTGTACTGAGGGTGCTGTGTGTTGCTCTTAATTATTTGAGATTTTTTGAAAAGAAATAAAAATTGTTTCTAACGAATGACTGCAGCAATACTTAAACAAAACCTCACTTTCTGACAGTAACTCGCACCAAAAATGGGCCATTTCTTTGGGGCCTCCTTTGTGACAGCAGAATTAGTTTGATTTAATGAGCCAAGGTGCCAAGACTAAATTTAATCTCCATCAGAGCCCCTGATGAAGGTTACACTTCTAGCAGATTCACTGGATGACTAATTGACTGACTGAAGGGCTGGCCGACTGTCTGTCGAGTGAGGTGACTGGCTGGTGGTGTAAGAATACAACTCGGTCTAAATTTAACCTGCAGTGGGAGGAAGCGCCTGTGTGACAGTCGGCCATGCGCCAGGGCTCGCACTGGGTCATTTTATCTGCGTTGTGTGAGCGTGTGTGCGCACATGTCAGAACGAGTGTGTGCGCGCGCGCTCACATGCATGTCACCGCAGCCCGACTGGATCCTCTTACATCCAGGCACTCCGGGTCTGTCCCCAATGGCACCAACAGGCATGTCACTGAGACACCAATGCTACACATCCAAGCCTCTGGCACAAACACAAGTCTAGACCTACTTTAAGGAAGACTGATCTTCAACTGGAAGATTTTTTTTTGTTGTTGTGGAAAAAACTGTAATTCTTAAAAAGCATGGAGTCTGGGTGCTTGAAACACTTTCAGGACAGAAAAAAACAACCAGAAAAACCAAGTAGACGAAGTAAATATTCACAAGTAATATACTCTAGTATAAATAAATGTAACACAAAACACTTCCACAACTTTTAAAGCTTGTCAAAAGGATGAATGGCAGCATGAATATTACCTAAGCTGCTTATAACTCAGTTACTTAACACTCCACAGATTTATAACCAACAGTCCAGCAGCCTCTTAACCCTGACCCGATCACCATTTCACAATCCCCTCTTTTGATCTCTCCATTTAGTACTCTGGTGAACCTAAACCTCTGAGCTGAGTCCTCACCCCAGCTCAAACCACAACCGGCGCCCTGACGCCGGATCCAGCCATCCTCTCCTCTACCCTTCCTCTTTGCTCCAAGCTGATGACGTGCGCCAGCAAGGGGAGCTTTGGAGCTGCTAGCCTGGCAGGCAGCCTAGTTTGCATTCGTGCTTGTCACTGTCGCAGTTCACTTAACTCCTTCCAGCCTGAAGAATCCTGGCTTTTGTGAACTTTGTTAAACTTATTTGGTTTTAATTATACAAAAAAACATGACACATTTGATCAAATACAACTCCTTTACAAATGATTTTGCTTTTCTTAAAGACATTAGGCTCCTATTTATATAAGCATAGTAAAAGAAATGCTTTAAATGGTTCCCTCTCTTCTCCTCAGAGCGTCCCTGCAAATATGTCTGAAGAAGGAGCCCATAAAAAGGGCAGAGCGAGTGAATTAGAAGGTCAGCAGCGGGCCTCTGGGAGAGCCATGTTTCTTTTGTCAGGGCCCCAGAGGAAGGGAGCAGAGACGGAGGGAGGGAGGAAGAGGAGGAATGGATTAGCTCTCTTTTTTTCTCCTCTAGCTTGCCAGGGAAATCGCGAAGGCCAGAGTGCTTCATCAAACTCTACTCCTCTTACAGAGGAAGCCAAGTCGCCACACCGCTGCCATGCCATCCATGCCAGAACGGAAAACAGGGGAGGTGAAGAGAAGGAGGAGGAGGAGGAGGCAGTGACATTATTGAAGGAGCGAAAACTGACGGGGGGGGGTGCCTGTTAAGACTCCACTTCTTGGGTTTCAAAGTCTGAACTTCCAAAATGTGTCTCTGGTTAAATGCACGCAGAGAGGACTTTAGTGTCCGCCTGACGCTGTGCAGGAGGAGAAGGAGGAGGGCAGCATGATTTTTGAACCCTCAGCTCCACTTGGATCCATCCACCCCCACCCTCTCTGGACACAACCTAAAACCTCCACCCCCTACCACCAAACAAAGGAAGGGAGGGGGGACATCGGCAACAAGCACCAACTGACATAAAACAGGCTTTAAAGGCCCAGTAATGAAAACCATCTGAGGCTGAGGGAGGAAAACTCACTCCTTCTCTCTCAAGAGCATCATCCTCAGCCTGCGGACTGGGCATTGGGTTAGGAAGGCGACACTGCCAAGGGGGATTATGGGAGAAAAGCCGAGGAAGCCCGAAACATGTCCTGTCTGAGAGCTGGAAGAAAGAAAGGCAGCTGTGTCTCTCTTAAAACCACAGAGCTCAGAGGAGAGTCCCACAAAGACATCGCCTGTCTGAGCAAACACGCCGAAACAAACACTCGAATGTCAGTCCAAGCCTCCCCCACCTCCACCTCCAACGCCGCATGCACCAAATGGATTCTTCCCCAAACAAACGTATTTGTCCTCCATTACAACATTATACGGGAAAGAGATGAGAGTGAATGGGAGAGAAGAGAGGAGTGTTGTTCAAAGAGCCAGGAGGGAAGAATTTATGTGGATGTGGGAGAACTCCACCACCCTCCTTCACTGGCTTTTTTATTACTGAGGGGAAGCAGGGGCCCCCACAACCACTGCCTCATCATCACAAGTATGGAGGGGATGGATGTGTGTGTGCTCGGAGGAATGCAAAAAGAGGAGGAAAAGAAAACAGAGGAGGGAAAATGATATTTAGGAAGAGGAAGAAGGAAGGGGGAGAAAAAAAAGAAGATGAATTTGTGGAATTATTTACCTGAAAGCCCCACGGGGGCCGAGTATGTGGTTCCTCCTGTGTTACTGGATGAAGGTCCAGAGCCTGGAGAATCTGATGGAGAAAAAAAAAAAGAAATATAGTGAGTTAGCGGCGTGCATGGAGGCGTGCTTCTCTGTGTCTGTGTGTAAAGGGAAAGCAGCAGCTGTGAGGTCGTCAATCACCGGGTGAAATCAATGCCTAATGAAGACGCTGACGATGAAGCTCACACTCTCTAACACACACACACACAGACTTACAGCAGAGAATTTCTTACAACCCTGATAATCCCCCATAATCCACTGCTTCGAGAGGAATGTTAGCCCTGCGTCTCTGCCTGGACGAGCCGCTGATCTAGAAAGAGCTGTATTCTTCCTGCTAATGACCGAGGCGAGGTTGTGTGCGGGACACTTTGATCCACACTCAATAACCCAATTCACATCAAACGTTAAACCCCTGATTGGTGTCCCGATAATTGTTTTCTGCTCTTTCAAATATGAACAGACAATTAGCATGAAGAGCAGCACTTGTGCCAAACAAGGGGCGTCTCTCCATTCCACAATGAGACACAAGGAGCTCACAGAGTCCTTGAAAGCTGATATAATTTATCTTTACAGCAAATCTGTGAGCAGACAAGAGAACTCAACACTAGTAGTTTCACTAATGATACATTCCTTTAGCTGCAGGTCAGCTACACCTAACTGAACCCCGGGGTGCGGTGGTCGCTCTGAAGTGAACTTTTTTTCTGATTGAGCTAATGGAAGCCATGTGCTCAAATTAAACACCCAAAAGGCACTGGAAATAAGCAACTTTGTCTGACTTCACCAAACAAACTTAGATGGTTTGAGCAGAGAAAAACCTCAGTCCTCCTGCTCCTCCTGCCTGCTCAGTCCGGACACGGCCCGTGCTGCTGCGGTCAAAAACTAAATGCACCGCAGGCGAAAGCCACTTTTCATTTGCTGCCAGGAAGCCTTTGCCCTCCCGAGTTATAGTTCACAGCTGACCACAGGCCTGAAGGGGCATCAGGGAGGAACAGCCAAACACAGCCTGGACTTGTCCTCTGCTTGCACGGCTGAAACAAGGTAAAGTTTTATGCTCGGGCTCCTTTAATATTGACCGCCAGGGCAGGACAGGCACCCTGACGCACATAACCCCATTTCCTGTTAGCCTGCATCATAAAAGCAGCATCGTAAAAGCCATCGTTCTTCCGCTTCATGTGGATATTTACAAGGTCTGATTGGCCTCTTAAAGTTAATATGCAGATTTTCTGATGATTCAACAGCTTTGTATGAAGGAGATACTAAGAGGCCGATATCTGGTAATGGGATGCAGGTGATTGACCGCTTCAAGAGGACTTATCTGCCCTGTGTGAGTCTATCTACCCTTCAGCAAACTCCAGTGTCCAATTAAAACGTCCTTCACCTTCTTTCACTTATGCAGACTCTTGGAGTTGCTGCAGCTGCACTGTTCAAAGGTTGGATTCCACTTTTGAAGGCCCACTACACAACTCATACATCAACTTGCAAATAAATAGATCTACGTAAACCTTTGTTTTCCTCATTTGAGCTGGCATCTGACTCAAAACTGTATCAGCTGTATCAGATGGAAAAAAGGAATTTCGGCCGAATTCTACTGGATACCACCAATTTAGCTCACCGTTTTTGTACCGGTAATGTCAGGTTGGGCTTGTGAGGGTCTGTAAGCTACCGGGAGAGAGTGTAAACAAAGGGATGATGGGAAATGAAGGCAGGCATACAAGTCAGTGATAAATTTCTGATGAACTCCTGCAGATACTATGTCCGAGAAAACGAATGTTTTTTTCAAAAATTGGGACATAATCCTAATTAAAAGACTACTTGGAACACTTTAAAAATAAATCAAAAGATAAATGGAGTGAGACTTCAAAATTATGGGAAAATGTCGCAATTCTCAGACTTTTCGAAAGTATAAAAACATCTGACTTGTTACTGTTCTCGGCCACATGGACACACTCAAGACTGTTCGGACAAGGGAAGCAGGGTGGTACCACGAGTTGTGTAATCATTTCCTTTTCTGCATCCCGCTCGCATTTCCTATTTACCTTCTTGTTTCCTTTCATTGCTGGAAACTTTCCAAGCAAATTCTTGCACAGGCCCTCTCATGACAAGTCCCAGGGAATGGGCAAGGACGATTTTGGGAGCAGCGGCGTCTGTTTGGGGGCTTTGTGAGCTGCCTTTCAGCTGATAGAATATTACCAGAGCATGGTAAAAGACGACAAAGAGAGAGCGAGGGAGGGGGCTTTGAAGAACCGCAGCTGCAGCTGCAATTACTTCCTATTGTTTCCACTCACTGAAAGCCACTTTCTCCTTCTTCTGACTAACTGGCTGGCTGACAGTTGGCTGTTTAACTCCGGGCTGCTTCTGCACCCACGGCGGCCGAGATGATCAGAAGTAAGAGATAATTTAAAAAAAAAAAAACGAGGGTTCAAAGCGGATGTAACCCGTGACGCGGATGCTGTGGCCTGACGCCACACAGGGGTCGAGACAGAAAACAAGCGTCGAAGAGGAGGGCGGGGGGAGGCAGTTGCCATCACAACACTTTGGGTGTAGAAAAGAATTTAGGAAAAAAAAAAAAAAAAAGGGGGGACAGTCCCACACCACAAACACCCACTCTTAATCTGCTGATCATTTCATCTGATAAAGGCTGACTGGCTCCAGAGACTCTCAGCACTGCGGCTCACAATAGATAGATGGACAGACACACACACACACACACACACACACACACACACACACACCCCCAGACATGCACACCAGCCCTGGTGACATGCCAGTCAGTCTATAGCTGGTATCTCAACTTTATATTGCCTTGCCTTGGCTGCTAGCCACAGTGGAATTGGACAGTCAGTCAGGCCTGCCCCCCCCCCCCCCCCTCCCAAAAAAAAAAAACAAAAAAAAACTCCCCCTAAATCACAACACCATTTCCTGCAGAGGACATGAAGTGCAGCTCATGACATCACTGCAAACATGCATATAATTGTGCAAAAATGACATCTACATGTGAAATGATGCATCAAGCTCACCTGGTGGTTTCAAATAGTCCGTGGGATAGCGCGAATAAGGAGGAGGAGGAGACTCTGTGTGCAGGAGGAGGAGGGGAAAGAAAAAAAACTGCATGAGAAAAGAGGAGGAAGAAGGGAGAGATCTAAACTTTATGATAAGAGTTGTCATTCTTCGGGGGGGGAGGGCTGATTTGTGCCTGTCAGCTCCGCCTGGAGGAGCAGGCAGTGAGGCTGGCCGGACGGCTATTGCCTTTCATTGGCAGGCAGATAAACAGGGGGGCCGCCTGGCGCCAGAAGGGCCACTATCAGCGTCTAGGACAAACTGAGATACGGGCCTCTTTTGGCCCGGGACGCCGAGCAAGCACACACACATAAACACACACGTTTCAAGACTGGGGAGCTTGGATGCCAATTATGACCATTTCTTAACAGGGTTGTTTGGAAATTTGAAGACACGACAATGCGTAAAGCTGAGGATGGATGCATTTGGGGAGGCGACTAAATCAACTGGGAGAAATCATCAAATTAAAGATTTCTATTCAAACTTGACTTTAGAAAAAAAGGATTTGGCACACTTTCAAGTCAATGGAAACTGAAGTCCACTGTGCCAAAGAGGTGTTGTCATTAGAATGAGGGTAATTACCCCCCCTTTCAAAGGGGCTGCCAGCCTGTTTTGAACCTTCTCTCTCAGTATTTTGGGAGGGTTTCAGTGGAAATGCTCACCGAGTTCACAGAGCCTGCTCATGTGGTGAGGGTTGCAGCAAACGAGCTCGGGGTTGACTTTCCCGTAAGATTCACAGCACGACAGCCTCTTCAGCTCCGAGGAATGCCTGAGGTCCGGCCACCTGAACACTTTGTAGAGCAGCATGGGGAGGGAGTAAGACTGTTGACCCACTTTGGCGTCCACTTTGCCGGGCAGGAGCAGGCAGGGGCTCCGGACGCCCCCCTTGGACTCCACCGCCTGCAGAAGCACCTCCAATTGTTTCTCTTTGATCTTTTTCAGTACCGAGTGGGTCAACGCCTTCAATTCGGCCTCCGACCCCGCGTTGGACTTGGCCACCTTTGTCGCTTTGCCCATGCAGCAGCCCCCGGAGCCATGCGTCCCCCTATCCGTCTCCCCGTCGCCCTCCACGGGCGCACGGCTCCTCCAGAGTCGCCGGACGAGCCCCGATCGTTTGGTCCTAAACATGCGGGACGAAAAGAGGGTTTCCCGGCTAAAAAACGAGCATGGTGTCCGCAAATCATGAAGATTCCGGGATCCGAGTCCAGGCAATGACAAGCAGCCTGAGAGGAGACGGTGGAAAAACTGGGAGCTGGAGAAGCAGAGGAAATCTACAGCATGCGCCAGTCTCTGAAGCTGTTCTTCCTGCAGACCAGATCACCAGAAAACGGTGGAGGTTGGCGGGGCAGCCAACGTTTCCACGACTAAAAAAAACAAACAAATAAATAAAAAGGATATAAATCACATCTATGAGCTTCCACACACCGAACAGGAAAGCTGCGGCGGCGGGGCTGCGTGAATGCGTTACAGTTTTGTGCAATCCGGCGCTGTGAGCTGACCCCTTTAAAAAAAAAAAACGGCGTGACGGGGGGAAAAACGCTGTCAGAAATGTTTATTCAAGTCACAACTAAATGATGCTCAGAAGAAAAACCTAAGGCCTAATTAAGCCTCGACGCTGGCGCAATCATCCCATGAAAAAGCGAAGCTCTCCGCCGCGTCTTCAGGAGCATTAATCCACAAAATCCTTCATCCGAGCGCACGAACCGGGACTCTCCACTCTTAAAAAATATAGATGTTTGTAGTGAATGAAGTGGCAAAATAGTGAACCAGGGAGGAAATCCAGCTCTCCCACCGGAGTTGAGTCGTAAAGCCACAGAAAGCCTCTCAGTTTTTTTTTTTTTTTGCTTGCGTCCACGCAGCGAGCCTGCTTCTCTTCTTTTTCTCTTCTGTTCCAGATCAAATAATCCAAAACTCGTATCTCACACTGAATTTCCGTG
This sequence comes from Oryzias celebensis, assembly GCA_014656515.1. NCBI lineage: Eukaryota > Metazoa > Chordata > Actinopteri > Beloniformes > Adrianichthyidae > Oryzias > Oryzias celebensis. The sequence continues at coordinate 9,389,811 of BNCR01000012.1, forward strand.
GCTGAGCGTGGAGGAAAGCGAGCCGACAACCGATCTGGTGCGGGCTGAAGGGCTCTCTGGCTGTAAATGAGGCGGATGGTTTGGGTGCCCTTGCTCCGTCTCCAGTCTCCAGTGCGCATTGACGCGCCCGGTCACGTGTGTGTCTAGACACCCTGTCGCTTAAAAGAAATGTGATTGTGTTGCGCAAACAACAGATCAAGTAGAGCCCACGGTGCACACACACACGCACGCACACGCGCGCGCGCACTTAGAAAACACAAATGAGAAAGTTTCAACCACAAAAGTTGAACATTGACACCAAAAAGAATCAACATTTAAAACTTTTTTTATTGCAAACCACTTAGCCGATCTGCACTTTTTGTTTGTTTTTAGTCCTAAAACAACATATCATTTGAATTTTGTGTAGTTTTCAGTCATTATTTTTTTATGTTTGCATTAAATAATAAGTAGCAAAATGTAATGAATCCTCATAGCTCCTCACCACTGTTGCCATGGTGATCATACCGGCCAGTTTTATTGTTTTGGAGAGTTTATGGCTGGAGTTGAATTTAGGAAGTGAGACACAGCAGTTGGGGGTGAGCTCGCTGCTGCGGCCTTCCGGACACTTTGAGTACTGCACAAAGAGTTCCCACCCATCTTTATGTCTCCAGCAGATCAACCCATCAGCTGAGGATCACATTTTTGGGGTCTTCTCAACATGTGCCAGGCTTCCTCCTGTGTTATTGCCTCCTAATGATAGCAGACGCATTTGGATTCCTGCTCAATTTTGGTGACCAAAAAAATAAGAAAAAGCTCATAAATGAACCTTCTCTTCCAACTAAATAAGTTAAGCAAGTTTCACGCAGAAATGTTCTTTTAAAGGAACAGAAACGAACCGTTTCCGCTCTGCAGACTTCCCTCGACAGACAGCAGTCCCGGGGAGGAGGTGCAGTCAGCAGTATGTTAATATGACAGAGTTGCTGCAGGGCATGGGGGTGGGCGGCAGATAATGATGGTGGCAGAGATGTGTGGGGTTGAAGGAGGGAGTGCATGCGTGGATGGGAAGGAGGAGGGGGGGTGTCAGTCGCTTATCCCTCCTGCTTTGTCCCCCGGATCCCCAACTGGCGCCGAGCTGCAAAGCGAGCAGAGGGACTGCGGCGCGTTCCTGGAGGAGTCTGGAGGGAGCAAGGTGGCTGCGCGCCGTCCCCTCCCCAATCCACCAATCTGCATGCCCTTCCCTTTGTTTGCATGAGACTAGTCTCCAGACTCCAGGAAGTAGACACTTTTATCAAACCGTTTCCCATCTCGGGCTGCCTGAAGAGTCTGTCTGCAGGCTGTGGAGCGCCCGGCTGTTTTCAATAAAAACTCTGCTCTGAGCTGAGAGACCCGTGTTTTTTTTATTTACCCTTCAAGCCAAAGTCTGCAGAAACTAAAACAGAACAACCGAACTGAGGGATGCATGAAAGGATGCAGCTTCTCAACATTTTCCTTCTTCATTTAGAGACACTACACATGTTCTCGTGGGCTTTTCTGATGATGGAGGACATACAGTATCTATTAAAACAAAATTAAAGTGTATTTAATCAGGAACAAATGCAAAATGTTGCTTGTAGGTGGGATGTAGGACCTACGACAGTAAGCCACAAGCTCCCCCACTCTGCTCTATTCCGATGCATCTATTTGTAGACGACTGGATACATATACATCTCCGTTTACTTCGTCCAAGCTGGCATCTGGCTCAAGACTGTACAGCTGGAAAGCTCCGCTTTTGCTTTATGCCGCCACGGTAATGTCAGTTTGGTGGTGTGAGGGGCCTTTATAGGGTAACTGTCAAAAATAAATATTTGCATAAAGACAAAGATGAACGCAAATCACTACTTTGTGCATAAACATTTGGTTTTGACCAAACATTTTGGTCCAGAAGACCCCACCTAGACATTGATGTGTTATCCTTCCCATGACAAAGGTGAAGAGGATTTGATGTCTGCCAGGGACACCAGAGAATTTATTATTCTTTTTAAGTTCAGCGCACTGTCTTGTGGGTTCCGGATGACCTCACCCTCAACGTTGACATCAACGTGGACAGCATGAGGTTACAACGATTCAATTCATATCATAGTTTGTGGTTTGCGACATGATTCATAGTTGATTTTGGTTCATTTTGAATGATCTGATTTGATTCACCGACCTAAAATAGATCCAGGACATCCTAAGCCAAAACTTCATCCACTGTGACACAGAGATCTGGTACTGAACAGTGCAGGTGAAGTTTTCCAGATTCCTTCCATTTCTTGCAAGATAATCAAATGTAAATTAAATATGTGTGCAAACAAGTAAACAAGGATGAATGGCAAATCCATTCACATTTTTGTAAAGTTCCGCCCACTGTTGTTTTCCACTATAATAATACAAATGGAACATTATTACTACATTGTACCACACTGTCTGGTCACGTCTTTACAAACTACAAACTGTGTCCACACATTGGACTGGAATGATGGTTGATCATTTTTGTGTGTGATGATGTCACTTGGTCATTTTTACATCATAGTAAAATAAATCTACTGTGCCTCAATCCACATGATATTTCCCAATATTGATATAATCAATGTATTTCACTTCGAAATGATTTTTAAACGGTACAAGTCAATATGGATTAATAACTTCTCTCAGACAGATTGATCTGCTTGAACTTGAGACAGAAAGTCAAGAAAAAAAAACACTTCTGCAATGATAACAGTCAGGCACAGATGAACTTTCACTTTTAGCATTACTTGATTAATGTTGTGTAAATGTAGATCATTGTAATATCGCCACCAACCTGCCTGTTGCAGCAGGGACGCCACAAGCTAGAGACTGCAGTTTATGAGCAATGACACGACAGAATAAAACAACTTCAACACATTTAGAAGTGTGTAGATATAGTTAAAACAGAACAACTTCTGTCATGTGGAAGCAAAGAAATGTAAAACGAAATGTTTTAGTCATATTTTTTTGCAAAGGTGTGCACAAAGTGTTGCTCATATTCATTTATTTATAATAAATATTAGTTATATTTCTTTTTTGACATGAATAAAAAGAGAAAAGTAAAGAGAAACTAACGTTTTTAACAAATTGTGAAATTGTTTTGTTTTTCTTTTGACAGAAGTTTGCATTGCTTCCTTTCAAAACAAAAGACTTCCTGTGGCAAACAGGATCATCCCAGTGGAGCTACTGTGCTCTATGAAAAACTCAAGACAAAAATGGGCTTTTTTTCTTGTTATCACTAAGGCATACTTTGGTGAGCCATCATACTTTTTCCTATTTACTACTGCTGTCAACCTGAACATAAACATCATTTCACTAGTTTACAATTACGTAGAAACAAAATACAAATGTATATAATTTAGCAAACTCCCTTCTGGACAGTTACTAACCACTGTTGTGCAGCATTAGATCATATATGCTTTAAACTCATAACATAAACTGAGCATTTAGATGAGATCAGCTTTTTAAAAATCTTTTTACAAGATTTTGCTTAGTATTCAAAATCTGTGCCTTCTTAAGGAAGCGCCTCTTCATATCAGCATAGTTTATCTTCTCAGCCGTGAATTTATAAATTTAAATAATTAAAATAATAAAAAAGAAACCCTTATTTTTAAAACATGCTATGATTTTTTTTTCTTTTCAGCCTGAGAGCCTCTATGGAGGAGTGGAAGATGCCATTTGTTGCTCCTGGGCTTCAGGTTGCAGACCCCTGCTTTGAATCATGCAGGATATTTAGGATCAAACGGAATTATCTGCCTTTATATACACATTTTTGCAGTTTTGTACAAATCGAGAAGAAGTTGTCCTTTCTTTTGACACATCAGGAATCCAATCAAAGACAACAATACTGCTTCATTATCCTTAAGTTTCATGTTTCTATAAACTTCAGTGTAATCCCATCACCTCATTATAGCTCTATTCACATTCTTGTTCCCCACAGAGGCTGCGGCAAATGCAGTAAAACTCCAATTCTGCCGTTCGGGCTCTCGGCGTACGAGGATGAACATGACACTGCTGGCAATGGGAATAATTGTCTTCTTTTAGCAGTTAAACCAATATTAAAAAAATAAAACATCAGTAGTTTTCCTCTCCAGTGGACAGTTCTGCTCAGAAGAGAGCGTTTCCTCTTTCCTGGAGTCTTTGTCATAAGCTTGGCGGTGATGATGCCTGGCTTCAATTCAGGGCACGTACACTGTACAGTGTTGACGTGCTCATCTTACCCTCAGCCAGGAACAGAGTCCATGAATGCTAAACTATTTGCTTGAAAACCGCTTTGAACTGTGAAGCAGCACCCAGAGCTTATTCAAAAGAGGGCATGCAACGGAGTAAAAACAGTATCGGACGGGGAAAAGGGGAGGATTCATTTTTCCAGATAAGATTCCTGGCCTTTGCAAAAAAAATTTATTGACGCGGTGACTGCTTCCAGACAAGGGGTCATGCATATGCAATTAAAGGGGGCGTACGCTGCATCGTGTGGTTCAAAAAAAAAAAAAACGACGGCACATAGGGAAGAGGTTTAAAGATAAGGAAGACAAAAAAAAAACACAACTTTAATTAAAAAGATAAAGATGACACCCCCCCCCCACTACCACTTCCACATCTGATGTCAGGAAAAAGTAGAAACACCCACACTGATAAATGTCAGCACATCATTTAAAAGGATTAAAGAAAGCCGGCTCATTTAACTTCCAAAATCTGCAGAGCTGGTGTAAGAGGTTTTGTAGAAACCATGTACGTTTGCTGATCTTTTCAAAGTTTTTCCACTCCTGACCCAAAGAGCTGAAAAGCAAGGAGCAGCACCGACCAAGTTAAACGATAATAAAAAATATATGAGAGGTGAGCCATGGTGATTTTTTCAAAAACGGTGGTTTTTGTTTTAGTTTTAAAGTGGCTTCCTGTCTGTCTTTTGTCACCAAAAGATAAGTTGTCTGGTTTGTTGCAGACATCAAGATCACGGCTATCCGTCTTGTCTTTTCATCTCTTTGAGGATTTTCTTTGTGTTCCCCTCATTAGCAGTCCGTCCCGCCGAGACAGTATTGTTGTTCATGTTCAGGACAGAATTTGGGTGCATTTGCTTCCATTTTTTAGATCTGAATCTGCTCGTGGAGGTGTGGGTGAACCCGACTCCTTCTTTGACCTCAATCCTAAAAAGAACAGCTGAGCCTATCCACGGTTGCCATGGTAATCAGTCGTAAAAAAGGAGGTGTAGGTCATATAGGGCAAGCAGAACTTTAGCATTCCTGTCTGTAAATGCTCCACTTTTTTTTCGATTACTATGTAACCCATCTGGGCATGACCTCTTGCACTGGAGTAAAACTGCTCTTGTAGTCAACAAAAGATATGGGACAAAAGATTAAAGGAAATAAAATAATTCTTCCCAGAATGCCTTGCTCCATCCATCGTCCCTTTGCCATATGAAATGGGAGCCGGTGGTAAGGTGACCCTGCACTGTAAAGGAACAAGGAGAGCCATGTCACTTTGTGCAAACCTCCATTCAGCCATCTGGCACTGTGATAATAGAGCTGGGGCAGGTGGGAGCCAGGGCAGAGAGAAAAAGCCCCCCAGGCCCCCCCTGCAAGCATGTGAAGTCACTGCAACCTATGGCTGACCTCCCACTGAAAATGAGCCATTCTTTACATCAAATTGCATCCATCATATTGTCCTTGAGAGTATAAGAATCTCAAGCATGAAAATCATTGCATTTGGGGCCAAAAGGCATCAGATTCTCTTGGGAAGTGGGTGATTCAGTGGCACAGTGGGTGCCATTGTGATGTCAACTTTACTGGTTTAAAGCGCCTCTGGTCCTGATGCCTGTTTGGCCGCACACTTCTCACAGAAAATGCCCAAAAGGTCAAACTACAGGACAGTTTAAACCTGAGGTAACCTTCAATGATTAACATCCCGACCTCCAATAGGGTACTTATCATTTCTTCACATAATAAATCATCTAAATCCATTTAACCCAAATTATTGTAAATTTCAAATAGAAAAAGAAATAAAATGAAAAAATAAATATGCCTGTCTGGAAAGAAAAACTTTCGTCATAGTTAAATCTGGGTTCGTATGAAATGTTACATATTATTTATGATTAAATGCTTAGTGTAGCCTGTTCCTCACGTTTGGCCCATAAGACTCTGAACATCAAATGACAACGGTTTACACGCATAACGTAATTTAGCCAATCAAAACTAAGAATTTGTACACTGGATTTAGAAAGTGCTGGGGGCTGTATTTTATTTATTTTATATTTTGTATATATATAAATTTGAACATGGGATGTATTTGGCCCACTTGCCAGACTTTGGACATGCTTTAGATCTTCTGAGAAATTCAACACTAACATTTAAGAGCACACTCCCAATCATTATTTCTGCTTTTTTTTTTTGACAGTGTCACCTGAACTCTGGAGAAATTACACTTATTGGTCAATTGGCAAAAAACAAAGTGGTCATAGTTCTTGTCAAATCATGATAGCTATATGTCCAGCAAGGTGAGCTAATTTTGTCAGTGGTTTTAGCTCCCTGTTCAGTTTCAGTCCCCTAGTCCTGTTTCCCACTTTGAAGCAAACCAGGAAGAATCAAACATTTCAGTTCCTCAAATGACCACTGGAGGGTGGTTTTAAAAAGAGACCCTTTTCCATTGATCACCATCTTGTGAAGTACTTTTTCCTCCAAAAATTTACTTGCTGTATTTTTCGGACTACAAGTTGCAATTTTTTGCATAGTTTGGTTGGGTCTGCGACTTCTATTCAGGTGCGACTTCAACGGAAATCTTTACTAATTCTTCTACTATTCTGATTGTCCGTTCCTCAAATCTCCCAAAACTGCGATTTAACACAAATATAAACCGTGGTGTGATTAACTTTTTTGACATTCATTGCTTAATTTCCTATCATGACAACACGGGGAGTTGAAGGATTTTTTTTAAACATGTTTCTGAACGGCTGGTAATTGGACTCAAAATAAAATCTTTATTTTACTTTGTCGCTATCAAATCTTCCATTTTTCTAGCTTTTTGTGGTGGTGGTTGAAACAAACTCTGCTTTTACCACACTACAGGCCTTGTTTTCCCATTTCATCTACTATCCGGTGTATTTTTATCTTTGGTTTTATCAGCCAGAGTGGTTTGGTCTATTCATGAGAGGACACTTCCCTGGAAGTCTTCGAATTAAAAGCATCTCAGAAGCTGAGTTGATCACAGTAATCTTTTCTGTGGGTGAATAATGAGACAGAAGTGCGCACCAGACACCCTGACTGAGCCAGTTGTGTAAATTTCAGTGTTTTCTTACAAAATGTTTAGAAGTTGAGTCATGGCATCTGGACTTAGTCTTCTTCCTTGAAATGTTTCACCACTCATTCAAGTAAGTGGCTTCTCAGACGGATGAAGTTACTTGGATGAGTGGTGAAACATTTCAAGGAAGAATATTTTAAGTCCAGATGCCAAAACCCAACTTTCCAACAAATAAGAAAGTCATAAAGCAAAGCCAAAGCAGCCAAACAGGTCATAGATAGGGCCCAAGTGATGAGGCTCCAAACTAAAGACAAAGTTCCATGAAATGGTGGGTTTTAGAGAGAGAGAGACCAAGTGGGAATCCAAAGACGATAGTTTCCTTAAGTTCTCTGCCCATCAGGAACATGCAGAAAGTGCAGAAATAGAGAGCTGAGATTCTAAAACCTGTCTGAGACTAAATGTTATTCTCCCAGAAGATAACAATCGCCCAATAGAGAGGCTCATCAGATGCTTCCTCCAGCAGTCCAGAACTCAACCCCACAGAACACTTGTAGGATCAGTTGGGTGTGCGGTTTGTGTAAAGACACACTGGGCATGTGACGCCTGTGTAAGAATGTGCTAAACGCGTTCAAACTGTAGGCAATTCCAAAGTGTTCAAAATGAAATGGGAATGAAAAGGGATACCATCCATGCGTAACTGCCAAATCCGATTCCCTGATTGGTCCAAGTTTGACCTAATTTAATTTGCAATCACTGGCCATGCGTTTAGTACGTAAAGCCTGAAAACGGTCGTAGAAACAGGCATAGCTAAACACGAACATGCACGTTTTGAACACGGAAGCCCAAAACGAAACACGTTTACATAGACGTTCCATTAGAAGTGGCCGCTTGAACGCCCATTGCTGAAGGTGAACGTAGCTTCAAAGTCGCCAACAGAACCTTGTTGGGATCCCATCACATAGGAGTGTGAGATCAGGCTGGTGACCAGCATGAAGAAAACATGTTACTGTTACAGCCATGTTTGGTTTTTCAACACACCAACAAGTCTTCTGTTTGTTAAATTTTATGATTCCAACGTGTCTTGTCTCTCAGATTCCAATGATCTAATCCACCAATCAAGAGTCAAAGACAGAATGATCTGTTTGGTGTTTGCAGAGATGATTTTGGCTAAATTTTAATAGATGTGTTTAACAATCTCAGCTCTGTTACTTATCTAACAAATACATGTCTTACAAATGCACCAAAAGTGTAATAAACAAGTTTTTTAGAATCCTTTCAACAAATACAAGGTTGTGTCAGGAAGGGCATACGGCGTAAAACCCTGCCAAACCACCTGTATGAATCAATGAAAGCTGGTTCACGGTGGCAACCCTTGACGAAACAACCCGAAAGGTGAACACCACCACCACCACAATCTGGTGACCGATTCAGTTTAACTCATTTTATAACTCATTTGTAAGTCACCTTGGATATTAGAGTCTGCCAAGTGACTAAATGTTCTGTCTTTCACAACACTACAATAAAAATAACATCTATTAGGACTTGTTTTAGGTAAACTAGTACTCTGATAATAGCTCTTTTAACTCTTCAGTAAAAACAACTTCATTCATTTTATTCTTTCACGTTTAAAACTGAATTATTGCATAAAGTGTACCAAAACTGATGCCAATTTGGTTTATATGCTTTTATTTAAACTTCTATTTCCAAAGAAAACTTTACCCCAATAACACGTTTATTAAAAAATAAAAAGTTTCCTATCTGGAAATAACACCGGTTCTTAATCTGCATTATTCAAGAATGTGTTATAACACTCCCACCTTATATGAATAGATACAAAAAAACCATGAAAATAAATAACTTAAGTTTCTTGTTTAACATGCAAATAAAAAGACAATTGAATGTGCCAGCTGTAATTACACACAAAAACTCTGATTTTCCTTCAGTCGCAGTTTAAAGACTCGCCTCACCTTCCATTCAGAAGGATGCCAATGACAAAGATAAGCAGAAAAAAACGCAAGCATGGAAGGAAATAAATCGCTACGAATCAGGCTGCTAATATATCTAGGAATTGCTACTGTGTTTTTAAGATGGGGCATAAAATAAAAAACTTTATGAATTCAGTACATTTCATAAAAACAAAACATCAAACTCTATATATTGAAGTTGTTTACAGATCAGGCAGAGTAAATATGGATTAATCTTTAAATGACCTTAGTTTTGTAGGGGGAAGTATCTTTATTTCTAACCCCTGTCGGTGTCTTGAACCCATCACGATGGCAAAAGTTGGTGGTAAAACTGGTCTTACTACAGGATTGAAAAGAAGCAAGTGTGCAGAGTGCCGATCTGTACGGATGAAACTTCACAGTGTGGAAGCAGAGGTTTTATTCTGATATATGTGGATAGAGCTTGTGCTGCATAAAAAGGAACACCGTCCTGTACGAGGTCGAGGCACTTTCTAAAGGAAATGCTCACCCACACGTGTCCAAAAGAAACAAAAACAAAAAGCCCCCCACTCCCTCCTATCCATATCTTCTCGGAAACGGAAACGAGGATGAAGTTTTTTCAGCCGGAGTCCATGCTGAACAGTTCGATGCCAGTCGGGATCCAGTACAGGCCGACACCAGAGTTGAAGACGAGGGACCAGACATAAGGGACGAAGAAGTCCTCTGGCTGGTCCTCTTCCACGTACTTAAACTTGAGTTCAGGAAATTTCTGTTCACACAAGAGAAAAAAAAGAAAATAACAAGGAGTGACAACTACATGTAACATGTTTTTAAAAGAGAATTTGGCAAAATGAGTTTTGAATTTTGTGCTTAATTGTGGGTTGACCTAAAAACCAACAAGACCCCGGAACAAGAAAGAATCCCAAAATACCCTAAAATAGGAACGATGATAAGGAATCTCCCCAAATTGACATGAAATCCCGTCCAAGTGCAAAACACCACAAAAGTAAAGATCTGCAGATGGACTGATATGAAAACCTGCCGGCTGATTTATCAGCAAAAATAAAGTAAGGATCTATCCTATAGTTTGAATGTCGAACTGGAATAAAGAAAAAATTCTAACGGTTACTTTTGTTTTACAAATGCCAGAGATATACAAGTAAATGAAGATAAAAGCTTGAAATCAAGAAGACTTGGTATTTAAAATGAATAATAACAAGCAGGATATGAAACTCACAATCCTTAGAGCTTCTTCAGTTCAAAACACTTCAGCTATGATCACAAAGGACATTTAAGGCGTGAACATGCAGAAAGCCCATGGTGTTCACACTGGATAAGCAGGGAGGGGGCTTCTTTCTCTTTTCTTTTGTCCACAACCTACAGCTGGAAGAGTCTTGGTGTGAAATGTTGAAGTGGTGCAAATCTCATAAATCTTGCTCCAGGCGTTCTCTTTCACAGCTCTATTCCGATTTATGAAAGACTTTGTGTCATATAATTCTGGCCAGGCACTTTTCAAACAGTTCTATTCATCACTACCAAATCGGAATCCCTGATTGGTCAAAGTTTGTCCTGGTTCAACTTGCAATGTGGGTTCAATGGATGCGCGTATTGTGTGTAGAGCCCAAAAATGTTTGTAGAAACTTGCGTAAAGAGTTTTGAAATGTGCGTTTATATGGACTTCTCCTTGAAAGTATGAACGTAGCATTATAGTCTTGTGACTTCCTTAAGAAAACTAAATAAAGTTTGACACAATTCTTCTGTCCAGGCTGTTGGTTCCACCACTACAGCACTCAAAATAAGAGCAGTGATTAAATCATACAAAAATATATTTATTTAGATGAGTAATGGTATTGTTGTTATCGATCAATGGTTTGACTTCCAGTTTGAAGCGCGTTAAAAAAACAGAAGTGAATGGAACCAGGGGCATTTTCCCAAATGATACACCAGAATCTCAGTTTACTCCAATATTAAGTCAAAAATCAACACAGGATGGTTATAGATTGATTTGCAAATTATGACAATTAGCAGGAATACTCTGTATTTTGCTTTATTTCACATCTGACATCAAAAGTGGCACAAGTATCATGGTGTTTAACTGCCAGGTGACTTCAGCTCTACAAAAGCCACACTGACAGTTGTTCCTTCAAACTAACGTCACAGTCAGGATGGCAGCATTTACAGAGCCAAGAAACCAGCTTCAAATTTTCCCAGAAAAAGCACATGATAATAATCAAGCTTACAGTGGTTGGTTAAGAATCTGCCCCAATTCTTTTACAAGCTCACCTAACCAGTTTGAATGGCTCAGTCTGAATGGAATATTTTCAGCTAGAAGTGTTGTTGTGGTTCAGCCTAATGCCTCAGGTTTTCTCAAATATTTCTCACACAGATGACCCAGGAAGGCTCGTCTATCAACTAACCCATGCCAGAAAAGGAAGAGTCAGGCAAATGTTTGGACTCTTTTCAACAGTCTGCAGATTTAAAGATACTAAGATCATCTGATAAAAATTAATGGGACATTTTTTTCCCCTCAAATGTGCTGAAGGCAAACAAGCACATCAATCAGGCCAAACGGAGCATCTGCCAGCCCACCTACTGTAACAGCAGGGAGGCAGCAGAAGAGGGGCATCAATAATAGAAGGGTAACTCATTATATCCTCCTGTCTACACATGTGCACATACGCAGTCCAGTAATCAGCCTCTGTTGAAAGACGGCCACGGTGGCCTTTATGTGATGGTCCCTTTTGAGTCCTGACTGCCTCTATTCACAGCAGCACTATCGGTATCATAATGACACAGACAGAGGGACTACGGGGTCACAGGCCATATGCCCGGCTACTGAGGCTAGACCACACACCGATGCCATTGTAAAGTCGAGACACAATGCAGGAACTGTATTATCTGCCTGGTATTTGTGTGTAGGTGACTTGCCTCATAGGAGACTAGCTAATCAAACACTGATGGTGACGATTGTTCAACTCAGACTGATACTCCTGTCGTTACAGAAACTTCATCAATCTCAGTATAGCAATGCAGGAGTCGGATATTATTTATTAAAAATATATATTATGCGAGGTTTTCCATTTAAACGCTGATATTAATCCAAGCAAACCTTTGAAACTTGACCTAATTATTCAAATAACTTGGATGGCTATCTGAACAATGTCTAAAAGGATTTAAAGATAAAGAAATGCGATGACAACAGTCTGCAGCACAACACTGCAAAGTAATTACACACCCTTTCACAATAAACTCCACTTTAGTGTGATTTTACCATTCAGCTGGTCGACACAACTGGTCGACACAAAAGATCAAAAAAAATTCAAGACACATTTGATCAACATTTATCCTCTCTAAGGGAGCTTTCTCATTTTCATTGGAGAATTTCTTCAGTGTTTTAACACAAATGATCATGTGGCAAAAAAAGATCTGCAAAAATTAAAGAGTAAAATTCTTCTAAAACTAGTTTTTTATATTTATTTTGTAATTATAGTAAAATATGCAAAAGAAAATGCCTACAAATGTTTTGGATGAGGACTAAATGACATTTGTACAGCAAATATAATACCGAGGCCAGGGCTCAGTTGACTTAGTCTAATCTGCAAATAGTAGGAAACATGAAAGCTGGTGTCATGTACATAGAATCGGCTAGCAACTATGTCCAAAGTTCACTAACACAGTTCTGACTTCCTCTGTACTCCTTTTCTTGGCAAAGTTCACTCTGACAGCATGGCTCTGGGGAGGCACTGATCCAAAGCCCTGAAATGACCCTTCTCTTAAAAAAAAAATTAAATAAATTACATAATGAGATGAGAAAAGAGTAACCAAAATCAAAAAGCAAGAACTGTTTGAATGAAAGTCTGATGAAAAACACGTTTTGGGTGTTTTTATGTGGCATTTCTCTGATAACGGAGGACAAAATTGCATTTCTGAGTATTTATTTATGAAAATCATTGTGAATCAAGAGCAGACAAAAAAAAGACATTTGAAAAAGAGCTAACTTGTGACAGAAAATATGCTGGGTGGGCCACAAGCTCCCTGTTCCAAGCTCTCTGAACAGGGAGGGGAAGAGGGGGTGGGGTTGCAAAGCGCCATCACTCCCGTCAAAATCTCAGAGGTGAATTTCTAATAAAATCCTGCTGCTGTGCAGAAGCTATGTTCTCGAAAACGACACAGGATTTTAAAACTGGCTAAAAACTGCATCATAATTAAAAGACCACTGGGAAGGCTTTAAATAGACCCAAAAGTGATCGGAAAAGAACTTTAGGATGTACCAACAACTTTTGTCTTTTTTTTAAGTAAATTACTTTCAAGCTCAAGGTATGCTAAAAAAAAAAAATCTTTAAAAGATTACAATATAAGATATTCACATTTGACCAAATACAAGTACTTTGACTAGACACTATTTGAGAAATCAGAAAAATGTCCTGATTCAACATTTTTCTTCTTATAAAGTGGACAAAAACACCAGGGGATTTTTTTTTTCTTTGGAAAATCTTGGATACAGACACGTCTTACAGTGAAAAACATCCCTTCCAGGCAAGGAATGAAGCATCTCTGATATCCCATAATTCATATTTTTTCTACACTGAGGCTTCCTCTTTGTACATATCTGCTGCGACTCCCTGCTGGCTTTTCTCTCCCTCCCCTCCACTGTTTTTTCCTCAGCCTGCGCTGTCTGGGACCACTTGGCCTGGGCTCATATCAGTTAGTTATGGGTCCAGGCGAGTCAGCCCTCGCCCCTGAACACAGACTGACTGGCTGGCCTCATATCTCCACTCAGGACTCTGTGTTCCCTTTTCCTCCTCTGCACACTGCCGGACTGTCAAAGCTCGTCCAGACAGAGAAGAATGTGGCAAGGGAGCAAATATGAACTTGGAACACGCAAACACATTTGCAAACAGGCACACGAGCACTGAAAGGCTATATTTCAAAACACTACCATCAACATACCGGTCTTTGATAAAGCTCTTAGTCTAAATAATCCTGTTTAAAAATGCTGCACTGTTTGTAAACACATGGTTTGGAACAGTAAAAGCTGACCTTCATCCAACAAGCACCACAGAGTAAATCTAACCAAATGCTTTCAGGAAATGTTGTCTATGTTCACTTTGACAATTTCCTGCAGTCATTCTGAAGTGGTCTCTGCAATATTTACTCTTCTACTCAATGTATCAGAGTGGATTAACTGGTTTTCCTCTTATTCTTCTTGCATAAACAAGGTAAACTACTGCCCTTTAAAAAAGTCACACACAAAAATCCCAAAAGTAGATTTCTTATTAATATTACAGCTTTGTAGCTTATTAACAAGTGTGTACTCACAGAGGCATGATTGCACAGAGTTTGAACTGTAATATGCAAACACTGATGCATTCTTAAATGAAATACACACTCATAAAAGCTTTCAGTTTTGCACTGGTTTGTTCAAATAATAAACAGATCCAGTTTGCTCCTCTCTTTCTAATGTGATCCATTTGGAATGTTGCTTTGTCCAGGTTGAGTCCAGGTCTCTTCTGATTGGTCCAACAGCTTTGGTTGACTTCAAATTGACAGAATGTTTTAATGCACAAAGACAAAAGGAGTGGGGTTCTAAAATGCTTTACAGGTTTAGGTGAATCTATTTACCTACATGAACACTGCCGATGTACAGAAAACGCTTAGCTAACCGAAGTGTAAAGGAAAATTTAAAGCGCTTTTGCAATGGAACGGCTTTCTTTTTTTAAAAAAGGTCAAAGAGTGCGAAAAATATACTACAATGGCTTTGTGGTGAATAAAATGGAATAGCCGTTTTATTTTAACCTTTCAATACTGGAATTGTCACCAGTGAAAGCAAAAAAACAATCTGTGAGCTTCTATAACTCTTCAACATAATTCCAACAGATTCTGAAAAGTGGCTTTGTGCTTTCAAAACGTTTCTCCAGTTTTTACTAACGCAAAGCGTTGAATAACAGTGCAAAGCTAACATGCAACACTAACTTTATTAACATTACATTAGCGCTGATTGGGTAAACACTACCGTAAAGTGTTGCATATTAGCGCAAAACTGCTTTTCTCCACTTCAGTAACAGTTGGAATTACATTATTTGTGTAAATAATTGAAGAGTTATGGTACTTCAAAGTACATCAAAACTCAATCTAAAGCCTTGGTGTTAAAGGGTTAAATAACCACATATTATGCTAACCATCTAAAGGAAGTAATTTGGGTTTACCTTCAGTCTAAAATGAAACTGTAATGAAATGAAGCTGAATTTCCTTTGTAAAGTACTTTGATTCCACGGTGAGCTGTGAAATGATGTTTGTTAAAGCAGAACAAAATTCCCCAGCATTTTCACCAGACTCCTGGTCAGCAGAAAAACACAATAACCAGCTGAGCTGCTTCATCAACAATCAACAATGTTTTCCTTCACAAAAGTGTCTCTAATGTTACAAAACTTTTGCAGATGAGCTTCTGGTAATACAAATAAAGTGCATCCACTGCTATCTGGAGAAAAAAAAACCTCGCTATTAGGAAACAACTATGAACTTTTTTGCAGACAATACTGAGGAGCATCTTGATAAATTGAGTGCTATTTTGTTGTAGGCACAGTTGTGACCCTAATTACTGTAAAAACTACAGGTAAAGACGACGATGTTGTTTGTAGCTTCATGTCCAATGCAGCTCCCACAGCTGATTAAACCTGCAATTTTCAGACATCAGAGGTTCAAAATGTGCTAAATAATGTTTGAAACTGAATTAAGGTGGTTTTGGGAGAGACTAGATCAGAAATTAAGATTTGATCTTTATGTTAATTATTAATGTGTCTGTGTGAATCAAAGTAGTATGGGAAAGACCTGTGAAGACACAAGTACTGAACAACATCTGATCCCCCCAAAAATCCTCTTACAGCCCATCACCTCTGCCCTTCCATGAGGAGCCAGAGAGTCTGTGGGCTATCTCTGCTCAATAAAGCAGATTTTAGTTGGATGGGATAATAATACATTCCACAGGCATTACCTCTGACAGTCACACAACACTGCACACCCTAAAACAACACACAAGCAAGAGAAAGAATCACAGTTGGGTGACAAGGGTCATCCTTGGGGGAATTCCCATCTTCTTCAAATGATTTCTGTCAGCTGGGATCTAACATCTCATATTCTTTCTTATTTCAATGTTTTTATGTCTCAATAGTACAGGCTTTGATTGTGTCCTAAAGGCCATTTTCACTTTAAGGATCTGTTTTATCTTAGCAGAACAGCAGAACAGGTTTTCTGACACATTTCATCTTCTCTCAACAGTTTTCTTTATGAACCAATTTTTCACCAGGACTGAAAAGTAAGTATTTTATTGTTTTTCCATCAATCATTATTTTGTAAAAGAAATAATAAACAATAAATGACGTAAGCCTCTGGTTTTAAAAGCTGATTAGAAGAGGGGAACATACAAAATCAAGAGAAGCTCTACAAGTAACTTAATAATTATTTTGGTTAATTATTATATATTATAATTATTAGTTTACATTTACAACAAAGAAAGCAAAAGAAAAAACAGCAGCTTTTTGAAATTTACAGTAGGAAATTTTAATTATTACTATGATATATTTTTTAGGAAATAGCTTTTTAGCAGCGTTTTTCTCCAGAATTACACACTAGTTCATAATTTTGGGGTATTTAGTTTCATTTTTCTATTGAAAAAATATCAAAGAAAGTCAAGATATGAAATATTTTTTTCATGCACTTTTTTATTCTTTTCCCCAACATCTATTCACAGCGCAGAAAAAGCGTTTTAGGGTCTTTTAGAAATCTTTTTTGCCCACTTTAAATAATTAGAAATAAGGTAGGCTTTGGAAAGAAGAAACTTTTTCCAGGATCTATGTTACACTTTCAAAATTAAAGATGATAAAAAAATAAATAAAAAAACTGAGGAAAAATGACTGGACTGACTGAAGCGTTGCAGAGATTAGCAGTGGGCTGATGCGACATCCCATGCAGTGTCAGCAGGTAACACAGGTCAGTTCTCCCAGGAGATAAAATGAAACTCGCAGCCAAAAGTTCAGAGAGAGTGCAAACATTCCTTTAAAGTAACATGCCTGGGATAAGATTAACTTAAACTAGCAGTTTCTGTCTCCCATGCAGATAAAGAGTCTGGAAAACACATTTGTGTCTTGCGTTTTCCTTATCAGGGCTCCAAAGCTTGCAGCTCCACTGCAGTGATCGTACACTGATGATGAAGATATAGGGAAGATGTGGTTCATATGTTCTCCTCCCTGCTTGGGGCTTTAACCCTGTCAGGTTTAGACCATTACAGCTCTGCTGAATTTGAGTTGCACTTTAAAAACATACCAACCAAAACCAAACCATTTTTCCAAACAGGCAGCATACTTTTATTAGGTTTTCTCGTAGTGATACAGCAGCTTGGCATTTCTCTGAGTTAAAGGGTCACCTCATCAGCCAAGCCCTCGTCCTTTCAACGCTCGCATGCAATCCGCATTATGATGAGTCTCGTGTTGACTAATTAGGGTAATTGTTTGACAGGTCAGTGCTTTTCCAGTGAGTTGCACTCAGAGGCTACTGTGGTCTGAGTCAAATCCACTTGAGCTCCATTGTTTCAAACAATTAAATAGGAGCCATGAATGTAGAGAATAGCAGCTCTTCCTATACAATGCGGTTAAATGTGCTGAATGATATTGACTGGTTGATCTATGGCCTAAAAACCCTGCTGTCAGACACACAGCTGTTGGAGCAGGGCTGCTGTCCCTCTAACATCAATCTCTCTTTAAGTTTCATTCCTCTGTTTGAATGCAACAGCTATGATCCAATAGGACCATTGTGTTTCTGTTGACAAATTAACATCAGAAATGTGAGACTTTCATAGGAAAAGAGGTTAAAATATTTTTGAAAATAATAATATCAACGCCCAAGAGCTGTTGCTTCTGGGTGTTTAAGAGAAACAGCAATGAGGTACAGGTGTGACTAATCACACATAAAAATGATCCTAAACGGCAGCAATCTCAAAGTCCTGGATAATTGAATTACTCATGCAGATGTTAGTTGCATCGTCAGTGCATCAAATGTGCATGTTTTTATACACTGGAGATTGTAATTCAAAAGTGATGTTTGGTGTGGAAATGAATCCTTCTCTAAAATTCAAATCCAAACTTGTAAGTTCTGCTAGAATTTATAGTTTGTTTTTAAACTTCTACAGTTTTTAATGACTTTTTCTTTGATTTGGAACAAGATAAAACATATTTCACTCCCTACATAAATATAACTGTAAACACTTGTTTGCTTTTTTCACATTTCTGCAAAAACAAACAGGTGAGCCGAGATCAGAGCTCTAGTGCACACTGTTTGGCTTAAGAAATGATTAAAAAAAACAATACTACCACAGAGACTACTCAGATGAGTCAATTACTGCACAACAGTAAGAACTCCCTGCTGAAATGAGGAATCCAAGACGTAGCATCTTTACGTCTTCGTCTGACCAGTCCTCTCCTTGAACACAGATCCTTCCCTTTCTGAGTAATTCCCAGTTCATCGATAATTCCACAAAACATTCATCTCAAATATGGATTTTCAGATTGAGGGGCTGAGGAGCAGGATGAGCTCATAAGATGAAGAGGAGCAAGGCGAGGAGAGACAGCTGTTTATTTGAATGATGGAACCATCAGATGGTGAAGATTCTCCCGGAGGAGACATTGCCCCCGCTATTCTTCACCCAGTGGAACTGGAAAGCACTCAGATGGTTGGAGGCTTGCTGCGAGGCTCAACAACACTTTTGAAACTTGCAGACGCAGCCTCGCTCTTCAGATGTCTAAACCTCAGTCACTGATGAATGTACAAAGACTGAGAAGATACACACAGGCTCATGCATCACATGCATCCAAGACTATGTATATATGTGTGTGTGTTAAAGGTACAACTCTCTTGTTGAAGGACAAAGCACTGTTCTCCATATGACTTCATGTGTAATTCTGTGACTTTATGGCCAGATAGCATTAGGGCTTTAAAGTGCAGAATGAGAGCCAACCAAAAAGAGCACTCAGACTCGTGGCCTTGTACAATTCCTCTTCCACAACGCCCTGCTAGACAAATGCCTTGCAGCCAGCCGTCAAGTACAGAACATGAAACACATGATGAAACATGCAATTAAGAGCTTCTATGCTGGTGAGGAGCCAAGTGTGGAGACGTATTATATCGGTGATTAATGGGGGAGCACCGGGAGGGAAGGGGTTACGGAGAGTTGGGTAACAAGGCATGATGGCAGATTTATGTCCACGCCCACCCCCTACTCGAGATCATGTGCCCATGACAAAGTGCCCCAAAGCATCCCATCTCCTTGAAATGACATTACATGTTCGCATGTCGCAGGCCGGCATAGATGGAATGGCAATGAGCATTAATGCTAATGGAAGCTGGGTCTTGGCCTTTTCTCTCAAGCTCCACCCCCTTCCTTCTGCCTTTTACCTGTCCATGTAAGCGCTCTTATCTTCAACGATCATACAACCATCTACTATTCTTGAGCATCTTTGACAAGATTCTGTGTGCTTTCCTATACCAGGGGTCTGCAACTTTCAACACTTGGTTTCTCATCCCACAATGACTTACTTCACTCTCTAGAATAATAAAACATTGATTTATATTTATGGGATTATTACTATTATGATAAACATAAATGAAGAATAATTTTTTTTGGCAAGACACTGAACCCCATATTGCCTCTGGTGTTCGGCAGCAGAGCCGCCATCAGGGTGTGAATGTGTGCGTGAATGGATGAATGGGACTGTGACTGTAAAGTGCTTTGGGTCTTCAAGGAAGGTAGAAAAGCGCTATACAAGTACACGCCATTTACCTTTTAAAAACCTGTGCGCCTTAAGTCTGAATTCTGAATGTGTTTAGTTACTTTCTCCAACTGACTTTCTGTGGTAACTGCTCTCAGTCATCAGTCAAAATGTTTTAGTTTGACTCTGTTAAATTACAAAGTTGTGCTGCATGATGGATTGTTGGAGTTTTATGGGTACTGTAGTCCGGAGTCTGGTGAAGTGATATGTACTGTTCTCAAACTGTTTCTGAATGAGTTAAATAATGCTTAAGTTAGTTTACTTTTTTTTTTTTTTTTTGCTTTACTTGTTACTTTACAGGTACTTTTTAAAATTGTTATTATAAAATTCACTTTTTTCTAACCAGAGAGCCACAAAAGAGCCACACGTGGCTCCTGAGCCTCAGGTTGCTGACCCCTGTCCTATACAATGTCAAATTGTTCTTCCTTAGAGATTTTTTGAAGTGTTTTTACTATCACAGATTGCATGTTACCTTCAGTCTGTCTTTAGGAAGGGCCTGAGCTCCTTTCATGATGACCTCCTGAACTCTTTCCACCGACAGGTCACTTCCAGCCTGCTCCAGACGCTGACTAAAGAATCCAATGACCTGAAAGCCAATCCACAGGAAATTCTCACACAAATGTAATCTGTCTGGGTCGTCTAAGCAAAAGTGCTTTTTTTCTGAACAAACAAAACTTGTCCAGAAAAACCTAAATACAATTCTCAGTTCTATTCAACATACTTTACTCACTATAGTTACCAATTTTGTTTGTGTGACACATTATTACATGTACTAAAGCTTTGAATCAAGTCATAAAAACATTAACTGAACAGCACCTCTTGTTTAAATGACAGAATCCTGGTGCTTCAACAGAATGATGCTGCCATTAATGTCTTACATCCAATGTTAGTGAGGCCTTTGCATGACAGGATCAATACCAGTTATTTATTTCAGGTAAATATGGGTTCTGCAATATTTTGCTTAGCTTATAAATACAATGAAAGAAAAAAAACTGTGCACCAGTTAAAATAACTACCAAAAACGATCACTTTTTTCAGGGATTTTTTTTCAATAGAACTCAAACATATTTACATGCTTTTTGTTCAAAACAGATAAATGCTTCTAAAATCAGAAAGATGAATATTTTAATTAGCAGTCATGGTTTCAAGAAACTGAAAGCCTATCAGAATTTTGTTTAGCTTTACATAGTGACGTATATTTAGATTTATAATACCTATAGGTGAGAAAAGAGGGGACATTTAAAAGAAAAGTTGAAAGTAAAAGACAATGTGTGTTTCTTTTAACGTTTTTAAATAAAATAATTAGATTTTTATTAACGTATCAGAAAACTCTTCAGGATACTTTTAAAAAAAATCTCATTAACAGCGAAGATGAAACTGATAAAAAATCTACAGGCAGTGTTTTCCTTGCTTTGATGGAACAAACATGGGCTTAGAATCTTTAACCCTGCACATGCTCAGTGTGATCATACAGCATCAACATCTATAAAATGCCTTTTTTTCCCAGAGTAGGGTACTACATAAAAGGGTAAAAAAAAAAAACCTCCCTGTGCACCAGATCTCCCTCTCCAACAGATTTTCTTTAGAATTATTTAATGCTTTGGAAAAAAAAGCCTAGGGGAGGCTGCAATAATTGAAGATTTCTAGCAAGCATGCCTCCCTCATACTTATGGATGGCCATGCATGCAGCAACCCCCATCCCATCTCTTCCCACCACACACAACATTACTTTGAGACAAGGCCTCATGACTTAAGGAGCCTGACTGATTCATTGATACCACTTTGTTTCAAAGGGCCCACCATGTCTTAGAATTCAGCCTCCATCTGTTCCAAGATATGACTGGAGGACACTGAAGGAAAATCTTTACAACATCGATTCTTGTAATAATTTCAGCACAGCAGCCAATACCACAAGGTGCAGGCCTCCCTCAGCTCCTGATATTCAGAGTGACTGACCGTATCGAGGTTCTGCATGATGTCCTGGAAGGATGGGTGCATCCTGAACTGCTCAAAGAGCTCCCTCTTGTAAAGCAGGGCGTACACCAGGTTGGGGTTGTGGTGCAGAGAGTTGCACAGACAAGAGTTAATGATTTCCAGCATCATGCGGATCACCTCCTCAATCACACTCAGATCCTGTGCCTGGGGAGAAGAGAGATGTAAAGGTTAATTGGTTTCCCACTACACTTGTTTCACTTGTTATGGTGCCTTTAAATGATCGTCTGCTGGTAGATTAGATCAGCAGGAAGGAAAATGGAGAGATTAAAGAATGGCAGGAAAAGAGGAGTGAAGCAGCATAGGGATGACTGTCAGTTTAGGTAAATCTTTGCTACAGAGAAAAAAAAACTATTTTATAAGCTATGTGATAAAGATAATCCATAATTTTTCATGACTGGGTGACAATAGAATTTCATTCACTTTTACAAAGTTGTAAGTAAAACATTTTTATTTTTTTTTTCCATTCTTTTGCTTTCCCAAGGAAAGCTGCAGATATGAATTTGTAAATGATTTCATTCATAATAAATGATTTAATAAAAAAAAAAAAAAAAAAAATCAAACAACGGAAATTAACATCTAGAGAGATATATCAAACTTAGGACAATTAATCATGACACTGGTTGTGAAAATACATCTACACATGCAAACATCTACACACATGTAAATAATTTAATTGTTACTCTTAATCATAAATAGACACATTAACTCTTATGCATACAGAATGTGACATGACATGATTAAATATTAGGATTGTCAAAAGGAGTTTAATTAATTGCTTGAAAGAAGGGTGGAAGGAAGCGAATTTCTTAACTTCTGATCAGTTATTAATTATTTAACAATACAGCTTAAGGTCATTAAAAAATCCATAACAATCAAATCAAATGACAAAGATGAAGTACATAACAATTACTGAAGCGGACATAACAGTATTTCAGAAAGTATTATAACCTATCCAGATTAAATAACCTGTGCAAGTGAACATAGTGTTTTTGGAGCCAAATCTTAAAGGAAATCCAAACAACAGCAAAAAAAAAAAAAAAAAAAAAAGCTGAATTATTTTAAATGTCTTATATGAGCCAATAAGATCCACTTAAATCAGAAAATTCTTTATTTGGTTTTATTAATCTAACTGAACTACTCCGACTGTAGGAATATAACAACAAATAATTTCAAGTGATCCAATTGGTAGCTAATGTACAAGAATACTTCTTTAATTATTGAAATCTACAATTTATACATGGAAAAAGACAAAAAAACAACACATTTACTGCTCTAAAATGTCTGCTCAAGCTTCCAGAAAAGCGATTCTATCTTGTCCTTTAGTTACTGTGTTCATAACAATGTGTCTACAAGCCAGACAGACGCCAGTAGGGGAAGATAAGGCCCTGCTTGGTGCGTTTCATGGTGGCACGCAAAGAAAAAAAACTGTGGGAAAAAGAATGATCTGTAAAAAGGTGAAACCAGACAGTAGTAAAATAGTAAATGCAGCTCATTCAAAAGATGATTGATTATCAACAGTGACAACTGTGGGCAAAGAAAAAGTTATCATTTAGTAGTTTTCCAGATATAAACCCCACAAGCTAGTTTTTTAATAAAGATAAAAACACAAAACAGATCAAAGATGCAAAAAAAATATGCAGAAAATTGATTGTTGCTAAGGCTATATTAGTTAAAAAAAACTACATGGTGAAAAATACTGCCACAAACTCAATCAGTAAAAAAACACAATCAA
Source organism: Oryzias celebensis (assembly GCA_014656515.1). NCBI lineage: Eukaryota > Metazoa > Chordata > Actinopteri > Beloniformes > Adrianichthyidae > Oryzias > Oryzias celebensis. The sequence goes on from BNCR01000012.1 coordinate 9,413,534, forward strand.
GAGTTATCAAAACAGCCTAAAGGTTAGTCGATTAACGGTGAGAAGAATCAAAGACCCTGACAAAAAAATCACAAGTCCAGAACATTTAATGAAACTCATCTGAATGCAAAAGACATTTTGTAATAAGGGTATAAAGGTTGACTAAACTCCATTTTAATGAGGCCACTCTCAGAACTGATCATGAATCTGCACGTCAAATATTAACACGGGACTCTTATTGAGGTTTCAACATAAAAGAAAATCACATTTACAAAGTAACGTGAGACGATGAGCCAACTTAAAAGATAAAGTTACAATACAGACATTAGCCTTGGGTAAAACCATTCCCTCTCTGAGTGCATGAAAAATTAAAAGGAATACAAGATTAAAGAATTTTAAAGTACCAGATGACCCTAAAAAATACTTTTAAATGATTTGCTGCTCAGGTGATATCTGTTCATCATAATGAGGACTTAGTTCAGGGAGAAAATGTAGCAAAGGTCTGTAAGCATAAACATACCAGTGTTCCCAGTGGTCTTTCAATCATAAATATGCAGTTTTTAGCTAAAACTTTAAAAAAAAAGGGTGTTGTTTTCTAGGACATAGTTTCTGCAGAGCGACAGGAATTCCTTTAAAAAAAAAAGAACGTTGAGTTGTGGGCTGGACGTTGGTATGGAGCAACCCCGCCCCCACTTCTCATCATCCATCTGTTTACATCTCCTGCTAGCTTACAACACCTCAGACCCTCAACAAAAATGGTGAGCAGTATTGGAGCTATCCAGCCGTACAGTTTTGAGCCAGATGCCAGCTCAGACATACATGGATCTAGTCGTCTACAAGTGGATGCACCAGAATGGAGCGGAGCAGGAAGCTTGTGCTTTTCCTAGCATATTTTCTACATCACAAATAAGCTCTTTTTCCAAAGGCATTTTTTTGTCTGCTCCTCGATTTGAACAAAGCAATACTCATAAATGCAACTTTAAGCTTAATTGTCTTTATTTATGTCCTCCATCATCAGAAACATGCCACAAGAACATCAGAAAAACACCAGAAACATCATTTTCATCAAAGTGGGTCTTTAACCCCCAACCTTATTTTGCAGGAAACCTCGCCTTAGACAGTAATCATCAGCAACTTCCTCTGTTTTGCATCCTGCTACATATCAGGACTTTAAGTACAGCACATGTACTCCTCTTTTAGTAATATAATTCTTCCTGAAAATCTTAGAAAAATATAAAGAAAATTTTGTAATCCCAGCTTTGCACTGATCCAAAAATATTATAGCATTAAAACCACACTGCTGCTGGCGTTAGATACGTCAAATGCTTGCTTCATTCCTCAATAATTTTTGTGCTAAACATCATTAATCTGACAGTGACCTGTTTTTCAAAACAGAAAGAAAGCTGAGAATCCACCTCTGATTTGGGTTAACCAGCAGGAGCAAAACTGCATGTGGCAGCATTTTATAATGCACCTTCAAAAATGTGTAAAGTACTCCTTATCCTAAAACATCTTTGCTTGTTGTGTGGTCTTTTAAAAAAAAACACGCACAAGAACACAGCGAGTCCTTAGCTAGGGGCATTAAAATAATTGTGCATAACAGTATTCTGTTGTGCACAGGCGTGAATTAGAATTGCAGCAAAGATGCAAACTCTGTTTTGCTCCGATCTTTCTACAAGTTGGCCTGGGAAGATGTACGGAGTTTCCTCAAGCAGACACAAAGAGACTAGAGGGAGACAGATGAGCAAGTAATAATGAGGACCGATTGTGTGTCTGAAAGGCAGAGGTGGCTTTTTAGAGCTCGAATCCTCTGCCAAGCGAGGTCTGCTCTCCACTGTTCTGCACTGGCAGGCCATAATTAGACAGAGAGCTGGGACACATGCAAGAGACAACTCAGTAGGAGGAAGAGGAGGCAGAAGAAAGAAGAGAGGGACAAAAATGGGAGCAAAGAAAATAAGAGTTGGAGAGAGTTGATGGAGAAGGCGAACATGATGTGGAGGAGGCAAAAGCAGGAGAGGAAAGCAGAGTAGGAGTGAGGGATGTCTAGTGTGTTTGTTCTCTAGCTCAGCACCCAGCTTAATTAGATTAGTCTGGCAGGAAAAAAAGCCACACTGGGGAATTCAGGTCACATGAAAATAGGCTAGCTAGACGTCTGCCTGGCCCTGCGTGTATGTTTGTCAAGTGGATGAGATTAAGAGGTCCATGGTCTACTTGAAACCCAGACAGGATTTAAGTCTTGCTTTCTGCTCCTTCTACTTCCCTCTGATCCTCTCCACTTACTTTCACAAAAAAAAGCATCTTGGAGCTGCCATAAAGCAACCAATGCCTTTGTCTGACTGAATGACACCATTTCTGATTTTCTTTTCCACTACCCCCACCACCCTCTCTTTGCTCCCACTCACACATTCATGCAATTTTACAGCCTCGGTTGCTGCATTGCCCTTTAGTCACGAGCACTTCTGCCACTTTTCATGTTGTCCTCTCTTCCCAGGAAAACATGGCCTTCAGACAAGTGTTGTATCATTAGTCTCAATAGTCCTGGCCTCGTTTACCAACTTTAACCTTTGAAATTTTCCCAGAAATCCGTGGGGGGTACGCTCATGCAAGTCTTCCACCCACGTGAATCTGACTCCTCAATAATCTGGACCTAACGGTGTTTACTTTGCAGGTGCATTTGACCTCAGCTAACAGCTGATAATTAAGCGGACGCAATCCGTAGACACAATCGATGCCCAACTGTCTAGCCGTTCTTGAACACTGAAGTATGTTTGTGCGCAAATGTTTGTGTGCGTGGATAGTGTTGACAAAAAAGCAGACATGTAAATCCCTGTAAATTAGGGGGTGGCATGATTAAACCAATAGCTTAGTGATTCCCACTGCTCATCACTGGAGGCTGTTGCAGGGCAGACAAACCATGCATAATAGAGAGGATTGTCAGAGAACTGATGAAAGCCAAAGGAAAGACACAAACAGATGGATGGACAGGAAGAAACACCTTAAGAAGCTGGTTTGTTGTGTATCTGCCAAATTTCAAGCAAGTTCACAGAAAAAAGATAAAACATGTCATCAATCTGAGCCAAAGAGAAATAAATAGCTTCATGCGAAACAAGATGAAGCTAGAACTAGAGATCTGAATAAAAGCTAACAAATACACAGACGGCAATGGTCAGACTGGCTGAGTAGCGGCAGCCTGCCCTGCCCTCTGGGAGTCTTTTTTTTTTTTAAATGGGTCATTGTCTGACCTGCATTATGGCACCACTGCCATGTCATAATAACACCATTTTGTGGAGCATTGTGTCCAGGTCAGCTTCTCATTACACCATAGCTTCGCACATTACGCACAAAACATCCTTTGTTGCAGGCACTCATGGAATAAGGCAAAAAAACAGAGTTTAACCCCCGGAACAAGAGCAACATCAGCACAGTTCCCCTGGTCAGAGCATGGAGGGAAAAGAGGGGTGAGTGAAGTTAGTTCAGTTGGATATTGGAGGGACAAGGACACATACTTAGGCTCTGGAGAGGAAGCCATTCTGAGCTTCTTAAGGAGCAGCAAGAGGTTAAAAGGTTAATTATTGTATCTGCTCATGTTATTCTCTGTTAAAAGTGAGAGTGGGAGATTTTTTACATGTTACCAGCCATCGGTACAACATGTCAGAGAAAAGAAAAATGCTGCTCCCGGCAAAGAAAAAAAAAAATCGATGTTTTTTTTGCTGCAACTCTCATAAGAAACAAATCTACGCATATCTAATCCTCCTAGAGGAATACAAAACTGTTCTTTTTGTGTGCCTCAATGTTACTGTACAATTATAATTACAAGACTTAATTAAAAAATGTGCAATTATATCCTTCAGCTTTACTTTAACCCTGTAAAGCCTGAACCATTTAATAATTGAGAGAAAATTCAAATTCTTTGAATTTGGGGCCTTTTTAGGTCCCTCTGAACAAACAAACAAAAAACATTTTTTTTAAATATAAATTTCAATTTGTGTCATGTTTTACACATCAGGTCACAAAGCTCAGCTGCTTTTTCCTGAGCTAAAGAAAAACATTCTAAGACACAAAAAAAGATATTAGTATTTCCATTCCACTACTCTCGTGGAGGGCTGACAGACACATGTATAAAAAAATAATACGTTCGGTTTTTAAAGGGTTAAGATTAAAAAAAAAAAAAAGAATAATGTTAGAGCTAACTATGTATACTGGTATATACCAATAACAGCATTTTTTGATGCAATCATGTCTTTGAACAATGTGAAACTGTTTCTACATGGTTTATATGCGATATGGTTTTTGTTTCTTTAAATACAATGAAATTTCAGAAGATTTTAAATTTTGCTTTATTGTGACTTAATTAAGGATAAATAAAGTCGATTTTTAAATTTAATTAAATATCCTATCGAAACTGAAACCAAAAAATATACCCCCTTTCTTTATTTCAGGTGCAACTTTTTTTTGTTAATACTTAAAATGAAGAAGCTTTTTCAGTGTTTCAACTGTTATCACTGAGATGTATTCAACATAAATCAGACTGTTTGCAAAGTTAGAATTTCATTAGAAGGCCAAAAAATACCTTATGGGATCAAGTAATTTTGCATTTTTTAATCAGTTAACTTCTGTTTCCAGGTAGATTACAGATAAAAGGCTTTACCAATATGCTCTCACACATCATGTACTAGTGTGTGCACAGATCAAGGACTTGGATTAAAAACAGGTCTGTTCAAAGCTATTAAACTGACAAATTTCAGTCTCTTGAAATCTGATGGATGGATTAATTGATTAATGGATTGATCACATGTAAATGCAATTAATGGTATGGATTTTTTTTAGAAGTTAGAGCAATGTAAGCCAGTTTCAAACTGTTGCCAAGCTAAAACGAAAAAAAAAGCTTGACGAATACTATGTGTCAATAAAAATGTGGGATTCAGGTGATGTGCCCATGAACTTTAGAGCAAACATTTTTTTCAAGTTACTTATGTGGAATTTTGAGTACTGTAATACCCCCCCCCCCAAAAAAAAAAAAAAAAAACTTTAAAGCAATGCTATGAAATGTAATTAAAAGACATGTGAGTAGCTACCAATTGGAAAACGTTTGTAAATGTGATGTACAAGTTGCTATGGCAACCTACAATCTTCCTGCTCTGCTCCATTTTGATGCATCCACTTGTAGACAAATAGATCCATGTACGTCTTCGTTTTCCTTTTTGTTGCATCGGTAAAGTTAGGTTGGAGTTGTAAGGCTGCAAGCTAGCAGCAGGGAGTCTAAACAGATGGATGATGGAAAGAGGGCGGGCTTACTATGCGTCGACAGTCCCGCCCACAACTCAGAGGTGAATTTCTGATAAACAACTAATGCTCTTCAGCAACTATGTCCCAGACAACGGCATTCGTTTTTTGATTTTGGCTAAAAACGGCATGATTATCATTAAACGACCATTGGGAACGTTTTTAAAATAGATAAAAAGATCATTGGAGTGAGACTTTAATTTAGTACAAAAAAAAACTTATGAATAAATAAATTCAGATACTAATTAATCACTTCAAGTGAAAACATTTTGTAAAAATTTTAAATACACTGGATTAGTCATCATATAGAGAATTATTTACAACTTTTAAAAACATTTACAAGAAGAAAATCTGCACTATAGTTGACCCCGGCAGCACACTTTGAAATAATCTACAGACTGTGGCAGTTTTAACAGATGATACTGAATTTTGCAAAATAACTGCTTAAGCTTAGTAAGAAAGTGCCAAATTTCTGAAAGCTGTGATAATAAACAGAAGGCATAATGTTTATTATATGTTGATATATCCTCCTACTCCGCTCTCTTCCAAAAAGAAGAATGGTGCTGCAAAGTGAATGCATACGTCTACCCTGGCTGTTAAAAAGAGATCACAGATTGTGACTCAATCAGGACACATAAACACATAGGCAGGGTGGTCCAACATGCTTCTGGCAGTGTGTTTGTGTGTGTGTGTACTTGCAGTTCCTTCCCAGAAACGTGCAACAGTAAACAGATGAAGAGCCGGAGTAGTAACATAACCAACACTACTGCCTGGGAGCATAAACAGTGAAGAACAGTGCAGCACAATGCACCATGATGCATAAGTCTCTCTTTTTTTTGTAATGTTTGTATTTTTAGACACATCCTGCTTTTCACAGCGCATAACTCAGACATGAAACTAAAGATCTATGATCAGAGGTCTAGAAGCTACAAAGAGCAATCATGAGGCCTCATGAGATCTTCTCCGCTTGGTCCGAGAGCCTCTAGATCTTTCCCTGGGGGGTTGAGGAGGCCTTAACCCCTTACTCTTTCTTCCTTGACACTAACCAGATACAGCAGCGCAAACACATTCATGGAGAGGGGGTGTGTTCTGAGTGTACATATGCGAGAGGCAGACATAAAAGAGAGGGAGTAAGTCAGACAGGGAGGCGCAGAGAAGGAGAGACGTCGGCAGAAGGAGTCAAGCTTAGAACCCAAAGCTTCCAGCATCTAACAATGTTATTTTTTTTCCACATCTTCCACTCCGTCTCTCCCTCGTAAAGAGAGCAATTACATGTCCAGGACAATCCCACATTAAACAAACATTAGCTCTTTCGGCAGAGCCAACGTAAGCCAAATTACATTGTTTCCAGATGCCTGTCACAAAAACACACTTGTACCCACCCTAAAGCCCCCCTTACTCCTCTGTTCTGCTCTTGGCCTGCTTCTCCTCTTTCAATTGTTCGCTCTTTTTTTTTTTTTTATTATTATTTCTCCCTACAGCTCCCTAAACTTCCCTTTAAGTTTTAGGTTCTGCTTTTTGAACACTCTGAGAAAGCTGTTTTCAATTACACTGCCACATCCACCACCAAAGGAGAAGTGGGAGGGAGGAGATGCCACAATGAGATAGCAGCGCTTCTGGCAGATTCCAAACCAGAGATAGACCACAGCTCAAGAGTTAAGTTGTTAAACCCGTGTAGATAAGAAAGGCTTTACATTAAGTTTCATAGAAATTTGAGGTAAAAATCCTAAAGAACATAGCTGGGATCCCAGTGAACTCCACACTTTCCTTTTACTTGTCCTGTCCAACAGCTGAGCAAACAGATATGAGCTGAGAGCCTCTTGTGTTAGACAGATTTTACTGTTACAATCGGGGGTTAGAAATCATCGGACACATCAGGTGTATATTCGTGTAAACCCCTTTTGTAATTTAAACTTAACTTTATTTATATTAGTTATGTTTGAATCCTTCTTGTTGTTGGACCGGACAGAAAAGAAAAAGGGGGAAGAAGACAGAGGGATGTCGGGGGGCACAAAAGACAGGGGAAAAGGGTGGGTTACAGAAGTTAGAAGATGACTACAGGGGAGGGAGGGTAGAATCATAAAACAACAGGCAACTAGATGCTGGAAGTTTATGATCATTACAGTCATATGTGAATGTTAGTCCAAAATGGGCGGGGCCTGTCCACAAACATTCCTTTTGGCCACAAGAGTCTTCACAAACTTGTCCACATACAGTTCACACGTACACTTATGCATACAAACCATCACAAGTAAAATGTTCCATTCTGTCACAAAAACTAATTGTGCAAAGGTGAGCCGACACCTGTGCTCAGGTGAATGTTTACGTTAAGCTGAGGTGGATGATAGAATGTAAAAAAAAGAGGGAGAATTCCCAGCCATCCCCACAACCAGACCCCCACTGGAGCAGCAGCGGCGACCAGGCCCTCCCCCACACCCGTAATGTGGGGCTAACAGAGGAGATCCTCCCGCCCGGCAGTCCGGCCAAGCAGCCAGACCAGGGCCTGCAGGACCGCCACACGGGCCCCCAATACCCGAGACCTGTGAGGTACAGAAGTACAGAGTGCAAACCACCCCCACCTAGAGGAGGGATGACCAAGAGAAGCGGGGGTCCCCAAAAGGTGTTGAGAACATAGCCCGATCAGGCTCTCCCGATGTTGGAATTTAGAAGGGTACCAGCGCGAGATCAAGGACCAGAACCCGCACCATAAAAACCCGGACACGCTCCGGGCTTCACACATTTTTCTTGCAGTAAGGAGTAACATCTGTTTTGTAAATTTACCCGGCAGTTTAGAAGAGCCAATTCCAGTCTATTGTGGCAAAAGAACAAAGAATGATCAATGTGACAGTCCTTATGCCAGCTATCTGTTGCAGCAGAAAGGCAATATTGCTATATGAAGGGTGCCGCCATCCAACGTTAGTCTAGACTAAGCTTCAATTACAAAGCCTCAAGCATCCATCCGTCAACACCTATCATGGCTCAGTGCAGTCACACTCTAAACAGGAAAAGCCACTGCTGTCTGTCATACCTGAAAAATTCAAGGTAAGAAAAAATATATATAATCACCCTGATTAACAAAGTTTTATTTTTTGGTTAGTAATTGTAAGCCAACAGAATATAAGACAGACTTTAGTATGCATGGTTGCCTAAAGAATACAACTTCTCTACAAGGTAGGAAACGTGCAATTATGAGCTTAAAAAATCTTTTCATAAACAGGAATGCTGAGAAACAATTCAAAGTCCCACTCAGCTAAAAACTGTGTTTTTAACACATTCTTGTGGCATTTTTCTCATAATGGAAGACGTGTTTAAAGACAATTTAGCTAACCAGAGAACCATAATGCAGGGATAAAAGAGCTGTGTGTAGCTCCAGACCCTCAGGTTCCTGACCCCTGCTTTAGATGTTAAAAATGTTTATATTAATGAGCAGAATTTTAATAGACCGTACAAAAAGTTAAAGTTTTAATAAGATCAGGTTTTCCAAACAAAGAACCCAAGATTACATTCAAAACATTTCTAAACAAGCTTAAGGACAGAAAAACAGGGAGAGGCCAGAACAAATCCATGACCTCAATCCTAAAGAAAATTGTTGGGGACAATATAAGAGCCTCCAAGCAAAAAAAAAAGAAGAAAAAAAAAGTAAAATCACTTTTCAAAAATGAAACTGGTAAAAGTCCAGCAAGTTACATGGGAGTTTTGTTGAAAACAAAAACTGCAGTTCTATCAAGTGTTTCTAAACTGAGGAAAACATTTTAAAAACCTTTGACAGTGTATTATTAATTCACTAAATCATCTGAACACAAGCTACAAGACACAGCCTTCTGGTGAATGTGTCAGCCTTGAGAACAATGTGTAGCTTATGATATGCTGATAAAGTTTTGTCTCACAGAAGCATTAGCTGAGAACAAAACAATTTTATGAGGAAAAAGTAAAGCAATTTTGGCGTTGAAGTGTGGTTTGGGTATTCGTGAGCATGAGGCTTGTCTAGCTTTTGTGTAGGACACGATGTTGGGATTGATGTGAGCAGATTGAAGACAGAAGAACTGATAAAATCCCTGCAATTCAACTTCTGCTTTCTTCTATATGCTATGGAACACGACTATAGAAGATTCCACTCATACCAGAACTACATACATAATAATAAAAGATAATACAGTGATTTTTCAACAATTACAAATTAGGCTTCATTAGTACAAATAAAATAGTGTTATTTGTCAGGGTAACACCAGGCTACAAGCAGAACTCAAACAGAAACATGACTGTTTACCCCCAAAGACATGGGAATAGTGTGTTATGAAGTAGAAAAGTCATTTGCAGCCCAAGACATAATTAAACTCCATTTATGTCTCAAGGATATGTGTACAAATGCACAGGCTCTGGAGGACAATAATACAGTATGTCCTCCTGCATCAAAAGATGTCAATAAACTCAAAGTTAGCCTGTTTGTGGATATTAGACATGGGAACCAATGCCACATAAGGTTAGTGTAGTCTAAAGCTGAAGGATAACAGCTGTATCAGAGAAGTTGACCAGCTCTGTCGTAAAAGTCTGTGACCCAGACGGCATGTCAGACACTTTTCAAGGAAACAAAAACCCTTATAAAACTCGCATGAAATATGGCATAAATGTTCCACATGCCCTTGAGCAACACGCCGAATCTCCAAGAAATTCAGGAGGGGGCGAGGTTTGGCAATTTCACACTTTGACATTTTTCAATGTGTGCCTTTTAGCATTTTCACTTCTTATGTAGCAATTGCTGACGGACAAATAACACTAGCGGGAAAAAAATAAAATAATTGCAAGGAACTGGAAAGTATGGACTCAAAAAATATAAATCTTACCTGTATATCTGTGCATTTCATGCTGATTTAGATTTACCACAAAACAATTAAATTTGCTCTTTTGAGCCAATACTGTGGACTACTGAAATGCAGAATTTTTCTTGAGTGCATTTTAAACTCAAAAGAACTATAAAGCGACACATCCTGCATTGAAATGGAATGACAAGTGTTCAACAAGGACATATTGTAGGTAAAGACCCAATGTGTTTTATCTAGGTTGTCATTTTGCCCCAAAATGATTAAAAAAATAACTTTTTTCAATTAGTTGTTTTAATAAGGCTATTTTACAGACTGTAGATACTAAATTAGAAAGGAAATTAGGAAAAGTACAATTTTTAGTTAATTGTTTTTGATTAAGTTCAGAAAAAACTCCAACATGGGTTTTGTGAGGTTAAGAAGAACTGAATAAATGTAAAATCAAGTTGCAGGTTGTTTTCTGTTTATTACAAAGCGTAGACAACATTTTAAACACTAAAAGGTTGTTTTGAAAGACCCACTGCAATGTAAATGGTCATTTTGTGTTTTTAACATGTTCTTGCAGCATTTTTCTAATAATAGAAGACCTATATAAAACAATTTACGAGTATTTACTAATTCATATTATGTTGGACCATAAAAGCGGATGCTAGAAAAAGCTCAGACTAAAGACGTAACTACTCACTTTTTTAGAGCCAACTACTGGTATACATTTATCATTAACATTATTTTTAGATGCAGTCTTTGAACAATGTGAAACTGAATGTGAAATCAATTTCCATTTGTCCACACTCTCTCCTGTTAGCTTACTGGTCACCTGTTCGTCTGGGATTGAGGATCCCTCCTTCATGTGGGCAACCCTGAGGTTTCTTAGTTTTTCCCAAAATAGGGATTTTTAATGAGTTTTTCCTCTCCGACAAAGAGGATGTAAGGGCAGGGATGTTTGTTCAGCTTAGTCTGTTTAGCAAACAGCTTTTGTCTACATTTCTATGACTCACCTTATGTTCTTCGTAAGCAGGGAGCATGTGGCCCCTCCAACTGTAGCACCTACGCCACAGCCACAAGCTTTTTCCAATGGCAGTTACTCCTACTTCACAATGATTTGCATCCACTTTTAACCTCAATTGTCTTTATAAATGTCATCTATCAAGAATTTTAATTGGAGTGGGTCTTTAAGGAGCTGGTGATCAAAGGCTCATTTAACATGTGTATCATGTCAGCTTCTACACTGAGGACAAAGCTCTGCTACTGGACAGGTGGGCAGCGTTTTTTATAAAAGCAATCATCTTCTCAAAAGTATCTTCAGCATTTTTATAAATGTCATCATCAAATTTAAAAAATACAATTTATTCAGTGAAACAAGTGTCGTTTTATTTGTACGACTTACACATGGGCTTATATTTCTTATTTTAATTGCTTTTCTTGTAAATGCTGGCTAATTAGTTTTGCTTTGACTTTAAACACATTCCAGATTGCATGTTTTTCATTTATGGGTGTGTCCTGTTCCTTTTCCTTATCAATGAGGACATTCTTTTGGCAGCTATTATTAAACTTAATACAAACTGAAAGCAAGTGTGTGTGTGTGTGTGTGTGTGTGTGTGTGTGTGTGTGTGTGTGTGTGTGTGTGTGCGCGCTTTACTCACATAGTCTGGTAAGGCTGTACTGTCTCCTTGTCTGCCTCTCAGAGACTGTGTTGCTTGCTCCAAAACTTTGTTGTGTTTTTTGGAAAGCAAAGCAAATAAACTACAGAAGAGAAAGAAACAGAAAGTGACAATGAAAAATATACATTTATGTAGAAACAGGCCTTAAACCTACTTTTGGATGATGTAATTTAAATTTAGAAAGCTATATGGATTTGACTTTTTGGTTCAAGCATTTGGTAAAACTAGATATTAGTTTATTGATTTGATTTGATTTAAAAGAACAACAAAAACATTTCCTTTTGTAATGGGGACTACATGGCTAAAACTGAAAAGAAATTAAACATTGCATAAATGAAATAGTTTTCCGAATAAAATTAATTCAATGATAATAATTTCCTTTTTTTTTTTTTCTTTTTTTTTGGGAAACTTTTAATTATTTCATTTTTTTGTCTGATGGTGGCTTCTTGTGTTGCAGTCAAAGTTATTTCACTTTGTGCAGTTAAAAATATTTGATAAAAGAAACATATGTTGGGCACTTTTCTTGTTAATACAAGAAACACACAAAACAGACTAGTAAATGTCTGCTGAGACTAGATCTTTAATGAGAGAACACCTATTCTGGAAAGATTGGATGTTTCAAAAGCATTAATAAAGAGAAACCCAGGCCTCGAGGGCCGCATTCCTGCATGTTTTCCAACATTTCATGCTCTGTCCGGCAGGTTCTAATTAGCTGGACACACTTGAACCAGGTAATCAGTTATGAGTAGGGTTTGGATATCTGGAAATCATGGAGGCACGGCGGCCCTCGAGGCCTGGAGTTGCTTATTCCTGAAATAATACATTATGTATAACTATTTTTTTTAATTAAACCTTAGCAAATCATTTTTGATAGGTGCAAATGAACTTTATTGTGTTTCAAAAACAGAAAACAAACGCACGAGAAAATAAAATGAAAATTAGGCACTGACTAAGGAAACTTGTGTACACAATGTAAGCTTTTATAGCCTCTTAAAAGTACACTTGTCCATCTGTCACCAGAGGAAACAAGCACGAACATGCACACACATAAAAGTTCTTTATCTGGAATAATTACCCAAATGGAGTCAGAGCAGCTATGTGGATGTCAACCTGTCAATTTCATATCTAATGTCAACGGGCCTAATAGTCCCAGATATTCAAGGAGCTGTTGTTCTACATTTTAAGTTTTTTTTCCCCTCATTTTGAATCTGAGACCACCAACCAAGGTCCACCTGGCATATAAGACACAATAACACTTTGTGACTGCGCGCCTGTCCCATCTGTCATTCATCCTGAGGCAATGATGGACACGGTCCAAGAAACAGTGGTGCGAAAGAGTTCCACATTACTTCCATGATCATAAAATCAGTTACAAAGCCTGAGTGGTGACAGACTTGCTTCAGACCGATACTGCAGATGTGAAGGTAGCTTGTCTATTACTCTAATGGAGCTTTGATCTGGACATCTGGGAATTCTTTTCCTAAACTTTAATCCTTGTCGTTATTTTGGCAAAGATGTATCATAAAATGTACCAAAGTAAAACGGATTCAATCGCATTTTCCAAGAAGATCCATAATTTACAGGGGTGCAACCAGGGCTCCAAATTAACTTTTTTGGTTACTAGACGGGGTGGCTGGTAACATACAAACTATACGTGCCAAATCTGGACTCAACAAGCCAAACACTTGTCAGGAAAAATCATTTGTGTATTTCAAAATAAAGGTTTTTCCCATATTTATAAAAGTACAGTTAATAATTATTCTCTAACAAAAACAAAACTCTAATAATAGTTGAAAGCTTAGTCTTATGTCATGTTTTAAAACATTACAGAAATGGAATGTTATTTTAATAAAACACGCTTCTTATCTCTGAACTTTTTTATGAACACACACCTTTTTTTTAAAGCATCGAATTTTTCTACAAACATTGGGACAAACAGCAAAACATTGGGGAGGTATCAAATATTGAGCAATATGAACTGTTTATTCTTTTGTTTATGAGTCAATCCCGATGAAAATATTGGGCACAAACTAGTAAAGTCCATGGGTGACCTGCTGGGCGCTCAGGTTGTGGGTGTAGGAGCATTGTCACTTACAATCTGATTTTGTAAGATTTTATTTGTGATTTTTGATTAAATTTTGTATGGAAGCATTTTGCATTCACTTAAAAAAAGAAGACCACCCTTGTTTAAAAAATATAATGGAATATGCTTCCATAAAGATTAAAACTAGTGATGAACGATAAAATAATTACTTTAAATGTTTTCAATGTCATTCATAGAAAAACATGCATATATTGAAAAATGTGCAACGTTTTGCCTTTTTGTGTGTTCTTACAGATCAGTGTGTTGAAGTTGTGAATCTTAGTCATTTCAAAAAGTTACAATAAAATGGAGCAAAAAGTGAGTGTGTGTTTGTATAGGCTAATATCAGTGTGTGCAAATGCTAGAAATTACCAGTGCACCTGACTGCAGCAACAGCGAGATCTTAATGAAAGCGCATCAGTGCGGAAATTCAATGCAGCCCCTGAATGCACCAGCTGCTGTGAGTATTAAATGTGCGCAATGAAGTCAGAATTAAATGTTTGAACAAACTCTGGGATGGATGTTTGTGGAAGACAAGTGGGGAGGGAAAGAAGACACCTAAAAGTCATGGTTGTGAGGTTGAGACCCGTGTCAGAGATGATGAACAATGTCTCACCTGCCAAAGCGGCTAGTAAAATAGATTTTCTACCCGCCAAACAAAAGTTTTACCCACATTTGGCAGGTGGGTGGGCGTTCATTTAGAGCCCTGGGTGCAACTATTATGATCTGTTAACATTATCTAATAATGTTCCCGTTTGTATTATTTTAATGTGGAAAAACAACAGTGGGCTGAAACTAAAATATAAATGGATTTGACATTATCCTTGTTTTATTTTTTTGTTTGTGGACATATTTAATTTACACTTGATTATCTTGCAAGAAATAGAAGGAATCTGATAAACTTCACCTGCACTGTTCAATACCTTTATCTCTGAATTCACACTGATTGAATTTTTGGCTAAAGATGTCCTGGATGGATTTGAGATCAGTGAATCAGATCATTCAAAATGAACCAATATCGACTTTGAATCGGATGAGCAACCACAAATTATTATATGGATGGAATTTTTAAAATGATTCATTGCACCTCTAATATTTTAGAAAAGAAAGTGATTTATATGATGAGTTTCTGTTTCCATAACTGCCCTTCCGTCCATGCTGTAAACCCCCATGTTTTTAAGCTACTCTTAGTTCTTTTGGAATAACATTACTTATGCAGTTACAAAAGAAGAAGTAGTAATAAAAGCACTTGGGAGGCATTAATGTGCTGAAATTCAATGAGAGCTTAAAAGAGTGTTTACATCCTGGACTGGTGAGTAAGAGACAAACAAGTACAGACGCCAAAACAACAGTTTCTCTGTTTGCACTATTATGCAAACTGTAAGCTGACAGAGAGAAATGGAACTGTCTGTACACACAGTGTATACTGCATCAGCTCTTCCATGGCCATCCTAAATAAGGCTTGGACATGCTGGACTAATCTCAATAAAATCAGGATATCCGCTGTCTTAATCTATGACTTGCTCAGAACATGACCTAATTATGACTAAAGAAAATACGTTTTTCTGATTAACATGATTTTTCATTCCTGAAAATTAGTTTTTTGGAGGAAAAAGGAAACCACTATATAACTGAATTAGTATTTGATCAGTGCTGCTCAGCAAAATTATTATATAGAATCTCTGTTACTTTTCAGTTGAGGGAAACAGATTTTGCCCAGTTTAATTGGCTTAAAGATAGTTATGGGATAACTATGACACACAATGCATTTGTTAAATAGAAGCTTAGTGAACCCAGGGCATGTTAAACAGCCAGAAGAAACTCCCAGGTATTATTAAAACAACAGAAAAAAATAAATTCAAGCACATAATGCCACTGTTGTGTGTCTAACCTGTAAAATAACTTGGAATAAAATAAAATAAAAAATGTAAACTGTGAATGCTTTAATGGAAAGAGTAAATTTTAAAAGACAGTCATATTTGTTAGTAATATTCAAATTGTACTCCTGATGAGTCTATAAACTTCATGTGAAAGTACCATGCACTGTTTATGATTGTATACACCGTACAGGATTTTAGGAGGAAGTCATTGTAAAGCTGCAATGGAATAAATAAAAAGTTTGATGATCAAAACATAGAAAAAGAATAGATTTAACATAATAAAAATGTGTGGTAATAGCAGAAAATGAAAAAGGAGTTCGCAGCTGACTATTAAAAAAACAGTTATATCACACAATCTTTCCTGTTCGTTTGAAATTCCTGTAAGGAAGTTTCCTCTATCTCACAGTTAGACAGTTTAGCCTGGCCCATCATCATCATCATCATCATCATCATAATCATCTTCAGACATACAGTCAGCTGCTCCACATCATTACTGGTCATAAATGTAGAGATTCAATGTCTTTCTGACTCCAAGTACCAGAGTCACAGATATGAAAGAAGACACGAGAGCTGAGATAAGAAGATCCTTGAATGTGCATGAATATGTGCACGTGAGCAGGGAGGAGAACATTTCTTCCTGTGAGCTTGAAGTCAACAAAAGGGACAGAATGTGTTTGTGTGTGGTTTCCACTTAGTCCTCTAGCTCCATCTCTTTGAGCCCTCTTCCAACTATTTACTTTTCTTTGAATAGATTTGAATGTCTTTATGGGCGGATTTAACAATGTTAATAGTTGAGTGATGCTATGTAAATTTACACTACCATTGTAAAAGGGATTTTACATAAAATATGCTTTCAAGGAATAATAATTATGAACAAAATAAAGAAATTTAAATTAACATTCATAACAGCTTAATTACTTGCATATTTTTCCAAAATTAAAAAAGAATGCCATTTTAATACAGGTTGGCGCTGTAGTGGCCAAGAAAATATCTTTACCAAGTGATAAACCAGTTCTATGGCTTCGTGGTAGAGTGTCCGCTCGAGAAGGTTGCGAGTTCAATACCAGATCTGAATTGACAAAAAAAATTGGATTCAGTGCTTGCCTGCTTGACACTGAGCATTAAGGGGTTGGATCAGGGGGTTAAACCACCAAATGGTTCCCAATCTGTGTCTGCAGCTCACAGCTCCCCCAGGGCATGGGTCAACTGCAGGGAACAAATTTTACACACCTAGGTGCATTACAACTGATGGGACTTTAACTTTTAATTTACACTTTCACAATGCCTGGAGTGAAATCTTGTGTCCCATGTGTACATTTAAGATGATCTAAGTGCCTAGATTTTTAAAAACAGATTTCACTTTTTTTCTACATTATTTTGAATGGGGCAAATCATCAGAGTAGGTTAAAAATACATTTTTCTTCATAGCCCTGTGACAGACTGATGACCTGTCCAGCGTGTACCACACCTTCACCCAACAGTAGCCAGCATAGCCTTTGGTGACCCCGTGAACCCAAAAGTGGTTTAGCTGGTTAAGAAATTGATTAATTTTTCTTACTATTTGATAAATGCTATTTTTTTGTGCAAAATGCAAGACTAAACCGTGTTATGATATGCCGTTGCTATGAAAGGCAAAAAAAAAAAAAAAAAAATCAGGACTTTATATTTGCGTGCCATTTCCACTCTGAGTAGCTCTTTACCTGATGATGCGCTGGGCAGCATACTGATGCAGACATCTAAACTGGGCTGACATATTAGCAAGAGCAGCGAGACAGTTGGTGTGAAGGTACTTATCCTGAGGAGACACAATGAAACAGTTGACATGTGGTTATAGTGGATCTCTTGAATTTACAGACGCCTAGCAGTTTAGATGCTTTATTTTATAGTATACAATCAGTTTGTTGGTGTAATGTTTGCCTACCCTGGTCCGGGTCATGTTGAACTGGATGGTGCGAATAACCACAAGGATTAGCAAACTCCCAAGGGAGATCTCAGTTAAAGACCTCTCCGTGTACCATGAAATATTCTTCAATACCTATAAAAGAACGGAACATATATGCACTTAACAAGAGTGACACATGGTTGGGAAAGCTTCAGAAATGATTTAACACAACCTGAGAAGGTAAATTATGAATGAAATCATTGACAGGAGCAAAGATGTGACATGCATAATAATGTTTCTACTTACCACCTCATGGATGGAACGATTGAAGGCATCATCCTCGGTAAGGATGAGGAGAATAATGAGGGCCATGTAGACATGATGTGAATTTCTCTCCTCTACATGGTAAAGAATATCGAGGATCGGGAGTACCTGAAGGAAAGGGACGGGTAAGAAAAATCAGCATAGAAGCAACGGAGAAAAGTTTTGAAAGACTTTAGCTACCTACTATGTCAGTTTGTCTGAAGTTACAATTGACAGTGTCAGTACAAAGGAAATAATATTTAAAACCTTTATAGAATTTCTAATTGGAGCTCTTTGATCAACCCAAACAAGCTGCTAGCCAGCATGGGTGCATAGTCGGAAAGCACATCATTAAAACATACAATGTAATAAAAAGGTTGGATATAAATTGCTAAACATAAAATGAATATTCAGGATTTTGTGTTTCTGCTTGCTGCTAAAAATGGCTTTTAGGGTGAATACTCAAACACAAAGACTGCTGTTCTATTCTTTCAAACTATTAATCACGCTGATGATACATCTTCAGTATATTGCACAACCAAAGCAAACAGCAGGGAGCTGATACTGATTTTTTAAAAGAAACCTTGACTAATAGTGCTGTCAATTAATTAAAAAAAATGAATCAGATTCATCACACTTTTGGTTTGTGATTAAACATGAATAATCACAATGTTTTATGAGGTAAACTTTATTTGACAAAATGCAGCTTTAGAACAAAAAAGACCAGAGAGAAAACGTTTCCCTTCTTTCTTATTGTCTGAAATGTTGAAATCTATAAAGTGTTAAATCAGAAGTTTAATTTGTGTGCACAAAACACATCAACAGTAAAATAATAATTGTAGAGACTTTTTATGTCTGCAATATTACTCCAAGAAAACAAGGATGCTGATATACAGCCATAAGAAACAAACATTGTGATTCTGCACTTTAAACGGTCCAGGGGAATACTCTATCCTGATTGGCTGCTGAGTGTTCCGGAAGAAGTTTCCGTCACAGTGTTCTATAAGTGCAGGCTTCTACAAAACAAACTTTTCCTTCATGATGTGGACAACACCAAGCAGTCAGAGGTGAACTCTCTCTCTGAACTGATGCTTTATTTAACCTACGTTTAACTTATGTTGACAATCAGCACATATATCACTTTCCTTTGCCGCTGCAATTCAAGGTCGATGCCAGCTAAGCGACGCATTGACGTGTTACCACGACAACAGGCTTCATTATGTATCAGAAATCTAAACCTAAAAAAGAACAAGAATAAAGTACTAAAAATTGATTGAATATTGATTTCTTTTGTAAGTGATCATGTTATAAGTGGGATAGTGCCCAACAAAGTGTGCATTTTCAGAAATTGATGCACGCCGTGCAAGCCTGAGAATAAATAACAAGGGAAAGGACATAAAACTTCAATGAGAGATAAACAATAATTCTTTCAGTAATGTTAATCTGAACAAATCATTTCAAAATGGATTTTAGAGAAATATCAAAATATGTTTAATTGTTAGTGTGTTTGTAAAATTGTGCTATCCATTAGGTTTGTACAACAGCAGCTTGCGAAAGTACCAGTTTCATTAAAGTAAACCCAACTAAATTGGATCAGTCCAGAGCTGCTTCTGAAGGAGGGTATAAATACTGAGTGACAGGAAGGTCAAGTGATAGTTCGATGGAGATGGTCTCAGAAGGTGAACGTAAATCACGGCAGCTTCCTGGAAATCTCAAATGGTAGTAAAAATATTGTTCTTTTCTGTTGCATTTATCTTACCAACGTAACTTCTTTGTCTAATCTTGTATGAAACAACTCTGTATCAAAGCCTTATTTGTAAGACTACCATTTGATCATGCATCTCCAAATGTTGATTTTTATTCACTGAAAACCATACATGCATTCTGATCTAACATATAATTGGTGTCATCCTACATAAGCTGAAAGCACCTAGCTGTCACCATTGAGTGTATATCTATTCCTATAGACTGAACGGATGGCTCTGGATCAACCAACCCATGGCGCGTCTGTCTGGGAGGACTACACAAGTTTTGTTAAACTATACTTCGTCACATTGAGGTGGATTTTCTAACAATGAATCTTCCTTCTACCTGTCTAAGTGTCATACTGTGACGTAAACAATGAATGGGTGTCTCTCTATCCTTTCCACCCACCAGATTGTCCATGTCAGTTCTTGACAGGATGTACGTCCTCACGTTGGCGTTCTGGTGAAGCAGGGTGTACAGCAGCAGGGTGGCTTGGTCAGAGCGCTGCTGCTCACACAGAGCTGTGTACAGGCTGTTGAAATTGATCTGGAAGGTGTGAGGGTGCTCCGCAGGCGGTGACGATGTGTCTACACAAACAATGGCAACTATTAACAATTTTACCTCTACTTTTTCTTTAACTGTTCTCTAAAGTATTTAGTAGTATGTACAAGGACAACTGTTACAAAAATGTGCAGCTGAATAAAAGATTTTCAAATATTGCAATTACCTTGGGTGTTTCTGAAGCAAGTAATAGCCTGACGGTAGGGGTTGGGCCAGTCGGCCCCGTCTGGAAGATTGGCTAAAACCAGCAGCAAAAGAAGGCTCTGATTGGATAAAGGTAAGGGGTTGTGTTCTTGGTCAGTTTCCGCTTTGCTGCCAGCTCCACCCAATGTAAAGACACTCCACAGACCACCTGGAGAAAGAATGACATTTGATTTTGTTGTATGACTTCAATCACTTAACAATTTTATGTGAACCAACTTTTCAAGCCATTGAGCAGCTGGATATCATTTGATTTTGAGGCTCAATAAAGAACAGAATATTGACTTTAAGTAAATGTTGGTATAAAATCTGGTTTGGACCACAGCAACCGACTTGACCAGTAACTTGTCTAATTATGCCAAAAATACTGACACACCAAACCTTCCACTGAACTAATGTCAAAATGGCTGTTAGAATGTTTGTGATCAAACTGGCAGGAAATGAGGTTTGAAAGGCTTTGTGTGAAGAGCTCACATCAAACAGAATTGCAAAGTATGCTCTTTTTTCAAATATTCTTTTTGCTCAACAAAGACAATCATGAAAGTTTAAAAATAGTGTCTAAATACAGGCAGTGAAAAATGCATAACAATATTAATAATATGCATGTCTATGTCTGATTTACACACCAAGGTTTCTCAGATACTCAAACGTATAGAGAAAACACAAGAAACAACGATGTTCACACTAACTGTACCGGTATATAAAATCTATTCCGTCTTTCCTAAAATCCCTTCTAATTAGGATAATTATTTATTAATTCTTTAACTAACGGCTCAGGCAAATAGTAGTGCGCATTTAAACATTTTACTAAAACATTTTATTGTGTGCATTACTCCCCCAAGGCAATAAGCAGCAGAAAAAAAAGCATTTTTTTACTGAATATGCCTTGGTTGGGTAGTTAAAAGGTTAATCTCACCAAACACAAATTATTATATAATTTCCAATAGTTTTACATGTAAATGTATACATTTAGGGTGTATTATTACATTTATGAACATATTGTTTTCATAAATGATGGTTCATTACTTTAAGTTGATGAAGCAGCTTTTTAAAAAACCAACATTAACTGAAGCCCCAGTACCATTTTGACCTTCTGTTTTAGTTTGTAATGGATGAATATTAATCTCTTTAATTTAATTAATATGGTCCAAGTTATTAAAGCCAAAAATTAGTGTATGATTTTATAATAACCTCCAGAAGTCCTTTATCCTCTTTAATAGTGCAAGCAAAAATTGTTTGTGCACACAACCTGTGTATGGCGCAACATCTCTGCCATTAATTGAACAGCGCGTATTTGATGACTGAGCGACCGTATCTTACAACTGCACCGTGCAGTCCTAACTGAATGCTGCCCATAACCACCCGTAAAGGTAGTTTTAACTAAGGTTTTAGCCATTTTCAGGATAAAGTAAAAATGTATTTGGTGCTAGAGGTTCCCTAAAATTTTATGTAGCCAAAGTAAAAATAAGTTGGAGTAAGACTAAAGGATAGATAATGAATAGTGAATCAGAAGTGAGAGATTCTTGGTAGCCTGCTAAAATAAGAGTTTTCTGAAAAAACAAAACAGAATCCACTTGGTATTCTTTAGGTTTAAGAAATGTTTATATTAAACTAGTTTTGAAATTGTTGTTTAAGTATATATAATTTAAAAGAGATGTTCAATAAGCTTTTTTTGTAATGCAAAAATAATATTTTGCTTCTGCTTGGCTCCATTATGGCAAACAAAGCACTAAAAACATTACCTTTTGTTTTGTTTTTTTTAGGGGAGTAAAACGCAGTGAAAACCCTATGAAAATTATTGTGAACTAAAATGATGACATCAATTTAGCATTGTCATTACAAAACCAGTCAGTATTCAAAACTAAACTCCAGAGTTGACCTGTCAGTCTAGACGTCGACTGAGAACGAGCTCAGCAAAAGATTCTGTAAAAATAAGTGGTTAGGTTTCGGTGTCAGGGTTTTCAGGGGAAGCGACAAGGTTTCCATATAAGTGACAGCTGTTCTGCCGTTTGACTAATTTACACTTCACTGGAACAGCCACAAATAAATATTTATACTAAACACGACAAGCTGGTGCAGCCACAGGAAAGGCAGCAGTTACACATCACCTGAAATTTAAAACAACACAGACAGCAACAAAACAGCTGATCCAGCTACTGGTTCTGTAGAGACTTGAGCTGATTTGTTGCCATCTAGAGGCAAAGTGTAGATCTTTGGGTAAATGTATACACACTGTTGTTCTTGAAGAAAGAGTGATGCTAAAAAAAGATGCAGATTTCTTCTAAAATGTACAAGGTTACTAGAGTTGAAACAGAGATGATCAATAAATGTAAACATTTTTAATAGCAATGGTTTTCCTTTTTACAAGCTTCCTAACTAAACTACTCAAGGAAGTACAAAATAACAATATCATGTTTTGTTTATTTACGTTTCTATTTGGTTTACTAATAAGTTCGTTAATTGCCATTTTCTCTTGGTAAGAGCACAACATCAGTGAGAATGGGAGAAGAATGAGCTAGCATGTTTTCGGAAAAAAGAGAGGAAAAAAAAGAAAACATCTAATCATTTCTCAGCACCAGCCACAACCAGAAGTAAAGGGGAAAACCAGATCTATGAAGAGAAATGATGAAATCCCGCTCACTACATCACTGGCACCACAATGACTGGCCCCACAGTGGCAGCGAGCAGTCTGGCAGTCACATTTCCTGCTCTCTCGCATTCACATATGCAGTTCTCTTCTACCTTCGTGGGTGCCATTTGTTATCCGTCTGGCTCGGTTCCCTCTGCCTGTTTGCCTGCCCACAACATAAACCAATAATACTACAATGCCTAGGCTGCTCAGGCGCTGGCCAGTTGCCCAATGGAAAAGGAGGAGGAGAACAAGAAGCAGTGGAATGGGAAAATAAGGAAAACGAGAAGGTCACGCTGACAAACAGTTCTGTAAACTGAATTTTAGGACTGTATAAAAGTTGGAGGCCATTAAAGACTTCCTACCATAAGTTTCATTTTGCAAAACAATTTGTAATCAAAGTAAAACTCTTCTTTATTTTCTTTTTAATCTGAAAACCCTATTTGCTTTGAAATTTTCTAAAATGCTTTAGTACACAGAAGAAATGCAGCTCAGAAAGATGATTTAAGAACAAGTTTGTTTGAAACTATGTGTAGGCCTTGGCTCCCTGAACAGGGTCATGCTGTCCAAACAAATCTTACATAATGTTCTCTTCTATAACAGACATCAGCTCTTCATCAAAGCTGTAGTCTTTTTGAAATCAAAAGCTGTAAATGATATTTTAAAAGCTTAATAATTAAAATAAGAGATTACTTCAACACACACATATAGATTCTCACTTGATCACATTCTCACCCCAATAAGTTAAAGTTGTACCCAACTGACAGCAAGAATAAAACAAAGTTAAAACATTGATAAAAGGGCACAAAAAAGACTTCCAAAAGAAGTGACATCTTAAAACTGGCAGCGCTGGAAACGAGCCACGGCTCAGAGCATACGCTGCAGCACAGACAGATGTGAGCAGAGACAGACACAATGTACTAATTCTTTTCTTGCATAACATTAAAGGAAACAGAACACTAGGGATTTGGGCCAGAGCTGTGGCCACGCAAACATGCAAATCAACACACACATCTCTGAGAGTTGTGATGGTTATCCAAAAATACATTTGGTGAAACATCCTTAAAAGACAGTAACCAAACATACTTTTTTATAAACAACTGAACAAACAAATGAAAGAACATTCATAAATAATACGCAAAAATATTAGAAAATCCAACACAATTGATATTTTGTCCCCAAATTCACAATTAGAATAAAACGTTGCAGACAAAGAAACTCTAAGGAAAAAAAGACTTGTGTCAACATGCTAACATAAAAACTAGCACCCGTATTTGTAGGGGCATATTGATTTATTTTAACAATTCAATTCATATCATAATTTGTGGTTGTTGATACGATTCATTGTTGATTTTGGTTTATTTTGAACAATTCAATCCGATATTTACTAACCTAAAATCGATCCAAGACATCCAGGCAAAAATTCAACCAGTGTGACTCAGAGATAAATACCTGGTACAGTCCAGGTGAAGTTTTCCAGATTCTAAGTATTTCTTGCAAGACAATCAAGTGTAAATAATTGTGTGTACAAACAAACAAGTTAACGTGTATTAATGTCAAATCCATTCACATTTTAGTTTCAAAAAGTTCAGCCCGATGTTGTTTTTCCTTCGTAAAAATAATACAAACTGAACATTCTACCACGCTGTATGGTCATAGAATTCAGTGTTTCCACGCATTGGACTGTAATGATGGTTGATCATTTTTTGTATGTATGTTGTCCATTGTGATAGTCGTTCTACTTTATAGTAAACCCAAGGGGTATTTTCCAATATCAATATAATTGATTTATTTCATTTGGAAATTATTTTATATGGGATAGGTTGATATTGATTGAAAACTTGCTTCTGACAGATCGATCTGGTTGGATCGGAGGACTATTAATCGATTCATCAATTAAGTAAATCACTACACCCCAATATATTTGTGTACATATGTTTTTAGTGCCTCCTTTAAAGTTAGGCTTTAAAAACTGCTTACAAAGTTAAAAAAAAACAAACAAAAAACGCTTTTTTATTTTGGAACATGAGACCTTTACATAAACCCATATCTCTTCTGATGGTTATTTAAAATAAAATTAGCCAATTAGGTTGTACTTTAACCTAAAAAAGTTTTTAAATGCCACCAAGCCTCAACAAGGTTAACTTTCACAGGAAAAGTTGAGTTAAAGCAGAGAATTGAAGTTCAAAATAAATGTTGTGTTATGCTCTGCTTTGAACTCCAAGAAATCTTCGGGGAAACAGAGATTGTGTAAAAGTGGATGACACCATGACACTTTGTTCTTACTACTTTGTGTGGCACAATACTTTCATACAACTGTTTCTAATAATGTTCTGTGTTAAAGAAATATTAAAGTCCCACTGCAATCATATTTTGATCTATTGCAAAAGTGTTCCCAGTGGTCTTTTGTTATGATTATGTCATTTTTAGATACAAAAAAAACCCTGTGTCGTTTTCTAGAATAAAGTTTGAACAGGGTGGCAGGAGTTCATCAGAAACTTGCCACTGAGTTGTGGGCGAGATAGTTGGTGAAGGAAGCACCAACAGTCATTTAAGCTCTGTCCTGTGAGATTACAGCCTCTAACAACCCCGAGATAATATTAGCGGTGTGACAAAAATGGTGACCAATATTGGAGCTATACAGACATACAGTTTTTGAGCCAGACATCAGCTCAGAAGTGAAAAACTAAGATGCTAATTTGTTTGTCTATAAGTGGATGCATCAGAATGGAGAGGGGCAGGGAGACTTTGGCCTGCTCATTTCTGCTTTTTTTTTTTTTTCTCAAAACAGCATTTTTTTCCCATCTGCATCAGATACATTCCAACTTGAATAAAGAAATACTCAGAAATGCAGCTTTAATCCTAAATTCTTCTATATTTGTCTTCCATCATAAGAAATATGATTAAAAAATGCGTTAAAAACACCAAAAACATTATTTTTATTGGAGTGGGTCTTTAACATTTTATTTTTGGCTGAAATGTGACTTCCATGAGACTCATGCTTGAACAGTTTTTGTGCCTAAAGTGTCATGCGAGCAACAGTAGAAAGAAAAACATATTACATAAACATAAAAAAACCAGTAAAGTGAATTTCTAAAATAAAATGGAACACTTGCTTTTTAACCATGTCAAGCCCTATGATGCTAATTTGCTCTATACCATTAAATTCAGGATTAAACTAAATTTAGTATCACCTTGAATAAAAAAAAATAAATAACAAAAAAAAAAAAACACTGAAGAACATTGAATTTATATGATTAGAAATACGCTCAGGCATGACAGGGTTAAGTGAAGTTTTCCTATTTCTTAAGCTTTGCAGAATCATCATCATTAAGTCTTTTTGTTGACTGGAGTTTGCCTAATTGTGGCTGAATATCTTCAAAAATGGCTAAGTTCAAGAAATTCCTCTGGTATAAACATCTGCAATCAAACAACAACCATTAGATTTGGGTCACTTTTGGGATCTGATTAGATTAGATCAGGCTAGAAAATGAAGAATGAGACTGATTTACAATAAAAAGTAATTTTAAACTACATTTATTCTGAACATGACAGGAGTTTATGTGGCGTCTAGAGACGTGTATTTTTATGCGTGGGAACAGTACAGAGATTAACATAGGACATAAACCTTAAAAAACCTGTAAATTTAATATGTAAATTAGAATGGAGCAATGGAGCACCTGCTTTAAATGAAGTTTTCCCGTTTCTCAAATGTTCTGTTAATTTAATATTAGCGTTTAGGGCTGTCCCTTTTGGTATACAAAAAAAGAGACAATTTTCACACTAAATTTTCCCTAAACTCTCACATTTGCAGCATTATTACATTTTTACTGGAGTTTGGTTAATTGCGGAGGAATATCTTCTGAAATTGTTCAAGAAATCCCTCTTGCATGCACATCTACAATCAAACAACAACCATTTGTTGTATTTTCAGACAAATCCAGTCTATATGCATTTGAGACGGACACAGAAAACAAGTGTTGTTTCTGAGCTCTGAAAATAAGGGAGCTTGTGTCTTTGTTGGTCTGCGTGTGTGTGCATAAGGGAGGCGGCTGCAGACAGACAGGCTCTAGGGGATTACAGAACAGGACAGGGCACCATAACTCATCAAGCCGATCACTGGCCACAGACAGACAGGCTGGGCTGAATGGTGATTGCTCACTGATAGGAATCTACCACCAACAACCAACAAAGAGCATTTATCCGTGGGGAAAACCAAGCACAATTTTCAGACTTAAATGCATACATGGATGTATTCAACACAGTTGAACAGCCAAGCAAAATGCTCAAAATGCTTAAAATTCACAATGAGCTCTATTCATCCTGATCTCATCATTTTTACACACTCATTTTCAAACTTTCAAATAAAGATTGGTCAGTAACGTCCATTAAACGTAATTTATCTCACTTGTAATGGTTAGTTCTGTCATGGTTTCATTTGTTAACTCATTTAAACTGGACTTCCTGGATGTGGTTCAATTTGGAGAGCAAAGAGCAACACATTTAATTGTTCTTTTTTATGTTTTGTGTGAGGGTGTGCAGAATCGTACTCGCCACGCCAGATGCCAGACCGTAAAGCAGGCCACCTTCAGCCTTTGGCTCAAAGATGTGGGTTGCAGGGGGAGGACATTTCTCTTGCCTGATGAAGTTGTACAGCAGGGTTTTCACCAGACGGCTGGTCAAACACAAACTGGAGGAATGGGAGGAAAAACAACAAAAAATAAAATCAACACAATGGCTCCTAAAAGGTACATTTTTAACTTAAAAACTAAAAGATGCAACAGAGAGACAAGCAACCATTAATATATGTAGGCAAGTTTTCTGATATAAACCTGATAAGAAACTGTTCTGACCTTTATTTATCATCAGTCATGCAACAAATTGATTTGACGCTCGACATTTTCAATGGTTCTATGTCTTTTTAAGGTAACAATGTAAGAAGACCAAAGGTATGCTTCTATTTTGCTGATTTACAGTGGTTATAAAATAAGCTGGAGCTTTCATCATATAGGGGTAACACAAAGTGATAAGTTGAATGATGTACCTTCTTCTGTTATTTAAAGAACAAAATGAAGGACACCAGCTTTAAGAAACACTAGAAAAAAAAAAAAAAAAGGAGGCAGTGATTTGCAGAATTTTTGTCAGATCAAATGTTCAGGTTCATTTGACACGCTTGATGTGATTTGTGACTCGCACAAAAAAAAAAGAAATACTGTGGGGAACGAAGGTTTGGGCACCTCAGGTAAAATGTTATGTTATTGTGCATAAAGAACCCAAGGAAAGATTGACAAATCTCCCAAAGGCATCAGTTTATAGATGAGACCTCAAAAAAATTTGGCTTGATTTCCATAATTTACCCTTTCAAAATAACAAAAAACAAAATAATGGTGTGTTTAAAAGTTTGGGCACCCTTTAGTGTTAGTATCTTGTACTGCCCCCCTTGGTAAGTATCACAGCTTGTAAACGCTGTGACCGGGTGACCGAGCTTCTCACCCTTTCTCTAAGTGAGCGCCCAGCCACCCTACGGAGGAAGCTCATTTCAGCCGCTTGTATCCGGGACCTCGTTCTTTCGGTCAAGACCAAGAGCTCATGACCATAGGTGAGTATTGGAGCGTAGACCGACCGGTAAATTGAGAGCTTTGCTTTCTGGCTTAACTCTCTCTTCACTAGGACGGACCGGTACAGCGACCGCATGACGGTAGATGCAGCACTAATCCGCTTGTCAATCTCACGCTTAGATCTTGCCTCACTTGTGAACAAGACCCCAAGATACTCAAGCTCCTCCACCTG
Source organism: Oryzias celebensis (assembly GCA_014656515.1). NCBI lineage: Eukaryota > Metazoa > Chordata > Actinopteri > Beloniformes > Adrianichthyidae > Oryzias > Oryzias celebensis. Next base: position 9,442,349 of record BNCR01000012.1, read on the forward strand.
GGGAAGGAGCACTCCACCCACCCAGAGAGGGCAAACAACCTTTCTCTGGTCGAGAACAATGGCCTCAGACTTAGCGGTGCTGACCCTCATCCCAGCCGCTTCACACTCAACTGCAAATCGTTCCAATGCATTAGGAAGGTCTGAAGCCAACAGGACATCATCATCTACAAAGAGCAGAGAGGAAATCCTGTGGTTACCAAACCAGACTCCCTTCGGCCCTTGGCTGTTCCTAGAAATTCTGTCCATAAGGACTATGAACAGAACCAGTGATAAAGGGCAGCCCTGCCTGGAGTCCAACAAGCAATGGAAACAGGTCTGACTTACTGCCGGCTATGCGGACCAAGCTCTTGCTCTGGTCATAGAGAGACTGGACAGCCCAGAGTAAGGCTCCCCGGACCCCATACTCTCAGAGCACCCTCCACAGGACACCATGGGGCACACGGTCGAATGCCTTCTCCAAATCCACAAAACACATATGGACAGGATGAGCAAACTCCCACGAACCCTCCAGTACCCTAAACAGGGTGTAGAGCTGATCCACAGTTCCACGACCAGGACGGAAACCGCATTGTTGTTCTTGGATCTGAGGTTCGACTAGTGTTTACATCGACTTTTTATTGTGCCCGCTTGAATGCACGTTGCCGAGGGCAGTGTGAACATAGCTTGAGATTTATGTGACAGCAGCAAAAAAAAGGTTTTTAAGCCGCATGGTCAGTGTGAATGTGAAATAAGAGCACTTGACTTCCAAAGTACAGGTGTGAACTAGCATCTGCTGCTTAGACATTAAAAAAAAAGTTAAAAAATAAATAAAATCACATGCGTGTGACTTTCACAATACGTGCATGTGTGACACTACACACACAAGCACCTAAAAGCACATATTCCCCTCCGTCCTTCAGCCTGTCATTATGAGTGCTTTCTCTCACCATCGGCCCTTCATAATGTGCTGGAAGATTATTCCATCGCGGAGGATGTCCTTATGGAAGAGCTGATAGGAGAGGAGAACCAGTAATGTGGTAACCGCTTCAAACAGGATGCTGTAGGTGATGTCTCTGCAGGAAAAAGACAGTTCCATGAAAAGTAAATATTTGCAAAAGATAGTGCTAACACAGGGTCATGCTGTTAAAACTGCATTGTAGCCAGAGCCTTTTGCTACGATGTGGTGATGTCATAAACACATCATCAAAAGCACAAGCTATGAGTAAAAACAACAATTCAAAAGAAAAACCTTCGAAGAAGTTAAGCAAAATCCCCAGTTTGGATAAAATTTGTTAATTTTTCTTCAAGGCCTTAGACATAGTTTTATTGTAACACTAAAAAAATGTTCAAAATAAAAAATGCCTAACCCATGTGAAACAAAAGCCATAAAAGGTGGCGAGATCTGCTTAGAATTAATAAAGCTATAGTGAAGAATGGCCAGAATCCCAACACAGGAGCATGTACAAAGGAAATGGGCCGACAGCCACAAAAAAGAAGGTGAAGGGAAGAAAAACAGGGACTTCTTAAGCTTGAAACAATGCATCACAATGGAATGCTGGATATATTCAGACAAGAGCCGAAGTTTGATGTCCACAGATGCCAGAAGAAAAATGTTCAAAAGAAATGAAAAGAGATAACATGGAAATAAAATAGGAGGAAGCGACAAGCAGAACAGAATTTTAAAAAAGAGCAAAGAGTGAAAACTAGTGTCAAGGAAACGGCAAATAATCAGTTTCTGTTTAGATTTTGACTCAGTTAAAATTTGTGTAGACAGCAGAGAGGTTAAACAGATCTACACTTGTCTAATAATTTCTCTGAATAACAGAATGACAGCCACATAATTTCTCGTTTTTCTAAGCCACTGGCTTACTAAAATATGTATCCATTACTTCAGTGTGTGGGTGTGAATGTCAGGTTAGATATTGGATGCTGAACTTGTTTTTTAACATAACACACACTTTGCTTTTATGAAAATTAACAGAACTTTTAGTCTAAAGCAGTTTCTCATTCTCCTGAGAAACAAACATTTTCTCCCGTTCATATGGGCCTCTTGGAGATCTCATTTTTTATTTATTTACAAAGATTTTCAGCATTTCCTGTTAGTGTGTTCATCAATTTCTTGATTCGTAAACCATAAATATACACAAGACTAGTTCAAAAATGTAAGCAAAAGTATAAAGTTCCACAAAAAAGCTAACTTGATACATAAATAAACAAATTGAAATGCAGAATGTAGAATAAATAAAAATAAAAAATATCAGCAAAAATGTCATTAAAATGAGAGTTTTTGCACTTAGCCAAGCAAAATGACTCACCTGTCCCAGTTAATGAGTCAGTCACTGATGAGGTGCATCAGAATGTGCTTTTTTATTCCCTACGGTGCTGGTACCGGTATTTGCAAGACAGCAGTTTTAGGCCACTCACAATAATGCAAAAATATGGAATACTTACAGCAGAGGAACTTCCACAATTAGGTGGACGAGGTTTGACAACAGCTCTTCAAGCAGGTCATCATTGCTTGTTTCTACAGTCGAGAGAGAAGTATAATTTTAGACATTTTTGAAATTAATTTCTTTTTATTAGGTCTATTTGTGCTTTTTACTATTCCTTCCTTCCTTTCTTCAAATAATTCCTCCTTTCTCTGCCAGTATAACCAAGACTAACAATAACGGATACAAAAGAATAGAGAATTTTCAGAATTTCAGCTCATGTAAGACATGACCAAACCGATATGAAGCATTAAACTGATTCCGTTCAAACCTTTGCTCATCAGTAAAAACTTTTATACATGTGACTCTTATTTTGTAGTAATGCTGTATCTTTTTCTGTATTTCAACTCCTTCTGCTCACCTGCACAGGAGACTACTGCCCTCTCCTGGTAGGAGAACTGTTGGTGCAGCTCTTCTTCACTCATCTCCCTGATGAACACTTTCAGAAGGCATCGAATCATGAGCAGTGCATTGTGGGCCTGCCAGATGAACAGCTGGCTGCATAATAGAAACAAAGCAGACACATTTTCAAAGGCCTGTATGCTGAAAGCATCTGTGCAACACAGAAAATCTGGTTATGTGTAAAGTTGTTCTTGAAATAATTTGTCAAATTCAAACCATCTCAAAAATGTAAAATCAAATCATCAAACCTATAAAACGATTTCCTTTCAAAATAATTGTATGTATTTTTCAATCTTTTCTTTCAGTTTTAATGTAACAATTAAAAATTGTATTCATGAAAGTTTCACATTTGATCAATTTATGGATTAGTGTGAAAACAGGTTCCAACAAAATTGGGTTTAGAACATAAACAGCTGAATTGGAAATCAAATAAAATCTAAATCATAAATCATAAATCTAAATCAAATTAGTTCAGAAATTTGGAGGTGAATTCCAGCCTCATTCAAGGCTTCCGTCATCCTTCATTTGAGACGGTTATACTCACTCTTGGCATTCAGTGGAGATTTTAAGTTCTTTGGTTCTTCCGAGGAAAATTCTCACAAGAGCACTGAAGTTTCCTGATCTGGGATTGTTTTCAACTACAGAAAGAAGAAAACAGGAAATGGAAAAAAACAGATAAATAACACAGAGCAAGAAATAGAAAAAGTGTAATTTTATGATGTTTTAATAGAAAATATTCCTTTATGGTACTTTTTACAAACGAATAATACTATTGTGCTATAAGCACTCCACACAGACAGATTTACTTGAGCCACTTTGAGCAAAAAATCTATAAAAGATCTTATAAAAGATCAGATTTTAGAAAGACATATTTGAAGGTAACCTGCCAATTCTCCTTTACAGTCGGAACACATATATACAGCTGAACTTTTCAATACAAAAAAATAACATTTTCTTCAACAACAAAAAACCCAACATACTCAGGGTCTTGGCCATTGGAATGACAGCCTCTTCTAACAACTTGGCTTCTCCACTGTGAAAACAAAACAAGGACAATATTTAAAATATATATTATAAAGGGTTAAAAAAGAAAACAAAGTTAGATTTTTTTGTGACTGTATTTCATAAAATTCTATGTAAAAATCAATTAAAATGAAATTGGCTCATCAGGAGATCTGCAAGTCTATTTTTAAAACGCATTTCCAGAATGGTGCGTCTTAAATAACTTGGAAATTTTGTTTAACAACCAATCAAGTCATATTGTAAGATATTGTTTGAAGTCTTTGAAAAGTTCTTGTTATTTAGGTGTCAACATGTCAGACTCATCTGCAGTCCATTGATATTGGATTCGTTCATTCATTCATTCATTCATTCATTCACTCATTCATTTTCTGAACCGCTTAATCCCTTTCGGGGTCACGGGGCTGCCGGAGCCTAACCCGGCTTCTCATGGGTGAAGGCAGGGGACACCCCTGGACTGGTCGCCAGTCAGTCGCAGGGGATTTGTTAATCAGTTAGCTTTTCACTTTTCTTTACTGTGCTTAATACACAAAAAGACTGCCATCCAAGGCAGAACAAGACCAAAAAAAAAAAAAACTGTTCAAAGTTATAACAAAAAAGTCCTTTTTTTTTTTTAAACTCATGACGGGAGTGATGACAAAATCTAATAGCTTGCACAACTTCGCAGACAGATAAATCCACTAGTTCATCTCAAACGGTTTGAAAAAGCATTGAAAGAAAATAGATGCATTCTGTCAACAAAACACATAATTCATCGTCTCAACATAATTCCTGCGGTAAAGTTACAACTCTTACATTTCACCATGAGAGGTTTCATTGAAATGAAACCTTAAAAGAGGAGACTAATATTACTTATGCCTGAAAGAAAAGGAAACGGCACCGTAAGTAAAGCTGACAAACGAACTGAACATTTTGAGCAAAGCATGGAGATCCAGATCCAAATGGAGTGAAATCCTAGCTGTACCTAAATAAAATAAATAACAAAATATAGAACATTTTGTTTAAAATTTAAACTGTTGTTATATAGAGCAATTCATTATTGGTTTATAATGACAATAATTGATAATTAAAAAAAAAAAATCATATTTAAATTGCGTTTTATATAATTTATGTTTACTTAGAAATTAGTACAGATTTCAGTTTTTTTTTTGCAGGTGTCTAATTTCTTTCGTCCTTGTAGGTTGTTTTACTAAATTGTTATTCATTTTTCTAAAAATATTTGTGTTGAATTTTTACTTTTCTGTGCTCTTTTGAATAGTACCTTAGTAGAAATGTGATTAAAAGTCCAAAATGAAAATAGCATTCCATCTAGATTAATGTTTAACAGGAGTTGCAGTCAGTGTGGTAAAGGTAGGAAAGCTTCTTCCCGTCTCTTCGATAAAAAGCTAAAATGTTTGAAGTTAACGCTTCTGATACAGGCTGGACATTAACCCAAAAGAGCTCAGCTGGGATCCCTTTCAAAAATTCATGCTTTCTCTGCGTGTGAGGAAACAAAAAATACTGCCTTAATACACAGCCAAACAAAGGCCTTTAGGTCCAGTGGATAGTTGAGCTTCAACTTGTACTTTCTGAAAATATGTCAGACATTGATGCATTTTTGAGAAACTGCAGGAGTTGTCTAAGTTTTGTCTTTACATTTGCAAATATATTGTCTAAGTTTTCAGATCATTTGCAGTGGTTATATTTTATTTACAAAAAATGATACGTTAGTATGAACTAAACTTTTTGCTTTATTTCTGTAAATCTTTGTTTGGAATGTTGAGATTTAATTTAAAGTCCCTCTCCAATCATATTTTTATTCATTGTAAAAGTATTATGTTATCTTTTGATCATGATTATGCTGTTTTTAGCTAGAATAAAAAACAATGTTGTTTTCTAGTTTCTGCAGAGCTGCATTAGACAATTAGAAATGCACCTCTGGCTTGTGAGTGCTGGTATGGAGTAAGCCTGCCTTCATTTCCCATCATCCCTTTGTTTAGACTTTTTCATGCTAGCTTACAGCCCCAACCTTACATTATAGATGCAACAAAAATGGCGAGCTACATCAGAACTATCCAGCCATACAGTTTTAAGCCAGATGCCAACTTGGATGAGGAAGACGAAGACGTTCATGGATCTATTTGTCAACAAGGAGATGGATCAGAATGGAGCGCAGCAGGGAGTTTGTGGCTTGCTGCTGTACCTTCTATGTCATGAGTACAAGCTTTTTCAAATGGCTTGTTTTGACTTCTTGTGATTTGAAACTATTTGGGAAAAACAAATTTAGAAATGCAATTTTAATCTTATTTTTCTTCTATATGTCCTCCATCATGAGAAAAATGTCACATCACATTTTTCATTGGAATGGGAAATTAATGCCTGGGGATCAATTAGCTGTCAATGATCTGGAAAAATGTTGTAACTTTGGATATTTCCTAGGAAAAAGAACGTTTATGTTGAAACTGCATTTCCAACTTCATCCTGTGATTTTCGTCTTGAAATCAAACTGTTGCCTGCACGCAAGATAACCCAGTTAAACGAGAAGAAATAAATGCAGCAACATGAAATCCTCTTTAACCAACGCAAAAACGGCCAAAGGTGGCAGAGTTTAGGAGAAGAAAATCAAATCTTTTTGATAAAACATCTCAGCACAAATTAAAACTGTCTTTACCTGCTAGTGGGACTGATGAAAGTGAATGAGATGAGCTGGTTCCAGAAGGGATCATTCTCAGATATAGAGTCCGGTCCTACCAGAGCCTTCAGGTTAGGGTTATTGGACAGGTCGCTGACCTGACTGGTGTTGGCTCCCATCTCTGCCGACTCAGTCCAGCCAGACTTGTCCGTCGTCAGATGTTATGCATTGGGCATGTGTCAAACCCTTGACTGAAAGAGATTCTGTTAGCTTCAAGTCTAACTGTGCAAAATGAAAAACAATGAAGCTATAAAGACAGGAAGCAGCTGCACTTTTAGAGTCTGTGCAAACGGGGAAGTGTGAGTCTTATTGACAATGTTCGCAGAAATAAGACGTGGAGATTCTTATAAATGTGAGGTGGGGTTTATTGCGGCAGAGCAGGACATGCTCCGTTTTATTTAACGACACACCTTTAGCATACACCAAGTAGAAGGGGTTTGACGAAAGTGCTAGCTGATGGGGAAAACGTAGACAGTTGAACGTTTTTGCATAAAAGCAACTGTCTTTACAAATCACTAAAATTATATTCAAACTCAATGTGCAACCTAGCTTACATATGCGTGTGTTCTTAGTGTATTCAATTGGTCGAAAGTTAACCAAATGGGCTACCTAGCTAGCACCGGTTCCAAGGCAAGTATACAGGACAAACGCGTCTTCGTTACTTCCAACACAACAAAACGACAGAAGCCAGATATAATCAATGTACAGATAAACGTATGCCCAGTTCAGTGGCGTTTCCTCTGAGCTGGTCGTTGACTAAAAACCTTAAAACGGCTCACGTCCGCTGCAATCAGCTGACCGCTCCGCTTACCTGTCAAAAACGATTCCTCACTATTATTGTTGCGCTGTCAGGGCCCCAGTTCCGTTCGGTGGCAATGCTGTGATACCCTTCCCACGGAACTTCAACTTCATCGGCGAAAAACTGTTTCAAGCCAGTAACCGGTTTTAAATTTAGGGTTTGTTTCAGATCCAAGTTTACTCTACAGACTCGTGTCCTCCATGTTCTCCACGTCGCCACCCCTGGCGTCAGAGTGACGTAAGCCCGTTGCATCGCTACGCATTTCATAACTTTTTTTTACAGTTTTCTTTAAAAAAAATAAATCTATAATAATAATCTTATTTGATCGTGTAAGTTAAATACAATTTAAATAAAGCGTGCACACCCCAATCCCACTAAACACATAAAAAGACCGTAGGACTGTTCAATTAAATGCAATATATTACTATACAATATAGTAAAAATGAAGATCAAGGTAAAAACAAAATCACTCCGGAAGTCAGTCGTCTTTATTATATTTTCGTTTTTCTTTTCTCAAATCCTAGACACTCATATCCAAACAGACACTAGGGGGCGCCAAAGGAAAAAAATACCCTTCTCACTTTGCGGTAAATGACAAAAGACAAAGACAGCCCTTGGCTGATGAGAAAATGACTATGCAAATCCCAGACAAGAAAACAACTGCTTTTGGAAAAGGATCTACAAAAAGTGAAAATGTTAATGGACTTTGAAGAGATAGGCAGTCAACTGTTAGTGGAAATAAAACAATATGTGATATCAAAAAATGTTGTTTAATTTTAGAGAAATAATCATCACTGTAGCTCTTTTTTTTTTAAATTCCAAATTCTCTAATTTTAACTGAAAACCACAATAGTCTTTTTTTTCTGGGGGTTCACACAAAATAGCCAATTTGTTAACCATTTTAAAAATAATATTTATAACTTTTGTAAGTATATCCATTCATTTTTTTCATTCATTCATTCATTTTCTGAACCGCTTTATCCCTTTCGGGGTCAAGGGGGCGGCCGGAGCCTAACCTAATTTGTTTAACAACCAATCAAGTCATATTGTAAGATATTGTTTGAAGTCTTTGAAAAGTTCTTGTTATTTAGGTGTCAACATGTCAGACTCATCTGCAGTCCATTGATATTGGATTTGTTCATTCATTCATTCATTTTCTGAACCGCTTTATCCCTTTCGGGGTCACGGGGCGGCCGGAGCCTAACCCGGCTACTCATGGGCGAAGGCAGGGGACACCCCTGGACTGGTCGCCAGTCAGTCGCAGGGGTCACAGTCACACACCCAAGCACACTCACATCCACACCTAGGGACAATTTAGAGTGACCAATTAACCTATGAAGCAGTAGAAGAAGTATATCCATACCATTAAAAAAATAAAACACATCAAAATTGATGCCAAAAGGTCATCAGAGCAAAAGATACACACAAAGATAAAATTTTCTGAATTTATTGACTTAAGTTAATGTTTATAAAGAAAAAAAAAATCAAACAGAAGCAATATAGAATGTGCAAACAACTTTTGGAAATACAGTTTTAAGAGGTCAATTTGGACACAACTGATAAGTTAATTGATAACATCTCAATTTTACATTAGAGGAATATGTACATTTTCTTCAATAAAAAAACATTTTAAACTGTCAATCTGTCTTCTTATCTGCTGCTATAGCAGATCCATTTGAAGTCACCTCTTTGTTACTTTCAGTCTGAAAAACATAAGAAAACCATTTTATTGAAGTTGTTAATCACAAACAATATTTTCTTTTACAGCTGCTTCCTATATCTTTCAGTGGTAACTATGGTATTAGAAAAGAAGCTTATGGTATATAGTAATTTCTCAATCAAATATGTATATGTTTCGCTACACTACTTTTTATTCATTTAGAGTTGTAACATTAAATGTGAACTTACAAAGCACCATAAAAGTTTTTTTAAGTTTAAAATATTATTATACTATTTCCAGTTTACCTTGCAAATGCCATTAGTTTCTTTACTGACTTTCTGATCAGCAGTGGTTGTATTATCGACTGCCTTGTTGCCCCAGAATGAGTTGATGATGGGTGAAATGAGCGGGTAGAAGATGGGTTCCAGGAACCTCTTGTAGACCCACAAAAGGACAGGAATCACAATGCAGGGAATGCAAACCATGGTTGTGTCTCAAATAATGATTTCAGCTGTGAAAATTGAAGCAAATAAGACAGACAATTAGTTAGAAAAGTTCAAAGTGAAACATGTATTTATGTTATCAAGTGTTTTAGTTTTTCCACTTTTATCAGAAATCTTGCAATGCAGGTTATGATGTAATAAACCTGTATGTTTGCATTTCGTCATGTTAAAGGCTACATAGTACATCTATGTGATTAAAAAGTGAAACACCAAATGTGACTGTTAAAAAGGTAAGAGCACACAAAAAAGGGTTTGAACCATTGACTACAAATCAAGGATGTAATAGATACAGATGCATATTAAAAGCACTAGAAGTAACAGCAAGATTTGATTGAAAAACAATCAATATAAAAACAAGATTATTTAAAATTTGTTTTAAAAAAAAATCAATCTGCTAGTAAATAATAGGCTTCTGATACTCTCTAAGTTTCTCTTCTTGTTGTGCTCTACCGTTTTTGCCTTTTAAAAAATTCACTCCACTGAAAATTGTGTTTTTAACATGCTCTTGTGTCATTTTTCTCATGATTGAGGACATTTATTAAAAAAGGAGGGGAAAAAGGCCAAAAAAATTGCCATTTCTGAGATTGTCTTTATTCAAATTGTTCTGAATCAGGAGCAGATGAAAATATGCTGTTTGAAAAATCTTGTAGCTGTGACATAGATGCTACAGTCGGCAGGCAACAAACTTCCTGCTCCATTCCAATACATCCACTTGTAGAGGACTAGATTTATGTGGTTTTAAGTAAAACCATAATTTAACTACAAAGTAAAAAAAACCACAACATAAAAAACCCCAAATGCCACATTTCTATGTTTGAAGCTGTTAAATTATGTTGTTTACTTAATAAAAAAAAAGCACCTGTAAGGGAAAAAACGAGTTTCTCTGTTAAAAGGCATTTTCATTTCAAGTTTTAAATGCCAAGTGAATAATAAATATCTAGATTTTCTCCACTTAGGCTAAAGAACTTGACTATATCATGTGGCTACAACAAATGATTATAGTTTGAACGTTGCCTCGGCCCTCTACTCTTGACACTCCATTTGTCAAGAAACAATTGTTTTTAATGAACCGAACTTTTACCGTTTCAATTTAATGTCGCAGGATATAAACTGAGAGAAATTAAAGCAAAACCGTAACGCCATATAAAGCCTAAAAGATGGCGCTGTACACCCAAAAGACAGAAATATTTGACAGCTCCAGACAGTTCTGAGCTAAACTAGCTTAACTCGTACTGCGTCAGCAAAGTTAACGACGCTTAAGTTAGCTGCCCGGTTATTCGGCTTTTTAAATTACTATTTTGGGGCCACTTAATATATATTTCCTTATGTTCTTTAAATGTATCAGGCAATATCACAGTATTGTTTTTATGAATTAAACAGTTTAATAAGAGGATCCTTCCACACCGGTAGTTAGCTTCCAACTTCTTTTGTCGTGTCTTTGCAGCTTACATAACAAACACGACAAACCAACAGACATCTTGCCAAGACAAATAATTAAATTATACTTACCCTCTTTACGAAATACGACCACAAAATCCCCGTGTTATCTGATAGAACTGTTGCTGTCACGAAGTTGCTCGGTTTCGAGTCAGAAGCGAAATCTCTGGAACATAGTGTGCCGCACAGAAACGTAACTTCCGTTGAAGAACACTAAACCGGAAGTTGACACAAGTAGGGCGCATTTCTTCGAAAAATACCTGCCGTTTTGTTTGTTTGTTGTTGCTATTTCTTTGTAAGATCGTATGTGAATAATTTAAAAAGCGCGTTTTAAAAAGATTACGACCAAAAAGGTAAAAGTTGAATTTGTATAATTTAATTCTCCTTATTAAGCTGCAAACGTGCAAATTATCCTAGCTAACAGCTAATTTATACATGGAAAAGTTGTACAAATTCTAAGTTATTATAGAAAACAGGCAACAGTAACATTAATAAGCTATGAATTGAATGCAGTAAAATAATTATATTGAACTGAGCATTAGTTTAAAATGTTAAATTAAGAACACAATTGATTCCTCGAACCTCTGCATACACAGTCCTATAAACAATTAGAAAAAAGTTAGTTTTTAATGTCAGAAATATTAGTTTTAGTAATACAAGTTTTGCTTATCGTGATATTTATTCTTCAATAATAATCTATGAATTTCTAAATGATCTTTTTTTTTTAATATTGAGATCTATTAGATTGAACTGATGAATGTACATCACATGAATTCAGTATATTGGTAGTAGGGGTATAACAATTCAGTTTGACAATTAGATTCTTGTAATAATTTCTGAGTTCTGATCCGGTTTATAGTTTATCGGTTAATTTTGAATTTTGAATGATCCGATTCTATAGTCACTGACCTAAAACGGATCCAGGACAACTTAAATCAAAACTTCAACCAGTACAGGTGAAATTTTCCAGATTTCTTGTATTCTTCCAAGATAATCATGTGTAAAATCAAATATGACTACAAACAAACAAGTAAAGAAGAATTAATGTCAAATTCGTTCACATTTTTGTTTCATAAAGTTCAGCCCAATGTTATTTTTCCACGCCAAAGTAATACAAATGGAACATTATTAGAACATTAAACCACATTGTCTGGTCACACGTCTTTGCTAAATTCAAAGTGTTTCTACATGTTGGAGTGTAATGATGGACTGATCATTTTTCGCTGCCATCACATGAATGTGTGAGGACACTTGATCGTTTTTACATTACAGTAAAATAAACCCACTGGGTCTCAATCCAAATGGTGTTTTCCAATATCGGTTATCAATTTATTATGTTTAGAAACACTTTTATTCAATTAACAACAGGCTTTGACAGGATGATCTGGTGGGGTTATAGGATTAGAAATCAATTCATCGCTTAATGAGTTAATCGTTACAGCCCTAATATTAATGCTTTTTGCTAAAACAAATAATGCATTTTGGTTTTCTTGCAAACCTGTTTTTGTCTTTCAGTGCTGCCATGCCTCTGTCCACACAGTCTCAGGAAGATGAAGAGCAATATGTTTTAGTTGCCAGTTTGGACAACGCTCGCAATCTCTCCAACATTCTAAAAGCTATATCTTTCAAGGACCATGCAGTCTTCACAGCAACACTCGACGGTCTAAAGGTCACTGTGGAGGACTGCAAAACCCTTCAGGCTACTGCATTTATCAAGGTGTGGATGCATTCTTTTAGTTGTTGTTTTAAACATAGTTTTTATATTTGCATCTATTAATTTTGCACTTGTTAAGACTAAATCCTTACTGAAGAAAAGTTATTCTGTTTTCACTCCAGGCAATGATCTTTCAGGAGTTCACCATTAAGGAAGATTTGGTGGCTTTTCAGATTAACCTCACCGTTCTGCTGGATTGCCTTAATATCTTTGGAGGGAGCGTAGTAGCAGGTAAAAAAAAAAAAAAAAGCAATAGGGAAAACAACAAGAAAATAGGCAAATTGCATAATTCAAAGCCTAAACCTAATTCCCGCACTTTTATGACCTTGTTGTCATGACTTTGCAGGAGCATCTACAGCCTTGCGGATGTGCTACAAAGGCTATGGATTTCCTCTGACTCTCTACCTGGAGGAGGGTGGCGTCGTGACAGTCTGCAAGATTAACACACAAGAATCCGAAGAACTAATAGATTTTGATTTCTGTAGCAGCAACGTTATAAGCAAGGTTCCCTTCATCATTTGTCTCTTTGTGAAAAAGCTGTTTTTAATGAGTTGGCATAAACAGTAAAGGAAATATCTTTAGAGTTGCTTTACTTAACTACATCCACCTGCTGAGTAGGTAGTAGAAGCTCGCATTGTTTTACATAAAATCTCTTTTCAAAGGTGATCCTGCAGTCAGAGAGTCTGAAGGAAGCTTTCTCTGAACTGGACATGACCAGTGAGGTGCTTAAGATCACTGTGTCCCCCAGCCAGCCGTACTTCAGGTGAGCTGCTTAAACCTGCTTCTCCTGCACCCAATAATAAACAGTCTGTCTTAACTTGTTATAAAAGTTGCTTTGTTGGATCTAACAAAGAACTACTGTTTGAACTGTTCAAGGTTATCAACATTTGGGAACTCTGGAAATGCCCATTATGATTATTCCAAAGACTCGGACATGATGGAGCTGTTTCGATGCACCAAGACGCAAACAAACAGGTATGTGCAGATATCAAAAGAAAATTGCATCGTTAAAGACAAAAGACGAACTTTAAAAAAAACACACATTTTAAAGCGTTATGTTTAGAAATCAGGAGTGTTCAAATTTTGAAGATACAGGTTCTCTCAAACAACAGATATTTATGTATATATTTATTTATATATATTTGGTTTTTGTTTAAGGACCCACTACAATGGTGTTTTTGATATGTTCTTGTAGCGTTTTTCTCATAAAGCAGGACATATATGAAAGAATTAAAGATTAAAACTGCATTTTGCAGTGTTTCTTTTATCAAACCAGGATGAATCAGGAGCAGATGAATCAAAGCTGTTTAAAAAGCTAAGTGAAATGGGTCAGGCAAAAATCTTCTTGCTCTGCTTCATTTGCAGACAGATAAATTAACTTCTCCGTTTTCCTTGTCCAAGCTGGCATAGCTCCAATATTGCTGGCCATTTTTTGTTGCACCAGTAATGTGAGGCTGGGGTTGTAAATAAACGTAAATATACGTCCCACAACTCAGAGGGGAATTTCGGATGAACTCCTGCCGCACTGTAGAAAATGAGTCCTAGTAAATGACAGGTTTTTGATGTTGGCTAAAAATGGCATAATCATAATAAAAATACAACTGGAAAACACTTTTACAACAGATCAAAATATGGTTGGAGTGGGACTTTTCATGTCTGCCACCTTAAACGTAACCAAAACAAGGTTGATCATGTTTCCATCTTCTCTTCTGTTTCACGAATTGCCACAGATACAAGATGTCCCTCCTAAAACCGTCCACCAAAGCCCTGGCTCTTTCCTCTAAGGTCGCAGTGAGGACAGACGACAGAGGCTTACTGTCACTGCAGTACCTCATTGTGAACGATGACGGACAGCACTGCTTTGTGGAATTCTACTGCTGTCCTGATGAAGAGGTGGAGGAGGAATGACGGAAGCACATTTAGTCTTACTCAAATGAGCACTTTAACTTTTTAGTGGTTTCCACTTGCTCTTAAAAAAGAGAAGAATATTAAATCCCAGAGTGAGACAGCTTCATTTAACACAAGCTTTTAAGCTAAAGTCCTGACAAAATGAAAATAGTTGTCTTACTGGAAAAAAATAATCAAGAAAGGTTCTTAGAGGTCATTTCTAAATTGAAATGGTAGCTGCAGTTTTCAGTTAGAGCTCAGTTCACACCTCTTTAGTGATATGTGACCAAACCTCCTTTTTTCTTATGTCCACCTCTGCAGAAGGACATACCATTTCAGTCTCCTGATATTTGAGGCGGGCGTTTGTAAAGTTAACGCTCAAATCTAAAGATTTTGAAGTTTTCTATTTATTAGCTGTGTTTTGTATTTCTTCAGTTAATTAAAACATTGTTCAAGTTTGAAGTGAACAGTTAGCAGTTTAATGTACTGGTACGCACATCACACAAATGTTACTGCCAAATTAAAATGAACTGTACAAACAGAATTTGTCTGACATAAATTGTTGTAAAACACTTAAGTGTGAACATTTTCTTGATGAAAAATGCAATTGAATTTGTGGGGGAATCATTTAAAACAGCAAGTTCTTCAATCTCAATTTGATTCAGTTATCTGCGCGCCATCTGCTGCCGTTGCCTCTTTGACGGCTGGAATTTGTGCTTCTTCCCAGCTTTAGGCTCAGGAGGCTCCGTCTGAATTTGAACGGGTTTCTTCTCAGCCGGTGTCAGAAAGACGTCAGCTGTAACATCTTTCTCCAAATCCTCTTTTGCAGCAGTCCTCTTCACTTTCTGAATTTCCTTTAAAGTTTGCTTCTCGCGCACCTTTGCTGCAGCTGCCAGGCGGAGCTGTCGCCGGTGCTGTCGGCACAAGAAATAAAAATTATAACTGCCTGCATGCACTTTTAGCACTGCTTTACTGTACTCTGTGGAAGAGCAACCTTTAAGATTGATGTTCTATAAAAAGTGAATGCAAACATCCATCATATCAGGCCATAAAAACCAAATATATCAGGAAATTTGAGAAGTCAGATTATAAGTGTTTATCATATGGTGCAAATTACCAAATTAGGAGACTTGAAGCTTGGATTTTCGAAGAGTGTAGGTCCTCCAAAGCTTCCCTGAAAAATCTTTATGAGGTTGAGCACAAATCGAGGTCCAATCTCCACCAGTGAGGCGTCTTCTTCAATTATCTGAGCACAGAATGATCAGGAATCAAGAAAAGTTTGCCTCTCGTTTTAGGTTCAAGTTTTTTACATACCTGGTAGTTTCTGAACCATATTCTGTTATCTGCGATGGTAAAGGTGAAGACATGGTCCACAAAAGGCTGACTCTTTGGGTGATAGCGGGGAGTGGAAAAGGTCTATATACAAAAAAAGTTCAAACTTTCAAAAAAATAAAACAACAACATACATTTAAAGTTCTATGGTAAAAGAACTGAAGTGTTTCTAAAGGTGCACTCACACCGAACACAATTTGTGCGTCCAATTTGCGTTGCCCGCCCCTTCTCGCTGCGCTGTGAATTTGCTGCGTGACCAAAAATGTGTTCCCTGAGCTTGCCGCCTCGTTCGCATGCAGGAGGAGCTAGCAGCTAATGTTTCTGATCACTATATGGTGTCTGTATTTCTTTTCCAATGCATGGAAGACACGGATGATGTTTAGAGATCAGCTTTTGTCTTTTTCGAAAATCTCTACAAAAACATTAGTGATCACGTCTCCATATAGATCAAATAAAAAATAAATTAACGAATATATAAACCATCTACCCACAAAAAGAAGAAAAAAAAGTAAAATTTAGTGATCAAATAGTAAACACTAACAAACCTGCGCTTGTGGTCACAGTGTCCTGCACTCATAAACTTCTACCCTACATGTGACCTGGTTCGAAACTCAGTATTGTGTTTTACTTTTTAAATATATATTTTCATTTTTTTAAGCATAACATATATATTCGATGGGTAAGCACCTTAAGACATACCTGAATAAAGAGTTCCTTCAGTAAAGCATAGTGGGGTTCCTTATCGAATGTCTAAAAAGAGAAGAAAATGTACAACTTTTAGTCACATAAATGTATATTCTCCAACATAAAATAAGGGAAATTGGATCATTTCCATTAATAAAATTATTATTTTTTTAGGGCTTTATGTATCACTTCCTTTATTTATTGGTTTATAACATGTTTTCGTTTGACAAACCGCTGTCCTTTCCTGATGATCAATCTGGACTGGTTGCTCCAGTATTTCCTGACTTTTTTGACTCCACTTTACTTACGGGATCAAATGAGAGCAGCGGTCTGGATCCTTTCAGGCAGTTTCCTGTCATCTTGAGTTCAGCCAAAGTATGAACTATAAGAAAGCACAACATCATCAACCACATTTACATCGCCATGACTTTTTTGTTAAACATTCATTGACTTTAGAAGAGTAGAAACTTACTATTCTGTACCAGAAACTTTGCAGAAGGTCCATGCGGGCAATTAGAGATCCTAAAATGTGTTCATTCAACTTATGTTAGAGTTTGTTTGAATAAAATTTTGAAGAGATTGCGTAAAAGTAAAAACTGACCACATGTAGAGATCCTGCTTCTTTTTGGCTTCAAAAAAGAGGCATTTGTTGCAGTTCTTGAACTCGCAGACCTGCAGAAAAAACACTGACATCAACTTCTGTTCAAAGTAGGTCACAATAGCAACAGTTTCAACTGGAGACATACCTCATTGATAACAAACAGCTTATCCTTCCTGTCCATTTTTGTATCTTTAAGTAGAAAACAAAATAAGTTACATATTTTCTGCTCATCGTGCAGTCACGGATTCTCAATCTATCCATATTTAAGAGAATAAAAGTCACTCACCTGCTTTAGAATGTGGCATCAAAGTTCTCAGGTCCTGCATCAGATGTCTTGTCCTGAAGTTGATTCCTCTGGAGGAGAAAATAAGAACCCTTTCCTTGTTGGTCCATTTTCCCTGTTTATGATAAAGACATTGTTATTTTGATATGATCACAGGCATAGCTGAATATCCTTAAAAAATTAGATTAACAAATGATTACTTAAGTGGAAGTAAAAAAAGTGACTCAAGGATAGGAAAATGTAACTGATGATTAAACCTAATCGATGTGAACTTAAAAAAACGTTATTTGTGAATTATCTTTATATTATTCATGATTTATCTTGACATGGTATGTTCCAATGTTTATGAAAAGCCTAAGTTTGGTGCAAATTCTGTCATTTATAGGTACATTTTTTTGCATTCATTGAATAAAAGGAACATGTTGATTATTTATGTTGGCAACGAGGTTTTTTCTTGATTGATAGGGTAACAGGATATCAATTATGCCAATATTTGTTATTAGCCGATATGCTAATAAAAATAAGGCCTTTGTTTTTGCTTTAATTAAGGGGTAACACCATGTAAATGTCAAACTGATCGAAAAACTTTTTTTTTTTGTTGTGTCAGAATATCAATATCAAAGCATGCATGTTTCTGTTAAAGGAAAAAAACGAACAAAACGAAAGTTAGCGAAGAGGCTAGTATGGTTCTTTAAAATCCGCAAGCACTTACCATTGATACTGGCGCAGGGACAACTATTTCATTTACTTCGACCTGATCGGTATTGCCATCATCTGCGACGAATTTCACCTTTTTTGATGTTTTTTCAGCTCTAGCATGCGCTCCACGTTTTCTCTTGAATGCCGCCATGTTTTCACAATGGACTGGTCTCGCTCATGGGTCTCGCTCAAAAAGCCCATTCAAAGAAGTCAAGATCTAGGTAGAGACCTCTAGCGGCTCGGATGTGATACTGCAAAAGGGAAAAGAAAATTTGAGTTAAAAAAGTCAAGCTTTCTTTGCTGTTCTTAACATAAAAAAAATATTTTTTTTCTTATTCTACATTGCTAATATTTACCATGTAGCATACAGGTAGACGGACAGAGACATATCAATATTCGTATTTGAATTTGAGAGGATTTTTCCCCCTGTGCACTTCATGTTGACCTAAAACAGAATATAATAAGCAATGTTTAAGAAATAAGCAAGACTCATACATTTCCCGTAAAACACTAGATGCTCACGTGCAACATGTCAACTAAAAATTGATATATATATTTTGTTTTAAAAAAAACAAACTCTGCTGCAACAAAATCAAATGAGCCGAAATGTTGCTTTCTCGCCTACAGATGACAGCAAAGTCCATCCAGAAGTGAAATACGTAGAAGAAGACAACGTGACATGTAGTTCTCGCGAGATTTAGCAGCATTAAGACAAGTTAGTATTCTTACGCTCGCGAAGTTGACCACAAATCTACATGACAACTCTTAAGTTATTTGAATTGGAAGCCATGTATTTACATATGGAAGCCATAAGGCTTTTTAAATGTAATTTAAATTAAAGTTGTTTTGTTATAATAGAAAGCCGAGAGGCTAGCTGTTTGCTAGCATGCGGTAACTCCAGTGATGCTAGTAAACAAAGAATAATCAGGTACAACGTGGATACAAATTACTGTTTTCAAACTATATAGGCTACTTCTGTATTTATACATAAAGATGAAGTGTCACTATGATATTCTGGGTGTTAAACGGGACGCCGGAGATGACGATCTGAAGAAAGCGTATCGGAAATTAGCCCTAAAATGGCATCCAGGTAAGCGTGGTGGGAAACATCTGGGTTTTTTTTTGTCGGCTGCAGAGGTGTGGAGACATCCAATGAACAAACTACTACTACTGTTATTATTATTTGCTCGGTGAAAGATGGTATATCGAAAGAACCTCATATTAAACACGTGAAAACATGTAGGCTTTGTGTAATGTATTGACAAAAAGTATCATGTCCAGACTTCCATTAGACCAGGAGGATCAGTTGCGTATAAACAGCCTAGCTAGGCTTAAACTACATTTTCCCCCCACAGCATAATTTGAACTCTTGTTTTTTTACTTAATAAACACAGTGGCCAAGATGCTGAAAACATATTAAGTATCCCTGTTTAAAATATTTGAATCTTAATTTTCTTAGTATATGTCCTCTATCATGAGAAAAAAGCTACAAAAATAGTTTAAAAACTCGATGTTTATTCTAATGGGACATGGCCAGAACATTGACATTTCATGGCTTGGGTGGTAAATACTTTTGACAGTGTTTTGTATGTGAAATGTTTAAAGTTTAAAATGGTCACTGTTACACCTCTGCTTCTCTCTCATCATTCCAGATAAAAATTTGGACAACGCAGAGGAAGCTGCGGAACAGTTTAAGCTGATTCAGGCAGCTTATGACGTTCTGAGTGATCCTCAGGAGAGGGCGTGGTGTGTGTTTCAGCTTTCAGTCAATATTTTTATTAAATGTCATCTATTATCACCCTGCAGATCTCCTTAATGACTTTTTTTCCTCCTCTCCTCGGGCGTCTTAGGTATGACAATCACAGGGATGCTCTGCTGAAGGGAGGACTGAGTGGAGAATATGAAGACGACAGCATTGACCTGTTGCAGTATTTTACTGTCACCTGCTACTCTGGATACGGAGATGATGAAAAGGTCTGTGTTAACGGGTCCAAGTGTAGCATTTTATATGTGAGGACAGTTGTATAACATGTTTATAAAGCATGTTAAACTCTTATCATTATTGTTGCCTTGCAGCTATGGCCTGATTTGCTGAACGCTGATACATTTTAAAAGCCACACGACTATATAGTTATGCAACTTGCAACCTCTTCATTTAATAAATCATTATACTTTATTGTTAGAGACCCACTTTGATGATGCCTTTGGTGGTTTTATCGTGTTCTTGTGGCATTTTTCTGATGATGGAAGACATTTAACTAAGAAGAAATGAGCATTTATGAGTATTTTTTTTTTATTCAAGTCATTGTGAATCAAGAGAAGACAATAATGAAAGTTGCTCCACACCAACAGTCCCAGTCACAACTCAGAGGCAAATTTCTAATGAACTACTGCCGCTTTGCAGAAACTATGTCGTAGAAAAACGACACAGGTTTTTTGATTTTGGCTAGAAACAGTATTATCATTATTAATAGACCACTGGGGACGCTTTTACAATAGATCAAAAGATGACGAAAAGTGGGTCTGAAACAAAACGTTTTTAGTAGCAGAAGCTATTTAAAGTAATTTATGTTTTTATTTGAACAAATTTAACAAAAGATTGACCACCTATATTTTTTTTCCTTTTTTGCTTTCAACATGACCACTAATGAATGATCAAACTAACCTAAACGAACTCATTTAATAAGCTCTCAAAACAAAACCGCATTATTTGTAGTGACCAGCAGATGGCAGTCTGACTCCAGCTAAGAAAAGTCTAACAACTTCTTACCTGTTTACTTTAAAAAAATTCAAAGCTAATCCAAATGTTATCCTCGTGTAATAATACTCTAAATGCTGTCTGATATTGTCTTTAATGAGAAGATGATTATAATTATTGACTAAAGCACAATCCTGCAGCATCACTGTGGATATTTAAAATAAAAAAAATACATGAAGTTAATGGTAGACTTTACTGATGAACTGTGTTTAGTTATGTTTTCCACAGTGCGCCCTCTCTTAGAAATGCCAGCTCAGTTAGATGCCATAAAGCCTGCACCACATATGTCCATCTCAGCCCTGGCCCGTGGTACTTCCTCGTCAGAGTTGTAATACTGTGGGAAAGGAAATTGCTGGTGCCTCTCAGAGACTGAGTTTCTTACCTCACTATTCCTTCGTCTTCTGTCCCCAGGGCTTCTATACCGTCTACAGGAATCTTTTTGAGTCCATTGTTAAGGAAGAGCTGGAGCACAGCAGGATGGAAGACGAGGAAGAGGAAGAGCAGTTTCCTTCGTTTGGAGACGCTCAGAGTGATTATGATACAGTAAGTCACAGGCGAGAGTTGTCAGAAGACAGTTGCACAAACACGCTTCCTTTTTTATTTAGAACATAAACATGCAAAGCTAAAATATGTTTTTAACCAGTGTCCGTGGTGTAGGTGGTCCACGTGTTTTACGCCCACTGGCAGAGCTTCTGCTCTCGTAAGAACTTTGCTTGGAAAGAGGAATATGACACGAGGCAGGCCTCCAACCGATGGGAGAAAAGGGCCATGGAGAAGGAGAACAAGAAGACCAGAGACAAGGCCAGGAAGGAGCGCAACGACCTGGTGCGGCAGCTGGTTGCCTTCGTCCGCAAGCGGGACCGTCGAGTGCAGGCCCACAGAAAGCTGGTGGAGGAGCAGAACGCCGAAAAGATCAAGAAGGTGGAGGAGCTGAGACGGCAGCAGAAACTGAAACAGGCCAAGTATGTGGAGATGCAGACGTGGGTTCTTGTTCCTCTGCTCGTCTTCCCACTTCATCTGTTCTTTTTGTTCCGTCCAAGACTGGCTGAAGAGTACAAGGAGCAGAGCTGGGCGGCCATGTCGGAACTGGAGAAGGAGCTGCAGCAGATCGAAGCGGAGTATGGAGAGGAGTTTGGAGATGTGTCTGAGAGCGAAGAAGATGAAGTGGACATGCAGGAGAACATTGGAGGAGAAGGAGGAGGAAGAGGCAAGTGGGATCAGGCCTATACTGCACCTGCATAGTAATTCCTAATAACATAGATGGAATTATCATCAAAACTGTCCCATCATGCAATGCTGCTGTCCCAACTCAAAGATAGATGCACACGACGCAACTGGAAGTCTAGATTAATGTAGTCCAATAAAACTTAGTTTTTGACTGGTTGAATGGATGAAGTTAAGAAAACTGTTTCCAGCTAATAGAAAATCTGCAGTTGGTTTAAACTTCAGAACCTTCAGTGTTTTTGATCATTTTGCTGAACGAAACACCCACAGTACATTTTCTCCTCTGAATTTTTCTTTTCTTTTATCCAAACTTTGCTTAAGGATCCGAACGTCTGAAAAGACGACAAAGTCCCAAGATCTGCCAACAGGATTACGAATGATAGTTTGTTTGTTTGAATTTCTAGAAGTGTTCTTCACAGTAAAGGTGAAGGTCACGTCTCAGGTTAAAAGAGCTTTTTTCTTCTATTTTGTCTTATTGTTTTAACAAACATACTTTAAAAGTTTCTGAGTTCTCTGAAAACCCCTTCCTTTGATGGCTGCAGGATCAGGCTGCAGCAGAGCTTAAAGGACCTATACCAGGCTTTTCCTAAGCCTTTCAGAGAAAATCCATATGTACGGTTATATATTACCCTTGGTACAGTAAAGAACAATTTTTTAAAAGGAAATATGAGTTATTGTCGCAGCTAATTTCATACCCGGACGTAAGACGCCTCGATTTCTGAGGCACCGCCTTTCGTTCCTTGTGGATGTTTCCTGGAAGAGGCGTTTTTGTGGATTATGAGGGGCTGGTGCTCAGAGCTCAGATTTTTAGAGGAATGCTCAGAGGTGCGTGAATGGATCAAAATACTGTTTTGGGGATGTTTTTTGTGAGGAATTAACATTAGAATACACTTAAAAGGTTGATTTTGCATGATGTAGGCCCTGTAAGGATGAGCTCAATCATGTGTGCTCAAGCAGGGCAGCATGGAAAACATGCAGGACAATGTGCCCTGAGGACCATGGTTAGGAAACACGGTTCTAGAACAGTTTCTCTGAGTAGTGAGCTGGACTGTCGGTGCAGAGCAACCCCGCCCCCCTTCTTATCACCCATCTGTTTACACGCTCTCCCACTCCCCGTTGCTGAGATCTCGGAGCAGGGAACTTGTGGGAACTCTGCATCACAAATACAATCTCTTTCAAACACACTTTTTCCGCTGCTCCCGAATCACAACGATTTGAGGAAATACTCAGAAATGCATTTTTAGGCTTAACTTTCCTTATATATGCTCTCCATCATCAGAAAAATGCTACAAGAACATGTTAAAAATGCCGAAAAGACTATTTTGGTCTGAGGGCCTCTTTAAGTCTTTTTCCTGATTAATATCTGGCGTTTCTGTTAACACATCAAGCCTGTGATTATCTGAATAGCTTCAACGTCAATGGTGACGGGAACACAAAGAGGTGGCGATCGCTCCTGTTGTGATAATGGGCTGTTGAGATGTATTATGAAGGGGGTGACCAGGGGAAACCATGCGCCATAAATGCTCTAAAATAGAGAGTGGGTTAAAGAGGGTTTTTTTTATGCTTTCTGTGTGGATGGGGGCAAGTCTCTCATGAGATATGAGACAAAGCACAACTTAAGGAAGCATAAAATATCCCATTAAGTTAAAAATTGAGACAGATGGGACTCATCGCAGCTGTGTGCTCTAAAAAAAGACCACTGCTCAAAAGCTGGACTGATCTGACAGGTCTCGCGTTTCCCCATATGTTGAAAACATTACAGCTTCATGACGTTTTCTACATTTGATGAAAACACTTTTTCCCACTTTAGTAAACAAAAATCAGTGAAAGATTGTAAACAGGTTGTAAAGCAGACGGCACGAGACAAAAACTTTTGACAATAGAAATCATGTTTAAAGAAATACAAGCAAGGAACTATGTTTGGACTTTTCTTTGAGAAGATGAATCCAAGTTTTCCCATCCATAACTTTTTTCGTCAGTGAAAAATTGTCCCTCTCCGATCAGCTTTTCAAAGTGTTCTGAGTGGACTTTTAGCTATAATTATGCAGTTCTTAGCCAAAAGCTAAAAACTTGTGTCATTTTCTAGGACATAGTTTCTGCAGAGCGGCAGGAGTTCATTAGAAATTCACCTCTGAGTTGCAAATGGGACCATTGGCGCAGAGCAACCCCGCCCCCTTTCTCCTCTCTACTGAGAGAAACGGGAGCTTGTAGCCTTTAAATATCAGAAATGCTGCACGAACGAACAACCTGTGTATTTTTTTTCCCTCCTCCTCACAGATGCAGAGCAGCCAAACGGCCACGACCTAATGCTCGACGATTACGATGATCTGTATTGCCCGGCCTGTGATAAATCATTCAAATCGGATAAAGCGTGAGTGCTCCTCTGGTCTCTGCACTCTTCCCCACTTTTATCTCGCCGAGCTGTGAATAATGCTGTAATTTCATTCATCACAGGAACCCTTGTGTCAAGACTACGAATGCCTCAATTTACACCTCGCATCATTAGACTTGTTTTCTTAATTGTCACCAATAAGAGCGTGGAACTAAAGTGGCTGATGTTTAGGTGACTGTGAAGCTTTCTCAATCATAATTCATATGTTATCCTTTTATCTCTTCTGTTCTCTTTCTCTGTAGTATGCAGAACCACGAAAAGTCCAAAAAGCACAGAGAGATGGTGGTGCTGCTTCGGCAACAGCTGGAGGAAGAGGAGGACTCTCTGGCTTTGAATGAAGCTGGGAGCAAGGACGCCGACAATGAAGACGAGCTGGAAGAGGAGGCAGAGGAGGAGGAAGAAAAACCGAGACAAAGGTGATGTCAGCCATTATGTGGCGTTACTTGGAAGAACTTGGTGACTTTCAGCCCCAGGTGACGTGGCCTCTTTGTCTCTGCCTCTGCAGGCTTTCCAAAAAACAAAAGAGGAAAAAGAAGCAGCAGAAAGTAGTGGAGGTGAGGCGGTTATCAAGCAGCACTCGGTTCAATTTCTCTATTAAACATTTCAAAGAGATCCTTTTTTGTTTCCCCCACAGCAAACCCCTCTGGAGGAGGAGGAGGAGGAGGAGGAGGAGGTGGTGGTGGTGGAGCAGGATGAGGAGAAACCATCACCCACCTCCTGCAACGAAGATGCTGCTGAGAAATCGGCTGACGCTGCAGAGCCAGAGACACCGGATAACCTCTCTCCCACTGAGGTCAAGGGGTCAGTTTTTCTTTCACCAGCTCTGTCTTCTAAGAAAGTTCATGACGTAAGAGAGTCAAGTGACTGTGTTTTCCTAACTGGAGGATCAGTGTCAAATCGTTAGACTTATGAGATCCACCACCTCCCTGTTAATGTTTGTTTATACCTAAAAAATGACAATCAAAATTCCTGAGCATTTTTTATTTTTTAACTTGTGGTGCTCTGCAGGGGAAGTACAAACTGTTTAAATTAAAGATCCACTCAGAAGAAAATAGTTTTTGGTGTTTTTAACATGTTCTTGTGACCTTTTCTTGTAATGGAAATCATAAAGATAATTATGCTTAAATTAGCTTTTACAGTACAGTTATAAACTGACCAATCAGATGTTTCGATAAAAGAAAGACTCGCGTTCAATGTTTGAAAAGTTTGATTAACAGACTTTATGTAGTCAGTTTTTAAGTGGTCTTTGCGCCTGACTTGACTTTGTGTGGTTGGAGCCGGAAGTAAGCTGTTTTCTATGGGTGACGTCACACTTGCTTGATCCAGTTGTCATATCCAGTCAATGGTTGGGACGCTGTTGGTTTAGGGTTCATGCAGCAAATCAATTTACCTGGAACTTGCAGACACCTTTTTTTTCTCCATTAATTTTCTCCCCAGCAGCTCCGGTAAAACAAAGGGAAAAAAGAGCGGAGGTAAAGACAAATCGAGGAATGCAAAGTCCCAAAATGCTGATCAGGTTTCTGAGGTTTGTATTGTGAATTTTAATTCTTTCCCAATACATTTGTAGTGAGAATAGTTTGTGTTTATTTCAGGAAAGATGTGTTTATCTCTCAACTCTTTCCTCACATCTTTAAATCAAGTGTCTATGTCTTTTATTTTCAAAACGTATTCTAATTTCTACTTTTAGAAAGAAGTAAACCTCCGCTGTGTCACCTGCAACAATGAGTTTGCCACTAGAAACAAGCTGTTTGATCACCTGAAGACGAGTGGCCACGCCATCGCGCTGTCCTCTAACGTTCAACAGAGCTCCACCAGCAAGAGCAAGAAAGACAAGAAGAAGAACAGATAACACAGCCTGCAACTCAGGCGGAAACAGTCAGAAATTCAGAGGTCCCAAAGACTGAGCATACATACCTTTTTAAAAGGTTAGAATTTTAACCAATTTTACTGTGATGGATACATGAGTTTCACAATTAAAATGAGAAATGAAAAAAATGAAAGTTCTCTTTTTTCTTTTGTAAACAATCAAACTCTCCGCTGAGTTCAGAAGTTCAGAAAACTCGAGCGTGTGCTGAATCTGTGCAGGTATTAGTAATAAAGGATAGATAGATATGATAGATTAGATAGACACAATAGATGGGCAGGTCGATGTGATAGATGAGTAGGAACATAAGATAGATGGAAAGCATCTCTTTTATTCCTTAAAGAACTTTAAAAAGTGTAAGATAAATTAATAATTTAAAACACAATAAAACCCTAAAATGTGAAAAAGTAAAATCTATGGTAAAAAATCCTATAAAACATTAAAAAATTAAAATTCAATGAGATGATCCTGGATGTTCATGTTAGTCAAACCTTTTAATTAATTCAGAACATTGAGAATAAAATGTGCAGCCTTGATAAAATGAACAAAAACATCAAATAAAACTATATTTTAAGACTGTTATGAGTCATTCCTCGAGAATGACTCCAATTGACTTGGTCATTATGTCATTTTTTACCAAAATGTTTCTATTTTTACACATATTCCAAATAATTACACATATTCCATTCTCCTCTGACCTCTGGCATCAGTAAGGCATTTTCGCCCACAGAACTGCAGCTTACTGGATATTTTCTCTTCTTCTAACCATTCTCTATAAAACCCTAGAGAGGGTTGTGGGTGAAATACCAACAACCATTCCACGTTCAAAGTCACTTCAATCAATTCACTTCATTTCTTCTCCATTCTGATGCTCGATTTGAACTGCAGCAGATCGTGTTGACCATGCCTTCATGCCTAAATGCATTGAGTTGCTGCCATGCAATGCTTTAACGCTGAGACAGGTGTGACTAAAAAATGGCGAGTGAGTGTATGTCTATATATAGATACATCAAACTGGGGATGATTAGACATGAAGTGGTTGGAAAAATTAAAAAGTAAAAGAAGATACACTTCCATGTGTATATATATATATATATATATATATGTACATCCACATACACAAGAAAATCATGAATATAAATATTTGTGCTTTTACATTGTACATAATACACCTGCAATTTTTTGGTTCTAATTTCCTCAAAAAGTGTCTGATATTTATACTTTGATTTTTTTTTTCTTCACTGGCATAAACAAAAACATCCTCACATTTTATTGGTACATTAAAGGTTTTAGACCCATACAAAAGTTAAAGATTTAAAGTAAGAAATATAATAATTACGAATTTTTTCTAATTGATCTTACAATTTTATATTCATGTTTTTCCACTATTACCGATAGTCTTTAATGTTGTTTTTGGTAAACTCATACATTTGGTTTATAGAAACCACAAATGAAACCTTTTAAATGTATTTTCCAAACAGAAAAGAACAAAATAAGATTTGTGATGCTCTAAATGTATGTTCTCTCTACTAAAGATAGTTTTATTCATACAAAAAAAGACATTACTGATGTTCAAGTGTTTTTTGGCCTGTCCGTGGCCCCTCCTTTAGGAGTTCTCAAAGATCTCTGCCAGCTGTAGATTGTAATAAAGAATGGAAATAATTGAAATGGTTGAATGCACTCAAGGCACAGATTATGAAGGAGCAGTCCTGCTGTAGCGATTTAAATGGGGAAGGCGCACTTCAACATCCAAATGCTCATCAAGGCCCATCTCTGTTTGTATCACTGTTAAATGTTCTCAAAGTTGGCCATTAATTCTGCAAGACTACATAATGACAAAGGCATAAAGAGGCCCTGAATTTGTGTTGAAAAATTCAGTCTGTAAGCTGTTCATTAATTGAAAAGAAAAATAACTTTTTTGCCCAAAGTATTTTTACTACCTCCTTTCACTTAACTCTTAAGCACGTTTCATTGAGTTGAAAAAAAGATGAAACAAGTTTTTGGTGATATTTACAGTGCCTTGTGAAAGTATTTGGCCCCCTTCAAAGGCTTCAAACATAAAGATGTAAAAATTATTCACCCCCTTGAAGTTAATATTTAGCAGCTCCACCTTTTGCTGCGATTACAGCTGTAAGTTGCTTACGGTATGTCTCTATCAGTTTTGTACATCGAGAGACGGAAATTTTTGGCAAATGTGGCAAAAGGTTGAAAAGTTCAAGGGGGCCGAATACTTTCGCAAAGCACAGTACACTTGCAGATGAGGCAGAATTTTGAAGCATCGCGCCCCTGCAAGAAAGTTGCATCCTTGTTTGAAAAAAAAAAAAAGCTGAAGAACCTGAGGCCATTGTCACTTCTGTTGTGAGTTGGGTGCTTTATTTTGACAGTTTTCAAACGGATCCTTTTTAAAAATTAATAATGAAAGCAGCAATGATCATAAACCTATATTTGACATTTAGTCTCAACACAAACTATTTTACGAAAGATTTTGTTGATGCTTTTCAATTATTTTTGCTAACTCTAGGAAGCCAAAATCTCATAGACTTCTACTGAGAAATAAACAGCGATTATTCAGTCATATTTTTCAGATAAAACCTTCTAGCTCTGCTACCTGTTGTTGCTAGTACTATTTTTTCGTGATATTTTTTCTGTAGTGCAAGTGATTCAAGGTATCAAATTATCAATCAGATGCCTCAATTAATGTTTGTGGTGCCCGCTGGCCCCACATCCAGCCTTCAAAATGATGATTGGCAGATTGTCCCAATCCCACTTTCTAAGTGGTAAAAAGGGCGTGGACTTCCAACAAGCTCACTCCTGATTGGTGAGAGTGGTTGCCATAGACACGTTGACTCAGATCTGTCACTGCTTACTGGCAATTTCTGGCTCCAACATGATGACGTTCATATTGCGATTTCAGTTCGTTGGAGTCAGAAGTAAGCCGTTTTTTTATGGATGATGTCACACTCACTCAGTCCAGGTCTCATACAGTCAGTGATCATACCATGACATATTTAATGTTGAAAAGATTTTGAAATTTTGATCAATTTTCCTTCTGTAAGCTAACATACACCATTAAGCGTTAGATGTTTCTCAGTTTGTGTTAGAATTCCTTCATTACCCACGACGTAGTGCACTATAAAGTGGGTTCATTTTGTTGAGTGTCCAAATCCATGATTCCAAAATCTAGTGCCCTGGAAACTTCTGAGTAGTCTGCCCTAGATTGCCGAATAATAGACCACAATGCATTGTGTTTAGACAATTTTTCATGTGAAAATACGGTATGTCACTGCAATTTTGTAATAAGCCATCCAAGAGAACACAGTGAATTCACAGTGAATTTGGACAAAGCCTTAGTTTTATGTACAGCGGCCCAAACGTAAGGCCTCCGTTTTCATGTGTTTGTCAGACCCAACATAATAAAACACAATATTCTCCATTTTATATTTATTACAACTCTTTCTGCCCGTCCATTATGCTATTTAACCAACCAGGGAGCAGAGATAACCAGAAGACTTTGTGTCTGAAGTGGCTTTGAAAGGGATGCTTCTCCTTGACCTCGACAATCATGTTAATGTCTACTTCAGCACTGCACTTGACTACAGTGCTTACTTAATGTGGGACAAATTAGTTCTTTGTGGAATAACAGAAAACTGTATCATTTAAAGGACAGGGTGAAATTCTACTGTGAAAGAACACAAAGTCCCCAAGTCTCTTTCAATAAATGGCTCATTTTGTTTGAAATTTTCTATGATGGGGTAAGGACAGATGTTTCTAAAAAAGAAAACACGTCTAAAGCTCTTATTCAGACACTGAAAGATTACTCAACAAATAAAACTTACCCGCAGATGACATTCTGTGTCTTTTGTTACAGTTTGTTAAGGTTTTTGGGATTTCTGTTATACCAGATGGGCTAGATCCAGCAAACCGCACCCTATATGTAGAGTAATTCTGGTTGTGCTTACTGGTGTCGAAGTGATTTTGAAGATGCATGGCACTGTAAAAATGTCAGTCTGTTGGGTTTTTTTTGTTGTGAACTGGGTTGGGTTTTATAGTAAAAAGAAAAACACTAATGTGACTTAAGTGTAGCTGTGTCGGACTGTGTTTTTATTACGTTACTAACAAGGTTGTAATGTCACAGTAATGTTTGTTTTAGCTGCATCTGTCTGTTTTTTATGTGCTGAAAACATAGTTTGGAGTTAGTTATTGTGAATATGCTAATGTGGCTATTGGGTAGCATGTTACAAACAAGTTCTAGAATTACTGTGAACTCAGTTAATAATGTCTAACTGACTGATGGACTAATCTCAGACTCTTTTGTCTCGCTTAATGCGTCGTATAAATATAATAAAGTGGTAGATCATCTGACGGAGAGGGATCAGCAGATGCAAAGAGGTCACAGAATCTCTGCACAGTCAACTGCTACAGAGCTCCAAACTTCACGTGACCTTCAGATTAGCCCGAGTACAGTACGCAGAGAGCTTCATGGAATGGGTTTCAATGTCAGAGCAGCTGCATCCAAGCCACACATCACCAAGTGCAATGCAAAACGTCGGATGCAGTGGTGTACAGCACGCCACCACTGGACTTTAGAGCAGTGGAGATGCATTCTCTAGAGTGACGAATCACACTTTTCCATCTGGCGATCTGATGGACGAGTCTGGGTTTGGAGGTTGCTAGGAGACCAGTACATTTGGACTGCATTGTACCGAGTGTGACATTTAGTGAGTGATGGTGTGGGGTTGTTTTTCAGGACTTGAGCTTGGCTCCTTAGTTCCAGTGAAAGGAACTCTGAAAGCTTCAGGATAGCAAACCATTTTGAACAATTCTATGCTCCCAACCTTGTGGGAACAGTTTGGAGCGGCCCCTTTCCTCTTCCAACATGACTGCACTAGTGCACAAACAAGGTCTATAAAGACATAGATGACAGAGCCTGGTGTGGATGAACTGGACTGGCCTGCACAGAGTCCTGACCTGAACCTCATAGAACACATGCGCCAGCCCCCCATCCCCAGCCACCCGAGTCCACACAGCCAGGGGGGAGCCAGGCCAGATACCATCCCCAAGTCGCAGAGCACAGCCCCAACTCCAAGCAATCGGGTCCCCAAATGGAGCTCTGGTCCCCAGGCGCCTGAACCCCAGACACGTCAGATGACCCCCACCAACAACCCCAGGACAGGAGCCCAGCCCTAAACACAGGCGAGCACCCAACCCAGTCACGGCGTTGCCCTGAGGGCGTAGGCTGACCCCAGCCACACCCAGAGGATAAGACACATCCAGACCAGAACACTGCACCCTCCACTAATAGGCCCCGCAGATGAGCACAGAGGCCATCCACCCCCACTCGTTGGCAGTGCTAATTAGGGGGTGCAAGAGGGATCGAAGTACTTCAGTATTGTTTTTGTTAGCAGCAGATGTTAACGCCAAGCTGATCTGATCCAACAGTAAGTTCTAGTATTGAAAATAACTGATTCTGTTTTTACTCTTCCAATTAACTAAGATGACTTTTGTAGCTAAGCAAGGGACAGTAAAGATGATGGATTTCGATCTTTCCTCCATATTGATGGCGCTCATTTCACCAAGCACACAAAGAGAAGGAGGAGCTGTGATAGGGACATCAAAACAGGTTGACAGATCTACACGCTTTCTGCTAAAAGTGGGAGACCAGGACCACAGTGCAAACACCTAACTATCCGGGGTGTTACGAATGCAAAGTCCACAGGTGTCTGATTCTTTCAGCCTCATCTTGAACATCCTTTTGTCCTGTGTAGTGAGGCCTATGAAACTGAATCAACTGCAAATTGGGATTTTTGGTTAAAGGTCTAAAGGCGTTTAAGCAAATCTGTAACCAAAAAGAGTCATTTGAATCAATACCCAAGTCTGAATCCCACTTCCTTGTTGGCAATGTAACTTGGTTTCCAATGTGACTCATACATATATATATTTTAGACAGAATTTTGTATAATATGAGGTTCAGACATTTATTCACTGTCAGGTAATGTCAGATTCTTCTGACTAAGGTTAAACCTTGCACTTAAAACTTAAAATTTTCAAAAAAAAAAAAATCTTATTCCTTGGTCCATAACCTCCTTTCAAGTGTTCGAAAGTTTCATCTTGAATTATATGTTCTAGATGTGGAATTCAGTTAGCCTGCCAGGTTGGAAAGTTAAGCATTTTCTTGTTTATCGAGATGTCAGGATAGTTCCAAATGGGTGTCAGTTTGCTCGGTGTGAGAGAGGAGTTATTTATTTTAAGGAAACCCCACTAAGGTGTTAATGTGGTTTTGACATTGAAAGATTTATAGCAACTTATGATTTTAAGATCTGCACTGATCAGAGAGATGGTAGCTGGAAGGCAGGGTTTCTCTGGCTTTAGGAGAAGAAGGACGTTGGCAGAGTTCATAGTAGCTGGTAATGAGTGGTGGTCTTTAATAAATAGAACCATTTGATAAAAAAAAAAAGAACTGGTGCCAAGAGGTCCCAGAATTCTTTGTAAAGTTCAGCTGAGAATCCGTCCGGCCCAGAAGCTTTGTTTTTGGGCATCAGCCGCAGAGACTCACGAAGTTCTGACTCAGAGAGCGGTGAGTCTGAGGCAGTGATTTTTTCTTGGTTTAGTTTGGGTAAATTTACATGATCAAGAATGATTTAATGCAATGAGATGAATATACTGTAAGTTCTTCCAAAATTCTTCAAATGTGTTATTTATTTCTTTTGGGCCGTCCTTAATATTTCCTGTTCCAGTTGGGGAGAATGTGATTTTTTGTTGTTATTTTTAAATTGATTAGCTAAGTATTAATTATATTATTTGATTCAAGTTTAAATGTACTAGGATCTTTCAGAATGTTCAGAAGCAAAAGCAGTTTCTGAGTTTTTCTTTATTCAAATTATTGGGAATCAGGAGCAGATGAAAAAGCGTCGTTGGAAAAAGCTTGTAGTTGTGATGTAAAAGCTCCTACGGCAAGCCACAAGCTCCCTGCTCCGCTCCATTCTGATGCATCTACTTGTGAATGAAAGGATCAAATGTTTTCTTCATTAGAGTTGACATCTGGCTCAAAACTGTATGCTCTCTGTACACACTGGTAGCTCCAACATTGCTCGCCAGTTTTGTTGCACCGCTAGTGTTATTTTGTGGTTGACATGAACTACTGTTACTCTGCAGAAACTATATCCTAGAAACTTCACACAGGCTCTACGTCCAGGAAAAAACACATCTTTTATCACAGAGTTTCTTAGATGTCAAGCATGTGTCAAGTGTATCAAAGTGCAGGAAAAGGAGCATTTCCTGTCAATCATGTACACACAACAAAGCTAGTATGAAAAAAAACATCAAGGTCCCTTTAAAAAAAAATAAAAGCTGTACTGTTACAGCATGATGCACAGAGCGGAAAAAAACAAGATGCTTTTCAATTGGGCCAAAGGAAGTTACAATTTATTACAAAGGAACCCATGCTTCCTTTCACTGCTGGCTCTAACAGACATTTCAGGTTGACAGACACAACAAACAATTCCTCATGCTGCACATTTCAAACACTATAAATAAATGCACCAAAAGGACATCATCAGGGAATAATACTGATAACAGTAACCACTTCACAAACAGAAGAAAACAGTGTGTGGTGTTACGTTCATCCCCTCTTGTACATCGTTGTATCTGAAGGCTTTCTTCAGAGTGTGAATGCATATTTGACGATCCTTCACAGCTTTTCATATCCTTGCTTTTACTTTTTGTTCACCTTTCTGCATATCTCTTCAGTGCTCACCACAGTGAAGCAGCTTTCACTGATTTTCACAGGTTTTCTGGCGGAGATTACACTCCCTTCCTGACACAAGGCTGGGGACCGGCACAGGGAGACCCAAACTTTGGCCCCCTTGTGACTACATAGTTAGACAGCAGCACAAAGGGGTCACTGGATGATGTTCATCGCGCCTGCTGGGAGACAAACCATGATGTCCCATGTGCCAGTCCTACACGCAGCCAACTGAGCCATCCAGCTGCTTTTGCAGCATTCCTTTTTAAGTCATTCCACTTGATCGATGCAATAATGCTGTCAGGTCACTGTACATCTTTTCAGAGTAAAATACAAAAAGTGATGCTCTGATAAAAGAACATTTCTTAATAAAAATCTTTTTTCTTTTGATGTGAAATAAAACCTCAATTGGAAGGTTTCACATGGCTGATGTGGAGCCACATCAGGAATGCTATTACTGAAATTGAATGAGATTTTTTATCACTGAGCTTATTTGTAAAGCGATATTAAAAAAAAAATTACGATAAAACTTATCCCTGTCATGTCATTTTTACTGCGCTGTGTGGTTCCTCCCATTCCTTGTAAAACAAAAACAACAAGAGTAGCCATTCTGAACTTGGAAATCAAGTTCCAACAAATCTTGAGTTATGTTCCTCCTTAAAAAAGATTTAGGAAAGTCTAAGTAAAGCATCATTCATCCATAGATTACTCAAATTATCCGGAACTGTTGAATATGTTAGTAATTTGAAGTGCAATTAAATGCAAACCCAAGAGAATATGTCTGAAGTCTTCCATCTCACTACACTATTTTTCAGAGGATAATCAGGCCTTCCGGTCCAATGAGTTTGAATAACCATTTATAAAACATATGTGCATGTGTTTGTGAACCCTGAGTCCCAGCAGGGGCTTCCTCCCCAAAGACTCCTGAACACATCAGGAGACATGATCTGTTTATTGAACTAAAAATGAGTCAGCTGTGCCAATTTGATAAGAACAGTCTTCAACACTCACACATGAAAAAAGAGACAAATGGGACAAATTCCCCCTGGGTATACACTAAGTTTATTTGTGAAGTTACACCAGTAAAGTCACTGCAGACTCTGCAGCTTAATGGTAAAAGCAAGCTTCCACTTGAGAGGAATTTTAGCTCATGGCGTGCATTTTTTAGTCACAGATTTACGAGTATGTACACGCAAATTCAAAACATTTGTTCTATATTTTTCATTCCAAAAGTTTCAGTAAGGGCTGACGTTTTCTCCAGTTCCTTATTCTCTTTTAAATATACCTGTAAACATGCGAAGGCCATCCGTGATGCAATGTACTGCAATTGCAACAGCAATGAAGTTTTTTCAATGTTCAAGGCAATGAAGGCTCCTTATGAAGCAGGGTAAGGACTCAAAGTAAATGTGATGATAGAATGTTACAGTGAAAGCTGGCAGTGAGGATAGAGAATGCATTGAGGCCCTGAAGGGTCTTTGAATTAATAATCCAGCTTTCTGATAATGATTGTTCATTTTTTAAATTTAATTTACAGATGACTAACAAGGATTTATAATTCAACAGTTTTTTTTTACCCAATAAATACTTAAATTGCAAAGTGTTGTTAGATCTCAGTAGCTAAGCAGGGTCAGGCCTGGTTAGTCCTAGGATTGGAGACCAGCTGGGACCGTAGATTAAAAGTTACTGTGACTACATGGGGTCACTTCAGTGTTTCCATGTGCCGGTCCCAAGCCCGGGTAAATGCAGAGGTTTGGGTGTGGAACAATATCTGCTGCTATCCTTTTAAGAGTTTCTAAAAGAATAACTTATTTACTTCTATCCATCTATCTTCCAAACCCTCTCGGTCCCTTTTGGAGTCTCTTGGTTGCTGGAGCCTATCCCAGCTATTGTTGGGAACAGGCAGGATACACCCTGGACAGGTAGCCAGTCCATTGCAGGACCACGCAATTACACACACACACACATCCACACACAAGGACAATTTAGAATGCTCAACTAGCCTATGAAGCTAATGTTTAAAGCTAACCCTGTGTTTTTTTGGCAGGAAGCCATAATGCCTGGAGAAACCTACGCGTGCATGAGGAGAACATGCAAACTCTACACAGAAAGGTCACATGTGGAAATGGATCCAGGATCTTCATGCTGTGTGGTGAGAGCAATAACTACTGCACCACCTTTCAGCTCAACTGATAAACATTGTTCCTAAACAATTTATTTCAAAGAATCAAAAAGGTAATTCCTTTATTTATTTTATCTCAGTTTCTGACTCCTTTTAACAGCTGGATTTCGTTTACATTTTTTGTCTCCACTGAGCTGATTTTTATTGGAAAAAAAGGTAATTTTCTTGATGTATTTTTTTCAAACTCTAATCTAGCTTTTTAGTGTTTCTGAAGGAGTAATGTCTTCTTTCTCGTTGAGTAGACTTTCAGTGCATGTCACAGCAGGACTGATATTTTCTTACCAGCTTCAGTCAGCGTCGTCTTCTGTTTTACCTTTTGTTTTGGGGTCAATTTGCAGATTTCTGACCAAACCACATTCATCTCTGGGAGGAAAAGTCAGTTTTCATCCTGAGCGGTTTGATGACTGAATGTTTATGCTTGCATGCAATCATTTGCATAGATGAACATGGCACCTCGAAGCATCTGGAAATTGAACACATCTCTCGCTGATATTTTGGCAGATTTATTTAGATTTTCTGATGATTTTGTGGAAGGAATCAGTGTGTGGGAAAAATGGGCAAATCTGTCTGGGGAACGCAGGTGGCCTCAGACGATGAAATAAAAACGCTTCATGTGTTTTGTTTTTCTTTTGCATTCTATGCAAACTACTGTTTTCAACAGTAAGTTTGTCACCGAATGACCATGGCCTGTCAAAGTTTCTCTGCTGATCTTCAAAGGAACAAAACACTGTCAAACTTTTCTTTTGTTAAACAGTGACAAAAATAAAAGGTTTTTTTTCAGGAATAAAAGAAGAAAAATGGCAACTGAAGTTAAATAGAAAAGAAGATGTCTGTCAGATCTACTGTGGTTCACAAATCCAGCAGGGCTCCAAGTTCTGCAGGGAGCAATCTAGAATCTACATTAAACAGAGTAGATAAATAAAATTAATCTCAAAATTGCAATTCTGAATTTTATTTAATTCAAACCGTGAATCGAGAGATGAAACATTGTGATGCAGAAGCTACAACGGCAAGCTGCAGGCTTCCAGCTCCTCTTCATTCTGATGCATCCACTTATACGACTCAATCCATGTATGTCTTTGTTATCCTCATCTGAATTGGCATCTGACTCAAAATCGTGGTTGGATAGCTCCAATGTTTC
Organism: Oryzias celebensis; assembly: GCA_014656515.1. Classification (NCBI taxonomy): domain Eukaryota; kingdom Metazoa; phylum Chordata; class Actinopteri; order Beloniformes; family Adrianichthyidae; genus Oryzias; species Oryzias celebensis. The sequence continues at coordinate 9,479,808 of BNCR01000012.1, forward strand.
TCAGCATTTTTGTCTCACTGGTAATGTTACGTTGGGAGAGCATGTGAACAGATAGATGATGGGAAGAGGAGGCAGGCTCACTCCCTGCCAACAGTCTAGCCAACAACTCAGAGGCAAATTTCTAATGAACTCCTGCTGCTCTGCAGAAAATAAGTCCTAAAAATCAAACAGTTTTTTTCTTTTTTTAAATTTTGGTTAAAAACGGCATAATCATAGTTAAGAGACCACTGAGAACACTTTTACAATGGATCAAAAGATGACTGAACTGGGAATGAAAGAATATTACATTCTGTTTGTGTTCTGTGCTTCTCTTTACAGCATTTTGATTTTCCTTTGGGTATCAAAGGTTCTAAATGTTCCTGACTAAGACATCAAATTCAGCAGAGCAGGTCATTAAAATCTGTTCTAGGTGCTCACAGTAGGAGCAGATCATTATGTCCAGTAGGGAAAAAATTGCTAACCTCCTTAAAATAAGCACAATTCCAAAGGCTCTTTGTGAGGTCTATATATTGTTGCTGTCTTATTAGGAAAATCCAGTTTAGGTGGTTTGTATGATTGCATGTATTTTTTTCTACTATTATAATAAAAAGACCTAATGAAATGTCCTGATTTTGAGTGACAAAAACAGACAAATCAAAACTAGACATAAGGCATTTTATTCAACAGAAAGAACAAGTTCCAATTTAGCTAGAAACATTATTGTACTCGAAAAGTTGCTGTTATGAGATGAACAAAGTGACTGTAAAATACAGCAAATTATTAATTAAACCTTCTGATTGGCATAAAAATGTTAACTAATAATGAGATTGCACGATCTAAATGACATTATTGAATAGATTTGAACAAAGCAAAGGCTTGTGCAAATGCTTAAGATGTCATTACTGAAGGGCACTGTTCAGTTCTTGTTATTAAGCTGCAGTTAAGCAACCTTTCTGTTTACAGTTTAAAGGTAAACTATGAATTGTGCTGACAGTGATTTCTTGGAGAAGACATACAAACATGTACTTCTTCATCTTTTTTTCATGTGGTTGTGGAGGGATTTATCAAAAACAGCCAAGAAGAAGTTTGCATCTTCCATTGTGATGCACATTGGAGGTTTGACGCGGAAGATCTTGGGCAAAACAAAACAAACAAAAAAAAACCAAGAACATTAATTAATTAAAAATCAGATAAGTAAAACCAAATACTAAAGGAACAGTAGAACATGATGTGACTGGTGAAAATGTAATACTAATGGAATATATTTGAAATGATTTGATGCTTTAATGCAACAAAAGGCATTGAAAATTTGTATTATATGTGTGGTTTTTATTCCCACACACTTACTGCACAGTAAGAGAATTGAGATGCATTTTTCCATTGATGAAAAAGTAACGTCTATTCACAAAGAGCCCAGAAGAGACACTTTTATATTTGTCACACCATCCATTTTTTCAATAACTAACCTTAAGAATCAAGGCCATTTCATTGTGCTCTAAGAAATCACTCGGTGGCTATTTATTCAAAGCTTCTTAAAAAAAAAGAAAAAAGAAGATTTTCCATTACCACCATTTTCTAAAGCAAGAAATGATATGCAAGGTTGACAGTTCTTTTAAAGCTAAACTGAAAACATTTTCCAGTATGCTGTTAATACAAAAACTATGTTTAATGTGCTTTAACTAGTGACTGAATGTGCTAAAAAGATGCGTAAATGGTTTCTATAGTTAATTGGTGAAATGGTCCAATGCTAGAATTATTTGATTGCTAAAAGCACGTTGAACATGTTATCCTACAAGTTGATTCTGCAGGAATTTTCTATGCATATTTGTTCCTAAACTAAACAGTCAGGGCTCTAAATGAACTTTTATGGTATCTAACAGGGGTTTGCCAGAAACATCCAAAGTCTACCAAATTAGATTTCTGCTAGCCAAACATTTATCTGGAAAAATAATGTATGTATTTAAAAGAAAAACAGTTATTCCCTTCATTTATAAAGTTTCTGTTTCAAATTGAAGTTTAACCTGCATTTAGGAGATGGACGGGTGTTAATTTGGAGCCCTGTAAATAAAACATGAAGATGCAAGCATCTAAGGTTTGTAAAGCTCTTAGAAATGTGCTATTCATTTTTATACCATGCAGTGAAGGAAATAAGGATTTTGTAGGTTTGTCCACCTAAAGAGAAACCAACAGTCTGTCATCCTTATAGTAGGTTCATTTGAACAGGGAGACATAGAAAATCACAAAGAAATTCAAGAAACTGACTTGAAAGAACAAGAGGGTTCTAATACTTCTATTCCTCGATGAAATGCAAATATAGGCATATGAATTCTTTAAAGTTCTTGATTTTTATTGTGAGTTTCTATCTCTTACTGTTCAAATAAACCTGCCATTTGGATGACAGACTGTCAGTGTCTTATTTAGTGGACAAACCATCAAAATTACCAATAAGGGATCAAATACCTACTTCCTTCACTGTATGCTATTATGGTTCATTTATTAAGAATATTTTCAGATTTTTTTTCCCTTAAAGGAAATAAACAGGACAAAGCTTTAAAGGTCTACATTTATAGACAAATTTCAGTTTCTCTGACTTATGGGAACCTTGTGAGACATTTAAACAGCCTCCTCCTTCTCTGCTGTGATTAAGCGGTCTGCTACTTTTCCTAAAATGCTTTTATGCAACCATATTTAACATACTTTAAGCAATGTTTATTCAGCTTGGTCTCTTCCCTCATTGAAGCACCGCAAATCAAATGACACCATTTAATTGGCGCAGGTATTCATGGTATTTTCACACTGTGGTATTTTTTCACTATTCACTCAGTCAGACATTATTGTTTTACTCCTGCAAATGTTCAGTGTGCTTTTTATTTTACCAAAAATTCTTGCAAGAAAAATACAAAACAAAATTGACTTTTTAAGACTATTTAAGACAGACAGTGAGTGCTGTTACCTGTCCGTATAGTCCTCCTTTGCCAATAAGAACTCCCATATCTTTGACATCTTCAAAGATCTCAGCTATCTCCCCAGAAGGCAGCGGTTTCCTGCTGGTCTGCAGATAACAGAGCAAAATTTGACCGTATCTATTATTAATACATATAAAAATTGTAAGTCTTGCTGACACTGCAACATGTAATTGATGCGTGGTTAGAAAGCTGAAAGACAAGATTAGTTATAAATCTAAACAAGCTCTGGAAATAATAGAACACTTCACAAAACCTCTTTTACAAATTAACTCAATTTAGGCTTTGATTATAACTACAAGTACAACAACATACACAGTGTAAATAATTTCAAGGTTTAAAAAAGAAAAAAGAAAATATTACCACATATTTTTTATGGTAGTGAGTGTTGAAGTTTTTCCACATTTCAGATATTATCTTTCAATAAAAAGAGTCACAGTGAAATGTATAATCTCTTTCTTTTTGATAGTATTTATGTACATCCAAGATCTGGTGAAACTCTTTAATTCATCAACAAAAGCAAATTTGACAGGAAACGTTATCTCTAATCAATAAATATATTTTAAAAAATGATTATTGCAATTGAAAGTAAGTAAATGTTTATTTCTATAGCTCCCTGCTTAGGTAAAAATCACTAGGTGCTTCATAAAAGTAGAAACATATTTTTCCTCATAGAGATATCACCAACTAAACAAAGTAAAAGACAGTAAAAACAAAGTAAAACACAGTAAAAGACTAAATTAGATAAGAGCTCTTCTGAATAAAAACATCTTGACTTGACATTTAAAACTATCAACGGAGTCAATCTGTCGTATTGACAAAGCCAGCCTGTTACAAAGATGTGAAGTGACAGCTTGAAAGACACGGTCTCCAGCTTTTTTTGTAGGTTCTTGGGATTTGTAAAAGTTTTTGAAGACCTCCAAGCCTGGGCCAGAGAGTAGGGGGTTAAAAGGTCAGCAACGTATGCAAGAGTTTCTCCATGCAAGGCTCTAAAAGGTTTAGTCCAGATCTAAAACATCTCTAGAATCAAAGATACATACAAGAAGAAACCTTTTTCTGGCTATTTCGTGTTGAAATATTCATTTTTACAAATGAGTCAGATCACATCACAGTTTAGATTTGGTTGGAAAAAGGGGTTTTTTTACTCGTGCCTCGTTTCCACTGACCGGTACGGTATGGTCCAGACCAGTCCTGTATTTCTAAGCGTTTCCAAAAATAAAATGGACCCATTAAGCTGGACCGAACCGTACCATTTTTTGGCCCCCGCTCATAGAAAAAAGACACGGGGCGGTTAGTGCAGAGTTACTGTTGAAACTTGTCTGCTTCTAATTCAGAGCAAATTCAATCAAGAAACACTCAGAAATGCATTTTAAGCTTAATTTTCTTTATATATATCATGAGAAAGAACACGTTAAAAACACCAAACACATGATTTTTATCGGAGTGGATCTTTTATAGAAGCAACTGTCATTTAAATTTCTGACCACAAAAACAAATAAAACCAGAGAGCATAGAGTCTCCAAGCAACTGTCCAATTATTTCATTTTCTGTTTCCTCCCTTTCCAGGCACAACAGATCTTCTTCATCATCTACAGATCTACATCTGTGTTTGTTTTGTGCAGATTTACAGATGGTCACTAATGTTATGGCCCATAGTTAAATGGGCCACAGCTGACCCATGTCCCGTGGAGGCTTGGTGCAAATGCAGAAACACGTGCAGTGAAGGGTCCCTTCTGTTGGAAGCACAGTACCTTGTCTGTGACCATTTCCACTCCGATCTGCAGGCCTTTTCCACGAACATCTCCAATGATCTCGTACTTGTCTCTCAGTTTTGCCAGTTCCTTCATTAGGTATGTTCCCACATCAAGACTGACCTTTTGCGTTTTATCTTCTTGAATGGTCTGGAAAAGACACATTGTTTGAACAATAGCCCTCAAGTTCTCAATTTGATGGATGTGTTATAAAAAAAGGCCCTCTATTTTTACCAGTTAAAGAACCTATTCATAAAAAAAGCCATCTTACATCAAGAACAGATGAAGCCACGGCACAAGCCACAGGATTCCCTCCAAAGGTGTTGAAATGTACTCCACTGGCAAATGAGGCTGCAATTTCTAGAAAAGTATTAATGAAAAAGTTCACACATTCAAATTATTTTGAAACCAAGTGTGGAAAAAGAGGAAGAGAAAAAGTGAAACTTCCCTGTTGTTTTTTTGAAGTGCAAGTCAAACATTTTCTGAGAAAAATATTGAAATTCTTCGAAACGCTCCAGGGCTTCAAGTATTTAGAGTTTAATTATTAACAGAACACCATAGCAACTGGTTACCTCTGCAAACTACACAAGGAGAAACCTGTTACTGCGCAGACTGCCACAAATAAATGCACTTTTCCAGGAGTACGAGACTACTCCTACCAGGCAATCAACACTCTGGACCACACGGATTCAAAAGAAGAAGTTTAAATCAATAGGATGTGATGGTGGGGGTCAAAACAGCCCATCTAATCAGTTCTGATTTGTTTTCTTAAGACATGATTAAATTCAATACACGTTTTGCAGCTCTAAACAAATATGTGCACAGCGGTCAGGTACCAAGAACCCCTTGATGGACTTTTGTTCCATTTTTATCACCTATGATTGCTGCACTATAATTTCCTCAAAGGACTTACAGGAGCTATTGCTCTTCATCATCAACGTTCAGCTGACACTGTTTATATAGCTTTGAAACTCATCTAATTTTATATTAGTTGATTTTGCTTTCACATTTTAAAGGGATGTCTTGGTTTAATAATTATTAATTAAACCAAAATCTTTTTTTTTTTTTCTCATTTTGCATGGCAGTACCTGGTGTTGTAACAACAGCTCCCATGGGGAATCCATTTCCGATCCCTTTTGCCATTGTCACCATATCAGGAATAACATCATGGCCCTGAAAACCCCAGAAGTGACTTCCTGTTCGCCCAAATCCTGTTTGGACCTGAAAATACAGCACATAGGTTCATAAAAGTCTTGCAATATGGTTTGTGCTTGGTACATCCTCCTCTTACTGCACGATTAACAAGCGAATATCAAAAGGTATAGGCATAATTATTCACATTAACAAATTCTCTGTTTTTTCCTCATTTTGTGTTCACCTTGACTTTATATATCTCATTGTATATAAAACAGTAATGCTACGTACACACCGGGTATGTGGGGCATGTTCAAGAATGTGCTGAACGTGGGTTTTTGTATGCACTTTAACAAAGGGTGTTCACACAGGTCTGTTCAAAACCGTCCGTTTTGTACACAGAGCCCGAAAACTGACTTAAAACTTTAGTGGCGACGGAGAGTTTTCAGAGCCTGAAACATGCATTTACGAGCATGTAGACTTTTTCTCGGAAGCAGTCGCTCAAACGTGCGTTTCCGTCAGTAGCCTGTCAGGAGCCTAATATAATTATCTTCCATTATTTTATCCGAAACAAGTGTGTGACACCAAAATCCACCATTTATGCTTTAAATTTGAACTTCCAATAAACAAATAATATCCATTTTCATCCTAAAAAGAACAAAGCTGCAAGAGGAGGCACAGTAAAGATAAGTAAATGCAGCACACAAATCTGGACAACTACATCTAGTTCATCGAGTAATACTTGAACAACCAAATAATAGAAGAAGCAGATCTGAGTGGCCCTGCAAGGAGTAGAATGCATTCTGAGAAAATAAAGCTTGAACTGACCAGCTCATCCCGCATCTCATCATGCATCTCTAAATATAGCCCGCAGCAGCAGACTGCAAGGACCATCGTTTTTCACAACCTTACAAACTGTGTAAGGTTGTGTGACTGTGTAAGTTGTAAGGTTGAGTCAAAATTTGACCCACACACATGCGCGAAAACTCATCAAAATTGAAAATTGAAAAAAAAAAAAAAAAAGGTAAAAAAAATGAATGGGCCGAAAATCGCTCATGGAGCCCCAAAAAAATACATTTTGAAATACGCAAACAAAACCAAAACACACGTGTCAGGGATATCCCGGACAACTCATAAAGTCATTATGGGATGGCCACACGACCCACGGCTTGGCGGCCATTTTGTAGCAAAGGCTGTGATTTGGTGGTTTTCACATTTTCCACAATATGGGAAAACGACACTTGGTTATTCAGATTTTCAGGAAAATTCACAAACATGCCGCCAGCCGGAGTCAACAACCACCACAGATGTTTTATCAACCTTTGACCTTGGGAAGAGGCTGCCATCTTGAAAAAAAAAGGACCTTTAGTGCCAACTACAAAAAAAAACTTGTCCTAGAGATTTTCATCGATCTTCTTGTAACTTCTCGAGCATCATTGGGAAGGTACTGTAAAAAAAATGTTGGAATTAGAAGTTAGCTAGTTTGCACATGCTTTATCGGAATGTTGTAAAAATTGTATCTACAAGTTCAGTAGCTTAAGCTGAACAAAACGAAATAATATGCAATATAACAATGTCAAAACTGTGCCCGCTTTAAACAAAAAAACGTTGCAAAAAAAAAAAAAAAAAAAAAGTTGGAATCCACTAACGAACCAACCATACGTCAGGGATTTCTGAGGGAAGTTTTGAAATTTTTAGGGATGGCCACATGACCACTTAGGGCTTGGCTGCCATTTTGTGTCAAAATCTAAGATTTGGCAGTTTTTAAGTACGGGAAAACTAACCTTTTTTTATAGCGATTTTAACAAAATTTCACACATATGCTGTTAGATTAAATCCCCTGGAGTTTTGTTGACCTTGGACCTGAAGGAGGCCGCCATCTTGAATTCTGAAAAAAACATCAGCCGATTTGTTCGGGATCACCAGGTGACTAAAACCTAAAATATGCTATGAAGATGAAACCAACAGAAAAGCCGCCATTTTAAAAAATGGCGTGCGTTGTGACTGTTTTGCAAGTGGGGTTGGGTCAAAGGTAGGCGGCAATAGCGGTGCTGGCGTGCAGAGGTGGGTGGCAGTGGTACATAGCAGCGAGGGCAGTGAGGCGTAGAGGCGGGCGGCGAGTGTGAGAGCGGGTAGCACCCGCAGGCCATCCATTGACGCTCGTGGCTTTAATTCTGATTAAACTTTTAAATTGTGCAAATAGATGCATTACAATGCACATCTCACCTCATCAGCAATGCAGATCCCTCCTCTCTCCCTTACTAGTTTGTAAGCTTCTTTGAGAAATTCCTTGGGGTACTGCACCGCTCCTCCAACTCCCTGAGTAAAAACAGGCATCCAAACTCTAATTATGCAGAAAAGAGATGTATAGCAGATGATGGACTAAATATATTTCGTTTTACTTTATCATTTTTTTATGGTTTAAAACAATTAGTTGTTGTGATACTCCATAATATACAAAACCTGAATAGGCTCTGCAAAGAAACCAGCAATTCTAGTTGGGACACTAGTAGTCAATGTCTCTTTGAGCTGTTCGATATAATGCTCATTTGCCATGCAATGACCTGTGACACAGGGACAAGTCTGTTAGAGCACATCTGCAGATATGAATGTAAATATGCAAATGAGGGATAATGACAACATGCATCACATTAGTAACAATACTATTTGACAGTTCTAATTTTTTGTACCTGATTTCTGGCTTTAAACTCTCATCAATGAACCAAAGAAAGAATTATCCTATATTTCCCATTGGAGATTAACAACAATTTTTCTACTGAATTGACAAAATAAAATCATTTTTAAGAATAAATTACAGAAACTGATACTGTGGGGAGTCATTGGCTTCTTCTCTTTTAGGTTTTAACAATTACGCAAATCATTTTGATTACTGTATGTGCTTTTCCGATTCATTTGAAGGTCAGGGATGCATTTAAAAGACAAAATTATACCTAAAAAGCAGAACATGACAGAAAACTGTTCAGATTGAGTGTGCTTCTAAGCTGTTTTCAAAAAACTGCTTTTACCGTCACAAATGTAAACTTTTTTTGTTTTAAAATGATAAATATAATTACTGTCCTTGGCAAAGACCTCCTCACTAATGTTTTTTGTTACCTTGAGCGCAGTTACAATCTCTTATTGTTTGAACAGGAGAGTCTCTGCAGTTGCTCCCCCCCCACGGACCTCTGAACACATCGGGACACATCGTCTATTGATCGGGCAGAAAACAAGTGAAATGGAATCATTTGACACTGATGGTTTTTCCCTTTTTTTAATTTAAATAAAATGAATGAACGAATGCGAGAAAAACATTGAATATACATTTCTAAATCACTGCTAATGAACGTAAGAAGCTGACAGAACATGAACTCGTTCTTTATTCCACCTTTGATTATGTTTGCATGTTTTGCCAGACAAGTATGAGCTTTTAATATCACCAACTTCAGTTTTACATGGATGAATATTTAAAGCACCAATCATAAAAAAAAGCTTAAAAAGGTTCACTTAAACACCCAGTTTTTGTCAAAGTCCACCTGCTGCAGATATGCAAGATTTGTGGTGCAACAAAACCCTGGCAAAACACAAACACGTAAAACAAAAAAATGTACATTCTTTGCATTTGGCACATTTGGTTTAAAACTTTTTGCAGCTTTCACGTCTTTTTTGTAAAATAATGTCAACGGGGTCAAATCAAGATCAACTTGAATGAAAAACCAGATTGTAAAAAAAAAAATAAAAAAATGGAAGTAGATTTTAATAAAAAAATAACCTATAAATCAATCCCTAAGCTGACTGGGAGTCAGTGCAAAGATGTCAGAATTAGAGAAATGTGCTCCTTCTTCCTGGTCCTGGTTAAAAAGCGTACAGCCGAGTTTTGGACTAGCTGCAGCCAATCGATTGTTTTTTTTTCTTAATGTCAGAAAATACAGCATTACAATATTCTATTCAAGATGTTATGAAAGCGTGTATTAATACTTACATTTGTGCAGCCTAAACCATTGGCAACCGGGTATTTATATGCAGCGTTGGAGGTGAGTCCCAAAGTCTGTGGCCCTCCACCATGATATGAACCCCTAACAAACATTTTTTTAACAATTAGGACACAGGGGAAAAAAAATATTCCCTAATAAGAACAATTGTTTGTTAAAATAATTGTAAAGAAAATGTGCAACGTGTCCAAAGAGCTATTTACTTTAGCCTTTTTTATGCAAATAGAAAACAAACAGAAAATCTTAGACCTGAAAGTGATTATATCATAATTGCCTGTGTGGAGGCGGGCCATCAGCATGGCTAGGTCATTCGCTTCAGAGCCACTGTTGGTCAGATAGATCACCTGTGCAGGGGTTAGACAGCAGAACATGGATTCTTTACTGCCCACATACTCATCTAGGGATCCACTCTTGGGTAATCTATAAATCCTCCACCATACCTTTAGGGGATCTGGCAAGTAGGAGGCAAGTTTCTCGCAATACTCATGAAGAGTTGGGTAGATGTAGATATTTGTGGTATGCCAAAGCTTTTTCAGCTGCTGCTGAGCAGCATTTACAACTTTTCTGTGGATGGGAAATATATATAAAATAAATGAACATGTATGTTGCATAATTGTTGGTTAATTATTTGGAAATCAATGTTTTATTACGGGTGGCAGTGGCCCACGCTGACTGTTGCCACACCAGCAAACAGGTCTAGATATCGCCTCCCGTCCACATCCCACAGCCACTGCATGTAGCCCTGGTGGATGAACACTGGCTTCTTGTAATAAGTAACTTTTAGGGTCATGGGGTTGCAGTTCTGTCTGCGGATCTCCAACATTCGCTCTTTGGACATACCCTGCACAAAAAAAAAAAGCAACAAATAGATGCAAAATTAAGTGGAAGATGTTTCATTTTTTCATTAGATAAATACAACTCCTTTTCTTTAGGTGCACTTAGTAACATCAATGTCAATATAAACCCAAAGGATGCACAAACACTATGGCGTTTTGGCTTTTCCCCGGAGTTGTCCTCAGTTGCTTTTGTCCTATTTAAACTCATCTTATTCTCAACTTTTGATCATTTAGCTTTAATGACAACAAGACAAGGAAAGCAGTGTTTTGTCTGCCGTTCAAAGGTAGAAAGAAAAACACAAATTGTTATTTAAAAAAATAAAACACGAACAGATTTTGGGTGGGTCAGGATGAAGAGATTTTGGAAAAGTAGGCAGGGTTTTAAGCTGCAGAAATCACATTGACAACTTTGCATTAGTTAGCAACAGCTGTTTTGTAGATTGCTGCTGAAGCAGCAAGCGATAACGACACTTCCAACAAGACGTGAGGAGCGATCAACTCAAGCAGTTGTACAGTAACCTGTCCATTGGACCTGACAGAAAAGCATGAGCTGTAGAAACACTTTACCTTGTATCTCTCTGGACTAAAACTGCATGAGGGCATCTCTGGTATATCTGGGATGGTGTATTTGTTGTCCTCTTTCTGGCACAATGCACCTATGAAATCATTATGATGGACATTCAGAAATGCAGGAGAAATATTCAACATGACTTTGGCAGGGATTGGGCAATGAATGCATGCATATAGCAACTAAATAGTAACTTATATCTAATGCAAATATTGAAGCCGGCTTAATAAAAGTATGAAAGAATGATTTATCATTTTGGAGAAAGCTTTAAAATTTGATTTCTTTATTAAAAATATTTTTATCCAGGCATTTATCCAAGACAGATAAAAAAAAACTCTTAATTTTAGCTGTGGCCTGGCAAGACCTTTTTGAGAAAGAAAACCTAAAAGCCTGGGAAACTCCTCAACTCTCCTGTAGGGCAGATATGTGTAATACCATGTAAAAAAAAAAAGAATGATCAGATCAGCTAATGTTGTGTTAAAAAGTGAGCAATATTTCATTCTTGTACTGCAAGCAATATGCAAATAAGATTTTTCTTCCCATGTATGAGGTGTCACTGTCTCTTAGCAAGAAAGTAGTTTATGACATATTTGAGTATAATTGTAAGTATAGAAAATATACTACAGACCTTTTAAGTGTTGTGTAGGAAGTATACTTATTAAACACAATAAGTTTACAGTATAAAGAGAGTATATAAAAAGTAAACTTATTAAACTTATTATTAGTATTGCACTTAAATAGACTACTTTTTGCCAAGAGTTTTGATGTAATTTTTCATTGTTTAAATGTTGTTCTTCTTTTGTATTTAGTGTGACATCCATTCATCTTAAATAGTAATATATTAGTAATTGTATTTACTTATATAAATATAGTTTCAATTGTATTGCAGAAAATGTTATTATTTTTTCTGTTAATTTAGTCAACAAAGTGGGGAAAACACCACATTATTCGAAAGAAACGGTGTTTTGCTAAAATATTTAGCTATAAATTGAACGGGTGCATCTTTTATTCCACAGTTTAATGTGGAAATAAAGCAAAGGTTTGTATTTCGCAATCAGCATCAACGGCAGTCCCAAACTGGTTAGATCTGGATTTGGTTCATTTTCATGGTGACTTACCACTTAAATGGAGCTTGGCCAACGTTGGATAAGTGCATTTTTGTCCTGCTAAAAATGCCCAACGAAAACTTATACGGGAAACAACCTTGTGCATTGTTGAACGAAAAGACGCAAGATTCTACCACTTCTCCCGCCGATCCGAAACTCAGCACGTAAAGGTGCAAAAGTTTGTCTTTTTTTTTCCTGCTGAAAATTGACATTTGTGGGAGGAGGCCGGACTGTTGATCCTGATTGCTTTAGAGTGCAGCTCCTTCCCCGTGACGTCACAGGTCAGCTGTAAACATGTGGGCATGCGCATTGCGCAAACTTGACAGTGCTGTTGTTTTACAAACAATCTCTACAGGCATGTTTTGGAAACATTTGATAGTATTTATCTTTATTAATTCAGTTTTCCATTCAAATGAAACATATAATAAACCTAATCATATTTTTTGGCTGAATATTACAATCGTCAAAGAATTGCACCTTTCGTAATTTAAAAGAAAGTAATAATAATAAAAAAAAGAAAAATATGTAATCGGAAGTTATCAAAACAATTCTATTATATTTTATTCTTTCCAACTGGAAGACCTCTTTTCAAATGTTATTTTAGTTTTTCATTTTAATGTTTAGTTGGTTATTCTGTTTGGAAGACATTGTTTATCTGTTTCATTCTTGGATTTGTTTGAGGAAAAAGTCTTTCCATGTCAGTATATTATTGTACTCTATGATGGACATCGTACTGGAACATGCTCATGATATTTTTTTAAAGTACAAATTAACAAATTAAGATCTGCATTTATTTTGAAATGATCAAAAGAAAACATTGAAAATCTGTACTAAAAAAACAACCAAACAAAAAAAAAAAAGATAAAATAATTAGCAGTCATGATGGTTACAATGTTGGTTTATTATATACATGATCCTTACACAATGCTCTTCTAAAGAACCAGGTGTGTCACCAATTTACAACGTGTCGCAACATGTACAGGTCAGAAGCATGCAGAGAATATTAACACAATGTTCTAAACATCCAAGTATCACACAATTTCCTTGCGACTGACTTTTGAAATTCACAAAAATGCATATAGAAAAAGAAGAAAAATAGAGAACCAGCTATAGAACAACAAATCCTTTGACTGTTTAGCCTTATATCTATATGTTCAACTCATAAATTGTGCGTAGAAACATGCATATTTAATTGATGAATTTCAATAGGGCCCTGATAAACGTTCAAATATACAGTTATTTTGACCTTGCAAGTTTGAATCCTTTAACATATTATTATAATATTTTAATGTAAATCTAAGAACTCACAGACCTCTTTTTTTCCTTTATGAACTTAGGTATTATGTCTGTCAAAAGACTACTGGGAAATGCATAGAAACAGTTCAATGCTCTATAAAGGTAAAAATTAAAAGAGCTTTGTGATTTTTTCAAACACATTTCTTTCATTAAAGCTTTTTTGCTGGCATAAATGTTTTGTAAAAACAAATCAAGGTGATTTAAATTTATATCACTAAAAAAACAGCCTTTTAACAGCAAAGCAACACGATTCTTTCATTGGTCAGCGGCTCAGACGTTCTGTTTGCCATTCAACCACATATACAGCACAAAATATGTTTCATGCAATTTTACGATTTTATCTTGTAATAACTGAAATTGAAAGAAATTACAGTATGGTTAAAAAAAACAAACAAATCAGTACCACAAAAAAAAACTATGAACTATTTTTTTTCTTAGTCAAATGCACATCGTTCTATGGGTATGAAAGAGTCAATAAAAGTAAAAAATAGATTCTGAATAAGCTCAACCTTTTTTCTACCATGACCCTAGTGTGCCACAAAGGACATTTTTCCAAGGATTGAAAGCATAGAAATATAATCCATCTCCTTGTCTATTGAGTACCACACTCATTTGCACTCAGATAACATTAGGACTTTTTTCTACAAAAGCAGAACACCCTCCACTTTTCCTTGCATGTACTGCTTCCAATTTTAAGGCAGCAACACAAAACATGCTGTTGTCCAATAAAAGTGAGCTCTCTTTGAGGTTTCTGCTGCATTTTTTGAAGGAAATCATCACAATTATGGTTATATTTCGACATATTTGTTGCTTGCATGAGGGGGCAGGTTAAGAAAAAAAAAACCCAAAGTCTAAACAATTTTCAAACTATTGCATAAAGGGTGTTGAAAATGTACCGCAGGACTGGAGCCAAACACCTAATTTATTGTCTAGTGAGACAAAAGTTAAAGAATTAGCAGCTAAACGGAAGTAGTGATAAGAGCACAGCTGGAATGTAATGAATATGATCACTTTTCTTTTTTTATTAAGACAGGCCTGGAGGAACGTAATCCAGACTTTTGAACCTGTATGGACTACATAAGAGTGACATAACTGTGTTTACCTGAAGTGTCTCTACTGATGGCGGCACGTTCCCTCTAAAGATGTCCCTAAAATACATCAACAGTTATTTCCAAACACTGTATCACATTATCAGCAAGGCATGTCACTAGACACAATAATCTCTCGTCTCTTCTTCCACATGTTTTACAAGTTTCTCATTATACATTTATTTTTTTATTGATTGATAGTTTAATATATTTTTTTGTAATTTATACTACAAATGACATTCCCCACAGGGGATGAAAAAAGTCATCCTAGTTGAGTTAATTAACTTCTATCTGCTGGTATTCTAAATAAATGTCTCCATGTGGAGAATCTCTTGCTTTACTCGTTTTCTCCTATGGTTCTTGTGCAACACCTTTCTTTACAAAAATGTTTGCGGCCAAATTACGTACAAAATTTCAAATACATCTTGTTCAGCTTTGTACAAAAAGCCTCATCTGACAGTGAAGTGTGCGAATCCAAAACTAGCAAACACGTTTGTGCCGTCTAATGCTACGTTCACTCCACCAATGTGCGGTCAAGCAACTACTTTCATGAAAAGTCTTTGTAAATGTGTGTATATGTACTTTTTGGGCTTCCACGTTCAAAACTTTAGTGTTCATACATCGCAGTGTCATTTTTTTAGGCTCTGCGTACAAAACGCGTGTCCTTTGAGCGTGCATTGAAAGTTAAACCAGCTGAACTTTGACCAATCAGGGACTCTGATTTGATATAGTGACGTATGGACGTCTGACGTCCCTTTCAATTCACACAAGTGCCAACGTTTTGAAAATCGATCATAAAGGACAACTCAATAATTGCTGTTTGTGTCCGGCCGGAATTACATGACGACAAGTGCTGTGAAAGACTAAGCCTAAAGCAAGAATTTCTAGATTTGCACCAATTTGAGATTTTGCACCAACTGTCGGTACAAGTGCTAGTATCAGCGTGAACACCATGTGCTATAAGAGCATTCAAGAGCCCCCGTTCAGCATGTTCTCGAACATGCGGCATGTGCCGGGTGAACGCAGCATAAGGAAATCCCCTGCACTTGTGTACACTGTACAAATAAAGCAAGGTGCAGAGACCACTGTTTAAAAGGTAATAACCTACCATTATTTTTCGATGGTGCGTAAAGGCGTATAGACAAGCTGGAACAGGCTCAACGACAGCCTCAGTGTTTTTGTCCCAAGTGTCTCAATGCCTCTGGGGCTTTTTTTTTTTTTTGTTGCTGTTGTCACATGTGCTTTCGCTGCATCTAGTAAGGAGGCATGGTGAACATAGTGGCAGTGTCGACATAACCATTAACAACCCTTTCCTCCAGAGGTTGTGGCGTAGGATGTGTGTAGGCTGTCGGTTTCTCTGGACTGGTAGCAAATGTTGTGTAGTGGGCATCTGTTGTGCCACTTAACTGCTCACAGGGGCACATGTCCATCTCTTCTTCCATTGCCTCTTTCTGAAGCAGGAGGAGCACATTGTCACTGTCCACCCCCTTCACCCTGCTGTACTCCTCTCCTTGCTGCATTTCAAAATGTTTGTCATAATTTGAGCCAACTGGACGGAGAACGACGCTATCCTCCTCATTGACCCTCTGCACTTCGACGTACTCATTGGATCGGGGAGTGAGGAACTTCGGAGCTGCGGGTTCTGCTTTCACGCCCACAAAGGAGATGTTGATTTCGCTGTGAGCCTGGACCTGGTGACGGGCCTCTATTTGGGGTTGTGTCAAGTTAGGTCGCTTGTTGCCAAAGTTAAAGTCCCAGTAGTTTGATCCGAGATGCTCTCTGGTGCCATGGCCAGACAGGGAATGGTAGGAGGTTAAAAACTCTGAAGGGAGAAGGCTGTCAGAAAGACAGTGCTGCTTGGCTATCTCAAGTGTTTGATCCACTGGGGTTGATCTGATTTGAGACAGTGGAGAAAAGACAGAGGGCCACGTCTTCACCCTTCCAGCTGACATTTCAGGGCTAACCATGTCTTGGTGAGTATAGTCCAAATTTTCATCCCGTAGAGCTTCCCTGCGGCTCTCTTCGTCTATTTGACTGTCCGGGGTATTTGTCTGCTGTCCACTCTTATTCAAAAGCAGAGTGTGACTGTCGCAGCTGCCTCGCCCAGAATCACAGTCAGACACCGAGTTCTCAGATTTCAGGCAGCCGTCGTGTAGATCATTGTTCTTCTCCAGCATCAGCTCCTGCTCCTCAGGAACGTAGACTTCAATGTACTCTACAAGCAAATCCTCAGACTTGGAGAATGCATGGTGGGGAAAATCAGGCACATCAAGTGACTTGAAGGCATCCACTGACTTTCCATTCTACACAACAAAAACAAACATGTCCACAGTTAGGTATACAATGACACAAATTGCATTTAACAATAGAAATAATACTCAACACTTCACCTTGTGAAGCTTTTTATCAAATCCTTTAATTTTTGGACCAGGGACCGGTGGAAGAAGGCAGTGCTTCAGACTTCACAAGAAAAGGAAAATATCAAGGTTAGCATCATTTGACAGACAGAGCCATGCATTATTGTGCAGCAAGTTTTGCAGCAATAATTTTATTCTTTGAGATTTGCAAGAGCCCAGAAATGCACAGCTACATTTAGTTTTTGTCACTTTTCTGCTGCTGAGTTATCAGCACTGTTAAGTTGTGTGGATTATTTTGATTGGTCAAAATTCGGCAAGGACAACTTCATTTCCCTCTTCACATCATTAGGATGTCAATAGGAAGCCTAATTTCTGCAAATTGTGCCATCCAGGGAAGATTTATTCTTACCAACATCATAAAACAGGTAATTAGCACCGTGTAATATTCTATTAGACAAATGAGACTATTAGAATACATTAAAAAGATTGTTATATTACAATATTCTAGCAGGGTTTCTCCTGAGATAATGTGTCAGACATTATGTGGTGGGTCTATTGAAGTGTTACTTGAGTATTTCTGATGGCAGGAAAAAAATTTAACAATCTGACTCAATTTTTTAGAATGGAACAATTCTTGTCTTTAAGCATGTTTGGACACTAGAGAAACAGACTTTAAAAAATCTTTGTGATACTACCACAGCATTTTATTTGCATACCAACATAAGGGATTTTTTTCATTAAATAATAAAGTAATCAATTATAAAATTTGGGTCTCAATTAATTAAAAATCTACAGCAAAGTTAGCACATTTAACTACTAAAAGCAGCCCAGAGTTTTAGTATTTGTTTGTTTTATTATTATTTTTTTAAGTTATCTGTCATAAAATACGCAAAGCAATACGTACCCGGAATTCAAACAAATTTGTCTTTCAACAGAACCTTGTTAAATAAAGTTAGAGACAGCTTTGCAAACTAAACTGTGCTACTGTAATTATTTGCTGTGGTTAATTGTTTTTTTTTGTTTTTGTTTGTTTTTTTGTTTTTTTAATCGGATGCTTACTGTCAAGGACAGTCCAAAACACTTTTCAGGGCTGTTTAGAGAACAGAATGCAGTAGCACCTGGACATTTTTGAATTTCTCTGAGTGATTAAAATACTTCAACTCAATAACTAAATATTTTAACTAAATATTTTATTTAATTTGCATGGAGGCCGTAAAAGTTTTTTTTTAACCCTTTGACATGCAAATCCTTTGGATTGGAGCATGGTGTTCTGTAAACGTGTAAAGGTAAAAGAGAAAATATTTTCATTCTTACCTGCGACTGTTGATGTGTAATAACCAGCTCAATATGAGAAAGACGACAGCGGAAAAGACCATGATCAGCATCCAGGAGGACCTGTTGCGAGGGAAATCTAAAAAAAATGTTAAAAAAGTAGGCAAGATTAGCGTATCTAAGTTTTCTTTTTTAAGCCTCTGATTACCATGATAATACTAAAACTACATTGTCTTTTCCTGTCAAGCAATTAGATAAAGTATTTCATGGATAAAAAACATTTTTTTATTATTGTACATGTATTCTAACAGAGTATAGTAAAACAAAAATGTGAAAAAGACATGTCTAGGAGTAGGTAGCTTTGCCTGTTTTTCCAGTACCTTTTCTCATTAAAACAGATTATTTTGGGAATGCACATTGCAATGAATGACTCACAGTTAGGAACTATGACTTGGACATCGGCGCTCCATTCACTCCAAAAGCCATGATCAGGCTTACAGCGAATCTGAACAATGTACGTGCCCTCTGACTGCAAGCCGAAAATATTAAACACCTTCTGCTTGCCCACATCGTGAATCTGGAAACAAAAATGACACAGCTGAGTCTGATTTCAATACTCTAGTCTTTTAGTTTATGTTTTTATATATTTACATATATAAAATCCTGGCCACAATTGAGAATCCAACTGTTTTGATAAGCATTTAGAAATCAAAAATCCCACTTAAATGTTAAACTAATGTATTTTATACACATTGTTTTTATTTGGATTTGAACATTACATTTATTGAATAAACTAATTTCTCTTTCTTGAGGAACAAATGAGAATCTTCTATTTTTTCTTTAATTTGTCATGTTTTAAGAAGCCAAAATATTTGGATGGAACACAACAGAACACGATGAAATGGCATCAATAAAAATTATCGCTAAATTATTATTTTCTGCCCCTACTTTTGCCTTTCCTCTTCTTTTCTGTTCCTTTTCTCATTCTTGACTTTCTTAATCTTAATTTTGAATTTCTTTCTTCTTTTCCTGTTTTGTCTTTCCGCACTTCTGGAAATTTGGCAAAAATTTATTTTGCTTCTCGTTGCCTATTTTTTTTGTTTTTTTGAAGCTGCTCGAATAACTATGCTTTGCTATACCACCTTTAAAAAAATATCTTTGAAGAATCTCTCTCTGATCGCTAAATTACTGTTGCTGTTGACAAATAGTCCATTGCTACACAGGGTTGGGGAGGAAACTTTTACATGAGCAGTCTTATCCCATTTAAGCCCGTATTTATGACAGAGTTAAATAATGATTGGGTGGCAATTATTTTAGAACTATTTTTAAAGTTCTCTGCCTAAGGCCCCCAAAGTGTCGTGGGGCAGTTGCCTACCTTTGACTAGCTTTGCCCCTGCTCTGAGGGCTTCTTCTGCTACGTGCAAAGTTCCACATCTAAGAGGCAAACACCCCAACCAGCAGGGCAACACCAGGGATTTACACACCTCCCATTCATCCTCTTCCTCTAGCTTA
The DNA here is from genome assembly GCA_014656515.1 of Oryzias celebensis. Classification (NCBI taxonomy): domain Eukaryota; kingdom Metazoa; phylum Chordata; class Actinopteri; order Beloniformes; family Adrianichthyidae; genus Oryzias; species Oryzias celebensis. The sequence goes on from BNCR01000012.1 coordinate 9,499,659, forward strand.
ATGCGCAGCTCATAGATGAGCGTGATCCAACCCGAGCGAGTGTCGGCTTTTTTCGGTGGGTCCCATGACGCTCGAAGAAACGGCCAACCTTTGTCACTCTGGATGGTCACCTTTAAATTCTCTGGAGGATTGGGCTCAACTAGGAAAATAATGCACTTAATTAAACTATGGACAAACGGACAGTATTTGCTGAATTTTGTTCCTTGTTTAACTAAAAATCGTTCATTTTATTTTTAATGTCTAAACACTGACACAAAAAGTGGTCTTCAAAAAGATTGCATCTCTTAAAGCAAGAATTAGAATATATATGTTTTAAAGTATTCTAAAAAATTCCCACAAAAAATTTTCGAAAGGGGGAAACAAACTTGTTTAATGAGACACACAGGTTAAATGCAAATGCACAAAAGGCTAACTACAAATCCCTTGGGATCCTCTCAGATTAAATGAAAGTCTTGCATCTTATGCAAAATCATTTTTACAAACTGCAAGAAATACAGCATCATCCTCATTCTACAGAATTATCATAGCATCCCCAGGTACAATTCTCTTACCAATATAATAGACATCAATGTCAACTGGGTCTGAAAAAGTCTGTCCCAAAGCGTTGGTGGCAACAATGGTGATGTTGTAGTTGACCCAGATGGATGTGTCGTTCTTATTGAAGAAGCAGGAATTCTTGCCACCTGTGTGGTAGTCTGTGCATTGATATTCTTTTTCAGAGCTGCAAATTGAAAAACAGAAAATGGAATGTAATTGGACTGTTTGTACATTGGATTCTGTCCCTGAGCACATTCTCCCATCTTCTAAAGCTGTTTAATCCTGTTTGGGGTCATGGGGGTTGCTGGAGCCCACCCAGCTGCTGTTGGGTGAAGGCGGGGTACACCCAGGACAGTTTGCCAGTTCTTCACAGGGCCACAAAAAGACACACAACCAAATGCATTCACACCTAAAGGGCAATCTAGAATACCCAATTATGAAGCATCATTTTGGACTGTGGGAGGAGAAAACCCACGCAGGCACAAGGAGAACATGCAAACTCCACACAGAAGGGATCCAGGTGGGATTTGAACCTTGCCATGAGGCAATAGTGCTAACCATTACACACCATTTTAGATCTTATTGTTGACAAATTGAGAGCTAAAATAAATAGTAAATGTGAACTTAACAGTTTTTAAAAAGCTAACTTCAAACATAAGTCAGTATGTTTCAGTTTGTTGTCATTGCTTTGTTTTAGATCCCCATTTGGGCAGCAGATGGAGCTACTTTTGAACTAGGAAGTCGAAATGGCCACATGGAAAGAACATACATTTAAAACATTTACAACAAATAGTTTCTCCATTGTAGCACTTATGTTGATTTTTTTTTACCTCAACATGCATATTGTGTTTGGTTTTCCTTATTATTTGTGGTACGCAAGACTAGTAATTTAGTACGGTGGCCTTGAAGTCCAAATCACATGAATGCAATTTACATTAAAGATTACAATTAAAAAAGCAAAACAAATAAAAAACATTATATTTCAGAAATCAAAGCTAAATTCCAGAAACCAAATACAATTCGAAAAAAATGAAACATTTTGGAAAACAAAAGTAATATCCAGAAATCAAATGGAAATGTTAAAAAACGAAGCACAACAAGAAACCGGAATAGTGTTTCATTTTTGGAATTGTGCTTTGGTTTCTGGAATTTTGCTTTGATTTCATATTTTTTCTATGTTGATTTGTCAAGTAAGAACTTGTGTTGCACAATACAAAAAAGAAAAAAAATGGGGGGGGGGGGGGGGGTGTTAGAAACACTAAAACAGTTCTCTGCGCTACAATTTCTGAAACTCTGTGTGGGTGTAAGAAGGGAATGTCAAAATGAGTCGTAGAAAAAACCAACACAGATGGGAAAATTATCCAGAGGTATTGAAACAGACAATTGTACAACTATTGTTTTCACTGGCTTACCCCTAATGTTTTATACTCCTAATCACTCTTCTAATTAGCTCCAACTTGTGTATTGATGTTTCCTTGACTTCAGGATATTGTGTTGTCAAGATGACACTGAAAATAGCTTTGCTGACGTGAAGGTTGTCAGCACATAGCAACCGGTGCTGTTTTAAATCCCAGTACACTGAACGGAGTTGATGAAGGAAAAGAACCTGGAGTGTTTGTTGAGATCAAAGAACACATTATTGTTGCTGTAGCAGATTCTGGGGGATCAGGAGGGCTTTTTCTGTAGCTCAGACTTTGCTTCAGAGGAATAGAGATTTTGAAGAAGTTTCAGTTTTATAAAACTCAAGACAGAGAAAAGCAAATAAATTTTTAAAAAATTAAAAAAAATAGATTCTTAGTGAATTACTGAGATAAAAATCAATATGTCAATTTGATATTTAAGTTTGCATATGAAAAAAAAACAAAAAAACTTGTTTTCATTTCATGTACTACTATTTCCTGTTCAGGATCATAGGATAAAATGAGGCTACTTTTGATAATGTTTACTACGTTTCTAAACCATTGAGTGTTTAAAGACCCACGCCAATGAAAACCGTCTTTTGTTCTTGCATTATTTTTCTTATAATAGAGGACCTTCATGAAATAATTTACGATTAAAACGGCATTTCTGAGTATTTATTCATTGAAATCGCTTTGGATCAGAAAGCAGATGCCTGAAAAACTAGTGGAGCTAATGACGCAGCTTCTGACTGGGCGTGCCAAAGGATCTTCTCCTCTCCCCTACTCCGCCCCTTTGTGTGCATTCATTTCCACATCCGAGCTGGCATCTGTACGGCTGCATTGATCCAATATTTCTCGCCATTATTTTTGTGTCGCTAATCCTATCTTAAAGGCTGTAAGCTCACGCGGGAGCGAGCAGACAGAGCTCTCAGAGATGGGAAGGGGAAAGGGGCAGAGTTGCTCTGAGTCAACAGTCCCACACACAAACCAGAATTGTCTTTCTAATGAACTACTGTCACTGGGTGAAGATGACAAAGCATCATATCATAAGCTTCTTGTTTACCCTTTGATACCTCTCCTTTCACCTTACGCAGAGTCTGTTTCTTAAAAGTCATACACCTTTCTTCCTTTTTTGACACATCCATTTTACGAAAGAAATATAATATGGTTGGAGTGGCACTTTAAATCTTTTAACTGCTTACTGTCACACTAAAAACAATGCCACAACATTCGAATATCAAAAATAAAAATACCTGTACATTTAGTAGCTTAATTGCAGACACTTCATCATGTTTTATAATTGAACCTGCTTGCAGGCGGGTAAAATTGCCAAATAACTTTTGTTAAAACCATTTATGCCATTATTTTTCTTTAGGACCCACACAAGTCTTGTGCTATGTTCTCACTGGCCCCAGGACTTCCAATGACAAGTCTATGATAACGCTCCTAAATGTGCATTTCGGGGTTCCTTAAACAAAACTCCTGCGTTCACGCGTCGCTACGCAAGTTTTTAGCTCTACATACAAAACTTGCGTCCATTGAAGGCGAATTGAAAGTTAAATCAGCTAAACTTTGACCAATCGAGGACTGATTTGATCGGGACGTATGGCTGACATCGCTTTCAATTCACTGAAGTGCCAGCAATTTGAAAATTGATCTTAATAATTAAGGTTTGTGCCCACATGGAATTATATGACACTAAGCTTTTCATATATCCAAACAGAGCTGTGAAAAAAAGCCTGTAGCAAGATTACCGAGATTTGCACCACTTTGACATTATGCACCAAACCTCTTCCAACTGCAGGTATTTTACTGCGCTAGTGCCGGTAGCGACAGTCCAGTGTGACTGTAGCATAATAATAATTAAAGTGAAAACAACTTTAAATTGAAATAACATAAAGCAGGATCATCTAAACGTGAGAACAACAACACGTGCAAAACCTAGATAGAGCAAGAACACAATGCCCTGACTGACCTCTTATACACTAATAAGATTAGATAAAAGTTGCCTCCTTAATAACAACCTTTGATTTGCTGAGCCGTAGATTAATTTGGTCATCCATGCAGCTCCTACACAAGCCATGAAGGAACATCAAATTAGAGCTTTGTTTGTGTCATGTCTGAACAGTGTTGTGGTGGCTGCTGCTGTGCTGATACATCACCGCCAGCTCATGATTAAGTTCCATTCGGGGCCTCCCTGTGTGAAGTCTTCGAGGAGTGTGTGAACACCTGCTTCCTCTCAAAACAAGCTTGATAGCTTAATGAGTGACATTTTTTAACCTCGTCGAGACTGAAATTTCCTAGTTATTCTGTTGCTTTACCTTAATCTGTCACTGGACATAGTCGTATTGCTTGCACATGAACCTTGAGTGTTGGTTTCTTCCTGTTCTAGCTTGTTTATCTTTGTGGGGCGCTCTATCACTTATCTTATGCAAAAAGCTCCTTTGAATTTTCACAATGGGTAAAGGATTTTGTCATCTCTGTCTTTCTGTCATGAACCAGCCACTGACTGCAATCACTGCTTTTTATACCAACCTGCTGTGGTTTAACAAGCAGATAGCAAGGTTGAAGCTGTAAAGTCATAAAAAGATGGTTTAATTTGAACTTACCTATAAACACATATTGCTTGTGCTAAGACTTATAAAATGGATTGTGTTTCTCTCATTTTTTTCAAAGACAGATTTGTGTAACAGTACATAAGACAGCACTAAGAGAAAAATTATAATATCGTTTTTTTCCTGGTAAATGTGTATAGAAATGTATCTTTCTTTCATTGATTACCAATAAATATACCTCTTAAAATGTCAACCTGAAAAAAAAAAAAGAATCTAATTTTTTTAAATGTCAAAAGTCCTCTGTGCAGACATTAATTATATTTTTGACCTACGCGCTAACATTTGAGATAAATCCTTAGGAAATTGGCAATGAAAATCAAGCCGTTTGTTATTATCAGATTTTTAAAAATTAATTCAATCTTCCTGCAAAGACATATGTATTATTTGCTTCCAGCTAAAATACACATTAATACACATTTGTGTGCAGGAAAGACGAGAGTAAAAAAAATTCCAGTAACCAGGTTCATACATAATTAAAAACCAGGAAAAAAAAAAGCAAAAATTGAATTACTTGCAGTTAGAGAAGATTTCCAAGATGACCTTTATGCCCAACACACCCCGTGTTACAAGCATTATTTAAACACCCAGTACAATAAAACTTGTGTTTAGGTGTTTTTACATGTTCTTGTGGAAAATTTCTGATGATGGAGAACATATTATTAAATTGTATTTCTGAGTGTTTTGAAAAAAACGCTGCTTGAAAAGGAGTTTATTTGTGATGTTGAAGATACACTGGGTGCTACAAGCTCCCTCCGTTCTGATGTATCAACTTGTGGATGACTAGCTCCAATATTGCTCACCATTTTTGTTGCACCGGTTATGTTTTGTTGGAGTTGGGGTGGGTTTGCTTTCTAATGGACTACTGCCGCTCTGCAGAAACTTTTTGATTGTGCCAAAAAACGGCATAATTAAATAATTAAAAGACCACTAGGAACACTTTTAAAATGGATCAAAAGATGATCAGAGTGGGACTTTTAAGATGATTAAAATTATTTTCTTTATAATGAATTGTATCAGATTTGAGATTGTGTTATATAGTGTTTATATTAAAGACAGATTTATAAAATCAGTTGAGGAGAAGATGCTTGCTGAGAAGTGTGTAAAAATTCTTAAAGTTCAGTGGGTAAGCAGCTTAGTTTGCAACATTGCCTCAAACATGCAGAACTTGTTTGGCTTGTAGGCTCTCCTTAGAAGAAAATGTGCTTAACTTGACATGTGCTATTCAGGAACATTTATGTGAAGACACTCATTCATCCAGGATATTCTAAAACAGAAAACGTTATAAGAATTCATCTGGACTTAACTTGACTTAACTTCTTATCTATGAGCCTTTAAGCTAGGTTATGGACACTTCGGCACATGAGCAGGCAAGTTGGGAATCAAATCTGGAACTTTCCGATCAGAGATCCTCCGCTTTCTGCGTGCAGACGACTCAGAGATGTGAAATCCATGTGGAAGCTGTTCCTTTAACCTTTTAATGCTAACATGACAGAACCTTTTGGCTTAATAATCTACTCTTTATGGAAAGCAAACATCATCTCTAAAAGATCACTGTATCAAAAATGATCCCTTTTGCTATTAAACACAGATTTCTACATCTGTTTTTCTTGTTTATTTTTCACTTATCAGAATTCATGGTCACACTAACCTTTATCCTTTCAAACCCTCAGTTTTCACAGCATTATTTCCCTATAATCTTTAGAACACCTATCTCTATGAGTTCTCCATTAAGATGACGTCAGCTTGGTTTAATGTAACTAAATCATATGTGTTTCATACACATACAAACCTGTTAGTTGTGTTTCACAGTCACAAGCTTCATCTATGGCAAAATTGACTTCAACCAGTAGATGTTGCAAAATAAAGCTTACGGTGTGTAGAAAGCACACAGACTGTAAAACCATGGACTCCCCACTTGCTGCCAGCTACATTGTTTGTCAGTTCTGGCTGAGTGTGACTTCATTTGTTGCTTACCCTTTGTTCTTGGAAGTTGAATTTATGCATGAACACACCCTGAGGTCAGATTACCAACTCTCGTCAGAGAAACTTTAACAACCTGACTGAAATGAAGAACCTGCTATCTGCATTAACAAAAAGAAATACTCTGGTCTCTGACTGTTCAAGAAAGTCCTGTTTAAAATGTGACTTTATGAGAGACAGTTTCAACAGCGGTTGCATGGTTGCTATTTGGTAAAATCTATGTTGTGACTTTATGTTTTTATTATAAATCAGCAACGTCTCCCATGGTTACAAACTTAAGTTTTTAGAACCAAAAATTATATTTCTATTAGTTTTCCAGTATAAATATCAATGCACCAATCATGTTGCCTTTTATAGTAAGGTAAAGCTAGTTTTCAACATCTGCTTACAACCCTGGAAATTCAATTATTTGTTGCCCAACACAATGAGAGATGACATATAAACACCTGGACCACCACACGAGAAAAAAGGCAAAATATTTGGTTAGGGTTCTCGTGTCTACTCTCACCAAAAAGCATTCAAAATGTGTGGGCTGCTTTCACAAGCTCTGTGGAGGCAATACAGCCTGAGGTTTCGAGAAATGAGAAACTGAGAAGGTTCTTGGAAAAACAATGGAAACATGCTAAGATGCACATGTTTTTAAAGGATCGTATTTCCTAAAAAAAAAGGTGTTAATTATGGAATTTGATTCAAGGAAATTCCTTTGGAAAAAAACGAAAATCTTCTCTGTATTTCATAAAAGTTCCCTAAAATGATTCTCATTTAGTCTCTAAATAAAATATTGTATTTTAACGATCATTTTGCCACTTGGTGAAACAAATTAACAAAAGTTTGGCTAAGAAGTTGCTTTACGTGCCGTTGAAGAGATCCTCAGGCGGTTCATCTTTTCCAAATAACCTATAGCCTACTATTCTCTTTGGGCTTGATAGCAATTCCCTTCATTTTACTTTTTTTCAAAAACCCTTTTAAATCTTTATTTTGCAAGATCTCATTGAGAGAAAATGCCTTGCCAAGGCCAGTGACTTGTTTTGAATATTATTTTTTAATAACGATCAAGCTCCACCTTTCCAACTAGGTTGCTGAGTTTGTTTTTGCAACGACAAACCAAACTAAACAAAGCGACAGCGAAACAATCCACTCAAACGGGCCCAACGTGTTCCTGCCTGAGCAGTGACTAATGCAAACACTTCAGCGCTCGACGCTGGGACTACTCACTTTTCTTTGCGATAGTAGAGCTTGTAGGTGGTGGGCAGACCTCCATCAGAACCTGGCTCCCACCAACAGGTGAAGGTCTCTTTTTCAGGAGAACGACATCTGGTTAATGTTGGCTTTCCTGGCACGCTATAGCCTTTAAATAACACACAAAAAAATAAATGAACGCTTATTATATACCAAAAATCAAATGCAACCATTTATTAGCTGATGTAGAATGTGTGATTAACAAAAAATAAAAATACCAGCAGAAATATCTATTACTCGACACAAATTTTAAGACTTTAGTATCTTCAGTTTAATTCAAATTAACTTCAAGAAAGTTTATTTCTTTAAAAATAAAACATTTCTAGGTGGAAGCCAAACACTTTCATTGGTGGTTTAATGTAAAACTGTAAAAATTTAAAGTAAAATTTATGTAAACTTTTCCCTCAGTTTTGCATTTACTTCCATACAATTCATTAGTTGTTACTAGCAGAACAAAGTTAATCAAAAATGTACGTAATGATTCTGAGTAGAAAAGCGATATTTGTTGTTGTTAGATATAAAAATAAAACATGTAATAAATGCACATTGTGTAGTTTGACCAGTAAAACACATTTTTATGGATTTTTTTGGTAAATTGTAAACCAGTTTTAAGTTAAGAATATGTGGAATAAGTCACAAGATAATTGAGATATTGCATAACCTCGTAATTGTAAAAAATGTTAATTTCAAATCCTAAATTGTGTATTTTTAAATGATTTTCCTTTTTCACACGTGACGATTTGTACCACATGGACACAGACAGACAAGAGTTACTTTAAGCGGGTAATTAATAAAAATGTTTGCATTTCATGTCTGTAAATCGCCAAATTATTAAGCAAACTGAGAAAGCCTAACATTTTTGAAAGGTATTTCCAGTCTTGATTGAACAAATCTTGAGGCAAATCAAAGAAACTATATATTGATTTAAAATGTCACTATAGGAGTAATATAATGTAGTCATTCACTCACTTTTTCCTCTTGCGTACAACATAAATAAAAGCAGCAACCAGAAGAGAATAGCTCCCCCGTCATATTTCATCATTGCACCTAAAGCCCCGCCTGTAAGGAGAGAAGAAAACAAACAAGGCGTAAGGACAGGAGAACAGTTTGATCTGTGCCCTTGAAAAATGACTTGACCTGGAGTATTTGGTTTACAGCGTTTACTGAGTAACGCCACACTTGTTTGACAATTAAAAAGGTCTTTTTTTTTCATTGGTATGTTTTCTTTTTAAAGCACGCCCTGTTTCTGACAGCAAAATATCCCATTTACGGCTGAAAATATCAATAATAATAATTAAAAAAAAGATCACCCAACTGCAATTTTTAGAAGAGAAAAAAAAAACAGGTTGAATATATTTAACGTAAAGTTTAGGAGCTTTTGTGGTATTTTAGAGCATTTGCCTTTCACAATAAGCCACAGCGGGCAAATTCTCTAAAGAGACTTTAGAAAATCTAAATAAAGACAAACAAAACACTGTTTTTCTGAGGATTAAAAAACATCCTCTCAGTTTCTGACTACCACTACCAGCTGGCACATGCAGCAAAACTGCTTGCATAACCCGAGCCCATAACACCAACACACAAAGCAGGGGGGTGGCTTGTGACCGCCTAGATTCCCCCTCCACATGACTTAGACATCTGCATTTGCCAAGACATGTGCAGCTGTAAGAGCATGATCTCTCATTTAGACAGTCGAGGCAGGTGGGAAGGAGGAAAAGGGAGACAGGGGAAATATTTTAACAGATTAGAACACGAGACGAATGATGTTTCTTCAGTGAAAAGTGAGGGCCGGACAGAATCCAGTTTAGCCGCATGCAAATTTCCGGTGAATGACTTGCCCGTTTACCCGTTTACATGCTGTCAATTTTGAATAATTTTTATGACAAATTAGAGATCAAAAGTGTGGGCAGCTGTTTGTGCACAAGAAAAATGACAATTAAATTGCAGTCACATAAAATCAGAAAAAAGCATGCTTTTCTGCTTGCAGTTTAATTCTTTGTAACAAGAAATAAACATATATCTTACATGTTTTATAATTGGAAAACAAGAAAGGACTTTTTCTAACCTTTTGAAGCCCGCATTTGTCTGCAGCAAAGAAAAGAAAATTTGTGTTTTTGCTTTAATGCTAATTTAAGATGAGTTTGGAGCAGAGGCGGTCTGGTGTATATTTGCATTAATAGGTATCCAGTGTATAAGTACGGTGGCCCTGAAGTGCAAATCACACCAACAAATCACTCAAAGCAAAAACAGATAAAAAAAAACAACATTGCTTTTAGAAATCAAAACACAATTCCAAAAGATTGAAATGCAATAAAGATGAAACGTTTTGGGAAATAAAAGTAATTTCCTGAAATCAAAATGAAAGGCTAGCGGGGCTGCTATGGCAACAGCTGAGACTGTGGAGAGTCAAGTTGGATCATTCCTCACTTTTACAGGGATTTCCTAAGATTTGAATAATTTGGAGTCCGATAAACCAGCGATCCTCATCAGGTTTGTGAATCAAAAGCACAAAATCGCTCTGATGAAGCAAAGAAGACTGCTAAAAGGGACCGCGGTTTTCATTAATGATCATTTATCAAAATTTAACGCATCTTTGACTAAACATGCCAGGCTCCTGAAGCGGAAAAAGCAGATCCAGAGCACATGGGTACTGAATTCCAGGATCTATGTAAAACCACTTGTTCCACCAGACCTGACCAAGCCAATGGTCATCACCAACATGAAAGACTTTGAGAAATGTGTGGTCACGGACGTCTGAGCCTTTATTTGATGCAAAATAAGAATCAAAAATGATTTTAAGAAAATATGGCGCCCGGGATCTTCCACTGACTCTTAGATCAACTTTGACCTGATTTTCAGCAGTGATTTCTGCCCTGCAGAGAACTCCAGCTTAACCTACTTGCTGTGATATCAGCTGAAGGACAATGGACCTGACAAACAAAGTCTACAGTCATAACAACGAGGATAACTTTATAAACTCTGTTCAAACCAGAAGGACGGCTGTTAATCAGGCAGCAGAATGCAGGAATACCATCTTGGCCAAAGGCTTTAATCAAATCACTTGACATTAAAGTTCCCTAAAGTGCGAATAATGACAAAGGATCTTCTAATAAAACAACCTGCACTTATTGATTCTTTATACCTGATCAAAGTAAATGATCTTTCAGACATAAAAGATTTATTGTTGCCTCTTTTTATACTTGGTCTGAAGAAATGACTTTTCTGATTAAAATAATAAACATTTATTTGATTTTTTAAAAAATTATTATTATTTTTGATTTATTCACTGATTCTTTTGATGAAACTATTCTGCAAAAAAAGGGGAAAAATGATCTCTATATTGACTTGTTCACATCACTGATTATTATTATTTTATTTTTTTGCATATGCTCCAATCACGTCTAAAACAGTGTTGTACTTACGTACAAAGCAGTATGACTTATTGTTACTCAAGGATGATTAATCTGTATCTTCTCTATCTTCTGATGCTGAGTAATCTTATGTTTGCATTGATTACTGATTCAAATCTTGGTTGTTGTTGATTGTGTTACACATGTATTAAATATTTTCTTGTCTGCTTGAAATAAATCATTTTCAAATCAAATCAAATCAAATGTTATAAAGTGAAGCAGTAAGAAATCAGAAAAAGTAGATGCCATGGGAAATTGCTGAGTGGATGATGTTTGTCCATCATTTATTTGGCATAAATAATACTAGATATGCTCCGTACTAATCAATAACATTGAAGATGCAAACATAAAAAACTTCATCTTTATCCAATCAGTAATGTCCCATAGGGTCTACATTCTCTACTTTTCTTATTTTGCTTCACTTTTTTAACATTTTATTTTAATTACTTTTGTTTTCCAAATTTTGCCTTTTTTTGTTTTGGTTTCTAGAATTTTGATTTGATTTCCATAAAGTAATTTTGTTTTTTCATTGTTATTTTTTCTTTTTTTAATTGTTGTTGACATCTTTAATATGTTTTTGCATTGAGTGATTTATTGGTGTGATTTGCACTTCAGGGCCACCGTACCTAAGGTTCCAAATCCTGCTTTTCATATTTGCATGGTATAAACTCCAACATTTTTAGGAGAAATGCATTTCCAAGTAAATGAGGAATGAAGCAGGAAAAGAGGTGTTTACCTATTCTAAAGTTTAAACTAAATAAATAAACAAAAACAAACTGCTTTCTTCTTTATACGTCAGAAGGAATTGCTCATAATGTGTCATGGTGGTTAATTACTATATGCTCAGTCCCAGCAGAGTATTTTACTGAAACAATTTCTTATTTAATCTTTTACATCACAGACAAGAATGTTATTTTCCACATTTGCTTCTTTCATAGGCAGAACATGAGAAGGTCCCCAGCTGTCACACAGCTGTTGGGCTGTGTAACTTGAAAGTCTGTGGTTTAAATTCTAACTAAATAAAGAGAAAAAAGTACAAATGTATGTAAACATTTTTATCTGACGAACCTGGAGGAAAAAAAATAGGTGGGTTGGAGATTTAAAAAAACAGACACAGACACACACAAGGAAATTGAAGGATTTGGTGTTTTGCAGTAAAGGATTCTATCCAAAAATTTTATTTAGAATAGAAATTTCTACCGGTAGTTAATTACTTAATGTTTTATTTGATTCAACATAAAAACTGACTTTATTCAAACATTTGTTACTGCATTTGTGTTAAAAAGGGCTTGATCTTTATCGTCCTCTGATCCAACTTTATCACCTATGACTTCCACAGGATTTGTCTTACTGAAATACATCAGGCTCACTGTAAAACTTCTACTCAAACAGTGCTATCAGAGTATGACTTTTAACCTGCCCGTTACGGTATTTTTATGATTTGAGAATAATCTGATCTAAAATCTTCCACTTGTGGAATGCAAGCCTCACACACTGCAAAATAACAAGCGTGCAGACACACACACACACACAGAGTCACTTACCAAAACTCACACGTTGAGCTTCTGCCAGGTAATTTTTACAAACTGTATTTCACAACTACCTCCGCCTCTGGGTGAACTCTATGTTTAGCTGCAAGACTGATCAGGAATGGATGCCTGGCCTGTGCTGTCATACAATCAGCAGTGAATCAACCAACTTTGATTTGACTTGTGAAGCAAAGTTGTGATTAAAAAATACCTGAGAGGTCCTTCTTCTTTGACTATTGCGCGGCCACTTAGTTCTGGGGTTGTTCCACATAAACTTTAGGACACAAGTGTTACAAACTCAAGGCACCTTAATTTCAATAACGTCATTATAATCTGGTAATTGGCATTAAGATCAAAGCGCTGGATTAGCCTTCTGCTGCATATAGCCTTTTTACGTAACCGGTAGCCCAAACTGAGTAAGCTGCTAAGCTTGGAAAGTGCTCGCTATCAGCATCAGAGCAAAGCTCTTTCTTTGCAAAAGACCATAATCACTGCCATTCTATAGTGCCTGAGTGGGAGTGTACATGGCTGTTGTCTTGCAGTCTTCATTAGGGTGTGACGCTCCACTTTTTGTAGAGGATAAAACTCCAACTAACCCCCCTATTTATGCCAACAGAATAACATCAATTTTAGGTATTAAAACAATTCACGAACGAAACCAAAAGACGTGTCAGGGATATCTAAAGGAAGTTTTGAAATTATTATGGGATGGCCACAGGACCTAAGGCTTGGTGGCCATTTTGTGGCAAAGCGTGAAGTTTGGCGACATTTTTGCACAACAGGGGAAAAGAAAACTTTTGTTTCTGAAAATTCACAGACAGCCTAATTTCACTGACTTTTGACCTCTGGAAGGGGCTGCCATCTTGAATAGAAAAACAAAAAAATTAGCTTTAGTACAGCTTTAAGTTTAAATTCCTCCTAGGGGATTTCGATCTATTGCCTTTTACCTAACTCATCGAGCATTATAGGGAAGCTACTTGGAAAAAGTAGCTTGAATGTTTCTGAATGTTGTAAATAAAGTTTGTAAATGTTGAACAGCATTAGCATGGTGAGCTCGCAAAAGTGGCGTTTCCCTGTTGCCTGCACAGTTTTTACCGAAGTATTGTGAGAATTTCTCTTATGAATCTGGTTCCGATATAACGTACAATATGAACACATTCGGAATGTGGGCGTGGTTTAAAAAAAACATTGCCAAGATAACCTAAAAATTCCCTTTTGTTGATTATTCTTAATAATGCATAGACCTGTTTACCTGATGCACCTAAAGGCATTACAAGATGAGCAGTGAGTAAGCGAAGGAATCGACATCCTGACAGCCAAATTCAGACTATGACTGAATCATTTATGATTTGTGCTCCTCTGCTCTTCTCCATTTCAAAAAGGTGAGAAGAGGGTGTGTCGGATGACAATTTGGGGACAAGCGTAAGCAGCCAGGCATTGTCTGGAATGGGTCTAGCCTTGCACTACAGCCCACCTTTGACAGGATGATGAGCATAGATAGCACCTTTTCTCATGCACAGTCACAGCATTCTCAGGTTGTGCCGACCGACACAGTTCAGTTACGACAGGGCTGATTCTCAGAACCTCAGTTCTTGAGAAGGGTAAAGAAAATAAACACAAAAGCACAAAACTCAGCCTCAATGATTTACTGCGCTTTTCTTGTATTTTGGTTTAATATTAACTTAGGTTAAATTCATTTTGTTAAAAGAAAAAAAGCTAATGGGACTGTTCACATTCTGTAATGTTCTTGGTTTAAAGGTAGAGCAGAAAAAAAAGAAAACGCAACTCCCTTTCCTTGAATCTAAAGGCCTGCGATGGGGAAACAGATCATGTGGTCCAACAGGTTTTGCATGACTGACATGAAACTTTTTTTTGCATCATTTTCCTAAGCAGCAGTGCCAAAAAATGTAAAGGAAAAAAAAAAAAAAGTAACGAAGACAACTTCTCAGGATTTTGAATTTTGACTGACATGTTTGGTGAAGGAAAGCAGATACAAGAAATAACATCTTTCATATAATCATCTTGACTTGAAATCCTGCTCAGACTGGAACAGAGCAGGCACTTCCTGGTATAGTTAAAAAACCAGTTTGAACAGCAACACCTTTCTAGGAACCATTTTTTCTCCTTTTACAGCTAGTCAGGAAGCACGTGACAGACTATGTGCATAACATGACACGGTACTTTTAAGTGTAAAGAAAGATTGAGCAAACAGGCCGATAGTGAGAAGAATCCCCTGTAGCAAATTAGGTAATTGATTGAATTGAATTATTGTTGTCCATAATTTCTTGTTGGTAAATACACTGATTTTATGACACTTTTAATTGACAACAGTAGAGTTTTCAGTCTCTAAATATATGTAAAAAACATAATGAACAAACAGGAAAAAGCAACAGGTTTTGTCGTCGCTGCAAAGCTGAACTGCAGGTTAAATGTATTACCATTTGTCCTATTCTTCAGCTTAAAAGAATGTGCCTCCGTTTGTTTTTTAAATGTAATCCAGACTGAAAAAGCAAACTTCAAAGCCAGCAAACACACTTATATGTCCGGCAACAATGATCCCACTTTTCTTTAGCCTCCACAAAGTTAAAAAACAGGTTAAAAAGATAAGGCTGACAGCTTAATTTATGGCTCACTTTACCAGCTTCACGTTAGAGATTAAAATATTTCTGTGAATGCCTTCTCTAATGACAGATTAGCCTAGTAGGAAAAGAAAGAATAAAGTGATTATGTGTATAAAAATGCATATGTATGACTTTATTTGAACAGCAGGGAGGAATGTAGACGTGCAGGTGGGATCCAACTCTGGCTTCAGGCACGTACTTTTCTAGATGTGGGTGTACGATGGCCGTAGCTCAGCCTATCAAGTAGAAAGATAGTGAAGGAGGAATGAATATTCATTTCCTTGATCAGCTGATAAACATATGTGAGAAAGTCACTGGGTATATGATGATGCAGAAAGGAGAACAAGCATTATCTATTGCTTAGTAAATTATAATCATGTCACAGTAGCGCACAAAGCAGTAACCACTATGAAACCTATTTAGTCAACAAAACCCTGTCTTGTCATGCAGGCCACTTTCACATCACTGGGCTTTTTCTTAGAAGCCATGCTCTTATTTTGAAAAATAGCTGGTAAGGAGATGGAAAAATCTTACAAATTGTAAGAATTTTAAAAAAGCTCAAATTTCAACGACAAAAAATCAGTATTAAGTTGTTTCCGTGAGCTCTCCTATGCTTAGAGGTGAATGAAGTGATCATTACAGCAGTAATCTGCACGCAAAGCTTTAAAAAAAGCCTCCTGTGCCGGAAGAGGGGGTGTCCCAGGAGTCACCTGTAGAGAGTGAACATTGTAATCCTGTATTGAGATGATCACACTTGTATGTTGAAACACATATTCCTGTTCACACCTTCTTACAGATTGAAGAAAGCAGGAACTCCCACCCCTGAAATGTCAACTTCAGACCGACCGTCCATGCGCTTCCATGTAAAGGTGTGGGGAAGTGTCAATTGGTTAAGTGACTTACCAGCAGCTGACAGGTGTTTTTCTTCTTCTTCTTCGTCTCCACTCCTCCTGATGCGCGCCTCCAACCCAGCTTTTGTGGCAGAAGCGGCGGCGTGGGAAGCGCTCCCTCTCCGACGCGCCTCAGGTCTCCAGGTCGTCCCGTCAACGAGGAAACCGCAGCTAAACACCGCGCCCCCTGATCATCCCCGAATGGGCGGGACCAACCAGCCCAACCTTTCCTCTAAGCCACGCCCCACGGATCAAGCTGCCACAGACAGGGATTTGGGTGGCGGATGACTGATTTCTCATCTGGTGCAAATAGGAGGGCAAGATGAATTTTTATTCAATTGAATGTCATGTCACAGAGACATTGCTCCAACTCAAATTCTGTTTTGATAATGGATCGGTCAAGTTGCGCCTCTTGTTGGATGAGAGTCTCCAGAGATGCAGGAACAGAGGACAACCTTGGACACAGACACTGAAAAAAATCTTTTGTCTCATCAAGGACAAGGAGGTTCTAGTTGAAGTATATTTAGAAAAAAACTATTCCTGTACCAGTTTTTTGGGGGGGATTTTACTGTTACTCGTCACAATAGAAGAATAGAAAGCTTTAAAAAACTTTAAAAACTACAGAACACTATAGACTTTCTGCAGTTTAGGGGAAAAGGCCATTCCATTATTTTTTTACATATTTTTATATAATTTGTCCGACGTGTTCTTGCATGTTTACCTTTTTGGATCAGATCTTTGTTAAAGATGCCAAATTCTTCATACATTTATTTTTTGGACCTACTTTGTACTTTCAAACAATCGTCATACATACAGATGTTTTTGAGTCATACATATCTAACGTGTGACTTTTCCTTCTTTATTCTGAATAGGAAATTAAAAATAGCTAATTTCATTGTAAAGTTAGTTTTGTTTATGAATCTGAAATTAAAAGTTCGACTCCTTTGTGCAGGCCTGAATTTAGCCAGCTCCACTGGGCTGAGAGTTTGGGGTCTCGTGTCCATCTGAGCCCCTAAAGTGCTATCTTCATCTAGCCATACATCAATCTTCTGTGATCTATTTGACGTGACTTATACGTTTTCTGTTGAATGGTCTTCTTGACATGCACTATCCTCTGCATTTACCGGGCTTGGAACAGGCTGTTATGGCCGTTTTTATTTTATTTTTTCCCTTTTATGTTTGTTAATTTGTCTGTCTGTCCAGCATGACTTTTTTTGTTTAAATATTTTGTCTTTTAATTGTTTTTTTCCCTGATTTTTTTCTTTTCTTTTTTGGAAATTTTTATTTCTTTTGGGTATTTCGGATTCTACATCCAGCCTTGCGTTTGTGAATATTTTGTGACATATAATGTTCAATATCACCCATGACAGGGCAATAAGGGTTTTAGCATGTTGTATGGAGTTCACATGCTGCAGCATGAAGGTCGCTGTATGAAACCATGGTTACAAGTAGTCCCACTTAGACAATTTAATTAACCAACAAGTACTAGAATTGTCATTTCCATCTGAAGAACCTTGTTTTTGTGTTAATGAAAGCATGTTTGAAAGAGCCAAAGCTCTTCTAATTTAAAAAAAATGTCACAGACATTCTGTTTCCACAGATGCTCAGCTCCACAAGCACATATGAAATTTCATTTCTTTGTGAAAATAACGACATGAAATGGCCTGCAATCATGTGTGTAAAAACTGTTGTAAATTATGTCCTGAAAGACTCTATTTATCTACGCAAGATAATTAGTTACCATGGTGCCTGCTTGCTGCTACCTTAGTAACTTTTACTCCTTCTAAGGACAAATACCATAAAATAAATTGTAACAACAAGTACAGGATGGTAGGCAGAAACCTGATTTGTAGTTATTCCTTTCAGAAAGAGCAGCAAACACAACATCTCCCAGTGGGTGGAATCTTTTTGCCCATCATCTGTCCCTGACTCATTCCTTTCACATTTGTGCATTATGGTGTAAGTGGGAGTACATGTTTACTTTACTTCAAAAGCATATGTAAAAAGCTATAGCAAATCTGTCTTTTCACTTTTAAATAGAAAGACAAAATATTATCAGGCAGTCAAGGGTCATGAAGAACATAGTCTCTGTTCGGATACCAGAAGCTCCAAGAGGTCGCAAACTGTGCTGAGGTGAATTTCTTCTTTTTTTTTAAGTGCACTTTGTTTCCAAGGAAACTCAAGACACCGTTGGGAAGACACAGAATAAGACGCAAGCAGAACCTTGCCGGGATCTGTAGGGATATGTGCGTCCGATTATTGTCTGTTGAAGGAAACTTCCCTTTTGCTTATTGTGTTCAGCCTCCTGGGAAGCCACACCTAGAGATTTTACAGGCAGTGACGCAAAAACAAGAACATATAGGTTTTCATTACTATAAGTGATGCAAAAAGGTGGAGTAAAGAAAAGTTCCTGGATATGCATGAACTATATGGACACAACTCATAAAACTGCTCTGAATGTGAAACAAGACTAAGCAGTTTAACAGGAAAAAACTTGATTTAACCTGCTGCAGAATTTTTCAAACCGTCTTAAACCTTCCAGTTCTAAGGAATATTACTGCAGATATTGCTGACCTGAGGTCAATATATCATTTTGTCCTCAGAGATGAGTGGCTTAGACTTTAATGGTCAAATATATGTCCTGGTGGGTCTAAAAGACTAGTTAGACTGCTATAATTAAATACTTACAATTACATTATTTTCTGGTATATTCCTGTTGAAGAGTCTAAAAAATACAAACAGAGTATTCCTTCTTCTTTAGATTCTCATTCCATGCTATATTAAATACCCTGATTAGAAAATAAAAGAAAACAAACAAACAAAAAAGCCAGGATTGGTGTTATGACACACAATGATGCATACAATCATAAATATACTTGGTGAGTGCTGCTATCCGTGTTTAATCTGCTTTGGGTCAGAGTGAAGGATGGTCTCTCTATCATGTGTGGCCGGGGAAATCGCCGCCCCGCCCCTTCTCCAGCTCTACTTAGCGGCAATAAGGTTACATAATATGGCCATCTGCTCTTGACATTGATTTAAAAGTCCTACTATGCGAGTCAGAGAGAATGTCAGCAAACATTTAAACAAGAAGAGGCTTGATGGACGCCTTCAATCCTAATGTCAACATGGGTTCAGGTGCACAGATTTAAACAGGCCACCCCGCCGTCAAGTTTTCATACATGCATAGATAATGACTAGATAATGAATCTTTCTAATGTGTATGTTGAGGTGTATTTATCTTTTGTTTGAATATTAATGTAAATAGTTGGGTATTTTATGACTTCCCTTACAATGTGCCTCTAATCCCCAAATAATTAATCAGAATTAATCAATAACTAAACAAACAAACAAATAAAATAAATAAATACAGTAAGTCAGGGAACAAAGAGACTGGATGGATCCTTAGTTTGACTTAAAAACTAACTATAAAAAACAAAATAAACTGTATGGTTAATTTCAATATTATCAAAAAAAAAAACAAAAAACAAAAAAACAAACAGAAAATGCGTGTTTGTCAATCATTCAACGGCTGAGCACATCTGTCTTCACCACATGAAACAAGGACAGGGGTGACACCTTGTGGTACGTTCTGGTACCTCTTCACATCCACTATTTCAGTTTCAGCTTTGTCAAAAACCTGCTTATTTATTGGGCTGCTCTACAAAATACGGCCTATGAACTGTGAAAACTAAACTCTCACTTTCTTTGGAAACTCAGTGGTGAAAACTTTAACGCATCTGTAGCTTCCATCCATCCATCTTCTTAACGCGCTCAATCCCTTTTTGGGTTGCCGGAGCCTGTCCCAGCTATTGTTTGGGTGAAGGCGGGATACTCCCTGGACAGGTCATCCGCCACACTAGCGTAGAGCCACACACTCATACGTTCACTCCTAGTGACAATTTAGAGCAACCAATTTACCTAAGAAGCATGTTTTTGGACTGTGGAAGGAAGCAGGAGTGCCTGGAGAGTGCCAACACATGCGCAAGGAGAACATGCAAACTCCACACAGAAAGGTCCCAGCAGAGGGTTTGAAATGTGAGGTGAGACTGCTAACCACTGCACTACCGTGCAACCTACCCCATCTGTAACTGAAAAAGACAAGAACAAAAGCAGAGAATTCTGTCACTTATTAATTTTCTTTTACATTTTGACTCACAGAAAATAACCTTTGCCTGATTTTTGTCCTTTGTGTTTGTTTTAATTGAGGAAATAACTTTTCCACAATTAGAAATTGGGATTTTTTTCTCACTTCATTTTCTTCTTCCCAGTCCCGTTTCTTTGTCCAGCTAAACACACATCATTAGATATTGGTCTCAGCTTTGACATAGCAACTTGACTTGCTCTTTTGGATAATGCTAGAGCTCTCTTCTTTAGGTAATACTTCTTTTATTAAAAAAAATCTTGTTCCACAATTTCTAGGAAGCACCTAAAACGTTAATCTAAGAATTTGACAGATGCCTCCAAGGCCGGTTTATGGTTTAACTCAAGAACAAACAGCCAAATGAGGTTGGGTGTATCTCATTTCCATAAGGTAAAATGTTTGTACAAGACATACAGCTTTAGAAGGAAGAAAGATGTTGTGTATGTTGGAGTTGATATTTAAACAGATGGATCTGGTAAGAATTTTCTTTTGTAAAAATTAAATATATATTCATTCAAAAGTTTTGAAAATATCGACGATTTACTAAAATAAAGATAAAATTTGATTGAAGGATTGACAGACCAGACAGACAGAGCGGCATGGCAGGACCTGTTCTATAAACGTTATGTGATATTCTTAAAGAGTAAAGCAGTGTGAGAGTTGCAGAGCGACGTCAGTGGCAGGAATTCTGATGAATGAAACAAGAACAAGTTTGCATCCGTCTTCTGTCACTTGTCCAGAACCGGGTCGTCTAAGTAGATGCCCAGACACCCATCTGAACAGAAACCTTTCCCAGTTCTGCTGTAGGATGATCTAAAAGCATTCCAAGGTCAGCTGGGAGACATAGTTCCTCCATATCCTAGGTCTTCCCCAGGGGCCTCCACATGTAAGTACATGCCCAGAACACCTCCTCAGGGAGGAGACCAAGAAGCATTTGAAAAGAAAACACCCTCAGACTTAAACAATGTTCTAACCTTACACGAAAATATGAAACACCACTGTGGGGAAAATGACAAGAATTTTAACAAGAACACATACTGTCATTGAAAATATGTTTTTTTAATTGTTGTTTGGTATTCATTTTAATAGAATATATACATCAACATGCCAAAAGCTGATGTTCTTAGGTGTTCCTGTAAGATTTCTAGTCTTTGATGCTGTATAGCAGTGTTACATAACTTTTATGAGCCAAAGTACACTTTTTCTTGATGAAAATCACCTGAAAATGTGAAAAAAAACACCAATATAAAGTCATAAAGTCTTAAAAAAAATCAAATAAGCACAAAGAAAAAAATGTATTTTATGTTCCTTCATATTTTACTTAGCGTGAAACCTGGACCTATGTGGGTGAACACCAGCCTGACATCCTGGCAATGACAAATGTTTTTTTTTTTAGACCAATTAGACGAAACGGAATTATTTTCCATGGCACACGACTGACCATCTTTTGTAAACCACAACACACTGGTTGAAAAAAAAAATAAACGTCTGTAAAGAATAAATATTAGGGGTGTGGCAATTCATTTTAATTTGATTTGATATTCATGGTTACCAATTTGATTCACTTTTGATTTTGGTTCATTTTAAACGATCCGATTCACTGACCTAAGACTGATTCAGGTCATCTTTAGCCAAATATTCCACCAGTGTGACTCAGAGATAAATATGTTAATCAGCAATTCAAAAGTGATGGCTGATTTTGATTATTTAATTTTCAATAAATTTTTATTTATTGTTACTTTTGTAAGTTTCAAGTGATTTCAGTGAGAATTGTGGGTTTTTCCTTCTTTAACTGAGGGGTACCAACAATTTTGTCCACGTGTGTAGAAACCCTTTTACAAAACAAGCAGAACATTTATGTCCAGAAAAATCAAATAGCATCAGAAGGACTGAAAAAAAAATCCATTCATAAAAACCTGATGCTGCCTAACATGTCTTAATGAAAGCCTTCAAAATTGTAATTTTCACAATAACTCACTTTAAAAAGACACTTTAAAAGGACTTATAGTGTTTAATGTCTGCTGTCTGTAAGATATAATTGTTTCAAAGATAAAATATTCTTTAAAAAGTTCTTTCTGCTGACAGGACATTTCCTTGTTTGCTGCAGGGCTTTCACATCTTCCTGTTTCCCACTGAAAAACAACAAGAGATATTACCTTGAAAGTGAGCAACACCTTTTTTGAGCTGAACCAGCTGAATTATGGCTCACCTTTGGCCTCTTTGTAGCATTCGGTGCAGTAAAGATGATTATTTTTGATTCTTACAGGACTGTCTTCATTTTTCATTTCGAGATTTGCTTTGCAGTTAAAACACTAGATGAAACAGAGAAGAGAAAAAAAAATGAAAGTAAAAAGATCTACAAAACAGTTTCTGCAGCTGAATGAATGTCAACAGATTCACCTCAGCTCTAAATAAAATAATTTGGGAGTGGTGGGTTCAGTCTTAGAAAGGAATTAACCAAACTTCTGCTGCAAACAGATCACATGCTAATCTTGATCCTTCCAGTCTTACCTTAAAACAATGCAGATGGTATACTTGTCCCAGGGATTTGATGATCATTGCGGGCCCTTTTTCCAATGGCATGTCACAAAAGTTGCATTTTCTTTTGCCACTCACTACCCTGAATGATAGAACAAATAATTGTGACTTAAGACACATGGTTAGAACATCCAGCATGCAAGTACACAGTTTGGACTTAAATACAAAACGATGCAAGCATGACTGAAACATAAAAAGAAACATTTCTGATCATCACAGAGATATAATTCCCCAAAAACTGGTATTAAGTTGATCAACCCCGATGTGACCTAGTAAACGAAAATGGCCGGTGCATGTGAAGAGGGCGAAAGGGGTTGATAACATCCTTTTTTATTTAAATCTTCCAAGATGAGCCAAGCTAAGATCAAAGCTGGTTTTTGGACACCACATTTGCTTTTAGGCATCAATGGCTAATGCAAAATTCTGAAAATTGCATCCAACAGTCAAAAAAAAAAAAAAAAAAATTTACCAAACACTAAAATATTTTGTAAAGTTCAAGTCATAAAGTACTGAAAGTGTAAAGGTCCAACAGCAAATTCTTTAGAATAAAATGTTTTTTTTTTACTCAGGCTTTGGTGGAGTATCAGCTTTTTTGTTGGGATGGGTGGTGGTGGTGGTGTGGCGGATCCAGCTAGTGTCTGTGCGGAGTGGGTTTTTTTTGTCTTGAAATCGCTCCACTTTAGTCTGTTGCAATTGACTACTTTTCTCTGAAGATCCAGTTTGTGCTGTTTCTTTGAGGGCGCTCGCCGACCTTCTATGCGTTGATTCTGCTTTCTCAAATGTAGTGCCCAAGGAAGCAACTGCGCTTTGTATTCCTGCATCTAGGTGAGACAGGGGAGAAACACTGGGTTCAGTTCGTGACATTATTTTGGAGAAATGTAAGAAATAAAAACAGCAAAAATATGAAAAGAAATATATGAAAATATTTTCCCAATTCATTTGTTGATCCAGTATGTCAAACAGTATGAATTATTGGGCTATAGGTAAAAAGTTGAGACATTTCTTGCTGCAAATATTTAACCAACCTACCGGTTTCAGAACAAATCAAACTTGACCCTGCATTTGCCACAGTAGGTTCCATACAGTTTAAGTCCTGAATAAAGAAGGGATGACCATGAACAATTAGAAATACAAAAAAACCCATTACATTCTGTATGCATTTAAGTATTTAATTCTTCCCTTACCAGTTTTTTTAAGACCCCAAAGACTGCATCATACATTCCTTTCCTGTGCTTTGAGTACCCACTCTCAGTGACTTCAACACACTCTAAAATAAAAGCAAATGTTAGTTTTTAATGCAGATGCTTTATCTGAAAGAGAGAAAAGAGGCATAAAATGTGTTCCAACAATCGTCTACTTTTTTTACACCGTCACATCCAAGTTGTGTAAGTGTGTGTGCAAAGACGTGTTGTATCCAAGACAAACCTTTGAAAGTTGGTCTCTTGGATGGTTCCCCATCCCAACACTTCTTCATGAGCTCCAGCAACTCGTTCATTCCCTCTGCATCCTTCTGCTGAATGTCTTCCACAGCTGGCCTGTCCCCCTGTGGGACCTTTAATGTCACAATACATGGCCAGGCACCTTTGTTGCAAAACAATGAACACCCAAAGGAACAGCTGAGCGTGTGAGCATGTGTGAGCGCAGTGACAGGAACTGGTGAACGACTGGAAAACATCTTATCATTGAATTTTGACACGAACAGCAAAAACTGTTACTGACGTGTTTGATACCTTGATAAGGCTCTTGACCAGAAAGGATTGACCATAGCAGGATACCGTAGCTAGTAAAGGCAAAAAAAAAATCATAATTGTGGTTTTCAGAAACTTAAAAGCTGACCTTTGTGCAACACTAAAGAACTATTCAAATAATTACCTGTACAAGTCAAAGGAGCGCACAGGTTTATAGTTCACATCAAAAGCCTCAGGTGGCGTGTACCTCAGTGTTCCTCCATTATCTATGCCTGTGCTGACATTGGAAGCACTGGTGGAATAAGTGCAAAGACCAAAATCTGCCAACTCAAAATGAGATAAGATAAGATAAAATAAGATCAAAGTTGCTTTTAACATAGTTTAAGATGTATATCAATTGATGGCCTTTTTACCTTGGAGTTTAGGTTATCATTCAACATCACATTGCTTGGCTTAAGGTCCCGATGCAAAATGTGCTTTGAATGGAGGAAGTTCATTCCTAAAGCCACTTCATGGGCTAAACGGAAAGCAAGAGGCAGGGGAGGAGGACCAGACAATACCTTTTGAAGGGTTTCAATAGATCCTCTTTGCATGAACTCCATGACTATCCCCTTTTGTGATGACATGCCTGGAAACAATGGTGGGATTCCTTCATACAGTCCATAAATCCTCAGAACGTAGTCAGAAGAGAATTCTTCCAAATACTTAGCCTCCTCAAAAAGTGCTTCCTCTATGTTGCCACTGCAATGACATTTCTGGATGTTAGGCGACATTACAGGTTTTAAGAGAAAAGAGGAATATGTTTTGGAAAATTTTAGTAATTTTAAAGTTTACCCAATGCCAGGACGAAGAAATTTAATGGCCAAATCATGTCCCATACTCTTATGCTTCACTCTGTAGACGCTGCTAAAGCCCCCGGATCCGATTTCTTTCCATTTCTCCAAGTCGTCATTACCAAACAGCTTAGATTTTGTGAATGCCATCTTTTTAACAGAACACTAAAACTCTAAAAATAAAAACACAAGACATCTGTTTTATATGCCATTGTAATGACGATCCAGTCCTGCATTTAGTCACCCTTTAAGTGCAGGTGATGCTTCAAGAATATTGTCCATGCAAAATTACATAAGCCAGGGTGGCAGTTGTTGCATGAATATATCAAAGGTATGAAGAAAACAATGCCAGAAAAAGGTATTGTTTTGGTGAAACCAAATGAAAAATTGCGTGATCTGACACCTTTGTACTTTGTACACAGACTCCATGGTGGTTGACTGAAACATAAGCCAGTGAAATAAAACAGATTTATACTTGAAGTAAGACAAAAAAGCAAAACGTAAACCAATCAAGAACAAGATTGGCTACTACAGCCATATTCAATTTGTCTTTTTTCCACAATGGCATTGAAGCACTGCAGCTCAAATGGAAAGAAATTTGACTCCCACTTACAGCATACTTGTCTTTGTTTGTCTGAGTAAATGTTGGAAAGTTGCTCTAGTCCAAAGCCATTTGACGGACTGATCCAAATTTCAGTTTCTGGTCTCTGTTTTGTGAAGTAATGTTTACAAAGGGTGAGGTCTTAAAAGAAGAAGCATAAGAAACGCAGAGAAGCACCCAGACTTAAAAGGATGGCACTCACATCACATGAGGAAAGAACAGAAGGAAAAAATGAATGAAGGAAATGACTATGGTCAAGTTGGAAGAGTCATCTACATTTATTTAACAAGACGCAGTTTTACTTTCTATTTCAGAACTGAGAAAGCTGAAACCAGGAAGTGACATATCCTTTATGCTTTGTCACATGACCTGAATGAGGAAGCAGTTTTTCTACGACATATCAAAGAAGTGTGTGTGTGTGTGTGTGTGTGTGTGTGTGTGGGCAGGGCTTACAGAAGCGTTACAATGCATGCATATTTACTTCACATAACATTAAAATTTACTTATTGTCGATTTTCTTTAACTTATCCAATCTCACTGCATCAGTGTCTGTAGTATGACTAACTCTGTTATAGTCAAGCCAAAATGTTTTTTACTTTCGGAATTTTACTGGAATGTTTCAAACTGACTAGCATCAAAACAGAGGCTGTTTTAAAGATAAAAATCCAGTTAAAAGTAAAGAGATTAAGGTCTTTGTATTTTCTACGTGTCACTAGTTGGTTTTTTTAAAGAGGGGCTTAGTGGAGTTGAGGTTTGTCTGAAACATTTCAAGTCACTTTTCACAGTCCACAAAGCTTTTTTACCAAACATACAGATCTGGTTCTGGTTTTTAGATACTTCACCTTTTTGGGTTGAGCCTTAAACTGACGGAAATGTATGGAGTTGTGAAAACTTGATTCAACTGGATATTACCAAAATCAACCTTTGATCAGTTTCTTTGTGAGGAAAGAAAAGAAAAGCATTGAATTGCCAGAAATAAATCTCCTAAGTCAGGCTTTCAAACAGAGAAACTTAAAAAAAAGATTGTAAAATTTCCTTTGAAGAATAGGCCCACAACAAAAGTCGCATTGACAGAAAACAGAAAAAATGATCTATAATTTGAAAAGATCATCAACAGAATCCGCCCAATACAGGCCATTTTAATCTATCCCTTTATATATCTAGTGACACCCTGTATTCATGGGAAGTCATGCCGAAACCGAGGCTTACTCAATAGTGTAACTGATGTGTACAACATGCTGTTTTTGCATGCAGGGTGTGGAAAATGAGTGGAATTAGACTCAGTTGAGTCTTAACCTTGGCCACAGTGAAACCTTTTTGCATCAGCTTGTTTGTGTGGTGGCTGACTTTGCAACAAATGCTGGTGGAAAAATGGGACGCTGTCGCACAGCAGAGTGTGACCAGGCTGGTGAGCAGCATGAGGAGGAGGTACCCTGCTGTTGTCCCTGGCTTTCTTAGTTGCTAACCATCAGTTGGTCTTGTCTGTTTGGACTTTTATCATCAAATCCATCAAACATAAATTCACAAAATCAGCTTCACACACATTGGCAGGAAAGATTTGCAAAGTGTTCACAGCACAGCTAATTCTACAAATGTCATTTACAAATATGGTGCCATGTTAAAAGGAAAAAAAGATCAACTTTTGACAATGTATTGTCAAGATGAATTTGTACAAAGAAAAAAAGTACAATTTAGTACAAAGTAATGTGCTTTCCATTTGTGCTAAGTTTGTGACCACCTACCAAAGTAAAACACGATACATGTCAGTGGTGAAAATCGAATTAATTAAAAGGTTGTCTGACAAAAGATAACTGCCCCCTTCCCAGCTCACAGCCCCTCACACCCCCAACCTGACATAACCAGTTTAAATAAAAAAAGTACAAGGAAATGCAATTTTAATCATAAATTTCTTTTTACATGTCCTCCCTCATCAGAGAAAATACTACAAGAACATGTTAAAAACACCAGTAACACACTTTCCATTGAAGTGGGTTGCTAAAGAGCAAAAATTAAAAGACTTTTAAATTAGATTTTCCATATTTCACAACAAAGCACACAAAAATGGTTTGTTGAGTTTCACTGCATATGCTTGGCAGTCTGGAAAGCAATAAACAAATAATTTTCTGACCATCTGGCAGGATTAATGTGCGAAAAGGTATTGAGTAAAAGCCTGTGCATTTTTTTTAAACATCCACATTTGGCACCACTACTTTATGTTGAGTGATGGGCACTCATTGAGAGCCAATGGGATCCGTCATCCATTAGAAAAGGTCATCTGTGAAGTAGCAAGGGTCTAAATAAAGGCTGAGTTTACAAGTAAAAGTAAACTGAGCAGCAAGAGTTACTGTTTTATGAGGCCAAAAATCCTTTTAATCAGTTGCTGTTCTATCAGTGACTCATCATGGGAGTTAGTCACATTTCAAAAAGGTTTTTGTGTAAGCTCATTGCTGAACTTTGGCTAAAAACTGGATTTAAAGCAGCGCAAAGATACTTCTCTGAGGAAAAATGGGACTGACAGGCGAGGTGATGCATCACTGGTCAAGTCCTACATTTTTCGTAATGCTGGTAAATATGGGAAATAAGGTAAAAAAATGTAAATACAATTTTTTCATTCATTCATTCATTTTCTGAACCGCTTTATCCCTTTTGGGGTCACGGGTGTGCCGGAGCCTAACCTGGGCGAAGGCGGGGGACACCCCTGGACTGGTCGCCAGTCTGTCGCAGGGGCCACAATCACACACACTCACATCCACACCCAGGGGCAATTTAGAGTAACCAATTAACCTATGAAGCATGTTTTTGGATGGTGGGAGGAAGCCGGAGTCCCCGGAGAAAACCCACGCATGCACGGGGAGAACATGCAAACTCCACACAGAAAGGTCCCCCATTGGTGACACTGTTTCAAGCCAGGACTTGAACCAGGAACCTTCTTGCTGTGAGGCAAGAGCGCTAACCACTGCGCCACCGTGCAGCCCGTAAATACAATTTTGTCTACCAAATTAACCCTGGAGAACTGAGTCAAATTGACCCTTGTTTTTTTGTCTATTTTTATGTTTTTATTTTTTTGCTGCTGTTAATTGCTGCTTCCCAGAAGGAACAAACAAAAAACAAACATGTTTAATTGACTTTAAAAACCTTGAAGAAAATTCTTGTTGGGTTCTCCAAAGTTAAAAAAAGTAAAACTTATTTATGGTATAGAATTATAACACATTGATTTAAACATTTCATTCCTTTAGTTTTTGTAATTTTGGGATTATTCCTTATAAATAATGAAAACAAAACAAAAAATGAAGAAAATTTTAATATTTTGAAAAAATAACACATACTGTCAGACTTTGATCAGCCAACGAACTCAAACATTTTCTAAGCCTTTCAGTAGTCTTTTGTAGTCGATCTGGTTAGTAAACTATAATCATGGCTAGGAAAAGCAGGTTCAATATGTAGTTCCTGCGCTTGATTGGCGAGCAAATTCCCTTGATAGAAAATCTGTGGACTTTTGTCAAGATGAAGATGAAAGACACCAGACCCAACAATGTAGATGAGTGAAGGCAGCTATTAAAGCAATCTGACCATCCATTACACTTCAGCAGAACCACAGGCTCATCACCTCAATTCACAGAGCATTGATGCACTTATTCATGCAAAACGAGACCCAATCAAGTATTCAGTTTTCATTGATATGTTTTCAATACAATATGATATTCTTATTTCCTAAATTTCTACACTGTAAAACTGAATCTTAAGAAAATAAAAAGTCCCCTGTTTTAAGAAAAAATGTCTGATTTTCTGTCTTGCAATAAAAATCTTATTAGGAAAGTTCTTCAAAAGCAAAAAAAAGTCTTAGTTTATAAAAACATGCCTTAGATTCGTTGACGAAAGCACATTTTTATTACCCCTTTGGCAGATTTTATTTACTATTTTTTTGCTTATTTAAAGAAAAATTTTCAAATTTTAAGAATTTTTTACTTATTTTAAAGAGGCATGTTTTCACCGTGTATATTTCAAGTTTTCAATAACTTTAGGCCATAATCATCAAAACTAAAAAAAAAAAACAGAAAAATGATTTGAATCAACTGTATATGTAATGATTCTATTTAATATTACATTTTTACAGCAGGAGACAGAAAAGGTTGACTTTTTTGGGATATTTTCAAAAAGTTCAATTCTCTTTTAATGTAAAGGTCTGTGGCTACACAGAAATCACAACATTAGATAGCGCTTTATTGTTTTTTATTTCATGATCCCATTCAGTACATTATTTAGAAACAGATTAAATGATGTGCACACATAAACTATCAACAGATTACATTAAAAGGGTTTTTGTTGTATTCAAAATGCTAAGGAGGCAAAAGTCGAAGAAAAAAAGTGAAACCACTTGCAAAGACAATGGTGCAGGAAACAGATGTAGATCAGGATCAGTAAAGAGCTGAGGTTTGAGGTGACGATTAAAACCCTTAAATGTCTGAATTTGTTTCCAGCTATGAGAAGAACATTTTCACTTATGTTTTATGTTTGAAAACATGTTGGACACTGGCACACGAGGCGTGGAGTTCGACATCCTGGTTAAGTGGTTAAATCCAAGGAAAGAACAAGCAGAAACAGAAAAGTGTTTAAAAATCCAAAACGTGTTGACGCAGGAAAACCCTGACTTTTATAAATATTTGCAGTGCATTTTAACCCTCTGGTATTAAAGTTGTTTACCTGATGCACAACAAGTTGGCCTTATAAACCCAGACGTCTTCTTTGATGACTATCATCATGACTTGATGACTGCAGCACAGACCCGGAAAGCAGTTGTTTGAAGCCAAATCCATTCTCCGTCAAAGGAAAAGCAGTTTGTAGCAAAACTCTTTGATGTTTTTCACTGACATGGGCCATACTACAGAGATGTCAATGAGAGGGGCTCTAACAACTGTTAGATTAAAGTTGGAAACCGTTTCCTGTTGCTGCAGCACATCATCAGGTCCACGCAGTGACTTTACACCAATAGCAGTTGTTGATTGCTGTAGTTGTTTTCTTGTAACGTTTGTGTCCTGTTAGACATGTACATGGTCTTCAGAGATTTTTTGGCAAGTGGATGACCTTGATCAAACTCTCATCAGAAACTTTGTAAGTCATAAAGTGTCAGCCAGTACATGAAAATGAAAGTTTTAAATGAGGTTTTAAATAATATCTCACGTTTTTACTTTGCAGGGTGTTGCTGGACATTAGATCTCATGATCGGGTTGTTAAAACACCAGTAAAAAACCAAACAAGACCAGTCCCTTCAGTGCCATATTCAGTTAGTTTTCTTTGGTACTGAATGCATGCTCTTTTTTTTGTTTAGTACATTTCTTTCTACGTGTAACATGTTACATGGCAATAAAAGCTTTACATGCTCTAATCTTGATCATGCAATCCAGCTGTCTGTTGATTCGAAAAACATCAGTTACTTTCACAGAGTGTAAGCTACAGGGTGACATCTAGGGGTGCTTTTAAGGAACAGCTTAGTGTTTGAAAAGTTGTAAAAACATTTTTTTTAAAAATGCAACTTTATTTTTTGTGATTTAACAAAATGTTCCAAAAATGTATTAACTCTCATGGAATATGAACCCATCCTCTGGGTATAAAAGGATCTGCAAGAACGTACAGGTGGCAGGGAGGAATTATTAAATGGACTGCAAAACACAATTTAAACCTTTGTTTGACATTGTATTTTGGCAGCAATTTGTGACATTGGTCAAATGATAGAATTCAGAATCCTCTCAATGAATTCCTATTTTAGGTAAGTTTGTAAAATACACATAGCTCTGTAAATAGAGAAATTGTTTGACAATGCTGTAGTCTCTAGTAATCCAAATAACTTAAATGGAGGTAAATGGAGTTACACTAGTTCAGATGTGTGATTAGAGCATTCACACTAATGCAAGCCTCAGTGATTATTCAATTTTAAATATTTTTGTTAAAAAGTTATGCAAAACAACAAAACAAAAACACAAGGTTTCACACTCTTTAGAATAATATACTTATAAGACACACTGTCATTTACCCAAAATTTATTTATTCTATGCATGGTTCAGTTGGCTGCATGCAGGACTGGCACATGGGAAACCAGGATTTGTTTCCCAGGTGGCAAGATGAGCTGAATCCAGTATGGCTCCTTAGGCAAGGCAGAGGGCCTTGCCTAAGGAGCCATACTGTGCCCTTCCCACTGCCTAACTATTTTGCCACAAGGGGGACGATCTGGGTCTCTCTGTGACAGTCCCCAGCTCTAGTAAAACACAGGGTTGTGTCAGGAAGGACATCCATAATAAAAATCTCTGTCAAACCACCTATGTGGAAAATAGAAAGCAGATTTGCTGTGGCGACGCCTGAGGGGATGGGCATAAAGTTGAACAACAACCTTTCCAAAGACTTGGGTATTGCAGTTTTCCCCCATTGCTCTTAACAGCACTTGCAAACCAATGTCAGCTTGAGATCTTTTTTTTTTTTTTTTTTTTTTTTTAAAGCTTTGACTTTTGTACACAATAACATTTTAACCTGATTTATGTGACTTGCATTTTAATGTACTCATGTGGAAATGTTGAAAATTAACAGCACAAAATCTTGATGCTTGACTGTTTAGTAACACATTTTCTAAACACAAAAATGCATCAACTTTATTGGTATACTGTCAGTATAAAGATTGGCCACCAGATGTTTCAAGTACTCCATCATTTATGGTTATATAAAGTCCCACTCCGATAATTTTGTGATGTATTTTAAAAGCCATCCCAGTGCTCTTTTTTTAATTATGTTTATGTTATTTTTGAGCAAAATAAAAAACACATGACATAGTTTCTGCAGAGTGGCAGGAATTCATTAGAAATTCACCTCTTAAATTGTAGTTGGTACCATTGGCGTTGATTAAGCCCGGCCTCATTTCCAATCATCCCTTTGTTTACATGCTTTCCCACTAGCTTACAGCCCCTCACAACCCCAACTTAACATTACCCATGAGACCCCATGAGACAAGAATGGTGAGCATTATTGGAGCTATCTAGCTGAACAGATGAGCCAGATGCCAGCTTGGATGAGAGAAACAAAGATGTACATGGATGTTACTGTAGCACCTACATCACTCCTTCAAATCTTTTACAATGTCAGTTTTTTGTATTCTCCTGATACACAAGAATTTAAATAAAGAAATACTCAGGAATGCAATTATTTTGATTAATTTTCTTTTTTTATGTCCTACATAATTTGAAAAAATGCCACAAGAACATGTTATAAACACCAAAAACACACTTTTCATTGGAGTGGGTTTATTTAGTATCATTGCAATGATGATTTGACATGAGTAAAAAATATGTGTCGAAAGAATTTAAGCATTAATTAAAGAAAAAAATGAGAACACACATATAAGATGCTATGTTACGTTCCATTTGTTTCAATAATAATGGAAGAAATGTTGAGAAACTTCAAACGGTTTTGATTGGTTGATATTAAAAGCAATCACTTCTTCCCGGCTTGTGATTGGCTGAGCAGTCCGGGGGAAGTCAAATATCACAACATTTAGGGATAAGCTTACAGTTGACCAAAGCGGTTTCTTTAAGCCAAGACATATTCGAATTTTTATGAAACTCACTCCCTCCCTTCATCTCCAAGCTGTGTCTTGGATGGATCGCGGCGGGGTGGGGTGTGTTATCTGGTCGTAAATTACCCCTGGTTCATGTGAATGATTTGATCCGAGCGTGGACTTTACCTCCACCGCACGGCAGAGGGAGAGGAAAGTGAGACTTTATTGTTCAAAGCTAGCTAGCTAGCTTTGCAAAGCGGTTTGTTTTTGTGTGTATTCCGCGGACCACAGGCTATATGGCAGCGAATTATGAACCTATATACGGGCTTTCAGAAGATGAGGTAAGACTAAACTACATCCGGGCATTTTTTATTTATTTTATTAATTAAAAAGAAAACCAGACTTGTTGTTTAAAGACTCTGACAAGAGGTTCATTTATGTATAGCTAACGGTTAGCCATTTCAGATGCTAGCAAGCCCTCACCCATGGGCAAATTCCGTTGTACTGGTTCGGCAGCTGTCACATTTTGTGCCGCCTTTCATTTCAGTTACGACTTAAAGGAAGAATAACGTAACAGCAGAGACTTTACGTTTATTCACCGTCCTAACACTTGAGCATCGCTGCCTCGCCAATTGTTTTGAGCGCGCGAGCGTTTTAAAGAAAAGCTGTTTGCTTTGAAGTATTAACCGAAGAGAAAAGGGGTTACAATTTTCCGGATGGGGGCTGGGTTGACATTACAAGCTAATTTCTGTGTCCGAAATAAAGGGTGGCCACAGCTGTTGAGAGTTTATGTACTAATGCACTGCCAAATGAGGTCAGTATTAGCCCCATCCGGAAACTGTTGACTTCAATCGTAAGCACATAGGATAGTATTTGAGACCGTGCTTTTTATATTTTTATTTAATTACTTCTGCCTGTGATTATAACATTAGAAATGTATACTCTGTAGCTCATGAAGCTTGCATTATTTAGTAATTTTCTTTAAGCTCAGCCTTTGCTATAGCTTTCTACTTTTAATTTGTATAAACTTTAATGTCAAGAAATAATACATAGCATCTATCAAACTTTACTATTATTATTTAATTATTTAGGTATAATAAATACTATGTATGTATGTATTATTATTTTTATCAACAACTACGTGTCATAGTCTAATAAGAATGATTTACATCTGCACAATCTCTGAAAGTACTACAACACCTCATGTTTCATTAAAAAAATGCTTTGCTGAATTGTAATGACAGATTGTAGTGAAGAGTCAACATGCTGAAATAGAGTGGTGCATCTACATTATATAATGAGTGTTATTTTTGTGGGCATAAGGTAAACACTTGGTGATGTGGTAGTCCCACAATAAAAATGCAACCTTTAAAAAAACATGCTTATTATGTCTGGATACTCGCTGTCTCATCCTCCCTCATTATGCTCTTTAGTTACAACTTAACTCATGAATGGACTTAAAGTAAGTCTCACTAACACAACTAATTTAATTAATTGAATGCAATGCTCAAGTATTAAAAAAAACAGAAATAAATATTTGAAAATCTTGTCATATTTGATTTCCTTTACGTGCAAAATACTTTTTTAACCTGAAGGAGATGGATGGACACCTTAACGCATAAGCAGATAAGCACAGCTTTACTTCAACTAAGTTGCCAAAACAGTGCTAATCTACTTATTTTTTTGAATATTTTGTGACCACTCTGTGAGTATGGGATTTACTTTGAAGAGGAAAAGTTGTCCATGTGACGGTTTTTTTGGTATTTAACTGGGACTGATGAACCACGTGGTAGAATAATAGGAAATGACCTTCAATGCGTTCCATTAAATGTTTCACCTCATCTTTTTATTCAACAGAATGAAACACGAGTGTTGCGGGTTAAGGTCATCGCAGGAATTGATCTGGCAAAGAAAGACATCCTTGGTGCTAGGTGAATATTATTTATTTATTTTTTAAAAAATCCTTTTGAAATCTTATGATGCTGACACACCACTACCCTTTTTTCACGTGGTTGGGGCACTGTTTTCTGTAGACAGAGTAGGCAAAGCTAGCTTCTCTGCTTATGTTTTCTTTGACCAAGTTATTGGTTTGTTTGAAAAAGTTTTTGTGTTTCTTATTGTTAGGCAGACCTTGAACTTCAGGTGTTGATCAATGATTACCCACTTACCCCTCCCACCCACCTTTAGTTGCTGTTTTTCCAAATTGAAAACTTGAGTAATTATTATACATTTCCCATTCTATTCACATTTAGAAAGATGCTAATGTTAGAGTTAAAATTTTAGTTTTTTTTCCCCGGTTATGTTGATCTGGAATGAACCCAGGTGTGATGTACAGAAGCTTCATCCCCACCATTGACTGTGTATTTCTGACATGCCTTTAACCAACATATACTTATATCAGTGTATTTTGTTGATGAATGGGCTGTTTATGACTTAAGTTATAAACCTTTTGGCATCTTTTATTTGATTAATGTGATTGATCAACCCAATGTTCTTCCATTAGTCATGGATAATCTGCAAAGAATTAGGCACAACCAAATCAGCAATCTCTACAGTGACAAAGTAATTGTATGTCTGAACGTGTTTGTACACATTTATAAAATGCAATCCTATGTAGCAATACTAAGAGCTAGCCAAGCATTTCTAGGAAGAAAGGTATTTCTAAGAACACCAGTGCTTGAGGCTGTGTTCAGGTTACATAAAATTAGGTGATACAGCACACAAATTAAACAGTATTCAATACTGTCAATACCAACAGTATTCTGTAATTCATTTTTCCACAGCTAAGTTGTGATGGTGGCATACCAAACTTAATTCACTAGAAGTTGTTGGTTAAAGTGATGTTTTGAATCTGAGCTGTGTTAAACCAAACATTTTCTGGGAATTAATTTGTCAAGTTTTGCTCTATGTAAATTCTGTCGACCTGCAGGCTAAGATGGAAGCTCAAATGAAATGAAGAAATGATGAAAGGAGTCTTCAAGTGTAGCAGGCTACAAGAAATGGTGCTGACTTGACAGTCTGTCACCTCATAAAAGGCTCAAATGATGGCAGCTTGTTCATCTCTTTGCTTCCAAATGTCTATGTGTTGTTATTGTGCAGCTACATTGCTCTGTTGGATTCTTTCTAGTTTATTTATGCTTTATAAAACATCTTCGGGTTTGTACTACTGTACAACTGCATTTAAAATTCATCACCCTGCAATTTCTTTTTCTTTTGAGCATTCGTGCATTTCTTCCATAGCAGTTTTCATTTTTATCAGTGGGATAAAGGCAAGAGCTCTCTGAGCAACAGGGAGACAGTCGGCTCATTGTTATTGTTTAGTCACAGCACGTCACACTATTGTACAAACACGCACTTAAAAGCTCTGGGGTTCCTGAAGATGCTAATTAGCAATCAAAAAGCAGTACTTATGCCCTACTTCATCAACTTGTTCGTTTTTCAATAACTGTCCTTTCTTTGCTTTCTATAAACTCTTTCATTGACATGGGCAAAATACAGGAATTGAAACGGGCAGAATTAAGTTCAATTTGACTTAAATCTGATTGTTTGTTTTTAGAACTAAAGTTTTAACAGATCTGTATAAATTGGTTGTAAAAGTAATGTAGTCTTCACAGACCTTCATGTTTAGATTAAGTAGAACTATTTCACTGCTTTGGCAACTCAGCAAAAATATCTATCTGATTGCTTTGAATAAGAATATTTGACCTTAGAGTAGTTGGGCTTTTCTAATTTGCTTTTTAAGGTGAAAGAACATTAAATTTTCTTTTCTTGTGTTTGCCTTGTTAGTGTCCCCCATCAGGCTTAGAAACAAGGCAGATCTTGAGATTGCTAAAGTCTGACTCTGTGTTTGTGTTGACAAAAGCAGAGTAACTGGTCTCCATTGCAATCTGTTAAGATCTGTCTTTTAACCAAGGACACTCTACAGTTTTCAACTCTGTCAGCAAACTCCTACTTAACAGTTGTAACTGAAATCACCTGCTCCTGGAATTAACGAAAACCTAAAGCATTTGGTTTAATTGGGATCATTTTTTAAGTTGGCCTCTTGCACTCAAATAAAATTGAATCAAACTTTATTTATAAAGCACCTTTTATATGACAGCAACACAGAGTGCTTTGAAATAAATAAAAATTAGGCTACAAAACACAGAATTCCCTTGACCCTCTCGACACCCCCCTGCACCCAACATAATGAAACATAAACTGACACAAATAACAATCAAAGTATAAATAGAAATACTTTCTGTTGGAGAGTACAGCGATATTTTAGCTTGCGATTCTTTTTAGAGAACATAATATTAGAAATTTTAATGATACATTAAGCATTCTTTTCTTTCTTACTCTTTATCAGTACGAAATGATGCAAAATAGTTCTTTACTTTAGCACTTTATTCACAGTAAGTTATTATGCTATCTTCTTGCTCATGTTTTTACTTTTGTCTTCTTTGCCAGGGCTCTAGTTGTTTGAACACTTTCTTTAACTTGAAACATGCAAACCATGCTTTCCAACTGCATTCCTACAAACAGGCTTTTGTTTTTTTTTAGAATTGTTTGAAATTTGCTTTACTCTTTGTGCAAATCATTGGTCCTAAAGTGTTTAGGCCAATTCTCTTGTCTTGTCCATATTTAGCCTTCACTTAAGCCAGCCATGCTGTCTATCTTAATATGTTCTATCACAATCACAGCTGTTATGTATGGCGAAGAACACATGGCAACATAAAACTGAGTGAAGAGTACATTAATCTAAGTTCTCCTGTATCCCAAAACCTTCCTTGGCTTTCGAGTTTCCAAACCCATCATGAAGTCTCTGCTTCTAGAACAGCACCAGAGCAGCAAAGAACTGGACACTAGGAGAAGTTTAAACATGGATCTGAGCAGAAAATGTTTTATAGGACACCTACTACAAATGTTTTGTTTCAGGTTTCAAGATGTTTTAGTACCAACATTGTGTTTATTTGTCTATCAATTTGAGTCTTTTTTTTATTTTGTGTCATAAGCATGTGTGAGTAGGACAAGAGGCTCTTGTGGTACACACATGGCGAGAACCAACCACTCCTGTAGATTATTAGTGTTTATTCTTACTTGTATGTTTGTTTGTTAGTCTACTGACTTTGATTCATTTTCTGCTTTGTTTTTTGTAGTGATCCTTATGTCAAGCTTTCCCTCTATGTTGCTGACGAGAACAGAGAACTTGCCTTAGTTCAGACAAAAACTATAAAAAAGGTAAGTAACCAAAGGAGCATTCTTGTGTCCTGAAAACGTTGTATTTTTTTTTTTCAGTAAGACATCTTACATGACCTACATCCCACCTGTGCCCATTTTTTTGGGGGTTTTTTATACGTTACCTTTCTTATCTGCACCTAAATCTATCCCGCAAATCAAGATAAGAATTTCATCTTGAGAAGGAACCCATGGGGTTTCAAAAACATTTAGTTCTTCTTTTTTTTTTTCCCAATGTCATTGCTTAGATGAATACTATGACTGATGTCTTTCCCCCAGTCTAATTTAGGGAGGAAATGTGTTCACAGCAGGGGGAGCTATTTCTTGATATGAATGTTGGTTCCATTTAGGAGAAAAGGTTATGCTAAAGTTTACTGGGCTGAGTTTTAGATGAAAACAAAATAACATCACTTGTAATTATGTTTATTTTTCAAAATTAGAGATTTTTAGCATTAGGTTATTTAGGATGTGAATGTTTAATACAACTTTGACTTAACCCTGTATACTACAATTGTTGTTTATATTAATAGTAGTATTATGCTTTTTGTGTCATTGAGCCTTTTATGTACAGCTGCCAGTGAAACCCACTGAAGTTAAACAATTCAGGCCTCCATGCAGGCAGGCAGGCAGGCATATGCTGCCAGTGGCCATAGTAGCTTTATAGGATATAAATAGCAGACAATACACTGCTATGTGGAGCAGAAAAAAAGATCCTGTGTGTGTTCTTAAATGGGATATCTTTGATGGTATCTTTATGGTTGCAGCTACAAGTTTGGCTAATGGCAGAATACTTTGAAATTTGATGAAAAGGATCACATAAAGCAGTGAATTATTACTCGACTTGCATCTTAAAGTTGATGTTGCTTTTAGATGATCTTTAAATTGATGTTTGGCATACTACTCAGGAGAATTTTCAGAATCATTTTTTTTTCTGATTATCCCACAATCGTATGAGTGACCAGTTTGTACTGTAATTTAAAATGGGTTAAGTAGCCGTTTATTTTATCACTTCTGTAAAATGTTATTTTTATGAATCCTAGTGACTCGTTACATTGAGTTTTAATGGACATTTGATTGTTTCAGCAATTTCAGTCTGTCATGGTGTTTTAATGAGAATTATCATAGGCTTCTCAGACCAATAAAATGCTCATTTAGTGGAAAGAAAGTAGTTAAGAGAGTTTGACTGATGGGATAGTCTGTTTTGAACAGGACTGCCAAAATGACACTGGAAACTCTTTTAAATGTTTCTCTCTTTTATCTAAAGATGTGTTTTTGACAAGGTTCACACAAATAATTCAACTGTTTTAACCAGTTCTTTTTTGTGTGTTTCAGACGCTCAACCCAAAATGGAATGAAGAATTTTACTTTAGAGTGAGTTCTGTTTTCAAATTTTGCAGACAGAATATATTTTCAATACTTGCTTTAAAGGACTTAACCCTTAACCTGTGTAAACTTTGCAAATGCCTCC
The DNA here is from genome assembly GCA_014656515.1 of Oryzias celebensis. Lineage (NCBI taxonomy): Eukaryota > Metazoa > Chordata > Actinopteri > Beloniformes > Adrianichthyidae > Oryzias > Oryzias celebensis. Next base: position 9,539,903 of record BNCR01000012.1, read on the forward strand.
TACCTTTTCATAAAAGGAAGCCTTTTATATCACCGTATGCATTTGGTCAAACCTCCCAGCGTATGTATATGGGAATTTCCCAGGTAGCAACTATTTAAGGAATAACAACTTTAGTGTTGGTGTCTTAGATGTTAAACCTGTGGGAAAGGTGAACTAGAGTCAAATTCCTGTGTGTTTTATGGACCTATGTTGGAATTAGATTTGTTTGTCCCTAAGCCACTGGATCTCTGCAATAACTTTTCCCACTGTCATTTTCTTATCTTCATAGGTGTGCCCACAGAATCACAGGCTTCTCTTTGAGGTGTTTGATGAAAACAGACTGGTAAGTACATTTTTTAGATATATTTTCTTATCCTGTCTCAACTATAGTTAAAAGGTTTTCTCTGTGGCTGATGGCAGGCATTGAAAATACACAACTACCTAAAGTTAGTAGTCTTTTGTTTGTCTTTTCTCTTTTTTATTGTAGCTAGTTTAGTTTGAGCTTTTATACTTTTTATTTTTCTTCATTCTGTTAACATGTACACACTCTCAAAATTAGCCCACCAGGTTTTGCTGGTATGAAGTCTTTGACACAAAAAAGATTTCAAAATAAAGGTTTTTTTGCACTTATATTTACCATCTACTATCATCCCAAAAAAAGGACCTTGCCCTCAAACACTTGCTTTTTAAAAGATTCACTGGCCCATATAAAGGCCCTTTGCTTTTACTATAGTTAACAAGGGACTTGTTAATGTGTGATACATGAAACTGTTAAATTATGATTGAACCTCAAAGTTAAAAACGTGGTGCCAATGAAATTTGATTGTGATCTCTTGGTACTCCAGTCTCTTGCTCAATTTATGTCTTTATGTTTCTGCAGCAGTTACTAAAGGTGTTTTTTTATTAGGTTTTTAAATACCTTAGTTTTACAATTCTGTTTCATCAGGACCTCTCAAAATGCCTTTAGCCTCAACTCCCAAATCCACTTTTGTACATCCCTTTTAAATTTCTGATCTCCAATCTGTCCTTCAGAAATGTTTGTGTTGGGTTGGACTGAAATGAGGTTCAGATAACTTCACTGGTTTTACAAGCATGGCATGAGAGATATTTTGACAGCAGCCTCTCTTTCAAACCCTTTCTAGGTCCAAGTTTTAGCCCCATTTTGATGTTTTGTGTTGGTGCTATTATGTGGTATTCTTTAACTACGACCATAGTCGTCTCAAAAAATCAAACACCATCTCAGCAGACATTCTCTGCAACATAGATGATTTAAAAAGTTGACTTATTGACTGATTATCTCAAAAAATGTTACTTTAAAAATGTTAATACCTTAATTTATCCATCAAAGACAAAAATATGTGTTATTGTCAAGTAATCTAACGTAGCTGATTGGACAGGCTGGTTTATTAAGGCCTTGACAGAAATTTTTGCGAAATATATTGGGATTTGAAGTATGAGAAAAGTACTTTGAGCTTGGAGGAAATGAAAAGCAAACTTTTAAATGTAGAAGTTGACCAAAAGTTTTACCATTGGCTTTTTGTTTTCATTGCTTTGCTGTACCACAGTACTTCTATAAGAATAACCTGGCATGAATAGGTTTGAAAAAAAAATCTTGTGATCCATTTGCTGTAGCAATGAGTTTTAAATTGATCTGGATAAAGTAAGTTCTTCTTTCTTTGATCCAGTATTATTTAGTGTTCATTGTGATTTAGTGAAATATTGATTTTGTTTTCCAAATTCATTTCAATACCAGTTTTGCTTGTTCATGATAGCAACTTTTAAACAGGCGTCTCAAACTCTGTCCCATTTGTGGCCCCCACCTTAATATGAAAGTTTAATGTTAGTGGGGCCCGCGAGTTTTGTATGAATTACACTTTTACAGTGTTCTGTGCGGAGATGATGAACCGACCAGTCACGCTGGGGTATATGGCTCTTTGGGGCGTGACATTGACCGGGCATCGTCACACGATCACTCATTCGTACAAGTGTACACAATTAACGTCACTTCTGCTAAATACATTTTATGGTCAGAGTATGTCTTCAGAGGAAATGTTGAATTCTTAAATGAAAAACTAACTTAAAAAATATTTTTTAATGTTTTAAAAAAAATCCAAAATTATTATTAAGGCTTATCAATTCTTGAATTTGATTAACTGATTGTGAGTAAAAATTAATTGAGTATTGAGTAATAGTATCAGGCCTAGTTTTAAATGCCATATATGTGGGAGAGCAGATGTGTTGGCTTTCATTAGGGCAGCTAGGTTTTCTCAGCTCAACAGCAGCTCTCTGTTAGTTTATAGAAGTGAAGGGGGCAAGAAACCAGCAGCCTCGAGCACAGACCTCTCCTTATAAGTCTCAGGATGTGCTTTCTCTAGGTTCATGCCAAACCAGCTCCTTCTCCACTTGCCAGTCAGTACTGCTTTGAAGAAGATGTTTCTTCCTTTTGTATCTTTTAATTTATGCTTTGTTTGAAAGATGAGATGCAAAGTTAAATGAAGCTTGTGCAATAGCACCTTCAGTCAAAAGAATATCTTCTGAATGTAAGACAAATATGAAATCAACGGTTACTTTTAAATGATAAAGATAGCATTGTGTATATTTTGCTGCAGGCTTGTTGTGTAGTTTTTCAAGCTGGGCCTCCTACCATTGGACCACTTATTGACACTTTTTTGTTGTATTGAAACAGAACATTTTGACAAACTCAACATTTCACGCACACATTTATGGATGCTGCCAAACACTGCAGGCAGTGTGTTATCAGCAAGTCTTCATTGCCTGCCAAGACACAATTCGTTTTTGTACTAGTCCCTCTACCCCCGTTTTTCCTTTTCCCTTTTTTTATATTTTTTTAATTTACAGGAAAAAGAGGTTTGTAGCAAACTTGCCTTTTTAAATTCAATAGATGAAACATCTTTATTTCACACAAGACAAGCCACATGTAGCTTTTTCACACCCACAACGCTCTCAAACGGGAATGCTAAGTTATTACTAGGAGTTTCTTCAGCTCTGTGGATTGGGGGGAAATTCCTTTCACACAATTTTTTTTAATGCAGTATAAACACCTATGGCATGCTAATATAGTGGTGGTTTGCATTGTGGTTTTGTGCTGGATGGGAATTCATTGCGAGGTTTAGACCTGAATTATGTTGGGCAGCTATGGGAGAGAAATAATTTGGTCTAATATTCCATTAGCCACTGAAGTTGTTTGAAAAGGTGTTGGAAAATAGTATTTTTTCTAACCAATCCATCTTTCCTGAAAGCTTATATTCTTTTTGTTGACTATAAGCTGCTGTCATAAAAAGTACAGTTTATCCTACCTGTGCCTTTAGTAAATTAAAAGCTGAAGTAAATTATAGGGAACAGTTTGTTTTCTTAATTTGAAGTTGCAACTTTTATGTAATCTTTAACTTGTATTTAGCGGGTAAATTAGCAAGAACCTGTTTACCTTCTGTTAGAACAAGTTATGCTACTTAACTTAAAACATGAATCTCTTGCTTGTGGCTGTATTTTTGTCTTCTTCCTATTCTTTCTTTCATTGACCTGAAATATTAAAAGGTCAAAGTCTATGAGTGCCCATTGTAAATGAAGGGGTCACTGTCTGTAATTTGCACAACTTAAAATACTTTTTTAAAGTTGACTCTAGAGACGGTGTTGTGTTAGAGAAGAGGTTTAATGCAACCCTAAAAAAGAAACATTATTAGGAGTTGTTGTGAAAGGAAAGAGTGCTGTGATGACTAATCATGAAACCAGAGAAGTGCACACAGGCGTACGCTGGGTGTAGCTAGGGGGGATTTGGCACTTGAGGGCAATATGAAGTTTCAAGAAGAAGTGGTAGGGCCAGATACAGTCATGTGACCCACATGCACCCCACTGTCACCTCAGTAACCAGGAGCCCAAGCAGCCCTTATCCAATCATGTCAGGAATGCTGGCTGTTACTTGACTAAGGCTATTTCTGCTGTCTGTCGCTAGTGCTTGGTAGTGCTACCAAGGAAAGAGGGATCCCCTTTCTATATATATATTTTTTAGGTTTTCCATTCTCTCCTGCTTTTCCTCTTTCTCTTATTTGTAATTTTATTCTAATCATGTTTCTGTTGAGCAATTGCCTTTCTGTGAACAGTTAACTTGTAGTAGGAAAGTTGTGGAAGAGTCTCGGAGAAGTTGGGAAGGGGAGGGGGAGGTGGGTGGATGAAAAAGGGGATCAGTCATCCAGCTAGTGAGAGGAGAAGTGGGCGACACGAGGAGAGAGAAGAACCTAAAACCAGTCAGAGAAAGTGAGGGGGTTTTAGAGCAGTAGGAAGGAGAGAAAAATGGCCCAACGTCTGCGTTTGTACTTTGGATCTGGCCGCAGCAATACAGCGCCGGAGATACTGGAGGGAAACTCGGAGGTACAGCAGCAAGACAACGAGGGGGTTGCAGCAGTCCTCACTCCCACACTTTTTTTGTCAAGGCCTCCTCAAGTGTTAGCTGGAGAAAATGTCCAATCAACTAATTCTGCTTTACGATCTGAGCCTTTGCTGAAACGCAGCTCTTCAATGTTCATACCCCAGCTTGCTGCCTTTCCAGAACCACGTGCAACTAAGAGCTCATCAATGCATATATCACTCCAGCGCTCCAGTGAATCAAGTAACGGAGAGCCTACCGGACTTGATGATGTCCCACCACCCTGTTATTCTCCTCCAGGACCTGCACCTGCATACACTGAACTAAGGACTCAAGCTGATCTTCCAAGACAGCCACCACCTCCATACTACAGCCCAGATTGTTTAAATGTGCAGTCTTGTTTGATGGAGCCAAACATCCCCAAACGCAGAGTGTTTTGCCTTGGGTCTAGCAGCAATTCTACTTTCAACAAATCTCAACTTGGTAATAGTGTTGGAACTATTTGTATTACAAAAAAATCTCCCTACAGTTCTGATGTCCAGCATTTTAGGATTCTTCCAAACAGTGGTGTTGGCTGGTCTGTCCAACAGCAGAGCCCGGATCACTGCACTGATGTTAACGGGACAACACAAAGACTAGTATTTCAGCTCCAGCAAGATCAGAAGATTTCTAACCAGGGCAGACAGCAGCTAGCATCCCATCTGGAAGAATGCTCAGACTTTGGGCAAAGCAGTACTACAGGATTACAAACAGTGCGTTATCCAAGAATCAGATTCCATCGGAGTTCATCCCAACAAAGTCTTTTGCTGGAGAATAAACGCTCGAAAAGTGGAACAGAATATCCTACTATAGAGGAGAGTCCATCTTATGTTAAGGCAGAAGCTAAAAATGGATCGAATGGTTGTACTTTAAAAATTGGAGAGGAAGACCTCAGAAGGCAACCACATTTCAAGATATACTTTTCTCCGAGTGGAGGGGGAGGACAAGAAGTTAATCTTGGCAAAGAATCAACAAACAATTCCAAGGTAATGAAATAACTTGCCACTCAGTAGAACCATTCCTTGTTTTGGGTATTTTTAATGCAACAGCCTGATTAATTCACAGAAAAAAACACTTACATTTGCATAAATAAATGCAGACATATTTTTAGTGGTGTAAGAATTGACGATTTATATCTGGTATTTCCTGGTATTTCATTGAGAACTGTTTGAAGATGTTTATTTACCTCAGTGAAAGACCAGGAAATGTTATGTTGCAGGACGAGGGTGGTAGCTTTCTGGGAAATGTGAAGCAAGCATGGAGTTGGTTCTGAACTGAATTACACACTTCCTTTTCCTTCACAACCACAGGCTTTTCAAATTGTGCACACGAGCTATATCAGCTATGAAAGAAAAGAAGGAACAGGCATGTGGATAGATATATCATTAGTTTGTTTCTAACCCTCTGTCTGTTTTATAAACATTAAAAACATAAATTTTAATTAATAGTCATGATGATAACAAATGCTTTTTAATCAAGTTAATTCATTCTATCTTTAGCTCATTTCTATGAAACAGGCAGGGCAGTGTATTTTCTCTGGTTCTAGCTTGGAATGAATCTGAATTCTAGCAGCAGCTGCAGTGCAAGTGGTTAAGATCAAAATATCATTAAAATTCAAGTAGTGAAGAAGGAGTAGTGCCATCAATGCCATCATTTTACCAAAAGTCCTAAGGATCTAAAAATATTTGTTGGTGTATTTTTAGCTACCTCTGTTTGCCTATCAGCACTTCTACGTTCTTTCTTTATTTTATTTTTAGCTTTACTTGACTTGTTCTACATCTTACCATTCCCAATACCAATACAAATTCTTATATTAAAAAAAATCTCACATATTTATAACTTCATGATGTATTGAAGTAGTTTTCTTCAGTACATCAAACCACAATACAGTTTTTGTGTTTTAAGTCAAAAATCAAGTCTATTGACAGTAGGGGTGTGTATTGTGCAAGAATCTTGTGATACTATACATATCCCGATACGTGTCTCCCGATATGATACGTATTGCAATACGTCCCAAGTCTGTACCAAAACAACCTCCCCCTTTTTTTTAAGTATGACTTAGAAAAAAAACTCTACCTGAATATTAATATGTATTTTATTGTAATAAAATGTTAAAATTAATTTAGCCTAATGATCACAACAGTAAGAACTGCAACTGTATTTCATACACAAGTTGCTTTTACCCAAACAAGTTCATGGTGCTTTTCTTTTGATAAAATAAGAAATATTTGTTTTTAAAAGGAGCAGTCAGCATTGTTTGATTTCCACAACAAAAGGTTTTTCAGTATGAGAAAAAAAACTAGAATGAATGCCTGTTCCCCAACCCATAAGGTTCTAAAAGTATGATTGAGGAAAAAAAGTGCTGTTTATTTCCAACATTGCTAATTCTAGCCTTTAAATAGTCCAGGAGCCTGAACGGGTGCTTAAAAAATAAGGGGGAAAAAAAGCCAATTCTTTCCAGAAACATTTCAGTGTGATGAAGCAGCATGACAGGATGAAGGAGAGCGCTTAAATGTGGCTAAGATACTTTATTTACATGGCAGTCTGCACTGCAGGGCTGGATGTCCGTTCTCTCACATGGAAATAAACTTGTATTTCACTTTCGTGAGTGTTTTAAAAGATGTACACCAAAGGCACATAGTACTAAGTGGATTCAGCTTTATTTCCAACATTTTACTTTCCTTTCAAAAAAAGATGATCTGCATCACCGAACCTGTTGCCAGCCATAAAACTGTCAACAAAATTTCAAAATTGCACGAGTGTAGCTTTAAAACAAAAGCTTTTCTCACTTCAAATTTTGCCCAACAAAAGGACAAAGATTACACAACCACCTGCTTTTTTCATCTGTTTTAGTCATTTTAGTCATAGTCATTGGTTTAATAGCCCAAGAGTGTCATTAAGTGGTGACTCAGAAACAACCATGTTTGATTGTTTAAATTATAATTGTTTGGCTATAACTAGGAATATGTGTATGTTTGAATGTTAATACTGTATTTAATGTTTTTCCCCCCAATTAGCCACAACATGGAGCAAAAACAAATGATGTCATGGTGTGACTTGTAATCTATAGGTTTCATCTATGTGTAGTGCTTTGCCCAGCTTTGAGGATTTGAATCATGTTTTTAATAAACCATACTCTATAACTCACAACACATGAATGCTCAACTATATACATAAAAAGTTATATGTCTTATGGGAACTTGTTCAGACTCAGTTTTATTTAAAAAAGGATTATTAAACTCCAAGTTTGCAAATCAAGGTTCCCTTTAGAGATTTTTATGATTCAGATTTAACTTCATATGTCATTTCTTTGCAATTCTGAGTCATAGACTTTCAAGTTTAGTCCACTTCAGTTGTAGAATTAGATGTAATACAGAAATTCGTCTGCATATTTTTGAAGTTATTTTTACAGTTTAGTTAAAACTTTTAAGCTTTTAGCATTTTTTTTCTTAAAAAAACACGTATGAGTCGGGGCATCCCGTTCTTCACATAAATGGAAAACTCTCTTTCAACCCAGGTCTTCCCCAACTGGCTGGATTTAATTAATGCTTTTTAAATTCCAGTCAGTGGATCATGTCTAGTCTACACTGCATAGCTATGTCCTTAGTTACAGTTCTGCCTTGATTCCACTCCGTTGACATTTTTACACAGAGCCTCTGTGGACTACTGGAATAGCTATATTTACCTTGAGCAGGGTTGTGAATGGATGGTTGAAAGAAAGGTTGTCCTCTTTTTAATTTTATTTTATTTTGGTCCTGTGGCATGTTAGAAGTATTCAATTTGCTATTGTTGTTTTGGACTATTTTGACAGCTCTGATCTTTCACACTTGCCTGCCAGAGTAATTCAGTTGTGTCAGCACAGAGACTGTTGATTAGGTGAGACGGACTTTTGACACTGGGGTGTCAGCCTGGACTTGCTCCAGTTGTGTTTTATAAATATTGTTACTACTTCTGCTCAAATCGCATAAAATGTTTTTTCTGTTCCGCATTTGAAGTCCCAGATTTATTCGATTGGATATATGTAATTGTAGGTATTTATACAGCTTGACAATCCTCGCCTGCATGTCTGGGGTCAGTAAAGCATGCTGCAACAGGTGGAATGGTTGGTGTACTCACCAGATGGAGCAAATAACAAATAGTGCAACTATTAGCCTGCACTGCTTTGAATGGTATTGTCCAATTACAGTTTGCTTCTGATTGGCTTTTTAGTTTTAAAGAGTGCCCATTCCAACTTTGACTAGAGATCACTGCAGTAAAAAAATCAGAGGTGTGTTGCAGTTTTGAATATTAGGTCCTTCAATCACTGAAATCAGTACCAGGAAAATGTAAGCATAGAATAAAACAAAACCAAGTGAAATTACAAAGAAACAAAGCAGGCCTTTGGGGTAAAACAGATAAATTGTTTACCAAGCTGCAATAAGAACTTTCCTAGAATCCAGTACAATAGAGAGAAGGGAGCTATGCTTTGTTCGGTTAGCTATCCATAATAAGAACTGTATGCCAAAGGTTCACACACATTCAAAGAATGATCCGACAATAAAAGCTGCTATTTATTTTACCCATGAAAATATTTGCTTCTTTAAAAGGGCAAAACCAGCCAAGATGGAGTTTTCCAAATGCAGGATGCATACCTTTAAATTTGTGTTTTGCTTTAACAGGGTGGTTAGTCAAAGTTTTATGCAAATCAAGTTATTGAACTAAGAAAGTGATATTATAATCAACAATATATAAAAGAATTGAAGCATTCTTGAATATTGCTATAATTACTAATGGGATTAAAGTGTCCAAATAACAGAACATTTTTTATCTTCATTCATCTAATATCCATAAACTGTCAGTCTGTAGCAGTCTTTCAGAGCTTTATCTGATATTAGTTTTGAAACTAAGTTTTGAAAATTTAATACACAGCTTCAAGAAACAGTTTAAGAAAACTGACTGATCTTGGTTGTTTAAAAATTATGTCCCGCACACAGGGTTCTTCCAAGAATGGGCTTTTCCATCTGGGACAGGTAATTGTTGTTTAATCCCGGACATTTCTACGGGTCTTTTAAATCTGAAGCGAAGACCTTCCCTGGTTCTTTCCTATTGTGACATCTGTCTTTTTTCTCTTTGTCATTTGACTTGGCTTCTATTTGGTGGCAGTGGATGTTTTTCCTACCTGGAATCACAGCTTTCTCTCCCATGCAGTGATACTAGATGCCTGTCCAAAAATAAAAAGTTCAAAATTGTCTTCTGTGTGGACATCTGTGGAATTCTGTGGTAATTGGAAAGAGAAAGGAATATAAAATCACCAGAGAACTTTGATAAAACATCGATGTAGAATAATAGATCTTTTACAACAGTTTCTACTCTGTTGCATTTTATTGTCTTGCAACCAGCTGAACCTCCAGATTTTCACAGGTGTTCATGCAAGAGGCTTGAAGTTATTTCTGGATGGCGCTATGTGTGAAATCGAAATCACTTTTTTTTCCTTCTCTGTGACAAAAACACACAATCTGTTGTACATTTCTGCGCATCAGGTAAATTATGTCATTATTGTGGTTTTCCCTACTCTTCCATTTTTTTCTCACACCCACACATGCCCACACAGTCATAGAAAGCTGCCTCTAAACTTGGCTCTGTTTTCTCCCACAGACCAGAGATGACTTCCTGGGACAAGTTGATGTTCCTCTCAATCATCTGCCGGTGAGTAATTTTTTTTAATCTTTTTTCAGGTGTTTGTGTGTAAACAGATTCTTTCAACATCAGTTTCAACCGTCAGCTATTTTTTATCATTGAATTTTGCTGTTCTAAATTGACTGTGATAAAGAGCTGGTAAGGCCTGCGTTTTGTGTGTTTGTGTGAGAAAGTGCTAAGCATACACAAAGCCCTTTGTTGTGGTCAAACAACATTCTCCCCTGTTAGAAATGGAAAGTGAGTCATCTTGAATGTAAACAAAATGACTTTCCTCAGGGCTGGCTACTTTGGCAAGTAATGGAAAAAGCTCCATGTTAAAGATTCACACACCTTTGTATTGTAGTACAGGTTCCTTAATGCTAAGAAATAATGTGAAAAATAACGTGCTGTGTTAGATTTTGTGCAGTTGAGTTTTAATTTGAGGCCAGTTGCAAAGCCCTACGAATTACTACAAATAAAGCTGAAAGTACGCCGTCAGCTTGGTTGTTGCTCTTTGAAGTTTTAGTCTAAGGCGCCAACCTCAAAAAGCCTTTTTGTATAAATTAGTTGGGGTTAATTATTAACGTCCTTTTAAGTCCCAAAGGTTGAGAAATGTATTAGCAGATAAAAGCCAGAGTTAATTTATGTTCTCAAATGAAGATTGTGGCTGAGGGAAGAAAATTGGCTCAGAACCAACTATTTTTTTCTTTTGTCATTTAAGTGATATTTTGACGCCAATTATCAGCTGTTGCATTTGTACAAAGAAATGTGTTGTTTGTGATTTACGTATTTTCCATGACCACATGTTGTGGGTTTGTATGACCTATGAGAAGTGGCGGTTGACTTAGTCATCACCTTTTTATTTATTTTTTTACTTCATTGTGTCTTCTCCTACTCACTTCTGTTTTTTTCATGAATCAAACAGCAAAGCCCAGTCATCTTTAATGATGAGTCAGCAGGCTTCATTTAGCGTCCTCTCTTGTGCAAGACTAAGCTACCCCTAGCAAAATATTGTTTTTTTTGTCATATAGCAGCACTTTTTAAGCACACTCGTCTGATAATGTCAAAGTTTGCACCTCACTTTAAGAGTGGTGTTTAGGACTTGTTGCACAGAATAAGATTTTTATCTCAAAAAATCTGTTTACATCACCTTAAAAGTCCAAAATATGGCAGCAAGTCAAAGTCTAAAATTCATGATTTCTATAATTAGAATTCTGTTACAAATCTCACTCCCCAAATCTTTTTTTTGTTTTAGTTATGATAAGATATTCTAGTTTGAACTTTGCTTATGAAAGTTTTCACTTTTATTTTTGTTTTTAATGTTTTAATATGTAATGTTCAGTTACAGAGCAGGGTGAGGTAACTGTTCAGTTTGTACCAGGAGAACTTTAGCCTTGTTTTATGACTCTGTTATAATTTTACTGTGGTTGAACTTATTTCCAAAACATGATGACTGTCATTGTTTTTTGCGTTTGCTTTTAACATCTGTTTTATCTTGTTTGTTTGCTTAAATAACATCAACAAATGCCGCTAAATTTTCAGACTGAGGATCCCTCCATGGAGCGTCCTTACACGTTTAAAGACTTCCTGCTGCGACCCCGAAGGTTAGGTTTTGTTGGATGGTAAAGACTTATTTTTAGGACTTGTATGGCAGAAAATCAAAATTTTCAGCTATTATTAGAACCAAGTTAAGGTCATTAGCCAAATGCTAAGAGTGAAAATTCATTAGGGACTAATGTGTGGTTTGGAAACGTGCCTACATTTTAAACATTTCAATTGCCTTTCATTCCTTCAGTCATAAGTCCAGGGTAAAGGGTTACTTGCGATTGAAGATGGCTTATGTACCCAAGCAAGGAGGACATGAGGAGGAGACTGGAGAGCTGAGGGAGGAAGCTGAGGTAAGGTCCCAAACACTGCAGTTGCTGACTTTGCAAAACCATAGGGGATTTTTTTTTCTCTTTTCCTTAATAACATTAAAACCAGACTAGCTTTATTTCTTCCTTCCACACAGTAACAACATAGCTTTGAGCTGAATGATAGGATTAAATGTCCTTCTACAGACCAGCGGAAATGAACACAGTCCTTTGTAGGAGTGACTAGAGAAAGAGCAACTTTTCTTGGTATTTTTTCCTTTGAGAGTTCTGGGAGTACTGGGATGCTTCCAAAGTGAGCTAAAAGTCTTTTCCAGGTCGGAATCTGGAAAAACCATTTAAAATATGGCCTGTTATTTTCAAAAGTAAGAGCTTTTGTCTTTGACTTGAATGCGTTAGCCTGATGTGTGCTTTTTGGGATGGCAAGAAAACCTGAAAAACAGTTGTGACACTAAGCAGCCAAAGTTCATAAAGTTAAATACCACATAGCTTTCCTATTTTTTTGACTGTCTGCTTTTCTGAGACTCTCCCCTTTTTCTGTCTGTTTTATGAAAGAAAAAGACAATTTTCCCACCTTTTGTGAAAGTGCTGTCTTTGTTTAATATTCCCCTTTCTGGTAATCTATTTACAAAAACAAACAAAAAAAAACTTAAGTGCTGTTCTCATACATTTTTAAGACTTCATTTGTTTTAGCTGAATTTTGGTTTATCATGTAAAATCTTATCATAATGGCAGCTGATCTTTGAGTTTAAGGTTGCTAAATTGAAATATGATCGTCCGGAAAACACAGCAGCGTTTTGTAACCATTAAATCTTTTGCCTTGGTTAGTGTCTACATTTTACCTTTTGTCAAATGTATTCTTTCTCATTTAGGGCTGGGATGAGTCTGCTGACTCAGGCTCTCAGCGACCCCAGCAGTTGCTGCCCCCTTTACCCCCAGGCTGGGAAGAAAAAGTGGACAACTTGGGACGTACCTACTATGTGAATCACAACAACCGCTCTACTCAGTGGAACCGACCTTCCAACATGTATTTGTCATCTCTTGTTCCAATCCTAGCTTGAAATGATCTCGAGTCCGAGCTTGTGTCAGTGGCTTGTTCCAAAAAGGGGGTTAAATACAATCTCAGTTTTAAACAATTTAATGAAGAGACTCTCAGAGCTTTTGGTTCCCAAAAAGGAGGGTCATTGAATGCTAAAATCTGTTACCCTGGTAATGTAATTCCAGATGAGTCATTTTACTCAGGAAAAAAAAAGCTAATCTAACACCTTCTTCTTCATTCATTTAGCAGTTAATATTTTCTAAGTTAACAAACAAGATCAAGATGGAGTTTTTGTAGCACTAAGGTGCTAAAACTAAGAACCTAAGGTGCACTAAAACTGCTGTTGTTGACTTTGCATACCTAAGGAGAAATATCTTTAACAATCTTAAAGCCAAAGTAGTTTTATATTTTTAAGCTGTTGTTAGTTTTTCTAGACTTTGAGCTGTTAGATTTGTCATGTTAAAGATAAGGCAGCTTTTGATCAAGAATTATAAAGCCACATTTTTTCTTTGGATTGGACAACTTCTTACAGATGCTTTTTGTAAAACTGTGTACTAAACACTTAACTTGGCTAAAGAGTGAAGAAAATTTGTCAGCTTGTTGGTGTTGCAAGCTTTTCATTAAAATGTGCTTCCAGAAAATAACTCAGATTTTTCTGTTACCCTTTAGAAGACTACATTTCTTAAAACAAAAACAAAAAAATTAGTGAAAAACAAACAGATTTTGGAACTTTGTAAATGTGCAAATTCTAATTTGTAATATTTATTGAAAGCCAGTTATACATAGGAATGTCTATTAAAACAGAAATTTTGATGAATACATTTGACTTCATAAAGGTATTTAATTAAATGCAACTCTGGCTGTTGGTAGCTTGCTGTTGTGCTGCAAGAGGAAATTTAAGAATGGTTTAACAGTTGCTGCTGGCTTTATTTGGATTTATTTTTCATCTCATTTTCATGTTAATTTTTTTTGACCAACCCTAAATACTACTTTTTCCTTCTCAGGGATGTTATTTCAGAGATTGAAAGTGACAATCAGCAGCGGCAGATCCATCAGGAAGCTCACCGTGTTTTCCGTGCGAGGCGTCACATCAGTGAAGACCTGGAGAATGAGCACTTGGACCACAGAGACATAGAGAATGTATGAAAAAAGTAGAAATATAGACTTGATAGCCTCAAATGCTTTTAAAAACAACCTAAATCCCCCACACATTGTTCTTTCTGTGTTCTACATCTAGTCTTGGGAGCTCATCTCAGAAGAGGATCCCAATGACAGCCTGGCTCAATCTTTGCCTGGCCCTTCAGCCGTTTTGACACCACAACATCCACCTGCACCGATTCCTCAAGACTTCTCCAACGATTTAAATCTGAGGCTGTCCATCGCTTCTGAGGCCAACGGTGAAGTGCCAGGGCCCAGCTCTGCTCTGGTGAGTCTTGGTGGCTATAATATTCTTTCACTCAATCTTAAGTTACAATGAGAAGCTTCAAGAAAAAAAAAAAATAAGTGTTGCTAAAACATTCTTGTCGTCTTGTTGGTTTTGAACAGAGCCAGTTGTCAAACAGACTCCGATCCTCAAGTATGACTGATGGCGTCAGTGATCAGGCCCAGGCTCCTCCTCTAATGGTATATATCTATACATTTTTGGATTTACCTAAACTATGTTGCACCTTTCCAGCTTTTATTTCCCATCACCTTAAAGATTGTTTAGACAGTTTTCTTGTTGTTTGTTGACTTGCCCGAGTGCTTGGTTTGTCCCAAATGATGGATCTCTGTTTTGCATGTGACACGTGTCTTTTCTTCCTTGGCAGTCTTGGTTCCTGATCTGCTTTTCCTTTTTTCCCACTCCACTTTAAAACTCATGATTATTGAACTTTTTTTCCTATTAAAACTTCTTGCTGTAATCTTAATTCCTTATTTCCAATGCGTCTTGTCAAATTACCAACACATTTTTCAAAAGAAAATTGGCTTAAACATTCCACTTAATTCTAAGTTATAGCATGAAACTTTTAACAAAGTTTGACGGCAATTTCGATGAGGTTTAACTACACTACTAAAGCTCAAAAGAGGTGAAAACCCCTTTGTTAAATTAGGTTTTAAGTGCAATAAAATCTTCTCTAGAGATAGTTTTGCTTCAGCTTTTAGGGGGTAATTAAATTTAATGTCTTTGGGAGATGGCTTGGAAAAAATCACCTCCATTTTGTTAAGTTTGAGTCACACTTCCAGTACACTTTCTTAAACATGCATTTTTATTTCGTTTTCAAAGTTTTTGTGATGCGATGTTACTCTTTCTTGAACTTTATGTTACCATACTATAAATGCAAATGAACTCTTCTAGTTGATATTATAAGCCTCTTTTGGTTTCCAAAGTTGTTGGTTTCCATGTTGACAGTCGTCTAGCAACATGGTGGGAATCTTTTTATTCATAGTTGAGTAAAGCTTGGTATCTCGGATATCTCTGAAAGTTGAAACTCAGCTGTAAAGTTGTGGGTGCAGCTTTTTGTTTTTTATTTTTATAGAGGTATTTGCTAACAGACTTTTTTTTCTTGCTTTGGTTATTGTATGGTATACTTCCTTAACTGGGTTATCCATTAAAAATGTATGACAAAAAGGGTGGGATACACTGTATTATGAACATTATTAAAGCACTATGTTGTTAAACACTGTACTGGCTTGTTTACCAGTAAAAGAGTTTCACATTCTGAGTGTGCTGTAATCTGACCTTTACTGTTTTGCTGGAGAAGGTCTGGTTGCGTGTGCCTTTTTCCATGTTAGTCCATACACTCCATAAAGTCCATAAAGTAAAGGGGATTTTTCATAACTTACACCAATTTCCCTTACCAGAAAGAAGGGATGCAACAATTCTCAATTTAAAACTGAACCGTATATTGAACCGTTGGACCAAATCATGGAGAAATTAAGTTATTGCATTCCTACAGATATGTTTATGTTGAAAGAGTCAAACACGTGCCAAATTTAGAAAAGATTTATTGGTTATTGTTTTATTACATTACACCACAAAAACAGCCTCTTAGCCTAGAAAAGAATTAAAATGTACAAAAATGTGAAAATGATTTCTTTAAATATACAAAAAAATCTATCAATGGAGGTGTAGATTGAGCATCTAAGACCAAACAAAAAATGACAAACCCTTTGCAGTGACCATCACTTGATCAGTGTTTTGAAGTTTTTGTATTTGTTTACTTTCTATTTCTAAGGTGACATGGCTCATTTACTGTGACTTGTGTCTTATATTGTTGATAATTTTTATAATTTAGATGTAGCTGTTTTTTTTTTTCATTCAAAAGCTGTCATGTAGAGCCCACCAATGTGTTTGTAGGTTTGTTCTCCTAATTGAATCATCTGGCTGGGTTTACCTGGATTGACCTACATTATTGAAGGTGTCTTGTTTCAAGTGGAACTTTGTTGTTAAAAGACCTTGTCTGTCAGCGCTGTAATTTGTTTAACTTCCTTGATGGCTTTTCCAAACAACCATTTCCTCTGTCTGGTGTTCTGTGGCTTTGATTTAATTTTATTCTTGGGCTTAATTGAGGAAGCTGCTTTGGCTGCTGATTAAAGAAGCTGATCTGTGTCGTTCTTTACCTTGGAAACTGCAACTGGAGAGCCTCTGTTCTTTCAACACATTTTTCCCTTTTGAAATAAATTTGTGTGTTTTTAATGTACAAAAGGATGCTGTGTAAAATCTTGCCTTTATGTTCACTTTTCAGCCAATCAGAGCAAATTTTCTGACTTACCCATATGAGTTTGAGGCCTCTGTCTGCAAAGTTTATTGCACTTTTCTATTATGGTCCAAAATGAAAAGAATCTGTTCTTTTTACTGCCCTTTTACCACCGAGAATGAATTTCCCCTTCGTTGTCTGTCCAGTTCCTCCTCACTCAGCCCTCACTGCAGCCTTGCTTCTTCACTTCCACTTTGGCTTTGAAAATCTAAAATACTGTGAACTAAAGACCATGTTCCCCTGTTGTCTACCATCAGCAGAGTTCGCAGACCAGAAGATCAAGAGCTCAAACAGTCTCAGGTGGTGAGGAGCCTATGGTAATATTCCAGTTTATAAACCCCTATCAGCCCTACACCTCCTATCTAGACATTACAAAATATGTTGATGTGCTTTAGTTTCAAATGGACTTTAAATCTATTAGAAGCCTTTAGTCTTTTTTAGTATTGTTCAGTCTATTCATTTTAAAAATAAACTTAGTTTTTGTAGGTTTTGCCCTTGGCTAAAGACGTGACTGTATATGAGAACAGGGCCGAGTAAGTGCAACATTACCCATTGAAAATGACTTACTTCTGGCTCGAACCAAATTAAGTAACTTAATTTGTCATTTTTTGTGATAGAGATGTCGCCATGTTGGAACCAGAAGTTATCAGTAAGCAGTGATTGGTTTGAATCGGTCTGAATCAACATTTCTTTGGCAACCACTCTCACCAACCAGAAGCGTTTCTTGTTAGAAGTCCAAACCCCTACAACTGAAAGTGGGCTCTGGAGAATCTGTCAGTCAATGTTAGACATTACACCACCTACTTTTATTGAGGCATCTGATTGGCCAGTTTATGACTTAAGTAACTTTGGCTACAGAAAAAAAAACAGGATTAACAAGAACATGTAAGAAAAAAAGCTACTAAAGTAAGAATGGTTATTAGAGGAAAGGTGAGAAGCTCAGTCAGAGTGAAACCGCTGCTCCTCCACATTGAGAGGAGTCAGCTGAGATGGCTCGAGCACTTGGTCCAGATGCCCTCCAGGACGCCTCCCTGGGGAGGTGTTCCAGTCATGTCCCACTGGAACAGTCATGTTCCCTGGGTGGAGACCCCGGGGAAGATCCTGGACACGCTGGAGAGACTGTCTCTCGGCTGGCCTACGAACGCCTTAGGCTCCCCCCAGAGGAGGTTGAGGAAGTGGCTGGGGGAGAGGGAAGTCTGGGCATCTTTGCTTAAACTGCTGCCCCCACGA
Source organism: Oryzias celebensis (assembly GCA_014656515.1). NCBI lineage: Eukaryota > Metazoa > Chordata > Actinopteri > Beloniformes > Adrianichthyidae > Oryzias > Oryzias celebensis. The sequence goes on from BNCR01000012.1 coordinate 9,557,834, forward strand.
ACCCGTTCTGGATGAGCGCAAGATGGATGGATAGAAGTCTATGGGATTTTGGCTTCTTGGAGCCAGAAGGTACTGCTTATTTGGAAGGCGAGGAAATGAGTCACTCAGTCCAGTTCTCATATACAGTCGATGGTTGAAGAGCAACTTTACACACGTCTTTTCCATCAAACAATCCAACATGTTGAACTAGAATAACTTGAGTGATGTAGAGAGCTAGCTTTCTTCAGATGTACATTCGATTAAATAATCTTTAAACTAAGGTAATGGAGCTGCATCATAAAATGGTTGCAGTGGTAAAATATTCTGCCTGTGCTCTTTTACACGTAGCTACTAGCTGTTTTCTTATAATCCTTTCATTTCCAGGTTTTTTTTTTAAATGGTAAATCATTTTCTAGGCAAAAAAGTACTTTTCCAAATGTGGTATTTGTATTTGTCCTAATCCGTTTGTTTTTTCTTTTCTCTGTGTTCATGCATTGGTCGAGTTAATGTGTAGTCAAATACGTTTTGCTCAACTGCAAAGCTTGTTTTCTTATGTCTTACCTGAACTGTTTGTGTTACAATGGTGTTAAGAAGGAGGTGAGGAGTAAACCCATTTAATCCAATAATTCTTGTTTTTTTTTCTTCTCCCGGCAGCTAGATTTTAGATTGCCAAAAAGATTTCTTCCAGAAGTCTCAAAGCACATCAGCGTATTCTGATTAGTTGTCTTTGCTTTGCTTTCTCTCCAACTTTGGCCAGTCCCCCTCGGCAGCAGCTTATACCTTGACCACCCCCGGCTTGCCCCCTGGATGGGAGGAGAGGAAGGATGCCAAGGGAAGAACTTATTACGTCAACCATAACAACCGAACCACTACTTGGACTAGGCCAATTGTGCAGGTACAGCAGGTCCGAGGGCTGGCTGTCTTGCTGGCACTATGCATGGGACTGGACATTACCTTGGTGCCTGTCTTCATGTTGACCTGTGTGTGGGACCCCCTTCTACTTTTATACCCTTTTGCTTTTCTGTTTAGACAGCAAGAAGAAGCATTCTGTTTGTTGTGTGTGTTTTATTTCTGTCTGCCTTCCTGCCAAATCCAACTTGTCCTTCTTCCCTGTCTAGCACTTTGTTATTATTTTAGGATGGAGTGCATTTCTGTTTTGATCACACTCTTCAAAAACCTGTCATGGATCTGTAACTGCCACTGTTCCTTCCCTTTACCCTCCTTAACGCTGTTTTTCCCACCTGTCTGTCTTGCTGTGTCTTTCAGTCTGAGTTCACAGAGACTGCATCACAGGGCTGAGTTTAGATTCTTTACTCATCCTTGTCCTGTTTGAAGTTCTATTTTTTTTTTTTTTACACGTACTACTAACTGTGTCTTGCTTGTTTATCGTCACCTGTTTGTATATGTCCTTGTTGTTTTTGTTAAAACATGGACATTGTGTAGGAGTTTCTCTTCATCTGTATTCTATTGTTGATGTGGGTTCTTGCAGTAGTAGCTGCTTATTGCTCATCCTCAGATTTACTTTTGACATTTTAGGGAAAAATTCCCGAAAGAAAAGGTGGTGTCCAGGTGATACTGGTGCATCTTTTGTCAGAATGGCAAACAATTTGTGACTTTGAAGATAACACCTCATCTTCACCCTCACTTAACCTCAAAAGTACTGTTTTCACCGACAGCTGACTGAAGATGGAGCCAGTACCTCAGTTGCAGCATCAGGAGGAGCCTCGGCCCTTACACCTGCTTCCACCCCTTCCTCCTCTTCCAATATCACCAACAACCACCTCCATGAGCCCCAAGTACGACGACCTCGTAGTCTCAGCTCCCCTACTGTCACCCTTTCCACCCCCTTGGAGGTGAGAATTAGACACCTCTATGACCTAATCCTTGCTTGCATCCCTTTGGTCCACCTGTTTTTGATCCTTGCCTTTCCATTTCCCTCAGTTTTGTCTTGGTTCTACAGTGTGAGCAATGGCCTTGTATTTTTAAAATGTTTTCACAGTTGACTTTTTTTTTTAAGGTGAACTCTGTTTTGATGCAGCATTGTTCTGTTTTTTGTCACTGTCAACCATAGAAAAAAATGCAACTTAACTTGTTGGTGATGACTTAGCAGTAGTGTTTAGAGGGGTGGGAGCATGAACACCTAAAACCTAATGCTTTCTGACACACCCATTCATTTTTTACAAGTGAACGTATGCTGATGTTTGATGTATTTACACATGACTTGAACAAACATAAGACTTTAGAGTGCAGGAACATTACTTAGTAGTAGTTTAAACACTTTTGACTGAATTTGACTCATGGAAAGAGTGAATGTTGTTCACATTTGCTTTGGGATACAAAGGAGAAGTACAATCTGGTTGAGCTAAAACTAATGTCTTCACAAGTAGCTAGAATATTTTGGTTTAGTATCAACACTGTTATGCTTTTCATTAAGCCAACCTCTGCCTCACTGGTTAAGGAGCGTTAATAATCAGACAGCACAGAGAGTTAACGTGTGAGCCACATGGTTCTCGAGGTAAACTATTGGGATTTCACCTTTTCAGTTTGACCTTTTTGGGCTGTCAAATAAAGCAGATAACTTTTAGAGTTATGCTTTTTGTCACCACAAGTTAAATATTCAACTTAATTAAATTATATATGAGGTTGACTAAACCCTTTTAACTTTTTTTAAATGTTAAAAGTGAAGATCACTTTTGGTAAAAAACAAAAATGGATTCCTTAACACACAGAGGACCTTAATTATTTTGTGTGAGGTAAGTCTGCATTAAAGACCCACTCCAATGAAAATTGTCTTTTTTTCTGTTTTTAACATGTTCTTGTTGCATTTTTCTCATAATAGACGATGTATATAAAAGAATTTAAGATTAATAGCGTGTTTCTGAGTATTCAAATCGTGTTGGATTAGAAAACCGGATGCTTGAAAAGCTCACACTAATGATGAAGTTAATAAATGGGCGTGCCAAAGTCTCTCTTAGCACTCCGCCCCCTTTGTGTGCATTCATTTTCCTCATCTGAGCTGGTCTCTGGCTCCAAAACTACACAGCTGGATTGTTCCAACATTGTTAGCCATTATTTTGTGCCGCAAATGCTAGCTTGGGGCAATGAGCTCATGCATGAGCTCACGGTGACGATGAGTCCTTCCCAGAAACTGGAAATGTATTTCTAAAGAGCTACTGCTGCTGGGCATAAAATATACCTTTAAAAAAACACTCTTTTTGATTTTGGCTAAAAACTGCACACTCATAATTAAAAGACTATTGGAACCTATTTTGCAAAAGCAAAAATATAGTTGGGAGTGGGACTTTAAAAGTTTACTTTTTGTTATAGAAACCTTTTATATGATATTATATTTTGTCAGAAATGTTTAATTGCTTTAAAAAGATGAAAAATTAGGTTTGCATATTTTGAATAGAACTGATGTTATTCTCTTTTTCTCTCAAAACAAACTGGAATACCCACATGTGCAGATTTTGTTCCATAATTCAAAGATTCAACTTTTAAAAAGACAATATCAGTGATTTATTGTATTTATCTATTTATGGCCACACAGTATTGTAGGTGACAACATTTTAATTTAGCTGTTTTGACAGAATATTTTTTCTTCTTTTTGTTTGCCTCCAGGGAGCCAACAACATTCAGGTACGGAGGGCAGTGAAGGACACTCTTTCCAATCCTCAGACTCCACAGCTGTCTCCCTACAGCTCCCCAAAATCCCAGCACAAGACCCAGCAGACCTTCCTGCCGCCAGGCTGGGAGATGAGAATAGCCCCAAATGGAAGGCCCTTTTTCATTGACCACAACAGCAGATCCACCACCTGGGTTAGCAAACATACTTTCTTTTTGAATGCAAAGAATTTGATTTAGATTGTAGGAAGATGTAATTAAAGAATAGATAGTTTCATTATATATGATTTTAGATAGAATGTGAAATGTTTGAAGATGTTACAATGCAAATAGAAGAAGGTCAAGTCTGGCTTTGAGTTTTACACAAGCTGATAGTGACATCTGGTGGTGGAGGATTAGTTTTGCAGATTCATGCTTTGTCAAATTTCTCAGACAAATTGATCTTCATGAAGTTTTTATTTTTAAAGAGCAGTAATTAAAGTTTTTCCCTAAGGAAAAGCAATATGGCATTCATGTTTTTATATTTTATTCTCTGTTTATTAGGTTAGTTGGTTCAATATTTTTTGTCCTTCACTCACTTTTATGAATTCCCTCACAGGAAGACCCCAGATTAAAATATCCGGTCCATATGAGGAATAAGAATTCAATGGAACCCGGGGAACTTGGACCTCTTCCTGTAAGTACAGATCTAGAAAGATTTATTTATGTTTGACTCCTGACATCACAAAATCACTTAGTATTTAGGGTTATATCTCTCTTTTGCATTTTTGGTTGTGTGGCTTTTGTTTTATTAACTTTAACTATGTTAACAGTTGTCTATGGAAAAAAGGTGGATGAAAAAACCAATTTTTTCAATAACAGACTGATGTTTATTTTAAATCTCTTTATTTTTAAGTTTTGTTTGCTTAAGTATTTATACATTTACAGACAAGGATTTTGAAGTATGTTAGAGCTCACAAAGAACTTCTTCCAAACTAAGCCATATTTTATAAGTGTCTGAATGATGCTTTATAGCAACTTACACATTTCTACAAAGCCCCATGTATCACCACAACCGTGAACTGTCAGTGAGGTTTTAAACTGTTTATTAGTTCTTATTTCTTTCTTTTATAAATAAGTTCGTCTTTAGGAGCTTGCATAGATGTAAATGTTCCTTCCTAGCATTTTATTCTCAGCCGACTTCAATTTAGTTTAGTAAACTTGTTCAAACTAAGATGAAGTTCCAGTAGAAGAGCTAAAAATGTAAACAATTTATGTTGAGTTCTCAATACATCATGGGTTTGTGCATTTCACAGGCTTGTGTGGTGTGCGCATGTGTGTGTGTTCTTTGTATCTCTCTTTCCTTATTTCTTTTTTTTTTTTCTCTCCATTCTGATGGACATAATGTATGCTACTTCTTCTACACCTGGCCATGTCTGTTTGGCAGAACCTACCAGAGGAGGTTGGTTGGTGCCTCCCTCCACCTGCTTGCCTTCATACCTGTCTGATCCAGTCTGTTCTGGTCAAATGCTTGCAGACGGCCTTGCGTTTTAGTTCTTTGTTGTTTATTTGTTTTACTGGCTCTTTCTATCTCTTCTCTTTTATCTCTCATGACCGGCATGAATGGATTGTTTCCCCCCCTCAAGTATTTCACCCCATTTCCTGTCTCTCTGTTACCATCCTCCTTGTACCACTGATGTCCCCTCTGAATCACAAATATTTTGGACACCCTTCCCAGGAGTCCTCAGACTGCTCCATTTATCTGTACTTCCATTTGAAGTTAGAAAAGTTTGAAGAGTGGACCAAGCTGTGCTTTGGTGGTTTCTCAGAGGGAGGAGGCTGCAAAATAAGGTCTGATGGAGAACATAAGGACTAATAAAGCGCAGTGGGGAGTGAAAGAAGGAGGGAGGTTTCAAAAGAAGGAAAAGCAGCACCGAGTGTTATTTAGAAGATGTGCGCCGCATGTGTGATCAGCTTTTCAGTTCAGTGTCCTCTCATGCAGCAGCATAACACTTGAAAACACTTACATACTGTGATCGCACCATGTTTGACAGATTTTTTTTTTTTGTAAAACTGTTCCTTTTCCAATCCTTTCGATTTAAATCCGTTTCAGTTCTTGTTTTTGTATTTTTATTTATTATTTACTTGCTTGATTGCTGGCAAGTGTGTGTGGCCTGTGACACCGGGGTGACTGGTCACCGTGTTAGTGGTGGTGTACTGGTGGGAACCAGTGGTTGTGGTTAAACCTTATGTTGTTGTCGTTCCCCTGTCTTGCTGATGTTTCAGTCCTGACTCAACAGGACAGAAAATCCTGTCATCTCCTTTTGTGGTTTCTGATTGAGCTTGCCTCTCCTGTATTACTGTGTTGCCAATATTTGATTTACTGCTTTGTCAAGTTCAACTGAACAGTAAATAATGAAAAAAGACAAAGTGATTGGATGGATTTTGAATTTGAAAAAAACACTTTGATGTTTTTGACTGTTAATCAGACTTTTTGTTCAATTTTCAGCCTGGATGGGAAGAACGAGTTCACACAGATGGACGCACCTTTTACATTGATCACAGTAAGAAGTCTTTCTCCCCCATATTTTTTCTTCCTTTTGTGTCCCTCAAGTTACTCTGTGTCAGTAAAGCAAAGCTCATCTCCTTTAGTTTTCCCAAAAATCGTCAGAATTCCTAATATTTAACTTATCCAAATTCTAAGGAAATGATTACCCTTTATTATGTCCAGATACAAAGACCACACAGTGGGAGGATCCTCGCCTGCAGAGTCCAGCTATCACAGGGCCGGTGAGTGGTTTTATTTATACGCAGCCTTACTTGTACAAGTGCTTGCATGTCGAAACACTGCTCAGCTCTCAGAGTGGTGTTGCTACAAACAAGCACCATCATCGCTCTCGGTTTGTCCTTACACCACAGATGGATCACTTTGTCCCTGCAGCTGTTACATATTGTCCTAGAATGTCCAAGTGAAAGTGTAGCCTAGATTCAGAGTTTTACACAGCACATTGTCTATTAAATGTTAAAATGTAATTTGTGTTACAGGCTTAATAAAATGTTTATGTGAAATGAGTAATGTTACAAACTCTTGTCATCTGTACAGGCTGTACCATACTCCAGAGAGTTTAAGCAGAAATATGATTACTTCAGGAAGAAGTTAAAGAAACCGGTAAGAAGGAATATATTTCTTTTAATTTTTTCCCTTTTCCTCTACGGTTTGGTATTCTTCTTGTGATGCATAATTTAAAACATTTACCAAAATGAATAAATTCATCAAATCAATTCAGATTTCTATTATTTGTTTTCACCAGACTAATCCTTAGAAACTGCATATTTTATTTGAATGGGCTCTGTGCACAACCTACTGCTGCGTTCGGCCCTTGACCACTCAATCATGTCAGGTTAGGTTGTTTACATAGAAATAGCGGAGTATTTGGAGTTAACAAGATGTCTTTTGGAGCTTCCAAGAGTCACTATATATGATGTTAAGCGCATTGTTCATCTTTCTAGCAAAACACCCCAAAATAAAATGCAAAAAGGATTTAATTTTTTTGTGTCATCCTGCATAGCAAACTTGGAAAGTAATTTTCTAAGGCTGACATTATTGGCATGTATTTAAGAACGAGGAATATGAGTTTTTTTATTGTTGTAGCAAAAAGTTTTTTTTACTAATTGTAATAATAATTTCCTTTATTTCTAGATTCTAGGTCCTTACTGACACAAAATTCTCAACTGGGCAGATTTTGAGAAAACCTTAAAAACGTGTTGGGAACAGATAAGTTAAATAAAGTAGAACCTGGTAAAATATCTTGAATGTCTTAAACAAGGAGTTTAAACCTTTGCAAGTATCAAATAGTTTGCTGTGTAGTTAATAACTAAAGGACAGCCTTACAGTTCCAGTTTGAGAAAAGAAATCACTGAAAAAATGATTTGTCTTCTGAAAAATTCTTTTAAAAAAAGTAGCAATATTGTTGGTGAAGTGCAGAAGTCTTTCACTGTGTCCTGCACAACAGGTTTTCATTAGACTTTAGTCACATTGAGTCTAACTAACCACCTGTGGAAAGAACCTTGTGGGATAAAAATAATAATTATTTTGTCAATGTGTCTCTCTTGTGATTAGGCTGACATCCCCAATCGGTTTGAGATGAAGCTCCACAGAAACAACATCTTCGAGGAGTCGTATCGTCGAATTATGTCCTTAAAGAGACCCGATGTTCTGAAGGCGCGCCTGTGGATTGAGTTCGAGTCTGAGAAGGGACTGGACTATGGTGGTGTGGCCAGAGAGTGGTTCTTTCTCTTATCCAAGGAGATGTTCAATCCTTACTACGGCTTGTTTGAGTACTCTGCCACGTAAGCCTCTCTATTTTTGCTACACAGATAAAAGAGATTTACACGCTTGAGCCGTGGAACAGGATGTGACACAAAGCTAAAGCAGTCAAAGTATTCTCAGTTGATGAAAACTTCTTTCCTGTCTTGTACGCCTGCCTGACCTTGTCTATCTTGTGGACTCATGAGAGCTGGCGCCGCTCTGTTGTTTCCCTTGTGGGAGCTGTGAATTTTTCCCCTTACTTTGATTACGTTTTCCTCTAATTCAGAAAGTCATCCTGTAACAAACTTTTCCCACGTACATTATAATGAAAGCAATTTGTTTGAGTCTTTATTAGTCTCAATCTAAAATGATATTTAGTTGGTTAAGACCCATTCCAATGAAAATAATGTTTTTATCACATTCTTGTAGCATTTTTTTCTAACTATGGATGACATATGAAATAATTTAAGATTACAACTGCATTTCTGAATATTTCTTCATTCAAATCGTGATGTGAAGCTCAGATATGTCACGCAGCAACTGCTTTGGGTGGGCCAAAGTCTTCCTTTTCAGCTACAATTCCCATGTATCCACTTGCAGACAAAGAGACCCATTAACGTCTGTTAGTCCTCATCTGAGCTGGCATATGGCTCAAAACTGTACTGCTCACAACCAAGAGGCGAATTTCTATTGAGCTTCTGCAGCTCTGCAGAAAACATGTCTTATGAAAAAAACACACGTTTTTTTTTTTTTTATTTTGGCTATAAACTGCATAAGCATACTGGGAATAATTTTTCAATTGAAAAAAATGCAGGTGAAGTGAGACTTTATGGATTTGTAAAAGTTCTAATTCCTGGCCTTAAAATGAACATTTCTAAAATCCTGCTTTTGTTGCTCTGTTTCAACTCAATAAAGCACTTCAAATTTGTCAGTTTGAAAGTCTGCCCCTTATTGGCTGTTTCTTGGCCAGTTTTTTTTTTTTTTTTTTTTTTTGCAATAAGTGGAATCTTAATGTAAAAATCAGCAAGAAATGCTACCAGTGTGTTTAGTTTGTTGTGAGTTTTTGTCGTCAAGTGGTTGTAAAGATTAAATGAGTTTTTCAGCCCCTTTAGGACACTAGATGACCAAAGCAGAACTGATAAATCTAGAATAATTTTTATTGTTTTTCTCCTCTCCTTTTTTTTTTATTAAATTCAGGGACAACTACACTCTCCAAATTAATCCCAACTCTGGTCTGTGCAATGAAGATCACCTCTCTTATTTCAAGTTCATCGGGCGCGTGGCAGGCATGGCTGTGTTTCACGGAAAGCTTCTAGATGGTAGGTTGCTTCATTCGGTGGGCTATCTTTGATGCAGCTTTTTTAACTAAAAATATCTGTATTGAACAATTTTTTATGATATTAAATAGTTTTACACTTTAGACAATATTAAATAATAAACTAATTAAACGTTATATATATCTATAAAAATGGCTGATATTGTGGATGCAGGGAGTATAAAATGTTACATTTTAGTTGAAAAAGGATACAATTTCATTTATTTTAACATTCAGGAATATTTCAATTATTTTCTTGTCCTAATGTTTAAACTTGTTGTTTAAGCTTCTTACTCATCATTGAGTTTATTTATTTAATCATTTACAGTATTTTTTATTATACTTTTCCCCTCCATTAAACAGTGTTATATATCACAGTCGTACTGTACATTGTTGCAGGTTTTTTCATACGACCCTTCTACAAGATGATGCTGGGAAAATCGATCTCCCTGAAAGACATGGAGTCTGTGGTAAGATCTTATTCTGCAGTGAATGGTTTGATGTTTAGCTCTGTGTAAATGTCTTTGGACCCTTTGTCCACATTTGTTTTGCTTTGAATGAGTCCAACATACTTCCTCAGTTTGATGCAGTCCCTTTAATTTGAGTTGTTTAATCATTCTGGATTCAAAAGAATATCCTTTCAAATCTGGCAAACGTTTACTTAAAAATAATGGCAAAAAAATAAATAGGAAAGACTGAGATCATTTTTGTTTCATTAAAATACATTTGTAGAAGAACCTGTTTCTCTTTTTTAGCACTATGCACTGTAAGAAACAGAGATGACAATGAATTTTGGTCTATTCTTGTGCTTGTGTAACCAGCGAATAGCTCTTGAATTATTTGGCTTGAATGACTCATAACATATTGAAATGTGAAGAATGACAGAGTAAAAGATCCTCAATTATGTTTGTTTCAAACACCTGCAGGACAGTGAATACTACAACTCTCTGAAGTGGATTCTGGAGAACGATCCCACTGAGCTTGACCTGAGGTTTTGTATAGACGAGGACAACTTTGGACAGGTGTGCTGGTCTGAAATCGCTATTTTCGACTTTGACGTTTGAACTTTTATGAATTTCATCTTAACTTTTATGCTTCTCTTCAGACCTATCAGGTGGACTTGAAGCCCAGTGGGTCAGAGCTGGTGGTTACCAACGACAACAAGAAGGAATACATTGAGTATGTTTCACCATTTCTCTATGAAAAAAGGTCCTCATCAGATAGTTGTTATTTTAAAATAAACTAACTTGTTTTTTTACTTCCCAGCCTGGTAATCCAGTGGAGATTTGTCAACCGGGTCCAGAAGCAGATGAATGCATTCTTGGAGGTACGCATTTGCACTTATTACTACCCCCACATGGGGGCAGTGCTTCTTAAATGCATTCATGCATCTTGTCCAGTAAAAATTGGCTCCACTATATTGATTTGTTACCAAACATTTGAACTCGTCTTTAACTTTTTTCCTGTAATTTTTCTGCTTTGGTTCAACATCATTGCTTTTGTTTCATTTCCAGGGCTTTACTGAGCTCATTCAGATAGATCTAATCAAGATCTTTGATGAAAACGAGTTGGAGGTATGGATGCTTTGCTGCTGTTTGCTAGAAGTCTTTTGAATTAAATATTATATAGATTATTTTTTTTGCACTTTTGTTTTGTTTGCTTGTGTTTTTAACAGGGAAGCATTACGAAGTATTCGCTTTGCTTCTAGTTCCTTAAACTAAAGATACAGATTTGTGTTTTATTATTTGTTTTATCCTTTAGTATTTTATGTATTTTTATTTATATTATGAATTATCAAAGACTGTGTGGAATATGAATTTCAAGTCAACAACTGACAGAATGTACAATTTCATTTTAAGGTTTGGCATCTTTTCCTTGCAATGTCAGAACTTTGTTTTTTGTTTCTGTGTAGCTGCTCATGTGTGGTCTGGGAGATGTCGATGTCAACGACTGGAGACAGCACACTGTTTACAAGAACGGTTACTGCCCCAACCATCCGGTTATACAGTGGTTTTGGAAGGTCTGTTGCGTCTAAACGTAATAAAGTCATAAATCCATGCATCTGAAAACATACACGCCTCTCGTCTAAGAACATCTCATCTGCTTTTGTACACTTGACTGGTTTTCTGCCTAATTTCTAACAGGTTTGGGGTCAGTATGCGGCTGCTTAAGATGAGTGTCCTGCACTCGTGCTTTTATCCAGCTGACTCGTAAAAAGTTGACTGGCCTCACTTTTGAAGATCAAAGTCTGTTTGGACATACAGACTGTTTGCTCTGATGAAAGAACCTAAACTGTTACCTACACTGCTTATTATCTTGACTTGAGCATTGACACACATTGAATACACTTCTGTTTGAATGTGAGCTGCTAGTTTTTGTTTTTTAGAAGAACACAGTGACCCAATTCACTTCCATGTGGTTTTGTTGGGAAACTTTACCAGTTATTTTTTAGACTCACCTAAACTTGAATTAATCTGTTTCTGTAACCTTTTTTTTTAAATACTATTGCGGGGTCACTGGTAAAGATTTTTAAAGATTTTTTAAAATCTAGATTGAGAGAATTATGTATTTTTCCATTTAACCAGCCTTAGAACGATATAGAAGTCTATATTGTATAACATGTACACTGTAATAAGGCAGAGAGTTTTTATCTAAGGCTCATCTTCAAGGAAGACTTTTTGTTTAAGCCTCTAAAACATCCTTTTGAAAAAAAAAACAACTAGAAATGAAGGTAATCCAATTTTACTGTCTTTTGTTTTTAGGTTGTCCTGCTGATGGATGCGGAGAAGAGAATCCGACTCCTTCAGTTTGTTACAGGAACATCCCGGGTTCCCATGAACGGTTTTGCTGAGCTTTATGGTATAAACTTCACACTATATTGTTGGCTTCCATCATACATAGCTCTGAGGATGGGCAGCATTGAAAACGAATTTTATTTATCAGCAATTGTGAAATATTTTTCCCAACAAATCTCAAGATGAACACATGTACCAGATGTATATATTTATGTACACAGTTGTGCCTCATTTGTTGAGGTACAGATGTTTTAAAAGAAACTACAATAACCGGATTTCCTCGATCTGCCATCCTGTGTGGGTGACTGCTTGGTCTTAGTGTGGGGGTGACCAGGCACTCACCCTCTTTTTTTACATTCCACCATCCACTACAGTTGAACACAAACACTCACCTGCCTCAGGTGTCAGCTCACCTTAGCACTAATAGTATGAGTGAGTGTGTGGACAGGCCTCGCCCCTTTTGACTAACATTTACACTTGACAGTAATTGTGATAAATTTCTAGCAACTTGTTGCTTTGTGTGCTTTGCCTTTTTTCCTCCCTTTTCTTTTGTCCCCTTATCCCACCATCTCCAGCATCCCACTTTCTTCTTCTTTCTTTTTTTCTGTCCGGTCAAAAGTGAAACCGTATACAAACACAATTAATATAAATAAAGTGTAGGCTCGAATACAAAAGGAGTTTATGCAAATATACACATTGTGTGTCAGAAGATTCATAACCTCCTGCAGATAGATAGATGGATAGATATGGATAGATATAGATAGATATAAAAAGGTCAGCTTGTGTGTCTAAGATTTTTGTGATTTTTGGCAAGCTGCACACATGCGGCACAGGAGACGCGGCACAGAGATCATTAATTGACTGCAATCTACAGCCAATCAGGATGCAGAAAAATATGCTTAAAAAAAGCATGCAAAATTGTACAGAATAAAATCAGCGTAATGGTGATACCACAAAAGGTGAACCGCGATATGACTCTGGAACTGCTTTTAAACACAAGCTATGATAGGAAAACAAACTTTAACCCTTTGATGCCTGAATTGATTTTCAGCCAAGACAAAAGTCACTTATGTTTTTGCTTTCAAGTAGATGTTAAGTTAGTGGTAGAGCAAAATTCATTTGATCCACATTTACATTAATAGGTATCTAAGGGTTCTGTCAATCACCAAAAACATTTTCTCAGTCAGTGTTTTTACACTGTTCCAGGTTCTAATGGACCGCAGCTCTTCACAATTGAGCAGTGGGGAACACCAGATAAACTACCAAGGGCTCACACGTGGTACGTCACAGCTGCACTGAGTCTGCAAACTTTTCTCTTATTTAACTTGTAATAAATGTGTTTTCCTTAATGTTTTTCCCTAGTTTCAACCGCTTGGATCTGCCTGCCTATGAATCATTCGAGGACCTGAGAGAGAAACTCCTCATGGCTGTAGAGAACGCTCAGGGGTTCGAGGGGGTAGACTAAATATCAGCTGGTGTATAACAAAAATCGAAGCCCCAGGGAGAAGAAAATCAGCTGCTGTAGCAGTTTTGCGTGAGCATGTTGTTCTTTAATGCCTGACCGTGCACCACCCTTACGGCATGGTGGCTTGAGACTGTACAGTGACTTGTCCTGCCAAAATGCCTACATTTTTTAGATCTTTTTAGTGCGGATAGGTGACTCCACAAACTGCCAGGAAAAGCAGAAGAACACTCAGCTGAAATCTCTTTTTCGCTGACGCAAACAACGAATGACAGGAGCTGGCCCTCAAAAACGCAGTTCTCTCCCTTCTCCCTCATCCTGTGAAAATCTACAGTGCTGGAAAACAATACTGCATTTCAACAATTCTCTCACTATAGCACAGTGTTTGAGCATCCTTTAAAGGAAGGGGTTTTTAGCATGGCCTTAACCTGGCTCCGACATGCACTACTTCTCAAAAAAAAAAAATACAAAGGCACTATGAAAACTACTCTTGCAGATCTTTAGACCAACACCAGATTACCTTAGGAATGCTAGCCAATCCCATGTCAGGACATTGGCCACACCCTTTTGTGAGCCTTGTCTGTTACCTGATCAGACGTTGCCATCACAGCCTTTTTTTGTAAGTCACTGAGGAAAATTCAAGACCGGGGTAGCAAATAGTCCTTCAACTTTTCGTTTTAAAATACATAGATGAGTATATAGATATTGTTTTGTCAACATGGAAATATTTTCTTTTATCATCTTACAGGAAAGTACTCTTGTGTATTTGTACTGATGAACAACGTCACTAATTTGGCAAGTCTGGCAGGATATTCATATAGTTTGTTACAGTCATAGCAAATGTGCTTGATAGGATGGTTTTCTTTTATTGTAGTACTTTGACAGCAGCATGCTAGTGTACCTGGTGTTTGCTTTAACTTCATACTAATTTAAGTGTAAGGGGTCTTAAGGTTGTGAAGGTAAAAACTAAAACCGGGGACAGTTACTCTGATTACTTAATGCCTGGTGTTGTTCATAATGCTGTAAATTCTTTTTGGAAAGGAAGTTTAAGTTCCTTTCATGAAATATACATATATGTATGTATTACATTTAACAAAAGTATTATTGATCAGCATTAAAATGAAGCTGTATGTGTGTGCGTGAGTGTTTGAGAGAAAAGCTGTGATCACCACTGAATATAAAGCAGCACGTTTCTTACAAAGATAATGTGTTCCTTTTTCTTATGTTCTTCTTTCTCCTTTTCTAACACCACTGAACCTAAAGGGCACTTTATAGATCACTCTGAGGTCATGCTGCCTGATGTTTATCTTATTTACTTGAATGTGACTCTTTTTGTTTGTTTGTTTGTATTTCATTCAGAGCACTCACCTGGTGCAATATGAAAACTGTAAATCTGGACTGCTGCTATAGAAATGGTAAAGACATGACTTTGTAATCTTCACTTTTCTCTATATTTTCCTCCCATGTGCTCCTGTTTGTAAAACTCACATCCCCGACTGACTTCAAGTTAAAATTTTTTTAAGTGATTTTTTTTTTTTTTTTTTTTAATAATCAAAAGAAAATGGTTTTCAGGTTAAGATTTCTTCAGTTTTCTGCATTTCTTTGTGGTTCTTACAATTTCAGTCCAATAAAAACAAAAGTTCTCACTGTGTTGTTTAAATTCATTAATTCAATAATTGTTGTCAGAAGTTTGAATGCAACACATGAGCATCATCAGGATGTTTTGAATGTTTCAGGATTTTAGCAGTAAAAAAGGGATAAAAGGAGATCACATAATGACAGTTTTACATTTTAAATCAATTATTTTAAGGATGTTATTAATATTTTAGCTTTATTTAAAAAAAATCTATTGCCTTTTACGAATATAACCCTTGATCATAATGCAGTTTTAAACGGCTAACTTCGCAAATTTTCTACACCAATTTGGAGAATCTACACTTTTGTCTTTTTATAACTGTTTTTATAAATGCCCCTAGTGGGGGCCCAGCTGAGAAGACTTAATAGCAGAACTAGGAATCATCTCATTGAATGGGAAAGGGTCTGAGTTTGTGTAGGAGATCAAGCAGTACCACCTACACAGATGGGGATTCCTCCACTCCACCTGCATCCTTTTGGGCTCCAAAACCAAACTCTTCCACTCGTGAGAGCCGATGGGTTGATGGGGTTTTGCTCACAGGCCCCCAGCTCAGTTAACATCTGTTGAGGTTCACATCAGTAAACAAGAAGGTTGTGCCCCAGTACCCAGGACGGGGCTCTTACTGGAGTTTTGGCTCAGAGGCTAAACACCAGTACGGAGTGTTCTCTAGAACGTGAGGATTCTGCTGTTCTACTGAAAGACTCATGCCTACATGGGCAATGACAGTAATACCTGAAAGGGTGCGATCCTCCTGGATCTGAACCTAAGGGGTTTTTAGTGTTTTGATTTCTGTGCCGGTTCATAATAAACACCATGTTTGAGCACAAGTGCTCATCAGTGCACCCTTTAGGCAGGAGGTCAACAATTGACATTGATTGTGTTTCTTGGACACTGATGAAAAGAAGGATAGAGCTTTTTAACCATTTGCCTAATTAACTAAGCTGGATAGACTTGGCAGGCCCAAATGCACAGTGAGTTTGTTGTAAACAAATTGCTGATCTCACTGCCAGAAGGGTCTTCAACTTCCATGCAGGTAGAGCTTCAACAAGGTACCAAGGGATGCTGCAGACTTCGACGCAGAAATGTTTTACACCTCCGTCATCATCTAAGCATCTGTTGAAAAGTCTGGTTATAAGGTCTATGGTGTCAGTGGGAGCAGTAATCCTCAAACTTGCTGTTGGTTGTCGGAACTAAAGGGTGTCACTGAGCTAAAAAGAAGTCTTATGGAGGGGCCGGCTTGTGAGTCTCCTGTGGGAGCAGAAGCGTATCAGCGGTCCAAGCAGTAAGCAGCCCGAGCAGTTGCTGAACCACAAAAAAAAAGAAAGAAAACAGGTCATGGAAGAGTTCAGGCCATGAAAAAAAACATCCTTTGGTATGGCTTCAAAGAAAATGTGGCTATAACCATTCATTGCCTCAGAGGAAGGAAGTAGATATCTGTCAGTAGTGTCTAGAGGATGCAGGAGTGGGCAGTCCACCACCTAGGCCACTCTGGCGTCAAGAAGACATTTCCGCCTACAGAACTGCCGCTCACTGGATATTTTTTTCTTTTTCTGACCATTCTCCCTGAAGATGGTTGTGAAAATCCCAGCAACCAGCAGTCTTAGAACCACTCAGCCCATCTGGCACCAAAATCTACGCCACGTTCAAAGTCACTTCAATCACGTTTCTCCCTCATTCTGATGCTCGGTTTGAACTGCAGCAGATCATTTTCCGAGATGGATGAAGTTGCTGCCATGTGATTGGCTGATTAAAAATTTGCATTGACCAGCAGCTGGACAGGTGCACCTATTAAAGTGGCCAATTATGTATAAAAAAGAAAGTTAAACAAAATTCATTTTTTGCATCTTAATTTTTTTCTTTTTGCCTTTTTTACATTTGAATTATTCTGTGATTATAACCCCACAAAATATCTCTGAAATCTTTCTTTTATTTCATTTAACCCCTTTTTTTTTAGAATTGTGAGATCAGGGATTAAGTAGCAAATCTGAAGTCAGTAAGTAGAAGTTAAATTATATTAACGAATCATTTCTTAATTTAACCTTTCATGTAATCTTTTCTTTTAATATTGCAGCCTACTTTAAATTTAGAAAAGGGTTTTATATCCCTAAAGTATGTCACTGCGCAGATGTATTTTTATTTTAATTTTAATGAAAGTGATCTCATAAAACTTTGAATAGTTTTTGACTTAATGTTTAAAATAATATTTAAACATCAAGAAATGCTGTGTTTTACTCGTCTCATTCACTTACTAAGCCTTTTTTATTCATCATATTCCATCTTTAGGAAGGTTTTCCATATGCAGATTACTTTTCTTTCTGTCTGTGTTTGAGTGCGAATGAAATAACTATAATCTCTTTCTGTCTAGCTAGCGTGTGCATGGAGTGGCGTGGTGAAGGGACCTCAGTTCATTCACACATGCAATCTAAGAGTTATCAGCTCCAAGGACGAGCAAATAAAAGCCACCCGGCCAGTCCGGGGACATTTTATCAAGCCCTTGTACCTTCCATCTGGTCACAAACAAAATCAAGAGCCAACCTGTCTTCAGGTATAAAATATTCCCAAAAGACAGTTGTTTTTAAAGGATACTGTGTCACTCCATCTTTATTCTGCCACAGTCTTGACATGAAAACTTATATTTAGTTATTGGCAAAAACAAACATACAAAAAAAAGAATACACATTTTCAGGTTTCATGAGGACAAC
This sequence comes from Oryzias celebensis, assembly GCA_014656515.1. Classification (NCBI taxonomy): domain Eukaryota; kingdom Metazoa; phylum Chordata; class Actinopteri; order Beloniformes; family Adrianichthyidae; genus Oryzias; species Oryzias celebensis. Next base: position 9,575,635 of record BNCR01000012.1, read on the forward strand.
CTGTGAATCTTAATTTTCTAAACCCAAGCATAACTTCTAATGGCCCATTATTAAAGAAAATTTAAAAAGTCAAAATTAAAATGTAGCATTTATGACAGAAGTCACGTTTTGGAAACACAATCATTTAGTTTTTTGTGATTTGAACTCTGTACCAGTTTTGTTTTTAAAGCTTTTTACCGATTTTCAGAGGAAACTCATGGCTATTCTGTAAATAATGTCTTCTTTTTTGGCTCTAAAGGCCCTTTTTTCCTCATCACCACAACCCAAAGTGCTTATTTATGTTGTTTGTTACTCTAAATTTTCCTGAACTCATGTTCAGTTCTGGCCTTTTTGGTCTCCCCTTCCTCCTCCCTTCAACCCTTTCTTCTGGTCAGGGTCGATCAATACTTCCCTCGTAGCTTATCACTAATGTGCAACTTGCTGTTTGCCCTAACTCTGCTCTGTCTACATAAAGGCTTGGACAGGACAGCTTTTAACCCAAATGTTTAACGTATCTCCTCACCATGCCTGCAGCTGCGGACCACACTGCTGGACTTAAATCCAAGTTTACGCCGACGTCAGGAACCATGAGCAGGAGACTGGCAGCTGAGGATGAATGAGTGAATGTGGAAAAACCTAAAAAACATACGGTAAGTAGGTATCACCTTCAGGCAGATGTTTAAAGACTTTTTTATGTCATCTGTCAGGATTTTAGATTTTAAAAAAGTGAATTTCCATCTTTTGAAAGTAGAAATGAATAGTATTTTGGTGAAATTTGTTCCGGAAGACTCTTTCTCACAAATGTTTGTGGTGCTGCAGCTGCATTCATCCCCACAACCAGTAAAAGTTTGACGTGGGTGGACTTTGGACACATTGGATGAGCCAAAAGTATTTACTTGGTGCAACTTTCTCCATGGTTATCTTTTCTTTTGTCTTTTTCAAATCTGGACTAAAGCCGAACACAAAAACACAGTGATTAAAGCTGTTTTTACACAGCTTTCCCCTTTCTGAATGCACACTTTCTGCTTTTTTTTCTCTTCAGGTCATCCATCAGTCCATCCCAGCTTGTTTTATCCTCTCCACCTGCGGCAACGTTTGTCCTCCAGAGCTGTGGAGTGTGACAATGGTGTTTGTTTCCTGCCTATCAAACGCCATTATCACACTAAATAGCTGTAGTGTGAAAAAGCCTCGAATTGTCACTTCTTCTTCTTCTCATTTTGTGTGTCACCAACGTCCCCCTCTATTCATGCAGTGAAGGGGCGAGCATGTGTCTGAGCGCATCAGAGGTGGCAACAGCCCGGGACACGTTACACCGCTGCAAAGGAAGCGAGGATGGAAATAGACATAAAGTGTGTTGAAACACGATGCGACGACTCTTGAGTGTGACCCACTTTTTTTCTCCATTTGAGGTGCTAATGTGATCCAGGGGACCATTGGACACAGGGAAAGATCACAAAGTACCACACGTGATGATGTTGGAACACTTATTTAATTCAAGCGCTGAATCTTTGGGAGAGTAAAAACATGAATAAACAGAATTTATTTCATCCCATTGATTTAAATGGTGCATCATTCATGTTTTAATTTCTGTGTGGAAAGTTTAGCGGGTAATTTTTCCATCCTTGTTCTGTTTTGTGACCATTTAGCCTCATTTGACTGGTAACAGTGAAAGACAGTCAATAAATGGATGTCATTTAAGGGTTCGTTTACTGTGACATTTCACGCACATTGATTGCCAAAAAGCCACACAAACATGGCAGAGGTCTCTTAAATAACGTAAGACATGTTTGATTGTGTTGCTAAAATAAAACCCCACACTGGTTCTCACTTTTCTCCTTTAATAGAATCAAAACAGTTTTATGAGCTCAAAAAATAAATATCTCCAAAATACAAAAGTGAGCTCATTTTCCTAAAACAAGAAAAAAATATCAGAATATTCTTATTCTGCAAGCTTTACTGTATATTTTTTAATGAGCACACTAAAAATTCCTACCCATATCATCATGTTTAAAAATATGTATTTAAATCAATTAAAATGTCCATTAATTTAATGAACTAAGTAAAAAAATAACAACCTGTATTTCAAAATCCCTGCTTTCCATCGAGCAGTCTAAGACATCACAGTTCAACTTTGATTTAATAATCATTCAAATAAAGAAAAGCCATCAGATGACAAGAAAAAAATAAACAATTATCAAACCTTTCAAGTCTTTATCCCAATAATCATAAAATCAGCCTTTTCACTTTTAATTCTTAAAGCTAACAATGCAAAGTCCAAAAAAGTAAAGGAGTGACCCACATTACAGTAACTAACGCCGCTCTCTGTCCATGATCGTCCGATTACTGGGACTTGCCTTTGACTGTTGGCCCGAATGTTTTCTTCTTGGGTGCAGCAGGTGGTTTGGGTTTGTTTTTTGGAGGAGCTGCAGGCTTCTTGGCCTTTGGTTGGAGGGATTTGAGCCCCAGGATCTCGCAGAACTTGTTGCACTGATGCAAAGCTTTGAACTGGTCAATGAAGGAGGTGGAGCAGTTTCCTTTGAAGCCTTTGTATCTACGGGGAAAAGTGCCTTCTTTTAGTTCGGCATCATTAACCCCAGATTAAAAGGGATTACAGACACTCACCCTTTCTTACAGGTAGCTATTCCCACATCTGTAAGCTTCATGCCCACTCCTGATGATAAATCACACTACAATGTGACATTCTATAGCAAACTTTCATCTGTACTTGTGTGAGTTTGTTCCTGACCTTGCATGTCAGTAACCAGCAGGTTGCCGTCAGTCTTCTCATAAACCCAGTGTTGGAAAGCACAACATTTCTGCCCTGCTTCTGAGTCCCGTCTCATCAGGTTGATCTCTTTGCCGTCCTTGACTGAATACTTGACAAAGTCACCGATCAGCTCCTCCTCCAGCGTGGCGTAGGGGATTTCGTTCGATGGACGGTGGACCAGGTAGATGGGAATGATTCTGAAGTGAAACCGAGGATATTCACTTCAGAATAAAGAGTTTGGGTCTCAAGCAAAGAGGGAAAAGCCGTCACTCACTCTGGGACGTCTCCAAATGCTTCTACAGACTCGGCTGCCGTGGTGTACGCTTTGATGTACTCCCTTGCCGTGTTCTGCACCTGACACTCCTGCAAAGCAAAGATTCATGCATGTGATGCTTTGTTTTGGGCTCAGATAGTGGTTGTCTTCAGCAAGTCATAGCAAAATGCTTTGTTTGAGCTTTTTTAGCTGTAGTTTAATTTTATAGGTGTGGATATTGTCATATGTATGCAAAAAAAAATCTAAATTTAAATCTACGAAATGTAAAACATAAGTATAAGCAAGCTGAGTGTTGGATAAACTACAGGGTAAAACTAGTAGATGCATTATATGATAAAATTCAAGTAAAATCACCAATAATCTGTTTTAAATAAAGCAAAACGAATATGCATTGAATTAACCATATTTTCCTATTGCATAGGAGATTGGGGCAACAATAATAACAACATTCACTCTCAAAACTTCAAAAAAGAGCAATACTAACAGTCAAAAGGACTCAAACTTTGTAATTTGATAGAATACTATACAGCTCAAATAATATTCAAAGCTGCAAACAATGTCTTACCAAATAATATACAAAAGATATTCATTAAAAGAGAGGAAAAGTAGAATTTCATTTAAAAAATGTGCATTTATCATACACATAGCATGTATAAACAATAGAGGATTTTATGCACCCATATTTGGAACAGAACCAGTTTACACTTAAAACAATGTCCAAACATAAAGGAGTGTGAAAAATATAGAAATATGATTACTGATAAGGGCGGCATGGTTTAAGTCATGGCTGGGACCCTCCTCCCTGTGCACGCATGGGGTTTCTCCAAGACTCCAGCTTCCTCCAACCTCCCAAAAACATGACTAAATTGTCCCTAGGTGTGAATGGGTGGGTAGTTGTGGCTTTTTACTCCTTCTCACTTTCTTTTAGATATATTTATCTTGTCCTTTTTATCCTTTTAAGCTTTTTGTCAGAAATAAAACAAAGTCATCAACATAACTGCAGATCCTAAAAGTTTTTCAGGACCCCAAAAGTATAGTTGAATTCTATGGTATATAGAGCTGGAACAGGATGATCCACAGTGGGCAGAGTTTTGAGTGTATGATGTTAGCGCTGCTGGCAGGAGTGACCTTCTGAAGGAGCTTCAGACTGAAGGGGCCTTGCTGCTTTAACAGGACATTGAGCAGAGATTTCACAGATTACCCTTGACCTTTTCTGGCATTCTCCTTATAAATATCTATTCTTGTATTCTTATTCTGTTGCTTAGCAGCTCAAAAAGAGTTTTTTTTTTTTACGATACTATTTATATACAGTATAGAATAGATTCTGGGCCCATTTTAGTACTATTGGTCCTAAACTATTTGGCCACTTACCTCCACTGCCAGATCGAAGTTCTTCTGAACAAGCTCGTTGTTGTTGTTGGTCCCGTAGTTTAAAGAGTTGTGCACCTTCAGCACACAGGAGTGTCCTGGCACTAACAAGGGTATCTGGCCTGCCTGCATCTTGGTCCGAAAAGCCCGCCGATGCATCCCCTCCCCAAAATGAACCTTTTCCGTGACAATGCTGATAGGATGTTGCTCTCCAAAGTATTGGTCTGATAAGAAATCCTCTTTGAAGAACAGCCTTGAACAGTGGACATCCTCTTCTTCGCTGCACATTTCCACAGCTGGAGCAGCTGGGAGAAGAAACAAACACGGTGTCGTCTGCTGTCTGCCATGACTGCTAGGAAATGATTCGATTACTACTCACATGGAGTCGTTTTAGGAGATGAGGGAATGACAATCTCACTGAGAACTAAAACAAAGCAAGAAAAAGAAGCAATTTTAAAAAAAGTTTTTTAATGTTCAGTTGTTGTATAAAGAGCGGATTTTCCTTTACCTTCATATGTGAGCAGATAGGTGAGTGTAATGAGTCCCTGTGAGCTGACCCGGCACTCATACTTGCCCAAATCTTTGTGGGAAGCATTGTTGATGATCAGGGACACCCGACTGTCATCCCCTGCACTTTAAGGAAAAGCAGAGAATCGTTGTCACAAAGATCCTGCTATGAAGTCACGAAAACAAAGCAGGTGATCTGAAAAAAATAAAATTCAGTTGGTATTTTGGTGACATTCAAGGAATTTCTTTTGAGCTTTATTCAGTGTGGTTTCTTAGGCAAGACCCTTTGGGCTGCCGCCAATCACAAGGGGTGTCTCTGTGCCGGTCCCCAACCCGGATAGAAAATACAATTTCTGTTTTTCTTTTTAACTGTATGAGAAGTGAGGGTTTTTTTATAAATAAAGTTAGGTTTGATTTGATTTGAACAAACATTGCTTGAACCCGAGACATGTCACATGAACGTCTTGAGTGTCCACCTTCAGGTAAAAGGGATGCAGCAGTTGTTCAAGTGCAACAGGAAATACATTTGAAAAGTTGAATACCGAAGTTTTAAATGTAAAACCTGAAATGTGCTATGGAACGACTAAATACTAGTTTTACCAGTTTTCAGAAAACAAACCAAAAAAAGCATTTAAAACTATAATAAAAAATAAGCTCAATAAATGGGAACTAGTTGGATTTGGAAAAGTACATTTGAAGCAGATGTTAGATACACTGTTTAGATGATATTTTATTTTAAAATAATTTGTTCAGAAAGTTTTTTGGTGAGCTCTGATGTTGAAAGATTCAAATTTAATTTTTTGTAGTTTAGTCAGTTTAAAGAAAAGCTCCATGTAAAGTAAATTGATATTAGATGTCAAGAAAATGTGACGTTTTTGAGTCACGTTTTACAAACTCTCATATATTTAAAAAGTCTCCTAATTTTAAAGCGTGAATGAAAAAAACCCCAAAAAAGAAAAAGTTAAACAGGTGGTAGTGGGCACCAATAGTTGTACTCTGTCATCACTGGAATTGACAAGTTGGAAGAATTTGCTGAAAGGACGTGTAATGGGATACATCAGGAAATGTGAGAGACAGAAAAGACGAGGATGGACAGCTTGTAAACAAGGATATTTAAGAAACCAGATACTGAGTGGAGTAAAATATTACCAAACATCAAAGTGTGCAAAGGTTACTTTTAAGGGTGAAGGAAAATGCCCCCCCCCCCCAATAAATAAATAAATAAAGAAATAAAATAAAATAAAAAATAAAAAATTAAATTAAATTAAATTAAATTAAATTAAATTAAATTAAATTAAATTAAATTAAATTACATTAAATTACATTAAATTACATTAAATTAAATTAAATAAATAAAAAAACAACCAAAAATTAACCTTCTCTTGATCTCAGCCAAGGTGGTCCCGTCCCTGCTCCAGGTCACGGTGAAGTCAGAGAGGCCTGTGTCAAACTGACACCACAGACACAAGCTCTGAGGGTCTCCACTCACCGGTTCTGCTTGGATTTGCTGCAACACTTTGGGCTCTGCCGGAAAAAAAAAGGATATATATATATATAAATGAAAAAAATTGAGTCTGTATCCTGTTGGAAAGTGATGCTGTACATGTTTTCTCACCTTCCTTTAGAGGGATTTTCTGTTTGACCACCTCACTGTACGCCTTCTTTTGAGATACTCGATGTTTGTCGTTTTCTTTCACTAAATCATCAAACTCAAGTACTTTGGATTGTCTGGACACCCGGCAAAACTCCTCTCCGGTCAGCCGCAGCCTTTTTATGACTTCTTCGTTCGTTGGGCTGCTGATGGTTTTCGATGGAAAGTGTTTTGGATCTGTGGGATGCTGAGGCGATTCTCCTTGCAGCTCTGGAACCTGCTCTGGTTTCTTCTCAGCCTTGACCACATCCTTCGGAGCTTTCTCAACTTTGGCAGCCAGTTTAGCCTCGAACATGTCAATCCTTCCCTTTGCAGTTTTTTGCTTTGTTCCATTTTCCACTTCAGGGAAAGACTCCCCTCTGCTCTTTAGTGTTGCGTTCTGCTTCTTTTTCTTCTTACTGTGGGACTTGCCTGCACCCCTCTCAGTCCTCACACTGGCCTCAATCACCCCTTTATCCTCCTTGGTCTCAAGCCCAGCTCGACTGTTCTCAATGGTGTGATTCTCTCCGAGAGCAGGATGACTTTCTTGCTGCTGGGTGAGAACATGCTGAGATATGTTCTCCTGCATCGTAGCAGTCTGTGGACCATGATGATGGCCAGTTGATTTCTCCTTTTTAGAGCGTGCTTTTCCCTCTGAGGGATTCTTGTGAGTTTTATGAGGCATTTTCCGCTCAAATTCTGGTTTTGGAGTCCCAGAGACAAATGGGTCATTCAACTTTAAAGTGACAAATGCAATGCGGTCCCTATCTGAGACGAACAAATGATCTGCCGAGATGTTTTTCAGTTCTCCTCTGACGTAACTGATCTGAGGTGGAACTTTTCCTGCAGTGAGGAAAGACTCGGTCGTGTATAGTTCCCACACGGAGGAATTCTCGGCAGCTTTTTTTGTCTTCTGCTGATTTTTATGAATCAACCCTGCGCCACCTTCCTGAAATGGCTCATAGGTAATTCCAGATGGCGTGCACTGTTGATCAGAAGGGAGGCTGTTGCTGAGATCCAAATAGCTGTTTGTCTGACACCCAAAGGAGCAGCTACTATCAAAAGGAGCAAAGGGTATGAGAGACTCTAAAGTCCTCAGTTGAGGCTTCACCTGTGCCGCTCCATCAAACTCGGAAACTGCGTCAAACCAAACATGTGCTTGCAGCTCATGTTGTCTGTCCACATCTGGGGGGCGGCTGAGATTTGTTGGAGACTTGTTTCCCTCACCTTCGACCTGCGGCGCCGCTGCAGAGCACAGCTGGGGGAAACCGCGTTCCTTTGTCACTTGACGCAGTACATCTCCAAATGGCTGGCAAAGAAAACAGACAAATCAGGTCTCAAGTAATGGCTTAATTTACAAACCTTTCAGACACAAAGGCATCAGAAGAACTGAAAAATACAAATAAAAAAATAAAATAAAATTAGTCTTTTGGGCCAAGTTTCTACTCTTGAGTTTTTACTCTTTAACACGTACCTTCCTATGGAGCCAAAAAGCAGACGTTTATGAAACACCATGCTTCTAGATCCACTCACACAGTCCATATGTTCTGCATGCAACAAAGCCCTCACTGTTATAATCACAGCACACCAACCTAAACCAGTGGACGCAGTCCTGTCAGCCCGAGGACCTGCCCGCGTCCTGATCTCTGGTTTTTAAGGGAGATGCAGGGGAAGAGGGCGTGTTAAAGGGCGCAAACGGGAGGCAGAGCAAAGGGAGGAGGGAGGAGGGTCATGTTACAGTCCTCAGCTGTGCTGTCCTCTCACCCCTCCATCCTGACACACCACAGATGCGTGCTATTATCATCAAACTCCCGGCTAATATTAGACGTCTTCTCTGTCTGTCAGAAGTCTTTTTCTCAGGCGCTGCGAGCCTCTGAGCTGGGAGCCAGATGACTCCTGCAGAATTAAGGCCTCCTAACCAAAGGAAGAACGAGTCTGGCATAACGTGTTTCCATCACGCGTTTCCGTTCCTCCGTTTTCTGGCTGTCAGTTCTAATGATGGAATAGCAGTAACAAGGGCAGGAGGGGGAACGTTTGCTAACATTTACTGCAAAAGCTGAAACTTTTCAAGAAAAAATGTCTCAATTTCTGTCCTGCAAGGAAAAAGTATCTTATCAAGAAAGTTTATCAATCTTGAAACAAACTTGAAAAAGCGTGTCTTAGTGGGATTTTTTTCTTAACATAAAAGTTCTTGGTAAGAGCATTTTTTAAACCCTATTTTTTCTTATTTAAAGAAAATCTGGGGTCAGAGTTCCACTGTTTTGCACTGATGCCGAGTGGATTTCCTCTAACTTTTCACTAAAAGTGAATATTTCTGAGCCATATTTACTTTACATTGAGGAGAATGTCTGAGGACAGCTTCAATATTCTTTTTGCATGGCATTATTTAAAAGAAAAATAAATCACAGCTTTATTTTTTACGTTTTCGCCAAACCTTTGTCAGTTTTAACGCAGCCATCAATAACATACCAACATACCTTTTCAAGTAGCAGCTCTCCAGGAACGTTTAAATCTGCTTCCTCTTTTATGTTTAGTCTGATCGGATCGTCTTCATTGTTGACAGCTCCATCTGCATCTATGGATGTGGTGCCTCCAGCGCCTTGTGTTTCACATTTGCTGTGTTTCCCAGATGGGTGCTGGGGAGTGGGCACCTGAATCAGAAGATTCTCTGGCTCTTCTGACTTCTGTGTAGTGGGAACTGGATCATAGAAAATGTCGTGGAGTTTGGGCTCTCCGCCTTCAAAGCGCAATGAGAGACAGCTCTGCCCGAATTGAATGGAATTCCCAGGGATGCTTTCAGTCTTCAGAGGCTGATCCTGTACTCCCATAGTTAGCTGTGCTCCTTCCTGCTCTGTTCCTTTCTCTGTTTCTTGACAATCTTCTGGCGTTTTTAACTCTTCAATAGTGTCGACTTTCTCTAAGGCTTGTGTCAGAGCATCTATCTCAGCCCCTACCTCTGCAAAAGCAGCCGTGATGTCTTCTGGTAGAACTTCAGCAAACCCGGTCAGATCTGACAGAGCACTTGCCCAGCTATCCGCCGATGGCCACCTTTCAATTGGTGGCCCCCAACCTCTGTTGTCATCGCTGCACCAGCCAATCCCCTTGTTACCAACCAGGCTGAAATCTGAAACTTGTGGAGGAACAGACGGGACACTCAAAACTGAGTGACCTCGTGACATCTCAGAGTAACTGGTCTTGTCCCGAACCTCCTGATCTTCTGCATCCTCATCAGTCAGATACTGACATGCATCCAGCCAGACATCATTAGGGCTGTCGCAGCGCTGCAGCTGAGGACTTAAACCGGGATCCACTTCCCTTGATCTCGCAGTTTTTATAGATATGAAATCCACCTCACAGGCATTCACATCGGAGGGCCATAACTCTTCCCTCAGGTCTTCCTGTGACATATCACCCTCTCCAGCTCTTTCCTGGCCAAAGCCACAATGACATTGTGGTTGAATGCCTTCTGAATGACATGCATCACAGCCGCGGTTCAGCTGCACCTCTTCTGCTTGTGATAATGGACAGAATTCAGGACTCGTAATACTGAGTGGATCTACAGCTTGGCTCAGACTGAAGTCATGTGGCCAACTTTCAAAAATATAAAGGTCTAACATTGGTGTTAAAACCTCATTGCTTTCTAAGCTTTCTGACTGAGAAGATATCAACTTCAATAAGGGGGCAGGTTGACTGTTTTGAGGCTCTGGGGCAGAGTCCATTACCTCTATTACCTCTATTTCCTCAAATCTGGAGGAAACTTCTCCAGAAGCTTCTGATGTGCAATGTCTGGATGAGGGAGAAACTGCTGGTTCAGAATAAGACTCTATAAAAGAGGGATGAGGTGAAAGAGGAAGCGTGTGTTCTGAAGAACCTGAACAGCAGGAAGTTCTGCACTCGTCACCTGCTGATAAAGGTTCGGAGCAGGGTGGAGCGCAGCTGGAAGCCTCAGAGCTGGAAGGCAAAGGCAGACATGTTTCCAAGCTTCTCTCCTCAGAGGAAACATGTAGCGTCAGCTGGTCAGTCAGTTCAGTTTCTGTTTCTGCTTCATGCTCACACAGAAAACCAGAATCCTTGCTTGAATCCTCAGATCCTTGACATTCTGGATCTGACCGCCTTTGGGTCTTTGAGGAGCAGAGATCCATCCAGCGTCCTTTCACTTTTTAAAATGGATTATCAGAAACCTGCCCAGCAGCAACCGTAAAGGGAATTCTTTGAACCAAATCCTCTTTCAAGTGAAACAACCCTTCCTCTTCCTGATGTTGACTTCATTTTACCTGCGAGAACAGTTTATGCTTTAAAACACCCCCTAAAAAGCAGACTGCTAAGGTCATTAAATGACATAAAAACTAAACATTTACAGGTAAATTGTAGACTCAAACTTGCTCTGAAAACCTCCTTTAAACTGAAGCTTGTTAATCTGAGCCGCTGAATTCAGTGTCGCGTTTGCTCTATTTTAGGGATTTACAAGAGGCCCTTCACGCACCTCTTCAACAGGAAACCTTTCCTTTCCTATTCCTCTTTAGCTGATAAAAGAGACTCCAGCTATTGCATCAGCAGATCTATAGTTTCTTTCCAAACACTCAGCTGTGTTTAAGAAATTAATCTACTTTTTAGCAATTCATGATTCAATAATTCTCTCATTCTCTCAATTCTCTAATAAAATGTTTGCAAAATGTACTTTTGTACTTTTTACCTTTATATATTTACAATAATCAAATCATAACAGTTTTATATTTTACTATATATAACTATTAAAATGTATTTTACTTTGGAGACCAGCACAAGTTCCTTTCAAAATAAAATACACCCTGTGTCAAATCAGGTTTTCCCGTTGCAGCAGATTTACTTGAATCAAAATGCAAGAGTTGAACTAAACATGTCATTTTCTATTGATATGACAAAAGATGATGAAGTATCAATATGAATTTGATGCTTCTTCATCATTTTTTTCCTTTTGCTATTAGATATAAACATGACACCATTGGTGTAGAATTAAAAAAAATTTATTCATTCATGAAAATGCAAATATGTACTTTAGGAACTTTGCTTCTGAACAGCAATTAGATTTTATTGAGCAGCAAAAGATAATTTGTGCTTTAAGCCTTTTCTAATAATAATCTACCACAAAACTTAATAAACTAAAACAAATTAACCAAAATAATTATTTAAATAATTATGCAAATCAGGTTACAGACCTCTGATATAGATATTATTAGCCAGACATTATTTTTAATTTCAAATCTTAATGTCAACTGTGGATAATAATACATAAGGATGTTTCAGCTGCCAATAAATAGTTTTAAGGTGACTCAAAATCAATAGATGTGCTAAAATAACATTGACAGAAATGTGTTTAAAAACACTGAGAGAGAAATACTTATTTTAGCTTTGAAACAAAGTCAGATTTATCCTTTTTGTCACAACCCCTTATTTTTGACTATCAATTAATTTTTCTTTTCTTTTTTAAAAATGTATTTTAACCTAAATGAAGTGTTTCTTTCTGAGATGTACAATCATAAAAGTGAAACTGTATGGATTTAAAGGGAATAAGGTGAAAATGCACCTGGTCTGACTGAAGTCTGACATGAAAGGACTAATTTCAGACTGTTCCATCCATTTGCAGACATATAGATTCATTCATGTCTTTGTTTTCCTTGTGTGAGCTGCCATTTGGCTCACAGTTGGATAACTCCAATATTGCTCAACGTTTTTGTTGCATCGATACTGTTAGCTTGGATTTTTAAGGGGCTGTAAGCTAGCAGAGAGAGTGTAAACAAAGGGATCATGGGATATGAGTGGAGGCTTACTTACTTGCAGAAACTATGTCTTGGAAAATGACACAGATTTTTATATTTTGACTTAAAAATTAATATTTATAATTTAAAGACTACTGGGAACACTTTTACAATAGATCAAGAGATGATTGGAGTGGGACTTGAAAACATTTTTTTTTACCTTATCTCAGCTTTAAGTCAGAGTTCGTAAAAATCTGGTCTTTAAATCACTTCAGCTTTCCTACCTTCAACAAATGAATAGTATTTGATTTTTTTTATCTTGACTGTCACAAATTGATACATTTCTCATCTTAAAACTCTAAACTGTGTTGCTGATCTTGTCATTTGTTAAACAAAACAAAATCAAGAAAAACAACTTGACTTGCTTTTTCCTTTTCCTCCTTAAACCTGATCTTCAGTTATTCTCCAAACATTAACCTCCAGGAGGATTGTTTTGTGCCACTCACCTCTCTGCTTCGAGAGGAATGGGGTCACACGTGTGAAGGGCTTATATGAAAGTGATGAAAGAGAAAGCTTCACAGCATGCACTCTGACATATAGGATGGAAGCTGGTGGCAGAGACACTGGAAAATACCAGCGCGTTTTCAACCATGACCTGCGTTTGTCACATTCCAGCTCAGGACACCTGACTGAGCTTCTGATGTTCAAAACAAGATCCGATCAAATGAAAGTAAACAGAAAATCTGCCTTAAAAAAAGCTGGTGGCAACAAGAAAAAAGCAACACACACGACGCTTTCAGTGATTGACATTTTGAAAAGCACATGATACACAGAAATGTTAAGGAACAATAAAGCTTTCAGCAGCTGGGCTCAGCAAAGTGTGATGTGGATTCACCTTGAGGGTCTGTGCCAGCACCAAAGAGCCAGCTGTTTCATCTGTTTTGTGTTGGAATCTGAAAGTGTAGTGAACAGAACATCACCTCAAACTACATGTTTTCTTAAACTACAACATTTGAGCTCAGGACGAGTCGTGCAACGCACCGAAGTGGGTTTCAGGATCCACCACTGCCAAACAGATTAAGATCGGACAAACATGACAAAGCAACACAGCTCCCGGATGAATCATAGCTGATACTTCAGGCATTAAAACACTTGTTTAGCTCATGAAGGGGATTTCCAGCCATGCAAACCAGTACATACCCTTTTCATTGCTGTGTGCTTGAGGATATAGACCTGTGATGTGGGACGTGAGCTCAGGCAGAGGCGACGGTCTTGGGGTGAGAGTCTATTTTTAGATGTTGTCTCCCCTCAAGTACAAAGTATGTCACCTGATATTGTGGACATGTGCCGATCTTGAACATTTAAAAGTGGATATCTATATTTACTGGATGTTTCGACGATGGCCTACTTTACCCACTGAGTTTTGTTTGCAGTAGCAGGGAGATTCAATGAAGGTTTTTGATCACTGACACATGAATGGTATATTTTTGAAGCCATTTCATATTTTCACTGGTGACATGCACTTAACTTTATTGATAAAATGTAATATTTTTGTGAGGTAAATTATGAAATATTGACCATTTTAAGCCTTTTGTCCAAATCTGTTTTACATCCCAGCATGTTGATGTTAGAACAGATAGAAGCTTTTGTTCCCAGCAAAACTGGCACCTCTCCTGCTACTCTGAAGAAGCAACAATGATCTGAAATGATCACAGCAGCCTAATGTGTTCATAAATAATGCTGAAGTGGTTGTTAGTTTATTTACAAATCTAGCCTTTAATACAGCTACTTAACCCACAATGTACGGAGTCACTCTCACAGGAAGTGAAAAGGAGGAGCAGTTTTTCCTGGATTGGTGTATAAAATAAAGACACTTTCACATGTTCAAATTATTAAATTAAATGATTAAAAACATCATTTGCTGTGCTTGACTGTAATAGTCTTGGTTAATCCACTTAATTGGCTTAATCTGGAAATGAGGACTGCAATGATTACATATCATCCTGAATGGTTTAATGTAGTTCAGTAAAACAACAGTAAAACTGCGTGAAAAAAACCCCAAAATACTAAAACATTCATTCAGAAAGATTGTAGAATAGAAATTGCCAGACAGACAGCAAACACAATTGAGACTTCAGCGTACAGCCCAAATCCCTTAAGATTACTCACCAGGCATGTGACGCACGTTCAAGAACGCAATAAACGTGTATTCATGAACACACGTTAAGACCACGTGTTCACCTCTTCTTTTTCTTTCTTTTTCTTCTTTTTCTACTGTTTACTAGTACATGTCTGGCACCTACAGTCGAAAGAGACTTGTAGGGAATGTCAAAGGGATGCAAATCTCGTAAATCTTAGCCCAGACTTTTTCTCTCACAGCTCTTTTCCAAAATATGAAAGACTTGGTTTAATATAATTCTAAAAACAGTCATAGATACTTGTGTAGCCAATGAACAAAGAAGCCAAAAACGGGCATTTAAGGGTGTTTACATAGACTTCTCACTGAAAGGGGTCGCTTGAATGCCCGCTGTTGAGGGTGGTGTGAACAGTGCATGAAAAGAAAACACAACTGACGACAGAACTTGAACTTCCACATATAAAACCTTCAGTACTGTGTTCAAATTCTAGGCTGAAGAGGAGTCTTCTGAGCCTCACCGGGCAGAATAAAATACACAAAAACAGCTTTCAAATTCATTCATGCACAGATCTTTTGGATGAGATTTTGAGGTACTTTCACCATGAAAAAACAATCAAAAAAAAAAACCAGATGAAATGTTTGAATGTTTGGTCATAGGACCTAAAGTTCATAAAGCTCCATACGGTATTCCAGGTCTTTCTGTAAATGGAAGGAAAGTGACCATTCTCACCTGGAGGAAGGGTTCAGGGTTACAATTAGGGTTAGGTTAATACGTGTGACCAACAACAACATTTAGCCTTGGACGCACTGAAAATACTTGTGCATGAAGTCTGGCCAACATGAATTTCCATCAGTTTTGGTGCTTGGTTTCATATGAATACATGCGAGTAACATCAGCCAAATGAGAAAATAGTTGAGATTAAATAGAGCCTGCAGTCTCCCTAAACAGACTTGAGATCCTCGCTTTCTAAGGTGGATGTAGGCTGGTGGGGGCCTTCACTTAAATCATACTAAATGTGATGTCTTTCTACATTTGTATTCTTGAGGTTTAACACAAATTTATTAGAATTTATCTTTATAGTTTGATGAAAGTTAGCTTGGTGTTCAGCTGTGATGATTAAGTTGGAAAAACTTTGTCAATTGACCCCTTCAGGAGAGGAAAACAAACCTGTGGAACACATGAGGAAATGCTTTTTTGAGTCTTTATTGTTTTGCTACCAAACACCCGTGTCCACACACCTGCTGCTGTTTGTCTGAGGCCTTGTTACCAGGCAACCAATTGTTAATAATTGGAATTTTGAAACATTTAAGAAGATTTTGTCAAAAGATTCTGATAAAGTTTCAATTTTGTACTAAATAAAGAAAAACAAAGATACCAATAATAAGGAACTCACCTTTTCGATCATTACATAGATTCACCAAGCAGACTATTTATGATGCAGCTGCTGCAGGATATAAGAGGGTTTATGCCACCCTATAATACACTTAAAGGCAACAGGTGCATGTTTGTGGTGTATAGATTTGAAGCTTACTGAATACAAATGTTTGATCATGTCTCCTAACCAAAATCAATTGTTTCAGAAGTGTAGCATAAACAGGACTGCGGGGGGAAAAAACTGTTGGTGGTGTTGTTTAGAATGTAAAAGGGAACTGATCACTCCAGAAATGTGGAGCATGTGATTACGGGATTTCAAAGCGGATGTGGCCTCATGGAGTCTTGTGGTCATGGAGAGAGGAGTATCATCTTACCCAAGCAAATGTATTTTTACTCCATGTTGTTGCACAGATTAGCTTAGCAAAGCTCCTGTTCCAAAACTCCCGGGACATGACTGAGTGGGCAATGCGAGCGTGCGTCACAACACTGTGCGGTTTCTGCAGATGCATGACTTCAGCACAATAATTCAACCTTTTAGGACATAAGTCTTATTTTCAAATGACATCATGACTGAAATGAAACGTTTTTGCACCGCAAGTGTTTAAAATAAAGTTTGTATGGTGCAGACTGATGTATGACTTTATTGAAACCTGCAGTTGAAAACAGTGTTCCTTTGAAGCTGCAAATGAAAATGTTCCCAATGTTACACCACTAAATTCTAAATTGAACCTTTTCATTAAAAAAGCACATTTTTATGACAGTTTGACGAAATGTAAAATAAAAATAAAAAAAAATAAATCTTGTGACCTTTTTGTCAAAACAGAATAACTTTAATAGCAATAGCAATAAGTTCTGTCTTGACACTGAAGAAAGGCTGTTGAAAGCATCAGTCAATGTGATTTAATAAAACTACAACTTACTAATATAAGAAAGATTCCTGGCTTAGACTCTAGTCACATGACCCAAAACGCCATAGCACAGTGACCTAAATGGAAGTTTTACATTTTTACATGCTGGCCGTTGACCTTTTTCTCTAAAGGTTGACATTGGTCTGTGGCTGCCATGGTGCATTTTGAGGTCATGGAGTGGCAGCCCAGTGACAGGTGAGGATGATTACAAAATCGGGCGACAGCTGGGCAGCCACGGGTCAGTGGTAGCTGGATTGCCGGCCAGCAGCAGCTCTGATTGGAAGGAGCATGTCCAGGCTGATCAACAAAGGCCCCAAACTTAAACCCTGAGGAACTCCTTATTTAATGTTGACTCTATTTGTTTTATGATCACAACAAAAACAACATCGCCTTGGAAAATGTCCTTCTTTGTAATTTCTGAAACCCTGTCAAATGAAATCCTACAACCCTAAAAAAGAAACAACTGTGCAGTCTAGAAAAGCAGGCTTTAATGAAAGAAGGGGGGGGGGGAAACGGGATTTGGGGACATAATGCGTTATTCTAAAATGCTCCCCCTTTCAAGAGGAGATAAGGTTTCTCTACCAACAGAGAGAGGATGTAGCTTAGACCCAGCGTCATCACCAGGTGGCCAAAGAACAGGTACATCTGAAAGACATTATGATCCTAAAATGTTTGAAGAAATTTCACAAAGTTTCTTTAATAAATTTCATCAGGCTACTTACAAAATTCATATCTGTGTAGTGAATTGGGGTTTCCTGCAAGCCGGTGTAAAGAATGATCACAATGGGATGTACCAAATAGCAGGCAAAGCTGATGTTGGAGAGAGGAACCCAGAAACTCAGAGAAAGCAAGTTTGTGATAAAACCTGAAGAGACAGAAGTTAACAAACGTATTGCTAGAAAAAAAATGAAGGATAATTGAGATAATTCCTCTGGTTAATTGTTCAAAGTAATCAAACAATTTGCAAACAGTTAAAGATAGGAGTTATTGAGTTGTTTTGGTTCTTTTCTTTCCTACCTCCATAACCCTCCTCACAGGCCAAAATAATCCAGCTGACACTCAACGCCCAGACCGGTCTGTGTAAAGCCTGATACAGGGCATGGGGCAACGAGGGGTACGCAGGGGTCTCCCTGAGAACGTAGGCCAATCCTACCAACAGCGCCATCACGGACAGGCAGCAGAACCAACCAAATGCTGCCTGCCACTAAATCCACAAAGAAACAGAGTGAGTGATCATGAAAAAAGGACAACATGTTAAGAAAATGGACTGCTTCTGAAAACAATTTATCGTGGCGTAACAGGTAACAGTCAAATAAAAAAACTAATAAAAATGACATAATGGATTGAAGAAAAGCACTTTAAATACGAAAACAAGCCAAAAAATCCTAAAATACAAAACTAAAGTCAAGACACAAAGAGCAAAAAATGATTCCCAAAGCAAACTGTTTGGGGACAACACCTTTCCCTATTTCAAGAGCGATAAACTGAACCTGGGCTGTGATGGTCAAACCGCAAAACTAGTTTAAAAATTGTATCAGATTAAAGTAGAAAAGATTCAGTTTTGATTATTATTTCTTTAATTGTTCTTTTTACCTTGTATTTTTTTTATAATTACTTGAAAATGTAAAAAAAAAAAAAAAAAAGATCTAAAGAGCTTACAAATTTGAAATCTCTGACATTCTGAAAGGTACTTGAATAATCTCACCTTGTGCCTCAACAGCTGTTTTTCCTTTGTTTTAAGGTGGATCCCAGTCATGATCCCTATTAGAAAAGGTCCATATCGAGTGTAGAGTTTTACGTAATAATACAAAACGTAGTTTTCTGAAGTCCTGGAAAAGCAAACACATGTCCAGTTAATCTGTTCGGCTTTAGACGTTGTGCATACAGCTTCTGCGCAGTGATAACCAGATGAAAATCATTGTGTCTCACATCGTAGATGGTTGAAAGACTGGAAGCCTGAGAAGCGCAGTCACAACTGCACTCGCCACTGTGGTCATCAGCAAAAGGCTTCCAGCCACGATGACAAACACACGCTTGTTGCTGTTAAAGACAGAACAGATGCAATTCGTCTGCCTGAATAAAAGGGAAGGATTTCAGTGAAGGATAGAACATACAGTCTGTAAAAGAAGACCAACAGAGGAGTGGTGGTGTAGCATTGGAAGTCTAGAGACAGGTACCATGTCCAAGGAATGCACTGAGGAAAATGAGGGCAGTCAAAATGTTTCAATAAACACTCAAAGCTTTGAATCTGTAGCTCTTTGAGGCTGAAAGAAACGTACTATATCATGAACTGGGATGAGATTGCTGATCAGCAGTAAATTCGCCCACCAGTATGACTTACAATCCATCATTGTGTCTATAAATGGGAACCAGTAAGGTCCCCATGGCACCAGTGAGATTAGGCTGATGGTTAGACACATAGTAAACAGATGCAGGGGCTGAATCCTGCAGCCAACAAGGAAAGAAGGAAAACCCTTTTAGATTTCAATTTAAAACAAAATCAATTAGATTAATAATAATCTCATTGAGAAATCATTTAGTTGACTGAAAAAAAGTAAAAAATACCTTTTTATTCTTTTAAAGAGGTAATTTGCAACCAAACTGGCACTTAGCTTGTCTTCAGCTTTGTCGACGGAGCTCAGCAGAGACCTGGCACTGAGCAGACCGCTGAAAACACAAAAACTTCAGGTTTGCTGTTTCAAACTAGAACTACAAATCGGTTTCTTGACTTACCCCAGCAATAAGAATGAGTCCACAGCCAGAAAAACAGGCCCACTGATGGTCAAAACATAAACCGAACTGCGTTCAACTGTTCTCCTCCATGTTTTGTAGTTATCTGCAGAAGAAAAATGGTTTTGTGAGAGAGCATAGCAGTAAATCAGAGCACCGTCCCCTATTCTTTAGCCAAACCCAGGTTGTTGATCACAGGAAACTGTGCAGAATGGCCACACATGATCCACAGGAGGCTGAGAACACGGATGCCATTCAGAGAGGAGTAGCCTCCATGCAGGGAGGAGCTGCTGAAGATGCTCTGGCTGGTAGTCTGCAGAGAAAAAGCCTGAAGGCACCCGTAAACACATCTTTGAGGAAAACACAGTACAGACGGGGTGCTGTCTGAAAAAGAAGATGCTCAGTAAGGTTTTGGTTTGAACAGAAGCACAGCTGTGATGTATTTATTTAATCCCACATACTGTTCTGTTCTGTTGTCCTGCCATTCATCTCACTGAGAGTGGTGCCGTTGGTCATCATGGTTCCGTAAAAGTTGAGGCTGTTTGAGGGGGAAGTGTCTACAGGAGAGCTGACCTTACGACTTTGCTCCAACTTTCTTATTGCTGAAAACAAGGTGGCAGCAAGAGGCACCGCGATCATTGCGCAGCAAACAAATCTGCAGAGAAAAGACGAATGAAAGTATTTTGTCTACTCAGCCGGTGTAGTTTCACCTCAAACAAAATAGGAAGTATTTGGTTGTAAATCAACAGCATTTTAATTTTTCATCAAACAGTTTTTAAGTTTTGTTTAAGCCAACATTTATGAGTGGCTGGACTACCCAAAAGGCAATGTGTTCCTGTGGGGCTATTGTGCACTACGCCATTGAGAATTGTAGTTGTTGTCAGACTATTAGATCATTTGGATTAAGTTAACATTTTCTGATGTTACATTGGACCATCATCTACCTTTATTTTTCTGTCAACAAAGTAAGGTTGTTAAATGTTTGTTGTTGCTCCCTTCCTGTTTTAAAGAGTTACTGCAGATGTCATGTTGAATGAGCCCAGTAGATATACTGACAGACAGGCGACGTCAGACGCATCAGGAGCGTTTCTGTCAGACAAACAGTGAGTCATGATCATCTCCTGATCGGACTGATTGTTTAGGATCGGAGGTAGAGGCGGAACCATGGATTTTTCATTCATTTGAAGTTTGCCTGTTTATGAAAGAAAATAATTATGTAAAATGCTGTACCAGGAGATAACATTTTTGGAAACATTTTGAAATGACTGACTTTGCATCACCAGTGTTTTTACATCTTCTTCTCCACAGGAGTCAGGAACACAAATGCCCACAAAGTACTGGACAGCCCCCTGCAACAGTCGACCTGTCACCTGAGATCCATTCATTAAACTGTTGGGTTTTTATTGTTGCTTAGTTACCTGCCTCAAGAACACCTGGCAGTATCTCCCGGAGAACGTGGGTCCAACCGCAGAGCAGCACTGCTGCGGCGCGCCGGGCTGGTTGACGTTACCTGCTTTAACATTACTGCCCATCTTTCCAAATGCGTCATACACTGTCAGCACACAGGACAACGAAATAATGTCAGACAAGGTTTGCTTTCACCAGCATATAATGCATTTACATTTTAAATTAAAAAAAGCAATAAATAATATAAAATGACAAAATGTAAGATTTATTGATGTTTCAAACGTGTCGTATTTCTAAACTGTACTTTATTTTTAGACACTGCGAGTATCTTATATATTACTTTGAACAAAAATTTATCATAACTTTTTTAGAGATAAATAGCACTTTTTCCCAAATAATTTTGAGCCTTTTTTATGTTTTTTCTTAGCAGCTGCAGCTTGAAGTTTTCTGAAGAACTGCTGGCCACACACTGAAAAGAAAGAACAGGTTTGTGGTCATCAAGTAAAGAAAGGTCCACCTTTTAACCCTCTCTTTTGAAATATGCTCACGTTTTTTTTTGTCATGAGAGAAAATGTGCAAATCATTTGATTACATGTCTTTAAAGTAAATTACATTTGTTTGGAGTTGGTGAAATGAAGAATGTAAATTCTCTCGCAAGAAAAGAACAAATCAAGCAACTGCGCTGAAAGAAAAAGATGCAAACACTTACTCCGAACGGCATATTCATTTGGCTTGTCCTGCTGCATTTCCCAGAGAAAGGTGTCAGTGTCCTTCATGCATCTTTCTGACACACCAAAAGCCTCTTTCTGTGTAACAGCACTCTTCACTAACAGAAGGACTACAACCCATCCAGGGGCCATTTCAGGACTGACTGCATCTTTATGGTGAAAGCAGAGCTTAAATAGCAGAAAAGGGCACAGCATCAGACAGAAACTAGCATGAAATCCATTCTCCTCAGCAGCAGTGAACAGCTGTCCCTAAAGTTCCCTATCATGTGAAATTCAACATTGTGTATAAATCTAATTTAAATCTAAAGGATTTAGTTGAATTAAAAAAGAAAAGACCTGAGTTAAAAAAAGGCAACATGATGAAAGTGATAATGATAACTGACATGAACCCAAGTTCTTACTTTACTGGAATCTTTTTTTTTCATTGTTCCACAATTATGATAATGTTGCTGATAAAATGACACAAAAAAAGATGCTTGAGTTGGATTTTGGTAAGAAAGTACTAAATTAGTGGGTCATCATTCTCCCTAAAAACACAAATAATCAAACAAACGTTATTTTTTATTCTTTATTTAAAAAAGAAAATAGCTCACTTAGTTTGGATTTTACACATTTTGTATTTTAGAATGACAGTTTTGGAGAAAGGCTTGTAGAAAACTGGCATTGACAGCGTACTTTCCAAATGGCCACTAGAGGGAGAAGTTGTCCTGGATATTTTCTTCAATTCAAGACAAATATCTTGCATAAAAACATTTGAAGTACTTGACAAACTGAATTCTGTAAGTAGAATAGTCTTAAGCCACATTGCACTTCTTCATTTCTTTCTTTTGAATCACACAACAACTTAGTTTTTATAGTTTTACCAACACGTTTTAATATGTTGAATATGTTTAATATGTATGAATATTTTATTGCTACATAAAATAAATAAATTACTCTAAAATTACACCCAAAAATTTTTTCTCAGGATTTGTAAAATAATTCAATGTTATTTAAGTTTAATATTAATAAATGACAGACACAAAAAAAAGGATTTGGGATCTACTTGAACACAGAGAGATGGTGCTGCATCACTTCGGACACGTGTCATTCTTTATTGACATTAAGAAGAACTTTAAACACAAATGTCAGAAATGCTATAAAAATAATAAAATAGAATATGGCCAGCGAGACACATTCTCACAGTAAGACACTTTACAGATTGCTTCATACATGCTGGGCTTTATAGACAAGGTGGAAGGAAAACGATGTCTGCAAACACAATGCAACACACAACAGCAATGGAAAATCAGATTTTTAATTCATCTGTGAATAATTTAGCTTCACAGCCAAATTTTACATTCAAAGAATTCTCATTGCATTTTACTCTCTTTTAAAACTTCACCACTGACTCCAAAAGCCCACAAATAAAAGTGGAATAAAAATGAATCATTGCGAATCCATTATATTTGTGTTATTACTCTGCTTTTGTAAAAACATTTATTACTAAAATTAAAGTCAAGTGCTTTTTGTCCTTGTTTCTTGAACATACATAAACTTCTGTTGTGATTTGTATCCTAAACAAGAGCTGCCATTTACAAAATATTAAGACAATGATGATACATTTGTTTAAAACCTTTTTGAAAAGAGTTTTGAAAATGTTGGCCCAATTGATTTTCTTTTAAAGATACAGCAACACAATCATGGATAAACTTTTGCAGATGATTTTGAAATGTCCGGGAACTTTAAACGCTGCTTGGATTGTCCAGAGATGTTTTGAATCTTTTTATTTGCTGTTATTGTTGAATGCTGCAGATGTTTTTTCATTTCCAGATGAACTCTTGGGGCATCATTTTGTAAAATTGGAGCCTCTGAAGTCAAAAGTTCAAATTCCCCCATGTTTACGCATTTAGATTTCTACTTCAAGTGGACATTCACTGGACATTAGCAGGACTGAACTTATATAATTCTGCTAACTATATAAAGATGAAACCAATAACAAAGATAGTTTTAAGTGAGATAAAATAAATGTGCTCTTTTACAAAAAGTTCTACTCATAGGCTATAGAAACATTTCTATCTGTACAAAATCAACCAGTTTACTGAGTTTAAAGACATTTGAAGGACCATTTATTTACACACACTTTTTATACACATCTAACATATAAACAGCACAGCGTACCATAAGTTTGGAGTCATTTTGGAATGTATAACATTATTTTTCTGCACTCAGTCTTTTTGATTTGATGAAGGCCATCCCATGTGTCCTCATGTGAGTATTAAGCTGCCCCTCCGTTTCAAACATCTTGCCGCACACTTTACATTTCGTATTCGGCGTCCCGTCTTTGTTCTCATTCGTAACATCTAACTGGTTTTCTCGTTGACTCTCTTCGTCCTCTTTGCTCCGTCCGTTGTACCGGCCCAGACCCTGCGGCTCCTTCAGTCGATGGACGATGAAGAGATGTCGGGCCAGCGAGCGGTGGGATGTGTAACACAAGCCGCACTCCTGACACTGATACGAAGAGCCATCGGACTTGTGCTGGGGAATGTGTTCGTGGAAAGCAGCGATATCCTCAGTGGTGAAGCTGCAGACGGCACATTTGTGAAGTTTGATGATGTTCACCTTCAGCCTCTTTAGTGGCTGCAACCCTGAGCTCCTGGAGGTCAAGCCCGGTGACCCCTCATCCTCCTCAGACTTTCTTTTAGGGCTTTTCTTTTGAGAAGAAAACCACAAAACAGTTAGGCTGGAACTCTCTGTCAACAATGGAATGCAAAACAGAAGAAAAATAAAAAGAGATAGAAAACATCTATTTTCAAATCACTAAAACAAAAACAGAATTGGAGCTGATTTTGCAAAAATTATCTTCCTTTTTTATTGTGTTTGTTTTGTCATGGCCTTTCTTTTTTCAGAATAGTAAATTTGTTCTTTTTATAACACAATTGGTAGTTTTGCTGTCATGTTTTCCACGGTGGAGCGTTTTAAATCATAAAGAAAAGTTCCAGATTTGTCAGTGTCAACAGTTTCTGTAAATCGTAGAGGAGTATGAATTTGTGATAGAATACCATGTCCTTGTCAGGTTCAGCCTCTGTTTTGTTCCTGTTTTCCTCCTGGTGTTTCACTCCGTGCATCAGCTGAATGTGTTGATCCAGCAACACTCTTTTTGTGAATGGCTGGCTCAGAGGTGGACAATGTCTGTAAAAATTAGAGTTACCAATTACTACAAAATCGTCGTTAATATTTTAATCAGCTGAAACCGTTTTGTAATATAATTATTTTAGAACAAAGGGCCACACCACACTTTTTATGATCTATACTGATTCTATCAACACGACTGTAGACGTCTGGTACTTCTCATTTGTTTTGTATTGCATGGGACTCAGAGAGTTGACGGACGCAGTAAACTATTTAAGCATTTGCACTCACGGGCAGGTGTAGACCTTTCGCAGTCCCTTGTGTTTGAGGCGGTTGTGTCTGCAGAGGCTGTGAGAGGAGCTAAAAGACTTGTCACACTGTCTGCATGGATGTTTTTTCATGATCTGCAAGGCAAGATGGCAAAAAAATAAAAGGAATTTAAAAATATTCACATTGTATATTATTATTATAATATTATAATATTATTATGTCTTATGTAAACCATTTACTTGCATTTGTACGGACCTCCTAAAGGGACATCAAAGTGAAAGAAATACTGGTTTTTCATGCACACCAGAAAGTATCTCGTTCGCATAAGACAGTAACTGGTGAGCATGAGATAGTACAGGATACTTTCTGGCCTGAGATAGTACAGGAAGTACCTGCTGCTTCCAAGGTGTCAAAATCAATAAGTCAGAACTTTTTTTAACATATATATTTTTAATCACAAGTCGTTCAAGTTATAAATTGACCAATCAGATGCCTCCGTAAAAGCAGGTGGCGCCCACTGGCCCCACCTCGAACATTTGATTGACAGCTTCTCCCGAGCTCGCTTTCAGTGGAAGGGGTGTGGACTTTGAACATGCTCACTCATGATTGGTGACTGTAGTAACCCAAAAGACTTGACTCAGACCAACTGGGACCAATCACTGTCGACTGGTCTCAAAATGACTGTGCGCGTATCAGGAAGCAATGGTGACAGATCCAGCCTGATTTCGTGAGAGAGGGAGGGAGGTAAGGCATTTTCTGTAGGTGATGTCACACCTCACTTTTTCCATAATTTAAGTGTTAATGTGTGAAAGGGATGGTAACTGGTGAGCAACAGATAGTAACTGATGTAAAATCGTAACAGCACTGGATACTATCTGGTGTGCACCAGAAACCAGTATCTATTTATTTTACTTTGATGTCCCTTTAGGGGCTCCATACATTTCAACCATGATAGCAAAACAAACTTTTTTGTCCCCAGACTTCTAACCAGTTTTATTTTCAAGAAGCATATGTGTCTGGTAAAATCCAAGTTGTTTTTATGAAATCAGAGTCAGACTTTTACCTTGCCATGCTCCCGCCTCATATGTGTCAAAAAGAACTCCCTGGAATTGAAATGACTCTTGCACTCTCCACATGTGTACCCCTGGCTGAGAGGGCTTCTCGTGTCTGTTGTACATTTGATGTTGGTCTTCTTCATTGGTGAAGCTGAAGGCTTCTTTTCTCTTTTGTCTTGACTGTTGCCACTGCCTCCATCTTTCTTGTTGTGATTGGGGTTGTTGCTGTTGGAATTAGTGGGCTTTGTGCCGAGAGGGAGGTTGATGCCCAGGTTTGGAGGACCCTCCACGGTCTTCAGGGTTCCATGGATGGACTGAAAGCAGCATTCACAGGGGGAATTTCAGTTTCTAATTTGACGAAATGCACTTTAGTTTTTTTGAAAAGCTGAATTTTGATTGCTCAAGAGCACCTCCCTGAAGCTCACCTTAATATGGTCTAACATGAGCTGCTTTTGAGCGTAGTGTATTGAACAGTCAGGGCATTTGAACACGGACACTTTGTGATTGACGACATGCTGGTCAAAGTGTGCGTAGAGCAGAGACTGCAGCGTGAACACGGTGTCACACATGGAACATTTATAGATCACTCTGGAAGACAAAAAAAAGAGTTATGTATTTTTACAAACAAAGCCAGAATTTCAGTATTATTACGTGTATTTTAAAAGCTGAGATCGCATGTCCAAAGTGAAAGCAGCTGCTTGATCGTTAAAGGTAAACAAGTGGAAAAACAAATCCAAGTAAAGCTACCGTGTCTAAAATTTTCAAATCCTGCCACTAATTGGAAACAAGGGTTGATTTTTCACACAAAAAGAAATTGGACACTGGTATCAGTTTACACCAGTGGGCTTCAATGAAACCAGCTGGTTTAGTCATGATGTTAGTCCATTTCTCTTTGTTTAGTAGAACCCAGTTGCAAATAAAGACCTACTTGGGCTCCCCTGCCTTCACTCCGGGATGCTGAGTGTGTGCATGCGAGTGGGTTCCAGGTGCAGACTTAAAGGCCATGGGGCACAGAGGACATTTGTAGAAGACCTCACAGTGACTGTTCTGGATGTGGGACTTCAGAGTGGCAACATCAGCAAATATCACACTACAGTGGACACAACTGGGGAGAAAAAGAACAACAACAAGCTGAAAAATCCTAAAAATGTAAATAAATCACAAGTCACTTTGACAAGTACGTTCTAGAAAATTGTCAGTCCAAAAAAACCCTGTTGTCTGCCTAAAAAATAATTCCATGTTTGCACAAACTCCAGAGATCAAATGATTTAGGAGATTCTCTTTTCCCTGAAATACATTTCCACACATTGATTTTTGTTGTTAAAAAATGTGGGATAAAACAGGAGGATTTTTTTAAACAAAAACCAAATATTTGAAGAAACTACATTTCAAAAAATCCAATTTTGGGATCTTGTTATATCTGTCTAAATGGTCTGAGCAAATAAGAATGTCAGCCCCAGTTTCAGGTTACAAACTTTCCATCATTGTTTGATTAAGGTTGCTGCAAAACAGCTAGATACAATCACTTTTTGCATAAAAAAATATGTCAGGAAACATATTTCTTTTTAAGCACCTTCCTTAATCTTTCTAGAAAATGTCAAAACATTAGAGAAAGATCTGAAAGGATGTCAGGTCTGCAGACGTGACATCTGCAGTTTTAAAGATTTATTGTTTGAGTGATTCAGTACAAAAACGGACTATGTTTTTTTCTCATTTGCTTTCTCATGAAGGATGCTACAATGAAACAGGACTGGCATGTTGAAGCAACTAGAATATTAAAGCCAAATAACTATAATTAAAATGACATTTTAAGTGATACTTTGCAGGAAAACTGAGGCAAAAAAAGTCATTTAAGTGGGATACTTTTTACAAAAGAACATCTCAGTTTTGGTAAATGAATTTGATCAAGCATTGGAATAGATGTGGGAATTCCTTGCTTTTGCTGTGTTAGGTCTTGGGTGAGGTAGACTCACCGGTAGCCAACTCTGCGGGTGTAATGCAGGCAGTTCTTGGTGATGTGAGACTGCAGGTGCACAGAGCGACAGCTCGCACCGCACTCAGGGCAGATGTAAGGAGACTTGTGCTGGTGGATTCGCTGGTGTGACAAAAAGCTGCACTGATTTGGAAGAAGCATTTGGCAAATGGAGCATGTTTTCTATGGAAAATAAAGGAAAAGTAGTTCACTTGTATTGGAAAAAAAATCTGCTAAATTAAGAATATCTATCAGAAAATTGTATTTTTTGGGTAACAAAGGTCTCCCAAATCCTGTTTTGCTGAGTAACTTGGTTTTGTAATAATGATCAAAATACTTGGGTTTCTATGAGTCTGCTTTATCAGTCATGCTTAAGACGGCATTTAGAAAAACACCACAATTAAAGTAGGAGGTTGAAAAAAGTTGTCAACTGCACTTGGTTTGTCTTTTATTATTGATCATTATGAATAAAAAACATAAACTAATATTGACCTATTCTAATGAAAATGGGTTTTTTGTGTTTTTAACATGTTCTTTTTCTCATGATGGAGGACATACATAACTTATCTGTTGCTATAAGTGTGTATATGTATATAAGTTTATCTCTGTTGCTATGTGTACACATCTCTAAGAGTTTTGTTTCCCTGTAAATTGTGCATTTCCTTTTTAGTATGCCGCTCCTACAACTGAATTTCCCTGCAGGGATAAATAAAGTTAATCTTAATTTCTGATCTTAATGTAAAAGAAGTTAACATTAAAGCCTCATTTCTGAGTATTTCTTTATTCAAATTGGGAGGAATCAGGTGTATTCTGATGCATCCACTTGCAGACAAATAGACCCCTTAACGTCTTAGTTTTCCTCGTCTGAGCTGGCATCTGGCTCAAAACTGTACGGTTGGATAGCTCCAATATTGCTTACAATTTTGGCTGCACCGGCTTGGGATTGTAATAGGCTGAAAGCTAGTGGAACAGAGTGTAAACAAAGGGATGATGGGATATCAGTGGAGGCTTACGTTCACCCCAACAGCCCCGCCCACAAATGAGAGGTAAATTTCTAATGAACTGCTGCTGCTCTGCAGAAAATGTGTGCTAGAAAAGGACAGTTTTGAAAATGTTTCAAAATGCACCATAGGGTTGCTGTGACAGGCTGGCAAACTGTCTTGGGTGTACCTTGCGCTGGCCGAAAAGCAGCCAGGATAGTCTCCGGCAACCCCAAAAGGGATAAAGCGTGTTGAGAAAATCGATGGATATACACAAAAGGAGCATACCACTTACTTCTGTATTTCAGAATTAAAAAAGCATTTTGGAGAAGAAGTGAAACATCTTCAAAAATAAAAGATAAACCAAGTCCAGTTGCTTTTTTTCAACTTCTTCAATGAAATCAACTTGGATGAATAAGAATCGACACAAACATATTCACCAGCATGTTTTTTAGCTTAAAAAAAACATCCTTTTTTAATGTATCTGTTTCTTTTAGGCATTACTACACTTTGTCTACCAAATCTTATTTTTGTTTTTGTCTTGGAAAATTCAGTGATTTCATTTCAAAACCCCACATAGAAAAGCTTTTACTTTCAAGTGTTTTCAAAGTAGAGTAATTTGACTCTTACCTGACTGTTGGACTCTGACACTTGATAGTGCATAGCCAGGGAGTTGTCATCCTGAAATATTTCATTACACTCCAAACATTTGAGGTTGTGCATGTACAGCTTTGATGCATCGTCTTCCAAGGGCATAGCTGCCACTGAAGGGCCACTGCATGGACCCGAAATCACAGCAGCTTGGTTGTCCACACATGCCACCTTCCCTTGGATTTGACAGTCGGACGTCTGTGCATTTGAGGGAGAGGAGGAGGAGGAAATGGCTGCGGGTGATCTTGATAAACTCAGCGTGCTGATCATCTGGTCTGCAGGGATAGGTTTTAGGATTAGGTGTGAGCACTGCATGACCACTCCCTTGTCCTTGTGGCTTCTGGCGTGAGACAAGAGGCTACATTTGTTGAAGAAAACCAGGTTTTTGCCACAGTGGTTGCAGGTGACTTCAATTCGCACACTGCGGCGTTCATAGTGCTGTGTCAGGCTCTTCTCAAGAGCAAATGAGTCCCCGCACTCCAGACACCTGTAGCCTCGTGAGGGCAGAGAGATACAAGCCAGAGTTGGTGGAGATAGATTTGGGACATACATAGGAACAGGATTCATGCTGCTCAGAACTTTATTGAAAGCCTCCACAACAGAGCTCTGGGAGCTAGTGAACACTTGAACCCTGGAGACTTTTTTTGAGACTTGCCCAATAATACCCGTCTGTTTGAATTGCTGCGTTTGTTGTTGCTGATTTGATTTGGAAAAAAGGACCTGTGGAAGATCACAGGAAGCAGAAGACACGCTCTGAGACAAAAGATTGATGTTACTAAGATGGACTGCCTTTGGCACAAGTTTAGCGTTTGCCAGACTTGAAGCAGGCACCATAACAGTCTGTTGCTGGATAGCATTGGCAGCTTTCAAGATAGCACTGCTGGCACTTTGCATGGAAGCTGCAGGTATCACCGTGGCTTTGACGGTGGTGTTGTTGGCCAGCTTAAGGTTGATGACTTGTGAACCAGCTGTTTTAACAGCTGAGACTGGTAAAAAAGCTGTTCCCACAGGCTTAATAGTCATCTGCTTTGTTATTTCAATTGAAGAGCCTCCACTTGAGGATTTTACTGTGGTTGGAAGAGAAGGCCTGGTTGGTGATGAGAAGACTGCACCAGTGGATGCCATAACACAGGAGTTTTCCTCTCCTCTTTTGAGACTTTCAGGATCAAGTTCTGGGAGAACTCTGGTGACAGTGCGCTTGATTTGCCCAGATGAGGTTTTGATTGTTTTGATCCGGACCTTTGGGATAACGGGAGTGCTGTCTGGGTTTGAAGAGGGGGAACCTTTGCTGCTGTCATCACTGGTGACACTAGAGGGGCTGTCAGGCTGTCTTGAAAGTGGCTTCTTTGCCAGTTCTAGACCTGACTTATGCTCTTGTGGTCTCTCTGATGGTTTGGGATTTTTGACCTGGACAGATTCCTGCTGAGTTGCTGGAGAATCCAAAGCGTTGTAGTCTTCTGTGGTCGCTTTTTTGGCACTGAGTGCAGCTATGGCAGCAATACACGAAGAAAGTTTTGTGGAGAATTTGGTTTTGACCTTTGGGATACTGGATCCATCAAGTCGTGATGATTCTCTAGCCTCTTGACACGCTTGGGTTTGAGGCGTAACAGCACCTCTGTGGTTTTCACCACGTAGAGCTGATTGAGAATCCTTGGATTTAGAGCCTCTGGCAGTTACATTGTTGTTTTGATCAGGCTGTTCAGCTCTGTTTTCTTTTGGCCTTGAGGTGCTGTCCACTAAGGATTTGTAATTTTGGTCCTCTATTTTCAAAGCACAAGCTCCCGGCTTGTCCATCAGGTCATCTACCTCAATCTTTTCATCATCATCAAACTCTTCCACGCTAGAAATTGGGCTGAACTGACTAAAAGTGGAAGAAAGTCTGTTAACTTTAGGTCCTTCCTCCCTTGAGGATTTCAGTCCGTTCTTTGTATAATGCAAAGCAGGTCCTGGAGCATAACCATTGGGAAGTCCATTGCCCACAGAACGTGTTTGGGAGTTGAAATGTCCATTCCTCTCTGGTCTGGATCCACCACATTCACTGGTGTCTACGTTTCGAACGTTCTTCACAATGACACTAACACCCCCATCGTGTGCATTTGAGGAGTTGTGGGCCTCATCTTCACTGGCCGTCACTGCACCAATGGGTTGCTTGGGATGTCCGTCGTGATTGTCTTGGTGGCCAGATTCAATGGCAGCTTTGGGATCCACCATGTCGGGGATATCAAAGGCCGCCAGCAGGTCGTCAAAGTCCGGCGTCTTCATATCTCCCATGTTCCTTTTCCCAATAAGATGAGGAGGTCAGCTGTGTGGAACAAATGACATTTTAGAACTGGTAGGTATTATCTTTTTAGTTTTTGGCTTTTATGCCTGTAAGCATCTTTTAATGTTTTTGGTCTTTTTTGGTCTTTTCTTTCTTGGGCTTTATTTAACGTTTTTTAACTTTAGTTACAATTCTTACTGCACTTAATAAAGTTTTTCTTGTCTTGACAAAAACTTTGATCTCGCCAGATATATATTGTTTTAAGCTGTTTTGAGTCAGAAAACCTGGGTTTAGCTCCCTCCTCTTACAAATGTATGGACTTCCCTGCATGGGTTTTAAGTCATTTGGAAAATGATTTTGCTAAAGGAGGTTTTCTCCACCCTCAAGAGCGCAGTGTGGAACAAAAACAAAACCAAGTTAAGGCCAAATGACTCGCCCATCCAAACTGATTCTGCTTTACCATTGTGGTGTGTAAGCATTCCAAGTCATTTGTTGAACCAGTTCGCTGTCTATTAAAGTTCCACTTCAATCATGTTTTGATCTATTTTAAAATCATTCCCAGTAACCTTTTAATGATGTTTATGTCGTTTTTAGTCAATTTTTTTGGAAAAAATGTTGTTTTCAAGGATGCATTTTTTGCAGTGCGACAGAAGTTAATGAGAAAATTGCCTCTGAGTTGTGGGTGGGACTGCTGCTACAGAGTAAGCCTGTCTCATTTCCCATTATCCTTTAGTTACACTCTCTACCTTTAGCTTAAAGCCCCTTGCGACCCCAACTTAACAGTGCCAGTGCAACAACAATGGCAAGCAATATCAGAGCTATCCAGCTGTACAGCTCTGAGCCACATGCCATCGCAGATGAGGAAAACAAAGATGTACATGGATTTATTTATCTGCAAGTGGATGCATCAGAATAGAGTGGAGTGGGGAGCTTGAGGCTTGCTGACTGAAGCACCTACATCACAGCTACAGGCTTTTTTAGGCAGCAACTTTTCTTCTGCTCCTGATTCACAAAGATTTGAATAACGAAATACTGAGAAATGCTATTTTAATCTTAATGTTCTTTGTATATGTTATCCATCATGAGAAAACAGTTACAAGAACATGTTAAAAACAAACAGGTTTTCATTAGAGTGGTTCTTTACATCACTAAAACAATGAGAAACTCAATCCACAGATATAAAACCCATTAAATTATCACTGCATTTATTATTTCAGGTGATGATTTTATGATAAATATAATAATGTTATATGAACATGACAAGTAAGCTATAGTTTTTTTTCATTTATATCAGTCAAGCATGTCTAATATTTTTTGATTAGAGTATTTAAGATTCGAGAGTGGAGGAAATCATTTAAATTTTTTTTTACTGTTGCTGCATTCGGCATTTAATTGAGGTCTTAAGTTACAGAGCATGTTTTTAAAGTTTTCAGTCAAATCTATGTTGCCACTCAGCCTTCATTTTTCCAAATGAACCAGTGCTGCTGCCTGATCTAACTGACAACCACCTTTGTCACATATAAAGCAGTATTGGACATGAAACACAAAAACTCCTAGTGTAATCCTGAGGATTGCTGTCCTCTAATCACAAGGTTCATAAATGTAATGGCAGAAAGAGACAGAATGGTTATAAAGGGGGAGGGCAGGCAACAAATGCAGTCACGGTGGGAAAAAATGGCTGCTGAGCTGTGTGCTGCTGCAGCGAGAGGAGGCCTGGTGGAAAGAGCGACGATCACAGCCATGACAGGCAGAGCAGCCGGATGGAGGGGGGCAAATGAAGGTTTAATGCAGAAAAATATGACACTCAGATAACACAGAAAGCCTCTGGACAAAGCACAGTTTGATGCACATGCACTGTTACCACCTGAAAGCTACACTTTGTGTTTAAGAGATGTGAATTCAAAATAAAGTGTATGAAAAATAATGATGCAAGCAATTTAGCAACTCCTCACCCTCTTGCTTCCTTCCCTCTCCAGCCTTTAGCCTCTTTCTTTCCTTCCATCCTGCAACAAACAGAGTCACAATGCTGCTAACCCACAATAGCCTTCCACCCCACCCTGCAAGACAGAGAGAAAAAAAAAAGCTTCCCAACCGGGAAAAGGCCCAGAATATAGGGTCAAGTTACATCCAGGGATCTGATGAGTGGTGGTGCTCTTGGTAAAAAAACGGACTTTCTGCACTATTTGCACAGAGATAAACAGTTCAAACAGAGAGATAAAACATGCTCCTTGTGTGTGTATGAATGCTTTTGTGTGTGAAGCAGACTAAAAATCTGTAGACTCTCAGACAGCCACGTCCCTCCTGCCCTCATTTCACCTCCTTGCTCCTCTCGCTAAGAGTCAAGCTGCAAAGCACTCCAGTTTTCAGGAGCTAGAGGCTATCTGTGCCGTGGCGGCTACAGCCTGAACCATCGGAGGGCTGCAGCCCAGGCTATCGGTGGTATCCCAGCGGAGCACAGAGACGGCATTGTTCCTGTCAGCCCTCAGTCTGCCTGAAACCGGTTTCAGCTGGTTCCGGTCATCCAGCATAAAGGCTTTTGCTGCAGCACGGCCTCAGAAACGCACAGGAAGAAGCAATGTTTCCCACCTCTCAGGGAGCACTGCTACATTTTTTGCTTAAGCAGGAGCACAACGTCATGTGTAGTTAAGAATATAACCTTATTTATCATGGACGAGCGGAACATTTGCTGACTTGCACCAAAAGCTTTGAAATTAGACCATAAAAATCTCATGTAAATGTAGATTAACATGAATTTGGTTGCTAAAAATAAAACAGAAAAAGCATGAAAAGAACATTTCATGACATAATTCAAACAGTTACATGAAATGGCTTCTGGCGATGAGACCAAAAATGAATTAGTGTAATGCAAAGTAAGGCTCGGTTTGGTTTCTTGGCCTTTTTGTCAACCCCTCTGCGCATGTGGCTTTACCCCGTGTATGATGATGTCTCCTCTAAGATGAAAACTTTCATGTGAACATCAAAGCTATCACCGTGTGACACAAACCAGGCATGCAAACACAAGGGAAACGAATCTGATCAAAGACAGGCTTTTCGTGCATTTCCTTCCCCAGATTACCCACATGCCACCCTACCTCTTCCCAAACCCCTACAGAGACACAGAAACATGCACCCTCATGCACATAGAGAGATAAACATGGCATACCCTTGTCAGATTTTTTCCATTCTGTGGGATAATCAGGAAGGGGGGAAAAGGTCTTCCTTTCAGAGGCCTCAGCACCTGCCTTTAACAGCCCCAAACATCCAGGCCTCCATCTTCCTCCTCCTCCTCCCACCACCTCCCCTTTTAGTCCTAGATTTTTTTTTTCTAGTCCCAGTCCAGGCCTTGTTCTGTCCAGAAAACCCTTCCGCCGTCACTACGGTCATGCATGGAGGGACGGATGGAGACAGGGGCAGTGTTCAGCAGGCAAACCAGGCCTTTTGTCTGTGTCTTTGCAGCGGGGTGAGGGGGACTCTCCACTCTGGCTCAGGAGCAGCAGCTGGTGCAGAGAAAGAGGAGGGAAAAGGAGGGAGACGAAGACAGGGGAGGTGGGGGAGATAGGGAGCACATGAAGGAAGAGGAAATAAGCAGGAGTGATATAGGATTAAAGCTGTATACTTGTCTGTTTAGAATGGAGGTGTGGCAAACTTTGGAAACCAAATTCCAGAATTTTTAGGTGCCAAAACAACAGATGGACTGGCTACCAACACATTTGACTGTAGCAGTGCCTAAGAAACCTAACATAACTAGGACAGAGAAAGTCTGTTCGTATGATCTCCTTGCAGTTAGTGTTTGCAGTAACCTGCACAGGCTAAATGCCCTGCTTTCTTTCTCCATTCTTTAAGCACACATACATAGAAACAACTGTTCTTACCCAAACCTAGAAATTCATAGTAGAGTCTGCAAAACAAAACCCAAAAACTGGCACATGAAATTGAATATTTTATAACCTACCTGGATAACAGCAGACAGCCTGACTCTTTTAGGCCTGCTACCAGTCCTTGATTCATCTTGGAGACCTATAAAGAAAGCCAGTAGAGTCTAAGTCTGCATCATCATGCACAGGTTTACATCAGGTTTACCCATCAAAGCTCTAAAAGGCGTTTTATTCACTACAAGGGCTGTTTTGATTGAGTATATATGCTTATATGACAAAAGGCCCCTTGTGGCGCCTCCTGTCTCCCTGCACTCTGACAGATTCAGTGCAGGAAAGGAAGCTGAGCTTGCTCCCCACCCCTTCCAGAGTCACATGACGTCACGCTGCCTCCATTCATGCTGGGTATAAGAGGGTTACGGTGCAGCGTTTCCACACAAAGATATGAGACGGAAGCAACCGGGGAGGATGCAGAAAAGCATCATTACAGTTTTTTCTGTTTACATTGTGCATCAAGAGACATTTAATGTAAAGCTCAACATAAAAAAAAGATTCAT
This sequence comes from Oryzias celebensis, assembly GCA_014656515.1. NCBI lineage: Eukaryota > Metazoa > Chordata > Actinopteri > Beloniformes > Adrianichthyidae > Oryzias > Oryzias celebensis. The sequence goes on from BNCR01000012.1 coordinate 9,611,908, forward strand.
TTTCCTGATAACATAACATTTTTTTCTACTTTTTTGTTCAGTTTTTAACAGTGTTTAATGTTCCTCAATATATTGCAAAGATAAAGCAAGTAAATAATGTACATTGGCAGTTTAAAACCGAACTGTATGTTACACCATTGAACTGAATTAATGTGAATAGCTGCATCGCTACTGGGCTACTTAAGAAGGATTTACTAATGATTGTTTTTTTTACACCTAGTAAAAGCTAACTGATGATTTGTTCTTACTGCTACTTGCTTGTTAGCAAATAAAAAAAAAAAGACTTTTCTGATTTTTGTTGTTGTTTTGTTCACAAATCCTACATTGAACCGATGAGAAACCATGACTTAAAAATCAAGGTGAATCGTTGTTGTTTCCCTGCAAAATACAGAGAATATGAGAACTTGGTTAGTATGTTAATGAGACGTTTTGTTCAACTTTTTTTGAGCCAATGTATACTTTTTCCTTGATAATAATCAAGAAAGATGCCAAAAGAGTCAAAGAAGGGTTGCAGGATAGCTTAAAACAAAATATAGCACAATCCAAAAATTGTACACAGTATTCTAGAAAGTGCTGGGGGTTGCTAATTATTGATTTAATGAGAGGAGCCTGTGGGTGAGTGAGTATTTGAGTGCAGGCGGATTTGGCCCACAAGCTGGGCTTTGGACAGCCTGAATTAGTTGAATAATTTTCCACAGCACACCTAAACATTTCTTACGGCCCACTACTGTACACTAGTGCACACTGGTTGAAAAACACTACTGTAACCTACAATTACAGGTATTTGCTGTAGTGCACTTGACAATCAACACATTTGGCTGGACTATATGATTCAAGTGCGGAGATACAGGTGACAGGAAGGTCAGGATGGAGATAAAGGGAGGCGGAGCCACAAAGAGACTCCAAAAGAAAAAAAAAAAGTGAACTCTTCTGTTAATTTTTGTGTAGTTAACATCTAAGTGAAGACTGAATATCTTTGCACTTTAAAAGAGATGATTGTTGCATTTAATAGTAGAAATACACAAGAAGCACACAGCTTTTTTTTTCCAAAAACAAATCTTGTTTTGGAGATGACGCTTCTCCTTTTATTAAAAATAAAAAATAAATCAATCAATAAAACAAACATTAAATGAATAAAATTGAGTGGACTACACACACAGCATATGCTTCTATTTTTCTTTGTGTCACCACACCCTCAGGTTTACCCTCAGGTCCCATAGGAGCTCCAGATCTTCAGATTAACCCCTTCTGTATCACCAAAGCCTTGAAGGACAATCCAAATCATGTTCTGTCAGTCATAGATAGTCATTTTTTATTTATTAAACAGTACACAACATTATGTGCGACGTTTGTTGGATTGCATTTTTTTATATACATTCAAATGTGCAAGAAAAAAATATACTTATACGTCTATATATATTTTTTTTAATTAGGGGGAAACAAAGATGGATAAAGTTTTTGTTACATTTCTTTTTTCCGGTTAATGCATTAGAACCTTTTTACCTGCCTAAAGCAATCCGTCTACATCTGCACATTAATACAATTATATGTGATGCCTTTAAGGACTTCAAGGACAGGGGAACTGCCAGGTAATTTCACAGTCAAGCAGTGACGAACATCAAAGACGTAATGATGCCAATCTGTCTGTTTAATATGCTTTCAGTGCTGAAACGTCTCCCTTAAATGTATTTTTTCTTGGTTTTCAATGTTAATGTTTTGACAAAACCATCAGAGCACTTATTTCATCATGTGACATTAAAGAGAATGAAAGGACATTATTATCACACTTAAAAATGTGTATTGCAATTTTGTTCTGTCAGTTTTTGCTCACAAAATCACTCAAACTCAGTGAAGAAAGTGCGCGGTATTACAGTTATTTTAGTGTGACACTAATGTTTTATTATATAAAAATATTGCAATAAAATGAAATAGCCAAATTTGTCAAATGCGAAGTTTGGAAATCAAACATTTTCCTTTTTGAATGGTGCTTTGTTCCAGGAGTACAATAAACAAGGATTCTGCCTAACACCACTCCACAGCGCCATCTGCTGTTTTCATGCCAGCACTGAAAGAAGTCATATAATTGCACTTTATGGTTGATTTTGAAGACATTTTACGTCATTTTAACTTTATTAATGTGATGACTAATATCTCTCCCAATGTGACTCATTTGTTTAAGGCTTATGTCTACAGCTGGGTTCTTACTCACTCAAAACAGTGGAACTGGTACTTTAATATGGTGTTGAAAACATCAGCTTTCACCGTCAGAAAGTGAACATTAGAGTCAATTTATGGAGTCAGATCTTTTCTTGCGTCTCCCTAAACCCCCTCAGAAAAAGTATGAAAAAGCAAAAACAAACACAACAAATGATCTCTTTATGAAAGAGGAAAGCACAGTGAATTTTGTGGTGCATCATCAAACATTTCCACTAATATTCCTGGATTTTTTTTCCATTTTTTTGCCTCCAAGATGTTTTTCTTGTAGTTTACAATAATGGCAAACAAACAAATATTTCAGACGACATTGCTGCATGTGTCTTACCTGTCGCTGCCCTTTGAACATAGGTGACTCATCCTGTTCTGTTAAGGTCATCCTTGAATGAGGATGTGATGTGTTTTGAGCCATATATACTCTAATGTCCTGGAGGCATGGGCGCGAGGTTGTGACCTTACAATACCCAGAAGAAACCTTCAACCTTTTCAACACAAAATGTTACTTACCTGTGTGGACTCCATGTCTGTTTTCTTTGTCCAACTGTCTGTACGTCAGTACTGTCATGAGAAGGCTCAAAGTTTAATGCACGCCAGCATCACTGCGTGCTCAGTTCATACTGTTGACCTTCCCATTGGTGCAAATGCTTCATGATGAACTGCTCAAATTGTGAACTGTGCCGTGGTTTATGCAATTCTTTTTTTGCTCTATTAAAAAAAAAGGGATTTCTGTATGAAAAAAATGTTCTATCTTACCATGGAACAAAGAAAATTTTAAAAATGACTGGCATGTAAATTAAACTGAAAATAGAAGAAATTTGCATGGATATAAAATTGTGTAGTAAATATAAATACTTGTCAATAATAATAATATGAAGAAAAACCCCAAAATATACATACACTCAAACAAAAAGCACAAACATTTATTGTTTTACTTTTGCTATGTTTAAAAAAAAATGGGTTCCCAGTGATCTTTTAATTGTGATTCAGCTAAAATAAAAAAAAAAAACCTGCATGATTATGAAGATCACAATTTCTGCAGAGTGGCAGGAGTTCATTAGAAGTTCATCAAATTGTGGGCAGGACTGTTGACACAAAGCAATCCCGCCTGTTTTCCCCAGTTACTGAGAGCTCTTTGTTTACACTCCCTCCAAAGCCTCTCTCACCCACAACCTAACATTCCATACAAATCAATGTGACTTTAAGCTAAATGTTCTGTATAGATGTTCTGTACCATGAGAAAATGACAAAAGAACATGTCAAAAACACCCAAAAACACAATTTTCGACAAAGTGTTATTTTAAGAAATAAATAAAGTAACAGGAACTGCACACAACCTCGAAGGTAGACCATAATTTACAAAATAAACTGCTCATACAAGCCCATGGGTTTATGAAGCCTCACCTCATTTTTGAAGTCAAATAAGTCACACCTGTTGGTCAAAAGCTAAAATACAAGTTCAGGGCAACTCATGTCACTAATCCATAACTTTTTATAAACATCAACGGAATCAAAAACGTTAATCAAAGTTGTTTAAGAGCTCAGATGGGGACACTGATATTAGAACTTAAGTCAAGAGTCACTTGCAGCACACAGCAATCAAACCTGTCCAGTCACCGAATGTAAAAGGAGGCAAAAAATAAAAAGTCTCAGCTTTGTTCGTGAGCTGACCTTTAAAAGGCTTGAGGTTGACATTAGGTCACAATCATGGTCATCATGGTCACAATCATCTGGTCTTAAGGAGACAGAAGTGAAGGGAAACTGGAGAAAGAGATTAATCAAAGATACTTGGAAAAAAGTCAGTCCTTTTAATCACTTAAGTTATTATATCATTGATTGACTTATAATTGAAGTTCACTATGCAACTGCTTGAGCCCTCACTTTTTTTTAGACCTCATAGGAGTGACTATAGCTAAATCTTCAGTTTCTTTTCATCCTTTATCAAAGTGTACAGATCAATAATACCACGTGTGATTCTGACTTAACTCCAATGAAAATCCTGCTTTTGGTGTTTTTAACAGGTTCGTGTAGCATTTTTATTTCTCGTGATGGAGGACAAAATAATTTAAGATTAAAACTGCGTTTCTGAATATTTCTTTATTAAAATTGTGTTGGATCAGGAGCAAGTTGAAAACGCAGGTTTGTGACGCAGATGTTGCCATGGGCAGCAGAATTACATGTATACTCACTGGCCCACAGGCTGCTTTCATAAAATCAATCATTTGCAACCCCCAGCACTTTTTAATAAACTATGTATACCATTTTTTGATTGTGATTGTGCTAAATTGCATGGTCAAAGTGCCCCCATCTGCGCTCCAATTCAGATGCATTCGTTTACAGACAAATAGATCCATCAAAGTCTGGTTTTTTTCTCGTCTAAACTGGAATATGGCTTGGAACTGCAAGGCCGGAAAGCTCTGATAATGCTCGCCGTTTTTTTTTTACTACGCTGATGTTAGCTTGGGCTTGTGAGACACTGTCAATGAGTTGTATAGGCAAGATTCGCTACGCTAGCCTGTTACTATTGTTCAAGATATGTAAAGAGCAACGCCATATTGGATAGGGCTGTAAACGACGACACATGGCTCAGCAGACAGGCCTACAGAAAAATGACCATCAAATGCCTAATTTTGGTCCTATTTTAAAAAGAAATAAACCTGCAGATGGGAGAAAAGTCCACAGACCCAGTGCGGCAAGGTAGGAGGCGCTGTAAAACATACGGTGGCCGGGGCTTATCGAGCCAGAACTGGTCAGGACACACCACGGCGAGGAGCGACAACGTTGGGGGGGGTGGGGGTCCCATGAGTGGATATCACCCAGTCTCTATAGGCAGGACTCAGGCACCATCGCGACAGTTTTTCGTATGCCCCATGTCCCTGTCCAACCGCCGAACAGAGATTTGATTTTGAGTTCTTTTCTTTTCTCTTTGCTCACAGCTACTGAGAAAATTCCAGTTAGTTTCTTTTCCTGAACTTTGTAACATGCCTAACATATGTCTGACCTGAGGTCAAACACACATACAAATACTGTGGTCATCCTTCGTAAAACGAAAAAAACATTGGTGGTCCTGCCAGAAAACATGGAAATGAAGCTACCATTGACTTTGAATACGCTACAAGATCAGCCTGAATGTTCACTGATCTGAGTAAGCTCACTCGCATCTTCCTAAAATGTTTTCTAGAAGTTCTCCTTTATTACTTTATTATTCCTTTATTACTTGTGAAAAGTCACATCTTTGTTTTTCCAGCTCTGTTTGTGAAATTGTAGCACAGCACTGAACAGGCATCTATACCATTCAAACATGGAGTCTAACTTTGCGTATGCAGCAAGTTAGCGTAGCGCCTCTAGCCCATAAAGCCCATAGACCATTGGCTAGTGAGAGAGACAAAGGAATGCTGGGAAATTAGCTCAGCTAACTTCCACACCAGTAGTCCCTCCCACAAACCAGAATTGATTTCTATTGAGGTCCTGCTGCTCTGCAGAAAATAAGTCTTATTAAGCGATACAGCTTTTTTAAATTCAGGCAAAACTGCATCATCAAAATTCAAATTAAAAGACCACTAGTATCTGAAATTCACGCAAAAAAAAAAAAAAATCTGACAGCAACTTTTTCCTATTTTGAGATTTGTTTTCCATGTTATGGTTTAATCTATTTGAAGCCTTTTTATTTACTTTTACCTAGCAGTCTAAGAAAAAGTAAAGTATTTCAAAAGCTCAACCTTTTCAGTCTAGACACTGTAAAAAAAAGGAGCAGTGATTTAGATAATGGCTTTCAAAGGTTACGCATAACATCTCTGCATGTCTCCTCTGGATTTCTCTGCTGGAAAACAAGGTTGGTATTTATGTGAACAGATATTTCTATTTGCTTCTGTTTTTTTTTTTTTTTTTTTTTTTTTTTTAAATCTTATAAAGCCATGTAAATACACTGTGTCATGATCTGCGCAGACAGTCTTCCTGGCCAGCGTCTCTACTCTTGAGGAGCGCCAGACGCACTCCACGTCCATCCATCAGCGCGCGCAGTGACGCGGACACCTCACGCAGTCACTCTGAAATATCAGCCATTAATTGCAGACTTGAAGTGATCATTTGTCATCACCACTTTCCTCATATTGGCCTTTTAAAAAGAGATCTTTAAAAAGGGACGTGCAGCTGGATCAGGAAGGAAGCGCAACTTAGAGCCACTAGCTGGACGCTCCGTTCCAATCTGCGTAAAATCGGGATGTTTTAGAGTTCAACCGAGCTTTTTGATTCAACTCAACGACTGCAATACATTTTTCTACTTTCCCATTTATCATGGGTGGAGAATGCATATGTTGTGCATGGATTTGCAGACCACTATGGACACTTTTTATTCTTCTGGCTGCAACACCTTGTTTCCTGAACTGCTCTGAGAATCCTGCAGCAGTTGGTGGGAAAATGTATCCGAGAGGCAATCATTGGGCTGTTGGTAAGAGGATAATAATACTAATGATAATAAATATATATATATATTTATAGCTTTTGCTATTTTTTGTGGAAAATTCTAGGAAAACTTGTAGATTATTACAGCAAAATGTATTTAAATCAACTTCATGATAATAAAATATTTTTCTGTGTAATGGTAAAGATCATTTTCCAACTTTTTGTCCATTAAATTATCTTTTATTTTATTTAAGAGCAAGAGATTTAATTTTTTCCAACTTTTTAGGTCATTTAATGGGGAAAAAAAGCATCAAGACCCTGCCTGATCTTCAGTCAAAAGCGGTCAGGATCTCAAAGTTGGACCAGCTTGATGGACCCGTTGATGCTGGGAATACTGCAGAACAGACGACGCCTGAGAGGCTGCATCAGCTGCAGAGCAGTATGAGAGAGGAATTTGGAACCAAGTACCCCAGAGAGGTCAGACTGGAGGATTTAACCTATTTCACTTATTCTCCAAACTTGCAAAAATATGGTAACATATTCTCATTCATTCACATTTTTTTAAAACAGATGACAGACCTGTTTCTGTTGGCTTTGAAACTTCAGGACCACGACTCTTCCTGAAGAACAATGGCATTCAAGAGCTGTAATAACCCATGTGTAGGGTTTCTGCTGTATAAAGTGAGAAAATCCGACATGACTGTGCTACTGACTAAATAAACCTAAAGTTGTGATAACAGCATTGTGGATGATAAATCACAGTTTATTTTCTTTTCACAAATATTTCTTATGTGCTGCTGATGCAGTTTGTGGGCATTGTATTCTGTCTAATAGTGAAACAAATTGTCAAAGGTGAATCCACTTTGACGGTTTGTCCAATGTTGAAGCCTCATTCTAGTCAGCAGTGCAGTAACTATGTTTCACCACTAGATGGCGGACAACAACAGTTCTAATAGTTGCTTCTTCCTGCACCTAATGACTTTATGTCATATTTTGAGATTTTCTTTATGCTGGATCCGTTTACATGCAAACACAAACAAACCTTAGTGTCTTATTTGTAGTTTGACTGGTTAACAATTAAAAAAAAAAAAATCTCCCAGGAGACAATTGCAAACAATATAAGAATGATAATGGAAACAGCTTGGTTGAACACAAACTTTCCCTTAAAGCGAAAGGAAGATTTTTCACTCTGCTTCACTTTACTCATTCCTCATGGATGATTGGTACACAAAAGAAGAGCGAGCCACTTTCGCCCCCATTACCCGTCTAATCCCGGGAGCGAATGGGATACAGTTTACAGGAGTTAATGAGGAGGAAATAAGTGGGTTGAGAGACCCATTGAGTAAAACTGGGAGAGGAAGTCTACAAGTTTAAACCACTTTAGAATAATAAGCCCATCACATTTATAAAGGCTACTTTAAATTAAAAGATTACAACCAATTTCTTTTGTTGAAGTTCTTTATTTTTATGCATAAGTGAAAAGGGAAACATGTCAGAAACTTTCAGAATTCTCTGTCCAAATATGAGTTTTAATTTTTAGTTACACTTTTTGTGAAAAAATAGATTATATTGTAAATTTTACAAAAAATCTTCTATGTTTTTCCGTTTATTTCCCTTTTTAATTTCTACAAGAATAAAAAGACAATGGAGATAAAGGAATTACAAAAATGGAAATATGTTGCTCCAGTAAGATTGGAAAAGAACAAATCAACAGCACTGTAGAAACAGGGAAAAATGAATAAATCTTTACACAAAAACAATGCACAGAGATGATACAATAAAAGAAAAATACCAGGAATAGATCAACCTGGGTTTTAGTTTAATTCCTTCTGTCTTTGAGGAGTTTTCTTCCAGTTTTTGAAGAGTTTTGGTGAAAGAAATCACGAGTCCTGACATCATTTGCTCCTGAACACATTTAATCCGATTCTCAGGACTGCTCTGGGTTTTTCTGGAGATATTGAGGCTCCCCTCAGCATCACCACGTTTTCCCAAAGGACTGAATGTGTTCCTTGGCCTTCATCCTCAGCGAAGCAATACTAGAGTTCCTCGGGTCCGGTGAGCACTGGTATGCTGGGGGTGGGGGGCACATGGAGCTGATGTGAGGCAGGTGAGGGCTGTGTACCAAACTAGGGGAGTTGAACAAGGAGGTCGGCAAGGAAGAAGGCATTGAAGGCGGAGGCGGAGTGTATGCACCCGGTAGGCCCTGTGAGCTGCTGATGAAGCCCGGCAGAGACTGTAGGGAGGCAGAGGTAGTGATGGGGCCGGACAGCCAAGGGTCCAGCTGCAGCCCGGAGCCCAGCGAACCGGTGGGGGAGCGGCTGAAGGACAGCAAAGATGAGGGAGTGTCCTGCAGCTTGATGGAGCTCACTTCCAGCTTCTCTTGACGTCGCCACTTTGCCCGTCGATTTTGAAACCAAACCTATGAGAAACGAGAGAATGTGTTAAACAGATAATCATCATTAAAAAGGCTTTGAGACTCACAGCCATTTATCAACATTTTTATTTGACAAATATTTAATTCTTTCAAATATTAAAAGTAAAATAAAACCTAAATCGAATTTAAGAATACAAAATGAGCAATGAATTCAATCACATAGATTTTAAAGCATGCAACTAAAATAGAGATGAAATGTAAGTTTACTATTTTGCTAAATTTCTTTTTGGTAAATTCCAAACTTAAATCAAACGTTTTGCTTCCATTCTTTAGCATAGTAAAGTGTATTTCATCAAATCCTCCATGGCAACCTTTTTTTCTTTTTTAAAAATCGTTTCTTAAAATAAATACACTTTTATCTTTTTATTTGAATATTTTAGATCAGGTGTCTTTAACCTCTGGGAGCCCATTTCCAGCCCATGACAAGATTTCAAAATAAAAGTAAAAACAAGGTTTTTAAGTTTCTATTTTTTAAAAGTATCTTCAAACCCCTACAATGATCGGATCACATCAAGAAAACCAACAACCTTTTTTCTTGTAAAAAATATTTCAAATGACAATACATTTTTTTTGGATACATAGATTAGAGGCAAACTAAAGTGCAGATGAAGTGCTCAATGAAGAAGCAAAATATGTTTCAAATAAAAATCTAAAGTAAAGCCGATTAAGAGGAAAAATGTCAAATATATTGAAATATATTGAGGTTGCCTATCCGAGTAAAGTAATCCAAGTAAAATATATGAAAAAATATATAAATTCAGTTTTGTATTTTAAAGTTTAAACTGTTTATTTTGTTCTTAAAACTATCAGCTTTAAGCTAAAGGGGCTGAAGTAACATGCTTATCACACAAAAAACTAAGGACTCTTACAGGATTAGAGATAAAAACATTATTTTTTCAGAAACTTTTGTTCTTTCTCTACATATTTTAAGAGCCATGTTGTTTTCCAAAATGTGAAAATTATGATGTGAAAAATGTGAAAAATTAGCGTTGGGACCCCTGCTTTGGGGCTTTTTCAAGACTCTTTTTCAGAAGAAAGAGATTCGTTTTCTACACAAATGTCATCAAAGTTATTTTTGCCAAATTTAAATAAACAAAAGTAAGAAATGCAAGGAAAAGGTCAGAGGTCATTCCAGCTGAAACAGGTGAGCACTCACCTGCACCCGGACCTCCGGCAGGTTGACCTTCAGGGCCAGCTCCTCTCTGCTGTACACGTCCGGATAGTGGGACTTCTCAAAGGCCCTCTCCAGTTCGTGGAGCTGGTATGTGGTGAAGGTGGTTCGATTCCGGCGGTGTTTCTTCTTCTGGCTTTCATCGTCGGACAGTTTCCCGTCTCTGTCCGGTGAGTCCGGCGCTGCGCGGAGAGCAGAGCGCGCACAGAAACAGGGGGAAGAACAGCAGAAAAGTGAGTGATTAGTTTACATTTCTTTAAATATGTTGTTGTGGCATTTGTTGGACTAATTTGGCATCCCTGAATGAAACATATAACCTAAAAGATGAAAGTTTTCCTCACTTACCGTCGCAGCTTTCAGGGTAATGCGCTTTCTTCATTTGCGTCACAGCAACAGCCCCGCTGCGCTCTGCGCCTTTTCCTGTCAGGTTGTAGGAGGCGGACTTGTGGAAGATAGTGTCCTCTTTAAACCCCAGGATGGCCTCTATGCTGTGGACGGTGGCCGGGTTGCTCCCCGGGCTCTGGACCGGGCGTGCGGTGGGAGACGTGCGCTCATCCGCCATCAGAACCTGTGAAGCTGATCCAAGGAGCCACATTTGTCTTAAAGAACTTGAAGAAGATTTTAAGTCCAGTTGCTATGATTCAACTTCGAGACAAAAGAACTTAAAAAAAAAAAAAAGCTGGTGTTAAATCAAGTTTTCAAACTTTGCTGTTTTGCGTCTTATCCAAGTCCAGGGATGCTGCAAGAAAGTTGCGCAAAAGATGCGCATTAGAGGCAGAGCATCTTCAAGTCGGGTTTTAAAGAGCCCCCCTGGGCATGTGGCAACCCCCTGATTCACGTCAGAGAAGGGACGTCCTGTTGGATTTGCTCCTGCTGGGCTTTAAGGGGTAACCGTGCGCGCATGCCCACAACTCCTCCCCAAGTGCACCATGCAGGCTCTAAACCGACTTACATAAATCTTAAAACCATCTTTTCCATTCCTCCAGATGTCATGCATGTCAGTCTGCGAAAAAGAGGGCGATTAGGCCCACAGATTAAGGTGCAACAAATCATAATTACAAGATTTCTGAAGAGGACAAGGATTGCAAGATGAAAGCTTAATATTCAATCAAACCGTCAAGATATTTGCTGCCAAAAAAAGAACAAATTTAATCCTATAAATATAATCAATCAATGTATTGATTCACCACTGACACGTTCTGACCAACATTTCTTTTTATTAAAAAAGAACACATTGGTGTCAAATGGGTTGACAAAGCACAAACAATAACAATTTAAGGCAAAAGGCACTTAACAGGAAACAAAGATTGACAGCAGTGTGGTAATCCTGCTTAAGGGGATTACATTATTTTACTCAAAAGAGTTAAAACCCCTTAAACTATTTAGCTTTTCCTAATTAAAGAAGATGACCTTTGTTTGCCTAATGGGGGAGGCAGAAGAAGCAGGGGGGGTTACTCAGAGAAAAAAACTGAGAAGGCTGCTTAGAAATAAAGAAATAAAAAGAAAGTGCATAATTTTGATCAGATTTGTCACATATCAGTCACTTTTGTTTTTGTTTGAACTCTGAAACTCTGATCTGAATGATTATTGTTCACTGGCTCAAACAAGGTAGAAATTGACATTTTATTTTGTTACAAATAAGTTCTAACTGAATTTCTTACTAATTTTGAAACACGACAGAATAGGAATATCGGTGCCCACAGTTATAACGAAGAGTTTTAATGGGAGAAACACCAGATTGAAATCATTAAGCCTTAGATGTTTGTACTTAAAGTAAAGCCCGGCGGTCTGATCTGTGGCCTGAGCTGTGGTGCAGAGTCAATCAGTCAACCTCTGGTCAGAAGGTCACAGGTTCAGTTCCCACCTTGCCATGGCCAAGACACTGAACCCCACAATGCTCATGGTGGTTATGGGTATGTTCCAGTGTTCCAGTGTGCCAGAGCTACCATTGTGTGTAAATGTGTGTGAATGGGACTGTGATTGTTAAGCGTTTTAGGCCTTCTAAGAAGGTTATAAAGCGCCACATAAAATTCCGCCATTTCATATTTGCAATACATCAGCTATGAATACATAAAACAGACTAAACTATAAGCTTGACTTTGAATAATCTTTTAAAATGTGTCTTTTTATTTCCCACAAAATCACTTAGTTCTATGCTCACTCAGTGAATTGATTTACTTTTACAATCCATTAGTTATGTAACAAACTTAGTTAAAAGTTAAAACCTTGATCACAACACAAAAACATTTATGTGGCTAAATCTCTACAGGAAGCTTTTTTTTCTTTAATTTTGGCACATCACAATAAATTAATTTTATTGTATTAACAAGTTGTTTTTTTTTTTTTTTACTTTTTTTTCTAAAAAAATAACAAAAAGAGCTGTTTTTGTGCCCGTTTGTGTAGCATGTATACAATAGCATTGATTGTCATCAATGGACTATTGTAAATCATTATCAAAAACAAAAGTTTACATTTTCTTGCTTGGAGAAATCCCACACATGCACGGGGAGAAGATGCTAAGGTGCAAGCCGGGATTCGAACCAGTCAAATGTTGATATTGTCAACAATAGCAACGTTTCTGGGATGACAACTTGTGGAGATGTCTCCTACTTGGCTCCTGAATATTTTTCTAAAAAGGTGAAGACATTATTCTAAGTCTGCAGGAAGAAGGACAGCAGAGAAGGATAGAGGCAACAGGCAGCACTTATGGGATCTCCAGAATCTTCAAATCCAAAGCCAGAGGATCTGAAGTTCGCATGAAAGCGGGAACAATGAGCTCATTACCCTACAACCCCTCAATTATGTTTTCATTAAGTTAAGACCCATTTTTCCCTCCGTCATGCCTGATTTGTGTAAAAGGGATTATTTAACTGCCTGATGTGAAATATTTACAACCCATAACCAAAGTTTTTGTAAACCAGAGCTGCATAGGTGTTATCACGCAGCAAACACTCCTTTTAGTCAATATACATCTTTATTTAAACAGTCAAGTCATTTTCTCAGTCGTTTTGTACCTTCAAGCATTTCACAAATGGTTCTGTACATTTTAGTCATCATGTTCTGCATTGAACTATAGAATTTGTGCAAAGTTGCAAACATCTCAGCAAATGTTACAGGTTCTAAAGATGCAGTGAAGATGTCAAAACTTCAAATCATCACCAGCTTTTGTCAACATCACATCCGACAAACTAAATATCATGATCCAAACACCACATACAGATAAAAAAAAAAAGAAAAAAAGAAACAAATGTCTAGATTAACAGATAAAACAAAAGGTAAATTAAAAATACTTAGATAGGATTGACTTTTTATCAGGATGATTATTTTAAAATAATTTGCATAAAATACAAACTTTAATGATAAAAGTCACTCATTTCTGATAAAAGAAAAGAATGTTTTCTCTCACAAAGATGGGGTTGAGTGTTGACGTTTCGCATAAGTACATTTTTAAGAGTATGGACTGTTATTTTTAATAATGATATGACAATTTTTATTCCATATAAGGACAAAGTGCTTACATGATAATGAGTAAGATCTATACAGACATTTGTTTTACATGGTTTGTCTGTACATATTTTCAGAAACTGGTGAAATTATGAGATATAAAATAAAACACAGACATGTTTATGGTCATTTTGTTTCCCCTCTTCCACCTCTTTCCCTGAGCGGTCGCTCACATGACGGAGCACTTCTCCTCTGCTTTGCTTTTCAGCTCGGTGACGGTGGCCGAGGCCTTCTCCTTCAGCTGATCCATGTCCATGTTCTGCAGGTTTTGAATCTGGCCCATGAGGGAGTCCTTCCCCTCCTCCTCTGTGGCATCCTCGTCTACCATCTTCAGAAGCTCCTCGGGAACATCCACGTCGTCCCCTGCCATCTCAATCATGTTCTCGTCCTGCTCGCTCTACAACATCAGGGGACAAAAAGAAGGCAGTAGGACAAATAAATACTGGTAAACTAGCTAAAGGTATTTTAAATGAATAAACCCAGACTTTAAAATTATTCTGATTTTTGGAGCACTTCCCATCTTCTGCTCCAATGAAATTCAGTCTGAAGATCATAAGCACTTCTCTTTTGTTGACTTGTGTCTAAAAACAAGTCTGAACAATATTATTTGTATCCTGCAAACAATAGATTAAACTCTACATAAAGACATTCCGGTAAGCTTTCATTGTGTTGCATCACTTGTGTGTTTGTCTTGCAGGATTTGGCAAAAGGTAATTGACAGGATTAGCTCATAGCCTGGCTGCTTGGCTTTCATTATTCATTCTAATATGACAAATCAAAAGGCGGAGAACAAACAGAGAAATCCGAGAACAAATCAGAGAAATTAAACATTTGGATTCTTTTTAAATCCGTTCAATTTATTTATGTTTTTGGAATAGAAGAAGTTGAACACTTAGTCAGGTTCAGTCTAGGATTAGAAGCAAAAACAAGGTGTCAAACTAAGATTTCTGCCATATTTAATGTTTTCTTGCTTTCTAAAAAGAACAAATTTTAAAAATCTGCTTAAACTATCCAATCACTTCGTGTCTGCATTAGCAGTGCACTATGTTCTATGCTGCGACTACCTTAAACTTCAATCTGTGGGATTATCCTGGACACGGTTTAGCCTTTACTGTAAGATTGGCAACAATTGTCTAACTGTATCTTCCATAGAGTTGCACGAGATCCTAGTTCCAGCAGATGAACAACGCCCTGGTTCACTTGGAAAAATTCAACTTTTTAAAATCTACAGTTGCATTGTTGCTATGTACTTAAAAAAACCTGCTGTATTCACAAATCCAAAGATTAACCACACAAATCAGAATTTAGCTGTTTCATTTTAGATTGTTGTAACATGTTACAGACTAAATCAAAGTAAAACTAAAGATGTATATAGATTTATGGCAAAAAAACCAAAATAACCAACCGTCTCTTTAATGATATTGACAGTTTTTACATAAATATATCAGTGTAGTTTAGATTTTTATGTGTAATCGGCTGTAAAAAAGCCATACCTTTTTTGTTCCTTCCATTGTAATGAATGTTCAGTCAAAAGTCCTTTAAGATCCTAGGCTTGTTTAGCTTCAATCTACCAAATAAAATCGTGGTGTTTGCTGCAGTCGGTCGCCTCTGCCTGGTTTTCTTCCGTGATCCTGGAACACCTGTTCTGTGGCATTTGGCTTTCTAAGCTTCAAGGTGTAATGTGGGACGTACAGGCTGAGTGAATGTCACTCTAACTAATCTTCAGCATGTCACCTGCTGTTCTTCTAGCTGCATCTGCCGAGTGCTGCTGCTGGTTGAATAGATGAACTACCCCATGGAGCTACAGCTACTTTTTCAGCGTTAAGGCACCAAACTCAGCTCCTGAGTTTTGCTTTTTCTGCCATTGAAATGAAACTCTTGATTTTTATCAGCCCTTTCTATGTTATTTATTTATTTATTTATTTTTTTGGTTGGTAAAACTAAAGGCAGCATTTTAAAAATGGTGAAATAGGACATAACAGTTACATATATTTAGCTAAAAGCAGCCAAAAGTGATCATTTGGCAAAAGTTAACTGTCCAAACAAGAAGGGAAATTTTGCTCAACAAACTGCTGCTGTTATCTTTTTTGCAAACACCTTTTTTCCTTCAAAATGAGACTTGAAAATTGTAAAAATTGTTATTGCTGTTAAAGTAAAAAAATAAATAAAAACAAACTTGTATGGAAAAAGAGAAACACAAATTCATGAAAAAATTCATTTATCCTGCCACTTGGCAAAAGCTTCTTTTTTTATTAGGTTCGTCATATATTCTTTGGAATAATAAAATGGCGACTTTCCACAGCTAAGGTTGCAACAAAGTCAAATATCCTTTAGCAAAAAGAAATTTTTTTAAGTGTACTAAAAGTATACTTAGTCCATACTAAAGATGAGGCAGTATAGTTGAAGTTTACTTTTATATTGTTAGCTTAAAATGCTCACATTTAGTCTGAAGAAGTATTTAGTTAGTATACTTCATACATTCTGGTTTCTGGTTTGGACCAGAACGATTTTTTTAACCTCTATGCCATTTTAAGGGCTCATTTGTTTGCTGATGGTTAGGATTTTAATTCATTTCTAATTGCTGTTTAAAATCAAAATATTTTTTTTTTACCAACACATTTGACTGAATGACACTAAATTGAGTATATTTAATGTTCCACACCATTTGGGTTTTCCTTAGCAATTCCTAAACTGAACTTTTTTAAACAATCAAAACTGTATTTTAACACAGACTGACACATGTTTTAATGTGTGGTTGTTCTTCACCGATGCAAATGAGCCAAAACTGGAGTAAATTTAAGTTGTTTACATGTACCTGTTGACTACAAGTGAAAATATGTTATCTTTTATAGTTTCATGGAAAAAGTCTGGAAAAAAATAAAGAAAAGGGGAAGTTATCTGGAGTTTACCTTTGGCAGTCTGTATTTTTCTCTCAGACACACCCTGAGTGTTGCCCTTTCGGCCTTCTTGTGTAAGAAGTCTGCGTCTCTCTCCATCCTGTACAGCAAAAGAAAAATAAAAGTAGCAGCCATGCAGCTCTACTTCTGAACTCAGATATTCATCCATTTTAGATCCAAACATTTGCATTTTTAATGTAGTTATAGGGAATAAATGTGAATAAATATATTTACAAGACATAGTGAATACCCGCAGAATCAACAACATCAAAATATTTCTTTAATATTTGGTTCTGAGTCCCTGTTGTCAGTGTGAGACATATTATGTACTTAATGAAGTGTACTTTCAACACTTTCCTTAAATACTTTCTCTTCAGCCAAATAAAGATAGGATTATTAGTCCAGACTGAGTAAAGCAGATTAAAAATCAAGCCAAAGACACCACAACTTGGTCTCCAGTGAAACATCCACAACAAAAACACAGTGGAGTGCAGTTTTACAGACTTTTTAAATGCTCTCATAGCATCATCATGCATATAATCTGACAGTACATAATCTTTTCAGGATTTTACTCCTTTTTTTTCTTCAGATTACAAAATTTTTCTTGTGGATTGCAGTTTTTTGCTCTTGAGGAGATCCCAGTTGTAGAAATAAATGAGTAAAACCTTTTTTATGTGATCTTCTTACAAAAGGAGCTACGTTTTCAAACATGGCTGAAAAGCTGCATTGATCTGGTTATGTAATATTGCTGAGGGAGTCTGTTTTTGTTGTATTTACCTTTTTAAAAAGTCAAAAACTGATTAAAAAACATCTATTTTCCCAAGAACAATTGTTATTTGAGTTAAACTTAAGAAAGACTGACAAAATGCATTCTTTATTGTGTCAGATAAATCAAACTGCACATCAAATATGTTTTTTTTTAAATAAATGAAACAAAGGATTAAAATGCAACATACTAGTTCAAGGAAAAGTCTACTAAAAACACCTCAAGTTCTAATTTTGAATACTTTTTGTAACTATATTTTAATCAAAGTCAAAGAATCGGACTGATAGGCCTTTTATGAATAACTGTTGTATTATTTGAAAAAAGCAATTCATTATACAGGCTGTTTTGAATATGATATTCAGTCTTAGCGCACCGTTATGTGGAAAATGGCAGAAAAAAGAAAAGGTGCATGCTCAGGTTGCCTCTGCTGTGACCTTTAGCAGGAAAGTGTCTAATTTCCACTTTTTCATTAAAAACTCATGACATTTGGGGATAGTTACATTTTCTTGAGTTTGGATCTGAAAATCAAAGGAGTTTTGAAGCAGAGAGAGGTAAGCCAACAATGAGGGAGGTGATGAAACAGCACATCAAGGTCAGACTGAACACACCGCAGCCATGGTCCACATGCATCAGTCCACAAACGCCGTACTGGTTGTGTTTTCACTTACTTTTCCTCCACCAACTGTTTTTGGTACTCTTCATACTCTTCGCGTGTCATCCCTGCAGCTTTAGCTGGATCTGAGGGGGTGGACTCCTCTTCTTTGTCACCTCCACCACCGAGACCCATTCCTGACAGGGGGTTCCCAATCATGCTCTTGATCAAGAAAGCCATCTCGAGGTGCGCTTACTCTGCGATGAGGGTGGGTTTTTGAGGGATAAAACGGATATGGCGCTCTCCTCTTTGGCTTCCTAACAGTCAAATCCAGTGGTAGCTCTCTAGCTAACCTGCTGCTTGACTAAAGAGTCAAGGACACACTGATGAGAAGCAACAGACACAAACACACACACACACACGACTGCGTTTTGCCTCAGGGCATAATCTGGGTTTAATCCTCCCTGCTTCACTATACTAAGAGGCAGATGGCCTGTTTTCTCTCTATTTTTAAATCACAAAGTCCTTTTTGAATTTATTTTTTCAAAAATATTATGATGCTTTCAACATTTGTTGGAGAAACTTGTAAAAAAGAAAAATCGGTCTTTTGGGGGACAGGTCTCCACACTTTTTCCCCTCGCTCAGGCCGGGCTGCTTCCACCTACTGCTTAATCATATTAGTCAAGCACAAGCCGCTGCACGTGCAGCTGAGGAGGAGGCAATGTGCAGAGAGGAGCGGGATTACAGTCTGTTTATCCCCATGATGCCACCCGCCCGTCATGCAGAACCATTGTTCAGTGGGACCGACTCAAAGGGGAGACAGCACTCATCTCATCACTGCCGTGCCATGACCACGTTAGAAGCCAGTGGATCAAACTTCTGCAAAACAATCTTTTTTTTTTTTTCCCCACAGATTTTAGTGTTGCCTGAAAGAGAAGGTGGTAAAATCACTGCAGTGATTACATCTTTTTTTATTTTTAGTTTCCAAGGCATACTGATTGCTCTGGAGATCAGTGAACATTTAATCTAAAATGAGTCCAGTGGGTTTTCATATGAGGTGTGAAAGATTGGGTGAAACTGAGGACTCATTAATTAAGCAAAAATAATGGTTGAGATAGAATATATACTTTAAAACTTCTCATCTCCTACATGGAATTTGAAGAGGTGGCGTTCTGCAGTGATCAACCCTTATGCTGCATTCATACCTCCCTCAGCAACGTGCTTTCAAGCGACAACTTTAGATGAAAAGTCTATGTAAGCGCATGTATATGTGTATAGTTTCCGGAGGTTTATCATCACTACTGTCAGGTGTAAATATTAGTTTTTGATTAATTGATTCAATGATCTAGTTTATTTCAATCATCACACAGTTTAACAAAACTCATTACAAAGATGATAAATGGATTAAAAAAAGACAAAATTAGTTTGTTATGATAACAATCCCTAAGAATTTGATTTCTATGACTGTTTCAATTAAGACATGGTTTATTTTAATTGAGAGCTTTGTACTGGCATTGTAATTACAAAAAACCTTGGTTTTGTCAAGGTTCAGATAGTTTGTTGTAATCCATCCAGGATCTTTTTTACCTCTGTGTTCTTTGATTGTCTGCAGAGTAGAATATATTTATGTCAGCACATAATTTGAGTTTTAAAAGTTTTTAAACATTGAATATATCATTTGTGTAAATATTGAATAGAAGTGGGCCCAGAGTTGATCCTTGTGGGACACCACAACTTATCTCCTTGGCCTCTGATGTAAATGAATTGATTTTGATGAATTGTTTTCTTCCCATTTAATAGCTTTTGACCCAACTTTGTGCTAGTCCTGTTGTTCCATACACTTCCAGTTTGTCAAGTAGGATGTCAAAATTGAGACAAATGCTTTTTTTAAGTCAATGAAAATTCCAGCTGCATATTTCTTTTTGTCCAGAACATTTGTGATTTCCTCCACAGCATCAATGGTTGATCTGTTTTCTTTGAAACCATATTGGTTTTCTCATTTGTACTGTTACGTTTATCAATAATTTAGCTAATCAAGTTTAGCTAACATTAAATATCTTTTCTAAATTTTTTGAGAATTGTGGAAGGAAGAAAGAAATAGGTTCATTCATTTGGTTATTATAGTACACTTTTACTGTGCAGTTTCTGTTAATTTTTGCATGACTTGTATCTCATCTTGAACACTCATCATATGCTTGGTTTGTGATGAGCTTTTGTGTTTTTTTTTTTTTTTTTTTCCAAACTCATGCCGCCTGCTTGATCAGATGATTGTCAGTTTTAACACTGATTATCCCTATTATGCCTACAATTTCTGTTTCATTTTTTATTTTCTAAAAAGAATGATGTGATCCAAGTACACAGATCTAAAAACTGGGTTAAGACTTCCATCTTCTTTTGTCCTGCTTGTAAATGCAATCCCAGAGGTCTTCTTTGGTTTAGATGTTTCTGATGGGGACTTGAGGTCAATTTTACATTAATCTCTTACACAATGTAACAGGTTTTCTGTACATTTCAATAATCTTTACCTTTTTTGCCAAACATTGTCTCTTTTTTAAGTCGGAAATGCTCCAATTGTAGTCTTTGAAATTAAAATTTTAGGTGTACGGTTTTATATTAAAGGTGAATGTTTGCAGTCAAAAAGAACTGAAATCGGAAGTTCTGATAATAGTACATCCCCTACCCCCCCAAAAAAAATCAAATACAAAGACTACACAGGAGCCATTTCTGTCAACTGTTTATGTAAATTGTTCAGACAAACGGCACGACAGATTTGAGCCATTTGGGAAAACTTTAGGAGATGTCCACATTGAAAGTTCTGCAATATTTATTACAAAATTGCACATTTCAAAACATGTTATTTTGTTGCTTCAGTTTCATGGACTGGGACTGTGGCAGATTTCAGCTTTTGAACAAAAAGGAAGGTTTAATCAACCAAAAAATACTGTAAGGGTTATGTTACATTTAATGGGAAATCCGGACGGCGAGTCTCTCTCAAGCATTCACACATTTCTTATTGATCAAATTAAAAAATTTCTTAATTAAAACAAACACTACGTCAAAAAAAAATTCAAGTACAATAACTTACAATCTGAAAAAGAATTGTAAAGAAAAATTACAAAAATGGACATTCCCTCTTGTGCACTTTGGGTGTCATGAACGCCATCAAAAGAACTTCTTTGCTGCTGCTTCTTGTTGACTTCTACAACAGAAAAACGAGGAAAAAGGGTCTTACTGAGGTTCCATAACTACAAGTTGAAACAACATTACAAAAATTGGCCTTACTTGTACATGACGTAGCAGAAGAACAAAACCGACTGGATGACAACAAATATAGCAAAGTGAACAGTGGATAAGCAGGAAGGCATGGGAGGCAGCTCAGGGCACTTTACTACTTTTTCAGCAGGATTCTGGGGAAAAAAAAAAAAAAGTTTGGATAGTTAATAACTTTAAACATCTTTGAGGTGCATATAGCAACAATACTTTTTACAAATTGTTTAAAATGAGCCCACCTGGGTGTTACGCTGTGCCAGGTGCTCTATGTCCCTTTTCACTGTGTGCAGATGCTCCTTGATGTCATTGAAATGCTGAATCGTCTCATACGTGCCCATTCCAGCTGCATTACCCTGCTGGACAGAACCGATCTGATTCAAGGAGTTGTGGAAGGAGGTTCTGTGGAGAAACAAGGCAGAAAAGTTATTAAGATGCTAAGATTTATAAAAAAAAGAAAAAAGAAAAAACTTCAACAGCCCTCCCAAACGATGGAAAGACATGGCTGCTGAGTGTTGGGAAACTTGGTGCAAAGTAAATATGCTGTGTGGTGTTGCTCATTTCCAGCTGAAGAAATTGTCCAAAATTAATCTTTTAATCCCTGTTCACTGGAGGCTATATTTTCTCTAAGTAACAAAAAACAGAGAAATGACTATCTGATAAAAGGAGGTCATGATTACTAAATTAATCCCTTATAAAAACATGTTCTTACAACAGATTACAAGTGCAGCAGGTTAAGAAACAGAGCAGGGACTACACAGATCATCTAAAATCTCTTAGGGGAAAGCCATGATCCTAAATTAAAGTTAAAAAAAAAAGTACCCCCCCCCCCCCCTCCCCCCATAAACAAAACATATAAAGACAATATGTTTTAAGTTTTTAAAATAATTGGGAAGAAACCTATAAGAATAAATGTGAAGCTA
Organism: Oryzias celebensis; assembly: GCA_014656515.1. Taxonomy (NCBI): domain Eukaryota; kingdom Metazoa; phylum Chordata; class Actinopteri; order Beloniformes; family Adrianichthyidae; genus Oryzias; species Oryzias celebensis. The sequence continues at coordinate 9,634,074 of BNCR01000012.1, forward strand.
CACTGACTGCATCTGTTGGGCACAGGGATACAAGTGCACCTCAAACAAGCAAAGTTTTTTTTTATTTTTTATGCATTTTTATTAAATGAATGCAGAAAAGAAAAACAGAGGACCGACAATATAAATTTAAATAGATCTGCTGCATTTCAAATAGGTTAAAAAAATGGGGGGGTGTATAAATGACATGATTGATGCAATTAAAAAAACAATTTTGATTAAAAAAAAAAGTGCAGGTTTTTGCACATTTGAGCTAAATCCCCCAAAGATAACAGAAGATGATCTTTTTCAACAAAACATGCAATGTTTGTGATACTTGTTGCCTCTCTGCTCCCATAAAAAGCAATCATCTTGAAGACCACAGCCCCTTTTCAAGTGGGATTTGTTGAGACGTGATTCCCCATCCTTGATTGTCTCCCCAAGTTTTTTTTTTTTTTTGTTGAAGGAGAAGCACAAGCCAAGAGGTTAAATTAACTAATTTTATTTGAAGTTAGAGAATATATGGATACCTTTTGGATTGCGCTCCTTCTTTGACAAAAAAAAGAACAAAAGAACTCAGGGAGACAATCTAGGATGGGAAATCGCATCTCAACGAATGGGGGCTTGTCCGGGATTTCAAGGAGATGTGAGTGGTAGGCCGTTGTTTAACTTTGCTTCTGGGCAAGGCAAAAAGGCGCACCACCAAATGGTAAGCAGAAACCTGATGTACTTATATTGAACTCTGCGATTGATAATCCTAAATAATATCAGACAGAGAAGTGCAGTATGTATAATGGATTACCATGAGAGATGTAGCATTTCTGTTGTTAAATGGGGAATCACGTCTCAACAGACTTCATTAATATTTAAATGAACATTCCTGCTAACGTTTTAATTTTTTAATCACTACAACATTCTTTTTTTGCTTTTGTATCTGCACCAGACTGCTTTAAGGAGTCACAAATGATCATTATATAAATGATTCCAGACACTTCGGATTATACTTACAGGAACCAAAATGAATTTTGCTCTATTTATACTTCTGTTTTGTGTGCAAAGTCTGCAACCAATCGATGGACAAAGTTAGTCAGTAAAATTTTTAAACAAATTGTAGCAATTCTCCACTATGAAGTGATACTTTTATTGTAGAAATCCTACTTTTAAAACTCGGTCAATTCAGGAGTTTCCAAAAGACTCAAAGCCCCGTTGAGGATTCAGAACTTTACCTTTAGTTCAGTGTATAAAAAATCTGGAACTTTTGTGTCTCAGGGTCATAACTGGATTCCCTTCAAAAGCAGGTCCCCTAGAAATAAGTCATTATTCTTAAACATTTAAAACGTTCTTGATAAGATTGCTTTTCTTGCAGGACAGAAAATAAGAATTTAAGATTCCGTTTTTGGAGCGTTGACAGTGAAACCTCATTTGTTACATTTAATTTTTAAAACAAGCGACCCAGATTTCTCACAGAAGCAAGAATGGCTGAACAGAACCTAACATAAAGTTTGTAAATCTGCAAACTCCATTTTATTTTTATTTAAATCACTCCCCACTTAAAAAAAAAAAAAAAAAAAAAAAATCACTTGGGAGGGCTTTTTCCATTGAGAGAGTCTAAGCCTGGATCACATTTCTCAACAAAATGCAATTTCTTAAAGTTGATTGCTTACAGGGACGAACCAATAAGTTCCCCCTATCATCTTAATCATCTAAGGCGATTGCAAAGGAAAAAGTGAGTTGACAAATGAAAAGAATTTTTAGCAATCTAAGCAGGAAGGCCCTTGGGAGAATTGAGACAAGAAACCAATTGGATGGAAACCATGTTTTGCTTGTATATGACAGATGTATTTAAAGACCTCTAATCTGATAGGGACAGAAATGGTGCTAAGATGCAGCCTTTTCTTGCTTTGCCACATGGCCAAAGTCTGAGACAGGGATGACATAAAAACAAAATCTAATTTGTTTTACCGGAGGGGGAAAAAAATCATTTAGAAAGAAAGTGAGCGTTTATTAAACCCTAATCTTCATCTCCTACAAGTGACCCATTTATCTGCAGAAAGCCCTCTTTGTGTGTGCATAGTCTGAGATGATGTCTTATGATAGACTGTTCAAAAGACGGGTCAGGATAAACAGTCTGAAGAAGCACAGATCAGTCTCGTTCATTAGCACCTTAGTGAGTTCCAGCCCCTCAATGCATTTACTGTCAGTCAGTAAGTACCTCCCTGTTAAGGTGGTTCATGAATTTCACCTTCGTTTGGGTAGTTCGGCAAGATTTAAGAAAGGAGTTGTGGCTTAACAGTATGATAAAGAAAATCATGTGTGTAAAAAAAAACCATTTGAGAATGAATGTTCCTGCTGTATTTAGGGCATTCAAACAGCTTGGTTCCTTTATGATACACAAATCTACGGGATTAACGTTACATAAAATAACATATTTTAGTATCTTGTGTTGGTTGATTGATTCTTTTATGAAGATTTTGTGTTTCAAGGAACAGAAACGCATGTTTTTTAATTATCAAGTGATGTCATTAAATATACAACTTTAACATGATGAAAAGTTGTTAACCTAACTTCAAAAAATGAACATCAGATGAAGCATAACTGAATTATTTCTAAAGCTGAGGAAAATCCATAATCTGATATAGCGGTGATGAAGATTTTTCCCTTGTCTCCTCTAAATCTGTTGCGTGTGCACTTTGACTAAATCCTAAGACAAGTAACACAGAAGCACAAATGTCAGTGTCAATATATGCGCTTAAAACTGTCAAAATTACTTTGTGTACACTAAATCAGGCTTACTTACTGTAAGCAGCAAAATCGACCCGTCATTTGAGACTTTGTTCCAGGAGGAGCAACACACCAAAATCTTTTAAGCTGTATTATCTTTGCAATAAATCTCAGATTTTTTTTTTCGACTGGAAAGGGAACCTATTTTCAAAGGTTTAAAAGTTATGAAGTGTGTGTAATATGTGCAATTCATTTTAAAAGGGACAGAAGTAGTAACATTTTGTATATTTATGGGGTAGCAGTTTTGCTAAATGCAAGATGGATGCTTTAAAAGCTCATGTAAATGTTTTTTTTTTTAAGTTAAGGGGAATGAAACCTTGATTTCCCTGCTCCTCTGTCAGTCTTTTACCATTTTTAATTTGTAAGGTATCCATTTTTATCCTATTTTTATTTTGGTATTAAAAGAAAAAAAAGACAGGAAATCATATACAAAGATGGTACAACAAGGTGCCACCCTTTAAATTCAACAATGAAGTTCATAAAAAAAAAGTCTTAATGTTTGGGGCTAAAATAGAGGTGTGGCCCAAAGATGGTCAAATGATTGTCTAATCCCCAGATGTTTAACTGTCCTACAACCACAGTTAAACTTATTTGTCTGACAGATTTACCCAATTAAAAAAAAAAAAGGCCAGTCTTTTCTTAGGCTGTTGGATTTGTGCGACAGTGGCAGTCGGTTTCAATATTTAGTTTACACTTATGCTGGTTAAAATCACAAGAAATTTAGAGCTGAATTTTAAAAAAAGAAAGAAAGAAATAGCTTTAAATTGGCCAAAATACAACTTAATGCAAGATGTGTCCAACTCCAGTTGATAAGGACTGTCCTGTCTGTTTACCTGGATCAGGTATTTCACCAATAGGAAGCTGTAGAGACATGGGTGTTTGTACAGAGGCAGATGTCTGGATTTGGACATCCTTTGAGTTAAAGGGTAACCTGACCACCCTGATGTACTTATAACTTGTAGCACTTTCAAAACAAAACTCTACTGCCTAACTTAAACTACATCGACATTAGTTTTCTACTGGTGAAGGAAATCCAAAAGAAAACTATTCATGAGAGTCTTGAAAAATCTTTAGGGTAAAGGGTTTTGTAAATAAATTTTAGTGATGAAAAATGTAGGGAAGTAATAAATGTATCAACATAAAACTTCAACAGGTAAAAAAACAAAAAAACAAAGGCAGTGAGATCTTTATGTCTGAGCGAAAAAGGCTGTGTGAGTGGAAAAGAGTCATTAGATGAAAAACTGTGGACGTGGAAGCTGGATTATCAGTCTGGCAGACACCTGCAATGTTATAGCTATGACGACCAGAGATTAAATATGATTTAAGAGATTTATCCTAAAGGATTTATCTTGTTTTTCTATAGTATCTTAGATCGCTTGTATGTTTGCAGTAAAAAAAAACAACATTTTTTTTAAATAAAAGAGCAACCACAAGGGTTTAACAGCAGATTTTTTGACTTACCTCAGATCATTCAGGCTTTTCAGAATCTCCTGCTGCGTCGCTATGACAGAACCAAGCTGCTGAGATTCCAGCTGAAAAATAATCGCTGGCAATAAAATATCAGCCATTCATAATTTATAAAGAGATCAGATCTTTTGATTCATTTTATCAACTAATAGATACATTTCAAGTAACCTTTTTTTAAATGTATTTTTACATTTTGGACAAAATAAAGCTGTTTGTTGTAAAAAGATGTATTGAAAATAACATGACTGGTCTTCTTGCCCACCTGTCCTGACCCGGCAGTCGTTGCCTTCTTATTAATTTCCTCTGTTATGACAGAGATGTATCTGCGCTGCTCATCCAGAATCATAGCCAGCTGTCTGTTGAGCTGCTTTATTTCCAGGTGGATCCGATTCTGGCCCTCAAACACCTGACGGATTTCGCGGTCATTCACACTTTCATACAAATCCTCAACTGGAGAAGATTAAAAACAAAAACACACAAATAAATAAAGTCCACGAAAATGTTACTAAATACAAACATTTTCTAAAATGATTTTTAAAATCACTTTGACAAATCATAATAAATGGATAATAAAGTACCCCAAATTAATAAAAAGACTAAATCTTATTCCGTAAAGGAGCAAACTAACTTGGCTCTCCTTGGATGTTTGGGTTCCCCTTCTGAAATTCTTCCTTCTTTTTATCGAGCTCTTGCTGGAAGTTCTCAAATTCCTCCTGGTACTTGTCCTTCTCTTCTTTAGGAATCTCAGCGTCGACCGAGGGCTTCAATGGAAAGAACGCGAGCACGGACAGGAAAAAAACAGGGTGAACTAAACCACGTGCATGTGAACACACACAAACACACACCTACAAAGAACTGAAGGAGCAAGTGACAAACGAGGAATTAAAAACTCTAAAGAAATGTTGTTACCGGTTGTTGGCCTGGCTCTGTGAGTCTGAATAACAAGAAGGACAAAACATCGTGGTCATCTGATGGAGGCAACAAAATACTCAATTAGAAAAATCACAAATATCAGACAGACATTCATGAAAAAAACCTTAAGTATGTTTCAAGGGGATCAAACCTAAAAAATAATTAGATTATAAAAGTTTAAAGCTACCGCTGCTGATTAATAATGTAGTTCTTTTCTATAATAATATAGTTTTTTCTTTGGAAAGTTGCTTAAAACAAAAAAAAAAAAGGATACTTTTATGAACAAGTTTTATCATAATCTTCCAGTGGTAAATAACTGCAATATTCATCATTTCATTTTGTAACTAAATACTGTGTCACACTGCCGCTACGTACAATTTGCGAATTGTCCACATATGTAATTTTGGTCTTTCATGATACATGCATGACATACGTAATTCATCATTGTTTCTTGCGTTTGTCATTCGTTGATGTGCGCAGATGTCCGTAGAGGGTTTTGGCCAATGGGTCTTAACGTGAATTCGGTTTTGGGCTGTTGAAACTTCTTGGTTGGGTGAAAATTAGCCAGTTTATGACAATTTACGTAGTTTATACGCAATTATTACGTAAATCTTACACATTTGTATGTGATTTTTGCAAAATGCATAGGCAAATTTGAGGTTTTCCACGACCGTTCTACATATGTCTAACTGACTTTTCACGCATGTATCACTGATGTATAACTTCTATATCGCGTATACGCCGCACACATCACGTTAAAATGACGTAATTGACACAAAATCACAAATTAATTGTATATGAACAGCGCGACAGTCACTCACGGTTCATGCACCACTCCTGTATAGAGTGATGGGTATATAAATTGGCCGATCTTTCACTCCTTCAGCAGTCTGTACCAAGTGGGGATCTTCTGCTTCCCCCCGTCAGGGTGGGGGGTGGAGGCTAATAGCTTATTTAGAACTGGTGCGAACCGGAGAATCCGACATTTAAAAAAAAGCATTACAAGGGACCGTGGCACGTGCTGACGCGAGATGATGTCTGCCCAGTGCTCTGAATGTCAAAGTGAAGAAATCCAGTGAAGCGCAGGTTTACGTGTTCTTTAGGTGGTTTATTTGTACTTCTTCCGTGGTTTTAACGTGGGTATTTGTGATACATCTGTGAAAGACAACAATGTTTCTACCTTTTTCTACATCTATTCACGTATGACCAATTATCATTCGCGCACTATGCGCAATTGTACATAGTGTGACATAGTGTGTTCTATACGAGATGAGCTAAAAATTAACTTTTCAGAAACATTTAGATGAGGAGATTTCTTTTTCATATATGCTTGACCAATAACTGTATTTAAACACAATGAAAACACGAATTCCATAAGAGATTTGAAACTGAATTGTGGGATAACTAAGCATGAACAACTTAAATTTGGGAAAAAATGTTCCCATTAATAGAAAGTAGGGTTATCCCGATACGATCCTGTGATCAGAAATTAGGGCATCAAGTAGTTTCAGACTTACCCTGATTAGGCATCGGATATTTTTTTATTCTTGTTATTATCAGCGCTATACATTTTATGCTGTAAAATGCAGCATTTAGTCACCATTTAGTTTGAGCAGGAGGCGCACAAAAACAGTTTGGTAAAGTTACCAAGATATTCACAGATTCAGACTTCCAGGCTCAACTCTTTTTAGTAAACGTTTAAAACGGACAGCAAGTGTCTCTTGTGTTTTGTTTCAACTCAACAACCTTCAAAGGCATCTCAAAAGAAAAACGATTGGATTTCTGTTTCTTTTTAATGAGAAAGGCTCTTCGTACTGCAAACAGAGAGACGGCAGTGAGGCGACTGCTAAGGCACCGTCCACAAAGTGCAAGCTTTAAGGGCCAAAAAAAGCTAGCCGGGACATCTCTAGATAAAAAAGGAGTAGAGTAGTACCTGCTAAACCGCCAGTGGCAGCTGAAATGCCAAAGAAGCCTTCCTTAGGAATGATCATGTTCTCCACCTTTGTGCAGAACTCATAATCCTCCTTGTCTGGAGTGAAACCGTTGTTGATCATGACCTGATAAAAGAATATCATTGTGATTGTTTTTTTCTCTTATGGATAAATATGTTTTTGTGTGATGCATTCATTCTTTTACCGTCAGTGTTTTCTTGTAGTATATGATTTTGGCCCTGATGGGATATGGTTTGTTACGGAAGTCACGTAAACATGTACCGAGGGCTTGTGTGGAGCCGTCACTAGATTAAAAAAGGAGGAGAAAAAAATCATATCAGTTAAATGATATGGCTGTGTACCAACCTTGTAAAAGACAAAAGAAAGTTTTTTAGTTAGGTGAACAACAACACATGTTTTTGTAAACACTTCTTTGGAGGCGGCGTAAACACTATGAACTATAAGACAAGCTGGAATGGCACAGAAAAAGTGATTTAAAGCTTTCACTCGCCCTGGGGAGATTAGGAAAGATAAAGGATTATTTACTTTCCAAGCAAATATAATCATATTTTCTAATCTTCTTTAAGTTGCTGAAATTTGAGTTGGTGATCAGAGGAGAGCGAAAGAAATTCACTCACTTTTGGTGGTCATAAACAAGGTTGCCATTGTTCCCAACGACAACTATAGCTGGGTTATTTTTCTGAGAACGCAGAAAAACAAACAAGACATGTTAATCCAGCAGTCATCTGCAAATAGGTAATCTTTTAGGTAATTTACTTTAGAAGTTAATATCCAATACCTGTTTGTAATAAAAAACATTTTGCATAAACTATTCATTCCTTAGCTGACAACAACAAGGAAAGTGATTTTCTTTCTAAGCAAAATCTTAAAAAAGGCTCAATAAGTGTTAATAATGACAAAAATAAACGTGAACACAAACCTTTGCGTCATTGTCAAAGGAATCAAAGAAGATTCCAACTCCGTTCCACAGATCGGCAGCACCGTACACGGGACCATCAACACCTTGTCCAGTGGTGAACCACACCGCCTATGAGGTCAAATAAATAAATAAAATTAAAAAAACATATTTTAAAAAGACAGTAAAACTGTTGTAACAATATAAAGGTACTTTTATAAAGGAAAAAACCTTTGAGCAAAATAAAATGACAAACTCCAGTTACAAACAATTTACATATGTTAAGCTTTGTTTTAATATTTCTTTTTCTTTTTTTTTTTAATGTTTTAAAAATGTAAATGTTATTCTGCAGCCAGCAACTGTTAATTTACCTGCCCAGTGAAGTGTACACTGTACCCCAGTCCAGAAGGGGATGCTTATTCTAATTCTTAGAAAATGTTTAATATTGCTTTGTGATAGTTTGACTCAAAGTGTTTCTTAAATTTATTATTTCTTTAGATTGTAGTTTTCATCATCTTCAAACCCTGCTTAGGCCATTTACCGTCACTGTGGTGTGTAGTAGCAAGGTAGAACTACCCTTTGCACCTGCGGGGCAGATTTTTATGAGTGTTTCTTTCACTGTGCTAAATGAAAGGGTCCACACAAATTAATTTATCATTTATGAAAGAATCTTTTTGTAAAGTTTGTTCATTTTCTACATTATGGTTTATCATTTATTGCAACAAATGACAGCAGTTGCTCAAAAAAATGTTTTTGTCTCCTTTTCTCTTTTGTACATGTGATCAGATATTTCTTTTTTATCTGAAGAAAAAAAAAACACTTTGCTGTCCTTAACTTGTTGTCTTCAGTTGTTTTTTATTTTGCTATAATCCATTAAAACCTGAGGGCCCCTTGACTGCAGTACCTATGTAATGGACCAGGTCTTAATGGATTCACTCGTAGGAATATTATCGTCCACACATTTCACGTACATCGTCCCAGATTACAGACAAAAGCAGAACTACAGTTTAATAAACAATGTCTTTTGTGAACTCAGTGGTTTTGATGCTTTCTAACCTTTTTTGTGATAGTTACACCTTTATTATTCTGTTATTAAATAACATTAAAATGAGTTTCCTTTACTTAAGTTGAACTTTTTAAAGGAATTTTCTGGAAAAATGATCAACTCTTTGTATAATCAGAGTATGAATAGCTAAACAAAGTTTTTTTTAATGATGACTAAAGTAAGTGAGCTATGCAGTTAAATAAATTTAACTTTTTTACATTTTACCGGCAGAGGACACAAAAAAATTGCCAGCTCAGATTTGGAATTGTGTGACTTTCAGAAAGTCCTCCACTGACTTACTGGATCTTAAGATTTGTGAACAAAGATCATTCGTGTTGCTCTATTTTCACTTAAGCAATCACTAGCTGTTTTTTCTTCAAGTTAAGACAGAATTATGACACAGTCAATGCATTTTAATATCTGTCGTTTAAAGACCTACTCCAAGGCTCCCTGATTCGCTTCATTCTGATGCAAGTACTTGCAGAAAAATAGACGTCTTTCTTTGCCTCGTTTGAGCTGGCACCTGGCTCAGAATTGTACTGCTGGATACCTCCGATATTGCTCCACCACCAATGCTAGCTTGGGTGGGGTAGTGAAGAAATGTATGCTAGAAGGAAAGACTGTAAACAAAGGAATGATGGGATATCAGCGGTGGGTTCGCCGAATCAATCACTCAGAGGACAATTTCTGACCTCTTGTCGCTCTGCAGAAAATGTGTCTGAAAAAGCAGAAGCTTTTTGATTTTGGCTAACAATGGCATAATCCTAATTAAAATACCACTGGGAACTATTTTACAATAGAAAAAACTATAGTTGGAGTGGGACTCTAAAGACAATCCAACTATTGGTGAAGTGCTGTTGTCTTTGAGACATAATAAGATAATGTTTATATGTGTTGCATCAATAATAAAAAGAATGTTAGCAAAATAATAAGACCCTATGGAACTAGCAGTTCTGGTTCCATTGTTTCATATTCTCACTTGGTGTAACGAAGGCAAACATTTCCTGTTTTGAGGCAAGTAAATTACTAGAAACAGGTCAGTTTAGCAGATAAAAACACTACGTGTTTACACTAGTAAATCAGAAAAACTAATTGGCTTAACTCATTGGTGTTTAACTTGAGATGACTAAGAAATCCTGAAAATGATTTATGTTTACCAAAAGTATGACACAAACACTCTCATCTGGATAAGTATCATCCCAAATGGGAATCGTGCTTACCAAACCGTCTGCTCCTGTTCTGCCTCTCCCGGATACTCTGAAGGTCACCTCGGCCTCCCAGTGTTCAAAGCTGACTTTGTTTTTTGTCCACACAGAGCCCCTCTGACTCCTGAGGGATGGTGTAATCCGCACCTGATCAGCACTTGGAATGGCACCTGGAAAAAAAGAGTGAGGAGATGTGTGCTTTAAAAGAAAATCCAAATTCTCATTTCCTATCTTTAGTATGTGATTTAAAGTGATCCTTAGAGGGCTGTTTGATCAAATGATTGACCATTGCAAAAGTGAGGAAAAGAAATGCAACAATCATTGCAGCATTAACATTTAGGATTATCAGTAATATTCAGCAATAAATAAATGAGGTTTGATGCATAAAATTAAATATAATCAAGTCATTTTAAATAAAAACGGCTTCAAATAGAAAATACAGGTCATTGGATGGAGAATTTTTTTTTAAATCAATAATTTTACCAAAATTCTATATTTATTAATCAAATAATAGCTTTAATTAATGCAATTTTTTTGTTTTCAAAAAAGGGAAAACTCTTTCAAGATAGAGATTAAGGTTGGATGCTTTGAGTTAAAGCTATTCACTAATTTGTACGTCTAATAAAAAGGGGGGGGGGTATTAGGAGTAAATGCTCTTTGTTTTGTTTACCTTTGAGTTTGGAGAACTAGAATAAAACTTGCAGAGAAAAGGTGTATTTACTGTGCAGCTTGACAGCCAACTGTTGTTATTTTTGGCCTTTGATCAGAGCTGGTGCAGAGGGAGAGGAAATAATCATATGCTCATGATAGCAGCAGGACAACTCACTGTATGATGCAAGAATCCAAAGGCCTGTTATTGGAGGAATGTGTTTGCAGACACACTAATGCATCATTCATCATGTTTAGAATTATTATTATCTAAATAGAAAACACACTTTTAGAGTTTTAAGTGCTTCCTGGTGCACTTTTAAATTAAACTAGCAAACAGGTGTTGCGTATAAAAATGCTCTCGGGTGTTTCAGTGCTAAAACATCTGTACGCATCTCGATTCGGTTCTGTTGGTTGACAAGTGGAGACAAACTTACTTCCACTGTGGATCCAGAATGGGATACTGCCATCAGATTGCGCCAGGTGTGGTCCTTTGAAGCTGTATTTGTACTCGAACCGGCGGTGAGGAGGCTCTTCTGAGTTCGAGGCATCCGCGGCGACGTCGGCGACACTGCTGTGAAAAGTTGCAACTGCGAAAAAACTTAATATGAAGTAAAGAGCCGGGCGCTGTATTACCCACACCGCCATGTTTCTGTATCACTGCTGACGTAGCGCTCAGAGCGGAAGCATGATGGGAAACCTGCAGAGCCAACAGGGCGTTTTCTGATTGGATGATGTTGTTTTTGTCCCTCCTTTTCTTCACCTGTCACTCAAGGCATTGCTGTAGGTTGACCACAGAGCAGGGCGGAAAACTATACCTTTAACTTAATAAAATAAAGTAACATTTAATTAAATTAAAAAAATAAAAATAAATAAAAAAATTAACTATACCTTTAATATAATACAATAAAATAAAAATTAAATTAAAAAAAAATAAAGAAACTATACCTTTTATAAAATAAAATAAAATAAAATAAAATAAAATAAAATAAAATAAAATAAAATAAAATAAAATAAAATAAAAAAAAAACGAACTAAATTAGATTAGACTAATAAAATAAAATAATTAAAAAAAAACAATAAAAGAAAATAAATTAACTAAAGTTCAATTAAATTAATATTAAAAAAAGAAAACGACGAAATAAAAACAAATACATACAGAATTTTAATTGAACAAGAGAAACATACAAATTTTGATAAATATTTAAGGTATAAAAACTTTTTTTCTATTTAACCTGTTTTCCAGGATTCAGTGGTCCAGCTTTGCAAAACAATGTAAATGTCATTCTTTGTTGCTAAATCAATAAGACACTAGAAGCAGTGAATATTACAAAAACAAAAAACAAAGCAAAACGAAACAAACACACATTTGTCATAAAACCATGTTTTCTGGTTTAATAGTCTCTGACAAAATAAAGCAAAAGCAACACTGATAGTGATTTTTTAGTATGACAACAATACACTATTAAAAAGCAGTCAGTCAGCAGCAATGCATTTTTTTACACATGCCATGCATGGCCACAAAATGATACAAATTGAGAAAACATATGTTTTGCCAAAATATTCTTAATGCTGATTACCACGATTGTAATGTTCAAATGTTTGATATTGCTTGTATGGTTTTAAATCTTCAGATGATTCTGACCATTATAGGGTAACAACAATTCTAAATTTTAAATCATCTTTAAAGTGTACAACAATTTACAACTGACTTCCATTGTGTTGCACATAGTCTTTTTATACAGAATTATGTTGATTTTTAAATTCAGGGTAGCAATAGTGTCGTTATTACAGTGTTGGTGCAATGTGTCTCCTTAAATTATGCAGCCACATCAAAAATGGATGGAAAAGTGTGATTCGTCACTCCAGAGAATGTTTGTGAAAACAGTCTGAATGCCCGAGGGCTTGATTTTATACACCTGTGACCAGGACAAATGATTAGGACACCTGATTCTGGTCATTTGGATGGCTGAGCGAATACTATTGGGAATATGGTGAATGTGCACCATCCAATGTGGAACTGTGCAAGAGCTTTCTTCCACACAATGAACCTACTGACAAAAAAAAAAAAAATCTGTAAGAAATTTTTCTCCTGGCTTCGACTACAGAAAATCAAATATTCAGTTTCTTCCTTGAAAAATACTTGTGGTTATTTGTGGGTGTAGTGGCACACAACCAGCTTTTGCTAAGTTAATTGAATCAGCTGGACTTACAACAAAAATGATATTTAACAAAATTTTGAAATATATTTCTTCCATCATGAGACAAATGCCACAAGTACATGTTAAATATTCATCAGTGGGTCTTTAAACGGCATTGATTGGAACTCTGTTCCTACTGGTCTGACTTAACCACTTGACCTCCAGATCCAGACCTCACCACAGGTTATATGCCAAATAACAGGAGCTTAGTGAGTACTTGTGTGATCATTTTTCTGCTTTGCATTTAGTTTTAAATGCATTTCTTCTCATTTTACTTTTTTCAAGTTAAAATTTGTTGGATCATAATTAATTTCTATAAAACCAAAAGAGATCCATTCTTTTGTCAGATTAGGCTAAAGTTTCATGAATCTTTAGGCAACAAACAGCTTCTTTGCAGTCTAATAGAAAAAAAACAATATAGCAAGCATCAAACTCATGGTCGGAGTTTGCAGGTTCAGCTTTCAGTAAATGCTAAGCTTACTGCAGCTGTGATGGCTGGCTGCATGAACTTTCAGAGGGAAGTGAAAGCCTCAGTGGGACATGGAAGATGGCACAATAATGTGCTGTTCATTTTCTATTTGCTCCGACCAACTTCCTCCTGTTTTTTCTTAGAGGAGCAGCAACAGCATGTGGGCCTGTGATTACGGGTTCAGGGGTGGGACTTTAACAAAAAGGGCTTTTGTAGTGAGACTAATCTGGGATTTCTGACTTTTCTGGCAAATGATCAGCAAACGAAGACCACTGACCGGCAAATTTACCTACGACCACATTACAGGTAAAGAGTCACTTGTTTAGCCAAGTTAAATTCTAGCACTAAAGACATTGCACAAAAGTTCAAATCCTTATTTGCCCAGAAATGTAACAAGTGGATTCAGAGACCAGAGAAAATAGAGGCCTCATGCTTTGTCTCGTAAGCCCCTATTAGAGAGTTAAACCACATTCTTTGTTAGGAAATGTAGGATTTGAATTAAAAGAAATGCAAATTGATCCATTTAGATGTGAACAATGACAACCCGTAGGAAGTTAATGGGTCAGTGAAACTGTGAAAGGCCTATCACACAAGGCAGCACAAATATTTGGCCAGTGAATTATACAGTGCTGTAGTGAAAGTAATCCTGGAGGTGACAGTCAGTCCACTTCTGTAGCATTCTGCATTTGTAAAAGTGAACAGTTTTATTGTTGTCTACTATGTTTACCTTTTTGTTTAACTTTTATTGCCCTACCATGTTACTTCTGCGTACTTCTACCTCTCGGATTACTTAATTTTAAACACTCCAAGCCAGCCTTAACGGTAAAAACAAACAGCTGTTGTGTTGTGGATGGGGCTTTTGTTTCTGGGATTCAGGGGATCTAAAGATGTTTGAATTAGCCACCTCTCTTCAGGGGGAAAGAGAAAGTGACTTGCCACCTCCCGGTGTGGCACCATGCTGATACGCCTGTTGCGTGATGGTGTTTATTCATACCGTAAAGCAAAAGCAACCTATTACCACATGAAATAGATGTCTATGGACGCGGCAGCATGCTGAGGATGCGTCCTTGAGTTGAACCCATTGTGTTAATCTCCTTTCATTTAATCAGAGCACTTGATTTTTATGATAAATTTACCATTCAGTGAACCAGACTTCCCTCCACAAAACAATCTGAAATTATTATTCTGCATTAGAGCTGCACGGAGCTTTGCCGCTTGCTGTATTGTTTGTGAGCTCAGTTGTGCGCACATGGGCCACATGCTTTCTCCGAACAAAGCCGAAGGACTAAACTTTTATTTCAGATTGCTTCAACACAGTCCAGTGTGGTCCAGGCATGAGAGGGCACTTGTTGCCCACTGAGGACTTTGCCACATTCATTCGAGGAGCAGCCCATTCTCATTATTAACAGACACACTAAACGATGGGCCCCAGACAATACAGAACAGATCCCTTTATGCGCACAAGTGCTCAATGTTTCGGCAACCACTGCTTGCCCTCCACCACTCCTCCTTCTTTTGAGATACCTGCACAGAAGTGAAAGATGTGGGGGACACAAAAGGTATCCTCAACTTTCCTTTACTCCCATTCGGAGGGACGGGCCCAATTTAAAGCTTTTATTTGTGCAAAGCCTCTTATTAACTCTGCTCATGCTGCCTCCCCCGGCTTGCCATCGCTTAAGTACTGGGTGTTGTAAAAAAGCTACCAATTAGACACTCATCAGCTCCAATTAGAGTAGACAAAACCTGAGTAAAGATAACTCAATGAGAGGGGAGGGCTGCAAAGGTGAGGGTTTTGTGCACGCCTGTGCAGAAGGTGCGTGTTTGTGTACATGTGTGGACACTGGGCTGGCACAACATGGTTTTTAATCGCTGAAGGAGCTTGTGGCCATTCAGTGTGACCCACCGCGGCACAGGTCCATTCACTCTCCGGGCTCCTCAGCAGACCCTTTTCTCAGGGCCAAGTGTTGTTGTGCTGGGAAGACAGGCCCCCCAGGAGTCCCAGAAAGAGACCCATTCAATCCTCTCTAACTGTTTGTTACATGTAAAGCACTTAGGCCTGGGCAGATCTCTCATTATTTTCTCCTTCACTCTCAATACTTCCTTAAACTTAGGCCTCAACAAGAGCAGACTCTTTTTTTTGAGGGAGGGGGGTATAAGGGGGTGCCTTTCACCTCATTAGAATTGAATTTGCACTGTTTTCTAATTACATGGAAGGGCAACAAAGTATTTTATTTTCTTTTTCAGCTATAATCTTCAATGAAAAGAAGATTTTTGGGACAGTTAATGTGCTGCCCACACTGATGCATTCATTAATGGATTAGGTAATACTAATTTTCTACGTTCTGCCTTTTACTGTTTGTTTCCTCCATCTGTTACAAACAATAAAATTACCTCATTAAGACTTTTATCGCTTCTCAGCAACTGTTTCACTTGCTTCTAAGCATTTACTTTGGAAGGCCTGTGTTGTAGGGGTGTGTTCTCATTCAGTGTCTCATCTTTTTGTGGCTAGTTCTAGATAACGAAGGGGACGAGCAGGGAGATATAATTAAGGACAAGGGGGCACTTCAGTAAATATTTGAATTCTTTTCGGGTCGGGCTTTGTTTGCTGGTGATTAATTACCTCCTGTGGGGATTTTTGAGAAACATCCTGCAAAGTTTTAGTTTTTTTTTTTTCCATAATTTTCTTTTACAGTATAAGGGTGGTTAAAAATGAAAGCTGATTTCATTTTTACTTTACACCTTCAATTGATCTCTACGGTCCTCAAATCAAAACCTCCTAAAAGTCTTTTTTGTCTTCTTTTTCTAACTGAGTCTGCATTTCGAAAAGTGAAGACTTTTGTACATTTATTTGAGATTAAAAATTCAACATGGAAGATACATAAATCCAATACTATGTTACAATGGCCAAAATAAAACTAAAAAGAAAGTTGGGTCATTTAAGAAAAATATAATAATAATAATAATAATATTCTCTCTTTGAGAAAAAACAACTCTTCGCTTCACTTTTAGTATAGATTAAGAATATTTCTAGTAAACTTAAATTTATAAATTATATAACTTTTGATCAGCACTTGTGGTTCAAGTCACAAAGTTCAAAAAGTGTTCAAAAAAAGAAACATTATCAACGTTCAAAACATTCTGAACTTTATTTAATTTATACTTTAAAGGATTTAGTTTCGTTGGTCCCTTGTGGACTGCTGTGTAAAACCTAATGAGTTCACTGAACATGTGCAGTGCAACCAGAGAAAGTATGGGTGCAACACAAGAACTGGCCACGAAAATGCTGCCACCTTGTGGACATTATCAAGCACAACATGACGACACTTTTGCTTACTTTTTATGTTTTTAGTGAGTTTAAAAGGAAAGTCTTGTCTTAACTGGGATTTTAACATCTCTACCTGTTTGTCACAAGAAAAATACTTTTATCAAAGTAACATAATTAAAAAAACAAATACCAGACTCAGGATTGAAATATTGAAAACAGCATTTCTCCTCTTCCCAAAGCAAAACTAAGCAGACATTGGTGCTAGATTATATTTATATATTTCCATTATTAAAACGTTTTTGTTTTAAGGTTCTTTATTTCAGAAAGCAAACATTTTTTAATGAGACCAAAAGACAGACAATGTATAAAATCTTTTTGAGAAGGTCTCCCTCTGGTGGAAGTCTGGTTTAAAGCATGTGAGATGCATCTTCATTTACAATCTCAAATTGTAGAGGAAGTTGATTAGTAAATTAGTTATTTAAGGTTTTTGCCAGTAAATCTGGATTATTAGAACTAACCAAGAAATTGTTTACAACGTGAGGGATTTCTTCTGTCTTTAACAAAACTGGCACAAAAACAACAATCATAATAATCACAAATACACATATTACATAATAAATAAAGTTAACATAATACTTCGTAGTATTCGTAGCATCAATGATCTCTAGATTGGCAAATGTAGACCACAATGCATGCCCGGTTCAAGTCCTGGCTAGGGGCTAGCATTTTCCATAAAGCCGAAGAGCTACAAAAAGAGCTGCATGTGGCCCCGGAGCCCCATGTTGCAGACCCCTGTTTTAGCTGATACCTGCCTAAATGGTCCTTATGTGTTTGGTCAGTTAAGGTTGCCATAATGGCTTGTCTGGCTCATTTGAGTGCTTTTCCGGTCCGCCATCTCTCTCTTCACGCTGACTGAGCTTGTGTTCTGGAGCGGAGCAGTCTTTGATGATGTAGTTTCTTCTGTGTTTCAACAGTTTCAGCTCACATTTTCAGACGCAGCAGTAAATCATGCTGAGTGACAACGGCTTTACAAGGCTTAGCCTGACTGATTTATGGATCATGACAGTATTGTGTTGAATTAGGGATCAAAAGGTTTTGTACCTCTAGAGCAGAAGATGATAAATGTCTAAGGTTCTTTTCATTTCAATGTTTAAAAACTGTTTTTTCCCCCTAAGTTTGGCACAAACTTACCTATTCTTTAGTGGTTTGTTCCTTTTGTATACTAATCTGAAGATTCTCACCTGTTAACAATTATTTGACAGAAACATTTTTTGCATTTTTTTAAAAAAGTGCATGTAAATGATAAGCATAAAAAAAATACTGCCATTTTTCTTTTTGCTACATGTTTTAAAGAAGTTCCCAAATAGAACTAGAAGATAGCTTACATTTTTCTCCACATTTTTAAACATGCTTTAAACACACCTGTTAACTTTTGTAAAAAAAAAAAATGGTGAAAAAAAGTGTGTTCATCAATGTATAGAAAAAATCTGAATAAGCAAAAAAAAAAACAATTTTATTTCATTTTCTCGAATTTGTTTATATAAAAATAAACATCTGTGCTAAAAAAAAAGCATAAAATCAGTTAAATAATATTAAAAAATACTTCATATTTACACCTAAAGTATGTATACCCCGTGTGTGAACTCCAGTCTGTTCAGTTAGTTTTGTCTCGAGCTGGCTTTCTCTTTCTGCTCCTTTTGGACTCTCTATTTATTAGAGGATGAACCTCCTTGTCGTCTTCCCCTGAGCCTGCATCCACACCGTCATGGGCATCTCTCCAGCTGTCAGGCGCAGGTGGAAAGTCCTCCTCTGGAGAATTAATCGGCCGACCGTACACCTTACTCTGTAGGTCAGCAATATCATTGCGGATATCTGCCATTAGAAGAAGCAGGAAGTCAAAGGAGCCAGGGGAGCCCTAGATGGGAAGTACAACATAAAATAAAAAATATAGAAAAACACCTAAAAAAAACCCTCAAATATTTAAGAAATGTTAACAAAAATATATCAAAACTAGCTACTGAGTTTTTTCTCCTTATTTATATAAGTTTGCATGATAATTATTTATTCACATCACTTAAACACAGTTTACAAATTACAATCATCCATCATGCACTTAGCCCTGGTTTTCTGAAGTCTAAGACAAAAAGTAACACATTCATAAAACGTTTAGTATCAGCATGGATGGATTTTGTCTTACTGGTGGTCCAATAGCCCCAGGAGCTCCTCTTTCCCCCTGAGGAAGTAACAGTAAATATTTAGTTAAGATGAATTAAACTGGGGAACTGGGGATTTCATGTCATTCAGTTCAGAAAATAAAGAAACAGAGAATAATGCACAAATAAGATTTCTCATTTTGAAAAAAGCTTTTAAGATTCAACTCTATCCAAATTATTATGTGTTCAAAAACTAGTGATTTGAACTACACAAACACAAACTACACAAGCTTATACTACATATATCAATGAAAATGTCAGTATAAATATGTTTTTGCTAAGACTTTCAAATATAAATCTTCAATTGTAAAGGTGAATTTGAATAAAGTATTTTTAAAATAATTTCCCCCTCACATACATTCATATCTGGAGGATTTGGCAGATTCCCCGTTCTGCTAAAATGTTTTTATTTGTTTTTGACATATAGTTCTATTGAATAAGACTGAAGTGGACAGAATAGTTGCTTAGCTGGAGGCAGTTTTGCCCAAAACTCAGCAGGAAGATACAAAAACAAAGAGAAAGCCACACAACTCTAGTGACATTCATTGATTTCCTTTTCAGTGCCTTGGAAAAGGTATTCAAACCCATGGAACTTTTCCACATTTTCTCACATTATGACCACAAACATAAATATATTTTATTGGAATTTTATGTGAAAGACCAACACAAAGTGCCACACACTTGTGAAGTGGAAAGAAAATTATACAAGAGTTCAGTTTTTTTTAACAAATAGAAAACTGAAACGTGTAGTGTGCAAAAGTATTCAACCCCCTTTCTCTGAGTGTAAACCTCAAATATGACGTCACCAATTTTCTAAAGTAAAAACCTAATACATATGAGTTTATTACAAAGGTAAATTATAAATCCACTGTTTTTTAATTATGAAAATGTGAATGGTATATAAAATCGCAATGCATCCATTCGTTCATCTTCTATACCATTTTGTCCCTTTCGGGGTCACGAGGCTGTCGGAGGAGCCTAACCCGGCCACCCCTGGACAGGTCGCTGTTACAGGGCCCACAATCACACACCCATGCACATTTGCCAATCTAGAGAGCACTGATGCACACAAGTCTCTTGCAAAGACTTCTGGGAAATTTCCAGGGCACTGAGTTTTGAAATTGTAGATCGGACAGCTTTATATAATAGAATACCCTTTATAGCACACTAAGTAGTGATTAATGAAGTAATTCGGCCACAACTTTGGTCTCTTTGGTTCACTTTCAGGTGGGAGACTTCATCTGGTGTTATCTTCATGGCAACGTTGAAAAACAAAAGCCATATGTGGTTGAGTCAGATTTTTGGAAAAGTGCGATGGACAGGTGCATTTCATGAATTCATTCCTTCTCGATACTTTTGTCTCTACTGCATGTTAGACTTTTCTTTTCAAAGTACTTCAATTTCAATAAAAAAGGAAGATTAAAAAAGTGTGTTGCTAAACCTCAGATGGACCAGATAGGTTTAAATGTTTTGCAGATCCCCTTTATTAAACCCATCTGTTTTCCTTGAGTGTCAACACTGGTTCAAACAATTATGGCTGAATTTTCTAAAGCTCAAGGTGTTGGTTTTGGACCAGACGCACCCTTCTTGGATATGAACCTCTGGGTCTATAAGAAACACCTGTTTAAATGAAGAAGATCACTCAGGGGTCCAACACACTTTCGGCCTGTGCCCTCCAACCAGATTCAACACATTTTTACTTTTTAGACAAAAGGGGAAAGAAACACAAAGAAATTTTGATGTAAAGTTGATGCACTTTTTGATTTTCTTTTCATTTGATGCAAAAAAAAAAGATGACCCCCAAGCATTGCCATCACATTACAGCAACAACAGTCAAACGTTAGGATGGTTTCTTTCGACTGAGTATATGTTCTCAACATAAAGTGTAGACTTAATCCCCTGAAAAACTTTGTGCAAAGTGAAATACTACACATTGAGGCTTGTTAATTCACGGTAGCACACTTGGATCTTACAACTGTGGTTGTTCGTTAAGTTCAAGCTGAGGCTGTGGATGTTTTGGTAGGTGGTCTGGATTTGTTTCTCAGCTAACAGGACAAGCATCACCCTCAAATCTATCCAAACAAGAATCTCACTTCACTGAATACCATGCTCCTGGGTACACAAGGAAGATTCACCAAAGTTTAGTTTGAAACTTCAGCAAACCATTTCATGGGAATGATTTTCAGTACCTCTAAAATAAGCTGGAGACTCCATTTTTTTCAGGGAAATCCTAAAAAAAAATGTGCTTCAATAACTTTAGGTTTATACATTTTCTTAAAAAATACATTAAAATAATGCTACTTAAAAACCCACTCTGTTCATCTTTGAATCTATTTTAAAAGCATTCTCAGTGGTCTTTTAATTATAAATATGCCGCTTTCACAAACATGTGTCATTTTCTAGGACAGTTTCTGCAGAACTGCACAAGTTTATTAGAAATTTGCCTTCGAGTTGTGGGTGGTAGGTAGTAACCCTTCCCTAATTACCCATCATCCTTTTGTTTACACTTTCTCCAACAAGCTTATAGCCCTAACAACCCCAAGCTAATATTAGAAGTGCAACAAATTGGTGAAAAATATTGGAGCTATCCAGCTACAGTACACAGATCTATTTGTCTGCAAGTGGATGCATCAGAGTGGAATGGAGCTTGTGGCCCGCTGACTGTAGCACCTACATTACTGCTACAAGCTTTTTCCAACAGCTTTTTTCTGTCTGCTCCTTATTCTAAACTTTTGAGAAATGCATTTAAACTGAATTTTCTGTATGTCCTCCATGATGAGGAAAATACTACGAGAAAATGTTAAAACTAGTACTGTCAACGTTAATGCGCTAGCGCATGCGATAAATAAAAAAAATTAAAGCGCTAATATGTAGTTTTGTAAATGAATTACACGTCAGAAGAGACCGTCTTCCGCTTTGCGTCAGACAGCTCAGGTTTCAGAGGCCATTCATTTCTAAAAATGCACACTTTGTCAGACATTATTCCACTTATAACATGATCACTTACAAAATAAATAAAAGATCAATTTATATAAATAAATAATAAATGTATATTAATAAAAATACACAATGAAGAAATAATAGTTCAATCAATTTTTTGAACTTTAACCCTGTTATTTATTTTTTTTATATAGCTTTTTCACAAAATGCGGACTGTTTGATTGGTAGTGTGGCCGGTTGTCATGGTAACACAACAACACGACCACTGACCTTGACTGCAGCGGCAAAGGAGCAATCTGCTGATCATCACAAAAGGTTCAATAAAGCATCAGATCTGAGAGAAAGTTAACCTCTTACCGCTTGTTTTTGTACAGAAGATGAAACAGAAGTTTGTTTTTACAGAAGCCCGCGCAGTGATTTGGGCTTTGTGACCGGAACTACTTTTTTTTGCTGTGCATCAACAACCTGCAGCCAATCAGATATGAGTATTCACTAGGACCATTTAAAGTGCAGAAACACAAAGTTTGTTTCTTATGGCTGTATATCAGCACCTTTGTTTTCTTGGAATAATACAGTAGACATAAAAGTCTTTACAGTGTTTTAGAGTTCTGCTTATCTTACTGTTGATGTGTTTTGTTCACACAAATTATAATCTGAGTTAACACTGTTCTCTCTGCCATTTTTTGTTCAAAAGCTGCATATTGTCATATAAAATTTACCTAGTAAAATATTGTGATTAATCATGATTTTTCACAATCCAAAAGTGTGATTAATCTGATTATTTTTTTTAATCGATTGACAGCACTAGTGAAAACACAGTTTTCATTAGAGTGGGTCTTTACTTCAAGTGAGTTTTTGTCTGAGCTTTTTTCAAAGACTGCTGCATATTTCTCACTTCAGTTTCAATGGAGTCCGACAGTTTAAATGATTAGAAAGTATCACATTTCCATATAAGCAAACAAAGCACACCTCAATCCCTGCCCTTTCCACAGGCAGGCAGAGGTTAATATTTTTTAGGCCCTTTTTGTCTGATTTTAGAATTAATGTTAAACTATTAATTTTTAATCTGTCACCTGCTTCATGTTCTGTGCTCCCATACAGAATGGACTTGAGACACCCACTGATGTATCAAGTTGAGGAAAAAAAGAAACGGTATTACTGTCTTATAAAAATCCTGTGGATGTTTGTAACATTAATATTTTATTGATGAAAAAGTCAAATGTGTGATTGCAAACTTGCAGCAGCTTGCATTCAAATGATTCTTTGACCTGAACGTTAAACTTCTGACTGTGCATCAATACACGAAGGGTCTGCAAAATATTCTGGCAGTTGCCTTTAAAAAAACAAACAAACTGAGCCATTTAAGTAACAGTTAAATTATTTTAGCTGACAGAATTTTGAAGAATTTCTCCAGTTGGTTCTTTAGCACTTCTAAGCATCAAGGCCAGGGACGACTGTTGCTGTTGTTGTTAAAAATGGCAGCTTACTGGACAGCTTTACTGTGAAGCAACAGGATTTTGTAATTTTATTTTTTATAACACATGGAGAACCAGACAACAAAAAAGCATACCTTCTGGCCGTCTTTTCCTGGTGCCCCTGGAGGCCCCTGCGAAATCAAATGACAACCATGAAGCAGAAGTTCAAATATGTCGACTGTTGTAATGTTTTGAGTGCTTTCTGCAGGCCACAAATACAGCTTAATTGGGTTTAAACTTGGGCTTTTATACAAATGAGTTAATGCAAAAAGGTTTCCAGAAAAAAAGTCTTTCTAAATTTAAATATTTTCTATAGTAAACACCACCAAAAGAAGGTAAAATATGCCAGGCTCCAGAGCATTCCCAAAAGGCTTTGGATGAATGCCTCACACACCTCTAAGATAATCATCTTCAAAGACTTATTGTAGGCAGTTGTGCCAATATTCAGATCAGTACAATGCTCTGAATCAAACACTGGTCATTTTCAAAGCCCTGGCATGTAGTTAGACAGATGTGACCCGGTGACCAAGCCTTGTAAGTGTGCTTAGAATCTAATCAAGACAGTATACCCAAACTAAGCAGGTGTGCACGGTTTAACACTCTTATTTAGCATGTAGATTAAAGCCAAAGTACATCCAAATGTGATGAAATCATGAAAAAAGCACAATTGAATGCATCCTGGCTTCAGGATTTACTTTCCTGCAGCTTGTAGGTGTGTATGGTTGATTTATCAATAGCAGAACTGCATAAACACACCAGCTTTAAAAAGTAGAAATGTGTCTCCGTGACCCCATCCTGCACATTCTTGAATCAGATCCCACACCTCAACACAGAGGGGTCGTAATTGTAAGCAGGGCAGTGTGCTGAACAAAGTACATCAAGCCAAAGAAAACAGCTAAAGCTGGAAATGGATTCAGTCATCTCTGTTGTTTTTATCATTAAAATGAGGCTTCTTCTTTAACCACACATAGTTAAGAGCCTTTCAGAGGGCGTATTTGTCCCCAGGGCCCAGCTTCAGCCTCCCTTTTTATGCAATTATTTGAATCATTTAGGTAAATAAAGTTTAAAGAAATACTTGTAATACTTATAATATTGAAAACAGACAAATTAAAAACTGAAGGCATTTTTGCAGGTTTTTTTTGTTTTGGAGGAAGAATTTGAGCAAAACATTTGTTTTAAAAAACTGTAAAGTTTGTAGGAAGACTAAGATGGTCCCTTCATTTGAGAATAAACTGCTTTCCATTTAAGGAACAAGCCAGGAACCATGGAGGAGCAGGTTTGTTGGGCAAAAGCTTCTGCAATACGTGTTTCACAGTCAACAGTTCATGCACAAAAGCCTGCTGTTGTGCATGAAACACCTGCTCAAAAATCACCACCTTCAAGCTGAACAAAACTTCCAGTTCACCACATGGAACGCTTTCATCACACCAGAGAGATGCTATGCTTTTGGCCACAGTGATCAGATCTAAGCTTGGAAAGGAGTGAGCAGAACAATGGGTGGTAGAATCTGTTACAGGTAGACTGTGATAGACAGCTTCTTTGCTGCCAAATGAAATAATAGACTGCAGATAGTGCAGAATAACACTTGAACAGTCTCTTCATGCACACAACAAAACTTGTTTTAGAATGCAAAAAAAGTGTCTCTTTTAGAAAGGAAAAGAAGAAAATGTTTTAGTAAGAAGCTTCCAAACCAACACGTTCTCACTCCCAAGTCGTGTTTTGTTGAACCCGGACCGAACCTCGGGACGCGTTCGGACATGGACCAAACCTTGGGACGTGTCCAGTACTGGTATTCTAGCTCTGTCCTCGTCCGGTACCAGGTTATGATTAGGGTTGGGGTACCTGGTTAGGGTTAAGGTACCGGTGCGGTCTGGTATCGGACACGTCCCAGTTTGCAGCCTGGAGGTTGGGGAGCCTTGATTTAATTGGATGAGCCAGAGTGTCAAAAAACGACAAGTTGGGTACACCTGAAGTAACATTTTTTGATGCGGGGGGCTCCTACCCATGAGTCAATATGTGACGACTGTTTATGGCTTACAAACACGTCCAAGACACTCAACCAAACTGATACATTTTATTAATCAATATTTTATATCCATTTTACGTCTATATGACGTACAGATCATGATGTAGATCACATTTTGGGTTACATTACCACAGTAGTTAATGCTGTTTAACAGGAGCCCTATGGCTACATGTTTAGAGGGTTAGCTCGAATATTAGCTCGAGTCTTAAGAGGTCAATGTAATTGAAATGCATTTGCAAGTACAGTGCTCCCTCATTATGCTGCGGTTCGCCATTCACAGCCTCGTAGATTTGCAGACTCATTTCAGTGTCATTTTCAATGCTTTTTTTTAAAGAGGAGATAGTGTTCTGAGTCCTGATTGGGTGTCAACCTTGTCGATCAATCTGCTTTGTGTCATGTTTGCTGTACAGAATATGTTCAGCTTGTTACAATACATACATCTTGGATTGCAATCAGATCTTTGTGTCCCAAACTGAGTCTCCACCACCGGTTAAGGATAAAGTGATTTAATTGATTTACATTGACTTAACAGAGGATGTTTCTTTATGAGAACAGTTTAAATTTGGAAATGAACATAAAGGCTCCAGTTTTAGTTGTTGACAGTAACTACAGTGAGAAAAAACAAAATTCAGCTTAACTGACCACTGGTCCTCTAGGGCCACGCTTGATGTGGGACAGGTCTGGTGTAGGTCCTATGGGTCCCATTAAGCCACGAGGGCCAGGAGGACCAGGAGGACCAGGAGGACCCATCAGTCCTGCAGAGCCCTCCGGTCCCAGATCCCCTTAAATTGTAATTATTTGAAAAAAACAACAACAAAAGAGCCAACAATACAGATAAATTAATAAGGAACTGCTTAAAAACTGAAAAACTGATTTTAATCTCTGTTTTCATAACGTTGCTGCTTCTTCTAAGCTACATAAAAAGTGAAGGTTCACATATGAACAGTCATGCCTTCAATATTGCAAATTTTAATTTATTCCAGACATTCCTGCGGATGTCATCATGGGGGTAAAATTTGTGATTTTGCGTAAAACATATTTAGAATCTTTCATATGGTTATTTTTTCCCCATCTACTTTGCTCTAAATTATGTGGTGGTGGTATCTTTCTGAGACATCACCAGAACAAACACCTGCATTCTAATGAAATGCAAATTAAAAACCGATAACATTTCAGCTGCAGTCAGACTATCGTTAATGTTTGAACACTTCCTGTAAACAAAATTGAATGTAACACCATGCAAGTATTAGCACTCATGGTTGCATCTATTCCTGGATCGCTTTTGATGAGGGTCATCAATAGATGTATACATACAGTTCTGACCAAGTTTTTACCTGGAGGTCCAGGGGAACCTGGAGGTCCCGGTAAATATATTGGTGATGTCAGGGTTTGGTCCTCAGTCATCTGCACAGGAACGTCAGCACTGTTTGACAGCAAAGCCATCTTAAGAAAAAGTAAGCAAAAAAACTGGGTAACTACCAGTAATATTAATAATTGAGCTGCACAGCATCATTGTTTTGTTCCCATAGTTATTTTACATTAAATAAATTACATAGTACATAAAAAGACATGCTTAAAAGAGCTAAGATTGAGTAGAAATCTTGTTACAATAACTTGATCCAGAATGGGAACTGAAACGTCTTGTTGTTTGACAACCTGTAACCCGGCCAGATGAAGACAATTCAGAAACCTTTTGAGCTAAAACAAAAACAGTCCCTTCTGCATTCTGAGTGGCAAGGTTTTCTTTAAAAACGTGATCTTTAATCTGAACCACCTTAAGGGCATTTAGACAGTTACAATATAGCCTACCTAAGTTTTTTTTATCTAAAAAGAAAAAAAGAAAAATCAAGCCAAGTTTAGAAGCAAATGTTTTTCATTAAAAAAAAACATTTCTGCAGAGCAGGTGTTTAAACTGATAACTGTGCAGTTCCATAAATACAAAAGAATTTACATTTTGCTATGCTCTAAAACGGCAGTGAGAGAAAAACACCTTTCTGAGAGAGCTGCGAGACCACACAGCTGGAAGCCATACATCATGAGCTACAGTGGAGACAGTTGAATGCAGCTGTTGACAGATTCATGTGTAGATAGGTTCAGAAGTCACCGATTACACATGTGAAAATATGACTCCAGTTTAATATTCGATTTTCAGTTGCTTGGTGCAGATGGACAATATATGTGTATAAATAATTTATATATAATAAATATCTACCTGCTACTGAAGGGTCTAAGTTCATCCTTAATGGTTTTTAACAATCTAGCATTGTAGTGAAGTAACCTTATGGCTTTTCTTTTAGACAGAAATGCACTTTTTTGTTACCTTCTGCTGCAACTGCAGGACTGACGTCTTTAACTGAAGGAAATCCTCACACGTGGCCGAACAAGTTCCAGTATTCATGACATTATCACACTTCTCAAAGAGATGAACTGCTGGGAAAAAGAAAAAAAAAGTTAATAGCTTAGGACAAGTGAGTAAAAACAAAATTACTATCACCGTTTTTAAAAAAAAGAAATAATACAAACTAAAAATGTGTTATTTAAAGTGATAAAGATCAAAGTAACTGTGAGGTCAAACTGAACTGTTTCTACACACTTCATTCCATTAAACAGATTTGTGACATTTTTTGCAACATGAGTTTTGATACACAGAGCAAAAAGACATTTAAAACCTAAGATTAGAGAGCACGATTCTCCAACTTCAAATGTTATTTTTCATTTCTGAATGTTCTAAATCACTAAAAAAGCTATAAGAATGTGTGGCTATAGATGTACTTTCTAAGCATGTGTTTTATTCATTCATTAACTTGCTTTTACTTACTTTTTTGTTTAAATATCAAATGTTAGACATTTCACTTTGCAAATATAAATGTAAAAATAATAAGACAAGTCAGAACTAATATTTTTAAAACTTTTCTGAAATCCTGGCTGAATCTCTTCTTTCTAAGTTTGCACGTTTTCCTTGTCGTTGTTCGTTGGGGTTTTCTGCTTCCTTCAACAGTACAAAGATGTGTTAGATAATATCAATTGGCCCTCAGAAATGAGTGAGTTGCCCTGTGATAAACAGGCAACATGTCCAGGCTGTACCAAAGACAGCCATTTAAAGCCCTCTAACTCTAATAATTAAATGATTAACTTCTTTCCCCCCAGATTTTTCATCAACTTTTTAAAGGGTTTGCATTCTGGCACAGTAAGTGCAGGTCAGTTTGTTTGAATGAATTATTGTGGATGCCAGAATATGTAGAACAATATTTTGAAATTGCACAGAAACAATAAGAAGACGCAATGAACTGTGAAAGACAAAAATCACAATTATTTATGTTTTTAATATTAAATAGACATTTGAAACAGCTTTTGTTTTGCTCATTTGCCTCACATTAACTCACAGGAATGAAGGAAAGCTTGAAAAAATACACAAAACAAAGTTACAACATTAACTTTAACAATGAACAGCTGGGATAATTGAATGTAGTGGTATAAAAGTTTATTAAGGCCAGATTTACACGTTCCCCTGCTAATCTCCTCTCCACACAGCCATGTTTGGCAGGACCTAAGCACACCACAGGAGGGGAAACTTTTAGATCAAATGTGACAGATACTTAATAACTCAGAATTTGTGTTTTTTTTTTAAATTTATAACAAGCTTAAAAATTATGGCAAGGGTTTCTGAGCAGATATTTATCATTGTTTGACCACTTATTACATTCCCTGGTGATTTTTATCCTCACTAATGCTTTGCTGGATGGTTACTTTCACATTTTACTTTAATATGATTTTCTCTGACTGCTTTTGTTGGACTTGCAATGCTCTAATGCATTCGTTTACGTCAACTCCTATGTTTTTGTCTCAAGTTTGTAGGCGAATGGGCCCTGCTATGCATGTGCATATATTTAATGGATGGGTGAAAATGTCTGGACACTATTTCCCCTCTTACTTTGCAAATCAGCAAGCCATAATTGAGGGGGCGCAATCCCACGGACCACACTTTCTCCCCTGCAGTGTTATGGGATGTAAAGGAAGATACCCTCATGAGAGGAAGTAGCAAATATGCAGCCCCTTGCTGCTTCACTGGCAACTTAATCTGGGGTGAAAAAAGATGTTTTATCACTTGAACTATTCATGCTTTTTTTCACAAATATTCTGCAAATCAGGGGAAGACCAAGAGTCATGGGGCAGCAGTATGTTTGGTTGACAGAACCGGCAGAGATGTCTAATGACTACCATATGTCTATGTTTGTAGTCTTCGGACAGATATCACTGTCAGATGTGCCCTTGAATAAAACAAAAAGAAACATTGAGGCTCACCTCTCTCCCCCTTGGTGCATGTTTTCCCATCTTCTTCCAGGAAATATCCTTTCTCACATTCACACCTGTAGCTCCCCGGAGAGTTGATGCAAATCTGAGAGCATGCGCTCTTGTTTTCATCTGCACATTCATCTATGTCTGCCAGAGTAAAGATAAAAGAGCAAGCAAATTCAAGGAAAAAAATTATGAATAGAGGTTTGTGTAATCTGTACTTTGTTTTTAATCTGTAATATGTGAAAAAACTACAGAAAAGTATCACCAATCTTAGAAGGTTAATCATTTATTGTCTAGGGTTGAGTATGGTGGCCCAGAAAAAAATAACTCAATGCAAAAAACATGTTAAAGTAAAACATATAAACAAATATATATATTTGTTTCAGAAATGAAAAAAAAAAAGATTCCAAGAAACGAAACGAAGTCAAAATAAAATGTTTCAGAAAACAAAAGTAATTTCCAGAAATCAAAATGACATTTTTTAAAATTTTAAACAAAAGAAGAAACTGGAAAAGCCACAGGTACATTGGTATGTACTAATCCTAAAACTTTAATAAGTACGGGGACATGAAAGACACATGTGAAAAAACTCAAACAATATCATCCAATCATTAATGTCCCATAGTACCTACTTTATCAGGTTTCTTATGCGCTTCATTTTTTAACATTTCAGTTATATTTCTGGACATCACTTTTGTTTTCTGAAACAGTTCATTTTGATTTCATTTTATTTGTAATTTGCTTTCTGGCATTTAGTTTTGATTTCTAAAATGTAATATTGTGTTTTAATATTTCCTTTGATTTTTTTTAAATTGTCATTTTGATCTTTATTACGATTTTGCATTGAATGACTTTTTTGGGGGGATTTGTACTTCAGTGGCACCATAGTGGAGCACCTCTAAACTGTGGCAAAAATATTCTCTAAACTTGGCAAACTAATAAGAAAGAAGAACTTTTTAAATTTTGTAGTTCACAAAAAATAACTTTAGCACAGTATTGTCTGTGAAATAAGAAATATAAATAAAAAATGATATTAATATAGACTTAAAACTGACTTAACTTTTTACAACAAAAAATGCATAAATGACAATCACAAGCACAGTGCAAAGACGACCTGGTTTAACATTGTCAATGCTGCAAAGTTGGTAAGAAAGCTGTGCAAAAGTTTGTTTTGTGAATTTTAAATGTTAAATTCTCTAATTTAATAACAGTAGATCTTCTACATCATGACATGATTCAACCTAAAGCAATCCAGTACTTGACTAAGTCAAAGACTTTTTATTTTGGCAATTTTTTGATGAAATTCTTCAGGCCTCACCCAGACAGTAGGGCTTTTCTCGGTTTCTGTGGCGCTCTCGGTCGTAGCGATAGCCAGGGTAACACGTGCATACCACTCGGCCAAAATGATCTGTGCACTGTTGCTCGCATGGGGCACCGGCACAAACATCAAAGTCTGTAAAATTAAAGACAAAAGCCTCAACAAAAAAATGTATGCTTTTACTTACTCTCCATTTTAAAACTGGATTAAGGACAGGGAAGGGATTTTTTTTTATTGTTAAACAACCATTATGATAAGAAAAAGACAAACATCTAGGTCTATGCATTTTTCCTACCTTCAGGAATACACTGGCCCAACACAAACTTGAAACCCTTGCAACATTGTTTCCTGTAAAAAAATAATAATAATAACACACAAAACGGACAAATCAAAATCTCACGTAAACATTCAAAAGCTGACATGTAGCTGCGTCAGTAAAAATGGGATCAAGTGAGCTGTTTATTTAAAGTTGTATGTTCAAGATGGCAAAAGGACAAAAAACAAATATAACACACAATTTCCCAAGAGTATCACAGTTTGTTCATGTCAGTTTTTCTCAGAATTACAGTAAAAACCCATCATTGAGCTGAAACTATAGCACTTTTTATTTCTATTATTACACGGATGTTTTAAATCTTTATTTACATTTATTTTACAAATACAGTATACACTCAAGCGTATTCCATTTTTCCCCAGAAAATCTTTCTGAAACTAACGGAAGCAGTTCCACGTTTCAGTGCGCTGTACATTGAAATATGCTGTGTCACATTTCATCACCATGAGTCAAATTCATTGCTTTCTCATCCTCCGCTCAAAGGAAAAGTGTTACCAGGTGCTGCTTTCAAACAAGAGATGACAAAATAAACCACAGTGAAGTAATGGTAATGGTAATGTAATGCAGAACATTCATTTTAAATTCCTCTGTGCAGTTTTTTTTTTTTTTTTTAATTCAGCAGCACTCATGAGGATTTGGCTTTTTCATGCATGCACTTTCACTACTTTCAAGCAAAAACAAACATATTTTCCTGCATTTTTGTGAAAAAACGCATTAAGGTATTTAGACATAGAAGTTCAAAGATTGAAAAGTAAACGTAAATAAGATGTTTTTCATTTTTCAGAGCTATTTTTCGGAAATTCTATTGTGTTACAGTAGTAAACAGACAGCATAACTGAGGGAAATGGGGTTGTAAAATCTACTAGAAATGGTCTAAAGAAATGTTTCTTTTTTTTTTTTTAAGGACACATGCAAACCACATGTTGACCTCACATGCAGTGAGGCCGTCAAAGACTACACACCTTATCTAAAAACAGATGCCACAGGGAAGATATTCAAGGAAATATGTGTATAATAAAAGCAAATGAATTGAATAATTATTACAGAAAAGCTGCAGTTATCTGCAGGTAGTTAAGCCAACAAACCGCTGACAGGTTCTCTTTTTAAAACAGCTTCTAAAATGTCAGGGACATTTTAAGTCAAGAAAAACTTTATCATCTTAGTTCCAACAAGATTTTTGTCTTATTTATGAAGAAAATAAGCCATCTGCTAATGAAAACAGGTTTTCAAATAGTAGAAATAAAAAATAAATAAATCAAAAGCTGTCCATTGCATCACCTATATTGCTAAAAAAGCTCACAGAAAAGAAAAAAACTCACAATAATTACAGTTCAAGGGTTTGTCTGCACTTAATGCAGTGATTGCACAAAAAAATGAAACTCTCCTGAGAGGGAGAACAAATTTAAAAGAACCATTTGTGCTTGTAGTTGTTTGAATTTCTGCTTTTGCAAACGTCAGAGGAAGGCTGTAGAAAATAATCGTTGATTCTTTTTATTACTCAAAGAAAAAAAAAAAGATACTTAACTGAATTAATCAGACTTCTCCAGAGTTGTTTGTAGGGGTCTGTCTATCATCCAGTAACATTATCTTTTAATACATCTTCTTGCTTTTTAAAAGATAGTTACCTGATTTAAGTGTTAAAAAAGAGAAACAGATTGATTTCAGACTGCATTATATATTTATGTTCTGTAGGTTTTTTTCTCTCTGGATTCTCATTTTATGGTTTTATATACCATAAGTGAAAATTAATTACCCTATATCTAAGAATCAAATACCAAACCATTTTATAACTTTCCTGCAGGGAAAATGCCAAAATTGTCACAGGTAAGATGTCTGGTTGACAAAATAGGAAAAGACGACCAGAGAAATACAATTTTACATTTTGTAAAAGGTTTTCAAAACTGGGTGTTCTTCACATGTGTGGTGCTGATAACGTTTACTGTGCTGATTGGTGGATTTCACTTACGTCACAACTCCTTAAAGATTTCTACGGCTTATTATTAGTTCTTTATAGATGAGACTGTCTGGCTGTCAGAAATAAAAGACATTGAGGTCAGTGGTTAACCTTGGACTAGAACTCCGTGTTCTGAGCTGAGATGCATACCAGCGCTGACAGTTCAGAGATTTTACACACCCAGTATTCAACATGTTCTACTTTATTTTACTGAGTATTTTTCTTCTGGAAAAATTCTTTTTTTGCAGTCTTTCAAAATTGTAAGCTATAACAGTTCTCTAGACTGTCTGCAGATCATTTTCACTGAAATTCTTCTATAACAACTTATTTTACTGAGTTTGTTTTATTTTTTTATCTTGCTTATTTTTTTAGGTATTCAACACTGATCCAACCAAGCAAGAAATGCAGCCTAATAACGAAAAAAAAACAGTGCTATTAATCAATTCAGAAAGAACCAAATATATATACATAAATATTAGTATCCGAAAGAAGAATTTTTACTTAGGATGTATCAAATCCATGCTGAATTTCAAACAAATTTGATTTATTGTGACATAATCTCTTTTGTTATAATGATGAACTTCCTCCTTCAGTGCACATGACTTTGTGCAGCTTGCACAGTAGCTGCTTACGTAGATTCAGCATCACAACTTCCCATAAAAGTGGTCATTTCACACAAACCTCCAAAGCTACTGTGTCACACTTGAGTGCAATCCACTCTGACCTTATCAGAGCGAAACAAATCACACAGTGAAGCCTAACATAGCTGCTACCATGACATCCCATTCATCTTCCTTCGTCCAGGACAAAATGGACCTGCGTGAAACATGTTGTACAAAGGTCCTGCAATGCATTTTTTATTACATTTTTAAATAACTAAAATATAAAACTTATACATAAAACATAAAATAACAGGGTCAAATGATTCTTTTACGCTGCTACTGGATATTATTTCATTTACATTTTCACAAACTATTTTTGCCCACCACACTATTTTTTTTTTACATTTTTTGCAGTGATTTTTCATTCATCTAAAATGTTCTAAAACACCAGGAACCAAATGACAGACTAGAAACGTTGCATTTTCTGCTACTTTGAATACAGCAGCTTTAGCAGTGAAGATGCTTAACTACATTCAAGCTCCAACAGTAAGAAAAAAGGCTGAAACAGCAGCCAAAAATAAAAAGAAAATTGACTAAATGAGATGAAGAATTAAAGGAATGCAAGAAAAACTATTAAAAATGCGAGAATAAATGTCATATCATCTGAATTACTCTCATTATTGTCTGAAAAATTAAGTTGATGAGAAAGAGAGAGAGAAAAAAGCCAAATTTAGTTTGTCCAAACTTCTCTGAGCCAAACCTCTCTCCTAATTCAAGTGATGCTGTTTGCTAGTAAAAAGGAAAATATAACATATTCCTCCAGTTTTCACAACAGTTATTGAAGTGATACAATTTTTTACATTTAAAAGCATGTCTTTTACATCTTATATTGTCAAAAAGTTGTGTCTTAAACTTAGCTTTTTTTATTCAGAAATAAGCTCTTTTTCATTCAATGCCAGGAAGAGACTTGTTGCAGCATCATTTCTCCCTGTACTGGACTTTGGAGACGTTTATATATAAGCATACTTCAGCCCAAGCGCTGCAGCCACTGGATTTAGTGTTTCATGCCTGTTTGCGCTTTGAAACAAACTGTAGTGCACGCATTCAGCATTGCGAGTTCTTGCCTACTTCTTTCATACCTGAGTGTGTATCGTCAATGATGGACTCAATAAATTGTCCCCAGGATGTTTACACATTGGTTTGTCCCCACTGGGAGAATGGAGAGGGGGAAACTGTCCTTTCAGAATCGTGCTCCAACTGACTGGAACAGTTTACAGAGGGTTTTAAACTCCAAACTCGTGTCTTTTTAGCATTCTTTTGAAAGATCTGGAAATGCAATCATTGGCTTGTCAACTTTAACTTTTACCATATTTTTCTGTCTGCTTTGCATTATTTTTTTCTTTTTTATGAATTGCTGCACAGACGTGTTGAAAGAGAGATTTTCAAATCTCAATGAGACTTTCTGGTTAAATAAAGTAGAATAATAGTACAAAAAAACAGAATTATTAAAAACAAAGGTTTGAAAAATATACATTGCACAAAACTGTTCTGACAAAATTAAAGAGTATTTAACCCTAAAACCTTATCATTGCTGTAGCGAGTTTTTGAAAGTGCACTCTTTAGCTGAAATTATGCTGAACTTCTCAAACTCTATTTGCACATATTCATTATACATGAGCATAAAACAGCTCAATAATATAATAAACCGATTTTACTAACATAAATCTCCTAATAGAAGTGCATCAGAATGGTTAAAATAGCTGAAAGTTTTCTAAAAATGATCCGCGTTTAAGAGGAACAGGAGAATACAAAAGGGGGTCTTGAGATGCTGAGTAGCATTCCCACTGTAATCTGTGGACGGTTTTCTGAGCGACCAAACATTTCACGTCAAAACTACATCCTTACCAGGACAGAATGCACATCTAGCAAATAAGCAGCTAGAAAAAACAAACAGGGTGAGCTCAACAGTCTAGAGAAAACAAATATCCACGTCCGCTTCAAAAACACCACTAGAGAGGCAGTAGCATCCCATGGAAAGTGGATCAAAATCTGGGCTGATTTAATGACACACTCCAATAAAAATCTTGCTTTTAGTGTTTATGACATGACATTTAGCTAATGATGGAGGACATATATTAAGAAATGTAAGCTTAAAATTGTGTGTCCGAGTATTTATTTATTCAAACTGTTGTGAATCAGGAGCAGACGGAAAAAAAGCTGTTAAAAACACTTCTGGCTGTGACTTAGAAGCTACAAGCTTTCTGCTCTGCTCCATTCTTATGCATCCGCTTCCAGACAAATAGATCCGTGTACGTCATAACTTTAGTGGTATGGTTGGATAGCTCCGATATTGTTCGCCGTTTTTGTTGCACCAGTAATGTTAGGTTGGGGATTGTAAGCTAGCTGGGGAGAGTGTAAACAAATGGATGATGGGAAATGGAGGTGGGCTTACTTTGTGCCAACAGTCCCGCCCACAACTCAAGAGGTGAATTTCTAATGAACTCCTGCCGCTCTGCTGAAATGATGACCTCCAAAACAAGTATTTAGATTTTGCCTAAAAATGGCATAAATACCACTGGCTGGGAATACTTTGAGGAAATGCACGTCACATTGTGCAGCTGCATTTTACTTGATTACAAAAATTACTCTTAAACTATCTTGCTACCCTGCAAATTGAAAGACTAACATCATTATCTTGCTTTCTGCACTTACTTCACCTTGTTTAATTTCTGAATTGATTATGTTATCTCATTGTTTTGTCCTTTCACGCCTTGACATAAGTGAACATGAAAACAGAGTAATGAGATGACCTGACCCATGTTAAAGTTAAAACAACCTGCCTCAAAAAGTCACAGGGTGACTGAAAGTTGGCTCAAGGTCGCTGGAGAAATACTATACATCAACCTTAATGCAGCCATGATTTATGTGTGTTAGGGGAAGCTTCTATTTTTAGTTAGCTGGCAGAGGCTGGCGGTGTTTTATAATAAGGGTGGAAAAGTTCACAGTTTTGAAAACCTTTTCAAAAATAAGGGGCAACATTATTGTGAATGAGCTTAAAGTCCCACTCCAACCATATTTTTATATTGTAAAATCGTTCCCAGTGGCCTTTTAAATATGATAATGCAGTTGTTAGCCAAAATCAAAAAGATACTTTCTGCAGAGAAGCAGGAGCTCATGAGAAATTTGCCTCAAGTTGTGGACGGGACTGTTGGCGTGGAAGTTAGCTCTGCTGATATCCCATCAGCACTTAGGTTGCACTCTCTCCCGCTTGCTCATAACACCTCACAAGCCCAAGCTAATATTAACTTAGCAATAAATAAGACAAGCAATATCAGAGCTACATTTCGGAGCAAGAACGCAACCCAGACGAGGAAAATGAAGACATTTATGGGTATATTTGTCTGCTCCGTTTGTCACAAGCCTGAGTTTTTTTATTCATCTGTTCCTAACCCATCACGATTTAAAAAAGAAATGCTCAGAAAGTTTTTAACAGGTTTTATTTTCAATTAGTATATGTCCTCCACTATGAAAACAGTACTACAAGAACATGTTAAAAACTTAAAAAATGTGATTTTTATTGAAGTGTGACTTTGAGCGTCTTGTAGGCTTCAATCTGGTTCAAAATGAGAAAAACTCTACTTAAAGCAATGTAAGCTGAATATTCTTGACTCTTTTAGGTAATTTTGTTCCAGCATAACTCTAACAGCAAAAATATGTGTCCCTCTCATTATTGAAAAAGCAAAAACCACTCAGATTTTTATCACTTTCCACTCTGCAGTGGCTCACTTGGGAAAAGTAAAAAAATGATTCTTGAGCAATTGAAGGTGAAGTACTTCTAATGGTCCAAATCGAATTATGAACAAAACCGTGGGGGTTTTATATAAATGCCAACGAGTGCGATATCACATGCAGGACTGCCGTTTCCTCATGTTAACCAGCTAACAAATTCAAAACACATGTGGGTTTCATTTCTATTCATGAGTGATTGAACAAAGAAGAAAGGATTTCCCAAAAGCATTCACAACCCTTTCAAACAGGAATATCAATGAGCCCAGATTGGAGGGTCACGAGCAGCGGCGACACGCTGTGATCAATGTTT
The DNA here is from genome assembly GCA_014656515.1 of Oryzias celebensis. NCBI lineage: Eukaryota > Metazoa > Chordata > Actinopteri > Beloniformes > Adrianichthyidae > Oryzias > Oryzias celebensis. The sequence continues at coordinate 9,672,147 of BNCR01000012.1, forward strand.
TATTTTCACAAACACAGAACTGCACTTGTTCACTGATCAGGACATCACAGACATTCTGTTTGTTTTGTCACCTGTGCTTTTTTCACCTTGAGGTTATTTCATTTTGCCAGTAACACGGATCACTTTACAAGGGCCTCTTGAAATCTAGACATAAACTAGTCTGACCTTAGTCACCCAGGGTGACGAATAAGCGCTGTAATCACCTTATAAACAGAGGCCTTCACTGAACCAACATCGGGCCAGCTTGGTTCAGCTTTGTTTTATAGTGAAACACAAAAAAGTAAGAAAATATTTACAATCTGTTCAAATAAAAAAAAAAAAGACAGAAAAAGTTGAATGCTCATATAACACCCTCTCTTCTGAGAATATTCTTTCTAAAAATCAAAGAACTAAAGGATATCTTGTATGCATTTGGCAGCACAGAGGCTTATTTATCCAGCTAGGCTGCCATTGATATACAAAAACATGCCTGCATTCCACACAAGAAAAGATGTTTTTTCAAAGGGAAGAAGACACAGCCTTAACAAGACCATCAGCTCCACTGGAAAACATGCATTAAACAGGCAGTAAAGACGCACTTCTGTTAATAACTGAACATTTTTTTGGAAAATCCATAATATCAAGATTAATTTTCATATTTCAAACAAAAGGGTCTACCTAAAAAAATAAAAGAAATCACTTTTATGGTATTATAGATGCATAAAACAATGTGCAATAAGCTGATAAAGTGATATACCATTAATATTTTAAAATAGTCAAACAGACATGTAATAATGTGGTGCACTTATTTGAATGAGAATCAAAACGAATTTACTGCTCGCTGGATTGGAAATGTATTAAAGAATGTTGGCAAATCTCTAGGAAAAACGTTCAGGAAAACTGATTGTAGAAAGGAAAATAGTGATAAAAATCATACTAGCATAAATAGGAAACTGTCACTGTCAATCCAAAAACTAACACAATATACTGGTTTGAAATAAAACAATAAATTATATTTGAGGTGGATAAGCAGATATAAGGAAAAAGAAAATTTTCCTTCTATGACAGGCAGAGAAAACTTCAATAAGTGCTTAAAATTCCCTTCGAATCAAATATTCTCTGACAAGGTGACAGGAAGTTAAAAAAAAGATCTACAATAGACAGATGGGACAAAAGTATGATTACACAGAGTGCTCATTTTCAGACTAAGATGTTAGTTTTTGATACAACAGAACAATCAAATCAAACAATCAAACGGAGCAAGTTCAAAACGTTTTTTATTATTGAATTTATATATATATATATATATATATATATATATATATATATATATATATATATATATATATATATCCCCTGCGACAGACTGGCGACCAGTCCAGGGGTGTCCCCTGCCTTCGCCCATGAGTAGCCAGCTTTGGTATCCTTGCCAAGATATTTTACTTATTGGAACCTTAAATTTCTTTGACGTTCTATTGAACGTCTGTATCAACATCAGAAGTCCAATTTTCCTCTTTGATAACTGTTCGATCTGAGATTCCTCAGTCTGATTATGATTAACTGTACCAAAATGGCCACCGTAGCTGGTGGTCCAAATGATTTTTCCAGTCTGTATACACCCTTGTAATCAGACAAATTTGGTTCACTTAAAGAGAGAACCAGAGCTTGTTAATCCGGTACAAATTTTCAGTCTGAATGCATCCAAGTGGACCCTGGTCCAGGACCCTCTTTCAAGGTGGTCTCAGTTCGTTTCCAGTTGAACTAAACTCCGGTTTGTTCTGAGTTTCCGCAGTCTAATTAAACTCTGTGCTTGGAGCAGAAGCTTGGACCAAAGCGGTCACTGTAGCCGGGCTTTATGTGATGTAAACAGAGAGCAAACGGGGAGAAGTGATGTCACAGCAACTCAATAAAATGTGGTCGGATGAATGCAGGCTTCTCACACTGTTTTCTTGGCAACCGATATATCATAAACACTTATCACTTTCTTTCGCCTGGTTAACACTGGACGCGGAACGGAGGCCGCTTGCATTTGGCGCCCTTGTTAACCTATGGTGTAATTCACCGCCAAGCCACAAGTGATCCGTGTCAATGCTGGCAGGAAGTTACGGCAAGACACACAAGAAAACGCGGTCAATAATCTAAATATAACCAAAATGTTATCATTAAAATGCAGTGATTGACAAAGGCGATCATATTTTTGTATCTAAACAGACAGTAGAGATGAAAATAAACACAACAAACAGACAGACACACACAGATCAACGTAGCAGGTACACTACGGAGTGGGGGGGGCGTGGTTTTGGGTGTAAAAACACAATCAACGAGAGAGGCAGGAAGCAGTTGGACAGTTGGAAAGAAACATGGCGTAACTATTTTTATAAGGTTATTTGCTCTCAATAACCACAGCTGAGCAGAAGCGCCTGTCGCGGAGAAATGTACGTCTGGTGTTTTTTTGCAAGTGAAAGTGGACACCGCACACACACTGTTTGGTGCTGCTTTGCGGTGCTTCCGTGTCCAGTGTAAACCTGGCATTAGCGTCACCTCCTGAGTGACCACCTTGCAGCATGCCTCAGCTGTACCAAAAAGTAAAAGCGTTGTACCTAAAGTTGATACAGACGTTTAGAATTGGTCAGCGTAAGAGAAAACCTGAAGAAGTAAACTATCCCGATAAGGACTGTAAAGCGTAGGACTTCCAATATTCTTATTCTTCGTGCCCCTTTATTCCTCACTATAGAACCTACTGGCATGTACCTACTGTCAGGTGGATGCCTGTATTTCATGTGCAGTTGTACTACAGTAAAATGAAATACAGTTCACAGATACTTTACTGTGGTTCATTTTACAGTAATAAAGCTGTAACTGCTTTACAATAATTACTGGTAAATTACTGGCATCCAGCTGCCAAAAAGTTACTGTAAAATCTACAGCAACTATTTTACAGTGTATGATGCCATCAATAACAGAACACTAACAAAGCAAACCGTGTCTCATCCCTATAACAGCACATTTGGTTGTCAAGACAAGCATGATATAAAGTTAAACAAGACATTCCTTTTTCAAGAGTTAGACAAAACTATGGCCTATCAAGACCATCCCATCTGCAAGCGCTGGATCCAGAAAAACAAACCCTTGACACAAATCATCATTTAAATGTCTAGATAAGTTTCCTTTTTCTCTCCAGAAACTTTTGGAGCAGTCATTTGTTTCGTTAAAAAAAAAAAAAAAAACTCACAAAAGAAGAAAGAATTTGATTGCTGCAAGTATTTTCCCTTTGAGGAGATGAGCATTTGTGCACAGATCAAAGAAAAAAGCGACACTGTGATCACTATGCTACTGCACTTCAGTTTTATTATAATTTGCCATGTTTTGTCAACAGTTCTGACACGAACACAGACGGAAACTTTGAGATGTCACAAGTTTGAAAAATGTTGGAAAAGTACATGATTGTTTTCCATGAAACTGTCTGATGGATGCAGATCATAAAAAAACTGCAGTTATTGCATAATAACCTAAACCACTGCAGAGACACAAAGACAACTAAATCAGTGATGCATTTGTAGCAACTGCTAAATAGGCGTAAAACTTGAAGAAAAATTTGCACATGATTTATGTTTAACTGCTTTAAGTAATAGTATATTTTGTGACTGAAAGCTATTTTTTTTTTTGTTACATTAGTCCTATAAGCCCACAAAAGACCCCTAAAATAAAAATAGAAGGGGCTGGTTTGAAATAATGTAAATTTCTTCGCTCAATTTAATGTCGCCAATTTAAAACGCTGCATTTTGTTCCTGCCTTCTTGTTTTGATTCTCTCCCTCGTGACACGGTGGTCACAGTAATAAGTGATACATGGAAAAAAGCAGAGAAATGGAGCAGGTCAAAGTGTGTAGCAGTAAGATTTATAGGAGGGTGCTCTATGAAACCCTGATATTGTGGTATTTTGTCTACCAGGAGAAAAGTTTTTAACTTGTAGTAGGTACAATCTTTTAACTTCTATCAGTACAAATAAAGATTAGTTGTATGAATGTTCAGTCAAGAAATGAACAGGAGCTGTGCTTTTTTCTTACAGTGAGTGATTTTAGCAGTTTGCAAGCATTTTTTACTGTAATAAAAACACTTCGCATATCAATAGTTGCTAAAAATAACTTGTTTCGTAATGAGATGAGCTATTTAACCCTGCTCTTGAATACAATTCAATCCCACTTCGAGGTTTTAAAACCAAAGAAAATAAAATTTTAAGAAAGAAAAAAAAAAACTTCTGGCTCTCTGCTGCTTTTCTCCTTTTGTGGTTTTCTGCTTATTAAAAGGCAAGATTCACTTTAATTCTCTTCACTAAACCAAAGGTTCCTCCATACTTTTAGGCTTTGTTTACGTGTACATTAAATCATTTTTTTTTAACTAAGTTTTAAGACACTTAAAAAAATCTGACATTAATTGGAATTAGTGGTCAAGATTGGAGACTGAAATGATGACCCGACTACTGCTTTAAGGATTGAAGCTTTTTTTCATGTGCCATTTAAAACCCTTTAAAAAAGAAACTGCTACAATTTAGCTCAAACTCAGATGCCAAACTACATTTTTAAACAGAGGCCTTAACTATTTTGTCCATAGAAGCATTCACACTAAATCTAATTCTAAGTCAGTAACTAAGAAAAACTGCCACTGCAAGTTGAGATACAAACATTACAAGTTGTCTAATTACCAAATGTAAACTTAATAAATCAAGAATTTTGTAAAATTGAGAAATAGGAACAAAACCGGGGTTGCACGATGGTGTAGTGGTTAGCACTCCTACCACACAGCAAATAGGGTCTGGATCAAGACCTGGCTGGGACCCATAGGTGAGTTTTATCTGAGTACTCCAGCTTCCCACAGTCCAAAAGCATGTTTCATGCAATAATTGGTGAGTCTTTATGGTCCCTTGGTGAGAATGTGCCTGTGTGTGTGATTGTGACCTGTTTGGGGTTTGGGATAGGCTCCAGCAGCCTTGTGACCCCAAAAAGGGGTGTTTAGAAAATGGATGGATCGAATGAAACTGTTTGTTTTGTGAATCCTGTAAGCAGTGCCCTTTGCTCAAAGGAACTAAGCGCACTGTGTCAATAAAACGTTTAAATGGAAAATACGCAGAGACTGTATCAGATGAAAAGATGAAACCATTAAAGATGATTTGTCTTTGACTTATTAATCACCAAACATTGTTACGGTTAAGAACAGGAGTTGAAATGAGTCACGTTGGGGTGTAGACCACATCAGTGTGATCTTATATGAGGTGAGGTATACATGGATGCTCAAACTCAACTAAATATATCCGTTTAAAAATTATCAACTTTTTGAGGGCGTAAACTTTAAAATCTACAATTTTAATGAAGTCATTGTTCCCATTTCTTGCAATGATCATATCTATTAAGTTGTACTCATGTTGATAAACACAGTTATGAACACATAGTTAGCACAAGAGCAAACTCATCTCTGAGAGCAACATTTTGGGATATTTCTTTTTGAGCACAGCTGTCTGTGGGCTGTTAGGCTGAACCGTCAACAGCCGTTCAACGTGTTTTCAACTCAAAGCGTTTCTTTGGAAAAATGCCAGATATTCCCAATTCATGTCAAACACTGCGGTTAGTGTGAAAGAAGAAGATGTATGCTTCACAGAAAACGTGGAGTCTTCACTTCAACTCATCAAATTTACAGTTTGGAAAAAAATCGGAGAAATAATAAACACAGCGGGCCACGTGTGTAAGTCATGTAAATGATGCAAAGCAGTTTGGGCGAGAAGACTTTTAAGAAAAGAAAAAGGAAAAAAAAGGTCTCTAAAGAACCGGCCTCCTGAAAGGTAAACCAAAATCAACAAAGCTTTGGCCAGTATTTGACATTTAAAAGGAAATATCTTTCAATTCTTGAAGATTTCATCTGAAAAAACATGTCTACTTTTTGTGTGTAGTATTTTTTTCATATTTTAACAACTTAAAGAAAAAGTTAAAAAGAATGTTCAATATTACCCAATAACAAAAATGTACAATTATGTGTTTAGCCAGTGGCTAGTTCCCTCCTAATGGCCTAATCATGTTGAACAAAATCAAGGTGTTCTATAGTTGCCAATTATGAGGGACCTACATATGGACTCGACATTAAAATTTGTGCCCAACTTGATCAACACAAAGATTTTGAAAAAACTGCTTTAACGGGGTGTTGAAAATTACAGTGTTAAAAAGAGAAAAAAAACATTTGAAACACAACTTACCAATAAGTTTGTATATGTTAACAGGGTGATATCAATCAACATCTCACTAACGTTGATGTTTTTTAAGGCAAAAAGATGACAATGTACGAAAACAAGACTGAGGATTGATCAAATCCACCAGGATCACAATATAGTTGTTTTGTTTTTATCTAAACCTGGAGAACAAGTTTCTTCTGGGCTTTTAAAGATAATTTAACAATTTGTTTGTTTGTTCATTTTGGGTTGCAGCAATTAACAGCAGCTAAAAAAACTAAAATGAAAAATGTAAATAGAAAAAAAAATAGTGGCCAAATTTGATCCTGTGGGCTAAGATGTAAACCTCAGGGGCAGCACAATGGTGCAGTTGGCACTCCTGACTGGAACCTTTCTCTGTGAAGTTTGCATAGTCTTCCTGGATATAATTTTACTCCGAGCACTCCAGCTTCTGCCTACAGTCCAAAAAATATGCTGCATTGGTTAATTGGTCAAAAGTCCCTGAGTGTGAAGGCCAGTGTGAGTTTGCTACCTTGCGATGGACTGGCAACCAATCAGTAGCTGTGGTAGACTCCAACAACCCCATGACCCCAAAAGGGATTAGGCAGTTATGGAAAAGGGATGAAAGGATGGATATAAAGCTCAGTACAAGTCAAATGGGAGGCGATTAGATTAGATGAGAGAAAACTCTTTTAATTCCAAAGTGTTTATAACTAATATGGTGCCTCCTGACAGTAAGAATCAAATATATGAGGCTGGATGGCACTTAACTGCGAAGATGAGTAATTATCCAATGTGTGCTGCCAAAATACTTCAAGGAGAGATAAATGATAAAACTGAAATCTTGATCAAAAATTTAAACTGAGCTAAGTCCCATTATACAAATGCGAGAAACAACAGTTCCAAATGTAAACTATCACCACAAGGAATAAACAGCATTAATCATCAGTGGAGAAGTATTGTACAACACTGCTGAGAAGAGGGTTCACTGTATCTTATTCTGCCACCAGCTTCTCAGCAGTGAGGAACACGGTGTCCTCTGTAAACCGACTGCTCAGAAACCATGAATTTACACCCAAAACTCTTCCATTTGAGGGTCTAATTGTTGAGAAACTGCAAGTGTGTGGGAAAGGTGGAGTCTGCAGTAATTTGGCGTTGTGGCAAAAGCTATTTAGTGCACATTGTACAGACATGCACCCGTGGGAGCATCATTTGCAAATTCCAACTCTGCAGTGTACAAATTACTTCTAAGAAAAAACAGATTTTTTTCTTTGTTGATGTGCTTAATTAACAGCATTTTTCGCATAATAGTAATCCATTAGCCCTGAGACAAACTGGTGACCTGTCCAGCGTGTCCCACGCGATCACCCATGAGTGGCCGGGTTAGGCTCCAGCAGCCCAGCGACCCCGAAGGGGACAAAAACAGGTTTAGAAGTATGGATGGATGGAGTAATACGTTAAGTTTTGATAACAATGTGATGCCGCTGGATATTTGTGGTTATAGACCCACTCTGATCATCTTTTGTTCTATTTTAAAAGCATTCTCAGTGGTCTCTTAATTATGACAATGCTGTTTTTACAATAAAAACCTGCAGTTTTCTAGGACATAGTTTCAGCAGAGCAGCAGTTGTTTATTAAGAATTTGTCTCAGAGTTATGAGTGGGACCACTGACACAGAGTAAGCTTCCCCCCACTTCCCATCATCCATCTGTTTGTTGTCCATTAAGAATAATCTTAGGTCTGTCTATATGTATACATTATATTTACTAAGACTTTAATTCATGAACATTTTATTTAACATTTTTTCTATAATGTTTCTCAACAATGCTAGTACTCTTCCCAACGCATACATTAGTTAGTTAATAACTTATTTCTTTAACACAAAGTAAAAGATACTTTTATGCAAAAAAAAAAAATGATTTAAGAAAAATGTGCCACAATGATTTGAAATCTCTTGACTGCATGAACTAGACGGCATGACTCCTATTATCCCTGCTTTCAGTCAGAATTCTGGCATTAATCCAGATATCATGTTCTCCACTATGTTTCTTAATTAATTGAACCCACTGCCACAAACCTTTGAACCAGTACAGCCGTATCTCAGAGCGCAAACGTATAATGGGTAGTTTATGAGATATAGCAGAATATTACGAGAAAAAAATAAGAAACATCTGCTCAATTTATGACATTTCTACAGTCTCAATACGTTCAAACTACTTTTATTATAGATGTTGTAATTACAAACACGCACTTAGCCAACTCAGTAAAAAGCATGCAGGACCTGGTGCATGTCCAGATATTGTTGGAGTACATCCCAATAAAAAATAAACTTCACCCTGCAACGTCTCATTCTTGCATTTCAGGTGTTGTGATGTCTGTGCTGGTGGCTCCACAGCTAATGTAGTACATGCTTCTTTTGAGTGTTTTATTAACTGCAACATGCTTCTAAAATCTTTCTAGCGAGTAAAGTTAATGAAAAGTGTTTGTGGAATGTTAGCTCACTTCAAGTTTAGTTCTGTTTGAACGGCGTAGTGGAATTTCATGTTGTCGGGCAAAAGGCTAAACCTAACAATCTGTCAAAAACAGTTCATTCCTGTTTTTATTTAATTGGAGATATTTTTTTTATACACACGTTTCCTTAAAAAGAATCAACTTTAATGCAGAGAATGGCAGATTAACTCAATAAGACTGGCACATGAAACCAAAGCCCTACAACGAGGCGTAACACAGACGTGACAGGCCGAGTAACGCAATGAAGGTGGAGATTTTCATTAAAACGAATTCAAACTGACTCTCTGGTATTGAAATGCAGCTGCTTTTGAGTTAAATACCCCAAAGAGGGGGAAACGTCTGCTGAAAACCACAGAACGTTGAACCCTGTGTTCAGAAATACGTTGTTAACACTGAATGCCACATCTGTTTACAATTTACAATGACTGATATACAGATGTGTGTTCACTGGGGTAGGCCAAAAAGAAAAATCATTTGGCTATAACTATTGTCTTTCAAGATGGATGAATTATCTGCTAATTATATTTATCAATGGGAGAATGAATAAAAACTTCAAGTGACCCGTTGTTAATAAAAGCAGATGATAAAAGAATTGTTTTACCATGGGAACAGTCTGCATTTGTGTGTTGAGTGCTATAATATTAAATGTTATGTGTGAAAACAACAAGTAAAGGCTCGTGTATAATGTGGAGGCATGGAGGCCAAAAAAAAAAAAAAAAAAAAAAAAAAAAAAACAGCAGTATATGAAGTGCTTATCACTGCGTCACTCAACCACAACAAAACCACAGCATGACCAAAGCGTGACCACACAAGAGCTCTCCACAGAAAGAGACCGATGGATGAGCGTGTGTATGCCAACAAAAACAGGACTAGAAAAACATGTTCCTTTATGAGGAGAAAATGCTTTTAACATGAGCTATCATTTAATATTGATTTTTTTTTTTAACTTAATTGAATATTTCTTTATTCTCTTATGAAAACATACATCTGATCAGAAACAACCAAAAAAGATCCCCTCATAATAAACTCACAAAGTATTGGCAATCAATTTTTTTCACAGCAAAACTTGCTGAGTAACCAACAACATTTTTTTCAGGCTTCTTCAGCTTCAATTTCTCCAAATCATCTGTGATTTGCTTTAGCCGATACCTGCAAAGGTTTCAAGCTTTGTTTTTAGACATTCAAGATATTTTACCAGCTTTGAAGTAGTTTTAACTTCTCTTTTCAAGCTTTTCTCAAAATCAACAAGATTGTTTTGTCTCATCAAGACCTTGAAAAAAAATAAAATAAAATTAGTCAAACTCTCTTTGCTCCAAACTCTTGACAGTAGAAAAACAAGCTTCCTAAAAACTCAAATTGCACTGGAACTTTCGATCAATGACGCTATTTTAAAGTTGAATAAATCTTGACACGTTTGACTGGCATTTATAGTCATTATTTTGGAAAGAAACATGGACATGTATGCTCTAAGAATAAGTTTTAGATTTTGAGGATCTATTAAGATGGGCCAACTGGTACTAAGATTTTAAAATGAGTAATTTTCATTTCTTTATTTTATTAATCAAAATGAACTGCTATTAAGTACATAAACACCCTTTGCTTAGAAATGGCAAAAAATACGTGTGATTATTGTAAGTAATTCTATCTCACAGTTATCATTTTAGCTTTAATTTTTTTCTTTTTGAATGCTTCTCTGAAACTCATTGTTTCTTTATTTTTATTTCTTATAATATGTAAAAATTACCTGCTCAATGGACAGATATTTTTACTACTTTCTAGTGATTTTCCTACTAAGATTAGTGTTGTTTTACTATTTTTAAGCTTCTTCTTTTTGCAGCACAGTATATCATTCACCAGTGTCATATTATTTCCTGCCAGGTGCTTCTAAATTTTACTTTAACCTATTTTAGTTTCTAGTTCTGCTCTTTGTTTAGCTTATTTTTTTTCTCTTCGTTTTTAATAGAGAACATTCACTTATCAGCTGGTCATCCTCTTATATTTTAGGATAAAAAAAGATGAACTGTTTTGATTGATTGATTTAATCTTGTTTTTAAAGCAAACATTACATTCCCAAACTGTGGTGGATCAAATAAAACTGGTTTAAGGAGGATGTTTGCTGGAGCTTTTTGAAATAACTGTTACTGAAGAACGACTCCCCACACTAACATGCGCTCCCCTGAACTGACCCTGGTAATTTACACTCCAATAGATCTCACTCATTGCTGGGTAAAAGAATGGGGCTGCTTTCATGCCATTACAGCCTATCATTTTCACTGTGAAGAGAATGACTTAACAGCTTGTTCCAATTAAACCTGGAATAAAATCAAACCAAACGACAAATGCATGTTAAATATTTACTGAAAACTAACACTTCTGCTGAGAAATAAAAAGTGCTCTTGACATAAATTAAACTTTGAAAGTTTTCCAAAACTTATCCCTGCCAAAGTTAAGAAAAAAAACTATAGAAAAATGTTTAACATGATCATAACACTACAAAAACTAAATCTTAAGTACGTAAAAAGATCATTGTTTCAAGAAAAAAAGTCTTTTTTGGGAATCCTATTCTCGTTAAGACTGTTTTTCTATTGCAAAATAATCTTCGTTTGAGAAAAATTTCTTAGTGACAAATTATTTGCCTAAAATAAGATTTTTTTGTAAAACTAATTTTTCTTCCTTCATTGGCATTTTTTTTTTGCTTACTTAAATAAAATCTGCCAATAGGGTAAGACATTTAAACTTTTTTCTAATTTCAGAACTCAAAACTATGAAAGAATAATCCCCCTTAAAAATATCCATGTATTATTACTGCATGGCGGGTGACCCCCTCCTCCGTGTCTTTACATCCTTTTAATGTTAAACTGTGGGTAGCAAAACCAAATGTTCATGTCAACTCCTTTAATTCTCATTTTTGTCACTCTAGCGGCAGTCCACTCCACCAAACTCCTTCATATCCTCTTTTTGAGTTTCGATGGAAAACAGATGTTGGAGTACATTATTTTGTAGAGGTCATTATCTTTCATTTCAGCTCATAAGAAGATATCTGATCACAAGAAAGCTCCCATTGATTTGTAAAGTAAAAAAGCTTGGTAACAGCAGGGGGTTGTATGCTACATTGCACAGGCACCTTTAACTTTTCCTCTTACAACAACATTCATCACAGTTCTGGGAAATTACACAAAGTCCTACAAATCATTTACGGCATTTTTGACTGGCATTTTTTTTTTTATTAGCAATCTCACTTTGCATCTGCCAAACTTGATTCCAGTAAACTTTTTTTTTCCTTCACTCAAAAGGTTGTTGAGAAACAAGACTTATTTCTTGCCTTCAATTCAGACGATTCACTGACTTTTCAAATGATGGACTGGAGCAGCCTCTTACATTGTCATTTCATTTGTCAGTTGCAGTTTACGTTATGGTTCATGATGTCCTATAAGTAAAACAAATGCATCACACTTGGATTTTTATTACCCTAGAATGAATCAGAAAAACAGCCCAAGCAGATACAAAAATGTTTGGCAGATCTGATCGACCAGGGGAAAGGAGGCAGAACATTCTTCATCCAACTGAAAGCTTATTTAGTCTTTAAACATATATATATTTATAGAGAAAATGCAACATTTTCCATATTTTCTTTTTTCATCAGATGTATGATATTTACCAAAAGTCCCACTCCGATCATCTTGTGATGTTTTTTAAAAGTGTTCCCAGTGGTCTTTGACTTGTGATTATGCAGTTTTTTATCCAAAATCTAAAAATCTCTAATGTTTTATAGGACATAGTTTCTGCAGAACAGCAGTCATTTAATATAAATGTATCAACTGCTGCACCAGTAGTACCCTACTCCCCAATTTTAATGGCACCCTTTATTACGCACACCCTTTATGTCTCAACAAATACACCACAACAAAAACACACGCGCATACATTACACAAGGACGGTGGAACTTCTGATCTTCTGTTCCCTCCCCCATCTCTGGTGGAAGGAACAAGGCCTCAGCAATGGCAGTTGTATCACTGGGTGCGAGCCTCCAGTGCCCGCAGCCCTCTCTCCACGTGGGGAGAGGGATCAACTAGTTCTCTGGCAAGACCATGAGCGGGGGGTCACATCCTATCTGAGCCTGGGGGGTGTACACGCGTTTCTATGGTGCTGGTTCTGGTCCTGGCCCTCAGGCGCTGGGCCTCTCTAAAATTCCAACATTGGGTGAACCTGGTCGGACTATGTTTACAACACTCTTCGGGGACCCGCTTCTCTTGGTTGTCACTCTCCTAGGTGGGGGTGGTTGGCCCCTGCCGTCCTCTTTCCCAGATCTCCCACAGGCTGTTGCCTGGAGCTTGGGGGCAGGTCCCCCTGGGGGGCCCTGGGTCGTACCTGGGGCTGGGTGGTGGTGAGCAGCTAGTCTGGGGTGGGGGGGGGTTGGAGCCCCGCGCTGGGCCCCCCGGCTCGGTGGGAGGGCTGCTTTTCTGGCTGGGCTACAGCTTGCACTGTCTGTGCCTCACTGCTCTCAGGAGTTGGGGGTCCATGTGGCGGTCCTGTGGGCCCTCGTCTGGGTGCTTGGTTGGATTGCCGGCAGCCGGATTCCCTCCATCAGCCCTGAGTACGGGTGTTGGGGAGTTCAGGCCGCCGCTGCTGCCTCTGCAGGGGGTCATGGTGTGGGGATGGCTGGGAACTCTTCCTCTTTTTTCTTTTTTTTCATTCTATCACCTACCTCAGCAAAATATAAACACTCACCTGAACAGAGGTGTCAGCTAACCTTTGCACACATCCCCCTACCCCCCCGTAATCATCCATAACTCCCCCTCTAACATCTCTCTCTCTTCATCACCCTTCTTCTTTTCTGCCCGGTCCAACAAAAGAAAAGGATACAAGCATGATCAATATAAATAAAGTTTAGCCTAAATTACAAAAGGGGTTTATACAAATATACACCTTGTGTGTCCAAAGATTTATAACCCCGGATTGTAACAGTAAAATGTGTCCAACGCAAGAGGCTCTCAGCCCATATGTGTTTACTCAGTTGTTGGACAGGACAAGTAAAAAAAAAAAAAAAAAAGAAATCAATAGAAATTTGCCTCAGGGGGGCTGTTGACATGGATTAAGCCCGCACAGCGTATTTTATGTCACAAATACACCCTTTATAGAACTGCATTTTTTCATCTGCTCCGGATTCACAACGATTTGAATACAGAAATACTAGGAAATGAAATTTAGAGCTTAATTTGTTTTATCTTTGTCTTCCATCATCAGAAAAAAAAACATATTAAAAACACAGTTTTCATTATGTTTTTCCCCTACAAGAAATTCTCCTCTATGATGCCACACATATGTTGTTCATAATTCCTTTCCCTTTCTACTGTAGCGCTCAGTCCAGAACCTTCATCAATATCATCAAACATGTAGTAGCCCAAAAGAGCAAAGCACAATATAACTGAAGCTTCCTGAACTCCCCAAGATGTGCCACAGTATATCTTTCATGAAGCTGTGATCACTGGAGGGAAGACAATACAGCCACAAAGAACCCCATGTGCATTTCTTGTGCTGAAAGATATTTGAATTGGGGCAGGGAACAGAAGTCAAACTGAGAAGATTATTCCAAGGTGTGGAATAACTTCAACTGTAATGTGGAAAACAGATTTGGAAAAACAAAGAAAGCAAGACTTTAAGGCCTCATAGGCAGCCTGAATAATCCGACTGAAGCGTTCATTTTATTGGAACCAAACAGTGCTTATTCTATTTGAGTTAAGGTGTGATATATAATATCAATCAAACAGAAGTTTTGAAGTAAATGGAAAATCCATTTGGACATTTCCAGAGGTTCTGACATTTCAACATGGAAATGGAAAGAGTAACAAAAACAGGCTGCAGTTCATTGCAATGACATAGTGGGCACATTTACAGGATTCAAGTTCATGTATCACAACTATCTGGTCTCACAGGGGGGTCAGAAATCCAAACCTCACTATTTTCACCCCATAAGTTCCTGCTTTGAAGAGAGGAAAGAAGAAAAGAGGAGGGAGAACAACACTAAATGTATATTACCCCCCCCAATAAATGCTTGGAAAAATAACAAAGCAATGATTGTATGTTCTACACATCAATTAAATATTACTGTTACAGCTGCAGTCGAGGGAGTCACTGTGTGTGTTCTGTTTCTTCTCCAGAGAAGCATTTCCTTTACACGGCAGGTGAGGCAGACAATAAATCAAGCCCATATAATCACTGCTTCATGTACCCACTTGTCACGCAAAAAAGTATAAACAAAGGTTACTAATGTGTCTCGATACCGTGATGGCTAACGCGTCGACTTTGGCTCCCATTTTGGCAGGACTACTGCTGAAGGAGTGCAACAAAAGAACACAAACAGTAACTGTAACTGTCTAGCTGCAGCTATTAGGTGCATTTAAACAGGGAATGTAAATGGATAAACGGCTGCCTGTGACTTCAAAAAGAAAGAAAAAAAAAAGTCAACAGGGCCAAACTCATTGTAGTCATCCAGCTTTTTCAGTAATCCTTCTTTATGACTTAACCACAGAAAGAAAAGTCTGGACAGAAAAGGTTTATGGAGTAGGAATGGCTGTCTGGAAAAACATACTAGAAGGGAAAAAATATTATGAATAGCAATTCTCAGCCGGCTGACATAAAAATGCTTTTTTTGTTGTTGTTGCACAGATAAAGCATACTACATGCAATAGTAATCAACGCTGATCTCTAAGCAATTCATTGTGAAAACACTACAACCCCACGGCGCTGAAGGTACTGCCAAAGTGGGGCAAAAACAGCTTGCAGCTTATCATTTTAATCAAAGCTGTCTCTGCTTTAAAGCAAAGCGCTCTGTTGCAATACCAGGAGTTCAAGCCCAACTTTTGAGGATGAAGAAAAAAAAAAAAAAAAACAGAAACACTGCACAGTTTTTCACATTACATCTGACAAGTCAAGCACATTTAAATAAATGGCCTGTAAAGCTGTAAATGTTTTGGCCCTAGTATGCTGCCTCCTGGCCCACTGATTCTTTTATGTAAAATAAATAAATAAATAAAATAAAAGAAGACTGTGCTTAAGTTTGAACATAAAGATGCAAACATTTGACTTTTTCTCCAGTTTTTCGGACTATACGTTGCAGCAAGCAAAAAATGCATAATAAAGAAGAAAGAAGAAATCATATGTCAGTCGCACTTTTGGATTTGCAAAACAATGGAACAGGAATGGGTATTTTTTCTTGAAAAGTAAATCCTAATAATGGAATAGATAACAATGACAGACTGAATATATGCATGCTTCTCTACCGTGACACATTGATGCTTGTTTAGCTCCATGAAACACAGAAGGAATCTAGTATTTTAGGTAACATATTCACTTATTCAGATACCAGTAGCATAAAGAACATGCTAACAAGTCAACTAAACTTTGTATATCACTTTAAATCATTAAATCCACTGACGTCTTCATCCTCTGTGTCGCTTTGGAACAATTCCGCCAAGTTCGACACAGGACTAATCTACGCTTCTTCTGCGCTGCTGTCAGTTGCAAATTCATGTACAAACACCTACAGTGCCCCCTAGCAGTTGTTGCTGTCTAAAAAAAAGAGATAAGTCACACCCGAGTATAATGTTACATTCACACCAGGCATGTGTTGCTCATTCAAGAACGCCTTACAGCCCACGCAGTTTCATGAACAGCATACAGTGTTCACACCGGACAAGCAGGGTCATCTTCTTCTCTTGTTTTCTAGTGTTTACTAGTGCTTGTCCACTACCTAGAGTTGGAAGAGGCTCGGTGTGAAATGTTGAAGCGGTGCAAATCTCGCTCCAGGCTTTTTATTCCCATACAGGAAAGACTTGGTGTCATTTAACTTTGTTCTGTCTCAAATTGCAACTATTAGTTTCTCGTCCATAAATCACCCATCAACCAGTAGGCACATACCTATTTTGAAAACTCATTTGCCAATATCAAATCCGACTCTGATTGGTCAAAATTCAGCTGTTTTACGCTTAGGCAGTTAAAGGTTCAACAGGTTGAGCTTCCCCCAAGGGGTTCAATGAACGCCTGGATTGTACGTAGAGCCCGAAAACTGACTTCAAAACTTGCATAGCAACTCATAAATGCAAGAGTTTTGAACAAACTGGCAGGAAACAACAACAAATAGCAAAAATGTAAATATAACATCAGTATCACTTTTTTTTGTTTTGGAGAACACTCATCACTAGGTTTTTTTTGAAGTTAAGTGATATGCACAGTAAAGCTTGTAAAACGCTTGGAAAGTGGTTAATGGCAGGTTTTGAAAACTCTGTTTATGACTACAGGAGAAGCGTGTTCCCATATCTGCAACGGTGTTTTCCAAGTGATCTAACTATCTATCTGTCAGACCTTTTATTCCATACAAAGAAAGTTTCATTAAGTTGTGTGTGAGTGCTTCTAGAGTTAATCATCTTATGCAGGTTTTGGAGCCTTGGATAAAACTCCTCATACTGACCACCAAACAGCTGAAAAGTGATCATCTGGTCGCGCCATGCAGGTGAAATGAACTGCAGCCGAGCTCGTCACGTTATCTCAGATCTGACCAGAAGCCGTTTTTCTTCCTTAAATAAACAATGTGGGAAACAACTGTGGGTGCTGCCCATAACCATAAACCAACTTTATTATGTGCTGTGTGTTTGAGATCTGAAGATCAAACAGGACGTCACTGACCCACTGCCAAAAGTTCAACTAACGCAAATACAAAACCTTTTAAGGTCTAAATTTAGACAACCTCTCAGAAGATGAATCTGACAGTTTGTTTTCAACGCTTATTAAAGCAATACACCATTTATATTTGCAATATTTCAGCATTTTTTATGCCGTCTTGCTTTACAAATGCAAGACACGCATGATCTTACAGTGAATCTCTACACATATGGCACATAAAGCTCCAGAAACATAGCTTTTATAAAAAAAATATCATTAAATTTCATCAAAAGAATATTAACAAAGTAGAAGGTGAAAAAGAATTCTGAAGCTCTGATTTTACACTCAAAAAAAGGATTCAAGCCCCTCTTAAAGGTGACACATTTAGATTTAATTCATCTTACTTAAATTTAGTGGTTCATTATAACAATATGTAAATTTAGTTTATGTTAAGTAAAATTATTTCATAGCAAACAGCCTAAGATCCATTGACTCAAAATTAATGAGTTTTATTTTGCCCTCCTTCACGTGCGCATGCGTATTTTCCAACGCTCTCATTTGCACTTCCTCCACTCCTTCCCGCACTATCTGAAGCTGTACGTCGAACATCGGGTTTGAAAATAAAATTGAGTTCTGGTAAGTATCTTTGAATTTACGGGTTTGCTGATGATAGTATAGGCAGTATCAGTCCATTAAGTTACACGGTTTTATATATAACTACTGTAATAGTGTAAACGGCGTGTGTTTCTAGTTTAAAAAAAAAGGCAGACTAGCTTGGCTAGCATACTGTAGCTGTTACCGTATTACGAACAGCATGCTGCAGCACTGCTTCTGAGCCAGTAGGTTTTTGAAAGAAGGTTATGGCTTTTTCTTCACAGTGAGCAAGAAATTGATCAATTAATGTACTTTCAGAGAGATCGCTAAAAGGCGCCATGATGCTAAATCGGCTGGTGAACTAACTGCAAACGAGCAGGGCCCAATGTTGCCAGATAGTTACGATTTTCCTGCCCAAAAGTAATCGAAAAACCGTCTGATCCCACAAAAAAAAGTTGATGTTATTTGCACGTATTTTAATTCTAACCAAGCTCAAAGACTGTTGAAAATTCGTGTTGGCCTCACGTAACATATGCGGCCACGATGCACATTGCTGCACTGTCCTCACATTTTCAATGTGCGTTCAAGGCTAAATGTTGGTCGCACGTATTTTTAGACATGATTGTAAAAACACAAATTGGAAGACGGTCGTTTCTGACGTGTGATTAATCTGCGTTAATAAATATTAACGGGTTAATTATTGAAACCAATAGTGTGAGTTAAAAACCTGTTGTGTGTGTGTATATATATGTATATGTATATAAGTAGACTATTAATGAAATGTTTAAGTAGTCCATTAATAAAATAATATTAATTGTAGTTTCATACTTTCTGATTTTTAGCATATATTTGACAGATTTAACCTGAATATTTTTTCATGACATTAAGTTAATTTATATTTTTAGGCTTCGTCATATGCAATTTTGACTTAATTTAAACTTCTACCAATTATTCTAGTATGTTTAATTTAACTATAATGTATTTGTCTCCATGTTTTGCAGAGTGATCATCCCTGTTATCACTTCCAAGTCACCAAGTTATCTGTTACAACATCCTATTAATGGTAAGTATAGATTTAGTTTTCTTTTAGCACTTGATAATCTGTATTCTTTGCATTTATTTAAGTGATAATTCTGTGCTTTTGTCTTTTTCAGGTTGATGTATGTGGACATGCAAAGCATGCAGTTTGGAGTTATCAGTTTGGAGTTATAAGGAATATTTTGTAAGTTTATCTTAATTTATTTTCCATCTTAAAAGAGCCCATCCCACACCAAAATGTTGATAGATGAAGCACTATAATCAGTTGGTTTAAACCTATGTCTTATTCTTAAGAATGCAATATTTATGGATCATTTGAAGGTACAATTAAAACCTGACACCAGAGTTCATTTTTAAATGACCAGGTTTTAGTGAACCATGGTTGTGGTCGCTTTTACTTTTGGAGAGGTAAAATTAGAAAATTGAGCCACCTGTAGAAGAATTTGTTTTTAATAGTTATTTGTTGTTTTTCAGACCTCTTCCACTGAAGACGACATTGCGAAAAGCATTGCAGCCACTGTCATGGGTGTTTACACGATCAGAAGAGATGGGATTCAAGAGCCAGAGGATGTAGGCATTATTATTGAAGGTGTTAAAGTCTTGACCAACCTCAGTAGTGTCATCATGGCATTCATCTTGCTTTTTGGCTTGATTTATGCTCTGGATCTCAGTTTTCCAGATGATCTCAAGTACACCTTTGAGTTTTGTCAGAAAATCATAATGAACCTGGATCGACACAAGCTGAATCTAAAAATACAGCAGCTGATGATCAAGCTGTTTGCTTAGACATTTGTGCTTGAGAAAATAGATATTGGAATGAAAACCATTCTCAGCCCCCCACCCGATTTCCACACAAAGACTTCTGCAGTAAATTATGTTTTGTTCCAGTTTGGATCTACTGTTTGAGTGGATCTTCACTTCTTGAAGACAGTGACTTCATGTATTCCCGCTTCAATTTAAAAGACTTTGATAAGCTGTGCAGGATGAATGGATTTGAAAACTGGAACGGATTCTGCAGGTTAGGACGAAGATTGTCCAATGGGAAAATTATTAACCATTTCACCAGTATCTACTGTCATGTTCCTGCCTTCTGTTTTCGGTCCCAAGTAAACCTGCAGCGGCTCTGCCACCTGATGAAACAAGGACTGTGTTAGACCTAAATAAGATGCAACACTAAAAAAAAACATGTTTTTGTTGTAGTTGAAATTGAAGTACCTTGGGGTATAATTGTTGATTGCAACCTGTCAACTCTATGAGAAACTGTCTTTTTACTTTCAATTCATCTTTGTAAAAACTCAGGTTACCCATGCCAACCATTTCCGTAAGCAGTTTTGATGGTACATCTGAGCCTCTGTCTTCTTGTGAGTGATTACAAAACAGTTTCCCTGTTCTGTAATTCAGTAACAACCCATGACCATTTGAATTGGTAAGAATTAGCATTTGCTAAAAAAAAAAAAAAAGCTCATTATCATGGCCATACTTTTCTTGTAGCTTTGTTGCAGTGCTAATTTTGAAGAAGAATTCCTCCAGAGCTTTTGAATATGTGTATGTCTGGCACAAATGTTTTACTTTACTATTCAGTTTTTGCAGGAGGCATTTTGGTTTTTACTGTATTTTGGAATTTGGAGTGCTTTGGAATTGGCTTACAAAAAGTAAAGCTGCCAAAAACGAGTTGGTATAAGAACCTCTTGTCAGGCAACTTAAAATTGTTAAAGGTTTTAATATTTTATTTTTTCATGGGAAATACAGTCATTAAAATGTTGCACTAGTTGTATTGAGTACTTAAGCTAAGTGATAGTTGCAAGATTTTTTTGGTGTCTGTTGTTTTAATGTTAAAGTTTTGCACACTAAACAGCATCTTTGTTTTTTTGAATTGCAGTTTTTATAATTATAAAAGGATCCAACTTTAAGGCTGCTTTGAACCCAAATGTTGCACACTACAAGATTTTTCTCACAACTTGATTGGCTGACTGATTTTCATCAATGAATCATCGTTATTATGTTGGGAAGTTTCTTGTCATCAACCATTGTGATCCAACTTGCTTGGGATCAGTCGACCTAGAAATGGAAACAGTTAACTGCAGGGCTGCTCAATCCTGGTCCTCAAGATCTATCTCCCTGCATGTTTTCCATCTCTACCATCACTGCTTGCTGCTGATTACATGGACCAGGTATGTTTAGTCAGAATGTGGATACATCTGATTAAAAAATCAGCAGCTCGAGCAGGGCTTGGAGATCTGGAAAACAGCCAGGGTGGTAGCTCACAAAGACCAGGATTGATGTGCCCGAGTTTACCAAGTCTTGCTTTCTCTGTGTTGTGTGTGTACTTTTCTAGTTATCACACTCATTGAAGTAGGCTCAGAAATACTCATTTGAAGAACTCCTTTCCTCCTAAATCAACCAAATTATTGTCATCGCCTGTGAGGTCTTTTGAAATCCGACAAAACATTGAGTCTTTTGCATATATCCGTTTTTGGCATTAATTTACTACTTTTTATTTTTTTTCTTTCCCTTTTCAAGATCTACTTAAAATCTTGTAGTGTGAAACTGGTTTTAGATTGAAGTCCATGTTTGTATTGTGAAAAAAAGAGGTTTTTATGTTACAAATTGATAGTGTCATGGTATGTATGTTAATGTATTATGAAGACAGTTTTATACTGAATTTAATTTAACATTTTTATTTCACAAAAGTACCTCTATTTTTTATTTTGAAGTATTGTTTTGTATCTAAAGCAAATTAGATGTTTGCACACTTTTTTTACTATTTTCCTTAACAGTTAAATTGTATTTTTTCAAAACTGTTTTCAGAAACAAAAAATGTTTTTGTTTACTTAAGTAGAAATAAAATTGAGTTGATCAAACCAAATTTTATTTAATGTCATTATTGCAAGAATTTGACTTTCACTGAATTGAATTGAATTGATGGACCACAAAACACTTCCTATAAGACAAAATAAATAATTTTAGTCTATTGAATTACATTATTTTGAGTTGAAGTAACATAAATAATTTACATTTATTATATGCAATTATTTCAATTTAAAGTAATTAAAAATAAGTTTGTTGGTCTAACTCAACTACATCACATTGCACAAAAGTATACAGTTTGAGCTCACACTACATATATTTATTGGATGGAAAAACTGCCCTCAATTAAATTGAGTTAATCCAATGAATCATTTTTTTGAGTGTAGCAACACCATTCAGTAACTGTTAACATTCTCTTAACATTAATATTTTAATCTGTGATTTTCAAATAATAAACAAATATATAAAAATAACAGATTTGTTGTTGTTTAGTATTAAAAAACAGCTTTTAAGATAGACTTTTTCTTGCACATTAGTTGTTTTGGCATCACTGGAAATGTGATTCTTTTGGTCTTAAATAATTTTCCCTTTTAAATTGAATTAAAAGCAGTTCAAGGCACTTTTCATTGGGCTGCATGAATGAATTGGAAGATTTGTAGATTTTAAAAGATTTATAGTTTGACATTTCACCCCCCAAAAAAACAAAAAACAAAATAACAACAACAACAACAAAACGTATTTTACCTACATTTTGTATAATTAATCCATGAACTGACTGAATATTATAGCCTTTGAAGCTATTTTCTCTGTTTTATCACTAAATGAATGCCAGCTTCTTACCTGTAGCACGTTGTAACTTCTCCCGTGGTCTTCATGCAGGGGTACTTTGAGGTGGAAATATTGTTTTCAGAGCACTTCTCCCTGCAAAAAGAGAACACTTTTAAAGCTCAGTGGTTTTACAAAGCGTGCATTGGATTTCCCCCAGTAGTTGCGTGTGTTGAAATGACCTTTCAATAGCATCCTCCTGCTTGTAGGACCAGAGCAGACCTCCAGAGAAGCACAGGCAGGTGACGGTGAGCAGGAGAGGACGCCCGTTGGCTTTCAGCACCATGACGTCCGCTCTGCAGAACCTCCGGCTCGGTTCGGACGGCAGCCACAGACTTGTGGCCTCCACAACAAACGCTGGGACAGACAGACCCTCCCATTCACCAATTGCTGATGAGGACCGACTGCGAACTTGCGTGGTGTCATCCCAGTAACCACCGTCTCCAAGCGTGTGAATTCTGTCACCGACTGTGCCACGTTTTTGTGCTTAATATATTGCAAAAATCTTAAAACAAACCCGGAACACAACGGTTAATCTGCAGCGAGAAGTACATTTTAGTTAGATATAAATAATTTTGCCCGAAATCAAGGGTTTATTTTTGCTGCCCCCTCGCGGCCTACAGTATAATTACACCTGCTTATATTTACGTTTTTTTTTTCTTCTATTTTAGCTTCTTATTTACGTTTGCTTTGAAAAATGCTAACAATTTAATTCAATATTAAATTGAATAGCAAATATTATATTTTTTGCTGCACAACAGTGTCCAGTTGTTGCTCAGGGATAACGTTCTTAAAGTACATAATTTCTTTTTACATAAGATAAGAAAATCTAGATTCTACACCATTGTTGCCACGTTTTTTTGTGTTGTAAAATGAGAAACAACATTTCTCGCTTTTTTAAATCCACCTCTTGCAGCAGGAGGCTCTTTGACACACAGTATGTACTTTATTTTGAAAGGAACTTGTATGTGCTTATGTGAAAAGTAGAAGTTCTTATTTATAGAAAAATGTAACTCTTTTAGAATTCAGTTAATGCAAATATTTAAAAGCTATATATATATGGCTTTGGGGCCAAAAAAACATAAATAAAGTGTAATTTTCCAAACAATAAAGAGGGACTTTGTGGCTCTCGCTGGGTTTTGGTTGGTAAGAAACTGAACTAATTGGCTCTTTCAGCTTTAAAGGTTGTGGAGACTTGATTTTATCAAATACAGACTCATTAGAGAAGGACAATACTGAGAACACTGTAAACTACACCAGTTAACTGTATTTTAATATCACTTTATTCAATTCATGTCACATTTACATGGGTTTCAATAAAGATTAAGGGTTATATTTTATCAAACAATACTTATCACACTTGAAATAGCCTTAAAAATGTTAAAACCGCTTGTTAAGATTGCCAAATGAAAGGCGAAACAACTGTAACTGTAGGAAGTAAACAACAACAAAAAGTGGCACATAAAAGAAATGTATGATTAAAATACAAGAATATCAAATTGGGCAAATGTGTATTAAAGAGTTAAAGTACATTTAGATTTAACATGTACTTTTATTGACAGCAGCCTTCAACTGAAAGCAATTCAGGAGTAATGCGTCTTGCTCAAAGACACAATGACTATCAAAAATGGGAATCAAACTCCTGTTTAGCAAACAGTTGCTCAGCCCAATAAGCAACAGCCAGGTAGATCACAAAAAACACTGACCACAAAGTGACAGAAAGGTGTTACATTTTGAAAGAAAAAGACTAATAATTCCATAAGGCTGCACAGTGTGACAGTGCTCGGTGTTCTGGCCTCAAAGTGACAAAGCACTGGTTCAAATCCTGGCTGGGACCTTTCTGTGTAGAGTTTGCCTCTTCACGTGCATGGGTTCAAAAAGATGCTACACATATTTATTGGTGTCTCTAATTGTGCTGTGTAAGTGATTGTGTGGCAACAGACTGGCGACCTGTCCAGAGTGTATTCCACCTTCGCCCAACAGTAGCCAAGACAGGTTCCGGCAACCCTGTGACTCTGAAATGGATTCAGTAAGATGGATGGAATAAACACATAAAAGGATCAAATTTGCTGCTTATAAACAGAAACATTAAAATAAAAGTGCTTTTGTCGTCTTGTATTGTGTCCTTGAGCCTCCATATTTCAGTGTATTGATTAGTAAGTTATTCTGCTTCCCACAGGTTTTGAATTAATATGTCTATTTATCCTATTGGGGCAGTAAATTAAACAACCTGCAAATAAGGCAACACTGTTTTTTTCCTCTTGCACTGGACAAAAAAAAAAAAAAAACGTCAGCAATTACAAAACAAAAGTACTGTTTGATAACATCCAAAATAATTAATAGTGTCTAAAAAAAAAAGCCATAAAAAGTTATTTTTCACCACCTTTGCATACGTTGCTTTTAGCCCTTTCCTCATTTTCAGTATTTCAGTGCAATCATATCCTTCTTATTTGATGCAAGACACTTTCTGCAAGAAAACGAGACATTATCAATGTTTTTATTTTTTTTCCTTTCAGCCTAAATGCTGCTTTTCAAATGTCAAACAAGGGCAAAAATACTACATAAAACATTTAACCTCTTGATGCCAATGTGCTTCAAACCACTTCTGTTTTAAAAACATGAATTTTTTTTTTCATAAATAAATTAAAATGTTGGTGGTTAAACAGAGGTTCTTTAATAGAAAATTTGACATTTTCAGTTGCTGTTTAATATTTCATAAAACTAATTTCCTAAAATACCAGGAGTTTCATTAGCCAGCTCATTTTAGCTTGCAAAGTACTTAGGATTTCCACAAAAATAAAAACCAAATAAAAAAATATAATCTATGTATGACCTCATTTTCCATGACCCTGTCATAAACTGTTGATTAAGCCAATTTATGCGTTAAACAATATAATATTGCAACAGTGAGTTTTAACCTTTGATAAGACCCTTCTCTAGTCTTTGTTTAAGTGACCTTCAAAGATTAAAGACAAATCCCCATTTATGTATCCTTATACCTGAATTACCTTGACCTCAGTGTGGCCTCCATCATAAGCACCATCCGTGTCTGCTGGTATCTGCGGAGCTTAGAAGATCTTCAGTTTCTCAGAAATGGGGAGCAGTGGTGCAGCGCACTGAGAAATCTGTAAAGGATATCCCAATGAAACAAGACGACCCTGGTGTCACTTACCTCTGCAGCAGCGGCTTTTTTTTTCTTCTGTGAGGTCAGTCGGGTATGATTTAGCTTAATTCAGGACTTGAGTGACACGACACTGGTCAGAGTATCAATTCAGGATGAAGGAAAAATTATTCAACAGTGGGAATTGTACCTGCACTTGTATCATTTAGCAGAGAATGACACCTTGTCTGTGCTTCAAAGAGCCTGCTGAAGTGTGACCATTTCAGTTCAGGGGAAAGCAGTGTCTCACCGCTCGGCTGGCTTCATTAGAGCCACAGTTTGCACTTGCACTGGTCTGAGGCTGCAGTACCCTTTCTAACCACTTGATGGCCCTTTTAACCAAGAGATCCCACCCTCACACACCCCCCACACGCACACTTTTGCCACTATCGTCATCATTGCCCACAAAATGGATGACAGCTTTTAGAAATACCAGCGTGCGTCATGACTCGAGGTGCACATGCTGTGCCATTTACGTTCCACCTGTTTTGATGCCTCAGCAGCCCGAGAGGCACAGAAACATCATGCCTGCAGTGACAGGAATGGCCTGCGCCGCTGAGGCCTGACACCTTCATGAAGGCTAATAAAGTGACTCACACCTTCCCAAAGCAAAATAAAAGCAAGCAAACTGGAAGTTATAATAAAACATGCTTACATATATTTAAAAAAAAAATATATATATATACAGCAAATACTTAATCTTTGTCTAATCTCTGTTTTTTTTTCCATGTTAAGCCCAAACATATGTTTTAACATGTGACAAGTTGATTTAAAACATGCAGCTTGTGATGATGTTGCTGGTAAGGGTTGCATTTTCCACATTTCCTTATTCTTTTCCACTTTTACTCTATGGGCCAGAAAAGATTCAACACAAGATGAGGAACTGAACCCCAAATTATATCAGACAGAAAAACAATTAAAGGAGAGCGAGTGCCGAGTATAAAGTAGGCAGGGGGTTATGTTTGGCAGCAAACAAAGGTGATCCGAAACACTAAAAGTACCTGTGAGCGCGCCGGCTTGTTTGCTTCTCTACTAAGAAAATGTCACTGAAATATTGGCTAGAGGTCTGAGTTAAGAAAAGCAGAAAGGATGGCTTATTTCAAGACTTGCATGGCTCTAAATCGAGTTCTTTGTCTGCCAAGAAGTCGTTTTCAATCTTGGTATGTGCCTTTAAAAGTGATTTAGAATCTTGTGACTTGCTAACATTGAGAAGACCCTTGTCTGACCTTCATTACATGGACTTTGAGCAAACACTGGCTTCAGTCTCCAACCTGCTTTCACGTATATGAGAGAACAATGAGGATGCAGCAGGGAGAGCGCCCCGGTGTCAAAACTCCCCTCTCCCTGTCTCCCTGTCTGTCTGTCTGTCTGTCGCTCTCTTTATAGTGCAGCACTGCAGTGCCTCTCTGCACATGCCCAGAGAGCCTGAGACAGAGGGAGAGCAACAGCAAGTTTCAGCTCACTAAAAATGTTACCAGCCTGCACAGCAGACACATTTGAGTGTTTCTGCAAAAAGGCTTTTCTCCAGGAACAGATGTTTAACTTGAGATAAATCAGCCTGAATACTGATGTGGGGGGAAAAAAAAAAAAAACACTGCTACGAGAATAAACCGGCTCTTTTGAAAAGGTGGTGGTCAATCATCTCAAGGTCATTTGAAGTCTCAAACTACTCAGCAAAAATAATTCATCCTAGTGAGACTTTAGGACACCAGAATATAACCATTTAAAAAAGAAATCAGATCCCTCATGGGTTTACTTTGCAAAAAAAAAAAAAAAAAAACGCATACAAAAAGTGTGTTTAAAGTCCCACTCCTATCATTTTTAAATCTTTTTTAAAAGCATTTCCAGTGTTATTTTAATCATGATTTTAGACGTTTTTAGCAAGAATCTAAAAAACTGTCTTTTTTTTAGGACAGTTTCTGCAGAACAGCATCAGTTCATCAGAAATTCACCTTAGTTGTGTGCGGACTGTTGGCGCGAAGTTAGCTTGCCTCCACTTCCCATCATCCCTCTGTTTAGCTTGCAGGCACTCACAATCCCAAGCTAACATTACCAGCGCAGAAAAAATGTCAAGCAATATCGTTGCTATCCAGCCGCATATTTTTGAGCCAGCTTGGATGAAGAAAACAGACATCTTGATCTCTGAAGGTGGATGCATCAGAATCGAGCTGAGCAGGGAGCTTGTGGCCTGGTAACCGTAGCACCCCATGGCTACTAGCTTCTTCAAACTGGATTTTTTCATCTGATTTGAATAAAGAAAAACTCAGAAGTGCAAAATTAGGATTGTATTTTTATATATGTCTCCCATCATGAAAAAAGTGCCTCGAGACCATGTTAAAAACACGCTTTTCAAAGTGGATCTGAAATTATAATATATATATATATATATATATATATATATAAAATTCATCTGACCAATTCATATAAGGTAATAGTGCATTCATTATTTCTATATTTAGGTTAGAAAAACAAAGCCATTGAAACATCCAAATCCTTTGTGGAGCGTAACATGGAAGGTGAATAGAAGAACATAATGTGGTATCTTAGTAATCCTAAAGAGCAAAGGTTTTCTATTAAAGATATTTTGATGGGTGTTTGTTGCCTGTCCTCTATTCAGTCATTTTCCCCGTGGCAACAGACTGTTGTTTTTCTTTTTTTTTTTCTTGTGAAAAAAATTGAACAGAACATTGATTCATTAGTTTTGAAAAACACAAAGGGGACTGACAAAAGTAGTAGAAGAAAAAAGAATGAAAAGGGATGTGTTGTGTTGGTGGGGCTGGAAAACCACAGAAAAAACAAGCTACAACAGTCCTTTTTCTCAAATCTTGATTTTATAACACGGTTTGGCTGGGAGCTTCAACGAGTGATTGCTGTTGAGAGCTTCTATATCTTCACAATCCTTAAAACAGACACACACAGACCATTTCCACAAAATGACTCTCTGGCATTCATCCAGCACTTATGGCAGCACCACTTTAGCAGGCTGATTAAGACAAATCAAGCAAGTGGGGGCCAAAGGACAATTATAGAAAGTCAAATCTAAATTCATGTGGATAGGTTTCATTTTTCAAGGCTGATCTGTTATTGAATCTGCAATCACACATTAGTGAGCAGATAAGGAAAATCAGAAGTCTCCATGCTGGCAGTGGATGGGATATGATGACTCTTTTGAGCTTGTTGAGTCACCCACAGCAAACTTGGGTTTATTTAAATTTACAGTAGAATTGAAATAGCAAATACAATTGCACTTAAACGATTTTTATGTGTTTTATTTTTTTGGTTACAGTGGCTACCCCCTAAGAATACACAAAAGTAACTGTACTAGCATTGTGCTCATCCCCCAAAAATCTCAGTGAAGTTTCACATCTAAGGTGGTGTTTTGTGGATAAATGATCCAAAGCTCAAGTCAAGGACACACATCCATAAACATGTTGATCTTATTTTAAAATTAATTCTCACATGAATCTTAGCTCATATTTGAGATGATTCAGAATGAAATATGTTAAGTATGTAGCAGGGCTACACTGTGGTGAAGTGGTTATCAATTCACGAAAAATCACTGACTCAAATCCCGACTGGGACTTCTCTGTCTGTCTGTATGCGTGGGTTTTCTCCAGTTTCCTCTCACATGCATGTTTAAATACATGTCCGAAGACATGCTTCCAAGGTCAATCTATGTCTCTGAATTCCCCCTAGCGTGTGGCCCTACAACAGACTTGCAACTTGCTCAGCATATGCCCCGCCTTCACCCGACAGTAGCTGGAAAGGCTCTAGCAGCCTCGTGACCCTCAAAGGGATTCAACGGGTTCTGAAGATGAATAGATGAGTACACAGCCGTATATGCTCTTATTTAGTTGTTTATGGTGGGCAACAAGGTTTTATTTGCAGAAAAACTACATGTGTTTATTTGAAGTCAAAATGTCACTGTACAATACACTCAAAATACAAAGTGATTCAGCATTTATTTTGTAAAGTATTTGATGAAATTATTAAATGAATAGTGACAAGTTTTCAAAAACAATGTTTTTTTGTTTCAATTTACAATTTGTGCATTACAAGACAACAAAAACCGAACAAATATTCAGAAAATTCATTTTTTAATTTAACAATAAGCAAGAAAAACCTTTCAGTTGACTCATTCTAAGCCTGTTGTAATGTAATGAAACAATAAATCCTTCTTAAATTTAGCCCCACATGCATTTGACACTTTAAATGTAGACCAAATATCATTCAGTAGGAACACAACAATACACTTTGCCCATGATTCGGTTCAGTGGTGTAACATACGGTGTTGAACCAAGAATTGTGGCATCCCTAATGTACAGATCAGTTACTGCATACATTGTTGGAGACATTGACTTAATGTGTTGGAAGCCGTGAACTACTGAAATAGTTTCAGTTTGTCTTGACTAACTAAACATCAGCCTCTGTTTTCATGCATGTATGCATACAGTTAGCTTAGGAAAATAAAACAAAGCATTGTGGTTATGCAATGCACAGTTGCAGCAAAAGAGTAATTCCACAGATTTTTTCCCCACTGCTTTTCCCGACAACTCGACGTGTTACGGTGAATCTGGCTTTCTGCTTGCACCAGCTGTTCACTGATGAGTCATGTTAAGAAATTTGCTGTGCAAGGAAATTTAGCTTTGCAGTAGCTGTAAATATTCCCTCTGACACATCTCTGGGAAAAAGCAATTTCCTCCTAGTGATGAAGAGGAAGAGGAGGGTTGTCCTCAGTCAAAAGGGCACGAGTTCAATAAGTACTCAAAAGCACCATTTCACAGTAAAAACTGCATTCATTTGTTTCGCTTGCAGATGTCCCATGAGTTCAATCCTCCTGACTCGCAAACACTCAAAATGTGCAGCGCTGTAAGCTGATTTAATGCACTTCGTAAACACTGTACGAAAAAAAAAAAAAAAACAGACTACAGCTGCACAAAGACTGAAATGTACTTTGACAACAGTAAATTTTACTGCACGTGTCCCTTAAATGGAGCTGCAATCAATAAATATAACCTTAGTCTGGTGTCCTTGAAATGGTTACATTTCACTACCACTCCCTGCCATTATGTCCCTTCTTCCACCATCCCCTCATCCTGCCGGCCTGGCTCAATTTTACTGCCCTGACACACATGCACAAACTGTCCTCTACATCCCTTCTTGAATTAATATTTCATCACGGTCTTCATATCAGATTCCAATATCCTTTGATAAAAGAATATGTTAGTCACTTCACACAATTCCCTGTGCATGAATGTGTTGGAAATCAAAGAAGAAGTAAGGCAGAAAAAATGTTATAACTTAAATCATTATCAACATGGGAATCACTCACTTGACTAAGCTCCAAAGATTGGCTTAAAGGATTGTTGGCAGTTCCCGTTTTATCATTATGTTCGGAAATTTTGATTCTAAAGAGCAGATGGCTGAACTCTGGCAACTCGTGTTGGAAAATAGGAAGAAAAAAAAAAAGCAGATTAATTTTTACTAGAACTTTAATACTCAACATTTCAAAAGTAATACTGTATTTTGTTAATGCAAGAATTTGACATAAACTGGATGCACGAAGAAAAAAAAAAAAACTCGTTGCTCATCTGGGTTTGGAGATTGTTCTCCAAAAAGTCTGTTTTCTATTCGTAAATAAGTTTATATGTGGAGTGGCAAACATAAAACTGAAAGACCTTAAGATGTAAAGAGAAGCTTGTTGTCAAACTCGTGATCTTCAAAATGTTTTTGCGTTGAGTAATTTGTTGTGTGAATTGGACTTCAGGGCCACCGTATTGACTCATTATTTAAATAACTTCTGTTTCCTTCCACTTTAGCACAACAGTAAACTGTTGTTGCAACATGCTATTACCCAATTGCACATACACAATCATGTTATTTTATTAATGTAGACATTATGTTTCTTCATGACTGTCATTCACGCATTGCCTTTGTAGAAGTATACATTATTTACTTAGTCTTTAAATCTTAGTTGTTCTGGTGGGGAGATGTTTTATATGAGAACCTCAACCCTTAACTGCATACACTGCTCAGAATTCTCTCATTGCTGAGGTGCTCAACTCACAGTGATGAGTCCTGACAAGCTGTAATCACAAAGGTGAGGATATATCCTCCGGATGGGTTCTCTCTTCCTCTGCCTTGTCCAGTCTATGTCTAGTAAACTATTTTTAGCAGACGTACTTTTTTATTTTTGGGCCATCATTGCACCTTTTATACAAATACCTAGACAATAGTATGACATTTAATTTAATATTCCCAGATGGTAGCAATAAATGGGGATTTGAACAACCACGAGAGATGTCTTACCAGTGTCAGAGTCTCTGTGATGGTGTACATAAATGAGCATTTCTGTAAATGTGCTAGTGTTAACTGCAAAGCTCTTTGTTTAACTCTAGTTGCATAAAGCCTAGGTTTTTTCTAACCAAAACCCAGCGAGAGTCAGAAAGACCCACTTTACAAAAATACACCTTATTCATGTTTTAGTGGCAATTAACCCGTTCATTTCTAACATGTAGCTTTTAAATATTTACAGTAATTGAATTATGACAACTTACATTTTTCTACAAAAAATACATTTTTCTACAAAAAAAAAAAAAAAAAAAAAAATACTTCTTTTACACTTGACACCAGCACAAACAAATTCCGTAAAACAAATAAGATCCTCTCGCTGCAGCAGATTTAATTAAATAAAAAATGCAAAAAAGTCATGCATGGATGGATGGACAATAGATGAAACCTTTTAACATAATTTCTTTAAGTTATCTGACAAATCTAAACATAAATGACAAAACATATGCACTTTTTTCAAGAAGGAAGAGCCACAATTGAGGGATAAAAGAGGCTCTCAGAACCTCAAGTTGCAGACCTCTGCTAGATAACACCTGGATACGAAAAGAATAGAGACAGTAGAGCTTAAAAGCATGGCTTTAATGAATACATGTGAGAGCATATGGACAACAAGAAAGAGTCATAAGAAAAGAGGACAAGTGGGATGAAGGTGAGGAAGTTTTCCATACTCAGAACAATAAGGTTTTGAACTTGCCCACAGCTGAGCGATGACCTTCTAGAACAGATTGTGACAGGTAGAGGCAAGATAAATTACAAGACTATTGAGTCATTCATTTCATTCATATTTGAATGAGTCAGCATCAGTTTAACATGATCTAAAGGTCAAATTTGGAGAACCCTTCAGAGGAGAAGACCTTTAGGTTGTAAAAAAACCAAAAACACAATTCCAATTTTACATTTTTTCACTTCCTACTATAAAAAAATATAAGGTACCATGTAAAAGATCATTCAAACAATAAGTCTATAAGGTCTCTCAGAAGGATTGTTTACTTATAGCTGAATTAATAATCCATTTTCATCCATAAAATATGGATGACTCACTTTTCTTAACCATAGTTATATAACAACCCCCAATTGTGTTGCTGGGGTTATCTGCAACAAAAGCCTTCAAATATAAAGTTTGAACTGCAGGAAATCATTACATACATTAACACTGATGTCATGTCATAATCTTCAGCCAGCATCAGCAGAAGTGCAGAATGCAGGAAGAATGCACAGAAACGCTGCAGGACAGAATTAATTCTGCCTCGGAGAGCATCCTTAGCCTGCAAGCCTCCAGTTGTGACTGAATCCAGAGTCTGTGCGCTCCAAAGTGACCATTTATTTTATTTCAGCTTGAGCACTTTAAGAATGAAGTTCTTCACTTAATGCTTTGATTGGAGGTGATTGCATCTTTTTATTTAACCCAAAACCAAGCAGAGGAGAGCATCTACTCAGGATTGGATAGAACATTTTTCACAGTTTTCGAAGTCATGTTTCCTTTTATAAAACAGGGAAAAAAAAAACAAACAAAATTTTACATATGCTTGCTTATTAAAGTATTGAAAAATATATCAAATAATTAAAAGAGAACAATGGACAATCTGAATGCAGCCAAGTATTAAAAGCAAAACTTCTCAAGAAAATAATTTGTTTTCATGCCACAATGTTGACACAGGCATGAATAAACAACGTCATGCTATAATAAAATAAACGCTACAAAAAAGTTTAGCACCCTAAAAAATAAAAAAATATTACTACAAGAGATTAAAATGTTAACCCAGCAATTTATAATCCTATTTTTGGTCAGATTACCAATAAAGTTAAAAAACAGACACACGAGTTCAGTTTATAATCTAAACATATTTATAAGAAAGAAATGGATCTGACAATATTCCCGTCTACTTATCACAACCCACTTAATAAAGCCACACAACCAACAGTTATTTCTGTATTCTTGTATTGTGCAATGACCTTGTATTAAGAAAAAATGTTTTTGCATGAGTCATTATTTTTGCTTAAGAATTATCATAGTTTATTCAAATTTTTCCAGTTTACTCATAATTCTAAGTAAGTACTTGTGTTTTTGTTCAACGAGGATTTTTCCATTTTTTTTGGGTTGAATTACATCAGACAATATATGAGAAGAACTTCACACGAGTTGCTGTTATATAAGAACAAGTTTTCACTTGCTTTCAGAGGGGAGACTGGTGCACAGAACCTTTCTATTCTAGCCTTTTCTTTAGGCTATTTGCTCAGGTGTTGAGCAGGAAATAAGTGTTCTTATGTTGCATGTACAGACAAATGTTTTCTCCAAGGAGCTTTTTTTCCCTTTGCCTTCAAATGTCCGCAGGAAAGTGCTCATGAAAGAAAGCAAAAAACTGTTTCAGAAGACAGCCTGAATCTCATGGAAATCTTGACTTGTCTTTCATCAATAAATCTCAAAAAACATTCAATAACCTCATCACCTGTAAAGGATGTTGACAGATTTGCACTAAATTACAGGCATTGATTCTTATTTTTCCTCATCAGGTACTCAGCTGAATGATTCCTTTTTCCATGCAATCTGTTCCCCTACTTGTATTGTATTTCAAGAGTTCACTTGTCTGTCATGATCATTACCAGCCAAAAATACAAAAGTTTTACACAATAAAATGGAAACACCGACTCACTTCATTGATTTGAAACCTCTTCAAGCTCACAGCATGATTAGGATCTCACCACATTCACATTTTTTTGGTTTGATGGGTCATCATTGTGATCAGCCTTAAGTTATGTTCACACAGCCCTCGGCAACGCGCATTGAAGCGACCACTTCCAATAAAAAGTCTATGTAAATGTGTAAATGGGTAGTACGTATAAAATGCGCGGCCACTGAACGAGCGTTGAAAGGCAAACCAAGTCGTACTTTGACCAATCAGGGAATTGGATTCGG
Organism: Oryzias celebensis; assembly: GCA_014656515.1. Lineage (NCBI taxonomy): Eukaryota > Metazoa > Chordata > Actinopteri > Beloniformes > Adrianichthyidae > Oryzias > Oryzias celebensis. Next base: position 9,707,197 of record BNCR01000012.1, read on the forward strand.
CAGTTATGAATGAATGACCCTAATTCACGGAAGTGCCAACCATTTGAAAATTTGATGGCTGAGGAGAAATAATTAAAAGCGATTTGTGTCCGATCGGAATTATATAATAAGAAATCAGTTTAATATCGGAATAGAGCTGTAAAAGAAAAAGTCTGGAGCAAGATTTGCACCATTTTACATTTTGCACCAAACCTCTTCCAACTGTAGGTGGCGTACATTTGCTGGTAGAAAAACAAAAGAAGAAGTAATCCCTCCTTTTCTATCCAGTGTGAACAACATGGGCTATACTAGCGTTCAAGAACCCACGTTTAGCACACATTTCCCACATGCTGGGTGGGACCACAGCTTCACAGAAAATAACACGTACATTTTGTTCAAATTGTTCAAGCATGTTAACTTATTTTTTCAAATATGAACACAATTTGGTACAGACGTACACTCCTTTTATTCTGACAGACTTATAACATTCTTTTAGCTAAAAAGGTTTGATGAACAAAACTCGCATAAAGTTTCCAAGTCATTTTTTTTTTTAAATAAAGTTTTCCCCTGTGCATCTAAACTTACAGCACTTGCCTTACTTAGAAGCCTTTACATGACCTTTTAAATACGTTAAAAATACGGAGGTAAACTGAAATGCAGAATATCTAAACATTTTACATATTTTAGCACCAACAACATTATATTCATATCCTGGAAAATGAACGGAAAACGTTCTGCATTATTATTTCCCCCGCTGCTCACAGTCAACCCTTCACTATACATTGTAATCATAAACATGTACAGTGAAGAATCACTTCAAGAAAGGAGAGCATGTTACTCAAACTGTTATCTTTTACAGAGTTTTTTTTTTAAATTTGGGAAATGGTGTACAGCTAAACATGATTATATATAACATAACATCATAACTGTTGCATAGCTCCCTTTTGTAAGTGTGCCACATAGTTAACTATTTTATTGTTCAAATATCAAAACTTTCCTAATTTTTTCTGTTTCAATTTATTCAAAATACATTGAATACATTGATCAGTTTTATGTTACTTTTACTGGAGTATTCTAAGAAGACATCTTTGTCACCAAAGTAAAGGACCAGAAGCCTTTTATATTCATATTATCCATGAAAAAAAAACGTAAATAGAAACATTTTTGTTAAATTAATAACAATTTCCTCCATTTTGCTTGAATGATTTTAACAGTACAGTCCCAGATATGCAGTTTTGTAGCTCTTATTACCGGGCCATACCTCTGGCTGCTTAATTGGTTGTTTTACTGCAGCACGATAACTGAAAGCAGTTTGGAGCAGAACCAGTTGGATGCTGAATGATTTTGATCTGCTGTACGTTGGCAGTTTAAAGCCCTGCAGATTTCTCACGATGACCATTAATTTCCCCTCTGCAGCAGACAAATGCTCGCATCTCATGTGGCTCTTTATTTTTCAACAACAAATGCACTCCTAGGACTGCAGGCTGCATAAATAAACATTGAAGCAATGCAGAAAACGGCAAATAACAGGACAAACCCCACTATCTTGCTGCTTTGTTTAAGCTCAAACAACATTTTGAAAGCACGTTTTACTCTTCACACTTTTCTCTTATCTAATTGAGAACTTAAATAAAATTGAATTAAAAAGGCAGCAAATAAATGCACTTCCTGATACATTAAATGTATCAAACCCCTCATAGAGTTCATAGAATGTGTAAAACACTTGAAGCCCTCAAGCTTTTTAAGCGATGTATTAAACATCGACTTACCAGTCAGTCTTTTGTGGTAAATACTGCATCAATATGAATGAGCCTCATGGAGACTTGTCATTGGTCATTTGGCGCACCAACATGCATAAATACATCTGCACACACTCACGGGAGAGCAAGCTGGCATAATAATAAACTTTAAAGCCAATGGTTTCTAATTCATAGGTTGTACTGATAAAGACATCTAGACTGATAAAGAAGCTCATGGAGATAAAAAAAAAGGTGACAAAAGAAGTGATCTGACAGCAAAGAACTGAAAAGCCGGACACTTCATTACACTGAGTGTAATTAAAACAAATCAGGACAGCTGTGGATGATCACCAACCTAAACCTGGTGAGACTGACAGAGTTAACTTGAAAACAACATGACAAGAACTATAGAAATGTCACTGGAATCTGAAACCAAAGTGCACAATGCATCCACTTCTAGACCCAAATTTAACTGGACTGCTAATGTTTGAATCCACTCTTACAATTCTGAAAGGTAAAAACAAAAGCAGGAAGTGGCGTGGTCATTTTTACTAGAACCTGCTTCACCAAACATAACTGAACACTTTTAAAATAAGGGAAAATGAGAAAATTGACAAAGCAAATTGAGAATTTTGTTAAACTTTTGCATTTGTTCACCCACTTGCCAATTAAAAAAAAGGTATGGCTGAAATGATGCCCAACTTTGCGCTTTTATAAAATAAAAGGAGGTATTTAAAAAAAAACACATACACAGTTGTTGTAGACAGACAGATAGGTGCATTTTATAAAAAGGCTTTACAGTTGTTTATATGTGTTGTGAGATTGGACTTTTCAACATCATAAGATTTGTAAAATGGTCTTGCATTTTAGGGTTGGAAATTAGTTGACAGGGATAAATACCAGAACTTAGTCAAATTTAATTATGTGACTATTTTTAAACACAAACATATATATCTATTAAGCACTACAGATGGAACATCAAAGCAAAAACTGGGATTTGAGGAGTGTAATTTCACAATTATTGAATATTACTGACAACTTAAAGGCAAAATATAGCTTGTGCTATAATCATATAAAAATTATAATATCATAAATACTGTAACTTCACTAAATATATGGTCTCAATCTCTGTTTTAACAAGAATCAATAATTTATTTTTCTGTGCTCTTTTTCTATTGCTTTCATTAGCTTTCACTTGAAAAACAAAAAGCAACCAATGTTCATGTTTTCCACTTTTTTTCTTTTGTGAGCTTTAAATAATTTTTTACAACGTTTGAGTTTAAAGACAGCCATATGCATGCATCCCTTTATGAGTCTTGTGAAGATAAAATACAATAAATGCACGTGAAAATATGTGCATAAATATAGCATGTGAGAAAAACTGGTGGAGATTCAACATTCTTAGTCTCATTCTTTTAGACTGATTTCTAAATTGCATTAATGATGTGATTTTGCTAATGTGGCGTGACTGACTGCGTAACAGCCACATGGTCAGTCTGTGTGCCTTCTAGATTATTACTTCAGGGTGATTATAAACGTCTGGTTGGCCACTTTACCACCACATCTGCATATGCTCTTTCACTCTAACCGGAAACCATTTCATTGTCGTGTAGCTTCTGGGTGACATGAGGTCACACAGATGGCTTTATGAACATTGTGTTCATCCTTCTGTGCTTAAAGCTTTTCCACTTTTGTGTTTTAGTAATTAGCTGGTAAAAGAATACTAGAATACATGATTGTCTTACTAACCCATGGGTTCTCAATAATAAAGTAAAGTAAAGGCAAAAGAGTGTATCAAGTAAATCAAGAGTTTACATTTGAGTTGTATCTCCTGCTGACAAAAAAACCCTAAAGGATTGCTAATTTAAAAAAGATAAATAAATATACAAGAGTTATTTACTACAACCTTTAAATCCAGATTAAGTCTGGATTTTATTACACATCTGCCATTTAAGAAGTAGATAACGTGAACCTCACAGAGGGGAAATCTAATCTTCTGATTTAAGAAACAGAGACAGTCAACAATGTTTTTTTTTTCCACTTGGAATCCACGGATTGTATTAAAGATGCTTAAAATATTTACTTTTCAAATAATAAAGAGTCTTAATTTTGTTTTTGTGTTACAAAGCCAGCCTGTAAAACGTGTGTGTGTGTGTGTGTGTGGTGTGGCAGCTCTGTTCAGCAGCTGCTCTCCTCCTGAGAATAACTTTATGTTCCCTCGCTGCAATGCTTTCCTGCAGCTCAGTTTGAGGTCTGACCTCTCTGGAGACAGAAGGACAGTTTTGCTGCAGACTTCTTGAGTCTTTAAAAAACTGGCTGAACACAGTACTCCTTATATGTACTGTCATATGCCTGCTGACACAGCTATAATCTACAAAAAACAGGTTAGTTGGAAGTTGAAATAACAGCTTATGTTGTCCAACAGACGGTTCAGGACTTTGCAGCTTGGATTTACCAGGCTTGCAGAGGTCACTCTGCTTAATCCATTAAAGTACACATGCATAGTTTTTTTTTTTTTTTTTTTACATCATAGCTTGCCCTGTAGTTCTCTTTGATATCAATCGGGAGATTTATTTTTTTTTTCTTTGTATGCGTTGTGTAAAACGGCCACGTAATTTCCACAATCTGTTCCCCTTCTTGTGCTGACGACAAGCAGAAGAGAAAACTGATGAGAATCACAATATTACCATTAATATGGTTATGGAAACAACAACAAATATTCAAATCGTAAGGGATTTGCTCTAATCTGTCTAGATTTAACGATGGAAGGATTACTCACTGTCATGCAGAAGGCTTTAGGTGTCACATGTCCGCTCCGTCTAGAGCGTGAACAGGACACTACATCAAAGGGGGGAACTTTAAAACACATTTGGCCCCCTGACCGACCAGATTAAACACAGTATACCTTCAATCACAAGCAGTTGGACTCTAAATTTAAGCTCGACAATTTAAACAGACAATTTAATGTTCCCGCTGCTCACATAAAAGCTAAACAAGCTCATTTGGAATCAAGTAAGGAAAAAAAAGACACATTGAACAACATTACCTAAACATACAGAATATTCTTAAAGGGGATATATTTGAAATTCAATTTCTGAAACTTTGATTCTTTCAAAACCCTCTTTTAAATTTAGCAGAGTCAGGAGAAAAGGCATTTTGTTCTCCTTTAAACATGTGCATCAATATTATACTCTCCAGATCAGAATGATTCCCAACCCGTTGATCAGAAATATGAGGTCAAAATCAAATGCCCCTCACATGGGAGGGATTGTAAGTCTAGAATCAGTTCATTCATGCCAAAACATAATGCGGACGTCATTTCCTCAGATCAGAAATAATCCAGCACTATTTCCGTTGTAGTTATTAATTGTACTGTTCAGCACTCTACCTCAGTTGGAAAGATTCACCCACAGCAGGTGTAGTAACTTGCCACTGTTTTACTTTACAGGCTGACGATATGACTCAATGCTGTAATCATGTTCAATTATCTAATCGTATTTAATGCCTGCACCCTTTTAAAATGTAAAGACTGTATTGTCAAAACAGCAGAAAAAGAATGCATATGTATTTATGTTTGGTTATGTTTTTATGCATCCTCCATTAAACTTTTGGAGATCTGCTTTAAACTGACACGGCACCATATCACTGAAAACATGTACATAGATTTACAGTGTTACTGTCATGTCTGTAAGCGGCTGGATGGCTCAGTTGGCTGGGTGTAGGACTGGCACGCAGGAAACCTGGGCTCCCTTCCCAGGTGTTCCCACGGCGTGCAATGAGCTCAGTCCAGTGTGGGTCCTTAGGCAAGACCCTTCACGCTGCTGCCTAACTATGCCTTGGAAATACAGGGTTGTGTGAGGAAGGGCATCCGGCGTAAAGCTCTCTGCCAAACCACCTGTGCAAATCGCTGATTTGCTGTGGCAACCCCTCATAGGATTGAGGTGAAGGGTGGACAAAAAAATTGTATATACATCTCTCTACACCCATGCTCCAATTATTTTCAGAAATATTGACTCATACTGACCAATGTGTCAACTGTGAGTAATATCAAACAAATATTAGCATTGAAAGAATTCTTGTTCGTCGTCAACTCATCATTTGTCTTTAGAAAATGTTAAGTAAAAGTAATGATTTGATGGACGGTATTGACACTTCAGTACTTCATCATCCAGAGGATTAAGTGTGTGAGTTAAGACAGTAAATGTATGTGCTGTAACTGTGGGGACCCCTATTTCTTATCTTTATACATATTGTTTATGATTCATATATTTAATGCCTTCATGTGATTTAACTCTGATGGAGCAAACTCAGATGACTGCAAGAGCTTTGTTATGACTTTTCAAGAACAAGTCTAGTTTAGGTATCTTTTCATTGTGTCGCTCTCCTCATACTGTCGGTGGACGCACTGCAGATTCAGGGAATCTGTGGGGAGGTGATGGCCCCCAAAAATAATGCTAAAAATAGAGTAGAAATGTTGTTCTGTTGTATTCTGTAAACCATGGTCTGTCAGGAAGTGCAGGACAGTAGAGCGGTGGTGAGAGTGGGAGAAACGATTGAGTGGCTGGGCATTCCCGTGAGTGTGCACAGCCCTGCGAGGTACTGCGTCTCGGCGTGGTTTTGCGCCTGTCTGTGTGGTTCTACGCCTTTTTGCGTGGCTCTTCGCACTCCTGCATGTTCCTGTGCTGACGTGACCGCCTGCTCATCATAGGCGAGCGAATGTGTGTTTGGCATAATTGCAGCTGAAGGTTTTGTTGTGCTAGAAGAGCACAGGGAGAATTAAATGGGCAGAGTCGACAGTGTTTTTGGGGTTGATGGCCGGCCTTACGTTTGTCTGTCTTTATGTACTTGTGTTCTAGAGCTTGATCAACTTTTGTTTTAGATTTTCTGATGATATGTGCTTTCCCGTCAGGAGCAGGCTGTGATTTCTATTTAGCTTGGCCACAGCTTTTTCTTTAATGCTGCTCTCAGTTTGGACAGAAAAAAACACAGAGACTGCATTATCTTCAAGATATTTATATTTTCCTTACCCTTAACACCAAAAACTTTTTGACCAACAATCCTTGGCCTGGCTCCTACAAGCTCCACTCTGGTCAGATGGAGCAACCAATGTTGGTTTCTGCCCAGCTTCCTCACAGTCTCTGCCATACAACCAATCTGGATTTGGTGACAGAGAAGTTGAAATTTAAAACATAAATAACATTTTTTTTAAATATGTTTTAGCATTGTTGTAAAATAGACTGGCACAATGTTTTGTAAGAATTTGGTAGATTTTAGGGAAGAAAGACTGACCTTTTGACCCCTCCCTTATACCTTTTCTGCCACAGACACCACTGCACCTTGCATTACACTTTTGATTAGGAAAAGGGGGTCCGCAACCTCATCCTTACCAGATGCCGTTGCTGGCAGTGACATGCTCTGGTGAGGGGAGGATGACTATGTGCTAGAGGAGCCTGTGTTGGTGTGATGATTTTCCCTTTTCAAGTGACGAGCTCTTTGGAGAGCGGGAAAACCTAAAACTAATCTGACTATTTACTCAGGTTTGTATGAAAGACATTTTTTTTTTGTTCAGAAAACTTGATTTAGCAGGCATTTCATTTAGTAATGAAAAACTGCAGCAGAAATACCAGTGCTACAACACATAAAGATGGTTCCAGTTAAGTTTTAAGTGTCTTTAAAGACTTTTACTCTGACGAAATGCCAATATATTTTGTGTTTTTAATATGTTCTTGAATCATTTTTCTCATAATGGAGGGCACATTTAAAGAAAATTATGCTTAAAATTGCATTTCTGATTATAATTTTTTCAAGTTGTGGTTAATCAGGAGTAGAGGAAAAATAAGACATTGGAATAAACTTGTAAGTGAGACGGTGAAACTACAATAAGACACAAGCTCCCTGCTCTGCTGCATTTTGATGCAGCCACTTGCAGATAAATAGATCCATGTATGTCTTCGTTTTCCTCGTCTGAGCTGGCATCTGGATCAAAACTGTTCAGCAGGATAGCTCAAAAATTGCTCGCTATTCTTATTACACAGGTAATGGGGTTGTGAGGGGCTGTAAGCTAGCAGGTGAGAATGTAAACATATTAATGACAGGAAGTATATGGCAGGCTTACACCACTCCACAACTCAGAGGCAAATTGCAGATGAACTCCTGCTGCTCTGCAGAAAACAGCAGAGGTTTATTGATTTTACCTAAAAACAGCATAATCTTAATTAAAAGAATAACTGGGAACGCTTTTAAATAGTTCAAAAGATGCTTGGAGCGGGCCTGTAATAATTTCTTTTCTAAATCCTTTTTCTTTAAATCATAATTCCTTCAGATTAACATTGTAAATATGTCCATTTAAGTTACAAGACTGCAGTACTGTGCACCAAGTGAGTTGGGTTAAGGCTGTTTCAGGGTTAGGGTATCTAAGTTTATCTCAATAAATGCCATGAGTATTACTGCCAGTCAGCAATGATTGCAAGTGCCTACATCCTGATCTCAGCTGTGACAGTGTAACACACTGCTGTAATGACATCATTCTAAATGCACTGTTGCAGGAGGAGTGCTTGGATGATCATGACAGACTTGTTCTATTATTTTGAGTTTCCGTCCAGCATCTTAATAAGAAATGAATACATTTGTTCAAAGACTTGCGTGTAGAATGTATTGGTGATTTTACTGTAGTTTGTCATTGTGTAAATATCCTGTAATAGAAATCTGGAGTATAAGTCCAAACATTGTTACATTTTTGTCTTTCTGATTAGCACAACTTTAAGTCTTTTTTTTTTTTTAAAGAGTGATCTCAGTGGTCTTTTAATTATAATTATGACGTTTTAAGCCAACATTTAAAAATTTGTCGTTTTCTATGACATGGTTTTTGCAGAGCTACAGGAGTTCATTAGAAAAATGTTTGTGTGGAGTAAGCCAGCACTAATTTCCCATCATCCCTTACACTCTTTACCGCTATCTTACAGTCCAGCACAATCCCAACTGACATTACGGGTGCAACAAAAATGGCCAGCAATACCAGAGCTATCCAGCCTTTACGTTTTGAGCCAGAGACCAGCTTGGACATGGAAAATGAAGACTTTGATGGATTTGTCTGCAAGTGGATGCATCAGAATGGTATGAAGCTTGTGGCTTGCTGTAGTAGCTTCTACATCCCACCAACAAGCTTTTTCCAGTTTTGCATTTTTGCATCTGCTCCTGATTCACAATTATTTGAATAAAGAAATACTCAGAAATGAAACACATGTTTCATTGGAGCGGGTCTTTGAAGACAGAAGTAAAGGATTTGTTAAGTTAGATAACTTAAAGCTAGCCTCTCTCAATTCCAGCACACTACTTTTGGCAAGAAAACTTCTACCCATAACCTCAGTCCAGACAACCAACCCGGTCTCCACTCTGGATGCTCAGGTAGAAACTGGAATTACAAGCTTGTAGTGTTTGCAATCATTATTGTATCACAGAAAAATAACATCTATTTAGCGCGCTGGTTATATCCAAGCCACCAGAGAATCTCCAGCAGGTACAATTAATGACCAGTGAAACATAGCCGCCACGCCCCTCTATGGTTTGTACTGACCCTATTACCATCAACCTGTCTACTACTAGACAAGCTCATTTTAATTACATAATCAGTACATAATATTATCATCCAAGGCTGTCAAGGTGTTTAACTCTAATCAAGTGACAGAAACGGGCTGGGACAGTTAGTCCTCAGTGACAAAAGCAAAACACATGCATTTCAACCTGTTGTATTTTGAAAATGATTAGCAAATTTAAGCAGTTGCAAGTGTACCTTATGCAGTAGTTTAAATTTGAATTAATTATGAAGAAAAAGATGCCAGGAAGAGCCAGCTCTCCAGGGCATCCTCAGTGGAACAGCGGTTGACCTACTCGAAGGTTATTGGTGCAGTTTATCCTGTAAATAAACCAGCAGACCAGCAGGCTATAGAAGCTGCCCTTTGTTCTCACCGTGTGTGTCCCATCTACCTCAAGCTTCCTCTTCATCATTCTGCCTTGACTCTATGGATTTTTTTTAATATTCAGCAATCATAACTACCATCTACTGCTTATAGAGTGTTGATTAAAAACTCCACGCTGTTAGACTAATACTGTTTGAATAAATAATTATATTTATGCAAGTAGTAATAACTTCAGTTTGATTTTCTCTTATGTCATTATTTTCAAACTGTTGAATTAAAAATTGTATTCAGGTAACTTTTGATTTCTTTAGGTAATACAATTTTTCATTTTACTTTGCATCATTTCCAAGATTTGCGTGTTGCATTTTAGATGTGACAGGAGTTTGAGTCAAAAGGATGTTTGAAATACTTGAGCTTTGTGTCTTTTAAGGGACATCTAAAGAAACTGGGTGCAGAGTAATGGCATTCTGACAAATATTTAGCAGCAAAGCACTTTTTTTATATTTCTCTAAAAGTACTTTTTTGGGAACAAAACTCGCCCTGTTATTCCCTTGTTGGAGTCTTCCTATGACAACACACAGGATCTACAGTTAGTCCGGGTGGTTAGAATACGGAATAAATACGCACTGAGTGCTGGCTTTTTATGTTAACTGTGATGTAGCACACTCAAAAAATTGTACTCTTTAATATTTGAAATTTTTTAAATAAATATATATATATATATCAAAGTAAAAAATATATAAATATACCAACAATCATTTTTGAATCTACCCTGTTGGAGAGTTGTTCGTACTTTATTTTGAAAAGGCATGTTTGTTGTGTTCATCATCTAATAAAGCCAGATCATTGTAACTACTTTTTTGCTACATTGATGTTATATAACTGTGTCTCTGTCCTGACACATTAGTTTTTTTTTTATTAGTTGGAGGATTGTATTTTACAGTTCTTTAATGTAAGACAGCCCAGATAATCTAAACTTGGTAAATTGATTAGTGCTTCAGCAATCTTTTTAGAATAGCCATCAATCTGTGTGTGTATTAAGGGCGTAAGTGTGTGGTTCTCAGTCATTCTAATGGGAAGTCAAAGAATGAATCATGACACATGTCCTCTATACAGTAAAGTGGAATCTCATTGAGTGTAAAATGATTGACAGTAAGGAGAATCAGATAGTGAGAGGGAGTATTTAGTTTAACACACTGACTATGGCAGTCTATCTTTTCCTCTTACATAGTTCGATGTGAATCTCAAATCATGGCTCACGAATCGATGCATTAAAGATGCAACTAACTTTGTGGCGATATAATACAGACCAATTCTTTTACCTAAATGGACACAATCTAGACACATATTAATTTGGCCTTTCAAACTACTGTATTTCATAGGGCGCGGCAGATTATAAGGTGATGAATACCGTTAGTCTATTTTTGAACTTGTGCCATGTGTAAGGAGCACCGAGCGATAAAGCTGCGTTCACACGATCTCGGCAACATGTGTTCAAGCAACCTTATCCAGAAAAGTCAAAAGTCTTCTGCGTTCAAAACTCGCACTCCCATATATTAGTTTATCAGGCTCAACGTATGAAAAGCGCGTACATTAAACCTCTTCTAATTGTAGGTGGTGGACATCCACTAATATCAGGTTACCACAGTCCTGTGAGCACCCAATGCACATTTAGCGCATTTGTGAATGTGTGTTACATGCCGGTGTGAACATAACATCAGTCGCATTAAGAAAGGCAAAAGAGTCAGAGATAAGACCACCAGTCAGACTTTCTTAACTACGTTCACAGTCATTTTACAACTTGTTTGTTACACACAGCGCGTTATTCTGAAAATTTGTAACTCCTGACCTTGTTTGCAACACATAAAAAAACAAACTGACTGATTCCACTAACACAAGCATTACTGTGACTACGCTAATTCCCAAACTTGTTGGTAAAACGTAATGAAACACAGGCAAACACAACTACACGTTAGCTGCGTTTTTCACAATAACACCAAACCGTGTTTGCAACTTGTAAAAAAAACAGAAATGGTGCCATGTAGCTCTCAAAATCACTAAGCTCAACCAGTATTAGTCCATAAGGTGCTTTGGATTGTAGGTTGCTCTGAAAGAGTTGAGGCTTTTAAGTATGCAGGTGCAGAAAATATGTTATAAAGGAAAATGGCTTTTAACAGAGAAACATATTTTCTTTCTTACTAGCACTTTGTATTTAAAGCAAGAGAAACTAAAACATCTTGAACATAATAGCTTCAAACATAAAAACCTCGCAAATTGGGTCTTTTAGATGGTTTTGTTCTTTGTAATTTAAAAAAGTGTCATTTAAATTCATTTAGGTCTTGTTTGCAATGCAGTGAAAAAAAAAACAATCTCCAATGATTAGTTCACACATCCCTCACTGTGGTTCACCTTCAGCCAAGTGTAATTGACCAAACTTGGTAGAAGCAAGCTGATGATTGGACTAAATACAATTAAAAACAATTTAAAATAAAATTATGTACATTTCTAACAACATTAACAACATAGAAATAATCATAAAGTCATGACAGGAACACATTTTGTTTTACCACAGTTGTGTTTTCTTTTCTTTTTTTATCCTGCAGATTACTCAGGTAATCATCAGATTCTAGTTTAGTGGATATTTGTCAGCAATTCCAACTTTGTACAAAGCCTTGACCTGTGGATCAGCAGGTTAGGCTTTATCTTTGTTCTTTTACTTTTTATAGCACAGCTGGCATTTCCGGTGAAGCTAGAATTTTTTGACTTTTTGGTCATGATTACTGTTAGGGTTTTTGAAGGTCTGACGGGGTTATTGGATGTCCTGCATGCTGTCATAACATAATCCGGTGATTAGAGAAGCTCTACCTCTTGTAGAATGGACTTGTTTTTTGGCATTTCAAATAAATCTCAGAACCAATATAGATGTAGTAACATATATGTAAAGATTAGTGCGCTTACTACATGCTATAAACTGAATATGACAACCACCTGTGAGAATTTCCATCCATCCATCCATCCATCCATCCATCCATCCATCCATCCATCCACCTTCACTCATTTGGGACCGGGTCGCGGGGGGCAGCAGTTTAAGCACAGATGCCCAGACTCTCCTTCAGTCAAGACCCAGAGCTCATGATCACAGTTGAGTATTGGAATGTAGACCGACCGGTAACTTGAGAGCTTTGCTTTTTGGCTTAACTCTCTCTTCACCACCACAGACCGGTACAGCGACCGCATAACAGTGGACGCTTCACACTCAGCTGCAAATGGTTCCAATGCATGCTGGAGGTCCTGGCTCGATGAAGCCCACAGGGCAAGATCCTCTGCAAAGAGAGCAGAGAGGAAACCCTGTGGTTCTCAAACCAGGGGGGCCAGAGGGGGTCTTGCTGCGCTTAGAAATTTTGTCTATGAACAGAACCGGTAATAAAGGGCTGCCCTGCCAGTGCAGTCCAACATGCACTGAGAACAGGTCTGACTTACTGCTGGCTATGCGGACCATGCTCCTGCTCTGGTCATTCAGAGCTGGCCTGCTCTGGTATGATTTGTATTACACTCCTTAGAGTCTCACAGTCATTTTTTGCAGTAAATTTTAACACTTTTTTTTTTTATTTCCCTAGTATAATTCTGCCTACAGTTAGAAAAACAGTTTGCACTTAGATTGGTGCCAACTTTTGGTTGTTCTGTTTTTCCCTAATGATTATAGTTATTGGCACGTGGTCACAGTCTAATTTTTGCTTGAGGAAATTAAGGGTTGCTCTAGTTTTGTTTGGAAGAAATTAAAAAAATGGCCAAAAGTCAAACAAAAACGTTTTCTTTACAGAAGAAATGCCAAGGTGATTCTTTCGTCCCTCATGGTGGGACTTGATAAGGAACAGTCCAAGTGAATCATGCTGCACACTTTCTTACTATTTCTTCATTATATGGGGCTTGCAACAGATGAGGGGCTGTTGGGAAATCAAGGGAGAATAATGGTGATGCATGAATGGGCTTCAGAGCAGAGACTTCCTCCAGGTGTAACTAATGGAAAGATGTGTTGCATGAATGAGATGACAAACACTTTACTTGGACAGTTATTCAATAGAGCTTTGATTGTTGAAGACTTCCTTGCAGGACCTAAAATACAACATTTTCTGTAATTTTGCCTCACTGCTTCCACTGCTTTTCTATTCTGCGTGTCTTTTATTATTCTTTTTTTTGTTCATGAACCGCCTGGGTAAGCTGTGCACTCAGAAGACATTTGGATAATGATCCGAGTTTTGCTCCTTCTGTAATATTAAAAGGCAAGCATGTTTTTGTTGTATTTTTGCGTGGGTTTGTGTGCACCTGACTTACAAAATAACAAGAAAGCCTCTGGGCTCTACCACGAGGTCAGCTACAGAAGTGCAGCAGTGTTGTTTGAGGTTAAGCGCTGTATGATAGCATGATTCTTTGGAAAGGTTAATATGCCCACTGCAAATCTGGACATCACAGAAATATAAAAAAAACAAGAAAAGCATGAGGAAGTTGTACTGAAGAGATTAATAATTGCTCTGTTTTGGTATTTTTAACTGTCTCAGACAGTAAAAAGCAATGCACTGCCTTTTGTATTTAATACAACGGCAGCTAGCTAACAATCAAATTCTGTAAAAACTCTGTAAAACCGTATGTATAAATGCAAATATGTCTATTTATGATTAGAAGTAATTATGATGTTAAGAAGAAAGCATGATTTTATTTATTTTCTAATCAATTCATTATTATCCAACATAGTTTTAATATATCTATATATTTTGATTATATTGTTTTTTTCCTTAGTTTTTATGCCTGAAATTGCTTGACATAAACCAATCAATCAATAATCAATCAAAAAATGATTGATTGTTTGAGTCAAACTAATTTTACCCTATTTGTGCAAAGGTGAGCTGACACCTGTGTTCATTTGCGCGTTTATCTTTAGCTGAGGTGGATGATGGAATGTACAAAGGAAAAAACGGAGGGAGAGAGAGATCCAGGAGAGAGCGGCAGGGGTCAGCCACCTTGACCTTACAAACTAACAAGATTATCATTACATTGAAAGATTATCATTATGATTTCTAATAAAATTTTAAGGAAAAACTTAGAAAAACTGTGGAATAAATGTGAACCGCGCTTAGAGTTCTTGTTGATAAAAATCACTTGGCTTTCAGTGTGGATGGCTGCTAATGGAAATCTACCTCCTGTGCAGGGCAGACAGACACCTGACCGATCTAATCTTGATTGACTTTTCTGTTTGTGGAGGCTGACAGTATTGACCCGGTTTTCCTGCTGTGTTTTCTCTGAAGACGATTCCTGACATGATGACGTCGTTCCCTCTGCGGGAAACTACAGTCTGCTACTCTCTGCACAGCAAGTTGTAAACAGACCGTCATCTGGAAAAAGTGACAGAATAATAACACCATTTATGTCACTTATAAAACTAGATCATTATTTTAATGCTTAAATGCTCTCTTGATCTGCTTTTTCCCACAAAAAGTCAAAGGGATTTGGTGGAACTTCTCTTGAGTATCCTAATCTGTTTCTGTTTTCTTGGATATTTGGCCTTCTTTGCTCCATCGAGCATCACCTGCCCCAATCCTTATGTGATGCAGCCACTTTTATCATCCTTTTCTTTTTTTTTTTTAACTTTTCTCTATTTTTAAGATTTTTCTTCATGTCCAGGATTATTAATTAAAGTTTTCAGTTCCAGGCATCAAGCTCTGTCTCTTTCCTGGAGGGTTCAACACCATTTCTTCCTGACCGAAGTTCAGATCATTCTGTCAAGAACTTTTGCTGTTTCTTTGACAGATGAAAGAGTTTTTGTTTGACAGGTTCAAAGTCATCTGTTCACTTCTGAGGGCCATTTTACAATTATTTGTCTGTAGCAATCGGATGAAAAGAGTACCACAATGCACAGAGCCAGTTCTGGACATATTTTTCAGATGATTTTTCTTTTTTTTGTGATATAAGGGTGCTAACTGACCACATCAAGTCGCCAGTAAAAAAATGACTAAAAATACGATGGTCATACATGATGAAACCAAAACTAGTTTGTAATGCAAAAATTCCCAACACTGTACTCCATCACACCTCATACAGAACATCCTGCCCTGTCATCTGATCTGCTCATCGCTTAAATGTTTAGAACATAAGGTCACATGTCTGACACAGCAATAGGGTCAGCCATTGTACTCCAGTCAGCAGTGTCATGATGCAAGCTGCTTATGAGAACCCTCACGTTTGAGGATGGTGTTCATTACAGAAAGACTGTGACAGCCACAGAAATCTTTAGCACAGCTCAGGTTCAGATAAAGGAGGGAGTTTCTTCTGATCACCTTTTCATAAGTTGTGCTGGCACATGGGAACTGCACTTTTATAGATGCAGTTTGATCGCTGGTTGCTGGAAAATGTGACACAATGTATTTGTGTTGTCATGCTAAGATATGTCATATCTTAAATAAATAGCAAAACACAGCAAAGGTTTTCTCATGTAGTCATAAACCAAATGTGTGCTTCTGCAAATTGCAGGTATAAACCTGTGTGTTTTAAATGCAGGTGGATCACACATAAAATCTGTCAATGGTCACTATGTCCCTTCGCTCCATCCACGTCTCTTCCTCTTCTCATTGAAAAAAACCCTTGTGAGCTGACATTTTTCATGAATAATTAATATACGGTTCCTCACGTTTCAGAATGAGCACAAAACTGCTGTACCAAAAAGTTGGAAATTATTTTAACCTCTTCATAAATAAATAAAACTAAATAAACTGTTGGCTATACATATTAACATGTGTAAAAAAATATTATTATTATTAATTATTTTGTGAAAGCCTTTTGTGAAAGACAAAGTTTAACTTAATATACATTTTTATTCAGGTTAGCAATGCAAGTGTTTCTTTTAAAAAGTATGCATGTTGCATCTTTTTGTCCTATGCAAACAAAAAGCATTTTTAATATCTTGTTTAAGCTATTCTTTAAAAGACCATGTAGCATAAGTCATAAGCTGTTCCAGTTTATACCTCAGATTTAAAATAAAAGCTAAGCTAAGGTAATAATGGTAGGATCTAAAGACATCTTTTATTTGCAAGTATAAATTACATTTGTGGTTCAAAAAACAGGATGTTCCATTCATGGAAAGTGTCTCAAAACAAAAAAAAACAAAAAAAATCTGTCCTGCAGAGCCTTCAAATATTTTTACAAGATCCTTCGCGAATATCGTTCAAGGTGTGTCAAATGTGTTTTTGCTGTTGTGTTCACACCCCCTTTAGAGAATAACAGTAAGATATTGAAGCAGATATGGAAGCTGGCTTGTCACTGAGGGAGGTAGAAGTTGCCAAAGAGCTGTGTTTTGTTGGCATCTCTTTTGGCCCCAGCACCTCTCTTGAAAGCTAATGTTTCTGACATTTCA
Organism: Oryzias celebensis; assembly: GCA_014656515.1. Lineage (NCBI taxonomy): Eukaryota > Metazoa > Chordata > Actinopteri > Beloniformes > Adrianichthyidae > Oryzias > Oryzias celebensis. The sequence continues at coordinate 9,724,233 of BNCR01000012.1, forward strand.
AACTGACTGACAGAATTGAAATCAGAAAGTAAATACTCCATAAAAACTGTGTGTCTCTTTCAGGCCGTTCTGTGTGTGTGGTCAAAAAGCAGCAATGGCTGAGCTAGCCCCATTGACTGTACATGAGAACTGGACTGAGTAACCCCTCCCGAATGATGTTTTGAAGCCAAAATCCCATAAACTTCTGTTGAGAAATAAACAGCTATTACTCAGTTATTATATTTGTCAATATAACAATTCTTGCTCTACTACCTTTTTATGTGCGTGTTTTATGCTAATCTTCACATTTTTTCTTTTTTTTGTTTTGTGTGCAAGTTACTCAAATTATCAACCGGCCAATCAGATGCCTCTATAAAAGTAAGTGGTCTCACATCAAAAGTTCAAAAAGTTTGACTGATTTTCCCTTTTTCAGTGAACTTCTGATAAGTTAAGAGTAGTCGCCATAGAAATGATGACTCAGACTGATTCGGACCAATCACTGCTTACCAACATTGTCTGGTCCCAACATGGTGAAAAATGGCACATGAAAAGCCTTTATTTTGTTGGAACCTGAAGCAATTTTCAATGGATGATGTCACACTCACTCAGTCTAGTACTCACGTATCTCATTAATGTGTGTGAATGATCAAAGTGGAACTAAAATAAAGACACCTTTTATTTCAACAAATAAGGAATGAAAATGTTACTTCTTACTTATGACATTATAAGTTTGTTAGACCAGCACAGGATGCTTTATTAGAGTGTTTTTTTTTTTTTTTTTATTTGAAAGCAGTTAAGGCCAAAAATAACAGCAAACACTACGCCATACTATACTCTATTCTTTAAAAAAAAAAGTAGAACAATGCAAAGATTTCGTTCATTTTTACTGAATTTATAATACATCAATAACACAAAATCTTAAAAACACCATCATGACAGCGAGTCTTTCTCTTTGCCTTTTGTTGATTGTGGTTCCATTACCAGCATTAAAGCATGTTAATCAGGGTTCCTATTCAACCGATTAAGCAGAGCAATCTCTATAATTAAAGAGAAGTTGAACAATGGCTGTATAGAAGATGAACCCATGTGTTGAGCTCTTGTTAGGAAACAGCTTTGATGAGCCATGCCAAGCATCTTTTCGCTACAGTTTTGTGTTCCTATTCTGCTTCAAGTTCTAACTCCCTAACATAGCTTTAATTATAATAAATCATATTTTTGTGACAGACACATGCTGACACGTATTTGCCTGATTCCTTTTTGAACTGTGTTTGTACCAAACATCAAAGGAAATTGCTACTGTATTTGTCCTTTATTGTACATGCCAACAAAGATGCTTCTGATTCAAATTTCTGGCATAATTTTTGCATCAAAAATTGATTTCTTGCAACTACTGTCAGAAACTGCTCCTCTTTCCATCACTGGTTCGACTCTATTATTTCTCTCTCAGCAAACAGTAAATAATTAACCAAACACCCCCCTCTGGAAAGCAACAGAAGCATGCACACTCATTTTAAATGACAATATGTCTTTTATTTTCTATATTTTCAAGGTTTATTATTTACAAAGAAAAAAAAATCAAAAAAGAGTTTTTGACAAACATTGTTTGTCTGCATATTATTGTAAGAAAGTTTACATTTACCTTTCATTCCTTCATGTTAAGTAACCAACTGACAGTTCGTTTTTCTAAGCCTTGGATTATATGAATGAGCCAAACAATAGTCATGTGACGGTGGGGGGGGTTTGAGGGTAACAAACATCTCATGTTCACTCCCACCCCGCTCTCCACTCTGCATATTATGAGTAAACATGGGAAACGTCTGATCATTCAAACCAAATAAACATTCGGCTTGTTCACTCTAGAAAGAAATGATAATAATAAGTTCATTTTGTGTCTTTTTCCCCAAATCCATCAAAAGAAAAAAGAAAGAAAAACACAAAGAAAAAGGAGGAGAAAGAAATGCATGTGCTGGTATGTTGACAGTTGTCGAACTGATAACTCATCCATTTCAGCCATAGATGACCTTTAATGCCCATTCTGGTGCGTTAGTTGCAGTTGGGACAGTGAAAAAAAAAGCACATAGTTAGGACGCTTTCTCTCTCCAAAGGCAAGTATCAAGAACAGCACAAACCAACAGTGCTGCAATCCCTCTTGACTGTGCTCTTTTTCTTATACGCTATGGCATATTCACAATTAAGTACTCTCGCTCATAAATAGAATATCTCTTTCTCATTAGGACCTTAGACAAGATCAGGGTAGAATAAAGTTCCCTGGTATATATTGCTCCCTTTCCTACTGAAAGAATTCTCTAGCTTTTCATTAGCAAGTCAGAAAGTGCAATTTAAAACAAAGACAATGACTTAGAATGTTTTGCTTTGGCCAGTTTCTTTCCACACATCAGAGTTCAACCGTAACATCAATGACTAGCTACAAAGACATGTATAAAGGTGCTCCAAATTTGTACAATGTCTCATTGAACGTGATATTACTGCAAGTTTAAAGATTGCACTTTTTTTTTTTAAACTATATGACCTCGTGACATTATTTTATAGCCTGACTGAGTGAAAACTTCCCACGGAAGTTCCCACAAGAAGATACCAATCGGATGTCCATTTGGCCATGATCGTTACTAACTCCTTTCTTGTATAAAAACATTGAGACATAGAACACAGAGTATAGTAAGAAAGTATGCGCAGCCGTGTGCAGAAATGACCCTTGAATGCACTGAGCTGACACTCTTAACAAAGGATGGAACATGGCGATAGTTTAGGCACAAATACTTTAGGATGTTCATGTAAAAAGTCAATGCTTCTGTTCACACAGAGATAACTTCTAAGCAGACAAACAATGAACAAAACAAGAATCTAACAGTACATTTAACGTCAACATTTCGAGATAGTATCTTTCTAAGTATTTGTGACAGTGCATGCTTTTCATGAGACTGGTGGGTTGACGGTATTGGTACACTATCGACACGATCTGTGGTAAAGACTTGTAATTCTTTTGTAAAGTAGGATCTCTAAGGGGCTTAGTGACTGTGAACTGAAGGGCTGTATGGTACCACGAAAAATGTGACTCCAAATGACTGACATTTTTTTCACATTTGAGGAGTGTAGTAAGGCCTTGAGCGCTACTTTACTTTACTCTATTGGTGCAGAAAAAACCTGTAAAGCCGTAGCTTGTTTCAGATGACTCATAATAAAATATTTTGTATATTTATAATTCAGATTTGCCTCTAATCCTTTTGATAGTCACAATATTGCTTTATAGATTAACTTGTCTAATGTCCAGGTCAGTTAAGAGTACCTAAGCCCACAAGATGAACTTAAATGAGACAGAAACCTTAATGCAAGCCAGCATTTACTTTTGTCCTCCTACAGCGAAGCACAGAAACACTGCCTGGTGAAAACATGTTCCCATGGACACTTGAGCAACTTGATGCCTGACATTTTCATGTAAAAAGATACATGAAGATGCTTTAACCGAACTTGTAGCCACATCAACGATGACAAGACAGAACCCAAGAAAATGAGACGGTTAGGCAAACTTGAAGGTTAAATTTAGTGTTTTTTGGGGGAAATTTTTAAAGTCTATTGTCCACCCCTACATGTAAGGCAGCATAGACCTTGGGAAATACTAGTGATATGGTTTTCAGCAGCTTTGGGTTGAGGCAATAGTAACTAAGCGTTTACATTTAACAGGATGAAACTGTCTCCAAGCGATGAACTTGAACGTGAAAATTGTGAAAACGTTTGTATATGAATGGCTATGAAACTATGAATGGCTTTCAATCAGGTAAGTTTTTGCATCAAGCAGTGCTAGCTATTGCATTAAGGTTCATCTCTTATAAAACATACATATTTTCTCCTAGTTTCTGCCGCAATATAGATGATATCCAGGTTTCTGATAAAAGTAAGACATTGTTATGATAGAGAATGCACAACACAGTATCTGCAAAGTCTAGATCTACAAAACTATTTACAGCACACATATAAGTAATCTTTATGTCACAGTCTATTGCATAATGGTGATAATCTTTAGTTTATAAATATAAATATACACAGAATTTTTAAGCAACATTACATAACATCTCAGTCATCTAAACTCAGAATATGGAAAACAACAGCATCCAACACACTCCATCTTCCTTTAAAACACAAACAAAGAAAGCAGCATTTCCATTATCTATTCCCTTTGGACCCATAACACTGTCATGGTTTAAATGTGAGCTTTTGTGGTGATCTAGTGGCTCCGAAGTCTCTCTTTTCCCACAGAAAACAGCTTAATACTTGTTTATGGTATTTATGCTGATTTCTAAAACGTCCTTCATTTATAAATATGATAATTATTTCACCAGTATGTGCTTTTTTTAATGTTATTTTTTCATGTTATTTGTAATAGTTACTTGCATTTATAGTTCCACAGTGGTGTCTAAAGCTGCTTGATAGGAGAAGACATTTCATTCAGTTAAAAAAAAAAAAAACAAAGAAAAATCAAAATGCATCCAGTTGAAGAAAACCAGAAAGAAGAAAATGAATTAAAACTAAATAATGTATTTAATGAAATTTTTCATCTTTTTTCAGAAAGGAAGACTTGAGTTTATACTACAGTTTTAAATTGCCTTTGTCAATATTGTAGTTTTAATTTGATTGCTATACACATGTACCCACACATTCACACACACACCCACACATTCATTCATACAGACAGAGAGACAGAGAGATGTATCATTATACTATACATTCTTAAGTTCAGGGAAACAAAATTGTCTAAAATATAATACAAGGGATTATATATACAGGAGATCTATGAGGTTAGTTAAGAAAAAAATTGGATAGAGAGAAAATGCAGGAATTCCTCATTTTTTCCTTGTTCGTTCTATTTCAAAAAGTTAAATGAATTGAAAATGTATTTAGGTTTAAAAAAAGAGACAGGGGTGAGAAATATGAGATCATAAATTTGATGAAAAGCGCATTTTGTCTTGCTCAGTCTCTGTACTGCTCAGGACAGAATCTCTCCTAGATCCAGGGGATTCCCTGTGCTGGGCTGAGGACGATGAGGCTGCTGCCACTGCTGCTGCCGCTGCAGCCGAACGCACAGGCGGCAAGGCTCCTGAAGACATCTGGCGGAACAAATTGACCCGCTGGGGCACTGTAGTGCGGATGCCACTTTGTAGATTTATTCCCTGGATGGCTGCCGCTGTTGGTGGCACTATGGAGGCCAGAGAGTCTCCAGAGGCTGGATGAGCTCTGGGCCCCAGAGACGTGTCATGTGGCAGTGATGGTTGGGAGGCCGATAAGTGCCGGATGTCTCGACTCAAGCTTCCGGACTGAAGAGCTTGTGTGCTCTTGTGGATGTCCCCCCGCTGAGGTGAAGGGACCTGCTGCTGCTGAGGTGACTGCTGCTGCTGTTGTTGCTGCTGTGATCCTGCAGCAGCAGGCTGCTGACCAAGCTGTTGCTGTGAGGATAGAGACGGTTGGGCAAGAGGCTGCTGAATTAGAGACAGCTGGGAGGCGGTGGGTGAGCCATACTGGAAGCTCCTGCTAGCCAAAGGGGTCTGCACTGGTGGACTGCACATGGCAGCTGTAAAGGAGCACGGTGACATGACTGCCCCTGGCTGCTGCAACGGTGTCTGTGGGTTGGTTGAGGAAGAATTCATGCTGCCATGGGAAACACTAGGAGCTTGGTAAATTCCTTGTACTGCAGCGGCAGCACCGGGTGGCAGCATGCGGGCGACAGAGGCGTTGGCAATAGCCGAAGCACTGTAGGTCATGGATGCAGAGGACTGCTGAAGCTGGGCGGTACCAAAGGCAGTGGAGTAGGGTGGCTGGGCTGGTGAGTTAATGATTGAGTTTCCAGACATTGGTGTCGAGTTCATCCCGGTGACCGACTGCTTGCGGTCCACCATCATCACCATCTCCCTGTCCTGACGGATTATCTGCTTCAAGATCTCGTTCTCCTGTGTGTTGAAAACGCCTGCGTTCAGATCCTTCTGGAACTTCTGCAGCAGCAGGGAGTTCTTCTTCCCTGTTGGGATTTAATCAGGAAAGATGAATACTCACATCCATGGCAAAGTTTGGTTAAACTACACAGGAAAAGGTTAACCTAAAGGCCAAAACGATGCAGCTTGTAAGTTCAAATAAATGAGTTAAACTTTGAAAGTCTTCATTGGCTTTGCAAAGGCACCACCTTCAATGAGCCTGATGACTTAACTCCAGGATGTTTTACTCTTACTAACTGCATCCTTTTAGACAGCCTTAGGACTATCATTGAGTGTAAATTGAGCAAAAGGGACATCAAATGGCCACAAATATGGAAGGTACACAGTTTGAGAGGAGTGAAGGACACATAAGGAGACAAAGGTTGCTGGAGGTGTGACATGATAGCGTAGACTGTGAAGGTGCTGATGTCAAAACACAGAAGAGTATAGATGAACTTTCTCGACAAAACAGTTTCTAGACAAGAAAAACTGAAAGTCGGAGGTCTAAGAATGAAAATAAAAACACAGTCACAACTCAACTAAGACAAGTCACATTTATAACAAATAAAAATCCTACTTAAGTTGTCTGAAAAGGTTCAAAACTAGCTTGTGAGACACAAGTAAGAGCTCATATCAACAGAGAAAATGATTCTACTTTTCTTTACTCGATCTTTAATTTTAAATAACGCAGCCAAAGTTTAACTTCATGTGCATGCATACTGTGGTTGGTGGAGTTTAATAATGTTGCTGCCCTTTTATTCATTTAAAATAGAAAACATTTTGACTGTATTTTTCTATGATGTAGGGTCACATGACTACATCACCTGCTATGGTCTCAATAACAAGCAAAAAAATCCCTTTATTGATCGTTTTAACGGGAAAATGTCGACATACTAACCATGTGAAAGCTTCAAGAACAGAGTGCAGATGACACATAGTTGTGGGATCAGAAGGATGCCTGGTCAGACGTGCTTTGATTGCCATATTTCATCATTATTAATAGTCATGCTCTGCATAAGGAGCATACCTTTCACTTGAACAACACTAATGGCCGCTTTGCGCAGTGTGCAGGATTTGAGGGGTAGAAAAAAATGGAAATCTATTCGACGTACCTGCGCCTCACCTACTTCACCCTTACTTTACCCTTATGTGCTGTATAAGTGTTTGCTACAACTTGTCGCCTCCAGCATGCCCACAGAAAAACGTGCATGAACATTCTCGCTCTAAGGGCTCACCGAGTGCTCTACTATACTGATATTTTGTGAGGACCACCTGTGTGGACCGCAAAGGTTTGCACATTTTTTGCCATCTAAAGCCACCCGTAAGGGCAGTAGTGACTAAAATGCTTTTAGAAGGAAAAACAGTTATTGTACAAAAATCTTTCCCAGCTTTTCTATATTGTAGGAGCCATACCAACTAAGGCTGACAGATGGCTTTTTCTACAGGAAACAATGATGTGTTAAAATGTTAAGAGGTGTTAAACACAAAATATGTCTTAAAGCTTACGACTATTATGATAAAAATAAAGATCTTTTTACCAAGTTTACTTTTGAGTGACTATGTCTGACTGTCTTTAGAGGACACGATTCCTGTAATTAATGTTGACCTTGTGTATTGACAGGCTGTGAAGCGTCGTCAGTAGAGAAGATAGAGTGGACTTTTAGTGCGCTGAAGGCTTTAGCCACAGTCAATCAATCATTAAGCCTTGTCCTTGAGGGCAGGAAATTTCTCCACAGTTTACCATTTAGTGTCACGTGCTCTCCTCAAGGCTTCCAGTAAATGCTGCATTCAAGTGTTAGAAAAGCTTTCGACACTGTGCCTTTGGAGACAAATCGTCAAGTTTCGCAGCATTTTTCATCCCTCAGAATCAAGCGCTCTGTTTGATGTGGATTATATTGGCTGAAACGGTCACTAAAGGGGGGAGGTTTCAAAAAGCTAGAACGTGTCTGCTAGACTACCATGAACTTACAGTTGTTCTTCCATTGCAATGTTAAACGTGACAGGGTCAAACACTGTGAGTGGGAAGGAAAACACATTTGCTTTTTAAAAAAGAATCTTTTGATGGCAGCATCGGAGGGTTCTTGTACAGAGACACAAAATTTCAAGCAAATATGCACTCATTTCTAAGTCAGGATCTATCTGTTTGACAAAATGAAAGCAGTAAACCTGATTTAGAATATGAAATTGGATAAGTAGCAACTTGAAGGACCTAAAGGGCATTCTTGAGTTGTATAAACATATTGCGTGTGTCTTCTGCATTAAGCCTGCTATATTTTCTTGCATTTCATCTTTGATCTGTTTTGTTCACTTTATTGTGTGGAAAAAATCAATCATCAGAGAATATAAATTGGAAAACAGGCAAGATAGACTTAGATTTAAAGTGATTTTAGAAGCAAATGGTTGATTTATGTTTTTACTTCTTCCTCATCACGACTAAAGCATCAGAGATACCTCACAAAAAAAACATGCATCCAAGTTGATGCGAATGTTTTGCTGATTTATTGGGAAACTTGCAGCTTATAATTATATTTAAAAGTGTAATTTCTATATATGGAACTGAAAGAACACACATAAAAAAAATAAAAGAGCTAAGATAAGGTTTAGTTTGCATTGCAGGCGTAAGACAGATGCTCTTACATTTGTTTACATAATACTTTGATACCCAAGGGAATTTCTGGTCAGCTTCTGTTAGCTGCCGAGGTGGAATTACATGCCCAACCTTCATCCTTCCACCAACGTGCCTTGCAATTTTCAACACTTTTAAACCCAAACTAAAAGAAATGACAGAGGACTTTACAGACTCTTTAAAGGCTCAAAGTATTATTTCTTAAAATTGTAAGTCTTAAAATGGAACATTTACAGATAAAACCACATTGCAACCTCACAAAAATTTAAATTGCAACACAAAACGTTTACACAAATTGAAACAACCACGGAAACAATGAAGGCTGGAACACTTAAAGAATGAAGTACAAGACCAGATGCATCCAAAACTTTACAGAACATTTATACATTCTTCTTTTTCCCCCAGTATTATTGTAATATTAACCTTATGCAAAAACAACAAATTAACTTTAAAAAATTGCAAACACAAATTAGTTTTATCTTCTGAGTTACTGAACATTTTAGAAAAATCAAGGAGGAGGAAACAAGATGTAATCAAAAAACCTCAGTGTGATTTGATTTTCTTCTCATTAGTTTCTGTTTACGTTTTTTTTTTTTTTTTTTTTTAATTTTCCCCAACAAGATAGAATTCATATTTTATGTCCCTCAATCCAAAACATCCTACTAACTCATGAAAACATGAATTAATAATGAAATGTGACCTTAAACAAAAACACATGTGGTGTTGCATTAGTAAAGATTTTTACTAATTTGCAATTATGAATGAATTACATTGTGAGCTGACTTTGAGCAAAGGGTTACAAATCAACACAAATGAATGTGCTCATAATCCATTTGATTATTCTGTGACATCTGAGAAAAGATGGCATGCAGCCCTAAATGTCTTTTTTTCTTCATTTGAACATTTTTTTTAACTCAAGTTACGTGAAGGCTTACGGTAGGTGACTTGAGTAATGTGTCACTGATGCAGAAATTAAACAGGTAATGTGACCTCCTGCAACAACTCAAATTGCTGGGGATGAACTTGAATCCATTTTGCAAGCCTCAACAGGTCAGTTTACCGCTGTTCGAACATTTGAATTGGAATAAAGTGTTTACCTGGTGCCTACTCGTCGGCCAGGGCACTCTTGAAAACGAGATGAGCTCGTCTCAAGACGGACTCCTGGTCAAATAATTTTTAGATAGATAAAAGATAATGTCAAATGTGCAACACTTTCATGTTTTCAAAACACGGTTATTTTGTTCTTTCCCTTTCAGAGCAAGACAAGCATGTGAGCAAATGCAGTCCAAATGTAAAAAAACGATACAACCAGCACGGATCATGACAGAATATCTTCCATCGTATGAGACAAACCCCTTTTATGCTAGTCTGGAAGAAGGAATCTAACCAGCAGCACTCTGTCAGATATCAGAGTCCACTTGGTTCTTTTTAATATCAACTTATTGTCCTAAACTGACCCAGATGGCTACTTTGATTTTATTGATGTAAAATTGAGTTGTGGATGTAGGAAGGCCTATTGTTTGCTTTTGAAATAAAACCCAAAAACTTATGGATAACTGTTATATTACTGTGTATTATAGAAAACCAAATATACCATAGGGTGGCACAAGAGTGAGGAGATTTACACACTGTAGAATAAAACTTCAGAAAATACTTAAAGGGGAGAATGACTTAAATAAAGCAAACATTTTTAAAGTTTCATAAACTTTTTAAAGAATTACATTTTTTCCTAGAATTAATGTGCTGCATTTTTGTAGGATTCCTAATATAGCTCATTTAAGTTCTTATTTCTTTTTAAATAAACGTTTTCAAATATCACAAATATTACCATATTATTAAGTAGCACTAAGTCCTCCCAAGTTTTTATCAGGAAAAACTAAATTATTCAAACAACATTATACCCTCCACTTAAAGTAACATTGTCTGTGTATATCAAAAGAGAGTGGAACACTTGTAAAGAGTTTGCAAACGCTACCTGAAGCAAAATAATACATAGAAATAGAAAGACACAAAAAGGAAAACATAAAAAAGCAGAAGCAGATGCGATCTACAGTCCTGTGCAAAGAAGTTTCAGAACTAATATATATTTTTAAAGACATTACAAGGATTTGGTCATTGTGAGTCTTAATACTTGGCAAATACACCATTGCTCACACCGTCAGAAAAGTTTCTGATTAATGGGGTGCTGCATCAACCAATGAAGCTCTAATTACCTATCACATCAATTTACAGAAGTCAGGATTTTCAAAATAAAATCAATGTTCATACCTTTGCAAGTTATATTTGGGCAAAAAAGTCCAAACTATAGTCAGCTAAGCAGATGACCTATATTTTCAGGTCAAGCACTCTTAAAATACAGAGGAGTTCAGGCTCAGAACAATGACTACGACAAAGAGTGTTAACTAGATAGAAATCAGGTATACTATGTAACCCCTGAAGATGCTTTATTTGCATTCTGGGTTTGATTTCTGTCAAATAGGGGGAAAAAAGAAAAAAAAACACTTGGAAGGAGTCTTTTTTATTTTTTATTTAAATGATTATATAATTGATTTCTGTTAAAATAGCAAAATCTTTTAATAGAGTTAATTAAAAAACAGTAAAAACATGTATCTTTTTTTTGGTCTTTGAATATATATATATATTTATATTTAGACCCACTACAGTTAGATATACAAAATAACCTATACAAATACTTAACATCAAAAAGAAAATAATCTTTGCACATGATTGTAGAATCTGTAAATATTATTACTTTCGTAATATGGAACACTGGCACACTAAGTTTGTACTACTTCTGAAACTGTAGCTTTTAATGCATTGTATATCACTGAAATATACACTATAGAATGTAATTGTAAATATAACTGATTTTTTTTGTGCAAAGTTATAACCATAGTACAAACCAGAGAGAAATACACTTAGAGTTGCTTGGGTTGGTAGTGTATCAGTCACAAACTACAAATACCAGAAGAAAGTTTTTTTTTCAAAGAAAAAAAAGGAATTATCTTAAATTCTAATATACATGTTTTTCATCTTTTACACAATTTGACCAAATACTGTAAACTACATTTTAATAGATTAAAACATAATTTGGCCACATGGGTGAGTTTTGACAGTGAATAAGTGATGTAAAGTAAGTGAAGAATGTAAAAATATGCAAAATATTTAAATAGATTTGAATAAATTTTGACTGCATTAAATACATTTTGTTGGCTAATTATCTTTCTGACAACTTACAGCTTTTATTTAATTTTTTTATTATATTATTATAGTAGAAAGAGAGTGGACTAGGAATTAAAAAAAAAAAATTTCTATGTTAAAAATGAAGGAAACCAATTTAAGTCTAAATAACAAAGTATACATCAGGAGAAAAAACAATTCTCATTAGCTAGAAAAAAAAACCTTTGGTCTTTATGAGCTTTACATTTAATTATCCAGGTAGAAACTGAATAAAGATGCCATATTTGACAAGTTCTGGTAGAAACTAATGAAGTTACAGAAATCACGGGTAATGTTGTTAGTTCCTTCCTATGATACCAGATTGCAAAAGATGTCCAGTCAGTAACATCATCTAGTCAAAGTTTTGGTTTAGCAATTTCTGCAATGCTGTTAGAATGTTTTTCTAAATTAAACATGGTCCAAAATAAAATTATTTCAACAGAGTTTTATTGAAAGAATTCCTAATTTACCTCTAATCCTTGATGATTGAGTTGCACATTTATTCTAAGTATCTGTTGGGAAATAAACATTCCAGGGCTCTTTTTTCTCAACTTCATGGTGTTTGTGTTGGGTTTCACAAATCTTATATTAGGCGGGGTGCTGCTCATACCCAGGAGTGCAGATGAGTGGAAAGAAGTTCAGACAGACATGCATGTGAGGTTAGCTTCCATAAACTCGTTGGCTTCCAGCGGGGGGGTCAACACCAATCCAACAGGGGGGCGACCTGACTCCCTCCCGGACAGCGACATGCACTGCCTTTCAATTAATCCAACCATAAAATGCTACTTTGGATCTTTGAGAAAGATTAATGCTAGTTATGACAAAAGTGTGTTTATTGTTATGTGGGACTTAGAGACAAAAGTTGACGAAAAAAAAAATAAAAGAAGCAGAAAATGTAGCATACTGGTCATGCAGCACAAGATGGCACACACAGTGCTTTGATGAGGAAAGAGGGCAAACAGATGCTGAGACAGACCAAACAAGGCACAGTGACAGGCAAGAGAGTTGTCCGGGACAGGTAGATCTTACCGATGCGGTCCAATCGATCAATGGCAACTGTTTCAAAAGCACGTCGCATCATGGGGTACTCTTCTAGCACCTCATTGAAATGGTCAACGGAGAGGGAGAAGAGTCGACAGTATGTGTCTGCACGCACACTTGCTGTTCGTCTACCCTTGGTGAGCAGACAGATCTCTGTAGAACAGACAGAAGGGAAAACAGTTACTGCACTGGGGAGCACAGAGAGCCGACAAAGAAATCATCCCAGTAATTATGCTGTGTATTATCATATAGATAGGCTGTAACTATAAATTCAAATTCGAGTTAATTTTATTTCTTTAGCACCTTTCAAGGTGCTGCATTCCAAGACATAATGAGAAAGTAAATACAATAGTACACCGAGGAGCAGTATAATCAAACATATTATAGTTTGATTTTATCTTCCTGCTGAGGGCATCGTCCAATAATATTAGCATCACTGCAGTGTTTCATCTTTCCATTCCAACATGTACATATGTGTAAAAAAAACTGCAGCATCTTTTTGCAGCTTCCCTCTACACACGTTCTCAGCAACACATATTTACGTGTTTTTTTTGGCAAAAAAACACCTAAATAGTTCCACGCCATCCAAAATACACTGCTGTAAGACCGAAGCGCGTCACCAATTGCACCACAGTACCTGTATTTGTTCATTGACCACTGAAACTGGATGCTCCTGATGCCCAGGCCGCATTTGGTGTGAACACTGAGTAAACGCGCCTTTCGGACTTCTGCATTCAAAACTCTCACGTTCACGTCCAGCTACACAAGTTTCTACGACTATTTTTGGGATCTACACAAAACACACAGCAATTGAACATGCGTTGCATGTTAAAACAGGTTGAACTTTGATCAACCGGGGACTTAGATTTAGTAGTGATGCATGGATGACGTCCCTTTTTCATTCACAAATGTGCCATCTGTTTAAAAACACATCATGGAGGTGAGATTAATTATTGTGGTTTGTTCCTGGCTGGAATTATATGACACCAAGTCTTTCGTATATCAGATTAGAGACGTGAAAGAAAAAGCCTGGAGCAAGATTTGCGATATTTGCACCGCTTGAACATTTCACGCCAACTCTTCCAGCTGTAGGTGATGGGCGTGTGCACATTCAAGAACCTGCCTTTAGTGCATTCTTGATCGTGCGTGAAATACTCAGTGTGTGCACAGCTTTAGACTTAAAAAGATGAAAGGTTAAATCTGATAGAATTAATTAATTGTCGTTTATTTATTTTGCATGGGAAATTAAACACAGGTTGGACATTAGTCTTAAAAATTTCCAATTTAAATGTGTTCACTTCTGCTGTAAAAAAAACAGTTGGTGCAATAGATTTACTGCATTATAGTATACCCAGAGCCTGATAGCTGTTCTACGACAAGCCCTGCGGGCAACATTTTATTCTTCAAATGTTTTGTGGCTGGATGATTGTGTGCTGCATCCCAATAGGCTCATTTAGACTGAGTCTACTTTTAAATAAAATAGATCTGCCTCTCTTCTTTGGAAAAACATGAATGGAATAGCAACGATAGATATTTGACTTGAATTAAAGAAAATATCTTTATTTGAGCAGATGGATGTGTAATTTTTTTGCAAGTTGAGGTGCTGCATTTTATTGGGCTTTAAGTAAAGAAATAATGAATTGCCATGAACATAACATTAACAATGCCTCACTGAGGATTCAGCTCAGCCATCCTCAATTTATTTACCCTTAAATACATCTTCTAGTGTTTCTTTCTCCTGGTTTTTACACTGCTCTACTTTCACCCACAATTACTGCATCCCAATATACATTAAATATCAACTGATTAAAGTGTGACCCTGCTCGGCTCTGCCATGAGCTGTCATGAAAGCACAAAATATGTGAGATGAGCAAGCAACACTCTTAAGCTGTGGGTGTGAAGAAGGTGTGAGTTCTGCTGTAATGGAAAAGAACCTTTTTGCAGCAAGCCGCCACCGTGTTAACACAGCAAGAGGAAAAAGGAAAAAGTACAGCTTGTTACGTGCTTTTTAAGAGAAAGATGTGCCAGAAGAAAGACCCAAAGCCAGCGGTTGTTCACCATGACCATCAACACAATGCTCTGATAACGAGTCTGCGTGATGCTCGCTTTACAACTGCAAAGGTAAAAGTGCTACTTAGAGGTTATGTCAGGTAGTTTAAATAAAAGTAATTAGTATAAATATGTTTACACCTTGTCATAAAAACTGGCTTTATGAAAAGAAAATAACTTCATTGAGTTTTTTTCTTAAATGTTTGACGGTGAAGCTTAAAGTTCCTAAAAGTTTTTCATGGAAGTTTTTACACATTTACACACTTCACCCTCGATTTACCTTTTAAAAAATGGATGAAGACTTTTATTTAATGTAAAATAGCTGCCAAAAAATGTAGAAAGTTTTTGAAAAAAGAAATGCCATGTGACCTGACATCTTTGATTTAATTTTTCATTAAATCAATTCAGTTTTCATTCATTCATTCAAAATGAATGAAAAAAAATGAAAAAAATGAATGAATACTATTTTTCCACTTTGTTTTTTGTCCTTTCTTTTTAAGTATGTAAAAGGGGCAGAAGCAATGTTTTCTTCCATATTTTCCTCTTCACTGTTTGTTGTTAGATGAAAATAAAAGTAAACACATGAAAATAAAATAAATGAATGCTGCAAAAATGAAGCATAAGAAAATGATTACTAAACTTGTTCATTGACAGATTCAGATTCTGCAATTTTTTAGATTCTTTGGCAAATATTAGGCTACTTACAGTTCAAATTTCATGGGCAAAGATAAGATTATAACATTGAGGAAAAACCCATAAAGAAATAATCACCCATCAATATCTTTCAATGATTTTATCTTTGAAAAAAATAGGCCACTAGAAAAAAAAAAAAACTTTATTGACTTGTGTCAACTGGGCAACCTGCATTTCAAGGTGTGTTTGTGCACATCTCCAAGTTAGGAAGCTGTTATCACTTGTCTGTTGACTTGTCACAAGGCATCGCCACTGACCCCTGGAGCATTGGGGAAAATTTGCCATCACATCATTTGTCACACGCTCCCATAGCAACCAGCTCCCTCCCCTCGTCTCCTCTTCCCTGAAACTAAAGGGAGCTAGCTTTGTATGGATGACTAAGACATTAAAAGCCCAAAAGGGATTCTCATCTGCTGTCTGCCCTTGTCCACCCATTGCAGCCTGCTGTTATAGTCCCGAAGCCCCACAGCAACTTCACTGCAGAGATGTTTGATACTAATATGTAATCCTACCCACCCAGACCCAGCACTGATATTATGTTAGTATGCAGGTGTGGTGTCACCCATGTCTGGCGGGGCTTTGTGACCCAATGTCCACAAAGGTGCCCTGCTCATTATGTTAACAGTTTTCTTTTCTTTTTTCTTTCATTTCTCTGTTTCTGGGTAGGTCGATTTAATGTTTTTTGGTTGACTCGGACATACAGGGAGAATGAATTATGTGAGATAGATTAGGGAGAATGATCGTTCCACCACTGTCATACGGAAGCATAAACATTCCAGAAGGGCAAAGGTCAAAGGCAAAATGCTGATACCTGTACAGGCAGAACTCATTAAAAAGGTTATCTTGGCGGATGGGGCGCATCATGAAAAAAAGTTACATGTTTCAAGAAACAAAGGACCCACAATGTTTTAGAAATTGTCTTCACTTTGTGTATTTTTATCAAATAGATTTGAAGGTTTTGGCAGACACAGAGTTCGTATGGTAAAGTGTCAAACTGGCACTTGTGATTGTAGCGAAAAATTCTTTGTGTACAGATTGCAACAAAAACTTTCACATATAAACTTCACAACACAGAAATTAAACAAGGAGAGAAAAAGCACAACTTACAGTTTTCAAAAGTTTTAGACAAAGTCCCAATCCGATCATCTTTGGATCCATTTTCAAATCATTCCCAGTTAATTGTGATTATGTCATTTTCAACAAAGAAAAACAAAAATCTTAAAACCTGTGTTGAGTTTTAGGACAAGATTTTCTTCAGGGCATTAGTGGTTCATTAGAAATGTTCCTCTGAGTTGTGAGCGGAACTGTTGGCAAAGTGTAATCCTTGCCCCATTTCCCATCCTCCATTTGTCTACATGCTCTCTTACTGCCCCTCATACCTCAACTTAACATTACAGTTGCAACAAAAATGCAAAGCAATTTTGTAGCTGAACAGTTTTGAGTCAGATGCCAGCTCAGAGGAGGAAAGCAAAGACGGACATGGATGCATCAGAATGGAGCAAAGCATGGCTCTTTCCAACTGCATTTTTTCATCTGCTCCTGATTCACAACAATTTGAATAAAAACGTAATTTTCTTTAAATATGTTCTGCATCTTAAGACAATGCTATAAACACATGTTAAAAATACAAAAACACAATTTTCAGTGGAGCAGGACTATCTGCAGTAGTGGATTAATTGTGCTCATAAATATTCAATTTCATGCAATAACTAGAAAAGGCTGTTATAAGATATGGGATTTTAAAAAATACTTTTTTAGTCCTTATTTGAATTATATATTTTTAAAAAAAATTTAAGGTGAAAAAAGTTGTGCACTTTTTCATCCATTTGCAAACAAGTACTTCATGTATCTTTTAAAAATGTTTTGCTGTTTTTCTGGACATCTGAATGTCTGAACTGTTGGGATTATTAGTTAGAAAATAGTAACTGTAAAGTGTAAAGTGGCACTTCAGTGAATAAACATAACAAAGAAAAGCCAGATGGCGAAAATATCTCTCAACCTACAGTCCTATAATTGGGAATATTTGACTACAAACTGCCATTTAGGCAAACTTTCCCACTGAGGAGTTTTCACCTTTTACTCTGCAAAACATGGGAATTAAATAATAATTTGTTTAGTAAAAAAAAACGAAATACATTTTTTTCAGCCACACAATTTTGACTTGCGGGTCAGAAACAAATGCAGAGAGTCTTTGACAGAAGAAAAGAGGAATCTTTTTTTTTAAATTCAGTCTTCTTCAGTTTCCCTTTGAGACACGCTCTGCAGTCAACAGACACCAAAGTGAAGGTATTCTTAGACTCCTTAGCCTCTTCCCATAGTGGGAATGAACTCAGGAGATAAAATATGCAAGAAGACCCAAAATAGAAAACTTTGCTTTGCTTCCAAGTGCACACAACAATGTCTGGCTTTGGAATCTTTTCAAGTAAACAACGTGCAATGAAATTACATCTGACATCTAAAAAATTAATGGTATCTGTAATGTCTTGGCGAAGGAGCGGGAGGCGTGCCAGAAGAAAGGGACGACAGACTGGAAGCAGAGCCAAACGACCACAGTGAGAGAACTGCTTCTGACTTCATGCAGGAGAAGCGTCCACAAAGGCTGCTCCTGGTTACTGCCAAACGGATGTAAAAGGACCGTATGGAAAGGGCAAAGAGTTCAGGAAGGAGTATGTGTGGTGGTGAGAGCGGGGGAGGGACATTAGTGTGTCCTTAGGGATGCCTGATCCGCTCCTTGGCCCACTCTACCAACCAGATGAGAGGTTATGTAATAGCAGAAGCTGACTAACATCCAGAACTGCTTAATAAGAATCTATAAAATCTAAACTTCCGATGGCATCTAGCGTGAGGTTGTTGTATCTTTCTGAGCATGCATATGTGCACAATGTGAACAGCTTGTTCCTTGTTCAGATTTAAAATTTAATTGGTTCTTTCCTTTTCATTTGAACACCTAAAAAAAAAGGCAAAGTTAGGGCTTTTAGAATGTTTTCTTACCTCCAAAATAAGATCCATCAGTCAGCTTCATCTCCTTGTTGAACTTAGTGATGACACTGGCGACGCCGTGCTGAATAAAGTACATCTTCTTCCCAACCGTGCCTTCCCTGATAATGTAGTCGTTGGGCTGAAAAACCTCAAACTTCAATTTGCTCAGCATCCCCGTCACAAAGTTGGGGTCCGCATTGGCGAACAGAGGCATGGTGGCCACCAGCTTCCGGCAGTTGAAGTTGACAATTTCCTGGTAAAGGAAAGTGGAAAGTGTCAAAATGAATAGGACTCATGTTACAAGCTAGAGTGTCTTCCAAATGTCACCTCCGCTGCCTTTATCTGCAAACATAAATGATTTGAAACACCCTAGAGTGTCTCAAGCACTCCCCACATCTTTTCTGACAGGAAACTTCCTGGCACACGAGCCCGACCCTGATGAGTTTGCCCTCTGGTGCCAGCTGCGGGGCATCTCTCTGGTCTCATCCTGTCCCTTCAGACACAGCGGGAGATTAGAAGCTTCTCTGTTTGTCCGTGCATCTCTGTTGCTGTGCAGATGGAAAGCCGGGGCGCTTGGCCTCTGCAGCGGCATGTTGTTCGCGCTACATGAGAGATAACTTTCTTCCAGTGACAACAGGACATGAGCAGAAATAAATCCAATCTCTGTGATGTTTGCTGGCGACACAAGGCCGAAGAATGTTAGCTCAGTCTCAGTTGTGTTTGTCAGCTTATGCCATAGGGTCTTGACCTCAATCATGCACCGGAACTAATGAATTTAGATGGTAGGCAGTTTTCAAACTATGCCAGGACTCTTCATGGGAAAACAAGACTCGGCTATGCCTTTTTTAAACGTTTGTCATATGTCTGAGAGGGTCAAAAGTGGCAAAGACTCCCTTGATTGGCTGTTTGCTTGCTTCATCTTGCAGGTCTAAATTGTTTCAATAAGTATGAACACAGTGCAATGACTGCCATTCTTAAATATGGCAGTTTTGTCAAAGGCAATTTAAATGAAATGATTTAAAATCAAGTCACTCTAATCATATTTGTATCTTTTTAATTATGCAGAATATTTAACTTCAGAATAAAACATACATTTTTTTTTTTAACTAAGAAACCAATGTAATAGGATCCCTTCTCGTATCTAAGATTCAATCGTTAGATGTTGTGTTGGATTGTCCTTGAATGCAACACCAAAGGTGAGGTTAAGTCTGTTGTGCCAACAGCTCCTGAAGAACAACAACCTGTTTAAAGTGATGGATTGCCTGTCTTGACATTCATGGGGCATTAAATGATTACACACCTTGAAATTCACGTGTTTAAAAAAAAAAACGTTTTTTTAAGCTTTATTGGTTCTGAAAACTGAGTTAATTAACCTGACCTCAGAGCAATGTAATACCACCTAGCTCACTGAGACAAAAGGTATAACCTTCTGGTAATGCCTAGTATCTTTACTCCTTTAGTAATAGCCTGATTTAATAGTCTGCATTAGTCAATTATTCTCTTATCTTTTTAAAACAAAGCTTACAGCCACTTAACATCAAAGCCACAACATTAAAAAGCAACAAAAAGGAACATTCCCACCGGACAGAGTAGGTACTCTGCGTACATAGAATGGGTCATTAGTCGTGACTTACAAACAAATGGTTTTCTGTTGACTGAGCCTGAATTTATTACTCTTTAGGAAGTTTGCTGTTGCTTTTTGCTTAATTGTATGCAAAAACAGGTTGAAAAGGCATGTTCATTAAAAAATATGTGAAGGCATAGTGCTACAATCATTCATGTAGTTTTAAAGCAGTGATTTCAAAGAGAAAGCATGACAGAAAGTTGGCAAATTTAGGCTGTTACTGTCATTTTTTGGCAGCAAATATACTTGCAAAAAATAATTACCAAGCATTATAATTGTCATTTTTATTAACTGTAAGACTGGACTTTATTATAATTAAAATGATGCAGGATATAAAGTGCAAGTCAAAGTGAAAGGAAGCATTTTGTCAAATTTGCAAAGTAAAATGTGCTTTTGTTTGACACTTGACATGATTGAAACAATTTATTCAATTTTATATTTAAGACTGCGTTTCTGAGTTTTTCTTTATTCAAATCGAGTTGGATCAGGAGCAGATGAAGACCGGTTTGAAAAAACTCCGGTTTGTGGTGCAGCAAATGCCACGGGAGGGCCAAAGCCTCCCTTCTCTGCTCCAATTTCGACGCATCCACTTGCAGACAAATAGATTTATTAACGTTTTAATTTTCCTCGTCTGAGCTGGATAGCTCTGATATTGCTTGCCATCTTTTGCTACATAATGTTAGCTTGAGGTTGTGAGGTGCTATAAGATAGTGGGAGAGGGTTGATGGGAAATCAATCGAGGCTAACTTCTGGGTCAACAGTCCCGCCCACAACTCAGAGGCAAATTTCTATTGAGCTCCAGCTGATCTGAAGAAATTATCTCCAGGCTTTTTAATTTAGGCTAAAACTGCATAATTAGAAGACCCCTGAGAAAGATTTTACAAAAGAAACATATATAGCTGGAGTGGGACTCAATTTCAACAGCGACGTCCACCCAAAGAAAGCTGCAGAATTGCCTTCGTCTTTTCTTTGCGAGTGTCTGGGACTGTGCAGTAACCCCCCACACTGCTGCAGACCTCTCTGCGCAGTGACTTAATGGGGCTACATGAAAGATGGTTGTGAGGCTTTTCTGCTTGCTTTGCTGTTTATTCCTCTCCAGTCTTCTTTCATAATAATAGTACTGATGTCACATACTAATGCGAGGAGTTCTGCCATGGGCTGGTGTCGTCCCTAACTCAAAGATAAGTTCTTGTAAAAAAAAAAAAAAAAAAAATATATATATATATATATATATATATATATATATATATATATATATATAAATAAGAAATACACAACCCACACAGTTGGTCCTGAGGCAGTGTGTGTTTTTTGTTATGTGTCTGATATTTGTTGAATGTAATACAGAGTTAAAGAAAAGCAAAAGGAAATCTTATAAGGTTTCTCAGAAATTACGTTGAGATACTGTTTCTTCTTTTTTTCATATCTCATCAGCAACTGAGTCTGATTTCACCCTGGTGGGGATGTTGTTTTGTTGAACTTGATCACATAAATGAGAAAATTCTGTGTTATGGTTTCAGGCTCTTTTTTATTTAATCTTACCAGTGTCTTCTCATTTTGGAAAATTTGAAGATATATGTCATAACAATCACATTTTACTATAAAAAACTAGATAGAAAAACTTCAAAGTGAACACAGATGACTCAATATTTTAGAAGCTCGCTGGTGTTTGACAATGAAGCGTTCTTACCTCCTTGAGTGGGTCGTTGAGCTCACTCAGGATGTTGTCTTCATCAAAGATTTTGCCCTGGTAACGGTGTTCATAGTAGTCATGAATCTTCTGCCGTAGGTCTGCTGGAAGCTTGTGGAAGGACATGTATTGCTCCACTTGTTTATACTGGAGGACACAGAAAAAAACCCAACATTTTAGTATGTTGGTCATTGATTATTAACAGGCACAAGCCTAAATATTTCATAGAAACCTTATTCCTAAAAGGGGCATTTTAAAGAATTATCAGATGTTTCGAAAAAGCAGCAAAACTGTTGTATTTCAGCACAAATGTGCTTTGCATTGAGAACAAGTCGTGCTCTTGAAGCCATAATGCCATGTCCTGGTTTTGTTTGTGTGGAGAGAGAAGCAGAAAAGGAGGCAGGTGGTGAAGGGAAGTAGGAAGAAGAACAGGCCCAGGGCTATGTCAGGTCAAGGTAGCAGTTGTGATTATTCGACCTGTGCTGGAAGCTTAGTCCTTATTGAAGCAAACACCATCAACCCAGCATTCTTTTGCTAAAAAAAAACAGTTTTATAGATGGCATTGACTAAAAAGTATAATCATGTTTAATAAATGAGATGATTTTTTTTGTTTTCGTAGATATGGGGTATGGTATAATAAGATGTCGGATACTCGGAGGTGTAGCCATTCTCTTGGAAAAAAAAGACTTGATTCTGGCATAAATGTGATGAGGCTAGAAGTGGATTGGTGTGTAGCAATGCATCTTAAACTAAACGGCAAGTTATCCTCAATGTGGAAAGCTCATGGGAATGCCACCATAATGAAACAGGCTTGTTTTTATGAATCGTTTGATTCGGGATCACACCTTTTTAAATGTGCTTCTAATTGGTGATTTAAACTCTGACATCTCCGACAACAATTCAATATATATAATTTATTTGAAACAATTCTGTGAAGACAATGGTCTGACACTTTCAACTGAAAATCTGTTGCCTGAAGATATTTTACTCACATGAGTGAAGCATGGCATACAACCTCATGGTTAAACCACTGCGCTACATCAGCTGATGCTTGTGCCTCTTTAACCAAAATGAACATCTTCTATGAGCTTACATTTGCTGATCACATTTTCATTTGGGATGCAAATACATTTACATGACCGTGAAAGTTTATTCATACTTGGATTGGAATGCTCTCTCAAAAGATGAAGTAGCTTTTTACTCCATGGGTTCAGACAGATTATTAAGTGACATTTATTTTCCTACAGAAGCAATATCGTGTGGCGATGTTAATTGTAAAAGCTCCACTCATGTCCTCGCTATCTCGTTTACGTTTACTCGGCCCTAGCAAAACATTGTATAAACTAAAGTCCAGAAAAAAACAGTAGACATGTCAAGAAGTGAGAGCTTTGAACATGGAAGCCCAAAATGTGCCCTTAAGCGGGTTTTTAGAGACTTTTCATTAGAAGTGGTTGCTTGAATGTGTCTTGCGGTGTGAATGTAGCTTAAGACAGTACATAAAAGTTGTTAAGTTGCTTATAGTTTTTTTTTTTTTTCTTAGCAAAGACTAACCGATTAAAGGACATAAAAAGAAAAAATAATTTGTTTTCTTCATTTCTCATTTGATTTCTTTCCTAACCCAGATACCTGAAATTACCCAGCAACTCCCACAGTCCCTCTGGTAATCACAGCTGAGCAGTTGGAGAGAGTCAACAGCAGCTGGGAGGTTGGTGGCTCAGGCCGGGAAGCTCTCTGACCACAGTGATCCAACCAGCCCCACAAAATAAAATTTTTTAGAGTGAGAAGACACTTGAGTCACAAAACCCCGTCATTGATTCCTCTCCTGACCAGCTGCAGAAAGGTGATAAGGGACCAGCTTTTTGTTTGTGGGAAATTGATTTCTTTTAAATTCAAGCGGCCAAATCCTGAACGTCCACCGCGGCTCAACCGGACAGTGACTCGGATGGTCCAGGTGGGACACCGACTCAAACAAAAATGGTGTTTTTGAGTTTTCCTGTAGTTCAGGTGCCGCAAATGGAATTATTTACATTCTTACAGAAAATTTAGTCATTTGTCTCAACTGCTTACTTATGAAGTAATTTAAATCAGTGCTGACAAGCCTTTTTATTCCCTCAACCTCATAAATTTTCCTTTTGTCTTTCACATTCTAAATATAGTCAAGAACAAGTCAGACCTACATTTGAGTGGAAATGTGTTAATTCATCTCTATATTTCTGCTAAAGCATGACCTAAAACTGCCTTAGGTTTGAACACAGGTACTAAAATAGTGAATTTGTGCACAAAAAGGTAGCTAATATTAGTCAAATTTGGAAGAATATCTTTTCTGTTGAATGACATTGTTGTTTTCAGGAGTTATTCAGCACCACAAAAATACAGATTCCCTTCTCTGCCATATTTCTTTGTCTCCTCTCTTCTTTTTTAAAATCTCTGTGCTGCATTCACCTTGTGTTTTTCCTTAACACATACCCAGAACTGTTAGCAAACAGAAAAGCAGTGTCAAATACATTTAGAAGAGAGATCTCCTAACGTGCCTTGAACAGATTGACATGCTGTTTTTTTTTTTTTTTTTTTTTTTTGTCACCAACATCCTGTGCCCTCAAATAACTTGTAAGCACACTCCCACATCCATCTTTCCGTCCATGTTTCCGACCCCCCAGCTGTGGCAGAGATAGATGTAATGACTAGAGGCTCAGCACCCTGAACTCATCCCTGCTGCTCCCCAGCCTGTTTCAGTGTTATGCACAGCCATGCAGCAAATACGCCCTGCCTGAACCTGGGTGCATGCTGGGGGTCCGTTGCCATGAATACCGCATCCGCAGCCCCATAGCTTCCTGCATGTTTTGTCCAGAAGGGAGAATAAATAGGATGTATATTAAGCATGTTTGTTGTGAAGAACATGTACATCACATAACAGGCAGGGGAAGAGCCGCTAATTCATGAAACGCCTTCAAGCAACTCTTCCTTTTTTGCTGGCACATGCTGCTGACGTTTTTGTCAGTGTGCTGAAACCTAAATTTACCACTTTAGAATCGTGTGTGTTAAATATATTACAATGAGATTTAAATTTTCTCTTAGAAATGTTTCATTTAGCACATTTTTCTGGGAGAAATCCTTTTTCAGGATGTCTTTTAGAAAGCGTACCCTTTCTTTTTCAGGCTGGACTTCCTACTTATAATTTATATTTGAATTGTGAGTGGATTAAACGTTGCCTGTCAAAACTTAAAAGATTTAAAAGGTCATGCTTAGAACATGCATCTTTGGTTGTTTAGCTTTCTGTTTAAATTATTATTTATAATCTTTCTCGAGCAAATTTAAACCTTTTTTACTTTTTTTCTTTTTTTGCAGATTTTGTATTGCTTCTTTTAGCAGAAACACAAAGGCCCATGTGTTAGATGTAGCCGTTATGCTATAATTGTGTATTAGGGGTCATAAAAGCACTAAACAAGGGGTTTCGCAGGATTGCTGTGACCGTCAAAGCATCTGACAAGGGTAGACCATCATACTTACATAAATCGAAAGCATCTAAATGCTTTTATAAGCTGTTTAAATTAATGAACTGATATTTTAGAACGTCTTCGCCAAGGTGACTCTGGAGATACTCTGATAAGAGTTATGGCAAAAAACCTCCTGCGGGATATCTATTGTGTGCTTAGTGTATCTGCTCTTCTTTTGTGCATATGCATGTTTGTGTCTCTTCACTGACAAACTCTGCAGCTAAATAACTCCTGGTGCAGTATTTTGTATCTTTTTAAATTTATTTATGGGCAATTCAAGTAAAAAGAACATTTTCTCTTTACATACGATGAAATTATTTTACTTTAAAAAAAGTAGAGAAAAAAATCGTATTCATTTTTTATATTTTCCTGTCTTTCAGTTACCTTTGTTTAATGTGAAACTTTTTATAGCCGGTGCTACGTTTTGTAAAATTTTTTATATTTTACTAGTTAGGTAGATTTAATCTTTTATTTATTTTTATTTTTTCAAGCCGTTGGAAGCCAAAGCTCCGCAACCTACTCATATATTACTGACAATGTTCTTTTTGGTTCATTTAAATGTATTTTATAATTTGTTATAAGAAATGTCTGACATAACATACAAAGTGAACCTTAATCCTTTGCACTACAAGGTTATATGTACAATACACAGGATTGGGAAGCATGAAATGAAGTTTCAGAGTTATACTTGGTGTCTTGCGTGCAAACACACAAAGCACATCCGTCGTTGCCGGCTGTTCTGGCAAATGCCCAGGCCCGTCAGCAGGATTACAGCTGGTGGCTGGGTGAAATGCTGGATAATCACTTTCCACATGGACAAAGAGTAGCTGCAATGATGTAATGAGGAATTAAATGAAAAGAATGAAAAAAAAGTGTTTTCTGGCAATATACAAATACTAAGGCGACTTGTCACGCTAAAACACCTTCTCACTGCGTTCGCCTTGTGCAATCTGCTGGAAGGGGGGGAGCAAATCCTCTTTCACAGTCATTGTGCTAGATTTTGTAATTAAAGACCTCAAACTCAGTGGACCTCATAGAACCTGATGTTAAGCAGACCGCTCTGTAAAAGAATTATCCCCACGTACCTGGAAAAATGTTAACATCAGAAATCAGATTTTTTTTTTTTTTTAATTCAGAATTGCAAAATCCAGTATCATGTGTGTAATGCAATCTTAAGGATCAGATTTTCTGTAGGTGAATCCTACCTTCTCCTGGTACTGCCTGCGTGACGAGTCCAAAGACTGGATTAGAGCTGTAGCATGGCCCACAAACATGGCGTAGCACGTGGCTCCTACAATCATACTCAGCATGGTGATCCACAGGTCAGACATGCTAACAGGTGCTCGGGCGCCATACCCGATACACAGCATGTGGCTCATGGCTTTGAAGAGGGCATAGGAGTACTGCTTACCCCAGGAAACATTCTGCGAGGACAGAGAGAAGGGAACAGGAGGGGAGACACAGAGAGGGGTTTGGGGGAATTACTGCAAGAAAAGTGGATCTGAAAAACTTCTATGTGATGAGCCACTGAACTTCAGCTCCACAAAATCTTTGTGATCCTACAGCATTTGAAATTTCCTTCCATGCTCTTTCTGTTCATATTTGACATTTTTCACTTCAAAAAAACGTAGTAATACCTGCTTAAAACACACGCAAAGCTATTTTTTCTGGCTTCTAGTTATTTACCAAAAAAACTAGTGATGGATAATTTTTTTTTTATTAAATGGAAACTGGAATGACTGGCTCAACCACAAAATGATGGCCTTACAACATGAATTGAAAATTCCAGCCCGTCAATAACCATTTACTGTATTCCAAGAAGGACTCCAGATAGGCTCCTGAAGCCTCCTCTTTACTACCAAAACAATGTCATAAACCAACCAAATGATCACCTCAGTAATTTGTTCCATTTCAGATTTCTCAACTAATCTAAATACAAGTTTCTGTACAACTAACATGGAGACAAGCAATCAGAAAAAAAACTCCTTGAAAAGTAACAGAGCAAAACTTACTCTTATAATCCATCGACACACAGTCCAACTTAGACTCTAGACAACTTATCTATAAAAAGAAATGAGTAAGTCCCAACATGCTGATACATTAATGAGTCACGCTGTATGCGCAGATATTTAATAAAAAGGAACATCCTAAATATAACATCAGGGGATGAACAGGCTTTGCTTGTTTCTTTGAGAAACTGCAAAGGAATGCAATAGAAAAGCATTATTTGTCCTTTTAACAATGAGTTTTTATTGGGTGTCTGATGTCACTGCACTTAAAAGTTAACTAAACCAACTAATTTGAGGCTGCAAAAGTCTAAAAATATGTAGCGTGGACATAATTTCAGCTTTTGGTAAATGGTATCTCCCACTGCCTTAAATGTAGCTTTTTTTTTGTCTTAAGCTAATGACACACTGGGTGGGATGTGAAGCGTGTTCAAGAATGTGCTTAACAGGGGTTCTTAAACCTGTATTAAGCTCATGGTGTTCACACTAGGCAATAAGAGAGCTGCAGGAAGGGAACTCTTCTTCCTCTTTTTCTAAGCACATGTCCACCGCCATTGGAAGAAGTTTGGTGCGAAATGCCAATGCGGTGCAATTCAACCAGACTTTTTCTTTCAAAGATCTAGTCCAATATAGAAAGACATATATAATTACAAACCGTAATTATAATTTGTTTTCTACATAGCTGGAACTTCTGTGAATTAAAAGAGATACCATCCATACATCACTACTAAATCCAAGTCCCTGAATGGTCAAAATTCAACCTGATTTAACTTGCAACATTCGTTCAACGGATGGAAGGCGTGTAGGTAAAAAGGGGTTGTGAAACTTATGTAGCTACGCGAGAGTTTTGAACACAGAACCCTGAAATGCCCTTTTTTTCAAGCTGCATTCACACACCAAACACGTTTCCCATGTCTGGTGCGTCCAGTTTCAGCGTTAAATGCGCAATTCAGGCGGTGTGGCACGTTTAGAGTTCCCAGATCTAGTTAGTAAAAGGTAGGCTTGGCATGTTCTCTTCTCTAGTATTCTTTCATGCATTAACACTATGCGTCAATGCATTAATATCGTTAAGTGTAAATTATGACCAAAATACTTTTTTTTGGTGACTTGAGGAAATCAAACACGTCTCAGACGCTTAGAAAACAAGAGATTTGATCACCTGTGTAAAAGTCATTTTAGTAACGCTTAAGGAAATTGTGACCACTTGCTAAACTGTTTCAGGAAAGTTCTTTTTTGGAAAGCCCCTTTTAAAGGTTAAACTACTTTATTGAAAGTGAATTTCATATATAGCAACAACTTCTTAAACGAACTGAAAAAAAAGTCAGTCACGCTTGAAGTGGGTTATGCTTTGGCTTGAAAACTTTCAGGACATTTTCTACAAGGACTTTGTTAATTTATCACATTTTTTTGCCCACATTAGAACAACAACAGGAAAAGCCCAAAGGGAAGAGGGAGCCTGAAAATGCACTTGGTGAGAAATTTGTTTACATGATTAAGGCTTCACGCCCCACATTGGGATGTCAGGCACTTCTCTTCATCCTGGTTATAATAACTTTAGCATTGTATGATGGCCTGTAGGCTGTTCTTTCTTTTTTTTTGAAAAAAATTCACATTAAACTGAAAGACAACAAAAAGACCAGCACTTATATATATATATATATATATATATATATATATATATATATATATATATATATTTGCAAAACATTGGGGAGGTATATTATTATATTTACCAGTTTGAAGAAGCACAACAGCTGACCAAGTGTAAAGAAACCGATGATACTGCATGTAAAAGCTTGTTTAAAGGAGACAGACTGACAGACAGCTGCAATTGGGACTGAATAAGAGCTAATTAGCAATAATGAGCAGGTGAAATTAGATAAAAGGCCTGGCAGAACTTTAGCTACATGTTTTCTTCTACTTTTGCAAAAAGGGGGAATAAATACTAGTAGATAAATGAGAGTTAATTTAAGGAATCATTACATTTTTGGAGGACAGAAGGATTGAAACTTCAACTAAATATAACTGTCAATCACAACTAAGATGAAAGAATTTCAGGGTCCTTAATAATATTACCCAGAAAAAAGAAATTGACGGATCTGCTAGTCACATCAGAAATAACTTTTTTTTTTTAATTACCATCTATCTAATTATTTGACTGACCACAAAAAAAGGCTCGCTCTTCAATACTGATCTCATAACTTACTCATTTTTAGTGCATCTGAGCCTATTAGACACTGACACATCCTATCCTTTGTGTTCGCTTTGCACTGTTTATCAGAGGAAATTAGGCAAATGAGCAAAGGGATGGCTTATCATTTTTCTAAAAGGATCAGTAATTTTACTATCTATGATTATTGCTTTTACAATTTCTGATAAAAAAATAATTTGAAAAAATGACAACATTGGGTAATATCTTGAACATTTGGGGTTTTTTTTTTTAATTTGTTTTTTCAAAAAAGCAATACCTAAACTTAAGATTGCTGTACAACCTTCACTATATGTTCCTTGAAATGGATAAGCTTTGATTGGTCATGGCTCCCTCAGTAATTTTAACTTTGTTGAAATGCATGGTGATAATTCATGTTTAAATGTATGGGCAGGCTGGTTTTCTGCAAACACAGCTTAGTGTGTTTACTGTCGCCTGGTGACGTCAGATGAGCTGAAATGACTCACTGCTTGTATTGCTGTTTGTTCTTGTCTGCATTTTGAGCACATACCGTGCTTTACATTGTAAATGTCAGGGCAGACACAGATTTTTACATCACTATGAAGTGTCGTCACTGAGATTATTAAGGGTTGGTGAATCAATCAGGCACAATGCTTTATTTAAAATGTCTAATCTTCATTTTGCTTGCAGGCTTGATTAGACAAATGAATATTTTACTTTGAAAAACCAAGCAGAAAAATAAGAAAGATGTCTGAAACAGTCTACAATTTTATTATTGAACATGCTTGATACTTAGTCTTTGTTTATTTTAATAACTGGACATTTATGGTGACTTATGCTAAAACACAGAACCTTACTTGCATCAGTTAAGAGACATTGATAAAAACAATTGTTGTGAATTTTGACAAGCTTGGAGATTTTCAGACTGTAAACTCCAAACTATGTTATTTTTTTTGTAAAAGAACAAAATAAAAACAATTCAGGAAACTACATGACAGGGGAAGAAAAAAAAAACTTACAATGGCTGGAAGGAAATCAGTAATGTGTCCCAGACATGACTATTGGTGCAAAATCTTAAAAAATCTTTAAAAAAATGCAGATCAGTCGGAGTGTTTTTAGTCACATAGTTTTGCTACAAAAAAAGCTGAAATGTTACACAACAAGGAGAAAAGCCTTATTACAAATCCAACATGGAAGAAAAGCTAAATCCCATTTTTAAATGCAAATGACAGCAAATGTAAGCTTTTGCAACATAAGCCAAAAAGCAAACTTAAATCAGAGTGCTATCCATCACAATTGAGCTGTAATCTGAACATCCAAATTTGTTATTTCTATGTGCTCAACTCAACTCTATCCATTCTGTCAGAAAATGTAAACAAAATGATGAAGGGTTATCAGAACAGCAAAGGTTTGCTGCAAAAGTTTAAACTCTGCTCTATAAATACGAGACCATAATTTCCTGAAAAATGTTAGAAGAGTACGAAGAGCTTTTGCTAGTCTCAAGTTGTTACCACGATATAACTTTAAAGGTTGATCTAAAGGTGGCATCTTCACTTTTGAGGACGCCACTCAGATAAGAAGTGAGACATCTTTAAACCTTTATAATCTAGTTTCCCTGGAGAACAGTCCTGTGATTACATGACATGGATGACTCAGAATCTTTGGACATTTTAGCATCATTTTTACATTCTGGTAAAACAATCAAACATAAAAAAGTAATATCATTATTACAGGGATGCAGTAAGTGATGTTTAAATGATGGTCCCATCATCTGTCACCCTGTCTTTTGTTTTTTGACGAAAAACACTCTGTTTTTTGACGAATGAATGGATGAAACTTTATTTTTACAGCACTTTACAAGGCCATCAGGGTATAAAAGTGTTTTGCAATAAAAGAGATAAAAGATAAAATTAGAGGTAAAATTAGAGATAAAATTGAGCAGATTTGGAATAAAAAATTAAAAAGAGAGTATAAAATTACAAAAAAGCAATAGAATACATAAAAGAGAGATTATCCTTCTATAAAATGAGTAAAAGAAAATAACATGCAGCCAACTAATGATATTCAAAGAAATTCTAAAAAGGTAATTTTTTAGTTTACATTTAAAACTGTTTAAGGTCTAACAATAATCTGAAGAAATATTATTATATATGGACTGGGGACTGGTACCGGATAAAGAACTATCACCCCAGTGTTTCTGTTGTGACCTGGGGACAAGAAGCAAGTACTGCTTGGCAGTGAACATTGCTGTGAACAGTTAAAAGCACTTTAAAGTAAACTGGGGCTTTAAAAACTAGAAGTAAAAGTTTAAATTGAATTGTAATGGCGAAAGGGAGCCAGTGATGTGATGGTGGACATCAGTACTGAGTCTGAAATGACATTTTCATTCATTAAATGACTCATATGTTACCAAATAAAAGATGTGTGCCTAGGTGATGGATCATGTTGTGATGGATAAGGTATTCATATCTGAAACATAATGCTCAGCTCACTTTGCAATTGGAAATTCCACCTTTTGAGCTTGCAAAAAGAACTCATATTTAAATAATTCAATATTTATTTTGAGGTTCTGAAGCTAAAGAAAAATGAAACCTCAACAGGATGACAGTGGAAGGAAGACATTGAAGACTTTTCATTTTATTAAAAAGCACCTAAGGGGAAGCTCTTTAATCTTTTTTTTTTGACAACTGCACATTTTAAATTTGAATTTAAAAAGTTACTGCTAAACTAATTTAGAAGTCTAACTTTGTTCATAATATTTATTTAAACCTCATGGCGATTAGGAGTGAGGACTTTCATTGCGTTTATTTTTCTTCATGTCATTTTAAATTGCTTTGATTTGGTCCCACTGTGGTACATTTGGATGGGAGACCTGTCAGCCAATGCAGGTCCATAATTAATCATGGGTTGCAGGTAGAATATTAGTGGAGGCAGTCTGCGTGGGCTGAGAGTTTGGGGTGTCATTTCCCTCCAAGCCCCTAAAATACATTAAAAACATGCCATCATCGGTTCATCCATCCATATATATGTCTTAGAAGTTGTGTGCTAAACGCTCTTCCTGACACTACCCTCTGCATTTCCAGGCTGGGGATAGGCACAAGCAGGACACTGTTTTATGCCCTGTTGAGGCTTTTTTTAAAATTTGCTTTGGATTTTTTGGCGATTTTAGAATTTTTTTTTCATTGGCTGACAAGAGAGCATGTAAACAGAGAGCTCTCAGCTATAGGGATGCTTCTTCTTTTTTTTTCCTTTTTAAGTCTGTCCATCTGTCTATCCTAATGTTTTTTTTTTTTGCTTGTTTTTGTTTTAAATATTTTTTAAAAATAACTTTAGTTAGTTGCGGATTTTTGCAGGCCTTCACACTATAGGGGGAGCAGTTTCAGCATTTAAGGAGGCATTACTTTAATCGTGTTTACTGCAGAAAAGGATCATTTTTATAGATTTTTAGCCTTAAAGCACTGGATTCCTTACAAGCAAGAGCTCATGACTGTCTCCTGAATATTTTTCTGGTTAAAAGACAATGATAAAACTAAAGGAATAAAATATCCCTATAATTTTCCAGCCGAATGGGACCATCTCTAGCTCATTTATGACTAAAATATCTTCCTTGTTACCTTCCAGAGGAAAGAGGGAGTCATTTTATGATCGTTTTCTTTATTTCCTAGATCCCTAAGCTTTGCAATCTATTTTAATGTATTCAAGTAGTTTTTAATACTGATGTTACTCTACCGCTTTTCCATGCTTAATTATAGTTGAGTCACTGCTCTTTCGTATTTAGAAGCTTTGAACAACTTTACATGGATCATTAGCAAAAAAAGAAAAAAAATCCCCCCTTTTTTATCTAACTGTCAGCTACTTTAAAGTTTATTTCATTTTTTTTTTCCCACACAAACTTTTTAAAGGTCTTTGCTTAGTTAAAAGCTTAACAGCATTTCAATTCATTAGTCACAATCTGACTCCAACAGTTCCCTCACATAAGTGGTTACGTGGCTAGGAAGCGGTGGCTGATTCACCCTCATCCCAGTGTTGAGTGTCACCCAGAGGCGCTGCTTGTTGTTGATACTGACAAATAACTATGAGCCTAACAGGATGTAATGCATTGCTGCAAGAACATGCTTTGACCTCTCCACAACAACGTGCTTTCAGGGAACATAGCATCCTTGTTTCACTGCAGCTGATGTTGCACTTTGTATTAGTAGAAGAGTTGGCCTGTGTTTGTCTCAGTGTTTGCTGTCTAAAACATTTCTTTAGCATGTTTTCACTAATGTCATCAGACAGCTTTAATCGAACAATCATACATTTCTAAAATGAATTCAAACTGCCCTTGTTTGAGAAAAAACAAAACAAAAAAAAAGGTTGCATAACTAAACTACAAGCTGTTCACTTTTGTGCACAGAAGGCACAGCGATCTCTGGACATGAACTCTTGAGGTCTGAACATTGTACTGACACCAAACTAGAGTATAAACTGGCGAAAGAAGCATTTACAATGGACTCAAAGCCCAATCTGTACATGCTGTGGTTCTTTTTCTCATGCTTTCAATTGTTGCAATGCAAATAAACGGAGTGTCTTTCCCTTGTAGCACACACCTTTCTATACCAGAGCTTTAATTGTTCTTTTTTGTGAATTTAGTAAAAAACTTTTCTGTTTGTCATCTTTAAGGTTGATTTAAAGGCCCACTCTGGTAAAAATGATATGTTTGCTGTTTTTAAATTGTTCAATTCTGCGTTTTTCTCATGGAGGACATATATAAAGAAAATAAAGCTTAAAATTGCATTTCTGAGGTTTTTTTTTTATTTAAATCCTTGTGAATCAGAAGCTGACAAGAGAAATCTGTTTGAAAAAGATTGTCCTGCTCCACTCCATTCTGATGGATCCACTTGTAGACAACTAGATCCATGGCCATCCGAGCTGGCATGTGGCTCAAAAATGTACGGCTGGATTGCTCTTATATTGTTCACTATTTTTGTTGCTCGGGTAATGTTAGATTGGGGGTTGTAAGCTAGAGGGAGAGAGTGTACACAAAGGGATGATGGGGAGTCAGAACAGGCCACAATCCCCTCAACGCAGGGGCAAATTTCTGATGAACTCCTGCCTCCGGAGACACTTTATCCTCAAAAGCGACACAGGTTATTATTATTATTATTTTTTAAATTTGGCTACAAATGGCATAATCATAAGTAAAAGACCAATCCTTTGAAAATAGACCACACCATGATCAAAAGTGTTCAAAATGATACCTTTAGATTGATAACCATTAATTCCTACCGAATTTCCGAGTAAATATTTGCCTCAAGTTGAAAGATTAAGTAAACGCAAACATAGGCTGGTATAAAACAATCTTTTATATGCTTTATCTATGTCTCTTGAAATGGACTAAAACTGATAAAAGCATCATAATGGTCACTTCAGTCATCTTTTGATCTATTTTAAAAGATCATTAGAAATTCACCTCTGTGACATTACTGGTGCAACAAAAATGGTGAGCAACATAAAAGCGAAAAATGTTAAATTTAAGGCTTAATTTTCTTTATATCTTCATCTTTAGAAAAAATACTACACGTACATGTTAAAAGCACCAAAAAAAAAAACAATTTTCATTTGAGTCTTTAAAAAATTATCCATCAAATTTCTTCTTAAAATTCTAGGGGAGGGTTTGAAAGGTTTCAATGTCTAGAATACCGGCAGTCTCAACATAACTTTCTAGCCTTCTAAAGGTGCTTAGTCCAGTGTGCAAGAAATCCTAGAGCTACAAAAACAGTAAAATAGCAACAACATTAATAATAAATTATTAAATAAGATAACACGCTTAATCTCTGGTGAAAAAGCCAATTGAAAGCATCATATTTTCTGTAGGCTATATTAAAAGCCAACACTTTAACACAAACAACCGGGGTAGAAACGACAGACTATTTCCGTAAGAGTTGAAGGATAATGCAACAACTGAGACATCCCATGGGTCAACGGACACTTTATGGATTAATTTTACAAGAGTCACAGTGAGTCAGTGAGTCACACACACACACATTTTCTCATTTTTCACTTGTCAGATTAACAAACTTTAGAATATGACAGCTAAAATTAATGAATGAACTGCTGCCACCGTTTATCATAGTTGAGTATTTCCCGCCTGCGTAGGATACTCTGACTGTGACAGCATCACAGAAAAGTTTTCACAATCATTTATTATTCTGCAAAATACATTGTGTTCTTTGTGGCTGATTTAGATTAGCAAACATGAGAGGCTCACAAAAACATCGATGAACACACGTTGGAACACGATCAGAATATGCAAGAAGCTCTTGCAGTTTAAGTCCCATTCAACATTCTCAGCAACAAAATATATTTTAGAAAATTTGAAGGTAAAACCAGGTTGAGTTCTTGTTAAAGGGAGAAAACAGAAGAGACAAAGCCTGATTAATTCATAAACTATGAGGTGACTCATTCAGGGGTTTCAGAGGAAAAACACGTGGTCCCTGTGGGTGGTACGGAAATAAAAGAAACAGTAAATTGACTGAAGGATGGTCATGCATGGGTGGCCAGACCTCGGTGGGGTTTACCTCCCGCATCTGCTCATCTTTCTCTAAAAATTTAGCTGTCTGCTGCTCAGCTGTCTGTGACAAAGCACACAGGCTTCAAACAATTCTTTCTGTGGCGCACATGCAGACAAATGCAATAGTTCATCACCGCCTAACCAGAGCCAGAATAGTGACAGCAGCATTATCTTGTCTGGTGATTAAGTAAATGCAGCCTCTAAAGACTAAGAAGGTACTCTCCTGCCATTAGTCAAAAAGATAACAGCCCTACTCCCTGTACTGCACCACTCAGCAGTATCTGCAGTGTATGGCCTCACTCTTCAAATCCTTACTAGAAACAGAACAAGAGCCAACCACTTAATAAAATTATGATGGATTTAGAAAGGCTGATCGCTCTTCTGTCTCTCACTCATGCATAAAAATGTTGGGCATTTCTGGAGGAAGGAAAACTATAAATCAGACAGAAAGAAATAAAGGTATTTGGCCTGTGGTTTTGTGAGACAAATGGTGTCACATTTGGGTGGAGCTTATCACTTTAGATTTGCAAGACTGCAGTCCACAGACCATTGCCTCTGCAAAGATCCACTGGGAGGAGAGTCTCCAATATGCCCACATCACAGGCAGCGACACCATGCCAGCTGTTCATAAGCAGGATATGTGGCTCTGAATTATTCAGTCAGATCAAACTACAGGTGAAATGAACAAAAGTAACTCTCAAAAAGAATATAAGAAATGTAACTCCTTGGTTTTGTATTCAGTAGAGGCGAGTCCGTCTGTAGTATATTTAATGATTCTGCAGGAAAATGTTTTGGGCTTCTAGAACAGGATAAAAACCCAACCCTAAAGACCCATTCCAATAAAACCTGTTTTTTTGTGTTTTCAATGTGTTTTTGTGGCATTTTCTGATAATGGAGGACATTTTTAAATATAAATAGGCTTAAATTTGTGTTTCTCAGTATTTCTTATTCAAATTGTTGCGAATTGGGACCTACCAAAAAAATGCCATTGGAAAAAGGTTGTAGATGTGATGTAAAACTTGCAGTTGCAAGCTTCCTGCTCTGCCTAATTCCAAAGCATCTAACAAAAACCTTTTGTATCTAATGTTCCCAGGTTATTAAGGCTTTTCTGAAGCATTTTGAATTTTTAAATGTTTCTTCAGTTAGCTAGAACTCAGACAAAAAACTGAACATTTTCATGTCTTTGGAAACATTCTGCATGCTTTTGCCTCACAAAACTGTAAAATGAAAACAAGAGTTGTTTAATCAAAGAAAAACAAGCTGTTCTACCATGTCTACCTGCCTCAAATTAGCTCCTTAATGCACTGTCTCATTTACAAAAAAAAAAAAAATCTCTGGTAAACACTGTGCTGCAAAGTCGGATGTTTCATGTACGATGCAATCATGAACGGCTTAATTCTTGCTTTAAAAGATTTAATTGATGCAAACAAAGCGTTTATATTTTTGACAGCATGAGTATTTTGCATAATGTTCCTTCATTTGAAATGTAAATATATTTGTGCAGTTAGTCTGAAATGGTGGGAGTCAAGTTGAACTCTAGAACCAGTGAGACGGTTTGAGAGCACTTCAAAAGGGTAAACTGTCAGGATAAGGACTCGCAGTACAAATGTGTGCATCAGCTTCAACACAATTTCCAGCATTGCAGGAAATCATCAAATCCAACTTTTCTCATAGCACTTTTTAATTATTGCAGCAAAAATTTATTTTTTTTCAAGATATACATTTGTCAAACTTTTCAGGACAGCTGGAATTGGTTTAGCATGACAATAACCTTTAATCATGAAAAAGCATGAAACATGCATTTATTAACCTGATTATGAGGAGTAAAAATGCATTAGCTAATTAATCTGCAAGTTTTAAGTTGATCAGCATTGCTTTTGAAGACATTCCTGCCTCCAGCACACATTTGTTTTGCAGCCTGCAGCTTGGGTCACAGCTCTCCACTGAGCAAATGATCGTGCCACACAGGTGGCAGCAAATTAGCCTTTTACATGAGTTCATTTCATATTGATTTGCATGCAAGAAGGGAAACGTATTGAATTCATACTGAGAAGGAGCATGCAGGAGTTGCTCCTCATTGGGCTTCAGGGTCACGACTTAACAGTGGATTGTTTGTTACATTAAATTTTAAAAAAATGGAGCCACTGAAAAAGTTGTTTGCCCTTTTCTTTATTTACCGTGTTGGTTCATTTGATCCTGTTCCTGTGACGTCATTTCCAGGTGAGCATTAGCCAGTGCTTGGTCGGTGCTTTTGTTGCTCCTGTTATTCAGTTGCCTGATTTGCTAATATTTAACTTAGCTTTATTTGGTTTAGTATTTAAAAATTCTGTGTAGCATCTTTAGCATTCTAGTGAGTAAATGACTGTTAACCATTAGCCTGCGACATAGTTACTTCCCCTTAGCTAAACACTGTTAGTCTTAACTTAACGTTTAGCGTGGCCTCTCCCTCTTCTGCCTTCACCCCTCTCGCCTGCTCAATGTGCCATATGTTCAGCTGCTGCCTCCTTTAGTGAGAATACTGGTAGGTGTGTTAAGTATAGCCTTATTTTAGATTTGGAGGGAGATATTGCAGATGGATCGTCTGTGCTCCTGTCTTTGGAAGTGGACCTGCCTCTGGCTCGTCTCGCACCCTCAGCTGCCCTACAGTTTCATCTGGATGAAGCCTATCTGCTACACTATTCGAATATGTAGTTGCAATTCAAACATGTTGCAGAGTTACCTAAACTATTCCTCTTTAACAGTTTTAGCACATTGCCTGTCTGTCCTGGGA
This sequence comes from Oryzias celebensis, assembly GCA_014656515.1. Taxonomy (NCBI): domain Eukaryota; kingdom Metazoa; phylum Chordata; class Actinopteri; order Beloniformes; family Adrianichthyidae; genus Oryzias; species Oryzias celebensis. The sequence continues at coordinate 9,763,104 of BNCR01000012.1, forward strand.
GAAGATGCCTCTCATATGTGGGCATCCCTGAGGTTTCTTATATTTATTTCCCCCAAGAAGGAGCGTCTAAGTGCAGATATGCCAGTTTAGCTTAGTCTGTTTAGTTTGTCTAGCGAACAGCTATTGTTTATGTTTATATGACTGACTTTATGTTCTTTGCATAAAAACTGGTGTGAAGCCCATTGAGGTGGCTGTGGTTGTAATTTTGGGCAACAGAAATAAAATTTAATTGAACTGAATTAAGTTAAGTTAGTAAAGACAGACTTTTTTGTAGGAAATTATGTGCAAAATACTTTGATGCATGTTTATTCAAATGAATGACACATTAGCAGGTACTAAGCCCACTTGCACAACTCAGAGGCTCAAGTGAAGATAGAAGTGAGAAACAGAGTTGTGATGCTGAAGAAAGCTGACATTTGCACCTCCGGCCTGATGCCTGCGACTGCCCAACATGCATGTGGGCAAAGAAAAAAAAGAGAGAATCATTTGTCACATAAAGAGAAATGATGCAGAGGAAGAGTCCCACAGGCAAACGTTTACAATGGGCGTTTCCCAGCAGGCCTGCATGTATGCAAGTTTATCTCACTGCATTGGTCTGAGAGCAGCAATCGTGCCTGACCCCCAACTTAACAGAGATAAAGGAAGAATAATCTCTGCACAGAGAGGCAGTCCCCCGAGTCCTAGATAGTTAGTTGTCTATTGTGGCTAATGCAGTAGATAAATGTCTATTTCAGATCACTTTTTCTCAATCTCAAAATCTCAAGAGCTCTCTGTGAAGGCAAGAGTAAACAAATTTGCATAACATTTGTTTTCATAAATTCTTAAATTTTGTGTATAAATATCATGTAACAATTAAATCAGCTTGAACAACATTTAATAGTTTCCAACATATGATAACTCCAATAAAAAAAAAAAAAAAAAAAAAAAAACTCGACACCAAAGCAATACTAGTTTCATTTAGTTTGGAGCAGATATAGGTGGTTAAATAGTTCCCACTTTGAGATGCTTTATAATTTGAAGCATTGGTATAAGATTTTGCCTGCTTCTCTCAGGCAGCTTGCACCCCAAATAGAGAACACCTACATATTCCAACATGTCAGCTTTCATCTTCAACCCAGTAACACTCTGGAGCATGTCACAAGCCCGGTGATTCACTGCAGGATAACGTGTCAATGTCACATTTTGTTTAACCCAAATCCACGGGGAGTAAACTGCACCCTCAACCCTCACAAGAGAAATCACTACTGTTTGGCTCAACATCAATTGTGTTTGTGTAGCACTGAAATAATGAGTGTTGACAATTCATTCTAAATATCTCAAGTTTACCAAAAAGTAGCTTATTGTGATAATTATACCTCTTAACTTTTGAATAAAAATCCTTTCTAGTTACCTCATTAACAAACACAAATGACAAAATAAGTGATTCAATTTCTAAATATAGGGAGTTAACATACCAAGAAATCGAAGTGCAAAGGACAGTTTAGCATGTATGAGATAAAAAAAACTCTTTAGAACACTTTAGAAAACACTCCATGTTTAAGGGTATTTTTCCATTTCCTCCTATCCCGCTATATTTATTACAGATGTGCATGATGGAGCCTGCACTGCCACCTTCTGGCAAAGATAAATGAAGGAAAACATTCCAAAGCAGCATTTTCTTTTCTTACAATGTTTCATTTAGGAGCCACGATTACCAAGGTTACTCTCAACAACATTGATGTTTCCTATTTTACTGAAATGATAAAAAAAGAAAAGGTTTTTCCTCTTTAACTGTGTTTTATTATGATGTGTTGTAATGACCATGTGTGGCTGTAAAGGAAGCTCGGTGGCGGTGAAGTCTGGATTGTTTAAATTACAGAATCATTGAAGAGAACAAAAAAGGTTTAGTTTTTCTTTGAACAAAACCAAAGTACTCTTACTTTTCCTATGTGGAATATTCTGATGCAAATGGTATATTGATTCCTGATCATGCAAACATAGTATTGATACATAGTATTTTGGTGGTTTTATTGTGTTTTCTCATAGCCAGAAAGATAAAAAAATGTTAACTTCTGTGTATATTTACTGCAAACATTCAAATTGTTTTCTATGTTTGGAGTTAAAATTCTCCTCATGTCTCTTAAGTATAAAAGCATAAATGTCTCTTTAACCTTCTGACTGTGCTACAAACTACAACAATTGTGGTCAAATTTCAAACTTTTGCAGAAGTTTTTCCACTACGTTTTAGCTATAGAACTGATTTGAGCTTTGTTCTTAGAATGATAAAAAATACTTTTTTTTGCCACATTTTAATTGAGGATAAAATTAGAACCACAGACATAAATACAACAACCAAGGGAAAAAAACATTTTGCATTTGATGGAATCAGTACTGGCGTGGCAAGCACGGCAAAACATCTGATAAAAGGAAAAAAAAGTGAACACAAGTGCAAAAAGAAGATCTGCACATCGACGAATGACGCACTTGTGAATTGCGCACAGCTCGCACGTATCACGGAATATCGAAATCACATACAAGGACAAAGCGCAAATAGTACCTAGCAGCAGTGTGACACAGCTTATAGGGCAGTATATCCTAAATAGGCAAGTTTTTAATGAAAAATATGCTTTTCCTCATGACAGAAAAGAGTTTTGATTTGTTTATTTTTTAAAAATCTTTTTAAACTGTGCTTTTACTGTTCCTTTTACTTCTTTTAATGCACAGCACCACTGTTAACTCCCCTCTTTAGTTCTATTTCACGCTGTGCTCTGCAGTCTTCCTCCATTCATTCATTTTCTAAACCCGTTTTGTCCCTTTTGGGGTCACGGGGCTGCCGGAGCCTAACCTGGCCACTCGTGGGTGAAGGCAGGGTACAGCCTGGACTAGTCGCCAGTCTGTCGCAGGACCACAACCTGTGGTCTATGATTCACATATTGGAAGTAAATCAAAATCCTTGTTTTTTTTGCATTACACTCTTTGGTTCTGACCAAAGTTCTGAGGAAATGAACTGATGCGGATTAAACAGAGCAGTGTGAACGATCCATAAAGTAGGTAAAGCCAAAAGCCGGAAAACATTGTGGTTACAAGAGTGCCCAGAACACGAACATCCCTGTCTCGATAAACGGTCAAGAGATGTTCCCAAAACCTGAGATGAACAGACAAGAAAACAAAAATAATTCTAGTTGGATTCAGTTCCTATGATGTCTAGTGGAGGATGTGCCTCACTAGTGTGGTCATTCTCAAAGATGACCACACCATTGTGATCTTAAAAAGCAGCTTTAAAAAGATAAGCATTTTTGATCCGTTTGAGCATTTCTTCCTTCTATGATTCATAAAGGGGAAAAAAAAATCCCCTTTTCACTACACTATCAACAAAAAGCCTTCCACAGAAGCACTTTCCTGGTGCAGGTTGCTAAGGCAGACTGGCACAGTGCAGTGATGGCAGCCTGAGTCACATGAAAGATGAAAGAACTTTTTTCTCTAAATTGATATGCCACAGTGAGAAAAATGTGCAGGGTTAAGAACTACATCGCAGAAACAGGCACACAAATAATCCCACTGAAAGAGCACAAGGCTTTTGAACGGCCTCATGGATCAAGTAATCTTGTCAGCACATCACTCATTTGTTTCCCTTCAGTTTCATTGTTTGCTCTAACAGTACTAACTCTGTCTGGGGGTTAAAAGTTGCTCAAACTATAACTAATGAACTGTGTTAATATTTTTTTCTGGCATTTTGAGAAATATCCAGAGAAAAATAACATAGCAAAGGGAAAGAATGTTTTGTAGGAAATTTAGGAAAAAGCTATTATAAAAAACCAGTATTCCTCATACGTAGAATCATGCACTAGCTTCTTAAAGACCCACTCTAAACCATATTTTAAAAGCATTCCCAGTGGTCTTTTAAATATGATTATTAAATTAACTTATGTTTTCTGTAGAGCGGCAGTAGCTCATCAGAAATTTGCCTTTGAGTTGTTGTCGGGACTGTTTGCGCAAAGTAAAGTAAGCCTGCCTTAACTTCCCATCATTCCTTTGTTTACACTCTCTTCCACTATCTTACAGTCCCTCACAGCCCCCATTTAGAATTAGCGAAACACTAATGAGGCACAATACTTTGGCAATCTAGCTGTACAGGTTTGATCCAGGTGTCAGCTCAGACAAGAAAAATAGACGTAAGTGGATCAAGTCGTCTACAAGTGGATGCATCAGAATGGAGCAGAGCAGAGAGCTTGTAGCTTCGACGTCACACTTACAAGCATTTTCCAATAGCATTTTTTCATCAGCTCCTGATATACAACTATTTGAAGATAGAAATACTGCAATTTAAGCTTAACTTTCTTTATGCATGTCATCATCAGATCAATGCCACAAGAACATATTAAAAACACCAAAAATACGATTTTTATTTAAATGGGTCTTTAAAATAAAAGTTTGAACAATTACATCCAGCTTTCCTTCTTTGGTGCCCTCAACCTTTTTTGTTTTTGCTCTATTAAAAAAAAAAAAAAGAAAATATTTCCAGAAAGTTCATTGTCATTACAGACAAAAATAATTTCTCTTTATAATTTCCAACCAGGAGTGACCTATACTCTAGAGTGCCTTTTTTATTTTTTATTTTATCTTTATTTTTTGGCTCCTGCGACTCATACTTTGATGTAAGTGGTAGCCAAGTGGTCACTCAAAGCTGTTCTTCTGCACTGTGGTATTGAGTGGAAACTCTTTATCTCCAAAACCTCATATGTATTTTTCAAGCTACAAAAACCTTTGGACAAGAAAACTACATGTTATTAAAAGGGGTATTTTTCTGAGAAGCGGATAATTCAAACTAATTAAATCAGTCAGTCATACCAATAAATCTTAGACAAAGATGAGTTGAAGATTCATGCTTCTTTCAAAAAGTGATTCAAACTAAGCAGCTAGAGTAGCAACAGCTTTATTTTTGGAGAAAATAAAATAGAAGACGGTGCAATACTTACAACCATACCATTTAGGGACACCCAGCAGTCAGGAGGGAAGTCTTGAAGAAGAGGCACCAGATACTGGAGACAGCCATCCCAGTGACAAAGAAGCAGCATCATCCCTATCAAATTAAATATTCTTACCACTGCACTAGCCAGGTCATAGGTCATATGGAAAATCTGCCAAAGAGAGAAGCACAAGAACAGAGGCGTGGTTAACTTCTCGTTAATGCACTTAACAGTCCAAACATGTGCTGTTAGCAAAACAGTGCAAAAATCAAACTACAACATTTTCAAGGTCACCTTTGAGGCTGAGAGCACTGTGGGCCTATTAGCCCCCTCCACAGCATCTGTCCATACCAGTGTGTTTGTCTCTGCACTCGCAGATGTTGAGTTGTTCATAATTCAACATGGCTGCTTTCTAAAACAAACACATAGTGGTGGGGAGAACATGCAACAGAGTAGGTAACGCAGAGCGAGTGAGTTGAATAATGAGGAGCGTGCAGACCGCTGGAATAATTAGCCAGTAAGTGTTTGTAAATGCCATGAGCCAGGACAAGTGCTTCCGCTGGTGTGGCTGTTTAATCAGAGTTGGAAAGTTTCAGAATAGAAAGTCATCAGCGGGGTGAGAAAGCATATCTGCAGCATTTCATTTGCATCAGTTCTGGACAAAGTGAATGGACTCATGCCTTGATGGCTCCAGTTCTCTCTCTGGCTTCTCTCATTAGCATGTGAAAGCATCATTAGCATAAGAATCCAATTACTTATTCCAGGTTAGTTATTTCACAATTTTCCTCACGCTGGAGCTCAATTGGCTCTTACTAAAAAAAATCTAATACGGTGATAGATGGCTGCTGATTGGTCTATTTTTGCATAATAAACCCAGTTCATTTTTCAGTTTGTTGAATTGAATGAATATGCTTTGCCGCTAATTATTATCTATTTCAAGTCAATGGCTCCTCACTCCTGATAAATGACCCGTTTTGCTTCTTATAAATAAAATGACTATTTAATTTCCCGAATGGATCAAAATGTCTTAAAAAAGGAAGACGTGGTCAACTATTCTGATGAGTTTTTGTCAAATTCTGGAGTTATCATCTAAAGAAAGTAATTTGAGAGAACTTTTTAATGTAAGATTAGGCACTTAAACATAATTTCTGAGTTTTTTTCTTTTTAGCTTAAAGACCCACTACAATAAAAATCATGTTTTTTGTGTTTTTAGCATTTTTTTCCTGACAGAGAACATATAAAAAATGTAGGATTAAAACTGCATTTATGAGTATTTCTTTATCCAAATTGCGATGGATCGGAAGCAGATAAAAATCCATGGTTTGAAAAAAAAAAAACGCCGCAACAACTAAAATGGCTGGATCAAAGTCTCCCTGCTCTGCTCCATCCTGATGCATCCACTTGCAGACAAATAGATCCATTAACGTCTTAATTTTCCTCGTTTGAGTTGGTATCTGGATCTAAACTGTACGGCTGGATAGCTCTAATACTACTTGCCATTTTTGCCGCAGTGCTAATGTTAACTTTGATTGCAAAGGGCTGCCAGAGAGAGTGTAAACAAAGGGATGATGGGATATCAGCAGAGCATTACTGCCAACAACCCCACCCAGAGCTCAGAGGCAAATTTCAAATGAACTGCTGCTACTATGCAGTAAATATGTCATATAAATATGACACAAGAATTTTGATTTTGGCTTAAAATGGCATTTTCTTAATTAAAAAAAAACCACTGGTTTAATTAATACGAATACATTCATAAAAATTTAGTTGGAGTGGGACTTTAAGGGGCAACTTTAAACCAAAGTGTGTTTTTCACAAAAGACAGTATTGAACTTTTATTGATTCTACAATGGGGAAATTAAAACAAATGTGGAGCAGTTAATTTACCTAGTGTAGAAGGCTTCTTACAAAAGGAATCCCTAATGACAGACGACAATGATGACAATATTCTTTTTTTCTGACATACACTTTAAAAGGAAAGACACATCAAGGTAAAAAAAAAAATGCAAGAGATATCCAAAAGGGATATTTTTATTTTTGAGAGGGTTGCATGCTACTTGCCACTGTGGTTATACAGATTATTGTAGCATTTTCTTTTTATTATTTTAAAATGGAATCTCAAGACAGCATACAAACAGGCTGTAGGCTTTTGATTAACAAGTAAGCATGCATTCCTCAACTTCCCTGGCCGATATTTTTAAACTTTAATAAAACTGTTCAGTTCTTTAAATTCATCTTTAAAGATTAATAAACACACAAAGCTTTAATGATTGCCCAAACTAAGTTGACTTGGACTTTTAGAAACCCCCAGCACCCTAAAAGCTTTTTAAATCCACATTTTTTGCCCCAGACTGTTGTGACTCAATTGTGACCTTGGTACACAAAGGACAATGTCCACACAGAAAAAAAAAAAAAAAGAGAGAGAACAGGAGCCTGAGCCGATGCTCAGATCCTTCTATGGTTCAGGCTCATCCACAGGGAGACACAGAGCGCTGTACTGAAAGGCTAAAATTAGCCACCGGCTTACAGGATGGATGTCTCAAAGCACCCGGTATCTTCTCTGCTGCTTACATCTGTACTCTGAATTTAGCTGTGCTTTCTTGCCGTTGGTATGTGAACATGTATTAATTTGATGATATCAGAGGAAAAGCAGTAGGAAGAAAGCAAAAAAAAAAAAACAAAAGACATCTGTGTAACTAAATCTGAAGATGCATATTCCTTAAGGATTGCAGCACGACTGGAAAACAGTTGCTGCAGTTTTTCCCTTGTTTAGTTACAATTAATTAGCAACTATGGAGGGAAGAAAATGATGCTTAGAAGGTGTTTTTCTTCTGTATAATCAAATACAACAACAAGAGATGCGGATAATTGAGGGTGGATTTGTGTAGAGGCATAACAGGTGACAAGATGACAACTGTGAAGGCTGATTTAAGATTTTCCAAATTCCCAGAGAGCGTCTCACCTTGCTGGGAAGCCTAAGTAACCTCTGAGTCATGTTGAGTCACGGAGGCCAGAGGGGGAGTATGTTGGAGGTAATTTACAGGGTGTGGAGTTTGTTTGGGTTCATATTTCAGTGCATCATTGTCTTGCCACTGGCAGTAGGCAGCCAAGTAGTGAGGTTCATTAAAGAGCTCTGCTGTCAGAACAAGACAAGATCTGCAATTTAGAGAACAGCGACTATTGGGATAAAAAAAAGAAATCCTCCACATTAGGATGAATTTGAGCAGCAAACTATACAAATGACAGGATTACAATGGATTTTCTGCTAAATTAAAGGTTTTTATTACCATAAAGCCTAAATTACCTCATTCAGAAAACAATTTACTCCTTGTTTTGTTTAAGTTTTCTCATCTCACAGGGCATGTTCCTTCCTCTCATGGCATCTCATTTTTGTGGCCCAGTCTCCTGATGTGATCTTTTAATCAGCTCAGTCTCACAAGAAATTACGCAATGGGCATGTCTGTGATAAGAGTAGAATTCATTTCAAATCTAAATCGTTTATTTCTGAAAAGGGTAATGAGCTTAAAACCGGTTTTATTTAAGGCAGAATCCAATAGGTGGAAGTAGAATTGGGACAACTTGAGGGCTAAATGTTCAAGTCTATCTGGTCTTTATATTGTATGCTTTTTTAAAAGCACAAAAGACATTTCGGTTGACGGTAAAAAAATTGTGAAGCATATTTGAATCTTTGAGGAATAATAAAACAGATCTGAAGGAGTAAATAGGAAGAATGGAGCTTAAAGACCCACCCAGATGAAAATCAGGTTTTTAGTGTTTGAACATGTTCTCGTGGCATTTTCTGATGATGGAGGACATATGTAAAGAGAATTAAGATAAAAACTGCATTTCTAAGTATTTCTTCATTCAAATCAGGAGCAGATGAAAAAATGATGTTGGCAAAAAGATTGCACTTGTGGCGTAAAAGCTAAAATCGACCACAAGTTCCCTACTCCATTCCATTCTGATGCATCCTTTGCAGACAAATAATCTTCCTTTTTGTTGCTCATCTCAGATAACATCTGGCTGAAAACTATACAGCAGGATAGCTCCAATGTAGCTCGCCATTTCTGTTGCAAATGTAGTGTTAGGTTGGAGTTGTAAGGGGCTGTAAGCTAGCAGGAGAGAGGGTATGCAAATGGATGATGGGATGATGGGAAGTGTTGGCAGGATTATTCCGTGCCAACAGTCCCACCCACAACTCAGAGACCAATTTCTAAAGATCTCCTGCTGCTCTGCAGAAGCTGTGTCAGAAAACTGCACAGGTTTTTTGATTTTGGCTAAAAAACGACATTATCGTAATTGAAAGACCACTGGGAACACTTTTAAAATAGATTTTAAAAAAACGATCAGAGTTTAAACAGTTTAAGAAAATTGAAAAGCCTTTTTTTTATTTTTACTGAACTTTTTTTTTTTATTTTCTGCATGGACTTCAATTTAAAAAAATTACAGGACCACCATCACCTTTGTTACATGCAAATTCCCCCAAAGATAAGAGAAAAATCTCACACAAGCCTGGAAAACTGTTCCATTGCTGCAGTAAGGCACACGTCACTGATGCTGGGTGTGTCACAGCTGTGCTGATCCACAACACACAGTGTTCGCAGTTTCATAAAAAAGGCACAAACTATGATATGTATATTCTCATGTAAATTTGTCGAGGGTTTGATCCCTGTCTAACAGATTGGTAATAAAAATGAACCTAGTTAGAATACATGAAATGCAACAAAAACATCATGTTTGGAAATAAAAAAAATACTTAGCTATAATATACAAACATAACTGTCATTTGGTCTGGAGTGAGTCCTATCTTTTTTTTTAAAGAAATTGCCTATCAGTTCTCAAAATGTTTGAAAATAATTACCCAATATAAGATATTTAAAAAATAATATTTAGAGCTGAAAGTAAAATGCCTTCAGTAGATTATTAAATTACAATCATCTTTTGATCTATTTTAAGTGTTACCAGTGTTTTTTTTTTTTTTTTTTTTTTTTTTTTTTTTTTTTTTTTTTTATGATTATGCCATTTTATAGCAAGATATATATAAAAAAAAAACTGTGTCACTTTCTAGGACAAAGTTTCTGCAGAGGAGCAGTAGTTCATTGGAAATTTGCTTTGAGTAAACTCGCCCCCTTTCCATCATACTTCTGTTTACAAACACTCCCCCTATCTTACAGCCCTCTCGCAACCCCAACCTAACATTACCAGTGCAACAAAAATGGCGAGCAACCTTAGAGCTTTCCAGCTGTACAGTTTTGAGCCAGATGCCAGCTCGGACAAGGTAAAGAAGACATTTGTGGACCTAGCTGTCTAAAAATTGATGTTTTAGAATTGAACGTAACAGGGACATTTGGCTTGCTGTAGCAAATTATTCCTCACACCTACAAGCTTACAATGATTTGAAACAAAGAAATGCTCAGAAATGCAATTATTATGCTTAATTTTCTTTATATATGTCCTATATCATGAAAATAACACAAGAACATGTTAAAAAACACTTTTTTCAATGGAGTGGGTCTTTAAATAAAGTATCAAGACAGAGAGAGGGCAAAAGCCCACAGCTCTAATCAGTAAAATATTGGTTTGGAATGGCATATGTTCAATCTAAATAGAGCTACAGAGTGGGCTGTTCAGTAGTCATTTGTGAAAAGTGAATTTACCAAAAGCAAAGAAGTGATGTGTTAGTTACATGCCATGTAATAGGGCACTTTTACCAGTTTATAATTACTCAAAACTGACTCAAGGACACTCTTTTAAATCCATGAACACTAAGCTTCAACTCTTAAAAAGTTTGTCTGCCAACATTGTGCCAGTTTGTCATCTGTATCTAAAGCAAAACCTTTTGAACCAAATGTCAGGAAATGACTGCAACTGGATTGTTTATCGGGAAGCAGGGGGTCTTCCATGCACAATTATAAAGTGGTCTTTACACATCTTTAAATTGAACACAAGTGACCCCTGTCTGAGGCTAGTGAGGATTAGCATGGGACTAATTTGAAGGGATTAAATCCACCACTGGCTATTACATTAAGGGATAACAAAACTGCTTCCAGGAAAAATCTGGAATTCTACGGATTAACATCATCTTTTAAATCTCTTTTTGGATCGCTCATAGTTTTACTTAATCACAAAATTACAGCCCAACTTGATTGTATTAAGAAAAAGGTACAGTTTTAAAGATAATTCGATGGAGTTTAGCACTTGTGTTTTCCTCAATGGACCAAATGTGAAATTAAGAATAAATGGACTAAAATGGCTAAATAAATTTTTCGTGAAGAAGCAGCTTTTTAGGTTTTTATAACAAACTCTATTCTGCACAGCAGGCAAACATGGTAAATGAGCTGTCGAAAAAAGAATGGACATGAATGGAACTGGCATTTTTCCAGAGCCTTAAGGTAAAGCACTGCATGCTCTCTGAACAGCATCATTATGTTCATCTTTTTTTTTAAAGGCAGCCTTTTATAGACTAGCTGAAAAAAGTAGCAATTCCAGGTTTGTAGTGGTTTCTACAAAAAAAAGTCAATAAGAAGCCACAAGAGAGCTGTGGTAATTAAAAGGCAGTTAGTGATCAATGCATCTTTTACTTAAACAGAAAACAAGCAGTGATTTATTATTAAAGCAAAGTGCACTTAAAGGAAAAGATCATTATTTCTATCCTGCATGCATGGTGTTATTAGAGCAACATGGGAATGTACTTGAGTAAAGCAAATACAGTAGTATGACTGTTTGCCAGCATGTTCTCCATTCATTGGATTTTTCCAGTTCTAGCAAAGGCTTCAATAAATTTAAATTTTTTTAATGCTTTAAAACAAAACCTCTTGCCTTTTTCTTATTTTCCTCCAGCTTTTATCATTTCTTTGTATTTCCATTTCTTCTTCAAGAAAGCAGTAAGGATAGCTAGTGAGTTGGGCAAATGAGTTTGAATGTAAAGCTGAGATCTGGTATCTGTACTTTTATTTTTAAGAAAAACATACACATACAGAAAAAATCTTGTCCAAAAGCAGCTTAGAAGTGCAGAGCAAAATGGAAAAAGCAAAAACATGCTTGAAACACAACAGCGAAGCTGTTGAGGAATGATAAAAGCATTAACAAATGGAGAAAAGAAAAAATATTATTCACAGAAAATAAAACAGCACAAAGACATCATTTTAATTATATAATCATGAAGGGTAAAAACTAATTTGCATGCTTTCTTTAATTCCTTTTATTTGGGTTTTAATGAATCAACACATTAATTATCCATTAGTTTTTTATTCTTTTTCTTCACTGATTTTTTCTTCTTCTTCTGTAAATTACAACAGCAGTGGCTCCAATTATTTTGGAGACACTTTGGGGTTTTACCAAAAACATCAGAGCGCAAATGAACCTTCTCCATCCTTTACTGTTGATTTTACTCAAAAACATTTTTAAAATAAAATAAATCATCATTTTTTACATTATTCCTACTTATAAATGGCCTATACTTATACAATGCTTTAATACCTTAATAAAAGGTCCACAGTGCTTTATAGTCACAGTACCATTCACATACTGATGGCAGCTCCGCTATCGAACACTGGCGCCAACCTATAACCACCAGGGCCAGTCTGGAATTTAGCGTCTTGCCCAAAGACACTAAATCCCACACAGTGCGGGCGGGAGCCGAACCTGCTATCTTCCGATCTTATGTGTGTTGTCTCTTCTACCTCATAATTTTCGATATAGATGTGTATACGCAGGATAGATAATCCCTCTGAGGATTCTGAACAGCAACATGAAATGTGAAAGAGGGCGGGCTGAGTTACCGAAGTTTGCTCCGCCCACCACAACAAACATGGCTGTTGGGTTCATCCATGGGTCCAACCCTCAGCCAATCAAAACAAATGCCCAAAATAATGTCAACATTCGTGCTCCAATAACATCAATAAACACACTCCTCCTCCTCGCAATGTCTGCACATGTCTCCAGTGGTCTTTTCAGGAATTTCAACATTTAGTACGTCTGGGTTTACGTGAAATTTGGAAATGGGAGGCAGAGGCTTGGTATCCCATTTGCAAACATGCATTTGTGTGCTCTGGAGCATAAGACACAGTAGGAAAAAAAGCATAGTAAAGAAAAAAAAAATATATATATAAGTCACAATAATGTATAAGTCACACTTTTAGGAGAAATGTATTTCATAAAATACAAAAACAAAAACAAGCATTTCATCTTGAAAGTCCAATCATAATAGATAACAAGAATAGACTGAATGTATGTACATTTCACTACCATACTGTATTTAGCTTCATGGGAGGAATTTATCTTTGGTGTTCCTTTGGAACAATTCTGGCAAGACTCACCAGCCCTTCTTCTGCATTGCTGTCATTAGAAAATACTGATACACACCCCGACAGTGCTTTTTTTTTTTTTGAGGTTTCTGTTTTTCAACTTTTACATGTACAGTTCATTGTAGGTAGAAGTATTACTACTCAAATAGATGCTCTTACATGTGAAAACCAAGATGCTAATTTGCTAATTATTGACTCCCCTCACTTTGTTTCAGTTTTTGTTATTTACTCTATTCCATTTTTCATAGCTCACACACATGGTTTTTATTACCATCTGTGTTTACTTCGTCAATAGTTACTCAGTTTATTTAGTTTATTTAGTGCTTGTTTTTTAGCAGCTGCTGCATAGGTTTTAATACTCAGTCTGTTTTTTCTTTGTTTTCTTCTGCCTGAGTTTGTTTAATTCATTCATTGATTAATCAGTTAAGTCTTTTGTGTTTAGGGCCAACATCATCCATTCATCAATGATAAAAAAGGGGGTTTGTTTCTCCAAGACTGTCAAATGTTGATGTTAATGTCACAGCATACTTTTGCATGTTTAAATCACTCATAACTGAGTGTGTGGTTAAAAATAATGACTTTTTCCATTGCTTCTCCTCTTTTTCCCTGGTTAATACCTGCATAAAACTATAGTAGAAAGTCTCATAATCTAAGAAAATATATTCTTGAGCATCATATCTCTCAAAAATGTGATTTTATGCTGCTTTTCTTGAATCTCAGTCCTCCCTGCTGAAACAAATGCACTGTCCTTTTGCTTCACGTCCACCACGGGACAAGATAGTGTTTCTTTCCAACTATTTCTTTCCTGTGGGAAGACCGTAGCTTCCCAGCTCTGCTCTCCATCATTTCTGTCCATCAGCGTCACTCTCTTGTTCTTCGACTAATCACATCACACTGTGCAGCAAGCCTGGCTGCTGTGCCCGTCGTTTCACCCGCTCCGAGTCTATTTTGGTCGTGTGAGCGTGATAACCTCAACACTTCTCTTCTTCCTTAATCAGCATTCTCCCATTCAAAGCTGCACTGGCAGAGGCAGCATCTTCTGGAGCGCAAACTCACACCGATTCACGATGCTGTCTGTGTAGAGACTACATTCTTAAAGAATACTGGGTTAAACAATAAAACAAAATACTCTTTGAGAACCCTGGACTGCTTCTGTCAGCATTTCAACAGCTAAGCCTTCTTTTGTTCTCAGAATCTGCAGGGATTAATGTATGTAGCTAATACATTCATCTTTATTTTATGCACATTCCTCTAGATATATTTTTTTCAAGGCTTATTACAGCCTGCTTAGTGCAGGGAGAGTTCAGTGCATCGGAGAGCAAGTCATTGCATTTATGGATGCATGTTTTATCGATTTGTACCTGTAACCCAAGCAGAGGTAACAGAATAACATCAGGTCTGCTCCGATGAATCATGTACCCGCACTTCTCCAAATACAACGTGTACCCTTAGTTTGAAGAGTCATCTGCACACTAAATGAGCTGAGATTCATGTGGACACGTTTAATTCAAAAACATGCCACCACCTACAAGAACCGTGTTCGCACATGACCCACTTTCTCTCTATTTGTCTAGTTATGCAACTCCGTTGATGGTTTTGGAATATTAATCACTAGCCTCTGTCAGTCAGTCTGCTTATGACTGTATCTTGATGGAGGATGAAGAGTAAGTGATGGGGAGCTTAAGAGGAAGCCTGCTAAAAACAACTAACATTTGGCAGCAAGACATTACATTTTTTTATGTTCTCTAATGTGGTTTATTGAAATAAATGGTGGTTTTTGCTTTTATGCTATTAAAGCAACAAAAATAAAGAACTAATTTATAATCCATTTTTTATATGAAACACTTTTTTTAAACCTTGTATCTTAATCACACAGCACTGACAGTTTTAACACTTGAACAAAGGTGAGAAATTAAAGGTTGAAAAAAAAGGAGGAATAAAATTATGCAGCACAAAGCAAAACCAAAAGAAGGCATTATGGACAGAAAACAGAAGATCCAAACAGACAAAATAAATAATTGACAGAGAATAAACTGAAATAATATAACACAGACAAAGATTTCAAGCATAGTATCATAGTGAAGGGTTAAGGGAAGGGTTAGTGGAAAAAATCGGAGATTAAAAAAAGAAACAATACAGATTTGACAGACAATATGGGAGTGAGAAAGAAGATGGCATCGTGCAGCCCTGTTGGCTGTGTGGTGCCGGTGCTAAGAAGGCAGTCATGGAAGATTAGTGTCCATGTGAGAGGAGGAGGGATTTGACTGGATTGCACAGGGTGACCTGCTGTGCTCATATAAACATCGACTAGCTAGATCCTAAAATGAGGACGCGCTCTTGGAGCCTGAAGACCCCTAAGTTTCCCTTCAGACCTCTATACTCGATCCTGCAACCGATCCGTTCCCATTAGCTTAAATACAATCCATTAAGCCTTGTGTGCAAACAGCATGACGGCGCACAATAAGAAAGTTGGTTGTGTGGCGTTATGAAAGATACCTTCGTGCAAGCTCACAATACAGGTTTTGCATAACTATTAAGGCTCACATGCAACATAATCCGATCTTTACTGCAGCTACACATCATTAATAATGCATGTTGATGATCTTATAGTTTACTGCTGTAATGAGACAATGTTGAATTCACATAAGCAGCTGGATATCAGTAGATGAGGACAGCTGTTGTCATAACAGATGAACAAAGGGTGCTCGACTAAATTTATCCTCTGCAGAATTAACTCTTGGGAAATGGAAGAAGAGGAACCCTGAACGCTTGACTGGCTACTAATTATTTCACTCGCACAAAGCATCATTACAGGATGTATGCAATGAGTGGCAGCAATGACGGGATCATTACTGTATGTGGCTCAGGCAGAATTAGTCAATAAGGCCTGCAGTGACTGGTCCATTATTTTTTTGCAGATGGACAAAATATTGCTGGGAAACAGCCATGGTTATTATCCACTAAGTCATTTTCCACATTGGCTGCCATTTCCTGGATTCTGTTATTTTAGACTGAAAGTTTAACTTCAGTTTTCCATCTGCATCAGTTTTCTCTGTTTGCTTCTGTTGCTGCTTAAAAAAGACTTGAAAAACATAAGCTAAGTAGTTAACGCATCTTCTCGGCTACAAAAAGATGAAGGAAATCACAGGGATATGGAATATGCCCAATTTAGCAGGTGTCTCCTTACTCCGTGCCACCCCAGGACTCACCCCAACATACCTCTTGCTCTGACACAGGAACCGACCAACAAAAATAACTGAAGATAAACTTAATCGCCACACTTATCGTTTTAGAGCCCTCCCAACACTTTGTGCTATCAGTCTGTCTACTTACTGTTCTGTGAACAACAAGCATAAGGAAGCATGTCTTCACAGGGGGATTTCCCACAGGGATGGAGTATCGACATCAAACAATGGACGATTCGAGGTGTATGATGTCACCAAAAGAAAATGCCTTAACTCAGACTCTCGTGAAATAAAACCCAATCTGTCCCTGGCTGACATGGCTCACATTATTGCAAAAGACACAACAAAATGACAAAAGCCGAAGCATGACAACACAACAAAAGTGAAACACAACGGAAATGAATACAGTGTTACCCATCTCATTCGCATTTAATTATTCACTGTTTCATGTATTTGAATTTGTGTATTTGTATTTGATTATTTCAGTCATGTGACTCCTCCGGTTCATCACAAAAACTCGGACAACTCAAGACGCTAGTATGAAACATTTGTTTCCAATGGTGCTGCGGGAATGTCCTAGGATGGGGGAGGAGATGATGAGCATGCCAGCCTGATGGCTATGCACACTGGGTTTAAGGCACAGACAGACAGACTGACAGTCAACTAAAGTATGCAGTCTGTTGTTATGAATTTAAAAAAAGCTCTCTATGTTTACAAAGCATGATCAGCACGGATCGGTAACGGACATTCTTTGACTGTGGACGGTTGGATTGGGGGGTGGGTGAGACAGAGGTGGGGGGGGACTCGCCGTATTTGTGGATTTGGCGTATTCGGGTGTACTGGGTGTCTCCATTCCTTAACCCCCGCAAATAAGCTGGGAATACTGTAACTGGCTTTTCTTTTTTTTTCTTTTTTTATTCAGTTTCAAGCTATTGGCTCTTGAGAGGTGTCAGGAGGATGCTCTCTGTCTCCCCCTCTGGTGGTCTGCCCAGTCTAGTTCTGACTACTTCCTGCTTCACCTCACTACAATACCCAGCGACCCCTGCAGCCACTCCCAGGAGACCCACAGCTGTCACTCATCACCACCCTCCACAGCATTTAGTTAGAGCTCCTAGCTCTGCTCAGCGCAAAGTATTGTTCGCCTTGACAATTCTCAGCGCTCTTTCCTGCAACCTCTTTGTTATCAATCTGGTTCTGATCCTCTACCTCTCCTGTCAGCCCCCTGCCTCGACTCCTGCCTGCCCCTTGCCAACCATCTGCTTCACCCTCTGACAAGTCCATGCCGTCTCTGACCCAAGCCTGCCTGACCGCCTCTCTGACCAACCCCTCACACTCTTGTGAATAAACACTGCAAATGGATCAGACCGCCTCTGACTCTGTGTTACAAGAGGTACGTCATTTGTACGAGATTTACAGTGGCCGACGTGGCTCAAATAAGAGCCCATAAGCAGACTAAATTAAGTAATTCAGACAAATGTAGATTACAAACAAATTTCGTGCAAATCACGTACCTCTCAAGATGAGCTAATAGCTTGAAACTGAATGAAACTTAAAAAAGTCTGTTTTTCATTTACGTTGTATTTCACTTCCGTTGTGCTTCTGCTTTTGTTGTCTTTTGCATTTATGTGAGTCGGCCACCGGACTTCTGCTTCCTGATACGCCTGCCACCATTTTGAAACCAGTCGACAGTGGTTGGTCAGAGTCAGTCTGAGTCACATTTTTAAGGAAACTACAGTCTCCAATCATAAGTGAGCTTGTTCGAAGTCCACACTTCTTCCACTGAAAGAGAGCTCGGGAGAAGGTGTCAATCAAACATTCCAGGTGGTGCCAGCATGAACCGCATGCTTTTACTGAGGCCTCTGATTGGTCAGTTTATAACTTGAAAAGATTCAAGGTTCAAAAGGTTCAAAGGGGTTTATTGTCATCTGCACAGTGAGGAAACGGGTTTCCCTGTACAATAAAATTCTTATTATGCTGATAACTCCGAATGCCATTACACACTTTAGGTTAGAAAAATAAGAAAAAGAAGAAATAAAGAAGAGGAAGAATATGATAAAGAAAAAATATATTAAAAAAAACTATTAGAATATGTTCAGAAAAGAATGGTTAATCTGAGAAATAAAATTACTAAAATGATTTTGACTTCTTGAAACCAGCAGGTACTTCCTATTTAGGAAAGAAATTAGCTGCTCAATTTGAAATGAATTCAAGGAATACATTGAGCAGAAAAGAAGATGTTTATGTGACTGATCGGTATAGAACAGCCACATATGTTCCCTTTATGCATAAAAATAGTTGGCTGAAGCTAAGAGGAACTATGTGTGTTATATAATAGCAATGAAAAAGCTACAATTTTCATTGATATTTAGAATCCAGATTATGTTATCTCTTGTTTTTGCAGTAAGTCTGTTCTGCAAACAAAACTGTTTCTATCAGACTCGATTTCTTCTCTGTGTCACTGCTTTTCCATGTCTCTGTCTATCATACTGTCTTTACTGTGCAGACATGTCCATTTCCATCTTGCATCAAATAAACGGCTGGACTCAGTGGTGGAGTGACAGAGACTGAATGAAGGGAGACAGACAGCAATAAATAGAGGTACCCCCTGTGGAGGAGAGCACACCATCTTACAGTGACAAGATGACACAAAGTGACCTGTCCAGCTGAGCAGCAGCTGTTTGAAGAGGTGGACTTAATAGGAATCTGAGATCAATTTATATGATAATGTCTCTTTGTATTGCAAAGTACAAATGCACTGCAACAGAACAGCCAGAACATCATGTGTCAATTTCTGTCTGAAGTCCGTGTTTTCACAGCTTTATCCTTTAGAGCATGTTCGGCTCAGAAAGTCAGCCTTTGCTTGCTCTCACATCTTTAGGGTATAAGTTGAAAGACGATGTGCTTATAATTTTTTATAATTTATACATTTTTAAACTCTGACGTGGACATGACCGTTTTCAGGCTCTACGTACAAAACGCGTGGCCACTGAACACCCTTTGAAAGCTAAACCAGGTCAAACTTTAACCAATCAGGGTTTCGGATTTAGTAGTGGTGTACCGACGGTGTTCCTTTTAACTCACAGAAGTGCAAGCTGTTTGAAAATGAATCACGGAGGAGAGATTAATACTTGCGATTTGTGCTCGGCTTGAATTATTTGACAAGTCTTTTGACTTGGAGATCTGAAAGAAAAAGCCAGGAGCAAGATTCACAGGATTTGCATCACTTTGACGTTTTACAGAAAGCTAGCAAACAGAAAAAAATGCAAAAGAAGAAGAAATCCATCCCTGCTTGTGTAGTGTGAACACCATGGGCTAAACCATTCAAGAATAAACATTTAGTGCATTCTTGAATGCGCATCACTGGCTAATGTAAACGTAGCTTAAGAGTAGGTGCCTTACCCCTTAAATATCACATTTACAGATTAAATGTTTTCAAATCAGGTGTTTATTTTGTTATTGATCAAACATGAAAAGCATGTTGGTAATGCCAATAAATCTCTTTGGTTTATTTTTATTGTTTGGTGAGTATTCAAGCTGTAACTCTAACACAACAGGAGTCTCTTCCTGAATCACTTTAGTGGTTGGGGCTGGAGTGTGTTTTCATTCTGAACAGAACGTTGCCTTCAGGGTGGGGAAAACATTTAATGATGATCCATCCATCCATTTGCAAAACCTGCTCAATCCCTTTCAGGGTCACAGGGTTGCTGGAGCCTATCTAGCCAAAAACCTGGCCAGTATACTGTCATTTCAGTCAAATATTCTTGTTATTTTTATTATTTCTTCAGGTAAATTTATTTGTATTTATGATTGTTATCTGACTTATTTTTTTTTCTTTTAAGTATCATTAGCATTGGTTGCTAATTGATGGCTACTGACTGCATTTTGTAAGTTACCTTGGAAAGCTGAAGCAATTTAGCAGCAGCCGCAGGCCCATTACAGTTCTGCTGTGTTCAGAGTCCCTGCAGACTCAATTTGTGTGCAGACATGTCATTTCAGTGTCATGGAGGTGGGGTGGGAAGGCACTAAATGAGAAAATTTGACAACAGCTAAGAGTGGAAAGAACACTCGTGTTATAATCTGCTGTGCCCTGCAGTTCCTGAAGCTTTTATTTGAAGTCTCCCTCAAAACTGTTGACTTTGCCACCTCTGACATTAAATCTGAACAAAGTCTCTCCCTGGATAGATCTAGTACTTCTTAAAAAGATTGAGATCAAAGCTCTGGTCTTTATGCTTTCATGGCTGTAAACGTCAAATTGCCCCATAACTTGTACCACCGAAAAACAGTTTAGCAGAGAAACCTTTTTCTGTAGCTTTTTGCCTCTAAAACTAATTGAGCCCTTGGTTTTAATTGAATTGAATGAAACTGTTAATACACTTTATTTAACATCACAGATGCACTGAAAAGTAAAGGCAAATCTTGTCAGTTAAAGAAACTATTCTGGCAAGCGAACAGACATAAACAGTAAGCATATACTAGGATATATTTGAGCCAGTTTGTGGGTCAAATATACCATCAAATTAGCAAGAAACATTATCTCATGTGGATCAACACCTAAAAAATTATTTTCTCAAATACCTAACTATGAAAACAGGAAAAAATGCAATGAATTAGAATTAAAGCACCTAAAAAATCAAATAAAAAACTATTTTTTTTCCAATTGATCTGTGCACATGTTCACTTCAGTGCATCCCATTATTGCTTGCATACATTGAGTTCTCTTTCTTTTAATTTTGTTTTTAATTTATTTATTTTTTTAATTTAAAGATTGTCTCTCAATTAGACAACTCTTTTACTTCCTCATGTGTAAATAATTACCACCCACCCATTGTATAATAAATCGGTCTTTTATTTACTCTCATTTATTTGTTTTCTTTTATTGTTTTATATTTCTTGCAACTATTTATTCCTTGCCTTGTTCCTTGTATATACACTGTACTTGGCCAGGTTCAAAGCTATCAAGTCAAAGCTGATTCCGATTCTGAAATGGTCTAATCATACAGCACAAGTTAACATGCTTCCATCACACCAAATATTTTTTACAAAAAGTATATTTATATTCCTTGTTCCCTCGCTTTATCACAGTTTCACAATCTGTTTGGCAGATTTTTTTAGTGCAATTTTGCATGAATTCTTTTTTTTTTTTTTTTTTAACACAATGTGTTCTGTGTCCTGATTGGCTGATGACCTTGTCAACCAATGTTTTCCATTCCTTGTCTACTCTACAGAATGCGCTTACTTGGCGGAATTTGTATAAATCTTCAATATGATCAGAGCTTTGTTTTCTATGATATTTGACTTGTTTTTCTATGATGGTTTAAAAAAAGAAAATGCTTTAATAACTGATCATTTATTTTTACAAAGCAAAGTATTTATGGTCACTAAATCAAATATAATTGTATCAATGTTAATGTGTCCAGCAGGAGGACACTTCTCTGCTTTGTCATTCCCTCGTGGATATGACCCTCAACGCTGCACTCTGCACCATATGGTCAAGCAGTTAGCACTCTATTGCACTTCACCAGACCAACTCGAAGCAGAAGGATCTCTGCGTGGCTTGGTGAGGGAGATGAGTTAAATCAGCAGGGAAAAAGAAAAATAAGTTGTTTTATCAAGCAGTGAAGTCCTGTGTTTTCCTTCCCTTGGGCCAGGAATGAGCTTCCCTCAGTGAGCGAAACAGAAAACACAGCTCATGGCGCATTATGCTCATCGTCAGAGAGTCTTCTCTTGAAACAGAGCAGACAAGAACACATGAGAGCACGGAAAAAACATGCAGTGTTGTTTTTTTGTTTTTTTGTTTGACTTGAAAAAAATCAGACCAAAAGACTCTATTAGGTTATTAAGTGCATCTTGAAATGCTTATTTGTGAAGAAGAATGCATAAAAAAACATGTTTTTTTGCTTTGTAATGTCTTACCAGCCTCAGGCCTTTCTGAAAGAAGCTGTATCACTTAAAAATCAAGTGGTCTTTTCAAAGTATCTTTGATTTAAGTGGGTATAAAGAAAGTTCAACGTGATAAGCTGCTTGTAAGTTGAATTTACAGATGAGGCAACAAACGGATCATCAGCCCATCATGTGGATAAACTCTTTATTGGCCTGCTCACTTGTGATTTGTGATTTAACATATTTTAAAGTAAACCAAAATGTATGTCCATGCTAATGAAACGTTGCAGCAGCATACGAATAATCATCTTAGTTCTGTGATGTAAAGAATTATTTTTGTATAATTAGAATAAAAATGCATAAACAATTTTAGAAATGTAACAAGGAAGTCAACACAAGTTTAAGAATAATGCATATGATTTAGTAATTCATACATATTTATTGTGTTGTGCTTAAATATTCAGTTTGATATATTTAAAGTTACTTTATTTGTATTTATGTCATAGAAAGACACAATTTGTTAAAAATTATTTCTTGATTTTTTTATTTTTATTTTTTTTAAATAATTGCTATTCCTCACTATAATGTTCCACTCCAATCAGCTTTTGATCTATTTTAAAAGTGTTCCCAGTGATATTTTAATGATGATCACTCTCTCCTGCCAGCTCACAGCCCCTCACAGTCCCAACCTAACATTGATAGTGCGAGGAATGTTGGAGCTGGCATAGTTTTGAGCCGGATGCCGGGGATCTCGACGCCTACAAGTGGATCCATCAGAACAAGGCAGGGAGGCAGGGAGCTTGTGGCTCCGATTGTAGCTCCTATGTCACATCTACATACTTTTTCCAATGGCATTTTTTTTCATCTTTAATATTTATTCAAATCAGTTAGATATTATTGTTGTAATTTTCTGGTATTTGTTATAGCTATGCAGTAAAAAGGTTTTAAAGCACAACTTATTGCCACCCCAAATACAATCTTTCTCATCTTTTGAAAAAAATTATTTATATGTTTTTCTTTCTGATTTTTGTTTCATTGTTTTTAATAAAGAAAGAAATGAAGAAAGAACTCTTCAACTGCTAAGTGTAAAATGCATATGTAATAACCTTTTTTTATGTAAAAGGTATTGAAATTAAAATCAAATAAAACAATAAGCAGAAACACCAGACACAGTTTAAAATGAAAAAGATTTCAACCTCTTTTGAATCAGAAATCAACAAATTCATCATTAAAAGGTGAAATTAACAGAAGTTAACACAGAGATCTTTTAGGCTGCTGTGGTTTTATAACTACTACAGACCTCTTCAAGTGTATGTCACTCATTAGCATCTGCACATTTGTATTTAGTCTGGTAAATTTAGGTTTTTTTAACATTTCCCTGTGGCATTTTTCTTATGAGGGAAGACAAATATGACACATTTATTCAATCAATTTAGATAAATACTTTAAACACTGTAACATCACTTCTTTTATGTCACTTTGCAGTTGTAAACAATACTTCGAACAATTTAATCAATAATCCCCCACTGAGCTGTTATCTAAAAGTTCAGCTGTACTATCAAGCTGGCATATGTCACATCCAGGCCATAGGGAATGAAGCACCCAGATGAATGCACAAATGAACAGACATGACAACAATTCCCAGCTTTTCACGTCATATCACAGCACAGTAGTACACAGTTATTGGCCAACGGCTCCGCTCCAGCGCAGCTTTTTTTTTTTTCTTCATAGCAGGTGCTCACGGGCTTGCTTTTGGTCGCGTTTCCTACAACTAAATACAATGTGAGAAAAAAAAAACACAAGGATCACTTTTACACAATTTCTGTGGAAGCTGAACCCATCATCTCTGCCTCCTTAAAAGAACAAACGTATCCTTAAAGGTGTGACTTTAGTCATTGTAACTCCTTTTAAAGATGGTACTATGTAAAAAAAAAAAAAAAAAAAAAAAAAAAAAAAAAAAAAAGAAAAAGGTAAAAATCTGTTTATAGATATAGTGAATTGTTAGTTTTTATTCGGTTTGGAATACTAACACATTTAGTTAATTTCTTGTGTTTGTGCATTTTTGTGTTTATGGATTTTCCTACATTTTCTAAATTGTGTTTTATTTCAATTTAAATTTCATTATCTAATTATATAAATGTTTGTTTTGGTTTGCAATTTACATCGTCTTTAGCCATATGGAAATTCCACAGGCTAATAGTATGATGACAATAAATTTGTGAATTATTATGCAGATCTTGGTTGCAGTTTGGAAATGTCTACATTTTAATTTCAAATTACAAGGAGCAAATCATGTACGTTTTTAGATGTGTGCTTTCTTTACTTTTTATGGTGTTTATTAATTCCTATAAAAATATATATTTACATATTTGTTATATAATAGAGAAACAAGTGTGATATCCAAACAGAGCAGAAGGATGCAGTCAGCATGTAGAAATGGAGAACTGCCTTCTCGTCTTCTCTCTTTCTGTCTCTTCCTCTCTCAAATCTCCTTTCGATCTAACACATGACACAGTGTGTCATGAGTCAGCAAAAGCGTCTGCGCATGTGTGTGTGTTTGCATGTGCACCTGTGTCCCTGCATGACTCTAGGGTGGTGGCTCAGTGCTCCAAACTCTTGGTGCAGCTTTTTCCAAGTCAAGTGAATCAAAACCACGGGGCACTTTAAAGCTCACTAAGCTGCTTTGGCACCCAACTATCTGTTGCTCAAAAATCAGCAGCTTTGTTTGATGTCCCTTTTTCACCTGCTGGACTCAACATTTAATCCTACTACCAGTTTTTACAGGCACTGATGATAGAAGATATATATATATATCTATATATATATAGATATATATATATATAGATATATATATATATATATATATCTATATATGTGTTAGTGCTGTCAATCAATTAAAAGAACATTAATCAGATTAATCATACTTTTGAATTGTGATTAATCATGACTAATCACAATGTTTTACTAGGTAAATCCTATACGACAATATGCAGCTTTTGAATAAAAAAAAGGCCAGAAAGAACATGTTTCATTTTTATTCATAAATTATTAACTCAGATTTCCCAGAAATGTAATTAGTGTGCACAAAACACACCAATCGTAAGATAAGCAGAACTCTAAAGAACAGTAAAGACTTTTTCATGTAGACAGTATTACTCCAAGAAAACAAAGATGCTGATTTACAGCCAAAAGAAACAAACATTGTGTTTCTGCAATTTAAATGGTCCAGGTGAATACTCAAATCTGATTAGCTGCTGGGTGTGGCTGCACAAATTAAAAAAAAGTTCCGGTCACATAGCCGAAATGTTATTTATCACTGCACAGGCTTCTTTAAATGCAAACGTTTTGCTTCAAAAATCTGATTTAAAGCAAGCGATAAGAGGTGAACTTTCTCTCTGAACTGATCTTTTATTGAACCAATCATGAGGATCAGTTCGTATATCGCTTTTTTTTGCTGCTGCAGTCTAGGTTTGCCACCTCAGTGGCGCGTTCACGTGTTACCGTGACAACAGACTTATTGCAGACAAGGCTTTTTTGTGAGAAAGCAATCTGAACCCCCAAAAATAACAAGAATAAAGTACTAACAATTGATTGAATATTTATTTATTTTGTAATTGATCATGATAGAAGTGGAATAATGCCCGATGCGAAGTCGAAGACCGTCACTTCCGATGTGTAATTAATCTAAGTTACAAAGTAATAACCTGTTAATTTTTTTTATTGCGTGCGTTAACGAGTTACGGTTGAGAGCCCTAATATATTTTTATGAGTGTAGATTTACAAGGATTGTTTGTTTTTTTCCTTGCATAAAGTTTTCATCAACATATTTTGCATCTGATTTGAATAATTCAATATCATGCAGCATTTACTATTGTTAATGTATGTGTAATACAAGTTCATTAAAATATTAATTTGACAGTTTTTTTTTTTGAGTTATTGCTTTATTAACTGAAGGATCTTTAGCTAAAAATATGACATTACATTAAATTCAAGACCTGAAGTCACACCTAAATGTTATTTTATCTACTTGTTTTTGAGGGTCCCCAATTAAACGTTTCTTTCAGTGGTTCATTATCCTTAGTTTTCTGTTCTCCCATTCCTGTCTTAACTAACTTATGTTTTCTGCATTTTATATGATGTTCAAGGGATTTTTTTTTTTGTTCAGGTGTTTATTCGTTCTGGTTGTTTCATTTACTAACTTGCTGGTTAAAATACAGATGTTCCTGTATGTTACATATTTTGTCTATATCTTTTCTGTCTTTTCAGATTTTAACTTGACATATCAGATAGTCATTCTACTGGTTCTGTTGAACGATTCTTCCTAATGTTACATTTAGAAGGATTTTTCTTTTCCATTGTCACTTTTCATTTGATCAGTGAAAAGATTCACCAAACACTCTTCTCTTGCAATGTGCTTGCAGAGATGAGACGTTGACAAGGAACTGAGAAAACCTGGCTCTAATGGAATCTTCTGGACTGAATTAAATTAGAAAAATTTTTATCAATTAAGCTTTAATGTTTTTTTTCTTTTTGTAGCGCTTTGAGTCCACCTCAAATCTGCTTTATTTGAATAGAACTAAACATGTTATTCATCTATTAAATTCACAACTTTAATTAAAAGAATATTTAACCAATTAATGACATTTTTTAGTATTCCGTTAAAAAAATCTGAGAAAAAAGTCTTATTAAATTAAATATTGAATGATTAAACACAGAAAAAGATGGCTTAACCAGATATAAAATACAAGAAAAAGGTAGTAAAAAAGTTTTAAGTGCACCCGGTCTACTTTTTTAAATCTTTTTTTACATCACTTTATTAAGTGTGAATAAGAAACCTATTACTGAGAGACATCTGTAACAACACTTTTTAGTTCCCATGTCTAATCAGCAAAACGTGACCAAACATTTTAAAATGCAAGCACCTCTTAGAACATGCACAAGGATTTCAATAAAACAACATTGGTATCAATATCAAGTAATTCTTCACAGTGTGAGAGGATACAATGTCAAGCTGATCTTGAGAGGTGACTTTATCTGTCACTCCGATGTTCACAGCTCCCTGACTTTGATGCTGACAATGTGAAGCTGCACACAGGAGCCTTCAAAGTCGACACTTCCTACAACCAGCTGCAGACTGACTCACCAGCATTCAGCATCCCTTTCCATATAAACTCAAAACATTCCTCCCAGTTATCTCAGTCGCAATGACGACATTTGTAATTGTAAAAGTGTCTTATGTATCATCTGTCATATTAGTTTGTAACAAAATGATAATTCAGAATAGCAAGATGTAATTACCACAAAAAAATGAACATTACTAAAATAGTACAGATACAGTACTGTGTTTGTATTAAATAATTGCATCACATGACATGTATGGCTTTAGGCTCAACAACATCTGCATCAAAATACTTCAGGAAAATGTTCACCTCATTAATTAGCTTTAAAAGAATTCCAGTGCAGTGCAGTGTAAATTATGTCTTTGTAGTTTGTATATTATTTTAATCTTTATTTTTTTTCATGTTTGACTTTTTGTTCTTGCAATATACCAATGTCAGTCCAATGAGACGGCTATAGCTGTGATATTGGGTTACCGGTGTATAAATACAATTGAATTGAATATTTAATAAACAGACAATGTTTTAATACACTTAATACATACTATAACTATTTTAAATGGTATATCATATTAAAAAACAACTTCATTGATATTTAAATGACAGTTTGAGTAACAAAGTAACGCTATGATCATGTTTGTTTAAGATAAAAAAACTTGAGCTATCTGCAGTTCGCCAAGCAGCCACTAGGACAAGCAATTACGTTTCCAATCAATTTAATATGAAATAGTGTCACTTGATTAAAAACACTGATACGGCTTAATCACACTTTTGAATTGCGATAAATCACGATTAAACACAATGTTTTACTTAGTACATTTTTATACTACAATTTGCGGCTATTGAGCAAAAAACAAAAGGTCATAAAGAACTTTTTTCCTTCATTTTTATTGTCTGAAATGTTTTAATTTCTAAAGTGTTAAGTAAGATGTCCAAGAAATGTAATTGTATGCACAAAACACATCAACAGTAAGATAAAAAAAATTCTAAAGAACTGTACTGACTTTAATGTCTGCAGTATCACTCCAAGAAAACAGAGATACTGATATACAGCCAGAAGAAACAAACATTGTGTTTCTGCAATTTAAATGGTCCGGGTGAATATTCAAATCTGTGTTGTGTTACCATGACAACAGGCACACTAATCAAATACTCTGTTTTTATGTAATATGTAATTAGTCTGTGTTAACAAATATTAATGCCATGTTTTTTTTATTAATCGTGTGCGTTAATGCGTCAAAGTTGACTCCCCTGATATGATTCAACTCAACAGCAGAAGAAAAAGCCAGATTACAAATCTTTTTCTTTTTTTTCACTATGGTCAAATTAAATATCCACATTTACCGTCCTGCGTGCATTTTGAACCTCATCTTCATAGATGGGTGAATAGTCTTTTCATTTGCAAGAAATTGTTGTTGCCTCACTTTTTAACGGACTTAACGTGTTTCAATTGCTGTCAAATTCGTTTTCCCCACCTATTTTGCGCATTTTTCAAAAAGCAAACACCTATTAAACAGTGGCTTCAATTTGGCTTTGAAGAAGTCATGTGACCGCCATCTCTTGAACAGTCATATGTCTCCTTGATAATTAGTTTTAGTTTCTATTTAAAAAATATTATTGAATTAGATACTTTTAAAAAGTCTGTTTCATTTGATTAATCTTCATTAATTTGTTCAGAACTGCTGTTTTAATATGAAACATATAGTAAAAGAAACAGTTAATGTTCCTTCTTTCTTCAACAGCTTATATCTAACATATTAATTTCCTCACATTTGAAATACATAAGCATTGACTCTAATGCTGTAAAACAAAACAAAATATGTATTTTGCTGCTTACTCAGCAATTTATTAAAGGTTTCATTATTGTCTGCCCTGAAATACTGACTGCAGTTTTACATTAAAGACCAATTATATTACAATAAACATCTTTTCAGTTATGTCAGAGTTTTTTTTTTATCCAACTGAAAAACTTATACAGGCTAAAAATGTTGAAATAGCAATAAATTTACAAAACATAACTGCAAAATGGCATTCATTAAGCTGTAAATGTGTGTTGTTGTGCAGAAATCTCACTAATCATCAGTATTGAAGTGTTATTTACAGCAATCAAACTGTTTTGAAGGAGAGACAAAGTTTACCTTTCCTAATTGTTGTTGCCTGAGGCTTCACAAACACTAAATCCATCCCTGAGGGGATGCTGTCCTACCACCAACCCAACCTGAGCCCTCCAGCATAAGCTGGACTCTGGCGGGAGTTCTGGTGGCCGTGATGAGCCAGATGTTGCACAGCGGCGCTGTGGGGATTTTTCACATTGGTTTAGAAATGTTATCCTCATGCTGTTTTTTTTTTATTTCAAACATCAGTAATGAACAAATTAAAATGTGTATTCGATCCTGAAAGTCCCCACAGCAAAACGATACTGTTTTCACCATTACTCTCCAAAGTCAACTGCATACGTTTATGAAGAGAAATTGGTGTTATGGGTTTAAGATCATTTAGCTCAGGGCTTCTGAGGTCATGAAATGAAGGAAGAAACATAAAGGAAAATAGAGCAGGTTTGGGCAAAAAGTCCCTTGAAAAAAAATGCAACCAGAAATTTTTAAAAAAGCATAAAAACATAATTCTTTAATTGTTCTGCAACATTTGCTGACCAAACATGCAGGTGTTGGAGCAACAATATATTTTTTCTGCATCATGGATCTGCAGGAAACGTCAGAGCAACAATAAATCATCTATTCTGCTTTTAA
The DNA here is from genome assembly GCA_014656515.1 of Oryzias celebensis. Classification (NCBI taxonomy): domain Eukaryota; kingdom Metazoa; phylum Chordata; class Actinopteri; order Beloniformes; family Adrianichthyidae; genus Oryzias; species Oryzias celebensis. Next base: position 9,793,285 of record BNCR01000012.1, read on the forward strand.
CTCAGATGATGTCTAAGGTAAAAAAAAGTAATAATAAAATGTTTCTCATGCAAACCTTCAAAGACTTCATTATAAGTGTAAACGGAATGATTCTGTTTGAATTTATCGTCTCAAACTAAGCGTGCAAATCCATACATGAATGCTACTTCATGCATAAAATCTCAGCACTGCTGTGACTTATGGATGAGTACATTTGCAGCTACTGCCTGCTTAGACATAGATTACACCAAGCAAAATTAATATGCGAGGGAAACCTTTGCATATACTTCTGTAAATTGGAATTGCATATTGAATTGAAAAAAAAGAGAATTTGTCTAAAGCTAAGTAACTGTTTTGGAGACAACTGCTACAAAGCATTTGAAACCTTATTGTTCTGCAGACTTGGTTCCTAACACAGCACAGTATTATTTTGAAACTCAAAGTTTTATGCATTATTACAGAAATTTGAGTTGAAATTCCTCCTTTTCTGACCTTAAAAAATTGTACAGTATAAAAAAAATGCAGATTTAACATTTTTAAATTCACTTCAAATGGATTTACACCAGAAAATGATTGTGCACTTTTTTTTTTTGCTTTTGAAACAATCTCAAGCTGTGCCTGAACTTAACACTTCTAATGTGAAGCCATAATAAGTAATAAGTCCCTTCAACTAGCTTTCTATCCATTGCAAATAACCATTTGACATTTATAAGAAAACATTAACTTGTTCCTGTCCAAAGAGGAATTGTATTTCAAGCTGGAATAATGATGTTTTGATTAATGGCAATTGAAATTTTTAATTGAATCCTATTTTTAAAATGTCGTAATCAACATACTGGAGAGCCCAGATGAAAAGGAGCTCATTAGGAAAACCTACTGATGCCTGTGAGAGTCAAATTTAGTCTGTTTGCGGTATCACAGGAGCATCTGGAAAGAATCTGCTTTGCATTTGCTTTCATTTGCTTTGTGTCTGTTTGAATTGTCGCCTTGGAGCACACACCGTGTTTACTACTGAGCATGACCTTCACGTTGTATGCTATAATTTCCCAAAGCTCTACACATTGCAGTAATTATATGAGGACAAACAGATGCATGAATGATTGAACAAACACGAAGAGAACCAACACCAAACGAAAATCAAGGAGGGTGGAGTCCGAGAGAGCACCACCACCTTAACCACAGCTGCCGCAGTCAAACATTTAGCACAATGTTAGCCTCATCAGCTAAAGCTATATCATTTTCTAATGCCGAAGAGTCGCTTTTTCAAGGTCTGTCAGTTCTTTGAGTCTTTACACTCGAGCCACTCAACTGCTTAATGTAAAGCCCAGCATAAGCCCCTTAACAAAGCAGGGAACAGTGATAACTAACCATGCATGTCTGGTGTATCTTTTCGCGGTGAGTAAAAATAAAAGACATGAAAACATGAGGAAATGTTCACGCCGTCACATTTTGGCTTGTTATGGCGGAGGATTTTGCCCAGTTCAAACCGTTCTGCCTGCAGTGATAAACTCACAAATGGGGGTGGAAGATGTGACAAAGCGAGGAAGGGGGAAGGCGACACACGACAGAGGAAGGGGTGATGGATGCAGGGTGGAGAATGCCTCATTGTGGAAAATGACTGTCCGAATAACTAAGTGAGTCTATCCGTGAGTGTGTAATTATGGCTCCCTGCATGAAGCACATTATGATGGTGGGAACTGCATTTGTCTCTCTGTTAAAGCTCTAATCCAGCATCTTCCACCTAACATGTTATGACAGCTTGGATTTGTTTCCTCTCCGAGGTCTTTCTTTGCCTTCCTATCTCCTGTGGATGTGTCTGATTGGCTGTTGTCATATCATTTTGTGTGCCTGTAAATGTAAAGCAAAATGGACTGGTTTCGAGGGCAAAGCCAAAGAAAAAATAAAAGAGGTAGAAGAGGACAAATGGAGCAGAAAAGTAAGAGGCCGAAGAGGAATGGTAGAGAAGTGATGGATCCTTTTGTATGAAACATTCCTATACTGCAGTATTTCCCAGCATGTTTCCTGCATGAATTTTTGCAGAACCAAATTTTCGAAGCTGATATAGATCTCATCCTCAAACAACTTTCCTCCCCCCAAAACTACAGTGAAAAAAATGTATTAGACTGATTCTATCTGAGTTAAATTTACATTAAAAAACATTTCTATGAATGTTAAAAAGCTCAGGTAAAATGATTTGATTTAGAATTGAATTGATTTCTTGATTTTTGAAGAATCAGGGTCAACTAAACAGTTCAGAATGATGATTTGTTTCGTAAATGTACAAATAAGATGCTACTTAAGTAAAGTTAATTGATTTTTTGAGGTTCTATCAAAACTAATATTGTAAAAGTTGTAAGCTGACTAATACGCAAAGATTTATTAGTTAGAAATAATCCAAGTCAGGTTGTTTCTAACCCCACTCTAATGGATCTGATGGATGGATTTAAAGATCCCCTTAAAAAGGACTAAGTTTTCTGAGTTATTTGGTTAAAAATAAAACCACAATAACCAGAAAAAATTGTTTTGCTCACAAAAGTAACCTAAAGATATTTCCCAACATGAAAGAATTGGGTTGAAGAAAGTGTTTTCAGAGTGGATGGACACGATTAGTAAATATGTAACTCGATATTGTTTTTGGAATCCAAAGGGATCACAAGGATGCTGGGGCCTATCCCAGCTCCTGTGGAACAAAGATGGAATACACCCTAAGTCCACATAACCACACATTCACACCTAAGAGATAATTTTAGAGTCACCATTGTGACTTGAGATGCATGTTTACAGGAGAAAACTAGACTACCCGGAGAAATCCTGCACATGCAGTAGGAGAACATGCAAACAGCTGGGATTTGAATCAGGCTCTTCTTGCTGTTTGACAAGATTGCAAACCACTACACCACCATACAGCTGTCAAGTTAATACTAAATGAGATTACACTCAAGTTTAAATTTAAAAGGCTAAAAAAAAAAAAAAATTCCACCTGTGCAGCATAATGTCTTTTTTTTAATCTCCTAAAATACCATGAAAGAAATGAAATATTTTTAAAACACAGCATCTAACCTACAGAAGATGAGGATTTGCTTTTTAGATGGACTTGTAGGGAACCTAAAAGCAGGTAGAACTGGCAGAACATTTACTGAGAAGCAGCTGACAGCTGAATGGCTCGCACACAAAACAGCAGGTCATTTTTTTCAGGTTTAATCTGCAAGATAGTGATGAAGCTCCTCTAGCAAGTTTATCTCAAATGTATCCTTTGGCTGAAATGCTTCAGTCCAGATGCAGAGAAGCAAAGCGTTTCAGTCAGTATCACAACCTGAAGAAAGCCGCAGAGCTTGGTTAAATAGTTGAGTCAGGAAGAGCAGCAGTGACTCAGATGTGGCTAATAATGTATCACTCTTGCTTCAGTCCGGAGGGATATAACCTTATGATATTTACACAAAAATCAACTCATGGTTGTTGAAACACCCACTTTAGAAATATTGACATGTTGTCCAACAAGCCTTTAATTTATTCTCCTCTTAAATGCATTGGCTGCTGCAGATGAGAAAAGTAAACCACTTTTTTATTCCATATTCATGATGGAATTTAGTTTTAAATTCAAAATGTCAATGATTTAAAACCCATCTATGTGCTGAAAGGAACTCTGTTAAGATAACCAATAACACGTTTGAAAAGTAACAAAATAATTATATGTTATGGTCAAATTTGCGTTGGTGGAGATAAAGCATTACATTTGTCAGTTTTCAGCCAACGATAAGTCAGTTTCAACAGTTTCCAGGCAGAATCCGCTAGCTCATGAAATTGAGAGAGAGGCTGTTTTAAGTGGATCAGTCCATGTTTGAATGGTGTTTAGGATAAAAGAAAACAAAGACAGGAACAATCTGCTGCATTAACAACATTATTAGATGATTTTCTCAATCCCTTTGGAAGGGAAAGACTGAATTGCTAACCTCAGCCAACAAACATTACAAATTTATCAAGTTTTAAAGATATTTATACTTTATAACTTTTTTAACAGCATTCAGCTTTTTTGTGTTGTCTTCTGTGCACAAAGATATACGCACCTCCTCCCACTGATGTATGTATCTGATGAGCCGGGACAATCTTAGCAGGCGCAGAAGACTGAGGATCTTGGTGAAGCGAACGATTCTCAGGGCACGGGCTGTTTTATATACCTCAGAGTCAAAGCCTTTCTCCACTATTAAAAAGATATAATCCACCGGAATGGAGGAGAGGAAGTCCACAACGAACCAGCTTTTCAGGTAATTCATCTTTATGACCTTGGGATCGAGGATGATCTCAGAGCTCTCCTCATTGACAATCCCCGTTCTGAAGTTCATGACCAGGTCCACCAGGAAGATGGTGTCCGAAGCCACATTGAAGACCAGCCAGGTGGTGGTAGTCTGCTCTGAGAAGAAGGTTATTCCCACAGGAATGATGATTAGATTCCCCATCATCATGATGAGCATTATCAAGTCCCAGTAGAACCTGCAGAATGACACATGCAAGTCAGAAATGAAGGAAAGAAAGCATGCTATGGCTTCTATAATGTCTCAAAATCAACCAATATTATTAACCAAAAGTACATTAGGACTATTCTAGATTTTTCTTAGCCAAGCTAAGTCCCTTATAGATAAAGAATATTTTTGGTATTTTAAGTAGCTAATCAAATTATTATTTTGAGAAAAAATGTAGGGACTTAAAGTGAGAAGGGGAGAAAGATAAAAGTTATTCAAAACTTTACATAAAAATCAAAATGTTATGAGTGACAAGCTGATTAGCGAAACAAAATTTAACAAATCTCCTCAAATGTTTCTGTAGCTTTTCAGAAAAACTATGAGACAGTCATGTAATGTGCTAAATTAAAAAAAATCTTCTGCACTTTCTTTTAAATTATTTTATTGATTTGCAAGCTTTGTTTGCATTTATAAAGTAACTAATTTGCATTACATGAAAAGATGTTCATCTATTGTACTTGTTAGTCCCTCTCCAATCATCTTTTGCTCTGTTTTAAAAGCCTTCCCAGTGTTATTTTAATTATCATTATGACATTTTTAGCCAATAGTTTTTAAAAGGTATTTTTTCTGGGACATAGTTTCTGCAGAGGCAAGATTTCATTAGAAATACATCTCTGACATGTGAGTGGGGCAGTTGGGGCAGAGTAAATCCAACTGCCTTCCCATCATCCATCTGTTTATGTGCTCTCCAGTTGGCTACAGCTCTTCACAACCCCAAATTAACAGTACAAGTGCAACAGAAATGGTGAGCCATATTGGAACTATTCAGCCATACAGTTTTGAGCCAGATGGCAGCTTATACGAGGAAAACGAAGACGTACATGGATCTATTTGTCTGCAAGTGGATGCATCAGAACGTAGCTAAAACCTTGTGGCTTGCCGTAGTAACTTGTTTGTCACACTAACACACTTATTCTTATGGATTTTTTGTCTGCTCTTGATTCACAATGATTTAAATGAAGACATTCTCAGAAATGGAATTTTAAGCTTCATTGTCTTCATTTATTAAGAGAAAAATGCCAGGAGAACATGTCAAATACACTAAAATTACAATTTTTATCAGTGGGTCTTTAATTCTACATAAAGTAGAAAGAATTCTTGGGTCAATCTATCACCTGAGATGCTAATTTAACCTCCTCTGTGTTATCCTCTGTTTGCATGACATGGTGCAGAAAGGACATTACGTCACGTGCCAGCCAGCAACAACAGGCAGAAAATGTCCCAGGAGAGATGTGCAGCAGCTCCTACACCTACACCCATCAGGAGAAGGAGGACGAACAAAGATGCATGCTAGATTGATCAAAGAAAACTCTGAGTTTAACTGTAGCTGAAGGACACAAAGCTATTTAACGACTGCAAGTCTCATCCTTCACAGCTGTGTCAAAGTCCTCTGCCCTCTAAACCACGAACAAAGGCAGGAGTGATTCATCAGCCCCATGCTCCTTTCTCTGAGCGTCCCGGGCCCCCAGTAAAGGCCAAGCAACCACGAATCAAAATAGATGCTTTCAGGAATCCTATCTCATTCTAAAAACTCTTCACTGACGCCATCCTTTCTGCCTGCCTTTGCTGGGTTTCGCTGCTCATCCCTTGATGAAGGTGGAAATGGACTTGCTGGCTCGTTGGCATGCTGCCTGCCTGGCTGGAAAAGTGGCCACTCGGTAATGGATCTGTTTGAATAAATTAAGCCTAAGCCTTGGCTTTATAAATATCCACTGATCATGTGTCTGATAATTGTCTTCACTTCAGCTAAACAGCGGTCTTCTTAGCAACTCATAGAATCCACTGAAGGTATTTTTGCAACATCAAGTTGTAAATCTGGAGGACGGTGCGTCTTGTCTTTTTGGTATTAATGCGTCTTACTTCTCTTTTGAGTGCAAAATTTCCCAAAAATATTATTACATTGACAATGAGCGGAAGCTAATGAACCGTATACTTTTTTAATCACAAGGAATCTGCCAAACTGAAATGCATCCAGCGCATGAGTCTACGTTGAAATATAATCATTCATTTTATTCGGACAGACGAGAACAATTCATATCTGAAAGGACTGGGAATGGATTGGAGTTTTTGTTTTAATGAATATTGGTTAGCTGATAAAGTCGAATGTTTCTGCAAAAGTGCAGAACATTCTTCATACTCATATTTTAAAAGCATTTTTATGGAACTGGCAAACTTGATAATTAAGGGTTTCTGCCACAAGTGTCTTAAATTTCAAGCTATCAGTTATAAACCCACAACAAAAGCTCTAAATCTATGAGACACTTCATTTGCCAATTTATTTAGACTTTTTTTTTAAATAATTTTAAAATCCACTTCACATTCGTCTTTTAGAATAAACAGAATGCTCATCCAGATGAGCTGTGTACTGTTCTAGTCAGCCAAACACCAGTTTGTAATGTCAGGCCGAACACCCAAACAAAGCTGTGCTCTCATTGATTTGACTCCTGTCACACAGCAAAGAGACCGTCTGATGGCTGGAGAATAAAAATGGGATACCCTTTTATTTAACAAACAAATAAATAAATAAATAAACACCATCTCCACAAGAAAAATCTTAGAGAGTATATTTACAAAAGGGCATTTCTGACTCATCAATTGGAGGCCAAAGAATTCCAAGAGAAAAAAAAAACCCTTAGTCGAATCAAGCTGGCATATTTTACGCTTCATTTTTACAAGTGATCAATCATAATCAGAGCCACACCAATTTTGCCAGGCAACAGAGGAAACCCCACATAATCTCACTCAGTGCCGCCTGGCCCCGTCTGCTGTGCAGTGTGATGGGAAAGCTCCAGCAATGGAAGACGCAGGAAGTACCCCGCTATGCTGTTGGTAACGGCAAATTTTCTTTTTAAAAAGCTGCGATAAGTAAGGAAAGGACAATAGCTTGTTATTGGATTAACTGGAGGTAAATGAGGCCAAGCATGAAGCCTTGCTAAAATCTATGAATAATGAATATTACTAACCTATCATCAATATTTTACTAGCCACTGTGTACAAAGAACGTGTCAAATATTAAGTTTCAAACAGTCCAATAAAGCAGTATGATGCTGGTGTGAATGGGTGTGTCAATCATGCCCTTTTATTGCTTTTTACCCGAGAAGGTCACCTCGATATGATTAATCGTCATTCAACTAGCATGAAAGGAAACTTGTACAGATACATTTGCCGTTCTGTAACCAGTTATAGTGGTCTCAGTGGAGTTAGAGAGCTGTCTTTACATTGTCTGTGGAAAAGGGCTTCATCTGAAAAATCAGCCTTTGGAAAATGTCATGAGGAGATAGCCTGAGGAGGCCGTTGCCAGCCTGAGCTGGAGAAATATGTTCTGATAGGGCTGAAGTAAAAGGTTCAGTCTGCTTGAGCAGACACGAGCATTTTCCCATTATGGAGCCATTCCCTGTCTCGCTGAAACCCTTTGCCTAACAAAATGTCAAAAAGCAGGACAAACTTAAAACGGTACCGCCTCAAAAAAACAAAAAGGTAAAAAGGAATGGATTTCACCTGCTTACTCAGGTTCTGACCTTTCCCCATCTTCAGAAGGGGTCAATCATCTTACATAATTGTTTTCAGAGTCTACTAAGCTCATTGACTTTTGTATTGTGCTTATCCCTGCTCATGTGTGCATCTGAGTACATACACGGGGAAGTGATATGTGTTGTGCATAAGTCCAGCTGTGTGCAATTACATTGAAAAAGATGGCAAACTGGCAAAATTGAAGAACCGAGTTGTTCATGAACTTTCTGCAGAATGCTAAAGGTGCACATGAATCTACATGTGTGGGTCTTGTCTGGGCATAAATGAAGGCCAGAGAAAGCTAAAACTTTGTGATAAATAAATCCAGAAGTGCAGCATTAAATTCAGGACCATGGACAGCTCTGGTGCAGAAGCTGCCCCAAGAGTTAGCATCCAACCTGAGGACTTTTTGGTGCAAAGTCTGGTCCAGGTGTGCAGCTTCATTGCGCAACTTAACGTGCAGCTTTTGATAAACAGGTCCCACATGATCTGACTTGCTTTCCACCTTCTTTTTCACCTCATAATGTTCAGCAAATCGGGGTCATTTTACAGATTGTTATTTGGGGCAACCAACTCGTGCAGCTGCATGCAGTGCAAGAAAATAACACGAGAATCAATTATGCTGAAATAAGTGAGAGCCAACAAATGAAAAGTGGCGTGTCCCTCATGCTGTCGTTTGCAAATTCCATCACGTTTCTCAGCAGACCAGCTTAAAGAAAATCCATCCCATCTCTTTGCATATCGATGATAGGTTTTTTAGTCCACTAATTAATTCACAAAACGGCCATGTTTCTGCTTAAATCGTGCCCCCCTGCAGGATTTTACCGCATTCTGTGCAGTTTTTTTTTTTTTTTGCACACAGGCCTGTCGTCTCACCACCGCCTACAATGAAATGTTTACTACCGTGATGGTGCAGCGGCGTTGTCACGTTGCGCGCAGGTACACGAGCGAAATATATCACAGCGGCTGGGGCTCTGCTGTGCGTTTTTGCAACAAAAAAAAAAAGAAAGAAAGAAAGGAAAAAAAACATGACATTCACCATCCTCCCTCCAAGGACATTTCCACCTTCACACCTTCAGCCCTACAACATGTGAGTTTTGTGCTCGTGGCTCTAGTGAAAACGCCGCAGTGGAGCACATTTGAGCAGCCTGGAGCAGAAACACAGAGGCAGATTAGCGTGCGCGCTTTGGGCAGGATCTGTGCGCGCTCTGTGTGGCTATAGACCATAAGAGTGACGGGAGGGGTATATAAGGAGGGAGCAGGTGTCTATTCCAGCCCTTACCTAAAATCGCTATATGGATGAATGATCCAGTATCCGGCCGTCTGGACCCTCTCTTGCTCTTTCTCCACGGCTTTCTGACTCCCGAACATACGCAAGGAGAACTTATTGACTCCGGGCTGCATCATGGCCCCAAATTGCCTTTGCATAAACCCATATTGCCGGGACGCCCCTCCAGATCATCAAAACCGACCATGGCCTCTTCCCGCTCCCCCTTGAAGCCCACCGAGTTGCCATGGTCCTTCATGTTCTGGCTCCCCGTATTATTTTTCTGTATCGAGTCTTGTCTCTGAAAAACATTATTCCCATCCGCCTTCTCCTCCTTGTTGCTGGAGAGTGAATTAGATTTTTCATCCATGGTCTTCTTAGGTCTCCCGTTTTTTCTGTCCGGTGATGCGCTCCGTCTCCGGCTGCGCGCAAAACTGGAGAGCCGCGAGCTCTCCCGTTTCTTTTGATGTCCTTCAAACTGTTCGGCTCCTCTGCTTTCAACGCGAGTGCTGCAAACTGAGACGGAGTGCACGGGCGCCCGGTGGATCAGGTTTCTTGGGTTACCGCCATCTACCGACCGCCCCGGCGTCTGCCGCGCAACAGCCTTTGCCTCGTCTCCCTTTCGAATGGCACTGCGGTTTAACTGACACATGCTCCTGCATCCTATTTACATAATAAGAATGTGACTCCAGAAACCCTCCTCCTCTTCTTCCTCTATCCTCATATTAGTCAGTAGTTTCTCACTGCTCATCTGGTATCATTATTTATTGTTATTTTGTTATTTTCAGCCTGTTTCCTGTTTTGCATGAAGATTTATTTCCTAAAAGAAATAAACACAGAGGAACAGACTACAGAATGGTGGAAATGCTATTTTCTGCTAAAAACCATAAACAACTCGTAAAATATAAATAAATAAATCATACATTTCCAAAGGTGTTGGTGCAGCAGCCTGCAGAACTCCAGCCGAGTTCTACAATTTTAACACAAATCCTGCACTTGGATTTTTGGTTAATCATGTCTGAGCCTCTTCATGCTTGACATTTAAATCAAATTTAATTTGCATTATTGGTTTGATCAGGCATCTTGGTTTAAAATACAATTTGAAACAAGTAAAAACAGATCTTAAAAGTCAGAAACAGACACACACCAGGATCTGGTAACTTGCGGAGGAAACTGTTTTCATCAGCACAAAGGGAGTCTGCCTTTTGTGTTGATTTAGTTCATTAAGGCTAATGCTTTCCTTCACACTGACATCTGGAATCCACTGACATCCTACAAATGTTCTTGTTTCATTGTGTCATGCACGGTACACAAAAAAGCTAGTATGTCATGATGAAGAGTAATAATTGAATTATGTCCAAGTGTATGTGGGTCTATGCATATTTTCCAATTAATTGTTTGACCAGATATCCTACCGTTTGATATATCTCTTTATACATTTCTGTTGTTTGTCTTGTTTCATTTAATTTTATTTTGTATGATTTCTTGAAATAAACCATTTCCAAATCTAAATCCAAATTTGGACTTGGTTAGTTTAGATGCAATTGTACAATTCTAAATCGTGCAACTATGTTCATTTTGATTGTCTATTTTTGTGTGCACAGAAATGAACTTTAACATTTTACATGCCCTCCAGGGCCCAAAGAGACTAAAACGTAACTTCCTTGGGTGAACTCACTATAAACCTTTAACATTTAACACTCTTTGTAAAATAATGGACTACTTTCAATTGGAAATGGCATTATACGCTGATGGCAGGCATCGATTTCTACTGTAAGATCATTACTGATGTCTTTACTACAGCTGATGACCAATTACTCAAGTGTATTCAATTACTGCAACCAGCTGCTGCCTGTGTTCTGTGCTCCAATGAAGGAAGTAAAGGCGTGTGCAGTAGATATGGTTTCTTAAAAGGGCCTATATCATGTAACTTTTTTAAAATTTTATTTTAACATTAATTCCTTACTAAAAACAATGCCAAAGCCATATTTTGCTCTGGTCACGAATCTCTGAGCACCAGCCCCTCCCAATCCACAAAAACTAGAGGGTTCCTCACATTGTGACATCACAAAGTGGGGAACATTCCCTTAGAGGAGGAGTCTGCACTGCCCCCAGGCTAACACCCACTTTCTCAGTGGCGTTAGTGGCAAAACGCTTTTATTTAAAATGCACAATATGCACATCCATCATTGCAAAATTTCAGATGTATGTTTTCATGAGCGAAACACACAAAGAGTGAAAGGTGATGCCTCAGAGATCAAGTTCTTACTTCTAGGAAGGAAAATGAGCTTGCAAAAATAACTTAAAGAAAGAATTTGTTCTTTAATGTTACTAAAGGTAATACATTATCCTATATATGGATTTAGTTTAATCTGAAAGGCTTAAAAATAGCCCCATAAAGGCCTATAGTTTAGTTTAAAAAATCTATTCTCACTTTATTCAGACTTGCATCTTCCAAATGGCAAAACAAATGCAGATAAAGAGGATATTAAGACTGTCATGACAATGACCATCAGTTCTTGATGAGGGGAAAGGAAAAAAAGTAAAACAAAAACAGGGTTTGTCTCGGCCACGCCCCCTATTTGTAACGATTAATTCAGGACCGTAACAAAGAAGAGGAGAGACGAAGTCGGTTTTAGAAATCAAAGTACTTTTAATATGTATAAAGAATAATGACCAAAATACCAGAAAGTATGAAGGTGTGTGTTGTTGCATGAGTGTCTGGGTATGTAAGTGTTGTTTCTAAATGGAGCAAACAAATTTAAGCCAAATAAATGAATGCAGAGGAGTAGAGAAGCCACAGAGCTGCAGCAACGAATCTGGACGTGGCAGGAAGACCAGAGGGAGAACACACACAGAGCTCCTAGGGAAGATCTTTCATTTCCATCCTCTGATTTGTAAGCACCTGCACCTGTGCAGGAGGAGGAGAAAAGGGGCAGGAACTCGGAACAGACCCACAAGACCCAGGACTGTAACAGTCTTGGTTTCATTTTTTGAAATCATTTTGTTTGATGTTTTCTTTTATTTTTTTTATTTTTCATCAAAAAGTATAACTGATAGTTAGGAATCCCTAAAAGTATGCAAGAACACACTGTTTTCTACCTCTGTTTGTACTGAAAACAACCAACATAAGCTCAATATGCCGATCAAGGCTCTCATATTTCCACAGAGAATTTAATGAGCGGAAAGCTCTAAAATCCGATTTGGTTCTTTTGGTATCCAAAATATCAGTTTTTCCCTACAGGGGGTAAAGAAAATCTCTATTTTGATGCTTTCTAGGACAAAACTATGCAAACTGCTTTTAGTGCCATATGGAAGTAACTGAAATCGAAAAATAAAAATTAAGATAATTAGACTTTTTGTCCTTATTTTGATTTGTTTTATAAAAATGTTCCCAAGTGACTTTAATGTATAACAATCTGTATGCAAGATCTCAGTGAGTAGAGGGTCTCATAGTAAAAGGCTTAAAAACAAGAACATCACTGCTTAAGTGAGGCATTTCGCCTTTACCATTGTGGCCAGTGATCATAAACTGGGTTTATACACTTTTTATAATCTAAAGTACTTCTGTTATTCTATTGATTTGTCTTCTGTGCTTGAGCTACTGTCTTAAAATTCTGTGTACGTGCTCAAACAGTTTTGATGCGGTTCCTTCATGCAATTTGAATTTATATCTTCTTCTTTAATAATAAAAAAACAAACAAAAAACTGATCAAATCTTAATCAAAGGCTACATCAACTCAAATGCATCATATTTTCTCTTCTAAATAGGAAGGAATAAAAATTAACAATGGGAAGATATAAAACTAAAAGGAAATATAGGTTTTTTATTGCTTTTTTTTTGTTTTTAAAGTCAAAAGTGTGGATCTATCAGATACTACAGCGGAGACAGATCACTGTTTTGTTGAAATGTCTTCAATAATACCATAATTTGAGCATGAATACACACAGTGAAAACAGCTCTCGTGAACATTTCATGATGCAGTACTGCGTTAAGCCTAAAAAAAGAAGAAGATTCTTTTCACAGAGCAAGTAATTTATGTTTGGTTTATTTTTTGGAAGGATGAAAAATAATACGTTACTTTTAGCTTAAAAAAAACCCAAATACATTTTCAAAACTTTCCTGCTTTTCACCCCAATGTCAAATGACTTTCCCACAATAAACCCATGCAATCAGCCTCTGCCACACCAACATACATCTGGCTGTGTGCATCACCAGAGAGGGTATTAGCTCAGATATTTTGCATGTTTGGACGTGGATTATGATGTAATGATCCAAATGTTATCGTAATTCAAACAGACATCCCCTAATTTTTTTTTCTTCCCTCTCAGCTGGTTAGGGTTGTATTGGATTAGTTGGCATGCCAACTGTTCCCCCTAACGCTTGTGTAACTTCAGTGGAGTAGTTAATGGAGTTGGGAGGGGTCCTGAAAATGACATGAGTTGCGTAACATTTTTTTGGCTTAAAGGAACGCTGACATTCAACAAGTACATATCACAGATGACCAGCTCGCCTGCCAGAAAATAAATGCAGCATATTTCCAAGTATGTGTTTTAGTTGAGGTTATTTTAGGGACTTATTCATTCAAAGTGGAACTACAGAGTGATTTTTTATTTCTATTTACATTTTAATGTGTTTTAGGTTACAGAGTTTTTGCGAGTTAAAGCTGATTGGATTTTAAGCCATTTTATGATATAACATATCCAGAAAAGGAACCACTTTCCCATGTGCCTAAATGTCTCCTCATCTCATCGCTTTTCTTAAATCACATGTTGCCATGTTTTTACACTTGGGTTTTGTTTCTCACATATAACATTTTGCGTAGCATAGCATCACTCAACTGCACTACTGCAGCTCTGTATTCAAATAAAGTACAAAGGAAAGGCTGACTAATTAGTTGATACTTTTGATTTTTTCTTCATATTTAAAAAGGGCTTTTGAATTTTTTTAGCTCACATCCAAAGGATTAAGCTCAGTGTTGATTACAGATTTAAAAAAGAAAACAAAAATAAAATACAGATCGTTTACCTCTTGAGCCACACACCAATGCTGATTCAGACTGACGACTTTAATTAAACCAAGATTGGGCTACGAAGATGGTAGAGTTGTAATAGGATTGCAGGTCTGGTCTGTTTCCAGCAGAGTCTATTAGGCTATCACGGACTGAAGGGATAAGGCTCTGACACTGGACAGGGACCAGCTGAAGCCAGGGTTTCTAATCTAATCAGCAAACAGACTCGAGCAAAAGATCATTATCAACCACTGTGATTAAATAAAATTAATTCGGGATTCCAAATATCACACTGAATAGCAACTCTGCTGAAATCTGAAATGAATTTCTGTTTGTTGTTGGAAATCTGTCAGAAGTCTAGGACAGCATTAAATGTGTCATGAAAAATGAAAAAGAAATGTGGTTGCAGCAGCGCCGGGCATGCGGAGTGAAACTGCTTTGTTTAATGTGACAATCTACAACACTGAAGATGAAGCCGAGATGTTTCAATTAGGCAGCTATAGTGTTGCAGATGTACTTAACTTTTGATGTCATCTTAGGATTTAATGGTTATTGACCGCTCACCGTCACCACGGAAACCACAAATTTCATGGGTGCCAGATTTAATGAGGCCTTGTGGTGGTTTACTTTAAGTGGATGGAGTGTAAAGACATTACTGCAGGGCAGCAAGTTCTCCAGCAGCACATTTACACATATTTTTGTTACTATGTTCTTCAAGTGAAGGTTAACTATTTCATCAGTAGTCCCTACAGTACATACAGAAGTTTTATTAGAAAGACAATGTCCAAATCTTTGCTTTCATACTGAATTTAAAGACCCACTCCTATGAAAACCGTGTTTTTGGCGTTTTCACCGTGTTCGTGTGGCATTTTTTTTAATGATGGAGGACATTTATAAAGAAAGTTTAGTTCAAAATTGTATTTCTGATCATTTCTATATTCAAACCATGCTGAATCAGGAGCAGACAAAAGTACAGTTGGACACGCTTGTAAATATAACATAGGTCTTACAATGTTAAGTCTCAAGCTCCCTGCTTGTCATCCACGCCAACAATCCTGGGTGCCCACAATTCAGAGGTGAATTTCAAATGAACTACAGTTGCTCTTCAGAAACTATGTCCTTGGAAACAACACAGTTTTTTGTTGTTGTGTTTTCTAAAATGGAACAATCATTCTGGCTTTTACAATAGATCAAAAGAGGATCAGAGTGGAACTAAGAAACAAGATCATTTCCATATTTACAAAGCTTTAAAAGAAAATCTGAAGGAGTCAGTGTCTGATTTACCTTGGCATTTCAAGAACTGGGAGTTGGGTTTGGACGAGAGATAACATAGAAAGCAATTACTGGATAAGATCAAGGATGTAGAAATTGGCTTGGATTTATTTATCTTTGGTAAAAGTAGAATTGAAAGAGTGAAAAGTGGCAAGATTAAACATTAAGACCTTACAGAGAAAAGATTTTAAAAAACTGTAGGAAGTTTTATTTTTGAATTTAAGATTTTAGATTATTTAAATTTATGCAGTTCTTTTGAAATAAAGAGTAAGAAAAATTAAAAAATGACACTGGGAATTAATTTATAAACCAAAATATACTACTTCTTTATCAGATTACAGATGTCAAAGGTGAATCCTTTTGGCAGTATCAATACTACAAAAACAAAAAAACATTTTTCAAAACGTTCTTCCCAACTCCATGGCAGATAATCTCATAAATGTGTGGCAATTGTGGATTGTGTTCCTTTTAAACTTCTGTTCAGTACATGTCCTAATCCATCTTGAAGAGTTTAAATCTGGACATTGTAGAGATCATTCCATGTGTTTCAAACTCACAATTTAGCTCTTTTTTCCCACTGTTGTTTTGCTTTAGCATTGACTGATGTTTGGGGTCTGTATAGTGATTCAGATGTTTCACAGCAGAATCATCATATTTCCTCCTCCATGTCCCCAGAAAAAGATTGGTTTAAAGATCCACTCTGGTTGTCTTTAATGTATGTTAAAAGGGTTTCCAGTGACCTTTAAATTATGAGTATGCAATTCTAAGCCAAAATTAAAGAGTCATTTGTCGTCACTGTTTTAACAACAAACTGGCATTTTCTAGGACATAGTTTCTGCAGAGCGTCAGGACCCTTGGCGTGGAAAACCTCACCCCCTCTTCCCTTTTGCATAGTGGGGCAGGGAGCTTGTGACCCAACGCATTTTCTGTCACTAAAATGCTCTTTTTGAAGTGGCATCTGCTCCCGACTAATAATGATTTGAACAAAGAAATACTTAGAAACACAATTTGGGGATTAATTTTCTTTTTATGAGTCTTCCATCATCAGAAAAATGCCTCAAGAACATGTTAAAAACACACAAAAACTGTTTTCATTGGAATGGATCTTTTAAACAAGCAACTGTTTTGTTTTTGTTTCCTGCTTGTGTATACACGTCTTTATTTTGCCTTTAAGTAATACGTTTCTTGCACAAGTGTTGTTGGACTTTAAATATTTTTATCATTTTCTTCTTTTTTTTAAATATTAAACATGTGATGAATGCTTTCTGAACTTGTCAGTTGAACAGAAATCATTCTTAACGTGTTTCAAATCAATGGATACATTCATTTCAAGCATTACATTTTTTAAATATTACTTAATGTCGAGTGTTTTTTTTTTCCAAAGGTTAAAAAGTGAGATCTGATTTCCAAAATCTTTTTTTCCTGCATCCAGAAAAATGTGAACATTTGGATGGTTTAAACGGATACTGGGAGTGAATGTGAGCATGTGTTGTTCCCATCTCTGTTCGCCAGTAACAAACAGGTGACCTAATTAATCTGCTGCTTTAACACTCAACATATCTGTACGTGTGTTGCTCTGTTTGCCCTCATACGACATTGGTGTCTCCAATCGTTTGGGAAACTCCTATTTGGTTCAATTAAATGCCTTTGTTACAAAAACAAATGGAAAGCACACTATATCACATCATTAGTATCATGAGCCACGGAATAAAGACAAAGCAGGATTCAGTCAATCCTAATGCCATTACAGGCCGCCTGCCTCAGCTTGGATGCTTTCCAGTTTTTTCATTGTAGCCCCTTGCCATCGTCATGGGGAATGAGAATTTTAAAATGTTTATTTGACTGTCGTTTTTTTTAAATTGCCTTAATTATATTTATAACTAAGACTCATGTATTTGTGTCTAGAAAATGACATTTACAAAAAATGCTGCATGTGTAAAAAAGTGTACAATGGTTCCTTCTGTTGTGTGTTCCTGAACATTGAATTTTTTGGTAGCTCAACTAACAATGTGCATACAAAATGTTGTTTTTACATGAATGATTTTCTCCTGGTGGACAGAGTTTAATGTACCACTTTAGGTCAGACGAGGTGCTGCAGTTACAGACACCTTTGGCCCGGGAAAACATATGCCCAAACTGTGGATCAGGTGTTGATGGGCCATTGACAGCCTTTCACTGCCTAATTCCAGATTTGCGGCATGCACAGTGTTCACTTGCTTAGCGTAGTAATCCCAAAGGATTGGCAAGTATTTTTAGTAATGGATTTACTGACGTCTGTTGATCCCTTGATGGGTGGTGTCTTTCAGAACATGGAGAAGTGCACCACACAGGGCTTGCTGAGCAAAGTGTTCGTGTGGACTTTTAGCCGTCTACTTACAGGGCCAAGGAGCCAAGATCTGCTTACAGTTTCCTCACGGAGGAAGCTGGGAAACCTGAACGTTAGACGATTATTTCCGTCTAAAAGATTTCACAAAACGTCCTGATATGAATCGCAGACTGAACTGCAGGAAGACAGACGTTTCCACAAAGTGCTGCTGGTAATGCACCAGTAATTGCTGTTCTAAGTGCTGGAATTTTTGTTCCAATTATCAAGACAGTGTTTTCTAACTCTGAATCTTTCAGGATGATTTTTGTCTGCCAATTACAGGGACAGAAGCTTTTACGCTGTTGGTACTAAAAGGCCAACCTTTGCCACGAGTAGTTAAGGAATAACAATGTTTCTTTTCTGGAAGTGAAATGTGATTCCTAAAGAAATCATTGAGGGATTTCACCTACTT
The DNA here is from genome assembly GCA_014656515.1 of Oryzias celebensis. Lineage (NCBI taxonomy): Eukaryota > Metazoa > Chordata > Actinopteri > Beloniformes > Adrianichthyidae > Oryzias > Oryzias celebensis. Next base: position 9,811,619 of record BNCR01000012.1, read on the forward strand.
TAGTACTTTTTTTTAAATTTAGTAAATCATCATTATTTTTAATAAGTTGGTGTGCAGAGAAAGAAAAAAAAACTTTCCAGGGACAAAGTAAAAGATCTAATGGGAACATCGGTAAAACACGGACCTTGATTTTGGTTGTTAAAAAAGAAAAAAATAATAATTCATTCATTTCTTATTCTAGAGTGTTGTTGAAAAGTTATAATTTTAAAGTCCTCTTCTACAGATCTTAAGGACAGTGTGCAGCAATTCAGGATGCGACATAATTTTTTTTTTACATAAATGTTCCATAGCCTTCCTCCAAAATATAAAGTCAGCTTAATGGTGGCACTACTGCCTTTTTCTGGGACTGACAGAAAAGGTACAACAGATTGGGGAGGTACCCAGCACAAAGAATTCATCCAAATGGGAAGTATTGAGTCATTATTTAATCAGAAATCAGCTTTTTTGTTTTCTCAGAAAAGGAAACAAACTGGTGCTGTCCAAGCAGCTGGCGTGAAAGCACTAAAGACACTGACAGATCTGACAACAAAGACCAGGCTGAGAGAATATTGAGGGAAAAAAAGGAAAAAACAATCAGCCATGACATAAAACAAGAAAAAAAAACATTCAAAACTTTGATGATTAAGCACAAATAATTTGAAAAAAAAAAAAAAAAGATTGGTTACTATGCAACTAAAGTTTTTTTTGTTTTTTTTTTTTACTGATAACAAAAAACTTGATCATGAATATTTTTTTATGTTTAAACAACAGGTTACAATTAACCATGTAAAAATATTTGACGCCTATTAAACTTTTAAGACAGTTTGTCCCTGAAATCATTTATTTAAATTGAAATGGATAAAAGACTGATTCTGCTTTTTACTACAGGTGCAATGACGCTTAAAATTTGTTTGTATATTTTAAAAAATTAAAACAGTTGAAGTGCCAGCAGAAATGACAGTAACTGCACAAATGTGGTAAAAGACATGGCAGTTTAACAGTCAAAGCAAGCAAAGGTTCAAATATTATTATGGCAAACATTTATGGAAGAAGTAGAATCAATCAATCAACCAACCAATCAATCAGTCAACAAACAAACAAGCTGATGACCTCCAAATAGAAATAAAACCAGATAATATTTAGTTGTTAGAATTTATGTTAATGAACATCCTGTGATTTTACATGTACACGCGTGGACAAAATTGTTGGTACCCCTCAGTTAAAGATGGAAAAAACCACAATTCTCACTTAAATCACTTGAAACTTACAGAAGTAACAATAAATACAAATGCATTGGAAATTAAATAATCAAAATCAGCCATCACTTTTGAATTGCTGATTAACATAATTATTTAAAAAAACAAACTAATGAAACAGGCCTGTTACTTTTGTAAGTTTCAAGTGATTTCAGTGAGAATTGTTGGTTTTTCCTTCTTTAACTGAGGGGTACCAACAATTTTGTCCACGTGTGTATAAACAAGCTCAAACTTTTAAACATGAACAATCAAAGCTTTTATTGACTGTTGGATTAATCCTGTAGCAATCCATGGTTAGATGAAGTCCTCCGTAGAAATGGGCTGCAGAGACCACAACCAGCAAACACACTCTCTGTGTGTTCTTGAGTTTGTGCATTTAAAACAAAACAAAAAGAAAATTGCTTTGGATGAATTCATAATGTAAGAAGATTTTTTAAGTTCAATGAAGACATTTCAGCAGAGCAATGCACGAGTTTTGACGGTAGCATTCTCCTCATCCATCTGTAGAATTATTCATCTTTTCTCTTTGACATGTAGCTTTTTCTGCTGGATCTCTCAAGATGTTTTTTTTTTGTGACATTGCAATCCTCTCCTTTTTTCTTCCCACTCCTTCTACATATTCTGCAGTGAGGGATTGTGTTTTTCAGCTCTGCTGTGTCAGCAGAACAAAAAGGATTAATCTTCCTACAAAAAAATCTTCCTAAAACTTCCCCATAACTCAACCGATTCAGTGACATCAATCCACTTTGAACATAGACTTCACACGAGGGCATAAAATCAAGAAGAACCCCTGCAAACGTGCTGGTGACTTAATATCTGACCTGATTACATATGCATAAAATGCATGCAAAATAAAATCCTAAAAAATCTTTGAAAAGACAGACATTTGAAAGAAAACAGAAGTACCAGGTGTTTATTTGAACCTTTAGTATGATTTCATCATACAATCTAAGAAGGTATGTTGTTGCCTGAGCTGCTACGTTCACACCGGCTTTCAGTATAATCAACCACTTCCAATGAAAAAGCCATGCATATGCACGTTTTGGGCGTCTGTGTTCAAAGCTCTCACGCGTCGCTACACAAGTTTCTACGACCGTTTTCGTCTCCACGTATAAAACAAACGTTAATGGAGCTGTGAGAGAAAAATCCTGAAGCAAGATCGCTGAGATTTGCTCCACTCTGGCATTTTACACCAAGCCTCTTACAACTGTTAGTGGCGGATATGCCCCAGTAAACAGTGAAAAAAGAACAAGTAGTCCCTCCCTGCTTGTCCAGTGTGAACACTGCGGGCTAAACGCACATTAAACAACCTGCTTCTAACGTATTCTTGAACGAGCTTCCCATTTCGTGAATGTAGCAGATTAATTTCCTTGTGGTCGTTTCCTGGCTTGGTGAATTGCCTCTTTTGTCTTTGGGTCAGATTCTTGTTTTCTCTAGAGACAAATGTGACTTTTAAATATCTATATATGTTTCATGTATTTTTATTCAAGTTATACTATTTTTTTTCTAAAAGAGAGACAGAAAACTATTGAGACAAAGCTTGATCTCCGTCCAGGTACCTGCTGTTCTGCATGCTGGCTGATTGTCAAAGCTTGCTGGTGCAGTTGAGTGGATCATTGCTTAGTAACACCTAATGTGTCTCCTTCTCTGACCATTCCAAATGTCCAGTTTGTTAAAGGCAGGAATTCATTGGAGACAGGATTGAAGATTGCTAAGAATCAAATAAATGTTCAATATAGTCTTGTCTAAACTCAGCTTTCTGACTCATTTTTAGCGTATTATTTCTGGATTGAAAGTAAATTAATAATTACTTAAAGATGAACTGTTTACAGCTTCAGACTTTAATGGTAACGTTCATCTGTTACCATCTTTGAAGCTCTGAGACGTACATGAAAGCTGACAAAGCATTTCAGAAAGATCCACTTGACTTGACATAAAAAAGAAAAGAGACCAGATTAGCTGTAAAGTGAGCAGACTGATTCGAACTACAGACTTTAATACGTCTGGCTTTGGGCTCTCTGGAGCCACATTCACAGCATCAGGATTATTTCATTGTTCCCATCCCAGATGAGAGGCGCTCAGACTGCTTTGGCTGCAAATGTGTTTTCTCTTGCTCTTTTTCATCGTGAACCACCTCGACCTAAAAGTCTTTAAAAGACACGTTCAAAACAATCTGTTCCTGGTGCTGTTGGGTTAGATTGCATCTGCTTTCTAAACTGCTATATTATTTATGGTGTCCTGTCTGTCAGAAAGTGAGATAAGGATCTCCTGGTTACAGCAATACTGTCAGGATGCATTAATGTTTAATTGATTGCTGAGAATCAGGTTTTTTTTTAAGTGTATGGTGTCCAGTTTGAATGGTCATCTCTGATTACCAAGTTGCAAATTCTTGATTAATCACAGTTGAAACCTATTAGAATCCAGACTCACTGTTATCATCATTTTCTGGAGCATTTTCTCAGTTTCCTGGATTAACAGTTAAATAGGATTAAACTATAGATGATCTGGGATTTATCAGTTCTTTAAAAGATCTTACTGGTCGTGATCATCAACAGAATCAGCTGGAACTACATTAATTTGAACAGCATGAACAGTTGAAGAGTTACAGTAGTCGAAAGAATGTAAAAACTGAAGCTGAAGCTCTGGTGTTAAAGAGTTAACTCCACAATTGACTTTAACTCTGTTTCTATTCACACAGGAAAAAACGGAACCTTTAAAAAATCTCAAGATTATTTAAAGGGCATTAAATCTGTGGTATCTGAAATGTCAACAGGAGTTTGGCAGCCACCACAGAAAGCAACAACACCAGACCTCTAAGCTTATTCGGATTGATTATGCACTGCCCAAACAGCACAACAATGGCAATCATCCAATACACAAGAGAACAGTAGAATACCTGCCAGGGTAAAGGCTCACATTTCTTTTTTTTACACTTTGGACTGTAACCAGCCATTAGATTTAGGTGAAATCAATCTGACATGTATCCTCTCTTATGATGAAAAGCACAATCATAAATACAACTGGAATTTTTCTTTTTTCAAATTGACTTCATGGTGCCAAATATAAATTATTGACATGATAATAAAGTTAAAAAGTTGACATGTATCCATCCATCCAATTTCCAAACTGGTTTTCTCGGGTCACAGGGCTGCCGCAGCCCAACCGCGCCACTCGTGGGTGAAAGCAGGATACACCCTGGACAGGTCGCCAGTTGAAATTTCAGTGAGGATAAATCTTAAAAGTGTGATTGAAAGTTTCATAGTAAAACAGGAATTGAGCATGAATTGTCTTTGGCGTTTGGGCTTTGGGCCGGAGACATCTGGCATGCTTGTGATGACCTCAGACCAAGTAAAGAGACCCCAGAGCCCACACTGATAGTGGTTGAGGCCAGACCCAGCCAAAGCAAAGAGCCATGAAGAGAACGGGGCAGAGGTCAGCTGGTGAAATGTCTGGAAGTGGATAAACAAACTTCTAGGAATTTAAAAGCATGATTTAGATTGTGAAGAAAGTGAGCAAGTGAGGACTAATTGATGAGTGATGTGTGGAGTAAAGAAACAGCAATCCAGCATACCTGAAAATGAGGTTGAGTTTCTTTATTTAAATTGCGCTAAAGCGTCACAAATGGATAAAAGACAGCCACAGTGAAAATACTTTTTTTTACATTTGCTGCAATGCATTGCAAAAGCATTGGCAGAGTTGCCACTTTTTGAAAATAAACCCAGGAACTATCCATCCATCCATTTTCTTAATGCGTTTTATCCCTTTCGGGGTCACATGGTTGCTTATTCCAGCTACTGTCAGGCAAAGTGGGGGTACTCTCTGGACAGGTCGCCAGCCAGTTGCAGGACAAACAAGATTTCAAAAATGATCCAGAACAAAATGTATTGAGATGCTGTCCAGCAAAGAAGAAAAGAAACTGAAATGAACAGAAAGCAATGGAGACAACAACAAACACAGAAAAGATGACGGGGAATCTGTTTGATTGTGGTTCAAGTTTTCATTTAAGATTTTCTTGAGAATCGAGAAAAAGTCGACAAGAATCTTATCAGTATGACCACCTCCTGTAATTAGTACAAAAAGGAAATGCCGGCTCTCAAAAATGAATGTAAGAAAGTATTACCCACCCCACTGAGAGCTTTCATCTCATGCTGAAATTTAACAAGAGTATCGTCGCCTTCAAATCACTTTAGAACAGGTTATTTTACCCTGACATAATAGCTTCTTACTATTGAAATGACTCCCGTTCACATTTACTTTCTTTTTCTCAATTTCATTTAGTGAAATCTTATTGTTACTGAACAAAAAGCATTGTAAGTTTGTTAGGTAACAGTGTAAAGCGTATATAGGAAAGTGTCTTTCTCTCATCACAGCTTCTAACTCAAGGCTGTTTCACTAACTTTAATGATACTATGAGAAAATCGGACTTTTCTGTGGTACAAAGGCAGAGCTGTCAACTTCTAATTGGAAGTTTCCAAGATTGATTCCCGGTTTACTTTGTCTCACTTTTCATTGGAGTTTCTTTGGACAGGACGCTCTAACCCCACGATTCTCCTGGTAAGTCTGGTTAGTGCCTTGCATGCCAGCTCTGCCATGCCATTGCGTGTGCATGACTGAATGGGACTTATGGCTTTAATTTACTTAGGCCTAAATGAAAGTAGAAAAGTGCATTATACTAGTGCATGACTTTTACCATTTATATAAGTATTTTTACCATCGTTACTGACGTTTTTAGCTGCTGTGAATGACACAAAAGGAGACTCTCCTTTCAGTAGCACTTAAACATTATTTGATACTCATAATTATAAAACACTATGAGTTTAGAGCTGAAAAAAGAGGACATTTTCATTGAAATTATTATTTTGGGTCAAAAGTGGTCTAAAAGATTTCTAGTGGTCAAACTAAATAAGTATTAACAACTGCAGAGGAGTGAAGGTAGCAACCATTTTTTTTCTTCTTTTGCTGTTGTTAAAGAGGCAACAGAACACCAAATTCTCAAAAAGAGCATAGAACCCCAAAAGAAGATTTTTTTAAAGATTGCCAGAGGGATATTAAACCAAAGTCTGTTATTCTACAAAAAAAAAACACAAACATATGAAACGTAAGAAGGCAGCATTGAAATTGCTGGTTTTGTCAAGTCCACCAGACTTTAGGAATTCTTAGCTGCTTTGTATAAATAATGTGCACATTAAAAAACGGAAGACCAAAGAAAAGGTTAATGGATGTAGTTCAGGAGGACATGAGGATGGTTGTTGTGAACAAGAAGGATGCAGAGGAAAGGGCTAAACTGAGGCAGATGAATCACTATGGCGACCCCTAAAGAGAACAGCCAGAAGCCAACGACAAGGATGCTTTAATGCACTGTCGGATGAAAATTGCACACCTGAAATTGGCTCCACTTACTTTGTTTCACACTAGCTTCAAAGAGGAAGTAAAAGTGTAGTAGTCACTCAGAGGGGAGCAGCTGGAAGAGAAGATGTGATGACGTCTCTGTGAAGTAGTGAAGGTGTAGAAACCAATTTCTGTGTCAGATGTAAACCTGTCAACTCTTTTGTGCAGGTTACTAAAGCTCAACTGTACCTGTATGTTGTTATTTTTAATGAACACTGAAGCTGATGTTTCTGTCAAAGTGTTAAATCTAGATTATGCTTTGACCAAAACTAAAAAAATGAACTTTCAGCCTAATTTGCACTTGTGTGAGTGTAGCAGGCGTGTGTTTTTACAGAGCCATGCCGTGTTGATGCCTGCAAACCTTTCTCTGAAAATAACAAAGCTGTCATTCCATGTTTACAGCACTGGCTAGGTTATGAAAATTGCTCTAATCTGTTGACTAGTACAAAGCAGCTGTCATTTTGATAATTAATCTGCCTGGCTTTAGATGTGGAGTCCAGGCTGATAAGCACAGATGAGCTCCTGTCATGTGTAGACACCATCCTGTTGTGACGATAGATGCGCCTCCTCAGTGAGGATTGTTGAAACTTCCGCAGGGGTGGGAGTTTGCAGCATAACATTGGTGGAACACCCTGGAATAATATAGAAAAGGCTCAAGATTCAGAGGGTGTAAACTGTTTACAAGAAGCTAGGAGAATCCAGCCACTGTCTGGTATTATAACCACGACAGGCTTTCTAGAAAATGAGGTTTCGGTGCCAGAACATGCAGTTACTGATGGATTGCTCTCAGCTTTCTATCTTTGTGACCTTCTATTTGTCTGGGCATGTCTGCAGCAGTTCAGGTTAAAGTTTCCCTAATCAAATACTGACTGCTTTCTATTCTGCTCTGTGTTTGTTCTATGTTGTGACCTCAGTGCACGTGAGAGGCAGAAGATTTAAACTCCAACAACCTTCAATTTGTAGCAATGATGAGAACTGGAGGCAAAAGCACCACGGAAAAGTGAACAACAGCTGGATGGGAGACGTGAGTAAGCAGCTGCCACTCAGCAAAGGAGCCGCATCATGATTGATAAGCCCAAACATTGCCTTAATTGAAGACACTGTGTCAGTCAAGGATACCAGTTTTACACAGGCACATTTTAGTGCATGCTCCATGCAAGAATAATGACCATAAACTAAAGGAGTTTTTCTCAGAAACACTCCCGTCCATTTGTTGTCTGCCTCTGCTAACCACCTGCTGTCTCTACATATTTTCTACTTTTTGTGGCTTACTGAAATCCCTTATACAACAACACTGGGTGCTTGTCACGGTATTCTACCCGGCTTCATCATCATACTAATAATGGAGGCAGAACAACACGTGGTGAACAGCTGGTACAGCTTCCATCCATCCTCTGTCTGTCTGCCAGCATCTTTACACCGGAAGGTCAGCTGTGGACCGCTCGCCTTGTTTTATTATGCAATGCAGATTTTCTTTTTTGGCTCAACTTTTTTTTTTTTCCTATAAATAGCTTTAACGGTGATCCCGGGTTTTTCCAAGAGACATTCCTGATTTTGGAACAACTGCCATGGCTGAAACCAGGTGGGGTTTTAAGATCCTGTTGGGTTTTCTTCAAATGTAACAGGATTTTGTCGTGGTGGTGCAGTGGTTAACACGCCCCCTTTACATTGGAAAGGCCCTGGTTCAAACCCCAGCTGGGACCTTTTTTTGTGGAACTTCCATGTTCTTTTTCTGCAGGTATTCTAGCTTCTCCCCACTTTCCAAAGCATGCTTCCTTCATAGTGGACTGATGATTCTAAATTTTGCATTTGATGCTACAATCCACAGAAAGTGTCCATTTCTTATGAAAAGTCTATGTAAATCTTTATTTTGGGGTTCCACATTCAAAACTCTCGCGTTCACACATAGCTGCATACGTTTCTACAAATATTTTCGAGCTCAATGTACAAAACCATTAAAACGTCGAAAATACAACCAAGTTGAATGTTGACCACTCATGGGGCTCGGATCATCAAGGAGAAAGAAATCATTCTGGATTGTGCCCGGCTGAAATTATATGACACCAAGTCTTTCAGAAAATGGACTAGAGCTGTGAAAGAAGAAGCCTGGAACAAGATTTGTGGGATTTGCACCGCTTTTGACATTTTGCATCAAGTCTCATCCAACTTTAGTCCAGTGCTTACTCAGTATGAACAACATGGGTTCTTGAATGTGCGTCACATGCCTGGTGTGTCCACAGCTTGAGTGTGTGATTGTATGGTAACCTGTTCAGAGTTTAGCCTGCCTTCACCCAACTGTAGCTGAGTAGGCTCCAGCAACCTGGTGACCCCAAAAGGAATTCAAAGGGATCTGAAAACAGATAGATGGATTTTGTCATGTGTGTGACTAAAGTGCCACTTATTTTATCTCAGCCAGCACACAAGAGCAGACAAAAATTAAAACAATGATCTTTCACTGAACTAAAAAACAACAAAAAATAATGTAGAAGTCTATTTACTGACTGACAAAAATCAGGAAAGGTGTAGCAAAACCAAATGTTAAAAAACAATTGGAAGCAAAGCCAAAAAGATAAAGAGACAGATTATAAAACCATACAAATGATATGTAATGTTATACTTTGAGGGCAGCATGAGGTTAAGATGTTTACACAACATGGGCTGATGGTTCTTATCCGATCAAAGATTTATGTTCATTAGGAACACGTCCTTCGCTCCAACAGACTGGACATCTGATTGTCATCTATGCGAGTACTTTATTTCTTCAGTTTGACGTCCACATGCAGAACACGCGAACAAACTTCTTTTGTAAGCCTCTTGACATGCAGAGGGCATGACTTTGGAAAGACAGGGGTACTATGAAGAACGCAGAAAAAGTGTTCTTAAATGTTTGTGGCTCCACAGGAACTGTTGGGTTTTAAGGTGAAGCAGTAATGACTTGCTCAGCAGTGCGGTAAACTGTACAGAAAGTGGGCATAACGCATTATTTTTCACTTTTTGCCAAAAGAGACATGTTTGTTCGCACTTCTGGAAAAACGGGCAGAATCTCTTTAGCTTCACGGTGCTATTTTTCTCTGTCGGTGAGCCAGAGTGTGTGTTTACATCCAGTGCAGCTGACACCTGTGTGTAAACCTAGAACAGAGGCTGCAATACTCACAGCAGGACTGCAGCAGGATAGGATCACAGATACTTCAAGTGCAAAGAAAGGACAATCCATCTGAGCTGGGACTAAATCTCTAGGATTATGATTGCTACCCTAATGCATTTATCCTTGCATGTTGTGCTTGATCATTTATGCTCGCATGATCATCATAGAAACTAGACAGAGGGTTTTTTTTTTTTAAATAAAGCATCAAAAATCTGCAAGAAACATCAAAACTTTCATTGAGGACAACAATCCTGATTCCTTGTTTTTGTATCTCAGGGAGCACAAAAAAAGTATCTTACATAGAGAGAGATTGTTGTATTTGCAGATTTTAGATTATACAGCAGGCACAGTTGGCTGCATGATTAATACCGCAGTTAACCAAGTAGCCAGAGATAAATCACAGACACTGCTTAAAATATAATCTTCACAGCTTTGATGTCAGCACAACTGTATACAAAGACTTTTATGTAGGTCAGCTTGATGAATTGTGTTTTCATGGATATTCAGTGGAGTATATCTGGAGTAATAAAGTGGAATTATTTAGTCGTGACTTTAAGGTGCAATCAGCTGCTGATCCATAGACCCCACCTGGGGATTCTCACTAAATAATGTCATCCAAAGGCAAGGTTTGTTTCTGGCTGATATTCAATAGTCTTTGCAAAGCAATGGAAATTTGTGGATTCTGAATTTGCAAGAATCTTTATTCAACAATTCACTAAAATATTTGCAATAATCCACAGATGTAGTAAACTGATTATTGATTCCACTTAAGCAGAAAATACAAAGTTGATCACAAAGGTTAACTTGCAGATATATATATTTTTTAATTATCCCGCAGATTTTGTCTAGAAGTGGGTGACAGCAGTGTCTGTGTGTTCTAATGTATGCCTGTTAACACAACACTTATGTACCTGTACTATATGTGTCATCCCAGGTGTTTGCTTTATACCATATGATGCAGTCCTACTTTGTTATTTTAAGCCCAAATGAAGCTTTACTGGGTCAATTTTTCCTATGTCATCATCTCCAAGTGTTTATAGAGATTGTATATTTTGTTTTGTTCTAGGAAATTACTCAAATTAGGTTTTTTCTTTACTCCTACTTGTCACATCTCTGCTCTGTGTGTTTGTGTTTCAAGTGCAAAAATATTGCAGTCAAGTCCAGCCATCATGTCCCTGTTTTTGACCAATAATCATAGCAGTCTTATGGCCAGATGGCACATAACAGATGCTTGTGTTTACTGAGAAACAAAGAATCCCTTGTTTTAAATGTAGTTAACGAATAAAAGGAGAAAAGGGTCGAGTCGGGTGACAGAAATTGTTCTCGCGCAGCTGTTGTTGTGTAATAACTCAATGGAAATGAAAGCCCTGTTCTTTTTTCCAAATTGCCTTCCACTCTTGAGAAGACAGACGCTAGCTGGGCTCTGGTTTGACGGGGATGAGACTACCCCCAACCATCGATGATGAACCGCCTCTGAGCCCAAGGATGGACAGTCGGTATAAATGCCACCACAGTGAAGTCCCTATTAAATTGGAAGATGAAATGGTGAACCACATTTGATTTATTTTTCAAAGGAAAAGATTTGCAGCGACCTGTTCTCCCTCCATTGCTGCATCTGGGCCTCTTTAACCTCAGAAGAACAACAGAGGGTGACCTCATCTGGTGTTTTTGCATGATCCTCTATAAGTAATGCAAGCGCCAGACTGAGAGGAAAATCACTCTTCAGATGAGATTATTTGTCTGATGACCCAAATGTGGAAATTAGACTGCTGCGTGTCATAACAGCTGGGAGAAATCTTGAAAATGTGCGCAGCGAATCCACCGGTAGATTCAAATTTATCTGAGGGAAAAAAGCAGGAAATAATCTGGAAGCGCTGTGTGGTTTGGGGACAATGTTTTGTCTGTGCTGTGGCACCACAGTGAATTGTCAGACATGACCCCCAGTGGGTGGTTGGGGGGGGGGGGGGGGGGGGGTAAATTACTTCATCCAGATGTTTGATTTAATTCAAATAGTGCATTTTTAATACCCATCTTCCATCTGTGCCGCTTAAAATTTATAAATGGAGTCAAATTTGGTGTTCGGGATAATTTTTCATGTTTCATAATCCTCATTTTACAACTAAAAAGTGAATTTTGTAAAGAAAAAATATGCAAACAGTGCAGGAGTCTCCTTTAAATTCATCATAGCCCCCCACCCCCAGACTCTGCTGCATTATTAATTGGAGCAGTCTACATCCCCAAACTCCTCCATGACTTCAGCTACTCTCATCTTGTCCCTCCCCTCAGTGGGAGCCACAATCATTTTTAAAAAGAGGTTTTCAGAACAAATATTCCAATTAACTTAGAAAAAGTCATTTATGTCAAACTGATTCAATTTTTTAAATCCAAAATCAAAGAAAAGACAAAAACAAAACAACTAAAGGATGTCAGCAGCATTTAGGTACAACAAATTAAGACACATCCAATCCAACACAAAGCTAAAGAAATAAACGTCATGCATCCGTGTAGACTCATTTATTCTTTTTATAAAAACGATTTAATATTAATGAATATTTGTGCTCCTTTTATGAAAAATCTATTGAGACAATAGAGCAAAACAAACGTTTCATTATTATATACAAAACTGTTAAAGACCAAAAATGATGTTCCCAGGCTCTGTATCCACAGATTCTTTAACATTTAGAAACCTTAGTTTAGGTTGAACTGGAAATGTAAGTAAAATACCAAACATATATCAAAACAAATATATGTGAGAAAATATACGATGTGTTAACAGAGTATTAAAGAGATGTAACTCAGTATTTGTTTTGTTTTTTTCTTTTCTTGTATTTTTGTTTCATTCCTTATTCTTTTTTTTTTTCTTCCCGATATAACCTTAGTAGTAAGTCCAAACAATTCCTCCATTATTTTTTAGAAATCAGTCTCTCACTTTGCAAAAGTTGGATGATGTCAAATGTTTGAAAAAAAAAATATTCAAACATAATCTGGTTATGATGATTGGGTTTTAGTGATCCAGAAAAATCCAAAGGAACAACGATCTGTTTTAAAAAGGGTTTAAAAAAATTGGATTGCATTGAACCGTTTTGGGAAAAGAGAAATTCATTACACCACTGCATCTGATGCTTTGCATTGTACTTGGTGATGTGTGGCTTAGATGCAGCTGCTCGGACATGGAAACACATTCCATGACGCTCTCTGCGTACTGTACTCAGGCTAATCTGAAGGTCACAAGCAGTTTGAAGCTCTGAAGCAGTTGACGGTGAAGAAAATCGCTGACCTCTTTGCACTATGCGCAGTATCCACTGACCCCTCTCCGTCAGATTTTGTGGTCTATCACTTCATGGCTGAGTTGCTGTTGTTCCCAAACTCTTCCATTTTGTTATCACAGAGCTGACAGCTGACTGTAGATATTTAGAAGTGAGGACATTTCTGGACTGCATTTGCTGCACAGGTGTCATCCTATGACCGTTCCACACTGGAATTCACTGCACTCCTGAGAGCGACCCATTCTTTCACAAATGTTTGTGAAAACAGACTGAAAGCTTGATGGCTTGATTTTATACACCTGTGACCAGGACAAGGGATTAGGACACCTGATTCTGATCATTTGGATAATTGAGCAAATACTTTTTTTGTTTAAATATACAAACAAAACCAAACATCTAAAAGAAAACCTATAAACCACTTAACAATCACAATGGTTACAACATCCCATAAATAAACATGGTATGCATTTACACATATATTTAACAATAGACAATAAACACAAAAGGCAAAAACTGAAGGAAAAAACAGAAAAAAAGAAAAGAACAAAAGGATCTTAACTGAGCTTCCATCTTCTTGTTTACTCATCCATTCATTGTCATGTATGCCGTATATGTTCACTGTCATATACATACATATTTCTATTTTTATTCATTTGGTTCTTCATTAAACAACCTCAAACCTAAAAATGTAAATATTCTTTTAGATCATTAAAAACATTTATCCTCATATGCAGGGAGGCGGTCCGTCATTATATTAACTTGTTTTCGTTTATTTTTCTATTATTTTATTGTAGGTACTTTAATATTTTTCCAGCTTATGGTAATGTTTCTGATATAAACTTTGAAAACAGGCAGTTGGTCATAAATCCAGCTCTCCTCCAGCCATGTCACCTGTTCTGTCCTATGGCCTATCTCTCACAGCCGCCGCTCAGCTCTTTGTCAGCCGAACAACAACATCCACATGACATCACAAACTGAAACTGGACCAGAGTCTAAAGTGTCGCTGAGGGACGCACGGCGCCTGCCCCGACCTGAAATCAGAGAGGTGAAGGTGCCGGCCGGTGTACTCAAACAAGCCCTTCACAGCCCAAGCACGCATCACATCACAGCAGTCCACTGACCCGCAAACAGCGCCCTTGTTTTCATACCATCCCTCATCCATTCACTGTCTAAATGAAATGAGCTTCTCAGATTGTGGACGGGGTGGGGGTGTGAGGTGGTTGTGGAAGTGAGCGTGGAATCAGGTGACCATCATATTCCAGTTCTGATACAATGTAGGTCACACCTCTTTGGACTTATTAAATTTTCAGGAAGGGAAGGGCCCGCTTTTCTTTTCACAGATGTGACTAATGTCTCGCAACAAAGAAAAGCTGAAGAGTTTGGAGTAAAAACTGAACTGGGAATCTTTACAAATGCCCTTTTTTCAGACACTGAAACCCACATTTAAATAGCAGATTAATTCTATATGCAATAACTAAAATCTGTTTTATGCCATAAGTTTATGGCATCAAACTTTGGTTACATTACCAAAATGTTAGTCTGTATTGCCTGCTGCATGTGATGTACTGTAAACATGATACCTGCGCAGGCCAAAAAACTGGTAAAAACAAACTTGCAGTTTTTGGCAATTTTTGCATCTTTGACCGAATCCACAGTTGAAAAAAAATTATACTGAAAATAAAAAAGAATAAATAAAAAATCTTTAATCAAATTGATCCTAACTATGTCTATATTTGCATCTTTGACCGAATCCACAGTTGAAAAAAGAATTATACTGAAAAAAAAATAAAATAAATAAAAAATCTTTCATCAAATTGATCCTAACTATATCTATATTTCCCCACCAGATTTTCTTCAAAGCTGCCACAAAATAGTAACTGCAATTCAACATGTTGGAAGCATTGCACATTTATGTAGGTTTAGTACTATAGCACTTTTTTCACCAGTAACTTTTAAACTTTTTTTTGACTAGAACTTTTACTTCTAATAGAACAATAGTGGTCTTTTAATTATGATTATGCCGTTTTTAGACAAAATAAAGTTTAAAAAAAATGGTATTGTTTTCTAGAACATAGTTTCTGCAGAGCGGCAGGAGTTCATTAGAAATCCGCCTCTTAGTTGTGGACAGGATTGTTGGAGCGGAGCAAGCCCGTCCTACTTCCTGACATCCATCTGTTTGCACTCTTTTAGCCATAGGTAGCTTACAGCCCCTCACACCACCAACCTAACATTAGCAATGCAACGAAAGTGACAAGTCATATCAGAGCTACCCAGCTGTAGAGTTTTGAGCCAGATTCCAGCTGAGACGAGGAAAACAAAAACATACAAAGATGCTGTTGTCTGCAAGTGGATCCAACCAAATGGAGCGGAGCTGGGACCTTATGGCCTGCCATAGTTGACCAAAAGTAGCTTCTACATCACACTTTGAAACTTTTTCCAACAGCATTTTTTGTCTGCTAATGTTAATCTATAAGACTTTAACTTTTTTTAAGCTTCTTTTGGATCCCGCATGCATTTACACGAAACACAAATGTTCTTATTTTAGCTTCTCTCACATCTGGAACAGACATTTTTTGTTTGACCACCAGAAAAATTCCTGTTGAGTAACGTGACCACACAGTATTAACATCCTGCACATCGTTCTGATCAAACAAGCTGACAGTAAGAAACAGAGCAAGACAAACAAGCTGACAGTAATATGTACCATCAGCCATTAAGATGTGTGTCTGCTCGGTCATCCTGGTGTCTGCAGGAGCTTCGTGTACAGGCTGCCCTTCTGTCTGAAGTCAGTTAAAGAAAAGGTACACTCCTAAAATGTATCTAATAAGGTCTGATTTATAATGTTTTTTATTAAAGTAAGTTAGTCTTTAACTTCCCCCAGAGTAAAGTGAATGTTCACGTTATGTGAATTGGGGTTGTTTTATGTTGTAGCAGCCATCTTTTTTTTAAAGATGATTTATTGTGAAATGTCTGAACAAAGGCATGGAACAAATCTGAGCTTGGTGCTGCATTTTTGACATCTCCGTTTACAACTTTCAGATGACTTCTCACCTCCTTTTTGCAGTCGGCACCTTATGTTAGAAACCGATCCTTTGCCGTCTTTTGTTTTTTTTTTTTTTTCCACGTTTGGCCTTTCCACAGTTGTGTGCTTGCTGGCTTGATAGATAGATGTGGTATTTATATCTGGCGAAGCTTCTCATGAGGAACGCTCCCCTTCTCAGCTGCAAGGCTGCTGACGGCAGGCTGAATTCTGCTTTACTGGCCACACAACTCACAGGGAAACAGATGGGTAATAAGGTCACAGCAGACGTCTTACTAGCACGGACAAATTGCAGACACACCAAATGTGCTGACTCAGGGCAACATTGATTTAGGACTTTCTTTTGTAATATTAAGAAGTTTTGTGTTTTTGTTCCCCATTTTTTTGTCTGGGTGTTTACCAAAAAAGGTAACATACCTTTTAGAGGCTTTTTTTACTTTAAAATCTACTGACAACGTCAGATGTTTGAGTTCTTCATCAAACCAAGACTGTCTTTTTTATTGTAGCTTAACTTCTGCAACTTTTTGGATCAGAAATATAATTTTTAAGAAAAAAACAATACTGGAGATCTTATGTTGTGGAGGGCAACTTTCAACATGGAACTGTAAATTCTGCTATTAAGCTAAAAAACATTTGACTATAAATAATTGTATAATTTAGCAAATATTTAGGTGTAATTTAATAACAGGAGAAAAAAAAGGAGAAAAAAAAAACGACCAAGACAGAACCCAATATGACTGTACTTATTTTACACTCTTTATTTTACAATTTTATAATACTATTAATAATAATAATGACTACAACAGGTGAGATGTCATTGAGTCTCTTCAAACAAACAGGCACATTCTCTCTGTTATTGTGGCTTATTTACCTACGATTTTAAAAACCTTCTTGTAGCAGCACTGCAATAATTACAACACCATGCATGTGGAAACAAAACCAAGATGCTACCGTACACATTTGGCAAATACAGTTTAGTTTCTGATCTCAGACGAGTTACATTCATCATCATGTTGTCCCCAGCTTCAGTCTTCAATGTCAGAGCTGTCAGCTGGGTCTGTGTTATGGGTCAGCATGTAGTTGTCCATGTCGATGGAGGTGCAGTTGTGGATTGAGTATCGTAGACGCTCAGCGAGGATCGCCTGGCTCGTGTATGGCGGCAGGCGAAGTAGGAAGAAGCAAGTCTGTGCGGTAGGAAGCCCGTTGATAGGCTGAGCAAAAAAACGAGGAAAAAGATATCATTATTTGTTCACAGTTCTTTTGCATTATGGTGACCTTACCCTGTCGACTTTGATGATTTGGAACTTCTGCGTCATGTCAGCTGGGTTGGAAGGCAGTCTGGACCTGCCAGAAACAAAACGCAGGAAGAGCACCCGCTCCTCATTGGTGAACTCCTCCAAGCTTTCCCAGAACCAGCCAATTAGCTGGTGGCTCTCGGTGATGTCGCGGTAACGCACCAGCCTCTTCAGCATCTCTACGGAGACCTCTGGCAGACCGCAGACCAGCTGTTCTAGCTGCTGCGCCGTCAGCAGGGAGAGGAGGGGCACGGGGATGATGGTGGACATGCCCTCTCTGACTGCTGCCACCTGGACACAACAGAACACACTCTGCTTTGATGCTTCTGACAACAATCAGGCTTTTGAGCGGGCACTAATGGAAACAGGTGAGCAGACAGGACCTGTGTGTGTTTACAGTAAAGAGAAAGTCACAGCACAGCATCTTTCTTTTCCTAAAATAGTTTTGCTTATCCAAGCCGTGTATCAGATTTAGATCCAGATTTAAATTTGGGTTATGTGTATGCTGACACCAACAAACTGCAGCATACGTGCAAATCTTTCCACAAATGTCCTCAAACCTGTGAGTCCATCTCGTGCAGTCTGTAATCCAGGGCTCTCTCCACATATTCAGTGCGGTTTGCAAATGTTAAAGAGATGTTCTGACCTCCAGGAACTATGGGTACCAGCATTCCATCTGCACTGTGGGCCACAAATGAATCCAACGGGATCATCTGTTCACCAAAAGAGAAAAATAAGTCAGCAGGGTGTACCCAAACCCCAACACTGCAAAAACACAAAATCTCACCAAGTACTTTTGTCTAGTTTCTACTTTAAATATGTTATTTCACTTGATAAAAGACAAAAAAAATCTTTCTAGGAACTTTTCAGTAAGATTCAACGATTTATTGTTTTACAATAAATCTTAAAAATCTTGTTCAGTCGTTTGATGTTGAAAACATCCTATTTTGAAGTCCCACATTAACATGTTCACATTCTTCTCTCAGGACATATAGAAAGAAAATTGAGCTTAAAATTGGATTTCTGAATATTTCTTTATTCAAATCGTTAATCATTTTTCAAAAATGCTGTTTGAAAAAGCTTGTAGCTGTGATGCAGAAGCTGCAACAGATAGCCACAAGCTCCCTGCTCCGCTCCATCCTGATGGATCCACTTGTAGATGAATAGATGTACGTCTTCGTTTTGCTCATTCGAGCAGGGCACACAATCACTTCCACGCACACTCACACATGCACACCTAGGGGGCACTTTATAGACATCAATTACCTTATGAAACATGTTTATGGACTGTGGGAGGAAGCTGAAGTGCCTGGAGAAAACTAACGCAAATGTTTAAATTGATCTTAAATGTGTAAATCCATTCTTAGTTTAGGACAAATATGTTGTAGAAACAAAGTGATCTGTTGTAGAACTTAAAATAGAATATATAACAGGGAAACAGATGTACCACATATTAAAATGTATAACCCTTTTTTGAGCAATATGCCTCACAGCAAGAAGGCCCCGGTTCAAGTCCCGAATTAGGGACCTGAAACAGCATAACAGGTGCCCCTATAGGGTGGAGTTTGCACGTTCTCCCCGTGCATGCATGGGTCTTCTCCGGAGACTCCAGCTTCACCCCACTATCCAAAAACATGCTTCATAGGTTAATTGGTGACTGTGAATTGTCCCTAGGTGTTAATAGGAGTGAGCATGGGTGTGTGATTGTGGCCCTGCGTAAGGCTGGCGACATGTCCAGGGTGTACCATGCTTTCAGCCACAAGTTAGGTTAGGTTAGTTAGGTTAGGCTACTTAGGTTCCAGCAGTCTCGTGACCCTGAAAGGGACATAATGGGTTTAGAAAATGGATGGATAAACATAAACTTGAGTGTTAATATTAGGGCTGTTAACTTTAATTCATTAACACACGATTAAAAAAAAAAAAAATGTGTTAATATATATTAAAACTGATTAATTACACTCTGCAAAGCAACTGGAATCCCCAGCGTGCGTCAATTTCTGAATGCACACTTCATCAGGCACAATCCCATTTCTAACATGGTCACTTACAAAAGAAATACTCAATCGGTTTTTAGTACTTTATTCTTGTTATTTTTGATGTTTAGATCGCTTTTTCACAAAAGGTGGCAAAGAAAAGCGATGTTTGTGCTGATCGTCACAATAGGTTCAATAAAGCATCAGTTTAGAGAGAAAGTTCACCTCTGACCACTTTTTTTTGTCCACATCATGAAGGCTGTATATCAGCATCTTTGTTTTCTTGGAGTAATATTGCAGACATTCTGCTTATCTTACTGTTGATGTGTTTTGTGCACACAAATTAAACTTCTGAGTTAACATTTTATAAATTTAAACATTTCAGAAAACATTTTCTCTCTGGCCTTTTTTGTGTTTGAAAGCTTTATATTGTTGTATAAAATTTAAATTGTTTAAAGCGCTGCATAAGTACACAACAATTATCGTTTAGACCAAAAAGAACATTCATATAAAGCGTAGCTCCAACAAAAACCTACCACATGAAAGTTTTCTTCTGTAATTCCACTGTTTTCCAAGTGAACAATGCCTTGAAGAGTGCGGTGGGTGAGCAGATCGACCTCCTCCAGGTCAGGTCCCCCCAAAGGCATGGAACAAAGTTGCTTCCACACCCAAGGGGCCAGATGCAGGTCCAGGGGCTTCTTGGTGCGGATGGCCACTGCCATCAGAATACCCAAGAAACGAAACTGAACCATGTGATCATCTGAATGTACGGCTGGATTGAGCAAGAACCTAGAAAAGATAGGTCATTTTGAGAACTAAAGATCAGTCGATGGAATAATTAATTTGGATAATAAAAAAAGATCTGTACCTGTCTGTGTTGCTGCCTACGTCTGCACAGCTGTTGGGAGTTCGAATCAGGAGATCCACCACACCCGACTGCAGCTCCTAATCCAACAGAGTCTTTTAGTTTACAATAAAGGCTTTTCTATCACAATGTACTTATATTGCTTATTAGGGATGTCCTAATCTGATCATGTGATGAATCATGTGAACCTAGTTTCTGGCTTGTACAGAATCAAATGTTGTATCCAAATTAGGGATTTATTTTATTCTTATTGTTAAGCTTATTATTACAGATAAAAAGTATATAGAATGTAAAGATATATCTGTATGTCACAAACAGATCACAACATTTTATTGTCAACATTGTCAACAGTTTGGTAAAGTTAGCGAAAAATTCACAGAATTGGACTTGTGGTATCAATGACTCTTAAACTTTTGACACTGACAGCAAGTGCCTCTATTGGTTTACTTTATTCCAAGCAACCACCTACTAAAGCATTTCAACAGGAAAAAGGGACGGTCCATCCATTCGTTTCCTAAACCCATTCTGTTCCTTTCAGGGTCATGGGGCTGCTGGGGCCTGACCCGGCCACTCGAGGGCAAAGGCCAGTGTGTCGCAGGGCCACATCTGATCACAAATGTTCAATAGTTCTGAAGACAATAAACCTACAGACACCAAACTTTTTCATGAAACTAACTGCCACCTATTTTAACTAATAGTTAACTATTTTTTCTAGTTAATAGTTGCACATTTTTCCTTAATTATTCAAGCTACTTCACAGAAGTGCTCTAGGGTAAATATATTAAAATTGGGGAAAACCTGGACCCATTTAGTAATTGTGTTCATTTTTTCAAATATTTTACTAAAGCACTGGATTGGGACTCTGTATCTGCAAATACTCAAAATCAAATGACTCGAAATTGGATCGGGACATCCCTAGTGCTTATTGCTTAGTATTATTTTCATCTCACCTGGCACATCTCAGTGATGGTGTCATCAAACACTCCCCCAGCATCATCAGCCCCCTCCCCCACTAACTTCACCTTCCAGGCTCGTGAGGGAAGCCGCAGCTCGAGAGGATTCAAACCCACTACCTGCTTTGCAATCTGCACAAAGATGGGCTTACTGCAGCGTCCTCTGTGGGAGGAAACGACAGACATCTAACTTGTAATAGAGTATAAAAACTTGACTAATATGGCATTTTGGGAAAAAACTGTAATAATTAAAAACAGCCAGGAAATGTAACGCTTCACATTCCAGTGAAAAAACGTTGAAAATCTCCATAGGACAATAGCGTGTGTAGCATAGTTCTTTTTACCTTGTAGAAATGCGTTTCACTGTGATCTGAGGCCCGTATGTTTTGCCTTGGGTCATTGTCCTGCCAATTGAACGAACAAGAGGCAGCGTGTTGACCTTGGGTGAGAGGAGGCCTCGGAGTTCACCCCGGATGATCGCTGACACTCCTAAATTATAGCGTGAAGTGGACATCTGTACAAAGATTTAAAACGAGCGAAAATGAAAGTGAGGCTAAAGGCAAACTATAATCCAGGTTCACATATCTGTGTGGATTCATGGTGATACCAGGTTCCTGGTGTCCAGATTGAGCAGCCTCCAGGATTTATACATAAGATCTGAGAAGTGGTGGAGAACCCTGAGACGCATGCTGAGCACATCGAGGCTGCAGTCTTTCAAAGTGTTGTACTGTGGAGGGACTGATGGGGGAAGTCCTAGTTGCGAGTGTCCAGAGCCACCTGCCATGCAATTCAAAACCAAAGCTTTAGCAGACCAGAGAGCTAGAGTATACAGAGATGCACAGTTGCTGCAGCGTACCTGAGTTTTTTATTGAGGTAGACGGAGTTGTCCATCCGGCGCTGTGGCAGCGACCAGCAGAGATCTGTCGGATGTTTCGACCTTGCAGGGCTGTTATGAGCGTCGGCTCCCTCACTGGGTTGCAGTGCCCGAGGCCAAGCTATGGCAAACACAGAGAAGAAAACAATGCTGTCGCTGGAGTGTCACTTCGGTGCAATGTAAGAAAATGCCAAACTCTGATGGAGCCCGCTGGTTACCTGCCCCTCACTGTTAAAGCCCCAGGCGTAGACATCCCCAGTGCAAGACAGGGCCAACACGTGTTCACAGCCTACAGCAATGTCGTCTATGAACAGCCCTTCCAGGGACGGCACTACCTGGGGGTGTGATTTGTTCTTCAGCAAGTGCTCCGGTAGACCAATCAGACGCTCTGAAAAATGAGCAGCACAAAGAAATATAACGCTCTGACAAAAAAGAAACCACTTTTCTTAAAACTGACAGGCGAGAAACAGAGCGGAACTTTCTCTGTGGTAACATTACCAAGCTCCTAGTGGCTGACTTACCTTGTCCAAATGTGTAAACGTGTCCGTCACAAGCCAAAGCCACAGAGAACTGAGTACCACAACAGACCTTTTTAATTCCTTTTTTACAAAGTGGCTCCACTCTCTACAAAAAAGGAAACACATTCATCACATCTCCTGAAACAAATCCCAGCAGTTTGATGATAGAGCTCAGAGATACTTTAACATCTGATTGTGTGTGTCAATACCTGAGGGTAGTACTTTGCCGTGGAGGAGCCTGTTCCCAATTTTCCATAGTCACCATCTCCAAATGCCCACACAACCATGCCGTCCAAAGACAACACCAACGTGTGATTGAGGCCACAAGACACCTGAGAAATGAATGCAAGCTGTCAACATTGTTGGGGCCCAATGCCCTTGTATTTGTCAACTAAATTCTCACCTGCCCGACGTGATATCCCTCTAGTGCCGTCACCCTTTCAGGAAGCATCTTGTTGGATGTTGACCTCTGACCCAGACGTCCAGACTCACCACTGCCAAAGGTGAATAATTTTCCATCTGCTGTAACTACAGCCGAATGTCGGAAGCCACAAGCAAGCTGAAAAGAGAAAGAAAAGCTATTTTAAAGGATAGTTAATATGTTAAGGTCTAAATAAAGTTAGACAATATTTACTTATTTTTATATTATATTTATAATTTATATAAAAAGTAATATTTGAATACTGTAATATTTGTTTTGAACTCTTGTTTTGGATATTTCTTTATCTTGAAAATAGGATAGAAACATTAAAACAATATCATATTTAAGAAAATACAAGAAAAGTCTTAAAAATCATTTATAATATTAAATAATGATCAAATATCCCAGATGTAGAAGGTCAAACTCTCAGTTGATCTGCACCTGAACCACTTCTTCTCCTTGCAAAGCCTCTATCTGCTTGGGTCTTCTTTGTCTCTCACTGTTGCCGTGGCCCAGTTTTCCAAAATCTCCATCTCCCCAGCTAAAAACCTCCCCAGTTTCCATGAGAGCCATCGAGTGTCCATCTGAGCCGCAAGACGTCACCAGCTGTGTCACCACATACCCTGCTCAAGAACTCAAAAGTTAATCCAAATTTAAGAGGAAAAAAGATTAAAATCATTCTCAGTTTGGTCTGAAAATAACAAACCTTGAAAAGCAGAGATTATAGTGGGGACATAGAGGTCGTCAGAATTCCCCTGGCCCAGTCTACCGTACTGTCCTTCTCCAATGGCCAGAACCGTCCCATTGGACTGGAGCAGAAATGTGCAGTTCTGTCCGCAAACAACCTGAAAGACCCACACAAAGGACAAAAATATTTTAAAACACTGGAGGACAAAGTGAGTATAATCGGGAGCAAAAAGTTCCCAATGACCTGCTGTGTCTGTAACAGAGAGGGGGCCAGTGTGGGTAGCATCAGGTTAGCTCCTGATCCAGCCAACTGTCCATATCGTCCATTCCCCCACAGATACACATCAGTCTTGCCTCCTTGTTGCCAGTCCTAAGAACCACAAAAGGTGATCTGAAATTATTTACACATCTCTTCCACATAACAGGTAAAAATGGCTTTTCTGTTGACCTCAGGTCTGCAGGTGGACCAGGACATCAGCTGTTCATCCATCCTGAAACTCCACTTACTGTTGTCCTAGAAAACAAATTACAGGATGACAACGCTGAAAAAACTCTGAACTTAAATAAGCTAGAGAAAGTCAAGTTTACTGAGAAATCCCACCCACCAGTGCCTTGGTGACGCAGCTGTCCTGCACATCTGGAAACTCTGAAACAACAAAGGACTCTGGGAAGGCAGTGCCACTGGCGATTGCCTCAGCACTGCGAACCGTGGTGGCACAGGTGAGAAGCCAGCTCCACTCTGACAGACAAGAATGAACGTTGGGGTGGGTGTGGTGTGGGGGTCGAGGGTAGGAGCAGAGATGTTTCTCTAACGACAATCCCACAGCCAAGGAAGCTAGACTCTGCAGGAAGGGACTGTGGACAAGCTGGTCGCCGGACGCCACATGACTCTGCATAAACAGAAGCCATTGAAATTCACATCTCAGATGACACACAGCAGCTAAAAAAAAAACTATTTTCATGTGAATAATGACCCGCTCATAGTTGTACTGCTCCTGCAGCAACAAGGGCAGCCTCTCCAGAAGAACAGCCAAACACAGAGCCCGATTCAGCCCCAAGATGTTCTGACCTCTGAGGACCATGCGGCAGGTTGCCAGCACGTGGTTTTGACTGATCCAATCAGGAGTGCAGCAGATCAACAAAAGATCCTGAAAAAAATGACCCAGCAGCTCATTTATCAGAGAAGCATTGAGAAATGCAACAGTTAAAAACTACTGTTACCAAACACAAAAAGGTTAAAGAAATACAAGTAAGAATGACCCAAATTACCTTTGATCTGCCAAAACAGGCAGCTACACCCAGGTTTGGTATCCAGGCAGTGCTAACAACTGAACCCAATCCTGTGACAGTCTGCAGCACTGAACCATCCTACAGAAGGAAGGGAAAGCCACACAGCACAGCATCATTTAACCTTTGTACACCAGAGTTTTAGCTACAGTGTTCTTTTAACTTTCATAGCTTTTCAACCGTTCACACAATTAACATAATTCTTGCAGATTCGCTTATGCGCTGCCTAACACTGTCCTCAACCTATAACCTCCAGGAGCAATGTGGGATTCAGTGCCTTCCTCAAGGACACTTGGACACATGGACGGGCAGACCAGGAACTGAACCTGGAATAACCTGATCAGAGGTCGACCACTTTGCCTCTACACCACGGTCGCCCATAAGAATAGTTCTGAGGTTCTTTCAAAAACAGTGACAGAAGGAAATCAATCCTCTACCAAAAAGAGAGAGCAAAAAAAATAAATAAATAATGGCATGCTTCATTAAGGGATGCTGCCAATTAAACATCTCCCATTAGAATATTTTCATAACATGTTATTCTTATTATTTTTATGTTACCTCAATTTGGGTTTTATTATGCTTTCAAGACACAAAAAAATGTAATTTACTGCCCATATTAATAATACAAAGATAATACAAATAATATCAATGTGGAACAATTTCTAAAATATTATTTCTAAATTGGATATGGCGGCCATCTTGAAAATTGGCCACCATATTGAATTTTTCAGTTGGCTAACGTGCTTTTCCAACATATGAGGTCGTAAAGTCCATAAAGTGCAAGAGTATGGTTAGAAACTTGGTGATTGAAGCAACAAATGCAGATTTGCTACAGTAATACACTGGCTTAACAGTTTTTTGAACCTCAAAAAGTGAATTGATGCTTTTTAGTGGTGATAACACATTCGTGTTTTTCTTTTGTGGAAAGCTTGACATTTTCAAAAATAAAATCCTTCCTATGAGAGTATTGATGCCTATCTGCTGCAAATGGCAGGCGCTAACCTGAACTCTCTCTTACCTGTAAGGACCAGATGTTGAGAAGTCCCCCTATCCCTCCAGAAACCAGTGCCAGCCCGCTGAAGCAAAAGGAGATGGATTTCACGGCTGTGATGTGGCCGTGCAGGACAAATGCACACTTTGCGCTATCCTGCTGATGTAGTAAAGAGATGGAAAGTCAGGGGTGAAGAACTGAGCTGGCACACTCAACTTTTAACATTTTTGGTAATGATTGAGCTATTTCTGATTAATTTGGTTTGTGAATTTACAATTAAAAAAAGGTTTGTTAGGAAGTTGAAACTAACCCGTACTTCAGGGTTTTTATCCTGTGTGGGGGAGTTAAATATGTTCGGCAAAGACACAACAGTGCCCCCCTGTGGTAGTGTCCAGACATGAACTGAGCCATTTTGACAGCCTCTGCAAAAGCGGACAATATTATACAAATATAGCAACAAAAATATAAAAATCTATTAATCGAGAGATGGGAATATTTTAGTGTGGAAAAAAAAAAACTTTCAGACTATCTGGAGACACACAAACTTCTGTAACTCACACAGCCAGCATGAGTCTGGGATCAGGTGCTCTCCCTGCAAGGGGACACCACTCTGCAATGTTGACTGTGCTGTTGTGGTACAATGAGTGCAGCGTCACCCAGGTGCCCCCAGCTTGTCCCAAGATCTTCGCCACATCCGATCTCCCCAAACAGAGAAGCAAGTGCCCTGTGGGGTCCCATTTTAGGGAACTCACACTGTCCTAAAGGGTGGATGGAAAAACTGATAACTTGGAATAAAATTGGATTCTAAATAAAACCATTCAAACTAACTTAGATGTAAAATCTGTTCATGACAAGTGCAGCTCGCCGTGAACACAAATCAATGCACTTTTGATCTTCTAACTATGGTGTGAGGCAGACAAAAGTTCAAGCCAATGGACACATTATTAGTCAAAGCACACAAGAAGTAATAAGGTAGACAAAGAGTCTATCTGCTACCTTTTGTTCGTTGATTCTTGTCAGAATTTTATTTTAATTTGTTTCTCAATGATAAGTTTAAGTAAAATTTTAGAAAGATTCTGAAAAAATATGGATTGCAGCCTAAAACAGTGCAGAAAAGCAAGAGTGGCTCCAAATGAAAGTCCTGCCACGACCCAACCAGAGTCTGGACCTGAATCAAATTATACATCCCTGGAGGGACAAAGTGACTGAAGCTTCTGGCTCAGCAGACCATGAAGGATTATGAACATGAATGATGGATTAAGAACAGGCGTGCCTTGATTTCAGGATCATTTATTAGAAACCAGCTTTTATTAAATCTTCAAAACACTGAAAATCTGTTTTTTTTTCCCTAAATGTTAGAGATATGTGTGTAAGTTATTCAAAATAATATTTTGAGGGAAAAAAAGGTTATTTTTTTTTCTCTTTTTAGCTGGAGTTGCAATAAATGTGCAAAACATGACAAACCTGGAAAGGAGAAAGCACCACAGGCTGCATGGAGCCGTCGGTCTCTGTGGTACCCAGCAGTACCTTTCCGCTGAGATAACCCACAGCAAAAGGCTTGTCCTCAGCATGCCAGGCGACACACAGGGGAGCTGCGTTAGATAAGAGAAACCTCTTGAAGATAATCTACTTTTTTATCTTTTGCAAAGAATTTTTCTGAGAAAATAAAATGAATCCTGAACAAAAAACAGAGTTTGTAGACGTTAGCTCTGCATACAAAAGAAAGCTAGAATAAGGGTTTTCTCTTCGAGATTATTAGACGTTTCTTAACCATTCTGCCTTTGTTTTAACCATACTGCTATATTAATAAAACTGAGCTAAGAGGGTTTAAATTATATATATTTTAAGCTAGCATCAAGGAAGTTGTGTTTATTCCAACTGCAACTTCACAAGGCACTAATGGAGCCCAAATTAATTATCATTTATCAAGAAGCTAATTATTTTCTATGAAAGCTTTCAAACTTTTGGAAGGAAAATCCTGTGTAATTTACAGTTTTAATTTAGCTTTAGTTATTTATTTACATTCAGTGAAATAAGGATGTTTTAAAAGAAAATGTCTGTTTTATCAATCAAAAAGAAGGTATTTATTTTCTAAATTATATTCTACTTTTAGTCTGGTAACATATGATAGTATTGATTAACAAAAATATACATATGTTATCAATTTTAGTATGTATATTTGTAAAAAGTGTGTTGGGCATTCTTCTCACCCTCTTGACTTTGGCAGTGGGTTAGTTCTTTGCTTTTAACTAGCAGCTCAAAATCCTGCAGTGTGACTTGTAGCCAGCAGAGGGAGCCATCCAGCATTCCCACCAACAGGCTCTCAACAGTTCTATTCTTGCAATTTGCAGACTGGTCAACCATCCACAAGTTGAAGCTCTGAGCCCAACAAAGAGCCGTGACTCGAGAACTCTGATGCTCCACGTGGCATAGAGATCCTAGAATTTGACAAAGATCGTTAACTTACAACCATTCACAGTCAAAACCTTGTTTTTGGACAATTATGGATAAAAATAGGAATATTAGCATGGGATTTAGAAAAAAAAAAAACAAAGCAATGAATTAATGTTTTGATTTGAACTAAATAGGCATGTTACACACCTTTCTGTGATTACTCTAAGCCTGCCGGCACGGTAGCCTGCCAGTTACTTTATTTCGGTATTAGCCTTCTTATTTTTGTGTTTTGTTGTTAAGCCTTTTTTAAATATGTATAGTGAGTTTGATGGCATTTCTGCTACTCTTTTTTGGGCTGTTTTCCACCGCTTCTGTGTCTGAAGTAGTCTGCTGGTTGCATTGTTTACACGATCATCTGTTGTCGCTTGGCAACAGGAAATGCCACCGGAGAAGCGACCAAAGATGGCAGGACTGGGGTTCTACAGAGTTTTCAGGCCTCTTAAAGTTTTTTTATGATGGGGTTGTTACATCTGCCCTCTTCTATGGAGTGAGCTGCTGGTGAGGGGATGCGCTGACAGGAACAGGAAGAGGATTGTCAAACTGATGTGGAAATCCAGCTCTGCTCTGGAATGTCCACTAGCCTGTTTACTGTGGTGGGTGAAAGGGGGATGTTACAGAAACTGGAATCCATCATGGACGATCCTCCTCATCAGGAGCTCCTTCAGTCAGAGATTTTAACTCCTCGCTGTAGGAAGAACTGCTTTCGCAGACCTTTACTGCCACTAGCTATTAGACCCTACAATGCCTCACAGACACTGGACACTTGTTATTTATTGTATTTTAGTGCAATTTCATCTGTTTTCTCTTTTTTTATTAATATCTATTGTTGTAGAGCCATGGTAACAAAGCAATTTTCCTGTTGTGGGATCAATTAAAGTTCTGGCTATGTTTACTATATCTATCTAGTTCCAAGCTTGTAAGATCCTAACCTCTGAGGTTCATGATGTTGATGTGTTTGTTCTCAGGTGCAGCCAGGAAGTTTCCCCCACAACTCCAGTATACAGGAGACATGTGCTGGCATCTGCTTGCTCTCTCGCTGTTCGATCTTTCTGTCTTACTGTAAAACATGAAAAAGCACAAACACACATTATCACGATCAGCATAGAATCTTTTGTGACAAACACAAAACTTGGAAAAGTGTTTCATAAAACATTAGAAACTGAGTGCTTTATCTGAAAATGTGAGACTCTTTTTTTTTTTTTAACAAAGTATATTTGAAAAACAGTTGTAACCTGCTAATGCAGGAGAAAGTGGTCTGCAACTCCACAGAGTTCTGGCCAATGCTCCACAGTTGCACCACACTGTCCTGAGAGCATGTGGCAAGAAAACTGTGCTCACTGCTCCAGAAACAACTGGCCACCTGAACAGAAAACAAAATGTAATACACTGACTTGAACAAGATAAGTAAAGAAGGCATAAAAAAGCAGCTCTGGAAAACAGGAGTCATAAAACAATCACCTTGTTGTAATGACCCTCTAGTCTCTTGAGGGGACATTTGCGCAAGTCACCAGCCAGGTCACTGTATGTTTGTGGGCGATTAGGGCTGTCCCTCCCTGCAGCTGCCAAGGCCTGCACCAGCTGCCGCGCTGCCCACTGCCGGTGTTTACTGGTCAGCTTTGCAGACAAAACACATGCTGCCAACGCGTTAGCCAGCTCTAGAGGGCCCACTCTGGCACCCAGGTGTGGTAAAGGAGAGGGAGGCAGAGATGGAGAAAACACCTTCTGGCTTCCTGAATCTGGACCACACACATATAAAACAAGCTAATTAGAGCTTCAAAGTATTTAATATTACTAAACAGATCCATATAATGAAAATAACCAGCAATAGCTCAGCCCCCTGTTTTTTTTTTTTACTTTACCTTCTTGCTCAGTTCTGTCTTGGCTGTTGCAGTGAAGGTTTTTTTCAGTGAGTAGGGACACCAGACTTTGGGTGACCAGAAATGTCAGCGGTGTCTGGTCACCTTGATCTCTTTGTTGGTGGGCTCCCTGAGTTGCAATTGTAAGAATAGACCTCTGCTGAGGTTCTGTGATACCCCCACTGTTTGCACCAGTAGCCGCAGCCTTTAGGTTCTGGATACAGAGAAAAAAAAGTGTCAAGTTAAATTTAAACACTTTACCTTGATATCTTATCTGTGCGCACCCAAGTTTAAATACCCACTCTGGCAAAAATTGTGTTTTTGGTGTTTTTAACATTTTCTTCTGCCATTTTTTTCATGATGGAGGACATATACAAAGAAAATTGGAAAAAAGCTTATAGCAGTGACGTAGAAGCTCCAACAGGCAGGCCACAAGCTCAATAATAACAATATTGCCAAAGTAAAAACACGTTATTGACATCATTTTGATACAAATGTGTTTTGTTTATGCATTAGAACTCTTCATGCAGTGGCTTAAAATCTTTTCCTAGCTGTGTTAGTTTTTTTTTTTTTTTTTTTTTTCCTCAAGTATTCTAAAAGAATCCAAAACTTCTAAATAAGCTGAGCTAAGACCAATGAACATGCTTTACCTGACTGTTTTAAGATGTCACTTGTCAAATTTAGTAAATAAATATATAATTATTATGTTTCCAACAGAACACCAACCAACCTGAGTGCAAATCTCCACCAGCTGTCTGTAAGCAGTAGGGCAGTGGGACACGACGCTGCCAATGGCCGAGGTGAGAAAGCTGAGGCAGGTGGATGTGTTGCGTTCTGACTGCAGTCCCTTCGCACCCGACTGGTTGTTTAGGCTGGTGTGAGCTCTTCCTCCTGCTGCCAAAGTCATCAGACGAACGAGGATGCGGATGTCTGCCAGACCCAACAACTCCAGCCCGTTAGACTGACTGCTCACTGATGCACTGGAAAAGAATCCAGACAGGGACGACTGGACGTCAAGCGATTGACACAAGTATGTAAAGAAATTTAAGCAATAACAAGTTCAGATGAGGCTCACCTGGACGCAGCCTGAGATAGTGCCCTCATCACCATGCTGTAAGCTAGCAGAATCTGTGCTGTGGACGTGACTCTTCTTAAAGCTTTTAGCCTGTCGTGCGAGTCTCTCAGGGACACCGCCTGCTGCCCAAGGCTTAAGAGTGTCTTCTGCTCAGGGGGGCTGTTGCCTTGTGAAAAATGTATTTATCAAATATTTTAATCACAATAAAGTCTAACCAAATGATGCATTACATGTATTGCTTTCAGGCTGAATAAAAAAGATCCTATTAGACAGGATTAATGAAGTTTTTGCTTCAGCTGTTATTTGATACACGAGTGGTGAGTCATTTTGCAGCAGTCACTTGGATATTAACGCTGCCAGCAGGCACAGAGGGAATGTGGGTGAGTGCTACAAGTGTGCTACATTACCAAAGGAAGGCATGATCAAACAACAGGGAAAAGAGAAGCAAATGTGACCTTATTTCCCCAACAGTTTTTTTGGTTTAACTTTAACCTATGGATGATTGAAAAAGAGGGATAGGACAATCGGTTTAATAGCTGGAGCAACATTCTGCACACATTTACTTGACTAAGTGTTTAGGGACATCTAAAGACCTTATGGGTTTAAAAACGTATACAATGGGAAAGGGAATGGAAAAAAAAAGTTTTTAATATTCTCTGAACAGCTTTTACTCTTCTTTTGGGTGATTTACTGTTAGTTTATCATACAAAGTGTTGATTCATATCATTATACAATATGTGAAAAGGTGTTTCATCTTCTGATGTTTACTTTTATTCTCATATTTACCTTATTATTCAAATGTAAAATAAGATTATTGCTTTTTTTTTTTTTTAAAGATTTCTCTTCTTCTTTGTTAAAGAGAAAAGACAACAATAATACCTTTAGTAGAAGTCACAGTTGGACAAGTTGAACAACAAGCCAAAGCTCCTAGTGGATCAGGTTCAGGAAAAACAATAGGATCTGGTATCAGCTTCTTTTCAGTCAGCCCCAGTGGTCTCAGCAGGAGTCCGAAATCCTCTAGACCTGTCAGTTTGTCTGAATCGTAGTCATCTTGGTGGCTTATTTCCCAATCATCTGAGCAAAGAGAGGGGCATAATAAAGTGTTATACTTTATTTTCTTTTTGAATATTTTACAGTAAGTGTGACCTTCTTTACCATCTGATGTGCTGTCTCTTTGGCCAACCAAATCAGATGTCAAACCTCTCATCCTGCAAAAGTTCACGCCAAAATATTAAATGATATCTCTTCAGTAACAAAATAGCAAAGCTGGGGTTAAAAAAAAATACAGAGTTCTTAACTTGGTAACACAGCAATTAGTTTAAAAACCTTGCGGTTAAAATCGATTAATTAGATGAGTTAATTACAGCCCACAATTAATAATTGCAAAAAAAATAAATTGCATGACATTACTAATAATGAACAAACAAAACTGGTATTATGCCTAAGAAACTCGACCCGTAAATCAATATTTCTTTCAATCAAGTTGAATTAGATATCAAATTAAATTGAGAAATCAAACTCAAGTCAAATCAATTCAATGGAAAAGGAGTGAAACTTAGTCCTAAAAAAGCAATGCAATCAACAAAATATGCAGCATACCTTTCATACTTGGAATTTGGATCATTCATATTTGCAGCCAGGTACTTTTCTCTACATGAGCTACACAGAAGGTAGAAAGGGAAGTTGGAGCCACACTCCCCTTTGAACCAGACATCAACATAAGCACCGGAGCTGTCGTAGCCCTTGCGGGCGGCGCTTTGCCCACAGCCTGGGTGTCGCCGTTTAATGTGATTGTTGAACTGCAGAGTGAAGGTGTTGCACAGCTCACATTTTACCATCTGGCTGTTTTCTTCTCCAGTCTAAAAGAAATGAATTACACTATTTGTTAAAATAATACATAAAATGTGTTCCATTGTTACTTTTCTTGAGTAGATTTTAAGGAAAAAAAATCGATATACAATAGAAGTTTGGACATGCATAGAAAAAAATTACAATTTTTTTACATCACCTCCATTATCTGGAGTGTGTCGGTCTCCAAGCTGAGAAATGACGGTGTAAGAAGTTCCTCAAAGGTTTCTTCCTGATATGGGTAATCCATGTAGCCCAGCTCTGACTCCTCTTCAGTGGAAAAGGGATGGACCTCTACTTGCTCTGGCCAATCAACAACTGATGTATGCTGCTGGTACAGCTGTGGGATGGGACTGGGCGATGGAAGCTCTAAAAACAGGACATGGGGGGAAAATGAAAACAAAATAGATTTTTTCTCCCCCCACCTATTATTAAAAGTAGAAGTTTGCTGTAAACTGTGCTTTTTATTTGTATACCACTCTGACCTGCCCTTCTGAAGGACGTTCTCTGAGTGGGCCCCGAGCGTCTCCGCCGGGCTGGAGGAGGTCGGTTCCGAGTGAGGTGGACATCCAAGAAGTTCTCCCTCTCGATCCAGTCGAGTCCTGACAAAATGCTTTTAAAAACAGAGAAAATCATTGGAAATTATTAACAAATGCAAATCAGAAATTTTATGGGAAATTGCAACTAACCTTTCATGGGTTGGACCTGTGGGGTGTTCAGGACATTGCACTGTCTCTGGGCCGTCTGGAGATGGTGTGTCCGGAACACCCTCTGGCCTTGGCGAGTGAGCAGCCTGCTGGTCATCTGTTAAAGGGTGCTCCAGCATCCAGCAGGCCAACACTTCAATGGTTTGAGAGTCCAGGTCTCCTGCGACATCTAAGAAGCACCACAAAGAGAATACTTTGCCTACATAGTCCACAAAGGAGACAGACTGGAGTGTTACATTGCAAAAAAACATTAAACATCCCCAACAGAAAACCATGCTAACATTCATGCTCTAAAGTCAGGCTAATGCAGAAATATGTAATAGGAATGGTGTGAAACCTGATAAAAAAAAAAAGAAATTGTAGTAAATATGGATATAAGAAGTGGAACATATGCAAACCTATCCAAAGATATAATAGACACACAGTGATTTATAGATGTACATTTATATAGATTTGTATATGTAATGTGTATGTGCATATATAGATGTGCACTTGAATTTATTGACATGCAAGACAAAGCTGTGGGGAACTGGAATGTCCTTGCACTTGATGTTGATAAGTGACATCTAATATTGTGCAAATGGATCTGATGTACCAATCAATAGGGTTTACTATTGACATTGTGTCATAAAAAGCAAAAAAAGAGAAAAAAAAAAGTTAAAAATGACAACAAAAAAAACGCTTTATTTCTAAGTAAACATTTATCCAGATAAAACATATAACGTTTGAAAATAAATACATTTTGTTGAGATTTTCTTCTTCAAATTTTAGACAGTTTTTTTTATTTCAAAAGGTAGAAATATAGTACCTTAAGTTAAAGCTGATTGGCATTGTATACAGCACTTAAAATAGTACCTGCCGCCTCCATGGCCCAGTAGATATGCCTCATTGTGAATCCCATTTCTAACAAGCGACTGGTGACAAACATTTGTGTCCGCTCTGATGGTTAAGGAAAAAAGATAAAGTGCACAAAAAACAGGAAACAAATATAAAGTCTAAAAACAAATTAAGGGGTTGATACATGTTGTTTACCATCTTTCCCATCTAAAAAATATATATTTTTATTGAAGGCCATTACGACTCATGTTTTAGGTTTTTTAACATCAAATGATATCTGCAAAAAACACCATCTACATCACAAACAAATAAATAAATAAAAATGTCAATTTAGTTTTGTAAGTGAATGCATGCACTTAAAATCATTCAAAAGGAAAAACATGCAGTTTTAAAAAGCAGTGATTTTTTTAGTAAATAACATGCAAAATGCACATTTTTTTTTAAACTTTGATGATAATTCTGACCAAAAGGCAATTTACTTTAAAATAAATAATCATCTTGAAATCAGACCAAAGAAAACATTTTTTTTTAAGATCTTAAGTACTGAGCTAAAAGTTCTGACATTAAAATGCGTGTCAGCTGTACACTTGTATGAGTCTAAAAGATTTTCTCCTTTCTTTGTCTTTTTTTTGACTGAATTACAGACTCCTTAACATCCGTCTTGTTCTTACCCAGGCTGCTTCTGGCCTGTGTGCTGCAGGGGCCAGGTTCCATGAAGCTAGTCTGCTGTTCTGTGAAGGCATCACAGGACGCAGAGCTGGCCAGGCTGAAGCACGGGTGCAGCACTGGAGGGGCACTAACCAGGCCCGTAAGTGTAGGGAAGCGGGTTAGCACCATGTGCCTGGAGGAAGCGGAAATATAGTATATACAGTAACAATGCCCTGGGCCAAAGCTTCTAAACTTGGTCAAAAAGACCCCTGACATCCTCTGACATTATATTCTTTATTTTAGGCATTTGATTTGTTGGATCCATCAAATAAAGCCAACATAAATTTGGCTTTATGTTAGACAGTAGCACAAAAATTGCTTTCTGGCATGTTTAGTGAGTAAAACCACACTGCTGTTACGCTGTTTGGCTTGGTTAGACAAAGAAGAAACGGCAGAGCTGGTGCCAACAATTAGGACAAAGCAAACAACTCCTTTTTAAGTTACAACACATCCTAACTCACCAGATCCCTGGACTTCAGAAAGGCTGCTGTTGCCAACAGATTCAGGTCTATGGTGTTCATTAAGCATTGAAAGACTTATCATCATGGGAATAACTGCACAGTTTTTGTGTAAACTTTTAAACTGAGCATCTAACGTGGTTGTAACTTTAAATATGTTCCTTCTGTTACTTACTGGAGGAGGCTTATGGGGAGAAAAGGGTTGAAATTATCGAGGCCGTCCACTTGCAGGTTTGTTGGCAGAGAAGATGCCAAGTCTGTGTTGGAAGATGAAGCAGAGGCTCTGTTTGACTGGCCAAAGATGGCAGTGCCTTCTGAGCCAGCACTGTACAGGGACACCGAACTCGAAGACTTGGAGATGGGCTGGGAGGAAAGGCAGTAGGCGGAATCTGTGAGGGAAAGGTGGTGTCAAATTATCAGTCTTCATATTTAAACTGCAGTGCAAACTAATTTTTTCTGCTTCATTAGTGTTTTTGACACCAAAAGATTAGTTTTAAAACTGTTGACATGCATTTATTAAGCATTCCACTGACAAAAGGAAACAAATAAAAAATGTTGTCATTATGTCACTAGCAAAAGCATGTAGTGTGAAAATTGAACATATTATATACCTTTGTGTTCTTTGTCCTCCTGTCTGTTCAGGGCTCCCTTGTATATCATGACTTGAGCTCTTTCCAAATCAGCAAGGGACACGATCTGTTTGATGGGACAGGGCCGGACAGCCCACTTCACCATAGTCTGCACTACATACTGCAGCACCGATCTTAGCTCACAAACCTTGTCCCACCCTATACTGCTCGCCTTGGCCTGGTCTGGAATTGAGCTGGACAGGGGACTCACTGATGGCTTTGGAAGATCAGGTTTAGGCACTAAGAGCAAGTCCGACAGCTTCTCACAGCTAAAAAAGACGGCCAGGGATTTCAAACCTCCAGTGAGGAGATATGAGACTTTAACTGCTCTGAGTTCAAGAAGAAATGCATCATCTTTGGAGATTTGTGAGGCTTGGGGGGTCTGGGCGGAGCTAGTCGATTCCTGAGAGTCAGCGGTCTTGTTGGATTCGTTTTGTGATGGAAGAGGATCCCCCTCCACCTTTTGCTCTTTGTGCTTCCTCCTCTCGTCCTCTAAAAGCCACTTTCCATCATGTGATGCACCTTCATCCTGGCAGTACTGTGTCTCAGGCTTCTTAATCTCTTCAGAGTTTGTCCTTTTGGGGGGTGGATGAACCCCCATCCATCCCTGCTCTTCCAGCAGCCCCATCAGATAAATCAGATCTAACAACACCCTTGGCTTGAGACCTCCGAGGCGAGTGACATCAAGGCAAGATGTATCGCAGGGCTCCAGTGAGGAAATTGGCGTGTCGCTGGGTGACCAAGAATTCATGGAGCTTAGTTATTGGGAAGGACGGAAAAACCCACAGAAACAGCATGGAGTGACACCAGGACGGATTCGACAGGGAATAATGGATTTAAGAATAAAAGGGAGAAGCAAGAAAAAGTAAGATCGGGGGGGGGAAATGATGAAAATGAAATAAAATTTCAGACAAATTACAAGAAACACAAAAAGGAAACACTGACAGAAAAGGGAGTCAGTGTAACACACATGCTGAGACGACCAAGACAAGAAAATATAAGAATTTTTCAATGGAAGTCAATGAGTTTGTACACAAGAGTAATTAGAAAAGATATTTTCATCATAAGTGAATGTATGTGTTTTGTGATACCTAAAAGAGAGGTCTGCTTCCTCCCACTGAAGCTTGGCCAGATAGCTTCCTTCTTTAAGGACCCCGAGCAGAATGGCCCTGCGTCCACTGGGTTTGTGCAAGCACAGACCTCCAGCACGAAGACCACTGTCGACCCCCCCAATCACAGCAAAAACAGGCCACACTTCTGTGCAAAGAGCAGCCAGCTTCACAGCAGATAGGGACTTTCTGTGTCCTGGTGGATCCTTGGAGCCATCACATGTTAGGTCTTTCTCACTCCCAGTCTCACCGTGTGGGAAGCACGGGTCTGTGGAAACAAAACACTGTTAATAGAAGAGAAAAACCACCCATCCTTTTAAATATTAGCTTTATAAAATTAAAAAAAAAAAAAAAAACATTAAAAAAGCATTTAGAATGTCTGCCATGAGGCTGGAATATTAAAGATTCAATTACATAATCAGATGACACCAAAGTGTCTAAAACCACATATTTTAAATTGAACCCAGGAAAAAGACACCAAGACTGATATTTTCTAACTTTTATAATATTTTTTTAAAAATAGACATAAATCCAATTCAATTCTATTTATATAGCTCAGTATCACAACCATAGCCGTATCATTGGGCTTACACCAGAATTTGCAAACAACATAAAGTCAGTCATAAAAATGTAAACAATAACTGGTTGTTAAACATACTAAGCTGAACAAACATCTCTGCCCGTCCACCCTCCTTCTTGAATCCAGTATTCAAGCACCTTTATTAGCTACATTAACTAGACAGCCGGTTGTTGAATATAATGCGTTATTATTATGGTGTGCGGAAACAACTGTTGCAATAAATCCATATTTGGAGTAAAGACTCTTAGTTGTTGTTGGTTAAATTAAGCTTTCTTCTTCTGTTTTCTCATTGGCGCTTCTTTACAAAATATAACTTCCCAAATACATTTTTATTTTCATTTACTTTGTTAGTTTGGGGGGTTTCAAATTAGAAGTCTGCGCAGCCTCTTTCAGTATGTAAAGCAGCCGATGTAACTTTGACACGTGACAGTGACTTGACATGCATAGTTTTCCAAAATAAAACTTCCTTTAGATTAAAGATTAAAAATAACAGAAAATGTAGATTGTCTTTTTTTTTCTCTGATATTTGGTACAAACTGTCCCACAGGCTGGTACCAGTCAGCAGTCCGAGGGTCGGGGACCACTCCTCTAGAGAACTAGTTGATGAATTTAAAAAAAATCTTCATATTACATATGAAAAAATAATTGCGAGTGAAATACTGTTGGTAGCATGAAACGTAGTATTTGAAAACCTAACCTTCTTAAAACTGTTGAGAAAATAATGTTAAGACATCACAGACTGACTAAGAAATGAAGTGCAGACAAATATCGTATACCTAGAAAAGCCACTGAAACTGCAGCTTATTGCAGGAGTTTGTCTCACCTGAGCAATCTGAGTCATCCTCTCTCAGCAGGGGACCAATGAGCTCCAGCTGGCTGTGAATGTGCTGGTTAATGTGTGAGGACCACTGGTCACACTGATGGAGCCGTCGCAGGAGCTGCACTGTTGCTTCAAGCAGCACAGTGGTCCACGGGCTGCAAAGTGGCTCCCCGGGAAGGAGATTACTTGGCATGCCTCTTATCTGTAAGTCACACAGTGCCACCTGTAACATATACAGAGATTATGTTCAGTGTTGCTTTGACATTCATGCAACCTCGAAGATTCCTGGAATAACTAAGCCTCAAAAAGGTTTTAGCTGATATGTTTGCATCTATTCTAGTAATGTTAAATGTTTAACATTGAAAAACATATGTTTGAATTCAAATTAAGTAGGAGTAGTGTCTTTGGTACCTTCTCTCCAGGATTGCTGCTGTAGAACAGCACACATGGGAACAGTTCAGATGCAACCACACCCTCAAAAGCCAATTTAGGCTCCTGTAGGGTCATCACAAGCATTGAATGGATAAATAAACACTTCAATCAATCTAGTCACAAGCTGTTAATACCAATTTTAATTGCTTTCCCACACCTTATCATTCTTAGCAAAGGAAATTGTATGAGCCTCCATGTCCAGGACGCATGTGATGGTGTCACCCTGGGTGAAGGAAGGAAGCGTACGGACAAGCTCCCCTCCGTGGTACAAGTTCCCACTGTATGCGCGATACAGCCACATGTCAGTGGTGGTGTGGTGGTTGTGATCTCTGACAGGCCAGCGGGAAACACCAATACACGTGCCCTCGTTGCCTCTGTTCTCTTTAGCAATGCTGAACTGAGAGCAGGAGAATAATGGGGATTACCAAATGGCAGTAAAGTTAGATTTAATTGAGAAATGTTTCTTAAGGTACCTTCCATATATAGCAGCCAGAGGTAATGGATGTAGTAGCCAGGCCATACCCTTTCCCCCCTGAACCGTGGGAGAGGATGTTGCCACTCTCCAAAGAGCAACAGACCAGCTTTTGAGGGTCAAAGGAAAAATCTCCAATGGGGATGCATTCATCATAGCTGCTGTGATTCTGAAAAAAAAAATTACATTAGTGGGGAAAAAAAATTGTTGATCACATTTTGAGAAAAAAATATTTTATTTGCGGATCCTTTTTTTTGTTTGAAAAGTTCCTTTTTTTTGCTGCGATGGCAAGTCTAGACCATCAAACCTTTTTCATCCTTTCATCACATTTGTGGATGTAAAAAATATTGTATAAAATATTGACGGATGAATATTTACCACTCTTTCTTTTCCAGTTGTTTCTTCAAGGTTTACTTCAGTAAGTGGCTCCTCCCACATACACACAGACAATAGCTGAAAGAGCTGTTTGACAATCTGGACAAAATAGAGTCAATATAGAATCATTACACAAAACAAATACTAAAGATATTTCAGGGAAATAACAGGTTTTAAAAAAGGTCTTAAACCAACTGCTTAAACCTTTTTGAAGTCATACCTGTTGAATCTGAACAGTTTCTGAACAAGCAGGTAAAAGTCTTTCTAAAACATGAAAGGCCAAAAGCCTTGTGCGAAGGTTCTGGAAGTGTGGAGATCCTAAAAACAAAAATGTGATGACAAAGAATCTTACAGGAAGTGTCCTTGATACACAAGCTATGATTAAAATTGTTTATTTGATTATTTGTGTGTGTGTTTTTAACAGTCTTACCTTCTGAGCGTTTGTGTAGAATGATGGCCATTAGTGGATCAATCCATTTAAAAAAAGTGGAAAGTTTTTTCATCACTCTTAATGACAAAACTCGTCTAAGAAAAACCAAGAAATCTGCCAGCTGAGATTCAACAACTTTGCTGCTTTCAGCTCCTATAACATCAAAACAAAGAGGAAAAGACATAAAAGTTAATTTTATTGCATTGTCATTACAAAATTATTTTTTTCTTAATATACATGTAAAACATTTATATCTATCAATTAAAAGTTTAGAGCATTTTAAATGCAACCCACCAAGTATATTTCTGCTTTTAATGTCAACGTGCACATCTGTTCCCTCAGCAAATCCTTTTTCTGAGTTCTGTTGCTGGTGGAAACTGTGCAGGATGTTCTGCAGGTGCTGACACATGACCTCCATGAGAGCCTGGGATATTTCCAGTGGCAACAAATCCTCACAGGAACTAAAAGAACATGATTTGTTGAGCAGACAAAAAATAAAATAAGTAAGCTGGAGAATCAACATTCAAAGTGATTAAAGTCACATCACACCCACCTTGCAGCAACGGTCAGTATCTGAAGCAAGCGCGCACATGCTAGTTTGACAGCCCCACTGAGTAACGTTGGACCAGATGCTGATGCAGCAAACCATCCCTGGTTCATCAAAGCGCAGCTGTTGTTATGTAGCATTGAGAGGATATCCAGGATATCACTTTTGATGATGAGTACCAGATCCACAGGTTGGTAACAGAAGTTCAGTGCAAACATTGTGGCTAAAAGAAGGTGCTGGCAGGAGCCTAAGTAATGATAGAGAAAAAAATATACGATAACAAAAATCAACAAAAATAGAGAACAGAAATATTTAGCAGCCTCTACCACAGCACTATTCAACTACCGAATATCAATTCTTGAGTCGAGTATCTAGAAATATATCACAGTCTGTTAGTAAATATTGCTTTATATTTAGTCAATCTGCTCTGTCAGAATGTATGCATTTTTCCAAGAATACCTGAATGTTGTCTTTCAAGCTGGACTTTCTGTTTGAGAACATGCACCACTTGCTGGTAGAAGATGTGAGCTGCAGACTGGAGTTCTCTTTGTGTTTCCATGGAAGCTCCATTTGTGCCAGACTGGATTTAGATGAAGGAAGTAAAGACAAACAACACAATAAAGGCAAAATATAAGAGATCACATATAGTCAACCATTATTCACATTTGAATTAGATCAATGATCATGTGATTTTTTTGGGAAGCCATCATAATATATATTGAATTTACCATGTAATGTTGAGTTTCATAATGAGCTCCAGACTGAGAGTCAATGATTTGTGTTCCTAAAGAAAAGCACCCAGAAAGAAATTGGAGCTGCACCGACTGCAATAGAGTAGGAAAGGGTGAAGAAGTTGATGATCGACTGGTCTTCTCCTCCATCTTAGACATGAAGGATGATATCTGACACAAGGCCTCCAGACGCATCTGATCACAACAAAGACAGAGTTAGCAGTTGGTTAAAAGCTTCACAATTTTAAAGAACCCAGAACAATTCTTAAAGTAAAAGCTACCTGGGCCCGCTGTTGCTGCTGTTGTATGGCAACAGCAATAGACTTTGGATCTGCCTGACTACAGCTCAACAGAGATGATGGGCTGGCCATGCTTCCACAGACAAAGTGAAACACTTGGTTTAAAATAGGCAGAATATTGTTGCTATGTGAATACGTGGGGTCTGTTGGACTGATGCACTGCCGCAAACGATCCCAAGCATCTTTCATGATTCCCAAAGAGCACAGAGGTAAGCCTGGAGATAAGAAATGAATGCAATTTGCAATTGTCTGTCATTAATACATTGGTTTGGAGTAAAAACATTTAAGGTTCAATCTTCAACAACAGCAGAAATGCAAGGATTTAATTTCTACTTACTCATTTTATTCTTTGAAGATCCATAGTTGTTGCCAGAATAGTTGTTTTTGGGATGCTCCAACTAAAAAACACAAAACAAAACCAGAATGTTACTTTGGTTTAGTATGTAATTAGCAGTGCATAGGTTGGACATTAGATTTACCTGTTTATGTCCACTACCAGTTGCTGTGAAGGACTCTGTTGGTGGTTTCCTGAAAAAAATAGTTGATGCAGATAGTTAGCGACCACACAAACAAACCAACTATTGTTCTACACAAATCTCACCTTCCTGCTGTGTTCACAGTTTGATTGTTTTCTCTTGTGCTGGGTTCAACCCAAGCAGGCCTGACCCCCAGTAGCAGGAACAGGCAACGGGACACGACCAGATGGCAGGCAGTGGGGAAAGAGGAGCTTTCCTCAGATTCCCGATGATTTTCCCACAGTTGTTTGGGATTGGGGGCCCTTTCTGGACTGGTGGGGCTCTCCATGCTGCTGGAGAGGTTGGATGTGCCAAATGACTCGTAGACTGTCACATTCTGCTGCACTTGCAGAGCTTCCCGGGTGGCCATGAAGGATTCTAAGACTTCTGCAGAGACAAGAAAGATAAACAATTCATACGTCCAGTTGGTTTACACATTTACCCTTCCAGGCTGTAACTTTGTACATATAAAAAGCAGTAGCTCCCATATAGTCAACACACAATAAGAGATTTAGGTTGAGTATGTTTTACTCAACTTAACAGTCAAGAGAACTACTGAAAAGGATTCAGTTATATGTTCTAGTGATTTTCACAAATATTAAAATGAATACTTAAAGACCCACTCCAAGGAAAATGGTGTTTTTAACACAATTTGGAAACAATTTTACAATAGAAGAAAATATAGTTGGAGTGGGACTGTGAGTAAATATTTTAATATTTAAAAAGAAAATCAGCATGATATTGACATCAAGTAAAAGTGATAAAAGGATGCTAACCTGACAAGTGCATACGACTATTGTTGAATCTGTCCTCCTCGGTTGTCTCGTCCTGGTTGTGGTTTGCTGTGGGAGGTGGGGGTACCTGCACCTCTCGGTCACAGTGACTTCCTGATTGACGCTCCTGATCCTTTGCCACTGGCTCCAAGGAGCAGGATGGCTCTGTCCCATCTCTGTCCGGACTTTGGACAGACTGAGAGGTCTGTAGTAAAAAAAAAATCATGAATGTTTTTGTTTTTTAAAAATCTTAAAAATAATAGAAATATCTCATTAAACTATTAGGTGGGACAACCATACCTGTTTGGTTGTTGCTTGCACCTGGGATATTTTTGGAGAGTTTTTAAAGGCCAGCAGAGAGCTCCTGATTTTACAAACTGTTTCATACACTTCCAGAAGCATCTCACTGGGCTCATATCTGTCTCAGTTGAGTGAAGAAACAAATTGTATTGTTGGCACAGCAGTCCAAAAAAGATTATTTAAAGAAATACTGAAAAAAGCAAGCACTTACATTGTACAGTACATTAATGAGCTTTCCAAACAGTTGTTAAATAAAAATCCATTTCTTTTACTGACCTGTCCTGGCAAAATGCCTCCTTCTGCAGGCCAGTGTGTTTGAGAAGAGCAGCCAGGCTGCAGCGGCAGACCACTTCCAGTAGACAATCCCCTGAAGAACCTCCACTCTCCCATTCTACTGACAGAGCAAATAACAAAAAAGCATAATCTAATGACCAGAATTATAAAAGGAATCAGTATATAGTATTTAAATTTAACACATTTTGATTCAAGTGTTCAGAAACAAATTCAATTTAAAGACCCACTCTGATGAAAATTGTGTTTTTGGCGTTTTAACATATTTTTAACATGTGATGGGCTGTAATCTATTGGGAGTGCATGTAAACAAATGGATGACAGAAAGTTGGCTCCACGCAAACGGTCCTGCCCATAAGTCAGAGGCAAAATTCTAATACTACTACCGCTCTGCAGACACTATGTCCTAAAAAATGACAAGTTTTTTCTTGTTTTGACTAAAAAGTTATAATAACATGTTTTGTAATATTTGAGGTGGCCGTGGTGCAGCGGTAGGGTGGTCGTCCTCTGATCACAAGATTGCAGGTTTGATTCCCGCCTCGCTCACTCATGTGTCGAAGTGTCCTTGGACAAGACACTGAACCCCACATTGCTTCTGAAGGAAAGTTGGTGCCAGTGTTTGGCTGCAGAGCCACCATCAG
Source organism: Oryzias celebensis (assembly GCA_014656515.1). NCBI lineage: Eukaryota > Metazoa > Chordata > Actinopteri > Beloniformes > Adrianichthyidae > Oryzias > Oryzias celebensis. Next base: position 9,856,444 of record BNCR01000012.1, read on the forward strand.
TGTGTGAATGCGGGTGTGAATGGGACTGTAACTGTAAAGCGCTTTGGGCCTTCAAGGAGGGTAGAAATGCGCTATAAGTATTTATCATTTACAATTAAAAGATCACTAGGAAAGCTTTTAGAATAGATCAAAAAATTATAGGAGTAGGACTTTAAAGAGAAGTCTGAGTAAATACCTTTACTGTGAGCATACTCCTCCATCTTCCACCAAATACTAACAGCAGGACCTCTGTTGGATCCAATAGCCAGTTCCAATAAAATCCTGGTGTCTTCAGTGAGATTCAGTTCTGCTAGTCTGGCATCACTGCTGCCCAGCAGCACTACCTCTGTCAGCCATCCCATACTGGAGTCTGAAGGAAAAAGCATCACTTCTAAATGAAATCACATCTACAACTAGTGCCCACCTGCACTCACAATAAAACAGCCTAATTTTTTAGTGTTACATTGAAGATCTAAGCTTTAAATTTAATTTATGAAACTATCCTGTACAAACATGGTACTTAATGACATACTGCATATTGAAATTTTGCTCACTTGCTCAACTTGAAATCAGCATTTAGATTGAATTTTACTTGAAAGCGTGTAGAGCAGGAGTTCTTACCTAGCTGTTGAAAGTCCATCTCGAGACCATTCCTGAGAAGGACATCTGATAACCAGACTTCTGATTTCTTCTCCTCGAGAGACGGTGGTGGGCCTTGCAGCATCCCACAAAGACAGCGACCAACCGCCAACGCAACAGACCGTTCCAGGTCCAACAACCAAACCCATCTGTGCTCCTCTTCCTCATCTTCCTCCTGCAGCTGCTGCTGTCCAATCTTTTCTTCACTTTTATCTACAAAAAGCATCCCTCGATGTTTTCAAACTTTTTTTTTCCTTCACTATGACTGCAGCAATTTGGGGATTAATGATATCAGTTACAAACATGTAAAAATGACTGAACTGACCATAGCACATTTCCAGTTCTTGTTCCTCCAGGAGAACAGTCTCTGGCAACAAACTGCTGTAATCATTGAGGTGCTCCAACAAGGACATTAAAAAACTGAGGAGAGGCTGGACCGTGCCTACAGGCAGCAGCAGCAAGGAGTATATGATCTGGCAAAGCAGGCTGCCGGCCACTGAGTTGTACAACACCGCTGGATTAGAGTGTGAGACAAGAGCTGGATTAAAATTGCAATAAAGACAACAGAACTCATAGAACTTATAGAAACAACAGATATGAAAACTATGAACAGATTAAAAACTAAATCTCTATACATTTCAAAAACTGTTTGCATTGAGTTTATTCCAATCATTTTTTTCGTGAAAGTACAGACAGAATTAACATATCCCTGCAAGAAATGTCGGGGACATTTTAATTAATGGGTTTAAAGAGTTATTTTGACAGTAGTTAAAATGAAAAAAAATCTGTCGTAATTTCAAAGAACCAAAATGACGTGGATTGTGTCCCTTTTATTGGAGTTAATCTAAAGGCATCAGAACAAGTAAACTCTAAAGTATGCAAAATCAAACAGTATTTTTTTTAAGAAACATGAACTTGTCAAAGATATTTTTAAGAAGATGCAACCTTTTTTTCTGAATTGCTATGTAAAATAAACATAACATTTTTGGAACACTATGCCGTCCGTTTTCCAAACCCGCTTTGTCCTACTCAGGATTGTCAGAGCCCAGCAATTTTCAGATGAAGGCAGGTCACACCTCAAATGGTTTGCGAGTCAATTGCAGGGCACTTTATGATCATACTTTTTTTTTTTTTTGCATTTAAAATTAAACAAATAATAAGCAAACAATTTTTATTAAATGTTTTTGGTTGCAGTTTAATACTAAAATAGAATACAATTTGTTTGACATGTTCTTTTAAGAATTGTCTTTATTGTATTTCACAAATAATAGATGAGAAATTATTGTTTTTTGTGAACAAATCAACATTTAAAAGGTCATGAATTGAAAAGATTACACTATTAATTAGACTTACTGTGCAGCTTCTTAATGATTTGCTTGTCCGGAGAGCTCTCCTTTAGCAGTTTGGTTGACCTCCTGAGTGTCTCAGCAGCACAAGGAAGCAGCAGATAAAGATGCTCATGAAGCAGAGTTACGCTGCTGTCACCCTACAAAGCAGCAAAGCAAAATCATCCAAACATGTAAAAGTATGTTCTGTGATACATCAAAAGAACAAAAAGATTAGCAAATTTGTACTACATCTACTTTTCTTGCAAAAACTGTAATTTCTGAAATATTTCAACCCAAAAGGAGTTTATTAATGGTTGCACACCTCAAGGCTGGACTGAATGTAGCAATGGGCCAGCAGGTGTTTATGAAGACCAGAGAGCAGCTGGTGGAATTGAGACGGAGGATCACTTTCTCCTCGAGTATCTTCAGATAGCTGTTTATCACTGTTTTTCTCCAATTCCCCAAACTGCTGCTCCTGTTTAAAGACAAACATTCAAAAATCACATTGAGAAAACAAAATTAAATAAAGTCAAATTAAAGCATCTAAATTCTTCTAATTGACTGTTTGATAAGTATAGATCGAAAATACATGGAAACATGTATAAAAGCATTAAAGCATTTCAAACATTTCTATCTTGTGTTAAAAAACTACAATTTTATTTTAATATCTCTGTTTTGAAGTAACAGACTTCATTTTGAATTAAAATCTCAAGTTGAGTGTAGGACAACTAATAGTTCAAAGTGAATTCATATTATGAAACCGTTTCACAGAGAACATTAAGAACTACTTCTAAAACGTCATGGAAGACAGATGACATTACGAGTCTGAAACAGAATTGTAGGAGAGCAGAGAGGAGATGTAAGATGACTAAATTAATAACTCATCAAGAAATTTTAAAAGAAAAACTTAAAATATACAATAACTCAGTTAAAAAGACCAGAACCCTCTGCTTTTCTAACATTATTTCAGAAAATAAAAATAATCCCAGATTTCTTTTTAAAAAGATTGATGTTTTAATAAAAAAAGGTTTTAACAAGTCCTCCAAGCCATCATCTAATGCATGTGAGGACTTTGCAGACCACTTTCTGGGTAAAATCAACGCTATAAGACTTAGCATTTCATCCATGCAATACTCTGGTTTTAACAGATCACCAGCATTGTTTTTACCAGAGGAAACACTGAGGAGTTTTGTCCTGGTTGATGCAGAGGTACTTGGTCGAGTTTTATCCCAAGTAAACACCCCAATCTGCCTTTTAGATCCCATTCCCACTTCACTTTTTAAAACATGTTATGGATTCTTTGACCCAGAGCTTTTAGAAACATAGTAATCTGCTCTCTTCAGATGGGTGTTTTCCCCTCTGTCTGTAAAACAGCAGTTGTGAGGCTCCTTTAGAAGAAGAGTCATTTAGATCCCAATACTCTGGAGAAGTACAGACCTGTATCCAACTTACCGTTTTTTAGTACAATTATAGAGAAAAGTGTTGCTACTCAACTACATGTGTTTTTAAATACCCAAAACTTTTAGAAAAATATCAACCTGGTTTTAGGATGAACCACAGTACAGAGACAGCTTCTTAGAATTAATTTGGACTCACAGAAACATTCTGATCTGGTGCTGCTGGATCTTTTGTGATGTTTTTGATGGCGTATGTTAACAGATTTTATTAGATAAACTTAGGAGTCTAGAGGGCCTCTCTAGAAATGCTCTAAAGTGGTTTTATTCTTATCTTACAGTTCGAAGTATGGATACATGCTCTTCAAGAATTCATGAAATAAGTTGTGGGGTTCACCAAGGGTCCATTTTAGGTCCGATACTTTTTAACATGTATATGTTCCCTCGTAGAAGTGCTTTTTTATAAATCAAGTTTGAGTGATTGATTGAGAAGAAGACAAAAATGGGTTTGAGCAAACCACTTTCATTCATCAAGAACAAGAGTGTGTTGTTTGTACCGTGTAGAAACCAACGCTGAGAAGCAAAGTTCTCAGCAGCACTTCTGCTAAGTGCAGAGGATCATAGGCCTCGACGGAGCTGCACGAAGAAGGAGGTCGGCCTGACAGAGCAGGTGTCAATGGAGGTCCCAAAGCTGCTATCTCACCAAAGTTGCTGTAACCTAATAGGGAAGCTATGTGGCTTTGGTCCTGAAGGCTGCTGAGAACCATGTCTAACTGAAGACGCTGCAAAAGATGCACAAGATACATGGAACATTTTCAAACAGTAATTTTCACACTTTCATGTTTTCACAGAATCTTTTAACACATCTCTTCTAGTAATAATTAAAGCCAGTATTTACTCAAAGTTTTTTTGAGAAATATTTAACTGATTCTTTGGATCAAAGTCAGTTCCAAGGAAAAAAATAGCTGGAAGCAAGATACATGTGTAAAACATTGGTTTCTCTCCCTTATACATTCAATGGTGACAGTGTGTCTAATATTGGCTGTGTTTTTCCACTACAGCACTGAAAATACATTTAGTACTCATGAGAAGCACTGCTTATAATGGTTTTCAAAATACCTGCCCTTTGGAGAGAACATTTAAACTCTGGGGTCCCTGAGGAAGAAGAGACAGGAGCAGCTCTGTTCTTTCCTTGAGAGGAGGCAGCAGCAGGGATGCACCAATAGACAGAGTGTCCAAAACTGCCTGGAAATCACACCAAGAAAATTGAAAGATGGGCAACGACAACTGCTAAAACAAGTTCTAATATCAGACTTAATATCACCAATTAAATATCAACACTTCTGATAAGTATGCTTTTCAGACCAGCTGAAATGTGATTTCTTCCACAGCAAATTAAGCAGTAAACATCAAACAACAGGTCTGCTTTTAACACAATGAAATACATAGCAAGAGTAATACAGATAGTTTTACTTGATGTATGGAATCTGGCATTTTGGTGTCTATGAGCCTAAAGAGCAAGTGTCTCAAGGGCCTGCCCTGAGCACCCAGAACCATGGCACCAGTGCCCCCTGCATGGGCCAGAGACAAGTGGATGGACAGCAGCTTCATGCACAGCATAAGAAAATGATGGTGGTCCCTGAGGAGACAGAGCACAGCGCATTTAGAGTGTTTTGAGCAGACAGCTGGAAAATGCTGACTCTCCGAACAGCCATGACATGGTCATTAATCTAAAAAAATAAGATTCTGAAGTAAATAGCAAACCTTTTAGATACAAATGGAGGAGGTGGTGTATCATTGCTGATGCCATCACAATAACTTTCTAGAAAGTTGCGCAGGTATGTAAATGTACTCTCCTCCAAGTCAACGCAGAACGGTCTATGCCACGCCACCAACTGTCTGGAAGAAGAAGCAGAAATATGTTATAACCAATTAAGAATCTACTTGTACTATGGTCCAGGGGAATATTCTATTTCGATAGGCTGGAGTGTGTGGATTAAAAAGTGATAAACCACAGTTTTGGTCACATAGCCCAAATATTCTATCACTGCACTAGCTGGTATCCAATTATTAACATAAGCGAATAAAAAATTAAAATAAATATAGGTTGTCAAACCTTATTCCACAGTTTATCACAACAGCAAGACGGTAGAAAAGGCGAGTGATTTTAGAGTTTCCTTTAACTTGTTTAGTTAATTTGATAATTATGAAGAGTGGGATGTAGCAGAAAAGAAAGATAGAAAATAATCTAAGAAGGAGAAAATAATACAAGAGGAGGAATTGAACAATTTAGACCTTCTGACTTTGTTTCTTTGAAACTAACTTTTGCTTCATCATCTGAGCAAAATCAAGCGATAAGAGGTGAACTTTCTCTCTGACCTGATGCTTTATTTAACCCATTATGACAATCAGCATATATACCACTTTCCTTTACTGTTGCAGTCGAGGTCGCTGTGGGCTTTGAAGCTGTTACCATCACAATGTAATATAGTCCGCTTTTAGTGATAAAGTGATTTAAATTTTAAAAAATAAGATTAAAGTACTAAAACTTGACTGAATACATTTTTCTTTTGTTAGTAACCATGGTTTGTGGAATAATGTTCTTTGAAATGTGCATTATCAGAATTTAACAGCCTTTATGAAACCAACGGACCAAAGCAGGGGAACGGTTCTGGTTTCTGCCTTGTCCATTCATTTCTGATGATGCACACTTACAAGACAAGAAACAAAACTGCCCATGTTCATTATGTAGATAAAAAGAACAATACAGCAGATTGAGTGTTTACCTGTCACTTGGAACTGCAGTCCATGCCAGACTGTGAGAAGTGCCAGCAGTGATTTGCTGGATTGAAACACCTTCTAAGCCGAGCACCTTTTTGGGTCTGGTGATGGGAGTAGAAGTGTGGCCCTGCCCACATTGGCCCATTGTGTTGTTACCCCATGCATACACTTCATTCTCTGTAGACAAAAGATCGGTTTAAGTCAGAGCACATGTCATACAGCTTTGGAAATTCAACAATTATTTAGTGGATATGAAGTTATTGAGGTTTCTAACCGTGAGACAGAGCCAGACAGTGGCTGTCCCCACATGAGATATCAATGATCTTTGTGATACTCAGGTCCTCCACAAATCTTGGCCTCAGAGACGTTGTTTCAGAAGAACCACATCCCAAACACGAGCCACAGCCCCACGCAAACACCTTCATAAAGGACACAAGTAAACAAAAGAGAATGATAACAGTATGAATTTCTGCTTAATCTTTGTGTTATGTTTGCACTGAATATAGGAAATAATCTAAAGTTGTTTAGACTGAAAAGGAGCACATAAAATATTTTAAGGCATTTTTGTTTGTTTTTTCTGTCAGCAGGACTGTTCACACATAAAATATGTTTTCAACAAACACATTTAAATTCAACTAAATATTTGGTGAAGGGAGTTTTAACACCGACTCAATCTCACCTGTCCTGCAGAAGTGAGAGCGAGAGAGGATTGGCTGCCAGCGCACACTTTCCTAATGATAAATCCATGGAGGGCCTCTATCACTTTGGGACGGTAGATGCGATTGGTGTCACCATGACCGAGTTTACCTGCAAAGGTGTGTCATTGTCTCAGTTTTTGTTGAGGTTTTCTAAAGTTCTCTGTAAATCATTAGATTTCTAACAGGAATAAAAAATGTACAGTGTCTGATGGCTCACCATTGTCTCCTCCTCCAAAAGACCACACAGTGCGTCCATCTTGTGCCACAGCAATAGTGTGGGAGCTTCCACAGGCAACCTGCCCCACACCGCTGATGTCCTTCACCAGTGTTGGCACACTACGACTCTGGCTGTCACTGTGACCTTCATCAGGATTACACACATGACCACAAATAAAAGCAAAGCTTTAGACGAATTTCTATCCATATAAAACTTTTGCACAAATCTAAAGGTGGTTGACTTAAAACATCTTAATGATTAGATCTATTTCCGAAAATGAGGTGCGTACCAAGTCTTCCAAAGTCTCCCTCTCCCCACGTGTAAAGCTCTCCATCGTAAGTCACAGCAGCGCTATGTCTGTATCCAGCAGACACACAAACAATAACCTGTGAGAGATACAGACAAATATGACAAAAATGTTATATCCCATAAAAAATAGAATTAATGAAAATATGAATGTTTACAAACTTTTCCTAGCAGTGGTCCTTGTATGATTTTAGGGTATTTCTGAGTAGCACTATTGCCATGACCCAGTTTTCCATATTCTCCATCACCCCAGCTGAACACCTGGAAGAGATGTTTTTTTTCAAAAAAAAGAAAAAAAGGAGAACAAGGAAAATCCTTTTCAGAATAATTGAACCATCCACATTTGTCATTTGTACTGGTTGGCTAGATATATCCCTCCATTTAAGGATCTCACCTCGCCTTCCACAGTGATGGCCAAAGTGTGCCCGTCAGAACCCTTAGAGGAGGAAACTTTCTTCATGTTCCTATGTGGCTCCAGCACAAGTTTCTTGGGCATGGATTGGTTGTTGGAGTCGCCCAGCCCCAGGCGCCCATAGCTGCCTTTCCCACAAGCTTTTACTGAACCATCTGCAGACACTGAGAATGTGCAGTACTGGCCTGCCTCAATCTGAAACAAGCACAATGTGGTTTTATTTAAAAAAGGATGTAAAACTGCCAAATAATCTTGTTCAAAGTAAATTGCATTAACACATGAGGTCCAGAACAAAAACACAATGAGAACTTCGAAATAAAAAAACACTCTTGATCAATCCAATGAATGGTACAAGCTGACGGCTTCTAGATTCTAATAGCAACTTTCAACATTTCCTTTCATTCCTTCAAATGCCTGCTTTGATACACTTACATTTGCACATCATCTCATTTGCATCTTTTCTGAAATGTAAAAAGTGCTTTATAATATTTCTCTTCCACTCCAATTTATACACACTTGCAATATCACACGAAACAATCCATAGTTGAGCAAAATATAAGTGTTTGGCATCTACAATCCAAACATAATAGGTACACGAGGGGCAATAAAAAAGATGGATTATTGATTATTTGTAAGTTAATGTTTCTTTACTTTAAACACATTTTAAATGTTTGCTTCACCAGAGAGAAATACTTCCAGACTTAAAAGTCTAAAGACGAACGCACATTTTTAAAATGGGAAAATCAAAGACAGAAAGGGTTCTGCTGCACATGAAGACATTTTGAAATTTAAAATTTGTAAAATGGAAAGATAAAAAGTGACTCAGTGGCAAACATACCATTTGGGCATCACTGAAGCCCTGTGTGACTTTTGGCAGCAGGATTTTCTCCAGAGTTCCTTCTGCCAGCTGATGGCTGCTGTTACTCCCCCACACATACACCATGACTGCATCCGACTCTGAGCCAACTGCAGCTGCATTTGTGCTGCATGAGTTCAGGCAGTAGGAGGCCAAGTTACATATCTGTGAAGAGAGCAGATTTTTGCTTTAGTTTATACAGACAGAGTCAAGAGACCCTTTTTTGTGTTGAGATCAACTAAATGGTGGGGGTGTATTTCTGTTTTTACCTCCTCAAACACAACGAGAGCTGCCTGAGAGAGTTGACACAGACCATCAGCATCCTTCGTTAGCACCTGAGTGTTGACGGCATCTCCACGAAAACCCTAAAAAGTTTTTTTTTTTTTTAAATATTATTTCTAGTGTTATTCAGTAAAAATATGTTAAGCTTGTAAAGTATGTGAATTAGTTTGCTGAAGATTCTCATTTATCCAAGTGACAGTGTCTTGAAGTTGAGTCTATGTGGATTACATGTGAAGTTTGTGAGGATTAGGATTTAGTTCTTACTTCATAAAGATAAATTTATATTTTAATCACTTTGCACCAAGATACAGTTTTAGGCCTCTCTCCTAAATATTCTTCCTTTTCTTTATTATTCTCTTAAATAGACAAAAATATTGCTCCATATTTTGGGTTGTTTTGTAAGTTACTTTTTTAAAATTAAATCAGACATCTTTCTTTAATGTTTGCCACTCATCCAGATGGCTTTATCGTACTGAAACGTATCAAAAATAGACTTAAAGGCCAGATGTCATGACTTGACTTCAAGACATCACCTGAATAAATGAGAACCTTTATCGACATTTAATACAGACAGTTTTCTAGTTTGGTCACACCATACAAAACTTTCTGCAGGAACAACTTTGTTCTTGTATTTTTGGTGTTGTTTTCAAATATGCATGATTTCTATGTGCATTATTAAATGTTTACTTGGTCTAACTTTAGGCTTTGTTTTGTATCCATCGTTCTATTTTAACTACAATCACAGTTATCAATTTTCTGAATATTGCAGTAATAAAATGTAGAAAAAAAGGCATTTTTTTTCTTTACTTGATCCCAATCAGAAAATAAAATAACCATTATAAAAAACAACTACATGCAAATTTTACTTTTATAAGGGTTTCTATAGTTATAATAACAGTATTACAGGTTAAAAAAAAGCAAAGATAAAATCTTAAATGTAATATGATAGGAAATATTGATGACTAAATCAGGTGTCATTATAATGACTCAATCAGATCTTCTTTGATAAAGTATTAATAACTTATTTAATCCACCAACAAATGTAAAGCATGAAGCACAAGCATTTGGTAGAAAGTTAAAGCTAACAGCAACTATTATTTCTATATATGATATGATATATGGTCCTGTGACTGTTGAATTGACTGAAATATCACATAATATGATAACAGAAGAGAAAGATAAACAGCCTGATCTATAATATAATCAATTCTGTATCCCACTGATTGAATATGAAAATGAGGTTTAAAGACATACCGAATATTGCTTCATTTGTAGAAGAGTTTGTTGAATGACATCAAAACTTGCACCAGCTGATTGCTGGGAGCCCATTGAGGAGGAGGAGGAGGAAGACAGCATAGAGGTTGTAGAGAACATAGATGCAGCCAAAGCTACTTCCACCCACTCCAACAAAAACTTTAGGGAGCCTCTCTGCATGGCTAACCCCAGCAGCAGCTCCAGCGCTAGCCTCCGACCGGTTGGATCAGCCCCACCCAACCCACTGTTTACTGCCGTCTTCTTTAGGAAGTTAGCCACCTGTTCCAAGCAATCCAAACCCACAGATGGGATCTTGTTCTCATTAGCAAGTGAAAGTGGTGGCAGCGAAGCCAGGACAGAAGATGCTGTGGCCAGCACGTCATTGCAAAGCACCGACTCTGGATGCAGAGAGGCTGCATACCTCCAGTTCTGCTGCAGTAAGGAGAAGAGCAGACTCAAACCTGTCCTCACACCCATTTCTATCAGAACATCTGTGCCCGACTTGACTTTGCCAGCTGCCCCTGAGAGGCAAGGTTCTGCGGGTAGTTCAACAGGGCCACCTTCAGTGCAACTCTCTGTGCACTTAGAGGACAGCTGCACACTGAATTTGTCATGATATTTGCTGTGAAATGCATAGTAGATCCTCTGCAGAACCACCAGCCTGTGGTGAAGGGCCAGGGTGTAGGAGGTTTGTGTAAGCATGCGATGAGCCAGCCATCGTTGACTACGAAGAAGAGATGACAGGTACTCTTCCTTCTCCGCTGCTGCACTAGCATCACACTCAAAGTCTGGCAGGCGCGGGCCCACAAGTTCTTGCACAGGCTGGGCAAGAGTCACCAACTCCTTGTTGTGAAGAAGCTTATCGTAAAGGGTGGCAGCCCCTTGTCTCTTGGCTGTCTTCAAACCCTCCTCTGCAGCCCAGCAACTATTGAAGTGCTCCTGCCACTTCAACAACACATGGGTTTGGCAAGGCACCATGTCTGTGCATTATCCAAACGCTCCTGCACACCTGAAAAACACAAAGCAGCAGGTGGTAAAAATTTTGCACTGACAAAATTATCACTTCTTCAGAAAAAAATGCAGAACTGTTCTCACCTACATTTGCTGCTAAAATATCAAGTTATGTGTTTTTCCAGTCAAATAACTTGAGCAAAAAGGCGCCAGGTTTCTCTTTAATGAGAGAAATTTTGCAGCAGACAGCAGTCAAGCTAATGCCACAAACTCTGTTGGCATCCCTGAAATAGGTCGGCTCACTCCAGGATAAAAGCTAAGTGGCACACCCACACTCATAGGAGACTCTTATCCTCATAGCTATTATGCTTTAAGCTTTACAACACTGAGACATGCTTGTGCAAAATATTTATTACATAATTATTCAGATTTATTCCTGGTTTCCAGCAATGATAATAATAAAATGTGTTATACACGCAATTAACAGCTTGTATTGTTATTATTTTTAGATAAAATTTTAAGTATTAATTAATAGAACTTTATAGTTGAAGAAAATCGATAATTTGGCTTTATATGGACAACATTTTCAGTTAAAAGGATCACAAAGACAAATCACACGCCATCAAGAAATTACAAGTGAATGATGGGCAGCAAGTCAAGTGTCACATTTTAACTAAAGGAAAACCCACAACATCACACTTTGAAAAATCACTTCTGTATTAATAATGAGAGATAAAATGTTGATTTTTTTGTGCAAGTTAAATAGCCAGGCAGCAGAGAAATACACACATTACAACTCACAAATGAGAATAACTTAAATACCAACCCCACATTTACAGCAATAAGTGTCTGCTTTTTCATATTCTAAGACTAATAAAATGTTGACTAAAAAATGCATTTAAGGACAGTTTTGCTGCTCTTAATATACCTTAAATCTCCTGTTAATGGCAAGATATTGTTACACATACATATCTAATGATGCTAAAATAAGGAATAAGCTTGAATGAAAAACGACATTAAAAGGACATATACAGTACAAGAGTGAAAAGGAACGTTTCACATTTAATCTCCATGACCCACTCAAGTTATTGCTATTATTAAAACCTATAATAAAATGTGAGCTACTGTGAGTTACACGCTGCTAAGCATATGGCCATGTCACTTTGCTCATAGACCCCTGTTGCAAAGACCTATTGCTTCTGCCTTGCTTGAGGCCTGGGGGGCTATATGGTTTCCACTGGGGCCAAAAATATCAGCCAACACTGAATAGCTGTTCCAACAGTCAGGCAACAACAACAAAAGCACCAGATATCTCAAATGAAAAAAGAATATACATACTACAAAATGTTTAACCAAATGTCAGCTTACTCAAAAAATAAATATTCATTTCATGTATGGGTATTTACAAAAGCCAAACTAGATCAAACAAAATAGTTATTAAAGGAAAAATGTTATAGTCAACTCACTATAAAAGCTGCAAAACATTTAATAACCAAATATGTGTGCCTCTTCACCAAAAACGTGAAATTTTTACTGCTTTAAATAAAAGAAAATATAGAAAAAATGTTTTTTTTTTCAAATTCTCTATTTGGTTGAAGAACAGAAATATATCTTATCTTAAGAAAATGTTACATTTCTAAAATGTAATTTAGTAATAAACCTAAAAATCTGTTTGAGTTACTTGCCCAAATCTGACATATTTCCTAATTGATTTTATCAATTTTATATAAAGAAAAAAAAATATTAAAACCGTTTCATGTCTTCTTATTTACAGATTAACATTATTTACTTTTTTTTGTTGTGTTTGAATTTCATAACTGGCTAACCTAGCTATTAAAAAATGACGTACAGTTTATTGTTTATGTTTCTTACTGTATGTCATCTCTATGTTTTGAATAAAGATTTGAAGATTTAAATTGACAGAGCATTCCAGTTCTGATAAAATGTGGAACCATCTTGACCGCCTAAACTTGAAAGTGCCCCCTTAGAATTGTTAATACAAAATTCCCCACTTTCAACTTTGCTGTCTTTAAATAACTTTGATTAAATTAACATTGCCTAAAAGCAGAGGGGTTGTGGACTCACCCTGGACGGGCTGGAGAAAGTAGCTGGGCTAATTAGCGACTGCAGTTGCCAGGGCAACCGTGTCCAAGGTGAACATTTATCCTACTCCACTATGCGCGCGTGAGACTGACCGTAGATAGAGATAATGACAAATTCTGCTCGCCTGCCTTAAAATGACATTTATATTGTTCCTTTAATTTGAAGAAATGACAAATAAAAATCGGTAAAGTTATCACAAGTGAGTTCATCTAGAAGACAAACGAGCAGGTGGTACGACAGACTCATTAATTCACACATAACGACATTATCCAGTCCGACTCCCGCTGTCTTACTGCACCTTCGAAATGTAGCGTTGACGTCTCGCGCTGGTGATGTCTCTCTTTTTAGCTAGCTAGCTAGCTCCCTGACACGAGCATAAACAACGTAAAGGGAGAATTTCAAACGCCGTGCCAATGGCTGTAACAATATTTTGCATATGCGCTGACAGCTGAGCTAACACACAGGCTGCACTGCAGTTGCTAGTCTGCTCCACGGCTGTCAAACCCGACCAAGCCCCTGCTTGTTCTCCTGACAGTAAAAACACATCCCGCTAACCACCGTTAAGCTAATTCATTTTTAATCTGAATGCTATACTAAAAATAAGGTGATGCGGCTGGGTGTATGCAACTAACCTTATCAGCAGATCTCAACCGTTTACGTTACATGTCCCGTCCCGGTGAGGTCTCCCTTGGACGTGATTCTCGCGTCAGCTTTATCCTTGCTCACTCACCCACCCATCCCTTCTTCTGCTTTAAACATTGAAGGCAACAAGAGATTGGTTCGCTACCTTAGCGCCACAGCGTGCTCAGGAGTGATCCATTTCAACATATTTCTATTGTTTTCGCTCTTTTGTTAAATCTACCTGCCTGATAAACCAGATGACCTGTCTGGGAGCGCTGCGGCCAAGGTTTAAACTTTTCCAAAGAAATTTTAAAATATAACAAGTAATCTGCCAATTTCATTACTTTTGTAGATTTTTGAAATACAAATGAATATAATCCTACATAACCACAGATTATAAAGCTGAACAACCTGCCAAAAGGGAAATGTTAAAAATGTTGCATTGTGGGTAATGTAGGCCAAACCAGTGTCAGACATAGGGCCTGACGTCACAGGTCATTTCTGGATTCGGATGATTAATAACTAAACATGTCACTCCTACGACTTTAATCTGCACTGAACAGGTATAAATACTAAGAATAACGAAATAATGTGTTTAATAAAATGTATTTTCAATTATCGAACATATGACCATAAATGCAAAAGAATTACAAACAGTTTTTGTAGTATTTACAATATACAGTAGCATTTAGCATGCTATACAGATAAAACTGAAAACTCAAATTTGATTATCAGGAATTCAGTCCCATTGAAAAGCTTTTATGAAAATTTGTTTGTTGAAGTTTTTTGTTTGTTTGTCATTGTGGTTAACAAAAAGTCCAACTTTTGCTAATTGGCTTGTTAACATTTTTGCTTAAACTTCAGCAGGTTGGACAACGTTTGATTTTGTTTCTTTCTTTCTTTAATTATTCTTTACAGGCAGTGTTAAACTGTTTTTCAGCAACCTATTAGTGTGATGAACATAAAAATCCTGTCAATAGAAATAGGTTCATCTGTGAACAATAAGTCTTAGAAATTGCTGCACCAAATCTGGAATTTGGTGGTAATAAGAACTTTTATAAATAACTATTGATGCAATGCCTGGACATTAAATTATTGAATATCTGACAGGGCCTTTTAGCCTATTCTCATAGAAGCAATCATTTAGATTGCCTACTGCCAGAAGTATGTTGAACAAAAAAGGTAGATGTACTGTTAACTCCATCGGGTACTCATACATAAAAATGTTTTATTGTAATTTAAGTGTCAAGTATCTAGATGCTGTGGGGCAAATTGACGGACAGTTGGATGGATGGATGGATGGATGGATGGATGGATGGATGGATGGATGGATGGATGGATGGATGGATGGACGGACAGATGGATGGATTGGAAAATTGACAAACTTTTGGAAGGGTGAATGTGTGGGTGGATGGAATAATGGAGAGGTGGAATGACAGATAGGTGGATTGTTGAAGGGATGAATGGATTTACAAGAATCAGTTATTTGAGGAATCAGTTAGTTTAACCTATAATTAAAAATATATCAACGTGTCATGTGGAACATATTATTTCACATCAGCTTGATTTTTTTTTTAAAGTTAATGTTAAACTAAACCAGGGAAATTACATTAGTTTCTTTTTTAATTTTAAGTCAAATTAACTGTCTTCAGTTCAATACTTTCTTTGGGACCTAATTATTTACATTATTTGTAGGAAATTATATCCAAAGAATGATGAACTTGTGAATTATGAAATTCAACTATGAATTTCTTAAATATCCAACAAACACCAACAGCAAAAGAAAAACAAATAAATAAAACATGTTAAAATATCCAACATAATTTGTATCCCTATGTTTGTCACTTTTTCAAAAATACCATCTACATTGTTTAGAAAATATTGAAGAAAATTGTATTTGAGACAAGAAAACTGCAATTCAAATTTGAATTGTCAATGAACTTGGAAACTGGGGACATTTTAACTCATTATTGTCCTTGTTTTTCACTAGGTTCTAACTTTTGTCTTGTTTTAAGAAACGAAAGAGTGACCAGGGCAGATGATTATCTCAGAAATGTATGGGAATAAACAAAATTCCAAATTAATGAGAAGTTCCTGGGATTTTCACATTCCTGCTGACCTTAAATTTACTTACACCTGTTCAATTTTCGTGTTGTTTCTATAGGTTTATAAGAAAGATGTCTTGTTGCCGTGCTCTGACAGCTTGAATGAGCCCTCCACATCCGCCAGTCACACCAAAGGCTGATGTCATGGGAGGTTGGGGGTTCCGAGACTCAGACAAAAACAAACCAAAGATAACTTATGACATCAGGCCACACGAACTTCAATTCCTGGATGGTGGTTGAGAGTTAATCCCACGCCGGATTTCTAAAAGGGGGACTGACTGACAGAAAGGCACGAATAACAACGGAACGAGGAAATTGACGAGAGCAAACCACGTGGAAAACAAAGTTGTTCTTCGCTGATAACCCGCAACCTGATGAGCCGCAGGTCAGTGCGCGCAAGTCCTGCAGAGGGTCTCTTTCCTCCCACGGAGATCACGCATCCCGATCCGAGCATCCAAAGAAGATGTCCATTCTCCTCCTCACAGTGCTGTCCTCGCTGGTGGTGCGTGACGTTGATGCGTGGGGTGCCAGCGTGAAGTACGCGGTGAACTGCCCGGACAGATGCAGCGTGGAGCGCTGCGGCGGGACGCAGCGGTGCGCCCGGACGGTGCTGGATGACTGCGGCTGTTGCCAGGTGTGCGCAGCCGGCAGAGGGAGCACTGCTACCGCACCGTGTCGGGGATGCACGGGGTGAAGTGCGGACCGGGACTATTCTGCGAGTTCTACAAGGACGAGGACGATTATGGAGACGAATATGGAATATGCAAAGGTAACCTTTAGATTTGACAAATGGATGCGGCATTTTAAATACAGTGATCCCTTGTGTCGTCACAGCCTTTTGAGCCTATAGGCTTTCCCCTTCAATAAACCAGTCACAAAGAGGTTCATCTGCAGATTTAAATCCTTAAAATAGCATCATTTCCAAAATTAATGAATATGTTTTTTTTCTTTTTGCAGACTGCCCGTACGGCACCTATGGAGTTGAGTGCCGTAAATCATGCAACTGCAAAGGGGCATCTGCGACAGGGAGTCAGGAGCTTGTCTCACTCTCACTTTTTTCTCCAAAATCGCCGGAAAGCTTAAAACTGGACCAAGACCAGGTTAACAAAAACATTTCCCCCCATTAACTTGATCTTGTTGCACTGGAAGAATAACCACCTCCTCCTCCCCTCCTCCTCCCAGCAGGTGAGACGGGCTCAGGTGAAGTGAGTTCTGCGCACATCGACCAGCGCGCAGACAGGTCCGCCGCTCCAAAGAGACTCTCCCCCCGCTGACAACACTTGAAAAACGGGATTGTTAAGGATATGGAACATTAACTTATAAATGAGCCGAAAATTATATTTTGTTATGTTAAGAGATGGGTTAAGAAATGATGATTTTTACAGCATTTGAAGGTTTTGTTCAAAGTTACATGTTGATCCATGAAGGTTTTTTTATGATTATTTCTTTGTTCTTTCTCAGTCCTTATCAATTCCCACAACTTTCAGTGTAATTAAGCATCAACTTTAATATTGTTGTATCTTTGAATATGTGTTTGAATGGTTTTGTTGTTAAAATGACAGCAACGCTCCTTGAATTTATTTCTTCTCAATCTAATATTCTGTTTGTACTAATAATGCAAACTGCTGATCTCTACAATGCAGAAAATGTCATGTAGCCATATACATTAGCTACTGTCTGAATAAAAGCAAAGTTACCAGCTGTTATTTGGTTATCAGGAGTGACGTGATTTCAGTTGATTTTCAACATTTGAGTAATATTTTGTCATACTATTGACTATTTTTTGCAGAGATGAATATAGGCTTTTTTTTTAACCACTATTTACACTCATAATAGCTGTCAATAATTATGATTATATTTGGATAAATCTAAATTCTCAACTGAGAAATTACAATCATCTGTAGACTGTAAATAAAAATGTTTCGACTGTAAGTTCTCTCTTGATGAGTAGAAACAATCAGCTCAAGCAAAAGCAGTAAATATTCCTTTGTTTTCCATTTTTAATTAGCAACATTATAATGATTAGACACATTAAATGTGTTTTCAATAAGAGGAGTAAGGATTCACCATTTTATAGACCAGAACTCAAATAGAAAAGAAGAGTTGCCCCGATGTGTGCAGTTTAAGAAAAAAGGTGTTTCTGTTCTTTGTGAGAATCTTCCTAGAAGTAAATAATAAGGAAAATCCACCATAGTGTGCAATTTAAAATATTTGAAAGAGCCAATATAAAGCAGAAGATTTATATTTATAAGCACTTAATAACTTTTAAGGTGCCCTTTTAACAACAGAATGAAGGAGAAAAATGTTACATCAATAAGTCACTTTACAACATAAACTGTTACATTTAAAATCCCCCAAATATTGAAACTGATTCAAACACTTTGTGCAAGATTTTGAAACAGTTCCTCTTTGCTCACAATCTTTCCTATTAATCTCACCTCTGACTCTTTGTGGTACGAAAATGTTTTCCAGTATTCAGCCTGTTTATTTCCTGTGCTTCCTGACACCTGTGAAAATGGCCCTTCTTCCTGTTGTTGTTGTGTCTGCTCTGCACAGGAATTTAAAGACACGGCTTGTCTTTTTTTACTTCCAAGTGACACTCCAAAAACTCGGAAACTACGAGTGACACCTAACTGAAAAGCATTGGAGCTCAAAGGGTTCACGACATGAAAGAAGACTCAAATCAAGCAAGCATGCAATTACTTCAGCATTTATGTAAAAAAATGAAAAGTTTATGGATTTCAGATCTACATTTGTTTTTCATGAGGACTCGATTAGACGTAATAATCTCTGATGAAAGAAGAGAAACAATTCCTGGACAAAATTATCCCATTTCAGTTTAAAATAAACATTTTAAAAATGACTTTTTTCTTTTTCCCAGTCTTTCCTCATTTAAAAAATGAATTGAAAAAACAACATCACAATCATTTAACAAAGGTAAATTATGAGGTTTTTACTCTTGAAAAAATGATACAATTGTATTTGCTCTTCCTTATTAATGTCTGAGGGTTTTGTGCAGATAGATCTATTTTGAACATATTTCTGTTTCATTCAGATTTATATAAATACGCCTAGTTTAGAGTTTGTACTATTAAAAAAAAAGCATTGAATTCCTAATAAATATTGAAAATACTTGTTCATTGGAACAATTTGGTTCACAGCTTTGATATAAACTTTGTACAATTCAGTAAATATATTTACAGTACTGTGTAATTTGAAATGTTACCCAGAAATGGTCAAAGTAACTAAAAGTAGCATTGGTCATAGAAAGTGTTAAACTTTTCAATTCAATAAAAGATGAGAATGATTCAAAACGTTGTTTGACTTGATATAAAAAATTGTGTCATTTTATTTGATTTTTTATGTTTTGACGTAAAAATCTTTCAATGCTTACTTTGAACCCATTTAATGAACGGGAGCACACACTTCATTAGGTAGTTTGTGTGACAGACGCTCAGGTATGTGAGCTGTGTGTTCACGAATGTTCCTCAGGCTCTAATATTCCTCTCAGTCCCCTGAGAACCGACAGGCTGAGGTCCCGAAACCAAACAAAGGACCCTGGAAAATAACAGGAAAGCATTGGTGAGAAAAACCCTCCATCTGACTCCCTGAACGCGTCACTGCCGCCTCTGCAGAAACAAAAGTGCGTGAATGGAGTAGTAAATAGCACTGAATTACTACAAATAGATGTTCTGCTATTTACAGTCTGGCTGTGCCTCAACAGGCTGTTTACTGCAGCCACGGAATGACAAGTGCTTTTTGGAGACAACACATCAACGCCGCAAACAAGGAAATTAAAGATGGTGATTGATTACACTGATTGCAAACACCAAAACTAAGATTTCTGAGAAGTACGTCATCCCATTGGGTTAAAGTGATGCAAACGGAGATGGATGAAAGAAGTCCTTGGCGCTCTCTTCCTTTCTTCAGGTTCTCAGAAATTCAGTAAACAAGCAAGCAAAACAAGATGCCAGAGCCTTGACCTCAGTGACCTGACAGATTCTTGACCCTGAAGGGTTCATCCTTTCCTTGACAGAATGATGTAAGGAGGGGAATTTGTCATTCAGAAGAACCAGAACTTTGGATTTTAATTGGGTTCAAATGTTTAATTTATACCCATCAAAAAGAAGGACAAACTCATTAAGCATCAAGCAACAGTTGACAAAAAGACATTTTATTTATTTATTAGGGTATCATCCTACCTATTTAATAAACAGAACCTTAATGAGATAACAAAATATTTTAAAAGTTTAGACTTGGCATGACATTACAAGTGGTAAAGAGATAATTACAGCAGACTTTCTTACAGATTTTTTACCTGTAGAACTCAAGTAATCAACACATGGGGGTAATAAATAGATTATAAACTTCCATAAAAAGGAATATTAAACATACCAAATAAAATAATAGTCATTACTACACTTAACATTCCTCAAGTAAAAAGTCTCAGGTATGTTTGTCACTCTCATAATGTCCTTTTCTGTCAGGATTGTGAACTTTGGTTTGGGTTTTATAAGTTGTGATGTGATTATTGATCATGTTGTCTTTTGTTTTGTCCCCCAGTCACACCAGTTTCAGACTCATGATCTAAAGCTGTCTTCGTTTCTATTCGTTGCCCTCAGCCTATTTAAGTGTCTGGTTTTCAGCTAATTCTAGTCAGGTCATCTGCTCTTCTGTCACCTTTTGGTTGTTCCCATGATTTTTGGTCATGTTTCAGCTTTTTTGTAGGTTTTATATGTAAATTAATTGTACTGACAAACTTTTTTTTCTTTTAAAGAATCTAGAGTTGCCTTTGGTGTAATCTTTGTTTACAAAACACACGTGTATTATCTGTTTTGAGAGAACACATTTTCAAAAATGTCACAAAATGTCAGCCAGGTTTTTAATATCATTAACCTGCAAAAAATATAAATGGTTGTGTGTTGCTTCACTGAGTGGAAAAAAATGAATTTCAGAAAGTAAAAATGATAAAGGTCAAATAATTTATATTAATAAAGTTCAAGCAAAAGAAAAAAACAAAAAATTAAAATCTTGGGTAACCTGTGAATGGTTTAGTGAATGGATTAGTGTTTGCATTTGAAAATATCAGGCTGGGTCAAATTACTCATAGATTTATTTAGCAGTAAACAGATGAAACTCAGATAGCACACATACCAAGCAGTAAATGCCACAGAACAAAACAATTAGGAAAAAATGGTGAAAACAAGACCAATATCAAGATTTAAAACAGTGCAAATTGATAACTGGTCTGAGGAACTTGGAAAAAAAAGCAAAGCATAAGACAAGTATAAATAATATAAAATATAATTTTCAAAATTGTTATCTTTCATTATCATTATTTTATGTTATTTTCTATTATTCTATTCTATTATTTTGTCTTTTCAAAGAATGAAAATGGAACAAAAGTTTTTGTGCTCCACTACTCTTTGAAGAAGCTAAAATGGAGCAATTGTAGTTTAATAACTCAATTTAACCAAGTGGTTAAGTGGTCCATGTCTTAATATGTTTGACCAAACCCTACCATCTAAAAACAGGACAAAATGACTTGCTAGAAAACATGGAGGTACTCAAAAAGAACTTCAAGGAGTACAACAAATTAAATAAATG
Source organism: Oryzias celebensis (assembly GCA_014656515.1). Lineage (NCBI taxonomy): Eukaryota > Metazoa > Chordata > Actinopteri > Beloniformes > Adrianichthyidae > Oryzias > Oryzias celebensis. Next base: position 9,877,977 of record BNCR01000012.1, read on the forward strand.
TTAATAAAAATCAAATCATAGGCCTACATGAAATCATTTATTGAAAAACAGAAAGAAAGACACATTATTACTATTTAAAACCTTTTATTCTTAAAAGGGTTCACAAAAAGTTGTATAATTTTCCATATTAAACTGTCACCTTGAGAGACCCAACAAAAAATCTAATTATAGATATTGTTTTGGTAAAAGGGGTTGTAAAGTACAAAATTAAAAATATGTATTTAATAAATGTCAAATTTTTGTTTTGTTTAATTAGTTTGGGTGGCACTTTTTATGATGATGAGATCCATAATGTTATCAGGGACATTTTTCATGTGAAACAAGTGTATGTAGAGCAAGCAAGCACATTATTTAAACCAATTACTGTTGTGCTTATTCTTAAATTGCATTATATATATATGGTCAAAGACAGGGATCTCATCCCATACCAAGTTGTTCCTAAAAGCAGAAAAAAAATGCTGATTTTTCTAGTGGACCCCTTTAGCAAACAAAAGGCGCATCATTGTGAAAAGAAGAATCTCGAAGAAGACAGGAAGTTTGGTTAAAAGCCAAGGCAGGAAAGCCATTCTGGATGTTATCAGGAAGAGGTGTAAAGGCTAAAGTGTCTGATGAGGATGCTTTGACCACCGAGGAAATAAATTACTTGTCTTGCTGTTAGCAGAAGTAAACAATTACCTATAAAAAAAAATAGTACATTCAAATAAAACTTGATTGTTCACCGCTAGCAGGAAATTCTGTTTTTTTCTTTATATTTTGTGTTTTATAGATTAGAATAAAATCACATAAAAATACTGTAAAAGTTCTCAGTAAAAAAACTATTATTTGGTTTCTGTGCCTTCTAAGTCTGAGATCCGATAGAGGACAAATGTTTTAATTATAGAAAGGTTTATAAAAATTTTAATTGTGGCTTTTTGATTAGTCTTTTGCAAATGCGAAAATCTAAATAAACCCAAAATGTTTGAACTTTTGAATAAAAATACAAAAAAAACCATAAAAACTTGTGTGTTAGCAGTAGTCGAATGATCAAAGTTATGATTCTGTTTTGTCTGATGAGAGCTTTTCACAAAAAAATTCAATTAAATGGATTTACACAGATTTATCAGCAGTCAAACAAAGCGCTGTACATTAAAAGCTAAAAATGTTAAAAAATTACAATAACTACAAGATTAAAACAATAAATAAAAGTATCAAATAAGTGACATAGTAAAATAAGAACACTGAAAAAAGTAAAAACAACAAAAAGTATTCATTAGCATTTGTATTGATTTTTTAAGTTAATCACCACAGAAAAATCTATTTTTAAACACTAAAGAATAGAATTGTACGTCTGTTCAGAAACTGTATGAATAAACACCAAAAATAAAGGCAATACATAGTTTTAACGTGAAGTCATTTTTATCAAATTTCAGGGTTTTCTTCTTCAAAAAAAAGTTCAGGTTCATGTCTTCACACCCTGGCCTGCTCACCTGCAGCTTTTTCCTCTTCTTCAAATAATGCGACAGATGACAGACTTTATAAGCCATCAATCATTTTGGTGCAGACGGACAAGAGTGTGCTCAGTACTGAGCAAACACAAACCATCATTTTACATGTAGCTTCTGGTTCATTAGATTTTTTGCCTCCCACTTCAGACACCCTCTGCCCCCTGGCTTTGTCACAGTGTGTTGCATTGTAAACGGGCACAAATGACAGACTCTCTATTGTACAGCCACAGAAAGTAACTGCTGAGCAATAAATTCTCTACTCCTTTCTGAGCATTTTATTTTCCACATCAGATTTGTAATTAATTACAGTTTTAAAATGCAAATTGAGTAGAAATGTGTTTCCTCCAATGAGATATTAAACACAGTGTAACAGTTTAAGTTCTGATCTGTTGTTTTTAGTCATTTTGACAAAACTTTGAGTTGATTTTTTAAAATGTAATTAATGCTGCATTCAGTTTTAACAATTGATCCTTTCAGCATGTTTTCTGTTTTAATTTTTGAACTGTGTTAGCAAAACACATTGTTTTTTCAAAGCACCATGCTTTTAACTTTTTTTGTTTTGTCTTTGTATGCAAGTTAAATAACTCAAAAATGGGTTTTTAAAATTAAAGTGATAAACATCTAAATGCATCCAATTGATGTGCGATTAATAATGAGCTAATTATTAATGTTATGTGATTAATTAAGATTAAATTACGTTCGTCTTTTCTTAAGTTAATATTCATCTTACTGGTGTCACAGAGAGCAGTAAACTGTATTTCATGGTTGCTATTAATGGAGGTAAACACTGCCTTCTAGTGGTTCTTTGGGGAAAGCATCATGCTATTTTTGTTGTGCTCATGAATATCCAGAGTTGAATCATTCTTAAACAGGATCCATATGCCATTCTGCTAAACGGATCTATAAAAAGGGTAATTCTGTGCTTTACATAATCATATCCACAAAAAAAGCAGATCAAGGAGCACATTCTTAAGATTTGCATTTTCTTCAATTTACCAACAGGTGGCAGTGTTGCATCATAATCAAAGATTTGGAAGGAGAACATTTTTAACTGGTTGTTGATAATTAATCTACCATAAACTCAGCATAAGACGGCTTTACTTATTTCAATAAAAGAAAAAAAATATCTTATAATATCTTATAATCATCTGCTGTTTTATTCTCGATAAATTTATCATAATTTTGATATGTTGGATCCTGCATGAACGTCTGCATTATGTGAGGCGTTGAAAAACATTAGTCTTTGTTGAGATTATGAATTATTTTTTTCTTTTTTATTTCCTCTTATAAGTGAATAAGAAGAGGTAAAAAAAAGTTTTTTTCTATATTTTCCCAACATATTACACATGGCTCCTTCTGCTTCGTCCAGCACAGGGTTAAAAGACCTGGAACCCACCCCACCTTCTTCACCAGTCCATCATTGGGCCACACACACACAGAGAAACAGACCTTTTTAAGAGTCGATGATCAACCTACTATGTTAAATCTTTCATACCTGTTGGAGAAAGCTGGAGTTCCTGGAGAAACCCTATAAATGCATAGGGGTGGATAGATGTTTCAAACAGCCAGGGTTTAAACCTGGGCCACCATACTCACCGTGCCGCCATTCAGGCCTAGATCATAAATCGTCTGCCAAGATGTGAAGTTCATGTATGTTTAAAAAAGACTAACTAGATAAAAAAAAAAAACAGCTGAAAACAAACAATGGCAAACTCTCATCTGTCTTCCCCTTTGCCTCTGCCTTCTTTCTGGATGTTTTATTATATTTGTAAAACGAGGAATGCTAAACATGAAGCTCTGCGACCTTGTGACGTAAAAAAACTGACATCTGTAAAGAATCTGGAGCTTTATCATGTCTCTTGAGATTAAAGAAGACCTCATCTGATAAACAGCTACTGAGATTAGAATGAGGGAATCTTCAGAGAGGAAACCTCTGGGACCGAAACTTCTCTCGATGGGCTGTGGTTCTCATGGCCTCACTTTAAGAGGTTCTGGACAGTTGACATCTGGAAAGACAAAAACAAAACAAACAAGAAAATAAATAAAATACAACACACCACTATGAAAATGATATGTCTGTATATCTTAACACTTAACACTCAATAACATTTTAATGTAATCATTTTCTGGCTAAGGAAAAAGAAACATTTCATTAAGCACATTATAGTTTCTGTGAAGATGTGCTTTATACTCCTGTACTGATGTCTTATCATAATAAACAAGCGATCTGTGACGTTGTCATGGGAACCGCATTGCTGCATCCAGGTGGTACATCCCCATGATTTTAACTATGGTTCCCCAAACTTGCTGTAGTTTTACATAAAAGAAGAGATTTGAAGTCATCTGTAGTCCGTTTTTCTTCTTTGGAATCTAACATTTTGATTTAAACCAACTTAGGTTCTTTGTTTTTAACCATAAAAATTGAAGCAATGCTTTTGTTTCCTGCATTATAGCTGATGGAGACGGTACTGATAGTGATCTGGCTTTCTCAAACAAAACAGCAACCTTTTACCATTTATAACCTTACTTCTAGATTCTTGCTTCTATAATCTTGTTTCCCCTCTTTTTTAATTCATCTTTTCATTTAATAATGGCGTTCCCCCCTGGTGTATTTTGAAAATAACTGTGCACTGGAACCCATCCATGAAGCAGTGTTTACGTTTTGTGCTCACAAGAAATTGAAGGTAAAAATGTTCAGCCCAAAAAGGTTAAAAGTATACTTTTAAAAAGCAGCTTTTACAAATAAATGATTTATTTAACAATTAAAAAAAAATAATAACCACAATTTACAGAAAAAATGGGGGCCATGTGTCTTTGTAGAATTCTGTAAAAATAACTACACCCCCCCTGCCTGCTCATTCTTCAAAGTGTCCTTAGACAAGATATTGAACCCCACATTGCTCCTGGTGATTATAGGTTAGCGCAAATGTTTAACAGCAAAGTGTTTGAATGTGTGTGTGTGTGTGTGAATGGGTGAATGAGACTGTGACTGTAAAGCGCTTTAGGCCTTCTAAGAAGGTAATAAAGCGCTAAATAAGTATACGCCTTTTACCACCAGTGTAATTTTTTTAATGCAATTTTAATCTGGGCAATCTGCAAGGCTGCAGAATTTATTATAAAGCTAGATGACTAAGCAACACAGTCTGGCTAAGTCAGTGTTAAAATATGTTTCCGTATTTCTCACTTGCAAAGACAAGGGAACTGATGTATTTTACTGAAACTCCAAAAAGTCCTCAGTCATAACTCCTGCAACAGGTCAGACAACAAAGATAATGTATTCTGCCTGACTCTTCATTTCACTTAAACTTCCAGCCCCTAAATAACCCAAATGAATCACTTGCTCCAAGTTAGGTACAAAAAAATATTTTTCAACCAGTTCAACTTGTTTTTCAACTATACCACAATGCACTTTATTTTCCTGAAGCTGGAATTTAGTTCTGTAAAAACTTAATTACTGGCACAATATTTATTCATATTATGTGGTGATGATTACTGGAGCCAGTTCCTATTTCTACACCCAGTAGGGGCTGGTTTGATTCATAGCTGGGTCCTTTCTATGTGGAGTTTGAATGTTCTCCTCGTGCAGGAGTGGGTTTTCTCCTCCCACAGTCCAAAAACATGCTTCTTAGGTTAAGTGGTGATTCTGAATTGTCCCTAAGATATGAATGTGAGGGTGTGAGTGTTTGCTTGACTGGCAAACCATCCAATGGGTACCTTTGCCCACACAGTAGCTGGGTAGGCTCCAATGACCCCTTGACCCCAAATGAGACTACGCGGATTCAGAAATTAGATGGATGGAGATAAAAATTTAACAAGTGAAGTCAGGGAAGGTTTTAGTAGAAGCACTACATAGAACTTTTGCACCTTTAGACCTCATGCATTGTTTATCATGCTTCATCCTGTTCAGGGTCAAGGTGCCATTGGTGGAAAACGGGGTTACACCATCGGCAGGCTGCCAATTTCTGTGGAAAATTTGGAACCACAAAAAATTCAATATTTTTATCAGCCTTGAAAGTGCGCTGGAGCACCAGGAGAAAATAAGCAGAAGCATTGAAAGACCAGTCAAACTTTGTAAAGAGTTTGGGATTTAAAATGAACTTTTTCTTCGATAATATGTTTTAAAAAGTGCTTTTGCAGTGTTTCTGCATTTAATTTATGCACTAAAAAGCATCTAAGGAAAATCTGATGTTGTCACTTGGGAAAGAAACTTTCAGAAAAGACAGCAAATGGGGTGCATTACAAAAGCACAGAAAGTCAAATTGGAGTCAATGAAAAAGTGGCACAAATTTGAAGCAACTTTTAAATTAATAAGAAAAATAACACAAAAAGCTTTCCTACAATAAAACATTATTTTACCTTGATGGTGCCGTAGTTGAATTGAAAGCTTCAGGTTGGTGAATTGATGGAATTCTTATTTGGCTTGAGTCTTCCAAAGTACAATGACTGGGAAGGTTATGAATAACTAAGGCGTCAGTTTAGCCATTGGTCAAGTATGTTGGATGAGAATTTAAAAACAGATGTATATCTGTTTTACATCTCTTCCATAACCATCTTTTCCCAAAGTGGAAGTAAACCCGAAGTTTTCCAGTTTATCAAAGACAACTGGAGGCTGGATTCAGAAAAGATCAAACTCCTTTTATGGAGCCCAAGTTCAATTTTCTACCAAAGATAAATGTAAAACCAACTCACTGTCAAAAACTTTGCATCCTTGTTGTTATTTTTCTTAATTCACGACAACTGTCTCATTGTTTTTCAATCCCACTTTAATTGGTTAATTCTACTTCAGCCTAATTATTATTATTATATGTTCATAATCCCGGTATTTATTTATGTTTGTGATCTTTAGCTACTGCTTGCTTATTGGCATTTGAGCAGATCTATTTGTTAAGATCCAGTTTCATTAGCCATATAAAATAATGATAAATATTGAAAAGAACTCAAATGTATAAATATTCAAAAATCTGCAAGTTTATGATGGCATCAACCTTGTTTTAAGTCACTGAAAAATAAATGAGGTTGATAATGGAGGAAGAAATTTTGATTATCCAACATTGTTTCAGTTAGATAAGTCATTTGCAATTGCATTATTTTGAAAGAAATTTCAATTGTAGAAGCAAGAACTACACTTCAAAGTGTGCTTTTGTCTCTTTATATAAACACATTTTTTATTGCATAGATTACTTATGTTTGTTCGCTGTCACTAGTTCCGAAAAAGAAAACAGGAATCGAGCGTGATCTGTAATCAGAGTCAGCTAGTAAAACAAGATGGTGCAACAATAACTTTTTTATGCTCGTGGTTGTAAAAGGAATATAATATTTACCAGCTTTTTTTTTTTTTTTGTTGAACTTTGAAATGCCTCTTTATAGGAGGACACACTATGGCTTTCAAAGACTTAACTCTGATATATTTGCATGCTGTATTCTTTTACTGCAGAATGGGAAAAATGCCTTTGAATGTTAAAACACTTTTAAAAAGAATCAGCTTAGTCATATGAATTGAGAAAAAAAGCATTTAGAGCAGCCCCAAACAAACGACACACGCTCTCCAGGGTGTGTATACAGCTGGGTTTGCACCAAAGTGAGTACAAACCAACTAAATAAATGTTTGCTGAGCTGCATTTACACAGTCATTTGTTTATGTCATCTTGAGAAGTCTTTACAATTAGAAGATTTTCCGGGTGTGTGCAGGATAAGTCACTAATGATGTATGGAAAGTTTGAATTTTTGTACCCCATGATGAGTAAAAGGAAAACTTCAAATGGAGGCAACAATGTATACACAATGAAACGTGTATTTCAAAGCTTGTTTAGCTTGACTTCTGCATAGCAGAGTCTTGGGACTTCCTCAAACACGCTTCTCCCCTCCCTGCCCTCCCTTTCTGCTCCTGTTTTCGTTCTGTGCACTCTCAGTCTCAGAGTGAGTGTACACGCCAGAACGAGAGGACTCAGGGCTGCATAGATTGCAGTGTTGGGAGTGTGCACGGGCGTGTGCGTTGTGTCTGGGCGGTCTCCAGCTGCAATGGTGCCTCATGTGTTTTCTGTGCTGACTGCCATCGTCACCCTGTCCACAGCGGAGTCTTTCTCAGCGTGCTGATGGTGTGAGCAGTCAGGGAAAAAGTTTCTAACAGCTCATCTGAGGTCCATTTTGCACACACTGAGTCAGCCCAGGACTGAGCAACAGCAGCACCGGCACATGAGAGGGACTTGAGCTTGTCTCAGTCCGGGATTTCTACTGCTATTGGCACATTACCTGCTGTTGGATCTTGCGTCACATCACATCAGAACTCAGGGATTCAGCCAGGTGAGTGTGTCAAAGCTTGTACAGTCAGAATGTTGGGGGTTTCTTGTGACATTGTAATCTTTGAGCTACATTCATATATCTGCCCACACTTTAGAGTGTAACCCAAGAAGAAAAACCTGTAGGCGAATGGTCGGATGAAACGAGAGAGAGTGACCCTGGAAGTTACTTTATTCTATTTTTAAGCACTTTTTTTTCCTGAACTTCAGCTTGATGTGCAGCTGCTGTGGTAATGTCACACTTTGACAGCATATAGAATTAGTGGTGGGCAGATGTTTAGTTCCCTTTCATCAAAACCAAGCAGAGATGGTGGATCCACTTTTTTGTGGGAAATAAATAGAAATCCTTTCCCTTGTCGACTCAGCTTTTGAGATGGGGTTTTGATTTAATTGAGGCAATATATAAACACTGTCTTGACTGGGGTCCTATAATGTTCTGAGAATCTGAGGATTTAACAGAGATGCACAAGACCAGGTACATGCACAGGCTGTAAGTGTCTTTATGCATCTTTGTTTGACAGACAGACCTTTTCCCATGAGTTTTCTACTCTGATTCAAATGTGTGTAGAAAGCATTCCCCTCCAAAAAGCTGCAGTCCTACTCTGCTGCTGCCCACTCAAACAGACTAAAACTCAATTATCTGCAGATTAATTCACTGCGCTGTGCCAGTAAGCTGCTGATTGCCATTGCTCAGGGCATAGCTACATCTGGAAGCCGAAGAATTGCTAGAACGTTGATCAAAACGGATGGAAAAGTCACGTCTGCAGCTCGTGTCCCCTCTGCCTGCTGTGTTAATGGAAAAGGAGGACGTAAAAGCAAGCGGGGCATGAGCTGAGGTAAAAGCAGAGAGGATGACCCTCATGTGCCAGGAATGTCTGCAGCGCACAAGCTGTGCTGCTGGAAAGCTCAGGGATCGGGTTCCTGGCGTCAGCTGCTGCACTCGACTGTTCCCTGGTCTGACTTTGTGATATCTGTTTATTGATAGAGGAAGGGGTAGGAGGGTCAAAGCTTCAGCAAAACTAGAGTTAGAAACTGTCTGGAAAATGTTAAACAAAAATAATGTACTACTATTATTCATTTATGCTGTGACAATCTTTTGCTTTATCTTTTAGAAAGTATAGCAATCAATTCCATCATACCTCATGAAAGAATATTAAGATGATTGAATAAGAGGATTTTAACCCAAAAAAATATAACAACAATCAACATACGGTATATATAATCAATAGAAAATAATCAAACACAAATGGGAAAAAAAATTCAGACACCAGACCACATATTAGTTTATTTTAGATGTAAAGTTGAGCTTTTCACATTAGACTCTATGTGAAAGTCCTGCCCTCTGAAGCCGTTCTCAAGTGTTTATTTGAGGAACTGCAACATGTGAAATTTCCTGGTTATATACAAATTAGGGAACAGAATCCTGGGGTTTGATTAAAAGTCAAAGATAATAGCTTTCCCAATCACCTATCCCCTAAATTGAGCTTCCTGAAGCTAAAAAAAAACAATTTCATTAGTGCAGCCGCATGGGTATAAATGTCATCTACTATCAAGAACCATTTATTATTGTTGCATACAGTTATAGTTCAGAGCACAAAATGATATTCTTACTGTGGAGCCTTTTAAACATCAGCTTCCTTTGAGTCTCAGCTGTTTTTCTTTTCTTTTTTTAACTGTGTGGTTCTGGGTTTTTCTTGTGTGTCTGTCATGTGAAACTATATTTGTCTCTAGGTTCACCAGAGTTTTGTGCTTTAAACATTTTGAATGCTTTTTGGTCAAACATGAGCAATGTTTCCACTGAGCGGTCCAGTTTAGAATGGTCCAGACAATCCAGGTGAGCTTTTCCAGTAAAAGTTTGATTGTTACAGAGCATGAAGGGTGAAGCTAACAACAACAACAATAACAGAGGTCATCCAGTAGCTCTTTTTTGTTGTCTTTTGGTACTTTGAACATACGAAGCATTTAATGTAGTTTGAGAGAAGATTGTGGGCGGAGAAAAGGAATACAGCCACTTTCTTGGCCCTTTATTTTTTCGTACTGACCTTCCACTAATCAACGGATTTCAAAGTGGTTCTGTGCTAACCAATCCGTTTGTGGCCCTACAGCCACGAGGCCCAAAATGGTACAGTTTGGTCTGGCATAATGGGTCCATTTTAAAATGGAAATGCTCAAAATGCTGGACTGGATCGTACCATACTGTCACCGCTCAGTGGAAACAAGGCAACATCAAAATGAACTCAATTGAAAAACATGTTTGTTTTTTTTTATTGAACTCAAATACCAACTCACCGGATCATCTTTTGAGCTATTTTTAAAGTGTTCCCAGTATGAGAAAAACTTGCAATGTGCAACATTAGTGATCAATATTGCGTTGATAATTTGACTTTTCAAACATGAAAAAAACAGCAAAACAAAAACTACTAATACATCACTTCCATTCACTGAAATGTATATTTATTTAAACAAAGTCGACATAAATTATACAGCAAGTCATTTCAACAAGAGACAGATAAAACTTGTGCATCAGGAAAATGTACCAAAGAAAAATGATCTGTCTTTCTGGTAGCACTGGCGACATCTTATAGTTTGTGTTTCTGCTTTAATAAAAACATGACAGTTTTTCTATCTATGTGTGTAAACATTTAAGGTAACCATTTATCCATTTATTTACCTGTTTAAGCTATATTTTGAGGTGCGCGTATAACACAACCTAAAATCGCGATGTCAATACATTTTTCCTTTATTGGGAAGGTCCATTCCCAGTGGTCTTTTAATCATGATTACTAGTATGCCGCCTTAACCCGCCCAAAAAAATGTAATTTTCTAGGCCATCGTTTCTGCAGAGCAGCAGGAGTTTGTTAAAAATTCAGCTCTGAGTTGCGAGCAGGACCATTGGTATTAAACATTGGTAATTAAACCAATTCAGTCCCCATTATTTTGGCAATAAAGATGTCACCATGTTGGAACCAGACTACATCGATCGGTCTGAGTCTGTTTGAGTCAAAGTTTCTATGGCAACTAGTGGCGCCAAGCAGGAGTGAGCTTGTACAAAGTCTACACCCCTTCAAATGAAAGTGGGCTTGGGAGATTCTGTCAATCAAACGTTCGAGGGCGAGGCCAGCGGGCACTTCATGCTTTTACTGAGGTATCTGATATAACTTGAAAAACCTGGTGATAAAGAAAAATATAATGGAAGCAAAAATTAGGATTAGCAAGAAGATGTTAAAAAAAAAAGGTTATCAGAGTAAGAATAGTTATTCTGACAAATATAATGACTGAGTATTAGCCGTTTATTTCTCAATAAAAGTCTATGGCATTTTGGCTTGCTGGAATCAGGAGGTACTTCCTATTTGGAACTCGAGGGGAGAGGGGTCACTCAGTCCAGTTCTCTTATACAGTCAAAGGTTGCAAATAAGCTCTTTTTCAAATGGTATTTCTTTGTCTGCTCCTGATTTACAACTATTTGAAAAAGGAAATGCAATTTTAAGCTTAATTGTCTTAATATATGCGCTTTATCATCAGTAAAAGGCAATGAGAATGTATTGAAAATATCAAAAACACAATTTTCAAAGTGGGTCTTAAGCCTATTTTGAGTTTTTCCAAGTTTTCATCAATACAAAAATAGACGCATAAATCCACCCAAAAACTGGTGATAACAGTTAAAAACCAGAGTCCGTGTGATGTCTACTTCGACAAAATAAAACCTTGTCTCCTTGCACATATCATTTTTTCTAAGTGTTCACATTACAAAAATCACTACATCAGCACTGTCAACAGTTCAGTTGCAGCAGTGTGTCAAACGCAGGTGTGACTCAGCGATCACCGTGAAGTCCTCGCCCCGGTCTCTCTGTGGGGTCGCGGTTCAGTTCCCAGATATACAGTGACACGTTAGAAAGAAAATGAGGAAGGAGGGTTGATGACAGTCCCGGGGGGGTACCACTGAAGAATTTGAAAGCATATGCTTTCTAAATCAGCGTGTACACAAAGCAGACAGCGACTCATCTGGGGTTACAACCAGGGTTTTTATCTTCATGAATCGATTCTTGTGTGTTTGTGATCTTACCCACCACCTCTCCTTTCATCTCTCCTGCCTTTTTTGCATCTATCCTTCTATTTCTGTGACTCATCGTGAGCTATAGTGAGTAGCGACTGATCATGAACCAAGTACGCCATGAAAGATAGCCTTTAAGTTCCTGACCTCCCCACAACCCGGCCCTGCACTCCCACCATGACAGACCTGACTCATGCGTGTGTTGGACGAAGTAATGGATCACTTCTTTTTTTTATATGTGCAACTGCTTCCATCTGTGGCCACTCTAAAGCCCTTCTTTCACATCCTCCGCAGCACAGCAAGCGACATGCCCTCCCTGCACCCCCGTGTCTTTATAGCTTGAGTCTTAACAGAAGCAGACTCCTGCTTTGGCAGGGTTATATTTGTCTTTAACACATTTGGGTTGTGGTGTCTTGACTGTGCCCACATTAAGATAGAAAATTGCTTGGGGATATATAAAGATTTGACAGCAATGACAAAAAAAAAGAAAAATTTCGAAGGGTTTTGCATCTTTTCGTGATGCTTCATGCTCACATAGGCTCAGATGTGAAATGTGGATATGAGAGTACGCCACAGTTTGCTGTAACCTTTCTGTTTCTTGATGTCAGAGAACGTTTGACATGGGTAGGGGCGACGGCACTGGGTGCCATGTGTTTCAGACAAGAGCAGGCAATCCATGTCTGTCATTCATGCGTGAATCATAAAAACATTTAAAGTCCTACTCCAACTATATTTTTTCTATTGTAAAATCATTCCCAGTATCTTTTAATTATGATTATGTACTTTTTACCCAAAATCAAAAAGTTTGAGTTGTTTTTAAAGAAATGTTTTGCAAGGCAGCAGGAGTTTATTAGAAATTTGCATCTGGGTTGTGGGCCAGATTGTTAGCACAGAAGTTAGCCTTGACTAATTTCCCATCAATCCATTGTTTACACTCTCTCCCACTGGATTATGGCACCTCACAAGCCCAAGCTTTTAGCAAAAAAAAAAAAAAACAGCCAGCAATATCGGAACTATCCAGACGTAAAGTTTTGAGCCAGATGGCAGCTCAGATGAGGAAAACAAAGACATACATGGATCTATTTGTCTGAAAGTGGATGCATGGATGAATGGACAGCTGAAGGGAGACTTGGACCACCCTTGGTAGTTGCTGTCACAATCCCAAGCTTTTTCAAAGTGCTGGTTTTCATCTGATCCAACGCTATTTGAATAAAGAAATACTCAAAAAACTGTTTTAATCTTAAAATATTTCATATTGTCCTATGTTATGAGAAAAACTTGCATTTTTCAGATTTGTTCAGAAAAACTGCACTGTGTTGGACTCTCATTAGTCGTATTCAGTCAGCTTCAGTCAAACTTCTTTGAAAATTACAATTTATCCTAATATATACAATAACAAAATTACTTTTATCTTTTCTAGATTAATGAATAAAAGTTTGCGACACAATTTTCATTGGAGTGGGTCTTTAAACAGTCTTTTTAAACTCCTTTTGCATGTATCTGTTTACATCAAGTAGTCATAATTCAGTGCTCACTGTAGTGCCACTGAATACCACTCTTTCATTACCTGAGAGTCATTAAGTAGCAGTATTTATGTATCACTGACAGATGTTTATTTTTGAACCAACGAGATGTCCCAGAGCCTGAGACGGCCTGGTTCCGTCTCCATACTGCCAGGCACAGACAAACAGAGATTTGCTTTTATGACTTGTGCCAAAACAAAGGTAAACAGTGATGGTGTCTTGAATAATCTGTGACAGAAAAGTCACAACTTTCATTCTGTCCTCTTCTACTCGACTAGTTTGAACTCATCCGTTTTTTTGCCACTTCTCCAAAGCCGCAGATATGTTGTACCCTACTGAGAAATTACATGCTTGAAACCTTGTAGCTATCTTTGTGTTGTCCTTGCACATGCTTGGTGTTTATGTGCGGCTCTATTCGCTGTACACTGGGTTTTTGTTGTTTACAGAGAAGGTCAGAGTGTTTCTTCCCACTCACTTCTCAAAACGGTCAGAGTTCGCACGTGTGCTGTGAGAACATCCGGGTTTGTGCTTTCATTCAAGATGTCTTTAGAATTCTTTGGCACTTAAGTAGACTTAAGTAGACATGATTCATATTTACTAAATTACACTTATTGCAAAGGGATATTTATATATTTTAGGTGCCACACATATGTAAAAACCCACTCCAATGAAAATTCTGTTTTTTAAGCATGTTCTTGTGATGTTTTTCTGATAATGGAGGACAAAATTAGGCTTAAAATTCAATTTCTGATTTATTTTTTTTTTCAAATAAGTGGGAAGCAGGAGCACACAAAAAATGCTCATAGCTCTCAGCAATAGGGAGGGGAAGGGGAGGCGGGGTTGCTACACACCAATGATCCCGCCCAGAGGCAAATTTCAAATGAACTACTGTTTTTGTGCAGCAACTTTGTCCTGTAAAACGACACAAGTTTTAAATTTTACTTTAGCTAAAAACAGCATTATAATAAATAAAAGACCCCTGGAAACCCATTTACAAATGATCAAAAGATAATAGGAGTCTGACTTTAACATAGAAATTCTTCATAGAAGTTCTTTCATCAATGTAAAGTTCCATGCAAAGTTTCAGAACCCAACTTGTTTGTGTCCTGTATTCCAAGGTTGAAGTTCTGCAGGATGAAAAAATTAATAAAACCCACTGAGTTGCAATGGTTATTTTGGAGACTCTGGCACAAGGGACAAAAAGGATGCTCTAAATAGCATACATACTCACATCTAATGCACTCACAGGTGTTACACAGAAGCCCAGGATACCTCTCCACCACACGGTTGTGATGTGCTGAGTGGACACGACCGTCAAGAATCGATGGGTTCCTACAGTTGCTTTGCATCTGTTCGTACCCACATCTGGTGCCAGAAAAGGTGGTCCCTTTAAAGTGCAGGTATAAAAAATGAGCCAGTCATCTCACCCTTAGTTTAGTTTTTTTTCAGGACCCATTACCTGACCCAAATCACACACGAGCTACTTTTTTGTCCACTGGGTAAAACTAACGTCTGGGCTCCAGGTTGAGGTGTTTAATGCAAGAAACAAAATGTCCAAACACATTCTGGTACATGACTTAATTCAACAATGAAAGATGGCTGTTGACTCAGACTCAAAATAGACCTAACTACTGTATAAAGACAAAAAAGAAACAACTATGTAGATCTTCCCATTTTCTTCTTTTGTCTGATTGCGGCATAGTTTTGATCTTGAGCTCCTACTACCTTCCTTTGGCTTTCTGTGGTCCTTGGGGCCAATGTCTTAAACACTTGTTCTTCCTTAAATGCAAGAGATTTTGTAAATACAGTAATGAAATAAATACTATACAGCTGTGGTGCAGTGGAAGAGTGGTCAACCTCTCATCAGAAGGTTGCAGGATCAGTTCCCCCTCTGCCTGCCTAATTGTTTTTTGTATTCTTGATTCTAAACACTGAGCCCAGTATTAATTATAGTCGTCTAGCTAGCACCTTGCAGCTCATCCACCATTAGTGTGTGAATGGATGTGAGCCTGGGCATTTGGAACGTGGGATTGTAAAGCACTTTTTAATGAATGTAGAAAAGTGCTTTGTAAGTACACACAATTTACCATACTCAAAGCTTACCATCTTATTTCAAAGTATGATCATTTATTTCTTATCACCAAAAAAGGCAATTGAACAACTAAACTTTACTAAACTAAACTTTGAGATTTATTGTGATAAATCTGCAGCATTTTTGCCATTTCTTTCAGTACCTTGTGCATATACTTCATATTTATATCTTGCTTTTCTGCTCCCTACTCAGTTCCCTCAGAACTTTATAAGATTTGCTTAATTTCAAAGACGAATAGCTGTTTAAAAATGTTCAAGTGTTAGAGATAAACATTCCCAGAAGGTCCAAATTTACTTCATCATCTTGAATCTAAATGTTCACGTTGACTACAAAGCTTCTTGTAATTGACATTGTGGTCACGTCTATTATTGTAGAGCAATTTCTTGAGAAGAAAACTACAGAGCAACGTTAATTTTAAATATTGTTCTTGCTGTCAGTTGCCGCAAAATTGTTCACACAGTGTGGCACAAGATGGCCTCAACAGTGCTTCTAAAGTATACTCTTGTTAAAAAGTGAGCATAGCAGTAAGCATAGCAGATACCTGCATCAGTCAAGAAAATGTGTGAATGACACATTTCCATCTGGTTTATGTGTTAAATGCACTTGCAAACAAGTTCAAGTGCGTGCAGATCACTCTGTTTAGCAGAAGTGTAAAATAATGAAATAAAAAAACAAATTCCTTTTCTACTGAAATGATTTAGCTCTAGCTTTCATGACATGCTTTAACAGTTAAAGCTTCCACGACGTGTTCAAGATTAAATTTTTAGTAAGGAAGTCAAACTACCTTGTTTCTTTTCATAGTGTCTTTGGAGTGTGTAATCAAAAGTTATAAATTGATCTCAGTATCTATCTTGCACTTGCTTCTGCAATGCAGTGTGGAACACTACTGAGCTGCATCTGGATCTCATTTGGACGTGCGGCCTGGTTGGACATCCACCAAGCCAAGCAGAAGGAGCCCCACTGACAAACTGGCGGTGCTTAAGCTGACCACAGTGGTCCAGCATCTCATGCAGATGCAGATTTTTTCAATCTTATTGAGAAACAAAGGAAAATCCCAACACATATCATTACATTAGAACAATGTAGGGTATTGACCAAATATTTAACTGGTGTCTGTGATTGAAGATGAGTATACAACCGCTCTTAAAGGATAGGGGTTTCTTAACTAAAGACTTCACTTTGACAAACCAACCACAGATTACAAAATTCAAATGAATTATCATCCACTCGTAGAAAACATTTGCTACCATCATAAGACTTTGTATAGACATGGACAGAGGGAATAAACATAAAACCTAAATGCAAACACACAGAGATATGTATCAGAAAAATATTAGAGGATGGAAAACCAAACAGCCCTTGTTTAACCATTTCACACAAGAGCTTTCAACGGCAACACTAAAAGTACACACACTTTTTGATGTACCGTAAATCTTTGTCCTTTTACAATGCAAACCAGCTGATTCTGACACAGAGAAAAGCAACGTTTCATATCGGCTTTGCACCAATATATCATATCAGCACAAAGCTGATTTTCTCCGCTTCAGATTCTGCTGGAATTCCGTTAATTGCGTCAACGATTAAAGAGCCAAAAGAATGTAAACACTGGAGCTAAAGTTCTGATGTAAAAGGGTTTAGATCATTCAAAACAACAAATATATCTTTTGTAACCATTTGGTAAGGAAAAAAGACACATAATAGTCACTTTTACAATGGCTGATGTGGGTCAAGTTAAAAAGGAATTACAGGCTTAACGAACAACGAACTAGAGAACCTCGACATCCAATCTGTCTTTAGAGGAGTACCATGGTTGATTGGCAGGCCAGCTCTGTGTGTGGTTTTAAGATAAAAAAAAAATATCAGTGTTAGGTTTTATTTTTTTGACAGAGTTCCCAGTTCTTTCTTTATCTAGAGTTTCAACCTTCTGTGAATCAAAACAGATCCCATTTATGTGTATTTGTAGACTGGTGTTGCTGTAATGGACGACCAGGGTAGGTCAAATGGCAGTCCTCAGCGCAGTGGAGGTCAGCCAGGATCTGAGGCTCAAAGGTCAACCGTCATCAGGTGTGGATGGCTCAGGAAGCAAGGAGGTTTTGTCAAGACTTGGCATACTCGCTGGTTCGTGCTGAGAGGGGATCAACTCTACTACTACAAAGATGAGGAGGAGACCAAAGCCTTGGTAAGGCAACAAAGCACCTATTTAAACTGTGGCATTATAAATGGATTCTTAGCACTGTTTTAAACGGATCCAGGACATCTTTAGCCTAAACTTCAACCAGTGTGATTCAGAGATAAATGCCTGGTACTGAACAGTGCAGGTGAAATTTTCCAGATTCCTTGTATTTCTTGCAAGATAATCAAGTGTAAATTAAAAATGTGTACAAACAAGTAAACAAGAATCCATTCACATTTTAGTTTCCTAAAGTTCAGCCCACTACTCTTTTTCCACATCAAAATAGCACAAACGGAACATTATTAGAACATGTAACACACTGTATGGTCACATGTATTTGCAAAATTATGCAAAAGTATGTCGACACATTGGACTGTTAGGATGGTTGATCATTTTTTGCTCTCATCACATATGTTGTCCACTTCGTTTTTATGTTACAGTAAAATAAACATACTATACCTCAATCCAAATGAAATTTTCAGAGATTGATTCAGTTATCAATGTATCTAATTTTGAAACAATTCTTAATGGTTTAAGTGGATTCAATTCGATTCTAGCTCAAAGAAATGTATCTGGTTGGATTGTAAGAACAGAAATCGATTATTTGTAACACCCCTGCTACACATTAAACATTACCAAAGGTAGGATTGGACTGTTAAAACACAAAACGTTTCTTGGTATTCTGGGTGCCTTTACATAAGGACATGCCTGTGCCAAGGAATTATAAAAAAAATGTACACTTTAATCTAACTCACTGTGTTTTTACACTAAGACAAAACCTCTGGCAACACTTGCTATGGAGGGGTGTTTAACTCAAAAAAGGGGGATTAACCAAATTGGGGGAAAAGGACAATAAGAAAAAATCCAGCTAGAACTCAATGATTATCATCTATGCCTTGTCTCTTGATTTTCTGTCCCGACACGTCATTTTTTATTCTTTTTGATATTTTTTGTCATTTTTTCTGCTTAAAATGCACAGCATTTCCATTAATTTCTTTTTTGGTTTGTCTCTTCTTTTGTGGTCTGTTGGAGAGTAAGTTTGCTGGACCCCGCTATGTTTTAGTTGCAAACCAGTCAAGACCAACGTTTGCTTACATCATCTACAGCAGTTAATATTCACACCTGTCAAATGAAGTGAATTATCTGAGGTAAAAACTCTGGCGTGGACCAAACAGCTCAATGTGAAAGCGTCAGTAGTCATCTGAACTTTCCAAATTGACAAAAGTTGAAACAAAAAAAAATCTATGAATATGTTATGAATAAATTAGTCTGAAATTTTGAAATATATGCAGCACTGTGATTTAAAGATGATGGATACTTGTTAAGGCAATAAAGCCCCTGCTCAAACTTTAGCATCAAACGTGAGTTTATCACTGTTTTATGAACTTTTCACAGATTATATGTTCTAACAAGCTCAGTGGCCAACTGCTAGTGTCCAGTCAGGGTTTGTCGTAATATAACAGATTAGCAACTCCTAACCAAACATTCTGTGAATGTATTCATCATAAATGTGTGTTTCTGGACCTGGAATAACCTTCATACATCTGGTCTTTATTATTTTTAGGTGCTGGTTTTATCATGCAGATGTTGTATTAGTGTAGTTTTGCCTTTAAGTGCAACCTAAGTTTAATTATTTCTCCATTATATCCTAAAATAAGAATAAACTCAAGATTAAAAAAATGTTTTTGTTATTGCCAATTAATCTATTTTGACTTGGTAAATATAATTTCAGGTTTTTACATTTCGTTCTTCAGGCCTTTTGACAGAGAGAAATAAGTAATGGACATGACAAAGCCATCTCTATCGTTACTGTCACCAGGCAACCCTTCTCACTGAGCATCTGTACTCAAGGCTGAACAAAGAAGCAGCCAGACATATGGCAGGTCTCCATGACAAAGCAGAAAACAAAGACATGCTCAATATTTGTTCTCATCTGGTTAGTGTAATGAGGTTCTCTATTTGTCTTTGGTGCAGTTGGGCTGACAAATTTCATATTCAAATTAGTCATAATATTTGCCTTTTTGTCTCTGTCTGAGGACCTCATTTCTGTCTGTAAAATCAATTCCATATAAACGCTTTCTTCACTTTCCGGGGAAAAACTGACACTTAAGCATGAGGAACATCTTTATTCTGTTTGTCTACCCACTCGTCTTTACTTGGCTGATTTCCCAGCAAACTGAGCCCGACCAAAGCCACATCAACAGCAGAAGTCTACGGAGATTTGAATCTCCAGACCTGAAGGTGGGCTGCAGGCCAGACTCAGCAGTGGAGCTATTACTCACAGCTGGTTTTCGGAGCTTGAGTCTTTAAGCAGTGCACTTAAAAGTAGAGGCTGGCCCTCTTTTTTGAGTACCAATTGTTTTATTTTCAGTCTTGGAAGTCTACCAATCTTTTTGCAAACGCAGGAACATGCTTCTTCATATATATAGAAGTCCAAAAAGATTTAAAAAAAGGCTCATATTTCAAAAATTTCTTTACTTTCTTGATGAATTTATCAGAAAAAGATGGATTTTTGCAGCTGCAATAGCAGACACAAGAGGAAAAAACTTTTTTATGTGGATCAAACGTTACCAACTTTTTCTCTATTTCTTACCTGAAACCAAAACGAATACCTGGAACTGCTAGTTTTGAATGGAAGGAGAGCATTTCAGTTAAACTAGGTCAGTAGCAGGAGAACTCTCAAACTCCTTAAATCTCCATGACCTCCAAAGCAGAGAGGCACGGAGCACCACAAAAGCAATATGATAGTGCCAGCAGAGTTTGAGATAGCAAGCCCAGCATCCCATAGGGAAAAACACAAGTAGGACAAAGAGGAGACAAAGTCATGACTGTCTGCATTCCTGGCCTTTAAAGTCAGTCTTAAAGGTCAGGGCAATCAGACATGCTCAAGGAAACATTCAGAACCCTTTTCTGACATGGACCTCTGTGCAGCGGCATGAAAAAACCTCATGATACAGAGGTGTGAATCCATTTCCACAACAGGCATCAATTAAGTCTCCCTCACACTGTGAAGTCTCCGTTTGTTCTTAGTCACATTAGCCTAATTGCTACCTCCTCAGTGGGAGAAAAAACATCTGCCCTTTTCCATGAAACCGCAAGTGTCACTTAGATGATGCTCAATTTATAGAGCTAAAGTCGAAGCACAGAATTAATGCATGCTCATCATTAGGAAGAGCGATGAAAACGTATTGATCCTTTTTTGTTAAGTAACTAACAATGTTGTAAAATAAGATTCTTTAAATGTTAATGACGGAAAACAGAGCAGAACTAAAACATTTAGGGTTACTAAGCCAAATGTGTTAATAAATGACATTTCAACATAATGTACATTGTTCAATCTTTGAGCTGCAAAAGTAACTTTGCAAAGTTATTGAAAAAGATAAATGAGGTGACATTGCTTTCAGTGTCTTAATATGCACTAGCTCCAGGTGCAGACCTCTATGGGGACCGGGGGGCCGTGGGAAGCAAATAGCTTTGCACCCCCACTTTCCCCCTAACTTTTGTGTCAATATTACTATCATTGTTGACAAAGATTAAGAAGTCAATAAATCGCCAATACAAGTCTCTATAGGCTTAGCAAAATAATTAAAAAACATTTTTTTTATAAAATCTTGAGCCCCTCAAATTATTGGCTCCACCCCTGTATTGCATATGCCTTCCCATCTAGGTTTTCAAGAACTTCTACACATTTTTTTGTTACTGCTTTACATTAGTAATCGAACCTCAGCTTAAATAGTAGTAGAAATACATGTTTGTTTGTTTTTTTAATGGCCTTTCACTCTGTTGTTCTCATTCTCTTCCAAAGTCTTCAACCCCCCCCCCCAACAAAATGTTCTAATGCCTTCTCTGACATTCTTGACATTTAAGTATGAGTATTATTAACATATTAATTAATCAAATAACATAGTTGTGAATGTGTCTACATAATCAGTGTAACTTTTTTGTCAAGCACAAATTTAGTTATGAAAAAAAGCAGAAGTCATTTTTGTTTAGAATTGGTAAAATTAAATCTACGCTATTATGTTTGGAGTTTATTATTGGTTCGATTTTTGGTGAATAACATCCAGTATTACACTAAAATGTTGTCAAGCCTAGAAGCATGGTGGTATAGTGGTTATTGCTCTTTTTTCACTTCAAGAAGGCTCTGGTTCAAACTTTTCTGTGAGGAGTTTGCATATTCTCCTTGTTCATGTGTGGATTTTCATCCTCCCACCGTCCAAAAAACATGCTTCAAAAGTATTTTTGTGGTTCTAAAATTGTCCCTTGGTGTCACTTTTCATCTTTATGTGATTGTGTGGCCCTGCGACAGCCTGGTGACCTGTCCAGGGTGTACTCAACCTTTGTCTGACAGCTGTCGGGACAAGGCAGAACCTCCAGCAGAACCAGTTAGTAGCAACTAAACTCTGTTCCTCAAAAACATGATTGTTTTTTGCGTCATGAGGTAAAGTTGAGGGAAGTCAGAAAAACCTTCTCCATTTCTAGTTTTTGTATGGAAGAATTATGGAATTAAAAACTAAAATTGATGAAGGATGTTCTCTTCTAGCAGTTCTCATCAGAACCTCAATTTAGTCTGAAATTAAGGAAATATCTTGATGTAACAAATAAAATATTTGGTTTCTCAGCATCACTTTGAGACTGGATTTGTTTGTTATTAAAATGGTTAGTTCCAGAACAATTTGTGAGATTAAAGTAACTACATGCCCTCCAACATATACTCTAAGAATGTTCACAGCAGGATAGAAACATTTCAACGTTGTAATGGGAAAGCCCTACAAAAACCACACAGCTTCAGAAATCCTACAAATCTTTCCTCCTTTGGTTTTTCTATTTTTAACCTGTTTTATCTGCTTTTTAAAACTCCCATTTTAACATGCAAAGATAGCAGAAATATCACAACCAGAGTTTTCCTGCTTTATTTACATCTGTTCAGTTCCACCTGAAGAAGTACCCTTTATTCATCCACCTGTCTTTGTTTTGCTGGTATGAGCCGAACTGCGCTGCAGGGACAAACTGTAACATGATGCAGTGTTTTCACCGTGCCTCAGTGAAACAGAGGTGATTGTAGATAAGATTATACGCAAAAGTGTGTCACGGTGAAGGTGGTCATGTTTTTTCTCCTCTGGTTGTGCCAAACCTCACAGTGCAGTGCGAGGAATCTGAAGAATGGGAGTCAGATGGAGGTGAAGGGTCACATGCACAGGGTACAGCTTGTGTAGGCTTAGTGTCAACATACCATCTGCCTGCCCCTGCTCGTCTGTGGAGATGTAAGAACAAGCAGGCATGGAATCCCTCATATTCTAATGCACACACTCACAAACATGCTCAGATTTCATCTCTTGAGTCATAAACAAAGACAGTATTCACGCAGTAACTGAAACGCTTTCATTATGCCCATTTAAACTGCTCAAAAATGGATTTGCATGCCACTGGAGAAAGGTTACGAATGAGAAAATGACAGAAAATTGATATTTGCAGCTATTTATTTGGATTTAAAATTTGGTCCATTCATCTATCTATTCATCCATCCATCCTTCCAGCCATCCATCTATCTTCTACTTATCTATCAAGACTCCAAGCTAGTTAAATTCTTCCACTTGGAGCAGAAACCCTCCACTCACCTGAACACCTTTTTTGGATTGAGAACCATGACTTACCATGACTTCGCACTTGACTGCAAACCACCCCAGAGCTCACTGAAAGTTCTGGGTCAATGAAGCCAGTAGAACAAATCAACTGCATAAAGAAAAGATAGAATTCTACAGTCCCAAAACTGTACTTCCAAATGCCCCTGGCTGCGCCCAGAAACTCTGTCCATTAAAAGTATGACCAGAACCAGAGAAAAAAGGGTATTTTTCCCAAAACCCAACATGCCCTGGGAACAGGTTCAACTTACTCCCAGTAGGACAAACCAAACTTCTGCTTTGGTTGTTCAGAGACCGGACAGGTCTCAGTGAGGTGCTTGGACTCCATGTTCCAAGAGCAGGGGTGTCAAAGTCTGGGCTTCGAGGACCGGCCTTTTGCTGGTTTTCCAGAAATTCTGTCTCATCTGCTGCTGATTACTTGGATCATAAAGTTTCAGTGGTTGAGAAACATGAGGCCTGGATTATAGCACCCCTGTCCTTGAGCATCTCACACAGAGATTAGACCAAACTCTGTGTCAAAATGGACTGAATTGAGCTAAGGTGTGGAGCAGATTCGCTCTTCCACACCTGGAACAAAACCCGCACTATTCCTCCTGAATGACAGATTTGGCTGTCCGAGAAACTCCAAGAAGGCTTGGTACTCTGTGTTGTCCATAAACTGATACCTCAGTAAGAGACCAGTCCAGGTCAAACCTCAGCACATAGAGTATTAGCTGAGCTGGGAGACTAAAAGCAAACCCACAGCAGTCAACTACTTCTAACCATGGTAACTCCAGAGTGTAAGTGAGTTCAACTCCTCTCAAGGAGTTGGATTTTAGCACCCAAAACTTGCTTGGAGACTACCCCAGCTACCTCTGGCACTGTCTCCTACATAAATCAGACTCCATCCTACGTATTTAGATAACACTCTATGTCCCAATGGTTAGATTCGATTTCTAACATGCCCATATCACACAGCACCAACCCCTAGTGGTTTTCCTAGTGAGTGGCAGCCTTACAGGCAGGCATTCCCATGTCGTCTTTTTGGTCCCAAGGGTTAACCCCCAGCTTCTAGACGCTCGCCTGTCAGTCTGGACCTTGCTTTTAAGGTGTCCAGTTTCCATAGGGGGTATTTGAATCACTCTTAGTCTGGCTCATCACGTGGGACCTGTCTGTCGTGGGAGACAGCATAGCCGCTAGGGTCACTCAAGCTGTCAACCTCTACCCACCATTATCACAGTAGCTAGTTAGATGATGGAATCGGGGGATTAAGAAGTTAACATCCTAATTAAGTTAAATAATAATATGGTCTTAGACCCAAAAGTCATACAAGAAAGTTTGTGAAAAAACACCAAAAAAAAAACAGTTATTCAACAGCATAGTGATGCACTAAGACTCTAGTTTAGACGGAAACAGACTTGTGATGGCATTTAAGTAAAGCAAATAAAGTGACACTTTAAGAGCCACTGTTTTTTCATTATCATTCATACTGCAAGACTGGAACTCCTAACTGCTATTTAGACGCCAGAGATGAACATAGACAGCAACAGCCTCTTATTAGAATCTGGGTTCAGGTATGACATTGAGATGTGATCTAACCCGTTCCTGTTTGTGGAATGGGAAGAAAATAGACACCATCCAAATAGCCTTTTGTGTTCTTCATTAAAGCCACGCCTCATCGTCTTCTGGTCAGACACAACATTTATATTATCATGCCCCAGTAAGTGCACATGTGACAGCTGATGTCAGACACTGAATCCTCTTATTACTGGCTTACTGCTTTGGTTGAGCAATAAACTTCAGACAAAAGGATTTTTTTTTTTTTTTGCAGGCTAAACACATCACAAAACTGGAAAGAAATGTTTAGCTTCACCAAAAGATATTTCTGTATTAGTATTCTTTCAGTACATTCTAGGTTTAATTACTAGTCATTCTTATGTAGCAAACAATCTTTAATTGTCTGCAACTTTAGGTGAGTACATCAGTTGCAACAAGTTTATGCAAGTTGGTTTTGTAAGCAGCTATGAGTCCATTAGGAGAGATGGAAACAGTGTCTTGCAATTGACTTTTGGGAGTGGTGGCTTTTGTGCAAACAAACATTAGCTTTTTCAGAAGATCAAGACGCTGAATGACAAAAGCCTGAGCAATATAGAGCACATATTATTAACAGTAAAAGTCCTGAAAAAGGGCCGTTGAGCCAGCTAAATTTAGTCTGAATGTATTTCTGCAGTGTCAATGCTAAAACATGAATACATCTGTGACTATTTAGGTGTTAAAGAGGCCAAAAAGTTGACTGACAGACCTAAGAAAGTTTTTAGTTATTATTAAAATTTCTTAAAAGAAGGGAAAAGGGATGGTTCTGGATGATCACATTCTGGGAAGTGAACCCAGGTTTCCCGTGCCACCAAAAATCTAGTTCTTCATTTATCAGACAGATTTCTGGTTATGCAGCAAAGTTTGTCTGTCTGTAATTTTTCCTTAACACAATAACTATTTTTGTTTTGGATCCCTGAGGCTACTTTCTGCATTTGGGTTCATTTGAAATTACCACACAAATGGAGAGAACAATGCTGTATTTCACTCACTGAACAACGAGGGGACTTGTTAACTGAGTCAGAACTGGTGACATCAATAAGTAATAGCAGCATCATTTTATGACAGATAATCCACTTTGAGAAGTCTCCTTGGGCCCACAGGAGAAGAAGGGATGGTTTTAA
This sequence comes from Oryzias celebensis, assembly GCA_014656515.1. Classification (NCBI taxonomy): domain Eukaryota; kingdom Metazoa; phylum Chordata; class Actinopteri; order Beloniformes; family Adrianichthyidae; genus Oryzias; species Oryzias celebensis. Next base: position 9,903,934 of record BNCR01000012.1, read on the forward strand.
AAGATAGGCAATATTATTTATTTGTGGAAAAAAATGCTAACATAGAACAATATTACATTAACTCTTTAACTCTAGACATTTCCTAAAGTTTTGCAAAAAAGAACAGAGGAACTAGTCGAAATCATGCATGCATTATGATCAAAACCCATAATTAGGGTTAAGTAAAGTTAATATTCAGGGACAGCAGTTATTATAAACGTCAAAATGGATTTTAGTGGTCACTTAATCGCATGTTGCCATGGCCACTATGACATAGTTTCAATGTCTTTTGTACATTGTAGAGATCTCTCTAGTGTATTCAGAGGATTTCTCCAGTTATTGTTTATTTGCTATCATTGGTAACAAGATTATCTGTTTTGTCACCCTCCTGTTGCTCCTTTTGTTTCTGTTTTGTCAGGTTCAAGTTTATTTATTACATATTTAAGTGTCTGCCACCAAGTCTGGCCTCCTTCTGTATATCTGGGTCCTACACCACCTAGTCCTGACAAGAATTAGTTACACATTATGTTCACACAAATGTGTTTTAAAAAAGAAATCAGAAAGATTTAAATATGCACCAGAGCAAATATTGTCACTTATTTTGTGGCCCTGCTCACAAATGTGTCATGTCAGCTCTTACACATAAAGTGGGTACTGATACTGGTCTTACAGATGGGTGGAGTTTGTAGTGATATCAAACATCGATTGAAACTGATGCTGGAAATCATTTTTATTCTGACAAGCTGGAAAATTAGCTTTTATTAAAGCAATAAATCTTTTGTCTCTGAAGGAAAAGTCAACGGAAAACCGCCTGTTGTTCCTGCAGCACAGACTGCTTGCTCCATGGTGTCCTGAAAGCCATTGGTCACACCAAGTTACCCGAAGGAGTCCCTGGAGAAGCCATTCCAGGCTCATAATTAGGAACAGTAATGTGTATATCTATTATTTATCCGTGTTCCAACATTTCAGGTTTATGTATCCCACGCAGTTTATGGCTGGGTGATAAACGTGGCCTTTAGGAGTGATAGAAGCAAACAGCTGAGATTTCTTCAGTCTAGTGGACTGAAAATGAAAGTCTGAAAACTCAAGTAATAATACATTATTTATTGTTTGGTTGCAGGTAGAAGCAAATATCCTAGCATCATAGTTAAAGAGAATGAAAATGCTCACTTCTCTCTTTGGGATGAGAACAGATCTGCACCTGCAAATACCTTTTACTGTATGAAAGTTTGTGAAAAAGGAAATTGACTCCCGCCTGCATATTTGCTCATTTTGCAAGTCAAATTACTACTGCAGCTGTGTTCTCCTTTTGAATGTTTGCAAAGACGAAAGCGACAGTTAAACGTTAAACCAATCCTCTTTTAACATTTTTTGCATGAAACCCATGGGTGGCCTTTACGGCTCAGCCAAAGAGCAACAACATCACTGTGTTAGTCTGCTTGTTTCCACTAGCTATTTGATTTACTGCTGCTGTCCCCAACAGATCTAGGCAGAGAAAAAGTTACAAACTTTTCCCTTTTCTTCAACTTTTAGAGGCTAATAAACATTTAATAGCTTCAGTGTTTTGTTGTCTAGGATAAAAACATAGCTTTTTGTTGTCCTCTACCTTCTTTTTGGAGGATACAACTTTTTAGATTATTTCTCCTAAAAATGTCTTTTTCATCATAAAGTTTTTTGGGCTTTTTTTGCTGCAAGATATAGGAGTGCAGCAGACACAAATCCAGTTCTTTCAGACTGTGATAAATCCAGTTGTAAAAGCATCTGTGTGGATAAATTCTGAGTTATGCGGCTTTTCATGCTGGAGTGCCTTTCCAAGAAAAACAGACATTGCTTTGAAAATAGTCTTGCAAGAATTAGAAAGAAGATGTTTAAAAAAAACAGTTGTTTTCAAGAAACGTTCATTCAAATCCACTTTACCTTTACTAATGCAGTTTTTTTTCCCTACTTTATAGATTGCTCTATTATTTTATCTTTAAAACTGTTTTTGTGGCAAGGATTTAGTACAACCCCAGTTTCTTTTTTTTACCATATATATTTTTCATAATATTGCAAGATATCCACAATAAACCTGAAACTTTCCAAGAAATTCAATACAGAGTAGTAAATGTTGTTTTTTGCTGCAAAAAATCACAAAAATTGAAATTAAACAGTTTTTATGTTTTATAACAAAAGCTCAAACATGTAGAGACAAAAATAAAAATGTATAAATCCACAAACAAATCAAAAATAGAGTAAAGAAATGCGAAAATCGTCTTGAAAAAATAGGCAAAGCTCCACTCAAACTCGTCACAAATATGTGTCATGAGCTATTGTTACTGTGTTAGTCTTGTTTCTTGTTATCTTTTTAAATCTTCTATTTAATTTTTTATGTAAACAATGCTAATGGGGGGGGGGGTTTCATTGTAAACAACAATTTAACAGTAATCTAACCATTTATAGCCAAAATTTTAAAGACATGTCTTTTTCCAGGACATAATGTCTGCAGAGCGGCAGTAGTTTTTTTAGAACTCACCTCTGAGTTGTGGACGAGACCATTGGTGCGGAGTGAGCCTCCCCCCACTTCCTATCATCCATCTGTTTACACTCTCTTCCACTAGCTTCCAGCCCCTCACAACCCCAACTTGACATCACTGATGGAACAGAAATGGTGAGCAATTTTGGAGCTATCTAGCCATACAGTATTGAGCCAGATTCCAGCTCAGACGAGGAAAATGAAGACGTACATGGATCTGGTACAAGTAGATGCATCATAAATGAGCGGTGTGGGGAGTTTGTTGCTTGCTGTTGTAGCTTTTGCCTCACACCTACAAGCTTTTTCCGAATGCTGTTTGTCTTCTGCTCCTGACTCACGATGATTTGAATAAAAACAATTCTCAGAGATGCAATTTTAAGCGTAATTTTCTTGAGTAAAATGCCACAAGAGCATGTAATCTAAACAAACGTTGCATCTGGTGCGTTTTTTTGTTGTTTTTTTTTTGCCCAGAGGTCATGTGTTCACATAAAAGAAACGTCCACTGTTAAAAACACAGTTTCACTGACAGTATTCCTGTGTCCATGCCAAATAAAGGAAAAGGTCTAATTAGATGAGGAAGTCACTGCTGGATACTACAGCCTTTGAACCCCTCTCCCCTGATAGACAGATCTCCAAGGTTTGCAACGTTGAACATCTTGCTGTAATTTTTCAGACGCATTTCCTAAATAGGATGTTCGTATTTCTTCTACATAATAAAAGCATGAAAAAGACTTTAAAAAAAGCTGTTTTAAGTTGAAGAAATGCCCTTTGGTTGAATAAGTACTGCTCTGTCATTGAGTTTGCAGCAACATCCTACTGTAGAGGGTGAACAGAAAAGTGTCAAAGATATGTGGTGGCGGGGTTTTCTATGTAGATCCTTTTCTTTTCTTTTGCACCATCAACATTGAATTAATACAACATGAGGATGAAAATATCTGCACTCAGTGATCTTGAGATGTTGAAGCAAAGCAGACTCTCTTGCTGACAGCCACTTCAAATGATTCCCTTCCCTCATCGCTCCTGCACTCGTGCCTGTCTCATCATTATAGATGTCTTTAAAGCCCTTGATCTGGAGCCTCAGGTGGGGTTTCACTTCCTGGTTGTCACAGTTATGGTTCATTACGGAGGAAAGAGACCCCCTCTTTAGATCTTGTTAATGTGCACGCGCACTTTGGTACTGACGCTGTCACCCGTGCACAGCTTGTCTGCATTTGTCCGACCCAAACAGAGGTCAGTCTAATGGCTTTCAGATGCCGCACTGAAGGTGAAAGTTGTCAGAAGTTTGTCTGTTCTGCAAAAGCGTGTTAAGATGACTTTTTGTTCATTAAACTGAGCTATTTTGGAATTCTGTTTTTGGAATATTTCAGTTTTTAGAAGAAAAGTGAGAGAAACATGAATAGTGATCCCCAAAACTGTTTTTGATTAGTGCTTAATCAAAAGTTGCCATTAGATTAACTTTCAGAACAAACCTACTGTGAATCCTCCACACTGAACTTTAACAGTTTTTTTTTTCTTGTTTGACTTCACTTCTGCTATTCGAAGCAGATGGTGAACCATCAGCGTGAGCAGAGCTGAGGCTGAGATGTGTTTTTGTGATGTTGCCACTTTGCCACATCAGTAACCACTCAAGTCCATCATCCAGAACCATTCCAGAGGACCTGCATACCTCATTACAACCTGAAAACCGTCTAAATTTGAAAAAAAAAGATTGTTTCTCTGTGAAAAATAAAAGCAACACACCACTAAGATGAAGGGTTTTGATCTTACACTAGAACAGCTGGAAAAGTTGCACAGTCTGCAAAGTCGTTTTATGCTTTCCACATATGACATGTATAAATCAAACGTTGGATCTTGAGCCGGGAAGTTTTTCAACATCCAACACTGTGTCAGCCATTAAATAATTGCTTCAAAATGACAAAACTGAACTGTCTTTTTCTTTGTTTTTACTTTCCTCCACAGGGAGCCATTTATTTACCTGGAAACAAAGTCGCAGAGCATCCAACCAGCGGGGATGAAGGGGGCAAATGTATTTTCGAGGTCATTCCAGGTAAGATTAAAACACTTTGGTTTTTATTGAGTGTAGAGTGATGGAACACAGAGAAGCAGCTGGATCAAATAAAAGCTGGTTGACAAAACCATTGGGAAAACAAATGTTTAACTAATGACAGAATACAATTTGCTTTTATCAGCTTTTTATCTTTATACTTTGAAGACGTCATGTCAGATGGAGTATTGAAATTCAGATAGAATACATTTAATTTTTATTTAGACATGCTGTTTTTGAAAGCAAATGCAGCTTTTGACACAAGTTAGTGTGTTTTTTTGGAAAGAAGAGTTAGGCAAAACCAGCTGCCAGTAAGTGACAACATTTACCTTTTTTATTACTTCTTTCATAAATGAAGCCAAAAGCTCTGCAGGTGGTCTAGTAATGAGTGAAATGCATTAACAATGATTAAGAAAGAAAAATCATTGTTGCTGCTTTTCAGTCTTTCAGTCAAATTTTCTGCTACTCACCAAGGGAAACTCACACATCTGACTAAACACATAAACCTGATGTTTAAGGCCAAAAAGAAATGAAAAGTTGGTACAAAACCCAACTAAATCACAACAAACACCAGAACAAAAAGTTCTTTTAGGATTTTTGAGCAGTTTGTGTTAACAATCATTCATCAATCATTCACACTAAGATGATTGATGATTGGCTAAGATAAGTGGATTTATGCAGGTGCACGTGGTGACAGAAACACCGTTTGAGCGTGTCTGATGTTTGTTTGAGAGCCTGTCCGTGGTGTCCTTTGCTGCTTTTGGCATTTTGCACATCAGAGGAGCATCGATGGTTTCACACAGAGTTCCTTTGGTAGCGCTCCAGTGAGTTCATCTGATGGTGTCACAAGAGAAACATTACACCTGGTTTCTCTTTTCATGACACATGCTTTGATCTGTCAGTGGAATTAAAGTGTTTTTTAATATAATGCCACACTTCAAATCATATTGATACTTGATTCCTTCAGTCTATGTTCTTTGAGTGACTGTGAGATTATAGGTTGCCTTTAATTCGTTAAAAATGTTAGGTGCAGAGATTGATTGAGAATTGGCACTTTGTTGTTTCAGGTTACATTTCAAGGCGCAGATGTGGACTTTATTGGGTCAAAAGGGTTTTTTCTAGGATATCCGTGTGACTGCGTCAATCAGTGTGGCATCAGAGTTCTTGATGCTGCTCAAAAACCCCCTCCGATCATCTTTTGAACTCTTTTAAAAGCGTTCCCACTGCCCTTTTAATCATGATTACGTCCTTTTTGACCAAAATCAAGAAACCTGTGTCGCTTTCTAGGACATATTTTCTGCAGTGGCAGTAGTTCATCAGAAATTGACCCCTGTGGGCAGGAACATTGGCGTGGTGCAAGTCCTTCCCCCCTTCCCCTCCCCATTGCTGAGAACGATCTGTTTAAGCGGAGCAGGGAGCTTGTGTCTGGCCCCGCTTATTTTCTGTCACAAATGTGCTCTTTTTCAAACCACTTTTTTTTCTGCTCCTGTTACATAATCATTCATATCAGGAAAATACTCACAAATCCAATTTTGAGCTTAATATTTTTCATATATGTCCTCTATTATGAGAAAAATGCCACGAGAGCATGTTAAAACACCCAAATCATCATGCATCATACATCATTGCTTGTAGGCCTTGACACAACAGCATTTTTTAAATTATTTTATGTACAACAAATCTGGCTTTGTTTATAAGAAAAAGTAAAGATTGGCTCAAAGTGGTGAAAATGTTCATTTTTTCTACTCTTTTTATGCCCAGTACTATTACCAAATGAAATAGTACTTGTTACTATTAGCAAAGGAAAAGGTGCAACGAGTTAAATTCCCATTTGCCATCTGGAAAACTGATATAATATGTATAAAAATCATGGATCAAGCTGCTCAAGTTTGGATTTGCATCAATGAGTGGAAATCACATAGACAAATTCTGAAGAAGGCAACTTTGCGTTGGTCTTTTAGAATAAGAACAAGGGGGATGGTATAAAAGCTTGTTCGATATCTCATCTAAAAAAACACATTTTTGACTAGACTAGTTACTGAATTATTTCTCTCAAGTATTTCCTCCAGTATTTTTCTGCTGCATATTCGTGTTTTACTTTAGCAACAAGTGCCGATTAGGGCTTTCGGGAAACGGGACCATTTCATTTAAAACAGAGCATTTAATGTGGAAAGAGATACAGAAGTTTGCAGCAAGTGAAAGGAAAGTTGGATTTGTGCAACAAATCCATACTGGTCTTGCCTAAAATATGTAACGACACCTGCACACATTTATGAGTTCAGGATTGCAGTTTTTAACATTTAAACAGCCCCTTACATCACCTCAGCACTGTCCAAATTGATGTTTTCTTCAAACTGTCGAAGTTTTGATTAACTGCTGTGCACACACACCTAATGCAGAAACTTCCAGCTCAGACAGCCTCTGCAGTCTCCCATGTCTACCCCACTCTGCATCAGTCTCTGTGCTACTGTTGGAAAACAACAAGTGGGTTATGAGGCAGTCTATAAAGGAGTCTAAGAGACGCAAGAAAAGCACAACACATTTATTCCACTGCTCTAAATCTGGCTCTGCAGTCAGAAAACACCATTCTTTGGCAGAGAGACAGGAAGTGGTGTGGCAGTGAGAGTCGTATGAACAGAGATATCTGTTGTCTTGTAGATGTGGTGATGGGGTTTTAAGCATGATCTAGTTATCTAGTCACTTTCTCTGCAAAAAAAAAATCAGATTTAAAGACTAAAGAAGTAAAAGACAGTTAACAATCCATCTTTGATTCCCGCAGTTAAGGCCTCCCTGTTCCTCCTCATCTTTGTCTCCACATCTGGAGGATATGTGTAAAACCTGCACTGAGGGGCTGAACTCACCACAACATTTAGACTAGAATCATGGCTGTTTGTGTTATTTTCAACTGTTCAGTGTGAAAACTTGCGCAGAAACAGTGGAGCTTTTGTTTCAGTAACCTAAACCGAGGCTTCAGTTGTTTTCCAGTGACACTGTTTTCCATTACTCCAGCATGTTAGAGCACATACAAAAGGAGGAATAAAAGCTGCATACGTTTATACCTTTGAGGGTTCTGGGGCTGTTTTTGGCTTCTAGTATCAAGATTATGTAATTTAAGGTGTACAATTTGTACTCTGATAGATTTAGGACTTTTCCAGCCCTCTGGAACCAGAACTAGTTTAAAAAAATGATGTAAAAAGTATCTCGTAGACAGGAATTACTATCAGAATAAAAATGTGATATTACTTTGAGCATATATCTGGAATACATATATCTGCCTCTAAGGTTCACTGTACAGTTTTTATCTGGTGCTTAATCCTCCAAAGAATGCTGCATGGGGCTGAGCTATGAACAGCAGAGTGAGGCTGCAGAGTTTTTCATTCATTCATTTTCTGAACCGCTTTATCCCTTTCGGGGTCACGGGGCTGCCGGAGCCTAACCCGGCTACTCATGGGCGAAGGCGGGGGACACCCCTGGACTGGTCGCCAGTCTGTCGCAGGGGCCACAATCACACACACCCACATCCACACCTAGGGGCAATTTAGAGTAACCAATTAACCTATGAAGCATGTTTTTGGATGGTGGGAGGAAGCCGGAGTCCCCGGAGAAAACCCACGCATGCACGGGGAGAACATGCAAACTCCACACAGAAAGGTCCCCATTGGTGACACTGTTTCAAGCCAGGACTTGAACCAGGAACCTTCTTGCTGTGAGGCAAGAGCGCTAACCACTGCGCCACCGTGCAGCCCTATGGCTGCAGAGTTTTCAAACAGCAAATTATTAATTCTGTGTAAATGGCAAAGATAATAATTCTACACTAATTGTGTCGTTGTACCTGTTTCTAAATGTCACACTCCACCATCCAACTGGGATTCATTATATCATTTTTGTTCAGCATGGACGAGCACAGGAAACACTCCCTTTTTTGTTTTGTTGGAGTCTTTCCAAAACTCCAATAAACACATGTCTTTGGCACCTGTGGGAATTTCACTCTCACGCCCAGTCTTTATATTTGAATTTATCTCTTATGTTAGCTCAGAACCAGACTTAACACACTGAATTATTATGAAGGGTCACCATCCACAATAGCAAGTAAAAGGTGTTGCCTTAAGTCCTTGAGTTGAACTTAATTGTGTGTAAAATACAAAATGTATTATCAATAATCTTTAAAAATTAGAAAGTATAATCATAGGAAGCACAGAAATGAAGCAATTTTAGGATGAAGGTTGTTGAAGTTTCAATGGAGCTTTTTCTAAAGAAAAACAATGCTGCCCTCTGGTGGTTTCCTTAAGGCACAACATTACCACTGTTGTGTGGATAGGGTTGTGTATAAGCATGAGCCTGGGGATACATATCACAATACGTGTCTAACGATACAATATCTATCGTGATAAATCCCAAGACTGTACCAGAATAATTTTGGACTTTTTTTTAAAGAGTACGACTTAGGAATAAACTTTACCTTAATATGAATTCACCTTTCATTGTAATAAAAACGTCAAAATTAATTTTATTTGATGATCACAAAATGGTTCAGGAACCTGAATGGGGCTTGAACGGGTGCTTCAAAAATAAAGGGGAAAAAAAGTCAATTTTTTTCCAGAAACATATGTGTGATGGCAGGATGCATGCAGCTCCTGAATGTGGCTAAGATGCTTTATTTACATGGCAGTTTACACTGCAGAGGCAAAGGAAAGTGATATATGTGCTGATCATCATGATAGGTTCAAAAAAGCTTCAGTGTAGTGAGAAAGTTCACCTCTTACCTCTTGTTTTTGTCCACATCATGAAGAAAAAGTTTGCTTTAAAGAAGCCTACACACATAGAACATTGTGACCAGAACTTATTTTTTTTATGTGCATCCGGACCATTTAAAGTGCAGAAACACAATGTTTGTTTCTTATGGCTGTATATCAGCATCTTTATTTTTTTGGACTAATACTTCAGACATTAAAGTCTTTACAGTTCGGCTTATCTTACTGTAGATATGTTTTGTCCACACAAATTTAACTTCTGTATTAACAATTTATGAATGTAAACATTTCAGACAATAAAAAATAATGAAATATTTTCTCTCTGGCCTGTTTTTGTTCAAAAAATCTGGTAAAACATTGTGAATATTCTTGATTAACCACAACTCAAAAGTTTAATGAATCTGATTGTTTTTTTTAATCGGTTGACAACACTATGCAAATCAAGAAACAAATATGCATCTTGTTACACGGAAATTAGTTTCCCAGTGGTTGTAAACAAAAAGAACAAAAATGGACTCTGCTTTATATAGTATTAGTTTTACCTTAAAACCATTAGTATTTTTGGACTTTCACAAACTTTTTTTCTACTGTCCCCTTAAAAATACACAATTGAAATCAGTGTAATTACAAAAACCACATATGTTGCCTTGCCAATAAAGAGTGACAGGTTGCCCCGATTCATTATATACTAAGATACATTTTTTATCGTCTTTGTATGTTTTATGTCAGCAAAAGTCTAAAATTAAAACTACATGAAATCTGACCATAGCTATATATCCATTTTGCTGATTAAATAAAACAACAATCTGTCTTTGTTGGAGGATAAGGTGCCTTTACTGTCATGTCAATCCTCTCCTCCAAGAATATGAAAAAGTACTGACTAAAAGTTATACTATTACAGGTATATATTAAAAGCTAATGATAGATGTGCAATTTTGTGACCGCAGATGAGGGCACTGTTCATTATATTGAAGGTAATTAATAGTCTGGCTAAGCCAGAAGGTAGACTGAAAGGATCTAATGTTGATGATGGACAGAAGAATTAGGTAGCAGCAGCCAATAACTATACAATTATTCACTTGTTTGTGTGGAGGAAATGTGACAGGCTGAGAATATTAAATATTTGAGGTTAATGCCCCGTGGAGCCACAAAGAAAATGCAGGAATCTGCTGCAGGTGGTGTGTAACTGATGGGATTTATGGAGACAGTCTTCAAAATAGGCTTCCATGTAACATTAGTCATGGGTCTTTTTTGCTGCTGGTACCTATGTACATATGTTGCAGTGGGCGAGAACTCCTGCAACCACTGCTGCAGCTTCTACTGTGTCGCATTTTAGTGATAATCATTTTTTTTTTATCCAAGACTGATTGCAGAATGTTATCTGCAGTTCTATGCAGAAAATTATGGGATTGAAATTTTATTTTTGTGAAGCCAAATAACTAAGTCTTTAAATGTGTAGGATAAGCCACCAAACCCTAGAAAAAAAGAGTTTGGTGCCAAAAGAAGAAGAAAGTCAGAAAACATTTGTTTGCAGAAAGTCTTAACAGATGTTAACTAAATTTTTTCCAGTGTTGCGTTTACTGCAAAGATAATAACACACATTACAAAAGAAATGTAAGTACAAGGAAATGACATATGAGTTAATAAGACAGAAAAGAAAGATGGCGGTATTTCTGATTTTTTTGGGGGGCTCTTTTTGTATTCATCCAGGTCTCAGATACAAATGAACTGCTACGTTGATGCTTATAGGGGTTCCAAACCTGCAAAGGAACATTTTATCTGTAGTAAATATCCTAAATCTAAATTTTGTCATTCCACCTAGAATTTGATCAAATCTCCATAATCCATTCAAATGGCAACCACACACATTTGCATCTGTAGTTCTCAAGGAAACACTGGTCAGCAAATAGATTTTCTAAGAAAAAACAATTACAATGAAACAAATAATATATTTTAAAAAATGCCATTTTAAAAAGATGCTTAAAAATTAACTATTTGTGCAGATATTTTACAATAATGCTGGTTCTGTTGAATACCAGACTGTCTAAACTAATTCAACTCACTGAAGCCTGCTCTATATGTTAGTTTACTGATTTAGCTGACTTGAAACATTGTTCACCTTTAACATATCAGTTCAGGGGTTTCCATGATGGTTTGGCAGATTTTTATGCTGGGTGCCCTTCCTGACACAACCTTGCATTTTTTCTGGACAGGGGATTGGCATGTGGAAACCCAGACTATGTGGCCCCTCATGTGGCTACATAATTAATCAGAAGAATAAAGAGTTGTGCTCCAAGCAACCAACCTTGGATGAATTGCTTTGCACACCTGAGGGAATTGAACCCTGATTTCTTAACTTAAAGGGGCATCCAAGCCGCTATCTTGTTTACTTACAATGACCAAAACAATAAATAATTGTTGTGGCAAAAACCAAAAACTTTTTTTTAATCAAATTGAACAAGATCTAGATTTTTACTAAAACACACCAACAGACTTTAATGCCAAATGACCTTTTTATGGAAGTGACTAATTAAGGATTAAAAGATACTTGGGCCTTGTAGCTCAAACCCTCGCCGCCAGTGAAGAAGGGGGCTGTCAGTCTAAAATAGGAGGCTCCCAGTCAGTTTGGTTCCCCTTACCCTGAGTTATTTGCAGGCCAGTCAGGTTGTTTCCACCTAGTTACCAGGGCAGAAGCATGGGGTGGAAAAGACGCCGGAGAGGAAGAGAAAAGGCTTGAACATTTTTCTCACAAAATCAATCAAATTGACGATAGATATCAAGGTGAAATTTCAAGGAAACCTTCCCTGCAAGTTCAGTCAATGAAAAACTGATATATGAGGATTTTAACCCAAAGAGTTGAACTTTTTTCCCAGAATTTGCCACTTTGGCTGTGCTTTGCAAGGGGATCATAGTTGTGAATGAGTTAGCAAGTGTTCCTTCTTTGCTCCTGGGATTTTTTTTATAAGCACTTTCTCAGCTGCTTTAATGAGCATGCCACCCTTCAAAGTCAGGGTGTGCGGGTGAATTACGAAATCCGTCTGGGTGGTGCTGCTGGCGGATGAAGAAAGCAGAAAATTCCAAGGTATGAATGAGCTCTTCAAACACAGTGTGTGCAACTTAATTCTCTGGAAAATTCTTGATAAGACATTGAGTAAAAAGATGTCGTCTGACTCTCAGGGGTTCAAAGAAATGCGTTTCTGTTATGAAAGCTCCTATAACCTTTTCAGGTTGGAAAGAAGGGGATCTTTTTAATCCTGATTTATTTGTAAAAGTGACTGAACAGGTTTTTTTTTTTTTTTTTGTCTCATAGGAGGTGCTCAGGGAGTCTAAGCTTTCAGAGGCAGCTGCAAGCTGTTAGTCAGCATGGACTGAGAAAATTGTTTGCATGCTCAAAATGATCAGGTATGTCAGAGGAAGTTTTGGTGTGTCTGATGAGGAAGCCTGAAGCCTCCCGTGTGGAGATTTTGCACAGACTCCTCATTAAACCAGAGCCTGCAGAGTGTTTATTTCAGGAGGTGCAATCTGCAGTTTGTAAAAGGCAGGCAGCTTGTTCTTTTTGTATTTCATTTTCAGTCTATTAATTGAATTTATTTTATAAAGATGCATTACTAAATCAATTCTCTATTAATTTTTTTTTCAAAAACTTGAACAAAAAAGCATTTTTTTCTCTTAAATAGGACATAAAAATATAAGCTGTTGGATTTGGAGCTACTTGTACTTTTGGCACAGACGTTTACTGTGACTTCCCAACTGCAGTTGATAAACTAGTGCCTCAACTTAGGCTAGTGGAATGACACTAGCTGGATTTGGTCGTTTCCTGTCGTAAAATCACAACAGCTTCCTCTCATTGTGTTAAGCAGAGCTAACCAACACTTTGTGGGCCATGTGCTGCGTTTTAGAGCAAATAAGCAGAGGCTATGTGACAGTTTGGGAGAATTATCATAAAAATAAAAGTTGGTGCAAAAATCTGTCTTTACCTATAAGACTGGGTCATGATGATTTCACATTGTTCCTCTGCTTAGTACAGACACAAGGACTTGGACTCTACTTTGAATTAAGGCTTTGATAGGTCGAAAAGCATTTTAGTTTAAATGTCATGTTTTTAGAATGTATTCATCTATTTGTTTACATACAACAGGAATAGTTTTTGAATGCATGTTTACCGCAAAGATTAATTTCTCCTCCATTATCCAGTTTAATGGTTGGCACTTCCTTAAATGAAAAGGGGCGCCATCCATACGTTTTAACTGATTTATATTTTTGTTCAATAACACATATTTTGTGCCTAAGATAGTGGAAACTTGCGTTGTTACGCATGACTGCTAGCGTTTTGTATAAGCATATACACACTTTTTAATAGAATTGGATGCTTTAATGAGCATTGCCGAGGCCGATGTGAACATTGCTCAAAAATAAAAAAAATTAAAAAAAATATAGAAATACTAAATTCCATTAGAACCACTCTGTGTAATGTTATATTGTCTATGTAATATCCAATGATGTCTTCAACTTTGGTTTTATAAAGTTGTTATTTTTCTAGAACTAAGCTTTCATTTTTACAGGGTTTACAATTTCTTTTCCTATTTTTTAGCTATTTTTGACTGAAAGTACTGTTTTTCTTAGTTTGTTTCTGTTAAGAAGCTAGTTTTTGTTTTTTTTAGTTAGACAGGAACACTGGTTTTTTATTCATATACAGAGATTTTTTTTTTGTTCAAAACAAACCAGAGATATTTGCTCTGCGGTTTGACTTTTTTTTTTTGTTTCATTTTTAAAAAAGTGTTCTGCCTTGTTGATGTATCCAGCCCCAAGTGGTTACATGTTAAACTTCACCTGGTTTCACCCATTTTTGATTTTTTAAATGAGCTTCAATCCAGAAGTCAAATGATTTTTACGTAAAATAAAAAAAATCAGCAGTGTGTCATTTTTAGAAAATGTTTAATTTATCAAAATACTGTAAAAGAAGAAAGTTTACTTGCAATTCTCAGTGTTTTTGGAACCTTAACAATTTTAGAAGATGGTTGTGTTTGGTTTCTGAGAAAATAAAGGCTGCTAAGGCAGCAAAAAGAGATGATATAGCAGGATTTGATGGAAATGCATTTTCTTCCTTTGCTCCTAATGCTGTATTTGATGGCGCTATCATTTCCCCATGATCAGAAAATAAATTATTAGGTGAAAAAGCAAGAGAATGTGTGCTGTTAATGAGGGGGAACAAATCAGGACCTTGTAATTTCCCATCTAAATCAGTCACTTTGAGCTGTGGTGGGTCGGAAATGTTTCATTGTTGTTTTAAAACGAGACGTGACGAAAAGCAGGAGACTGTCCGGCCTATCCAAACAATATGCTGCATACCGTTTGTATGCGGTGGATGTTTGAAATATCTTCCCCTCATTTATGCTTCACTGAGAGTGTCCGAGGTCTCCTTCCTCCCCCTGTTTTATGTCCATTCATCATTAGTTTGGTGTGTGAGGCTGCAGTCCCTGGAGTGGTGGTGGGGGTGATCAGGGGCTTGAGAACAGGCCAAATCAGAGATAGGGAGAGAACGATACAGGAAGTTTAGATACTTTTTAACAGACTTACTGAAGGGATCAGCACTTGACATGCAGCATGCCTTTCTCTGACCTCCATAAGTGACCGATCCATGTGTCAGACTAGTTATCCAAAGAGTTCCTGCTGGACTGTTACAGATTACTTATCAAGTGCATATCAAATAGAATTTTTTAGTTTGTTTTTCTGTTTGCCCCTCAAAAGCTGCACTGTTTTTATGAGTTTTTTCATATCTGGTGGTTCTACCACCTGCTGATGTCAGATTGTAATTTTATGGATCCCTGTGATGTACTTCAGCAATGAGATGAAGATAAGGAGGTGATTAAGAGCCTTCGACCCAGAAGGAGAAGGCCTTGTGTCTCAGGGTTTCTTGGCCTTCAGTAGCAACAGCCTTGTCGACCCTACACAGCCGTATTTATAGAGCACTGTGGATGAGTTATTTGGCTGAGTGCCCACTCTTCGTTCACCAGATTTACAGGTCCTCACTTTGGGGAGGGCTGCTTGATTTACGACGCCCCCACCTCCCTCCTCTAGCTCCTACCCTTTTGCTTTGCTTCAGAAAAGAGCAGATAAACCCTTATGCCTTTGACTTTCGCTCGCAGCACCCCATCTTGCACTTTTTTTCTGCAATATGCTTCCTCTGCTATTTCAGCCTCTTTGACAAGAGTTTAGAAGAAAAGCTTCGCAGCAGGCAGACGGACTAGCCTCAGCCTGACCTCGCTTTTAGCTTCCTCTGATTGATGCATCATTGTGACCCGACTTTGACTCAGCTAAATGAAGTTGTGAGCCAGATTTATATGTTGTGGGGAGGAAAAAAAGACGTGAGAGGAGGAGAGTGTGGAGTGGAGCAGAGAGGGATTTAGCAGGCAGAAAGGGAGATGAAGCTACAGTAGTGGTGGTACAGAACTGGAACAGATGAAGAAGTGGCACTCGGGAGCCGGCAGTCAGCAGCGAGAGCGTGCCTTATGCTTCCCCAACCTTCAGCTGACAAGGAGGCACATCTTTCTCTGCTCCCCATGGATCTTAACTCCAACCCAGGTGTGTTATTTTGGCTTATTTACAGAAATAAATCAGTTTTTTAGTGTAAATTTAAATAGGAATGGATTTGTGATTTGAAAAGTTGCTCCACTTTAACTACAAATTCATTTTCCATCAGACCTGGTCTTAATATATACATTTGAAAAACTCAATATTGATTAAACAAATTCATAAATCAGTTTTCCTTTAAAGTCGTTATATTTTTTTTCAGCCAAAGCTGAAATTAGTCAGCTTTTACAATAGAAGATTATGGTTTTATTAGTATAATTCCTTCCTCTGTTTCAAAAAAGTTGGTTTCAAACAGAAGTTTTAAAAATAAATCAGTATTTATAGGGAACTGAATGTTAAATCAAATTGATTTTGTATTTTTGCTCCAAAACTTTTTTAATGGGTTTATACAATTACATGATTCTGAAAGAACTTGTTCCTCAGGATCAACAAAGTAGTTTGAATTTGAATTTACTTTGGCCTATTCCAGATGCAGCACAAATATTGAATATTCCCATCATTGTTTCCTAACAGTGTGAAAGTTTTGGAAAGTTAGTACACCACTGAGACATATCTAAAAGCTCCTACAAGCTTATTAACATGGTTGGTTGCTACAATAGAATAAAAAATTACAAATTTCAAACCATAATTTTTCATATCAATGTTTACGAAGTGTTTTTTTTATCTTAAAAAAATAGTAAAATGTAAATAATGCAAGACCAAATATAAAGTTTAACAACCTCCACTCTAAACTGAAAGATGGTTAATGTTTGGAAGTGCTCCTCAGATTTGTCATCTGGAAACAGCTCTATCTAAATTACGACCTGACGCCTCTCAAATAACATCAATGAAAATAACCACAAGCCTCTCAATGATTCATGTAGTTTTAATACATGCTGTACACTGCTTGGTTGCTTCAGAAATGCAGGACAAAAATCTCGCCAGAGGATGAAAAATCATGCAGAGCATTCTCATGGTTGGATCAAATTTCACTTTGCTTGGCTGCTTGTGGCCGATAACAGAACAGGCTGCTGAATTCATAGCTCCCAGCCGGCCTGTAAATCCATCCTGGTAGAGAGGTTCTCATGCAGAAAATCTGCAGCAACAGATGGGATAGGAAGCAGGCAGAAGAAAAATTGTAGGAAAAAGAATGTTGGAGTTGAATGTGCTTTTCAGGAGCTGTTGATGGAGCTGTGGCAACTGCAAGCCACAGAGAGAGAAACCAGCACTTGTGAGACAGAAGAACTTAACCTGATCATTTGATATTTAGAAATAGATCCAAGACGTTCCAAGAAAGCTGAAAAAATCTGTGAAAAGCTCTCTGCGTTACAGTTTCAGTTTAGCTGACACGTCCTGAACCAGGTCAGCTGGGGATTTGCTGAACCTGCTTTTATTGTGTGTAGTCCAAGTGTTTTGCTATTTTACCTTGGGAGGCAGCAAGTGATGGATGATGAGCCAGGAATGCTGAATGAGAAGCTCACAGCTCTGCGAATAGAACAATAACACCACTGTTACGATGGTCAAAACCAAAAAAAAAGCATAGAGAAGGTGCCATTTATTTTTTATTAAAACAGGTCAAGGGCTGCACAGTGGAGCAGTGGTTGCCTCACAGAGAGAAGGCCCAGGTTCGAACCCTGGCTGGGTCTTTTCTGTGAGGGCATCTCCTCGTTCATGGTTTTGTCTGGGCACTCCAGCATCCTCCCACAGTCCAAAAACATGCTTCGGTTTCTTGGTTACTCTAAAAGTGTCCCTGGTGTGTGGAAGTGATTGTGTGCCCTGCGACAAACTGGAAACCTGTCCTGGGTGTACCCCGCCTTCACCCAACAGTAGCCAGGACAGGCTCGAGCAACCCTGTAAAAGGGATATAACATTTTAAGAAATGGATAAAACAGGTCAAATAAAAACTCTGAGTACTTTGGCGTTAAATAAACCTTTCTTTTTTTCCAATTTGCAGTCTAACTGGACTTCATTGGGCATCCTTTGGTTTTTTACACCACACACATGTTCAACTAATAAAGAACACACCTCACTTCTGAACTAATCCTAGAAACTTTTGGATAAAAGGATTGTTTTAGCTATAAACCTGCAGTATCCCCATCAGCATTCATTTAGCCGTCGCTCCACTACTTCACCCACATTTGTTTTCTCTGACAACATCCACATGCTCCCCTCAATCTGCACTGCAGCTTTTTTAGATCTACGGCCAGCTTTGTCAGAGGAATCAACAAGAATGAGGAGTGGCAATGCGGGCAGCAGCGCTGCTGCGGTGGTCAAAACAAAACCACTTATCTTGCTGAAGCTAATAACTGTTGGCTGCCCACATAGCAACTAAACATGAGTTATGGTTAGTTTGTTTTTTGAGCTTTGCCACAAGTAGATGGATATTAAAAAAGCATGGTTCCTGTGCTTGTCATGTTTTATGATCCACCTCACCAGTCACCGAGCAGAAAAACATTAAATAAAGGAAGAAAAATGTGAAGGCTCACAAAAAAAACTCCACATGATCGATGAGTGTCAGTCATGTTTATACCTACTTTTTATCAAAATGACACTCCTTTATGACAGCTCTCTTAATCTTTCAAAGCAATTTAACAAATGAAAATGCTGATGAATGCTTCCGTGACATGTTCAGCAACTGGAGTACATTACTTATCTCAGGAATTACATTTGGATTTGTCATTTGTTGAGGATCTGCATCAGGGCTGCACTGGGGGGTGATCTGCGTACTTGTAAATTTAAATGACTTAACTGAAATATTTCGAAAAAAGTAATAAAAATAAATGATATCCGTCTTATTGCTTTAAAGCAGTTGATTGTATATAATTGCATTGCTGTGTAAGTGCAGGACTGGCACATGGGAAATCAAAGTTCAATCCCCAGGTTGTGCAATGACCTTTTCATCCAGTGTGGGTCCTTGGGCAAGACCTTTTGCACCACAGCCTAACCCTGTAGCCAGTGGCTCTACTTGTGCCGGTACCCAGGGTTGTGTCAGAAAGGGCATCTGGCGTAAAAATCGTTGCCAAACCACCTGTTCATTAGTGAAAGCTGCTTAGCCGAAAGGTGAACCAACAGAGTCATTGTAGTTATAAGTGACAGCAAACAAATGCTTAAAAATACCAATAACACCTGTCATTGGAAGGCACTCTTATGCATCTGTCTGAGGAGGACTTTACTGAACAGGTACCTCGGATTTTGCACACTTTAAATTTAATGACATTTAGCATTTTTTCAAGTATTTAAAGCATCACTTAATTTCATTGAAAAGGTTTTGTTAAAGACCCACTCTGATGAAAATCATGTTTTTGGTGTTTTTAACATGTTCTTCTGGACATTTTTCTGACAATGGAGAGCAGACATATAGAAAATGTAGGTTAAACTTGCATGTCCGTTTCTTTATTCAAATCGTTGTGAATCAGAAGCAGACAAAAAAGAAAAATCATTTTTAAAAAAAAAACACATTTGTGACCAAGAAGCTACAATTGCACCGCTCCATTCTGATGTATCCACTTGTTGACAACTAGATCCATGTCTTTGTTTTCCTCGTCTGAGCTGGCACCTGGCTCAAAACTGGGCAGCTCCAATATTGCTCGTCAGTTTTCTGTAATATTAAGTTGAGGTTGTGAGTGGCTGTAAGCTAGTGGGAGAGCGTGTAAACACAGAGCTCTCAGTAACAGCGAGGGGAGGGGGAGCGGGCTAACTCCAAACCAACAATCCTGCCTATAACTCAGAGGCAAATTCTAATGAACGCCTGCTGAGCTGCAGAAACTTTGTCCTAGAAAACAACGCAGGGGTTTAAAAAAAGATTTTTGAGCTAAAAGCGGCATCGCCATAATTAAAAGGCCACTGGGAATGATGTTACAATAGATCAAAGGATGATTGGAGTGGGTTCTCAATAACCCTTTTTAGTACGGAACAGCATCCATCTTTTAACCCCCTGGATTTAGTTTCAGGGCTGCTGGAGCCAATCCCAGCTCCTGTTGGACAGAGGCACAGAACATTATAAAAAGACAAAGCAATTTATATTGATTTAAGTTACTTTAACTTTTTAAAAAAACTTCTGTAGCTCACCAAGTAAAACTGTCATCTAGCTGGTGTTTTCCTGTCTGTTAAGAATAGATATGTTCTTGAGCAAAACATTCCAAAGGAAAAAAGAAGCTCAATGACCAAAATAAAAACAACCCAAATAATTTATTAGGTGTTTTTAATAGAAGTATGTGGGAACTAGATGTACTAAAATAGCCCCACACCATACAGGTAAATGAACTTTCTTTGGGGTTTTTTTCCACCTACACGGTGGAAAAATCTTGTCATCATCAGTTTATTTTTATTATTTTATTTATTTGAGCTGTATTTTTGCTCTTTCACTCTCTTAAAAAACATACAGTATTAACCCAGATACAAACTAAGGAAAGAAGAGGATTCAAGTGTGAGTGTAGTTTTGAATCGTAGTCACAAAACAGTTTAAACTTGCAGACCTAAAAGACAGAGAGATGTGCAACAATATTATGGTTGGACCGTATAACTAGAAAAAAGCGTTTTGATAATAAAAGAATTACAGCAGCTACAGAAAACTGAATAATCAATCCAAATTATTTATTTATTTGGGTTTTTATTAAATCCCCCCATTTCTTGTGGGAAGGGACTTGTAATCAGTTGGGTGCTGATTTGAAAGCTGGTTTAATCACAATCCACTAAAAGAAAGAAGAAAATCGGGAGTAAAACATAGGTCAAATACAATATGTGTAAGAATTACTTTATGGAAGCAACTGTTTAAATTGGAATCAACTGACAGAACAAAAAATAAACAATCCTCATGTTGCTCAGCCATTTCACAAAAGGACGGGATGTCAGCTTACTTTAGTCTTGTCTAAGTTCAAAGAACTCTGCTAAGGCCGGGTTGACATAGCCTGCCAATTTTGACTGCAGGGACTGCAGGTGTGCGTCTAGCCTGAAGCTCAAATCCTGCTGAAAAGTGATATTAGAGGGTATTATTTGGCAGTGCAACAGGCACTTTTTTAAGTCCACTCCCTTTATTCTCTGGCTTGAAGGAAGGTTTCATCCCTTCTGAAAGAGCAAGATACTTTTTCTAAAATGTGAGCTATTAGGAGGAACCATAGTGTCTGTGAATTTACAATGCAGAAACAAAAGATTCCAGGGTTGTTCAAGCTATTCTAAAATTAGACAAAACTCCAGGACACTTTTTTGTAGTTTTGATTTTTTTTATTTTATTTTATCTCAATGATAGATTCCTGGAAAGTGATCAGGAATTAATCTCACAACTATGTGTGCATGTTAAGTGTTGTGAACAATGGAGTCTGTTTATTTCAAGAATGTGATTTTTATTTTTACCTAAAAGCAGAGATCCTGACTCTGAACAAAACTATCGTTTTCTTGGATACAGGTTCTGCAGAGCGGCAATAGTTCATTAGAAATTTGCCTCCGAGTTGTGGGTGGGACAGTTATTATTTAGTTAGTATTTTTTGTCTGCTCCTGATGTACAACCATTTGAATAAAGAAATACACCGAAATTTAACCTCAATTTTCTTTATACATGTCCTCCATCAAGAGAAAAATGTCACAAAAATATATTAAAAACACCTAAAACACAGTTTTCATTTGAATTTTTCAGTCACTTTTCCTGTCAGCATCTCAAAGATAAGTAAAGATATTTATGTTATATTTATTGCATGTTATATTTATTTCTCACATTATGTCACCATAACCCAATCCATACTTTCAACTGTGTAATTATTATGCCAAACTTACAATATATTGCTTCTTGAAGGAGCTCTCTTGTGTAAAATGTGTCTCTTGATCTGTCCAGAAGTCTTCTCTGGAATGTGTGTGTTTGTACCACCGAACGAATGCTTCAGTTTCCCAGCATTCCGTACACGTGTTCAAGAGGCAGCAGCTGCACATCTTTTTCAAAATTTCAACACTTCAAGTGTCATTTGGATTAATTTTTGAATATCTTTTGCATTTTATTCCTTTACTCCAAGGAAAAGTCTCAACAGAATTGTCAATAAGATCACTGTTATTAACACGGCAAACCCTTCAATATGTAGTTGAACAGGCAGCACATGTTGCTTTATCTCTAGATTGATCTCCATTCATTGTGATGATTAGATCATCTTATATTACACAGGGCTGTCTGAAATTGTAACTTTTTTTAAAAAGTGGAAATTGATTCCCCTCACATAATGGTATATTTCCAGCAGCCCTGGCAGGACATGCAGCCACAGCTCTTTATTTAGTTGGCCTGAAATCAGAACGGAGACTCTTGGCTATTTGACAGCCCTGTGACCTCGCTGAACGAACTGACCCAACGCTCCCCCACTCGTCTTCATAACAACCCATTAAACAACTCGGCTCCCTCACACTACTTACCAGCTGCATTTCATCATTGACAAAAAAAAACTTGAGCTGTGGTGACAGGCCTTCTCAATTTCAGAATTTTGCAAATTGCATCGATTTTTAATACAGTGGAGATCAAAAGTTTGGGCGCCCCAGGTAAAATGTTATATTATTGTGCATAAAGAACCCAAGAAAGGATTGACAAACCATCTAAAGGCATCAGTTTAAAGATGAGACATATTTTTAATATGTAAAGACAAATTAGACTTGTTTTCCATAATTTACAATTCAAAATAACAGAAAACAAAATAATGGTGTGGGCAAAAGTCTGGGCACCCTGCAGAGTTAGTACCCTGTACTCCCCCCCCTGGCAAGTATTACAGCTTATAAACACTTTTTGTAGCCAGCCAATAGTTTATCGGTTCTTTTTTGAGGTTTCTTCATTCATTTTTCTTAACAAAAGTCTTCCAGTTCTTTGAGATTTCTGGGATGTCTGTTACACACTACTCTTTTCAGGTCCATCCGTAGATTTTCAATGATGGTAAGGTCAGGTGATGGGAAGGTTACTGTAAAGCCTTCAGTTTCTGCCTCTTAATGTAAGACAGTGTGGATTATGATGCTTGTTCAGGATTATTATGCATTTGTAGAAGCCATCCTCTCATCAACTTAACTTTTTACCAGATGGCATCAAGTTAGTGTCCAGAATTTGCTGAAATTTGGTGGAATTCATTTTTTCTTCTACTCGTGAAATGTTTCCTGTGTCGCTGGCTGCAATACAAGCCCAAAACATGATTGATCCACCGCTATGCTTAACAGTTGGACAGAGGTTCTTTACATTAAACTCTGGACCCTTTCTTCTCCAAACGTACCTTTGCTCAATGCAAAAAAAAAAGTTCCATTTGAACCTGGTCGGTCCACAGAACTTGTTTCCAAAATGCATCAGGCTTGTTTAAATGTTCATTTGTGAACTTCAACCAATGAATTGTGTGGTGAGGACGTAGAAGAGGTTTTCCTCTGATGACTCTTCTGTGAAGACCATATTTATACAAGTATCTCTTGACAGAACAGTGAACCACGACTCCAGAGTCTGCAGGTCTTTCTGGAGGGTTCAGTCAAACATGGGTTTTGATTTGCTTTTCTCACAATCCTGGGAGCTGATCTGTCTGAGATTTTTCTTGGTCTTCCAGATCTTGATTTAACTTCCACTTTTCCTGTTGACAGAGGATATTGGCATCTGAAAACCCTTTGCTATCTTCTTATAGCATTCTCCTACTTTGTGAGCATCAACTGTTTTCAGTTTCATTGTTCTGGACAACTGCTTAAAGAACCCATGATGCTGATTTTTGGGATTGTTGCACAGTACAATAACATTTTATTTGCCCAAACTGTTGATCCCAACTATATGTGTCTCCTGTTTTTAAATTGTTATTCTTAATTATGTTGCCTCAAGTAAAAGTATCTTGTAACCTTTCAGAGTCAAAGAATAACGTCTATGCAGCCATTTATCTCAATTTTTTGGTGCCGTGATTACCCGCTTCCCCATGGGCCCCGTAAAGAGACAGAGGAGCCAAACAAACTTTGTCCTCTTTGACCTCCTCACTCCTATTGACTTTGTTTCTGGTTCAGCATCAGATGGTAATGGATAGCCTTCGCAGCTCTATGGAGTCTGTGTTCTCCAGCTGATAATGTCTTTGTGGATCCAGTTGTGGTGTCTGCCTTGAGATTATGTCCATTAACAAGAAAAGACCACCCTGACACCAAAAACACAATTAGCCATAGATACCTCACAGGGGGTCAGGTGAAACCAGACACCTGTTGCTCATAGACAGAAAGACGTAGCTGCAGGGGAAGGCAGGACACTACTAAACTGGATAGGACTACGTCTGACTTTGTTGTCAAGCAGGACAGGAAGTAGGTAAACTTCTAATGATGTTCATTTTTGTGTGCATTACCTGTCACATGTGTTTTATGTACATATGTAATGTCTATATGTGCTTCAAGTGTGTAATGTCATTCAATGGTTTATATTTGGTCTATTTGAACTTCTTCAGTTGCCGCCATTTAATGCCATCCCCCAAACTTCTGCCTTGACAAAAGTTGGCAAATATGTGAAGCAAACATGACTGATAGATATGGGAAAAATGCAAAGTAAGGTCATAAAACTGCAGAGAAATCATGGCCGTCAAAAGATCACATCACGTTTAATCATTTAGAACTGGAGCTGTTGTAGGCAACAAGAAAAAACACGCCCTTTGAACTACTGCAACTCTTTGACGCTTTACCCAATTAACACAAACCAACTGATTCTGACGCAGAGAAAATCTACAGTGTTGAAACAAAAGTACATTGAAGGAAATGGCATTCCATGTATAATAAGCCTCCTACTGGTTATTTTGGTGTACTGACATGACTCCATTAACAATTTCAAACTAGTTTCAAGCAAACTTAAGCTTAACCTCCAGAACAAAACTATTATCTGCTGAGAGAATTATTCTCAGTGACCCACGAAGTCCCACATCAATCATCTTTTGATCTATTGTACAAGTGTTCCCAGTGGACTTTTAATTGCGATTATGCCACTTTTAGCCCAAATCAATAAACCTAGGTTGTTTTCTAGCACAAATAGGATGAAGCATCAGATGAAGCAGCATCAGATAGAGCAGGAAGCTTGTGGATGTTTGCATCTGCTCATGATTCACATTGATTTGAATAAAGAAATACACATAAATGCAATTTAAAGCTTGATGTCCTCCATCATCAGAAAAAGTTGGTCTTTAAATAGAGATACAACACTTTAAAAAGTCATATTTGTTTTCTTTTTCATTATTTTTTGCATTGTAACACAACAGTTTGTTTGATATCATATGCGAGAGATACTGGTGATACTTTTTCCTCGTTCTGAAGCTTCAAAAGCCCTGCAGCATGAATGGTAGATGTTTGCTTATGGGGTCGTGCCCCTTATCAAACTGTGGCCTCCCCGAGCCCAAACCTTCAGAGTGATCTGCCCATTGTTCCCATACTGTGCCTCAAGAGTGTCTGTGTGAATGTGTGTGTGTTTGAATACTCACCAACCCCCTCTTCAAACCTCACCTCCCTCCCCCCTTGCCTTTCTCTTTCACACCCTCTCAGCTGTGCTCTTTCGCTCACTCACACTCACAGTTTGGCTGAAAACCGGCAGCGGGGTTTCTGAACTCGGGAAGTTGACCCACGCCGTCAGGACTTTGCATTGCACTCATGGAGGTGGTTTATCATGCGAATCACACCTTACCACAGTATGGATTATCTGATTTATCTTCTTCACATCAAGGTAAAGCAGTGAGTGTGTTGCTTGTACATTCTGAGTAGTGCTCCATTCATGCTTTGCAGTTTCTTGCATGCATTTCTGTCAAAATACACTATTATATTCACCGTCTTTTTTAAATCAGAAGGTTTGAATGTTAGATCATCTGCTGCTAAACCCACCAAGTCAACACAAAAGAGCATCTTCAACAGCCTTAACCCCTGTTTTTCCTTGCAACAATCGTCATCCATGCAGCGCAGGGAGCAACTTCCTGTCGTGTTGGAGGCATTTGTGATGCGTGGATTTCAGAAAAGACTATCATTAGACACATTGCTGCATTTCAACTTGCCCCTGCTTGCAGAAAACTGGGCAACTCCGCTGAAAAAACAGGGCAGACACGATTGCGTTCACTGACAAGCACAAAATGGACACACTAAGGCGAAATTTTTGCACATGCTTTTGTCATTTCAAGCTAAACAAGCCTGCTGCAGTGTTTGCATTGTTTTCTGGGACAGCAGCAGCAGCTGCTTCCTCCTCCTCCTGGCAGGCAACACAAAGTCTGGAAGAGCTCAACAAATCTTCAACTTTGTGAAAGTCTTTAGATCCTTTTTCACCCTCAGCCATTACTTTTTTTGACTAAAATCCATGTTCTTGTTTTTCTACCACATAATTTCTGTAAACTCCTTGGAATAAAGTTTCCATTTGTCACCTTGTTGAAGGTTTAAACTGCCTCAAAGGCTGAGTAACTCAATATCTCAGTTGTTTGAAGTGTCTACTTTTAAAGTATAGTTTTGCTGGAAAGCGTAATCCTTCTATTAAGCTGTGCTTGAAACAAATCTCTTATGTCTCAGTGAAATATTAAGCTGCAAACAGCAGAGATTCCCAGATCATTTTCATAAAACAAACACAAACCTAAAATGGAAAAAATGTTTTGAAACAGCAAATAATATCAATATCTGTCAGTGTACATTTGAGTTTTGATAGGTCTTTGGCTTTTGCTCTATTTCTTGTAATATTATTGGATAGTTATACCAAAAAAGACTTTGCTCAATTAAACATAATAACTTTTTGCTGATATGCGTTTGCATCCCAGAGTAACACAGAGAATCTGCTGTTGTTCACAAAGCTTAACTGTCCATTTCAATTTCTGTTAAGTGCTGCTGCTGATGTCCTGTAGCCACAGCTTGGCCCATAACTGTCAATGAGAACTGGACTGAGCGAGTGTAACGTCACGCACAGAAAACGGCTTACTTTCGGTTCCAACCAAATAAAGTAAATTCAGTCACCATTTTCCCGCAATTTGTCCATCACCATATTGGAACCTCCGTAAGTTGTGATTTCTCCATGTTGGTCTGAGTCTACATTTCTATGGCAACCACTCTCTCCAGTCAGGAGTGAGCGTGTTAGAAGGCCACACCCCTTCCACTGAAAGTGGACTGCAACAATCGCATTGAGGCCTCTAATTGGTCCATTTCTAAATTAATAGAAAAAAAATAGTCATGAAAAAAAAGAAAGCAAGAACATGTTAAAAAGATGTCGCCAACAATCATGATTATTCTGACAAAGTTAATGACTGAGTATTTCTCAAAAGAAATCTATGGGATTTTGGCTTTTTTTGAACCAGCAGGTGATTCCTATTTGGAACCCGAGGAGTAAAGGGGTCACTCAGTCCAGTTTTCATATACAGTCAATGGCCTTGCCACAATTATAGGAAAAAGGCTACAGTTTAACAGTCCTGTAAGTTCAATATAGATCCTTTGAAGGTATATAATATTGGATCCTGCAAAAACAAGCTCAAAGCTTGCAGGACTCAATATTAAATCAATTTGCAATATATAACTTTTATCAATCTGTCTTGTTTTCTGGATTTAATATTTTTAATGACAGCAAGGTGGTAAAGCGGTTTTTGTAATTTCCACTCCACCTAACTTTCCTACTACATCAGAAGTAACGAGGAAAAAGGTGGAGGTGTCTGTGCTTTTTTCTTTTTTTGATGACAAGGTTGTCTTCAGGCTGTCATTTGGGATGTTTCTTTTTTGTTTGAGTAGGTGTCATTCAAAACAGAGCTGAAATGAACTTCTCCCATATGCTTTTCATGGATTGATTATTTCATTGAGACGTTTTCTGTCGTCTGCACAAACTTTGACTAGTCATTGCAGGTCGTTTTGATCATCGTGCATGTGGACAATGTCTTTAACAGAAATCCTGGAGAACTCTGTGTTGTGCTCAAACCCTTGGTGCTTACTCAGCATGTAAATGAGCCCCCCGACATCGGAGAGCACAAT
Organism: Oryzias celebensis; assembly: GCA_014656515.1. Classification (NCBI taxonomy): domain Eukaryota; kingdom Metazoa; phylum Chordata; class Actinopteri; order Beloniformes; family Adrianichthyidae; genus Oryzias; species Oryzias celebensis. The sequence continues at coordinate 9,931,709 of BNCR01000012.1, forward strand.
CTGAACCTCCTCAAAGGAGGTACCTATGAGACAAAGGAAACATGGAAACATTTCCAATGTTTTTGTTGTTAGTCAAAGAGGGGTTTTTAACCTCTGATCGGAAGACTGCAGGTTCGGTCCTGGCTGCCTGTCGAAGTGTCCTTGGGCAAGACACTGAACCCCATGTTGTTCCTGCGGAAATAGGATGGTAGTATAAGAAGGCGGAGTTTCCAACAGTGTGGGAATCTATTGTGTGAATGGGACTCTGTCTGAGAAGGAAGTAAACTGCTATATAGGTATACACTATTTGCCTTTTTTGGTCCTACTATTTTTGAGTCTTTCGTGACCAGTCTGCTATGCTCCCAAACCATGTGTGGGACCTGCAGTTGTGCAGAGGAGACACTTAAACCGTACCACTGTTTATGGAGAAGATTAGGTCTGAACTGGCTTCCTGCTGCTCAGACTTAAAAACAGCTTTGCTCGTCTTTAAGTGGGGCCTTGCACCAAAGTACATCCCTGACAAGTTGGTCACAAGTAAACCACTTCAGATGCTGAGAAGCTCAGGAACAGACCCTCAGCTGGTGCCCAGAGTCAGCAGTAAACGCAGTGAAGAGTCATTTTAGATTTATGCAGCTAAAACCTGTTAAAGTTTTCCTGATGATGCTAAACAAGCTTCCACTGTGATGATGTTCAAGTCCAGGCTGAAAACTGTTTTTTGGGGTCAAGGTATGACATCTGAAAGACTTTTACTGACACTTTTGATTTTTTTATTCTGTTTATAAAATGATTCTTTTTTTTTATTGTAGCTTCTGATTTTTTGCTATTTCCGTGTGACTTTACTGCTTTCCTTGCGGTTAACTGTGATTTCATTGGATTGTGACTTTTGCCTGTGATTCTGGATTGTCTTTTTTTATTAAAAGCACTTTAAGGTGCTTGGATTTTGCCTGAAATGTGGGTACTCTGTTTGGTTTTAAGTGGGCTTATAAGCATAGGCTAGAGAAAAGAATGTAAGAGCGCCAAGTATTTGAGACCATTTTCAGCACAGTGAGATCCTTTGTTTTCTCCCACCTGTTTTGGGCTATTAGTTAAAGTCTAGTCCGCAGCTGGTCACTCATGAAAGCAGGTGGTCACAACTGGAATGAAGTGATTTTGGCATTTTTGAGTTACCCCCCTCTCAAATGGCAGTTTCAACATGATGCATCAGAAATGGTTTTATGTGATGCAGATGTGTAAGGAGATATAATATTATGCTCCACACATCCAGTCATATTTAGCAGTGTTCTTCTTTCTGCATAATTAATTATATTTGACGTTACTTTTAAGTTATTTTGGGCAAAACAATGTCAGACTTACATTCTACAAATGTGGTCATCCCATTGTTAAAAGGCCAAAGATGCTTCAAATACAATAGTGAGTCATTGTACATTACACGAGATTACCCAGCGAGTTATCTCCCCAATCTTTTAAAAGAATGAAGCCAGCCCAGCCACTGTGAAAGAACATCAACAGGATATGGCAGGAGGAACACAACTGTGCTGTACTGTTATGGCTTTGGTATGCTGCATAATCCTATTGCACGCTTGTTTAACAACTTCACAGCCGTTATTTGCAGGATGAAATGCCGCCTTTCCATGTAAACGATGGAGACATTCTTTTAAAAAATAGCCAAAGCAGCTTACAAAGTTGGATAACTTCTTAATTAAGACAAGAAACTAGTTTTTTTTAGTTTCCTTGACTATATATATCTTTATAATTTCTGCCATATTTGTTGTTTTGATTCTCAAAAGATTTAGAAAATTAACCAACTACAAATATTAAAACGACAAATACGGCGTAAACTCAAGTTGGTCAACCAACAAGTGAACTTAAAGCATTATTTAAGCATTATTTTTGTAACAAAGTCAGCTCCAGTCAACCCACCTTTAACATAAATTAGTAATTCAATTTCTTGACTGTTTTAAAGATAACCCCAGCCTTTGATAAAAGACTAAATAAAAAACTAATATAACTTGTTTTGGTTTGATTTTTGGTTAATTTTGTCGTTTGTCTTTGGTTATAACAAAAATCCTAAAATTAAACACATTCATTGGTCTATATATGAAGTGTAAAATAAAAATTACAAAACAAATATTGAATTTATAAAACTTGATAATTTTAAGTTTATTTGTAGCTCTGACGTATTTCTTACTTTTTCTTTTTATAATATTATGAACATCATGGTAACAATGCACATTTTATTAGTAACTTCTTCAATTTTTTTGGTTAATCTGCAGCTATTTTCCAACAGTAGTGTTGGTAACCCTGCTGGTGGTGGGGCCCCCTCACTCCTTGCCCCCAAATCAGCTTTGCACAGCCCTGCGCGTTTTCCCGCATGCTTGACAGTATTTGAGCCAATACTTCGGCAAGTCTTTTCTCCTCTAATAAAACCACCGGTAATATTGTGGCATCTGAGACACTAAAAATGTCAGGTTGAAAAAAGCCAAAAGTCGCTTTCAGTTTTTTGGAGAAGTGGAAGGTTTAGCGCCGGGGGAATGAGCGCATGCGCGGATTAAGGTAACAGTTCAGCCGGCTGGTGTTTGTGGTTCTCCTGCTCTGGTTTGGAGTTTAACCATTTAAAATCATCGTCTGTTAAAGAAATCTTAATGAAATCCTGCGTGTCGGGGGGTAAGTTCAGAATTGTGATTATTTTTTTCCACGAAAAGGGCTAAATTAAACATATTAGTTCAAAACAATTAAAATCCAGAAGATAAATCTGGCATATTTTGGAATTTAAAAGGTGAAAACCTGTGGATTAGCGATGTCTGTTTACTTCATAGGGACTCTAAAGGACAAAAATAGTGTAGTTAGGCTACAGAAAAAATATGAAAACATGGCTTTTTTTTTAAAGTTCATTATTTTAAGCCACTTTACAAAGTTCTCTATTAAATTGTTTTTAAAAATATGAACACAAACAGTAATATCAGAGGATTTGCGTCCTGTTAAAGTTTTATTTTATTAGGGTCTAAATAATATATTTGATTATTAATAGTGTACAAAAATGTAACCAGAAAGATTGTGTGAACACAATACTAAATTTAGAAAATAAATCGGTTTTGAATAAGTGACAACATGTGGAAAAAAGAATGTAAATGCAAAATTATTACAACTTTGAGTTCTAATAATTTTATACTATCTAGTTCTTTGTATAATCTAGTACTTTTTAAATACTCTGGTTTATTGTGTGCGCACTAATGTGTTACTTTGTGTTTGTCAAGGAAGAACTCTTACATTTTCGAAAACATGGCATCTAACTGCTAATGACATTTTCTGACTGACAGGAAACATTATTCTCACTGTCCAAGTGAAGTTCCAAATATAGCAATTAGACCTGTCGTGAACACCGTAATCGCTCAGCTGTTGCCTCATAACTGGCTTCTTTTGAAGTTGTCCAGGATTTTAAATGTAGATGGCTATTAAACATCTTCAGATGTTTCTTTAAAATCCTTTCTTCTGGTCAAATTGTGCAAAAGAATTCATTTTTTTCCCTCTGGTCTGTTGTTGTTGTCATATCCTAACAGCTTTAAATGTTGCATGCAGACCTCATCCTGGGATGCGATCAATGGACCAGAATCCCTGTCGCCAAAGACATGAATAAATGAACTGTTAGAGTGACACTCTATTTGTCTTTTAATGGCTCCTTTCATCCTGTAATAAACCAGGTGCATCCCTGCGAAATGCCATGATTTATTATTTTTGTTTCATGCTGCTAAAGCCGAAGTGGAGCTGTGGAAAGGTTTCAGTTGTCATAGTGACAACTGCAGCCGGCATTGCTGTGGGGTTTTTTTTTATCACAGAACACAATATTAAGGATAAAGATGGCAATTACCATTTATGTGCTTTTTTTGAACAGGGGGAGACAGAGAGCGGATGACGGCTAACCATGAGACGTACCTTCTTATGGCCAGCACCCAGAATGACATGGAGGATTGGGTAAAGACAATCCGGAGAGTCATCTGGGCACCTTTTGGTGGAGGTTAGTTAAACGTTACCTTTAGACTCCAGTGTCTAATTAACAATCAGTGTGAGTAGCACAACTCAGATCAAAACTGCCACGTATCTGCACAGGTGGGCTGACTGATTACTGAAATCTTAAGAAAAATTACGTGTTACAAAGATCCTTTATTCTCACATAAAAATGGTAGCCAAAAATCCCATTTTACATTACCATAATACTAGTTTCTAATTTCATTAAAGTCCCACTCCAATTATATTTTGATCAATTTTAATTATGATTATGCCATTCAAAGGTGAAATTTAAAAAGATGTGAGAAACTTTGTTGTTTTCTTGGACATATTTTCTGCAGTGTGGCAGGAGTTCATCAAAAACTCCTCTTTGAGCTGTGGGCAGGACTGTTGTCATGGGAGTAAGCCTCCGATTATTTCCCATCATCAACCCTTCGTTTACATTCCCTCTAGCTTACAGCCCATCAAACCCCACTCTAATAGTAGCAGCTCAACAAAAATGCAATATCAGAGCTATCTAGCAGGGCAATCTTGAGCCAGATTCCAGCTCAGACGAGGAAAATGAAGACGTTAATAGATCTATTTTCCTGCAAGTGGATGCATCAGAATGGAGCAGAGCAGGGAGCTTTTAGCCTCCCGATTGTAGTTTGCACATAAAAACTACGATCTTTTTCAAATGTCTTTTTTTGTCTGCTCTTGATTCACAACAATTTGAATAAAGAAATAAAGAAGGGTAGTGTAATCTTAATTTTCTTTATATATGTCCTCCATCATGAGAAAAATGCTACAAGAACATGTTCAACACAACAAAAACACACTTTTTATTGAAGTGGACCTTTAGGGGTTTTGAGTTAATTTTGATGTCAAATTTACCCTTGAACGTTAAAAATGTTTTATATAGTGAGGGATAAAAACGTAACCAAAGGTTATTTCGAAAACTTAACTTCTTACATAAAAAATTGATAGAGGCTGAAAAGTAATACAAAAAATCCATGTGAAAGAGTTTATGGACGCTGATTTTCAAATTAATAACCAATTTAATTAAAGTTTAATGTTGTTTTTTTTTAAATTCAATTCTAGTATCGATTGTTGTCACTCAAACAAACTGAGTTTTAAGACTTTAAATTTGAAGCTTTAATATAATCTTGTATTTTTTATACCTTAAGTTGTTACAGATAAAGTACAATTTCCCACAATGCAATTCATCATTTACCGTATTTTTGAAATAACCTTTTTTTTTTTTTTTTTTTTACCAGATGCAGTAATACTGAAGTTCCTATTAACTCTTAACTCTAAAAATGAATGGACTGAAACAGTTCAGCTTAATAAAGTAAACCAACAAAGTGGTAAAGAATGAGGCGGTGTGTTATTCTTGTCATCAGGTTCTTCCAGATTCTATTGGAATAAGGTATAATGATAAGTCCCCTGGTTTTTGTGAGTGACTGCCCTGCCAGATTTTGACCTACATTGTGTCAGAACAGGGCACAGTCTCAGCACTTGTAGGCAGGCATGCAGCTCAGGCAGCTTTCAGAGACAAAGTGAATAGATGAGGCAGAGCTGGCCCCTCTGTTTTCAGTGCTGGGAGTTTGATGTCTATTGCAGTTGACTGCTCTTCAAAAGAACAAGCCATTTTTCAAAGACGCCACAGGAAAAGGTGGCTTCATTTTGGAGCTAAGTGAGGCTTCCACTATAGCACACAAACGCATGCACGGGGCGCACCCGCATCAGCCTTTTTAGATTTTGCAGTGGCAGCAGTATGGAGCAAAGCCCTGATTGGATGCCCACACCTCCAGAAATGTGATGAAAAGTTCCTCTTTAGAGAGCATCAGAAGCAGCAACCATGAAAGAACTGGTGTTGCCTTCAACGCCTGTGGTGATTTTGTATTTTGTTCCATCAGGCTGAAAAAAAAAAGTTTGACTAGAAACTTTTTGGAATCGCTTTTTTATGAAACTTTGAAATGTGCAGTTGTGGCTTCTCAATCTGGATTCTAAGAGACTTGTTTGAAGGTAATTACCAATTTCCCATTATTAAAAATATGTTTAGAAAGAACTTTAGTGGGTCAAACATATCTATTTTAAGGGGTCTTGATAAGGAGTTCTAATATTTTTTAATAAATGTGAGGGGATAATGGTAATAAACTGAAGGGAACCTTTAGCCAGAAATACAAATTCATAAATAATTGAAGGCTTTGGTGTGTGTTTGTTCAATAAATGTGATTCTACTTGAGCACGGAGCATTATGGTGCATTTCAGTGCAGAAGCAGTGACACAGCATTACGCTCTGAAAGCAGCACAAGCAAAACTTGGAAACCCATAAAAATATAAAAACTGTTTCAACAAAAAGTATAAATAATGTGGAAAATATGGACATCTTGACCAGTACAGTGGAGTTTTTGAAGCTTATGACAAATTTTAGGCATGTTGGTCAAAGGAGGAAACATTCAATACAGCGATATGGGTTTTTTTGTGGCTTTAGCTGCTGTTTATAGAGTACATTTTGTGACCAAATTTCTATTATAAACTTGTGTTTGAAAACATAAGCAATGTAAGGCTCACAATGGGTTTAATTGTAACTTATAAGGCTAATTTGCATCAAGAAAAGTGTTGTACTGGCTGAACAGAAAGACCTGCAAGTGTTTTAAAGACAGAAATGCTGTTGACTAAACAGACAAATCGAATGGTCTTTATATGTAGAGTTATTCTTGTTAAAGATTGTATTTTAAAAATAGAAACTGCTTATCTTTACTGATATGTCTTCACTGGTGACAACAGATCAACATGCTAAAGTTCCACTCCGATCATCTTTTGGAGTATTATAAAACATTCCCTGTGGTCTTTTCATTATGATTATGTCGTTTTTAGGCAAAATAAAGCAACCTGTCTCATTTTTGAGGACATGTTTTCTGCTTTACGGCTAAAACTATGGGCTAGAATGTCTGTGCAGAGTTAGCCTGCCCTGACTTTCCAACCTAATATTAGCTGTGCAACAAAAATGGCGAACAATATTGGAGCTATCCAGCCGTACAGTTTTGAGCAAGATACCAGTTCGGACGAGGAAAACAAAGACGTACATGAATCTATTTGTCTACAAGTGGATCCATCAGAATGGAGCGGAGCAGGTACAGCTACATGCTTTTTCTAGCATCTTTTAGTTTTTTTTTGTCAGCGCCTGGTTCACAACGAATACTTAGAAATGCAACTTTAGGCTTGATTTTTTTAATATATGTCCTCCATCATCAGAACATGAACAGAACATGTTAAAAACCTGTTGCCGTCTATGTAGTTGTTGTCCAAGCATTGTTTCTTGCATGAAACTGAGTAATTTTGGAAGTGTCTGCTTCTTTTATGGCTAGAACTGGAAATCAAGATATCTTGCATCTGCAGATAATTTTGGCATTAATCTGAGGATCAAAGAAAACTATATCTGGGAGAACAAAATGAGAATTCTTTAAGTTTCATGCATACATTTATACAATAAAGTTTCTGACAAGTCCACAGGTTCTTTCTATTACCTGTCCACAGATGGCATTCTTAGCAAATGTTCAACATCTTTCTTGCTACTGTAATGCAGAGCAATAGTGGAAATACCCTCAGACCCTCCAAAAACTGAGTGTCATATTCAAGAGTGTCAGATCAATTACTTTCAGGGAGGAAATTCGTTCCTGGATTGCGTGTTTGTGTGAGCAGAAGTAGGTTTGAGTCTGAAGTGTCAAAGGAAACAGACAAGCGCCTGCTCAGTGCTTTGAGGCATCAGTCTTGTGTGTCGGAGTCTCGTCGGGGTACAGAGTGTCCAGAAAGAGCTTCAAGCATGCAAAATGACACATGCACACACTCTGCATAAGCTGATCTGCACACACTGTTACATGTGACCGAGAGAAAACATTCCTGCACTCATGACTTCAACGTCTGGACGGATGACCTCACTTTCATTCAGTCGTTTTTTTCTCTTTTTATTCTCCACTTTGCTTTTGGATGATTACGTCTCTATATTTTTTTTTGGTCAAATTTTCAGATTTGTTGGAGGAATATATATTTTTATATAAATGTAATGAGTTTTCTACCAAGTCAGTCTTCTAGGAAACATAAAACGCTATCTTCTTTCAATCAAAACATCCTTTTTACTCCATCATTTTCATTTTTACTTCATCTTCCCTCTCTATGGTAACTACAGATTTTTAGATGTTATTAGGATCCAGGGGTTTTAACTCTTTTCTCTGCTTTCCTATCTCAAGTATGTTAATTGGCATTTCTTCCAGAAGCTTTCTATATGTCACTTTCAGAAGAGGCGAGTACAGACTATTTTACTGATTGGAAACATCCTCTTGCAAGGAAAAATCAGTTGATGCTCCAATTTATTCATTTAATAATCAGGAGGTTTCTGTAGTGCCTTCCTTGTCATTTTAAACGTTGTCACCTATGTCATGAACTCATTCTGATTTAGTCGTCACGTTTTGTCAGATTGCATGTATGAAACTGTGTAAGTAGCCTCTGTCTTTATCTAGAGGCTGAATAAGCATGCAGGTCTAAATTAGTCAGAAAGGCCGTCCTAATCCCCTGCTGTATTGCGTTCCACTTGAGACGGCTGCTAATGGAAATAGTTCTCAGACAAAAGGTGAAAGGTGCTCTGCAGGAAGTTAGAGGTTTGATCATTGGACTGAGGCTATATATATATATATATATATATATATATATAGCTATATATATAGTTTGCTGGGTCTGCCTTAACAGAAATTATGAAGCTGTATGTAACTGAGAAACAGTTCTCTTTGCAATTGTAAAGTGTATGAATATCTTTAAAGACCCACTCCAAAGAAAATTGTGGGTTTTTTTGTTCTTGTAGCCTTTTTTCATGATGGAGGACATATAGATGGGCAAAAAAAGTATTTAACTACCAATTGTGCAAGTTCCCTTACTTAAAAAAGATGAGGGAAGCCTGTAATTTTCATCATAGGTATACCACAACTATGAGAGACAAAGTTAGAAAAAAAAATCCAGGAAATTATATTGTCTGATTTTTAAAGAGTTCATTTGTAAATTATGGTAAATAGAAAAAAGTATTTTGTTCATCTACAACCAAGCAAAATTTCTGGCTCTCACAGACTTCTAACTTATTCTGTAGGAGCATCCTCTGTCCCCCACTCATAATAAGGGCACCTGTTTTAACGCATTATCTATATAAAGACACCTGTCCTCAAACTCCACTATGACCGGTACCAAAGAGCTGTCTAAGGACACCAGAAAAATATGTGTTACCAGCAGTAACACACAACACCGCCAGGTATTCAAATCGTGCAGTGCCAGACGTGTCCCCCTGCTAAAGCCAGTACATGTGCAGGCCCGTGTAAAGTTTGCTGGAGGGCATTTGGATGACCCAGAAGAGGATTGGGAGAATGAAAACACCTCTTTAATTGAGAAAACTTGCACAATTGGTGGTTGACTAAATACTATATATACTAGTATTAGTATATTATACTATTATACTAATACTATATGTAAATATAAGGAAAGAAGAAGAAATTAAGAAAAATAAGCCTACAATCACATTTCTAAGTATTTCTTTATTCAATTCGTTGTGAATCACCAGCAGATGAAAAAATGCAGTTGGAAAAAGCGTGTAGTTGTGACGTAGCGACAGTCGGCAGGCCACAAGCTCCCTGCTCTGCTCCGTTCTGGTGCATTCTCTTGCAGACATAGATCTGTATACGTGTTGGTTTACCTCGTCCGAGCCAGCATCTGGCTCACAACTGTACGGCTAGATAGTTCCGATATTGCTAGCTGTTTTTGTTGCACCGGTAATGTCAGGTTAGGGTTGTGAGAGGCTGTACGCTAGTAGAACAGAGTGTAAACAAAGAGATGATGGGAAATTAGCATAGGCTTTACTTCCACAGCAACGGTCCCGCCCACAACTCAGAGGCAAATTTCTGATGAATTATCGCTGCCCTGCACAAAGTCCTAGCAATTGACACAGGTTTTTTGGCTAAAATGGACAAAATCCTAATTTATTATAATTAAAAGACCCCTGAGAACGCTTTTACAGTATTTCAAAAGATTGGGACAAAGAGTTTCTCTGCATCCAGTCTACATGGTTTCAAAGAAAACGGTTTAACTTATAGACTCAATCAGTTTTTGTACGTTGATCCTGTTTGTGTTTCAGGGATCTTTGGTCAGAAGTTGGAGGAGACGGTACGGTATGAACGTCGTTTTGGGAACAAGCTTGCTCCTATGCTGGTGGAGCAGTGTGTGGATTTCATCCGACAGCGGGGTCTTCAGGAAGAGGGCCTGTTTAGGCTGCCGGGACAAGCCAACCTGGTGAAAGAGCTGCAGGATGCCTTTGACTGCGGAGAGAAACCCTCATTTGATGGGTAATCCTTTACATGCACTGCAGTTTCATTGCATTAAGTTCATATGAAATCTCCCCTATTTATTTATTTTTTTATATTTATACTACTATGAGGTTTTTTTTTATTTCCTCCCAAATAAGACAAAGGAGCAAAAAACAAAAAAAACTTTTTTGTGCTACTTCATAATTTGTTAAAGCAGCAATTACATTAAAAAAAACTGTCAAATTACCCACTAAGGCTATTAGTTCCCTTCATGCTGTGCGTCTTGTGCTTAGAGATTAAGCAGTTCTGAACTCAGGAACAGAACAAAAACAATCACTGCTACCAAATGGCCCTTTTTTTGGCACAAATGTGCTTTGGCATTGAACAAATGGTATGTTGTGCAAAGCCCCTAATGTGACAATCATAAATATAACACCACACCATCTGGTTGCAGGCTGTATATCAAAATCTTATCATAAACTAGACAAAAACTCCCTTTTTTGTCCCACCTTAATGTTTTTCTGTTCACATAATGACTGTATGCTTGTTCTTTGTCAGTGTGAGGTTGTTCCAAGTTTTTCCATCGCCTTGCTGATTCCCTTATTAGCCCTCTCAACCCCCCCGCCTGCTTCACCAGCTGTCACTTGTTGGCCCATTATTCCCCCACGTGTGATCCTTTTGTTTTTCTGCTGAGCTGCTTGAACACATCGGTGCAGTTCCTCTGCTTGAATTTGTTTTTACATCAAAATCTCCCGTCCTGCCTGTTTTCCAGCTCTCCCTGCACTCCTTGCCGCTGATTACCTGGATCAGGTGTGTTCAGTCAATCAGAATCGAGATAATCCGCAGAAATCAGTAAACAGAGAACTGGAAAACAGTCAAGCAGTGTGCTTTCTCGTGGACAAGAATTGGTCAGCCCTGATTTAGAGGAACACATTTGTCTCACTTGGTTTTCTTGATTTAGAAATGCTGCTTCAAGCTCCAAAACGTAAAATCTTGTAACTGTGCAGTCTCTAAAGCCCCACTCCGTTCTCAGTGGTCTTTAAATTATGATTGTCATTTTAAGCTAAAATAAAAGAACCTTGTCGTTTTTTTAGGACATAGTTTCTGTAGAGCAGCAAAAGTCATCAGGAATTCACCTCTGAGGTGTAGGTGGGACTGCTGGCGTGGTCTAAGCCTGCCTTTATACTAATGATCCCTTTGTTTATACTCTCTCCCGCTAGCTTACAGCCCCTCACAACCCCAACCTAACATTACCGGGGCAACAAAAATGGTCATTAATATCGGAGCTATCCAGGCGTACAATGTTTGAGTCAAATTCCAGTTCAGACCAGGAAAACAAAGACGTTCATGGATCTATTTGTACAAGTGAATGCATCAGAATGGAGCGGAGCAGGGAGCTCGTGGCTTGCTGTTATAACTTCTAAGTCAAAACGATAAGCATTTTAAAAGCTGCATTTTTTGTCTGCTTTTGACTCACAATAACTTATATAAAGAAATACTTAATTTTGTTTTTAAATGTCCCCCATGATGAGAAAAGTGCTACAACAACATGTTAAAAACACAGTTTTCATTTAAGCACATCATTAAAAGAAGGTATTTACATCTTTTTGTAATTCTAATGAGCTATTCTCAGTGTTTTTTTTTCCAGTGTTTGTCTTATCTTTTGTATTTTTATCATCAGCTAATTTTCTTGAAAAAAGTTGTAAGAAATAAATTGATTTACTGAAGTTGTACGTTTTTTCACATTCTTTTTATTTTCTCCTGTGTTTGTAGTATACCTGAATGCAACACACAGAATAAATGACAGTTCCCAGTTCGCTTCAGTGCTTTGAATGTGCTGTGTGTCGACAGCAATACGGACGTGCACACGGTGGCTTCCCTGCTGAAGCTGTACCTCAGAGAGCTGCCTGAGCCGGTCATTCCCTTCTACAAGTACGAGGAGTTTCTGGCCTGCTCCAAACTTCTTGGCAAAGATGATGAAATGGTGAGAAATAAAACATGAATTTCATTTTCTTCCTGCATTACTCTCCTATTTTTTAACATGCAAATGTATCTGATATAGAAGTAAGTTAAGTAAATCCACCTTCATAGTAGAGTCCTTCATTTCACTCATGTTTCCTCATACGGTGACTGTTTTATCTTTTTTTTCTCGCTTTTTGCAGTATGTATAATATTTATGTGTGTGGATGTTTTTTTTGTTGAGAATATGTGGCCAGAGTTAAGTTGTAAAAAGAAAATTGATTTTTAAAGTTTTTCTGTTTTTAATTTCTTTTGTAGGATTTGAAAATTCCATGTTTGATATTTCTTTGCTCTTATTGTATCTGAAAAATTTAGATTTTTTAAACTAAACACTACTAATGAACAAAGAAATGCCAGTGTTGCTTAATTTAAAAACTGTTTCCTCACAATTAAACAAAAAAATGTCAATTTATTACCATTAAATGCTTGTTTTCCATTTTTTTAATAATGAAAATTAATCAGATTAAGGAAAAACTTAACTTAAATTATTTGAAATTTTTGATCTTTTTCCTCAATTCTTCAGTTTATTTCTAAATTTGTTATAAATATAAATTTAAACTTTATAAAGTTTTATGCTGCAGCAACACAAAGTGCTTTACAGGTTTAAAACAGTTAAAAAAACAATTCTAAAACACATATTTATGATCATATCTAATGAAGTTAGAATCGTTCACCCAAGCTTTTGATCATTATGTGAATTCTGGATTTAAGTTTCTTAAAAATATCTTTCACCTGCAGGGTGTGAAGCAGTTGAAGACGCTCGTGGAAGCTCTCCCTCCCGTGAACTACAACCTTCTCAAGTACATCTCCAGGTATTGTTCCACCATGAAAGTAAAAAAAAAGTATTTGTCCAACTGTGATTGAGAGGTTTTCTGTCTTAGATTTTTAGATGAAGTCCAGTCGTATTCAGGAGTGAACAAAATGAGCGTTCAGAACTTGGCTACGGTCTTTGGACCAAACATCATGAGGCCAAAGATTGAGGATCCAGTAACGATTATGGAAGGTCAGTGTCTAAAAAGTTAATTTTGTGTTTTTCTGTCTGATAGATGTGCCTTTTTTGCTAATCTGTTGTCGAAAATGTGTGTTCTGATTCTGTCAGGAACTGTTCTGGTCCAGCAGCTCATGGCTGTGATGATCGGTCGCCATGATGTACTTTTTCCTCTAAATGAAGACAGTCAAACACTTGAACTTGTCAACAACAACAACATTGAACTCCTTCGGCGACCAGCCCCCACAGCTACCTCCACTGTCCCCTCAGTGTCTCAGAATGCTGAGAACAACAACACTCAGGGGGCGCGGCAGTGCGTTTGGGAAGCTCCTGAATCTCCCTCGCACCGCCAAAACATAGACAACAGCGGCTCCCCTCGATCATCCAGCCCTCGCAACCTTGCCTCCGGGCGCTTTGATGTCACCCGCAGTCCGCCGCTGACTGTGAAAAAGAACCCTGCTTTCAGTAAGGGCAGCGGGATTGTCACAAACGGCTCCTTCAGCTCCTCACCTTCGTCAGATCCCACTTTGGATAAGAGCCAAACTGTGACAGGAGGCGGGAACTTACCTGTGCGTCGAACTGGCACCTTTAAAGGCTCGGGTACAAAAATGGGTACCAGTGGTGTAACGAGTGGCAGCAGTCCTGCAGGGAACGGGACTGGTGTTGCACGAATGGGCATTTCGGGGTCTGATCTCGTTGGGAGTATGAACGGTCACAGTGGAATTTGGGTGCAAAACGGCTGCGTCATGCTTCGAGAGAACGCCAAAACTCCTAATGGGCATCAAGCAACCAATCAGAATCGCCTGTCCACATATGATAATGTGCAGCTTAACCAGCAGAACCAGCAGCAACAGAACCAGATAAACAATTTGTGTCTGAACAGCTGTGAGGACAAGCAGAGTGTGGACAGCGCCACCTGGTCCACTTCCTCCTGTGAAATCTCTCTTCCAGACAATTCCACTTCCTGTCGCTCCTCCACCACCACCTGTCCGGAGCAAGACTTCTATGGAGGCCACTACGAAGACTTGGACGGACCGGACAGGCCGCCTGCGGACAGTGTGCCCTTTGAAGGTGGAGAGGGAGGCGGCAGGAACAGTAACAGAGAAGAGAATGGGGCAGGGGGGAGCAGTCGGGACACCAGCAGCAGTGACAGCAGTAAGTTTGTAACAACTGGCAACGGACCTGGCAGCCATAGTGCTCTGCACAGTCTAGTGGCAAGCCTGAAACAGGAGATGCAGAAGCAGAAGACGGAGTACGAGGCCAGGATTAAAAGGTGAGGATGCACTAGTCAAGTCCCACGACAGTGGCTGAGACCCGCCAATTGCAGGAAAAAAAATTATCTGCACAAACAAGAAAAGGAACCCTGTCGATGACAAGAAACACCGTTGCAAATAAAAGAAACACTGCTGCAAATTAAAAAATGTTGCTGCAAATTAAAAAATCCACAACAGAAGTGGATTATCTGAGATTGTTTTTGGCAATGCACCTGGAGTGGACTATTGGGAATAAAATATTCCAATATAGAAAAGTACACATGATGAAACTGAACACTAAAGCCTGATGTGCACTGGCACGTCTGCGATGCGTCTGTTACGATACATTGACACAAAAAATAGAACGTTCATTAATTAATCAGAATGAATCGCCTCCATTATGTCTGCATCTGAAGTCCGTCCCTCCGCAATGCAAGCTTTACGCAGGAGTTCTGTTTTCAGTCTATCAACGTGTCAGTTTTGCAGTAAAAAGCCGGAGAAGCAGGAAACAGGTCCAGGTTTCAAAATAAAAACTTCTGTGTGCTTTGAAAATAAAATAATACATTATATGTGATATTTTTGGTGACGTGCCCATTCAATTACGAAGCATTTGTTTTTTTTATTTGCAGCAGCATTTCTTTTTATTTGTAGTGTTTTTTTATATTTCCAGCAGCATTTCTTTTTATTTGCAAACTTACTTTTCTGTGCTGCGGTGACAGGTCTTAGCCGCTGTACTGCACAGCTGATTGCATTGCATGTCCAGGTGCATTTCCCTTCTAAATTGTCCTTTTGCAGCTTGGAGCAGCGAAACCTGGACCTGGAGACGGAGATGGTGAGTCTCCACGAGGAGCTGGATCAGGAAAGGAAGAAGTACACCATGGTGGAGATAAAGCTGCGCAACGCCGACCGAGCCAAAGAAGACGCAGAGCGGCGGAACCAGATGCTGCAGAAGGAGATGGAACAGTTTTTCTCCACGTTTAGCGACCTGACTGCAGCCGGCAACAGCGCAGCCGGCGAGCCCCGCCGGCCAGAGCGAAGCAACCCCATCTGGATACAGTGAGGAGGGATGCTGAAAACCAGCATTTGAAGGGACTTGAAACAGGAAAAACACTGATTAGTTAAAGCATGTGTTAATCTAAGTTAATAGAAGATTAGATCTAATGGAAGACGCCTGAATAATTGAAGACATCACCTGGAGTGACGTCTGAATGATCTGTATATAGTCTTATTTAAAGAGTTTAGGAGGAGGTGCATTAATCATATGGTACTGCTATATTGTTTAGCTCATAAGAGGAATCATATCAAAACATGGCATCTTCGTATCTAAAGATGCAGAAAAGATCACGCCAAATATCTCAACAGTTTTATTCATTCTTAACTTGCAACCAAAAACATGTCTGGTGTTCAAAGTGAGTCTGTCTGTGCTCGTGTACATGGAGGGAAACAATGCAGAACATGTTTTTAAAAGATGCTAACGTTAAGTGTTAATATTTAAACAAAGTTATCCTTGTGCGATATTTTATATTAAGATGTTTCCTTGCACTTCTGTGTCTGTTTTGTCCCCACAGGTCGGTACTGAGTGTTGTCTGTCGATGTGTGCACCGTTTTTGAAATGTATGCGGTTTGTGTGCTTCTGTGCTGTTCCATCCACTTATGACCAAAATCATGGAGCCTCGTTCTGTAAATATTTTGTTGATAATGTTAGATGTTTTCTCATGATGTGTTGTGACATCCGGATGGGTACGGCACGAACAGAGTCGATTTTAACGGAACTTTTTGTAGCTTTTAAAAGTCTTGCACAGTCACCGAAAAGAAAAATAAATGTCTGGAATTGATCATTTCAAGTGAGAAATTGTATTTTCACATTTAAATATATGTAGCCATCATGAAGAATGTTCTTCTAAATTATAAAAATGAAAACGTTCACTATTTTCTTTGCTCTAACGTTGCTCAGTAGAAGGTGCTGCTGCGAAGCTGAGTTATCTGTGAGCTATTTAGTGCACTGAGGACAACCATCTGCAAGAATCATGTCACGTGCACATCAGTCTGTGGGCAGAGGTATTGCATTTAAGTGTATTTATGTTGCCTTGAACCAAACTTTTTCACAGATGAGGTGTCGGGAGGTGGTGATGTGTGCATGTGCTCAGACTTACTGCTTCTCCAGCTGCTGTTTGAAGGCTGGTCAATGCAGAGCATCTGGAATGTGTGCAAAAAAGGGACAAAAAAAAGTGCCTGGACAAAAAAAAAAGAAGAAGAAGAGAGGGGGGGTGTCCTGCTATTCATTCTGTGCCCTTCACCTGCAAATATGAGGCTTTAGCTGAACTGACAGTGTCACTTCGTTCTGTGAATTCCACACAAAAGAGCAGAAAAAAACTGACATGACAGATTTTCAAGATGTACTTGATACTCAAAGAAATCCATAGACACATAAAAATATGAATAAAGATGTGTTTTCATGTGACTTCTTTTACTGTGGTTTCTTGGCTGTTTCTGTACAAGCATTATGTACATCTGTGAATAAAACACAAGGAATTCCTCCATCTTTATTTTTATAGTTTGCAATGGTAAGATATTTTCCCCTTTGAAAGATCAATAAAGTTTCATCCCATTCTATTCAGGTGGTGATTCACATGTTTAAATCGTAATCCTAAAAATAATTTAAAGATTAACACTGAAACAAATTCACCTAAAAAATGTTTATTGGTAATTTGTTAATATCTGTTGCAGGGTTAGACAAGTAAAGTGCAAAACTGAAGCCTCTCTCCTCCAGGGCTCTGATTTGGGGTTAATGTGAAAGGCATAGTTTGCTTCATAGGTTAAACAAAATAGGTTAGATGAGTGATACCTTAAAATAATGTTTCTTTGTCACACTTTTATTTAGAAATTTCGCGACCAAAAATGTAATTTGGAGTATTTTAAAAAGCAAAAAAAAAAAAAAGAAAAAAGAAAATGGAAGTGACAAAACAAAACAGGCTCTTTCCTTTAGCTGCAAAAATGACAGTTTGTATGCAGTCAATAAAGTTTCTTTGAAATGTAAGGGGATAAAAGTATAATCTTTTCAAGTTTATGCACAGTGGAGATGAGCTTTTAGGTTTTGAAATACTGTACTTTAGTACATACAAAGTTTTCAACTCAAAAGTTTACAAAATCAGTCCATGTTCACCATTTTGAAGTGTTCCAAATGTTTATCTGGTGAATGACTCACCAACCATAATAATTAACAAAAATCTATGTATTGTAATCATTTCTGTTGTCAGTCCAGGAACACCAGCAAATAAGCACAACAATTGTGGAGGTAAACTGACTTTAAATTATTTTTGATGGCATGCAATGTTGTATCAGTGGAGCATCAGTGTTAAAAAAGTAAAGGGAAGAAGACAGTAACGAGATGTGGAGCAAGATTGAGATCATCCATTTATTAAATTCCTTTATAAAAAGTAATTTTGACCCACCCCTACCTTCTTCATAAATAGAAGCAGGATTAAGGCTTGGACTTAGGTTTGCTTGTCAATATTTACATCTAATAAAATCTTTTTATGACAGGATCCACCTTAAAATAGCTTTATTTTAAGTTATCATTTTGATCAGATATGATAATCAGAAATGTTTCATTTCCAGATCAGATAAATACAAAACAACTTATTCTCGAAAAATCTGGATCGGTAAAGGTGAAATACTCCAAATAATATATTTATGTCTTGTATGGATACAACAAAAAGCCGACCATAATCCAAGGTCAAAGGTTTTGTTTATTTTCAGTCACATACATATACTATTTGTACATACACAGTTCCTTTAAAATGTTGTGTTTACAGTTACAGCTGTCAGTATTCTTTCTTTTTTTCATTTGCATTTGTTTTGACTTTTATTTGAAACGCTATAGCCTGAAGCTTTAAGATCAGCGTGAAACAGATACAGTTCCTTATTTTTAATTTCTTTTTTTTTTTTTTGACATTTTTTATCCATAACTTTACAATGTCAAATAAATGATTCATTAAAACAGCACAGAGGAAAAAGAAAGGAGAGAGAAGGAGTCAGAAAAAAAAACTGCAGAACAACATCACCTGATTCAGATGAGCTATACAGGGTTTCTTTGTCCGGACTCTAAACACCGTCGAACCACCAAAACCTGCAGTAGCTTGCCTCCCTGTCTGAGTGCAATAACATGTTTATTGCATTGTTGGATTGTTAATATTTACAGTAAAACTTGAGAAAAAGTTCTGAAAACAATGACATAAAATCAAAAAATTCAGGGGATTATTATTATAACTGAGTGCAACGTTTCCAAAACACAAGATGCGTAACATTTACTCACTTATGTCTTTAATAATTGGCAATATTTATTATGGCTCAATGACAAATTCAGATTACAAATAAAACAATAATTTAATCCTTCCTTAATACAGAACAGATCACTTTTGACATAAATTAGAAAGATTCATAGCTGAAATTTTCATTGACCATCATCAAGGACAAACCTCTTCTAAACACACAAATATTTGGAAATATTCTCCAGAATCCAGTTCTGAATGCTGGTTATTAAATATAAAGCTGAACAGAGCTGCTGTTAAGTGTTTAAGAGTTTGGGCATTTTTTACATTCAGTGCCAACAGCCCATCTGCTTGTGTGTTTATATCAAGGGAAGGAGAAATCAACTTTACATTCAGTAAAAAAAACAAAAAAAAACAACAAAAGCATAAACACGTGTCAGTGTTTGTAATCAGCGACCAGGAGCATGTCAAGATTTACAAGAAAAGCATGTAATTACATGTTTCAAAACGCCCTGCAGAAAAACTGCACCACTGCTGTGTGTGAGTGTGTCTGTGGCCAAGGAGCTCTGAACTCCTTTTTGAGAAATTCATCTGAACATTTTCAAAAAATAAACAAATAAATTCAAAGTTGCACCCTGTTTTTGAAATTCTGCCCCAGGCCAGACCCTGACCAGAAAGCCAAGATAAAAGCAGCTTATTCTAGAGAAACACCAACCGTAGTCGCCTGCTCAAGCTGCAGGCTGCACAGGTGAAAGGAGCTTGTTAAAATCTATCATTAGGAGAGTTTCCATGTGCTGCAGATACAAAATATGGAAGCGAAAGGCAGACTTTTTGCAAGCCAAAATGTGCATGAGCCATTCATTTTTAAACCATGTAAAAAGACAAAGAATTTAGTAATTGACATTACATCTGGAGTGTTTTTCTCCCGTTTAGTGTAAATCTGGATGGCAGGAACAACCCACAAATGTGTTAAAAAGAGGCAAAAGTTAACCACTTTATCACAATAATTGGAAGTCATGTTGACTTATTTTTGTGGTAATTTGACTTTTTTTGAGCTACATCAAAGATCAAATGGCGTTTCATAGATTTAAGCACCATTGAGTGTTTTTTTAATTTCTTTGTCTACACCAGAAAAGTAACTGCTGCATTAAATGCTTGTAATTTTAAATTTAAAAAAACTGCATCTCTTTCCTTGATTTATGTTAATTTAGGCCTGTTTGATGTCTAATAGTTGCCATGTTTTCTGTGTCCTACAAAAGGTAACATTTTAAGTACAGTAATTATTTTACGTTGTTTCCAGATCTGCTGAAAAAAACGAGTTTTTACAGGGCGGAAGGTTTGCAATGTTAGATTTTTTAAAAATCCATCAGTGAAACTCTAATGACTGAAATTATCACCAGTTAATTTCCCAGCAGATACCTTTCCAAACACAGTGCAAGGCCAAACTTAGGTTGAAATGTTGTGTTAAAGAGGAATGTTTCCGGATATAGCCATTTTACAGATGCCTGGCTTGTTACTGAATGTAGTTTTAATCAATCAATTTTTTAAAAATCACAGTTTTTATTGATTTAATCCTAAAGGGGCTTGTTGTATTTAGATTTCATCTAATAAATACAATTTCTAGAAGAGTTATTTGGCAGAGAACTCAGATATCAAGGTGTTCTCCATCCAGTTTGACATTTTTGTGAGGTGTGATTGTACGTGCAGAGAGTTCACCTCCAAACTACAGAGTTGACACCTGTGAACTCCCCTTCACATGTTTTAAAAGGGACTTAATGTCACCTTTTTACAGTGACACCACAAGTAAACCTCTTCCATCACAATGGTGCGCAATGACATGCAGGACTGTGGCTCAGCATCTGGGGAGATGGCGGCAGCTCTCATTATCTGCCAGGAAGGTTTTTTTTTTAGAAAAAAGAAAGAAAACATCATCCTCTTCCCAGGGAACACATTCAAAAACCCCAAAGATCTTTGTTTGGGTTCCCCAACACACACTCCCACATTTCACTGAGAAAAGACCCCCCAAAAAACATCTGAAGTCGAGTTTGTTTACATTGTACATCCACAGAAGCCTGTAATTTTTTTAAGCATACAGTGAGATTGTTTAAATCTAGTCATGCAGGACTACAGCGGTAGGCGTGGACAACTGAGGGGGGAGAGCTGTAATGTGGCAAGGTGTGTGATTGTAGGAAGAAAACTAAGGAAAGTTCCAGTGTACTGGCCGACAGTCCCACACCGTCTGCCCTTGAGCTGTACAGAATTACAGTATTTACAGGTATTTCAGGGAGCCTCCTGAAGGCTCACTGCGTAAAAACACACAAATCCGACAACCTTCCTTGTGCTGGATGGAGGTGATGAGGAAAAGTGAAGTGAAAACTGAAAGTGGTGATGAGAAGAACAGCAACCCACCTTGCCACATTGAATAAAAATAGAAGGAATGTCAGTCTGTCAGCACTGTACTATATATCAAGTGTTTCTTTGTTTTTGACTGAATGCCATATACAAGACATGTGGGGTAATATAAGCAAAGCAACTAGAGGATCATAACCATATATCTCATTTACTTTAGCTTAAATACCACTGTTGGTTTTCAATGACAATGCACAGGCTTTAGGATTTCATCATTTCATGTTCTGTGTTTCCATAGCTCATGTTTTTGTTCACAATATATCCATTTTTCTTTTTTTCATGTTTTTTTTTGTTATTTTGTTTTCCTCAGTTGTAGCAGTCCTTCACCTACGGAAGAACGTGGGGTTGCGCAGGCAGGCGGCTAGTCACCTGCAACACCCCAGGGGTCCTGCAGAGGTCTCCAGGCTGCTGTCAGTGTCTGAGGCCAGGGTCTGGTCGGTGGACATGGAGGAGATGTCGTTGATGGAGGAGGAGGGAGGGAGGCTCTCGCTGCTATTCACTGCTGCACCTGTGCTAAGGGAATCAACAGCAGAGGGGGGTTACAACGTAAAAGAGTGCTGGCAGGGGGAGAAATTCTTGTACGTGCACACAGGGGGGCACCAAGGATGCAAACTAGGGGGCACAGATATAGCATGTACAACAGAGACAAACTGATTAAGGTTTGGGTTTTTGGTTCCACGAGTCGGAGCAGCACGCTGCAAAATTAAACATAAATTTGGTTGTTGGCTCATCTATCAATTATTTTTGTCAGAGTACATTTCTTAAACTCCCACTCCAGTCATCTGTTGTAAAAGGGTTCCCAGTGGTCTTTTAAATCTAATTATGCTATTTTTAGCTAAAAAAAAAAAATGTCTTAAACTGTGTCGTTATTGAGGACATAGTTTCTGCAGAGCGGCAGGAGTTCATCAGAAATTTGCTTCTGAGTTGTGGGGAGAATTGTTAGCGAGGTGTAAGCCTGCTCACACTTCCCATCATCTCTTTGTGTACACTTTCTTCTGCTAGTTACAGCCCCTCACAATCCCAAGCTAACATTACTGGTGCAACAAAAATGGCGAGCGACATTGGAGCCGTCCAGCAGTTTTAAGCCAGATGCCAGCTCGGACAAGGAAGCTGAAGGCGAACATGGATCCAGTAGTCTACAAGTAGATGCATCGCGAGGGAGTGGAGCAGTGCACTTGAGACTGCTGACTGAAGTGCCTATGTCACTGATAAAGGCTTTTTCCAATGGCATCTTATCTTCTGCTCCTGATTCACAACGATTTGAATAAAGAAATACTCAGATTTAATCTTAATTTTCTTTATACATTGCTCCAAAAAATAAAGGAAACATCGCAATGTTGCTACAAGTCGATCCCACTTCTGTGTACCGGTATTTAAACTGTCCAGTTAGGGAGCAACACTGACTGACAATCAAGTTCACGTGTTTTTGTGCAAGTGGAATAGACAGCAAGTGGAAATTATAGGTGATCAGCAAGACACCTCCAACAAAGGAGTGGTTCTGCAAAGGGTGACCACAGACCCTAACCTAACCGTAACTCTTATGTTTTCTGATGTTTAAGTCACTTTTGAATGCAGAGAGTGTTGTCATTCCACTGAAACTGCATCTACAACCCACACAAGTGGCCAAGGTAGTGCAACTCATCCAGGACAGCACGAGCTGTGGCAAGAAGGTCTGCTGTGTCTGTCAGTGCAGTGTTCAGAGCGTGGAGGCACTACGAGGACACAGGCCAGCACATCAGGAGATGTGGAGGAGGCAGTAGAAGAGCAACAACCCTGCATCAGGACCATTATGTTTTCCTTTGTGCAAGTAGAACTAGGACGAGCACTGCCAGCAAAATGACCTCCAACAAACGTGCACGTGTCTGCTCAAACTGTTAGAAACAGACTCCATGAATATACTTTTTTTATGAAGCATCAGGGTCTTTTCATCTGTACTTCTTTAAAAATGATTAATTTCTGTAGACCAGCACAAATGTTCCTGTCTTCAGCGATTTGATACAGTTCAACCAACTGTATTTATTTTATCCATAATTAATTCTTTAGTACAGAATAAATGTAAGGAACAGCCAAACGCTGACATTTTTTCAACATATTTGAGCCTTTCAGTGGATGGTTAGGCTCCCCAACTGGCACTAAACACAGAATAAAACGAGGTTTACATGCCAGCACCAGTGTTTCATCCTAACAGATTTGAAGGATGACTTGCAAAGAATCTCACAGCAGTGCAGATTTTTATTAAGTGAATGGGGATGGGCTCAGTTTCAGAGCCGTTCTCCTTCTCTGCTGCAGCGATACGCTTGTCGGCATCTCCTGCACTGCGTCTGATGTGCTCAGCATCAGAAGCATCAGCCCAGCCAGTCCTCTTAAATAGAAGAGGATTGAGAGATTGGAAAGGATGCAGGTTATGAGTTTTGAAGAGAACATATGTATGTAGCAAATAAAAATTACAAGATGCCTCCTTTTTGCAGTAAATTGCTTGAAAATATTGTTGTTTCATGTAGTAATCAGAAGATGCATGGCTGAAAAATATCACCCCACATCAACTGCATTATCAGCTATTATTATTCCCATTTTTTCCTGTTCGACGTTTTCTTATCAGGAGAGAGGAAGTCTGCCTGCTCTGTGTGGTCCTTTACTGCCCCCCTGTGGTAGATAATGTGAACTGCATTTTTAAAAACAAAACAAATTTGCTGAGTCTTTCCGCTGACTTTCAATGGAACTGAAGAACCCAAACCTTAAGTTATGACATCTTTAAATCACACACAGTCACAATGTGAACAACTGCCATCAAATCTTGAGTCACAGGAAGTAGTTTTAGTAACTGTATGGTTTCTAGTTTCAGTTTCACAAACACATCAACACCACTGAACTAAACAATATTTTACTAGAGATGCAGGGAAACACACAGACAATCAAGAGCACACTGGGTTTCTCTATTTACAAGGGGAAACTCCAATAAGTTTATAATAAATTCACTTACAGAGCGATTAGGCTTATGCACTGAGAGTACCTGAAGGTGAAGGCTGTCCCTTCACAACGCCATTCTTCGTTCTCTCCTCAAAGTTCATGACCTCTTTGTAGATTAGTTCTGACAAGGTGCACACATTAAGGGTGACAAGTCAGAGAATTAAAAAAAAAAAAAAACAGGGCAAAAGGCTTAATGCTGTCTTAAAAACAACTGTTCTCACCTTTCCATTCTTCAATGGAGTGTTCTCGCTCATCCAGCTGCTTGTCGTAGATCTGAGGTGGAGGCTAAAGAAGAGATAGAACACTCTGTTTTAGCAGCAATGAAATGTCTGCACGAAATCATTTTCAACAAAAAAGATGTACAAGGTTAGATTATTGCGCAACAGAACTTGAAGATCAGCAGTTGAAGAACAGGAATAAAGCAGGATCTGAAGGCCAGAGGAACACAGGGTTTTTTTTTTTTTCCTTTTGAGAATTTGTTATTGTGTACGACTGAGTCTGGAAATGTTTTTCTCAAACAAAAACACACATATTCACCATCAAGGTTATAAAAAAAAAAACGAATAAATGGAGGAAGGAACATTTTGGCCCATAATAGCATTTTTAAAGGAAACAATCCAGAACCACCCAGAGAAATGTATTCCATTCTGGATATTTGGACAGTTTTTAACTACTTTATAACGTTTTTATATTAAATTTTGACTCTAAAAATGTGATTTAGAATGATATGTATTCTTTTTCATGTTTATTTCACTCATAATTTAAAGTGAAATTCAATTCTCAATTGACAATTCAGTTTGCAATTTGATCATGCAATTTGTAATTTAGAATTCATTTATGAAATTCTTTAATTCAATCTTGCATTTTTATAAATAACATTTTAAATAAAAGCCAAATCAATTACATTTTACATAGTCAAAGGTTTTTGATACCTCAATTCAAATGACAATTCAATTTGCAATTTGATTACTGAGTTTGAAAATACATTTCACAATTATTTAAAAATACATTTTAATGCATTGTTTGCCTTAAATTCAATTTAAACCAACTTAAAACTTACCACCTTTCTAATTTCTAATTCTAACAACTGTATTATTCATCATAGTAGATGAAATCTGCAAAAAACACATTAAACTTTCATCCACTGGGTTTTAAAAAATGGTAAGTTTGCATTAAAACAAAAAAAAAATAAAAGGGAAAAAACTGTAACTGCAAACTGTAAAGATTAACTTCCATAAAATTCTGTGTAAACACAAATCATATCAGACCTTTACAATCAGGAACAAAGTGTGGTTAAAGTGCCTCAATCCCTCTTCCACATGGTTTTATCGACCAGAGCACAGATCTGGCATCAACTCAACCTCTTTTATCACTGTTTCATTATGATCCTGGCTCACATTCAGCACAATAATCCTCCTCTTTTTCACTGTAGCCTCAAACCGTGTGGATATGACCTAGAAAGGACTGGTGCAGCGGTAGATGTGAAACTGAGTGGTTGTTTTAATTCACTATTATTTCCTTTACAAGCAACCCGGAAGAAATCAGAAGCAGTAAAATATGTTTCTTCACCTCCCATCTGCATGTGCATGAAGCAAAAAGGCAGTGTTTCTTCACTGCATTTGACAATTGCATCAGCAAACACAGTGGAATGACTTGCAAAGAATTTCACAAAGACTCCATAAAAGAGCCTTGTGTAATGAATAATGCCATAATAAAACAAGAAGTCTTGAAATGCCCTATAAATTGGCAGAAATTGCTAATGACTGCAATAAAATTCAGATTTTTTTTTCCAAAGTAGAAGAATTCTAGACATAATGAATGTTACATATTTGTAAATACATGTAAGTTCATACCAAATTAGCCCACATGATTATTCCTCCACCACCATTTTTGATTACTGGCATTAAATGAGTTTTACAAACTTGTATTAGTGGTAATAATGTCACTTATTTTGGTTTTCTAGTAAAACCAACATGATCTGTACTTCAGGGCCACTGTAAAAGTCACACTATAAAGACAAGAAGATGCTAAAACTACCACACTGACTGAAAGGTACAGTAAAGCTTTAAAAAACTGAGAAAAAGAATGAGATAGAGGGCCAATCATCATTTTTATCCAGTTTATAGATTTTTAGCTTGTAGAGTGTCCTGATCAATCAAACACAGACGGGACAAAGACAGCTAACTCACCGCCTCCACTTCAGCCGGATCGTACCACACGTTGATGTAGGGGTGCTGTAAGGCCTCGTCCACGGATATTCGTTTAGCAGGGTCAATGATCAGCATCTTAGACAGCAGGTCTCTGGCCTGGCTGGCTGTGGGTCCAGAGATAAACCAAAGAAGCAAAGTTGATTCCCACTACATTTAGGACGTTTTTGAAACCCTACAGAACACTAATAGAGAGGTATGGTATTTAAGTAAATGAGATAAAGTACTCTCAAAGTATCATTTTAAAAACAACCTTTTTCAGATATTGATATTCTACTATTAATTTGTCACAACAAACCAGCAAAAACTTTATTTGTGTTTTTTTTCCTTTAAATTGTGAAATTCTTTTCTTTTTTTTGCATTTTGTCTTTTTCTAGTAGATACGAACATTCAAAGTAAACATTTTTTTATTTAATTCTATGATTTGACGGGTTAAAATGAATTTAAAGAGCACATTTTACAGCAAGTCAAAAACTTTTAATCGTTGGATCTGTGATGGCTGTGGAGGATCTGTGTTGTTTTTTCCCCTCACTTCCTTGTTTTTCAGAGCATGTGAGTGGCAGGGGGTGTGTCAACCACTCCAGAGATACCTGCACTCAATCCTCTCATTAGTTCACCTTACTTAAACCAGTCTACCCACCACCACTGTTTGCCAGATGATTCCGTCAGGTTGTCCATGTGATTCGACTCTTGCCAAGTGTTTTTTCCTGCCCAGTTGGATTATTCCCTGCCTCTATTTTTGATTTTTGGCCGCTGCAAAATAAATGTGTTTTTTCCATCTTTGACACTCTGCGTCGGGGTTCTCCTTCGCTCCCGTAACAGGATCTTTAGTATGTGGCAGTCACTAATGAGGAAAAATGCTATTACAGTAGAATACATTTCCCCCCAAATCTGTTCTTTTTTTAAAATTTATTTCTCCATTTTGTTATGATTTGTGCTTTTAGTTCCGCAAATGCTGCTTCGACATTTGCTTTCAGTCTATTTAACATTGATAGAAACTTCTCTTTTCTTTTGTACTGCATATTTGGCGTTTTTCTGACTTTATTTCTTTTTTCACTTCTCTCCCACACACACAGGCCTTCATCAAAAATAGCTCCACAGCAGCTCAGTTGAAGAAGCTGAACAGAGAACCTTGACAAGTAGAGGAGTTGATGCAACCTGAGAGATTTACTTGCTTTTGTACTTCTTTTCTTGCATTTTATCAGTCTCTTTTTATCCACAACATTTGAAATAACAAAACACATCTTCCTATTGAAAACTCAGAACGTACAAAATAAAAGAACTTCCACCAACTCTCACACGTCTCCATACTGTCCCTCCAGGTATGTTTCCTTTACAAAAGTCGCTCCAGCTTAAATATATTGTAAAAGTGACACACTATCATTTTCTTCTGTCAAAGTCTTTTATGTTGAAAACAGAGAGGATTTTCTGTTTTCTCTTCAGGTCTAGCATCAGAATAAATTAAAATGTATCTAAACTTTAAAGAGTTTTCAAATTCTCAGTTCTCAAAACTGGTATCAAACATTTTAATTAAAATATATCTTATATTTCTGAAACTTGACCAACATGTAAAAAAGTGAAAAAAGGTGTTTTTTTTTTTAAATATGAATTTAATTGTCAAATTTGTTGTTCAACTTGTAAAAATGAAAAATTTGCAGCAAAAAAAAACACTATCTAGTGTCACAATACATTCCAAACAACAGTATGTGCGGAAGCAGTTTGAGTTAGTGTTGTTAGTCTGGGTCCTGATCCAGCCCTAAACAGGAAATTCACCTCCTTTGGAAGAAATTCATTAGTTTTTTTCAATTTTTTTTACACATTATTAGAAATTTGATGATGGAAAAAATAAGCGGGCCAGTAAAACCTGTTATGTTGGATCATCCTAACTATTGGCAGGTGTACTGAGCAAAAACGAATGTAACTGTGAAACTGTGAAACGGAAAAATTCAATTTGTGCTGTTTTTCCATCACTTCCATCCTGTTTCATTTAATTTACATATTTTTTATGTGTCCATTTTTATTACATTTTATTGAAGTAAATGTGAGTCTTACATCAGTCCTGCCCTGATGCAAGACTAGTGCTGCTGTTTTTAAACATAATCCCGGTGGTAAAAGAAACTAGTTTCAGGCAATGCTTCTTTTAAGATGTCATTTTAGCATGATTATGCGCCATCTGCTTAAGCAAAATAACCAAAACATATGTTTTCTCACCTTTGAGTTTGTTGTGCTCAGAGTCAGCGGGGAAAAGGCAGTCGGGGAATAGCTTGGGAAAGGTGAGGCCGGCGTACTTTGGTCGGTTTTCAACGTAGTTCCTCACCGTGGGCTGCAGCTTCTTCATGAACTCTGGAGAAGGTGTGCCCAGCTGCTCAATCACCTTGTTCCATTGGTCGATGTCTAATGTGGCAAGTCAAGGTTCAGAGAAACACACCGCTGGAATATAAAGCACCCTACCTTTCTTCAGAGTCAACCACAATCACACAAAGCTATTTTTCTGGAGCGCAAAAAACACCAGCCACAATACCTCAAAAGCAATTGCAGAGGAACAACAGAGGAAAAGGTTGTTTTGATGCAATTCTGAGGAAAATGTTTGCTTTTCATTTGTGTTCAACTCTTTTCAACTCCAACAGAAGCATCCCTTTGTTTAAGGATTTCTTCTTAAAAAGTGTTAAAGTACCACTCCGATCATCTTTTAATTAAGGCTTTTAGGTAAAAATACCAAAATGCAGCAAAAAATGGTGAGCAACATTGGAGCTATCCAGTTTTGATCTAGATGCCAGCTCAGATGAGGAAAATTAAGATGTAGTATCTAAAATTGTTGGGGTTTTTTTTAGAATATGGCACCATTACCAATGCAGAAGGTCTCCTTTGAAATAAGAGATGTCGGAAGGATACGGTCAGTCCCTGGGAACAGCACTGTTCCTCTTATCACCTCTCCAAAGATGCAGCCGACTGACCACATGTCCACTGGGGTCACACACACATACAGCATACGGCACAAACACAAATGTGTCGCTAACGATTGCAGAAAAACAACCCATAACTGTTAAATTCTTAACCGCTATATCTTGTGTCAGCTCACTTCTTTCAATTTCAAAATGTGTCTCCTTTACTCCAAACAAAATTTGAGCCACTTCAAAGTTTTCAACTTCAGATTAAATGCTAGGATCTCAAGCTCAAACCTTATACTGTACGTTGCCATTTAATTTCATGCTCTTTGAAAGTTTCCCCTTAACTTAAGATTGCTTTGCAACAGCTTTTTGATGTGGAAAAATCCCCAGATTCACATCAAAGTGCCTTTTTTTTTTTGCCAGAGAAGCTGCAACTTTCTGGATGTGCGGCGTGTTAGCGGAGTTCATCGAGACACACTAAACACAGCGTTATTGCAATTGTTTAGTTAAGTTAAGAGTGATTAAACATTAGGATAATAAAAGTTTGAAGAAAATGTGATGTTGTAGTGCCAAAAACAGGCTAATGATATTAGCTTTATGTCTGTCATTTTCACTTCATGTAAAGTTGCTGCAAGAAAATAACCTTTTTTCATCTGTTTTTTAACACACGGTGAAGATGAGAAAAACCTGTTTCCATTGCTTCACCATTTAAGAAGAAAATATTCCATCAACTTTACAGCATTCTTCTTGTTTTTGTTTTTAACACAAGCCAAGAGCAAAATTGATAGATGGCTGTGCGGCAATATTTGGCAGTTGCATTTTTACATGCTGTGTGGTGGTTATAATTTTACGGCTACCTGACGATTTTTTGACATTGATCAGTGGCTGCCCGGGCGCATTTGTTGGTCAAACGGTGGCAGTCCAGGGACAGGTGGGTGGTAGGAAGGCAGCAGCGTGAAAATTGACTGATGGAAGGCCCCCAAAATCATCTGAGGATTAGCCAACTTCAGACTGCCACCCCCTGTCCCTGTGCTCCCATCTCACTGCTACTGCCCAGATGTTAGAAATCGTACGGTAGCAGCCCAGGCACTAAACGAGGGCTGTTGACGTGGGCAGGGGTCCGGCGTTGATATGGGGCAGTAATTGGGCGACGGCAACCGATCTTGAAGATTCTGCAGATGGCTCCACATCACGCGGTGGTAGTTGCATTCGTTACCGTATCATGGCTAATTAACCGTTCGGTCAACTTTGTGTTTGAAAAAATATAAGGTCAGCTCATGAGTGGAACTGGTTGATTTACACACATATAGAGAAGATAGAGTTTAGTTGAATTTTAGTAAAAACAGATCGAGCAAAATTGTTGCAGGGATGTTCAGTACATTAATCGTTGTGCATCTTACACAGTCAGGGCTCCAGAGCTAATAATTTCCCACAAAACACACACAAACTCACTGGTGTTTCTGCCTTGGCTTAATTAAATTAGTACTGCAATGAAAAAGGCTGGTCATTCTTCTTGTTGACAATAAACACCAATAAAATACCAGAGGAAACCATGCCTCAGGAACCCCGCTTTTTATCATGAATCCACCCACATATAAAGTCTGCAGGCATGCAGATTGACTGCCATTAATCTTTGTTCACTGTCACACATGGAGGCTGCAGAGGAGCCAAAAAAAAAAAAAAAAACCAGAATGGTTTGGGCTAAAGCAACAACATTCACTTTAAATCCTGCATATTTTTTATTTGTTTTTTTTTAGTCATCGTAAAACCATAAGTTTGCAAAAAGCAGTTTGGCATTTTAAGGGTTTCAAACAGATGCAACTGAGAGCAAAATCGAATTAAACTATAAACATTTCTGAAGCTTAAGATGAGTTTGTATTCTAAGAGCTTTAAGGTTTTACCTCCTAAAAAGCACATACACTGTTCACACACAAAAAAATACTGTCACAA
Organism: Oryzias celebensis; assembly: GCA_014656515.1. Taxonomy (NCBI): domain Eukaryota; kingdom Metazoa; phylum Chordata; class Actinopteri; order Beloniformes; family Adrianichthyidae; genus Oryzias; species Oryzias celebensis. The sequence goes on from BNCR01000012.1 coordinate 9,962,965, forward strand.
AAACTGAGAAGTGTGGGTATTTAGTATCAATAGTCCATTCGCTGGAGATATTTATGCTTAGATTTTAGTCAGGAGAAAACACCAAAATAATAACTGAAAAAGGGAAAATACACAAAACTACTTTCTGAAAAGCCTGCAATTAGTGTATTAATATCACAGTTGAGGAAGAAAGTTTTACAGAAAAAGTGACATTTGAAGTTCGTTTTTCTAAGACTCTCATGCAGAGTCACATTTGATTAGATAATAGTGAACTAAATACAAAGAAAAAAGGTAATTTCAAAGAACAGCAAGCGTTTTAATTTGATAGAAAGATTCTGGAAAGCTCAGCTCAGATAGGTGAGACCGGAAACCAATGCTGGATGCATTTGACCTTTGAGCCCTCATGTGGCGCAGCATGAGGCATCTGCATGCCACTCTGATCAATATGGCGCCATGGGCTCGTGTTAAACAGCTTCGACTCACTACAATCAGCTACACCCAGAAATGTATTTCAAAAGTGGGATCTGTCTTGTTGAGACAAGTACGGTATTAGCAAAACAAACATCTTTGGTGGTCTGAGAGTTTGATGATTCAGTTTGGTTATGTATTTTTTATCTGTGGTTATCTTTTATTCAGTGAAAGAATTTTAAAATGCTGCAATCAAAAAACAATTTTGCAGAGTTGTTGAACATTAAGCACTGTGATTTTTTAAACTCAGACTAATTTAATGTGTTTATAAAAGAACCGATTCAAAGCTAATTTTGTCTCATGGTGCAGGAAAAAATGCAAAAAATTAATAAAAACATTAATTGAAAAAGAAACTGCCTAAAACTTTTAAATAATTACATGTCGTCCAGCTATTTTCAGAAAGGTCAAATTACCATGACTGCTTCTTACCAGAGTGCATTATAAAGTTTTCTTTGCAAATCACCTTTATTGACTGTGCAATTGCATGTCTAAAGGAAAAGAAATGAATTCCAAATAATTAATTTCATAACACAGAAGCGCATTTGTCAGAAATTAAATTCTCTTTTTTAACGAGCAGAGCTTATGAATCTCTACTGTGTTATTCAATAATATTTGTTGTATAATTTACTTGTTTTTGTTTCTAAAAGGGTTTTCTTGGTATATACTGTAGTTATTATGTAATTATTTAGTGCTTATCTGAGGTAAGTTGTTCTTAAGAGGCGTTTAAGAAAAACATGTTTATCTTGCTGCACTTGTAGACACCAATCTGGACTTCTTTTGTCACACTTTTCTACAAACAAAGACCATTTTATCAATCAGTGGTGGGATGTAAAATCTTCTCACTGCAGGAGCTTACACCCTGTTGCACTGAAGAGACACTACTACTGTGCACATATGAAACTCAGTGGAGAGTCTGCCCTGAGAGTTGGATTGTAGATTCATGTCGACATTTATCCTAAAAACTAGCTAAAATTGAGTCCCTGCTTAACTTTCAGAATCATTATTATAAGACTTTGAATGATTCCAGAGCGTGCTCCCTCACAGCATTGCATTTTAGAAAACAAAAACAAAAATTCCAGATCCCAAAAGGTTAAAAAAAATTAAAAACAAACACATTTCGGGGCAAAAAACATTTTCCCTCAAACAAAATGAAATGTTAACAAACCAAAAAATAATAGAAACTGTAAAAAGTAAATTATGGGACATGTGTGATTGGCTTATGATATTCAGTATGGCTTAATATCAAATAACTTTCTGTTGACCAGGATGGTGAAATGTCATTATTCAATCAGCAAAGTCTGTTATTTTACATTTGTTTTGCTCTTTTTAACTGTCGTGATCTTTACAATGTTTTTGCGTTGAGTGATTTGTTGATGTGACTTGCACTTCAGAGCCTCTGAGGTCAGGTATGGAGAGGACATTTTACACGATCTAGTGTGTAGCATTTAAAGGGACTTCCCTTTTGACTATTTGGTGACCACTGGTGAGCAAACTTTTGGAATTTGACGAACTTTAGGCAACAAAGGGTTCTAAAAAGTCCAGACCAGCAACATGCCTCAGTTTTAATTGGAAATAAATAGATTTTAAAACATTTTGGAGTTTTCTGTTTCAAAACTGAGACTTTTGTTCTCATTTTGGTGCCAATTGCACTAATGGGTTGATGTCCCTCAGCAAAAACGCTGACTTAAAGAAATGCTGCGCTCATGGGATGTTAGAGTGATTGGAAAAAATTAGTCTGACTTGGAAAACACACACGAACATAAAGAACACAATCAATCTCCTGAAAAATGTTCTGCTCGTAAACAAAGTTTAATTTATTTGTAGCGCATCAGTTTGCCCACCCCTGCCTGCCTTGACTTTGTATTCAGAGACAGGATTTCCCAAATAACACATGACTGAGAAAAACTGCACAGGCTGGGAATACTGCGCTAATACTGGTCTTCAAAACACTAGCGTTTCTCAAGCCTGCATCTCTTTCTAAAAGCATTTTCAAAAATTCTTCAAAGAACTCGAAACTGTCATATTTTCTGCAAATATGAAACAATCCGGTGGTTTTCATGTTAATAAGGATACAGTCCCGGCCAGGAAAAAGGATTTTGTGGCGCACCATTTCTCCCATAATGCAGCCCACCGACCAAATATCCACTGAACGTGTGGGGAAAAAGTCAAACAGAAAGAAAGCAAAGGAGAAGAGGGGGAAAGCAGAGGTTAGTAGAAATCTTTAGTAAAAGGCACGTCACAGGTAAAGTGCATTGGCAGGGAAGTAAAAAAAAAAATAGAGATAAAAGCAAAGCCTTAGAAGAACCAACAAGCTGCAGGATATTGAAAGTCTTCAAGCCGAGGGCTGTTATATTTCAGAGGACTCTGGCTAATGAATCATTGTAAGCATTCGGGCTTAATGTCCAGAGGGCTTTGAATCAATGTGACTCAGCCCTACTTGAGTTCACTCTCAACTGAACTAGAATTCCCAGGAAAGGTTTACTTTTGTCTTTATTGTCCCTGGCACTATACCACAGTGGCTGCTACAAGAGCGACACACAGATCTGGTGGAGCAAAGCAAAAACTGACAAATGCTTTAATTTAATAACAATCGTCATGTGAACTTGTGGAAAACCCTCTAAAAACAGCGTTTCTTACCGTTCTCTTTGTACCCCATTCCCAGGATGACCTCTGGGGCTCTGTAGTATCGCGTCACGACATACGGGGTCATCATGAAACTGGTTCCTGCCGTTCTGGCCAAACCAAAGTCCAAGATCTTCAGAGTGCAGTCGGATTTCACCACTATATTGCTTGGTTTGAGATCCTGGACAAAGAACAGTTTGCATGTTTTTAACCTAATAAGGAAGAGCTTATTTAGCTGACACATTATTTAATTGATATTATTCATGTTGCTCAGTAATATTGGTGTAATCTTCACAATGCCTAAACTGTCATTTAAAGGGGCATTTGAACAGAATTGTTGGGACATTTTTAATAGTTGCCTTTCCAGATTTCTTCATATCTTACCCCATAAGTGCCACCTAACCTCTAAAATCTCAAATATCAGTTTAGTTATTTACAGACACTATGCAAAGTGCACTTGTATTGTAACAGCTTTGTAAAAGTTATTTAAAATAGTAATTGTTATTGCTAATTTCAAGTTAAACTATGCTAAAAAAAATATATGAACAAGGGAAAAAAATTGTACTTACAGTTTAGCTTAAAAAAAGTTATTTTTTTACTCTATCACACAATTTTGTTGTTTTTATTGTCTGTCTCTTAATTTTCTACTCCCCAGAAGGGCCACGTTAGCACTAGGGCTGTTTTGAGGAGGACTAGAGCTTTCAGTATTTGAGGAAACATTATTAAAGGTGAAAAGAAATGTATAATTTTGACACAGGTAAAGACAATTAAGAAGAAAATAAAACATATTTGCACTTCTGCAGAAGTTTTTGTTTTCTTTTCAAAAGTCAATTTATAACACTTAAAAAACCCAAGATGCTGGCTCAGATGTCTAATTTTTATTTATAACCATCCCTTCAAATCACACTTAATAAATCACATGCATTGTCTTTTTTATTTTTTCTACATGTTTTTAATCCAAACATAAAGACGTCTTTTTGAATATCCAATCTGTAGTGTGTAGTAGCACTAGCCCTGCCAGTACTAAATGATGTCTACCGGTCACAGTCTTTCAGTTTTTTTAATCTTATTTAATGAAGGAAAGCAAATACGACTGAAATCAACAACATTTAGCTGAGGCTAAAGTAGCTCATATTTCCCAAATTCTACCTGTGCATCTTTGATGGATCAAACTTTTCTTTTCAAAGAAGATAAAATACAAATGAAAGTAAAAGCAGATTTTAAGGCATATAAAAGTGAACAGGCCTGCATTCCTACCCTGTGAATGATGCCTGCTGAGTGTAGATGTTTGATTCCACACAGCATCTGGTAGAGCAGGTAGGACATTCTCTCATGGTCAAGCTCCATCTGAATTACCTGGCATAAATTGGCATCCATGAGCTCCATCACTAGGTACCTGAAATCAAAAAAGTATTTTTCCATCTATGATTGGCTGACAAGTTGGATTTTTGCAGCATTTCCCACTTTTTGAAAAAAAAGAAGCATGAAGCAATCAAGCCTCTGTGCATAGAAATTCTGTGTGATTACTTTAAACCTCAAGTAGATTCACTGAGCATCTACAGTACTTTCAATGACCAAATGTACTGTTATTGGATTTTTCTTATGAATATAAAAATTGATACACAATAGAACCTTTCTTTTTTGTTAAAATACTATAAATTTAAAAAGAGAATTATTTCCAATCACTCCAGAAGGTCTGATGAAAGTTTTTCTAAACTTTAAACTAATAGTAGTTTCACAGTATTTCTTTTTAATTAATACTAGCTTCATTGGGTTTTTTTTCTGTAAATTATTACTAGTTTCATAGTTTTTCTTTAATATTAGTTTTGTAGTTTTTCTATACTGTTTGATGATCGTTTCATTACAAAACGATTATAAAACAATTTATTCTAATCCGAAAACCATAAACACAAGTTCTAAGATATTTGGCTGTTTGTGACAATTTCAAGGAAATTCATTAGAATTAAAAAACATAAAAGCAGCAATTTTTAGCAAGCATATTAAGTATCAAAGTCCACAACAAAAGTATTTGTGGAATAACTAAGATAGATTTTGAAGAAATCACTTGAAATAGGCAATTCATCTACAAAGATTGAAACATTCAGGAAAACTATTTTAAACTATTTTAAAGGCTTTGAAAGAAATTTCACATATATATATATATATAAATGTATACTAATAGTTAATATTATTTACTGATGCAAGAACAATACTAAAGTGAAGAAAAAGTTTGAATAGATAAATGTTGGTTTTGGTATGGTTTGCTGTACTTACACATCTTGAAACTCTTCTAAGGATTTCTGTGGTGTGAAGACATTTAATAAACTGATAATCTGAAAGGAAAAAGAAAAAGTACAACATCATTAGATAGTCTTGAAATCATAAAACATGACGTTGAAGAAAAGTTGAACAAAACATTTTGGATGCAAGTTAGCATTGCAACCAATAAAGAGCCAAAGTAAAACTGCAGGCTTTTGATAAATGTAGTGTTTAATTTTCACTCTTAAGCTCACTCAGCTTAATAAATCAGTAAAAAAGTTGAATGTGATCACAACACTGTGGCGGCTTATCTCTCTCTTTTTTTTTTATTAATTAAGAAATTGTGGATGCCAGTAACAGAAACTAGTAAATACAGAGTTTTTAAAACGTCTGCTCCTTTTGAAAGTAGATTTTTTTTTCTTAATTCTTCCACATGTTATGATTAAAAACAATATACTTACATTTTTGTGATTGACGCATTTCATGAGCACCAATTCCCGATATGCTCTCTTGGCATGGGTCTGGTTCTGGAAGGGTCTGCTTAGCTTCTTAATGGCTACGTTTCTGTCCAGGACAGCATCATAGCCCGCACTGCAGAGAAGAGACACATTAATCAGTATTCCTTTAGCATTCATCGTTGAGTGATTGCCTGCGAGTGAAGGTGTGTTTGTGTGACCGCACAACACCAATAACCCACAGTGAATGTCAGGTCTCAAAAGCACTCGATATCTCAAAAAAGTCCCACTGCGATCAACTTTTGATCTAATGTCAAATGTAAAGAGATGGCAGAACATTTCTTTAAAAATGTGACTAATCTCTGTAAGGATAGCCTTTATGCAAACAGATTTAATATGCTGGTAAAGAAGGTTTTGTGAACAGGCTGAGATTTGCACTTTTTCTAGTGCTTCTGACAGTTTATCTTTGGAGAGGACCAACTTTTAAAATCATTAGTTTTAGTTTTTGACTTGAGTTTTTTTTTTTTTTTGGTGGTATCTATAATTCAGAGAATTGTGCAGCTAATTGTTGATATGATGCTCACACTGGTATCCATTCAGTTAATTAATATAAGGTTTAGTAATGGTTCAGTTCTTTTTGTTTTTCTCAGTCATGCTTCAGTTCATTTGATAAATGATTTGTTTGTTTTTTTCATGTGCTTCTGTTTTTTTTTCTCCAACAACTTCTAAATGTAATACTCACAAAGAATGATGTATTTCTGAAGGTTCGTCCACACTGTCCACATCGACTCGGATTTAGGCGGCCACTTCCAATGAAAAGTCTATGTAAACACGTGTAAACCTGCGTTTTGGGCTTCCGCATTCAGAACTCTCGCATTCACGCATAGCAAGTTTTTATGTTGGGTCTCGGGCTTTACGTACAAAACAAGCATTCATTGTTCGTGATTGTTCGTGATTGTTTGTGAAAATACTGAACGTTGACCAACCAGGGACACAGATTGCTTAGTGACGTGTAGGCAGTGTCCTTTTCAAAGCACAGAAGTGATAACTGTTGTAAACATGATTACAAAGAAGACATTAATGATTTCAGTTTTTGCCCAGTCAGAATTAATAGTTTAATAGTCAGAATCAGATATATGCTCATACCTGGTAAAAGATTTTTACTTTTTAAAACTTTTTTAAACTTTTCAAAGTTTACATCACAACTTTGTGGACAAAGTTGTCCCACTGCGATCAACTTTCGATTTATTTTAAAAGTGTTCCCAGTGGTCTTTTATATTTTAACTAAATCAAAAAAACCTTTTTTTAGGACATAGTTTCTGCAAAGTGGCAGTTGTTTATTAGAAATTGGCCCAGTTGGCATGGAGCAACCCCGCCCCCTCTTCCCCTACATGTTCCTGAGGGCTCTCTGCTCACACGCCTGCCCAGCATATTTTTTATCTAACAAATACAATCTTTTTTAAACAGCATTTTTTTTTGTATGTTCCCTTATTCATATCAATTTGAATAAAGAAATAGAAATGCAATTTTATGCTTAATTGTTTTCATATGTGTCCTCCTTCATCAGAAAAATGCAGCAGGAACATGTTACTAACACCAAAAACACAATTTCAGTTTCAAAGTTTTCTGTTTGGAGCCTCATTTCCTGTTGGCCTCTAATTACATGGGTGCTATTCCAGCTACCATGAAGATGTCACATCCTGTTCAGTACCTTTTCTGATACACTCTCGTCACAAGATGCCATAAATTGAGTTTCAAGGCATCTGGATGCAGGCTTGAGAAGATGCTAGGTGACATGTGCGGCGGTCTGTCATTTCTCTGCAAACAACCAGGCCAGGAATTATGTGTGGCCATGGAAACAGTGGAGCTCTCATAAAAGCAGTTATGTAATAGGGATTTGAGCCAGTCTTCACTTTTGTAGCTGAGTGAAAGATGATGTCATGACCAGCTAAACTACTTAAAGCTTTTAAGATGCTTGAGAGAGCTCATTCTGACTACGCATACAAGTTGAAGGGCAGACATGTATACAGATTACTACGTTTATGGGAAAACACTGAAGAAAAGCACAGTTAAATGTCTGTTAACATGCTCTTGGGCTATATTGGGACAACTCGGCTGATTGCATAACAGAAGCAGAATACGTGCTTCCTGAAATTTTAGATAAGCGGTTGGATCCCTCTGTATGCTTATTTTCAATTTGTTGAATGCTGTTTTTGAGTTCATGTATATCTGAATCAGGCAGATGTTTATGCAAATTGTCTTATGTCATCTCAAATCTAAGGATAAAAACAGAACTTTTAGATGTTTTTATTCTCCGAACTTACATATATATACAAGTCACCGCCTTTTGACATTTTTCAATGCTTTCGTGATCACTTACAGCGACACTGCTCAATCTCCAACATTATATGGACATTAGTCTGTAGGATTTGGTAATAGCTTCATCATATGACACCACATGGCAGTTGTGAGCACAGCCAAGCCGGCTAAATCTCTAAATTCAATTAAATATCCTCCCTCCACAACCACGCATCTCTACACAATCCTTAAAACGGGCACCATCCCAGCATCAGATCCCTCAGAATGACCAAGCTTCTTTGGATCAGAACCGTAAGCATCAGCAGCAAAGAAAGGTCAATGAAAGAGGGAAAATGGAGGACAGGGGTGTTGAGAGCTTTTCACATCGTTTAGAAGTGGCACTGAAATGGTTCGTGTCATCTGGAGCACCTAAAAGGAGGTTTCTTCACACGAGTATGACTTATTGATCTGTTTAATTGTGCAACAGCAGCCATAAGAAACATTCTTTTTAAATGCGACTTTGGCAGGCGCTCCGCTGCATTTGAAGACGAGAGGAGAATCGCAATTAATGCAATGTCTCAACGTGACCTGGATTAAGGATTCCTCCTGTCAGACCCTGATAACCAACTCATCCATATTCTAAATAGAAGTTGTGCTGTCAGTTCACTTAATAGCATGTCACAACCACCCAGAAAAAAAATCATGCTACAATGTTGATGGTTGTCTTTTACAGAAAATAATTGTACTTTTTTTTTTTTTGCACACCAAAAAATGATCAACCTTTAATTAAATTGTTATTTTTGGTGTTTATTTTAAAACAAAATCTAAATGTAATCAAATACAGATAAGTGGAACAGTGGCACATTGAATGCAGTCTAAGAGCCACCCCCATCAAACAGCAGGATGTTTAATGAAACAGAGCATAAAAGAGCTGAGAACCTACCAGACGATTCCCTGAGCTCCAGAGCCAATGGGCTTTAAATTCTGGTAGCGTTTTAAAACGGTGAAGGTGGAGTCTCCCACTTCCACGCTGTAGAACTGGTTGTCCACTTTGCTTTTGCTCATGTTGTAATGTTTGGCAATATATGAAACATCCACTTGTTTTCCAAAACCCTGCATGAGGTAGAAATGACAGTGGGGACGTGTTAGTGATGCTGGAGAGGATTGATGAACTCATTTACCTTATGAGCAGCAAGAGAACAGTCACTTTGAAGTTAATGAACAATCGTGGATTTATGTAGTCACAAAGCATGGATCTTTGAGTAGAAACAAGTAATAATAAAATCTAAATAACCTTCCAGCATCAGAAGTTTGTTTTACTGCCATGCGCAGAAATGGCTTCCTGCTTTATAAGAGCACTCTTTCCTGCTCTCACAGTCCTTCAGCTGTAGGACATTTTAAGGTTTTCCTGACATGTCAGTGTAACTAAAATCTGAGACTTCACTAGCCTGCATTTCTTCCTATCTCAAGTGGATTGTTATTTTGCTGAAAGCTTTCCTTTCTTTTTGACTTGCGTGGTTCTCTTCAAGCAATGTTTGAGATGGCGCTAGGTCATCAGGCTTTAATTCACAAGCCTTCCCCAAATCATAGATACTCCAACTTGTATGATCTACAAGTTTCATTACAATCTTTTTGTAAAATAAATTACATATTTTATTGTTAATCTGTACTGAGGAAAAAAATTGCATTTCATTCAAAACGGAGAAAGTTTCTTTTTAGTTTAAAATTGTAGGTCGATAATCCTTGTTACACAGCAACTGACTACTTTTATCCGGGCTTTATAACTTTGAAACCATTAGTGCTTTTCACTGAAGAACATCTGACACATGCACTGACACATGCAAAGAGGAGGTGCTATTTTCTTTCTCTGACTGTACACTTTCACATCAGCAGCTGCCACAGTTACCAACTGAATTCTTGCTTCTATAATTTATCTGATGCATTCACTTCTGGATGAAGTGGGACGTCCATCAAATGGGAGCTCATATTTGATAGCTTGTTTCATTTTATTCCAAAAAATATCATTCCAAAAGCCTGGATAAACTAAATCAACCCCTTAAAAATCCTGCTTTTCAGCATGTTTTGTAGGAGATTTTGCACTTTGTGATGGGAACGCACAGTTAGGTCAACAAATAGCACAATTCCCTTTTGCAATGTTCCTATCAACAGAAAATTGGATAAAAAATTATTTTAAAAAATCATTTACTATATTTTATTTATTATGAGAAAGACAGAAGTGACGTTGAAGCCCTTTTAAGTTATAAGTGCTTACACAAATTTCATCTGTTTATCAAATGGTAGTTGCAAGCTTTTATGCATATGCCAGCACAAAAAAATGATAAAATAAAAGGCCCGGTGGCCTTGTAAAAGAGTGTCCACCCTGACACTGGAAGGTTGAGTTCAAATCCACAGCAAAAGTCATACTGCAAAACTGGGACCCAGTGCAACTGCCTGTTGGATTTACAGCATTAAGGGGTTGGTTTGGAAGCTTAAAAATGGTTCCCGAGCGCAGATGTGTCTGCAGCTCAAGGCTCCACGCGTGACAACTAATGGGACTTTTAAACACATATTTGCAAAAACCTCATGCATCACTTTTTACGAGTCTCACGTTTTCGGTCAAAGTTTCGGTCAAATCTCTCTGCTTTGATCATTAGTTCAAGTAAATTCTCAATTTATAATTCTCAAGTTCAAACCTGAGGTGGACTGGCTTGTCAGTGCTTATAGCCATCAGCACAAGCATATAAAATCCATGCCGCATAGAGAATTTGAATGAGCATTTAAAATGTCAAAGGTTAAGGGTCAGTCTAATTAATCTCAAGGTACAGATACAAATGAAGGAAAAAAAGGTCTAGATTGTCCATAGGATTTAATCTGTATCAATAATTAACACATTATAAATTCTTGTGAGGATAAATTAGTTTTGTTTATTTCATTTGAAAAACAAAAACACAAAAGTTGCACATATACTGCATTACAGGGCAAATGAAAGTGAGTGAATACTGTACCTTTTTTACCTGTAAGGAACACACACCTGACAAAAGGCTATCTTTACATCCAGGACTGGTTGGCTGCAGTTATATAAGAAATGTCTGCTCATAAATACCTGGAAAACACACAAAAAAGAAAAGACAAGCAGACGGGGGTTATTGGCAAAAATGTCTGAGGTTTAAATAGTTTCTCTGCATAAAATGTAAAAGAAATCTATCATGAAGTGCCTCTCGATCAAAAAAATAATGGTATTCATCTTGATCTGGATCAGCATGCAAAGAGCGGTGTGATGTATTATGGTCTGCCTGAGAAACTGAGGTTATTCTTGCAGTCACTTAAAGCCGAAGTGGGACTGCATCCTCCTAGTTAATTCAGAGCTGCTCTCCCTTTTCTCTGCTCCAATCAGTCAATAAAATAAAAGAGGCAGCGAAGCCACTGCCACCTACTCCTCTGAAAATACAAACTCATCAGCCCATCACTTATGCGTAGAGGATGACAGTGATTGCCGTCTTCGGATTTTTAAAATGACAAGAAAATCTTCTGCCCTTTGATGAAAAACAAAACAACAATAAATGTTGATGCATTTATACTTTCTGATTGTATCAAAGCTAAAAATTCCAGCATTTCTAAAACACTTTGTAAAAATTCATGTTTTTTTTAAATTTTGGTCTGTTAGGTTGCAGTCACAATAATCTGTATGATCAGATCTTTGAAAGCAGGAAACATTCACACAGAACCTTACAAACAACGTCATTTATACTCATAAAAAGTTTCGTTTAATATTGAACTGCATAAAGCACAAGTAAATGATAGTCAGCATTTTATTTAAGATTGAAACTACACGTGTGTGTATTGGCACATTTCAATTTTAACAATTTAGGACTTTTCTGAAAAATGCAAAAATCGATGCTTCTCTTCATAAATGTATATTGGTTTCTTTCTGCACAACACAGCAGGTGAGACAACATTCACAAACAATTACAATAGACATTTGTTTCAGGATCTGCTTGGATTTATTTCCATTATTTCCTTATCGCTTTTGCATTTTGTCATATTTTCTCCCAATTTTACTAGTTTATACTTTCACGTCTCAAATTGCCTGACTAAAAGTTTAAATGCTGAGCTTGACTTTAGTAAAATCCTGATTTAATGCAACTTGAATGAAATGTATAGTTTGTTGGCCTCAATCAGTCCTCAAGGTAATTTGGATGGAAAGGGTTTAGAGAAAGGTTGCTGGGATAGAAACCTTACTCTACTCACTTGCAAGGGAAAATTAAGAGTTAAAAGCAAAAAAAATTATATTTAATTTATTTTTTGTTGTTTTTTTTCTTTGGATTTCTGCTAATATTAAGATGTGTTCATGTTGCAATGATTTAAGGGTTGGCATGAGTATTTTCAGGGAACAGGTTCTTATTTTTGTCTAAATTAAATGATGCAGCCTTCAATAAGACAGATGGACACCGGCATTTTGAATTATCTAAGATTGAGCTATAACTCCCCTTAGAATGTCCCTGAGCGGTCATTTAGCATTTTTCAGATATGAACTCCTATACCCTTTCATCAGTCATGTCATGATTGAATTCTGACAGATCTCTAATGATTTCTGGTGCACATCTTTAATCTATTTAATGCCTGTGGGTGGGCAAAACTGGTCCTGTGGATTTAGTTTGATTGGGTGAGAAATGCCAAAACAAATGGACAGCTTTGTGTATTGACTTTGCTTTCTTTCACAGACTCTCAAAAGCAAACGAACAAGATAGAGAATTTACCAGAACAGCTTGTTTAATGGGTGGTGTTGAAATAAGGAAAAAAAAGTATTAATGGTTTTGTTAGTTCTCTAAGAAAGATATATATCTCATGATACATGCTTTCACTCATTCAACACACCACAATTACAAACACAACAAAACTTTATTTCTTGCTTACTCAGATGTGTACTGTTTGGTTTCCATTCAAAATGCAGACTGATTGCCAGCGTGGACGAGGGAAACAAAGATGTATTTGTCTGGATCTATTTGTCTGCAAGTGGATGCATCAGAATGGAGCGGAGCAGGGAGCTTGTGGCTTTCCCAGCGAATCTTCTAAGTAACAAATAAGATTGTGTTCAAACTGCATGTTTTTCATTTGCTCAACGACTTGAACAAAGAAATGCTAAAAAGAATACATTTCAAGCTTAATTTTGTTTACATATGTCCTCCATCATCAGAAAAATGCCATAAGTACATGTTAAATCACCTATTTTTATTGGAGTCTGTCTTTTACTGTTTTTTTTTTTTAATATTTTACTATACTAGTTTTATTTTTAGTTTGACTGTTTTTGACTTTCTCATAAATGTTGGAGATATCCCCGGGAGACTTAAAAATTAAGTGAATTATTAGTAGCTAAACCTGGACCCTTATTTTAAAGTGGGCCACAGCTTGATTGTTTTGTCCACAGAAAAGTTCAGATGAGGTGTCACATCTTTGGGGGCTAATCAGGATCAGCTTAAAATAAACGACAACTACAGACAAAGTAAAATTTACAGTTTTGTTTTTCTAATTTTCAATAATTTCTTCAAGTTCACAATTTTGTTTATTTTATAATATTTTTTTCAAATTTACAATCTGGTTCTTCATTCACTTTAGACCGGGGTCAATTGTACGGCCTGCTGGATGGTTTAATCTGGCCCAGTCGTGAAAAGAAAAAAACATAAGGAATTTGGGGTAAAAAAACCACATTTCTAGCCCATTCCTGTGGCAAGTTATAGTTCTTTCAAAAAATAATCGAAATGTGCAATTCCGCCACTAGGGGAAGCAAAAGAAAAGCAAGACTGTCATGACAAGACAAGTCTGGGTAAGATGCAGTTCTCTCCAGACCTCCAGAGTCAGTGCCTCAAGCACTGAATGCTCCTTCTTGCATAGTTAGAGAATTTAATGACAATAAAGTCACCTGTGACTTCCTGGTGACCCCACGTGAAGCTATAAAGTCACATGGCACCAGGAGCACAGTCCCAACACTTCTCACGAGAACCCAAGGAACCGGAAACTCCTGGATTCATTCATTCAGAACCGTAGTTACTTACAATATTTACGTTTAGTTCCCTGAAAGCCTCACCGCTGTTAAGTTACTGTAAAAATGATCAGATGTGACACCACAATTACCAAAATGTCATTGTCAACAAGAAGAAAAATGCTGAGTTTTCTATGAAAAATGGACAGAGTTATACTTAGATTTATTTATATTTAAAGTCAGAGTGAACTGGTCACGTGATGATAGTTGGGCCTCTGATGGCGCCTTGTCAATGGTCAGGAAGAAGGCAGGTGTTGCCACAAAATTCTGCCAACAAAAAGCCAGCAAAAAGCCAACGCAGGAAAAGATTTTGGACATTTTGCACACTTGAATGACATGAAACTTGTTGCTATAAAGGATTTGAATCCTGATATTGATGGCCTGGTGAAGTCCAAACAATGCTGAGTTTCTGGAGAGAAAGGGAGGTAAACTTCAAATCCTTATGCTCACAAATGTTTTCAAGTTTCATTTTTCGTTGATTTGCACATTCATATTTTAGGCAGTGTCTTTCATTTTTTTCCATAGCCCCTTCTTGAATTTACTATCAAGATTGCTTCAATAATAATAATAATATCAAACCATTTTTTTTGTAAAATGCATTTTATTCTAAATCCATCTGCTCTGTGAATGAATGTCTAATAATAACTAAAGAAAAAAAACTGTAGTTTGAAGGTATTTTTTTTCCAACTGACAAAAAAACAAAACAAAAACAAAGTTGACCATTGGTTATTTTGCTATTATGTTACTGGTCCGGCCCCCTTGAAATCAGACGGGTTGAATGTGGCCCCTGAACCAGAATCAATTTGACCCCCCCTGCTTTAGACTAACCCTAATTTAACCTTATACAGTTTGAACAGGGGTGAAATACATACAAAAAGATGACCCATTCTTTATTTATATTTAAATGATTCCAAACAACATAAAATTAGAATTTTCACAATCCCTGCTATTATTTATTTTGTACCAGAAAGTTCAAAGTATCTTAAGAAGTTAGGCTCTGATGTTACCAAAAAAGTATTATCTCAACAATGTTAAAGTATATAAACTCAATTTCAAAATCATGGTTAAAGAAGGTCATTTTAAATAAACTCAAATTTCCAACTTGAATTAATCTTACTGTCAAAAATCCACACTTAGGCTTCTAGATTAACCAAAACATTAACCCCACACACCCTTGATTGGACCTAATAATCGAGACACTAACTACATAGCACAATTTCACAGGCATAAGAGATGAAGGAATCTTTTATAGTGAAGATCTCATTAAAACCAGAAAGGGTTTTTTTAGGCAAACTTCGGCAGCGATGCTTCATTTCCAATTTTCTTAAGCCTTTCTGTCAAAAGATAAACGTTTAAAAAAATGTGAAAAAAAGAAAAGAGGAGGAAATGCTGTGAATGACTCGCCTTTATCAGCAGGAGTCAGACTGGTCTGGAACACTTCAGCAGCTATTCCAGGTAATGAGTCTGCCTATGCTAAAGACCGTGTCCAGCACAGCATTCAGAACATCCAAAGGCAGAGCATTTAGCGGCGTTATGACCATGTAGCTCTAATGCTCCCTTTTGTTGGAGATGGTATTAAAATAGGAGAAATAAGGAACAATTTTCTGGGAATTAAAACCAACACAACAGTCTAAGAAAACAGTAAAATGTCTTATTCTTTACAAAGTAAAAAATGAAACTTTTAGTTGCGGCAGAATTACACAGCTGAAGCTTTGAAGTCTGTTTTAACTGGAAATGGAGCAGAGCAGCTTTAAAAAAAGAGATGTGGGACACAGAGGCTGGAGATTTTTAGTTCGCCTTATTTCCTGACCCTTTATACGGTCTATTTTTCCATGCTGGGTGAAGAGCCTGAACATAAACCATTTCAAAACCAAATGGGACTTAAAATTCTTCAAAAGGGGCAAGGAACTGAGTGGGGCAGATACAAAGGTAAGTGTATCAATAGTTGCATCAATTTTAATCCTTAAATGTCTCTCTAAATTTGCAAGTCATTGCCAAACTAACCAGTAAAATATTTAGTCTTAATTCTGTAGATTGCAAGTAATCATCAACCTGCAATTTAAAACACAAAAAATAGACAATTAACTTTGAAAGAAATTCTTGAGTTGATGAATAATTACTTTGAAGTTAAATTAATACTTGTCCAAATATCAGAGGAATTAAGTAAATGAATAAACGCCATCTTTCATTGCTGCAGACCACAGAAAATAGATGCAGTCAGGATGATTCATCCATTTTCTGAACCCGTTTTGTCCCTTTCGGGGTCACGGGGCTGCCGAAGCCTAAGCGCCGACTCGTAAGCGAAGGCAGGGTACACCCTGGACAAGTCGCCGCTGCTGAGTCTTACACGCATTTCTGTCATGACTACTATCAGTACTATCAGTACTATCAACAAGCTTTGAATCTTGTTTTGTTTTCCTCATCATTAGAGACTGATTGAAGAGGTGATAACATAAAAATACATGGGATGACCCTCCCATTTTTAACCTCCAAGATGGTTCCAAAACAGGGCAGGAAGTTGCAACTATTATGTCTTCATGTGAAATAAGTTTTGGTAGTGATTTTTTTTTACATATAAACGCATAAAAAGTGACTAAAGATAACGAATTGTGTCAATAAAAGCATTACCTGACAGAAACAAGCTTTCTTACTTTAAAAATCTTTAATTTTTTTTAGCTGTTTTCAGTTATATCTTTAGTTCGCTCTGCAAAGTGTCAATGATTTGTTGGACTTAACAGGAATTCGTCGAAGAAAATGCAAACAGCTTTTTTGGCTGTGTTTTCTTCTGATCGGAGAAACTTTTAAAACCGTATTTAAATGCCAGACTGAGAGATACTGATGGTGGGTGTAAGTTGGCAGAAGAAAAAGGCCATTAGGAACACAATGCCAAATTTTCCTAACAGACTATCAGGCAAAAGAAATGTGCTTAACTTACAATCACTGCCATAACAAAACACAGGAAAAACAAAATTGCAGTCACTTTTTCAAGAGATTTCAGCCTAATCAGACTTTAATAATTTTATTAAAATTGATCATCTAAGAATACAACATTTTGTCATTTTGTCAAGTAAATTGCATTTTTGATTGTGATGGTGGTCTTTAAAAGATATAACTCAAGCTCTAAAACATACTGGATCTTAGTTAAAGTGTTATCAAGTTGCTTTCTTCTCAAAAATTTCTTGCTCAGTTTTTTAATTTTTCCTGAATAAGCTTTCAGAGCTGACTTCAGAGCATTGTTCAGTGTTTCAACAGAATTTAGAAAATTGAGAGGAATATTTTTGGGATAAAAAGTCCAGTGTGAGGCAGCTGAAAGAATATTTGCTGTACTGAGAAGTCCTGTTTTCTGGAATTGCCTGTTGATCTTTAATGCCCTCTCTGAGAGGTCTGTGTCAAAGTAATTCATGATGAGCCAGTGAAATCATGTGGAGAAGGAACATCAAGTTTAGTCTATCGTGTGATGGTTAGAAATGTGAATATCTGAATGGAACCTATGATGTCTGAAAGCATACATAAGAATATTTTTAAATGAATTTAAAGATAATTCTTTCATTTTCTAAACACTTTTATTCCTCTGGAGGATTACAGGGATGCGGGAACCTACCCAGTTACTGATAGGTGAAGAGGAGGAACATCCTGGACAGATCCCCAGTCCTTCGCTTGGCCACATTGAGATGGAAAACTGCTTAGATTATGAGTTAACCTTTAATCGTGGGGTGTCAAGCTCCAGGCCTCAAGAGCCAGTATCCTACATGTTTTCTAACCAACCTGCCATTGAATCTTTGTATTGGCTAAACACACCTGATGCAGGTAATTAGCAGCAGATAAGACTGGAAAACCAGCAGGTCAGCCATTGAGAACTAGAGTTTGACATCCCACCTTTAAAGCATGTTATTGGACTGTTATGCTACTTTCACACTGGGCATGTGACGCACATTCTAACGCACACTCCAAATGCACATTCTTAAATGTTTAGCCCAATGGTCCATCACCTACAGTTGGAAGAGGCTCAGTGCGATGTTGAAAATCTCATAAATCGTGAATGTTGCTCCAGGCTTTTTCTTTCACAGTTCTATTCTGATATATGAAAGATTTAATGTCATATAGTTCTGGCCGGGCACAAACCGCAATTACTGTATAAATGTCTCCGCCATCAAATTTCAAACGGTTAGACTTCCATGAGCGAAAAGGGACGCCGCCCACAAGTCACTACCAAATTCAAGTCCCTGATTGGTCAAAGTTTGACTTGGTTTAACTTTCCCCTCATGATCAATGGTTGCACGTTTTGCATGTAGAGCCTGAAAACGGTCGCAGAAACTTGAGAAGCAATGTGAAAGTTTTCAGCACGGACGCCCAAAAACATGCATTTACACATGACCTTTCATTGTAAGTGGTCACTTGGAAGCTTGCTGCCAAGGGCAGCGTGAACTTAGCTTTAGAGGAAGCCTGGCGAAAACCCACATATGCACAAGCAGAACATGCCAACTCCACACAGAAAAGAAACCAACTGGGATTTGAACCAGAGTTTTCTCGCAGTGAGGTGTCAACCCTAACCGCTAGAAGTGCTGTATTGTATTTATAAAATAAAGTTGCTACACAGTATGGTCACTGTACTGTGCTTTGTGTTTGCATTTAGTTGAGAGTGGTTTTACCTGCTTGTTTTGATGGGTTCTGGTACAGGCCTTTCTGCAGGCAAAACATTTCCTCAGGCAACTGTCATCTTTGGTTATTTTACATTAATAATAATTATGTAGTAAAAATCAAGTTAAAGCTACTTCAGGGCTGTTTTAGAAATTTTATATATTTTAGAAATATTAAATTTTAGAAATAATAGTGACAAAAAAGTTGCATCAAAATGAAGGCTGTGTATTTCACTGAGTACTACAAGGAAAAATAGAGAAATCTTTTAAAGAAGACAGCAAACCCTGAAATGGTTTGTGTTTTATTTTGGGAAAACATTCAATCTAACACTGAATGTGTGGTTGCCGTGTTTATCCACAGAGAAAAGGATCCCAAATTACATTGAGGATTGATAGAATGCAGGATTTGTGTTGTGCATTTCTGTAGAGTGAACAAATGGGACATTTAAATGGTTTCCATATTATTAGAATAAATGTATCCGAGTTACTTTTTTCACATAACAACATATCTGCCAAGAGAAGCAATGTGGATGTTATTCCACAGAAATGAATCACAGCAGTTTTCAAGGTGATAAATGGTTCACAGTTACATGAATGCATGATTAATAGTCAAAACTGCCCATATTTTGTAAACATGAGCAATGTGGATAACACCTGCTTGTGATATGTGAGGGAATTATGAACATTTTGTCCTTGTGAGTCGACACAGTGTGTGATTTTGGTTTGCACCTCAGATCCACAGTTGATATGTGTCCAAAAAATAATAACAAAGAAAAACACTTTGAACTGATCAATATCTAATTGATTAAAGATGGAATGCAATGTACTGTAGGGGTGTAACGATTAATTGACTTAATCAATGACATTAATTGGATCCTACGATCCAACCAGATCAATCTGGGGCAAGTTGTTAATCGAATCTACCCATAACATTATATATTGTTTCAAAATGAAATAAATCCATTGTATAGATGTTGAAAAATACCATTTGGATTGTGGTACAGAAGGTTTATTTTACTATAACGTAAAAACAACCAAGGTCCATCACAGTGAACACACACGTGATGTTAGCATCAAGGATCAATCCATCATTACAGTTCAATGTGTGGAAACACGGAATTTTGCAAAGATGTGACCATACAGTGTGACGTCGTATTCCCTTTGTATTATTTTGATGTGGAACTTTATGAAACTAAAATGTGAATGGATTTGCCATTTATTCTTATTTACTTATTTGTTCAGATATATGATTGATGCTTGACTATCTTGCGAGGAACACAAGGAATCTAGAAATCTACACCTGTACAGTATTTATCTGTGGGTCACTGGTTGAATTTTTGGCGAAAGATGATCAATCTTAGGTCAGTGAATCGGATCCAATCGGATCATTTAAAATGACAACTAAGAATCGTATCTTCAACCACAAATTATGATATTATTGAATTGACTCGTAACACTCAAAAACTGGCAAAACTGGTGGTTACAGCCTCACCCAGACATGTTTTTTTCCAAAAATAATTATCCCAGCAATCCTTTTCAAGGGCGACCACACAGGATTGAACAAGTTGATCGACTTTTGTAAGTGATAAAGCACAGCATTCCAGGTCAAACATCCTCAGGATTCGCTGTTTTTTTTTCCATTTTCTCTATCCATCTTTCCTTCCTGAAAGCAAAACTCTGTGAATGTCCCACAGTGCACAGTACATCCATGTACTCTTTCGCTCCATCCTCAGTGCTGGTCGACAGCCTCGTTCCCTGTCTCTCTTTTGTCCCTCCCTTGCTCCCACCATTCCAGCTCCCAGACTTCCAGCCTGCTGCAACCGCTTCCCCTCCCCCTCCCTCATCGCTCTATTGTGAGTGCTTGGTTCAGCAGCCTCAGCCTCACTCCTGCAGTATGCAGCTTTGCCCTGCTGTTACTGCGCAGCCTGAGCCAGGCGCGGTGCAGCCTCCCATTTGGGATCAGGGGAGAGGAAGGGGAGCACTTCAAGCTTCAGGGCCAGAGCGGGGAAAACATGACACGCAAGCTCATCCACAAGGCTGAACATTCAGCGGATCTCATTGATTTGCACCTTTAGTAGTGGAAAAACTCCACAAACCTCCTCAGAGCTTTTTTTTTACTTTCGTCTGTTGTCTCCCTCATGTCTCTTGATTCATTTTAAGCACTCTGTGGACAAGTTAGCTGAAGAACCTGCTTGCACAGCAGTTTTGGGAAAAGCTGCACTGTAACAACATGCAGGGCTCTGGCAGGTGCTGAGTACATTGATCTGATTTACAGTTTCTGCTACGAAGCCAGAGGCATATTCAGGAAATTAAAAGAAGACATGCAAAGAAAGCATGGGTTACCTGTAAGGCAGGTTCACGAAGAACACAACATGTCTTCATTTGACACATTTGTAATAAATGTTTCCCTCCAAAAAAAAAACATTTCTACAAAATTTGCATTTGTCTGTTTATTATTTATCAAAAAACTAGGTCTATGTCTAATCTAACTACTAAAAAACAGAATAGTGTGGGACTAGTTACCAATTTCCAGGATTTTAAAAGCAATTCGGACGCATACTCACCACTTTTCTTTTTTTTTTAAGTAAAAACCTGTTAAATAGGAGCATTTTACACAGACTATTTATGAATATACTGTGCTCTGATGATGAAAACCTGGAAGGTTTATAATAAAAATGAAAATACTTTGTTTTTCACAAAAAATGTTCAAACACAATTATTGTGGTCTATATTCTATATTTTCCGATCCATCTGATGGTGTTAATTACCAGAACAAATTGTTAGGTAAGCTTAGAATACTTTTAGTGGTTTTAGTATTTAGAATTGTCCTCAGACAGGATTTAATTCTCCCTTTAAAACCCTGTGATGGCACCCGCAAAGCTGCAATATCTGACCTTTGGTGCCCCTTAAATACTCTCTGCAGATGTGCTATTGGGAGATTGGGACCAAACCTAACACAGCTTTAAGCCTTCCACTCGCCTGACTATGAAAGCAAATGAAACCTGGGTATTTTTCTGATAAAATCCATCCGGGGAGCTGGGTAGTAGTAGCTGCTGTAGCAGTACGTGTTGGTAAATAAACACTGCAACTTTTGTTGTTTTGGATTATAGTCATATCTCTAATCTCCAGCAGAAATAAAAAGGTTTTTTTTTTTTTGCTTTCAATGCAATTTCTTTTGAGAATGACATGGTTTGTTTGTTGAGTCCCAGAGATGGAACCTGTCATCCTGCAGGAACATCTTGTCTTATAAAAAGGATATTTTGAGTCTCTGTTTTGAAACAAACAAGTATTTCATGGTAAATGGTGTATACTTGTATAGCGCTTTTCTACTTTCCTTAAAGGCTCAAAGCGCTTCACAGTCACAGTCCCATTCACCCATTCATGCACACACTGATGCCGAACACTGGCCCCAACCTCCCACCAGAGGCAATGTGGGGTTCAGTGCCTTGCCCAAGGACACTTTGACACAGGCAAGGAGGGAATCAAACCTGCAATCTTCCAATCAGGGGCCCACCGCTACACCACAGTAGCCAGACTTTCCAAAAACAACAATAATTTATAAGTGTAATTTTCAAGCAAAACTCTAGCCTTGAACTTGAACTTGTGATCTAAAAAAATCCTGTGTAATGGACAGCCATCGAACATGCCGTGTCTGGAAAAGCTGCTGTTTGTGAAATCATGCTCTAAAAAGGTGCCAAAAACAGCAGAATGCCCGAAAGGTCTCACAAGTCGTGTTAACCAATCAGCATCTTCAACGTCCCTTCATGTCCTGTCACATTCATTCAAGTTCTTCACAAGGTTTCACCAAATATGTAGAAATATTGTGCTATCACATTTTTCTGAACTTTTAAGGACAATTTCAAGTCCTATGTGTCCTGTTTGGGTTAAGTTGTTAGAAATGAAAAATTTATTTTACATTGTATTTTTTACAAGCCTGTTTTTTTTTTTTTACATACAGTATATCCTTTTGCCCAATTTACACAGCCTTTAAACTGAATTAATGTCAAATATGTAGACATTTTGGGATTATATTATATTTGTGAATAATATGTTTATCAAATAACAAATTAAGATTTTTTTGAACGTTACTTAAACATCTGATAGAAACATTTAGGAAATGAATGTGTTTATAAATCAAAAGTAGCTGGGTTGGCTTCAGTGACCCTGTGACCGTAAAAAGGATAATAGCCTAAAAATGAGTTGGTTTCTCATACAGGTTTTAACAATTAATCGATTAATCAATTTATCCAACCAAATCAGTCTGAGGCAAGTTGTTAATTTAATTGAATCAATTTGACCAAAATCATTAAAAAATTGTTTCAAAATTTAATTATTTGACCAATAATATATCTTGGTTTGAGACGTGGCAGGTTTGTTTTACCATAACCTGAAAATGACCAAGTGTCATCACAGCAGACAAGGCACATGTGATGACAGCATCATTACAGTCCAATGTGTGGAAACACTTTGAATTTTGCAAAGACATGACCATAAAATGTGGTAGAATGTTTCAAATGTTCTGTTTGCATTATTTTGATGTGGAAAAAAGGCCATTAATTCTTGTTTATTTGTTTGTACACATATTTAATTTATTCTTGATTATCTTGCAAGGAATCTGGAAAACTACACCTGCACTGTTCAATACCCAGGTATGAAGCACACTGGTTTAATTTTTGGATCGATTTTAGGTCAGTGAATCGGATTTTTCAAAATGAACCAAAATCGACTATGAATCGTATCAATAACCACAACTTATAATATAAATCGAATCGTTGTTAAAACGAATCGTTACAGCCCTAGTTTCTAATATTCTTCTGTGCTTCTAATTTGAACACTTTTTTCATCTTCCTACCATTGAAAAGAGATATTTTTATAACACCACCTTTAATAACAGTAAAAAAAATCACTTTTCATGTGGCTGACAAAAGCAATCTCATCACAAATTAAAATACTTTTTCCTCCACTATATCTGATTATAATCCATTATCTAATATCATTACAAAACAAAGGATTAGCATCATCATCTCGGCAAAGCGAAATTAAAACACGTTACAGTGAAACGTGAACATCAGTCTGCTGGTGCCTGTTTTTCATTGATGACTCCTGATTAGACAAACACCCAACCTCCTGAGAAATCACTGCCATTTGTTATCTGAAGATGAATAGACTCTGTGACCACTATAAAATCTGCTGTTTCATAATCCTTTTTATAAATGTATGACATTTATTTAAACTTGGTTGTTTTTTTTTTCACAATTGACAGGGAGTAAAGATAAAGAGTCTGTTTCTTAAAATGGAGATGTGACTGCCGCTGCAGAAACACCCAGATGAAGCTTTGTTTAACTCTGATGCTGTGTTTCCTGCAGCGCTCTCACAAGCATGGGTGCCTGCTCCTGAATTATTCAGCACCCAAGGTCACAGCAGCAGAACCCAACGCTTTACCCTATCTCATACTTTGTTGTGACACCTTTAAACTTTCTCTCACTTCCCATTACAGCACCATTCAACCGTGCTTTTCACCTTGCACCAAACAACGCGCAATTGATTGTTAAGAGTACAAAATAAAGTGAAATAGTGCACTCTGAGTGTGCGGGTGGTGAGATAAAATCTCAATTTAATAAAAATGACTTCTCTGTGATTCTGGTGATGAAAAGAAAATGACCCAGACAAAGCTGGTTAGGAGGAAAAAAATCTGCCTCTTTTAGTCCACAACTCTATTCTCTCTGCTAACAAGCATTAAAAACTTTATTGTTACACAACATTCCCAACATTCCAGCATCCCCTCATCATTCACCAAGAAATATACCCATCAATCCCAGTACTGGTAGTTTAGGCCTCTTGTATGATCTAAACTGGTCCCACCATCCTGCTGTGAGGGATGCTCTGCATAATGCACAAGGTGCAGCTGACTTCTGAGAGGGAGGAGGGACAAGCCTGCCCTGCGTGCAGGCCTACGGGCTGTTGCCAGTGCCAGGCTTGTGTTTCGAAGAGCATCTTTCATCTATTTGTAGTTCCAATAAAATACGTGAAACATCTTTCGGACATTTCCCACAAAAACTTGCAACAAATAAACCTATAAACCGAAACATTTGAGGATCAGCCCTTCAAACTGAATGTATTCTTTGTGTATTTTTGAGAACTATTACGCTCTGGGATGTTTTCTTTGCAGATATAAGAGGATTTATTTTTTTCTTTTTGGGTTAGGACCAATTGAATGAGTTGTTACAAAACAAAAACAGTCGCCATGGAAAAGTCTCCCCCCACCGAGACATCACCAGTGGACTTCATTAAACCCCCCGTCCAATCAATATTCGTCCCTCCACCCTCCTGACAGCTGCAGGTCCAAGCATCAAGCACAACGGGCGGCCTCTTACCATTCCGTGCCAGCTGATGACGATCCCAGTCCGGCGTCAGTCCTTTTCAAAACATCCCGACGAGAAGCGCTGCGGAGACCATCGCTGCTGAGGGCGCAGTGCAGATGACGTGGCTTTCAAATATAGAAGAATGATCAAATAAAACTGAAGGATGAAAGAAAAGGGCGATGGGGAAAGTAAAGAAGCAAAGGTGGACGGAACCGAGGTCTGCTGATGCTGAATCACTCTCCCCCAGCTCACCACCTTGCAACCATTGTGCTGCAAGATGCTGGCTGTACCATTGTGGACCTACCAGAGCTCAGCCAGGGAGGGGAGGAGGAGGAGGAGGAGGAGGAAGGGGTAGGGAAATGTGTTGCCATAGCAACCGCTCGGGCCCCGTCTGACGTCAAAAGCCCGGTCGGAGAAATCGAGAGAGGGCAGGATCACATGGGTGCTGTCTCTCCGGGTGTGATGGTGGTGGGGGGGACTGTCAGCATCCCACTGATAACGAGTCATAACGCCACTCAGGCCTAAAGGGGGATTGAGAACCGTTTAATTGAAGCTGACACATTCCACATTCAGAAGTGTGGGAATGTTTCTGGTAAACTACTTCCTGTAAACACTTTCAAAGTAATGGGAGGTACCTGATTTAGGTCTGTGGTCTCACAGTGTCCCTCTAATCTTAGCAGTTTAGTAAACTACATTCCATCACACCAAATTAAACTAATCCATTTAAGCATCTTCTGTCTTCTTCTTTGCAAGGCTACTGGGTTACTGGAGCCTATCCCAGCTATCACATAGCAAAAATGGGATACACCCTGGACATTTTGCCACTCCATCCTACAGCCATACAATCAGACAATCATACACAGTGACCCATAAAGAATAATAGAGTCATGAACATAAAACGTGTTTCTAACTGTGGAAGCTGGAGTGCCTGGAGAAAAACCACACGGGGTGGAAACAAGCAAACTCCACACAGAAAGAACCTAACCAGGATTCAAATCAAAGCTTTTCTGCTGAGATACAACAGTGTTTATGACCATACCACCACCGTGCAGGCCTTATTTTTAAATGTGTGCTTTTTCTTTCATGCTAAACATTTTTTTCAAAGAGGGACAGATTTGGTGAGGTGAATGTAGGACTGACCATTTGTCCAGACACCCTTTTCATAACTTTTCATGAAATTTAGCCAATCAAAATTAAGAAGTGGTACACACATTTTTAAGAAAGTTCTGGGGGCAACATGTTATTAATTTGATGACAGGAGAAAGTGAGACAATGAAAATCTGAATGCGGGCTGCATTTGGTCCATGGGCCGGACTTTGGCCTTGAGCTTTTACACAACAAACTGAGCTAGTTTATTTTGTGATTTGCTGAATATATAGTGTATTATGTGATAGTTTAAAATTAAAAAGTCCAAAGGAAGCTTCTGTTTTTTGTGGAATTACAGTCAGCTAACTAAACTAAAAAATCTAACAACATTTGTAAATAAGTTTAATTTTCAAATGTCATAGACAATATTTGAATTAAATTGCTTTAGAAAAAAGGAAGTTAAATTCTTATTGGAAGATCACTGTGTACAGACATAATTTAGAGTAATTTTGGAAAACTGGCATTTTACTTTAACTTATAAAGTATTCCGCATTATGTAGGACAAGGGTAAAAATGAACATTTCTAAAACTCAAACCCCTTTGGTTATGCTTTATGAATGATTGACTTTCCAAATGTTGAGTATTTTGCCACAGGTGGAGAAAAAAGACTGGTGAGTCAAAACAGATCCTTTTTCACTTTTTATGTGGTAAAATTTATTTATAAAATGTATATTGCCAAAAAAAAAGAATTGTTTTAGGAGATTGTCCAAGTATTGGACAGACACCGCTGTCATTTTCAATGGAATGCAGCATGTACTGACCACTAACGACCACTTGATGGCGCGAGACACACCAAAAGTGTGCCAGCCATGAAGTGTAGCCTAGGAAGGAAGTACTCAGCAGTGAATTGCTTCCTGACTTTATACTTGACTTAGTTTGATGATGTGGACAACTCACGATTACAGGGAAAATCTTATTTTTTAAATTTAAATCAAGCTTATAGGAAAAACCTGCTTTTAATACAAGTTAATAACTAGCTATAATTTAAAGTATTTATCCACCAATCTCCATTAAATGTAGAATACTAAAAATAGGACTAAACTGATTCATAGGGAAAAGAAAGAAAACGTTAGTAGCTAGAGGTACTTTGTAATGATGATATCAATCATAAATATGATTATTTTTTTGTTTACTTTTCGATTCTTTCAGAGTTACTGACAAAAAAGGGTCAGGGGTCTAGGATGCTAAAAACAAACTGGTTTAAAAAAACTCTTTTATTGTTTAATTTGCCACTTTAACTCGTTTTAGTCTTTCGAAGTCTACATAACTTATATATCCACTGGGAAAAAACCCCTGTCGATCAAGTTAATTTGTCTGCGACGTTTATGAACGCAGTACATTTTGCTTCAGGTTAAGCGTTACCATAGAAACGGTCAAATGACAGTCCCCCGGCGGTGAGCCAATCAGCGGCCGCGGTGAGGTGTCTGGTTACTCCCAGTCAGCCCACGCTAGCCAGCGGAGGGAGGGGTTGTTCCGCTCCTCCGCAGAAATGTTAACTTGGCTTCTTCCCTGGAAGAGAGCTAGAAACTGTACGGTAGCCATCAAATCCTACTTTTTAACAAGAGGGTTTATTTAGTTTAAACTTTTTCCATCTTTTTTATTCGTTTTATTGATGTGCTTTTAGGGAAAAACCCCTTGAAGTGCTAAGGACGTTTTCTGGCTGAATGCATTGTGGGAAGGTAGACCTGTTGCCCGCCTCGCTCGCTGTGTAGTCAACTATCCAAGATGTTGCTTTGTGGATGGGATGGCGTCTGGAGCCCCGTTCATGCGCTCTCTTAGCTTCGTTTCTTTTTTACCTATTTTAGCAAGTGTAACTTTCCGGTAAGTTTTGCTGAAAACACTTTCAATTCAATGCACGTTTTTTTTTTTTAAGTTGCTGCTAAGTTTAGCGTAAACTAGCAAAGAACATAACATATTTGTAACATATTTCACCAAGAAATGTTTTTATTAGGCTGGTCACAAGCTGCTCTAAACTGGTATATGTTTAACTACGACTGAGTAAAGTTGCTGTTAAGTTAATGTCTCAACAGCACTGGTGTTGGCATAACCGTGTTTTGGGTTTGATAGGGAGAAGAAACCACTTACAAAATGAAAGCTTTAAAGACCCCTCCAATGAAAGTCGTGTTTTTGCTATTTATAACATTCTCTTGTAGTATTTTTTCACGGTATAGTAAACGTATAAGGAAAATTAAGCTAAAAATTGCATCTCTGAGTATATCTTTATCAAATCGTTGTGAATCAGGAGCATATGTAAAACGGCAGGGGAATAAAGCCTGTAGCAATGACATAGGTGCGGCCCTAAGCTCTCTGCTCCGCTCCATTCCTGTGGATCCACTTGTAGACTATATCCATTTATGTCTTTGTTTTCTTCATCCGAGCATCTGGTTCAGAACTGTAGGGCTAGCTCTGTTACTGCTCCGGTAGTGTTACGTTGGGGCTTGTGAGGTGTTGTAAGCTAGCGAGAGAGCACATAAACAGGTGGATGATGGGAAATGCACTGGGAAGACACTGGGAACGTACGAAGTAACTATTTTTAGGTTAACTTTAAAGTAAAAGGTGAGCAGGGTCTATAATAGTTTTTCACTGGTCAGTGACATAGTATGTGTCACATCAGACTGAGGGGTTTATGGGGTACTAAGGAGGCACTTTTTTCTTTTGTTACCTCCTCCCCCTTCATTACCATAGAAAACTCTTAAAGCCAGCCCAAAGTCAAAAGTTGGTCTCTTGCTGGACTGAAGAAGTTGTCTTCAGTGAAACTGTGTTCCTATATGAAGAGAGCGTGATGTAAGCAATGCAAGCTTCAGTATAGGAAAAAAGCTTGGAAGTAGTCATCAGCATGGGTTTTTGTGTTGGGAAGAGAGGAGGCTGGGGTGAAGTCTTGCAAAACCATGCTCTGCATGCCACTGTGCTCACAGCAACCCTGTGATTAGCAGAAATGAAGCGGATGAGGTCCAGACCAAAATGAGAAATCTGGCCTGTTGGTCCAGAGCTGCTCTGATAATTGGCAAAAATATTTCTGGCTGTATTTTTAAGCTTGAGTGAAACTTATTTTAGTTTCATTCCCTGATTTAGTAAGCCTATCAAAACTTGTCCACAGCTGCATTGGCCATCATTTAGAATCACCTGAAAATGTCTGACAGATAGTTGTTTAAAGACCCGCTCTGATGAAAATTGTGTTTTTGGTGTTTTTAACATGTTCTTGTAACATTTTTCTCATGATGTAGGACAAAGATAAAGAAAATTAAGCTAAAAATAGAATTTCTGAGTATTTCTTTATTCATCAATGTGATCAATGTGAATCAGGAGCATATAAAAAATATAATTAGAAAAAGCTTGGCAGGGTGACGTACAAGTTACTATTACAAAGCATAAGCTCCCTGCTCTGCTCATTCTGATGCATCCACCTGTAGACAACAAGATTCATGTAATTTTACTTGTATGAGCTAGCATGTAGCTTTAAACTGTATAGTTGGATTATTCCTTTATTCCTCCTAATGTTTCACCGGTTACGTTGAGTTTGTGAGGGGCTGTAAGCTAGCAGAACGTAAACAGATGGATGATGGGAAGGGGGTGGGCTCACCAACAGTTCCGCCCACAACTCAGAGGCAAACTTCTAATGAACTACTGCCGCTCTGCAGAAACTATGTCTCAGAAACTGAGGTTTTTTTGTTATTTTTTCCAAATATGGCATAATCATAATTAAAAGACCACTAGGAACACTTTTAAAATAGATCATAAGATGATTGAAGTGGGACTTTAAATGATCTCATGTCTAACAACTGTAGAGAGAAACCACAAATCTGTTTTTTAAGACGAGTCACTGCAGCTGTACAATTCCCACTGCTGTTTTACTAACAAAAAACAGATTAACACCTTGCTGCCAAAGAAACCATACTTCCTGTTGAGTGAAGGGAAGCAAAAACCTACTTTTTTTGGCTGGATAGTCAAAAATAAAAAGTATGGGGGAGGGCAAAGTTTTCTGGTGTATTGATCATCTTACAAATTGTTGAGCCTTAATTTGTTTGTTTTTATGTCGTTTTTTGTGGTTTGAGTCACTGGTCTGACATTTGCATTTTATTACCTCAGTGGTGTACCTTTCAGTTTTGGTCTACAGTTTGTTGTTGTACTATACTTACTGTTATTGACTAAAAGATAATGTAAATGAATTTTTGTTTGAAGGCAGGATAGCATTCTGTGGCTTGGGGAATGGAGGTTCACCTTGAGTTTTTTTTTTTTTTTTCTGAATTTTCCTGGCACTAAGAATACAAAGACATTTTGTCAGTGTAGTATCGGTTCACTTCACCAGCTTCTGTTTGCCAACTAAAACCACAGTTCTGATCTGTAGGGATATGAACACATTCTTCCTTGTGGCTAGCATTACGAGTGGAGCATTTGGAAATTAAAGTGAAATCTCTTTTTCTGATGATGATTGCTTTTTATTTTTAGCTTCTAGAGTTAAAAAAAAAAGGCTGGGACGCAGATGAATCGTTCACTTTTTTTCTTGTTTCTGCTTCATTTGGAAACATGAAAACCAAATCAAAGCAGACATTATTGCTCTTTGGGGGATTGTCTTTAACTCTATCACATTGGGTGTATCTTTGTCAAAACAGGAAGTTGAGTGGAAGGGAAAAGTTTTCCCAAGCTTTGGAGTTAGGAACTTTATCATGTTTCCTGGATTAATTATTTCAAATTCCAGGGTTCTAATCTTTAAGCAGCTTAAGACGGGTTTTGAGTCGTGGTGTTTTTCCTATCATCTATAGTGTTTCCGTTATCTATGGTGTGGGAACACATGGAGTCCTCGGGACCAACATATTTTTGCCTAGTTTCGAAACTAGAAGGAAAATGAGGCTTTCAATTGCTGAAGGATTTTTGTGTTTGCTGTTTTGGCTGGAAGCTCTTAAGCACCCTCAATAATGAACTAGACCACAGTCCAATGAGAGAGGAGCTGGCCTGCACAGCAGCCTCGGTGAGGATAAAAAACATTCCACTGTAGGTCTCTGTTGAAATAACAAGGGTCACAAAACAATCAGTCTTCACAGCATCGGTTCTCCCCATTCTCATGGGTAATGAACAAGATGGGGAGTGTACCACTTGGCCTCAAACTTCACGCCTCCCCTTGACTAGAATGGTTAACCTGCATTCCTGCATAAACATTTGGGCTTTGGACATGCTTGTTCATTAACTCTGTTCTGTGAAATAAGGCAGTATTATTTATAAGACTGGTTTCAGAAATTCATTCTCAAGATAATGAGTTCATAGAGTTTATTGCAAAGTTTTTGAAAACGTAACACAGACTCTGACCGTAAAATGTCAGAAACAATAAAGTTAGTAGACTTTTTTTTGAGGGGTTAAAGGACCCTTCCTGGGCAACGTTTTATATCTTTCCTGAAGAATTTCTGCACATCTTGATGGCTTTCCGTGAAGCTGTGTACAGAGATTCATGGTTCCCAGAGGTTTTGGAACTGAATGCAGGTCAGATGCTCTCCTGTTCAGATAAACGGCTCAGCAGCTGGCTGCACCAAATTTTGTGCAGATATTTACAACGGTGTTTTCCGGATGACACTTCCCAGTAACTTTGCTGGCCCCCTGACTTTTCTGCCATGGTGGTGGTTAGTTCCTAAAGCTAGGATGTTAAAGGCATCTTTGAGTTAAAAAATTGTGTCAAAATACACATTTTCATTAAAAATGTAAAATATAATTTACTATAGAATGAACTTGGATACGTTATTTTAGGATAAAAAAATCAAAACATCATTTATATGAGGGTTTTTTTTACTTTTTAGACCCACTGCAAAATGTATTTTATTTCGTTTTTAAAGCCCAATGCAACACACACAGTGTTAAATTTATTAAGGATATACAAGAGTTTTAGTAGAATGGGGAAACCTCAATACTGGGTATTGTATAAATTGTAAAAATTGATGGTTAGGATTTTGTTTTGTGATTTTCTTAACCAATTTTTTTGGCTGACTCCAAGAAGACTTTTAAGGAGTGTGATTGACAGTTACCGATTATTGTTAATTTTGCTTTTGCTCTGTTAATATATTTCACATTCAGAAACAGATAAATTTTTTATTTTGTCGATACAAAGTTTTATTTTTATAGTAAAACAAAAAGCATTACTGTGGAACTACAAACAAACTCCTGCCGTTTTATTTCCTTTATGTCTATAAATGTCTTGACCTCCATCTCTTTTTCTCAAGGGAACGTAATTTTTTTCTGTTTTATATTTGTCAAGTCGCTGGGGGAAAAAAAACAAACCAAAAAAACCTTGGATTATAACTGTGCGTCCTTACAAATCATACATTCACCAGTTGTGTTCATTTCTGGGTAGACGTTTGCTCTGGCTGTGGTTTGGAGATGCTGCTGAGTTTGGTCCGTTGTTCATTTGTTTTGTCTGTTGGTATTGTGCTGGTCACACTTTATTAAAAAGAAATGGATGTTATTTGGTTTAATTAAGAGTTACTGTTTGGTCTGCAAAAGATGTCTAAGTTCTGGCTAATATGTGATGTTCCTCAGTCAGCTGCCAGTCAGTTATGGTCACATGGAAAATTTGAAAATTTTGGTCATTAGCTAAGGTGTTTCAGCCCCTATGTCCAAGTTTGTTTGAGTGCAAAAAGTCAAACTAATAGAAATTAGTGACACTTTCTTTTTTCAGCAGTAAGAACTTTTTTTTAACTTGGTTTATTCAAGCACTACTTTGCTTTATATCTCTGTCTTGTAAAAAAATCTTTTCTCAGGTTTGTGCCCTTAAAACTGACTGTAATGAGTGGTTGGTAAGAAGATAACAGTTTTTTAGTTGATCAGTCTTAACTTGTCCTTCTTGAAGACCGCAGATCAAGTTGTAAGTGCAGGTCTACTTCCCTCTAATCAAATGAGGAATGTTGGGTTGTCATTTTCTTCTCTGTTAAGACTTGTTTGAGTTGACCTCTTGACCACAGCATTGTTTCACCATAAAATACCTGTCTTGACATGCTCACCAGCATCTTTTCAGCATTTTGTAAAAGGCTGATATTTTTAGATAGTTTGGATTGCATGGAGTATTTGCATGAAAGTACCTGAATGCAACTAGAGCTGGGGAGTAGTGAATTTTATAAATCACAATATTGTTTTGTTTTTTTTTTTCATATCAGACGATTACGATATATATCACGATATAAACCAAATAACTATATCTGTCAAATTAGAACGCTCTGTGGCTCACAAGAGAAATGTGTATTCATCAGCAGGTTGTTTAGATTTAAATATTTATTTCCTATCATACTTTAAACGTAACAGATGCACTAAAGCAACATGATGCTACAGTTTTTCCCCCCAGAAAACAAAGAAGGCATAAATATTACAAATCAAACTGAAAATTAAAGCAAAAGCTTTTAAGTTTCAAAAGAGAACATGGATAAAACAGAACACTAAACTACTTGATCAGTTCCATTTAAATACAAAGCAATAAATAAATTAAAATTTTACAGAACAAATGTAAAATTGCTAAACATTTCTGTCAACATCTTGTGCTAGGAACTAAAAGCACATTTTCTGAATTTCTTCTCGTAGTTTAGACTGCTGCTACTGCGAAGGTCTCAACTTTCTTATTTTTGCTGGAGAAATATCGTTTATTTCAGTCTGATATTGAGCATGCTTGGTGGTACTTTTTCAGGTGATAAAAAAGGTTGGTGGCATTTCCAGTTTTAGAAGGAACATGCTTCATGCACAGTTTGCAGTGCACGATACTGTGTTTTTTGTCAGATTTTAAATGACTAAAATACCTCCACACAGGCTGGAATTTTATTTTTGAGACACTAACCAAGTTGGCCGTTAGAATAAAACAATAATATAATATATTTTATCTGCCAAATTATAACACTATTTTACACAGAAATTTACTTTTTTGAACATTTTCTGATTTATTTTATTTTTTTCAGGAAAAGGAAATTGCATTAAAGTAGTTTAATAAGGGTATGAGCACATCTTTATTGTCATCTAACTGTAAATATATCATTATTTTATTTATTATTTGGTGGAAGGATTGAGCACAACATCTGACAGGTCAAAGTTTCCAGCGTAGCACAGACTCTTATGCTACACAGACGCTGGATTCCATTCTGTTATTATTAAGTAAATACAGTATTTTGGAATGTACTATGAATCTTGTCGTATTTATCCACTGCGTCTTACAAGCCGGTCCGTGAAAATACTATCTAACTTTAAACTGGTCCGTGATCACACAGGGCACTCAGAATAGCTAGTTAGCACCATTAGCATTAGCGTCTAACAACAGTGCTGTCTCCAAGTCAACACATTTCATTAATCTGTCCATTGTTGCTGTAAGTGAAGCAACTTTACCCTCCAGTTCTGACTGGATCCTGTTATAAATCGCCACATATTCCGCTGTTCCATCGGCCAAACTAAACGCTGCACAGCGGAAGTGACCATGGGGATGGTGTGTAAGTTGTGTTGTGTGTTTATTTACCTCCCCTGCAGACGATAGAGAAAAAGAGGACAAAAGAAATACACCAGAAGAAGAGCTAATAAACATGACTGTTTACACAAACATTTACTCTCCTTGTGGTGACTAACCCCCTAATTTTTACACGTCAAAGAGGAGAAAATCTTTGGGGCTGGCGAGTGTTAATTTCGGACCCTTCAAAATGAAAGTCTGTTGCAATAAGCTCATTTTACTGTCGAGAAAAAGTACTATTGCAATATCAAAAGATATCTATTTATCACCCAGCCCAAAATGCAACATTTAATTTCTTCAACATTTTATGTAGCAGTATGCCGAACTATAATTAACAAACATTGACAAACAAATTTTACAAAGTTCTCAAGAACTGATGGAAAACAAACAACTTGTGCTGTAGTTGAAAGCACCTTTTTAAAGTGTTTTCCTCCTTAGTTTCTGCTCAGCTTGTTGCAGTCCATAAGACTGGTAATTCTAGTTTCACTGACATTGGTGCCATGCCATTGCCTAACAGAGGAATTGAGACAATTGTTCATCTGCAGTGTCTTAAGTTCACAAAGACTTGACAGATAACTTCCTTCTTGTCTTTTTGTCCTACTCAAGGTTGATTCAGACACAAATCCAAAAGCATTTGCAAGTTTGTAAAGCAGCAGGATGGTTACAATCTGACTACTCATACAACCCGTTACGTCACATTAAAATACCTTTAACCACCAACTTAGACTATTGGTTCCCTCTGATAAGACTTGTTGAACTGGACCTCATGTGAGAAACAATTCAGTGTAGTCATGTGTCAGCATTTTTGTAGCTTGGTGCATCACGTGCATTGAAGCCAATAGTTTGATAAAGTTTCTGAACTCAAGTTTTTCTTCTTTCTGAGCTGTGAACAGGTTTTTCAGTCTCCCTTTACCCCTTTTGACGGTAAGCCATTTTTCTCAGAATTTACGACAGAGGAAAAAGTGAAAGGTCAACCCTGATGAACAGGGGTGTTGTCACCTGTTACTGGTATGCTGCAGAACCACTGTGTGTCATTATTTACCTAAACGTGATGTAACTTCATTTAAATATATTTTCTTTGACATATTTTGGGTCAAAACAGCATTTTACAATGCCATTGTATAATGCATGTTTTACTAATGTCGTTCGAAACCTTTATTTTGAGAATAACGTACCACAAATAATCCTTTACTCTTTTTTTAGAAAAAAATTAATGATCAAAATCAAAGGGCAAAGCAAAGTCTTCATCATGAGCTCTTTATTATTTACATCAAACTACAATTTTTAACCTTTTGCTTTTCTTTTTTCTGTCTGTGTAGAAAAGATGCAAGTGTCTCTGGCAGAAGCGCTAGAGGTTCGAGGAGGCCCACTGCAGGAGGAGGAAGTTTGGGCATTGCTGAGCCAGAGTGCTGAAAGCCTCCAAGAACTTTTCCACAAAGGTAGACATATTTCATAGAATGCTTTTATAAAAGTCTTAGTGCTATGAGAACTGACAGTTTTTCAAAGTGAAATCCAGAATTTATGTAAAAGACCAGAAGTTTATTTTACCACAAGGCCTATTGCAGTTCCAGTAAGTTTGAAGGTAAAGGGTAGAATTAGCTGTCCTCAGTATTTTTACAGCTTCCTGATGTTTCTCTTGTTAGTAATGTTAAGCAGGTTCAGAAAAACCCAACAAAAACGGTGGCATTAAAAAGAATCCTTCCTAATATAATTATCTTTGTAATACATTTATGGACTTTGGATCAAATACCTTTGTATGTATATTTCTGCTAGGAAATTTTTCATTTCTGAAAACACTATCTATTGATTAAAACATTTTGCTTTGCCTTCATTTATTTTGTTTTATAATTAACTTCCAGGAGTAAGTTCCTGTACATGTTTTGCCACTTTAGGAAAAGTTATTCTAAGCAGCATAGCAGACCCATTCAGTAATTTCACCAGATGAATTATCAGGCAGCCATACATGCTGCCTGCTGGACTGCCCCTTGTATCCTGTTTGTTATATTACAGTTCATCAATTCCAGACATCAGGATTTCAGAGTAGCCTGTTCTAAACAAACATACCAAATACTAACAAGATCATGTCAACGAGGTTGAGGGAATCAAAGCAGGACCCCTGAATTGTAAAGTTCATGTACACCAACAGCAATGTTTTTAACAAAAATAGAAACATCGTTATGAATGTCTTTAAAGCACTAGATGACCTAAAAAGTTCATAAGGCACCAAAGAGGATGTGAGTCAGAAGTTATTTGATTTGTCATACATAATTCTCTTATACTTGATGACAAAATTGTGTCAGCTTAATCCGCTAATCATTGTAATCTATTATGAAACATTACTAGGATCTTGACGTGTTCTGCAAAGTACATGTTAAATCAACGTCATGTTTTGATGTGTTGCCACTGTGCTGATAATCCTGACACGCCATAGAATCTGTGTTTCTGGTAAATATTCCTACTGTTCCGAGGTCATGGTTAAGATAAGTTGATTGTGCTCAAATGTTTTTGTATGGTTGTGTGACAGTCAAAGCTCTTAAGATAAAGTCAAAGAGAACTGTTTTTGAAAGTTTTACAAGACATTCTGCCGCAATCACAGCTGGGTTTTTTTTCTGACTCACTGTCTTTATGTTGCTGTCACTGCCTTGTACAGTGTTAGACTGTTGTGGTTGAGCCATTAAGACATCAAAAGAAATATTAATGTAATAGACTTTTCAATAGTAGTTCCCTAAAAGAGCTAAAAATGTCAAGAAAATTATGAAATACTCTTAATGTGACATTGTGCAACTTTTGTTTTTGAAAAATGGAAAAGAGGTGGCTACTGGGTTTTTGTTGTTGTTTACTTACTACATCGTCAAATACTGCATGCGGTTGCTGTTTGTAAAACAATGATTTGTTCTATTAACTGATATGTCAGTGTTTGTGATTGGTTAAAGGAATTTCCCACCGTGCCTTCACAGTTTTGTTATCTTCCTTTGGGTAATTGCTGTGTACTCTGCATCGGCTCTTAGTCATTACTGAAGTGACTTTATCGGCCTGTTTGCAAGGGAATTGTGTATAACATGTGCAGAACAGTTTGTATATATGTATTAAGGGTGCAAATTTTTTGTAGAATGCATGTTAGCTTTTGCCTAATTCCATGTTCAGACAGCAGTTTATCAGACTTATAGACTGGATTGTAATGGGATAAAAATACAGGAGTACAGTCAAAAGGCAATTTGCAAAATCCATTCTAATCTTATTCTACGAGGATTATTCGGACTATTTTTACATTTTAATTTGCCATTACTGGAAAAATGAATTTATAGTTGGTGCATGCTATATTGAGCTCTTGTGTTCTGAGCTTTGTAAGTGCTCTACACCTTGTGACTCATACTATTGGGTAAGATCACCAAATGGTCTCTTGTTTTAAACAGGAAACCTATATTTACTTTGTAAATTCCACCTTTTGAAAGCAGATTTTTTTTGTGTGGTGCCACAAATCAAGTTTTCTTTACTAGTCTGTTGCTCCTTAAGATCGAAGCAAAGGGTTTTGTGACCATGCTCAAGCATTTCCTTGCATGTTTTCTAGAACATCATATCTGTGGCTGGGAAGTTATGCCGTGCAGCCATTTCTCTCTGCTTCTTTACCTCGACAGGGATTTTGTTTCAGGCTGAAAATCAGCATGACTTCACTCATCCTTAAAATCACTGCACACTAAATCATCAGTGAAAGGCACCCACTGCCTTTTATACTTGTCTAAAATGCCTACATTTTGCTTCATTTTAACACCGTCTCTATTTGACAGTAGGTCTGAGATTAAGGGGAGATAATCAACTAAAATCGATTACTTTTTTTTATTTACCAAATATTTCTCTTTTTTGTTCTGTTGTTTTTTTCCATCTCCAGACCCTTCAGCCATGGGTTTTATCATCTCCCCTTGGTCGCTCCTGCTCATGCCGTCGGGCAACATCTCTTTTGCTGATGAGTATGTCACACAAAAGGACTTAAGAGCTTTCACAGCTCCAGAGGTTCTGGAGGGGAATGCCCTGAATTCAGTTTCTGACCTAGAAAAGGTAAAGACCCAATTTAATCTTCTAATATGTTGACTTGAACAATTTTTGTTTTCTGTCCTTATTTTGTGTGAAAGCATAAAGAAATGTATTTTGTGATGACACTAATGTTCTATTTAACACTGATGGACTGATAGAAATGAAAGTTTGGAAAGTGTATGTGGCTAATTAAAAATCAGCACACACTGCTTGAACATATGCAAAGCCATGAGCCCCTGTATAATCTTCAGCAGCGCGAAGAACTGCCACACCCGCTCATTTAATCTCTGCTCATTTGCTAAAAGAGCCAAAAGCTTGCTTGACTGAAAAACCTATCTCTGGCAAAACCCCACAGACCTCAACACAGTTTTGTGCTGACTCAGTTCTCCGGCTCTGGGCTTGACTTCCCAGCTGAGTTATTTCACTGTAGAAGTCAAAATCTTTTCCTTTCAGTATGAGACTGGAGTTGATTATTAGTCAATGCCCTTTTAAACATGAAAAGAGTTTTTTTTTTTTTTTTCTCTTTTGATCTTCCTGGTATTTTTTTTTACGAATGTGTTCAAATTTGTGCTCAGAGGTCTGTTTCTGAAAGACCTTGAGAGTCGTGTTGCATTCTTTGGCAGTCCCTGGGTTATTCTTTCCTTCACCAACTCTTAGCAGTCAAGGAAGTCATTTCTCTTTTGAGCACTAAGCAGAAATGGAAATGAAAAAGGATTTTTGGAGTTCCGCTTAAAGCTCTTCTTTTTCCTATGAGAGATTTTAAAAATCACTTTTTGTGGTTCTTCTTTTTCCACACAAAATTATACTTTGACTTTTTCAATTTATGCGCTCCACTGTAACACATTTTCTTTGACCAAAACAAAATAAAAATGATTACTTTTTTCCTCCCCTTCCTTACAGATGCACATATACTCTCTAGGAATGACCTTATTCTGGGGGCCGACTATGAGATCCCCCAAAGTCAGGTAAGATTACTACTACAGAAAACTTACTCCTACTTTGAAGTATGTGAGCCCTTTACAATTGATAATAAAGTCTTGATTCTTGTGTTTTAAAATGTATAAATGCCTTTTTTCTTAGGATGCAATCAATATCTGTTTTACATAAATGTGTATATTTTTCTCAGATAAGTGCTTCTAGATATGACACAAATGCAGCCTCTGTTTTTTTGCTAATGTTGTCCAGATTTACCACATTCAAAGGAAAGCACATACCATGTTGACGCAAATCTTTGGATCTTCACACAGATGACAAACAAAGGAAGATCTGTACCTAAAAAATGTTTTTTCTTGGAGCTGTAACGATGTAGTTATCTGTATTATCTCCATAAGAATCATTTAATTGCAAAACAGATTGCATTGTGTGGGTTAGGATGTGAAGAACCTGCTTTTTAAACTGCAACAACTTCTGGTTTCAGGCTCAGTCAGATAAACAATGTTCTGTCACGTAGCCACTAAAACTCCTCCTTTAGGTGTTTTTTTTTTGTTTGTTTGTTTGCAAAAATGTTGGAAATACTATTTGTACTAAAAGATTGCATAGTTCAGATTTTTTTTTTTTTTTAAGTTTATGTTATAATAAAGTTAAGGTGACCACAAAAAGTTGAGTGCAGAAATAGTAAGAACCTGCAACACTAATAAAATGTAGATGTATGCAACTGATGTACATCTTATTGTGTTAAAAGCAAAAGCAAGTAACAGCTCACTTAAAATACTGGGTGGTACTCTAAGTTTTGAGTATTGTTCTACAAGCAAGAGATTGTTCTGGGTAGAAGTCAAAATGATTATGCAGTGTGATGAATGAATGAAGCTTGATTTTATTTGTCTTCAAATCTGTGATGCAGCCCATGAAGCTGGGGGAGCACCTAAACAGCCTCCTCCTCAACATGTGCGATGAGGTTACAGTGAGTCGAATGTCGCTGCGCACGGTGCTGGACATCTGCAGCAAACACATCAGAAACTCCAGCGGGGATCCCCCTTCTCCTACATCAGAAAGTTAGTTCGGTTGGTGCTCGGCAGCCTCTCTCAGGTACAGTTGATTTTTATGATACGGAACAGTTACCAGATGGTAAAGCTAAAAAAATTTGGTTTTTAAGATTTTTTCCAACCTTTCGCTTCCTTTTCACTTCACTCACGTCATCTTTTTCAATCTTTTTCTCAGTTGGATGGTTTGGTGACGGATAGAGAGTCTCTTCCAGAGAGGAGTAAGGAGATTCGAGAGCGGTTGAGGGGCAAAGGGTTGCCTGCAGGTAAGAACAAACTGCAATGACACGACACTGGAAAGTCTGAGAAACACTGTAAACATGGGATGTGTAAAAATAAAAACAGTTCTAGCTCATAAAAGCTAATCATCGAACATGATTAGTGCCTATTATGAATGCCAAGCTAATACAGGCGTAGACATTGGTTTACTTTTAGGACACTTACAGGTAGGGACACTAAATTAAAACTTTTTGTAATATGTGCCAGCGGATAATTTGTGGGTATTTTGAAAGCTTTTGTTTTCCTTCTTAAGAAGACTACTATATGTTCAGGGATATGATCTTCCTCTTTAAAAAAAAAAGAGATTTGGGCTTTAAGCACTTACCAGTCTTTATACTTGCATGTACAAAGTTAATATTTGTGCTCACGTTTACATTTGAAAAGGTTTATTTGAAATTGTTTATTTCAAGCAATCGGGCAAGAATAATACAGATGTAACACAATCGATCAACAGAGGTTTCAATATCAATAAAATATATCAATAAAAACATGTCAAACACAGGACAACTAGGGATCAAATTAGATTGCTTTAAAGTGAGTGGGAGGAACATAGAAACATAGAAACATTTAGATGGAAATTCTTTCAGGCTTTCAGTTACTTCCATCCCACATCTGAGTTTTGTCAAGAAAAACTCTTGAGTGAAAAAACACACTTCGATCTCAAATTTGGGGATTTAATTCCGGAAAATATGAGCAAATGTTCCCGGTGGTTTGTGAGTGTTTCTCCAGGCCATAGAGAAGGAGCAGAGCACAGTCATGGCTGTCATCGCGATTATGTAAGCATGGCATGGCACTGATTACAGATGCATATTTTTGAATCACCAGTGTAGCTGCTGGTTTGCCATTTGTATTAGAGCTTTGTTTTCCGGACTGAGCACCAGCCAGCCTCCAGGGGAACTGCATGCAAGGATCATCCCTGACTTCCTTAGCATCTTTCTTCTCAGGGGTCTACTCTCCCTGTCTAGTTTATAACAATGGATTTAAGTTACCCTTGTAATTGTCAAATAACTTGTGTGCATGTAATTTTTTGTGGAAATTGCATTTTTCTAGAGGACTTTTTAATCTGTCTTGTGAGTTTTAAATAGCTCTTAGTTATTTATGATGTACTTCCCTTTTTATGTTGGTTTTTTTAAATAATAAAGTATTAATTTTTACAGGACTGATCGTTTTTTTTTTAATTCTTGGGTTTTCTCTTCTTTTTAATAAATGTTAAAATGTGTGGTTTAGAATTGCTAATGTCTTGCCAGTCTGGAAAGCAGCCTTAAAAGTTTCAGATTTTTTTTTTAACTGGACTAAATATACAAGGACCGAAATGTAGCTACCTCAGAGTCGGTTTTAGGTTTCTTTTGAAAGCAAAAACACATTACCAAGTTTTCAAAATTAAGATTTATGTGGTCAATTTATGTTTGTGATCTCTGGAAGTTTGTTCCTGCTCTCATGGTTTAATAAGGATTCTTGTTCTCAGGGAGAAGTGCCGCCCCCAGGGTTCTAGAGCGCTACAAAGCCAGGAATCAGGAGCAAACGTTTCTTAACCGGGGCCTCAGCCGGTCCATGGGTTCACTCTCCATCCAGGAGATGTTAAAGAGAGATGACGGCGCAGCCCCTCAGTATTCTGTTCCAGATTATCAACCAAACTCTGAGTCCCCCACAGAACTTTACCCCAAACCTCCCTCGCTGCAGCACCAGCACTCCTATCCCCACCTACACCCTCTTCACCCCCAACAGAAAGGTCGGCCTGTGGAATTAGACCGAAGGTCTTTGAACTTCTACAGTGGGGATTTGGGGTTCAAACAGGCCAGGAAATCTTGGGCATCCTCTGTGGATTTGGCTTACATTGATCCAGATGCTCTTCGTTTTGGAGCTTTGGAAGATGCTCGCAAAGGCAGCAGTGCCTTAAGCACCCGTTCAGCGGGCAGGCGTACATCGCCTTTGTTGGCGACCAGAGGAAGAGATTCTCGCCTTTTGGAGTTCAGTGGGCTGAAGAGCCAGAGGCCTCATCACTTCTCTGCTCTGTCTGTTGGCTCGGGCCTCCCTGGTGCTTATGACAGGTTTAAGGAAAGACAAAGAAAGCTGCAAGTGCTTCAACAAGCAGTGGATGGTGAGTAACTACATTTTACCTGATATAATTCAATTCAATTCCATTTTATTTTATTTATATAGCCCAATATCACAGCTATAGCCATCTCATTAGACTGACATCAGTATATTGCAAAAACAAAAACTCAAACATAAAAATGTAAACAATAGCCGGTTGTTAAACAAACTAAGCTAAACAAACATCTCTGCCTTTACACCCTCCTTCTCGGTGAGGAAAAACTCAACAAAAAACCCTGTCTCTTTTTGGGAAAAAAAACTAAGAAACCTCAGGGTTTCCCACATCAAGGAGGGATCCTCAACCCCGGACGGACAGGTGATGTGCTAGAACTATTAAAGAAGAATGAGCTTAATTAATTCTACAACTAAACTGTTGAATAAGAAGTATATGTCTAAGAAACAAACACGTGTCTAGATAAATAGCTACAGGCTAATATAACAGCTAAATATTTGAATCAACAACGACATGTTTGAATAGTGAGCTTAGTCCTGATACTTGATGAATACACTTAAGCCTCGTTTCCACTGAGTGGTACAGTCCCGTCCGGTCCGGGTTAGAATGGTCCAGGCAATTCACGTGAGCGTTTCAACTCAAAGTTGAACCATTGCGGTTCATGCGGGGTGTAGACTGATTGCACAGCTTTGCATCATAGGAGTGGAATAACAGCAAAGCGAAGCTAACAACAACAAGGGAGGTTATCCAGCACCAGCAGCT
The DNA here is from genome assembly GCA_014656515.1 of Oryzias celebensis. Lineage (NCBI taxonomy): Eukaryota > Metazoa > Chordata > Actinopteri > Beloniformes > Adrianichthyidae > Oryzias > Oryzias celebensis. The sequence goes on from BNCR01000012.1 coordinate 10,006,779, forward strand.
TATTTTTTTCTACTTGGCTTTTGATACTTTGCAAATACAAAGCATTTAATGTTGTTTTAGAGAAAATAATGGGCACCGAAGAGGAATACAGCCACTTTCATGGCACTTTCTTTTGTTGTAAAAACCTTCCGCCAATCAACCAATTTCATTGTGTGATGACAGTAACTCAGTTCTAACAGGTCCATTCAATTTTCTATGGACCTATGACCAAGGGGGCCCAAAAAATGGTACAGTTTGGTCCAGCTTCATGGGTCAATTTTATAATGGAAGCGCTCAAAATACTGGTCCGGACCGCACAGTGGAATTGAGGCTGAAAATGTTCAATTTTTCAAGTAGAAACGTAAAATTGTTATCTTTCTGTTCTAAACCATTATATTTGCACTGTCCTACTATGTGCTATCTTCAAATGTGCAGAAGATAAAACAAATAGCATTTTAGACATTTTGCTGTTAATTTTCCCACGCAAACAAACGTAACTAGTTAAAGTTTTTTCAACATTGACTATTTTTAAAAAATCCACATTCCCCACAACCTGTTTTGGTAGACTTTCTCCCAAGATCCCTGTCTTCAATGTCTTTCCTGATTTACAGAGTATTACTCATTGCAAACGCCTCCTCATTAGTATTAGCAGATAATACGATTGTGTTGACACGCCTAAGCTGTGGTCATGTGACATTACTCAAAAAATGTGCAGGGGCTTGTACATTGTCACAACATGCTGCATTTCGGTCTTAACTTGAGTTTTCAGAGATCCACAAATCAGATGAATTATTATTAAAATCTTCTGTAAAAGTTTTGATTTAAAGACCCAAATGTGCAAGTGAGGTGTAAAGAAAAAGTCCTATCAAGCACTCAGGTTATTAGGCTTAGAACCAGCAGCTGCTCTGATCTGGGAGGGGGATTTGTGGAAGCGGTGGGATCATATTAGCAGCTAGGTACTTATACTTATTAGCAGTTGTGTGTGGAACCTATATGTGGGTTAAGAGCTGGATCCTGGCATGAATGATCATTGGTGGTGGCTGGGTAACCCATTTTTACAGAATAAATGAGTCACCGGCACAAAGGCAGCCAAATGGCAAATTTCACTATAATTACAAACCAGCTTATTTCTAGCCCGTTGTCCAGCTGGCTTTTCTACTACATGTTGGTGTGAATATGTGGACAAATGATCTCACATCCATGTAAAATGTTTCAATATGCCACAAACTGTCAGGGTGGCACTGAAGGAAGCAATATTCTGAACAGTCTGGTGTTTAGAGTTCACACAATAACAACATCTTTCTTGTCAGCCTTCTGTTTGCCTCATGATGTTTTTCTATTCCAAGGAAATCTGTACAGGTAGGAAATTTTAGGCTGTGTCATCACAAAAGCACAATCAGAAGTCTGTGAGAAAGTAGCGCTTGTACATAGTATTTGTATACTTGTATTACTATTTGCAAGCTATTTTTTTTATAACAGACAAAGAAGCAGTTTACCACCATTACAAAGAGGAAAACTGTTAATTATTTTAAAAGGATAGTAACTATTTGCAAAGACAAGAAATTTTACTGTACATGTATTTAAAAAAAAAATCAGTGTAACGGTAATGCCTGGAAATAAAGCAACATTTATGAGTCAAAAAATATGCAAGTGCAGAATTATTTTGTGCAGTTGCAATACCAAATTGTTTTTGTGTATAAAAAGGGATTGTGGTTCCAAAAATATTCGAATATATGTAAAACTATTCAGAACTGTATCAATGGTTTGCACACATGCAAAAAAGTTTTCTATTTTGTCCAAGTATGCAAACTTGATGACATGTGTGGACATAATTTTTCAACTCCAAAATACTTTTGAAAAGGAATGTACTGCCACAATTCTTTTACTGAAGTTCCTAAAAACAGCAGTACCTGAAGTTTTAGCCTGTTATTATGCTAAATGCTGATCAAAAGCCAAAATAGTTTATTGCTGTGCCAGTGCAGTAAAGAAAGTATGTGCACAGATTAAGTTTTTAAACTTCCAAACGTTTTAAGTATCTATTGGCTTTTTATCTCACCATGTTTTAACATTTTTTTTTCTTTTTCAAATATAGACCCTACTATCTTAAATAACTTTGCAATTTAGCTCAGCCTTTTACCAAGAAAAAAACCATTCCTGGTGCTTATCTTGTTCAAAATCAAAAAGTTTCTGTAGTTTTTATTTAGTGTCACATGTCATGTTTTGTCACTGTAACATGTTATTTAGTTATTTAGTTATTTAGTACATTACCATATTGCCACCAATATCATCAGTGATGCTGATTTGGCAAACTGATGAGCTGAAAGTTGAGGTTTGGTGTTAGTAGAGGAAGAGATAAAAAAAAAACACTGATGAAATTGTGCTTTTAACATGTTCAAGTGACATTTTATCATAAAATATGGCATATACATAAGATAATAAATTAATTTAAAAATTGCATTGCTTGGAATTTTATTCAAATTGTTGTAAATCAGGAGCAGACAGAAAATGCTGTTTTAAAAATCCTGTAGCAGTGATGTAGAAGCTACTATCGGCAGGGCACAAACTCTCCACTCTTCATTCTGATGCTTCCATGTTTTAGACAACTAGATCTATGTACGTCTTAGTTTTCCTTGTTTGAGCTGGCATCTGACTCTACTGATTGGCTGAAGATCTCTAATATCGCTCGCAATTTTTGTTGCATCAGTAATTTTAAGCTAGCAAGTGGAAGGGCAAACTGATGGGAACTGGGAGCTTTCCCACTCACAACTCAGAGGTGAAATGGTAATTGGCGTATACCATGCTTGCATTGCACTGTTTCTACATTAATTAAGATCCAAAGCGCTTTATAGTCACAAGGCCCATTCATCCATGCTCACACAGATGGCGGCTCCACTGCCTTACAAGCCACCAACCAGGAGCAAAATGGGTTTCAGTGTCTTGCCCACTTCAACACATGGGCAAGCAAGGCGGTGATAGACCTGGTGACCTTCCACCAGAGATTTACCACTCTACCTCTGCACCACAACTGCCCCGCAGCCATACTTGTGAATAACAGTATGATTTAAAGCCAAGAAAGTACCACAGATGCAATATATGCTGTAGGGATACTTCTGGGGAAGAACAGAGATGGTCAGGAGGAGCTACATTATGTCTTTGTAGATCTGAACAAGGTTGGAGTAGAGTGGCAGAGAAGAAAGTTGGAGTTGTTCAGGACATGTGTGAGAGCTGGAGTGCTGTAAATGTGATTAGACTACTTCGAGGTGGAGGTGGGACTGAACCAAGGATCAGCTTTGATTCCCTTTGTGTTTGTGATGATGGACAGACTGACAAATGAGGTCAGACAGGAATCTCTGTGGATCATGATGTTTGCAGATGACATTGTGATCTGTAGTGAGAGCTGGGAGCAGGTGGAGGAACGTCTAGAGAGGTGGAAGTTTGCCCTGGAAAGTAGCTCAATGAAGGTTAGCTACAGCTAGACAGGGTGCCGTATCTGTGTGTAAATGAGAGGAACTCAAAATTGAATGGTGGAGATACAGGAACATATCATGTTAGATTTTTTTGGAGAAAAAAAATGCAGGGAAGCAGACTCAGATAGTTTGGACACATCCAGAGGAGGGACAGTCATTATGTTCGTAAAAGAATGCTGAGGTTGGAGCTACCAGGAAAGAGGCCTTAAAGACGACAAAAGAGGAGGTTTGTGTATGTAGTGATGGAGGACAAGAGAGATGGTGTGAGAATGAACAGAATAAAGATAGAGGTGAATTAATTTATTTGAAGAGCCCCTTAAAGGAGCAGCCAAAAGGTAAAGAAGAAAAGATGTTTGGGTGAGCAGCATACTTAATTGTTTACAACAAAGAAACCAGCCTGTAGAAAACAAAATCATACAGAACCCAATTTAAGCTTCAATACTTGTGTTGGGAAAGTGGAGAAACATACAAGTTGGATGGCTTTGTTGAAAAACCCAATTTACAGATTTTGTTTAACTTCACTCACCTCCTTTTACTTCCAGACTTCACGTTTTTCAGCTAAATCCAGCCTCCCTGCTTTCTTGGAGCTATTTTAAAGTCAGACCAAACCACCAACCAAGCATTCTTTTCCTCGACTGTGGCTCTCACATCCCCAGTAAAACCTATATTTCTTTCCTTCCCTTCTTCAGTGGCTTTTATTGACTTAATTGTTGGCTTTGATGTTTCATACATTGGTTTAAAAATAAGATCTTGAGTGTTTCTGTCTAACAATGTCAGGGCATGATCATTAAAATTGGGAGTTCCCAGGTTTGCTCCACCCATCAGTCTCTGTGTAAACAGTAGATAAACTACAAGATATAGGCAATGAAAATATGCTTTCTGCTTAATGTTTAATTCACAAATTTGTTTTATTGTACACAACTGAATATTGTGGGGAATCCAAACTTTTGTAAAAACCGAAGAAAGCCTTGTTGGCTCTTAAAGACTGATCATGTTTTGAGCTATTTTAAAAGGCAAGAAGTATTGGAGCTATCTAGCCATGAAGGTTCGAGCCAGATGCCAGTCTGAACGAGGAAAACAAAGTCGTACATGGATCTTGTCGTCTACAAGCAAAAACTTCAGGATGGAGTAAATCAGGGACCTTGTGGCTTGCCCTGCATATTTTCCCAGCATTATTTTCTACATGACAAATGCGCTCTTTTTCAAACAAAATTTTGTGTCTTCTCCTGATTCACAACAATTTGAATAAAGAAATAATCAGAGATGCAATCTTGAGCTTAATGTATTTTTATAAATGTCTTAGATCATTAAAAAAAACAATGTGTTCGAAACACCAAAAACACCATTTCATTGGAGTTTTGGAGTTTTTATTGGAATGGATCTTTAAATAGGGTATCATTTATGACAAGTCGAGACTAAAATTGAGCCTTTTGCTTCACAAGGATGTCTTATTTTATCAGACTTAAGCTGCAACAGTGGAACAAATCTTTAGTTTCACAAAGGAGAAGATAATTTAAATTTATTCCTTCATGCAACACCACAATATGCCAGTGTGAATCTAAAATAGACAAACTCTGAGTTAGGTCTGAGGTTACAGTAGAGAAGGTACAGCTGAGCAAGTGATGCATTTCTACCGCTTACACAGAGTTGTCAACAAAAGGAAACAAACCTCTTGGTCTGTGGTCATTCTTTGTTTTAGACTTGAGTCAGTTGTTTTGTTTTGCTGTTGTCTGAAAACTCTCCTAAAGTGGTTCAGCTGTCTGAGAACCAGGTTTATTTTTTCAGAACAGGCTTCTCACAGATTTTTCTCATCATGTACTTTTTAAACGCCTGTTCTGACACAAACAGTAGTTCCTTAACACCAGGGATTATTTTTTTCAATTGTAGAGTAGAATTTTAAATGGACTAGTTCCATCTTTTCCTACATCAGACGCTATATTTTATATTTAAATTTTGATTTTTTACCAGAATTAGCTTAATAAACTCTACTGTAGTGGAATTTATGAAGATCTAATTTTCAACGCAGTTACAAAGTACAAGGAATTCTGAATTCACAATGCAAAGGGTTTTATTTAGTCAAATACATTTGGATTTGAAGAATAAGAAGACATTTATCAACGCATATACTTAATTGATTTAGAATTTGGAAGGCATATTTGAGTTTTCATGTTCTGTGAAGTTCAGTTTTACATTTTTTTTTTGTAGATTACTCCATGGAAGTTCATAATCTCTATTTAGAAACATAAAGCTGTTTACAAAGAGCAGTATGTTAAAACTGTGGCAAGGTTTTGTTTGTCTGAGATGCATCAAATAAATTCAACAAGATAGAAATGTCCACAGAAGATTCCCAGAATTATGCTTACATTTCTGCCAACAAAATCCTGCTAAAAAATTCAGACAAATACTCAAGAAGTCTTTACATGCCATCATAACATTTTAGCGACTATGAAGGCTAAACCAGAATAGCTATGCAATCCATCCCAAAGATTTTTTTTAACCAGAGCATGAATGAGACCTATTCAAGCAAAATCCATTTGTGGGGTCTTGAGGATGTTTGGCTTGGCAGATACTTCCTTTTCTGTCTTTTTTTTCTTCTTTCTCTCCTTTTCTCGCAGGAAAGTGATGGCACAGCAGTAGCCAGAGGTTTCAGGTTCCACAGAAGTACACTCCTTGTTTCTGTCTTCTCTCTGTGTGCATTTGCAAGTCATGTGCATGTCTGTGTGTGCAGGGGCATGTTTCAACCTTGCCCCTCTATCTAGTCCTATGCCTTTGATACTCCACCCCTTTCTTTATTTTCAGCCAACATGTGTCAATCTTGATGGAGAGCAAACTCTCCCCACAGATTTAGAAAGCGTAATTGGAGTCATGCACACTGGATGAAAGAATTCCTAAAATTATTGGACTTTTCTGACTTTTGGCATCAGGTCATGTGGTTTTTGGCTGAGGCGGATCAAGTACAAAGAACAACATAGAGGAGATTGAGAGTTTCTTCTTTTTTTAAATGTAAAATGGAAAACAATTTTTTTTTTTTAGGTTTTATTACTAGATTGAAGTAGTGTGCATCAACTTACTGACAAATTACTTCGTGGTTTTTGTCAGTATCTAAGAGAATCACTTGTGAAGTTTAGAAATAGTTAATGAATCCCCTAATTGACAGCTATATCTTTACAACTTGTATTAACATTTTTAAGAAGGCTCTTTTTAATTCTTTTAAACTGATTAAAGACTTAAAATTGTTTTATTCCTGCATGTTTTGTTAAAGACGTTTTTCTTTTGACAGCCTGTACTGGTATCCTGTAAATTGTGGAGGAAACCAGAGAATCTTAGACGCGGTTTTGGAAAGCTTGGAAGAGCTGAATAAGTGTGGTTTCTTGGAATTAAAAAGCCAGCTATTGATTGAGCTCTTGGGTAGATTCTCTCTCGCACTCAGAGTCCGTTTGAAAAACTATTTTTTCCTGTTTCCTCCATCTCTAAATAATTTGCCCAACTTTTAAAAGTGGAAAGTCTGGATTTTGGAGACTCACTCCAATGAAAATAGTGTTTGTTTGTTTTTTTTACAGGCTTTTGTGGCATTTTTCTGATTATGGGGGACTTGTATAAAAAAATTAAGCTCAAACTTGCCCTTTGAAAAAGCTTGCTGCAGTGACGTAGAAGCTATATTTGGCAGACCAGAGGCTCCCTGCTCCTCTCCATTCTGATGCATCCATTTGCAGGCAAACAGATCCATGTAGGTCTTTGTTTTCCTCGTATGCGCTGGCTCAAAACTGTACAGCTGCATAGCTCTGACATTGCTCGCTATTGTTTTTGCACTGCTAATGTTAGGTTGGGGTTATGAGGGGCTGTAAGCAAGCAGGAGCGAGTGTAAACAAAGACATGATGGGAAGTGAGCGCAAGCCTACTCCACGCCCAACAGTCCCGCCCACAACTCTGAAGCGAATTTCTAATGAACTACTCCTGCTCTGCAGAAACTAAGTCCTAGAAAATGACACTTTATTTTGGTTCCTAGCTAAAAACAACATAAACATAATTAAAAGACCACTTGGAATGCTTTTAAAATGCAAGCAAAAGATGATTATCCATTATATTTCCAAAGACTTGCACATTATCAGGTTGTGTCACTAATGGAGAGGTGAATGCCCTTTTACGTAACTGCATGGGTGTCTAATTGGTCTTTTTGAGCACTTTACCTCTAACCGCATGGGTACATTACAGTTTGGAAGGCACCAAGGGTGTACCTTTTCAAAGAGGCCATACTTTGCAAAAATGAACTCACGACTCACCCAACAGTGGATGCATGGAAAGCCATCGAAGGTCTTCTGGCCTCTTTGTGCACATAAAGCTTTTTACATAAGATGTTTACCAAAGAAACATCATAACAAAAACGTTTGGGCTATTGTGAAACATTAAGGTGAATTCCCAGGCAGGTGCAAGGGAATGCTGGTCACTAAAGCTGAAACTATGGAGCAGGACTTTCAGGTTTACCTAAGGAACAACCAGCATGTGACACTTTGGTTCCCTGAAGTGCTGCTTGACCTATTGGTACAAAGGAGTTCAGGGTCATGACCAAGTTTTTTTTTTTTTTTTTTTTTTTTTTTAAATTCAATTAATTTTTTTTCCTATGGCCCAATATTACAACATAAACAACAGCTGGTTGCTAAACAAAATGAAACAGACTAAGATAAACTGGCATCCCTGCCTGTAGAGAGGAGAATAAAACACCTAAGAAAAAAATAAGAAAACTCAGGGATGTCCGGATGAAGAATTAATCTTTGCCACCACCATTAATCTGTGGTTTTGTCATTTAAGTAGAAGGGGAGGCATCAGCCATGACAAAAGCATGACTGCACACTTGTGGTGCTTTCTTGTATAGAAACATGTGCCCTTCATTATAGCTGTGTTTGAGACTAGCATGACTAATATCTGCTTTGTGTGTCTCATTCTTCTGGCTTGTCATCACACCATTAAGGACCAAAATAGCTCACACGTTTTTTGTAAAGAAAAAAATGTTTTTTATTGATTGTTTACTGTTACATTAAAACTCAGACTGCTTTAGTTTCACCTTCTTGACAAACAAAAGAGCCCTTTTGTTAGGTTCAGGGCACTGCATGACTCATGTGTTCTCCATAATACTCTATAAATTGTGTGTTTTACTATTATTTTTGTAATTCTTTCTAATGATAGACTTTTATTGTTTTCAGATCCTGCTTCCACCCACCAGAGGTATAACAGTGACTTTAGTTCATCCAGTGAAAGCCCCTCAGTGACCTCCTCAGATCCAGAGTACAGACAAGGTAGGGCTTTGTGGTTTTGTTATAAAACTGTCTTATTTCAACCGTATCCGTGTCTACACTGTGGTTTGATGCTCATCATTTACATTATTGGTGCACTATTTTTTTTTATTGTATGTTATCAAGACAGGCATGTGCAAACAGTTGCAAGTCTCTATTTTACGCAAGCACATCCTCATCAGTTCCACAGCTAAACTTTGGTTAAAACTAGAATTTTCAGCAGATTGATAAAAACAGTTTAAAAACAGATTTCTGCAAGCCCTCTAACTGTGTTTTCCACACCCTGCTCCACTGTGGTGCCCTTCGAGCACAGCACTTGAACTCAGTTGCTTCAGTGGTATTTGGTGGATTTCTGGTTGTAATGATTTATACAACAAAAAGAAGTAATAAAAAAAATTTAAAAATAATCCTTGAAACTTATTCAAAAACAAGCAGGACAAGCAGGCTACTAAATCTGAATCCTGAGGACTTTCAGGATGACTGGAATTAAAGCATGCATATTTTTTTTTATTTTCCTTTTTGCTTCCTCTTTGATGAACAGATATCACCAGTAACAATAGAACAATTCTAATATTCTGTGGGAGCTACCTTTTACAAATCATTGGCTAGTTTTCAACACAGCTGTCTAAATGTTTTTATCTGGAAATTGTGACTGGGGAAAGATACCACTGACTCTGTGGATTTAAAATTCCAACTTCCTCGTGGTGAGGTCACAGAGAGAGTGCTAGACAGGTTTTTCATCTTGAAGTAAACTGCTCTAACTTGATTCCTGTTAACGTAGCATCCAGTTATCATGTGGTCTGAAAATTCTTCTGCGGTCTTGCATCATATCCTCCTCTGTATCAAGTTGTAAAGACTGTTTGAAATTGTGGACAGAAAAGTAAAAAACCCACTGTGATGAAATTATGTTTTTAACATGTTTTTGTGGCATTTCTGATGATGGATGAAACGTATTAAGAAAATTAGGCTCAAAATTGCATTTCTGAATATTTCTTTATTCATATCATGGTGGCTCAGGAGCAGACCTGTATGCATCCATGTATGTCCTTGTGTTGTTGCCTGAGCAGCCATCTGGCTTCAAAACTCTGGAAAGCTTACATATGGCTCGGCATTTTTGTTGCACAGTAATGTTAGGTTGGGAGTTTAAGGGACTGTAAGCTAGCAGGAGAATATCTAAACTGAGAGCCAACAGCAACAGGAAGGGGAAAGGGGTGGGGTTGCTCAGCGTCAACGGTCCCGCCCAAAACTCTGAGGCAAATTTCTGATGAAATCCTGCAGAAACTATGTTCTATAAACCTACAAAGATTTTTTTCATTTGAGCTAAAAACAGCATAATCACAATTAAAAGACAACTGGGAAAGCTTTAAAAATAGATCAAAAATGATCTGAGTGGGACTTTAATGGTTTCAGTACCATGATTGGATTTACAATTACAAAAAAAAGTTTTACTCTGAAAACTTTTTATAGGATTGTTGAATTTTGCAATTTAGGCTTCATAGGCAGATCTGAATGGAAACTGTTCCAAAACTAAAGCTAGTTGGAATGTATTTAACCGATTACACAGTTCTTGTAATACAAAGCTGTCCTTTATATCCTCTTTTAGGTTAGCAAAGACATAAAATGTCTGTGGCTTCAGTAACTACTTTCCTATTCAAACGTGCTCATGCAGGTTGATACGCAGTAACTTGTAGCCGCTTGCGTCTGAAAGGGTGTGTGTTTGATTTTCAAAACAAAACAAAAAAAGTAGTCCTTTTGAGTGTTTTGAGTCTCATGTCACTTCTCACGTCACTTCCAGCTAAGAAACCCAGTGAGGTGACCAGGTACAGCTCCCAGCTGGCACTTTCATCTGATCACGACGCCCTGTCCTTGACCAGTCACAGCACACACAGACTCAGGTAACAAACCCCGATTGTCCCTACTGTTTAAGCTGTTTGCTCCAATTTTCCTCCTAAAACATCTCAAACTTTAAAAAGACAGAACAAAGCAAATATCTACACTGTTTATCTACAATTATCCTGTGTTTAAAATTCTTGTCCTTGGTTTTGTTGTTCATGCAAACACTGAGAAATTGTGTTTGTCTTTAACTAATGAGTTCTACTTCCCTAAAGAAAACTTAGGCCATTTTATAAGTCTCCACAAAAATAGAACTTCTTGCTTTTATGGATTTTTGTCCCCTCAAAGCGAGGTTCTCAACTCACTTTAAAAACTAGTTTGATTTTTATCAGCCCATTTTCTGCTTCACTTTGTTGAATTGGGTGTCACTTGAGAACATCCTAAATGATACTATTTTAGATACACCCTAGTTAGCAGGCTTGCTAATAAAGATAAGAATCTGAGCCGCTTGAAAATCACCTGACCCGAAAGACGGAGGGAAAAAAATTCTGGTAGTTTCCACAAAAAAAATACTTCAAGTTAGGATGTAAAATGTTAAAACTAATAATAATGTGCTATTTTACATTTTAAAAATTGACTTAGATTTAGCAGGTGTAACTATTAAACCGAGTGCATGATAACCGTACCAACTTTTTCCTTTGGCTGAACTGCAGGCTTATGTAAAAGTGATGTAATGATCTGAGAGCTGATTGAGTTGAGGTGTTGCATAAATGCCTGCTGGAACACATGGTAGCATCTTTGTTTTGAATCCTTATTTTGTCTACTGTTTTTTTAATTGGAGAACTGGCATCGCCACTTCACCGCGTTCCGACGCAACACACAACGCTGTTCTGTTTGGATGTCTAGACCACACACAGCTGGTGTCGCTCTGCAGAGTCTGCTGCACGCTTCGCTAGTGAGATCATCTAATGTGACATCCACATTCAGCGCTCTCCATCGCTCTAATCTCTGGCATTACAGACCCTGACCTGCCTGTTGGATCTGTGTCTTCTTTCATAAGCAAAACATGCTTTCAACCTGTCCCTAAAGCACAAAGCTCCTCCTCTGGGGTAAAAAAAGATCATCTAGCATTTTTTTGTATTTGCACTGAAAAGGCAAGTTTGGAATTCCTTTGTCTCGGGAGAGGACAAACACATTTTTCCCCCCGAAATACAAGCCTAACAAGGTGGTGCATGTTTAGCCAAAAAAATTCAGTGATTGACCTTTTTTTTCCCATCCATCCATCTATCGTCTTCCGCTCATCTGGGACTGGGTCGCGTGGGCAGCAGACTAAGCAACAGTCTCATTTTCCCTGTAGGCAAAATGAGGAGACACCTGAAGAGAGCCTGGGAGCCGAGCTGCTCCTCCAGAGACAGGAGGAGGAGGTGCAGCGACTTCAGGCACATTTGGCCAACAGGCTGTCCAGAGCCAATCTCTACCCACCAGATGATCCCCTGGTTCCATCTCAGGCTTCACTGCTTGACCTCCAGGACCCACTCTACTCATCTTCTGTCCCACACCGCAAGAACAAGGTTTGTGCTCTTGGCTCTAAATACTCTTTATGGTTTTGCAACCGGCAATAATCTAAATTGTTCCAAGTTTTTGCATAATCTTTGTTGCTCTGGGTCTGTTTTTTTCCCCTTTTTGTGACAAAGCGTAACTCAATGCTTTGAAAACAGTCTTAAATAGATTTTGGCTGCAATAAGCTGCATCTTACATTTAAAAAGCTAGAAACCGGGTTTATACTGCATTGTTGGATTCTGGATATACAATTCTAACTTGTATGAGCTTGCTGGCAACCAAGTTGCTGAACCTAATATTGCATTGTCCTTGGGGGGACACTTAGCCATTCTTGCCTCCAGGTCACTCTTGTAACTCTACCTGGTTAAATAAAGGTTAAATAAAAGTTGATTAACAAACGGTTAAGAAGGTGACTGCAAAGAGAAAGTGGCGACAAAGTGGCATCAAAGTAAAAAAAGTAGCAGTCAACTAAAATCCAGAGTACAGGTGAGCGGGTGCTTATTAAACCTTTTACTCAGGTGTCACTAATTGACAAATTAAAAGGTTAAACATGCAAAGCTACAAAGTACACAAAGAAACAAAATTTTGGCTCCTACAATTTATTTATTTTAATTTAGAAAACCTCCAGTTAAAAACAAAACCCGTAAAGCTTAGAAATGAGCATCTTTAAAAAAAATATATATTACAGTCTTACCTTTTTAATAAAATGTTATACCATTCAAGTGACTCATTTTTAATGTATTTTCTCTCTGAAAATGACTGTTTTGTGTTTACACTAATGGTAGAACTTTAACGGGCCGGAGTTTGTGAAGATGGCCAGTGAGCCTTGCATCAGTCTGACTGTGCCCGGTTCAATAATGGTGAGGACACACAAATCAGTGTCTATGATTCCAGTTTGATCCCTCGTTTTATTTTTGTTTGTAATCTTTCGTTCCGCTTTTTCTCTCCAAAAACAAGAAACGTGGGAAGGCTGAAGAGGTGCAGAGAAAGGTGGGAGTGGTGCTGCTGAACGGCCAAAAGCTGGAGCTGACCTGTGACATCAAGGCAGTTTGTAAAGATGTTCTAGACATGGTGGTCGCCCACACTGGGCTTGTGGAGCACCATTTATTTGGCCTTGCTTACCTCAAAGGTAAGTTTTTACTTTCTTATGTTTGTTTTTGTGTATTTGGTGAAAAAAGTTTTTATAAGACTTAGTTTAATTAAATTCACTTGTGTGCTTATTTGCAGTTTTGTATTCTTTTTATTTGTTATCTTTTATCATTTTAGTCGCCTGTTTCATAAAACTTAAAAAGGAAAATAAAGCAATGCACCGAAATGTTTCTTAAATGGCTAACTCTGTCATTATTTGTTTTTTCCGTGTAAAGAAAATTGATGTTCAACTTTTTCTCTTAAACCCCACAGATAATGAATTTTTCTTCGTCGATCCTGATGCCAAACTCACCAAAGTTGCCCCTGAGGGGTGGAAGGAGGAGCCTAAAAAGAGGAGATCTGACGTGCCTTTTAATCTTTTCTTCCGCATAAAATTCTTCCTTGATGATGTCAACTTTATACTGTAAGTGCAGGTTTGCTGATAAAAGCCACAATGACTAGACTGTAAACTCTCCTAAATGTTGGCATCTGCACTGTGAGATAACCAAACATCTGCCTACACTTGTGATTTTTCTGTGTAAAACAGACATGCCATGACCAAACATCAGTACTATCTGCAGCTGAGGAAGGATATCTTGGAGGAAAGGATGCGCTGCGAAACAGAAAATGCCATGCTGCTGGCATCACTGGCTCTGCAGGCTGAATTTGGGGACTATCAACCAGAGGTCTCAGATTATCTTTATGACCACGTTCATGTTTAGTTCAGTCATAACTGAAGAAGAACAGATTTCATTCTGAATCCTAAAGCCACTGTCCTATCTTTTTAAAATAATATCACTCTATATATGAACATACTTTCCATGTCACTGATCTCAAACAATGAATAAGTCAATGGTAGAAATGTTGAAGAATTCTCTGTGTTGCAGCTCCACGGGAAGACTTATTTTAGATTGGAACACTATTTGCCGGTGTCTGTCTTGGATAAGGTGGACCAAACAACTCTGAGAGAAGAACTGCCAATACTTCACAGCAACTACTATGGAGCTTCAGACTCTGAGGCAGAGTTTGAGTTTCTCAAGGTAAACAAAGTTAAAGTTCAGAGGTACTAAAATTTGCTGGTTGTGCAGCAGTATGTTGTTTTGTTGGGAACACAGTTGAAGCAAAAATACATTTGAAATTATCTTGGAATTTCTGGCAGGTTGCACATATTAAATATTGCAGCTTTCTGTCTCCACAGTATTCCAGAAAGCTTTAAGATCTCCTTATGTTGTTTTCCTAAAGGTGAATCAAAGACTGCCAGAGTACGGAGTCCATTTTCATCGAGTACTTCCAGAGAAGAGGTCCCAAACTGGCATCTTGTTGGGCGTCTACTCCAAAGGGGTGCAGATTTTTGAAGTCCTTAACGGCAATCGGACCCCTGTACTAAGGTTTCCCTGGAGGGAGACCAAGAAAATAACCTTTATAGTGAGTGCATGTTTTTTGGTGTTTAGAAATAATAGAACTTGAAATTTTACAGATATTTTATTTCTGACCTCTAAAATCTTCCTCACTTTTCTCTGTTTTTCACCCTTTAGAAAAAGAAAATTTGCCTCCAGAACACATCGGATGGCATAAAGCACTTTTTTCTGACAGACAGCATTAAGACCTGCCAGTATCTGCTGCAACTGTGCTCTGATCAGCACAAGTTCCACCTGCAGATGAAGGCTCGTCAAAACAACCAGGAGCTGCAAGACCTGCAAGACTTGGGTATGTGATTAATTAGCACTTATAAAGCTACTTGCAAATGAACAAACAGCTTTTTAAAATGTTATTTCTTTTGTGCCCATTAGAGAACACCCCCCTGAGCAGTCTGCCGTATTCTGCTGATCTTCGGAGTGGAGGTTCATCAGTATGGACGGGGAGCTCAGATGGCCCAGCCAAGAGTTTGTCAACTCGATCCAATCCAGATCAAATAAAGAGGATTTCATACTCAGAGCTGGCCCTCAACAAGGCTCCGTTCGGTTCCGTTATAGTCCATGATGAGCTTCACCTTCCTGGTTACAATCCTCGAGCCTCCACAGCTTTTTCCAACCCACGGATGATGAGTCGCTCTCACCACAACCTGGCACATTTTCCAGAACCCATAGAGAGCAATCAACACAGCAGACTGGCCATGTCAAAATCCAGCCAGGGGGTGTCTCTGTTCCAGCAGCATCAGAGAGCAAGCTCAGACACTGACTCGCTGTCACAGCTGCAGGACAAGTAAGCTGACATAAAAAAAAAAAAAAAACTGTTAAAAGCAAAAGTCACAGCTTTGAAAACAATACACGATCAAAGTTAAAGTTCCATTGACTGTCACAGTAAAGTCACATTAGTTGTGTTACTGGCTACCATGTTATTGGCTTTAAAGATAATGAAATTGAACAGATAATATTAGAACTTTATCAAGCCTTAAGGGATTTCAGTTTTACAGTTTGTCACATTCAGCACAAGAACCATAATTAAGTGAACAGGTGACTAAAAATAACAATCAACAAGACGCCAGTAAAAAGGACAATTGCTTTAACAAAAAAATTATAATATATATATATTAGGAACCGTTGTCTGTTGGTGAAGGAGATCTTTGTCCCGTCGTCACTTCACGCGTCGTGAGGCTGCTGTAACCATTATGAGGAACACATTTGAAAGTTTTCTCTGCTTTGCCACAGCTCCCACAGAATTCTGTTGTGCACAAAGACAGATGTGATCTTCTTGGCAAACGTGGAGCATCTGTGCCTATTCAGTCACAATCTTACCTTAAATAACTACTTTACGGTTCTTGTTTTAAATTATCTAACTATTCCCCTTTTTTATTTGAAAATAATAAAAACTTGTTGAAATATGTGTTTAGTAAAATAAAATTTGTAAAAAAAAAATTAAAAAAAATTATGTTTAATATATTTTGTATTTATAACATGACTTTGGACATTTTTATTTCAAATTCAGTCTAATATGTTGGGTCAGCCCTGAATTATGCTATGGAAAGTCTTGAGTTTTTTCTGAATTTGGTTGCTAGGACTTGTTGCTGGGATTGCATCTCTGTTTGCGGTGGAGAGACACAAGAACTCTTTCTTCTGCCTTTAATTGTACCTCTAGAGGTGTCTGCATATGGGAGCACATGTACTTTCATACTTGTTTATGTAGATACATCGTCAGCATTGTGAGCTGCAGTTTTGATGAAAGTGAAACACTTTTTGAGTCATTTTTAATTACCTATTCCTAGTTATTGCATCCATTTTATAAGACGATAACATTTACTTGGCATTTCCACTTTCAAAGCAAGCTGTAAAATGAAAATAAGATGAAAAAAAGTATGAGGATAAAGCTCTTCATCTGGTGTTAAATTTTACATCTGCTGATTTGACTAAAACAAAACATTGTATTTTTTATATTCATTTGTGCTAACTGTTGAGGGAAAAAAGGCATCTCCTTTAATTGCAAATCTTCTTTTGTACTGCAGCTATCCCCTTTGTCAGATTTTTTTCAGGACTTGCAACTATTGTACTTTATTGGAATAATTTTTTTCTGAGTAATTATATTTTTCCTCCTCCAGATAACTTCCTGCTTTTACCTTCTCAGGTCTCTTGGCGCAGTCTCTCAGGGCAGCCCGGCCTGGCACCTTAAATCTAAAAAAGAATCTGACTCTTCATCCATAGAGGATCCTGGCCAAGCATATGTTGTTGGTAAGGATTCAGTTCCTCAAGTACATCGTCAGGAGTATAAAACTCCAGTTTAAAACATTTCTTTTTCTTTTCTCTACTCCTTTTTTAAATGTCTAATCTATTTATAAACCCAATTTTTTGGCCTGTAATTCTGATAAAGTTTTATCTAATTTGGTCAGGCACCCAACATTTGTGTTTTTGTTCACAGGTGTCAGCATCCAAGGCTCCTCTGGGCCGCCTTCAACGGGCTCTGTTACTGGTATGTGTGTACTATTTGGTATTTCAAGTTTCAACAACAGAGACAAATTAACAAAAATTAAGAGGAAAGTCTTTTGCATGATAAAGTAGTTTTTAATCGTGTCTTTGTTTAAAAATGGAACTTGGGATTTTTTTTTTTTTTATAAAATTGTTATATTTTCATTGCTTCAATCAGAAATGCATGTTTCTACAATAATGTTTTAAATTTTTTTAAAATCTGGACTTCAGGAATTTTTCTATGTGTAAAATCATGCCTGAGTGTTGTTCCAAAGGTAATGCAATGATTCATCCAAAAACCAACGCGTTTTAATTTAAGTTTAAGTTTATTTATTTATATGGCACCTTAAAATGACCTTTGTCACACAAGGCGCCGTACACTGAAAGCTCGATAAGCAAAAACAACAGCTAAAATGTTAAAACAATTAAAGATAGTGCTGGGAATCTGTGTATACCGGATTCAAATTGGTCCAAAAAAAAAATTTCTGTTTCAGACAAAATAAATAAAATGTGTTATTTGTTGTTTTTTTTACATTTAAATCTTTTATTCCTGACTAACAAAATGAAGTAATTAAACACTTTTTTTTCTTTTAAATTTTCTTTATTTTATCTGAAAATCAATTAAACTTTTTTTTTTAAAAAGACTTGAAATACAAAAAAGTACACGGATCATCCATTTTTTTCTTTTACTTATAGTACAGAATAAAGTCAATAAGTGCAGAATACTTGATCTTATGCTAATTTGACCATAGTTTTATTTTGTTGAAATCGCAACCCCACAAGGGCGTTAACATGTAAATGGAAAAAAAGTGTATACATGTTTTGTTTTATAATACAAAAAGTAGTTTTTGTCATCTCTGTGCCATTTGGCCTCATCTCTTTAACTTTGGCTGCAGTTCCACTACTGCGCAATGTCATGGTTGGCACTGAGCTACTTCCTTTTTTGTCCAGTTTATCCAGTCTTTTAAAGTTCATTTGCCTACAGAGCCTTTTCAGCAGAACTGCATGGACTGATTAATAGATCAGTGTGGATGCATTCCTGCTCTCAGAAGAGCCTGCTGTTTCACCTCCGAAGTTACAAGAAGACATTGCTCACACAGCGAGGAGAAAGTGTTGAAACATTAAAAAATGTTGCAGCAAAATATATTTAATGTCTTGGCTTTTTATTGGATAGATTCCCTGAAGAAAAAATTAAACGACCTGCCATCTCCAGAAAGAGAAATCAAAACTGTAAACCTCAAGAAAGATGTGAAATACGGCCTGGGTAAGCAGTTGTTTATATTAGTCTAAAAATGACTCACTTTCATACAGTTCTGCATGTATTTTTGAGCTCTCATCATTGACTAGTTACGTATTTGACTTATATATTATCAAGTATGTAAACTTGTATACAAATTTCATGAATTTATTTGAACAGGAACAACCAGTTTGCTAATCAAACTTGTTCATTTTCAACTTAAGTACACTTGAGTTTGCCTAAAACTGGATAAGTTTTAGTATTAATATGTTTAAACTGGTGTGTTGCAGGATTTCAGGTGGTCGGAGGGGAGAACTCTGGTCGAAAGGACCTCGGCACCCTCATTAGCTCCATCACTCCTGGAGGTCCTGCTGATGTTGAAGGCTGCCTCAAACCTGGTAGGGGCCTTATGGGTAGATTTAGTCCATTGTTGGGATAAATAGCTCTGATTTTCAGAGTAAGTGATGGAGGCCGTGTTGTTCCAGGTGACCGGCTCATCTCAGTGAATGGTAAAAACCTGGAAGGACTCTCTCACGCAGCTACAGTTGATGTCCTCCAAAATACTCCTGATGATCTTACTCTTGTGGTGTCTCAGCCTGTTGAGAGGCTCTACAAAGGTACAATGGAAAATGTTGATTTAAAAAAAAAAATGTTGGGGATATAAAGGTGTAATTTTTTTTCTTTGTTTCCACAGAACCTTCCTTAGATTTTAGCCCCTATGAGGCCAAGTCTTCCCATGAGTCCTCTCAGAGACGAGATTTTGATACCTCCTCAGAGGAGCACCCAATAACTGGCCCCTCACTTTTTAGGGCTGCTAAAGATGCAACCCCTTCATCTTCAGCCCACCTGCACGCCAGCCTCAGCTCCCAGGACTCCTGGAAGACCAGTGCTCTGAAAATCAGCCAGCCCCCCCCTAATGGAGTTCAACAGATTCTGGAAAGAACTTCAGTTGGTTCCGCATTTCCAACCATTCCCCAACATCGCAGAACTGATCCAAACGTGCGTTTGGATCCAACACCCCCTGCTCTGCCACCAAAAATGAGAAAAATTAAAGTTCCCGAAGCTCCTAAAGCTACAGAAAACTCAGACTGGGGAGATTCAGACATGGACGAAGAGACTTATTCCAGTAGTCAAGAGAAACTAAAGGTCAAAAAGGTGTGGTACATGTGGTTATGATTCTGTTGGTGTCTTAATTCATTGTCCTGTAAAAAAATCTCTGGACAAACAATTTTTTGCTCTATTGGGGGCATTTTCATCCTGCATTTGTGGAAGGTGTCGCATGTTATTTGTCAGCTGCTTGGCACGACTGTTGATTGTCGTCATTCTGTCTCTGTCTTACTTTTGTGAAGCTAAGGAAATTCATTTTTCTCCAAGCTTTGCATCATTATTTGAAAATTCTACTCATCTTCTCACCAAATTCAGCCGTTTCTTTCTGCTGGCCTCTTTCTTTGCTTGTTCCTGCTTGTTTTGAATCATCTTAATCGCTTGTTCTCTATTCACAGGAATGCTTCACGGAAAATGTTAACGGTAATGCCTCAGGGGTCAGTAGTCTCCATCCGGGAGAACTATATGACATTGAGCTGTCTAAAATAGACAGCAGCCTGGGCATAAGTGTCACGGTACTGTTTGGCAAGGTTTTCCTCCTTTTTGGATTTTTCCTTTCATCTCTCTGCTCTGCTTTTATGTTGCATCTTTTACTTTCTTTACCCCGCTTTATAAAAAGACTTGTTTTTTGCATGCTTGTCGTTCACAATTAAAGCAACGTCTTATATTTCTGCGCTTTCACAGTCATTCCTACAGACGGTATGAATATTGATTTGTGTTTTTTTAATAACTTAAATAAAGCAGCATTTACTGAATTTCCAAAACCCTCAAGCTTTTGTCTAAGACAGACTTTGATTGGTGATAATTCTTCCTCTTTGGTACAGTTACTCTCAATATTTGTTGGTTCAAGCTACATTTTTTGTTAATAATTCAAGCAAAGGAATTGACTATTTAATTAGGGCAGGGTTACGGGTAGATTTAAAATAGCTGCGCGCAAAGCAGCAAAAGTACATTTTGGCCGTACGAGTGACCAACATCATTTTCAATCCGTTTTTGTACCTGGTCGCACATAAATAGTAGCATCGGCCTTAAGCAAAAACTGTATTTAAAAGTGCCATCAGTTGTCACACCTGGGTGGGTGATATTTGTTGTTTGCATTTGAGCAGTAAACTGCAAACATGAGGACCTGAACCATTTGGTGGTTTAACTTCCACAATCAAATCTCTTAATTCTAAATGTGTCAAACAGGAAGACATTGGGTCCCATTTTTAGTCTTTGGTATGACCCGACCGTGGAAATGAACCCATGACCTCACATGTTCAGACTGGACACTGGCACTAGGACACGATAAGTTTGCAGTTTTAAGTTAAGTTTAGTTTTTTAGTCACATGAAGAGTTTCAGAGTTTTTTTTTTTTTTTTTTCATGTAGATTTTACCCCCCAGATGTATGAAAAACGTTGTACTCTATTTTATTTTAAACCTTGCAAGATGATAACTGCTTTGTTTTGAAGTTGCATTGAACACGTGGAAGCTTTGAAGGATAATCTACAGCTCATTTTTTGTGGTCATGATCAAATATTTATCAATTGGGCCTCTACAAAAACTTGGCAATTATCATCTTGCAACTTGATTTTAACTTAAAATTCTCCAACTTTCATTAAAACCTTTAAAAAAAAAAAAAAAAAAGATCCAATAATCCATGATGGCTGCCAGGATGAATAGTTGTGTTCGTCTTTCAGGGGGGAGTCGACACATCTGTCAAACACGGAGGAATCTACATCAAAGCTATTACTCCTAAAGGTGCTGCTGACCTGGATGGAAGAATACAAAAAGGTAAAATAATAATAATTTTTAGCAAGAAACTATAATTATCCTGACGTTTGTGTCTGACTCATGCTCAGGTGACCGTGTTGTGGCCGTAAATGGCAAAAGCCTGGAGGGAGCCACTCATCAGCAGGCAGTCAATGCCCTAAGAGACACAGGACAGGTGAGGGACGGTGTTTACACTGAGGACAAGTCTGTTCAGCTTCCACCCACATGTTCTACCGTGAACGTCCTGATTTGTGCTTCAGACGGTGCACTTGTCGTTGGAGAAGAGTCACCTGTCTCCAGATAACATCCCGGCTCCGCTCACACCTCAGTGCACGGTACGAGATGTTACCAGTGAGCGGCGTGACCAGGCCAAAGACAGAGAGCAGTCCACTGAATCCAAAGACAAAAAAGACTATTTCTTTGTCACTAAAGGTGAGGTTGTGAGCATTGTTGTAACAATACTCTTTAATGGGGATACTTAAATCCTAGAAATGTAGATTTTTTTTCTGCTGTTTAGTCCCCTCTTTGAGTCGATATTACACTGGAGGGAATCTCGTGTCCTTTCCCTGCTGAGGCCGTCGTGTCTCGTGTAAATGTCCTCTTAGAAAACCCTCAGCAGCTCTGATTATTTGGGTCACCAAGTTTATAGCACAGTTAACACTGAGACCCTTTGTTCTAAATCTGAACAAAGCAAGTTGTGTTTACCATATAATCTCATTTAATGGAAAATGAGCATGTGTGCATACAACCTTTTAGCTGTGCCTCCGTGCCTGTTTGGTTGAGATCTGCTGTGCTTTCGTAGAACTCTGTTTACTCAAAAAAGCTGCACACGGTTTAAGTTACAGCTACTAAAACCATATCAGTTCCTCATAAATTCAATCATTCTACCAACATGACCATTAATCAAATGCTAAAGTTGTGTAGCTGTCTAGAAATTGCAGCCTCCTCATTTTTTTTTTTAAATTGTGTTTTCATTTGTCGTTTTGATAAATGAACTCGAATCTACGGTGGCCCTGAAGTGTAAATCACATCAACAAATAACCAATGCAAAAACATTCTAAATGGAAATGGAAATTTAAAAGGCAAAACAAATAATTAAGAAAAATAGCATTACAATTTTTGAAATCAAAACAATTCCATAAAATGAAAGGAAATTTCAGGGTTTTTTTCTCCAAAATAAAACGTTTAACAAAAAAATCAGAATTCTGAAACGGTAGATACTAGGTGACGTCACTGAAACAATGATGACATGATGACAAGTTATTTGACAAGATAATATCTTCTCCTACCTAAATAGTTTGAACAAAATGTCCTTCTGCTTTCCCTCTTCTTCAGACCTCAAATGTTATCATCCAGTCAGTAATGTGCCATAACCATATCTATTTTTTCTGGTTACTTTTTGCGTTTCATTTTTCAACATATCACATTGATTTCCAGAAATAACTTTTTTTTTTCCAGTGTTTGTTTACCTTTTAATTTATTTCAAAATTTTTAATGTTTTTTTTATTATTTGTTTTGCTTTTTTAAATTGTCTTTGTGATTAGTTTATTTTTGCCTTGAGTTAATTTGTTGATGTGATTTGCACATCAGGTAGAAGTCTGTTTGCCCACTTAACACGTACTAGACCAAGGAGATGGAAAGGTCGCTTGCATCAAATTCTTTCTTTTTGCCATCAACTTAAGAACAATGCTTTTATTTTTGACCTTTGCAGATGCTAAAAAGGCAGCACAGAGTGTAGTGTTCTTTAAAACTCAAAGATTTTATGAATAAAGCTCTTCGTTTTATCAACGTTTTGAAAAATCTATCTAGTGTTCCTGTTGTCCTGTCTGATTGCAGCAAAATTTGTTTTCATGACTTGTTATTTCGTTTATTACAATGTACATTTCCTTTCATATTCATAATTGCTTTTTTAGTGCAAGTCAGGGCAGAGTTGGATGTAACCATGATAATTCTAGTTTATTAGTGTGACTAAGCAGCAGACTATGGTAATGGACCAAACAGAGCATTTAAATGGAAGTAACTGGTGATTATTTGATTTAAGTCTGGACAGAATGTACGTCTGAGGAGAAATGTACATCTAATGCCCCGCAGTAAAAAGGCAATATGCAGAAAACATGTTTACGTGTTCAAGGAAGTATTGAGTAATCTTTCTTGGCAGTCCTGAGATGACATTTCTGAGGGAATAATGTGGCAACATGGAAAGAATAATTGAAGAATGGAAAACCTCTGTCCCCGCAGATAATGTGTTTGAGGTGCGACTGCTAAAGAACACGTCGGGGCTGGGTTTCAGTTTCAGCCGGCAGGAGCAGGTTCCCGGTGAAGCCCACGGCTCCAGCATGGTGAGAGTCAAAAAGCTTTTCCCAGGCCAACCTGCTGCAGAAAGCGGTCGGATCCAGGTGGGCGACGTAATCCTGCGAGTCAATCAGACGCCGCTCAAAGGACTCTCACAGCATGTATGTTATTTTTCAATTTCCTTATTTGAATTCCTTTTTTTTTAACTTATTCATGATAAGTTCAACATTTTCATGATACAAAGGAGGTGATATCTGCCCTGAGAGGGACAGGGCAAGAGGTCTTTCTGCTCCTCTGCAGGCCCGAGCATGGTACTGTTCCCGACATGGATTCCTCCTCTTTGGTGAGTCAGACAGTCATTTTTCTTTAGTTCCTAGCTGGAAACTCATCTGTAAAGTTTCGAAACCGGACGTGATCTTTCTCAGACTCCAAAGCCATCACCAAGAAAAGAGCCGGCAGCTTTAACCAATCCCAGCCTGGCCAGAACAGCTTCTCCAGATTCAGTAGACGGGAAAAAGCAGGGCCCAGTGGAGGCAGCCCTGGATAGACTGCTGGGCAAAACCCACGGCCGACACAACAGCTACAGTGACAGCACGGATGGAGATGAGGAGGTGGAAGAAGCTTTCAGCTCTGACCGACTCCAGCACAGCAGGAAAACCTGGGAGAAGAGTGCTTTTCCCCCCTCCAGTGGTGACACAGGTCTCTCTGCTTTCCACTCCCCAAACCTTTCAGCGATGAAGTTGAACAACAGCAACAGGTAGCTGATCTGACAACCAGAAAACAACCGTTTTAGTATCTGATCGTTGTTACATTTTGATATTGCGGATGTTTTGAAAGATGTTCTTCACCACCGATTGAAACGGATCTTGACTCCTTAACCGGAGGAGGGAAGCCTTCGCTTTCAGCACCGAGTCCGGACCCTCTGCCCCCGCCTCTACCAAAGCCCCTGAACGCCTCCATACCCGACAACAGTCAGGACGTGGAGGAACTTCTTCCGGTAAGAACCAAAGAGAAAAACAAGGCTGGGAGCAAAGTCAGGGCTTCTAGAGTATAGTTTTTAATGATACAAAGTAATGCGTCTTTCATTGATTTTATTAGGAAGTGGAGTTGAAGGTCTCTTTAGTAAAGTCAGAGAAAGGCAGCCTTGGCTTCACCCTCACTAAAGGCAACGATCATGGGTGCTACATCCATGACATCGTCCAGGATCCAGCCAAAGTAGATGGGAGGCTAAAACCTGGAGACAGAATGATCGCGGTACAAGCACACTGGCACCATTATTAATGCAATTTTTGCATTTGTTTTAGAATCAGCTCTCCAAGCCTCATTTATACAACTGTTTTTTTCAGTTGCAAAAACTAAAAAAACTAAGAACATTACTTTTGACCCATTTGAAGTGTTACAGGCTTAAAAAACTTAAAATATGCAAAAAGTCAGTTTTTTAAACACAAATTCAAGAAAGAGAAGTTTGTCAAAACTGCATTTTAATTCAGATCTGAGAAAAGTTACCTCCAAATTACACTAAAGAAAGTTCCATCTTTTTACACTAGTTTTTACAGCATTTCTTTTTCTCTTTTTTTACTTTCTTTTATAGATAAACTCTGATCATCTTTTGATTTATTGTAAAAATGTTCCCAGTGCTCTTTTACTTATGATTATGCTGGTTTTAGCCAAAAAGCCACTGACATTTTCTAGAACATAGTTTCTACAGTTTATTAGAAATTTGCCTCTGAGTTGTGGGCGGGACCGTTGGCACGGAGCAACCCCGCACCCCCTTCCCCTCTCTTTTGCTGAGAGCTCTTTGTTTATGCGCGCTCCCACTTGCTTACAGTCTCTTACACCCCCAACCAGACATTAGCAATGCAACAAAAATGGCGAGCGATATAGGAGCTATCCAGCTGCACAGATTTGATCCAGATTCCAGCTTGAATGAGGAAAACGAAGATGACCGTGTATTGTAATTAAGTGGATGCATCGAAATGGAGTGGAGCAGGGAGCTTGTGACCTGCCCAGCTTATTTTTTACATCACAAATACGTTCTTTTTCAAAAAGCTTTTTTTCATCTGTTCTTTATTCATAATGATTTGAATAAAAAAAAACTCAAAAATGCAACTTTGAGCTTAATTTTCTTAATATATTTCCGCCATCATCAGAAAATGCCTCAAGAACATGTAAAAACATCAATTTAGTTGGAATTGGTCTCTGCCTGGAGTTTTTCCACATCAGGAGCTCTGGAGATGTTTTTTTAATCCCTTTTATCTTTTCTAGAACCTCACACTTTAATTTTCTGACGAAATCCCCGCTGTTCTAGGAACTTTCTTTGAATTTCATCACACAGAACTTTTCTTCACAAGATATTTAAAAGCTCCGTCTCGTTTGGTTGATGTGTAAGTGTTCGTATTGTACAGCAACAGTGAATGAATAAATTCCTTTGTTTTTCCGTCAACAGGTTAACGATACAGATGTGAGCGATATGGGTCATACTGAGGTGGTTAATCTGGTGCGCGCAGCCCCTTCGGTGGTGGAATTATTAGTAGGGAGGGTCCTTGAGATACCCAAACCCCCCATTGAAGCCCACCTGCTGCCTGACATTTGCTTTAAGAGCAACAGAGAACCGCTTGGTAAAAAAATAAGAAAAGTTTTTAGTTTTGCAAATATTTTAAATTAGCCTTTTTTTAAGTGATTTTTTTTTTTTACCTTAAACTTTTTTAAGGTAAAGTTTTTTCTAATTTGTCTCCTACTCTTTATTCTGGGCTTAGGGTTGGTCCTAGATGGAGGCAGTGACAGTATGTATGGAGTCTTATTTGTAAAAGACATCCACCCTGGGTCACTGACATCTAAAGAAGGAAGCCTGAGGCCACTTGACCTGATCCACTACATCAACGGCGCCCCCACGCAGGACCTGACTCTGAGCGAGAGCCAGAGACTGCTGGAGCTCTCCCCGAAAGACCTCACACTCAAAGCCACAAGGTAATCTATCAACAAAGACGAAAGAATAATATTTTTCTTTTTACGCAATGCCATTACTAAATATTTAAGAGATTTAGAACTGTATTCAATCTTTTGTTTTGCAATTTTCTGTATCTCCCAGGGGTGGAATCCCGGTTTATCCCGAGGAGAAAAGCGTTTCTTTTCTTGGCGATAATTCATCGGCTCCCTCCAGCATCAATGGTTTGTGTTTAAGCTTTTTTTTCACCAAATATGTCTTGTTTCCCCAAATCACAGTTTGTTTCTTATCAAGGTTTAATTAAAGAGGAAGATTCAAAAGAAATGAAGGAGCTTGGTGCACTTTGTCCTGTAGAAGTAAGTAAAAATAATGAATCTAGTTTAACTTAATTTTTACCCACGTCGCCCTTTCGCTCAGTGAGCTCCTGTTACTCTTGTAACAAACTATTGTGCTGCAAATGCAGGAGGACATCATAAAGGTGGATCTGGAGAAGCCTCCGTCAGGAGGTCTGGGTTTCTCTGTAATTGGTGGGGAAAGAGGAATCTTTGTGAAGTCAATCACACCAGGTGGAGTTGCAGAGTCATCAGGCAATCTCCAAGTCGGAGACAGGCTCCTGAAAGTGAGTCAGCATTGGAATTTTAAATATAGTACTTATATTTATTTGGGTTATTAGTTGCTCCGAGTACAAGTCGCAGCAGCAAAAAAAGAAAAAAAATTTAAAAAACATAATGAAGAAGAAAAGATGGTATATAAGTTGCAGTTTTGACAGAAATGTGCGATGCTGCTGAACAAATCCATCAAAGCTGTGGCAAGAGAAAGGTATCATAAATCACCAAGAAAAACACATTAAACAACACTTTTGTGCCATCAAAAACATTGTCTTTATGCACATTTTAAAAGTAGCGTATAATTTAAGCTGTCTTGTTGCCTCAAGATGGACGTAAAAAGCGTTTTATTCAAAACCGCCTGTCCAAAAGGCCATATTCTAGTGCATTCAAAATGTTGCATCCAAAACATGTCACATAAAGGCAGCAAATACGCCTTAAAGTTGCTGGTGACTAGTTGCCAGCTGCCATGGCCTAGGGGTTATGACAATGTGACTTTATATTTTTGCCGTGCAGGAATTGTGTGTTTTAATCCAGGGTATACACAGCGGACCCTTCATTTGTATGTTTTTCTTTTTCATCTTACAGGTGAATGAAGTCCTAATGGCTGGTGTGTCCCACACCAAAGCCGTCACCACCATTCGGAAAGCTAAAGGAGTGGTGCATTTGTTCGTGTCTCGGCCGCCTGATCAGAATCCAAACACTTACCTGGCTTATCTACCTATCAACTCTGACACATGCAACGGCAACACGGGTATCCGTTTGTCTTTGAATTTGTTTAACGATTCACTTTTTCAGTATTTTTTCAGTAATGCGTCATTGTTTACATCACCTTTGTCCTGTTTTCAGATGTGAGTGAGAACAGTGGAGTAAAGGCGAAGCTCCATGCTGCACAAGATGAGCAGAAATTAAACAATCTCCCTGCCATTCCCCCTATAGGTACTTTAAGACATACAGAGAAAACAGAAGATTAGATTGAATTTATTAAACTTTTTTTATTTTTTACGTTGAACTCTTCATACCTGACCAAACTGTCATAGCAGATTATGAAGCGGACCCAATGGAGCAAAAGAAAGAGCAGAGTGCAGCGCTGTCAGAGGACACGGACTGTGATGGCTCTTCTTTACCCGAGGACTCTCCTGTGGTACAAATCTGAACAGTCACACTCAATGAAACAGCTTTGAAGGGGTTATGTTCTAATTTTTTACTAATCTTTTCAGACTCCTCGGAAAGCCGGATGGCACGAGGAGAGCGTAGACAGTCCAAGGAACGAAAAGTACGCATCTATTCTGGCTAAACAATCCATCAGGAAAAAAAGATTTTCTGTAATTCCAAACTTCTTTTTGTGTTTTTTTAGCACCACCTATCTGCAGATGAATACCGAGCAGCCAGAGGAAGATGAAATCACGTGGGGAAGTGACGAATTGCCAATTGAGAATCTTAACTCCCAGTCAAAAGATGGTAAAAAGGACTTTTTAGTTCCAACCTGACCATAACCAAATGCGCAACATTTTTGGCTCAGTTTATCATTTTCTTTGCTTTCTTTTTTATTTTTTACACAGATGAACCAATCATCACACCGGCTGAGCTGACCTCTTTGCCTCTGGTGCGAGTGGTTCCTGATGGCCAGTACACGGGTCCAAAACTCTACAATGTGGTCCGAATGACGAAGGGACTTCTGGAGCAGAAAGTTCCACTGCAAGAATTTGAAGTAAAACCTCTCAAAATGAGCTGAATGAATAACAGGCAATCTTTATTCAACTTTGTAGACGTAATCAACGCAACTTTGCCATCAGATATTGAAAGACAACAATGGAAACAATAACATATGTGTCTGTTGGTTCCAGAACACAAACCTTCCAAAATGAGCTTAGAGGAGACAAAAGTTTAAAACAGAAACCTTATGTTCCGGAAACACATCAGTCTGAAAGAGCCAATACCATGTTTTTCTTAAGCCTTTTATATTATAATTTTTACAGTAAACAATATACCTGAATATGATCATATATGAATATCCTTTGGCACACCAAAGAACAAATATTTTATGAAATATCGGTTATTTTTCACACCTGAATCTCTGATTTGGGTGACGTCAAAATCACGACGTCAACCTAGAACCAGCCTCAGCAGTGTGTCTGCGCGTGTTCGCTCGAAAACAAACACAGAACTTTTTAAGTTAAGTAAATTCTTAAAGATGGATGTGCATGTTGTTGAGCCTTACATTCTTGATGCACAGTACAATCCAGAATTTGAAGTGCATGAAGTACAACAGCGACCGCAAAAAAAAAGCGGTCACAGGCAAAAAGTTGCTGGCCGGTCTGTCACGAGTTCCTGAAGATAAACTCCAACCATTTCTGATGACCAGGCCCTTCTTTGGGAAGGCTGAACAAACACTGAAATCTCTTTCAGCCTAAAAAAAAACATTTTCTCCACATATAAGACATTGCATTGCAAAAAATAAAGTGCAGAATCTTCTTGGTAGGGGGTGTTCTCACTGGTCTACGACACACAGTGAGGACCCGCTCTTTTTCGTGGGTACAGGAGGGGCTGTGGCTAAGAGCGGTAGTTTTTGGAGGGTTTCTCAAAAATGTGTACATTTATCAAAATACTGCTTGGGGTTCTTTATAGTGAGGAATAAACTGCATAATACAGTTACAAATTCAAAATGTTGATTTTTCATGGCACAGGCCCTTTAAATTAAACTTTTAACTTCATAAAAGTTTCGAATTTTGTTCAAAATTTAAGTTAAATGTGTTTAGTTTTTAAATTTACTTATTATTTTATTTTAATGTATAATGTACAGATATTATTAAAAACTATAAGTTGTTTATCAGAAGAACCAGACGGCACAAAGTCTGAAAAGTAGATCTTTCAGCTGTAGTAACACATATTACCACTAGGCGGTGCCAAAGCTAAAACAAGAGGTCTACAAAAAAATGAGAAACATTCAGATATCGCTGGTAACTTTAAAGCAAATTACATTTTATTGCAACTGGAAGATATGTTTGATACAACTAAAAGCTTCCACTAACATCTTTTATGTCTCATGGTAAACAGTGAAGTTGCTTTTAAAAGAGAAATGCATAATTAAAGCTTTAAAATTGTTTGCTAAAACCTTTAAGTTACAACGCAAATATGTGAAATAACCTTTTTTAATCTACACTTTAAACTGTAAAACGTTTTTTCTCACGGTCGTATTGTTGAAGGCATCTGCATGCATCGCGCATAGACAAACTCCTTTACTCAAATGTTATGTTTAATCTCTTTTTGTATGTGAAATATATTTGTGAAAATGCCTGTATTGTGTACTTGCAGAGGTCTTTCTTTCCTTTTTGTACAAGTACTGGATCTTTGTTTTACTCCCTGGCAGAATCTCCAGAATCTGCAGCCCCTGGATGATTGCCTTATTGGTCAAACGAAGGAGAACAAGAAGAAGAATCGCTACAAGAACATTGTTCCCTGTAAGAAAAGCCACTGCTCTTATATTTCACAAAATGTTTGTAGATGTTGTTTTTGTTGGTTATTTTATAATGAAAAAAACATATTTTATTCAACATTTGTTAAGACTGAAAGGTGTGTTTGTTTTTTTATTCCAGTTGACACCACTCGTGTTGTGCTCGGTAAAGATGGCGGTTACATAAACGCCAACTTCATTAACATGCCCGTGAAGGAGGAGAATTTCCTATACATCGCCTGCCAGGGACCATTGCCCACCACGCTGGGGGACTTCTGGCAAATGGTCTGGGAGCAGAAGTCCAACGTGATCGCCATGATGACCCAGGAGGTGGAGGGGGGCAAAGTGAAATGCCAGCGGTACTGGCCGGACACGCCAAGGACACCAGTGATGGTTGATGAAAGGTTACAGATAACACTTATCAAAGACCAACATCTGGACAACTTTGTCATCCGACTCATCGACATCAGAGACATCCAGGTGAGTTTTAAGTTTCCTCTCTTTTGCTTGAAGACCCACTTTGTTCTATTTTTAAAAATTCCTTGGAGATAATTTATGCAAAGCGGCAGTAGTTCATTAGAAATTTGCCTCTGAGTTGTGGGCGAGACTGTTAGTGTGGAGTAACCCCGCCCCCTTTCCCCCCCACATTGCTGAGAGCTCAGGGAGCCCGTGTCCCGCCTAAGTAATTTCTACGTCACAAAAATGCTATATTTCAAACAAGTTTTTCGCCTACTCCTGGTTGGCAATGATTTGAATTTTAAAAAATGCAATTTTGATTTTATCTTCTTTATATATGTCAATTATGATCAGAAAAATGCCCCAATGACATGTTAAAAACACCAAAAACACAATTTTCATCAAGGTGGGTCTTGCGCTTTCAAACCAGTGAAAATCACAGTAGAGTTTTCCTGTTTCCAGACAAACGAAATCCAGCATGTCACTCATCTGAACTACACCGGGTGGCCCGACCACGGAACACCAACGCAACCCGAGCAGCTTCTGACTTTTATTTCCTACATGAGGCACGTGTACCGATCGGGGCCGATCATCACCCACTGCAGCGCCGGCATCGGCCGCTCCGGGACGCTCATCTGTCTAGACGTGGTTCTTGGCCTCATCAGTAAAGACGCCGATGTAAGCCAGTCTTTTTGTTTGTACGAGAGCTTCTTCTTCAGATCCCAGACTAACCATCTATACGTGTTTATTCAGTTTGATATTTCAGATATTGTTAGGAATATGAGGC
The DNA here is from genome assembly GCA_014656515.1 of Oryzias celebensis. NCBI lineage: Eukaryota > Metazoa > Chordata > Actinopteri > Beloniformes > Adrianichthyidae > Oryzias > Oryzias celebensis. The sequence continues at coordinate 10,038,561 of BNCR01000012.1, forward strand.
TTCAGCGACATGGAATGGTCCAAACAGAGGTCACTGCTTTTTGCTTTAAATTTGACCTTATTCCATTTATTTTACTTGCATGTTTTCTCACACTTTCTCTGAATTCTTTAACAGGATCAGTATATTTTCTGCTATCAAGTCATCCTCTATGTGCTCAGATGCCTTCAAGCAGAGGAGAACATCTCAGGATAGCAGCAAAAACCCTCGTGGCTGTCATGAAAAGACCCGGTGATTCTTCATGACACAAGCAGAAACTGCCAAATCACACTACATGGTCTCTAAATTCCTGAAGCTGTTCGAGTGCTTGGGACTAAAGTTTCTTCAGAGGATTATATTTTTTATGTCTGCTTTTACTGCTGCTCCCTTTTGATGCATTTATGCAAGCTGCTGATTGTAACTTTTATCATCCACACGAGAACAGTAATTTTTTCTGGATGTTTTAAATGATTATAAATTTATCAGTGATTTCATGTTTTATATTTTTTGTGTATTTTGAAGCCTATTCCGATGCTGGAACATGCCTTGACAGAATACTATGTCAGTATTTGCTATGTAAATCTATTATACAGTTACTTGCTCGCTGCCTGAGGCAAACAATGACATTTGAAGTGTCTATATTCATCTCTTGAATACTAAACTGGATACATTATAAATGTTACGTAGAGACCTTTTTTTGTAATCAAATGTAAATGTTTATTGCAATGTTCAACATAAGGGCCTGTTATGAGCCATGCTGCAGAGTGATGAGTTTGCATTCCACAGTTTAATTATCAAAATGTTGATTTTAGAGTTTTCGTCTTATTTTGTTGCCCATTAAAACAACAATGATGAAGAAAAGAAAAACTTGTCTATTTGTATAACAGCAGTTTATTTTTTTCTACTCAGTTCTATCTTAAAGATGTAATAAAGAAGCTAAAAACAATCATTTACCATTATTTATCTTCAGATTGGGTGTCACCTGACATGAAGGACTATCCTACGATCAAAGTGAATAGGATGTGCAACTTTATTTCATTACAGGAGACATTTTTGCTGTCTAGAAATTGCCCACCAAATCAGAATTTTGCTGTGTTTGGGGTTTCCTGGGTTTTCTAACTTTTCCTCAGTGGTTCCACCAAGTTTTACTTTAACTTGCATTTTCAGCATCTCAGTCTTTGAAAGTGTCAATAAAAAAGGGACAATACATAAATATACATTGTCATTTCTAGTTGTCAAGCATTAATAAAGAAAGATTTTAGAACATAATAAAACCCTCATTAGCTATACCTTTATTTTTTAGTAAACTAGAGTTTAAAAAAAGAAAATGTATTATTGTTTTCTTTTAAATTAGACATTCTTATTGTGCAGTTACTATTTACGCGTTAATTTTACACTTTATTGAGTTTTTAGAGATTGACCTTTATCAGATGACGCAAACACGCATTTATTAACTACATTAATTTCTGACTGAATACACTGCACTAGCATTCTAAATAGATTAAGTCAATAATAAAATAATAGATTTGTCACACCCAAAGACATTGTGCTCAAAAATGAATCATGGCAAAATAAAACAGAAAAGAAAAAAAGAAGAACGTGCACCTTTCAATAAATACTTACAGTGACTACATTTCCCAGCATTCATAAGCTACAAAGGCTTCGCTGTCGTGCTACAGCAACCATAACAGAACAAAAAGGCTCATTAGATTTTCACACTATTGATTTAAAAAAATAAATTTAGTATTTTACTTTGAAAAAATTCTATTGATTTAATACATAATACGTTTTTTATGGCAAGATAATATTCGTGTTGAATTGTTTTGTTTATTTTTGTTTAACAACGTCTACGTCTTACTTTAACAAAAACGTACGAGCCGGAGCCGGAAGTCACGTTTTTCTCTTAATGGCCGCTTCCGTAGTGGCCACGCTTATCGGCTAATTTTAAGTTTACGTGTAATTTTTGTAAAACATATCATCTCCAACCATGTCCGGGCGACAAAATAACAAATTACCAAACAATTTGCCACAACTTCAGAACCTGATCAAGAGGGACCCTCAGTCTTACGTCGATGAGGTGTGTATGAGTTAGCAAACAACGCTAAAGTTGATTTGTGCTACTGTTTAAAGTTGTTTTTGTACCTTTTGCTCTTGTGTTTTGAACAGTTCCTCCAGCAGTACCGACACTATCAGTCCAACGTGCAGATTTTTAAGCTGCAGCCCGATAAACCCAACAAGGAGCTGGCGGAACTTGTCACGTTTCTGTCGCAGGTAACGCAGCTCTCTGTGGAGCAAACGGCTCAGTGAGGTCTGACTGTCATTCTGACTTTGGTCCTTCTCCCCAGATTGCTCACTGCTATACACAGCAACTATCTACGTTTCCTAAGGAGCTGTCTGAGTTGTTAATGAGTTATCATACTGTCGTAGAATCAGATCTCAGAATGGTGAGAACATCTAAGATTGTTTAATCCCCATTAGAGAACATTCTGTCTCTTTTTTCACTTTAAATCTTCTCACCTTTTAAAGTTTTCAATGTTTTCATGTTAGACTTTCTGCAAAGCGCTGATCCTACTGAGGAATAAAGATTTGATCGATCCTACAAACCTTCTGGAGCTCTTCTTTGAGCTGCTGCGATGCCACGACAAACTTCTCAGAAAGGTCTGCATCTCCAACACCCATCTTCTCCACTTCTGGATGGATACCAATCATACATGTGGTGCAATCTGATCTATAATATGGCATTTCTCTTGATAGACGCTGTACACACACATTGTCACAGACATCAAGAACATCAATGCAAAACACAAAAACAACAAAGTCAACACAGTAAGTGCCCCATCCTCATTATGTTAAATCATTGTGGGCCGAAGTTGTGATGGTTTGTTCATTTTTCTTTCTTACAGGTGCTACAGAACTTCATGTACACTATGCTGAGAGACAGCAACCCCATTGCTGCAAAGATCTCTTTAGATGTTATGGTGGAACTTTACAAAAGGAATATTTGGTTAGTTGAGAAGAAAATGAAATTCTTATTTTACTGGGGGTTTGTTTCTATTGGAATCTGATTGTGTTTGTCTCACAGGAACGATGCCAAAACAGTTAATGTCATCACAACAGCATGTTTCTCCAAGGTCACAAAGGTCTGTCATTTTTACAGAAATTAAAACAAGAAAAAAAAAGCATACACTTATTGCTTGTGAGCATCTACCCAAATATGACAATAGATAAAGGAGTAAACAAATGGAAGATTGGATCTTAAGATTAGCATCTGACACCTTTTGCTCTCCTTTTTTCCTGTTTTTGTCCTTGTCATGTTTTTTAAATTATTGTCTTTTGTTAAATCTATGTATGAATACATGCCTTGTTTGTTTAATGTGATGTTGGAACATAATCGTGTTTGTTAAATGGCTTATAGGTTTTGTTTTCTTTTAGATTCTCGGTTTTATTTGCACATTTAAACTTAATATAAAAAGTTAAAAAGAAAGACTCAGCGTAACCCCTGCTGACGTTTAGAATCCTGAGACTGTAAATCCTGATTTTGTCTCTTCTTTTGCCTTTTTCCTGTTTAGATTCTTGTTGCGGGGCTTCAGTTTTTCCTGGGTAAAGATGAAGACGAAAAAAACGAGAGTGATTCTGATTCCGAGGTTAGCAAACAAAACATGGCTGCAGTCAGATTTATTTGCAGGAAAGACGTGTTTTCAATCACTCCCACTTTTCAGAATGAAGGTCCATCAGCCCGAGACCTGATAGTCAGATACTCCACTGGCAAGAAGACCTCCAAAAATAAGAAGAAGATGGAAAAGGCCATGAAAGTCCTTAAGGTATTTCTGTGGTCACCTTATTTACAAGTGTCATGTTTAAGCTTCTCTTGATCGTTTTCATCTCTTGGCAGAAACACAAGAAAAAGAAGAAAGCAGAAGTCTTTAATTTCTCTGCCATTCACCTGATTCATGACTCTCAGGGTAAACTCCACAGTCCACACTTACTTTTTGGGTCATTTTGCTGCAGTTTGTAAAGTTCAACCTCCGTTCATTTGAAGATTTCTCAGAGAAACTCTTGAAGCAGTTGGAGAGTTCTAAAGAGCGATTTGAGGTGAAGATCATGATGATGGAGCTCATATCACGGCTGGTTGGAATTCATGAGGTTCAGGAGCATTTTTTTAAGTTATTGCATAACAGGAAAACCCTTCAACAGCTTTTAATACATGCTTTTTTTCCCTTCTGCAGCTCTTTTTGTTCAATTTCTATCCCTTTATCCAGAGGTTTCTTCAGCCTCATCAGCGAGGTCAGAGCAGCTCTTCATTTTGATTTCCATAAGTTAAATGAACTTGTCTCAATGTGTCTGTGGTGCATTTCTGTAGAAGTGACCAAGATCCTCCTTTGTGCTGCCCAGGCCTCCCACCAACTCGTTCCCCCTGAGGTAAAAACTTGCTTCATAGGGCTTCAAATTTCAAGAAGTTTCTTGAGTTTTTAAGCTTTTTCAAAGTTTTGTGTCTAACTTTTGCATATTATAGAATAGAATACCCTTATTCTATAGTAGTCTGCATGGTTGCAAGATCATATACACAATATAAACATGTCAGTGATTAAATAATATTGCAGAAAACACTAAAGAAAATAAAAGCCATTTGACAATAAGAACGTAAGAAAAATATTTTATATATATATATATATATAGCACAGTTGTAATCAGAACATCTAAAAGTTTAAGAGGGTTATTTCCTTTAGAAAAAGCTATTTCTAAAAATCAGTTTTTTTTCCGTTCTGATGCATCTGTAGCGCCTCCCAGAGGGCAGCAGGTCAAATGGATTAGATGTGATTTGGGGATTTGATTCTGGGATGTGAACAGTCCTTGATGATTGATTTTTTTTTTTACAATGCTAAGGCAGCAGGAGGGTTTTTTTTATGCCAAAACAAAAACATTCATTTTATTTTGCTGTCATTTCTTTGTGCTAAAGATTGACAAAATTCTAAATTAATTTATTATATCTTTTTGAACATAGAAATCAAAACATAAGGCAGTGGAATCTCTCACAAAAAAAGCTGGAACAAAGTCTGAACAACAGGAAAAGAACAAAAACGTTTTTTTTGTTTAATATGATTAATGATTAAAATAAATCAAGATAAACTAAGGCATTAATCCAGATAAAACGATAAACAATTTGAGATTTTCGTAGCTGTCTTATTATTTTTATTTGAGGTTGGTCAAAAAAATAGAATAAATGTTTTTAAAATACAAAAAGAAAATTGTTTCTCTTTCAAAAAAATGACGACGTAATAAAAAAAAAAAAACCTAAAAGAACAATATTGTTAAAATGCTTTTTAGATTTTTGAGGCTTTTAAGATTTATTTAATGCATTTGATATCTGCAGAGGTTTAAATGTCAGTCGGGGAGGTGAGGGTGTCCAGTGATCTATTCACTATGCTTAGAAATATAAGACCACTAGAGTGACAAGATTTTTCTTAGAAGATGGAAAGAAAGAGCCAAAGATAAAAACTTTTTCAGCTAGTAAAAAGGATTTCTTTAAACATAAACTCTGTGTTTATTCTATATTTGTGATAAAATACCTTCAACTTTATTAGGATTTTGGAGATGTATAAATAGATGCCTTAATCTTGTCATAATTGATTAACTCGGATATAATTTTTTACATTTGTTGTTCAAATTGAACTGTGTTTACTATGTACATTTATCAGGTTCTTTCCCTGTTTGCACTTTTAGATCATTGAACCCATGATCATGACAATCGCCAACAACTTTGTGACCGACAGGAACTCGGGGGAAGTCATGACTGTTGGGTCAGTGTGTGATCTCTTTGATGGCGCTTCAATTCATTATTTTCAATAAATTTAATTTTAATTTCTGTTGTTTGTTTTGCAATATAGTATCAATGCCATTAAGGAAGTGGTTGCACGCTGTCCGCTTGCGATCACTGAGGACCTGCTGCAGGATTTGGCCCAGTACAAGACCCATAAAGACAAGAGTGAGCGATGAAAGGACTCTTGGACAAAGAGCTGCGTCTTGAACGATTATTCATGTTCCTGTGTTTTGCAGATGTGATGATGTCGGCCAGAGCACTCATCCAGCTGTTCAGGAACCTCAATCCACAGATGCTGCACAAAAAGGACAGAGTAAGTATAGGTCAGCCCTCAAACATGAAAGCTTCATGTCTGGTTTGGTTTGATAGTCAGAGCAAGAGAAAACGTTTAGTACGGTTTACTGCGTTGCATTCACAGTGATGGCAAAATTCACTGGTACTTTTGTCTTTTTCAATATTTTTAGGGAAAACCTACAGAGGCGTCAATTGATGCAAAAGTCAAAGATTATGGAGAGTTGGAAGCTAAAGACTACATCCCTGGAGCTGAAGTCCTGGAGCTGGAGGAGGAGAAGAAAGAGGGAGAGGAAGATGAAGGTCAACTGCTGTGTTAGAGAATGTTTACATCATAGCGGTTGATTTTTATTTTATTAATTTTTTAAAGATCGTTTATGCTTTTTTTTCCTGTAATTTTTCTTTAGACGGCTGGGAGAGTGCCAGTATCAGTGATGATGACGAGGATGGGGAGTGGGTGGATGTTCACCACTCATCTGACGAAGATGCAGGAGAAGTGGTGAGTAGAAAATGTTTTCAAATTGAATGTGTTTCCTTTAGGCGGAAGCTGAACTCAACTGGTCGTTTGTCAGGCGGAGAAGCTTCAGAGTATCCCAGCTGAAGAGAGAAAAGCCAAGGCGGCAGCGGTTAGCGGTAGCAGGCTCTTCACGCAAGACGACTTCAAGAAAATCCGCCTGGTTCAAATGGCCAAGGAGGTGAACGCTGCTCCAGGGAAGGGCCAGAAGAGGAAAGCAGTGGAGAGTGACGAGGAAGAGAAGTGAGAGCTTAATATTTATCCTCTATTAACTCTTTCTAAGATTGTTTTCACAAAAACTGTCCAAGGTTGACTGTTTTTTAATCTAGGAAAAAAAAGCATCCTCTTTGCCACCATCAGACTGCAAACGCTGCAGCATCATGGGTATTGTAGTCATATTTGACAGGTTTGATGCTAGATTTTTAGCTTTACGGTTGTTTCGCTTTTGTAGAGGTTAGGATTTAAAGGTCATTTGTCAGTCAAAAAAATGACAGCTGCCCACTTTGAATTAATAAAATAAAATGATGCAATTCCTTCAGAAACACTAAATATTACACTAAATAAATCCTAAATATGTATATATTTAAATTATATAAAACAAATGTGTTCTTTTTCTTGTACTATTAGATCATTTAAGACGAGTAAATGGTAACTGTCTTGTTTAGATTAAGCCACCTTGTGGTAAAATATTGAACTGACCAAGTTATGGTTGATTTCTAAACATACCCCCAAACAGGAAGTCCTATGGATCCCCACTTGTTCTCAGCCGCACTTTTGCAGTTTGGAGGAAAGTTAAATAATTTCATGGTGTTTTACTATAAAGCTGCATCACTTTGACTTGAATTTAGCATTTTTTTACGTTAACATAATATTATGAGATTGTAACATTTTTGAAACTTTAAGTAAGTCAGGCTAACTGTTTTGATACATTGTGGTTTCATATTTATTTAGAATCAGATAACCTTAACATGAAAGTGGTATTGCCCCTGTTGTATGTGACAGTACGGATTTTTCTAAACAGTTATCAATATTTGCTTTTTAGTCTTTGCAATTCTCCTTTTCTTAATGTCTTTTATATTGCTGTGAAGCAAAAACATCAATCGATCCTTCCTCTTTCTCTTGGCTTTTCTTCCAAAAATTAGTCTGTTTCTGTCTCTTTTAATGTTACCAGACACATCCACATAGTATCCATTCTTGCATCATACTTAAATATCACTTTTAGGACTTTTTAGACAACCACACGGCATGTAATTGGAACATTTTGGGGGGATAAGGATCCAACACTTTTGCACTTTTGCAGCTACACTCCAATAGTAATGTTATTAATTTATGGTTCAATCTCATTAAAATCTTTTGACTGTGATTTTGTGGTCTCAAACTTTCAGAGGGGAGCTGCTGACGCTCAGAAATATTGAGAAACTGCATAAGAAACCAAAAGCAGACAAGGAAACTCGACTGGCAACAGCAATGGTAAAATCTTCTAAAATACCCCTTTTTGTTTGTCAAATATTTTCTTTATTTTTGCACTGTAAAAGTAAAGAAAACTAAATTAAAGACATAATTCATGATTGTAAGTATCTATAGGTCAAACTGTTTCTATTTTGTAATTCCTTTATGTTTTTGTAGGCGGGCAAAACAGATAGAAAAGATTTTGTCAAAAAGCGGAGCCGACTCAACCCCCACGCCAGCACCAGCAATAAAGAAAAGAAGAAACACAAGAACTTCATGATGATGAGACACAGCCAGAACGTCAGAACCAAAGGAAAACGCTCCTTTAGAGAGAAACAGGTAGATTGCACTTAGAAAAAATGGATATTATTATAGAATGTAAAGGAAATGTTAGCTGTGAAACCGAAAAAACCCATGTTGCTTCTTTTTTAGATTGCTCTACGGGAAGCCCTCCTGAAAAAGAGGAAGCAGTACAAGTAGCGGACTGATGGGCATCCCTAATATGATGATACATGTTGCTGTACATTCATTCTATTGCATGTGGTATGTGAATGCTTGCTTTCTGAAAATAAAAATGCCCAATTTTTCCATTTTCAGAAATAAATCTTTTTATCAAACATGTAAGTCTGTCTTTTAGACGTGTAATTTAATTTGAATTTTTTAAAAATTAAAACATGATTACAAATGAAAGCCAAAAAGACTGAAATAAAAAAATATGTGTATATGTATGTATGTATATATATATATATATATATATATATATATATATATATATATATATATATATATATATATATTTCTGTTAAAAATTTTTAAACATCTTGAATCATGAACTTGGTTGTTATAAAGTAGTGATACTTCACCCAGAGTGCAAAGGTATTGTAAATGTGTAATTTTTAGGAGTGATTTTATTGTACAGTATAGTTATGTAAACACTGTAATTAGAGTTTAACATTTCCTTGTTTTGTAAATCATTCACCAGGATAGTATTTTGACAAGATAGGAATCCTTTACCTTAAACTGGTAGCAGAGGTCAAAGAATGTGCCTCATTGTGCTTTATGGGTTAAGAAATGTCACACATTTTGCAAAATGAACAAGAAATTGTGCAAACTTTAATTTTGAAGTTTTATTTTTTAGTGAAACAAAAATAATGATTATTTTTGAATAAATAATTTATTATGGACTCATGGTCCAAACGACAAGATCATTAAAAAAAAGACAACGTTAATAAAAGATACAATATAACTATTATTATTATCACTTGTCTATTATGCCTGTTTTGACAGGTAAAGCCACAAATCCGTATTACCTATTCCATCCACGTAAACTACGTTACCCACAAAACACTGCGATCCGTCTACTCATAACATTTTCCACTTAAAGACGCCGGCATTTTATTCCTGCTCCGAAATGAGGTACTGACATCTGACTAAGTACATTAACTAATATAGTGTCCTGTGATTTAATGTTGTAGTGACTAAGGTTCGTTGGATTAATGTTTCTCGACAGGTAACGTTTTCATCTTATGCTAGTTCGTTTTTGGCAAACAAGCTAATATCAATCTCTAGTTAGCCCAGCTAGCAGGGTTAATCCCCTTCAGTTAATGTGAGACATTTAGCTTCTAACATATAAGTAAACTCATATTTTATGTGTGTTTTATGTTTTTGACGTATAACTCTCTTTAAAAGGCGTTTGTTTTACAATTGTTGGCGTTAAATGCAGCGTTTGTAGTGATTCGTTTCGTCCGAGTACAAATTTAGCTCATTCCAAGCATAGATATGACTCAATTGACGCTGTGCCCAAAATTACTTACCTATAATTTCTGTTGCAGGATGCTGGTTGTGTTAGTTCACACCTTAGTATGACGTTGGTTTGGTTAAAAAAAAAGTCGAAGCTATAACTAAAACCAACATTTTTCCTTTTATTTACCTTGTCGTACATCATAGTCTACACATTTTAAAAACAGTCTTACATTTAGAAGGGAACCGACTGATTTATTTTTAACACTTAAAACAAGGCTAGTTTTTAGATTGTTTTTTTTCTCCAATATATTGACACGCTTTTAAAAATGTAGTATTTTAATGTTTTTTAAAGAAGAAAAATGTGTTTATTTTTAAAGGCAATTTTTGTAGAAGCTGTCTCCAGGACATTTAAATTGGTTTAAACTGTGTTCAGATATTTTCTTTTTTTTCCCTTCTGGCTGCCTAAAAGCTCAGTCTGTTTTTGTTTTTTTTACTTTTCACTATGTGACGTTTCTAAATATTTTTGGTTGGTTGGTGACAGGTCTGGACTGGAGTCAGAGTAGTTAAAAAACTGGATTAGGAATGCAGTGTTGTATTTCAGACAAAGCACAAGCCCCCCGACCTACCCACACACATACTCTTGTAAAAATCATAATGGAAAGAGGTTGCAGAAAAATACCAAATCTCTTCATGGTTTACAGATTAGAGTCTAATCTAAGGATTAAAGGCAGCTTTATAAGTTAACTCAGCATTATACAGTCAATATATATATTCATTTAAGAAAGACAGTTTTGTTTTTTAACGTTAGTTGTTGGAATTAAAGAAAAGAAAAATCATTCATTAGATTTTCTTTTAGTGGTTGTTTTCTTTGTGCTCCTCATCTTGAAAAAATTGACAGCGTTACATCTCAACCTTTGATGGTTTTTAAAGGCTGTACTCTTCTACAGTTCTTCTACAAAAACACTCGGATCATCTATTGATCTATTGCAAGAATGTTCCCAGTGGTCTTTTGGTTATAATTAAGCCGTTTTTAGGCAAACTAAAGAAAAAATGTCGTTTTCTAGAAGAGTTTCTGCAGAGCAGCAGTAGTTAATCATGAATTTCCAGGACTGTTGGTAGGGAGTTAGCCTGCTCTGACTTCCCATCATCCCTTTGTTTACACTTTCTCCTGCTAGCTTATAAACCTTCACACTCCCCATTCTAACTTTACCGATGCTACAAAAATGGCGAGCAATATTGCAGCTATCCAGCCGTACAGCATCAAAATGGAGCAGAGCAATGTTAAGCTCAAATTTCTACAGATATGTTCTTAATCATCAGAAAAATGCTACAAGAACATGTTAAAGTTATGTTATTTGAGTGGGTCTTAAAAACCGTATTCATGGAATTGCTTTTTGTCCTCAGGAGTCGGTTAAAAAGAGGATTTAAAAGGGATTTGTCTGGATTGGCTTTCTCAAATGGGAAGTGGTGGTTGCTCTGTGGTGGCCTGTTTTTATGTGTTGTACATATGCAGATGCATGTTTTTGCTTAAATTAAATGTAGTGACATGAATTTTTGAGCATTTTTGAATTTGTCTCTGATCCAGAGTTTGCTTTACATTTCTCACCTAATTAATATAATCAGATTTTATTAAATTAACTGGGATTTAGCTGAACTGTAAAAAAAAAAGTGGTAACAAACTAGTGAGTTTTTGTTATCTGCTTGTGCAAGTGAGCAGACTAGTGATGAGCAGTGGTACACTGACACTATTCAGTGGTAGACACAAGACTTTTGGTTTGGTTATTTGATCTTAGTCTGTCAACTAGACAAAGTAGAAACATGTAGAATAGATTTTCCCTCTGACTCAGCAGTAAGTGAGCATTTTAAATTGATTTGTTTACTTTTTTATGTTTTGTGTTGCATCATTATCAGTTTTTTTTTTCAGCTTTTCTTTTTTTGTAATTTGCAGAAATTTCTACACCTCTGTTTTTTTCTGTCAAGATGCATTACTCTGTGTACATTATTAAGAAATAAAAGAAAATTTCCTGGCTGCAATTAAAATAAGAGTGAAACATTTTAAAGGGTTTGAATACTTTCCGTAACCACTCTAAGCTTGCAGTATCTGCAGACTTTGATCAATTTCCACTTAATAGTCTGTTTTTTGGTGTAAACTGCACATTTAAGCTCACATAAATAAACAGAAGGAAAAAGATGTTTTAATGTTCAAAATTTTATGTTCTTTTAAATGTTGATTAAGAGGAATAAATATTTCCTATAAGATTGTTTCTAATCCTGCTATCTAATGTAATGTAACCTTGCACGATCAAATGAAATATTGACAGTTTTAGCTCAACTTCATGTTTTTCTTTAAATAAAGTTCTGCAAATTGGTATGATGTGCAAGCCTTCCTGACATTGCTCAAAACATATTGTTGTTTTGCAATTCTGTTCAATTACAACCTATAAAGTAATACTTGTTATTTTATTTGTGCTGACAATTTTGTGGCTACATTCCTTGTATAACACTCTGTTTACATTTTTAATCCTCTACTTCCATAATAATCCACTCACTAAAAAAGGCTTCTTAGTGTGTCACTATGTGAAATTAGAGGCAACGCAAGTAAAATATTAATATTTTTGAAATGTTTTAATTTGTACTGTTTTTCTGATCACCTTCCATCCAGGTGTTGTTTCCAGTAACCTGCCATGGCACCTGGAGACGTGGTGCCAGACCATGCCAAACAGCTGAAATCAAAGGATAAGCGTTCAGGAAACCGGACGTTCAAAGGAGACTGTGAGCCTGATGGGTCGTTTGTGTTTGAGGCTCATGAAGCCTGGAAGGAATTCCACAATTCTCTTAGGCATTTCTATGAAGTCGGGGAACTCTGTGATGTCACATTAAAGGTAGGCTTCTGCCTCTGGCTATTAATGTGCTTTTTTTTTTAAATATCTTCATCAATTTTGTTTTTCTTTTTCTATATAGGTTGGCAGTAAGTTGATACCATGTCACAAGCTGGTACTGGCATGCGTTATCCCTTACTTTAGGTAAGCCTGCCTTGTGCAGCTTGTTTACACACATTTAATGTCTTGCTACTTTTAAATAAAATAGAATTTTGGGTCATTAGTCTTCAACAACCTTAATTTACTTCTGCACAGCCGTGTTTTTAACTGCTTGCTGGTTAGAGTTGGTTTGCATTTTTACATTTTTTTAGCTTAAATGTTGTTTGTATCTTTCCTAGGGCCATGTTTTTGTCAGAAATGTCTGAGACTAAGCAAGATCTAATTGAAATAAAGGACTTTGATGGTGATGCCATTCACGATCTTGTGCATTTTGCCTATTCATCTAAAATCACCTTGACTGTGGACAATGTCCAGCCATTGCTTTATGCAGCCTGCATCCTTCAGGTACAGAAAACATGAATGCAGTTTGTGCTCTAGTGTGTTTCTGAACCTTTTAAGCAGTTGTGTCAATTCCTTTTAGGTTGAGTTGGTGGCCCGGGCTTGCTGCGAGTACATGAAGGCTCACTTTCATCCCACAAACTGCCTAGCTGTTCGAACCTTTGCTGAGAGCCACAATCGTGTGGATTTGATGGACATGGCTGACCGTTACGCCTGCGAGCACTTTACTGAGGTGGTGGAGTGCGAGGACTTCACGTGTGTGTCACCCCAGCACTTGCGTACACTGCTCTCTTCTTCTGATCTCAACATCCACTCAGAGACCCAGGTGTATAACGCTGCAGTGAAGTGGCTGAAGGCAAATCCACAGCACCACGAGGTCTGGCTGGACCAGATCATGTCTCAGGTTGCAAAATGGGTTCTATTTCCTGCATTTGCGTTGTTGTGGCCTTCTTACAACAATAATTAAGGCTTTTTTTCTGACCACACAACTATGCTTCTTCCAGGTGCGCCTCCCTTTGCTGCCAGTGGAGTTTCTGACTGGAACTGTGGCAAAAGACGAGATGGTCAAAGGAAACCTGAACTGTCGGGATCTGATGGATGAAGCCAGGAATTACCACCTGCATCTCAGCAACAAACTGGTCCAGGATTTTGAGTATTCAGTCCGTACCATCCCCAGGAAGCACACTGCAGGTACAACTGAAGTGTTACCAGGATTGGGCTTGATGTTTTAAAGAAAATAACAACAGTATTTAAAAAAAAATATCTAAACATTTCCACTCAAATTGCTTGTTACATATTTTGGTTGCAAAAGATAAAAAATAGAAAGAGGAGATAGAAAAACACAAGTTTGTAAAATAAGTTCCTTTAATTGTAGCTCTATTTAGGTCATCTCTTTATTGTAAAAAATAAAATAATCAGCCCAATCTTACATTAAGAGGTTATTTTTATGTATCCTTTTGGTGAAAGAAGTTGTAGTTAACAGTTTACAACTGTAGAAGTCAAGCTTTAAAGCCCCACTCCAACTATATATTTTTTCTATCGGTGGTCTTTTATTTATTAGTATGCAGTTTTTAGCCCAAATCAAAAAGACATTTTCTGCAATGCAGACGGAGTTCATTAGAAATTTGCCTCTTTGTTGAGGAAGGGACTGTTGGGGTGGAATTAGCTCTACATTGATATCACACCATACCTTTTTTTACACTCTCTCATGTTAGCTTAAAGCTCCTCGCAACCCCAAGCTAACATTAGCGTTGCAAAAAATGTGAGAGCAATATTGGAGCTATCCAGCTGTAAACAAAAAAAAAAAAAAAACCTTTTTGTGAAATACTGATGTCCCAATAAGGAAATGTAATGGTTTTTAATCCTTAACTCAACTGCATGAACCAATCTACTGTGCATTTATGTTAATAATCTTTTTCCCGACTCAAAATAAATACCAAACCTTTGAATTATTGAAACAGGAAAGCTTCAGTGTTTCAAAATTCTTTCGAAATACTCTGAGTTTTATTTTGAAATGTCAGTTTCTTTTTTGCTCCGATCTTCTTTGTCAGGGGTCCTGTTCTGTGTGGGAGGGCGAGGCGGTTCTGGGGATCCGTTTCGCAGCATCGAGTGCTACTCCATTACTAAGAACAGCTGGTTTTTTGGTCCTGAAATGAACAGCAGACGGCGGCACGTTGGTGTAATATCTGTAGGAGGTAATTTACCCAAAAACAAACTTTCAATCCAACATATATGAGCTTTTTGTATCTATGTCTATATCATTGACTATATAAGAGAGAACTGGACGAAGTAAGTTTGCCTTCAGCCATAGAACATCACTTTAATCCAGTTCCAATGAGTTGAAGTCAATTCAGTCAACATTTTTTCCGATACGGACTTTGCCATGTTGAAACCAGACCGGTCCGAGTCAACATTTCTATGGCAACCACTCTCGGTAATCAGGAGTGAACTTGTTGGAACGCCACCCCCCTTTCACTGAAAGCGGGCTGGGGAGAATCTATCAAACGTTTTGAACTTTCGAGGTGGGGGCCAACGGGCACCCCATGACCGTTGAGACATCTGATTGGCCAGTTTAGAACTTGAATTACTTGCTATAAAGAACAAATATTCTGAGATTAGCAGAGAAAGAAGGGTTATTCTAGCAAATAGAATGACTGACTGAAGAATAACTTTTCATTTCTTAATAGAAGTCTATTGAATTTCAGCTTTTTGGAACCAACGGGTACTTCCTATTTGGAACCCCAGGGAGATGGGTTACTCAGTCCAGTTCACATATACAGTCTACGGCTGGGATCGGCAACTTCGGGCCTCAAGGGCTGCAGTGTCTGCATGATTTCCAGATATCAAAGTCCTCATGACTGATGGGTTGGATGGGATATGTTGGAAAACATGCAGGAATGCGGCCCTCGAGGCCTGGAGTTGCCTATCCCTGGTGTACAGTCTATATAATGAGTAAAACTGTAGTAAAATAACAAAAGTCTGAATGTTTTTCGCTTGCCAGCCAAACTTGGGTTTGGGTTGATGTTTAGTTGCTGTAGATCTGCTCACCATCAGCTTTACATGTTAAATGTTTTCTGCAGGGAAGGTTTACGCTGTGGGGGGTCATGATGGAAACGAACACCTGGGCAACATGGAAATGTTTGACCCTCTCACCAACAAGTGGATGATGAAAGCCTCTATGAATACAAAAAGGTAAATAGCAAATGGTTCATTCGAAAGCACTTGTGAAAGCACTTGTGAAAGCACTTGGGTATTTTGTTTTGTTTGTTGTACATTTTGTATTTTGTTTCACAGAAGATGCTGGTTTAGTAGCATGAAATTCGTTGTTTTTAAGGATGATTTGTTTTTCAGGAGAGGTATAGCTCTCGCTGCTCTTGGTGGGCCCATATACGCTATTGGAGGTCTGGATGACAACTCCTGCTTTAACGACGTGGAGCGTTACGACATCGAATGCGACAGCTGGAGCGCTGTTGCTCCGATGAACACACCCCGAGGGGGCGTTGGCTCTGTGGCAGTTGGGGTAAGTTAGCTGAAAAACCAACATTTCATGCGAGATTTCTGGTGTTTTCCATGTTTCTCACAAATGTTTTTCCTCTTCTGTCAGAGTTATGTGTACGCTGTTGGAGGAAACGATGGGGTGGCTTCACTGTCCAGCGTGGAAAGGTACAACCCTCACCTCAACAAGTGGGTGGAGGTTTGTGAAATGGGTCAGCGACGTGCTGGAAACGGAGTCAGCAAACTCAACGGCTGCCTCTATGTTGTCGGTGAGAGGAATATGATAACCTCGGATGTTTGGGAGTGTGCCATAATGTTTGCTGCTGTTGTAAAACAGAAGCTGTAAGATGTGCTTTTGAGATGTGCAGACTTTTTCTCCAACACTTTAAGTGCACACCAAAGATATGAGTCAAGGCAAAAGATCATAAAAATTCCTTGGTAACTATTTAACTGAGCATAAAAGCCAGATTTTTGCTGTTTGAGTTTGTGAAGTTTTGAGCCTTTTTGCTGAGTCATGAAACTTACTTAAACAATCACTTATTAACAATCACAATCAATTATTGTCTTGTAATTTTGGAGTTTTACATTTAATTTGACGTTCAAATGTGGTTTCACCCTGAGCTCCTCAGATTTTCTTAGATTACCAGTAAAACCCAAACCCTTTAAAAATTAATAAAAAAAGATAAATAATACTGAGAAATTCAAATAAATACACTTTGATTCCAAAGGTTAGATTTATCTAAATAAGTCATATTTGGTAGTGCTTAGAAGAATGTGTTAAAGAGATGAATGGAACATCTAACCAATAGATTGATTGGTTATCTCAAAAGTAAGGAATGTGCATCACTAGAGTATAAATAAAATGGTGGATTATTGTATTCCAATGAGAAGTAGGAGTTTCTATCAAGTTTCAAGCACAAGGTGCAATGTTCCACCCGTTGCCACCCAAAATAAAGAATGCTTAAAACAGGCACACAGGTAAATAAACTGCAGCTTCTTTTCTCGATCATTTATTCTTCTCTTGTCTTCCAGGTGGTTTTGATGACAACTCCCCGCTGAGCTCCGTGGAGCGCTTTGATCCCCGAATGCACCGCTGGGAGTACGTGTCTGAGCTTACCACGCCGCGTGGCGGAGTCGGGGTTGCTACCGTCATGGGAAGAGTGTTTGCAGTCGGTGGACACAATGGAAACATATACCTGAACACAGTGGAGGCTTTTGAGCCCCGAATGAACAGGTGAGTGGGCTGGACTAAAATACGACGGGGGGAAGTTGACTTTCTACAGTTGTTGCTGTTAGAATAAAACCAATCCTACTTTGTTTTTATCCGATACTTTTTTTTTTGTTCTTTGCACACAGCTGACAGTGCACCAATAATGTATAATTAGGATTAAGTGATCTTAAAGAATACAAGTGTGGAAAGTGATTTAATAGACCTGGTAAGACATTTTAGATCTGATTTTTTTTTTTTTTTGCACAACTAAAAAACAGTAAAACGTTTGTGAAAAGAAGCAGAAATACAATGCAGAGAGAGGCAAAAACTTTTATTTAAAATGTACACAATGATTATAGAGAACTCAGATGTAAAGAAAAAAACATCTTTAAAAACATCTTCTTTTTTGTTAGTTTATGTGGAAACTTTTGAAAAGAGATTGTTGTAGTTTTTACATCAAAAACTACACTAAACTAATACACGTTCTCTCACTTCCTAACAGCTTAATATTAAACTAGCATAGAATGAAGTTTGCCTTTAAAGGGCCACTGTGTGTTTGGTGTTTTAGACAAGTTTTGGTGGGATTTTTCTAATGGAGAACAAATATTATGAAAGCTAAACTTAAAAATTGCATTTCTTAATATTTTTTATCCAAATTGTTGTGCTGTTGTATAAAAACAGATTTTTCACATTTTGGCTAATAATGGTATGATCAGAGTTAAAAGACCGCTGGGAATGCTTTTACAAAAGATGAAAACATGATCGGATTGGGTCTTTAACCAGTAATTCCACTTTTGTCTTTTTGGTGTGTCTGCTTTCATAAAGGAATGGGAATTAAATGATATAGCAAGATATAGATTTATGACCAGTAAGATCTCTAGTATTATTCTGTGATAATTGATGCATTTTAAGAGAACCCTTGTCAGACATCAGACGTAGGAAATTCATCATTTGTGTTTTCAAATGGAAACATGGTTTCCTTTGATGTCTTCCATTATTCTGCTGTTGTTTTCTGTTTTTCTCTTTGTTTTTTTTGAACTGGTCCAGATTTAGAAAATGTGTGTGTTCATTGGAAGCAGGAAAAGTGTTTGTACCTTAAGCTGAGCCAGAGGGTTCCATCTTTTAACCTCTGCTCTTTGTATAAACTTTATTTATATGTTTAAAAAAAGGCGTTTTTATGCCACCCAGATCAAAGTGCTGAACAGGCAAAACCAAGCAGACAAACAGAAAAGATAACTGAATTAAAACCAACCCACTGCTTTCCTTTCACCTTCCCCTGTCCCTCCATTGTCTCATACACCCCATGACCCCACAGACAATGAATACATGCATGAAAACAGGACTGTAATTAATAATAAAACAAAAACTTTTGCTGGTGAAATGTCTTCAACTTAAAAAAACTGTCCAGAATCGTTTTTTTCTAAACATTTCTGCTTAAGAACTACCCTGAATAAAAGACAGTCTTTACAGATAATTATAATTTAACATTTATCTTAAATAAAACCTAGTTTATTTTCAAAGTGTTTTTTTCCACATTGAGAGTTTTTGATGGATGTAATAGAACGGATGTAGTTGTCGAAGCAATAAAGTTAGGAAAAACTTTATTTTCCATCTCTGTTGTGAGAACCTTAAAGCTGTTTAAAATGTTCCGTTCCAGCGCTCTAACAGGCTTTGTCTCATGATCGCCGTTCAGGTGGGAGCTGGTAGCCTCCGTGTCTCACTGCCGCGCCGGCGCCGGGGTCGCCGTGTGCTCGTCCCACGTCAGCCTCATCAGAGACGTGGGCCAGGGCTCCAGCAACGTGGTCAACTGCATGTGACGCCACACACACTGTCGAACAGCTGCACAATCACACAACGCGAAGCACACGGACAGTCAGGTCAGGACTGTTCCCAGCGAACACCAGCTCACATTCCGTTCACACAACACAATATAACTGAGGTGTATTTGGCTGAAGAAGCAGAATTTAAAGTTGCACAATGATTCAGTCAGTTCATGTTTCCAATCTCTTGCTGGTGTTCTTTGCAATCATGAATGAAGTATTTTGTACTGTATGTTTTCTGTAGTTTGCTTTGACTTAGCTCTTTTAAAAGGGACTGTGCTAGCTGAGCCTTTGATTTCACCCTTAGGAACGAGTAGTGTGCTCGGATGAAGCACTACAGCTGTAAAACGGACCAGTTTGAAAACTTTTATATCCCTTCTCTCCCAGCTTTTCATAAAAATGATCAGATTTATATAAACTGACAAATCAATGCTTTGTAAGACATTCAGACAGGATTCTTCACCAGCACTGTCCACCCAGAGCAAATGGGATGTAAATAGAATTCAAATGGCATCAGACTGTGTTTGAATTATCCTTAAATTCTCTTTGGAACAAATGGGTTCAGGGAAAACCTGACACAGCTTGGAGACTCACACAGACTCCTGCAAGTGCCAAAACTAAAACCCTCCAGTTCTACTGCCTCTACACTCCATATGACTTCATTTACCTCGAATTCAGCACTGATAGGTGTACGGTGATGATACCTGAAGGTTACGGGACGATCAGAGATGCTCTTTCTCGGCTAAACGAACAAAACTTTGGCTTGACGGGCTCAAACTCAAAGAATTGAGGACTGTTAGAATCCTCTTCGCTTGGTTAAAAGATGTAAAAGAGATTCAGAGATTTGTGTCTGCAGTTATTATCATTTTATTTCAATAAACATGAACATTTTTGTAAAGTATACTGAGGTGTATCTTTAACATATTATGTAATCCATTGCTGTGCACTATTTTCTTAGAATAGAGTTGAAATGGGAGTATATTTTTGTCCAGAAATGGGGGGGAAACTTTATGGGATACGTTTTCTTATTTAACTTGAAATTTACTGCCACAAATAAAGGATGAAACGTTTATCTTCGTTATAAGTTTGCAGATTATGCATAGAGATGACTGCCATGGACTCTTTATACAAGATTAAATATTGTTGCACATCCTATTTGCCAGTCTAAATGATCACTTTTACACCAAAAAGGTAAACTTTGGCGTAAACATCTAGTGATGTCCTTGCTCCTTTTGACTGCTTTTGTCTTTCTGTATTGATATACATCCGTACAATAAAGTTTTGTGTCCTTGATGGCCTTCGTCTTTTTACTTTCTGTTGCTTCCAGTCAGGATTTAAGATGCAGAAACAGCATCGTCCTTTGCAGGTGAGTTTTAGAAACATTTGTGACAAAAACAAAACAACACACCTATTTCCTGTTTCTCACAAGAGCAGTCAAATGTTTAAATGATTGGAATTCCATTCTAAGTTTTGTGTAACATCCTGTTAAACGGTTAAAAAGTAACTGTTGGAGGCAAAGACTGCAGTTTATTGACAGCTGACATGTGGTTTCAGTAAATTATATTTTTCTGGACTTTGTGGTTTCGATGTCAGACGTTTTATTTGTTACTAATGTACAAATGAAGGTTCCTTTAGCATAAACGGTTGCATAACTTATTTGGAATTTTTAAAAAATATTTTATGATTGGATTTATGATTGCACAACATTATTTGAATGCAGCCTATTACACTTTGATCCACTGCTTTTTTCTTCTTAATAAAGCCTCAATGTAAGCATTTCTTTCACTAATTTGAAATTCTATATCATGATTCATCCATTAATTTACAGAGGAGAAAATAAGTCTTTTAATTTAAAGTTTACAAGAAATAATCTAACATATGTAACACAAAATTTACTAACCTGACAAGATGCGTTTACTGTGGTGATCCCACCCCCTGAAGGTTTTATTGTTGCAAACGGCCACATTTTTCATGAAGAAAAGAACTGAAGAGGGCAGATTTTTTTTTTTTTTGTCTTCTCCATTTTACTGCTTTCAGCCTTTGGACTCTGGACGAATGCTGAAAAGAGGTGAAGCTGCGAGAAGATGCTCAAAGGAACAAAGGCTCAGAGATCCTGCACATCACACAAACGCTGCCGGGCTCGCTGGAGAAAGGTCAAGAGGGGAACAAGTAGCATTTTTAGGATGTGTTGGAACTTTGAGTGAAACTTAAAACAGTTTTCAAAAATGGACAAAGGAGTTCTTCTGAAACTGCTCAGCTTTGCTGCCCTTCTTGTCTGCGGTAAGAATGCTGAAGTTTATTTTTCTGGTGTTGTTCTATGAATCACAAGATACTTTGGCTAAAAATCAGTTAACAGCTAAAATTGTTCCTTTTCTACATAATTTCTATGTCTTGATTGGTTTGAATCTGTAAATTATATCAACAAAAAATGCTACAAATGTTTTGAAAAAAGGCAGTGGCTTTGTCAACAAAATTATTGGAAAAAAACAGATATTAAAAGAAAAAATGTTTTAAATATTAAAAAAACATCTGAAGCAAAACTATTTCTCATTGTGAATGTAATCTTTACAAAAATGTCTTTTAATTGAAAAAAATTTTACTTTTCTTAAACACTTTGACACCTACTTCTGCAAATAGACAAAAAATACCTTAATTTATCATCTACTTAAAAACAAAAAATGTTCTTCTTTTTTTAATTGCTGAGAATAAATACAGGAATCAAGACAATAAATTCCCTGGTAGGAGCATGCAAAAGCTTCAATATGTACAGAACAGTGCAGCCAGGGTACTGAAGAGGGTGCGGAAATATGAGCACATCACCCCCATCCTTCATAGCCTGCACTGGCTTCCCATTCACCTCCATATTGAATATAAGGTTCTCCTCCACACCCATCACTGTCTGCACGGTGAGGCCCCCACTTACCTCACCGAACTACTTACACCTAACAACTCAACCAGGACCCGGTCAGGCCAACAGCACCGTCTAATCCCACCCAGGACGCGGCTAAAAACAATGGGAGACAGGGCCTTTGTGGCTGCTGCTCCCCGCCTGTGGAACTCCCTCCCAGACCACCTCAGGGCTCCACTGCCGGTGGATTCTTTTTAAAAAGAACTCAAAACTCACCTTTTTATCAAAGCCTTTCCTTTTTAAACTTTGCTTGTTTTACTGTATGTTTTCGTGCCTTATAGTTTTAAATGTTTTTAATGTTTTACTGTTGTAATTCTTGTAGCACTTTGAGACTTGATATCAAGTGGAAAGTGCGTTATAAATAAAATTGATTATTATTATTATTATTATTAATAAATTATGAAAGTCCAACTCTTACTAATTTATTAGAATAAATGATAATATTTATGATAAAAGTTTGCGCTCTGTGCACACCTAAATGCATTTGGATGTTAATTTCAGGATCAATTCTTCCTTTCTTACTTTGGTTGATAAAACTGCTTTTCTAGTCATGATTTATTTTGTGGTATTTCTTCTGATTAAGAGTAAAACATGTGATTTCTTCATGTTTATAAAGCAGTTAAAGTCAAACATTCACCCCAAAGGTTTGTGTGGGTTGTTCCGACCTGACCGACATGTTTGAATTACCTATCTGTCATGAGACTTTTATGTTTAATGGTCTTTTAAATGCTTTTGTAAGACACCAAATGCCACATTAACTGGGCTTTTTATGGTTCCTGCCAAACATGAAGAGTAATCATATTATTTTACAGTAACTACTGTTCTCAGTGCAAAGAGATTTTTCAAGCAGTAAAGCATAAAGGAACTGAATGAGGAACTTGCAGTAATTAAAACCTAAATGATTTAATTAATTAAAATCAGTATTTACTGAATTAAAATGCTAATAAATGACAAAAAAAAACACTTAAAAAAAGTATGAATCTAGAAGTAATTAAATAATAAATCATTAAAAAAATAACTCACCTGCTGGTTCATTTATTTTGCTGTTTTCCTTTCAGGCTACAGCCAGTGTCAGCCAGGATGGAGGGAGAATGACGGCAAGTGTTATTTCTTTTCAACGGACAAAAAGTCATGGTTTGACGCAAACACATATTGCATGGAGCAGAACAGCCACCTATTGAGTATCCAGGATGTTCAAGAGCGGGTGAGACTCTAGAAACAGAAAATGTTCCTACAAGGGGAATTTTCTCTTATTGTTCCTGTTTTTTTTTGTTTTTTTTTTTTGCAGTTGTGGGTGAGAACTCAAGTTGGCACAGAGATTTACTGGATGGGCCTGAATGATGAAATAGTAGAGGGTGTCTGGGAGTGGAGTGATGGGAGTCCTTTCATAGAATATTTGTCGTAAGTTACACAAACTTTAAAAAAAACAAAAACAAAAGAGCTTCTAATTTTATTACAATTTGGGGACCTTTGAACACCAGCTAATCCAGACGTATGGTTTCGTTTACTTTTAGATTCTGGGGTCAAGGTCAGCCGGACAACTGGCAAGGCAACGAACACTGCGGCGAGGTGGTTGGATACAACACTGGACACTGGAATGATGAAAACTGTGACATTCAGAGAAGATACATTTGCAAACATATCAATTGTAAGTGAACATGACCAAAAAATATGTTTTAATGGAAAATGAAACATCTCTAAAAGCTAACAATATTTCTCTAGTATATTTTTTAACGTAGATGATTTTTTCCCTCTCAAAGTTACAATCATTTTAATGTGGGGGTGTTTTTTTTTCCCTTAAAAGGTCAGTAATTCACTTCTAGATTAAAAAAAACAAAAATAAGGAGAGGTCAGTTCTCAAAGTAACCACTAGGTGGCTTGCTACACAAGGCAGTCAGTCCTTCTTTATTTCATTATTAAATGATAAAACTTTACACCACAAAGTGCATACTTACAGCCAGGCTCAATTTTTTTAAGAGTTCCATGACAATCGTGTATTTAAACATTCACATATATTTGAATCTGAAAATATACTTCTTATTGGTTTTTTTTTTCTTATAAACAGAAATAAATCTCAAAAAGTTTCAGGCTTTGTGTATTTAAGTGTTGCAAAGCAGAAATTGTCCTTTCATAAACGTTTCTTTTTGCTCTTTGCATGTGTTTATTTGGTTTCATTTTCTCAAACGGAAAAAGCATTTTTTTTAGCGTGACTTTACACAAGCAAATGGGTTAACCTGACTCATCTGTCTTCATTGAATCTATTATACATTAGATAGAACAAGAAAAGGAGCAACCAAAACATAAAATACAGAAACATCTTTACTAACTGCAGCAACGTGAGATGAGGAAGCAAGTGAACAAACACAAAATCCCTGAAACTTACCAAAGAAATTTGCCATTGCAGAAACCAACCAGGCCTCTGTTATAACACACACAAAAAAAATCATATTTTGCGTTTTTATGAACAGACAGAAAGCTATTTTTTTTTCTTGTAAATTTTTAAAATCTTCCTTTTAAAAGTAATTTTTTCCCCTTTTCAGCAAACACTTTACCGCAGTGTGATCTTGCCAACGGTTGGGTGCAGTTTGGCTCC
Organism: Oryzias celebensis; assembly: GCA_014656515.1. NCBI lineage: Eukaryota > Metazoa > Chordata > Actinopteri > Beloniformes > Adrianichthyidae > Oryzias > Oryzias celebensis. Next base: position 10,063,254 of record BNCR01000012.1, read on the forward strand.
AACTGCTACAAACTCAAATCAGATACTAGGAAGAGTTGGTCGGCAGCCAGGCATGATTGTGTGCAGGACGGAGGAGACCTGGTGTCCATAACATCTGAGGAGGAGAACACGTATGTAGTGGCAGCGATGGACCCAACACGTCTGGACCTCTGGATTGGGCTCTCCACTCTGGTAAGAGGAACACAAAGTGATGCTGAGAAACTGTAGACTGGATTTCAGCTCCTAAAGGTGATGATTGTCTGATTTTTTTTTTCTTCCAGAAATGCAACAAGATTTCTTGTCACTTTGAAAATGGGAACAGCGATTTTACTTGGTCAGATTCTGGCCCGCTGAGCTACACAAAATGGGGCGATGGTCAACCCACAGTGTGAGATGTCACAACAACAAAAAAAAAAGTGTAATCAAACCTTAAATATAGTTTGACACGTTTTTTTTTTTTTACAAACTTTGCTCTCCGACAGCGACACGCAGGCGGGCTCGTGTGCTGCAGTCATCAAGGATCACACCAATGATTTTGGGGACTGGAGGTCCCACGCATGCAGATATGAGCGCCCGTATATGTGCAAGCGTCCAGTCAACAGTAAGCTTTTGTCCCACCAGCCCTCCTCACGTTTGCCCCTGGCGCGGTTTAAATGGACTTCTCCTCTTCTTCACCTTCCAGCCACCTGCCCTCTTGGATGGAAAACCTTCGCAGGCAACTGCTACTGGATGGTCACTAATAAGAACCTCCTGACCTCCTGGCATGAGGCGCTCACCAGGTGCTCTCACATGGGGGCTCACCTGCTAATCATAAACAGGTATGACAAACATGGATGTGGTCATGTGACCACACTCTTTGGGCTCTTCCAGAAATGTTCTTAAAACTTGGTTATGGACTTTTGGTGTCTTTTAAATGTATATAAACACACCCAAATCTAAGCAAACTTTCTATCGTTTGAAAGAAAATGGCACATTTGTCCCGTTCCTTGTGCAGTGAAGAAGAACAGTTCTTCATAAACGGAAACCTTCCGGACTTTCACAACGTGGACATTCCTGACATCTGGATCGGCTTATCAGGTGCTGCACAAATCTGTAGACACAAACATTGAAACATTGGAATATTAACCCTGCTCATGTTGTTTTTGTCATAATAAGATATGATCCAGGATGGGGTTTTCAAATGGGTGGATAAAACTGACGTCACGTTTTCAAACTACGGTCCTGGCTGGCCCCGAAACACCGAAGGCTCATGGGACTGTGGACAGATCTTCACAGGTAGAAGCTGCTCCCTGTAGTACACAGACCATCTCAACAAGTTTATGATGCCAGAATGATCTAAGCTCCTGATGCTTTTAGGGAATTATCAAGGCAAATGGGAAACGACCAATTGTTTCAAGAGTCTGGGTTTCATCTGTGAGCTGACGGGTGGAGAGAGTCTGAAACCGACAGCAGCTCCGGGTCAGTCTAACCTTCTGCTTCCTTTAAAGTAATACGTCTTGAAATGTGTAAGGAACTGCTCTGTGATTTGTGTCAGAATACCACTGTGATTCTGGGTACTTGCTGTTTGGAAACTACTGCTATCATTTGGAGTCGGAAGACGTGAAGAGCTGGCAAGATGCTGAAGATCACTGTAGCAGACAGCAGGGTCATCTGGCCAGCATTCACTCCCAGGAGGAGCTGAGCTTCCTGACAGGCGAGAAACGATCATGAAATGCAGTCAGGCGGAGACGTTAAAGCCGTGAAGGTGTAATTTGTTGTGTTTTGTTTCTGCAGCTCACATGGTGGGCCAAGCGTGGGTGGGACTGAACGACATCAAGGCTGAAAACCAGTATGTGTACACCGATGGGACGCCTGCAGTGAGTGGCACAGCCAGGAGGCAGAATCCTCGGCCGTGCAGGCGCCTTTCATGATGCTGTTTTCCTGTGCTCGCCAGGACTTCCTGCCTTGGGCGCCCGGACAGCCAGACAACTGGCAGGACAATGAGGACTGCGTGCACCTGAGGGGACACAATCATGCCGAGCCGGGATTGTTCAACGATGACTTCTGCACTTCCACCCGGGAATTCATCTGCAAAAAAGGTGGGATATTTTCCCGATCTTGGGCTTCTCATTGGATTTTTTGCTCACAACATTTGCTGCTGTCTTCCTAGCTAAAGGACTTGGACCTCCTCCTCAGCCTCCCACATCTGGACCAGGTCAGCTTCATAAAGTCTCCTCCTAACCTTCAAGAAAGCCGTGTGATTTGTGTGTGTGAATCTGAACTGTTTTTTTTCCCTTCCCCTCAGGATGGAATGATAAATGTGGGTCATGGATGTTTGACCCGTTTAACGACTTCTGCTACCTTTTCAACTACCTGTCGATGAGAACTTGGAACGAGGCTCGAACTGACTGCCTCAACCAAGGAGGAGATCTCATCAGCATCACAGAGCCGTTCGAGCAAGCCTTCATCCAGGGTGACTCACTTTCTTCTAACTGGATTATAGAATAAATTTTACTCCCACATATTAGAAATGACCATGTTACCATAGCTACTTAAGCTACATTAAAAACAGCAAAAAGACAATAAATAAAACTACTATAAAAAATGTCTCAAACAGTAATGAATGTGCAGTATCTATGTTAATACTTCATGCAGTCATCTGAATTATATCACACAAATGCAACTATAGAAGAAATCTGTGACAGACTCGCAAAAATGCAATAAAATTCATTTAATGGAAAACAAAAAATTGTAGAAACTTTATTTAAAATAAGGAGAAGTTAAATTAATGGATCTGCCAGATGATTACAAGAAAATAGTTTAAGATGTACTACTTTGAGAGATTTTTCCAAACTAAAAAAAGAAAATCAAATGAATCTAATAAAAAAGAAATATTAACCATGACTAGTTTCAAATGTTATAAAGCTGATCCTGCAAAACCAACTTTCAGCTGAACTTTCTCTTCAGAATATTTAAAGTCTCCCTCCAATCAGCTTTTGATCTGTTTTAACTGCATTCCTGGTGTTTTTAAAAAAATTATAACTATGCCATTTTTAACCAAAATTTAAAAAACATCTGTAATTATCAAGAACATGGTTTGTGCAGAGCGGCAGAAGTTCATTCACCTCTGAGTTGAGGGTGGGACTGTTGGCGCGTCACGAATAAACTCTTTCTCAAACCCCTTTTTTTTATTTATTTTTTTCTGCTTCTGATACACGACAATTTTACTAAAAATGCTATTTTAAGCTTTCACTTGCAATTGTTTTTGACTTCCACACTTTAAATAAGGTTTTTCATAAAGTTTATTTGGTGATCATAAAAAAAGTGTGTAGAATTTTATGCACATGTGAAAAGCTGAAGACTAAATATCTGCATCCAAGGATGACATAAAGCAGCATTTTACTAAAACGTGTTTTTGCTGTTCTCTGCTGGTTGACAGGTGTGATCCAGCAGGCTCCCACTGGCATCTCTTTGTGGATGGGGGGCCACGACTCGGTCACGGAGGGCGGCTGGGAGTGGACAGACGGTTCTCCCTTCAGATACATTCGCTGGAACGCAGGTCTGTCAAAGCAGCCATTCCTGAGATGTGAGGATAATACTATTGTTGATCTGTAAAATATATTTGTATTTGAAATTTCAGGAAACCCAGATGACTATTACGGCGAGGACTGCCTGTCTATACTTATCAACAATGGCTACTGGAATGACGACAACTGTCAGTACAACAGAGGCTATATCTGCAAGCGCAGAGGTGAGAAACGTCACATAGCGGTTGATTCTGAGAAGAACCCATGTGATGTAGAGTCATTGCAACCTGTTTGTTCTCAGGAAACACCCCAGAACCCCCTCCACCCCATGACGGTAAAGACATCTGCCCCGTCTCTGTTTGTCACGTTTATTCACTTCTGACAGAACAATTTTAAGAAAATGGTCTTAAATTGTAGGTTTTCTAACGGCTGTGGTCTGTGAGGGCTCCAGTGCTGTCCTTCACTGTCCGCACGACAGCGTCATCAACATCCAGTCTGCCTTCTTTGGACGGAAGAGCTCTGACATCTGTCCTCACTTTGAAGGATCTGAAGGTGTTTGTGGAGCCAATCCCGTTCCTCCCTTTTTTTTTTTTTGTTTCAATCAGATCTAATCGGTTATTATTGTTGATTTGTCTTCTAGGGAGCTGCACTGTTCAGGGTATCCTCCCTCAGTACAGAAAGATTTGTGACAACCGGCCTTTCTGCTTTGCATACGCTCACGTGGAGCAGGACCCCTGCCCCACCATCTCCAAATATCTCGAGATCACCTACAGTTGTGAGCAGAAAGGTAGGTTCTCCTTCCTCCTCACGGTCGGCGTTCTTCAGGCAGACGCTCACATCGGGCTTGCTTCCAGTGTGTCTACACGGCTTGGGCGTGGAAGACGGGAGCATCCCTGACGCTCAACTCTCTGCTTCCTCTTCCATCGGGGCTTACACTCCCAGCAAGGCTCGGCTGAACGGAGATTTTTGCTGGAAGCCCTCAGGAAGTGGTATGCATGCGTCAAAGCGCATTTGCTGTTGTATTTAGATTAGAAAAGCACAAAACTTTATGTTTGTCTTGCAGCAACTTCAAGCTGGATTCAAGTGAACCTGGGTCAGATCAGGAAAGTAACAGGGATTGTAGTCCAGGGTTGTTCTGATGGTGAAAACTGGATTACCAAATTTAAAATCCAACATAGTATGGATGGGATAAGTTGGAAAGACTACACAGCTGATGGGGATGTAAGTTTAAAAACGTTCATAATCACAGCACAAAGTCTAAAATATTGAAATTTTTTTTGTCTTAATTGAAATATTTGTGTTTTCATTTGAAATGTGCAGTTTTTCCTAGGTTCAGTAGACAAAAACACCCCTGAGACCCAGCTGCTGGGCACACCAGTGTCCACCCAGTTCATCCGCATCCTACCACTGGAGTTCAAGAACCAGGCAGGCCTGAGGTTTGAGGTGTTGGGATGCACACCTGACTGTGAGGAGAACACTTTACTCTTGCTTCTCCACAGCCTTATCACTGATGCTTCTGAATAATCCCAGAAATGATGTTCCAACAGATGCGATCACATGCGCCGATAAACCCAACTTCAACACGGCCAACGATCGAATGACGTGAGTTTCACTTCAAACACACTTTTACACGGCAATCAAATCTGTTGTAATTGCGGCGCCGCTCTCCTTCAGGGTCCATTGTCCAGCGGCGTGTGCAAAGTCTGATTACACCGTTTACGGCTCCATGGTCTATCGGGGTGTAAGTACATGCAGATCTGCCACTGGACGGTCTTTATGCACGTTTGATAAATTCCCACTTTTCTGTTTTTTTTTTTTTTTTTATTCTTTTTCCAGGACTCGAACATCTGTGCAGCTGCCATCCATGCAGGAGTGGTCCTCAATGACAACGGAGGAGACTGCACTGTCCTGAAAGCTGCAGGACAGGACTTTTACGCCGGCTCCACCAGGAATGGAATCACAACCCGGCAGTGCGTACATTCCATCCCTTTTTCCTCACAATCCAGAGCGGCTAATTCAGTAATAAATGTTGCTCCCACAGATCAAATACACACTATGATGTATCTTTCATCTTTGCGGACGGAGGTAAGTTAAGTAAACGGCATTTCATTTTTTGTTTTCATGCTTTTGACTACTTCTAGTAAGTTCTCTGCCTTCCTTGACAGAGCTGAGATGTCCAGGACTTGACTGGTTTGAGTTTGGAGAGTTTTGCTACAAGCCTTTTGGAGACAAGAGGACGTGGCAGGATGCTCAGCGTAAATGCAGAGATCTGGGAGCTGAACTTGTGTCCATCATGTCCATGAAGGAGCAGAGCTGGGTGGAAAGCTACTTATACATGGGTAAGGCTTTAGAAAAGAGCATTTAGGAAAAGGTCCCCCCAAAAGACATTCATGTGACTTTAGCCAACACCCTTTTTATTCATTTATTTTAACTATTATAGCCACCGATAATCTGTGGACGGGTCTGAACGACCTCCTTGTGCCTGGTATGTTTACTTGGTCTGATGACTTTGAGGTGACCTTCACCTACTGGGCTCCAGGAGAACCAAACAACCATGACGGCTTCAGTGAGGACTGTGTGGAGATGCTGTACGAGGTGATTGGCACAAGCAGCAAGTGTGGCAGAATATGAAAAATGTTTTGCTCCTAACTTTAACGGTTTTGGTGCACTTCTATTATAATCCAGACCGGCCGATGGAATGATAAATCCTGCTCAGAACTCAACAACTACATATGCAAACAGCCCAAAGCTCATTACCCGGTGCCTTCTGTCCAGCCCACAGAGTACGGGTGTCCTCAGGTGGGAGAGGCCAAATATTGTGATGTTCTTGTTGCTTTTTCACATTTTCACTAATGCTAGAAAACACTCCCATGGCTTCTTGCATCTGCTCGGTTGCAGGGTTGGGATGCATATGGATACTCGTGCTACTGGATGGAGGAGACGGCCGGGACCTGGTCTGATGCTAAAGCCTTTTGTGCGGAGCAAGACAGCTTCTTGTTGCACATTGGAGACATGTGAGTTTGATAAACACGCAGAGTGATGTCTGTATTTCCACAATGTGTTTATTTTTTTAGTTATATTTTTTTAAAATGCGATGGGGAACTGGAGGATCAGTCCTCTGAGATGCTACAGCTCGTTTTCCTCCTGTTAGATTTAGAACAAAAGAGAAGATGACAAAGTAGAGTTAAGGAACAAACAAAAATACAAATTATGATACAGGTTCAGTATATAGGCAACACACACATAAAACTGCTTTTACTTTGACATCCCAACATTAACCAGTTTTAACATTAAATAAAAATACAACAATATTGATGTTTAAATATACTAAGAAGGAAAAAAGAAAGAACTAAGGGGAAAAAAAGACTTTAAAATCATTTAGGATCATGGAAACAAAACACAAAGTAGGAAATGTTTAGAAAGAGCTCTCCTAATTAAAGTTTAATCAAACTCATTTTTTATTTTCCAGACCAGACAATGTTTTTCCTGATGGTTCTTGGTTGAAATATTTTTGATTTTTTTTTCCCCAAGCATTGATTGTATGCAATAAATCACAACAGCTACAATAAACTCATTACAGAAATAATGAAATGCATTGATAAAACAAAAAAAAAGTCAATTTAGGAAGAAAATAAGTCAAGTGGAGTTTGCTTTATTGCTTAAAAAAGAGTGAAGCAAATGTACATAATACCACCCCTTTAATTTAGAATGAAAGCTTCTCATCATTTAAAAGGTAGATTATTTTTCTGGTAATCAGGTTTGTGAGATGATATTTTGCCAGGGAAGGTCTAACCTGCAGGTCTTTAAGTTTACCCTCCTGTCTGTGTTCCTCTGCAGTTATGAGCAGTCCCATTTTACAGTCGCACTGACGGGAAAGACTGGTTACTGGTGGATTGGCCTGCGAGCACACGGAGAAGGTGGAGGGGTGGACTACGTCTGGGACAACGGCTCACCTCTCACCTTCACTCACTGGGATCAAAACCAGCCAGGTACAGAGTGAACACTGAACTGAGCTGATCAGGAAAATATTCCCCCAAATCAGAAAACACAGCTCTTCCTCTCATCCGCAGACACTGGGAGTGGTACCTGTGTCACTATGACGACGGGCAAAATCAGTGGTTTCTGGGATGACAGGCAGTGCCTGGAGACGCACTCCTTTGTCTGTGAAAAGCCCAGACCGGACATCTCCCCACCTACTAAGGCGCCAACTCCCCCGCCTTCACAGGGCTGTGCTGACGGCTGGTCGGCCCGGCCGCACTTCAGGAACTGCTACAAGGCAAGTTTGTCATTTTAATCATCGAAATTCTGACGGGAGATCACACTGTGAGTGGTTTGTTTTTCCCCATTCTGACTCACTGTAGCTCTTCCACAAAGTGGACTGGTCCATGAAGAAGAGCTGGGGGGCAGCTTTGGAGGACTGCATCGCCAGAGGAGCCAATCTGGTGAGCATCCACAACCAGGAGGAAGAAGAGTTTCTGTCTCTGTACACCAAAGGCACCAGCAAGTGGATCGGTCTGAAGCACAACCCTACAGAGGGAGGCGAGTGATAAATTCAGAGTTGGCACCCTGGGGAAAAAAAAACCCCAAAACAGACAAAACAAACCTATTGATTCTTTCTGTGTCCTAGGATACTCCTGGACTGACGGCACACCTCTATCCCACACCAACTGGGGCCCCGGGGAGCCGAACAACCACGAGGGCCGCGAAGAATGCGTCGAGATGGTGAGCAGCACCAACGGGACCTTCTCCTGGTGGAACGATCTGAACTGCGACGCTCATCAGGACTGGATCTGCGAGATCTCCAAAGGAAAGAACCCCATCAACCCCCCAGAGCCCCCGCCCCCTTTGCCAGGTACAACTCTGACCCTGCATACCACAGAGTCACAGGAAGCCCAAAACAACGTGTGATGGATGTGATTTCTCCACCTGCAGCTCCTGACTGCGGCTCCAACCCCGGCTGGAGGAAGAACAACAACATCTGCTACTATTACAACGACACAGACATTGTGGACTACCTCACAGCTATGAGCCGCTGCTACCAGGAGAAGGCCACACTCGTCTCCATCCACAACAAGGACGAACAGGCTTATGTGAACAGCATGGTAACGCTGACCTTACAGTCTGTGGGACATTTCCCCTGTAAAAATCCCAACGTGACATTTCCATGCTCTTTCAGGTGGGAACAGGGAAGGTGACTGCAGCCTGGATTGGGATGTTTCTGTTCGGCATTACGAATGGAGAGTACATGTATGGACGTCAAACTGTTAGGATTCAAAGCCTTTTCGTTGCTTCGCAGCAACAGAACTGACATTTTTCTCCCCCTCAGATGGGCTGACTCCACCCCGGTGACATACACTCACTGGGCTCCGGGGGAGCCCAACAACGCCAACGGAGAAGAGCAGTGTGTTCAGATGAACAGACATCAAGGTATTTCCTTCATTTTCTTCGTGTGTGCTTTTGTTTTGAATGACTTAAACGTTCATGTAAACTGTAAAAGGTGGATGGAACGATGCTAACTGTGGACGGGCTGGAGCAGGCTACGTTTGCAAGAAGCGTCCTGGGGATGTCCACACCCCTCCTCCTCCGACACAGCCCTGGGAGGGCAACTGCCCTGCAGGTAAAGGGGCTAAAATCCAATTCCAACAAAAAAGTACAGTTTTCTGTCAATATTCAGAAAAAAATGTGTTAAAAAGGTAAATCTGTTAAAGATAAATATGACTTTTAACATGTTCTTGTAGCGTTTTTCCTGATGATGGATGACATATGTAAAGAAAAAAAGGCTTGAAATTGCATTAAATCATTTATAGGTTTTTTAATTTTGACTAAATAGAATAAAAGATGATCGGACTTTACTTTCAATTGTTTATAATTCACAATTTGCACAGAAAGCTGGAGAGAAGCTGATAAAGTCAGAACGCACTGAAACAAAACCCTGCATCTGTGATCGTTACTCTCGTTTTCCTGCAGGTTGGCTGCGTTTCAAGAACAAGTGCTTCCTGTTCAAAGGGAAGAAAAATGATATTCAAGGGAACTGGTCTTTTGCTCGGAACTGGTGCAGAGAACAAGGAGGGGAGCTGGCCATCATCGATGATCAATATGAAAATGGTAGGATCACTAGACGATTGTTACCAAACTTTTCTCAGCATCTATCCAGAGGCCAACTCTTTTCTTTTCTAGACTTTGTGGCCAGTTACCTGAAAGACCTGGAGCACTCCGCCTGGATTGGTCTGTCTGATCTGTTGGTGGAGAACCAGTATGCCTGGAGTGATGGGGTCAGCCCAGTGCTGTACACACACTGGGATTCCAATGAGCCCAACAACGTAGGAGGAACGGTAAGCAGAGAGTGCGTTTAAGAGCCTTTCCGAAACTTCAATTTCATGTCAACTTGGACCTTTTTTCTGCTCAACAGGAACACTGTGTGATCATGACTCACACCATGCTGATGAGCGGCAAATGGAACGACGACGGCTGTCATAAAAACCAAAGCTTTGTCTGCTACAGGAAGAAATGTCAGTAAACTCTTAAGGAATTTTATTCTGAAAACCATCAAAAGCTGTAATTAAACTGTTTTCATTAGCGAGCAGCATCCAGCCGCCACCTCCGACTAAAAACCCGTGCCCAGACGGCTACATCTCCTGGTACCTAAACTGCTACAAGCTGGTGGAGGAGCCGGCCATCTGGAGTGACGCTCAGGAGGCCTGCAAGGAGCAGGGCGGCAACCTGGCCAGCATCGACATGAGCTACGACCAGGCCTTCGTTGCAGGGGTGGTTCTGCAGGGAAAAGCAGACGCCTGGATCGGACTCAGGCGCATGGTGCTATCTTAAACCACACCGTCTGTAAGCGTCACACACATTTAAGTGCTAAAATCATCAGTGTATGGTTGTGTCGTAAACGCAGGGGGATGGATCGTACTCGTGGTCAGATGGATGGCCTGTTTTTTTCACTCAATGGGGACCAGGAGAGCCCACCAACCACAGGCAGGAGGGCTGCGTGAGCATGCACGCTTCAAAGATGTTCCACGGGACGTGGAACGACACCAAATGTGACCAAGCAAAGCCCTACATCTGCAAGATCTCCTCAGGTATCACCATCTGCAAAGCGCTGACGTATCATTTCTGCACACGAATGCTGCTGCAACTGACGAATGTCGTCCCTCAGAGAAACCTCCTCCTACTCCCAGCCCTGGCGATGGAAAATGTCTGCCTTTCTGGGTCCCGTATGGCAGCTATTGTTACTTTGTCTACAACGAGAAGGAGGGCTTCTCCTGGCCGGATTCTAGACATTTCTGCCAGTCAGCCAGAACAGAGCTGGTCTCCATTCACAGCAGAGCTGAGCTGGAGTTCATCAGGAACTTAAACTACACCAAAAATCACCACATCTGGCTTGGCCTCACCAGAGACCGAAACTGTGAGTCAGAAATGAGCAAAAACACATTTTAGAGCTGCATTTAAAAAAAAAAAAAAAAAAAAAGAAACAAAGATCCAGCTAAATGATGTGCGTTTCAGTCGGCTGGGGCTGGACAGATAACACACCTTTGGGCTATGTGAACTGGGCCCCTGGTGAGCCCAACGAGGCCTTTCACCCTGGGGAAGCTGCGGAGGAGAACTGCGTGGAGATGTACCTCGACGGACGATGGAACGATAACAACTGTATGCTAAAGAAAGGCTTTGCTTGCCGCCATCGCCAGTGTAAGCATCGATATGTCAGCAGATTTAGGAGCCTCACATTAAAGTTGAGCTAGAAATTCAATCTAAAAGCTTTTTTCCCCCCAGTCTATACAACAGATGACAATAATAACCCAGTTTTTCCAACTGACGCTACAGGAGGAGGTAAGTGATATTTAGTCTCATTTGTTACATTTTTGCACTTTTTGCTGACTATAGTCGTTTATAAGTCGTTTTCAACATAGAACTGAACAATTCATGATAAAATTGTATTGTAAGTTAATACAACACCATATCTCCTGATTCCTAGCTTGTCATAAATGCCTTCCATTTTAATGTATTTTCAACCATAGTAACAGACAGTATAAGATGATCTGTCTATCGTGCCTCTACAGATACTGGGGTGATAGTCGGCGCTGTCATTGGCGCCATCCTGTTTTTCTGCTTGATCGTTGGGCTGCTGTACTACGTTTTTAGCATCAGGGGGTACAAACTGAGTGACTTGAGCTTACCAACAAAAACCAGCAGAATCGATGTGGTAAGGTATCATTTCTTTTTATGATAGTTGAAATGTAAGGTTTTCTAAACACTTCCTCTCTGTTACAGCCTACATTCTCAAACCCCAACTTTGGAGGAGAGTCGGATACATAAACTCCAAACATAAATCAGCCCCAAAAAACTTCAAATTTTGTTTTTGAACATCTTTAAAACTTTTTTAGAACTAATTACTGTTGTATATACTGTAATAAAATAAAAATTAACATGTTTACAAAATTCTCTGTGCACGTTCTTTTAAAGTATTTGATAATTATGTAAATAATTTTAAAAAATGTGGGTAAATACCAACTGTAATCTCATTTTAATAAAAGAACAAAACAGACTTAGATTCCAGTGTTTATTGAAGTTTGTACAATGCGATAAGTCTCCTTGTTCCAAAAGAAATTGTTTAAACTTTTTTCTGAACAGTTATTTTAGTCAAATGATTTTTTTTTCCTTTTACAAAAAACAAGTCCAGTCCAGGAAAATAAAATAAAAAAAAAAAAATAAAAAAAACAGACTGAGATGCAATCAATATTGAACGCCAGATTGTTTTTCTACACATTGCATCCAAAATATAAAGATTGTTTTTACAGAAAGGACTTTGGAGATCAATTCATAAAATTGTTAACTAAGGCACCGGTCTACATTGACCTAAAAAATAGCACTGAGGGAAAAATCCTTCTGGAAGCATCTCATTAACCTTTTTAAGACATTTATCATAGCTGCACCTAAGACAGGTGTTCTGGTCTTCTGCATCGCAAATACCTATTATTTCATAACAACCCCCCTGCTGTAAATAAATAATTCACTGAAATTATTATACTTTAAATCAACAAATATTCTTTGGTAAATAATTAATGTAATGTCACAACAGCTCCAGGTGCTGCCAACAGAGGGCGCTGTTGTGCTCTATAATGAGAACTGAAGGAGAATTGCTACTTTTTAAAGTAAAAAAATAAATTATGAAAAAGTTTTGTTTCACTTAAGTCATTGGAACAGTTGAACTTTGGTTACTAGTTTAGAGGTGGAGGTAGACTGGACAGATAGCTTCTTTCTGCAAATGGCTCTTCGGTTCTACTGGACTGCAAAGAGAACCTGAGAAATTAAAGATCTTTACCACTTTGGGAACCTGTGTTTCAAGAGTGCTTGATCTTAAAGAGATGAACACAAACTGTTTTCCAGCTAGCTTTATTGGGTTAGCTTGGGAAAAATTGTAGCGTGAGAAGGTGATCAGTCTTCCCTTCAAAGTAAAAGTCTAGCTGAACTCATTTACGAACAGCATCTGCAAAAGGATGTTTACTTTGCCACACAAAAAGTAAAAAAAAAAGAAAAAAGAACATTTTCTCTCAAAGAAGTCACATTTTTACCAGGTGTGAACTCTAACTTGGCAGCTAGAGGCGACAGGATTCAAATGAAAGAGAATCCTAACCTTTTACTTTCAAAGAAAAATATGCAGACTCTTTCTGCCAAGAAATCTTCACCATAAAATCAACTTTGGTCAGCCAAAATAAAGGTCCAAGTCAATCTAGGAAGGTCAACGGGATCAGTAAGACTTTAGAAGAAGTACTTTTACCTGGAACAGAGTAATACTAGCCTCACGCGTGAATAAATGGGTCCTAAACTACTTTAACTGTTCTGCTCTCACTCGATTTTTTTGCAAATGTGAATTTTAAATCTACCCAGTTCACCATGACAACAAACCAGCAGATTAATGGAATTTATGAATCATCATTCCACTTAGAAAAACTTAAACAGGTCCTAAAACCAGATGACACAAAAAACATATACTACTTTTTTGTACGATGAAAGTCGAACTCAAATGTATTTTTTCTTAGGAATTCAAACCCCGACCACATTAGTTCCTGTTCGTTTCTGACCAGGAAAATGTATTTTCTCTTTAAAGAAAGAAAAGAAACTGCATGTTGAGGAGTTTAAGCCCGTTTTAAGTGAAAAAATCTTGAACAATAACAGCCAAAATAAGTGGTCATACCCAACCAAAGTTTAAGATCACTTCAATGCTTTGTCATTTCAAAATGTGACTACCTGAGGCAGAATTATGAAACCCTAATGAGTCATAAAGCTAACTTTGTGCCCCAAAATAAGACAACTTGTCTAGTTAAACCCCCAGATTCTGAAAAATAAACAAGAAAACCATGAAATTATCCCTTATAAAGTGTTAAACAGATTTTTCATAATATCAAAGTGCTGATTGGGAGAGTCCATGTATTTTTTTAATGCTTACTCTTCAGAATGACATGCAATCATCTTTGGTGAAGGGAAGGTGAAGCCTGTGTGACGTACAAAAGAATCTGGCACAAACCTGAGAAACAGTGCAGGTCAGAATCTGGAAAAGTGATGGACAGACAGAGCAGCAGCTTGACGCACATGCAGACATCTGCTCTCCCAGCTTTTAGCCGTCCAGCCTCAGCCAGTGAACTCCTTGTCTCGTATAACGAACCATGCAGTTCATATTTGAAGTTAGGCTCAGGGGGCCCATAACAGTGTCCAACTCTGCCAACAAACCTGAAACACATCATTAAAAAGCATTTAATGTCACTACATTTACAAGCTAAGACATCTGAAATGTATGCAGCTTCTATTTATAGCAGTGAAATTCTGTTTTAAAATCTATCAACCAATCACGTTTGAGGACATCATCATCAAAGTTTCATAATTTTGAACATTTCTGTTATGTTATTGTCTCTGTCACTGACAATTCCTCTCAAAGACTGAGAAACACAAAAAGTAAATTTGAGGAGACGTTTTTCTACCTAGAGGTGGAACCCTACCTCAGACCTCTCGGATCAAACATTACATTTCCTGAAATGTCTGAAAATGATTTTAAGCCACAGCTGTAAGCGCTGGTGTTTTGGCCGAAACCAAATTGCGTCCCTCTGGCTCCTCACTATTGCTCCAATTGTAGGGGCATTTGAAGCTGTAGTGGTTTATTTTTTTCTTTTTAAAAAGAGGAATCGTAGGGACTCAGGGCTGGCTATCCCTCCCCTGGTAGGGTGATCCGCGTCATGCTTGTGGTGGAGGAGAACCACGTTTTTTCACGTGGGTGAACCACAGAAATTTACATTTAAATGCAAGTATTTTATCAATTAATGTAACATTAATTATATTAGTTTATGTTTTTGCATGACTTTAAAGTTATGATGTCATATATTTTCTGAGAGCTGGTAGCTACGCTTTAGTGCAGATGACCGGTGACTATTAATGACATCATCACACTGTAGTATCATCCGAATTTAAAGATACTATTTTTTCCATTTCTATATGCTTGAAGGGATGGATATAGGGATAGAGAGAAACTGTAGTGGTAGGGCAGAGATTCAAATTTAGCCTTTTTGTCATTTAGGAGCACCTGTACCTCTTAATATTTGCTAGAAAGCGGTCTGCAGTTTGAAGGTACCGCAACAGGGCCAAGCTCACCGGCCCAGCAGGAAGTTTGGCATAAGACTGAGGAAAGGACCTCTGATTTCTATTTCTGTTAGTCAAGGCAAAAAGTGCAGGGGAAGAGCGGTTGACCTCAGATCGGAAGATTGCCCTTGGGCAAGACATAAACCCCACGTTACCCCTGGTGATTATAGGCTCGCTCCAGTATTTGGCAATGGAGCTGCCATCAGCGTGTGAATTGTTTAATACATCACATTTATTTCTGCAAATAAATGTCCTTTCTTCTGTTCTCACCACTGCCTTTGTGTGCCAGCTCCTCCGCCTGCTCCCACATGTCCTGAGCGGTTAGGAATAAAGCAGTGATGTGGACGTAGGTGAAGGTCACTTGTTCGATTTCCTGAGGAACAGTCACGGTGGCACCAGAGGAGCCCACAGCCAAAGTGCTGGGAGCTGAACTAGAAGATATGCTGGCTGGAGATGGTGTGCTGGAGGACGGGTTCTCTGCGATTCTGATGGAGAAGAGTAGAAAGAACTATGCTCTGAGCAGTGCAGTCTGTGGTGATTGAAAAATTAAAAACAGCAGATATCTTACTTTAATGAACATGCAGGAGAAACGTGTGACGCTTGAGCAAAGCTCTGAAAGAGAAATTCAATTTAACATTTGCAAAACATAACAAAAAGCAAAACTGTCAGATTAAAAATTTGAATTTACCTGAAAATACTCCGAAAGAGTTTTTGAAAACTTTATAGCAGTTTTCTGTCTGTGTCGAAACATTGCCATCTGAAGGAGACACTGGCACTTCATACTACAAGATACAAACATAATATTCTTAATTTGCAAAAAAAAAGTTAAAAAAAGAACAGAATAGATTAAATATTCTAAACTTTTTTTCCACAATTTTTATCTAGTTTGACTACAACACCAATGTGTTGTACTTATTGTACCACTACAAAATATATCAATGTCCCATGGAGAAAGTAAACAACCAAACTTTAATGAGACCTAAACTTGGTAAAGACTAAAGGAGAATCTCACCACAAAGCCAAGAAATCCATTTCAGATGGTGGAGTGGAGGCATCCACTGGGTTTTTAAGTTTCACCACGTATCTGTGAGGATGAAGAACAGTGGAGGTAAAAAAGAAAAAAAAAAAAAAAACAAAACAGCTGAAACACAAACAAACACCAAACATGTCAGGATTTGCTTTATAAAATGGAATGCATAAATAAAATCAGTTTTTGAATAGAAGCGACTTCTTACTTCAGAAGCTCCACAGTCTCTGCAAACATGGTGTAGGAAGACATGGAAATGTGTGGAACTTTCTCCATGGCGATGCCACTTTCAACAAAGAACATGGCAGCCTCCACGTAGTTCAAGGCTTTACTGACCTTATCAGTCTGAGGACACAAAAACAGACTTTCAATGATCCGACTGAAATAATCATCATACCGTGCTTTCATAAAAACGTACCTCTGCGTCTGCTTTGTGCTTTAATCTCTTGGCCTCTTTTATGTAGTGATCCACTGAATGCTGTCTAGAAGGGAGCAACAACACAGAATACAGTCAAAATGAATCCTCATTTCAAAAACAGTATGCTACAAACTTAGTGATCTCCGGTTTTGTCCGAAATCTTTCACCGCTCACTACTTAATGCACTGTGTAAAGCGTACCCCATTTTGTGGGGCTGTTCAAAATCTACAATTCCAAAATCCAGTGCCCTAGAAATTTCCTAGAAGTCTCAAAGAAAAACCAGTGTGCATTAATGCTCACTAGATTGGTGGATATAGACCACAATGCATTGTGTTGGAACCATTTTTCAAGTGAAAAAATATGCATTTTAATTCATTTTGTTTATAAACCATCCAAGTTTTAATCTTCAGAACACAGTGGATTCATAAGAAGACTTTGTAAAAATATTTATATTTATTAGGTTTTTACTTCGGGAAATTGGTGATGTTCTTTTTTCCATAAAAAAAAAAAAAAAGTAGTGAGCATGTGTCTAAATTGCTATTAAAATCCAGGGAACTGTAGTCACACACTATATAGCTTTTTAGTAGTTATAGAGTAGGGAGAGAATTCAGACATTACCTCTGTTCTAAAACGGTTTGACGAGGATGTCATTGAAAATGACTGGAGAATATTTTTGGAAAGACTATTAATATCTGAACAAACTCCCTTTTTCAAACTATGTATAACAAGATAACAAAACAATCCAAATCAAATGAGGACACATCGTTTTGTTTTAAAGAAAAAGGAAAACAAAAAAAAAGTAATTCAAATTACCTGCTGTCTACTTTTAACAAGGGGCGTTTAATCAAAGTTTGCTCGTGGCGTGGTGAACCCAGTGAGCCAACAATGCTCTTCTTTGTTGATTTCTGTAGAGATTTCAGGCCGGACATTTGGTTAAAATTCACTTTTAGGTCAAATAATAAAGTCTTTACAGTTACCTTGTCATGGCGCAGATGCTGTGTCTCTTCATTACTGCTTTTCTTGAGTTTTTTCTTTCTTCCCTCGATGCTAGGTTTGTGCACTTTGTCTAAAGATTTGCTTCCTGACTTCAAGACCTCTGCAGCCTCTTTGGATGTGGTGGGGTCATGAGGTTTCTTCTTTTGTTTTTGGACCTCAGTTAGATTTCTGAAACTTCTGTTAAAGACAACAATCATAAGGAGAGCAATCAAAACTAAAAAATGTATGCCTCTGCAGTGAATTAATTTGTTCGACGCACTCCAACTTCACAGATGAGGTGAGCTTCTTTTCCATCTTCAGTTTCTTTTTTGGAAGACTCCTGGTCTCCTTTCGAGCCTAAAAGAAGACATGTTAAGATAAAAATAGGGTTCTCTTGTGGGAATTCCTTTCAGTTATAAGGGCTCTCATCCTTACATTCTGCAGCTTTTTGCTGCTTCTGTTGTCTTTAGACATTTTAGAAAGTGTGCTGCTCTCTTCTCGTTCTATCACTAGTGCAGGTCTCTTCGTACTGGTGGAAGTGCCTCCATGATTGCGGGCGGTCTGAGGGGCCCTTGATAGCAGATGTAGGTCTATTTTTACCAGCAGGGATTTGGGAGGATGCTCCAAGGCATCCCATGGAGAACTCTTCTCATGGAGGAGTGACCTGTGAGGCAGCCTTGCGCCGCTCTGACAGATTTCAGTCTTGGGTTTGCTTTGGACTGGAGGGACAGGAAGCAGGTTGTGATTTTGGGAAAAACAAGAACAGGAGTTAGGATTGAGACCTCCACATGATAAACAGTGACTGGTCAGCACAAGTGGGACATCTAATCCTGTCTTCTGCTCTTCTTTTTTTGCGTGTTTAGTCCTTTTTTTGTCCCTTTCAGAGCCACTGTGGTCCTTTATAGAACACCCTAGTTTTGTCTTTACGTTGGGTTTGCCTGTGAAACAGGAGTCCTTTGTTTGAGTGTTTAAAACTTCTACAATTTTAGCATCAGACATTGCTCCAGCGTGATCCAAAAAGCGAGCTTGTATTGATTGTTTCTTGGAAGTTTTACAGTTCTTTGAATTTCCTAGGAGAGAATTTTTGCTGCCCTGCGGACGACAGCGGTTATTCTGAGGGCTTTCATGGCAAGGAACAACCGGGTTATCTGGGAACTCTTTATGGTGAGATGAAAGCTCCTCTTTCTTATTCCTGGAGTTCTGAGAAAGCAGTTTGTGAGAGGGGATCTGGGAGACAGGAGGGTCACCGTGACCCTCGCTGCAGGAGTTTTGTTGACTGGATCGAATCCAGTTCCCCAGCTGCCAATTAGCAAGACTTGCTCCTGGAGGCTCAGGCTGTTGAGAGAGAGAGAGAGAGAGAGAAGATGATATTCTAAATGAAGTGCGACTTGGATTACTTGAACTACGGAAGCCGAAAACAGCCTACCCTACTTTTTTAAAAAATGTTTTCTCGTGATGACAACTATAATACCTTGTTATCACATATGATAAAAGGCCGAGTCTTGAGTTACATGACTGATGACTGATTTGAACATTTTTTATGACCGACATCAGCACAATCCCTGCCTGAGTTAGACCATGACTAATTTAACCAATTACAAATTGATCAGTTCTTCTAGTGTTCAAAATTTTCTTGGAGAAAATGCTTTGTTTCGCTGTGGATTGTAGAAAAATGAAAAAAATAAGTATTGTAACGCACCGAGTTGGGCTGGGTGTCTGTTTGGGTTACGCTAACGTCTGGAGCTCAGGGAATGGACCAGGCAGAGACATTTATTGGCCTTGGGTTCTTTCATTCAACCTGTTGTCAGGGGTTTGGGCTTATAGGGTTCAGTTATTGGCTGAATAAAGGTAATAAAGGGAGGGTTTCTGGTGCATGAGACGAAATCAAGGCATTTGAGGAGCGTAGCTCCACCATAAAAGAAAAATCAAAGATTGACTAAAAAGACTAAGTTTGGGGAGCTGTTGTTGAGAGTTGTTTGCGTAAGCTGTATGGGGCTGATTACGGCCTGCAATAACTATAAACTAAAGAGACTTAAAACAGATTATGTCTCGTCGTTTCAGTGCAGAAAGAGAGAGATAGCTGCTACAGTTTATTCTTTGTTATCTTGACAAAACAAAATGTATTTTCTCATGATAACGAGATAACAGATGCCATTCTCACAAAAAAAGAAAGAAGAAAGTAGGGTAGGTTGTTTTTGGCTTTTGTTTTTAAATGTAAAAAGAAGAAGTTACCTCAAGTGTCACTGAGCTGTTCTTTGGCTGGTGTGCAGACTCATCTGTGGTGCTTTCACTGTCCGACTGAGACGCTGGACTGCACTCGGAGTCGCTGGAGCTTGTCGTGTCCACACCACTAGAACGCGACACTTCAAATGAACTAGTACCACAGGGACAGTGGCATGATGGCAAATTAGGTACCTGATAATACTGTGTGCAATACCTAACATGCTTGTCAGACAGTGGAAAATAATACAAATCTGCATCCAACTACTGTAAAACATTTTTTCAGAACACTTTCAAATTCTCACTCTTACAATAAAAATTTAGTCTAAAAGAAGACACTCGTTATTCCAAATATGTAGAGATAATATTCATGATCAAATGAGCTCTTTGAAATGTTCACTTACACGGAGCACAGCTGCTCTTGGATGATACGAGGCGGATTTATTGGTGAGGAACAGTGCTCTTCAAAAAAAGGAACAACTAAAGATTAGCTTCTAGTAGAACAAAAAAAAAAATAATAGTACCAGTAATAAAGCCACCTGATTTTACTAAATGAAGAATTTTTTTAATGACTATCCCATTAAAATATTTCGCCAAAATAAATATTAAAAAAACTCAAATCTTTAAGAAACACATTGGTGCCAAAAAAGTTTCACGAATGGTTTAAAAGCTGAGCTGCCACAAAGAAGGAAAGCAATTTTTTTTTCTTAAATAGACATAATATATGTGGTCAACCAAAGCCTGGTATGACAAATGCATTAACTAAAATTTAATTAACTAGTTTTGTGAACAATTAGCAAAAAATAAAAAATAAAAATTAACAAGCAACAAGAATATAAAAAATATATATATTGTATATTGTATATAAAAAACATGCAAATGTCAGTTTAGCAATGGAGTTAACAACATCATTATTGTAGATATTCATTAAAGAAAGATGACAAAATGTAAAGGAAAACACAAAAAAAACAAACAAAATAAATAACATGCCCTTCTTCTATTTTTAGATAGATATTGCTCATAAATTCAAGAATCTTCAATAAAAAGAGGCAGAAAAAGCTATTAAATTGTTTGCCTTTAACATTTGCAAAACATAAATTGGAAAAGACAAAATGAACATTGGCCTTTATTTTGCAGCCGCTTTAAAAAATTAGGAAGTTGGTTTTTTTGCTTTAACAATAATGCTTCAAATAAAGTTAAACTATCTGGAAAAATGTTGATAATCATGTGTTTGATGCAAAGATTACAACTTGCCTTCTCTGAATACAAATTACTCCTACTTCAATTTTTTTTAATTGTGTGTTCATCTTCCAAGACAAAAATCTTGAAAGGAGAAGTTTTTCTGCAGCTTAGCAATTGTTTTTTCATTACTTACTTTGCTCTGAATGTGAAGAGACCTGATCTACTTCCTGTGAAAACAAAGAGAAAAGAGTTCTCACTTCTTTATCAACACTACACATTTTCATCCAAGGAAAGTTGAGATTTAAGTAGCTAGAAGACATGCAGATAGGGCCAAAGATGTTTAATCAATTTTAAAATGTATATAAAACCATACTGGGATCTAAAGAAAACAAAGGGAGTGAAATTCATCTCTTTTTTTTGGCAATTTCAACTCATAATTTGTCGCTTAATTGGTAATTAGATCCGGAGATTATTCAGATTATTTTGGGAAGCATAGAGTTGCTATGTTAACCACTAAATTGTGTTTAAAGCTCACTGAAAAGCCAACCCCTTCAATTGTGTAAAACCAAAGAAATCAGCATCATCATTCTGAAAGTTAATGTATATATTTTCAGAAATTATTTTAATTTTAACATTTTTGATACAAAACAAATTTGATGCAACACTTTAATAATTTGAAAAAGGTAACCTTTTATAGAGTTCAAATGACAGTGAGCTTACTAACTAGTTAAAGGTGGTTAATAAATGAAGGGAAAACATTACAACAGTCATTTAACTTCTGCTGTAATGCTGAAACAGTGTCTATCAAATTTAAACAAAATCTTATCACCTATGACTTTAATTTTCTCACCTTAGCTGAAAATGGCAGCTTTGACAGTTCAGAGTAGGGTGTCAGTATAGATGATAACAGAGGAGGCAAAGGCTGAGTCATTTCCTATAAAGAAAACAACAGTCAGAACATATTAATAAAATAATAATTAAGAGTTTGGCATCACACCATTAGGCATAAAAACAAACATATTCACAGCTAAAGCTAAGAAAGGTTTTTTTTCCCGATCCCAACAGAACTGCAGTTGAACAGCGATGAGTCTTACACAAACTGGGTCAACGTAATATTTTGATATTGATTTTAGTTTTTAACTTTGATTGTGGAAAATGTATGCTTGTCCTGGAAATCCCAGAATCCCCAGATGATATTATTTTAGTCCATTTTAAGCAATCGATTAAGTATGTCATAGGGAAGAATTCCATTGTTAATATTAGTATTAATATACGGAAAACCTTTAAAAAAATGAAGTCTTTTTTTAAGTTTCTCTCTTTTTGAAGCATTTTTACTGTTCTAAGTAAAGTTTATATAAGTTTCTAAAAACTGGAGATGTGACATAATTAAACTAAAATAAACTAAAGTTGCAGTGCTGTATGGTATTATGTCACTTTTAGAAATGAAAAAAAAAAAAAAAAAACACTGATAAGTTGAAATGTCTTTTACCTTTTATCATCCAAGAACAGAAAATATATATCAAATTCGTTTTTAAGGCCTGGTATAAACTTCAGCAACACATCTTGACCATGATCACATCCTCAATGCACTCTGTTGTTGTTATCCCTTTTTTTAAATGATGCACGTAGAGAAGGCTTAACAACACATAGTAAACGGTCTCCATGAAGTTTTTTTAAGACAATACTTTGGTCTTTTATTTTAAACATTAAATATTCATTGTAGAAAAGATGAAGATCCTGATTGAACAAAAAACATAATGTGATGCTCTTCTTGATGATGCCCTGCAATTTCTTTCACTTTTTTTTTTTTTTGCAAAGTGACACACAATCACCAAATGCCTTCTGTTTAGGCGGTTGAGTCTGCTAAACAAACTAGGTTGATCACTGCCTTCTACCGCTCTCCCACTGTGATGCAACTCTTTGTGGCTATATTGCAAGGTTTACATTGCTTAATGTCCCTTTTAGTAGAACCACCTATTCTAATTTTCAACTGTTAAGAACAAAACGAGAAATTGGACTTACGGTAAGGATGTCTTCCACTGATTGACCTTCTTCTGTTACCTACAAGGAGAGAATCCGAAAATGTTAGCCAGAGAAAGCACAAAAGCAGACATGTTGATTAAAATTCTGTCTGGATCATTTAAAGATGAACAAAATCAGCATGTTGGTTATCTGCCACTGCCTAAAAAGGACATCAGTTCCAGAGTCTGAAAAAACAGGCAGAAATTACTGATATTTTTAATAAGAGGGCCAATTCTTTCACCATGTTCAATAAAGAACACATTTTGCAAATGTCTCACTGTGCAGAGGAGTGGAACCTGACTGAATAAAGAGCAGCTGACATAAGACTTTCAAAACTACTAGAGCTGATAACACAGTATTGAAAATATGGGCCAACCTCAAAATGATATAAAAACTGGGTAAATATGAGAAAATGTGCAGTTCTCTCCTGAAAGGACAGAGATTGAGACAAGGTCAGAGTGAATGGGCCCACAAGGCGGTTATGTAACACACATTTATCGTCTGGCTGAGGCTAAATGGAAATTCATTAGGGGAAGTTAGGGTTGTGTACCTATCAACTGAACACTTGAATGTAATATAGGGCACATGCTTCCAAAGGTATGATAAGGTCAAAAGGTTAGGGATGAAGGAATCTGTGTTCATTTGAAAGGCCTCAAGTCAAAAAATATACGGTGATCCAGATTCAGAGAGCAATCTGCTTTCAGCACAAACCTAATTCTCTTATCATTTAGAAATATAAACAAGTAAAGCAACACTTGGTGTGAAAAAAATTGCTGCTACATTGCATCTGCAACACTTGCCAAGTAAAACAGCAAAATACTTTAGAACGTGTGGTTGAAGGATGAAATCTCAAAAAAAGAGAATTAAAGAACACATTTTATTGACTTCACAACAAGAAAGACATTCTAACTTCTTTGTAAGTGCAGCTAATTCGTGTTTTCATCTCATCTTCTGACAGTTTACTTACCGCCAAAGATGGTGGTAACTGCTTGACTTTGTCCTGGTCGGATTTGCTGATTAACTCCGGCAGAGGGGAATAATGTTCTGGAGATTGTTTCAGTTGGGGGGACTCTCTGACCACCTGGTCCTGACCATCCATGGGGCGCACGTATGCGGTGGGCTTTTGGGTCATGGTTATCCCGGGCTGCTTGGACAACAGTAGTGAAGGAAATGTCTGGCAGGACAGTGTATTGCTCTTGGCTTTAGGAAGAGGTGTGCCCTTAGGCAACTGCTTCATATTCAGAGTGGAAACATCTACGGTATGGGAAGATCCCGCAGGATGATCTGCGGGATCTGGAGCAAAAGGTTCCCCCTGTATCCATGTCGACATTATGGGTAGTGGAATGTGGAAGGGGCTGAGGCTTAACACCACGAGGCTTGACTGACCTTTCCTGTACAGACTGTTCTATGTTTTGATGGCATCGATTTGGTTGTGGGAAGGATACACAACTAGGAACAGGAAACGCCTCCATGGAAATGGAACAAGTATTTACATCATCGTAACTACCCAGCATTCTTCGGATTCGGTTTGAAAGCTCGTCCCCTTTGTTTGTCTACAAAGACAAAAAAAGACATTAAGCTATTAGGATTTTGTGCTTTGCTCCACATTAGCACAAATACATTTAAGATCCACTCCATTTTCAAATGAGAACAAACATCAATCAGTACACTTTACATAACATAACATTTAAAACATCCTATTAATCAGATTTGTTTTAAATTGCCATTACAGGAGATTACATGCTTAGGGAAGTATGAACGAGTGTATGCTCCTTTTTGGTTTTTGGCTGCTCCCTTCAGGGTCCATTCAATCTTTTGTCCAGCATCCTCCACACTCACACCAACCACCCTCAAGTTTTTCATCAAATCATCCATAAAACTCTTTTTGGTCTTGCTCTAGACCTCTTTCTTGGTAGCTTCGACAACAGCCTACTTTTACCAGCATAATTACTGTCCATTTGAAAGTGTCCAAACCATCTCAACCTGCTTCCCTCCATTTATCTGCATAACACCTAACACGATCTGACCCTCAGATGCATTCCTTCCTGATTCTATCCATCCTTGTCTGCCAAAGAAAACCTTAACATTTCCAGCTCTGCTTCTTGTGTCTTTCTCACAGCCACTGTTATAACTGTTGTAATCTCACCACAATCTTTTACATGTTTCCGATCATTCTTGCTGACACACATCACACATCACACTTAAAACCCTCTTCTACCCGTTCAGACCTGCTTGCACACACACCTCTTCATTCTGTTACTCTGTATTGTATTAAAGGACAAGACCCAAAGTACTTTATGTCCTCCACCTCCTCCACCTGTGATCTCTATAATCTCTCCGTTCCACCTGAGTTTCTCTCATTTACACACAGCTGACCATCTCCTTTCCAGAGCAAACCTCCACCTCTATAGATGTTCCTCCACCTGCTTCCAGCTCTCACTACAGATCTGTGTCATCTGCAAACATCATGACATCATGATCCACAGAGATTCTTGTCTAACCATATCTGTCAGTTTGTTCATCACCACAGTAAACAAGAAGAGACTCATAGCTGATCCTAGGCGCAGTCCCAACTCCACTATCACACTTATAGCACAGCTACTCTCTCTGTACCCCTTTAAAAGACTAAATCTACTAAAAATGAATGGAGCACCTTCTGACCTTCTCTCTTCTGCTCCAGCAGTATCCTTAAAGAAACCATTGCATCTGTGGTTCTCTTTACTGGCATAAGATCATGCTGTGGCTGACAAATGCTCACTTCTACCTTCAGCTACTCTTTTCTATAACTTAATTGTGTGACTCATTGTGAGACCACAACTATACCCGTCTCCCTTGTTTCCTAAAACTGGGCACCAGAATACACCTCCATTTCTCAGGTTTTCTCTCATTCTTTGATCTTGTATAACAGCCCAGACACAAGCTTTACTATCACCCCTTCAACACCAATTAAGAGGATACTTTAACAAAAACATTGTTGCTATTATTTTTAATCTAGTGCTACAGTAACATGAAATGAACTACATCAGTGCATTAAAAAAATCCATGATGAAGTTCTATTAAAGGCAGTTGTTTCATGTTTATGCTGAACATACTGATCCAACAGCCGCTGAAGTCTGAGTATTGAATGATACTATAAGGACATCACAAGGGAAAAAATCTGAGATGTGCATCCGAGTCTCGATCAATTGGTACTGTGAGCTGACTAAAATAACCTTTATGAGAACCATCTAGTGTTTCCTTGATCTTAAGACCTGAGTTTTACCTTTCAGGCTGCAGAGAAGCTGTGCTATTTTTGTTACATAGGTTATTAAGGTCCCTCACTGCTTCCTCAATGGGGTGCGTGGGGAGGCAGGTAGTCCTACACAACCATTTTAATGCTTGAAATATTTCATGTAATTATTTTTGGGAACTACTTTAAACAAGACAAAACTATTAAAACATACTTTATTTTTACTATACTTTACATTTGTGTTACAAAATATGAAAGAAAAAGGGTTTTGTGAGACATAAGTATCCTCTGTAAGATTTTATTTCTGGGAATACATGTGGTTTTTTGGGGGATTTTTTTAAAGCCATGGACTTGACTGTACTTCAATTATGACAG
The DNA here is from genome assembly GCA_014656515.1 of Oryzias celebensis. NCBI lineage: Eukaryota > Metazoa > Chordata > Actinopteri > Beloniformes > Adrianichthyidae > Oryzias > Oryzias celebensis. The sequence continues at coordinate 10,089,815 of BNCR01000012.1, forward strand.
ATATTGTATCAAAGCATTTTTGCGCAGAAACCTTTGAAGTGATTTTTGTGCAACTACATCGAAATCAAAAGTCAGCGTTTTGAGATCAAATTTTCTAAATTGCAAACAAAATGATCAGTTTTAAAAATAAAACTTTCAAAGTTGCAAATAAAAATATTAATTGTTTGCTGTGGAAGTTTTTTCAGTCATAATTCAAAGTATTACGCAATTCTCAATTGACAATTCAATTTGATCAAGACATTTGAAAATACATTTTTCCATTGACAATTCAACATTACAATTAAGAACTTTTAATGTATAAAAAAACATTTTGCAATTCAGAATTCAATATTAACATTTACAAGTCAAAAGGACAATTTAAAAATTAAATATTAAATAAAACAAAATCAATTGAATTTTAAGTTGTCATGTTTTTTATGTAATAATTCAAATACCAATGCATTTTGCAATTTACATTTCAATATGCAATTTGACCTTTCATTTAAAAATGCATTTTACAATTTACTATACAAAATTTTAAATTTACATTTCAATACAGTTTGCTTTAAATGTATTTTAAAGTAGCTTAAAATGCATTGCATTGTAAAATGTCATGCTGTTTTGTGTCCCCTGGTGTAATGCATTTTCATTTGAACATTGAGTTTTTTTGTAGTTGATGAAAACTGTCAGACTGTCATCAAGGCGGGGCTTACTACCTCCCTAAATTTGCTAAATCCCACCTTCACTTCTTATGGTCGACCAACTAAAAATACTAAAGACTCAACTAACCAATGGAATTATTTGGAGTCAGAGGTTAGAGAAGAGAAAGTGCTATCTGCTAAATTAGCTTCTGTGTTTATGAATACAACTGCAACTGCTGTGCTGCAGCTCTTAAAGAGATTTTTTGAGCACATCTTTATGGATGCTGTGTCCTTGAAGACTGCGGTCCCCAACCTCCGTCTGTGTCACTTGGTACCGGGCCACAGACGAAAAATAAATATGATGAAAGTTTGTTTATCTTCTGATTCTAAAGACAGTTTGATTTTGAAAAACTCCAAGCTACTGTTCGGCATATTCATCTTGGTCCCGTTGTAGGTACTATATACAATGGGTGTGGGAAGTATTCAGACCCCCTTCAATTTTTTCCACTCTTTGTTACTACTGCAGCCATTTGATAAGTTGATATTTTTACTAATTAATGCACACCCAGCACCCTATATTGACAAAAAACACAGAATTCTTTTTAGATTTAAAAAAAAAGAAAAACTGAAATATCACATGGTCCTAAGTATTCAGACCCTTGGCTGTGGCACTCATATTTAACTCAGGTGCTGTCCATTTCTTCTGACCATCCTTGAGATGGTTCTACACCTTCAACCGAGTCAAGCCGTGTTTGATTCTACTGATTGGACTTGATTAGGAAAGTCACACACCTGTCTATATAAGACCTTACAGCTCAAAGTGCATGTCAGAGCAAATGAGAATCATGAGGTCAAACGAACTACCTGAAGAGCTCAGAGACAGAATTGTGGCAAGGCACAGATTGGCCAAGGTTACAAAAAATATCTGCTGTACTTTAGGTTCCTAAGAGCACAGTGGCCTTGTAACCCTCAAATGGAAGATGTTTAGGACGACCAAAACAATTCCTAGAGCTGGCCATCCGTCCAAACTGAGCTATCGGGGTAGAAGAGCCTTGGTGAGAGAAGTAAAGAAGAACCAAAAGATCACTGTGGCTGAGCTCCAGAGATGCAGTCGGGAGATTAGAGAAAGTTGTAGAAAGTCAACCATCACTGCACCAGGCGGGGCTTTATGGCAGAGTGGCCCAACGGAAACCTCTCCTCAGTGCAAGACGCATGAAAGTCTGAATGGAGTTTGCTAAAACAAAACAAACAAAAAAAAAAAACATCGCAAAGTCCTCCTAGATGGTGAGAAATAAGATTCTCTGATCTGATGAGACCAAGATAGAACGTTTTGGCCTTAATTCCAAGCAGTATGTGTGGAGAAAAGCAGGCACAGCTCATCACCTGTCCAATACAGTCCCAACAGTGAAGCATGGTGGTGGCAGCATCATGTTGTGGGGGACGACTGGTTGCAATCGAGGGGAAGATGAATGCGGTCAAGTACAGGGATCAGGTACAGATCTCAGACTGGGTCGAAGGTTCACTAAAATAACCAATGAGAACTGTGACTGTTCTTAAATGGTCCAGCCAGAGCCCTGACTTAAACCCAATTGAGCATCTCTGGAGAGACCTGAAAATGGCTGTGCACCAACGTTTACCATCCAACCTGACAGAACTGGAGAGGATCTGCAAGGAGTAATCGCAGAGGATCCCCAAATCCAGGTGTGTAAAACTTTCCCAAAAAGACTCATGGCTGTATTAGAGCAAAAGGGTGCTGCTACTAAATACTGGGCAAAGGTCTGAGAACTTAGGACCATGTGATATTTTAGTTTTTTAATAAATCTACAATAATGTCAAAAATTTGGTGTTTTTTGTCAATATGGGGTGCTGTGTGTACATTAATGAGGAAAAAAAAGAACTTAAATTATTTTAGTAAATGGCTGCAATATACCAAAGCGTGATAAATTTAAGGGGGTCTCAATACCTTCCTTATTCACTGTATGTCACACCAAACTGAAAGTCGTGAATGCAAAAACATGGGGATAACGGGAGATGAGAGACAACACATCTAAAAACTTTTGTGTTGCAAGTGCAAAAATGTATTTTGAAAACAAACATTTAATATTTTTATTCACAACTTTGAAAGTTTTGTTTTTAAATTTAATATTTTGTTTGTAATTTAGGATATTTTCATCTCAAAACTGTGTCTTTTGATTGCAATGTGGTGGCACAAAAAACAATTCATATCAAATCAAGGTTAGTCAACTGCTTTAAAACACAACTGGAAAATCTAAATTACCGGGTGTGTCAACACAAACTGTAAACTTATCAGGACAAACCAGTCAGCTGGTTAACGAATCAGCATTGTGTTGTTGGAGAAGTACACTTAATATCTATTCCTACCTTGTATGGTTCCGGAAAGAGTGGAACATTTTCTGGACGAAATTCTTTGGCTTGGCTGGTTTCTTGATTCCTCTGTTCCCTTGCTCGGAGGCGCAGAAGATTTCTTTCATTACATACACTAAAACATTGCAAAAAGACAGGTTTTAACAGGATTTGAAATAATTTATGCAACAGCACATACGTGCAAGAAATTTACAGATGTGTGTTGAACATTACAGAAAGAAAACAAACCATGAAACTTTTTAGACATTTTTTAACACTTACAGACCCACTCAGATCATAATTGTGTTTTTTGTGTATATAACATGTTCTTGTGGAACTTTTCTGATGATTGACATATAAAACAATATATAATTTTAACGGACCTACATCATGCAAAAATCAAATTGAGCTGTTACGTGTATTAAAATGGTAATTCCTCACAAAAAACAACTCCAAAGCTCCATTCACTCTCCATTCGATCTGAGCACCAGCCCCTCCCAATCCTGAGAAGGACTGAGTCCCCACGATCATACCATTGACTGTCCATAAGAACTGGACAGAATATTCCCTCCCCCCCGGCGTTCCAAATAGGAAGTACCTGCTGGTCCCAGAAAGCCAAAATTCCGTAAACTTCAACTGACAAATAAACACCGAATACGCAGTCATTATACCAGAATAACCATTCTTGCTCTGCTACATCTTTTAAACATATTAACGTGACACAGACTGACTCAGATCAATCACGCTTAAAAACGTCTGGTTCCTGGTTCATACGTATGAATGTGGGGAAACAGCCCCTTTCAGGAATAGTCTGTGCTGCCAGCACCTTCCCCAGGCTAACACACACACACACACACACTTCTGTTTGTTCATACATGAATACATGCATAACGAACGAAAAACTTACAATGGTCACAGAAATAACTTCTGACAATCTGACAAAAGTACTAATAAATACAAATTCTATGAAATTTATCAAATGAAGGATCAGACATTGCTTTTCAACCATAGTTCAACAGAATTATTTACAAAAACAAAATCATGAAACAGGCCTGGACCAAAATCATTGTACCCCTAGAAAAGACTGAAAATATTGTGACCACAGGGATATGTTTATCCAAGATGAATCTTGGAACCAGTCAGTGGGCCAGTCAGTCAGCCTATATAAAGGGCCACAGGTAGCCACTGTGCTGTTTGGTGACATGAAGTGTACCACAATACTGCTGGTCATATTTGTTGCACTGGTAATGTTAGGTTGGGGGAGTGAACTGATGAACTACTGCCGCTCTGCAGAAGCTAAAATTTAAATTTAAATTAAATTAAATTTTAAAATTAAAATAGATAAAAATTTGATTGGAGTGAGACTTTAATGATGTAGAGCATTTTATACTGCTAAAAGAATTAATAGAATAGTAGACTGAAAGCAGAGAAGCGGATCCCTACTATAAAAAACAGCTTTGACTCCACTTATTTACCCAAAAAGAATTTAAAAAAACTGTGTTTTTACTGATTTCACATCTGCACACAGGTGTAATTAAACACAAGAACAATGAAGATTCAGAATAGTTCTGTCAAGTCCCCAAGGACGACATGTTAATCATAAATAAAAATGAGCATATTTAATATAAGAAATATTTTAAAATAAAAAAAAGTAGCCCCAGCATAGATGACAATCAAATCATTTTAAATTAATAAAATGTCCAATAAATTGACCATTTAATTTCAAAGTTTGATTTATTTTACCCTAAAGTGCATAGTACCCATCATATTCACAGACAGCACTCCCACTGGGATGTTTCCATGGCAATTAGGAGGATGCAAAGATTTGGGACTGAGCCAAACAGATGTGCACACACTCATTATTGTGAGCTAGCTAAACTCATAGGATAGTGCACCCCAGCAGTGCCCTAGCAAAGTCATACGTCTCAAATACCCAGTGGTAACGGTATCACAGGTGTTGCATCAAAACAAACAAAAAAACAACAGGTTTTGTTGAGGCTGGTGCAGTTTTTCTGTTTTCAATTTCTGTCAAAAATAATCAAGTGACACTAAAGGAAAAACATTTATTCGTTTTTTTTTTTTTTTAAGTTTTTCAAGGATATATTTGTTGCTTACTTTGACTTGTCAGAAATTAATCAGTCTATTCTGATAAATGTGTCTACAATGAAAAATGTTTTCCTTTATAAAAAACACCAATAAAACATAACTTAAACTAAAATATCTTAATTCGTTTTTTGTTTTTTTTTTGTTTTTTTTTGCTCAGTGGATGAGCTGATCTTTGATTTCGAGATTACATTCAGTTTATAGAAAATTTTTATTTTTCAAATGTACTAAAAGTGCAACATATCAATAGGTGGATACAGAGAAAAAAGTTACAAAACGTTTACAGAAATAATCAAGACAACAATGCGTCGCTGAGTTGGCAGCAACTTTGAATTGCAGCAATAAAGGAAAGATATACATGTGCTGATCGTCACGATATTTTCAATAAAACGTCAATTAAGAGAGAAAGCTTACCTCTTACCACTTGTTTTCCCCCAGATCATTAAGGAAAAGTTTGTTTTAAAGAAGCCTGCACATATAGAACATTGTGACCAGAATTTCTTTTTTACAGGTGCATCCACACCCTGCAGCCAATCAGAATAGAGTATTCACCTGGACCATTTAAAGTGCAGAAACACATGGTTTGTTTCCTATGGGTGTATATTAACATCTGTGTTTTCTTGGAGTAAAACTGCAGACATTAAAGTATTTACAGTTCTGCTTGTAAGTATTGACAAACTATGCTGTGTTTTGTGTACACAAATTGAACACTACAAATTTAAGCATTTCAGACAATAATTTTTGAACTAATTTTCAGACAAAGAAACTAAAGGGAAACATTTTCTCTGGTCTGTTTTTGTTCAAAAACTGCATATTGGCGTATAAAATTTAACTCGTAAAACATTTTGCTTTTTGTACAACTTAAACGTGTAAAATGTGCATAAGCAGCCCTTTAAAAATATATATATAAATCTGAGAATAAAGGACATGACGATTACGAAACATGTTTAACTTTTACTAAAGTCAGGAAAACATTGTTGTTAAATGTTTCCTTGCTAGATTTCAGACCTCCAATCAACTAGGCTGTACACATTATTGTTTACAATAAACTCAGAAAAAAGGCTTGTTTTCTAACTGCAAATTCACTTTGAAGTCTGAGTCAGACTCACTGTGAGAAATAATAGGGTAGGAGTCATTTGAAATATTGCAAAGGGATAAACTGCCACTTTATGGTGAAACTAATTAACACTCAGTAAGCAAGCGAGACGCTGTTTGTCAAACTAACACAAACCCCAGATTTAACAGAGAAAGAACATGAGCTCAGCTGATACAACTGCACCAGCCTGCTGTTTCCAGCTGATTCCACCACTTCCCCGAACTGCTCACGCCGCGGGTCTTCTTTTGTTAGGTCCACATTATCTGCAGATAATTAACACACCCACATACACCCTAAATGATAGTCTTTAGCTGTCAGAGCACTGTCACAAGGTTGGCTGCCAATAATGGCAAAGTAACGTAAACTTAAGGCTAGCTAGCTGGTAGCAGCTAGCCGTGGATGGGTCTGCCTACCTCGGCTGAGATGCCATGGTGCTGTGCGCCTCTTGCCACCGCCAAAGATGGTTGTCATGTGTTCCTCTCAGTCCTCGGAAAGATGGTGCTCTCTCTTGGTCACATTGTTTACCGGTGAGGTGGATTTTAGACTTTTAAATGACTGTCAGACTGTGTTGTTTAGTATTTTGTTAACTGAGAGTCAAGCTGGACTGTTCTATCTTCCACGTACGTCCGGGGGGGTGTAGTTCAATTTTATACCCTCTGATTTGCCAAAAAAAAAAAAAAAAAGAAAAGAAAAATCGCGACATTGTGCTTTGATCTATATATAAAAAAAGTTGCGGAAGATATTCAAATGTAATTATCTATAAATTCTTTTTTAAAGAAGAAATCGATCAAAGTTTTGACAGTGTCACCCCTGGGTTTACAGTTATTGCACATCCGCGCAGTGTTGACATGTGTTGTTTAAAGTTAAGGGAAAACTTTTTCCAACTTTTTTTAGACTCCAGAATGACATTTTTTAAACTAAATATTATTTAGAAACAGATTACATAAATGAAAACAAACAATCATCAACTCCCATGTGTCTTGTACTGCACAATAGAAATTAAAAAAAAAAAAAAAATCATTGTGTGTATAATGTAAACGATGGATTTAAACAGTTTAATCATAAATTTACAGAACATGAGAATAGGTTGGGCCACATTAAAAAGTATTTGTTGTTTGATTTAAAAAGAATCTGTTTGTCGGTTGTGTTGATAAAGAGAAAACATAAATAAATAAATTAATCAATTAATAAATAAACAGACAAATATACCAAAAACATAGTTGACACTGACTATTAAGTCTATTAAGTATAGAACCTAATGTGTGGTACATAGGTTGTGTTTTTTTAAACTAAATATTTGGAGGATTGTTTATAATCTATATTTTTAAAAAACGTATTACTTCAAAACTACCAGGATTTAAACCAATTTGTGTTAACCCAGTAACACTAGGTAAATCAATATGTTTTCAGTAGTCAAACTGGCTGCCAAAAGTATTTTTTGCTGTTTAAACTCAATTACCCATAACTTAACATCTGACAAAGAGCTAATTTTTCATCCAAAATCGACATATAAGACTTATAGCTTATAAGTAAACCATTTTGTGATAATTTTTATTGATAAAGGAAAGGTTAATGGTATTGATTACTGAAAAATGTCCCTCAATGAGACTGTAACTGGTTCTCGGTCTGTAAGTGGCTCTGCAATGAAGGGGTAACCTGTCCAGGGTAGACGCTGCGTTTGACCTTAGATACTTGGAAAAGGCAGCTGTTTCACCTACAACCCTATAATGTACAGGACACAGCTAAATATGTGTCATTGATATGAAAAGCTATACAAACTGCAACAAGTCTGCCATCAAGTGGGAGTTTGAAGAAAAACTCAGGCTCTTTAAGTCATTGATGAGACTTTGGCTGAAGTAAGTTATTTAATAGAACACAAGACAATAGATTTAACAATTTCATCCACGAAAGGGTCAATTTTAGTTAAATATTGAAGGTATGTGTGACACATAATATAAATGGATTAGTTATCAATAATAATTAACATATTTTTCAAATAAAATGTTATTTTACACATAATTTGTATGTAATTTTACACTATAAGACTTATATACTGTAACAAACAATATTTTGAAAAGAGGATTCTTGCTTTCATCTGTTGCAGGCATGAACCAAGCAAAACTTATTTTTTGATTGCTCAGTTTATTTTATGACTTTAAAGCAAATATTTTCTTCTGCTGCACAGAAATGGTTAGTAGCTGTCCAGCGGGGAGTTGCTAAAATAAGTATATTTGTATTTTCTTTATATATTTTTTCTACAGGATCATTAACCAATGACTTTATGATTGGGTTTACATTAACAGAAATAAGTAGGAAAAGGAAGGTAAAGTAGAACTAAGGTATAGCAAGAGAAAATGCTCTTTTTGTCTTGCATTGTTTAAATCAGGGATAAGCAACTCCAAGACCTTGAGGACTGCAGTGTCTCCATGATTTCCATATATCCTACTTGGGACTGATTAACGGGTTCAGGTGTGTTCAGCCAATTAGAACGTAACAGAGCATGGTATGTTGGAAAATATGCAGGGATGTGCCCCTCAAGGCCCGGAGTTGCTTATCCCTGGTCTAAAACCTTTCACAGAAGTAGAATTGCTCCACTGGAATGATCCTGTTTGGCAAAGGAAGTCTTATTTTTAAAGGAAGTAATTTTTCAGTCAAAAGTAAAAAGGATTCACATTTTTAGAGGATGCTAGTTTTCGATATATTTCTGTTCTATTCATGTCAAGAAAGACATATCATTCCTACTTGTAAAAAAAAAAACCCATGTAATGACTGCAAAGCAGTATCAATTTTTTCTAAAGGGTAAAATCAGACTTTACGGTTCCTGCTAGGTTTTGATCAATAAGAATCAGGCCCAAATTGATCGTTTACTGTAAAACTTGCAGACCCTTGACCTAGAGCTAGAACCAAACTGTGTGCTATTAGTTACTATAATTTCCTGCAGTGAAGTCAACTTCTAGTTGATATTAGATCTCATCCATCTGAACTATATTTATATCCAAACTTTAAAATTTGTAGCTGTCTAATTTTTTCAAAGTGGAATCCTTACTTTTTCAATGAATATGTTTTTTTAAAAATAAAAATTCACTTTATTTTTATTTGCTTTTTTGTCTGCTGCCAAAGCTTTTGCGTCTCTGTAAAGTGCTTCTGTGTATGAAAAAATCTATACACCAAATCTGCTTTGTCTTTATCAGATCAAATCCATGTAAAAATGACTGTAAACAAACATGTTATGGATTTTCAAAAGGTCTTTTATTTCACTGAGAACTTTTTCATCATTGCGCTTGCTTTGAATGACAGATCATTGAACTTTTACCAAGCTTTGGGTATACAGGTTCAGTGGCCTGTCTACAGACATCAGCAGTATTTGCCATAAAAGAAGAAATTAGCATTTTAAAATAAATCTAAAGTATAGATAAACATTTATTGTTGTTCTAAATTGTCTACTTAAATCAATAAACAATGCAATAACATAAAAAAGAAGTCAAGTATTTAGCTTGGAGGTCTATGAAAACTTAAAATAGACCTTAAGCAAACCACAGCAGAAAGTGAAAAATGTTTATTTTGTGAAAAAGACAGATTAGTCATCAAATAATTGCTTTTTAAAAAATGTATTTATGCTGTAAATGTTCAAAGTACATCACATTAGATTCACAAAAGCAGTGGGGCATCACTTAGGTAAGATTCACAACTGTCCATGCATTTTATCATCATATATTCCTCCATCCAACTTATCCATGAGCAAAATAATTATTGTTCACTTTTGTGTAAACAAACAATCAGCAAATTTACAAAGCTCAGCAAAAACATCCATAAGAAACAAAGACAGATTGGAGGGGCAAAATCATAATTTTTTTACAATTAACTCCCTGCAGCACTTAAATAAGTCATTCACCTATCTCTTTTGCCGTATGTACATTTGATCACTTTTTAAATTGATTGAGATCCAAATAATTTACGTGGTATAACAGTGCTTTTGCAAATACATATAACAGACATTTGAAAAAAAATCTGAAAGACTTTAGTCACACAAAAATATATTCTTGCTATGTTATGGTAATTTAATTGAACCATATGATTGGTGACATTTTCAAATGAGGTCCGAATAAATAACTTAATAAAGTTTTACTCACACAAAAAGGAAAGAACAAAACCTTTCTTTTCTGCAAATTTTCCAACTAGTCCAATTAGACGCATGTATTAGACTTTGACAAATGTAATGTGGGCTTCATAAGTAAAAGATCTGAGTGCCTTTATGTTAAAACTTTATCCATCACCTTGTTGGTTAGACTGATTTGGGTTTCTCTGCCAGAAGGTAACTAAATAAGGAGGGCATCTTAGTAATCTGTCCCCTAGGTCATCTTCCTGGGTCACTATTTTCACACAGAACGATGTGTCTGTATTTGACGTGCTGAAGTACTCCGTGACCTCGTATTGAAACCCGCAGCCGTCTGCAATTGTGGTTGGGCTGCTGTGTATGTGAAGCGTGCTGCTGCTCGGGGAAGAGGTTCTGACTTGCAGCTGCTCGTGTCTCGTCGTAGACAAATCTACCGGCAGCACTACATAGGCACTCACAAAGCTCTCTCCAATGGTGCACTTTAACTCGGAGGACCAGCAGTATTCCCCAAGTTCTCCTGTGAAGACAGACAGATCTGTAATGAGACCCAAAAACAGCTGATCTCTGATAAATATTTTTAGTTGAGTCCTTTGTTACATTCTATAGCATCCAATAATTTTATGGTAAGATAATAACAAACCCAACTAATAAATATATGTTAAAATAGTAAAAGATTTGCTCTATAGATTCATTTAGATTTAAAAAGGGTTTTTTTTGTTGTAAAATGCACAAATCCACACAATACCATGATTATAATCTAAGTGTATCTGCTGAAGCTTGATGCATTTGAGGAATACAATTTAAATATTGTTTAAAATCATTCAAAAAAACTTTACCTTCAGTTGAATCTGTAATCCGTATATTACGCTCATCCTGAAGTTGTAATTTGTTGATGTAGGTCATTGAACTGCACTCGACTAAACATTCAGTTGGCAGTTTCATGGTACTTGGCTTCGGCTTTATCTCCGGTGCTTCCTTTTCTGTGCACTCAATTGCTCCTGCAGTTATCAGAAGTCGGGACAATATTCCCCAACACAGGCATGCACCGATGTACGTAGGCATTCTGTCCAGCACTGATTCAAAACAGAAGAAAAGCTTCCGTGGTCCCAAGTCGGAGAATGAGAACGGTGAGAGAAAGCATTGAGGACTATTCAGAAGTCTGCATTCTGTTGCTCTGCCCCTCACCACTAACTGGCCCTCAGGAGCGCAGTGTCAACATTTTTTCATCTCCTATTTCCCTCCCTCTTGACTAAACATCACGAGTTACGACCTGTCTGGCAGAAACAACTCCCCAGCAAAGGGAACATTTTTATTAAACACAATCCTTTTTCAAAGCTGCACAGTAATGCCAAAAAATATTGGACAAAAAAACATTGTTTTCAATCACCTTTATTCAAATAATTGAGAGCAAATAAAACATAAATTGTACCAATCACTGCATTATTACAAATAATTAATTTTGCAAAGCGTATGGTCTAAAATAAAGCATTAACATAGACTTTATAAAGTTGTGGATTAAACAAAAGAACACACATGTGGAGCCACACTACAAAATCTCAAATGTGAGGTAATCTTGTAAGTGAGAATACAAAATGTTATTAAAAAATGTGTTCAAGAAGTTATTATTCTACAAGTGAGAATAACAACTCACGTGAGAACAAAAGTCTTTTAAAATCTTTCAAAAAGTGTGCTTTTTTACATGAAAATCAAAATAATAAAAATGAAAATTAAATTGTTAAAATCCAGCAATGTAAAAAGCAAAATATATAATATTAAAAAAACAAAACAAAGAAAGTCTGTGTTTTCATCCCTTTGTGGGTTGCCCTGTCTCTTTGCATCTTTCTGTCCTGTTTGGTTCTGGAGGTGGAGCCCTGCCAATGATGCAACAGGGACAACCACTGCACATATGTTATTGTCACCCAGGAGATACTGATCCGTGGTTTCATACGCGGTTTGTTTATCATATGTTTTAATTATTAGGTTATTTGAAAAAGGTTTAGAAAGTTCGACTCTGACCCAGAAGAAAACAATTTCTGCAGATACTTTTTAGGAATTTAAACTGTCAATGTTTTAGGGTTTTTGGATAGTTGAAATATACCTGGAAAAACTGCGAAATGTTTGCCAAATGCTTTAAAATCGAATAAAATGAGACCATTTCCAGATTTCTCCATAAAGGGCTGTTTTTTCTTTTCCTCTCAATGTTTTATTTGTTTTCTGACAAAATTGGAGTCTTGTGGAGGAATTCTTAAAAACACTGTTTGATTTAAGGCTTTAATTCATGTGACAGCAAATCTGTGTGTAATTGGTAACCTCAGTTGACCAAATTTTGACCACATTTTTCCTTTTTTCAACATCCAAAAGAGGACATAACAGTCTGACAAATCAGAGAAAGACCACTGGCCTGTGAGAGCGTTTGGCACTGGGAAGATTACACATTTTTGGAGGGAACACTCAGTAACAGTTAGACGCTATAAATAGCAATCTGTACTCTTGAGATTTATTTAAGGACAGACACGAAGCATCTTTTACAGAACTGTCATCTGCTTTTCTTTAAGTGAGTTGAAGCACCTATTCAAGGACTCTGGGTTTGTTTGTCGACCAATTTCAAGCAGGAGAACATACAGGTCTATTCTAAATGGGGGCATTGAGGTTTTATGACTGGCAGGCTCAACAGATTGGTTGCAGGAATGCAAAGCTGAGACTTTGCTTTGGTTCCCACAATCAGGTTTAAACAAAAAGACTAACAGTCTAAGACAAGAGAAACAATCAGCTCCACAGGTGTTAGTTAGAGAAGATAGGCTTGCATACAGCTACACTTTGAACATGCCAGGTGGCTCAGCTTCACACAATTTCGACAAATCCCTGCCTACTTTTTGCCAGGTTGCTGGGCGTTGCCTGGTCCACAGCCACAGCCGCGAGCCAGCTGCACCGAGGAGATGACAATGGTGCCGGTTTCATCCATGAAGACGATGGGTACCATTTCCAGGGACGTAGGCTTGCAGCAGCTCATCTGGTCCTGAAGGAGAGGAACGTGGGCTCAGTGGATGTTGTTATTACCAAAAAGTACTTTAGAAGACTAAACAAGGCAGTTGAACCAATCTAAGCATTTTTTTCTTTTACTTGTGAGAAGCATTTGCATCTAAAGAAATTTGAATAAACCAATAGATAGATGTCTGATGGCAAAAACAAGTAGGCAATACTGTACACTTTTTTTATCCAAAGAAAAAGATTTGGCAAGAATTTTGCATTGCATGTAAAGAAAATGTCTTTTTTTTTATTTTAAGGAAAACAAAATAACCAAAATGTAAATATAAAATGTAAATATATTTTTATTTTAAGTGTTTGATTTATTTTTTTGGATCATCTCCTGCAGCCTCCACCCACTCCCTGCATACGTTCTGCTTGGTCTGCTCTGTGGAATGCCTTGGTGGTTAAAATGAATCTATTATGGCAGGGAGAAGAAAAAAATGGCCAATTTCTGAACACATCAAGACAATCAGAGCTGTGTTCTCTTGGTAGCTCACAGGCCAATGGGTGAAAATATAAATGAGTGCACAGAGGAAAAGAGAATACTGCCCCTCCCAGTTGTTTTGGGGGTTTTTGTGGGGTTTTTTTTGGATTCAGAAAGTAATATTCACACTATACCTGTGAGTCTCTGCTCTGGACTCCGTCATGGGCTGCTGGACACTGAACTGTTTTATCTGAGGAATTGCAGACAGCACACCGGACGACGGTCAGGCTCAGAGGATGGATAACCCAATTGTCCCAGCCCAGATCTGGAAAGTAAATGAATGACATATCTTATTCAATAAATCTTTGTGTGTGTTGCTTAAATATGAGGTCACTGTGTTGCAAACCTGTCATGAAGACTTCAGTGGCCATGGAGCAGCACTCATAGCTGGTATCGTTTTCACTGTCAGGTGACACAGAGAAGCTGGAGAGCACTGGAGCTGGAGGGACATTAGAAACTTAGAATCCAATTGACCACCAATGAGATTTGATTTCAGACTGTTCCTGATATGGGTGGACATTTCTTGGAATCTTGAATTCCACATGCCTGCAGTGTCCTGGACCCTTTGAGAGATGGCGGCGTTGAAGGTTCTCTGCCACTGCTCACGAACAGCGTCCAGCCCGCCAGCTGGCAGGCGTGGCTCCGTCTGCAGGCTGAGAGCTTCAAGGAGACTCTTCCTGAAGGACTGCAATGACTCATCCTGACACCTGATTACAAAATATTTTTTTACACTTAACCACAACATTAAAGGCAGTAAAAAAAGATGTAATATGTCATAAGATTTAAAAAATGTGTATTGGTACGTTCGATTGATCTGTACAACTAGAACCATTTTTTGCTGATCATACTCTGAGTGAGGTTGAGAATTTTTAACATCCTGTCACCCTTAATGACATATGAAGGTACTTGACAGATTCTTGGCCAAGACATGAGTGGTGTCTTGTGTGACAGAGAGACTCATTCCACTGATGACTGATCAGAACACACTGTTAGGTCTCTGCTTGCACGTAGTTCCTTGACAGAAAAAAGTCAGCAAAGCTACACTGTATTACATCTCCCATGAAAATTCCACGTATTTTAGATTTTCATTATGACCAACGTTTGCAGAGATTGCTGAAAAGGATCATTCTAATTTGCAAACACAACACAAGGCAAGTGGGATCATCACAATCGTGTCAAAACTAACCTGTGGTGGGAAACAGCAGAGGCAGAAGAGGCTGCAGGTTCTTCCCTTGGTGGATGCAAGACAAATGCAATCACCACTGAAGAGCCATGAAGCATCAACAAGACAATAAGGGCCAAAGACATGGTGGATGAGCAGTAAGATCAATCTGCAATAGGACTGAGTCAGGCTGTCCGTCAAGAACGCTGGTATTGGTCCTGTACGTTTGGAGGAGAAGGAGGAGTGGTGAAACTGATGCTGCGCTAGGTACTGCAAGCCCAGCCTGGGAACCTCAGTTTTTATCTTGTTGCACCTCATTGTGGCCTTGAGATACTTAACATTGTTGTCTTTTCCCCTGCTCTGTGTGAAAAAAATACAAGTAGAATGATCCGGCAGAGGAAGACAGAGAGACAGATTCAAGGCAAAATTTCAGAACGAAGTAAGCAGTTGAAAGTTGAAACATGTTTCACAACATGCGTGTATGAGCC
This sequence comes from Oryzias celebensis, assembly GCA_014656515.1. Taxonomy (NCBI): domain Eukaryota; kingdom Metazoa; phylum Chordata; class Actinopteri; order Beloniformes; family Adrianichthyidae; genus Oryzias; species Oryzias celebensis. The sequence goes on from BNCR01000012.1 coordinate 10,105,273, forward strand.
CAGCAACAAATGTAAAAAGAAATAATGTTACTTCTTAGTGTTAATCAGGATTTAAAGTTTTTTTTTTCTTATAGGATACAGTATACAGATTTAAATATTAGCATCATAGCATTATAGCAATATAACCCTTGTCATACCTTCCACAGCTTGAAGAACCTTATAATTAAGAGCAAAAAGACACTGAAAATTAAAGTAAAAACCCAACCCACCCTTCGCCCTCCCTTTCATCAAAACATACATCCTATGATCCCTCACAGAACGAATAATAGTAACTTATAAAACAAACTTCCGACTTGGCTGTGAGTAAACAGCCAATTGGGAATCTATCCAGGAGCTCGCTTATCCCACAGGAACATTGCCACAGGGCCCATCCAGACCGAGACAGCAATGGGGTCCACTCCACAGCTGTGAGGCGGCAATGTTGGACCTTAACCGCTTGAGCAAAGGCAACAATTGCAGCAACAATCCGACCAAACCAGCAAGCCCTGGCACAAAAGGAGACCCATAGGGAAACACTGGGCTTAAAATTGTAATGAGAATGATGATAAAATTAAACAACTTACGAGGTATGTAAAACATAAAATGGAAAATAAAATAAATAAATATTAAATAATATCTATTACACTAATAGAAAAATAATAAATAAACAAAAAGACGATCTAAAAGCAAAATTCAAAGGTGGGTTTTGAGCCTCGTCTTAAAAACCTCTATGGTCTTTGCAGCCCTGAGGGATCCAGCAGGCTGCTTCAGAGGACCGTAGTGGCAGAACAAAGCATCAGTGTAAGCTCCCCTTGGAAACAACTATAAGGCCAGAGGACCTCAGGGTCCGCAAGGGTTCATAAAGAAAATCTCTAGACCATTAAAACATTTATAAACCATTAAAAAAAATCTTTAAATCAATCCTGAAAAACGCAGGGAGCTAATGCAGTGATTTTCAAATAGACGTTTTCTCTAAGACTTGCATCAGTTTTTATTATAAATAAAAAACTGACATGTACATGGAACCAATGGGTTTTTATACACTGAAAAATGTCTAATCTTACAAATAACAGTAATTTAGATTATTTCTTGTCAAATGAATTTACATCACTTGACATGAGGCACAATGAATCAACAGGTAATGTTCAGTAAAGCAGAACAATCATACTTCTTAGATACAATAAGGCAAAAGCATATTTAAACAAAAACTTTAGAAATCTTTAGAAATCATGGCGGGGTTTGAAATTTTCTCCTTAGGTGCCTGTCCACTGTGACAGACATAATCTAAAAAAATAATAATCTAGAAATCACATCACATGATTTGGTTTTTTTTTAATTATTTGTTTATTTTTTATTATTTGTATTCTTACACACACACACCCCCCAACAGGTGCAGAAGTCTCATTTACTGTTACAGGAACTGTCTGATTGCAGTGACTGCCTCAGAAGAATTGTGCAACAAGATATTGAGTTAAGGGTACCATCATTTTTGTCTAGCCCTGTTTCATGATTTCTGTTGAAGCATGGTGGATTTTCATTGGTATAATTTCATACAATTTTTAATAATTATAACTTTTGTCGGATTCAAGTTATTTCTGTGACCATTGTGAGCTTTTCTTTCATTTATTGAAGGATACCAACAATTTTGTCCAGGTGTGTAACCCCAGCGGGAGGGGGGAACAGTTTTTTTTCTTTTTCATTGAAAAGAAATATTAATTTAACTAAATTAATGTTTCCTACACTCTTATTGCAATTCTTCCATTTCTTTTATTCTTTCCTTGTGGCTTCTACTCCTGAGAAAAAGCAAATACTTGTGCAGATTTGGAACCTTTAATTAACCGTTACACAAATAATTGGGTTGCTCCAAGTTTCGTAAACGCCAAATATATAATGTAATAAAAATTGCACAGCTGAGTTAATCAAGCCATGACAATTTATTCTCTATTATTGATAGAATTGAAGGTTCACTTTTTATTAATTGTGCCACATATTTTTTATGACATCACATCCTTTGCAAACATTTTTAACATGTGAAACAGTAGTTTAGAAAGATGGCACATATGTTTTTTTTCAAATGTGGGTTTTGTGTATGAAAGGTGGACACCGGTGATCATGAGAACAGTTCTATCCCGAAACTTTCCTTGTGTAGTGTGGTGATCAGTCCTTTGTTCTTTTTACTACTGATAATATTATCATTATTAGTTTATTGTTACTCTGCGTTATTATTGGTCAACACACCATTTTAATTTTAACTTCAGTCTGCTTTTTCATTATCTTTAAAGTTGCAAAAGTTGTTTCTAAGACATGTTGCAGAAAACTTTAGACTTTTAAGTTGCTTATTTGCATTTTAATTAATACTAACTAATGTGCATCAACACATATTAGTGATGTGCAACATTTAAAAAAAAACGTACAAAAGAAAATGCAATGTTTACCAGACCAGCAAAAATGTGATAGTTGTTTCTTGAGAGTAATTATCTGCTTAGACAAAGCCTCCTACTGTTTGGCTCTGTTGAAAACAGAATGTCACCTCTGATAAACTTAATGAAATATTTTTCCAGGACTGTTGTTTTTCAAGGAGAGCATCCAGAGGATAAAAATGTAACAAAAAGTAGGAAATATTCCTGCAGGTGATGTTACTGTCAGAAAGCCAAAAAAGGAAAACAAAACAAAACAATGGTTTTCACATAAAACTGCTCCTCCACAGATGTGGTCTATCTGTGGAGGAGCAGTTTAATGTTCTCCCATCAGATGCTCAGGCCTAGACAAAGTCCCAGGAAAACTTTCTCATGAAGCCTGAAATAGGACATCTTATCTGCAGCTCTGAATATCAAATCATCATTCCTCCTTTCTGCCAGGGAATGTTTGATACAAGCAGATACAAGACTTGCAATTCTTTTTTTTAATAAACCTGACATGACAGGGTGAGTTTGAGGGGAGGCTCAGCATGCTCACTTCACACACCAGATTATCCTTTGCGCTGTGATTTCTGTGAGAGTCAGTATAAGCTATATTCAGTCTATCCGAATGCAGTGCAGTACATGTCTAGAACAAACAGTGCAAATAATTTGTTGTGCTTAACAAAAACTGTTCAAAAATAAATTTGGCACAGCGGGAGAGCTGTTCTCTGGCTAGGGCAGATTTCCTCAATCTGCTATACCATCCAGGCGTCTGGGGGGGGCTGCCTCGCCTTCAGTGGGGGCCTTGGTGTGGGGATGAACAGGCTCTTCCCTTCTTTTTACATTTCATTCTCCACCACAGCAGAACACAAACACTCACCTGAGAACAAGTACCAGCTCGCCTCAGCACAGCCAGTATGCATGACGAAATGATATGTTTAATATGTGTTGTATGCATTAGTACATGTGTGTGTGAGCTGTATTTGTATGAAGTACATGTTAACATGTATGAAAAGGTTTTTGGAGCTAACAGGTACATTTTTGAATATCTGAGAATGTCAATTGGCAGGCCACGCCCTTTTGACTAACATCTTCACCTGATAGATAGAAAAGTCTGAATGTAGGAGCAACTGAGCTGAATATATGTGACAGAATCGCACAGGGCAAAACAACCAGAAAAGGTACAGTTGCACATCTAGCAATGCAGAAGAATCTGGAGGACTCTCACCTGGATGTGAGCTTTCAGAGGATGTTTTGTCATCACTGCTTTTCTCTTGTCACTGTTTTATGAATATAGATCCCACAAGAACATTTTATTTGTTTTGACTCTATCTGGCCCTGCCTTTTCCCTTTTCCAGACCTTTTCCCACTATTTTAATATGCGGTTTAGCGGCTCAAACACTTTGTTTGATAACGCTATTAATAACGTAATTTTGCAAAAAATTAAGAATGAAAATTGTGTGTGTGAGATATATATACTTTTATAAACTTAAAATGCGATTGAAAAGGTATTCATTGCTTCTGGGTGTTCTTATCGTTAATTGTTTCGTAACCTGTATTTTTTTTTATCAGATATTGTGAAAACATGAGGTAGATTCTTATGTAAGATGCTTCACAAGTCACAACAGTCTCTCTTGCGTAAAAGCAGGCCGTATGGAAGAAATATTATCTAATCAGAATCCAACTCTTTTTTTTTTACATTACTTTGATTTTTTAACACTGAATTTTTATCCTGCAGAATTGTGTATATGAATATGTTTTTACTTTAAATTTGCCAGGAAAAAATGTCACCTGCCTAAATTCTCCTGGAAAAAAATCAACTGTCAATCAAATAAAGCGTAGTTGATCACATGACGTCATTAGCAACAGTACGAAAAAAAAAAAAGAGAGTTGGTTTCTGATGAGACTATATTTTTTCCATATGTCGAAACTTGTTGTCTCTACTCTTAAGATTTATGTGTGAGGGGGTGCTAAGACTATTTGCAAGTATTCAATTTTGTCTTTCATCTCTATTACACTTAAACTCACACATGTTTATTTTTTACACGTTCAGATGCACATTTAGTAACACACAAACTGTCATGGGCAAAAGAAATTTCCCCTGTTTTATTGTTCTGTAAATGTGAATTAACTAAAAGTACATAAACAATTAAGCTGAGAATCATGTATTTGGACAGTGGGAGGAAGCTGGAGTTCTGGGAGAAAACCCCTGCATACACGAGAGCATGGTAACTTCACACACAAGGGTCCCAGGATTTGAACATGGGCCTTCTGCTGTGAGGCAAGAGCGTTAACCACTGCACCACTGTGACACCCACAAAATATATTTATATATATGAATAAGGGGCAGAAGGTACACACAGTAATTGGGCCTTGATTAAATGCTGTGCAACCTTTTGTTGCTTTTACAGTTGTAAATCTTCTAAGAAGACCTTTGTTTCGTGCTTAGAAGTGGGAATAAGATATTTTGATCTGTCTCCAAGATCAATTGTGTGATGCGTATCTGACATTTTCTTATGTTTATGTGCATATGCATCAATCTGTGTACGTAATCTATGTGCATGTGTAAAAGTATAGTCGTAAAAATTGTAAATGTACCTTCTGACATTGACAGAGAAACTCAGAAAATCAAATAAAAATGAACATTGGATTATTAAATCAAAATATGTAGTGTGACTGTGACTTCCACTAACATCCTAAAAACTCATTCCAACAATAATTGTGTCCTCAGTCGACTTGTTTTTAAGTTAAAACTCAATTATTTTCCTGATTCTTCCAAGAAGAAGTCCTTCAGACTGATTTAGAACTCTGCAACATCTGTAAAAACTCACAGGCTCATCCACACACACCCATACACACATACAACTGCATAAACTCCAGAGGTCATTCTGGAACGGCAGAGTTTTGGACTACACCCAACCACCGGTTAATGAGTCCTTGAGTACCACACATCTCCCCCCTACTTCCCTGCTGCAGTTCTGTGGGGTGTTACACCACCGCCAGCTGCCACTGGCTGGGCTCACAGAAAGCCTTTTTTCACAGGATGAGTGATAGCTGTGATAAATGTCAGTGCTGACATCCAAGAGGACATTCCCTGAACTGGGTTTCAGCTCCTAGATGACTATTGGAGGGCGAGCATTTTCATATAAATGACTCCTGAGAAGTAGTAATTTCACAGTTTAGCTTACTTCCTAACACTAACTTCATAACTGATTTGAAAACGCCATATTGTCTATAAATGTCTCAAAGAGGGAGACTGAAAAAGCTGTTTTATTCATAATTATTTATTGCCCTCTCGGCCCATACTCAGAGTTTTTAACTGAGTTTTCGGACTTTCTATCAAATATTGTTTCAGATTCTGATAAAATAATAAGGGGATTTTAACATTCATGTTAATGACTCTAGTGACTGTCTAGGAAATGCATTTGTAGCTTTATTAAATAACACTGGTTTCATACAGAACGTAAATGAAGGCACTCAGTGTCACAAAGACACCCTGGATCTTGTTCTAACTCATGGTAAAGAGATCAGCCAGCTGAGTGTTCTCCCTTTATATCCCCATACCTTTAGATCAATTTCTAACAGTTTGTTCCAGAAAATGCTTCAATAAATAAAGAACAACTTGGAAGAACATTTTCTGATCACAAAATGCAGGGCTGCTTGTGCTTCCTAGAATTTCTAGAATTTTTGTGGCAGGGGCAAAACTTTGACTCAAATGCGCCGTAGGAAAGAAGAGATGCGAAAACAATAGGATCCTTGCAGTCCAGGACTGCTGCAGTCCATAACTAAACATAACAGTTTTGTATGCTCCAGATTGTTCATGAGTTAACAGATTTGACATTCAAATGAGTAAAAACCATAAATAAATAAAACAAATAACAACAATGGCAATGTACACTGTGCCTAAAAATGTTATGTAATGGAAACATGTAAAGACAAAAAAGGATTAGATCAAAACATGTGCCCGGTGGTACACCAATATTGATTTCCTTGTGAGAACAACTAATCATTTAGACAAACAAAACTAGGGCTACGTCTGATTTCCCTTGCTACTCTCTAACCCCTAGAAGACTATATAGTGCGAGATTATCCAGTGCACTAGATTTTAACACAGTTTGCACACACGCTCACTACGTTTTTTTTTTAAATGGCAAATCGTGTCACCCATTTGCCCGAGTAAAAACCTAATAACTATTTACATTTTATGAAAAGTATGTATGAATTCACTGTGTACTGAGGAAGAAAACTTGAATGATTTATATAAAAGCAAACAACGTTTTTTTCAAATGACATATTGTTCAGACATAGTCTACATTGCTAATCTAGTGAGCATAGATGCACATTAGTTTTTTTTTACAGAGATGTCTGGGAACTTTCCAGGGCACTGGATTTTGTGATTGGAGATTTGGACATCCCGAAAAGATGACGAATGCTCCTATAGTGCACTAAGTAGTGAGGTCTTTTGTACACAACTTTAGTAACAAACATGACCTGAACCAGTTTCATCCATTTTATTAAATTCTCATCTGTTCTAAAAAAAAAAATCACTTCAGAGAATTAAGAATAAATCTTTAAATGTTAAAAATAAATGTCTTTATTTAGTGCTTAGGTCCTATTTTAAAGTATCTGTATGGTTTTGACCTGGCAAAACATTCCCACCTTTCAGAAAGCACAGTGCCCTTTAACAGAGCCTTCATCTGTTTATTCAGCGTAGATGAGTGCTGTAGTAAGATTTAACCCTAATCCACTTGCATCTTGTTTTGAGTAAGTGGTGTTGATAGTCACAACTGCTCTGTGCTCTTGATAGCTATGAGTGTATAGCTGCTGAGTTTTGCGCCATAACACTTCTGCCCAGGGAAGATGAAAAAGCTTCTTCACAAATGCAGAGAAAGCCAGGAAAGGTAATGAAAGACATGAGAAGTTAAAGGTGAGTTTTCTTTAGAAGTTATTTCTGCTCTTGAAAAAGAGAATTTGCAGGTGAGTGGGAAAATGTTAATGTGTTTTCATAGAAAAGCAATATTGCACTAGACCCAGGATACAAAACACAAGGTCAGATATCTGAGACTCACACATGAAAGTATCATTGTCTCCAACAGTGAAAATAGCAAAGGGTCATGGGATGTGGCATGGGAAAATCAAGTCTCCAGCAGAAGAAATGCAGCAGAGGTGAGTTGATTTAAGACTATTTTTCAAGAATGGACTGTACATACATGTGTGGAAGTTTTCATTTTCTATCTTTTTTTTCTATTTTCAGTGAGCATTTACTCAGTCCCAGGTAATTCACATTTCTTTTATTGTGACAACATTTGAGTCCAGGCTGGTTTGTGTTTAACCTGTCCAAACCCACATTTCATGCACCTGTGAAGCTGCCACAGGTCAGTCACACACACTCACTGAAGGTGCCTTGGAATAGTTTTAACTATTTGCTGGAAGAAAAAGCATCAACCCTTTTGTAAATACCAACAAATATCTGAGAACCTTCTTTAGATACAGTTGAAATGCTGGTGGCACCATAGCAGTTTTGATTAGAACCTTTAAAATGAAAGCAGCTTTTCGGGGCTAAAAACAAGTTGACCACTTTATTTTGTTTTTTTCCTCCCTTATTCCTTAGCTATAAGAGCGGCTCTGTTGATCCAGCGTTGGTACCGGCAGTACGTGGCTCGACTGGAGATGCGACGCAGGTGTACATGGAACATTTTCCAGTCTATTGAATATGCAGGCGAACAAGACCAGATAAAGGTGGCGTCACACAGCTTGTTGCATCTTGATTAACGCAGGTTTTTCTTTACAGCTTTATCTTTTCTGCCTGTAACTAATATAATTAGAAAGTTTATCTCTAATAATAATTGTTGTACTTTTTGACAAGTCTAAGAAATGTTGATTCTACTTGTTTGAAGCAGCAGACACACGCTATGACACACCAGTCCTCTGTTAGGAAACGGTCAAACTGAAACAAGGTTCATTTTGGGGGTAGGAAGACAGTGTAACTGTCTGTCACTGGCAACGTTACTCTCAGGATTTCAATTTTTTTTTTTTTTTTACATTTATTCCAAGGTAAATATATATTTGTTTATTTATTTCTCACAGTAATAAAACTTTGAAATCTTAACAGATCTAGTTTATGGCATTAGCTTCTTGCCTGCCCACACCACAGCTGGAAATTTGTATTCAGCTACCAATAATATTAATTAAAATGCTTTATTTGGGGACTTTCCTTTGACACATTCACCACTCTGAGCTTTGACCTAATCAGTCAGTCACTAAGAAATCTTAATCTAAAGTATTTGGTGACCTTTATGCAGATTTTGCATTTTTTTGGAACATTTTTGTGAATGCCACATTGAAAATAAACAAGAAAAAAGCATAAATGCTTCCATATATTGAATTCCTTCCTACTGTCTTTCAGCTGTACAGTTTCTTTGGCTTTTTGATGGATCACTTCACTCCAGCTAGTAGTGAAAGTAAGATAAACATTTTCCTTTTAATGATGAATCTTCACCAGTAAGTCAGTATAAGCTCTCTTCTTCTGCTTTCCCAAATCTGTTCTTTATCGAAGGAAACCTAATATCTCACATTTTTCATGAGAACGAGATCTGCCGTGACACAGAGTGGGAAAGATACTTCTGCTACAAGGACATCGAGGTACCTGATAGCTACACTGGCCCCCATCTGACCTTCCCCATGACGTTCTGTGGTGTGTCCAAGCTGGTGGAGGCTTTTAAGCACAAACAAGTATGAACAACCAGTGATGTTTGAGGCAAAAAAAGGGAAAAACTGAAGAGTTGTTTGAAATTTTCTCTGGAAATGTGTGTCAGTTTGTTCACGCATGTTTTTTTTCTCCTAGTAGCAGCTCCACGCTCGATATGTTCTGCAGGTTCTTGGAGAAACTTGGAGACTTCTAAGAATCCTTCCAAACATCAATCACGTCTCTGTCTGCCAAACCAAAGAGATCACAATCTGTGGTAAAACCTGCTGGTCTTTTATTTTGCCCATGTGTTTTCTCAGCACTTCTTTTTTTCTTTGTGACCAAACAAATCGTGCTTTAAGCTGAATTTCCTCTTTTGCAGGAGATCTGCATGGGCAACTTGAAGATCTGCTGCTGATATTTTATAAGGTACTTCAGACAAACAAGATGTCATGTTTTTATTTATATTTCTTTGTACCCGATTACCTGAATTTGATGTGTGCAGAATGGTCTACCGTCCAGCGAGAAGCCATACATCTTCAATGGAGACTTTGTAGATCGTGGGAAGAACTCTTTGGAGATTTTGCTCATCCTATTTGGGTTTTTGCTCGTCTACCCAAATGATCTGCACTTGAACAGAGGAAACCATGAAGACCACATTGTTAATTTAAGGTCAGCAAATCTATGTGGACTCTGGCAACTGTGTATTATAGGATGATAGGATGAGCTAAACAACCTTTTAACTTTGTTATCCTGCATGGATAAATCTACATTCTGAAATTCAAGAATAGATTAAATTGTGAATTTCGTTAGAAGTTATCGACTTTTTTATACATTGATCCTGCAAACTAAGCAAACCGTTTAACATTGTTTATTTGTTTTCTGACTTGTTCACATAATTTGTGTTTACTTTAACATTTTCCAATTTCATCTGAGACAGATACTGCCGTTGTTAAACTTGAATCTAAAAACATCTCTTCATTTAACCCAATGGTCAATTCATCTTAGTTTTATTTTTAAGGAAATCAAAGTCTTTTGATACAAGCTGCTTTTCTTATTTGTTCATAATGTTTAAATGTTTTTTTGTAATTTACTTCATTGAACACTTCTTTCATTTAATCCAAAGTTTACCCTTCTTCAAAAACCTTCCAGTTGTTCTACCATTTTTTTAACAAGTCCAATGACAAAAAATCTCCACTTTTTGTTCCTCACGTGTTAGAAATCATTAAAATCTGGAACTAATTTGATCCATTTTGTTTTTGCCAGATATGGTTTTACCAAGGAGATTTTGGGAAAATACAGGGTAAACCTCAACATTTTTCTAACTAATTTATTCTAATAATTCAAACAAAACTGATTATTAATCATCGGCTGTCTTTCAGGTGCATGGCAAGAAGATTCTAAAGCTTCTCCAAAAGATTTTTAGCTGGCTTCCTCTTGCCACAGTGATTAATGACAAGGTTCTGGTGGTTCATGGTGGGATTTCCAACTCCACTGATCTCAATGTGGTCAGCAGAGTGGACAGACATCGAGTGAGGAAAAGCCTACAGCTCAAATCTCAGTTTATTTTGTGTGAGCCAAGACACCCTAAAACTCTATATCATGTTTTTTTAAAACCTGCAGTATGTGTCAGTCCTGCGGCCTCCTAAGACGGTCCACCAAACCATCAATGGCAACAGGAATGAAAATGACAAGGAACCAGCTGAGGGCCGGCGCAGAGTTCGCTCTCTGACTAACCACAGCTCTATCTTGCCTCAGAGGAACAACCTTCCTCGTCGCTCACTGCAAAATACGTCCATCAGCCATCAGCTGAGTTCCTCTGTGGACGATGAGCTGAAGAGGCGGCGGAGGCTGGCGGGATTTGACCAAACCTATAAGAATGCAAATGAGTCGGATTCTGATTCTGATCCAGACTTTGCAGAAGCACCAGAAGCAAATGGGCATGATTGGAAACAAGTAAGATGAAAACACAAATGTCAACCATCTAGGGCTTTTTAAGTGGCCTAAAATCCCAGCAAAAGTGTCATGACATTAGACTGTAGGAGATCTTTAGATCAGGAATTTCCAATTTCATTTTTGTTTTTCCAACATAATTCATTCATTTTTAAATCATCTTCTATATTGAGTTTTATTGTTTTGTAAGGCCCTTTAATAGTTGTTAATAATGACCCTCCTTACTCCTCAAAATATCTTAAATTATTGTCCCTTTTTAGAGGGAAAACTTTTGGTTTCACACCAAAAAAAACATACCCACATTTTACAACTAATACACCAGCTTTAATTATTTTTTTTAGTTCCTATGAATAGATTGTATAGTTATGGAGTTGTTTTTTTTTTTTATTTTAAAAAATGTACAAAAATATGCCAGCTTCACAACAGCTTTACTGAGCAACCGATGATTGCTGGTCAATTGATCAGGTGACCTGTTGGTTTTCACTGCTTTGATTGAAAACCAGTTATTCAGATCTACATTCTTCAATATTTTGACTTACTATGACGTTGCCAAATCCCCAAAAGCAAAAAAAAAAAAAAAAAAAAAAAAGAAAAGAAAAGAAATGAATATATGTTGAAAAACGAAGAGTAAAGCTGTTGTAAAACTGAGCACCGACTAGCTTTTTCACAAGTCCCTAGTGGTTATTAGAAAATTGCAACTTGTTTCATTTGTATTTATTTTTGAATGTACTTCAGTCTAAGGTTTCTAAGGTTAGTTATGCCAAATTGCACCATTTTAATGTGATGCCACTACATCTGGCAAAGAAGCAACGAAGTGGGCAACAGGTCGCCACACCTACAAGCCATCTCCTAACCTCATATGAAGAAGAACTTCAGCTGTTGGTTCTCCTTGAATGCAAACCCTGCTGAGTTTGCTTAATATTCAGTTGATTTTGTTCTTTTATGGCGGCAGATAACAACCTGACAACCTGGATTTCTGTCATAATTAGGAAGTTCTCTTTTGCTTTCTGTAGCTGAAATATGGATATATTTTAAAATCTTGTTATCCACAATATTGGCTTTGAAATGCAAATGTAAATCTGTAAATTGGCACTTCAATAAGTGATAGTAAAGAGGCTGCAAAGACAACCCCCTCAAAAAAACATTTATAAAATTAGATTTTTTTTCATTAAATAGCAAAAAAAAGAAAAAAAAAAATCTGCTAATTGGGTTATGAATGGTCTTTTATTCTTACTTTACGAATAAAAATCTAGTTACTATGACATGTTTTTTAAGATTCTTGAAATGAAAACACTTTTTTTTCTTTTGCAAAAATAAGACACTTTTTCTCGAAACAACGGTATTCTCATTACTCTCTTAGCATTCAGTGGCTTTTTTATACGTTTTATTTGTGCAGGTGCTGCAGCACAATAGATAACAAACCAGAATCTAGTAGAAAATGTTCCTTGAAGTTTCTTTTGCATTGCTATAACCAAACTTTTGCAGACCTGGGATTAATTAAAAAAAGAGAACTTTTTGATGAGAAAGTTTTAAGGGTGGTGTTTACCTCATTCAGTTTTTTACATGAAGAAATGTCAGCCTGGATACCATGACTGGATACAAAGTCAAAAACTTTCACCCAGATAGTGAACTTGCTGTGGAGTGATCCCATGCCCCAAAACGGATGCATTTCCAATGAGGTGCGCGGTGGGGGCTGCTACTGGGGCCCTGATGTTACAGAGGAGGTGCTGGGAAGACACAACCTGCAACTTCTCATCCGTTCCCACGAGTGCAAACAGGATGGCTACGAGTTCTGCCACAACCGCAGGGTGAGCACAAAGAGGCCACTTTTGGGAGGAGAGTTCAGGAGTTCAGAGTAAAGCAATCATCTGACACTCTGTTTCCTCTTTCTCATTCAGGTGCTCACAATATTTTCAGCCTCCAACTACTATGAAGTGGGCAGTAACAGAGGGGCTTACATCAGAATGGGAGCTGATCTGGTTCCGCACTTTATTCAGTACCAGGCCAGCAGGACGTGCAGAGAACTCACCCTGAGACAGAGGTACACACGTTCAATCCAGTTCACGTTTTTATAATAAAAGGCACATATTAATGTACTTTTTTGCACAACAAATCAATAAAAGACATGAACATATGTTTGATTGAGGCTAAACCAAAATGTCCTTTATTTGCCAGTGTGGGGTGGACAGAGAGATCAGCCCTTAGAGCTCTGAGGGAGCAGCTGTTTGTGCACAAATCAGATCTCATCAGGGCTTACCATGAGTTTGATCCTCATCACACAGGTAAAGCCACACTAGGGCCCCTTTGGGTGCATTCAGTCCCTCTGACTCAAACTGGCCCTTCACTGGGTTTTATTTGCTCTCCTATGTCTTCATATGATGTTTGACCTCAGGGAAGATCTCTATGAAACACTGGGCGAGCGCTACAGAGAGCGTGCTGAAGCTGGGTTTGCCCTGGAGGGTGCTGCGCTCTCAGCTTGTCAACAGAACCCACTATGGTATGGTGGATTACCAGCAGTGGATAAAGGAGCTGTCCATCACTGAGCCCAAACTAGAGGTGTTTATTCCTTTGTTTTTACCTTCACTTTAGTTCTTTAAATTGATTTTGATAATTGATCTGCGTATGCTATGATCTAGTTTGAATAGTGTTATTTCTACTTACATAGTTGTGATTTATTGTTACCGGTTCTTAAGGATTCTTAATGGCCTGAATCTGTGTTGGTAAGGTATAAATTTCTGATCAGAGGTTACGAACAGGATGTTGATAATTCACATAAAGAAAATGGTACTCTTTCTCCCATTTCCTTTCAAGTATCACTTGATGGCTGGTTATCCTGTGTTTGACTTGTTTTTTGGATGCAAACCTCTGTTGATTGAGTGTGTTATATATGTATTGTTCTTGTCTGATTGCTTGAAATAAGCCATTTCAAATTAAAACAAAAATCAAAATTCAGTTTAGTTTTAGTGTACAGCTGATCTTGCTTCAATAAGCTACACAAGAAGTGAAAAACAATCAACTAGAAATAATTACAATTGTGATAAAAAAAAAAAAAGGAATTTCAAACGTACCTCAGTTTTATTCAAATAAAATATTTAGGTAGATCATGTTTCTTTGTGTTGCAGATATATTTATAAAAAACATCAAGTTAATCCTCTTTGCAGGTGTCAGACACCAGTATCCTGGAGACAATGTACAAAAACCACTCCAATTTGGAAACCATCTTCCGCATCATAGACACGGATCACTCAGGTGAAGAAGCAACACAACATTAATTGTATTTTACCAGCTTCTTTAGGCGTACCTCAAGCTGTGACAAAATAATCTATGATGGCTCCTTCAGGTTTGATTTCCCTGGAGGAGTTCCGTCAGACTTGGAAGCTCCTGAGTTCTCATCTGAAGATGGAGATCAGCGACAAAGCAATCACAGACTTGGCTCACAGCATCGACTTCAACAAGGACGGCAGCATCGACATCAACGAGTTCATGGAGGCCTTCCGGTTGGTGGACCTGTCCGCACATAGCTGAAAGCCTGAAACTGGAGCAGCACTGAACTGGACTCCCAAAACTGAATCCATAAACCCGGATTAGAAGCATTTATCTGTAGAACATTAGTAGATTGAGTGGATCTGGTGTTATCTAGAAGTTTTCTACCTCAAAGTTGTTGTTTTTTTACCATCTCTATTTTTAAAAATCTAATTTGAGTGAAAATGTGTTTCCTTGATAAATAAGAAATACACTTTGTGTGTGCAAGGCATTAATTAAGTTTGTTTCAATCTGCCCATTCAACACAGTCAAGCTTCTTTGCTAGTCATAATGTGGCAAAAAAACGTCACGCTGTAGAACAGGGGTGGACTTCTTTGACTAATGGGGCAAAAAGGGTTCTACAATTTGACAGAGGAGCTGTACCAGCAGCAGAAGTGTCATAAAAGGAAAGAAATAACATCGAATCTGGACCACCCCTGCTCTAAAACGAGGTCTGGAAAAAGATACTGATTTAATCAGTTAAATGGAACTTTAAAAACAGTCAACTCTTTTGCAGTGGCTACAATCTATGCCTTTTCAATTTGTTTTTAATAAATTGAATTGAAAATTAGGTGTCTGATAGTTTTAAGTAAACAAGATTAGAAGTGAAATTTGCTTTACATAAAACATATTTAGAAACAAAGACAAAAAGAAGGGTTACACAGCATATTTTTTACAATAACCAATAAAACTCAATGCTTAACAGTTTCTCAGTATTGTGCAGAATAATTGTTTTGTTATTGCAGCGAATTCTGCATTTGATCCCACTTCTTGGTAAACCTGTAAACTATCTCTGTACTTCAAATCTTTGGGATCCATGGGTGACTCGACTGCATGTGGGGGTTCTAATCAGCTTGAAAGCTGCCTAACCATTCAGCTGCCAATCAGTCTTTTCATCCCTGCAGGGATGCAAATCCTGAATGTAAATCCTATCAACTCAAGCCCTGCTTTGATGAGATATAGAAAAGTGGATGTCTGCAGGTAAACAAGGGAGTATGAGGTGTCACAAAGTTTAAATGCAGGTAACTAGAAATGAAAGGAAGAAGATAAACATTTAACTTCTGTTAAAGTATATAGTCACAACAAAGAAAAAGGCTGCTAAAGGTTTAGAATTTCAATTTATTAGTATTCTAACAGTTAAAAAAGATACAAAGATGTATTTACATCTTGACACACTCAACCCCTCTTTGTTTACAAAGCGCTGGCAGTCACATGTGATAATCTGATTGACATGGCTATTATTATACACTGAGCAGTCCATTGAGCTGTCTATTTCAATCCAGATTACTTAGTTATTGTTTTGCTGTACTGATGGGAGAGTACATGACACAACTGCCACAAAAATTGAGAATTCAATCGCTTTTGATAGGAATTGTTTTCTGCTACAAGCAAAGTTGAAGATTACAAAGCAGGCTGGTCTTGAAGAGAGAGATTTTCAAAATTAAAAAGATCTGAGTGTGTGAGGAGGCTCGAGAGGTTGGAATCAGCTCAGGATGCCCCCTCTCATGTGTCCACTGTCACTCAGCCCATGCTCTATTAGTTTGATGTCTTCCAGGTCGTCTTTAATGACACTGATCAGATGACTCAGACCTTCCTGCTGCTGTTTCAAGTGCTGCAAGAGGGAAATAGGAGAATGCTTAGTAACAAATTGTAGACAGTTGTAAATGCAAATGAGCGGCAGAATCTCACTTGTTTGATTTCTCTGAGGAGGTCTGCATCTACACTGTAGCGCTCTTCAGACCTCACAGCTCCGAAATGGTTCTGCATTCGGATTTGGGACATTAATTCGTTTAGCCGGCCCTTAATGACAAGAAGAAAAATAATTACTGGATTTTCACAAGAACAGTTTGATCTCGAACAATATTTTAGATTTACAAACATGACTAAAACTAAATAGATGAGCAAAGTGAACTCTAGAGAAAGTAATAAATGGCTGTCCTCCATTTTTTAGCCATTTATACTCATTTTTTGTCCACTACACCACCAAAGAAAACCAAAAAAGCAACATTGTAAAGATAAACTGAAACTATTTAAGATGAATAAATCCTATTGATTACAAAATGCAGCTTTATAAAGTTATAAATCAATAAAATAAAATCTAGCATTTTCCATCCTACTTTCTGTGCATTCAGGATCAACACTTTTCGTGAGAGTAACTTCCAGCTCGAGTTTGCAGGAACTTGCCTTGAACTGTGTGGGGGCATTGAGTTCTGACTGAATGGTGTCCAGCTGCACTCGGAGATGCTCCTCGTCCACTTGGATCGCGTAGCCACTTTTCCTTTGAATCTCCTGTTTGATCAAAACCTTCCAGGAAAACATGGCAATGATACATAGGACAGTGTTACCAAGCGGAGATAAATGCAAATCAGTGCCAAAACATTCAAATCTGATGGAATCTACATATGGGATTCATCACAGTTCTACTTCACTTGGATCATCATCAAAACCTTCAGAGAGAAAGAATGTAAGAAAGAGGGCCTTCGAGCCTCCACACAAACACTTCTCTCAGCTTTATGGAGCATATTCCAGGAATGCCAGTTCAGTTGGAATTCACCTGATTTTCAACAACAGCTGCAAGATTACAGACTTGAAGATTTATTACTGAGCCTCTGCAGCAGATGAACAAAAAAGTGCAGAAAGTGGCTCTTAAACCATTCTAGGTCAACTGATATCAATTTAAAAATCCATTTTCAACCCTTCCAAGAACCTTACTATAGCTAAAGTCTATTCTGAGAAAAGGTAGATTATACAACTGCTGAAAATAGTAAATAAGCTCATTACTGTCATCCCTTATTCCATATTATATCATAACAGCAACATAGCGAAAGAGACCAGTGATTTTAAGGTTTCTTTTAAACTGTTTGGTTAATTTGATATTTTTGAAAACTGGGATGAAGCAGAGGAGAAAGAGAGAAAAGAATCTAAGGAGATGAGAATCGAGGAGGAATTAAACTATTACGACTTTGCTTCTTTGAAACAAACTTTTGCTTTATCAGCTAACAAAAACAAGTGATAAGAGGTGAACTTTCTCTCTGAACTGATGCTTTATTTAAACCTATGATGACAATCAGCATGTATATTGGATTCCTTTCCGCAGAGGTCGGTGCTGCTACCATGACGTGTCGCACAATGTACCAAATAGTCCACTTTTAATGAAAAAATTTAAATAAAAATAAAACAAACAAAAAAAGAATAAAGAACTAAAAATTGATTTAATATGCATTTCTTTTTTTTAAGTGACCATGGTACAAGCAGGATAATGGCCTTGCAAGTGTCCGTTATCAGAAATGTACGCAACTTGCTTCAGAAGTCTATGTCATGAAGAACATGGAGAACTTCTAGAGACCTTAAAAAAACAAAACTCAAAATAAAAGAATTTTTGTCAGTCTGATACACACATTTAAGAAGGCACATGTCAGTGATTACAACATTTAATGTCATGTGAACGCTACCTGCAGCACCCTGTGAGACAGATCCATCAGTTTCCTCTTGTACTGAGCGATCTTGGCCACAGTTGTAGCCTGGTTCTTCTGCAGTTCACTGATGTCATTCGATATAATCTGCAAATTCAGACAAAAATGTATTTCATATTTTGCGCTTAAATAGTTATTAATGCTAAAAACCATTTCTTGCAACACATCTAGGGTTATTCTTACAGCTTCTCAAAGTTTCTGGACTCAACTGAACTTCGAGCATATAAATGTATATGTATATAATAAACCATCACAAAGTCATGTGTACACATTTAAAACATTACATTTTTAACCCCCCTTGCTGAAAACACTGGCAGCTGTATTTGTAAGAATAACTCCAAAATAAAAACAAACAGTTGGCAGCGAGTGCTGACTGAACATCTGCGCTCGGTCCTTGACCAGAGTTTCAGAAGTCCAGAGTGGAAATTTCTAAAACGGGAATCCGAGGGAAAACTATTTTTCATCTCACTCACATCCACTCTAGTCTGGTGCTGTTTTGTCATCTGCTCTTGGATCTGCAACCTGCGCAACAGCTCCTTAAATCCAACCATGGGCACCGGGATTAACCTGAAAGAAGTAAGGAATGTCAAGAAACGGCTTCCCTACCTGAACAAAACGTAGAAAATAAACCTGTTAGAATCATGTCTATATAATGTCTGTGACAGCTGTCTCCTGTTGACTCTGCCTCTGGATTTTGGCATGTTCCCATCATTTTATTATAAAGCACTATTCATGTCCACATTTCTAATACAAAGCATATTACATGCTCAAAATGCAATAAAATTAACATACACTATAAAACTAGAAAATAAAAAAGAAATAGGTAAAACGACTTGAAACACTATCATCTATATTTCCATCCAGCCATTTTCTAAACCCGATACATCCCTTACAAGACTTTAAACCGTCTGAAACTTCTTAAATGTGCAGTTTTATAACAATGAAATCATATCGTTTGTTAAAAACCAGTTTTTCTGCTCTTCTGGGTCTCAGTACAGCTGTCATTAATAAAATCTGAAGAGAGTCATTTATTATGTCTAACAGCAAAGAAGCTGCTTAATGAAAAATAACCCAAACTGGTAAAAACATCAAGATTTGCAAAACAGCATTTTCTCAAGTCAGACAGACAATCCAAAAACCAACGCACTTCTCCGGGTCAGGATTGTCCACCTTCGCCTGTTCCCAAATGATGGGATCCACACCTGCACAAAAAGGACAGCATGTGTAGTTACTGCTCAGAAGGCTGCTTTGAAAAGCTCCATCTTAACTTTTGAAATGTGTCTTTACCCAGGAGGAAATTTACCAGGTTATCAAAGAAGGAAGTTCAGTGAAAAAATAACTTTTTACACTAAAATTACATGTTAGAAAACTATATTTTAGCATTCAAAAAAAGTATTTATTTCATACATTTAAAAGTTTTTTTGGGTAAAACAAAAACTTCTGCCCTGGATATTAATCATTTTACTTTGTAGATTATATTATGTGATAATCGGATTAGTATTTTACCAGACCAACAGCCATTAAAGGGTAAAGAAAATGAGAACTCCCATCTTCCAATGCTTTTACTGCTAAAAATAAATATGTATAAAGTTTGATTATATTCCATTTTATCTGAAAAAACCTGGTTATTGCATCAGTGTCATTTTTGGAATATTGTTCACCTTTTGGGTTATCCCATCAGCAAATAAGAGCTGATATAAGACTAATCTTGATGTGCATGTAAACATGTCTGACATAGTGACATGCAATCAAACAGGTAAGGAATCCAGAAGCAGGAGACAGTTTATTTAACATCGGATCAGCTGTAAAGCTAATTTAAAAAATATATATATATAAAAAACATTTATAGACAACTTTAGTTTAGGAGTTTTTGACTGTTAGTTTCTCCAATTTACAAGTGTAAATGCGTACAAATGTAGTTACATGGCCTCCAACTGAATGTTTACTTGTGAGTTACTTTAAATAAAGCATTAACTGAATGACCTAATTTAATGGGGAAAGAATAGAATTGGTAAAGAACCTGATGTTGCTTATTTGTTTTACCTGCAGGGGCATTTTGCAGCAGCTGTTTGAGCTGTGCTGGGGACAGCTCCGTGCGTGTGACAGACATGACAACCCCGATCTGCGCCAGTTGGGCCTTGATGTTCGCTTGCTCCAGAAAATTGAAAAGTGTAGACGTTGGGATGCGCTTGGAGGTGCCATTCGGCGAACGTTCCACAACGTAAACGATCACCTCTGTCCTGTAAGCCAGTCAGCACCGGGATCAACTGTCTGTAATCCACTGCAATCACTGACAGTTCCATGAAAAAAAAAAAAAAAAAGGTTTTCACTAAATGTTTTTAACTCACTGGTCATTTGGCAGGGACTTCACTCCCTCTACATTGACTGTTAGAGTCTGGTTGCTTCCTAGGATCTTGTGGAGGGATTCCACCAGCTGCTGCTGTTGGACTCGCACATCCGCTTCTTTTTTATTGAGGATCAAGACAACTAAACCATCCTCGTCCTTACTCACTGGGATGCAGCTATATCCCACTGCCTGGGGAGCACAAGAGATACTGTTTTAGTATTTAAATGTCAGAGCAAGAGCAAACAGTTCACTCTGAAGGAGCTGCCATCACCTTGAACCTGCAGAAAGGGTTCTCTTGGGTAAATTCCACGGGTGGGTTGTTGTTGCTGTAATAGCCCTTCCCTGTACCCCAGTAGGCCTGCAGTTGGTTCCATTTAGCAAGTATGGAGTCACGCTCATCTCCAAGTAAAGTGGGGGCTGACAGAGCGGTGACCTGCTGGAACAGCTGGGTGGGCTGAGGCTGACCCTGCTGCTGGCTAAACAAGCCTCCATATCAAGGGATGAGGAATATAAGTTACACACCAGAGCAAAACCTGATGACAATTTTCAATCCTGAAAAAATCTACTCTTACTTTGTTGCTGCTGGGTCGACTGAATATTAAAACCTCCAAATCCACCCAGGCCAGTAGCCCCTAACCCAGTTCCAAACCCGGAAGTTCCGGTTGCGGTTCCAGCTCCAAGTCCGGTTGGGAACCCAAACCCTTTGTTCTGTGTGTTCCCAAACAAGCTTCCTACAACAGAACAGTTTGTCCACACGACAACAAAGTTAAAATAAGACACTGTTAGGGTTTTACCATTAAACGTTGTGAAGAAGAATTAGTGCAGAAAAGACAGGTCATTTTGTTGAAGAAGAGTGACACCTTGTGGCAAGAAGGCCAAACATGAAACCCCTACTAAACATTTCTCCAGTTTTTCCTCATCTTGATCCACACTAGGGCTGAGTTTCACCGTCAAACCACAGATTCAATATCAGATAAAGTCCCACTCCAAATATATTTATTTCTATTATTATTGCAATGATTGTTTTATGTGGTAATTGTTCTTGTCTTTTATGTCTCTTAGCTTGTGAGGTTTTATTCTTGATGTTTTACCCTATGAAGCTTCTGTCTTTTATGTTTTTACCTTCTGTTTTATCCTTTTAACTTGTGAAGCACCTTGTGACTTTTGTCTGAGAAAGGTGCTATATAAATAAAACTTACTTATTTACTATGGTAAAAACACTCTCAGTGATCTTTTAATTACGATTTTGCAGTCTTTAGTTAAAATCAGAAAGCCTCAAAAAACAGTTTTAATCGTAAATTATTTTATCCTTTATGAGGAAAAAATGCTACAAGAACATGTCAAAAACACCAAAATCACAGTTTTCATTGGGGTGGGTCTTTAACAGAATTATAATCTTATTACATTTTGGATTCAACCAAAATTGATTAAAAATAATGATTTATTTGCTAAATTTCCACAACAAAAGGAAATATATTTTGTAATAAAAACATTTTATATAACTAGTAATTTAAACAAAAGTGGAACATCTGTTATGAATTCCTAAATTAATAACTAAAAAGAAAGCATAAAGTTTACCCTTTCATTCAAAAGGCAATGATTCATGCTCATCATTAATGAGACTTGCACAGTTAATACATTTTTGAACCTTTTTCAGGAAGTAGCTTTGAGGTTGACCTGTTGTGTTGGAGGGAGTCACAAAATTAAAAGAGGATCCTTGTGCAGCAGCAGTCGTCGTGGTTGCCCCAAAGCCCCCAAATGCGCCTGGGAGATGAAGAAAGTAAAGACAAATGTAAAATAAAGATCCTTAAGAATAAACAAAAATGAATGAATAGAGCCATGATGAACATAATAACAACAAAATAGTTTTTAAGAAAAAAAGAAAAAACAGCATCACGCTGGAAACCAACACATTGATGACATCTGTCAAATGGAAATCATATGGGATGAACAGCTAACAGTTCAACAAATCTCATGAACAGTGAACAGCAAACTACAAAGCATCAAGTGAATTGCAGGGGGGAAAGTGAACAAATGAATGAAGATGTGCTTTTTAACAGACACACAATGAACTGAATCACAAAAGTCATCTACCTGTGCTAGCCAGGCTATTACCAAAATTGAAAACAGTGCCAGTGGTGGTTGCTGTACCAAAGCACCCCACATTAAAGCTCACTGCAGCTGGGTTGGCATTTAAACCAAACCCCCCAAAACTAAACCCACCAGCCGTACTGCCTCCGGCTCCCAGCCCCCCAAATCCTGCAGCCGGGGAAAGCAGGCAGCAAGAAAGAGAGAGCGACACGGAGGGGTTAAGTGACATTAAGCCAAGCATGGCATACACTTTGAAAAAGAAGAGGAAGAATTATAGTAAAAAGCTTGAAAAGTAACACACAAGCTCTTTCTGTCCAACATCTTACCGGTGTTGGTGGAGCCAAAACTGAATCCTGTGGCTGGTGCAGTGGTGGTGGTGGCTACCCCAAAACCAGGAGCTGGAAGAGCTACGAAACAAATCAAACTGCTCATCAAGGATATGAAACATACCCTAAAATATGTACAAAATAAAAAATTGAGTAAAATTAAAACTCTCAAATGAAGTTTACTCGACCTATATGAGCCAACTAACCCGTGATCATGTTTATTATTTGCCAACATATCCATTTGGATCTATTTATCAACTTGATTCACTAATGAGAAACAGTTACATAATTAAAAGTGATTTTTTTTTAGAGCTGTCAAATTATCGCATTAATCGCGATTAATTTCAGACATTTTAATGCATTTTTTTTTTAACTTGCTTCTGTGACGTCCCTTTATGAATGGAATGCACATCTGGAAGAATATTACCCCGCTCATACCACAATCATTCACAAAAAAAGTTGAATACATTTTTGGAACTTCACTCCTGTTGTGTTTTTAATTTTACATTTTTTTTCATAAAAGGCGTATTATTTAAAAGCGGTGCGTCGCATTGTCATGGTTTCAGTTCCAGCAGTTCAGTTCGAGAAAATAAACACAGCAATATTTCAGAGGGATAGTTCACCTCTTTCCACATTCCAGTATTTTTGTCTGGATGATACAGCAAAAATGGGTTTCAAAGAAACAAAGTCTAATTAATTCAATCCTCCTGATGTTTCACCTCTGCGAGTCCCTTTTCCTCTTTCTCTTCTCGTTCTTTTCGGCTTCATCTCAAATTCATCAAACAGGTTAAAGGAAACTTTAAAATCACTCATGTTATTTCTTCTGTCTTGCTGTTGTGATAAACCGTGGAATAAAGTTAGGACTAATCTTTGTTTTTGCTTCAGTTTTCTTAGTGTTTTTTCTTCTACGTTGACTTTTTATCAGGGCTGTAAATGTTAACGCGCTAACGCACACGATTAATTAAAAACAATACTAACGTGTTAACACTGCAAAGTCTTTGCAGTTCTGCTTATCTTATTGTTGATGGGTTTTTTGTACACAAATTAAAACTTCTGAGTTAACACTTGATAAATGTAAACATTTTAAACAATAAAAATGAAGGGAAAATATTCTCTCTGGCCTTTTTTTTTTATTTGAAAGCTGCATATTGTATATAAAAATCTGCCAAGTAAGACATTGTGATTAATCACAATTCAAAAGTGTGATTGATCCAATTATTTTTTAGTTGATTGACAACACTAGTTTTTATCAGGTTTTCAATTTACTGCAGATTAACACGTCATAATCCCCTATTTCAAGTGTAAAATCTGTCCAATACAAAAGGCATTTAGCTCTTATATGACTGCTTAGCTGATGGACATGACTAGTTGTTAAAAGAAAATACTGGTAATAATAATTAATAATAATTTAATGAGACAAATGCCAGGAGAACTCGTAAAAACCCCTAAAAAACATGATTTTCATTAGAGAGGGTGTTTAAAACAACAGATTACGCTATTACTAATCCACTCTACTAAACATTATTAAATTGAACAGTAACAACACAAGCTCCAGTCCCTACTACAATGTATAAAGGTAATGGTCCAAAATGAATCGAAGGCGCAGACTTACTGCCAAACCCGGATGAGGCGGTGGTAGTGATGGCTGTCGGATTGAACCCAAATGTTGTTGATGCTGTTGTCTTGGCCCCAAAAGAACCAAATGAAAACCCGGACGTACCTTTGCAATGAATGACACAGACCGCTACAAAAAGGCTCTCACAGACAAACAAGACAGCTAACGACATAAATTATACGATTCTCAACAAAACCATGTTATTTTTGGTAGTGCCAAAAGCTTCAACATATTTTACCAAACGTAATGTTAAAGTCACGTTAAACACATTGACATATTATCAAGTCTATGTAGATTAAAATGAGAAAAGCATGAAGCTACTAGCTAGCACAGCACGTGTAACTGAAGTAAATGCAAAAACCCCATGACAACATAGGTTTAAAAATACATCTAAAATTACTTTAAACTAAATAAATATGACAAAACGTCCCAAACAACAGACATACTTGGTGCTGTATTGCTCGTGGCACCGCCAAAACTGAACGCCATGTTGACTGCTTTGCTCTTCTTTTTCTTGTTCTTCAAAAAGATTGGTAAAGCAAGTAAGAAGACAGCTCAGTACTGCCACCTAGTGACCAGGACCAGCAACGGCTAAAACAAAATGTCGGATTCACTGCTAAATTTACTGTTGCTTGGTAAGATGCAATCATTTTACAGTTAAAATTGTATTTAGGAAAATATATGTAATGCCAGAAATAACTTTTACAACTTAACTTGATCAGAATTTACAAAGAAAATGGTATGTTTGAAATAATTTCTCAACCAGTGGTAATATTTGCAACTGGAAATCCTAATTACAAATTATTATTTTGGATAGTTGGACATTTATTAGAATGTCTTAAAAGTCATATTTGGTCATAATAATAATCTTTAATATTTAAGCTGCAAACCATATAGATAACAATTAAAGTCCAGCATTTTTGTTGCACAGGAAAAACAGAAAATTGTAGGTTTTTTCCTTCCTCATTTATTATTCTACACATTTTTTTTCAAATTATATTTAAAATTATAATTAAGTATGATAAAATCTATCATAAAGTGAAATTATTTTCAAAACTGCAGGCTTAAAAATATGCTAAATATGAGAAAAATACAAGGACACATCTACTCACGATACCTTTTATTTCTGTGTGCAGATCAAAAGTAACATTTAAAAACAGGTGAACAGTCAATATACTTGAAGGTTACAGTGGCAGCAGTAATTTCAAAGATGACAATGTTGATTGAAATGTGACAGTAAAGAAATCCTGTCCTAAGAATATCAGGATTTTTGGTTTTGGTTTCATCATTGTAACATAATAATGTATTCCCTTCAAAAACAACTACAGACAATGCACAACATTGTCTTTTAACAAATGAGCTGGAAGCTACCAATTTATTCACTTGTTTTATGAATAGAAAACAACTACATTATAAAAGCTCATTGATGTGTTTTAGCCCTAAGTGTAATTATTGTACATGGTGAATTTTAGTTTGCACGAAAAAAATAAAACAATAAGCTGAAAGGAGAAAAATCTCAACAGTCTCATATGTACAGATAGATTATTACAAAGCATGTAAAAATCTAAATCACAGATGAAGTGCTATTCAGTATTGGCACCTGCACAGAATAAACTGAGCAATTCTGCAGATTTTTATCTTATCTTAGGAATACAGGATATGGCACATAAAGACACTTTGACCCTGAAGACTATGCAAAAAAAAAAAAAAAAAAAAAACTTCAGTCACATCTTTTATTTCTTGGCATCTGGATGGAAGCTGAAATGTTTCATCATAAAAATAAAGTAAAGCAGTAACACTGGTTCATGTTAAAAAAAAAAACATGTTCTAAATATGTATTCTGTATCAGTTAGTGGAAGCATATTAAGGTCACACGTCATGTCTTATCCTAAACTACAAAGTGTTAGACTCAAACTTCATTTTAGCCTCTCTACATAAACATTTACAAATGTTTTTCCTTAAGAAAAAAAAGTATCTAAATATACATTATTTTGCTTGACATTCATCCTCATCATGCATAGTTTACACAATCAAACGAATGCCAAGACTGCTAATGGACGTTTTAGAGATGGCAAATGAATGAATCAACAAACAAAAAACAAACAAACAAACTAACAAAATTATTTTGCAACATTAAATTTAGCCTGAAATTCTTAGGAGCTGAAATACTAAATTGATTTAAAAAAAGTAAAGTTTTAATTTTTTTATCTTTGCTGGTTTTACAAAGTTTAACAGCAAACACAGGCACCCTGAGAGTAATGTATTAAACCTAAAAAATAATAATTAAAATCCTCAGTGCCTAGTTTACTAAACGTGCTAGTCTGTGGGGGAATTAGGCTTTTTAAAAACAAAATTATTTAAATTTAAGTCGAAACTTCACCAGGCTCATTCTGCTCCAAAGGCATGTGTTAAACATCTGGAGCTCTAGGCACTCTGAACTCCCACTGCAAATATTTAAAAAATCTAAATAACACTGCAGGTGCAGAAAATGCCTGAGTGGGAATTGAAGAAGCTAAAAGTGGGGGACAGGACATTTGCAAAGGTTTATCAGTGTGCACAAATTACAGAATGTTTGCATTTAATATGGAATCACAATTTTCCAATTAGAATAGTATCTAAAAGTCAAAAATGAATACTATTTCTCTGACATAAAAAAACAACACATTAAAGACAATGTTGCCCTAAGCAATTTAAATGCAATGAGCTTAAAGCAAACTGACTAAATAAGCTGACTGAGGACATTGCATTTATGCCACATTGCACACGTCATCTCAACAGCAATCACTTGTCGGGTTGTTTTATATTGAAATGAAATGACAAATAGCAAGATGCAGCCACCAGGAGGTA
The DNA here is from genome assembly GCA_014656515.1 of Oryzias celebensis. Classification (NCBI taxonomy): domain Eukaryota; kingdom Metazoa; phylum Chordata; class Actinopteri; order Beloniformes; family Adrianichthyidae; genus Oryzias; species Oryzias celebensis. Next base: position 10,132,510 of record BNCR01000012.1, read on the forward strand.
GCATTTGACAGCAAAAAGGCCAAAAAAGCCTCTAAAAAACTTAAATAAATCCAAATTTGACATTTAAAGCCCTTCCCATCACCTGTTTTGCTGCTTTACTTATTGACATGATAGGAAATAACCAAAAAGAGGCCTGCATTTTATCTCAAAGTTGTTTTGCAGTAAATGTGTCCAGGGAAAGCTGTTGCAAAAATACTTTCCTCAACTTTATGAGGAGCCTTACCTGGACACCTTTCCCTCAGATGCTGCGTTCACTTCGATGCAAACGCGTAAATACTCTCTGGTCACTTCAAGCAGTTAGATCGAGCCTAACAGACAGGCACAACTGGAACATACCGCTGCACTTACGAACATTTTTCACATCTTTCACTAACAGCAGGTAGTACAAAAATCTGTGAAACTAAGAACATTTCCCCCCATCCATGACCCCACCCCAAGCTGCAAAGCTCCAACGCTCCTCTTCCTCAACTTCAGGCATCAACTTTTTCTGTCAAACCGATGTAGGTTCCATTTTGGGGATCTTCCTTTTCTTTGTCACCGACGGGGCAGTAAGACGTGTCATCTTGAGTCGAAGGCTGCTGAGTAAGGATTGAAAAAAAACCACATCACTTCTGTCCCTTCAATTAAAGTCCTTTCTTATGCCATTTGACGAAGCGAATGTAACGTTAAAGTTTTAGTACCGCCCAATGTTACTGCATTAAAACCAAAAGTGTAAGCTTTGTCAAAGTGAAATATTAAACGAAATGGTGCAACGAGTTCAATGAACAGAGCAAATATATATGTAAAAGCGGCAAAACAACCTCAAAGACTTACAGCATAGTGAGCCTTGGTAAACACAATGCGGTTAACGTCATTCTGCAGAAATATACAGTGATAAATGCATGCACAATGCCATTAGTGCATGGTTAAAACACTGGTTAAATTAAGAAAATTAAAACAAATTTCTTATTAGATCAAGCAAACAGCAAGTTGTTAGAGTAAAATAATTTAAAAAATTGGGTTCATACCTTCTTTTGATGAGCCCGAAACAGAAGGACAATCAGGATGATGAGCATGATGCCTCCAAGTCCCACGATAAAAAGCGGGAAGTTGGACACTACTTCAGAAATTACAAGCAGCTTTTTAAGTTTGGCTGCTGATGCATCATCAATCACCACACTCTGTTCAAAAGACAAAAGCAGAAGTCTGTTAGATTTAAGGCTGCAGTCTCTGGAGTGTTAAGTCCTACTCAGTCATCCTTAGATCCATTTTCAAAGTGTCCGTTTCTAGGACATCGTTTCTGCAGAGAGCCAGGAGTTTGAATGAAAAAGTACTCAGAAATGCTGTTTTAATCTAATTTTTTTCATTTATGCCCTCCATCATGAGAAATATGGAACAAGAACATGTTAAAAACACCAAAAACATGATTTTCATTGGAGTGAGTCTTAAATGCTGTCACGATTCAGTTTAAATGTTTCAATAGTTCTAGTACATCACCTGTACGTCTGGGGTTGAGGATCCCACCTTCATGTGGGCAACCATGTCGTCCCCCCCAACCAAAATAGTTTTTTTTAGTAGTTTTTCCTCACCTAGAAGGAGGATGTAAGCCCATTGAGACGGCGATGACTGTGATATTGAGCTATTTGTATAAAACTGAATTGAATTGAATTAAGGGTTTTCTAAACTTCTCATTAATGAGTCTCATTTTCCTTCTGCATTTTTTTAAAACACATTGAAAAATGTATTCAATCACTGACTTTTCCCTTTTTTAATTTATTTACCAGTGGAGTTAACGCCTTTTTCCTTTTCTTTGTAGAAAAAAGGGACATTTTAAACGGAACTGCTAACCCTACATTTGAAATTGATTCCATCAAATGTTTCATTTGCAATCCTATTTCATGAGGATATCTAATATTGCTTCTAATGCTTTTCTCAAGAAATAAAGTAATTTCATCAGCTTTTATTCATCTCTGTGCTTAAGATTTAAGACATTTAAAAAAATGTTACAAATAAAAATTTTATAAACTTCACAGTTTAAATATAAAATAAAAATTAAATACGTTTTGTGACAAAAATATAAAAAATCCTTAAAGTGTGCCAATTTAGCAGCTACTGTCATCATCTTCTTTTGTACGTCCAATTCTCTTCTACCTTGCTTTACAGCACAGAATAGTGATTCCTGTTTATCTAGGGAAAGAAGGGGACAGAAGGGAAACATAGCAGCTCAAGTTGTCACAAGAAACATTTTTTTAATTTTGTGACAGTGCTTCTCTTGGTTTATTTTGTTTGGTGAGAAATTCCATCAGATTAACTAAGTAGACACAAAGCAAGGTAAAGTCTGCAAAAGCTTAACATTGCAGGGTTAAATTTGAGCAAACCTGTTAGTATCTGTTCTTTTGAAAGGACACTGCGTTTTGTTGGCCAACAATCAAGATCACTCAGTCATGATCCAAAAAAGCTTTAATTTTATTAGAATAAAATCATAAAGTTATGAGAAAAGTTGAAATTTTATCAGAATAAAGTCAAATGTTAGAGAAATGAGTTTAATTTTACCAGAATAAAGAAATACTTTTATGAGAAAAAAGCTGTAATATTGCCAGAATTAAATCAAATTTATGAGTAAGAAATTGTAATTTTATAAAAAATTTACTAATAAAATTATAAGAAACAAGTTGTAATTTTTTAAGAATAAAGTTGTAAAAATATGAGAAAGAAGTCATTTTTGAGAATTAAATTGTTAAATTATGAGGAAAGAAATTGTAATTTTACAAGATTAAGGTTGTAAATCTATGAAAAAAAGTCATCATTTTATGAGAATAAAATAGTTAAAAAATGAAAAAGATCGTAGTTTTATGAAAATACATTCTAAAGTAATGAGAAAAAAAGTCTTAATTTTATGAGGATAAAATCACAAATGTATGGAAAAAAAGTTGTTATTTTACCAATTTAAAATGATAAACTATTAGACTATTAAGTTATAATTTTATGAGAATCAATTTAAGAAAACAGTTGAAATTTAATGAGAATAAATGCAATATTATGAGAAGGAAGTTGTAATTTTATGAAAACAAAGTCATACATTTATGAGAAAAAGTTATAACTTTACAAAAATAAAGTTTTACATTTTTGTGAAAAAATTTGTAATTTTACCAGTAAAAGCCATGCTTTTTTGAAAATAGAGGTGTAGGCCTCCATCCACGTTATGCACTGACAAAATCCATCAAAGAAGCCACTTATAGTGATGCCATAAAGGTTTCGTTTATTATAGAAATCCATGTGTCATAATGCATTTGAACCACTTTAAACTCTACTGCTGACGGCGTAAATGGCCAGAAACTCACTCCTTCTGAAGAGATCTAGTTTCCTGCAAATTCTCTTCAAAAGTCCTAATACTTACAATAAGTCAATATTCACCCACTAAAAGGTAGAATTTTTCTTTTTTGTGAAACCAATGTAGAAGAAACCACCTACAATCTCTCTTATTGAAACATCATTATGATTCTTTCGTTTTTGTTGTTTACATTTTCTTAGTAAACTCGTAAACTTGTACATTTAATATAGTAAATTCTCAACTTAAAACTTATGACATAAATTTATTATCATACATTTTTTCCTCATATTTTATAATGTTATTTTTGTAGCTTTCTTGACATTTTCTCATATTATTGCAATTTTGTTCTAGTAAAATTACATTTTTTTCTGCATAATTTTTAATTTATTTTTTATTTTATGGTGGCTCTATTGCTCCGTCATAAATGTTTGGAACAACTTAGATTTTTTTTAATAATCTAAGACATCTCTAAAAATGTCTTTGTAAGAATATGTCATGAAATTCTTAATTTTGGGAAGAATAAATGTTTCAAAATGGTCAAACAAAAGCTGTGGATCTTTTACAAAATGTTTGTTTCTGTAAAATGTTAAACTTCCCATTCTGTAAATTTATAGTCAATATTGTAAGTGTGTCTAGTCTTGAGTGTGTCTCACCTCATTGAGAAACATTACAGGAACGATGGTCTCATTCAGGTTTCTTGTATCTCTGGACAGAATACAGTGAAAGAATTAGAATCAGGACAGACCTACTGAAAATACATTCTATAGAGAATGTGAAAACAGATACTCACGGGAATCCACTGATTCTGCTCACCAAGATGTTAACCTGTGCTCTTTTGCTCGCACGTACAATCACTCCAGTGGTCTGTCATGCAAGTGTAAGGAAATTGTATTAATTGTGTTCCTTGTTGTGTTGACATTTGTGCCCAAGTCTGCAATGACCACTTGAGTTCCACTAGATGGTGCTGCGGTACAACTCTTTCCGCTTTTTAATATCTGTCACGTACATCGCAGTAGAAGTGAGTATTTATTGGCACAGATATGTGTTTGATTAGCTCACCGGGTTGAGGTCTAAAAACGTCTGGTGATGCTCCCTGTTAGGAGACATTCCTTCGATGCTGTTAATATATTTGCCTTCGGCCAGATAGAAGTGAGGAAAAGAGGCAACCACGGGGGCACCTGCCAAAGGAAGGGACAACAATTCAGTGCCTCTGGGTTGCAGGACTGGTCAGGACTGTTGGCAGGGAAGTTAGCCTCTGCTAATTTCCCATCAGCCCTTTGTTTACACTTTCTCCTGTTAGCTTATAGCACCTCACACAATGCCTTATATATATGGGCTGGAGATGGCCCGCTAGCTTCTTGCATATGTAAAGTTCTCAACCATACATCAGGTATGATTGAGTTTTGTTTATTTATAGAAACCTTTGAAATGTCATTGATCTGTTGCACTTTGTTCAAAAATATTAATACCACTTCCTGGGTCTTATTTTTCTGGTGATTTTAGTTTTTTTTCTTTTTAAAATTGGACCAAAATGTAGCATTTTATGGTCATTTTACTTTATCTGCTAAGGCAGGTCTCATTGTTTCAATATGGGATCGCTCTTGACGTATCTTGGACAATGGTAACAGACCAGCGTCTTCACAAGAGGAAAGGGGAGCTACCTTTTTATCTGTGTGCTCAGTGAACACGTCGTTTTATCTGTCTCAGTCAATCATTTTTTGTGGGACAGTCCTTCAGTGCTTGAAGTCCCACTTGTCAGGACTTTTCCACAACAACGAATGACTTGCTTTTCTGACCTCTTGAGTCCTCCAATGTTCCATTCTTGGGCCAATACTGTTCTTATTTATGCTTTTAACAAATGAGTTCACTTATCGAAAAACTCCATGTTTTTATGCTTGGTGTTCTAGGCTATCTTTGTCAGTTTTTCTATAAGACCCGAATGCCCTTCTGTTTGTGACTTTTTCGTTGACATTAAGCAGTGGGTGAGAATTTTCCAAACTTGTATGAAAGCGAAGCTGAGTGGATTATATTTAGCCCCAATCCACTTGACATTGTACTTGATCTTGGCCATCTTGTTCACCACAGTAATTCCTTTTGGAGTAAGATTGGACAGCAGAATTTGGTTTGACGATCAGATCAACTGTTTTTTGCTTTATCTGTTTAATAATCAGATTACTTTATACTTCAGAATAGTTTTGACATTTTTCTGAGAAGCACTTTTCTCCAGCAAAGGTTGCTGGAACCTGCTGTAAGTGCAATATGAGTTAAGCTTGATCAGCTTTTCTGGCTCCTCAAAAAAACAACCAAATCAATGTTAGGAACTTTTAAAGACTATAAAAATATTTGACGTTCTTTTTCAACTGTCTAAGTGTACTAGTTTATCTACTCTGTAAGATCTCTTTTCCAGTTTGATCAATAGACTGTGTTTCCACATTAAGGAGAAAATAGAGCATTTTGATAAAGAAAGCAAACTTATAACTCATGTCAAATCTAACCAGGCTGTGATTAACATCTTGAAAATTACCCTTGAAGAGGAAAAGTGTGGAGACGTAATCTTAAGATCTACAGCACACAGAACACAAACAATACAAGTCAACAGATCAGCAGAAAGTTCACTAATGCAAACAACAAAGGAAAGTCAAGATAAAGAATTTTTCAATTGTAGAAAGTTCCTTCCGCATATTGTAAACAGGAGCCACTTGGCTAATGTTGCCTCGATAAGGAAGCATGAGCTGAGGGGAGCATCTCTGAAACAAGTCTGGATTTATAGACAAAAACAAGAAACAAAAAAAAAGAAAATCAGTGTGTGAGACGGTAATGAAGTGGGGCAGAGGTGACAGATTTCCTTCTGTGTTTGGCAACAGACGTTAGACGAAAGCACCCGCAGTCAACTGAGAGGCTGCCCACATGACAGCCTGCAGGGTCGCTGGAGGACAAACACGCTCACACATTTGTAACATTGTGGTTTGAGGTGACCTTAACCACACTGATTTCTCCCTGAACACCTTGTTCCATTGTGTTCAAACTGTTCTGGTTGTTTTGGCTTTACTGCTTTTTCATTGTGAGGAAAAAGTCACCTCAATGTACCATTAAAAAACACCAAAGAGACAATAAAGGAGTCACACTACTTTATAGTGTCTTGCTGACTTGCAAAGTTTAACTAATATAATTGTTTTTTTTTAACATAACTGTTATAACTTCACTGCTTGCAATAAAATGACAGAAAAGGCTGAACTGTTAGGGAATGATATGCAAAAATTAGTCAAAGCAGGTCATTGCTCTCCTATTTAAAACATGCAAATCTTTCAAAAAGGCAAAGATTAGGAGACATGAGGGGCAACTGGGCTGGGAACCCAGGTGCTGTGATAAAGCCTGGACACAGTCAAGGGCAGAGTCAGGTGATAGGAATTACAGCCACTCTCCCCCGCCCTCCTTTGTTCCGTTGTGGTCAGATGACGCCTGAGGTGAGAGCTGGAGAGCTCTGTCACATGGGTCATTCAGGGTGGTTTTAGTAATACTGAGGGAGTTTTGAGGAAAAACGTGAATGGCATGATAATTGGTAGTGCCATTGAATGACCTTAAACTTTTGGATAGAAAGATCAGGAAGCAAACAATATTTTACCTTTGCGACATGGGCTGACTTTGAGGACCCCGGTTCCCAAGCACTCCTTCGAAGTGACGCAGAAACCTTCATTGGCTGAGTTCTCCTCCTTGCTGGCAAAAACAGAGCGCGGTGGGGTGAAGCGGTACGCCGGGATTCCTTTTACCTCGACTTCTTTCTCAAAGTCCATGTAGATTGTCCTGCAGGTCCAACCAGCAAAAACAAATTAGAAACACTATATCACAATACTTTCATTTTTCACTAATAATTTGGTTTTAGCTGAGGCTTTCAGAATGACAAAACCTTTAAATTAGCTTGGAAAATACATTCATCCAATGCATAAAGTAAGTTCAAGTTTACAAAACAACCATTTTAAAGGTTGCATCAAATATAATTTGAGCTAATATTAGTGCTGTCAATCAATTAAAAAATAATCAGATGAATCACAATGTTTACTAGGTACATTTTATACAACAATATGCAACTTTTGAACAAATAAAAGGCCAGAGAGAACGTTTTTATTGCCGGATTTTTTTTTCCTTGTAAAGGGGCAGGCTTTACTAAGCCATACTACCTTTCAAACATGGTTGTAATATGTGTTATACTCATAGTCAAATGTATAACTACTGATGAGATAGTAACATTTAACTGCATGTAAAACGAACATGTTTGAATAAACTATTAAAAAAGGTGTTCAGATATCAGGTACTCTCAGAAATGTAATTTGTGTACACAAAATACATCAACAGTAAGATAAGCATAATTTCAAAGACTTTTATGTCTGCAGTATTACTCCAAAAAACAAGCATGCGGATATACAGCCATAAGAAACAAACTATGTGTTTGTGCACTTTAAATAGTCCAGGTGAATACTCAAATCTGATTGGCTGCTGGGTGTTGACGCACATAAAAAAAAGAAGTTCCGGTCACATAGCCCAAGTGTTCTATATCACTGAACAAGCTTCTTTAAAAGAACTTTTTGCTTCATCTACTTGACAAAAACGAGCAGTAAGAGATTAACTTTCTCTCTGCAGTGATGCTTTATTGAACCTATCTTTATTGTGCCTGTGTTACTGTGACAACAGGCCGCACCACCAATCAAATAGTCCTCTTTTTGTGAAAAGCCAATCTAAACAGAATAAATAACAAGAATAAAGTGCAAAAATCGATTGAATATTTATTTCTTTTGCAAGTGACAATGGTATAAATGGGATAACGCTCAACAAAGTGTGCGTTTTCAGAAATTGACGCACGCCATGGGAGCCTGAATCGCCAGACGCAAAAGAGAAGACGGTCACTTATGACATGTAATTAATTTGCGTTAATAAATATTAACATTTTAATTTGTTTTAATTAATTGCGCACAATGACGTGTTAACGTTGACAGCCCTAGTTTATATATATTTTTGTCATTGTCATCATTTAGTCAGCAAAAGCAAATGAACTTTCCTCCAATAAAACTTGCTTTTAAATCCTGCGGAAAGGTATCAAAAAACTACATTAATGAATAAAATCAACAAAGCCTGAAATGTTTTCTCTCCTTTTTTTGTTATTATACTGTGTTCTTTCCCCAAAACTTAATAATGAAAAGTTTGTCTTGTTCTCTGCTGTGCCTTCATATTGAACGGCTTAAAGAAATCATAAACCTGGTCAGTTTTTCATGAACAGTATGCGCCTAAACAACATAGAAACATTTGCACAGAAACATTTTTAAAGCATCAAAGCCACACAGCATCCAGAGGTGGACAAGCCACAAGAAAATATGTCTCCATAAAAGTCGCTGACAAATTCTCCACAACACAATTTCTTTTCTTGTTCAGGACGAATGTAGGAACTGAGAATTTTGAATCATGATGTTTGGGGTTAGTTCTTTGTCTTGTAATGTTTGCATGCATGAAATTGTGCAATCATGTCGCCATTTTCCTTGGCTCTAATCCATCTTTCTTTCCATTTGTCTTATTACAGATTATGTGTGGCTTCAAAACAGTAAATTAGAAACAGTTTTCTCTAAAAATTCTTTAAAAAAAAGAAACAAAACAAGATTACGGCATTTTTAGCAAAACAAAAAATGCCTTGGGCATTTTCTTGGACATAGTTTAGCAAAGTAGCAATAGCTCATCAGAAGTTAACCTCTGAATTGTGGGCGAGACTGTTGGTGCAGAGTAAGCCTGTCCCCACTTCCTATCATCCATGTTATTAGCGTCTGCTCCCGATTCACAAAAATCTTAATAAAGAAATACTCAGATATGAGTACAGAGTACAGTGTGAGTACAGATATGCAATTTTAATCTTAGTTTTCTTAATATATGTCCTACATCATGTTAAAACCACCAAAAACACTATTTTTTTGAATGGGTATTAAGGAGCACAGAGAAATAAGCAGAAAAGTCAAACCATGATGCTACAATAGTAGAGTGCTCCAAATTAGAAATGTATACAGTAACCTTAAAACTATTCTCATGCTAAATTATATCCTCTAACTGTGAATTTTTCAGCTTCTTGAGCTTGAGATACAAGCTTACCTTATTATTTTTTTTATTTTTTTTTAGGAAGGAAGAGGGATCTCATTGAGTTTTTCCACCATGAGGAAAAGTCATTATAGCAGCAAAAACATTGTTCTTTTAGCACCTAATTGTTGTTTTAACACAGACAGGAAATTGGTAAAGCTGCAGCTTAGGAGCCTTTCAAAAATTTCTGAAGACAAAAAAAAAAAAAAACACAGTCTGTTCACACGTTAATACTATTTTGCATTTTATTGTAAATTGCAGATTTTAGGGTGCATTTCCAGTTTCCTTTGAAAGTACACCAATTGCAAAACTTCTATAATTATCTACTAATGTTGTTTGTTCTGCATCAAGAGCTCCCTGGAGCATTGTGAGAGAATTATTTTTGGTCTGGGGATATGCTGTTTGGCCAAACAGCAGATTCAAGGCAAAGTTCCATGGAGAAACGCCTTGCTGACCAAAAACCACACAAATGATTTTCTCACAAAAAAGAAATAGCTTTCATTTTAACAAACATATATGAAAAGACTTTAAAAACAAATAAGACAGAAGTTTTAAAAAGGCGCACGTCCGTGTACATCTTGATTAATGGGTAAGGGCAAGGGAATTCCAACAATTCTAACAAAGAACAAAGCAATCTATAGACTGTCTGCCAACTTTCAGGGAGAATACGCAGCCCACCAGTTAAGGATCGGCACCTTTCCCTTGACCTTCGTGAGAGGAGCCAAGAAAGGGCCTTATATAGCTCAACAATCAAACAAATGCGGAAGAATCTGAATTTTACTACTTGCGATGTAAAAGCTATATGACCTTTAAGAACAGATGGCCTGTGCAAGACTTTGTTTCGCTGATATACAAACATTTCAGCCAAGCCTAGAAGTCTATGTACAATGTCCCCAGCCTACACTGACAGATCTCTAATGGTATTAAGTCTTTCTTATATGAAGAGATTCTAGAAAAAGTAAAAAAAGGGAGTCCTTGACATGTAAGAGTCTGGAAATAATCACCAACCCATTCTTTAGCTGATGACATCACTTTCTAGGGCTTCAGAGAATCATGGTGTGGACCAGTATAAGCAAATGGGGAAGCCTTGAGTCATTGGGGAACCACTGGTGAACAACTCACGACAGAGGTTGTTAAGGTTCAAGAACAACTCCTAAAGAATTGAGAGCATCATTTCTTTAACACAAAAGAACAAAAAACAATGATTGAATTGAAATTATTCATGTGATTGAAATTGTGCTCTCCAAAAAGAGCAGATATACATGTCTCAGATTTTTAAAATAATCGTGATGATGCCCAAAGCTCTCTGGATAGGGTGTGGAACCTATTGTATTTATAATTAAGCTAAACAAATTTAGCGTTATAAGCTAAATTGTTGCTTTTTATGTTTAGGGTTCATAAATCAGTGGTCTGGACATTTGTGTATGAAAGAGCAACACATTTAATTGTTTTCTTTGTAAAGTAATGGTAAAAACACAGGAAACAAGGGAGGCAGTCTCCTCTATGGTCACAATAGCAAAGAAGTGATGACACCACTGGCGACTGAGTAAGTGGGGGAAAGGGTTTGGTAAATATTTAGGTGAAAGGTTTTGGCATATACCCAGATAGTGTTAAAGGTACTCCAAAACCTTTTAGGCAGATTTCTTTAAAACTCTTGAAAAAGGGAGTCTATAAGTGCAAGCATTTATTTTTCATATGTAATTTCCCTGATATCAATAAAGATAAAAAACTTGTTTTCTGATAAACAGTGCTTAAAAATAAAAAATAAAAAAAAGAAAAAAATCAAACTGTACAGGACCAAAGCATAGCACCGATTGCATAACAAGCTATCTCACACACTGACATCTTCACATTTTCTGTCTGCTTAAGCCTTTTTCCCTTTAAATGACGCTTCACACACAGCTCAGGCTGAAGAAGGACCACGGTAAATATACATCACCCCTGGTAGGGTTTGTTGGTGGTCAGAATCTTTAGATAAGAATTCAAGATATGCTGAGACTGTGACTATTGTTTACAACAGATGTGACACCCTGAACTCCTGACTGTTTGGACATGGGCTGAAAATAGAGAACAGCCGGAGCCCGGCTAATTTACAGGAGACCAACTTCATTTCTGTGCTTTTTGAACTAAAATCCCTACTACAATGTTTCCTGTTTATTTGAAACATGAAAGTCAAAATCCAAATTGAAAATGTTTCTGACGTTTTTTTTTTTTTTTTTTTATCCTGATTTCAGGTTTTGGAACAACATTCTTTGTCCATCTTGTTAACATCACCATGTTCTGATATGGTAACTTTTTACTGAAGGACATGTGCTGCTTAAATCACAGCTTCTTAGATTTGTTAAAATGCTTTCATGTAAAGTGCAAAGAAGACTGAGTCTTGTTTATTTTCTTACCCCACAAAGTAGCTTCCACCATGCAGCAGTGGATGCAGTTTATTTTTTTTTTGGAACAGAAACCTAATTGTGAAACTGTTGCCCTACTTCACTCAAGACATGTTGTGAATAAAACTGTGAATAAGACCCACTCCAATCATCTTTTGAACTATCCTAAAATCATTCCCAGCAGTCTTGTAATTATGATTATGCTGTTTTCAGCCAAATTTGTTTTTAAAAACTGTTTTTTTTAAACCCTGTTTTTTTGTATTTTAGGACAGTTTCTGCAGATTGTCAGAAGTTCATAAGCAATTTGCCTCTGAGTTGTGAGTGGTGCAGAGTAAGCCCTCCCCCATTTCCCATCATCCACACCAGAGGTATCAAACTCCAGGTCTCAACGGCCAGCCTCCTGCTGGTTTTTCAGAAATCCTGCCTTATCTGCTACTGGTTACTTGGGTAAAATGCTTTTAGCCAATAGGAGCTTCAAATTGGTTGGAAAACAAGTAGGACACCGGCTCTTGAGGCCTGAAGTTTGACACCCCTGGTTTACGCTCTCCCACCTGCTTACACAACTCCAAAATAACATTATCAATATAAATGGCGAGCAATATCAGTGCTGTCCAGCTGTTCAAGTGTGAGTCAGATGCCAGCTCAGACGAGGAAAACAAAGACGTACATGGATCTACTGTATTTGTCTGCAAGTGGATGCATCCGAATGGAGTAGAGCAAGGAGACTGTGGCCCAACGACTGTAGCACCTACATTACTGCTAATGTTCTTTCCAAAAACATTTTTCCATGAACTTCAGATTCACAACAATTTGAATAAAAAAAAATACTCAGAAATGCAATTTTAGGCTTAATTTTCTTTGTGCACATCTTTCTTTATCAGAAGAATGCCACAAAAACATCATGTAAGCTCCAAAGCAAACTGATTGCCAAAAGTCCAAAACGAGAATTTACACATATAGTGGAACAATGGTCAGTGCTTTAGACCTCACAGCAAGAAGACCTTGGTTCAAATCCCAGCTGGGACCTTTTTTTGTGAAGTTTGCATGTTTTCCCTGTGCATGCATGGGTTTTCTCTTGACACTCCAGCTTCCTCCCACAGTCCAAATCATGTCCTTTAGGTTAATTGTTGACTCTAAGTTGCAGCTAAGTGTGAGTGTGAGGCCCTGCAACAGGCTGGTGACCTGCTCAGGGTGCCTTTGACCAACAGATGCTGGTTTGGCTCTTGCAGCCCCGTGACCCTTAAAGGGGATTCAGCAGCTTCTGAAGATGGATGGCTGATTTGTGTCAATAATGCTTAAAATGTCAAATTATGTTTTTTCAATTCCATCTCAAGGGTTTTCATAAAATCCTCCATTTAGTCGTTTTCGTAACATTTTACACATCCAAAAAACACAATTATCATGGAGGAAGTCAGGGAATCAGAAAAAAACATAAAAATTCATTCTCCAGAGATAATTTTGCTTTGGACTTCATGTCAATCTAGATAGCCAGAATTTTAGCAATCATGCATGAGGCAGTACAGGAACAGTTTTCCATTTGGTAAAAACGTGTAAAAGGTTAAAAACATGAAACAGTCTGAATAAAATCCAGAGGAAGAATAACATTTAAGAAAAACCAAAACATAGCAGAAATAAAGTCCTATTAAATCGGCGATAGAAACAACGAGAAGGTCCTGCAGCTCTGAGCCATACCTGCAGAGGTCTGGAGTGAAGATGTAAATGCGTTCATCCTTCTTAAGCAGAGGATGGAAACAGCTTCCATCTGTTCCTTGAATACGGTTACTTTCGTCACTTGTCCAGAAATTCAGCTTGCTGCAAAGTATCATTTTGAACACATAAAACATGTTATTGCAATGTCTTTTTATTCCAAGCACATACACATTTTTTTTAATTCTTTCAAAACTATTTCGTCCACTTTGTTTCTTCTTACAAAATATTTCCAATTTATACATTAAGCCTTTAAAAGTAATGTGAAAAAGTTTAATTATAGACATCTAATCAGACATAGATAATTATTCATTTTACATGGACTAAAAACAAGCTAATTTTCCACTTGTAATACTAGAATATAAGAAACTTTAAAAACAGTTTTCTTTTAAATTTCAGAGTAACTATTGAATCCAGAGAAGAAAAACAAATCAAATTGAAATAATAGGGTCTTTAAAGAACCCAAAATATTCAGGATTTACAGTGTCTGTGCTGATGGAAGCCGTGTTAAAAGATGACACAGATCCCGTATTTTTCAGAGTATAGGTCGCATTTTTTTGCATGGTTCGGCCTGGGGTGCTACTTAAACCCAAGTGCGACTTAAATACAATTTTTTCTTCTTTATTGTGTGTTTTTTTTTTTTTTTTTGCTTCTGCGACTTATACTCTGGAGCAATTTATAGTCTGAAAAATACTGTACAATACGCCACTATTTATGGCTGCAAAACATTTCAGAGGTTAACTGATTGAAAGATTTCTGAATAAAAGACCATGACAGTAGGAGAAAAAGGGTAAGATGTTTTCTGAGGGCAAAAACTCTACCTTTGACCTTTCCATGTTTTGACCAGGCCATAATCCAAGTAGTTCTGCTCTCCGGTGTGGTAAATGAATTCCCCATTATGACTGCCATTTTTCTGATTGATTCAATAAAAAAGTGTTTAATATATTTTAGAAGTTTGAAGAATGAAGTCAAAACCTTTCTTTTTTGGGAAACTAAAAAGTGACAAGTGAAAACTCTCATCTTCTCAGTTTTCCTTTTTTGTTGAAGCAGTACTTGCCTTGTACATGAGGCCAAATGCCTTATCCAAACCAGGACTGTAGGCTGCAGCCTTTTGTAGCAGAGGATCTTCATAGCCCCAAAGCAATTCATGAACTGTGCGAGTGGTAAAAGGACCACTTCCAAGATTGTTCATGAACATGGAAACCACGGTCCTAAACCAGCTGTCCTTCATCTTTTCCATTACAGCCTGAACAGAAATTGAACGAGACAGGACTTGAAAAACAATGTAAGTGAGCTTCCCTGAGAAGAGAAACATTTAACTTAGTTCGAGAAAGAGTCTAGAATCCTCTTCTCTACAACTCAACTTGGATTTTTCCTGCTTTAATATTTAGTTCATAACTCACCCAAGAAGGAATGTTGACAGTGGTGATGTTATCCACTGCTGGGTCACCCACTGATCTCTCTCTCAGGAACACAAATTTCTTCATGGTATATGCAGACACCATTGTGTCATTTTCCACCATGGTCACATTGTCTTTATACCTGTATTCCCTGTAAAAAGTCAATCGAGAAGTTTTTATTTTATTTATATAATTATTGGACCAACCAGAATCAGACTTGCATTGTAAACAAATCTCAGGTCAACTCTGACTCATTTCAGGCTGGCTGGACTTAGGTTTTAAATGACCTACAAACCGTAGTAGAACAAAACAAGGAAATTCCACACCTTGATATGTTCTTGATGTGATTTTTTTTTTTTTTGCATGTTTTTAAAAGATCCTTTCACTATTGTAGGAAATACATTTACTGGACATGATTTCTAATGGCCCAAAACATTTGTTGGATCAGCTAACGCTTTGCAAAAACAAACAAATGGGCCTTGTATTGATTTTATAAGTTAAATTAAAAAAATGTGACTTGTGTATGTGCATATTTTAAGAGTTTCATGGCTGCTCCAAACAAAGTTGAATAAATACAAGCTAAGCTAAAATACACCCTGGATCGGTTTGCAAAAATAAAATAGATGCTCCACAAATCAACCGGCAGTTGTATCCCACCTGTATGTATAGGGTCCGATCTGTGTGACTTCTGGCTTGGCACCCTTGAGGCAATCTTCAGCATTGGTCAAATTAAAGAAGAAGAACTCCATGAAAACAGGAGGGGGGGGACTTTTCCATGATTCAAACACACGGCTGCCCTCCACTAACACAATCTCCTGTTTAGAAAAAAAAAATAGGTTAGATTAAAAATAGATTAATTCGATTGATTAATTACATGTCATGATAGATTAATCGCACAAAAAATTAATTCAATCCACCAACAAACTGGGTTAGCACATTATACCAAGCTTTGATGAACATACACCCTACTCTACTTACACATACTCAAATTCCTAACAAATATTCGCGGATCATCTTGACCTTTGGGATTCTGAAGGTCCCTGGGGTCTAATTATTTGACGACCATTTTTCTTCAGTCGAGTCCAGCTGTTCTGTGTCACAGTTGTAAGAGAAAAAAATGAACACGAAAATAGAAGTCGGCTGCAGTTGGTGGTCGTAAATCAGGAGGTTTGCAGCTGTCCCTCAGCTGTAAGGTTGGTGGTTTGATTCCTGGATTCTCCATTCAAGAGTCAAAGTGTCCTTGGGCAAAACATAGAATCTTTAATTACCTTTGAGGGGATTAGCTTCACTTTTATTGGTGTGTAAATATGTGAGCACTAGTATGATGAAAACTTGTGACCTCGTACCATTTGAGTTGCTGCTAGTAATAGTTCATACTTTTTTGGGATAAAAAACAAGATGGTGATGGGTCTTAAATCAGCCTTATTAACACACTGAAACCACTTTTTTTTTTTTTTTTTGGTAAAAATGGTGAAATCATCAATGAATTATGAGTACAGTAAGTCAGTCAACAAAGATGAGGTGAAACAATCTCCTCAAAAGTTGTTCTCTAGAAGAGACCTTTCTTTTAATACAAACGTGACACAGTCAACCATATGGTTTCTGTTTGTCAAGTTTCAACCCAGTTCTTGCACTATGTCAACAACCAACAATCAAAGTGAGAAAGCACAGTGCCAAATCATTGTTTACCTACACAGCAGGCAGTCCTTACAGAATTAGCAGACTTGCTACTCCCCTTTGTGATAAACATCACTGTCAACATCGTGGTCAAAGGTACACAAGCATGATAGGTAGAAAGAAAGAAAAAATAATGTTGTTTAGCAGCAATGAGGTATGAAAAGCTTAGCAAATCATGCACTTTTAATGGAGAAGGCTCTACCCCACAAGAGTTAGCCCCCAGCAGTGGGGCTCGCAAAAACACTGCTTTGGAAAAACTCGAAGCACACTGAGGAGTCTGAGGTGTCCACCAAGCCTCCTATCTCCCCAGATGCCAATCTTATGGGATGTAATGACATCTGTGGGAAACAAGTCCAATCCACAAAGACTCCACCCAACTTCCAACAGGGTGTAAAGGATCTCTTGTTAATGCTCTGGGCTAAACACCCCAGGAAAGCCTTGCTGGTTTTTGTCTACGCCCTACCTGCTTGGAGGCTCTATGACTGGACCTACACAAAATCATGAAGGGAGTCAAAAGTTTGCAGCACATATGAGTGTTCCATACCCTAAAATCACATTTGTGCTTGTTGCATACTTACAAGTATATTACAACAGAAAAATACCCGTCCTAAAACATTCCTGAAGCACTCAAACATAACTGCTCCAAAATCGTGTATAAATTCAGAAAATTCCACCCTTGTGCTTTAAATAAAAAAAAAGTCAGAGAATAAAACCAACTTGAAAGGGTGTTGCTGCTGTCTGAGCATCAGACAAGAGCATTGGCTGGGCGCATGAATGGCATGAGGGGAGACCCTCGCGCCACTCCATTATCAAGGGTTGCCCCTGACAACTAGCAGCCCAGGAGCCTCCAACAGATCATGTGACACACAGAGCTGGTTCCCCACTGGTAGTGCAGTACAGCGACCTTAATGATCTCAGCCACATTCCTTATGTTCAAGATTCATGAGGCCCTGGAGGTGCAGCACTGACAACAACTCAGCTTGATACCCTATGCATTATAATAGGAATCTTTTGATTCTTTTTTTTTTATCTACGGACAAAGTTGCCTTGGTGGGAAGTAGGAAAGTAATGTCAACTCTTTGGGATAAGTACATACGCAGGAGTTGAACATGTAAAGTGTCGTTACTTGGGGGAAGCAAAGACCCCCTCATCCTGTAGAAGGTCTTTTTTACTTGCGTTCAGAGACAAAAGTTTTAGGCGACTAGCAAAGGACAATAAATCTGTCACTTTACATTGAGGAAGAAAGAGCATAGTCCTCCGGAGTTGTTTTTTTCATGCGTCCAACAACCAATATAGTAACCCTCAGCATACAAAGAAAACAGGAACAGGACAACATTCTTATCCCAGCACCTACCACTGCTTCTTTTACACCACTCCCCGAATGAAAACACATGTGGCAGGTGAATACACAAACAGTCCAAAACACTGTTGCTTTGATGTGGAGACATTGTGGATCCAAGCAACTCTGAGGACCAGCAAGAGGCCATTCATTAAATCCTCCAGTCACGGTAAACAAGCTTTACATTCTCTGAAAAAAAACATGTCTAGCTCTATTGTTGTCAAACGTCTCATAATCATGTTAGGTTTAGGAGAGAGTATCGCCTCTTAAAAATAAGATAACTAAATTACACGCTAAAAAAACTTTGACAAAGTAAACTTAGCAGTTTTTAAAAGATCGTTTTTCGAAGAAATCCAACAGAAATGTCTACATGAGAACACACCATTTACTGTTGTGGACAAAATGATGAACTCAAGAAAGGTACATTATGAAAACTGGACAGAATAATCCCTTAAATCCTTACTTTTAAAGTGTGTCATTTCAAGAGTAATTCAAGTCTTGTGTGCAAAAATAAATCAATACCAATGTTACACTCCAACTGTATAAAAAATGTCTTATTGAAGGGTACTAAATCAAAAACAGACTTAATTGAAACCCCAAACTTCAGTGCTTCTTTCATTTTATCTAGTTTATGGTAATAAACAATTTCAACCTTTTGGATGGCCATTCCACACTGACCTCGACTTTCTTAAATGGGAGCCATGGCGCTCTCAGCTCCCAAAAACTCCAGAATTGTGAAAGAGCCTGACCACACCAAGTGAGTCAATTGCTGGAAGGGTCACCAGTGAAACAGATTCTTTGGTTCAACTGGTGCGAAGGTGAAAGCCGATATAGGAGAATCAGTTTTAGAGATGACTATGTGGATCAGTTCCTACTAAGTGTGTCTGACTGCTGCTGAGACTTCTTTTTCTAGACAAAGTTTAAACTCACAAAGTCAAGTTCACAGATTTTTAATAGTTTGCGCAAAACAACTAAGAGTAAAAGCTATAACGCGCAAACCTTTGAGGACCAGTTAAGAACTCGACTTGATTGCAGGATGGATGAATGGTGGAAAATGCTGTTTAATGGCAGCAGATTTCACTTCTTAAGCTAATTCCAACACAAGAACAAAAACGTCAGTCTTTGAAAAAGTCACAACCACAGATTAGTCCTTACTTGAATAAATTGTACAAGGAAATATTAAAATTCAGGTTTAAATACGGTTGATCAAAATAGATCAATTAAAATAAATCTGTAACTCGCTGTTGCTACAAGCTGTGCTTTGATTTTTTTTCTTACCTTATTTTTTTACCATATTTACCTGTATTTTTATTATTTTGTGGTCTACTTTTTTGGACATGATGCAAGGAATACAGGGTTCCATTGCTTTGTTGCGGTTCAATTTTGGCAGTTTTTGCTTTTTGGTTAACAGCACACTGTACTGCGTCCTGATTGGCTGTAGACTTTATCAATCAGTACCCCTCTTGCTGTGTCTGACTTATTTTTCTGGGAAGGTTTGAACTTTGAGAGTTAAAACGAGAGAGAAAAGCGTGAAAATGTTAACGTCTGTCTGAGAAAAGTACATAAAGTGTATATTGAGGAGTTCTGACGGTTTGAAACATCTGTTATTCTACTTGGCAGATTCTACCAATTGTGGGTTCTTTGTAGAACATTTCTCCTGGAATCTTAGATTTATTCCCAAAAATAATCTTTTGAACATTAACTAAAATCGCTCTCCATTAGAGAAACTAGTCGTTTTTGTCTGGACAGCTAACATAAGTAACAACATTAAAGCTTTAGTTGTGGTTCCTAATGTCTAAAGCCAACACTAAGCCACACAACAACAAAAAATAGATATAAAAAGTAAAAAGTCTGGCATAAAACAGGATGAAGGCATACAATGTGATTACGCTGTCAGCAGGGGCAACAGTACTATCATGTTTTGCCTGTTATCTTAGTAAAGTGACCCTCCTGGGAAGGCTTCTCTGAAATTGTTGTAAATCAAAGCACCTCTGAACTCCAAAGATACGGGGAAATGTAATCATAAACAAGCAAAAAAAGAATAAAATCAGATGTTTGAAATGTGTTTATGAACCTAAGAAGATGTGGAGTTTTATTTTGTGTAAATGGATCTTGTGCAGAAGAAATGGCAACAGAGTCTTTTAAACTTTTACACCAACATCTTTCAACATTTTCAAAACTTTTACCCCACCCAACTATGTGGGTTAGCTGCAGTTCTTATAAATTATAGTGTTGGTAGGAAGTGTGTTAAAGTGTTAAAATGAATGCTGACGTGTTAATTACAGAAATTGCCATATGTGGGAGCTGAGAAGAATTTCTATACATGTCACTGACCCTATACAGTAACACGATGTTTTGGTAAATTCCAGTACACTTACCAATCTAGAATAGATGGAACATGTAGTTCAGCATTTAATATAAGAGCATTGGCTTTTTCTACACCACATATTGGAATTGTGTATTTTGTTTTAAAAGTCACTTTAAAAAAAAAAAAACACTTTAGTTCGTTTGAGAGTAACACTAAGGAGCTTTTACCCAAATCAATTCTAGGTCAACCTTTAAAGGACAACTTTTCCTGAGTCTTTCTGAATTTAGAAAATAGCTTTTATTTGTTCTTTGAGGTTCATTTTTGTATTTTTAGGGAATTGTGCAAACAAAAAGTGTGTACTTCCACTGGAATTATGCTCAGAATTCCAAAACGAATCAAACAATTCAAATGTTTTTTTTTAATAATGAAAAACAGAAATGTATCAATTTCATTGATGGGTAAATATTTAAGACCATAAAATTGTTTTAGTTCTGTGTTAGTGCCAATACAGGGAAACACCAGATTTTCACTTCAGCCAAGAAACAACAAACACAATGCCTCTGGTGTTGCTGATATTTAGTTACAGTCCATTAAATCCTGTACTTCTGAGAAAGAAGATAAAAGCCGCTAGAATGTTTGAACTCCAAAGCTGAAAAAGATTGTTTAAATGAGAGGTTTGAAGAGTTGATAACATGATAGTGTGATGATGATGGAGTACTTTTAGAAAAAAAAAAATTTTATCTTAAAACAACATCCCTTTTTGGACACTGAATAAGAAACCATTACCACCTCCTGTTGTTGACTGAATAATTAAGAATCTTCCTCTTGAAACTTTGATACAACTGAAATCTCAAAGTTCACAAAACACCGGCGAATGCATGATGGAATCATACTGTAATATGTTGTTCCAAATGAACTAAGGACAAATTGAGAGTTTCCCAGGAGAGCCACATTCAAAGTAAATGTTTTTTTTCTTCCAAATTACATTTTAAGCGTTATAAAACAAAACAAAAAAAAACATCTTTAATCTACGCCTTGCTATTCCTTTATCTTGGTGGGTCAAGTTTAACAGTTCATTAGGAATTGTCAGGGAAAGCCTGTTTATCCGTTTCCCTCCAATACAACACTTCCCTGCAACAAAGCGTAGAGAAACAGCTCAAATGTTGCTGTGACATGTCAAAGCTGGTCTTAATTTAACAGCATCATGCTGCCACTTTGGCCCTAGTCAAAAAACAACATTTTGCTATTGGAAGTTTAGACCATCCATGCTTCTCACTCTGTTCTTGTAACAAAACGGTGGCGCTGCTCTAAAGGAGAACGCGGGAACAAATAACGAACCTTCCTTAAAGTCTAGGCAGGCTGCCCAGAACACTGAAACGGTTTCAAAATGCATTTAACATTCAAGACAAGTCTGAGAAACGTGCTCACAAAACAGCAGCATCAAAGTGGAACAGACGAGTAACTGAACTTCCTTTTTTGTTTTAGTAAAATTAGCAATTTAACACACAAGCGCAAAAAAAAGCAAAACTTTACTGCATTTGTATTTCTGAAACAGAAAAATAAACACTAACCTCAACTTTTTATTAAATCTTATGTTTATGTTAAATCAGATGTCTGTTTGGCACTTGTACCCAGATTACATCTCATACACACAAGGACCTTTACTGGGGGAAAAGTTAATACCAGATTATAATTTATTTAATCTGTTTTAAAGATATTTACATGTATAAATTCACCACTTAGGCACTCATTTTTAAGTCATGATTTGGAAATTCGGCTTGACAGTGACATGAAAGCACCCCGTGCCCTTTGACTTTGATGGAAGTCCATTTATATCAGCCAATGCAAACAAAACAACATTGCCTACAAACATGACTTTTTACATATTAGTTCCAAAAACAACCAAATTAACTGTAAACATGCAGAACATAGAAACGAAATCACTAGAAATCATGCGGCAATAATACCTCTGCAATAAATCCACAAAATCTAATAGCAAATGACAGAAGTGCACAGTTTTATTTGTGTATTTATTGCTTAAACAGCAATCTACTTCTAGTATGTGCCCAGTAGAGCAGAAATGATTTGTAGATTGTGGAGGTTAGTAAGTGAGCTGGCGCAATTCTACTGAGCAATGGTACTTTGAATTGTGTTTATTGAGGGTTTAAGGAGAAAAAGTTAATTTCCTTTTGCAACTTAGTTCTGATT
Source organism: Oryzias celebensis (assembly GCA_014656515.1). Taxonomy (NCBI): domain Eukaryota; kingdom Metazoa; phylum Chordata; class Actinopteri; order Beloniformes; family Adrianichthyidae; genus Oryzias; species Oryzias celebensis. The sequence continues at coordinate 10,154,951 of BNCR01000012.1, forward strand.
GCATGCCATTCTTAGACTCAACTAGTAACTAATATTGTAATAGCATATGGTTAGTAACAGATCAGCTTTTATGCTTGTTTTGTGTGATTATTCGTGATTTCTGCAGATCATGGGTGAATGCAGTCAAACAAAAGCTGTGCAAACTGTGTTGTAGTAAATAGTCGAGCCAAAACAATCTCCTCATTGTTTTCATTCTCATTAGATCCAGTTTTCACACAGAAATCCGTCCAGAGCAGCAGCCTGGAGGCGGAGTGGGGAAAGACGCTTTCAAGCTGCTCTTAAACACACGTGGTATCGAGTTCTGAAGTTCCAAGCGAGCTTTACCTTTTTCAGTCGATTTTCCATTAACTTGGGAAAGACTCTACCCACGAGCAGGCCGATCCCAACGGCCAGCAGGGTTCCGAAGATGCCTCCCACGGCGTACAGTGCGTATGATCTCCGAGTCATGCTTGCAGGTGCAGGCAAAGGGAGTGCCACAGATTACACTTTTAAGGGTGACGTGAATGCTCCACGTCTAACTTCTTTTCTTCATACAGCAAAAGTAAATTCCGACTTTGTTATTGTTGCTTTTTTTTTTCTTTAGTAAAGGCTGGACAGGACGTATAACAACGTTACTAACCCACTCACAACTGAATAACGGGAACTTAACCCACACAGTTCTTTTGAGTGGAAGTTAAAGCGAAGCCACGCCTTCCGCCGCGCCCCTTTGCAAAAAGGAAGACTCTGATTGGTTCTGTAGATATCCAGGAAGCTGAGCGCACATGTGTGGGTGGGTGTGCTATAAAATGTGTCTTATGGCGGTGTGACCAAGAATAACCTTCAAACCGCTTTTACCAACGAAGTGTTTTCATATGAACTAAGTCAGCTAACTTCTTCCTAACCACACCACAGTTACGTGCCAACCATGATAAGCGCACGTGCTCACATATAACCTACATCCCTTTTACCCCAGTGAGGCAGACTCACCACTTCTGCATGCTCCCTCCCTAAATCTATTTATATGCATTTTACTTATTACTCATTTTAAGCAAAATACATATTTAGAAGCATAAAACAGACGGATTTTTCACATGAAAGCAACAGAAAACGTCTTAAAAGTCATACAAAGTTTTTTTTAATAGAAAATCGTGTTTTTGACATGTTTTACACATTCTGGTTGCATTTTTTTTATGATGATGGAGGACGTTTTTATATTTCTCTGTATTTATATGTTTCAAATCGTGAAACAGGAGCAGAGGAAAAAAATGCAATTTGAAAAAGCATGTAGTTAGTTATAAACCACAATCTGGAGGCCACAAGCTCTGTGCTCCGCTCCATTCCGATGCATCCTCTTGCAGACGAATAGATCCATAAACGTTTTCATTTTTCTCGTCAAAACTATATATGGCTTGATAGCTCCAATATTGTTTGCCATTTTTGTTGCACCTGTACTGCACCCTGACAGGATGTGCCGAAAGGTGAACTACTACGTAATGTTAGGTTGGGGTTGTGATGGGGCTATGAGCTGGCAGGAATCAAAAAACTACTACATCTAGTATTTTTTATAAGCACTGTGATTTTTAAGGACAGCACAAAGTCTTCAAAGAATGAACGAGTTGGAGACATTGCAACATCTATCTTTATCCATTCTTCAAGAATAACCTCTTTTAGGGCTTGGATGCTGAATGCTGGATTCTTCAGCATAGAACAGAACATTATTGAGTTTATGATACCATAAATGCAATGCAGCTCCCCAACACTAGCAGCACTCATGTAGCCCCACATAAGGACACTACCACCACCATGTTTCACTGTAGGCACCATGGATTTTTCTTTGAAATCCTCACCTTTGCGACGCCATACAGTTTTAAAAGCAGTTAAGAAAACAGTGATCTTTGATCACTTCAGTTTGGCTTTCTAATGCTTTAGCTAACTGCCGTGAACTTGAACTTGCATGGCGATTTTCTTCAACCGTTCTCATAAGAAGTTCTCCTGTCGAGATGTTAACTTCCGTGAATGGCCTGGGAGTCGCAGTAAGACGCTTGCACTTCCATCTTTTGTTACATTTTTGGATCACTTTTGCTACAGTATTTTGACTGATTTGTAATATCAGGGATATCTGGGATAGTTTTTGCAGAGTGCAAATCAGAACTTTGCCTCTGAGTTGTGGGCAGACTGTTAGCACAGAGTAAGGCATCTCTGACTTCCCGTCATCCCTTTGTTTACACTCTCCCCAGGTAGTTAACACACCCTCAACCTAACATTACCGGTGCAACATAAATGGCGAGCAATATCGGAGATATCCACAGTTTTGAGTCAAATGCCAGCTTGGACGAGGAAAACAAAGACATACATGGAGCCTATTTGTGCTTGTTGCCTGCAGGCTGAAGCACCTATGTCATAGCGACAACAAGCTTTTGTCCAACATGTATTTTTTGTCAAGCCGCACATCAGTGAACAGTTTCCTTTTGTCCATTTGAACCAACGTTTATTAGGTCATGAGCTTTAAAGACTAATTTTGAAATCCCAGCAAAAAGTTGATTTATAAATTAAAGTGCTGCATTTAAGTCTTCTATTAAGTTTAGAAGGTGTTGCCAGGAAGGATCTGATCAATTTAAACTGGCGTTTCCACTGCCAAGGGTAAAGGTTATGTCTCACATTTTTCCCTGTTGTCTCAATGCCCTTTGGTGCGACTTCTCATTTCCCCAAATTTGAACAATGGACAAATGAGTACTATTTTAGCATCCCCCCCTATGGGGAGAAAAGCTGAACAGATTTACTGAAACATCAACAAGAAAAGCATAAGATGCAAATACAGCAAAACTTTGCAAAAGAAAAAACAATTTTTGTCACTCAAGTTTTTCCACAAAATAATAACTGCAGATTCGACCATTTGCAGCTCTATTTTTTGCAATAGGCAGACTATTTTAATAGACTCCATTAAAAAGAGGGCTTTTCTGTTGACAAAAAGAACTGACTGGTTGTAGTAAAAGTTGGTAAACTTTCCATGGTGTGTCTCGCCTTAGCCTGATAGTAGCTGTGTGGGCTCCAGCAATCCTGTGACCATGACCAAGACAATGAGGACTCAGAAGCTAGATGGGTTGTAACAGATCTGTTACATTTACGTCCTCCTATCGTGGATTAGTTTAGTCACTTTGTTATTGTGATTCTTTATCTCAAATGAAACACTTACGGAGGTAGGGTACATGGAGCAGTGGTTGGCACTCTCACTGGTTCTGGTTCCAATCCCGGCTGGATTGTATGTTCTCCCCTGTGCATGTGTGGGTTTTCTCCGGATACTCCGACGTCCTCCCACATTCCAAAAACATGCTTCGTAGGTTCATTGGTTTCTGTAAATTGTCCCTTGGTGTGGATGTGAGTATGTAACAAACTGGCAACCTTTCCAGGGTGTACCCCATCTTCACTCAACAGTCACTGGAACAGGCTCCAGTAAGCCCGTGACCACGAAAGGGATATAGCAGGTTAAGAAAATGGATGGATGATATTTAGTATGCTACAGTTGAATTCCAAGAGATTCAAAATCAGTATTGTGGTTCTACATTTCCTCTTTCTCTAATAGACATCTCAAAACTAAAAGGGTCAAATGGTTGAAGTTTGATTGCAAGAAGAGGAAAAACAAACAACTGAATATCTAGATTTTGTTTGATTAGGATGCAACAAAAACTGGGCCCCAGGGAGCTCATAATAGAGGATAATTTATTTTCAGAGATTTTGATGTCAACAGCACTGACGCTTAACAAAAAGGTGACAAGAAGGTGATGCTTGAAGGACAGAGATTGATGCAGTTGATTTCTCAGATGAACAGTGCCTTGAGAAACTGTGTTGAGAGGAGGAAACTGAGAGGCTTCAGCAGAGGTCAAGAAAGATCTGCCTTTGGGCTGGAGGCGAGCAAGGATCGTCCAGTATGGAGTTTCAACTCCAGGAAAAGGGTATCGGAGAAAATACATCCAAGAGGGGGAATCCATACTGGTCCAAGGTCCAAATCCAGAAAGATTCACAGTAGATGCAAAGGTAGGGGAAATCCAAAACGTAGTCAGGGAAACCAACAGAGTCCAAAAGCTAGATAAAAGAGAGAAAAATCCAACAATTCAGGTAGTGGAACAGCTGGATATAAAGGAAACAAGTTAGAGGAACAAGCTTCATTGCAGGCAGGGAATTGGAATGAGCTGGAAATTGACAATATGTATACGTTTCATAAACTTTTTCCATGGCTTCCTGTCATTTTCAAAAATACCCATTTCTTCTTTGAAAAGTTGTCAAATAGTTTTGTGGGAGCTGCAATATGCAAAACAGTCACCACAAGGAATTGATGAAACACTGTTTTTTCTTTTAAACTTTGTGTTTTTTTAAGTACAAGTAGACATTTTTGGAAAAGTGCATTTCTGCAGTTTTATAACATTCTGCTTGTGCTTGCAGACCATTTTTGGTCAACAGTTTTCCTTTATGGTTTGTTTGTAACATTGCATTTGAAGTCTGAATTGTTTGGTCAAAAACATTTGGAAAATTAATTTAGTTGAGCAGAGAGTGCTCAACCCCTAGGCAGACCTTGGCTGGAGAGATCAGCTGGAGGTGGTGTAGGCAATGGTGTAGGAGTGGAGGCTGCTGCAACTTAATGCCTCGAACCCCAATTGGACGGAGGCAGGTGCGGAAGTTCCTGCAGCCATTTGCATTGCTCCATGCTGGGGTTGCAACTCCTTTGGATGAAGAAGGTCAAATGTATACATTTTTCTAAATTGTACATGTTATTCCTCCCTACAGACAAAAAGGGGCATAACATAAATGTATAGTTATGTCCCAGTTAAATCAATAACAAAACACTGTCTCCATTAAATAAGTGTCACATTTATTTACACTGACAATAAACAGCAACAATAACTTAAAAGTGAAGCAAAAAACTTCAGGGTGAACTAAGGCTAAAGTACCAAACCAAACCCCACCTGTTTAAACACAGAAATCTTACCTGTAAATGAAAGAAAGGGAAAGCAATGACAAAACTCTAACCTCCCTAGACTAACAAACAGGAGAAAATGTGCACTGAAGAAAACGGCAGTTCACCCCTAAAGCCTCACTTTAAAACATAACTAAGCAAACTAAAGACAGAGTGGACTTGAACACAAGACCAAGAAGGACTATAACAAAGTGCACCACACACCATCCAATGGAGGCCACATGCATTCTACACCACACCTGGAATAAATTGAGAAACACAGAACCATACAAAGATCCACAAAAATACCGAGGCCCCACTCTGACGCAAAAATAAAATACACAAAACACAAAATAGAAAGAAAAATGGCCATGTGGCCATGTAGTGCTGCTCGTCCATGAACCGTTGTTGTGCGTTCATGGCTGCTTGAATAATGAACTTGGAATGACTTACTGGCAAAATCAGCTTTTTATACTCATAGAATGTTGAAATGGATGGCACATTAAAAAGACTTTCCTTTTAGAATTTGTTGGTTTTGATAGGCACACTGGACTCGGTGAGAGTTTTATGCCTATCACCCCAATACAATTGCTTCCCTATCCTGAATATTTGTGAAGTGAGTCAAACACTATGGATACAACATCCACTGAGTGCGACACAACATCCCTAACTTATTGTGAGGAGTGTAAATTGCAATGTAGTGATGTAATGGATCAGAGGAAAAAGGCCAGACTGAATAGGAAAAGAAACTCAAAAACCTCTTGTTAAACTCAGATTGTGTTAAATTTTGATGAAGACACCATATACTGCACTCATTAGCTAGAAACATAAGCCAATGGACACAATTTACATCAACAACAAGATCAGAAAAGTGAAAAAAAGTGACTTATTTTGAGTACTCTGCATTGCTGCTTTGATATTTGAATGTGGTATACAAAAACACCATGTCTTAGACCAATTTGTCTTTATTGCTACATTTAAATCCTCTTATATACCTGATTTCCTGAATATTCTTTCTGATCTTCACCAGTTTGTCGACAACTGTTTATTTGTAAGGGGTTGCTTTACATCAAACAACAGGAAGAACTCTTGAAAACTCAGTGAAGATTCTTTTTCATTTGCTGACCTAATTTTATAAATAGACTTCACAAAATGACCATTGTCCACTAGTGTCCCCCTGTAGTTTGCATTGTATAGCTTGTCTAACTCACTTTGAAATGACTTCTTTTAAACATTGTGCGTGTAACAGGAAAAAAAAAGAATGGTCCCCCCCTGTGAAGTACCATTGTTTAAAGACACAATGACAGAAGTAAAGATGCACAACAAATACTCTGTAAAACAGATCAATAAATGAGGGCTTGCTTTAAAATTGGCTAATAAAATGAATGATATGCATTAAAATAAGCAAAATCATCATAGGAATGGTTGACACCTCTGAAAGGGTGTCCGGATTATATTGCTTTAAAGGGTCATCATTTGCTACACTGACAACCTTTTATTCAATGAAGGGTCAGCGGTTCGATCCCATCTTCCTCCCAGCCAACTGTGGTTGTGTCCTTGGGCAACACACTTCATCCTCCCTGCCTCCAGCGTGGCTCCACTGGCGTGTGAATGGGTATGATTGTTTTGGTGATGGTCGCTTACTGGTAGCCACGCCTCCGTCAGACTGGCCCAGGGCAGCTGTGGCTACAGCAATAGTACAATCACCACAGAGAATGAATGAGGAGTGAATGAATAATGGATACACATTATAAGTTCTTCAAGCATCTGGAAATGTGCAGAAAAATCCAATTCATTATTATTACTATAATTATTTGTGATGCCAATAGATTTAATCTCCTTCCGTCTCACAGTTTCCAGTAGTCTCCCTGTTTTCAGTGGAAAAATATCTTCCTCTTTCTCTTTTTCTACCTCGCTTGACCTTTTGTAAACAACTGTAAACAATTGTAAGCAAAAAAGGCAAAAAGCTGCTCAAAGTTTTCATACATTTTTTTTTTACATTTAGATGTTTTCTAAATGGGTTCGTTCTGTCCACGGGCGCACTCATCCACACACATACGCTACATAAATGTGATATCTATTTTTTTAAATCAAAGAGCATAACAGAATTTAAGTAAGACATAAACCTTAAGAAGATTATGGACGGTATAATTAGACTTAGCACATGATCAGCATCATGCTAAATCCTAAAAGAATGTGGTTACATAAATGAACAAAATTCCTAGTTTAGCCTAATTGGAAGTTACAAGTACCAATAAGATTTGACTCTGAGTACTCCCTCCCCCCCCCCCCCCAAAAAAAAAAAAAAAAAAAAAACGTTATGAATATGTATTTATTTTTATTTATATGATAAATTAGATTGGTTTCTTAGCAACTCTGTTTCACTTCCAGAAGTACTCAATCTACAAACAGATTTGGAAGCCAATTTTTCACAGCAAAAAAACCCAGAAAAGCTGTGGTGCTGAATGAACATTTTAGCTTGTACCAGATAAGTCCCACAGCTTACATATTTGTAGTTTTCTCTCAAGATAAGGTAAAAGATTACACAGCATGTCTTTTCATGTCCTGATCTTTCAGTGTACTTTTTTATCTTGATAGTTGATATCAAGTTTGCATTCAAATGCGCTGCAGGTGTTGGTTTTAGAATGACAGATTGGAAGTGTTAAAGTCAAAACATTAACCATCTCCTGTCACAATCTTTTTCTTATGATTTGCTTTGTAATTCATATAAAAAATACTGATATATGTGACTTCATCAGTGTGACAAACTTTATTTTGTAAACATTTTGGTTTGGGGTCAGATGAAAAGTGATGTTGTTTGTTCAAAATGATCATCCTTTCCATGCTATAAAGGTGATTAAAAAAAGTATTTTTCTGCAAAATATAGGTGTAAAATATAAAAAACTTCATCTTCATCAAGCATCATCTGTGCTTAGTTACATCTCATTTTGCAGAGATTGCCAGATATGGTGAAGTGAAGATGTGTCAGGGCCAAGCATTTGACCTGCATTTTTAAAATCCTTATAATAAGATAAACATAATTTTATAAAAATTGTATTGTAATGTGATGCTTTTCATTTCATTACTAAGAACAGAAATGTAACTAAAATATAATAATTATTGTTTTACCAAAATAACAATATTGCAAGACCCGAAAAAAAAGAAATTCTGGAAAAAAAAATGCTTCTTGTTTAAATTAAATGTGGATCCACATGAAATGTTACATAGTCATGGTTAAATGCTCACTGTAGACTCCTAAATTCAAACCATGTGAACAGGAAATTGTAAAAACAAACAAAAAAAAATCTTATTCAGTACAAACCACTAGATCATAGAAATAAATCTGTAAAATAAATGACTCTTAAAGGCCTTAAAGGCTTATTTACAACAGCTTGTAATATAATTTAGCCAATCACTATCAAGAAATTGTAGCCTTTAGAAGAGTTGGGAGCCACATATTATTGATTTCATGACAGGAGACTGTGAGCCACATGAGATTTGAACGCAGGCCGCTTGTATTCTAACTTTGGACATGCTTGATCTAAATAATGATGAAAATATCCAAGAACAGGAAGATACAGTGGAAAACTGGAACTTCGCATAACTGTTCTGAATGACTTTTTAATCAAATCTTTTAAATTTACTTGATCTACAATCCACAGCCGTGTTTGCTTCTAATTTAGAGTCTCAACATGCATTTTGTGTTGTGTCATTGTTGCTTCTGCCTTCAGATTTATTATCACTCATTAAAGTACATTTTGGCTATGCAGACAAAATAAAGCTGAAGCGGTCGGTTCAAACCCAGAGAACATTTAGGCAGGAGATTGCCAACGCCCAATTTTAGGAGTATTTTCCAGTAAATACTTACAAATATCAGATTTGAATGGATTGTCTGTAAACCAAAGGTTCAATATTTATATAATCATACAAATTTAACTTAAAAGCACTCCAAGATTGTTAAAGTCTTTTAGCCAAAAAGGACTAGATGACATATTGAGATTTGTTTCACACGACATGTAACAAGTGGTTTCAAAATGAAAAAAAAAAAAAAAAGAAAAGAAAACATCCTTGTAAATCCCCTCGTATTCCTACAGAAGACA